>CM074585.1:3902500-6402500 GCA_037305975.1 Chrysolophus pictus | reverse complement strand
AATTACAATTCAAACTGCTCTTTTCTTCAAAGAAATCAGCTTTTTGGAAAGTGATTTAAAAATTCTACATTTCTGGCCTTGCCAGAAGAGACAAAATAGCCTCCTTTTTTCCCCCAAAACTAAATAAGGCAAAGGAAATCTGCACTCAAATACTGCAAAGCCTGTAAGAGGAGTGTGTCCAATCTGGATGGGAAGGCACATCCTGCATGTCTGGGAGGCAGGTCAGCACTGCAGAGCACAAACCCAGGCAAATGCTCCAGCACAGGGTTTGGAGGCGGAGAGGCAGAGGCTGAGCACCAGCAGGCATTCATGCTGCACACCTTAGTATAGATTAAGTGAAAGAAAGCATTTCACATTCTTGCAAGAGGATTGAAAGACAGAGAAAAGGGTTGAGATTGACCCCTTCCAGCCCACCATGTCCACCTGCATGATATTTTGGTCTAGGGTGTACCCCTATGGATGTGGCAAGCCCCACCTGTGCCCAGCTGAGCAGCATCCTCTTAAGTGGGCAGCCCCAAAAGGATGGCTGTGACACCGGATTCCCCTATGAGTCCAAAAGAAAGAGGTGGCAGGGAGAGGGGTGAGGATGGTCCCCCACAGTCTTGTCACATGGATCCTGTCCATGACAAACACAAAAACACCTTGAGAGGCCTTGAGCCATTTCCTGACCTTCACTTTTCTAGCACTTCTCAGAGGCTTGCTGTACATTTCTCAGGAATTCCTATTGTGCAAATAACCTTCAGAAAAATGCCGAGGCTTTTGCCTGCCATGGAGCATGCCTGAACATCCTTTCAGAGGAAGCAAACTGCCCATCTTATTGCTCCCAAATGGTTACAGGAAAAACACATTCCACACACGAGATTAGCAACCTCTCAGCTGATCTTACATCAGTCTGCAACATACAGTTCTGCCTTTACCAAAAATAACTGCAAATGGAGATGGCTGGCTGAAGAGCTGTAGGAGCTTGGACAATGTCAGATGGTGTTAGCTCAGCTTCAATTTCACTTCATGTTTTTCATTTCCAATGTGCAAATCATACATTCTCACAATGAGAAATTATCTTTGCTGCCATCCTAGTAGCCCAGCACATGGCCCACCATTGCCAAACTCTCTCCAAAATGAGAATGTGTGGCTCAGGGGCTCAGTCCCTAAAACACCTATTGAAAGGCAGCTGAAAGTAAACAAATAACGGAAGAGTTAAAACAGGATTTGATCCCCCCACGGAATGTGATTATTGACCATTTTAGTAGCTCTGGGAGCAATGCAGGTTCTGGTGATCCCAGCCTCTGGGATCTGGAAAGATAATGGTGTAAATAAACAGATTTAAAGTTGAGAATTGTATTTATAGGAGTTTTCAAGCTATTGTAAGCATTACATGAGTCACTTGAAATTGGTTTGCACATAAATCCCCTAAATACTTAAAGGGCTGTGTAATTCACATGGTACCCAAACAAGCAATGCCCAGTAACTCATCCTGTAGGGGAGTTAATTTGTCTCAAATGCAGGAAAGATGGGGATGTTTCGTTACCTATAAAGCTGACAAATTGAAAAGGAATTTTTCAATTGTATACCAGGCATAATAATAAAAAAAAAGCATATTCTGACAGCAGTGGGATAAACCTTTGATATCGACTAACACACAAAAAAACCCCGTGTTTCTTTATATCATAATAATACATTCCAGAAGGAGTAAAGCCTTGCAGCGGAAAGTTAGGATGAGTTTTGTGCAGGAAAGCAGACAGCCTTGCATTTGCAGAGTGCAGAAAACATTGTCTTCCCACATAACAGCTCAGTACCCACTGCTGCAGGCATGACACAGGGGCAGGCAGCACTGCCTGAGCCTCGCCGTGATGAGATCAGGTCAAGGATAGGTCTGGGGATGCTTCTATCAAAAGAGAGCTAAAAACAGGGACAGGATAGCAGATTGCATAGATGAATTGGCGGATAAAGCCTAAAATGAGTGACGTACAGCATCAGGGAATAAAATTAACAGACAATATAAAAGTGACACATCTTTAGCTGAGGAAATTATTCAAGTTTTACCATTCTTTCATGCCTCCACTGTAATCCAATTGAGAAGTAGTGAAGGTCATTGAAATGAATGAATCATGCCAGAAAATGATTCAGCTTCCCTCCCTTTTTCTTTTTTCCTTTTAATTGAAGTTGCTGGGATTCAGCCACCCTAGGAAGCCCACACGACCCCTGTACTGTCCCGGCTGGGCACTCTGTCAAAAAGGAAAAAGTTATCTTTTCTTCCATCTTGTAACTTGACAATTTGCAGTCTGGAAGGGAAAGCAATGCTTGATATAAAGGCACCCACCATATTTCCAGATCAGTTTTTCACTTGGCTGCTGTTGCAGGCAGGGGCTAGAGGACACTGTGGGATTTGTTTTGCACTTCCAGTGTTTCTGTTTGCTTTGTGGGAAGGAGGAGCTCCAACCCGACTGGTAAGCGAGATGCTCTGCCCGTAGCCAGGACCCTCTCTCCCCAGCAATAACAGACACACCAGCACACTCTCCAACCTACACTTACGTCCGACCAATATTTTCATACCCTCTCCCCATGTGTTTGGAAACTTGAAACAAAATCCAACACAAAGGTTGAGAGGAGGCATTTGGATTCCAACTCCTGCCTGGGAGGTCTGCTTTAGGACCACAGGAGTACTAATTTGCTCACTGTTTCATCTGTTTCCCTGGTAGTCCTCTGTAAAGAATATTAAACAAACATGTATTAACAGCGCAAGAGCCCAGCAAAGAATGTTAACCATATGAAATAAACCTGTTTCACTAATTTTTACACCACTTTTACCTCTCTGGTCTAAAGATGGGTATGCAAGGGCAAGGATTCACCAGGCTCATGAATGAAAGCCTTCTCTGCTCTGTTCAGACACTGCCATAAGCGCTGCTACACTCTGCATGTGTTCTCTGTAACCTCATTTCAGAACATAAAACATAGGTTTAATTAACAGCTAGGTATGCTGAAACATAGCCATTAGAGTGGAATTTTCTCAACTGCTGACATCATTCACAAAAAAATGCTATAATATTTATTTCTTGAGTTATAAACAAACACACACTGCATCTCTTCTATCTGCTTTGCAATGATGCCTTTGCAGCAGTGTTTGTTGCAGGTATAATTCCTAAGTGGAATAATGGATCCAAAACCCAAAACCTAATCCATAAACCTAACTGAATGGACAATGATAAGTGGGGACAAAAATGCCAAACAACCGCATTCCACATATCTGGATGTCTACTGCCTGGCTATCTCAGGAGCTGCCAAGGTTGTGGAGCTGCAGATAACAGGGAAGATTGCTCCAAGGTAAAAGATCACTTTAAACTCCTCCCATTGAATGCAAGGAAGAGGCTGGGTTTGCTTTCTTGGGAAGAAAAGGGAGAGATGTCCCACAGCTCTCAGCAGGGTAAAATCCAAAATGTTTACAAGACTCAGAAGCAAGAAAGCTTGCAGATAATCAGCTGATGCCTGTCCAATCGATGCAAACCAGTAATCATAAATGGGATGAGGGCAGGTTATACAGCACTGTTCTGTACAGAAAAAATATCCTTCCTAATATGAAAAGGTTAAATAACTTTAACAAGAAGCTCCTCCTATCCTAAGTTAGAACTGCTGACTGCTCAGCTAGTCATTTTGGCCATTATGTAGCATTAATCTCTGTTTCTGAAGTCAGCCTTCAGGAGAAAAAAAGGCAACTTCAAAACATGCAAAAATTAATGAAAGCCATATGTGGGATACTGTCATTATTCCATGTTTATAAGAGGATCATGTTTTGTTAAATGGGCTTATTTAATGCAGACACATAAGAAAAAATACCCAGCAAAAAGATCTGAACGCTACTGAAAGAAAAATATTTTCTTTTGTTAACCCAGGCAGCCAGTAACAAGCAAAACGACACAACCTAAACTACAAGACAATATATATTTTAGTGTAGCTTTGTTTACAGCTTCACCAACAGCTTACAAAGTTCTCTTAAGTAGAGAAAACTCTTCTAAATACATTTTACCCTTTAGACCCTTTTAACTCTGTACTGTATTTAAGCTGGGACAACCTAAAAATCAATGGCCTACAGAAACATCTGTTGGTACAGGCAAACGATTTAGCCTTTCTTGAGAGCTGTTGTTATTTCATGCTTTCTTTGGCTAGGAGATTTGCTAAGACTGGAAGAAAATGTTATTTGGGCTCCTTCTCTGATTTTGTCTGTGCAATGGCTGCAATCAGTGTCCTGTTCTCCCTCTCCTCTCTGGGAGGTCAGGGAAAAATAGTCAGAATGCCTCCAACTTAGAAGGATGATCAGATCTGATTCTGGTCACCACCCTCAGATAAAGGAAACAGCTCTCAGACTCATATAATCTCACTCACTCACCTAAACACCTGTCTGACACCTTCACTGCTGGGGCTGCTTGCTGTGACCCTCACTGCAGCACACCCTGCTGCCCATCGCTTTGGCTGCCCCTCCATTTCTAGCAGTGTTCCACAGTTAACCCCAGATCTTTCCTGCCTCTCTCCTGCTCTTTCAGTATAGGATCCAGACCTCAGCCGATGTCCTCCAGAATAAGATAATACATATTTTAAGAGCCAACCTGTCAAAACGTATTGCGTGTGCCAGACAGCACTGCTTACCAGTCAGGGAACACGCAATGCTCATAAGATGACATGCAAAGAAACAGAATGTACTTTCCTTGGGAGACTAATGCCTACCTAAAAAAAAATATCTAAACTAAACCAAAATATTCTATTTTTAAACTGGTACTCAAAACAGTATGCTTCTATATCAAATTCCATTTTCTGGAAAGAGAAGGAAATAACTTAAAAAGCATTTAAGTTGCTCTAAAAATCATTCCTTAGTGTACCGAGTACACTAAGTTTCCTACCAGAGCTGAGAAGGGCAATCCCGAGAGCACAGATTTTTCCCCTTGCTCTTTTAAAGAGAGTACTTGTTTAATCTTACCTTCAAAACCTCACATTCTGCTGCCATACACTCCTACATCCCAGTGGGTATGGACTGAATTGTGCCAATTTCTGCCCAAGAGGCCAGGCAGAAGGCAAGCCAGTTTAAATAACCATCGCTTATCTCCAGGAGGAAGAGCCCCAGGTTCTCGAGCAGAGGAGATCTTTCAGCTTTAAAGGATGCTAGGAGCTACTCCAAAACGCAAACTTTTGTTGTCTGGTGCACTGTAAGGATTTCAAGCCCAGAAAGAAGTTATTTATTTAGTCTATATACTTAGATTTATAACAAAGACAGAGGATTCGTGTACACTGTTCTGGGTGCCTTTTGCATCATTTACGACACAAGAAGTAAACCTCAGCTTCCTCAGAGATAGCAAACAAGTCATAAACAAGCCTTGACAAGCAAATCAAACACTGTCCCTCAAATATCTGGCTATTAACAAATGAACTTTTAGAGACTTCAACGGTCTCCCCAAAAAGTGATTAAAATCAGGAGCTGCAAAATGCCCTAAAGCCAAAGCCACTGTGAGTATGGGTCTTGGGGCATTACTTCTGAGACTTTATTCAGATGTAGGCTACAGCACTGCCCATCAAATCAAAACATGGGCTGCAGTTTCTTGGTCTCCATCATTCTCTCATCTCTTCCCTTTTTCATAGCATGGGACCCCAGCCTTTACAGTCAACAGCTACTTTCTGGTATCCAGAGGTGAGAGTATTTGAAAACTGTGCAAGTTCTTATTCTCTTAAAAGGCTCAAAAAGACGCACTGATGCTCCTTACTCACTTTGGTAAGAGCACTGCACTCTGGTAGGTAACATTTTGGAAGGGCTGAAAAGATTTCTAAATTCCCAAGAACAAGATCTCAAATTGAAACCAACATGAGAAGTGCACCTCCAGACTTTGAAAATGTGTACTTTGGAAACAATAGCCCTCCTAAACACTTTTGGGCATTCAATGCATCCAGCTGTGTTAAGAAACTAAGCAAAAGTTCAGAGTCAAGTAAGTTAGGATTATGATCTTCTCGTGATTTATGGAGGTAAGCACAGTCTCAGACAGAACAAAAACATGTCACTTGATGCTAAGCAGACTCATTACCAGGGCTCAGACTAATGAGTTAGGGAGGGCAAGGCTTCACGTTCCTGCTCTTATCTCACCAGCTGGAAGGCCAATGTACGGGAAGGAAGAACTTGTTCAGTTATGCCAATGTACAGGAAGGAAGAACTTGTTCAGTTATCGATGAGGTGGGCAGACTTAATGCCACGGTACCTGCAAAACAGTGTTGCTGCTCCCATAGCAGCACAGAAGATGCAAATGCTTCAGGACAGGGAGGCACGCTGATCTGACAAAGGTGCTGTGCTTTCTGCACATAGAATGTGCCTCCACATGATTAAGTGCATAAATAAAATGAAACTATTATTGTTGTGACTGCAGTGGTATCAGGGTATAAATCATGGGAGAAGCATTGTCTAACTAGGCTGACACAATCACAAACCAATCACCAGTCCTTTCCAGATCTGAAATAACAGCAGTGTTAACTCAGGTTAAACACGAGCTAGTAACAATCACTCCAACTGTACTGCACAAACAGAAGAGAAAGCAAGCAAGATAACCCAGAAATATTGGTCCTACCTTCTGGACTATCCTCCTGGGCACAGCTACTGCCTTCAGTTTTATCGAGTACATTGCTGGCACTAAGGTGATGAATACAGCATGCAAGAAGGGAGGGAGTAGTTAAGTTAACTACTGCTTAAGAGAAAACCAAAAAGTTGGTTGCATCAAATACATGCTTATATAGGTATAAATGTAATCCATAAGCAAAGCAGAAAGGAAGACGAAGGACAAGAACTTTGTTGGCTGGAAGAGACTAAGTGTAAAAGAAAGTCTGGTTTAAAATTTGCTCCTGCCCACTACTTCCAATATAGCTGATAAAGCTTATTTTGTTAAACCATTGCAAGCTCTGTTGCATGCTTGTTACAGCCTCCATGTTGTGTTTTCTTTCCTTTTCCCAAAAACAAAGTCCAAATCCAATCCCTTCCATGCCAGCGAAGGGCTTTCATTGCAGGTGTCACAGGCTTTGTAACCACCACCTCTGTATAGACCTAAGATATTCTGATCTACTGCAACATTTGTCACCTATTCTTGTCTTGCAGTCCCAAGCTGAAAACTCCACCATTAACACAAGGCCAAATTTTACTGCGCTGCTGCTCTGCACCAGAGTACATGCAGATCATGCTTGTACATGAGGCAGAAATCAGCAGGAAAAACATCACCGACAAACCCTGAAAGCAGTGAAGCTGCTCAATATGAGGAAGGACGCTGCATGGAAAGACAAACATTTTGTATCACTGAGGCTTTTATTTCATCTGGTGTTTTAACAGCAGCCTGTGACACACTCGAGTCATCTGGGGCCTCACAAGAAGTACACATGATCAAAGCAGTAGAGACGCTGGAGGAAAAGAATCTGAGATTTCCACCTCTGCTTGAAAAGAATATAAGGGAAGATTGACCCACCTAAAAAGGGTGGGGAAAAAAAGGACTGAAAACGGTAACAGGAAGGGGATTCTGTGCATCTCCTGCAAGGCAAAATGCCTTCTGCTTCGTGTTTCCATGGAGAGAGTTTTAACAGTACTGGGTAAAATGCCAAATATGTTTTCATAACAATTCACACTGCATGAGTGGAAATACTTAAACAGAAGAAGTATTCTTTCTGATCAGCCCTCTAGTTTTGAATACAACCCTCTCTTATTTGTTCTTTACCCTTTTCTTCTTCTTCACACCATTCTTTTCATCTTTGCTGAAAGACTAAGTCAAAAATGCCATGCTTGGATACTGGGGCCTGCAGTCCTTCATCTGTGTCCCTGTAAGTGCTCTCTGATCACGCTGCTGGGTTCATCTTCTAAGACAGGAGACAACATGCAAACATCCAGCCTGTCCAAACCTCCAGGTAACTCAATGTAACTCAGCATTTCTTTCGTAGATTATTCAGAGCTGCAGCTTATCACTCCATAGGATATCCAGTTCCTGATGGAAACTTCAAGCAACAGAGAGCTCATCCTTTCCTGAAGTATGTTACTTAAAAAAATAACTCTTTTCATTCCTGAGAGTCAGAACTGTCATTCCTATAGTCTCAATTTGATCAGCCTCATCTTTTATACCCTGCATTGCACCTATGGCTCTTCCATCAAAGCCAAGAGTTGAAAGGAGTCCCTTTTCCATGAGAATGGTTCCAGTCCAAAGGAGGCTTCTCTACATCACAGGGTTCCAACTTCAAACTTCCAAAACAGCAGCATGAAGCAGGGTAGGTAAGCTGAGAAGGGGAAAAACTCAGTGATGCGATGCACCAGAATACCCATTTGTCATAATAATGCAGTCCATGTTTGGTCTCCCATGTTATCATCTTAATTTCCTCTATATTTAGTCTAGGAATTTAGTGTGTGGTAACCATGTCTACCATACAACAGTTACACCACAAAACTTTAAGGGATTTCAAACACAAATAAAAGAATCCATGTGATACAGGAGATTGAACCATTTGAAAACAGAGTGGTATTTTCCTCCTCAAGGTACAACACTCACTGCCAACACTGCTTTGCCACAGACTCTTATACATCCATTATTATATGTACCCATACTTTCATGGATGCATTTAAAAAAAAAAATGAATACTCCAAAACCAGGATTTTCTATGGGAGAAATCATTTAGCTCTGTGTTTTTCAAACCTGGGAAATAATGGAGACTGCAGTGACTGAAGGGGAAGGTGTAGGGGATGAGAAGTAACTCACCACCTCCATGTGGCTCATGAAGGAGCCTCATTCATCTGCCCCATCCTGCTTGCTGAAAGCAACATCTTTGCATCGAGTTGCAGATTTCACTTGTCTGCCTTCCTGCTTCTCTCACTACCATCCGTGAATCCTGTGCCTGAACTTGGAAAGGGCTGCCCCAGGCTGAGGATTAGCAGAACTCAGGACAAAAAGGAATCAGAACTGCAGCGCTCAGTGAAACTAAGTGGAGGACAAAATCACAGCCATCATAGTTGCAAAAAAGCCTTCCCGCTGCAGATTTCAAATCACAAGCAATAGTAAAGGCCAGCAGCAATCCCAGTCTTGTTTGAATTGCTTTTTTTCCCCTGCTTTTTTTTCTAACTCTACATAATGAATGCTATAGTGTCAACAGCTTAAGCAGCAATGCACAGAGCAGCCCACCAGAAGCAGCCCACAGCACCAGGTGGCTACTCTGCAAAGCAACGAACAAACACAGGGGCAAGCATCTGATAGAAATTCCTCCCAACTCTCTTGAGACCTCAGGGACACGCACAGGATGCCAGTGGGTGTGAGAAAGGGCCCTGCAGATGGCCAGCCCAAAGCCTTGACCGATGCATTTGTGTCACCATCTAGCACTAATGCCAGGCTTTGGGCAGGCTCCTTTTTGGCTGTTTTTTTCCCCCCGTGTTTACTCTAGTTACAGTACAATATTTACAAAGAGAGAGTTACACAAGTGATGTTGAAGAGGCAGGCTATGCCACAGCCTATTGTTAGGGCTGCACTTTTCACCACGGCACCCTGCTTTGATTTGTTTCCAGCACTCCAGCCACTCGGTCTGCAGTTCCCCAATGCTGCTGGGAGCCTTCCTGTGCTGTTCTGCACAGCCTTTGGGACACAGGAACTTGCAACCATGCAGCTGCAGACTATCACATGGTATGGACAGATGTATCAATATAGGCAGACACATAAATACACACAAAGCAAACTGGCTTCAGTTGGCACAAGCAACCTGAATTTTGGAGAATAAATCTTAAGCAGATTCTGCAGAAATTAAATGACAAGTTTCACCTTTTTTGAGCATCTCTCTACTGCTTGACTCCAGCACTCCTCCTCTCTGAGCAGCAGCCACTAGAGGGGGTAACCCCATACAACACCTTGGCCATGGTTGTCCTCACTTCTCTGCTGACACCAGGGATAAGAGGTAAGTAAGACTAAGGCAAGGGGAAGGCTAGACCTCAGGATCCTTCACACTTAAAGTCCATCCTTATCCCTACCCCACTGCACAAATCTGTCACCTACAAGTCCTTTGCCACTCACTCCATTCCTTGCCCTCTTCCTACCTCCACAGTGCATGCAGGTGAAGCATACAGGAACCTTGCATGAAAGAAAGGGAAAAAATTATAAAACTGCCCACAAAACCTAAGGTCCTACAAATCAAAAGGAATGGACAGCGATGGACCTGGGCTCTGCCTCAATGGAGGTCATCTGTCTTATCCATAACTACTTCCAGAAAAGGTTTCTTATCCTCCCTAGGTGATCTTGCAACAGTTTCATGATGATAATACGAAGTTTTCCCAATATCCAGCCTCAATAATTCTGGCAAATCAGCAAATCAGTAAATTAAGCTGCCATGGAAAGCAGCTTACATGTTGGAAGTCTATTTGATTGCACAACAGTTTTCTTTTAGTTACACCGAACAAAGTGAGTTCTTTCAAGCTCTTCTCACGTTTCTCAATCTTCTTTCTGGACACTTTCCAGAACCTCTGCGTCTTCCTTGGAGCAAGACTCAAAACTGGATTGGATGACACTGATGAGGCCTGCAAAGTGCCACACATGAGTAAGTCACCTCCTGTGTCTTAGGATGACACTCCTTTGGAGAAGCCCAAAACAGGATCTGTCTCTTTTGCAATAGCATCTCACTGATAGTCTACACTTAATTTGCAGCCCTCTAAAAATCCTTGATCATTTTCTATTCATCGCTCTCCAGCAATCCTGACTTAGTAAAATGAGTACTTTGATTTCTTCTCTGCACACTCTGTATCTTTCTTCATCTCTTATCTGGATGTACCCTCTGGTTGTTCAAGGTCACTTTGAACTCTAACCCTGCTCTCCCCAGTGCTTGCAACCCCTCCCAACCTGATGTCATCTGAAAGCCTTATAAACACACTTCACTCTTCCAAACCATGACTGAAAATATTGCAAGCTCTCCCCAGAAAGCTGCTCTATTACAGCAGTACTTGGATGAGCAGAGATCTGGGAGTGCAGATCAAGCTTTTTACCACATAAAAACATTTTGCAAGGACGTGTTTATCTGGTCAGCTGCAACTTCTGAAAATACAGATGTTCATTTCAAAACTAACTCATGTGGTGAAGGTAGGAAACATCAAAGTTAATAGGATCCATATAATGCAATCAATACAAGAGAGGACCGTTCCCCAGTTAACTGTGTTTTTGTGTTCATCCAGCTACAGTTTGTCAGCCACAGGCTCAGACAAAGGAAAAGGAACCCAGATGACCCCCAAAATGCAACATTATCCATTCTGCTGCATGAAGACAAAGATTCAGCGACGAATGAATTAAAGCTGATTTCAGTGAGCAGCACAAGAAGAAAAGAATAGCAGGGTACAGTTCAACCCACCTCGCTTTACTTTCATACCATTGCAGCCACCAGGATCCAATTCTCAATTACTTCTAATATCGCAGCATACAAAAGCCAAATCAGCTTTCCCCTTAAAAGTTAAGGTTCTGAAGTCATTCAGTGTACAAAATGCTAACGCCTGATTTTAATAGATCCTATCAAGCTGCTGCCCAGCCCCCCTGAGCTCCCAGCAGAGCCGCCTGGTGAGGAGTGCTGGGGTCTGACTGCACCTCCTGCCCAGCACAAAGGGAACATGGAAATTTGTGGTACAGTTTCTATAGCTGAATAAATACAGTCACTGAGAAAACATTCTGGAGATTTAAGAAACACTTTAAAGCCCGTTTTAATTGGAAAAAAACATTTTTCCATTATTTCCTTCTCAATGTTTACGACCCTACAAACCATTATTTTCCTAAACAGTTTTCAGCTGCAGCTTTTCCATGACATGCACAAGCTCTCTCAAGCAAAGCCTTCTGAAAAGACTGCAGGGAAAGCATGTGTATCTTATACTTGTAATACTGGAGCACGCTTCTTGGCACCAAGAACCCAGACAACGCTACGCTTCCAGAAACCAACTCACAAGAAGGAATTTTCCCTCTTCTTTTCCATTATGTTTTATCTTCTTGTTATTCAGCCTGATTCCAATATACAAAGTTTCAACCTGTTAGATTCTGATAGCTTTTAACAGCTCGTGTGCACCAACAGCTGTCCACATCACCTAACAAACAACATGGTGCAAAACTCTCCCTCACAATCCAAGGGTTAACGCATTTCCCAGCAACTTATCCCAAGTTCCTGCAAGCAGGGGGAAGGCTGCTGAATACCTGCAGCTGCAAGCAGCGTTTCTATTTGCAACACGTCCAGAAAACCACTTTTACTAACCACAAAATGGCCCGGTAATGAGAAGGCAATGAGCACCTGAAAGACTTCTGGCTACAAAAGAGTCAGCACTAAATAAAGCAGAGGCAGGACGGGGCAGGAGAAGCGTGTTTTACGCCTGCTTTCACTGCGCTGCTCCCTGCTCAACCTACATGTGTGAATTAAGCTCTATTTATAAGCCTTCCACCCATTTTCTTTCTTTCTTTTTTTTTTTTTCAAGCAGCCTTAATATAGTGCAGTTGTTATTTTGTTTCTGTCGAACTTAGCAACAGGAAACCGTGTCAGTCCTGCAGCAAACTTTCCATTCCCCTGACACTCCCATTCCTGCACCAGAAAAGCCAGATTTCTAAAGAGGTGTTTGTATGGGGTGGGAGGGGTGGAAGGGAGAGGGGGGGGGGAGGAAAGAAGAGAAGAAAGAACGCACAAAAAATTCCCATTGCCTGTCAAACATGCAAAATGGAAGCCAAACTCTGTGTTTCTTCCCTTTTTCTTCTTGTTTCAGAGGCTTGAAATGAGATGTGGGGAGCATTCCCTGGTTCTAATTTGCACCTTCTAAATATGTCTTAGAGTACTACCAGGTACGTGAGTATTAGCCACGATATCTCTAATAAAGGGTCAGTAAAACAACATCCACATCTTTACCCTCACGCATTCCATTAACGAATATCAGACACACAAATGTTACCTCGAAAAGCCATTAGTTCTAGTCCCTGGCTAACTCGTTGAGCAAACAGCTACAGAAATAAAGCCTTAACTTGTTAAAAACAAAATAAACCTGATTTTATTACAAGCTTTGGCAAGACTGTGCTGCTGCCTAAAGAGCTTTACTGTGGGATGAGCAAAGTTTTTGGTGCTCCACCCTGCAATGTTAACTCATCTTCACAGTGCTTTTTTTTCCTTTTAACAGCTTCATCATTGCCGGCTGACACACAAACACAGCTGCTCAGCAGCAACATGCAAGAACACAGGCTTGGAGCAATTCAGCATTTACAAAATACTTTTCTTCAGGAACAAGAAGCTACATATAAAATGTAGAAACAAATGCGCACGCAGCTAAGAAAGGTGAGACCAAAAACTCAGCTCTTGATAAAGCAGAATGCACATTAGGGGCTTCTTAAACCAAAATCACATTCCTCTCAAGCCCAGTATTTATATTATTATTGCAAAGCAGAGGGGCCAGGGGAAACAGTGAAAAGGACACAACTCATTTTGGATCTCCAACACAACCTTTTGCTATCATTTCCTCTATGTACATCTTCTATTCAGAATGTAACTCTGTTCATCCAGCACTGCCTCATGAGGAACCTTTGGGGCCAATCTGCACTCCTCAGACTGGAACAACCTCCATGTGGCTTAACCCAGAGTGCGCTACGTACACAAGAGCTAAAAAAGCCCACGCTATTTTTAAAAGGCTGAAACAAAACGTGACAACGACCGACGATGTTCAGCCCTGCAAAGGCTGCAGAAGGAAACCAGAGCTTTGGTGACCATCTGCAGCATTTCTTTAAAAGGCACATAAAAAACAGAAGGTGAAAATGCACAAATGACACTCACCGCTTCCTCGCGCGCTGCGCTCTCTCTGGGGTCCTTCATAAAATCCACCTCATCTTCAGTTTTCATTTTCAACTTCCCTGTGAAAACAGAGGGTTTTGCACAGGCAATTTAAAACAAACTCCTTTCAGCGGTGCTGAGATTCTTCTGCTTATTCAAACCAGCCTCAAAAAAAAAAAAAAAAAAAGAGAAAAAAGAAAAGAAAAAAAGAACCAACAACAAAAAACCCAAACCCCTTCAACAAGTCCATCTCATTCCCAACATCTGGTTTCATTCCTGACTTTGCTGCTTGTTTGTTATTAGTTTTAACAACTGTCGTGTCTGGGCTGAAGGAAACACTGAGAAGAGCACAAGCACGAGGAGAAGCACGCCAAGCAGTCCTGGTAGGCTCTAGGTGAGGCTGAGCACCTCCACGTGTCTTTTCCCATGTATTCACTTGGCTCCCATCCCCCCAGTAAAAGAACTGAAGTTTTTTTGCTGTTTTTTCTCTTACCATAGCCTGAAGAGATTGCAAGAAATGAGCCTTGCCTTCTCCATTGATATCTTCAGTGCTGATAAACCACAAGCTTCAGAAATTCAGCTCTGTCTTAAAGATGCTGGTTAGGGGCACCAGGAGGGCAAAGCCTTGTCTGGTGGGGTTCACCAAGTCCCAGCGGATTCCCCCTCCTCACCACCACTATGGTACAAACACCATCCCAGCTGCTTTCTTTGCCCAGCGAAACTACAAAAGCTTTCATCAGTCACCACTCCCCAAGGGTTCCTTCCCTTCTGTGTACCTTTCCCTGGCATTAACATCAAAGCTGTAAAAACCTCTTTCCCCCAAGCCAAGAGCTCTCACAACACACGTGAACACAAAAAATGAACACAAAACCGAAGATGTTTCAGGATTTCTGTCTGCAAAGCAGTTTGTCCAACAGACTCATTTATTTCTGTGGCAGTACCGTGGCCGTGCCATGGCCCTGCAGCCTGGCCTGCAGAGCAGTGCAATGATTTGGTGAAGCCACCCATGCACTAGGGCTAAAACCCTGCCTGAATCCCATTCTCTTTCTGACTTCTACGAAAAACAACCAATGAACATCAACACCTTAATGGAGATGCACATTTGCAGTGATTTTTTCTCATTTGAGGAAGCAGTTTGCAAGAGGTTTCATCCACATCCACTGGAAAGCTGCTGTGACCACTGCTGCCAATTGGTTTTCCATCTGCTTTTGACTTTGGGGTCTTAGGAATATTTGCAAGGCACAACTGACAAACAAACCCAGTATTATTAACTCAAGTTGCATAATTTCATCGCAGTGAGTTTGAGTGCTGCTAGGGAACAACTCTCAGAAATGACACAAGTTTCTGAGAGTCCCATTTATTAAAGAAGCAGAAATCATAGTCGTGGGGAGAACAGCTTGGGATCACAGCAATGCCATGGTGGGGAGAAGCATGTCCTGACAGCATGTCCTCCATACAACTGAACAAGTTACTGAGTTTCCGCTTCCCCACCCGAGAAACACCAATTACACTTCCCTATCATTTTCCTGATAATGGACAACCCAAGCAGTGTTTGTGGCATTGTGATGACCTGAGCAGAGTGGCAAGAACTCTGCTCTTTGTAAGGCCATCAGTTAGCTAGCTCAATCCTAGCAGGATCAGCCCCTCGTTTTATTGGCAGGCTAGATAAAAATCAGGAGTTTTTAACAATGGAACAACCCTGTTTGTGTGCTGAGGCTTAGGTGCTCTACTTCCATGTCACCAGCAGGTGAAATTCAAGGGGACAATTCTTTTGCACTCCTCCACTTGTGCCTGAACTGCTAGAAACCCAAAGCAGAACCTAGCATTATAATATTATAAGAGGCCCTTGGGGGCACAGAGCACCTTATCACACACATAATCAGTGTCATTTCTTACCAATTCATCCTGCTACTCCACAAGGGAAGGAGCCTGTAGCAAGCACTCATTCATGAACTATGAGGTGAAACATAAGGTGATACACTTCTACCTCGCAATGAATATTTGTTTTCGAGATCCATAGCAAGAACATACAGGAAATTTCTCCCAGAAGAGGCCTCAGCAGTAACAATTACAGTATTTGTTAATGGCTATAAGGCACCAGACCCCAGCTACACAGCTTGACCTTACCGGGGCGGTTGCTGTCAAGAAGCTGCATCAGCTTGGAGGTGTTTGTCAGCACAGCCCTATATAATTACAAATATAAACTAAAAAAATGAAAAGACCAATTTTTGATTTGGAGTAATGGCAGCAGCAGTACCAGCTGATTGAGCCTCTGATAAATTAGCATGACAATAAGCCTCTGACCACACGCGTTTCTGAGAAATGGCCTCATGACCTACACTTCCTATGAGAAGCTTTATTATAGCCTATTGAAACAAGATTTGATTCATTCTGAGCACACCAGCGACTCACAAAATGCTCCACACAGCCCCAGACTGCAGGGAAAACTCCGCAGCACTGACACAGCAGAGAGGAATTCACGCAGAGCCCTGACAGACCAAGGACACAAAACACACACAGAGAGCAGACATCAACACGAGCGATGCACGCAGCACCAGCAGCAAACACCCCTCTGACATCTCCAACTATTATTTTTTCCACTTCAGCTACTGTCTCATAGGGCTTTTGAGTCCCTTCTCCTTTAAAAACTCTTCTACACAGCGTCATGCCTCCAAGAACCCAACCAGAGAGACAGATCTGAGCTGTAAGGAGGCACAATCCAAGCAGCTCCCCAGATTAACACTCCCAGGTGTTGCCTTACAGCCACTCCCATCCTATTGAAACTTCAAACTGCCAGAGCACAAAAATAAATTTCTTTCTGCAAGCAGCTAACGCACCTTTATGCCATCCTAAGTATTTACTAGTGAACTCCTGACTAACGTTCACTGATTCTCTCTTGACAAGTCAACTTCCTAAAGCTCAAAGAACTCAAAGAAAAAAAAAACATGTGCTATTACTAACAGTGATCCCCATAAACCAAACCTTTCCCCCACCCCCAGTTATTCTGCCTATGCCACCCCTCACTTCTGTATTCAGACTAAGGAAAAGCTCCCAGCGTTAAGTCTGTGAAATACCTTAGAACTTTAGAACTGTATGATTTATGTCACAGCAGATTTGTTTTTAAATCATTTCTATCCTTTTGGCTGTTTGCTTGCTTATTCAGTGCTGGGAAAGAGAATGCACTGTATAATTATCTCATAGCAAAGAAAAAAACAGCAACTGAGAAAGTTCAGCCACTTGCATCCAACAGCTGCCGGAACAGGTGGGATGCAAAGGGAAGCCCAGCTGCACTGAATTCACCTACAGTTTAGCTCCAGGCTGCAGAGACAAACTCCTTTCTCCCTCCTTCAATTCATCCGCTTGTTTCCCATCTCTTGGCATTACCTGAGGATGTTTTCTATCAGCTCACGCAGCACAAAAGCAGGTCTGAGCTGTGCGCACAGAGGCTGTGCTCCCCACCATCACACAGCTCCCTCCCAGCAGATCCCAGCAGTCAGGCGCTGACTCCTCGCTGCATTCCCACCCTGCCGAAGTGCACTGGGAAACACCCGGCTGTTCAGCCCGACAAAAGCTTCGCAGACAGGAAAAGGCAGAGGGGGCAGGGCTGGCCCTCTCTTTAAATGACCTAATGCCACCAATTAGGAAGTGGCTTTGCTCAGTTCAGAAGGACACCAGCAGCTGTTTCAGTAGACGAAAGAAAATGCAAAGCAGCACTGCTCTATCTTCTGATTTCATGCTAGTAAAAATACAGGGGGAAAAGTGAAGGAATAGCTCAAATTAGCACTAAGCAAACAAACCCCGAGGCCCAAGCGTGCAGCATGAAGTCTAAATATCTCCTTCCCATTCATCCCTTCCCCAGAAGGGATGTATGTGCTAGAAACTCTTCTACACAACTTCATATGACATGATGCCCTTTCCCGGCCTCAACTGCCAGCCAAGAGCCATCCATTTCAACTCAAAGTTTAAACTGTAACTTCAGTTTTCTCTCTCAGATGAGGAGGAAAAAAAAAAAAAAATAGCAAACTCCAAACACCTACACTTCCTCTGCACTGCAGCCCCATGTACTCACTTCCCTTCCTTTGCTGATGCGGTGCTAGAGGCACACCAACAAAGGAAAGCTACACAGCATTAAAGGAAGTGATTTTCCATACCTGTGGCAGGCTTGGTTCCACGAATGGCCTGGCTGACGTCCTTTCTGGCAGAGGATCTTAAATCCGCCTCTCCATTAAGGCCGGCTGCCACATCCATTGCAGGCTGGGGCTCATGCCCCACTTTTCCTTCAGCTGGTAAGCCAGGAGATGAAGGGGTCTCAGCTGCAAAAACTACGGCATCAAAACTTTTTACCATTTTAGGAACTTTATCCAGAGAAGAGCCATCATCTGCCGAAACTGAACTCTTTACTCCCACATGCTCGGGTGACTCAACAGCATTGAAGCCAGAGGAGCAGGGCGAAGGGGTTGGCTCCGATATGCCTTGGCTTTGCTTACCCTGAGGCTGTGCTGTGACCAACCCCTGTGCTGCTGTCGAAGTGGGAGCAGAATCACCATCACCGCTCGGACCCACGATGTCACTGCTGGAGTCACTGTCACACGTGGGCTCCTCTGCAATGGGCTGCAGTGTGGCTCTGGGAAGGACGCTTTCCATCTCCCCCTGCTCTTCCTCATACCCCGTGATGGAGGTTATCGCTGCTATCTGCAATGCTTCCTCAGCCTCAAAAGCAAGGCTTGGGGCTTCCATTTCTGAAGCATCCTTCAATTCAGGGGTGCTGCTGCGCGGGGAGACATGTTGCTGGCTTGGACCACACTCCTGGGGCAGCCCTGCATCCAGACAAGGGTTACTCCCTGCTGCTGGCCCAGTTCCTTGCATGATGCTATCTCCTGCTCCTGCTGTCCCAGCCTGGTTGGGGCCCAGCTCCTTCAGCTCAGCACCCGCATCACTGCTGGCTGCGGGCCTCTCTGCACTGCCGACAGAGGATTTCACAACCGTGGCAAGCAGATTCTCCGACAAAACCTGCTCCTGGCTGCTGTCTGAGGCCTCCCGCTCAGGCTTGGCTGTGTCTTCTCCTTCAGCATGAGGCTGTAGGCTTTGCTTGGGAGGGCCTGGGGCCCCCGCATAGTCCTCCAGCACGCCAGCCACCCCGCCACGCTCCTGGCCGTGCGGCGGGGCCAGCTCAGCTGAGCCTGCTGCTGCCACTTCCTGCTTTTGTTTAGATTCTTCATTACGAATTACAAAGGGTGTGCCTACAAAATTATCCTCTGTACAGTCTGCGCCCTTGGAACATGGAGGTAAAACAGGGTCATTACTGCACAGGGGTGCCTCCTGTCCAGGAGGTGCCACTGCAGCATGTCCTGTCTGACCTGAAGTCAGGTCCCCTGCATCAGGATGGGGCATCCCTTGCCCTGGAGCAATTTCTGCTCTCTCTTCAGCTTTCGGAGGCTCCTTCCCTGCTGACAACGTGCTCGCATCCTCCAGAGGGAGCAATCTGGGCTCCTGCACACCTCCTTGAGTGCCATCCAGCTTTAACTTGTCCCCTGTTTCATCATTAACAGCAGCTTGATCAACAGGAGGACAGCAGCTAGCAATTTCCTGAGCTCTGTCTGCAGAATTTATGCTTCCTCCCTCTCTGCTGCTGCTGGTATCAGTTCCCACTGGCTCCTTGTTGTGGGCTCCGCTGCCCTCCATAGCTTCGCCTATACTCTCAGCAACGTCACTGCTCCCCTGGCAATGCATGGGTTTTTCACTGCTTTGTTTAGTTCCACCAATATTGTCATTTTCAGCTCTAGCATCAGGACCATCAGTTTCCACACTGTCTTCCAGAGAGGGTGAGCTGGATTTGCCATTTGTGCTACCCACTTCCATCTGCCCTTCTGATTCCACACTCTCTCTGCTGTCTTGGCTTTCCACATCAGGAACCACTGGCACACACACAGGTACCTTCACTCCATTCACTGCTGGCAATGGTGCCCTGGTGCTCGCAGTGACTCTCTGCCTTTCCTTGACACAGGCACCACCTTGGCTTTCCAAAACTCCATTGTTTACCAGATCAGTGCCTGAGACTCCAGTCTCATCATTATCACCACTCTTGCAAAGACCAACAGAGACATCAGTGTTAACATTTGCATTTGTACTGTCACACTCCGGTACCACTCCCGTATTTGCATCCTCCCCACCTGCACGCTCAGTGCCATTAAAGCCATCAAGCAATGGCTGAGCAGCACTTGTGGGTTCCTCCTCAGCTGGCAATGGCTCTTCTGGATCTGCAGTCCTCATTGCAGGGGTCTCAGCCATCCCATCCTCTACCTGCCGCTGGCCCGGCGCCCTGTCAGCTGCCCCAGCACAGTTCCTGCACTCGGTCTGGCCCATGGCCACATCCACGCCCTCTCGGGAAGCTGGGGCTTCACCGGCAGTTTCAACCACAGCAACAGTACTTTCAGCTGCACACTCCTCAGCAGCTCCCACTTCCTGATGGGTGCTATCTTTACTGCACAAGCCGGCTTGATCCAAAACAGCTCCAGCAGATGTCATTCCAGCTTCCTCATTTGTATTTCCACAGGATGGGAGATTTACAGCACCGTTGACGCCTGCACACGGGCTCACTGTGCAGCCGTTCTCATCAGATACAGTCCCGGAGCTCTGAGCAGAGGCTGGCCCCTCCTCTTCCTTTTTACACAACGTCACTGTATTTTTGCTTTCACAGGAGCACTCTGGGCTCTCCACCACCCCCAGACCCAGCGAGCCGTTTGGCGCATCGATAACACGAGTTATCAGTGACCTGCTGGGACACTCGTCCTCCTGGTGGGCTTGGTCTGAGAGCTGCCCACTGTCAAGGTGAAGGACATCAGATGGACTTTCCTTCCTTCCTTCTCCTGGCATTTCTCCTACGCTTTGAGATGAAGCAGTTGAGTGACCAACTGGCTCAGCTCCATTGCCACAGCTATTTCCAGAGGCTCCCAGTACAGTCTTCGTCTGCTTCCTTGAACTCTGTCACAAAGCAAAAAAAAAATTTGATTATTTTGCTCTGTCACACTTTTACACTGTATTCAACATGTGTAAGACCTATATCTTAACAACACAAACACCTATTTCATGTGGCTCCTGCTGTACACCTGCGTGATGCTTGCGACCCCTAGGGCAGAACCACAAACATATCACATGTTGATTTGCTATGCAGTAATACTGAAATGATTAGAATAACAGAAATATTGGCTGGAAGAAGCATCTGGATGTTGTGCAACCTCCCCTCCGAAGTTGGCCTATCAGCAGTGCTACATCAGGTCAGGCATGATTCTGGCATGCCAAATTCCAAAAACCTCCAATGATGGGGGAACAAGCATCTCTCCCTCAATAACCTCCTTCAGTGCCACCCCACCCCCTGTGAAGGATTTTCTTCCTAGCAGCACGTCCAAAATACCCAGAGCTGAAATTTTACCCTCTAACTCCTTGCTACACCATCTGAGAAGAGTTTGATTCTGTCACTGCTTTTCAAGTAGCTGTACACTTATTTCTTCAGCACACTTAAATCCAAAATCAGCAAACAGCAGAATTCAATCTACCAAATAATGGTCCCAAAGGGCCGAGCAAACACTGCTTGAGAACAACTTCAGATCCCTGCCCAACGGCACTCCCCAGTTCTGATCAGTGTTGCCCTGTTTCCCTATCCTGTAGAAACACCACTTCAGACAAGGCAGTTGGCTGCCAATGTCTTATCACAGCCACTTGTCTCCTACTTCTAGAACCAAAGTAATCATCTAATCTGCTCCTGAGAAATGCATGCATAATTAAATATCTGAAATATATTTCCTAAATGGAAATGAAAATTTGAAAATGACAACATCCTATTAAAATTAATATGTGCAATATTGTGGAACAGTAGCTAAGTAGTCAGTTCCTGTCTAATCTGCATTTCCTTTCAAGCATATCCGCTTTGTCCAGGATTCACTAAGCTTTATAGCTAGATACAATCAAATCTTTACTTAAAAAGAACCATCTCTGCTTCAATATCATCTTATTATTCTCCTCTCTGCTGTATTCAGTGTTCAGAAACCAGAAAAAAATGATTTGTTACATTAATGAGCAAGCCTAGCCCTTCAGAGAAGGCCCCACAGAGCTTCCTTGGTTTTCTGTAGAAAGCTGCTCTGAAGGCAAGCTCTAGGCTTTCACTGCATACTTTCAGAGGGCACAGTGCTTTCTCAGTCAGCAGGAGAGGACTGCCTGCAGCCCTCTAGAAATTCAGCACTGTAATGAATCTATTTCAAACTTCTTTCTCTGCTGCCCTGAGGATATTGTGTTTGCTATTTTTTCCATGATCTGAGGTTTGTAACTGTGACCACTGCCACCAAATCACTGAATCACAGACCACTAAACCTAATTCTGGTGTCTGTGATGGCTCTCCTATTTAAAATAACCCCTTCACCTCGCTCCCACATAGCTGAGGATGCTGCCAGTCATGGCACAGCTCATGTCTTCTGAGGCAGCCTAAGGCAGGTGAGTCCAGGAGGCAGGCAGCACAAGCTTGCAAAGCTGCCATCTCCATCTAACACCGTGCTGCTGGCCTCCAGTCAGGATGGATGCAAGGATGCAGACAACAGTGACACTTGCTCTGGAATGAGCACAGATTTCAACAGGAGGGTCCAAAGCAGTCCCAGCATCATCACGGCAAAGTCGCTCTGCCAATAGCCTGAAAAATACAGCCGTCTCCAAAGGAAGCCAACTAGCTTCTAACTGACCCTAAATGAACCTAAATGAAATAATTACAGGGCTGCATTCCAAATCCAAATCAGATTAGATGTGAAGTGAAACAGCGCTAGAAAGAAAGTCTAAACATAGCCTTTTGTGATTTCATTGTCAGACATGTACCCGGTCTGGCATTTGCTCCAGCAAACATGAAACGAGCTCGATATGCTGGCCGTGTACAGTGTTATTTGATGGAAAGGAGAAGCACAGGGAGGAGACTTCACGGTAAGCTCTGCTGTACCACCAGTTCCTGCTCAGGTCGGGAGTAATTAACACCACCCACTCAGAGAAGGATGATGATGGCTTGGGTGGCCAACAGCTCTGAACCTCACTTTCCTGCAGACAACGGTTCTCTCCTAGCTTGTTAAGGGAACAAAAACCCACAGGAGTAGCATTATTTAAACTCCACACCCCCCCAGCAGCAGATCTGTGGGTGATAACACAATGGCAGCTGTGCTACATGCAGAGCAGTTCTGAGAAATCGCACAAAAAGCGCCTCGCTGCTTCATCGTCCTCTCCTGAACGACTCCCTTGGGCACTGATTTTCAGGCACTGAGGGGAAATCTCCCAAGTCCCTGCCTCATGTCAGCGCTGCTCCTGCAACCAAACCACCATGGGCCTCAGCAAGAGCAGGGCTGTGGGTATGCACATTGCATGGCTGGGCTTGGCTTGTCCCCTAAGTCCTACAGGCACGAAGAAAAGCACTGTTCTCTCCATCAGCCTCCCAAAGGCTTTTCCTTCACTCTTCTCTCTGACCCTTTCTTGTCTGGACAGAGACACACCTACTGTGCTAATCCCTACTGACCCCAAGACCCTCCAGAGCACACCTAATGCCACTTTACACTCCTCCAGGAGGTCTTCTCTGCCCTTCTGATGTGTCCTGGTGCTAAGGGTGCCCCAACCAAAGGGAAAGGCAGGAAACAGAAGAGAAAATAGGTAAGTTTCTGTCTAGACTCACTACTAAACATGCACCCAAATGGTTCCTACGTGTGGACATCCCTCCCAAGTACCAGGCTGCTGCAAACACCTGCTTCTCCTTCTGTTCAGTCGCTGCAGGGGTTTCCTTACCATGTGCTGGTGGCTTTGCATGTGCATCTGAAGCTGCCGTATGTCACTCTCCAGGCTGGCCTTTGTCCCTTCCTTGGTTTCAGCTGTTAGTGTGTAAACATCGAGCTGCTGGTGGTGCTTGACGCAGTAGTCCCCAGTGTGCACAGTGTGAGACAGGGTGCTCCACGAGTCGGGCTCCGTGGCTTCCTCTCTGAAATAAAAGCAGTGCGGGTTAACCTGCGAGCAAGAAGGAATGCTGCACTGCAGGACACGCACGCTGTTCTTCACTCTGGACAGTCATCTAATCAATGGCCCAAGTGAAGCAGAGCATAGGCTCCAGGGCCAGACAGCCGAACACGCACGCACACACGTCTCCATCCTGGAAATGAAGGTGATTTACAGCTAACTCCAGCCACCAGCTCTATGTCACAGCCTTTCTAAAGTAGAGAGATCTGCTGTTTTCCCTCAGACTGGAAGAGCACGAGTGACTAGCAACAAGGGGTACAAATGCTTTTTAAATAGAACCTATTGCAGGTGTAGATCACCAGAGTAGCTGCTGTGGAACAACAGATACCTGAGAGACAGACCGCAGGGGGACAAGTCAGAGGGAGTGACAATTCTGTCATGGAGATACAACTTCTACACCGAAACCAGCACGCCTCTTCACAAAAACCCAACAGCTTGTAGCAGTTTTGTCATTCCTGAAATGAATTTTGCTTGCCCTGTGAAACTGCTTCTACACAAGTCATTCTCTATTACGAGACAGCCAACCTTCTTCAGTAATAACACGGATGTTCTTTTTACCAAAGGAAGAGAGGATAAAAGGGTGCTGTTATAGATCAGAATGAAAAAATAACTCAGCAGTTACTTCTTGTCAGTAGAAATTTTTACCTAGTCACCTCAAAGCCAAACCCTGACTGTGCACAAGTTTGCAACCCAATGCTGTACCGCCTCACGTGGCTGCTGCCACCAAGCTGTACAGAGACAGCATGGGCACAATAAGGGCGTGCGGAAGCGCTCACCTTACCAAGGTGCTCACCTCAAGCTTCAGGTCCACGACTTTCATTTTGAATCAGAACTGACTCAGGATAGCAAAGATCTGTTTGAATGATCATGCGGCCTACTGAGAGCCACAGCCAACGGAGGGCTAACAGCTGCCTCCACAGTGCCCCAGCGCAGTGATGCAGCCCCTCCCTGTGAGTCATTTCGGGTAAAATCAGGACACAAAGCAAATTCAGACAAAGCGAACCTGTGTCTTCCACCCTTTTCCACAATGTAACTCAATTGACTTCTGCAGAATTACTCTTGATTTAAACAGAATCAATATTTCTATAGAGAAGCAGGAGGAAGTGTAGAGTTTTTTGTGGTTATTAGTATAAATCCAATCATCGAGGCACTGAAGTCGACCAAGACATCACAAGCATAAAGCGGCTACAGAAATGACCTTTCTTTATCAAGGAAACACAGACATTTCTGTATGGACTATTTTTCTTTTCAGCTGCCACGTATAAGAAATCACTGTGCTCAGGGCTCACTGTTGGAGCACGATGAAGCAGTCATCACAAAAAACCACATTCACCCATTCATAAAGCCACCATCAGCAGGCTTCAAGAACACAACAGCCTTCTCCACTTTCTCATCAGCTTCAAGTATGTTTACAAGCATCTTCAAACAGGCACCCACAGAGCAGCCTGCAGGGCTGCGGCCTCAGAGAACCCTCAAAGGCTTCAATATCTGGAGTGGGATTGCAGGAGAGCACGGTGCCCTGCAACATCATGAGCACATCCCACCACTGCTACCGCTGCTGCAATCTGTCACCTCCATCTTCTGCAGGTCAGGCTGATCATTTGTGAGAAGCGGTGATTGCTGCTGATTCAAGACTGCACTCCCTTTCCATATTCAAGTTGTAAATCTGCACTGCAGTCTACAAAGGGACTTAAGCCTTTTGGAATAGCCAAGATCTTTCTCACATCGCAACCAACCACAGATAACACAGAGCTATCATTTTTAGGAGCAGTCACCCATGTTGTACATAATCAAGATGGCTCAATCCGACTCCTTCAAGTCATCCCTCTCATACATGGACACATCCAGGCGCTGATGTATAGCAGCAGAGAGGACAAATGAGTGCTCACAAGTGTCAACTTGTTTGCACACTGCTATTTCTGTTGCTCAGACAATCACTTTCAAGAGGACGTAGATCAGATGAGAATACTCTCCTGCTCCTTTGCCCCTGTGTTGAGCTTAACCATTTGTGTGTCTCCTTTCTGTCTCACCCTACCTTCTATTGAGAAATTACAAAAACACACATTCTTTCAGAAAATAGGATTTAGACCTACATTTAGTGCTCCCTCATTATGAAAAGCACTCATTTTGTACAGATTAGCAATTTCTGCAGTAGTTGTAATTGTACAGGAGTACATACCCAAGGTGAACTACTAGGAGATAAAAACAAAATTGCAAATATTTACTAAAGATTTACTAACAGACAGAGATAGAAACTCCAGCATTTAAGTAGCCTGAAAATCTGCTTTCATTCAGTGCAAAAGTCTTAACTGCAGTTTGCCTGCAACAGGGGAAGCATGCCTTACAGGATCTGACCATCCTGAAATTCTTTCTGCCCTTTCAACAGTTTCCTACAGAAATACTTAGGAGACAGCACTGAACAGAAAGTTTCCCTTGTACCAACTCTGAGCCAAACTTTCACTGATGGAAGTATCTCCCTTGGCTCAGAAGTGAAGGACTGACCAACGAAGTCCACAGCGGTCATATGAATGCCTTCACCTCCAGCACAATCACGCGGCACTGAGCCGTGTCCCACTGAGAAAACCTGGCAGGAATCCTCCAGCCCTGCTCTCCGCTGCTTCACACCCATTTTCTGTTGCACAGAAAGGAAATGGCTGCCTTCATGAAAGAACAGTTCTTGCAAGGAGAAAGACTTACCAGCGGCCCTTCACCCACAGAAACGGGGCTCAAGGAAGGATGCTGACCCCAAACACAGCGAGCAGAAGAACAAACTCAACCCCTCACCACCTCCAAAATGCTCTTGGGCCATGACTCAAACCACAGCATCACCGGCACATCCAACACATGAGAAACTACAAGGGATACTGTTTTTTAGACCTCCACAAGAAAGAGCCATCCCCAGTGAAGGAGGAGCAGAGCACCGTATTTGCGCGCAGATCTATTCTGGTCTCGTAGTGAAGCAGATAGGATGGGCCCCCAGCCAGGAGGGGCGGAAAGCAGTGGAGGAACGGCTGCAACGTTCTGCAGCTTCCTGCAGATACCAGCAAGATATTTATAAAAAGAGGGAAGATAAGTGAGAAAGGCAGAACGACAAACGCGCTCTGACTGGAGGAAAAGCCCTTCAAAGTTTCAGAAGCGGTCATCAGTTGGAGTGGTTTGAAATTTGGCTACGTCAGGGCTCCAAAAGAAGCGCCTTCCCGTACACAGATAATAGGATTTATCCAAAGGGGAGAGGAAGGCTGAGGAAGAGATTGGACAAATGATCCAAACAATCTCAATGGGTTAAGCAGAGCCTCATACTAGGAAGCGGGATCCCACAGGCGGAAGGCGGTGCAGGAAGTCAAGGTGTTGTTTCCTGGGGATATCCCTTCACATTTCTCAGCCAGACCTTGGCTGGGACAAAGCAAACCCAGCAGCACTGCTGGCTCTTGGGATTTTACTGTAACCTTAGCCACAGCTGCAGGGTGGTTCTGAAAGCATCAGATTTAAGTGATAAAGAAAATAAAATCACTTCAAAAAAAAAAAAAAAAAAGTGCTATGATTATGGCAGAAAGTTAGGAAATGCTAGAATTTCAATGCTCTTTTCTCTAAGACAAATAAAAACTACACTGGATTTTAGTGTTACATATCTTACATTCCTATTCAAATTTTGATTTATGGCTGTTATTTTAATAACTCACTGAAAATACAAGATCAGACAGACAGACTGACTGTGGTCCGGGATAAACAAGGAACGGTGCCTACTGGGACAGGAAGCTGGGCTTGGTGGCTGTTGCACAACACGTCCCTAACACTAACAACTTACATACATCAACCCAACAGCCCCTCCAATGAAAATCCACACCCAGATTTATCACAGTCACCAGAATGTCAGAGCAAGACTCCAGAAAACCATAACAAACAAGAGGCAGTTTCCTAAGCTCATCACACACGGGGGTGTGGGGCTCCAAAGTATCTCCTTGTTCTTCAAATAAAAATGCAGGCAGCCAGCAATAACCAGCTACTGATAATGCCAACTGTAACTGCTCATTACTAATTACAATTAATATTTAGTGGCAATGCTATTACTCCTAAGAGGACTCAATGTGTCCCTTTTGACTGTGTGTTCCCTTCATATCCTTTTAACAGATTTTTTGTTTTGTTTTGTCCCACTACAAAGTAAATGGAAACAGATAAGACAGTAAATCAATGCTGTAGCAGAATGTTGGGTAACACAGGCTTCGTATGGGTACAGTCAGCTTTTTGTCAACAGCCCCACTGTCTTTAATGGCATACACAGCACAAGTGCACACCAACACTTCCATGTTTTTGGGAACATCAGTATGCATCATATACAGGATTCAGAAAACACACGCAATTAACACATGGTAGAACGGATTAACACAAATGAACAGCTCATACACAGGAAAATGATTTAAAGACAGTATTTATACCTCAGGTGAATGCACCAAAAGCTGCAGGAAAGCAGGAGGAAAAAAAAAGACCACCAAAAACCAACAATTATTTCTCACGTAAGGCAATTCTACAGAGCACTAACTAACTGGAATGCTTTTGATGTTGAAGGAAAGAGTTCATCTGCTGCAGAAACGATGAGTAACTGCTTACGGTGCTCCACGCAAATATGAACAGCAGAGGGTTTGGATGCTGAGCTGAATTCAGGATTGCATGACTAACCCTCCAATATCAGATAAAATATTCAATAACTGAATTCAAGATATTTAATGCTAACTTCTCAGCCCACACAACACTATACAATAGGAAATCATACCAGAGAAGAAAGCTGGCTTGTTCCTTCAACAGTTATTTGCAGACTTGCAATCCTAGGACAAGTCCAGTTATCTTAACAGATACGATATATTTCCTACCTCAGAGGGTCTGAACTCTGAAACCCAAAAATTTTTCAGACCTCATCAAATATATTTACCAAACTGTACAGCGCACATTCCACAGGAATAGCTGCCTGTTGTTACATACATTTTTGCATTTGTTTCACTTTCCTACCTTTACCTATAAAGGAAGATCTCAATATGGATTTTGGAGCACACCAGGAAAAGAATAAAAGCTGGTGCATGTAAAGAGTGAGTAAATGGAAGCTGGGAAGCACGAACGCCTCTCGCTCCATCACACTGTCCCTGCTGCTGTCTGTTCCCCTGCTGTAATGCCATGGCCACAGGAAAGCCACAGCATCTCAGCATCCTTCCAGCCAGGATGAATTAGCAATTAAACAACTCTGTTGCAAAAAAATCATCTGGAAGTTCAGCAATGAAGTGCCTGAAATCAGAGTCCTGTTGGATCGCTACTACTCCCATACTTCTGTACCCAAGCAGTATCCTCTTAACACACGGATCTCTCATCAGATCCTCCCTCTTTGCCCTTTATTTTCTCTGAACAGCCCTTTAAATGGTAATTAAAAGGTTTGTTGCTTGGTTTTGGATGGAAGAACAGAAGGAAAAACAGGAGATGTTTCAGCATTACTTCAGTAAATTCTTCAGCTGCCGATTCTGGATAGCACAAATGCAAAGTACAGCAAAGCAATGGGCAGATGATGCTGCACAACCTGCAGGACACCTGCGTGTCCACAGCTGCCTCCTGCTCCTGCTCCCTGCACAGGGAACCACAGAGAAAGAAATAACAGAGGGGAGACCCAGAGTGCTGCCACTCAGCTCACAATTGGGGCAAGGATGCAGAAAGGACCAGGCCAGCACACTGTGACACACTGCCACAGCCTGGCACCAAACTGCAGTCAGTGATATTCCCAGCCCAAAAACCCTGTGATTTCAGAATGCACCTGCACCACAGACAGCTGAAGACAAACTGGAGATTTCTGAAATCAAATGCACTTAATGGACTTGCTAAACTGGTGCGTAAAGAAATGAGACACCAGACAAATCCTCTTGCAGCCCTGGCCCAGAAAAGCAGCAAAGAACATTCAATTACAAAAGTAAAGTGACTGAAAAACCTTCCTCATCTGAGAGGCACCACGGAGATTACAGTACAGACATCACCAATTACTTACACAAAATCAGAACAATAGCAAGTGATTATCAAGCACTGCAAAACATTCACGTGAAACTTCTGCTACCAGCGAGCTGTTCCTCATGTGTGTTACTTAAATCTAGGTCAGTTTTATTTTGGAAATCTGCACTAATACTGGCTTATGGCTTCACATTCTGGAACACCACGCTGCTACCTGGAGGTTTGACTCACAGAGACACACAGAGGTACTTCATGGTAATAAGAGGCCAGCAGAGAAAACAGAAAGCAAAATGAATGCTAGAAACACAAGAGACATGTGCTCTGTATCTTCCCTTCTGCAAGGACTGGAAAATGCAGGAGTTTTTCTTACAGACTTTACTTTTCTCTTACCCTCACTCTCAGCTGCAAAGGAACACCACGCATTCAGCTTCACTGAAAGAAAAAACCTGATACTTTTGGGCTGCTGGACGGAACTTTGCTCTGCAGAAATGAAATCAGGTTACAAAATCAGAGTATGTTTTACAGAACTCTGACACCGAAATTCAGAACACGAGCTATTTCTTGGAGCCATTTTACTTGCCTGACTTACACTGAAGAACATGGAGCTGGCAGGCAGACTATGTTACTACACTAAACCATATTAAAAAACATCAACTACTGCAAAACGCAGCCGTCCTGTTGCAGAGGCCAAGTTACTCACCCTGCCCTGGTTAGAGCCCTGCTGCCTCCTTGGAGCCCTGTCTTTGCACAGCACAGCAGAGCTGCCAATGCCCTGCAGCCAGCATTGCCCAATTTAAACATGAGGAAGCAGCAGGCTTCAACAAAGAAGCCTTCATTTTTCAATTCACTTCTCCTGCACTTGGGAACTGTTGAAGCTCAGAGGGTGCTCTGCATGCTGCCTGCTTCCCAAGGCTTTTCTATGGGAGATCAGGTGCATCCAGCTCCGCCAGCAGCTCTGGGTGCATCACTTCTGCCAGAGGACGCACATCACAAGCTCCAGTCTACAGTAAAAGAAGCTTCCAGACTTGCAGCTCTGCAGTAGAAGGCATCTTACATCCTTAAAATGAACTGTAAGAGCTGAAAAGGGAAAGCTCATCCGACAAAGAGAAATTCCAAATGTCACCAGTGTCATAAGTTTTTGAGAAAAATATTTACGCTGCAGCTGAACCCAGACAAAAAACTGCATCAACAGAAGTTTTCTATCTGTTTTCTAATGATTCTGCCTTAATTACAGCTGAACTTCACCCCTTCCCTACGCTGACGACGAGAAGAGTTGTGAAATGCAGGGTCCTGCAAATTAGCAAGCAAAGTGAACAATAAAATTCCCCCAAGGATAATGCAACACAAAACGTGCTGCATTCATTTATTTTGCAAAGTGGAGCTTAATTACTTGTAAAAATAATGGCTCCTTTGTACAAACCCTCGCTAACATGCGTTACTGCTCCGTATTTTGCTGAGTGGTACACAGTGTGTGCCAAATGTGTGTGCATGGTTTATACAGCCTGTGCATAAGCAGAGTGCAGAAAAGAGGTTGTGCAGTATCCATTGTGTTTTGACAGCACGTAAATAATATATACTCTTGTCATGGAGTTTGGCTGCTTTTCCCCATTTTCAAACTCACTATTTCTCCTCCCAGTAAGGATTTTCAGGCCCTTGATCCCCTGCGACTGCAGAAAGCACCAAGCATAATGAAACTTCTGCTATGGAAACTGGCCACCTTCATTGCAGCCACCATCCACTGCAAGCCTTTTGGAGCAACAAGATGCACAGCTATGATTAGGCATGGTTTTTCCACCCAAGAGGGAAACTAGCCATAATTCTGCTTAACTCACCTACGTGATCTTAGGATACACTAAAAAGAACAGGAGCCAGCAGTTGTAACAGCAGTTGTAACAGCTCTGTTTACTTCCCCTATCTTTTAAAATTATTGACTCTGCTCATTCAGATCACAGTATTTGCTATAAGCTTTATAATCACGTTTTGGTCAATTTAGGCTTTGTGATAGTATGCAAATTCTGTCAACATCATTAGCTTCACCTTGGAGCTCTTGGCTGCAGTTTCAGGATGAATTTGCTTATTCCAGTTTTACAAAGCAGCCTGCAAGACCGTTGAGTATTTTCACATTATGACTATTGTTGAACTCACGTGGGAAAAAGAGAAACACTGCCACCATCTCTGTATTGATCCCAGCCAACAATGGTGAATAAAAGGTCAGAGTACAGCTCCTGTCCCACCCTGCACATTCTCCTTCACTCTGCCTGCTATGTGGTTGGCTTCACTGCCTCAGATGAAACTTAAACGCAAGCACATGAGCAGCCAAACTTACTTTTTGCTGCCTCTAGCATCCTGCCCAACAACTATAGAAAACAGAATAATTTACGATTTGTAGCATAAAGAAACGTTGCGTGAGAGCATGGACAACACAGAAGAGTCCTAAACATGACATTGGGTCACTGAACATAAACCCTAAGCATCTGAAAATTCCCATCAGGAAAACAAAGTTAATAACAAAGCTTAAGAGAACTGGGCATCAGAACAGCAGACATGCAGACCAAAACTTTTACAAACAGCCCTCCCACCCCAGAACTTATTTAAGCTCTTTGTCTTTATTAGCTGCAGCCTTTAAAGCCGGTAAGCCAAACATTTGCTATTCAAAAATAACTTTCCATCTTCTGAAGTTTTACTGTCAAATGCTGCAGTGAGGGCTCATGCAACAAGTTACTTGCTGCAGTTGGCAAGATCTGGCTGCTTCTCATCACCCTCGTAGAACAGAACAGTTTCTGCTGCAAATACTTGCATTAATTTTTACTTAAATTCTTGCTTATACCAGCAGATATCTATTCTCTACAAGACGCTGCTTTAGTTCAACGGAATTGTTATGGTTTCACTTAACCAAAAGAACTGTAGATCTATGAAGTACAAACGTGACAGTCACAGCCACCAGCCTGCTAGCTGCACTCCTTTCAACAGCTGTACTTATTTGAAGACAAGATTTTTCACTTGTGTTTGTATAAGGTTTGCCTTAATTAGCTGATATTATTATGACTCACGTTGGGCTGCAAGGCACAGCTGGAAACAGAACAACGTGAACAGAACAGAACAGAAAAGGAGAACCCAACAGTATTACTGCACTTACTTTGAATACTAAGGTCGTTCTCCCATTGTTTCTAGCAATAAAGGTAAAAGCAAAACCACAAACAAATTTTCTTCAAGAGTAGAGTTTGGCTTTCAGAATCATTAAGGGGGAAGGCACCTCTAAGATCATCTAGTCCAACCATTCACCTCCAACCAACATTTCCCAATTAGACACTCTTCAGGGATAAAGTAAAGGGAAGCAGGATAAAGGAAAACAGGCAGAGGAACCATGAAATCATCCTTACTCGGTCAGAAGCTGATGCAACTTCTGGTAGCCCCTCTCCAAGGCCAAGCTCACGGGCGTCGCGCCGTCGCGGTTGTGGATGCTGAGAGCTCCTCTTCCTCCTGGCTGCTGGAGCAGAAACCACGTCAGCCTCAGCAGGCCCTGCCTCACTGCAAAGTGCATCAGTGTCTCCCGAGGGATGTTCTCTGGGAATAAGGAAAGAAAAAGAAATAAGAATTTGTAGGTTGCCGTTTAGGTGAATGCCATTCCCCCACATCCTTGTTACTAGAGACAAGCCACACGCATGCCAAGTGCAGCACAATGGCTGGCATAGAACTAGAGGTGCTGACAGCCAAAAAGCCAAGGAACCTAAACACTGCAGCACCTGGAAAAACACGCTCTGCACAAGCTGGCTGCGAAATCCAGGAGAGATCGCTGCATGAAAGCAAGGGACTGGCTCCAGTGGGACTGAACATGCTCAGGACATCTCGGGGTCAGACTGAAAGAGCACAGAAGTCAAAGTGAAAAGAAGGGCTTTGCGGACAGCCATGACAACCACTGAGCTGCAGGGCTTCCCTACAGCTCCTGGCATCTTCAGGGGTGTACATTTCTCTGTACATCCAAGCCTTTTTTAGTCCCACGTCCAGGACCAGCTTTTAGGAATCTAAGAGTTATGTTATTTAACGGAACACTGATTTGTCCCAAGGCATGAAGAAAATCAATTACAACCGAAGAACAAATGCAGAGCAGTTATGAAAGAGAACAGTTTTAGCCTCTCATATGGACATAAAAATGAGGTTTTTGATTTCCTGGCTTGATTGTGCCTTAGCCCAGCTTTTCTCAGCTTTCTGCAGTAGCACTATAATTCTGAGTAGCAGCATTTATAAACCAGTAATCTCCTCTGCTGCTTTTTATGTTTAATAACCGTGACTTTCTAATTCAGTAAAAGTCACTCTTGAGCCTAAGCTTTCATCTCAGAAAAGTATCCCCCCTACTCTAAAAGCTGCAGCCCGAGAACTTCCACCAGAAATGGGCTCCAGATGCACCGCTGAAATACAGCATTTGCAGATCAAAGCGTGCTACTTCTGCAGGGAGGGAGAAAGCATTTGGGTTAAAAAACTGCAAGAAATAAAAATTTGTTCTTTTAATTAACAAAGGATTTCAGTATTGACTGGCAGCAGCAAAAACAACAAAAATGCACCAGCTGAGTAAACCATGCCAATGGTTTAATACCTTTAATATCATAGCAGTGATTTATTAGGTTATTAATTTGGTTGCCAGCCAAATCTACATAGTAAATTTAAAAAATGCAAGTGCATAATGCCTGTAAGATTTAATTATTTTTTCCCCAAGAAGCATACCCCAAGAGAAATCATTTCTTCAGTGTGCTGCTGTTTCCTTGCTTGCTTTCTCAAGGGACATCATTAAGGCCTTTAGTTAAAAACAATGCAAAAAGAGGGAGTTATCCCTGCCTGACACACAGGCTTTCCCCACTTTCTGGATCAGCTCCTGAAGAACTGATCTGTGTTCAAGAACTACAGCTCTCTGGCACTGCCTCTCTTCCATATGACTCCAAATAGGGTCCCTGGGCTTCAAACCAATCCTTCTTCCCTAACATCCTTTTATTACTCTCAAGCAAGATCATGTTATCTTGAACACATGAGTATGTCTGAATGGAGGTTCCAGCTGATCAGACAAAAAAGAAATAGCTGGTCTTACTCACAGACAAATTCTCAGCCTATGGGAGAGTAACAACAAGGATTTTGGTACGGAGTGCAACAGCACGTCACGCTTCAGAAATAAACAACTCAACAAGGTAGTTAATCAGAGACTGTCAGCTTTGGGCCTAAGGTACAATGAAAAATAACAAAAGGGAAAAACTACTGACGAGGCTGCAGAAAGGAGAAAGTGTGGCTACAGGACTGAACTTAGTGAAAGCATATGGCCAAAGTTTCACCCTGTGAACTTGTACTTCCACAGAGCTCCTACAATAACTGCACTAATAAACTGGCAGTCAGCTAGCATAATTAAAACAGTACAACCCTTCCTGCCACGGATATAGGAAGCACCACAGCACTTCTGTTGGAGCAAATGACTGCTGTCCAAATAAAGAACATGTTGCATTGGTCTGACCACATCTGTTGCAGCAAGGCATCATCTCCCACTCCAGCTGCCTTGTTAAAAGAGAACATCATCTTCCTAACTGAAACAAACAGCCTTGCACCAGGGCAGACCTGAAAAGCCTAAGCATGGATTCCTGGATCAAAACACCTCTTCCTCCTTTAGATGAGAGCTGCACAATCAGGGAGCAGCATCTTCTGCTTACCAGCTCTTGGTTCTCCACGAAAAACACACACAAACTGCAAGTTTGTAAAAGTACCTGCAACCATGCATCCCGTGATCCACCTGGGTACCCATCTCTACATGTATTTCCATAGAGGAATTGCTTCTCCTACTTGTCCCAAACGTTCACACAATCACAGAATGGCCAGGGTTGGAAGGGACCTCAAGGATCATGAATCTCCAACCCCCCTGCCACATGCAGGGCCACCAACCTCCCCATTTAATGCTAGATCAGGCTGCCCAGGGCCCCATCCGATCTGGCTTTAAACACTTCCAGGGACGGGGCATCCACAACCTCTCTGGGCAGCCTGTTCCAGTTCCTCACCACTCCCTCTGTAAAGAATTTCCCCCTGACATCCAACCTAAATCTCCCCTCCCTCAACTTAAAACCATTTCCCCTCGTCCTGCAGTTATCTACCCTTTCAAAGAGTTGATTCCCCTGCCCTCTGTAGGCTCCCTTTAGGTACTGAAATGCTGCAGTGAGGTCACCCCGCAGCAGTTCAGGTGATTTAATCTGCTCATTTGAATGCACTTTTTGAAAATCCTAGCTTTTCTTCTACACTTTTTAAAAAACATCTTCACTACTGTCAAATTAGTGGATACAGGTGGATGGAGATGTCTACAAATGCAACTGACCTGAGCTTGGCACTGCCCCAATGCCTCTGTACAACCACGATGTGCACAGAAGATGAATACAAGAAGACACGGCGCCTTGCCATCCTGAGCATATTAAACACAGACTCATCCTCCAGGTCCATTGGAAAGGATCTGCCTGACATACAGACTGGCTCCAGGCCATCCTAACAGATGGGTATGAATGATGGCAGCAAAGAGACAAAGTGCTGTGCACACAACTGCAGGGCCCTGGGCAATGGCTTTAGAGGGTTTTGGAGTGTTTAAAACTCACACAGCTACAGTGAAAAGGCGTGTGCCATCTGTGGACTGGATTAATTACTAATATACAAAGACAAATACATCTGCTGGTGTACAGTGTTGCTCAGAACAAGCCAAGAGCAGGTGTGCATTGAGTATGAGAGTGCTGCATGATGGAGATGGAAGAAGGATGGGCAGCATGCCTACAGCCATCCCAGCTCTGAAGGTCTGAGGCTTGTAGCATGGGATGCTGGAAATTCAGTCAACGATTACGTCTTGTCATGGTGCAAAATTCCTTTCCCAGCTATGGAAGAACAACAGAAGCTTTAACCAGCAGTAGCCAGAGCTCCTTCTCCTATCACATCAGGCATGAGCTCCTCATCTTAAAATGGCTGTCTTCTGAATGTCAACAGAAAGGTTCTTGCAATTAGAAAACTGTGGAAACGCAAGACACACGATACTGGAAAGACCAAAATTGTTTTTGTTCCTTTCTTGTTTCCTAGTAATAGGCAAGAGTTGAAACATATGATTATCGTCCCATAATGGCAGGGCACTCTAATCCAGCTGGCAAAACAGAAGACTTTAGATGTATTATTTTAATGGTTTTTTTTTTTGCAGCTGTGACACATGAACAATTTATCTGAGTAGCTAAGGTCAAAATTTCCATAGAAGAGTATCAAATGTACTTTGCTAACTGTAAATGATTAAGGCTTAAGGTGCTTATAGCACTAAACAAAAAAGCACAGAAGTAGAAAAAAAAAAAAAAAAAGATTTGGGTATGACACATCTGTGAGCACACAAACTGTTCCCTAAGTAAGAACTTACATTGTAATCCTGATTAAATAAAATTAAAAAAAAAAAAAAAGAAAAAAATCAACTAACCTCTGTATTTCTTTTTAAAATTTGTTTCTTATTTATTTAGAGAAATCCATGCTGAATGGCTCAGTTTACCCTCCATACCTTGAGACAGCTCAATGAAGAAGAGAAAGCCATGGACTGGATTAGCTCAAAGTCTCTCTTGCTACTCTTCCTGTGATAGTGACTTCCCCTTGTTTCTCAGCCAAAATCATGTATTGTCAGCAAATTCTAAAGGCTACCATCAAATCCTGTTTATGGCTGAAAGGGTTCTCAGTGCTCAGATCGACCCTTGAGCAAAACCCCGAAACAAGCTGTCACCTGGCACTCGAGAAGGCAGTGGTACTAAAGGAAGGTCAAGGTGAAGGCACAGAGGTTGGAGTTGCGAGTTCAGTTAATAAAAAATGTGGGTAATTCTTTTTTAATCTTATAAACAAGACTTTTTCAAAGCACACTAAAGGATCCTCATGTCCCTACTCCCACTAACACCTAAGGGAACAGAAACACCTTAGTGCCAATGGTTTCTCAGCCACAGACACTGGCTGAACATTTTCTGCTTCCTATTTTGCAATGCAGAGGGCATTAAATTCAGGGAAGGAAAATATTTTTTTATCAAGTACTGTAACTGAACAGACTACTTCGTGCTGTTTGCTCAGAAAAGATCATGCCCATTTATACTATACAAGCCTTTATCAGAGGGCAGAGAGAAAGGTGAGAAGCAGATAGAACACCAAACCCAGGGAAAAGAAAACTGGTAACTATTATCCTGAAAGCATTTAAGTAGAAACTATAGAAGGAGTGCAGGAGATGAACAGATTAAAGCTTTACGTCTGGAAAATACCATCAGCCACATCCCTTTAACATGCTCCAGTGGAGAGAAAAGTAGCTCCTAATTTCATTATAGTTAGTCCTGAAAGTTTGTTGTTTTTTTTCTTAGTAAGGCTTTTTTGTTGTTGTTGTTATGCTCTCTTCAGACATTCTCTGTTTCTGTTTTCAGTATCCTCTTGAGATCTTTCTGATCTCTGCTGATGTGGTCCATTGCATCGTACACTGCAATCCTACTGGGTTCCATGCACTGTTATTAAACACAACTCCCAACTATTTCAGACTAGGCCAAGGCAACTTCATCCCCACCATCTCCTCCCCAGTGAGTTCACAGAGTTTTATTTCTCAAGAAGCATTATTGCATAGGGATGTTTGCTATTCAGTGCTTCTGGGAAGCTGTACATATTCAAGACATCTTCAAGACGTCAGTAACTGCATTCCTAAGGCCTGGGAGCTGCTAAGTGTTTTATCTGCTAAGATGGTATTCTGGTTATCTGCCCACAATCAATGCTATCTTGCAGCTCATCAAAGGGACAGATTTTCCCAATGTTCTCATGGGGAACCACTTGCTCTCATGGCTGATCATCACTGCATTCTGAAAGCACCAACCTGAAAAGCTCACACCACCAAAATCGGAGCTGTCAGTCTCGATTTCACCACTTATTTTGATGAGCAAATTGAACAGACTGTTTTCTAAAAGAAGTTTTGAAAGCAGTCTGTTCGCTACTGATAGATAACTCAAGGATTAAGTTCTCTTAGCTTTCCATACCTTAGATACTCCCTAATTTTTTTTGTCATCTTTTTCTCCCTGCTGCAGCACAAACAAGCCATAATCATTACTCATACCTCCAAATATTCTGCTCTGGTTTTCTAGTTAGTTTATTTTCTGCTTAATCATTTAAAATAGAAAATTACAGTCCTGCATTTATATTGCATATATCCTCAGAATACATATTAAATTTTGATTTCTAGATATAAAGCCATCTGTTCAATTTCAACAACAGCCTTCTAAATGTCACAGGGAACAGTAAATAACCCTACGCTTAACAGCACTAACAACTATGTTCTTTAGAAAGTTACAGTGCACTTGCAGTAATTAAGACAGACATGATAACACAGCACCTGAAAGTAATGCTGTGTTTGGAACACCATGGTAACAAAAGTCATCTTTAATTACGGATAGTCTGAAATAAACTTGGGATGCCATCTGAGTTCACATGAGTTGACAATTAAGGGCAAAGCCCAGGAAGGGACAGTGCACAGCAGGTAAGAGCACAGCACAGCTCACCCAGCTGCCCTGGGACAGCAGCAGCATGCATGGAGAGGACTGAGACATCTATGCCCAAGGTGGTTTAGATGAACTCTGGACTTGGAATGCAAAGCCTTCAACCTGCACATGTCCATGCAAAGCCCTGCAACACGAGGTCCAAAGGTATAGCATTGTGCATGGTGAACTTGATGATCCTGAAAGTCTTTTCCAACCAAGATGAAGCACCAGATGGGACCTCCCTCACCCGAAGTGACCTGCATAACTGGCACAACAGCTTCGTATTCCCTGTGAAATATTTTTTGTGTGTGGATAAACAGGTATCTACTGAAAAGTTACTGCAAGACTTTCTGGAGCTCTTTGCTCTAAAATATGGATTAAAGGCTTCTCCGGGAGCTTCTTCAAGTAGCAAATAGGAGGCTGTACCTCAAGCAGGTGGGTTCATGGAGAAAGAGGAAGATAAGTGGTAGAGACTGGGAAGGCACTTTGGGTCAGCTCATTCTGCACAGGAACAGAGTGCTGATCAAAATGCCCTGAAACTGAGTAACCCTCTGACAGCAGCTGATGTGAGGAAAGCTTGAGAACAGGCTTTATACATATATGCATTTTACTGGGGAAAGTTATCCATAAAGAAGCTGTTACTCAGAAACCTAATTAAAGTCCAATTGTGATCAGCTGTAGGTGTCCCTGTTCGTTGCAGGGAGTGGGACCAGATGACCTCTAAGGGTCCCTTCTGACTCAAATGATTCTATGATCGCACCGGAAGGGCAAAGAATTCAAAACAAGAAACACGAGTAAAGAATTTCACCTTTTCATGAAAAAGCAAACAAGAAGAACTCTAAGGTGAGACCACTGATCAACAGTTTCAGAGAAGAAGATTCTGTTTTCTGAACTTGCTTTCCTAGCCAGGGGTTTCCCCATGTACAGCCACAGCCCTCCACCACACAAGCATTACAGATGCTGGCAGGACCAGGCTGGGTACCACACTCCACACCACTGGCTGGTGAACACAAACCTTGTTATCAAAGCCCAAGTTGTACAAAAGGAGAGTTTGGTGCTAAATTTGGCACAACGGGTTCATTCAAAGCTTGATGACATCCAAATGCATCCACTCTTTTCAATAGATTTTAGGTGAAGAACTAAAGCCTGTGATCACAGATTATTTCAGACTTTTTTGTTGTACCAGAGTAATAGCAATAAATACTGGTTTTGAGCAAAGTTAAGCAAATGTTAGCTGCAATAACATTATCATATGGATTAGATTAATCAATACTGCTCAGTGCATTTAATTTTGGAACAATTTCTTTTTAAGCACTAGTAAGTTTTTGTCTTTTGGACTAGCAAATGAGAATACTGTACACAAACATACTGGGATTAGAAATATTCTGATGAACAATACAGGAATACATGCTGAGTTTATTTTCAATTTGTTCAAATGAAAATGATGCCTAAAGAGATAAAAATACATAAGTGTAAAGGAAGTCTTGTGTGAAATACTACTGGGATTACTGAACCTGAGGAAACTTCTCTTGTTGAATGGCAACAGCTAACTTAAGTAGGTTATGGGGGAAAAAAAAAAGAAAGGTGTTTCACTGGAATGCTTACAAATGTCCTCTGGCAGTTTTAAATAATGGTAGAGGTATTTCTAGCCCACAGCTGAAGCAATGCATTCTTAGCAATTTGGATGTATGAATGCACTGTGCCTTTAATCTGGAGCAATGGCAAACTCTTGAAGAATGAAGACCCTGGTTTGGCAACCAAAACATAAGCAAGCACATAGTTCTTACATAGCTCTGGACCACAACAATGCTGCACTTTTACTTACGCAGTGTTATGGCAGCATCTTCCCTGTCCTTTGGAGCGTGACAGCAATGAACTCCTTGTCTTCTGCAGGAAGAGTTGGGAGTAGGCAAAGGAAAGGAGAGGCCTGTGCAGAGCCCAGCCCCTCCTCACAAGCCTGCACCAAGCTGTGCTCAACGTGGAGCCACCATCCAAGCTCTTGCTGCAGAATGGCAGCCCTTCACACCTATCTCTAGACTCCAGCCCTTAGAAATATCTCCTTTCAAACATGCTTAACAGCAGTGCCCACCTTATAACAGCACTTCTGTGCCCAGATTGCTGGCTGAGGCTCTCCACTCGCTCTGACTTTCAGAGGTTTTGCTAAACAGCAGCGTTTTGTTTCCAACCCACAAGAGCCCATAGAGAAATGTCAGCTTAGAGGCAGCGTGAAAGTCTTTCAAGAAAGGATCTGACATTTTCTTTTGTTCTCATTTCTATAGTATTTTCTCCTTCAAGAAGGTTATTTGAAGTATATGGCAGTGACATTTAGCGAAATGGGAAATATGAATTGAGGTAACTGTTCATAGGTAGTGATGCAATGAAGGATGGGTGGTCCCTGTGGAGGGGCACTGACCAGAACATATGCATAATTGTTCTCATGTTCCCCCAGTTTCAATCTGTGCAGTGATTTTTCCACTTCCCCAACCCAGATTAATGCACAAGCACCACCACCACAGAGGTGCTGTTTTCCTAATGTAGCTCTCCATCATGAATCAGAGACATCTCTCCAACCTTGTTCTCCCAAAACAGGGTTATGTGACCAGAAGGATGCTTATATATACAAATCTTTCCTGTCACAATCACAAAAATCCCCCAAAAGTCCCTACTTATAATCAGCTTACTGAAAAAGAGCTACCAGATACATCTGCCTCCAGTCCAAAAGCTGACCAGGAGATGAAAAACAGACCAAGACATCAACAGATTGCCCTTATTCAGTTACATGTAAAAAAACTTACTGCAAAGGAATTTTATTAGACCAGCACTCTTGGATGAAGGTTGCATTTACTGCTGCTGTATGCCACAGCCTGTACCACGGTGATTTTCAGGCACATAAGTGTACGCTGAGCAAATCCTATGGCAAATCCATAAGCAAATCCTTTCCCTAACTTCTGATTTTTCCAAAGAGGAACCAAAGACAAAAAAAAAAAAAGAAACTAGATCTGAGCCTTACTGCAAAATTAGTAACAATCCAGTGCTTCAATTAAAATTTTCATTAATTAAGAGCACTTTGCCAATCTCTTACAATATTTTTACCACTTCAGTAAAGCAGAAATTCCTGCATTATCACAGCTTTCTAAAATGCAAAAAGAAACATCAGCGTCTCCCATGGAGAGGGAAAAGATACCAAATGTTTATCTCCCAGTAAACAGACAACAGCATCTGAATTTCTATCCAGAAACCACTAAATAGGATCACATCTTTGAACGTCTGCTAATGCTGCTTTGACTGCCTGCCCGTGCATTCATGTTTACAAAAGCAGTCACTGAGACAGTGACAATTAAAGCAGAAAAAAATCCTGCAGAAAACCCCATCAGGGCAAGCAGAACTGCAGCCACTGTGCTGAACAACTAATTCCTGTTGCAGTGTTTAAGCTGGTGTATCCCATAACAGATAGGGAATGCCTCACAGCCACATTCCTCATGTGAAACTATTTGCCAAAATACCTTAGAAATTCACAGCAACACTGGAATTAATCCCAGAGTGCACCAGTATGCTTCCTTAAAACTTCCCTGTGACAAAAAATAAAAGCAGAACTCCAAGGCTACAGCTATGTCACAGCATCTTGAACGCGTTGGTTCTGCTGCTTTTACTAGAGGCTTTGGGCCAGCACTGACCTCTATTTATAAGCTCTCAGTAGCACTCTCTGCTATGGTTAAGGGCTCACGTTAGCCAGACTTTTCCACTTTTCCTCTGTTTTATTTGCAGAATTATCTGGGCTCGTTTTAGGGAAGGTCTGTGTTCACCAGACAGCTGTACAGACAGGGGTGCTGGACCAATCCTCAGGGTGCTTTGGCATCAAACGTGCTGCCTGTAGGCAGCCTGCCAGCTTCTCCAAGAGAAATCAAATGCGTTTTACGCACATTACAGTTCCTTTGCACCTGTGCTATAAAATCAGTGTTTATCAAACACACCAAGGCTGTGGCACAAGGCCAAAGCATCAGGCTTCCTCCACAGACCCATCTCTTTCAGGAAATCGGAGAAGTCTGATGCTGATGCATGCATAACACTGCACAGACAAAAAACCCCTAACTGCGCGTGTTGCAACACTGACCACTTATCACATTGTGTCCTATTTTATAACAGAAGATAAAGAAAACATGGGTGACCTGTATTTCAAGGTGGCTGAAGTGCAAAGCGTAGGACACAGACACAGTAGGACACATTGGTATACAGCCTGTCCATTTCTGTGCACAAAGACCAATGAATATTTTGAAAGACAAGTGGATGGCTCCCAGAGCAGAAGGCTGTTAACCTCTCTTCCCACCCACACCTCACACACATCCCCATGCTTCTCACCGTTGAGGGACTGATCCGTTCCCAGCACGTTCCATTCTGCAGGCAGTTTCAGGTGTCGAAATGCCAAAGCCACCTTCTCATCCAAAAGGTCCACATCTGCAGCAGGTGGTCTCGACTGGTCCAAGAAACGGGTGAAGTTTAGCGCCTGCTGGTTCCCTGCGTAGGTAGCCAGAAACTGGGCTGCATCGTAGGCTTCATCCTGGATGAACTTGAAGCTCTCTTCTGCCACCACCAGAACAGGGCGACCTTCCTTAGAGGCACAAAGCGCCACCTTCACCGTCTCACAGCAGTCATGGCCTGCAAAGAAAACCAAAGGAAATTGTAGAAGAGAACAGTCGAGCGCTGAAGAAAGCCAAAACTGAGCAGCATCTTTGACACACGCATTCCTTATATTAAAACAGATAAATACAAGTTATCAAGAGTCACAACTCTAAATTAAAAGCTATCTTGGGACCTCAATGTGTTTGAAGAGAAATAAGTATTTTTTGTTGATTTTTAAAGATGTGTAATCCTTCTCTTTGGCATAATATAAAGCCAGAAGTGTCTAAGCAGCTCTGCTCTGACCAGCCTATTTTGGATCAGCTACAAGTAAATTCAAGAGCACTTGGTAACGATTTTGCTAATGCACCAATGGGAGTTATGATCCAATCAGCCAAATTATAGGGTCAGACAAACTTTTCCTTTCCAGCTCCACAGGACTCAGAAACTCATCAGAAAGTAGAACTTGAGAGCTGGAAAAGCTCCTGCTCCAAAAGCTGGCACAGCACTTGGCTTATACAGCAACCACCGCAACATCACCTAACACACAGACCTACAAAGCAGCAGGAGCTGGTAGAGCACAGCCTGAAACGCAAAACTAAAACTAAGCTTCTGCTAAATAAAAACCCGAAATGGCTACTTTCCATATTTACCAAATAAAAATGGTAGAACTTTGATACATTTATTTAATTAGGGCCCAAAGCAGCCAGTGTTGGCAGTTGTCAGACATGCCCCTTCAATAATAAGGTTCGTGTTTCAAGTTCACTGTGCAGCACAGCTCCTTGTTCCAGTGTCAGCCTGACGTCAGTGCTGTTTTTGCCAGAACAGCACGGACCCTGCACTAATTACTGGAAAAGCTTCTTTTTGCACATGACCTCAGCATCTATCCACATTCATGGAACCCTACTTAATTAAATACAAAATGACGATTTATTTTTAAAGGCTCAAAAATTCTATTTAAGCCCCTATTTGTGGTCAGTGGGAAAGTTTCCTTCTTGTGTTGAGGCTCTCTGCTGTTGATTTCGCTCACAAAAGGAAAATACGTCCCTAATCTCTGCAGCCATTCAGCCAACCTTCCAGATCTGTTCTGAGGCTTTTGGCAGCTGTACAGGTTTGTCTGCTGAAAGAGGCAATCCTGAAGTTAATTGAGAGGTCAAAACTGCTATTAGGACACTGCGGGTAACACCAAAATTGTCAGAGATGAGGCTGTGAGACTTTCTAAGGAGAGCAAGCGCAGCTGGAAACATATCAAAGAAAAATGATGTGAAAGTTGAAGGAACAGACATACTAACACTGACATTACAACAAAGAATAAGAGTGGGAAGACCTTTGGGGCTCTTTGGAAGCTATGGATAAGTCTAACTTGGAGGAAAGCACAAGATGCTCTTTCTAAAGCAGCAACGACTTGGAAAAATTACACATGCATTCAGAGTTTAATTCATCACTATCTGATGGGACTGGCAGTGGCCCTGAGGAAGTACATCAGAAATTCCATCCATCCTCACTGAGGCAGCCTCAAACATCCAAAGGAGAAGGCACAATTTTAGGGAAACTTCTCTTCAGTGTAGACCTTTACAACCCTCCCCGTACAACTTCTTGCTTTGCTCCTTCTAAAGATATCAGAACAAGGAGCTAAGAAGACATACTAACATTGTTTAAAACCTCTACCAAAGCCCTGAGCTGCACAGTCTGAAGAGCCATCCTGCGAAAACTGACTCGAGAACTGTGAGCTTGGCTCTTCCTCATGCAAAGCAGCGGAAGTTTGCTAAAATGCAAAGTTTTTGTTTGTTTGTTTGTTTTAATAATAAAAGATTGAAAGATTGCTTAATCACATGAGAAAAGCTAAACCTTTGATTTTTACTTTTTTTAAGCTATTTTCTCTCTATTCCCGTAAGAATCCCATCTGCAAAGCAACCTAGAAAACAGCTACTCTGCCAGAAAGCCAGCTGAGTTTCAGGAGTGAAGCTGAAGGCAAGCACAGCCTGCTTGCAGTCAGAGAAACACTGCAGGACAGTCACTTCTTCGTGAGGAAAGCTGCTCCATTACGACAACAGAAACTTCAGTAGAGAAATACGGTCGCCTTCAACCAGCACATCAGACTGGATGAGCTGTGATCCACTTGCACTGAACACGTGTGGAACTCCAGCCTTGCAGTGCATTTAAGTGAAGCCACAGAAGCACAGATGCAACACAAGCAGAGGTGACTACCAGTCCATGTCCTGATCCACAGCCAGAGGTGGTTCTCCTGAAAGCCCCACTAGCATCTAATGCAGCCTTGAAAAAGAAGTGCCCGAGCTGACAATCTGTGGACATCTGACAGGATCAAACAAGCATCCTGCTAAACCCTTGGGAATGCTATTCCAAAGGGCAACCCCCCTCACAATGCTTTGATGTTCTCCTTCCCTACATCTGACGAGATGTCAAAGCGGGGGTTAAGAGTCTGGGACAGGTTCTGACTTTGGCAAAGAGTTCAAACACAGGAGGAGCAATTAAGTAACAAGCGTGGCAAATAGTAAAAGATTGCTCAAGAGGTCTCTGCCCCCTGCTTTGAAAGAGCCACAGGGACGTCACCAGCAAAGAGCTCAAACACCCAAGCACACACAGGACCTTCTGCAGGAACAGCCAGTGTGGCAAGGCTGCTCTCCACATCAAAGACCTGCTTCCTACCCTGGAATAACAGTTGAATTTCAGCAGCCCTTTTCCCAGAGCATGTTAAGCAGTGTTAGGAGAAGTGAGCGCAGCTTTCCGGCACTCTTGGGAGATAAATGGTTATCATCTGCAGAGTAAGCCCAAAGCTGTTTTCATGAGGTTAAGGAACTTGCCCAAGATCACAAAGAATTCAAGGCAAGGTTGGAACAGATGCTATTGCTCTGAATGGTCTCTCTTCCGCTCCAGCAGGCAGACAGCAGAGTTTACCCTTAGCAGGGTAAAGGATGGACCCGTGCGTGGTGTTGGTGTGCAGCATCCATCACCCAGCCTACAGTGTGTACAGCACCATGAGCACCACAGCATATGGCCATTAATTGCTGTGCTCCTTCCAGAAACAGAACAAAGCTCTTCAGACTTACTAAAAAGGTAAAAAAAAAAAAAACCAAACAAACAAACAAAAAAACCCAGGTGCATCAGGATGAACCATCAGCTTACTTATAGCCTACCTGTAACATTTGTATTTCAGAAGGTTCAAAACATAGGGGACCAAATAAATGACACACATGGGTGCACCCACAAAGGGCAGGAGAAATCTAGGCATTGTAGAGCTCAAATGGGTTTGCGATGCTGCGTAACATCTCTGCAGATTGTCTTCACTCTCCTCCAGAAATCTGGACATCTGACCAAACAAGCAATCCAAAGCAAATGGTAACATACTGAACACTGCCACACTATTACCATCCAGCAATATTCCAACTTGAATTCTAACTTTTCCAACAAACGTAACAGTGTTTCTACCATTGCTGTTTGCTAACGTCTCAGGCTATTTGCTGGCATCCACACTGTTCTCTTCTTTGTACATTTTTTTGCCACAGTATGAAATTTCATCGTTTATACGCTAGCTTAACTGTTATAAAAGTCAAATAATCCACCCCTTAATTCTTCTTGTATTGAATTTTACCCCATTTCTCCTGGTCCTCAATTACTTCAGATTTAGAAGCAACTCAATACTTAAGAGCTGTTCTAGGATCTGCCAACAAATTGCAGGAAAAATACAGAAATTATAAAACTTTCCAGTCCGCACAGAGATGGGTGCAGCAGTTGCTTCTGCCATGATAAAGTGAATTCCTCAGTTTCACAAACCCACGCTTTAGAAGTTGTTTAAAGCAAGACAACAAGTCTTCAATTACCGAATTCCTTACTAGGCCACTTACTGGAACTTGCTTTGGGCAATACACAACAACAAAAAACAAGGAACACGAAGCTCTGGCCTCTCTGTACTCAACCCTGATGAGATGAGATGCCCTGGTATGATAGCACTGCCTCTTCTACACAATAACATTTGCAAAATAACACTGCAAAAGATGGAGATGCTCAGCTGCAGGGACTTTGTAGACAAGTTAATGTATAGTCTTAGACTTGGCCTTCCAAGTAGTATCCATTTTACTGACCTGGGGTGTGTCAAAAAGGGTGGCAGGGGGACTCCAAACAGACTTTTTATCATCAAACAAGGCACACATGGAGACAAAACATCGTTGCTCCGAAGCAGAGCTTTTACTAAAACATGATTTCATTTCCTACTCCTCTGAAAGTGGAAATCCTGTCCAAACCACCTATTTTCAGAATTCACATTTGAGATATCAGACAATGGTCCCCCAGCCTGGGCAGCTATTTAAAGCACCGCTGGAAGCACATGTTTAGGTTTGCCTGGTTGGTGACTAAGTACTCCTGTGCTAATTGCGTCCTCTGAGTTATCCTGGTGGGGCTGTTCAAAGAGATCTTATATGGAGGTCTAAACAGGACAGGAAAGTCAGACAGTGAACGCTGTGAATCTCCCAGAGTATTTTCAGTCTGCATCCAACAGATGTTGCCATCTGGTGGCTCGTAGAAAGGGAAGTCATGGGATCTCCTATGGCCACTTGAAAAAAGCTCTGTCCTTCAGGAATCCCAAATTCTGGTTCTGAAAACTAGAGCCCATGCTTGACATGTCTAATGTACAGTTGCTGTATTTACTCTTGCAACATAAGAGGCCTTATGAAATACATAGGCCAGTAAAAGTGATGGATAGGAGCCTTTGTTTTTCATTTCAAACCCTGTACTATTCACATAGAGAGTGTAGAAAGATTGTTTTAGGTCCTTTACGCTGCAGAGGTCATATAAATTGGCAGAAGCACAAGACCCCACACATTACCTCATAAATAACTTCAGTACAAATTCAGTCATTTTTTCCTGTCACTGATGTCATCCAGAAGTAGCATCACTTCCTTTTGATTGCACTGCCTACAGCAATTAAGTACACCAAAGAGAATGGACTGCAAAAAGTCTTCTTGGCTATGCTGTTTTGTTCTATTTTAGGGGGGTTTTGTTTCATAATTAAGAGTATTTTAAAATCCACAACTAGCATTGCCAAGTGATCGCTTGTTATGCAACTTGTTTACCCTTTTGGTCTTCCAGTACGAAGACTGCAATTCATGAAATATAGTTTTCTCTATGAAAAGTTGTTTCCTAAGGGAAAACAGTCCATGGTAGAAGAGAATAATGCAGGAACATATGTAAAGGATTTCACAGTAAAATAGAAGAAGTTTGAAATGAAGATATTTCCAAGCTAGCTAAAATTAATTTTACTTTATCCTCTCAACAAGCAGAAAGGAAGGAGGAATAAAACAAAGCAAAGGACTACAGGAATTCAGAACAAATGCACCTTGAGCTCTGGCAGCTCAGGGCCATGCCCTGTAGTGACGAACCCTTTCCTGATATCCAGTCTGACCATCCTCTGACACAGCTCCACGCCATTCCCTTACGTCCTGTCACTGTCACCAGAGAGAGGAGATCAGCTCTGTGAGGAAGCCATAGGTGGCCATGAGGAGCTGCAGGCCGCCGTGAGGCCTTCCCTCAGCCTGCTGTGCTTCAGGCTGAACAAACCGAGGGACTTCAGCGGCTCCTCACACACCTTACCCTCTAGACCTTTCACCATTTTTGTTGTCCTTCCTGTTGCTCTTCTGCACTTCTCAGATACCTGTTCTTTAAGCACAAAGCCACACTGGTGCCCAACATGGCAGCCATTACGTGATGCACACCGTAACAACACACAGCACTGTGAGCTTTCTCCTGCGAGCTCCTCCAAACACAGCTGGCAAAGTTCTCCCAAAATCTGCCCAACAGCTCACAGATCTCGAGCTCTGCTACACACTGCAGTTGGGGCTTTTGACTCATGTGAACACGGATGAGGTCGTTCCTTTTTTATTGTTTTGTTTCCCAGACCACGATTTCAGGCTTGATTTATTTTTGTTTTCAGTGAGGGAAAAACTGCTTCAGAAGCAGAGGCAGGAGATGAGGCTGCTGCCTTGTATTCAAGTTTCACTTCCCTGTTTTGACAAACTTTCTGTACCACCACGTGCCGTCCAGTTAGCCAGTCAGTGCCTCCACACTACCCTCCCTACCCTATGGAGATGTTGGGAAGAAAAATATATTAAAGATTACGACAGGCTCAGTTGCTACGCTAACAAGGACTTATTGAAGAGCTCAGTTTATGACACTAGGCAGGACGAGTTTCTCTTAACAGACACAAGCTAGCTTCAAACTATGTAATTTCAGCAGTAAAAAACTGCTTAGCCACAGCAGCAGAGGTAGTATCATTTTCTACATCCTTCCCCACTTAGACCATTGGTATTTTCTTTGTTCTGCAAATCCAGTGGCTATGCTTTAGCCACCAATGATAATCAAACTAGAGAAACACACAACAACACTCAATTTTCTGCTTGGTTATTACAAAAAAATTATTCTCAGAAAGAGTAGCAATGCACTGCAACAGGCTGCTCAGGAAGGTGGTGGAGTCATCGACCCGGGAGGTGTTCAAGAAAAGGATAGTGGAGGCCACAAGTATGGGCTGATGGTTGGACTGGATGATCTAAATGCTCTAACTTCAGTGATTCTATGATCTCTGCTTGCCACACAGATGGACCCTAACACTGGAAGAATCTGACAAGGGAATGTTTTAAATTGTTCTGCAGAACTATGAAGTATCTCTGGTGGAGAGGAAAATTTATTTAATTATAGAAAACTTAGATTAGATCATTTGGAAGTTGAAACATCTCAATCATCACAGTAAAGCAATAGCAAAAAAATCTTTTTGTTATTTTTCATCAAGGCAAACAGAAGCTTAGTGGGATGATGCAACCTGATCTGTCCTTAGGCTAGCAAAAGAGGTACTGGAAGCACACAAAAGAATCACTGCCTAATTCTTGAAACTCAGGAGTTTATTTTGACACTTCAGTTATGACAGATCAGTTGAGAATCTGTTTCTTATAACGGGAAATTATTTCTCCTAAATTTGTAATATAACCAAATGTGGGAGCAGGATAATCACCCATCCCATCCTTCAGAGCAATTACAAATCCACAGTTATTACTCATCCTTTGCATGATTTCTGAATCAACATTTACCTTCATGTTCAGGTATCCATCTCAAGGCACTGCAGCTAATAAGAATCATTAGATCCACAATTTTTTCCCTAAACCAACAGAAGACTTGTAGCACTACAGCCTAGCAAAGGATTAACAATCCTAGGCTGCTTCCTACTTTCTTACACGGGGCTGGTAAATGCTGTTGATCATGTAAACATGGCAACAAACCAGGATATATCCTACATCCCTGAAATCTCTTGGGTCTCATTGCTGCCTTCCTTTTTCCTATAGTGTGATTCACAGTTTTACTGTATGTATTCTGAGCATTTTTTTTCCTTTCGTTTGTATCACTTTCATAGTCTTTTCCTGTCCAAAAGACTCCCTTGTACATATGCACCTGGCTACCAGAATTCAAGATGCTTTCACTTCAAGCTCTATAGTACATGCAGCTGTCAGTCTGCAAGCAAGCTTACATTCCCGAAAAATTGACAGACCCTTTCCTACAGCTCATCTAGGACCCATCATTTGCATTGACAACAGAGTGGTTACTCTTATTTCATTCAGAAACAACAGATTCTCCCGCTGTGAACCTTTCTCTAAATTAAAAATATAATAGAATATGTTTTCCCCCCAGGGCCTCCTCATTTCACATGAAATCTACACAGACAAGGTTCAAGACACTGGCTGACATTCAGATCAGGCTGTAAGCCCTATTCTCTGAGCAGGCATGGGGCACCAGGCTGTGACTCCAGCAAGTGAAGTTTCTGGCTAGCTAAGTTGCATAAGAGAAGGTACAGCAGGACTGGCAGCCAGATGCCGTTTGGCATGGTGGACAAAGTGGCAGGGCTTCAACACTGGCTGTTGTTTTTTTTCCTCTCATTCATATCCTCTTGCATCTTTAAATCAAATATGCCTACAGCTTCAAATGTCAGCTCCTCACAGAAGAGAAGTTTCTAATCTAAAATGTTAGGGAGATGAATCTGTAGAGGGAACTAATGTATTTTACACCACCATGGAGGAAAAAAAAACACCTTTACACCTAAGTTAAAATTGCCTAAAGGCAACCAAATCTGCATGCAACATTCCAACATTCTAGTTATGCTCTAACGAAAGCTGTATAGAGATGGCATAGCCACTACATAGACTCATTACATAAGCCATGGGAATCTGAAAGCCCATTCTCCTTCCTTATAAATTTGTATAATTTATTAATTATCAGGGCACCGAGTGTGGGAAGTTCCACAGCACCATCCTATGAGCATCAGTGCCAGGGACACACCAGCAGCCAGGGAGTTACACGCTGATAGAGAGTACATGCCAATTACAAAACAGAATGCAAAATCTAATTTGCAGTTGAAAATTTTCTCTAAGAAAAAGCTGCTCCCACAAATTTACAATCAGATACCCCTTCTTTTATTATGAAATAAAAAGCTTCCACTTAAACATTGAACAGATACAGCTAACGGTGCTGTTCAAAGCTAATGATAAAGATGAGATAAGGAAGAGGCAGACTGTTCTGGTAACTAAATAAAATACAGCAGTCATTTGGCTGCAGTTGTATGCTTATTTAGATAATTTTTTTCAGAATACACAGAATTTTCATACATGAGAATCTAGAAAGTATTCCAACAGTTTACATTACCATTCCATTTTCTTTAATTTCTCATCTGAAACGACCTTATGTTATTTTTTTTTAAATGTGATTTCATTTGAAAGTTTTGCTAAAACACTCAATTTTGGCAGCAAATGTAATTAAATTATTTCCCTTTCTGTTTCTTACACCCCTACACATCACCAAAACAACTAACAAAGAAAAAAAACCAACAGTCTTTTGTTTTAAAATTAGCTTTAACAGAATTACAGCTCCCCCTGCAACCACAGATGAAGACCTGTGAACTGCATGAAGCCATGAGGACACAAGAAGAGGGTGAAGAAAGAGCCATGGTCTATGAAAGGAAGCAGGGGAGGTGGAGGGCAAGGTTGGCGGAGGGTTTGGAGTATTTATAACAAATCAGCTCTCCCTGCATCCACCAGAGCCTCCAGCAGCTGCTGCACTCCCAAGGATGTGCAACAGTGCGCCAAGGTAAAGGAAAGATGCTCGCAGATGGAAGAAGGTCAAGGTTCTGGCTGCAAGCTGTCTGCAGAACTTGCTGGCACAGCACTCGCTGCCTGCCTGGGCTGGGGTGTTTAAACAGGGCTGGTCTCCCACACACCGCCTCCTGTTCATGGCTAATCCTGCTCTGAGGTCAAATAACGCCAGCCGTGAGTCACCACAGCATCTCCCAGGCAACTGGTCGAATATACGATGTAAACACACGATTACAGATTGACTGCGGGGACCAGGAAAGAGAAGGAGGAGGAGGAAGAGCTGGGCTGGAATAAGTCATGCTTGTACTAAAATCAGTGCTGCAGTAACACTAGACAAGCACATTTGTGTCAGCAGGATAGCATGACTTTCTCCTCTCTCTTTGCTTCTCCCCAGCATCTTCTTCACTCAAGTCTTTTTTTCCTCTCAGATAGTTTCTCCACAATGAGGTACAAACACAGGAAGGGGTGCTACACAAGTGGCTGCTTTGCATTTAAGAAGTCATCCTCATTCTAAGCCATTCTTCTAATACACGTGGGCCTGCCTCTCCCTGAGGCCACTGTTCAATGTTGGTCTGATCTAAGCTGCATCATGGGGCAACAATCATCCTTATGGAATACCCAAGAAACAAAATCACCACACAACTAAACCAAAAAATATAAATTCCCATTAAAAGTAAAGGAACGATTGAAAGCAATTACCTCCTTTCCCTCTGAATCAGAAGCAGAGTCAGATTTCCCACTTGTTGCAACTAATGGCAGCAAAGAAGAGCCCAGGGAGCCCTCCCCAGTGACTCAGTTAGTCTTGGGGCCAGCAGGACAGGGGAAGCAGAGCCACGGAGCTGGGGACAAGCCATGGCCACCAGCCAAAGTCATGGCACTGAGAATGCCCAGGCAAATGCTGTAGGAAAGCATTACTGCTGCCCGGAAATCCCATGAAGTATTCTGGCTCCTGAAGGCAAACACAGCATCCTTTCAGATCCTTTCTTGGCAATTTAGCTGCTGGGTCCCCGGAGGGAGATGAGGTCACACCACGCTGTCACAGCCCCTGCGCCCCATGCACACACGGGCTGCGAATCACCGCCTCTCCCCTTCTGTGAGAAAACAGACGCTGAGCTAATTGATTGCACAGGAATCGGCCACTGTAAAAAGGCTTCTCTTCTCGAGCAGAAAACAGCTCCAACAGCACAGAAAGAAGCGGAAATGAGCAAATGAGGTGACCAACTCACAGCCACTAATCACCAGGAGGGAACGGCATATTTCATTAGCTAAGTCCTTAGTCCAAATCATACTTCATACACATCTCTTATAACAAATTACTAGACAGACAAATAATAATACTAAAACAATACACTGGGTTCCATAAGCTATACTGTATATAGAGAAAATGTCAGACGTTTTTCTCACACTGGTACCAATGTGTTACATAGCAAGAAGTCAGAAAGGAAGGTTAATTGTAGGCACCACAGCCCGAAGCATGCCCATTCCCACGGGCCTGAAGTCACTAAAGAACACTCCGTGCTGATTTGTTTTGTTTTAATTGCACAAAGGCTAAATGAGAGTGGTGTGCTTTAAATGTGAAAAGCCATTCTGTCTGAACTCTGCTGGAGGGATGGCACTGAGCACCACGTGTTTCCTCGCTTCTGCAAGGGTTTCAGAAAGTGCTGTGTTTGTTCTGAACTGCACAACAAGATTTCAGAGAGAAGGGCTGTGTTTCACAAGGACTATAGCAACAAACCTCATCACATAACTAAGCAGATCCTAAGAGGAACTGGAACTTACCAGGCCATACACCATTTGGACACTAGCATCTTTAACACTGCAAATGTATGCTCCAGTATCCTGCTCACATTTAAAAGCTTTTTCCTATGTGTTAATATAACTTCATATTTTCCACAACAGAATTTCATCAAACATTAAATATTTACAAACTAAAAGTCACACCATTCTAGCAAAGTCAAGCAAGAGATTTTTAAACAGCTAAAGTGGTCATCCAAACCATATATTCTATACTCAATGAATGTGCAAACAAGAAAAAAGTTGACTAAAACAGAATTACATTTAAATTCACTTGCAAGAAGCAGATTTCATAGACTGATACACTGGTATGCAAAGAAAAGCAACTATTTACCAGGAGAAATTGTCTCCAGACTCCCAGGATTAATCTTTCTAGTGCTCGTGCAGTGCTGGACAGTTGACCCAGTGAAGATCAAGTAGAAAACTACATCATCTTCAACCTTATCTTCTTCAGTCAGCTGCACTGTAATAACAGAGTCGCCCTGGAGAAAAGAACAAAAAAAGTCATTAAGTTTACATATCCAAGAACTGCATTAAATAAAACTGTACCCTCAGACTGCTGCTTTCTGTTCATGTACTCCTTTCATATGACTTGGGGCCCATCCTGATTTTCAGATATGCAAGTCATCCTTAGCATGCCTCTTAGCCAGACTATCAAGCATTATAGCCAGCCAGCCAACCAGCTAGAAAATATGTTGAGCTCAGCTCTGGGAAGAGACACATAGAAACTCCCAGAGTATATTCAGAATAGCAACTTAACATGGGGAAATTGTGCCATTGCACTGAAGTCTGATAAACACACAAGGCCTTTTATAGGCATGCACGCTTATACAGATAACTCCATGCACATACATATCACATATATCTAGCTAAGACAGCAATGCAGGGCTAGCAACCTAGTATGACCTGTGTTCACTACTTTAAATTCCCTCATTCTTTTCCCCTGCCAACCTAGCCACTGTGCTGATGATAGCTCCAACGGGACCAACTCCACCACTGAACACATTCTTCCATCAATAAACACACAGATGCAAATGCTTCACATCCACTGAGGTTTATAAGATAAATAGCTGATTCCTGCTCAAATTCACAGAGACTTTATTTTAGGACCTGAGAGCAAAACCCTTGTATATAGGGGGTGTATCATTATCACTGCTAAACTGGTACAGGATACAGTAAAAATACCTGCAGTCCACGCACCCCTACAGACCACAGGAGCAATATCCAACAAATTCAGTTTTCCATGGAAAAGGGGAAGCAGGGAAGGGGGATGACTTACAGTTACTATACCAATAAGTGAAGTATATTTACTTGATCTGACTGCCCATCATTTATTTGCCTGAAATACACAAAGCATTGAGACACCAAGGACAGGCTGAAGTGACCTTCTGCCCCAGTTCCCTCAAAGATCAAAACCAGTTGGTTGCCCCAGTTTTACACAGCAGCTGCATTAGCCAGCTCTCTGCCACAACACTGAGCATATGCTTAAGGCTGCAAATCTGGAAAAGATTGTTTTTATTATTATTTGTGCAGATTATGTAATTCTGATTTGCATAGCCAATGGAAGACACATGTCACTTCACTTCAAACCTTTTCCTTAAAATCATTCAGTTAATCTCTTCTTTGTCAAATACAATCCTTGAAGAAAAATCCAAGACTTCCAAGTCTCCATGAGCACCCATACCATGTTAGCCTTGCTTCCCACACTCCATTTCCAGTCTCCCCCATCTTTCATCATCACTTCAACCCTTTTCATGCCCCAGAAGAGCTTCCTCCACATCCAGTGAACTTTAAATTCTTCTCTCCCTTGCCTTGGCTGGTAGTCTCAAAGCAGACTGCAGATTGCTTTGGACAGAAACGAGGTTTTTCAGCATAGTGTAGCCTTCAGTCTTAAAAGATATGGGTCGGCCTTTTAATGCACAAAATCATAAATTCACAAAGATAAATGAAGCCATAAGTAGTTTGCATTCCCACAGGCTGCAGAGTTCCAAATGGACATTTCAGGAAGGTATTGCATGATAACATCACACCAGACTTCCAGCTGGGGATAAAGGAAGCACAGAGCAAAAGTATAGATTCTGTATATTCGGTGTCAAAATAAAAACAGGTGTGAAAAGAAAGAAATTAAGCTTTAAACTCAAGCATGACGATTCACGTGCTGAGCTGAAAACAAAATAACCCATTGCAGGCAAATGGATCCAGTTTTGAGCGAATGCTCAATTAAAAAAAAAAAAACACACAAAAGTTTCAACCTGCAAATCCTTTGTGCTTGGACTTTTTTTTTTAATCTATCCATCTTTGTTCAAACTGTTCCCCCCTTAGGGCATGAACACACAAGGTACTTAAACAGACTTAAAAATGAGATGACATTTACGGATACTCATCAATGGGGCCAATTGTTTAAGCGGTAGCTCTTGAGGGGAATTGTTCTTTTCTTTAACTCACAATTCAAGTACATCCAGTCCAATTGTCATAAAGGAAAAGCAAATCTGCAGAGAGCGCACGTGAGAAGACACCTGGCTCTACATGTGAACAAGGCACTTGCCAGCACAACACTTGATTGAAAAAAAAAAATAGACAAAAAGAAGCAAAATAAAACGGTGACTACAACACGCTGACTGTGTAAACACAGGTAAGAAACCTGAAATCTGCCCAAGCTGAGGCTTAACGAGACGTGTGAACTTTTCATAAAGAAGTCTGAAGTTGCCAAGCAGTCAGACCCAGTTTTAGGGGTGGCCCTGCTTTGGGGCAGGAGGGATAGACCTGGTAACCTCCAGCAATCCCTTCTAGCCAAAGTTATTCCGCAGTTTGTATGTTTTATTTTAGCTCTGTTTACTTTAGTGCACATTTAAGCCTAGGGGAAACACAAATTCTCCTCAGCTGATATTGGTCAGTTTTTCAGCCATGCCTATACTGTGCTTCACAGAGAAACACTCCCCATCACCCTTCTCCTGCTCTTTCTGGAGGACCCGGTCCAAGCCCGATTAGAGAAGCCCAATATCCTTATTATGTCAACTAAATATTATAACTCCAAACGTCCGCAGCAGACGGATAAGGTGCCACCTAAATGCTGCGTGCTTCAGTTTACTCTCAGCTGTCTTCTGAATAAGCTCTTGGCTGCGCTACGCACGGGACAACTCACTGTACGTGACCAGAGATCCCAGTGGGAACAAAGCACAAAGTGCAGCCCGTCCTTCAGCGCACATCTCTCTCCTCGCTTATTAACAACTTCGCTACCCGCTGCCAATTTTTATTTAATCTTAAAATGCCATTTTGAAACAACGTATTTATTTGAAGAGGAAACAGTGCGCAGAACAAGCCTCCCCCTTTCAAACAGTTTTGGAGCTAAAGAAAATCGGTTACAAACGCAGCCAAAATTCCTTCGATCCTCACAGAAGAGTTTCCAACAGCTCTATTGCATTCAGTCTCCAAAAACATTTTAATTGAAGCATGTTTACCTTTATTCATTTAATATTATCCAAAAAAGTCATCTGTTCAGTATCACTGCCGCACAAGGTGGTTATTATAACCCTTCTTTCATCCTCAATGGCTAGAACTGGATGGCCAGTCTGCCAATATCCCTTTGGTGAAAGTACATACAGATCAAAGCGATTCCTTGGAATGCTCCAACAAATAAGAATAATTTAATTTCAAAACTAGTTTGGATTGACTAATATTTACTTGGCTTAATGCCTATTGGAAATGAAAACATTCCATTTTTGTCCATTCATGAAAGAGGTCACCCTCGCCTTCATTTTGATCTGAAAGCCTCTGAAAAAGCTTTTTGGATAGCTGTAACGTGATGCAAAGAGCACGAATGCTGCTCTGCACTCAAAACACACTCCCTTCCTCAAGCGGAAGGGAGGAGGAGCACGAGCTGCCTCCTCAGGGGATGCACACACTGGGGAAACCAGACCTGGCCCTGGGCTTCGATCCACCACAACCCAGCCCAAAGTGATGCTGGTGCAGCTTGTCTCTGAACAGTCAGCTTCCTTAAGGCAGTAGAAATGCAATTATCTCTAAAAAGGCCCCAGCGCAGGTAGTACCTCCTAAAAACAAAACCAGAATGTGGCAAGGCACCTGTTTGCGGCACTGGGACAGCCACACCATTCCAGATGTTTATTTTTCAAGTGCCACAGCCATAAAGGCGTGTGGGTTGTGTGCACAAAGTATGAGCAACTCTGAGTAATCATTCCTTCTGACGCCACCTGTGTTCCACATCTATAAAAGTGGATGATTTCCCTTCAAAGGAGGCTCTACAGATAACCACGGCAACATTTACAAGCGATAGCAGAGCCGATAATCGATAACTGAGAAGAATCAAGTGTTATTAGCTAGGAAGTAATATATACCTTGTAACAAGAAGCAACTTTAAAATCTTTTTTTTTTCTTTCCCCCCACTTCAGGCTCTAGAAACCTGCCTGTTTTGAGGGAGCCTGTCACAGAGGGCTCTGAACAGTGGCACCATGAGGGACAGCTCTTGTGAGCACATGCACACAGCCCTCAGCCAGACAACGTGGCTTCAGCCAGAAAGAAGAGGTTCTCCCCATGGGACATCCATTCTCCAGGCACGTTTCTCTATTTCCCCTTTTGAAGATTTTGAAGTTTGTACCAAAAAAACCGGCATGGTTTACTTTTGCATATGAAACATGTGATCTCTAAACAGCTTTTTTTCCTCCTGGATCACACTGGGAATTTGAAGTACATTATCTAACCCATTAACCACCCACTCTGACCTTCCCCCACACAAATTCTAAAAATACTTATGGAAGCAAAGCATGTGTTAGATAGCAAAGCTGAAGCACTCCAGCTTTACTTCAGCTTTCAGTGAGAAAACATTGCCAGCCAGTAAAGCTACTTTTGTTCTACATAGAAAAACCAAATTACAGCTGATGACCATTGCCATCTTGGGCTGCTTTTTCACGCAGGTAAAACCTATGCAGTTGTATGGAACAGAAAGTTGAGAGATTCACATGTGAGGAAAAACCTCCCTCCAATACATTTCCTTCTCCAGAGCTGTTGTAGAAGTCAGCAAGGTGATGCTTTATTCTAGAGGCTGGATTAGGTTCTGGATTAGATGAGTAAGCATAACCTGCCAATGCAGCAAGTTTTGTTTTGTTTCCACTGTTCATAACATGAATCAGATTTTTGTTGGGTCATTGCTTATTGCATTATGTTATGACCAAAAAAAAAAAAAGGAGAAACGTGCTTTTGAAACAGAACTTTTTCCTTCCCCTTTGGAAAGCTCCAAACAGCTCCTGAGTTGCTAAGTTGACAGATGCAAAACCACAGCTATGGCTTCTTCCTCTCCTCCAAGGAATTTAGACTCACTGGTACTTCTATCTTTTAATTCTCAGGTGGAGATGAACTCACTTTTACCCCAGTTGCAGCTCAACACAACACACAGAATCAGGATGCAATTGTAGGGGACACGTCCTTCACATCCCTGTGCTTGGAGTTCCCTATCAATGAAATGGGAATAATGGTTCAAACTCACTGAGTGCTCTTCGTTCAAATAGCTCTTACAAGAAATGCTGACTTCTCAATTAATCATGTATTCTTTGGAAATTGTTCGGGACTGAGAATAAGTCAGACAAAGTCAAAAGGAAAGGTGAGATGCTACCACCTCAGCTAAAATTGTAGGATGCTCTGAAATCAGCTGGAGGACAGAAAAGGCAACATCAAAACAACTTTCTAAAACACAGGAGAAATCATCTCACAAGAAAAAAAAACAACAACAAAACAACTACATGGATGCTCTATAATCCATTAACACCTATCTCTGCCAGTAAACTAAGTCACAACAAACTTCTGCTCCTGGCAGACTTCAGCCTCAAAGTGCCCCATATTGGCTGAGTGACTTGGAGCATCCCTGCCAGCTGAGTTTGCTTGGCGCAAACACACGCTGAATCCCCCCACCTCATTACATAAGTGGATAAGTGGAATCTGGGGCAGATTCTACCTTTGAAACATCCAGCTGCACCATCTTTGTGTGGTGATGAGTGCATCTTGCATTGTTCTGAGGGCATCTTCCCTCTTGGGAACACAATTAGGGCTGATACTTCAGTTCCTGATGCACCCAAGCCCTTCTGCAGATGGGGCCATTTATCCCACATCCTCTGAGCTCTTGTATATAGAAAGGAATGGAAGAGGTCAGATGTGTGTTACAATGAGATAACAGCAGTCCTTACAGACACCCTCAATTTTAGCAATCCTCATCAAGTCAGGGGAGCACTCGAGAGAAAATCTGTGTCCAGCACAGACCATTCTGCAGAGCTCCAGCCTTTAGAAACAAAGGTAGTGCTGTGCAAACTGCCCCAACATGAGCAGCTCCAGCAAGCCCTCCTCACATGGAGATATCCCCCTCGATAACAGCAGTGACCTGGGTCAGCAGTGTAAGGGAAGATGGATGTCATTCTGCCGGGGTGTTGCAACCTCCTGCAGATAAGACCTCCAGGGAAAGACTTCAGAAATAAACAGAATGGCAAACAGCCAAGCTTAGGGTAGGGTTGGGTCCTTTTTCACACTCCTTGATCTTAAAGGCGCACGAGACAGAGATTTTATTATTATTTTTCAAGGAAACAAATCACAGAGGAAGACACGGAGAACAACTCCAGTGGTTTAAAACTAAAAATTAAGAAATCATAACCTGCAAACCTAACTTTATTTTGCTCTTGAATTAACAGCAGTACTGTTAGGCTTGCCAGAGAAAAGTTTCAGGTTTCCATGGTGGAGGCTGAGCCCCTCTTTGATGGAAAAGACAGATTTTGCCATACAGTCTCTTGCCCTTAGGAGAATACAATGGTAGCCCACAACTTCTTGCCCACAGGCCACCAAAAGAGCACAATGATGGTACAGGTTTTTCTGCCAGCCCACACAGGAACTCCAGGTGACACTTCCCACATTTCATTAACACCACACAGAGCCAGCCCAGCTCCTCTTTCAGCATTAGCCACAAAGTCATGACCGAAGCACTGACTTATATATGCAAAATAACTTCCTTCTCTCCGACGCTTTCTCCTCACACAGGTGAGAAAGAAGAACAATACTTTCAAGAATACTTTCAAAGAGCAATATTTTGCCCCAAAATAAGTTCAGATTAACATGCTGATGGATCGATGCAGGACAAAGAATGGATACAGAGTCAAAAGGCCATTTAATTAAGACTCTTTAAGTGAGAGGAATAAGTAGGAAAATCACAGAGACACCCGTGATAAATATAGCACCAAGAAATAGTCTGCTATGCAGTGCTAAGTGGATAGAGGGAGCTGAGAACTACCAGTAAATACAGATGTTATTGGAACTGCTGCTTCCAGGTGCAAGCTGGCTCACGCGGCTCTATCCTGAGTGCAACCTGTGCTGAAAACACAGCACGAACCTTCACTGTCTGCAGAGCCAGCACCATTAGCACTGATTTATTAAGGCAGCCTCACAGCTACACGACATCCCACACCAGTTCAGGTGTCTAGTCCTGCAGCAGGGTTTGTTTGCAAAGAGATAAATGGCTCAGGGACAGCAAGGAGAGGGTTTCCTACTTTGAGCCAGTGAGAGCAACGCAAACGCCAACAGAATTGGACACACTTAAAGAAGCCCATTATTAGCAACCCACATCCTTTGACAGAGCACGTCTGCATCTCTAAATCAATCAGCTCTGTGATGAATCTTTATTGAGTGTCAAGAGACGATTATAGGTATTACACACACATTAATACAGGCAGCTTGAAGTAGATCTCTACAGACTGCCAACAGAAAATCCATCAAAGTAAGAGGATCTCGTTATAGTGCTGAAGACAACATAATTTATCTTCATGGGTGCATCTTTATGACACATTATTTAGGTGCACAGAGACGGGGAAGTTACTAGAACTGGCTGTTAATAGTCAGTCTGGGTGCATTACTGCTTTAGCACAGAGCTCCACGAGCTTTGGAGCGCTTCCATTACCAGCGCTTGTTCAGCAGCTGCAGGGAGCTGTGCAGACAGCCTTCACACAACTAACCAGCCATGGGCATTTCTGAAATTATAAAATTAACCAAAAAATAAAAGAAAAAGCTTAAGTAGAAATACAGGAAGGATAAGAAAAGTATCACTGAAATGTTCACGTTATATACTGGAGAACAAAATCTCAGGGAGATCTGTACTGATAAGAGTGGCGTATCTGGGAAGGTAATTGTATTGTGTGGTTGAAATTGGCAGTGTAGTGGAGAAAACATTGATTTATTTTCATTTATTTGAGTGGGTTAGCATTGGCCAGGTCATTCATTTCAAACATTGTGTGCTTGCTGCCATGGCCTGCACTGTCTGTAGCAAACCCCAGACAGCTCTGGTGCTGGGAAGAGGCATGCATAGAGGAGCACTGCACTACACACTGGGGGATCAACCTCTCCATCTAAGCAAGTCTCCACACAGTGCCATTACATGAAGACAAGACAAAAAACAGGGAATCCTCTGCACAGCACGATGTTCACTCTGGTATCACTCATATTCCCCACCAAGGGCTGATCTTACTATTAAGAGTCTTTCTCAGAATATCTGGAAACTACTGCAACCATTTCCTATAAAAACACATACAAACTGATAGGAATGTCTTGTTCTGTCCTCTTTCTGAAGCCTATTCTGTTCCTTACCACACTGCAAAACAAAGCACATGATTTATTACCAGCTGCTTGGGCTGATAGTGCTCCCTACTAACTACTCACATAGCAATAACAACAAAAAATCACAGAGTCTGGGAGAAATAGCAGACAGCCTGAGTGTGCTTGGTGACTAAGAAACAAATCCAGCGATTCTCCTGGCATCAAAGAGCCGAACAGAGTCACAATTCCTGGAAGATCAAGTACGTGTGATCCTGGGAGATAAAGTACATGTGATGACACATCATTTGAAACAATCTCCTGTCACCGCAGTATTTTCACAAATAGTCTTGATGTGTCTCATAGGAAAAAAGTATTAATAATCCGATTTGAAGACAAACATTCAAAGGCACGAGGACAGCACTTGCCTCATACTTCAGCATCCTCTACAGTGCTGCAAGCACCTCGAAGAGAGACAGCCCAGAGAGTGCTCCAGACTGCTGATTTTCCTGCTAGCTGCAAAGCATCTGCTCCAGTCCATAAACACTTAGCAGCCAGCACTTGGAGCTACACGGTGGTGATAAAGGCACTTTTTGAAGTAGCATCCCTTTTCTTGGGGGAACAGAAAGAGTTACAGCCATTCTCCACCCCTTAGCCACAGCCAATGTGCAGATGACACTTTTGCAACACTGAGAAGAACCCCTTTGAAACAAAGATGCAAACGCAGGCAAGCTCTACAGACAGCTGTTCTGCAAACGTGCTGCAACAGAGCTGCCACTTGATGGCAGTACACTGCATTGATCTCAGCACGCAGCAATTAATCACAGTTCAGTTTATTTTCCACTTAGGAACAATGTGGGATTGCAGGGGATGAGTGTTTGCAAGCACACTGCATGCAGCACAACTTCTGAAGGACAGGAGCCAACAGGCTTTTTGCAGATTTGAGAGCTTCTTTGAAAGCATCGTGCCTTTGTCAATTCAAGGCCTTAAAATCACCCTGACAATGGCTTTGCTGTCAGAACTGGTTTTAGCCTAACAATTCTCAAAACGGGTGTCAGAATTTTGTAACACAAAATAAAGCTGGGAGCCACATCTTGATGATGGGATATTTGTTTGGTTGTCCTAAAGTAATGTTAGAATATTTATAAATTCTCTATATAAGTACAATCCACAGAGGAAGAGCATTTTCATCCTCTTAAACACCAAGTCCTGCACTCCATCAGTCAGGAGAGGAAGCACCACAGAGGTTGGGATGCAATCTCAACTTCATTCCAGATACCAACCAGCTCATCAGCTAGTGCAAGACCTAAAAAAAAACCCCTCAATTTAGACCCCAGAGGTATAATTCACCCAGTTTTGTTGTTGTTGTTGTTGTTGTTGTTGTTATTTTTTTAATTAAAACTCAGTGTGACTGTATAAGGACTGCTTCTGCCTGTTTGCAGTGGGGCTCAGTTTCAGGGAACAGGTTGAACCAATCTGATCACTCTGCCAGAGAGGTAATCATCATCCCATCCACTTTCCCACCCTTGCCCTGTACCAGGCCTGGCATCTTTCTTCTGGAAATATTATTTGAAGATAGCATGTAATGCTGCAAAGTAATGCTGATTTAGGGGCAGAACTTCAGACAGCAAACGCTCCAGATGTTAAGTTGGTCCACTTGTTATTCACCAACACATTCATACACACTAAAAAAGATCACAGAAGCAAAGATCAAATAGACAACTACAGCAGGAGGACTTGGAACCCAAATCACCATCATTTTTAGTTTGGCTAATAGGAATGAAGTGCTGAGAAGAGACCTCTGAGCTGCAAATTAATCCACTGTGCACCTGGAAGAAAGGATAGCAGTGCTGATGGCCCTTCTGGCTTGTCCAGCCAAAGCTTTCCCAATTAAGTGCATAAGATGACCACTTCACAAGAAATCCTACACTGAGTAGATCCCATAAGCCAGAGAATGCTTCATCTAAGAGGAGCTAGCCAAACAAACAGCTTTGTGATCATCCACCTGGGCCACACCGCCAGCACTCAGGCACTGCTGGGTGTCCATTTCAGCAGAAGAGGTGACATTTGCTTCATGACAAACACCAGAATTTGAAAAGATTTGAGAAGAATTAAAAATCAAGGATCTATGTAACAAAAACTCATGAGGATAAGCACAGACTGGGAAGGATACGATTTAGTCTGCAAAATGAAAAAGAACCAGGAAAGTCACAAAGTACTGCTCTCAAAATGAAGTTTGATCTGGTGCCCCAGCTAAAGTTCTTAAAACCAAACAAGAAGCAGGTTCTTCCACAAGGAACACAAGCAAATATTTTATTTGTAAAGGGCGCTCAGAGGCCTTCCATTCATAAATCAAAGACACTTTGAAGGTGAGGCAGAAAACTACTTTGTCATTAAGAAGAAATCAAGCACTCAACAAATAAAAGACAAGAGGCTTATCAGATCCTCTCACTGCAGAACTGAGCTGAACATCAAGGCTGATTCTCTTCTTGCCTAAGGACCTCAGGAGAAAGTTAGACAAGAGTCTGCGTAGCCATTTTCATGAGAAATTCCCACATCAAAAACAAGCTAGGCATATTCCACTTTTTCTGCCGGACTGATTTCAGATATTAATATCCCAGTGGCTTTTGTCACTGTCGATGGACACTAAGTAAGCAAATTCAGCTTTAGTAGAAAAATAACTAGACACAGCTGGTAATGTCCTGGCAACAGTTTACTGCGTTAGGACTATGAAGGTATTTCATTCCTTCCTTTTGTGTCTTCGGCAGAGATATCCAAAGACCATTAGCTACTTAGCAGATAATATTGCACAAGCCATACTTGGGACCGTCTCAGACATAATAACAACCCAACAGACACTGCTGCTAAAGCCTCAAGCTCTCTATGTTGTGTTTCATTTCTCATGTAATCCCTTACTATTTACTCAAAAGAGGGTTCCTTTTAAAACACAAACAGAGGTTACCATACTTGTTTTTCCTCAGGAATACGTGTATGAAGTGCGCTTCAATTGTGTCTCAATCTGTGAGAGATATGTAAGTGAAAGAAATATATTCCTATTATTAACACCATCTTTTTCTTCCCATCTACATTAAAGCAAAACACACTGGGAAACTTACAGTAGTTCATTCATTAACAGAAATCTACTGTACCCAAAACTCAGGTTATATTAAGAGAGGGTCAGTGCATTCTTGCTGAAGCTTTTGAAGTTCATACTTCATTAAGTTGCATGGCATTTTGGCGTGGAATTGAGAGCTCTCATCTCTATCAAAACTCTCTCTGAGAAATTCTGAGGGTTACACAGCTCCTAAGTGGCAATTTATACAAGAGACTCCGTCCACAGACTGATTACAGACCAAAGTCAATGGGAGCGCCTTTATCAATTAAGTGCTTGCCCTCCCGTACATTCACTAGGTATGACACATTTAGCTTTGTCATCCCAAATAACGTAGGCACACCTTAGACAAACTGTGCATAGAAGGAGTGCTGTGATTTAGAACAAGTTCATTCCTTTTAATCAAAAAGGAAAAAAAAAGGCGGTGATGCATCATCCTTCCCCAGCTGCTAATCTTTTCCATTTCACACCCACTGATCATTATCATTGCAAAAAAAAAAACCACACACCCGTCTTAAAGGTGGATCTCAAGTTGTAGTCTTGGTAGTAATAGTCTTGGTAGTAATAGAGAGAAGATGACACTGCTTCACACCTCATCCCTGCACATCACCTCAGTCTGGTCTGACACTTCCATACCCACTACTGCTCTCAGGTTTCACTTCTAGAAAACACCATGAATTTCAGAGTGGCAGAAAATGTGAATGGATTTTAAAAAAATAAATCAATAACATTACAATAACCCTTGAGCTAGCAGCCAGCAAGGCTGAGATCAGAAACCGTGAAGGCTCTTCTGAATTAAGATTACTGGGACACTATGCAACTGATTTAATCGTAGTCATTTACTTGTGTGCACTCTGTATTTACCAGTTTGGTTAGAAATAGACACATAGCCTGTGATCCTTGATCCATTTGTAATTAAATCTCCTGCTGGATACCCCACTGGACTCTCAATTAATGATAGCATTTATACAAAGATCACCACTTTGCTTCTACCAAGCTCTTTCCTACTTCCTTTCTCTCACTACGACTTTAGCCTCAGTCACATTTAAGTTAAGCAATTGATCTAAGCTACTTAATTTATAAGCAGAGAACTTCACTAATTTATTGCAATAAAATAAAAACACTTAAAAAGAAGCCTCTGTTACTTAGAGCAATGCTGATCCCTTTTTTCCTATCTACATACTCTTGATGAATTAAATATTCCAACAATACACCAGCAAGAGCTAAGAAGTACCCTACAATACTCAAGTTGAAATTCTGACTTATGTTGGTGGAGATATTCAGCTTATTCAAAAGGGTGAAGATTAAAGAGGTCATGTCAAGTATCCACTGAAAGCAAACAAAACTGAAGCTCCCGACTTCCTGCCTCCCATTAATGCCAGAGTTCTGCAAGTTTCCCACTCCACCCTGAGCCCTGTCAGCACACGGAGCATCTCAGTCTTTCATTTAGGGTTTTGGGTGCACAAAGCCCCAGAAAGAGCAGAAGCAAGATTTGAAACACTGTCCTACATTCACTACCTCGTGCTTGATAGAGTTCCCATACCAATGGGACAGCTCTGAAGTACAAGAGGGATGTAGGTGAAGCCACTTTCAGATTTAACATGATATCTGAGCACCAATAGAGACGTTCCCAAGTACTGTCCCAGGACTGCTCAGCCACATGGACTTGTTAGCAAATCCTGCAGTAAAGTACAGTTGAAGAAACCCACGTACATTAAAAATGTTCATAGAGCAAATCTTCCACAGAATGTCCACAGGCACACACATATAAAGTCTGATCAATACAAATACATATTAGGGAAAAAAACACCCCAGAAAAAAACCAAAACAAAAAACAAGAACAGAAGAACACCAGCAACAAAAACCAGAGATCCCAGCCAAGTGGCATTTCCTTTTCATAACCTTGAGCCATACCAGTGAAAAAGCCAGGAGATAAATCCTGGTCCCTGCCACAACCCTATGTGCTATGCAGATTACAGCTCTAGAAACTATCGCTGCATTGAAGCCAAGTTTGTATGACAAGGTTTAGGACCACTGCTTTAACAAAGAGACACGAATCCTTCATCACAGCTGCATGAACACAGCAGACCTTGTTAAGGACTTCCCAGTTCTGCTGCCTCAGCTCTTCAGAACCCAGCTGCTGGCAGCAAGGCAGAGCTAAGGTCTGTCCCCTGTTAAGGAGCTTTAGAAAGAAGGTAAGGTTTGGACATCTTTATTTCCAATTCACACAGCCCTGGGCCAAAGACACCATTGTATTTAAACACAACTGAGTGCTGACAGCCTTGCAGCTCAGAGAGCTGCTTGGCCCTGGCATCAAGTGTCTCGCACTGCGCCGAACTTGCACTACACTATATCAAGGAATGCATAGCTGTCCTATCTCTCCTGGCACGAGCTACTCTGCCTTGTGACCATGCTGCTGGCAAACCAGGAGCAGCACCAAGCTCATCCCTATATTAGAGCATATGTGGAAGTTCTGTGTTTTCTATTACGCACAAAATTTTGGTCTCGAGTATATTTAACACCTTGGGCTCCCAGTCTTTCATAATTATTAAGTTACAAGTCCAGGCAATCTGGTAATCATCATCAGATAGGGAGTAACGTGCTACAAGCTGATAGACTTCCAGGAATATAGATCTGGAGGCATCATTTTTTAGTTTCTCCACTCAAAAGTAGATCAGTAAAGTTGCTACAGTCAGATTTTTCTAAGGCATTTTTGTATTATTTCTGTGCACTAGCCACAGTCTGCACTTCACATGGAGCTTTCAGGATGAAACTCAACTCATGCAAGATTCAAATTAAACAAATAATCTTGAATCTAAGCTATTGGTTTAAAGGATGCACTGCAAAGGCCCCAAGCACAAAAGGGTAAAATCTGGGGGAAGCAACATTCCTGAAAGTAGGCAAATGTGGAAAGATTCCCTTATGTGTTTGTATTGCCTGCCATCTCCAGTCATCTATTTCACAGAGCTGTAATTAATTATGGAGAAATTCATTGGACACTGTTCTCAGCTTCCTGAAAATAAGCTGGAGGAGTAACCCTGCAAGGAAAGCAGAGTTACCATCACTGCTCTGAACAAGGAACCCAGTGAGGTTTGGTATTCACCTGCTAACAGGCCAGGCCTTGAAAAAAGAAAAATACCAGGAAAATATATTTTCCTTTATGTTCTGCTCACATCACACAGTTCTCAGATGAGCTGAGCCAATTCACACCTCCAGGAACACAGCAACTAATTTTAAAATTTGCATAACATCAACACTGAAAGGAAACAGGAAGATTAAACATCTAGTTTTTAAGGTCGATGAGTTTCTTTTAGTTTTCTCCTCTTCATTAAGTCACCAAGATTTGTTTGTTTTGAAAGGGATCTGATCTGCATAGACACCTGGTCATGGGATCATAAAGGGGAGAGAAAAAGGAGTCCCTGATACAGAAATAAGTTGCCATGAACTTATTCCCATTTGAAAGAAAAAAACAATACTGAGTGCCGTACAATCATTGTTTTCCACTGGACAAAATTTAACCTCAGCCCAGTCCTCCTCACCGTCATGTGGGGAAGAGGACTTTTAAATCAGCCACTGAAGTACATACTGAATGCAAAACTACACAAAATGGTGGGAAAGTAAACTAAGTCAGAAGATAAGACTGGGAAAACAAAGCCTCCTGCTTAGTTAAGGCATACCCTGCTCAAAAGACTAAAAATAATTTTATCTTGCTTTCTACCATTCACACATTTTTACTGTAGCATCTGCAGAACATACTTATGTATAAGTCTGTTCTTTTTTTTAACAAACCCAAAGTTTAAATAAAAGTTTACTCAAAGTCACTCTGTTCAGCATGTTTGTGTTTTAACAGACTTCAGGCTGATCTGAGCTCCATAATAAAACACAACGTGGCATTCTACTCCAGAAAAGCTGTTTTGCTCAAGTCAAATCATTCTACACGGTGTTCATCTTGCTCCCAGCACCACACTTCTCACAGTAAGTACAGAATGAATTCCAATGCACACAACTTCCAGATGGTAATGAAGCAGACACAAAACTCGAAAAATTCCATGAAATTAAAGGTCAGTAAGTTCACTATTTACCACAAACAACGCTTTCCAAGGTACAGCTCATTTACCTGATGTGAGAGTTTCCTATTCCTACCCCACAGAACTACATTAGTAAGCAATTTTTCCTCCCAGCTTTCCATTCTTGCAGCACACAAACCCAGGACAGCTTAACAGCCCATCCTGCTGTGTGCACAGCAATGCAGAAAGTAAATGGTTACAGCCTTGGCTGGCAGCTTTGGCACAAGTGTCACACACATGCATCCACGCCCACAAATTTGGGTCTAATTTGACAGTCCCCGTATTCTGCAACAAAGCTGCTATTCAAGAGCAAAAGGAAGCTTGTTCCCTATTAACGCAGTCAGTGAGGCTATGAGCTTGCAGGAGGTGACATAATCCATGCCCTGCTGCAGGAGCCTGTCAGCCCAGCCCCAACTGCTTCCAGACGCTCCCTGCCACATTAAAACTCTGAGCAGAAAAACATTATCAGAGCGAGCTGTGCATTGGATGCTCTATTCCCCACTCCAGTAATCCCTTCTTACAGCCTCTTAACACACAAGTGAGGAACCAAAAAGCAGGGGGCTCCTGCACTGCGCAGGCTACGTGATAGCAGCATTACCACGTGCCACAAAACTGCCCTCAAACTGAGTCCTTGGAAGTCAGAGGGACTCAGTAAACTCACCTGAGGGTTATCACTGTGTGTTGGCAGTACAACTGAGTAAATACAAGCAATGTCTTTAGAGAGCAGGGAGGAAATGAGCAGAATCTCCATCATTGGTGGTGAGAAGCATTTTACAGGAATAGGAGGAGAGGAAAGAACTGTTGAAACTTTTTACTCACATATAACGGAGCTTGCTGTGGATTAAGTTTCATGACCTCAGAACACTGAAACAAAAAAGAAAAGACAAATTTAGGACCGTTTTCCATAAAATGTTAAGTACTTCTCCATAAGCTGCATGATGTTACATTTTCAACGTGGTACTAGCACTCTTACATTACTGCTTCCAATAGAAAGTTACATAAAAACAACTATTTTTTGTATTTTCCCTCTTTCAGGTCAACAAGGATCTGCTATTTTTTCATTTATGCAGTAATTAAGCAAAGACAATTCTAAAACAATTTGCTGAGCCAATCACTGTTTGCTTCCCATCTGTACCACTGGCCATGTTGGCACTTGTGATATTCCAAGTGAAACTGGCTTCCCATTCACACACCCTAAAATCCATCCCTCCTCCTAAGCAACCTTTGCTTTCCATGACAATGATCAGTCCTTCATTACACGTGTCCATATATCCCCCCACTTCATACGTTTTCCCATTTCTCCACTGCAGCAGCAAACAGCACAAGCAAAAGTTGTAAGTTTCTGTTTAATGCATGTATAAAGCAATCCAAGCTTCTGAGATGAAGGCATGCAAAATAATTAAAAATTCAATCTCTGTCATTGCTCATGTGTGCAGTGCTGCAGTCCGCACAGCAAGTACTTTAACCCCTTTTCAAAAGGAGATGAAACACCACTCTGCTTTTCTACAAAGAAACAACCCACACAGGATCTTGTTCATACTTTGTTCCCTTCCAAAACCCCCAGTTTGCCTTTGGTGAGACAGAAATCCACAAACAGTTGAAGTTCTCTTAGCTGATTCCAGCTTTTAGTGCTCCCTCACACACTCTCCTTATACTGCAAAGTGTTTTTGCACTGGTTATTCTCAGTGGCTGAGCTACCTGCTGAGCTGCTCAGCCCAACACCATCCCGCTGCAGAAGGTCCCACACAACACAGACAGACGAACGCCTCAAAATAGCTTCAAGATTTATTCAATTCATCCTGATTTTCAAACTCAAGAGTACCTTCCAACAGCAAGAATGCCTCAAAATAGTTACACTTGATAGTTTTCCCTACCTCTTTGGATTTACAAAGAATTATTTGCTGGTGAAGACGGGAGAAGGAACACAAGCTGTCGTTTGGGCTGGTAAGCTCCAAAAGCAGCTCTGCAAGCAATCCTCCATATGATATGCTTCTGCCTTGCCAGTCCTACTGAGCTCTCACAAACAAAAACAGAAAAAAAGGAAAAAAGACTAAAAGATAATTAAAAAAAAAAACACAAAACCAACAGAAGTGCAAACCATGCAAGCCTTGCCAATCTGCCTCATGACCTGCCTGAACGTCTCTCCTATTCTGAACATAGACATCCTTGAACAGGGGAACTGAAGCAAAATCTAACTGAGAACTGTTATTGTACCTCACAGAGATTAAACCAGAGTTGGACAAACTCCCTTTAAGCCCATCCCGCGTTTGAATTTTTACAAAGTCTCACTGCAGCAGAGCAATTCCCTCCTGAAGCAAAATTAAGTCCCGCAGTCTGGCTCAGCAATCTGGTAGTACTTGGATATGACTTAAAAAAATATATTGCCGCAGAGAAGCAAAACAGTTCTGTCTCAGATGAGAATGTTTAAAGAGAGTTAAGACAAAGCATTGTTTTCTCACCATTTCTTTTCAAGTCCTGACAAGTACATGAACTACTTCTCTTTTTGCTGATAAAAGATGCTGTGTGATATACCTTCAAAGTCAACGTGCCTACATTTTTGCATTTATAAAAACTTTCAGGATTACTCTTTATCCCTGAAATTCGGCCATACCTCCACACTGGCTATATTACAACTGGTCTAAGATACACATTAAAGAATGTCACATGAAACATTCAGAGAACAGAGCATGGCAGGTCTGTATCTGCCCAAGACACAAATTCTACTCCTCGAGTTCCTCTCCATTCCCAAATAATTAGTTTTACTAAACTCTCATCAGTTATTTTAGCTTCTCAGAAGTCAACTCCGAGGAAAGGAAGTTATTCTAACACAGCTGAAGTCATCCTTTCCCCTCCATTAACTAACAGCTTTACCTCTTCCACACCAAGGTTCACAGGTATGTTATTGTCACTGTTGTCACCACACAAAATAACTTCTGTGATTTGCAATCAAGTTACATCCACACTTACCCACAATGTTAAATAAGCAAACATACTCTCAGGAAGCTTGCACCTCATTTTCACCACAGCTGTTTGCTTTGCTGGGACAAAGCTATGGGGAAAGGGCCAACGTGCCCTACAGATACAGGACTGCCATTGCTACCTCCCCATCTACTCCTGTTGGCTACACCCAGCCATCAAGTCAACACTTCCAAAAAAGCCCAACCCAAAGCCTCACCAACCAGGCAGGAAGCATTTGCCTGACCCCAGTGTGCTGCTAAAACAGCAGCAGGATTTAGTGTTCTGATTTATTGTCCCGTCCCTGGTGCAGGTTTGAGAAGCAGGAGAGGTGCCGACAGAAGGAATCAGGTACGAAGCCAAACCTTTATTCACCTTTTTTTTTTTTTACTGACTGCTTTAGCCTAGCCCCTTCCAGCTAAGCCACGGAGGGGTCTTGTCACATCATGCTTGGTGTTTGGGCTGCCACACCATAGGACTGAGCCACTATGAGCCCCCTGTTTCTACTTGCACAAGTTTTGTGCAAGGTGCCATCCTGACACCTACAGCTAACGCTCCTCACGCCTTCATACGCAGCAGAAACTGTAGCTCCTGCACTCCATCACAATGCCTACTGTCAGATTTATCCCAATTAAGAAGCTGTTACACTGCATATCATGCCCAATAACATCAAGTCATTTTTCTTGTAGGTTCCACTGTGCAAACCCTGCACTCAGGCTCCATTATTATTATTATTATTATTTTAATCAGATCACTTTAACAGAGCAGACAAAACAAGCAATATTATTAACTTTCAGGATCTTTGATATAAACTAGTATAAGTAGTCTGACTGCACTGATGGTATCAAAGATGTGTACAAAACAGCAACAGCAGAAGGGTATCCTATCAACAGAGCATTTGGATTTTTGCTATTCAAGTAATCGTGACCTTGCACACTCTGACCTCCGCCACCCTACAGAAATGCACGCTGCATTGCTTCATCCCCTTCCTGGCAGATGCCTGGCAGCAGCTGAGCAGAGAGAAATAGAAAAGAAGAACACATGCAGGTCAGGAAAGGAAGGATGGGCTGGTTCCAAACTCCCACAGCATAACCTCATCTTGTGGGACAGTTGAGCTTGGTTGAAAAGACAGTGTCACAAGTTGCAGAGGCCAAAAGAAGGCTTCATACCTAAGGAAGTGAAAATACTGACACTGCTCACGGAAGAAAAGGGGATGCCCAGGAGTTCACATGGCTGAGCTGGTATGGGATTTTTGTTTGTTTGCAAGAGAAGTTCACAGCAGCAGCAGTGAGGTAAGGTGACAGTATGACTGTTGGATGCTTGATCTTGACAAACAAGAAAAATATCTGGAAATACTTCCCGCAGGAAGATTTTCCCCCTTTTATCTTACTAGAAGTCTTCACATCAATGGCTTAAATGAAACAATTTAATATTTCATAATATATATGTCAGTCAAATTTTTCAAAGTAAGCAAACTTCATTTGCAAGGAGACAAGCAAGTTTTGAAGATATTTTATCTTATTAGGAAGTGCTCTGGCAAAAACATATGAAAAAAACAGTGACAGATAAGTCTGAATGACTGTTTCGCATCAGCAGAGGACTAAAAGTAAGTGTCTGGATGTTAACTTCTCCAGCCGGTGGGTAGGCAGGCAGCCTCTGAAAAAAACAACTTAGTATAGTAAGGAAAATGGAAACAAAAGACTGTGATGGTAATTATTAGAGCAAGATTCATAAGGATCCTAATTTCATTTGGACTGCTTTAAACATAAAATTAAAAAAAAAGGGAGGGGGGAGGAAGCAAGGCTCTTTGGTGTTGAAAAGTAAAAAGCTATAAAACATTTTCTTCTGTATTGATTAGAGGAGGACTGTACAGATTAGAGGAACTCATCCTTTGAGTTGATGCCTGCTCTGCTCCCCAGAAAGCAGTTTCTATTTTTTGGACAGGTTGCACCACACCTGCCCTACCAGACAATGCAAACTGCAGAGGGAAAGCCTGGCCCTGTTGTGAGATACGGAGTTGGACTGTAAATGAACTGCTTTGAGAGCCAAGCCAGCAAGAAAGGGCAAATAACAACCCCCCCTCCAACCTTGTTTTAAGGCCTTCAACCTGCTACAGTGCATGTTGCAAAGAAAGAAAAATCACATCCACTGCACCTTCTCCATCATTTAGTCAAGCCAGAATAAAAATGAAGAGCATACTTCGGAGTCCCACACATAAATTCCAGAGAAAACCTCACAGGAAGAGCAGCTTGCTTTCTGCAGGCAGGGCACACGCAGCCTGCAGTGAAACATGCTGATGTATTCTAACAGAAACAATTGTTGCATGCGCTCAACCTAGGAGTCTGTTTACAGAATCAAAAAGAAAATGACCGTGCCAGTTCCTGCCAACTGGAAGGGCTCAGCTCTGTCCCCAGATGCCATTTGTCACAGTGCTGGAGCAGGCAATGTGACTACTCTGAACGCTGTCTCTTGAGGCAGCTTCCCAAGCTGTGACTGCACAAAGAGCCAAACTTTTCCAAGTGAGCAAAAGGAATTTCAGCACCATGCTCCCTGGTGCTGGGGGAAGCAGCCTTGCAACCTTTGCACAGACCAAGGCTGTGCTTTGGGTATTGTCATGGCAGCCAGCAACAGTGCTTTATGAGCAAGCAGTCACCATGGGTGGAAATAGGAATGTGAGGACCTGCCTGGTGCTGCTAAGCCTCCGGCAGGCCACGTGGTCACAGCATCCAAAACGCAGTCTGCACCCACTAAAACATACCTCATGGCACCAGGAGTGGTGAGAGCATCTCCATCCCTCAAAGAACAGCATATTTACCTTATCTTCTCCTTTTCTAAATCAAAATATTGGCCAAGAGCCTGGCACTTGTTTCCTCATCACCCTGCAACAGAGCATTTATTAAAGGAAAATCCTGGAAGACACACAAAACAGACTGGCTTACCACAGGACATCTCAGACATGCTCAGCCCCACGAGGGCAAATGTGCTGATAAAGGTTGCAGGATCAGCTGCATTCCCCAAGAAGTGTGCTTTCACCAGGGCTAAAGTAACACAAATTGATTCTACATTCACTGCAAATACACTGCTTTCACAAGATCCAGCAACCACTGCAAATGCCTTTTTCAGCATAAAATTTCATTTCCCTCTCAGACTGCTCAACCAAAGCATTTCATCAGCACTATTCCACGTACATCTCTGGCACCACTCGACATCTGCCCAACTAAGTATCATATAATTGCCTTACGAAAATGCAACTGGAGAGAAGTATTTCTACCACATCTCAGTCACACAGAAGATGTGTGTGATGGCTCACTGTACAGCCACTGAGGGATCTTGCAGCCCCACAACTGCCCATCACACAGGTTTACTGTGTTATCTGTAGGACTAAGTGAAGATCCCTGTTATTAACAGAAGAAAGGTCAGTTTCCTCTCTAAACCCATTTACCAAAGCGTTTACAGAAAGTGAACAAAACAAATTAGTCTGACACAAATTCACACCGTTTTCCTGCACATACAATTAATTATCTATGGGCACACTCAGATGTCCCCAGATGTACAGTTCTTTTCTTCCATTAGTGGTTGGCTGTATTTAAAACATTCATATTCTTTCTTGGAAATACCTGCATCTTTCAGATTTTTTTTAATGGCATGCTTTATGGCCATCCAGACATCCATCTTGCAATGCTTCCAGAATTCTTTAAGGTTTTCCCCTTAGGATACCACAGTGAAATCCCCTCGTGTTTGCAAGTTTCAAAGCAGGACGTGAAATAAAAGTCCAGGTTCCAGCTCCTAAGAGCAACAGTGGTTTCAGGCATTATAAAGAACTGCATAAGTCAGTACAATTGAAAGCTATTGAAGCCTTCTCAGAATAGGGAGAATACCTTTCTGCTCTGCTAAGCACAGAAGAACTAATACAGTTAGTGTTATTGCAGCCTCTCCTGGAGAAATTTTGTGTTATTCTACATATGTCATGGAAGATAACAAACTACTGTGTTCGATTTCTTTGGATATGATATCATCTGACAAGAGGTGAAAAAAAGAGCATTTATTTGCTTTACTGTGGTTCCCAAAACCTTAAGCCAGGATCAGGGCCCCCCATCAGCTGCACGCTGTAGAAAATGTCAATGCAAACGAAGTTTCTGCCTTGAAGAGTTTACAAACAGAGGGAGCAGGAAGGGATACGAACACCACGTACCTAAATAATAAATCCTCTCCATCCACTTTTCCCAGCTGCTATTTAATTTCACTTTAATTAGTTGGCTTATTTCTTACAGGCATCGCAAAGTGTATCTTAAGGACAAATCTGAAAGCCATGCCTACGGCCTTGCATGGATTACACTGAAGGTAAACGCACACAGCACAGCTCAGAGCTACCAAAATGGCTTTGAGATTCTCCCATCATGTCTCATTCACACTTACTCTCCCCTCCCCCCCAATCAGAAAGGAAAGCAATAGGATGCACAGCAACAAGGAGGAGTTTGGTATCTCCGTGCCCACTTCTTCCATCTCCTCTCCCTTATACACTACATACGTGATAATATAATAATATACACTTCAATCTTAAGTCTTTGAGGTTTTCAAGCTTTTCACGCTTCGTGTCAAGCTTTTTTTTTTTTTTTGTAAGCTTTCATTTTAGATATTCCTCAAGTTTAAGCTCTGCTGAATCTCATCTTCATCTCCACATTTATTTTATTTTTGACTTTAGAAACAATGATCTGTACTTTCTGAGCCTGAAGCACGCACTCCCAACTGTACAAAAACAACCTCAGCCATAAAGAGCTCGTGGTCGCAGGAGGGAGAGGACAGCCAAAATACACACTGATGAAGTTACAGATCTCATGGAAAGCATTTGAATAGATAAGCAGAAATACAGAGAAAGCAGGATGACTTTCCACTTGTAAGGGGCTCTGCATCTCAGCACTGTCATGCTGAAAGTCAAAAGGAAGATTTTTTTTTTGTCAGTGTCACAAAATTTGCTTCATGCAAATTGCTCTGAACATAAGGACTCTGGACCTTGTAAAGACTGAACTTCATGCCTTCAAGTACCTAGGGTAACACTCTAGGTAGTTCACACTATATACATCCCATAGAAATTAGAGAAGCCCTATCTTTCAGAAAGCCAATCATCAGCAGACTTCCCTTTGCACTGCAACACTGCCACCAATAGATACACGCGTGATGGGGTAACCTTCATTACAGTGCCTTACAACCAATCCTCAGATCCTCCCTCTTTAAAACAAACAACCCATAAGCTGTAAAAGAGTTTAAAGAAATCCAGGGATTACGCTGCACATTTATCTGAACCCATTTGGATCTGCTCAGCGCTTGCTGGCACTACAGGCAGTCCAACCACTGAACCTCACCCAACAAAGCACCACGTCCTCACACTCCCACACTCTGCTTTCACAAAATGTTAGTTTATGAAGTGCTCAGAAACATCAGGAGGATTGGGTTTCAGCTCCCAAAGCACTCATGTTCTAAGCTACACAATATAAACAAAGGCAGTAGGAAACAGCAAGTGCGGGACGAGCTGGCCACATGCAGACAGATCCTTGCTGGAGCCCCGAATTTCATGCAAAGAACTAGAATAGCAACATCTTTCCCAAGTTAACTGCTCTCCCCTAATGTCATGGGAATCACTGCACTAAAATATTCCTTTTTCTTAGGAGTGATATATAAATTACCAAGTTGTATTACTCATCTATTGTCTCCTTGCATTTTTATTCTAAGATAATTAAAATTTGAAACAAAGCCATTCTTCTTTTGGTTTATGTATTTCTTTTTCTTTAACTGTAGCAATAAGTCTGAAAATTGAAACAATGTTAATTTTACTCACATTGTCTTGCCTAGTGCATTTTTTCTGAGTATCCTCCTGCCCAGTTCAGATCAGCGATAATTTGCTCTCACTCTTCAGTATTAGGTGAAAGAAGGAACGAGTTGTTCACACAATTTGCCCCACTATTTTCATTCATTCTGAACAGATGCCAGAAGTCACCATTCACAAAATGAGCTACCTTTCTAATTGATGTATTAACGCCCTCTAACGTGCAAGCAGATTGAATAAAAAAAATAAAACTGAGAGCAAAACTAACAAGCATTCTGTTTAGGCAAGAGAAATAAACCAATGACCCCATTCTTCAGCTGTATGCAGGGAGAAATTTGTATAAATCAAGCAGCAATTGCAGCAACTAAAATAAACCTTACCCTGACATTCTGTGATAGAAGATGAATGCACGTGCTTCCAGGCATTACAATACTAAATGCAGAATGGCTTTCTCCATAGCTATATTAATGCATGATTTTTTAGCTAGCCAGAAATAGGAAGCTGGAGGAATCAAGCAAGTAATCCATTCAAAAACTACCTCACAAACACATAGGGAAACAACACCACTAGCAAAAGCCTCTGACTGTATAAAGGGGTGAGGAGATGAGGAGCTGCATCTCAGGCATGTGGCAGCAATCGGGGTATGAGTGCAGGGCAGCACAGTATGTATCATTGCAGCTGAGAAGGGAGGTGTTGAGCATAAAACCCCAGACATTTGTGTACAACCACCTGAATTCATGTAACTTGCTGAAGGTTGGCTTTTGTAACTAAATTGATGCCTTATAAAAAAATCCCTCCTCCATTATTTCCACAGGTGATGCTGCCTGCCAGCTGCATCCTGTCTGCAAACAAAACCATATGTTGCCATTCAATTACAGACACAGAGGAGTTGCATTTGGCTGCAAGCAATGGAAAGGAGATGTAAACACATGTCACATTGGCCTGGCCCTGCTGTCCTCGCCTCCAAAGGACCACTGGCAGGTCTGCGAGTCCCCGCTGCAACCAGGTGCACGCAGACAGTTTTAACAGCACCAGAAAGAGATGTAACTTCGTGACACTCTTCTTCCCCAGTAAAGGATGGAAAAGGAATGAATTTAACTGAAAAATCAGCCCTAAGTGTTAAATGCTGTTGGAGAGCTCAGCACTGGAGCCTTCCCCATGCAGCAGGCCCCACCAACAGAAGGCCAAGAGTTGCTACAGCAACAGCTTAATAACTGCATGCAGAGCCTCACTGGAACGAAAGCTAACAGAGCGTCACTGATTTAATTGACTGATGATTTAATAAAATGCTCTGGATATAGATTAACTTGCTTTGCTTAATGTAGCTTGGCTTCCTGGACCCACGCTGTTGATGGGCCGGAGCCCTGCCTGCAGTTTCTGGGGCTCCCACCTTACCACCCAAACCTTGGAGGGGGATGAAGCCATGTGGGGTAAACCAAAGCAGCAACATCCCCTAGGCCCAGCAGAGGAAGGTGGCAATCACTCCAAAAACATCTGGTTTCTCCATCGTTAGATATAAAAACCCCACAAAAAACCACTGTGGTTATCACCCTGTGCTCCACATGCCCGGTTTCAAAGAAACAAAGACACTGTAGAAGTTGAAACAACAGAGAGTAAAAGGATTATTAGCTAGCTCTAATTATACAAACTGATCTCATCCTCTTGTCATAAGCCTCTTTCCTGTGTCCGGAATCTATTTGTGTATCATAAAGACCAGTCTCCTGTAAATGTACAAGGGTCATCAGCACAGGGCGATTCATTTCACGTTTTACAATACACACATATTGTCAACCAATCCACTTGTAACAAGATATAACTGCCCTCACTTGTCAATTGGTACTTGAAAATATTACTAATGGCAAACAGTAATTAAGATACTGATTCCTAAAACCCAAACAGCATTTTATAAGTAGCTACCATGTAGCTGTAATAAAATAAAAAAACACAGGCTCCATCTTCAGCTCAAGTAGCTACATCCTAATAAAGTTAAGAACTAACAGTTGACTTGAATTATAGTGCAGCATGTACGCAAAAGCACACGTATGTTTATACTCAAATTAAGTCTTCCAACAGGTTCTGGGGCAGCTATTTCACGTAGGCACGAAACATTTATCTCAGGCTCAAGTATTAACTGCCAGAAATCCTTAGCAGACCTTCTAGGCCTCTTCAAATGAGTAAAATTCAGCTGATAGCCTTTAATACACTGCATAGCTTGAATACACACTGTAGGAGTAAATGCTAGGGAAGTCCTCAAAGATAAAATACTTTGTTTGTAAAAGCAATTATTGACTTCAGGTTCTTAAGGGCACTTCTTGAGAAGCCCAGTTTTCAAAGGACAAGTACATTCAGCATTTTCTGTAGTAAAAGAGACCATCCCAAAGCTGGGCCGCCAAAACAGAAGGAATAGGACTATAATTACCTTTGAAAAAAAAAAAAGAGAGATGCTATACAGCACCTACAATGCCTCCAGATGCACAAAGCCAGGTGAAAGATGATGGGATGGGAATGCAAAATTAGGAGCTGTTTTCTCTTAAGTGATTTGTTTCTTTCAACTCACACAATCATAGGAAAAACATCCTAGCGAAACGTACTGTATTCAGGTAGACACAGAATCAGTTTGTTTTACTGGAGCATCCCATCTGAGCCAGTCTTGAAAAATGTACATCACTGACCCACTCCCAGCAACTAATGGAGTCCTCTGGTACTCATTGCCAGAGACAAAAAAAGTAGAGTTGCAGTTTGTAAGACATAGCATTAAGTATACAGCATGCAGGGAAGGTACCACAAAAAGCAAAACCCAAAGCAATAGAGTATCACATCTCTAAAGCAGAGATGAGTGAATACACATAGAAATCTGAAAATTAAATTAAAAACAAAATCAAACAAATTCAGATTCTACTCAATATCACCACCTCATCCCCTGCATCCAATCCCTTTGGCAACCAGCCCACAAGCAATAAAGCAAGTTTTGCAAACAGACATCCAGCTTTGCACCTGAAATCATTGCTTCCAGCAGCCCTCACAAAGCAAGCTTTCAGGCTGGCCCCTCAGGAGCCCAGTGGGTTAATGCCCACAGGTTGCAGCCACACCAGTAAATCATTTATTACCCCAGCTCAGGGACAAACAACTACACAGAACCAAGAGTCCGCGCTGTGCAGCTGTTCACAAGCCAGGCAGTTCTGCACAATTATGCTATAACACAGGATTAAATTTGGGGAGTGGAAATGCATCCCTTTATTATTGATATTTCTTGGGTTTTTTTGTTTGTTTTTCATCATGTTATGCAGCTATTTTAAATGTTACAGAATTCATTAACACAAAATTCATTAGGCAGTAACCATGAATGAAATGAAGGGATCATCATTACAAGCACAGTTAGGGAAACACTGGACCAGCAGCCAAAAAGAGGGAAGGCTTTGAGGAATAAGGAAATTCAGTTTTTTTCCAGACCCATCAGAGAACATACACCTGAAAGCAGCCGTGGTGCAGATGTTGGTTCCCAGAGGACCAGGTAAGCAGCACTCACTGCCTGCAACTGGAAACCTTTGCACCTTTCTCTGCAGCAGGCACTGCTCACTGCATGCTCCTGTGCTCCAGAAATTAACAGGAAGTTAAGAAACTTCTCAGAAGGGTGATGAGGCACTGGAACAGCTTTCCCAGAGCTGTAGATGCCCCATCTATCGCAGCCAGGCTGGTGGCAAATCAAACAGCATGCCTTATACAGGAACTCATGCAGTGCATTCCTCCACTAGCCATGTGCAGCACATTCAGGTAATGATCTGAGCTCATGATGGACGGCAGGGACCAGTCCTCCGACAGCCACATCCTCAAAGGAATGCTTTCCCAATAAAGGTTTCATTCATAATTTCACCCATGATTCTAAGACTTAATTATTTTTTTTCTCAAAATCTGCAAATAGGTACAACACCCCTACCCAACCCCATCTAAAAAAAGGAAACCAAAATAATCACAATAAATACTTGTCTCCCTAGCACAGCAGCAGCTTATGATTAATCCACCCAGCTGTTGCTACAACATTGCCAAATGATTTGGGCCCAGCATTGTTAACCATACTGCTTTGCACCAGTCTTCTTGGGCACAGCCATGGAAAATGTGAGACGCTGCAGAAGGTAAACAGGTTACACACACAAGAGGAGAAAACAACCCTCTGACAGAGCCCAAGAACTGCAAGCACCCGTTTCTAAAGAAGACTCCCACAGTTCCTTTGCTTTAGACTAACAGCTTTTTTTCCAAGCTAAGTATTTTTGGAGAAAATGAGTATAACTGCATGAGACACACCAGTTCCCGATGGTCTGCAGTAGCTACATGTCATCTTGCAAATCAGATCCATCCCCTGATCTGGTTATGGGAACTGAAAAAGCAGCACTGAACACACACCTGGAGCACTGCAGGATGGAGCAGGAAGCACACGTGGCTCACAAGGGGCTCACAATGAGCCACACTCCCCTGACAGGAGCCCTGTGTGCCCCAGCTCCCATCCCCAGCAGCTTCTGGAGAAACCCTCAGGCTGAGAACACCATAACCACCTGTCTACCCCCAGGGACAGGTGCACAGTGCCTTAAAATAATAGGGAAGAGCAGCTGGTGCCTTAAGTGCTATGGACTGTTTCACACCATGGCATACGCTCAATGGAACAGTGAGAACACGTTCAACTGCAGCATGAATCAAGCTGTGAGTTCACTTGTGAGAGATAATGTAATTCTCCACCAGCACCTTCAGTGCTCTTTGTACCATTCGATACCATTCTATTTTTTGTTTTTCTTTTTTCTTTTTTTTTTTTTTTTGTCAAATTTGCTTGTCTTAATGCTCTGATATCCTCAACCCCTCTTGCCATCCAGCAGGTAAGCTAGGCAAACCCATTCCCCAAAAAACATCGCCTCAGCATTCATTTGTACCCAAGAGCTGTCAAAACACCTGAACTTACTTGAACTGCATGAAGCAGCACCAACAGTCCGAGATGTCCTTCCAGGCCTTCCCCCAGTGAGCATAGAGCAGCAGAGCAGGACTCGAGGTTCAGCTCCTGCAAGAAAAGAAGGAGGAGTCACGGAGGTGCAACAAGGCCTGTCCTGAGAGCATACACCTGCCCCACACCTGGGCTATTGAAGCCATCCACCAACCTATGCCTTGTGGCCAGATAGGAGCCTCTGAGCACAGCCCTGGGCAGTGGCCTGCTGCCAGGCTTATATGAGGGCAGCATGAAACCCACCTGCGGGACAGGGCTTGATCCTGCCCTGTCCCCCTCCACAGTACAGATGGGTTGGTATCTGTTACCCTTATCTTGAACATGAAAGTCTGCAAATTCATCCCCCTACACCTATCTTAACCCCTTCAAAGTAGTAGGGTACTCTCATTATCACAAGACATGTTAGAGAAGACAAAAGCACCCAATACAGGTTGATGACCAGTGAGAGTTGGCTGATGAAGCCCATAATCTACCAGCGAGCCTCTGCCAAACCCTGATAGGCAGCCTGCACTTCTCCACAGGCAGATTTCCTGCCCCAGCCCCAGGGCTAAGCCTGCTCTACAGAGTACACCTGGAAAGAGCAGTTACAAGGACTGAATGGCAAGTCAAGAAAGAGTACAGGTTGTGATTCCGTGTATTAAATATTGTGTGAGAGATTGGATTACCTAAATGGCAGTCACTGAGGCACCTCTGACCATTATTTCATTGCCAGACCAGCAATATTTGTGGGTAGGCACACAGCACCCAACGCAAGGACAACATGCTGCCTGCTCTACCAGAGACATTGCCCCTATACTGCCTGCACAGCCCAAAAGCACAATTATAAGCATCTCAGGAACAATGGCAAAGCTTGCCAGCAGCTAGAAAATCAATTGTGCTCCATGAATTGGCTGGGGAAGGTAAAAGCTGGGAGATGGAGCACTGTAAAACAAGCCTTCTTCATTCACCTGCAAAGGCACAGCAAAACCTGAACTCTGCCATACCAGTCGTACACAAAGTATTTTGTGAGCACTGTTACTAAAATTTCCCTTAATTCTGCTGGTGGGCTCCTGCTGAGGGACTGGGACAGCACTTTGCAAGGCACCATAGGGCACTGCAGGAAGAAAAGGTTTTTTTTCCATAGACACTTCAGCACAGACTATCTCAAATTGGAAAAAGGAAAAAAGCTTACCCTCTTGTTCCTCTTCAAGCAGCAAGGAAAAGAGGGAAAAGTAAGGAGCTTATGACTCCTTATTCTGGTATCACATTTCTAAATTACATTTCCATGGCAAACTACTGAGCTGAAAGAACTACCTGAACTCTCCAGTACCAGGCAGAGGAAGCAAGCCTCCTTTGGATTCATTAAGCAGTAAAAACCTCCCTCCCGGTCCGAAGCAAACAGACTGGAACTTCCCTCCAGCATTCCTGCAGAGCTGCTTTCAGGCCGCACGTTAAAGCGTGGTTACAGTTTGATAAGGCGATGATTAACTACATTAAGTAAGAAACATTAACCCAAGGCTCCTGGTAGTGATCCCACATTGATCAGAGAGTGTGATGATCAGCAGCTCTCTGCAAGGCATACACTACAACAATGCGGCGGTTTCACTTGTTTGTGAGGCTGATAACTTGGCTTTCAATACCACAGAGCTTCAGCAAGCTTTACTCCTGTAAGCTGGCAAGCACTATGGGCAGAGATAACACTGGTAAATACACAGTGAGTGTGCAGTGAATCACTGCAGGTTTTTCATCATACCCATTAAGGAATGAGGGTGTGTATATGGAGGCGCACATGCAAAACTCACTGGGATGTTTATGACTTGGAAAGTATTAGCAAGTGGAGAAAATCAACCAGCTTTGCAATAAGACATTAGTCTTCTGGGGCTTTCTGTTTGAGTTCATTCTGGAGGAGTTTTCAGTTCAGCACAAGCAGGTGCAAAGAATATTAAGAAGTCTTATATTTCTAGTTCTGTATGTAAAAAGCCTGCACACTCTGTAAAGCTGTCCAAACCAAGGAATTAACTGCCCAGAGATTTCTCTTTTCCATGGAAATGCATCAAGATAACTCCTGCATGTGTAAGTATACTCATTTTAGAAGGGCTTCCCCATATGGATTTCTCCTCATCCTCAAATGTGAAATAATTTCCCAGCACTGACAAACACGGCCATTGCCTCTCTTATGTGCATCTTAATTGTTTTAAAAAAGTGTATTCTTTATGTCCTATAGCTGTGTTCATATTGCTTAACAAGGAAGAAAACACACAATCTCTTCCACATCATTTCAGGAAGATGATGACATGGAGCCAGCAAAGGGGTTTGCCCATGGCCACCCTGCCAGGCAGCAACAGCGTGAGGAACAGATCTCAGTTCAAGCAAATCTCTTTCCACAGCAAATTCTCTAGGCTAGGACAATAGGGGAAAGTTTAAAAGCATATTAAATGGAGGGAAAAAAAAAGTTTATTGAAGGAAAATAGCTGGAGATAAAATCTCTTTTCAAGTTTTAACTAGCATGTACACATACATGCAGTTTTCTATATTTACTTGCAAACATCATCAGTTATAAAAGGTTCCTACACTGCTCTGTCAGCACTGCTCCATTCTGACCCACAGCTGAGTGATTTCTGCCCAAAAGGGCCCAACAGTGACACTGCAAGTAGCACAACATCTCACAGTGCTCAATTAACATAAATGGGAATATGAAGAAAAGTCCCTTTGATCGCCTTTACAGAACATGTTCCACTTGAACTGAATGAAAAGAGGGGAAAAAACCCTTATTTATCAGGACAGAACTGAGGGCTGATTTCCTGTGGTCCCTCTCCCTTCACACTGAGATGGCAAATGCAGAATTTGCCCATCAATGCTGAGTGATGAAATGCACTGGTGGATAAGGACAGCATCATGGCTATCTACATTCTTAAATACAGAAGGTAAACAGTGCTGAGGAATGGGATGGTTACATACATAATTATCTTAAAGAAAAATAAATAATAAGCCTAATGACTTAAGGGTGATCTGCATCTTTACAGGCAGAGGAGCCAAGCAGCATAAGGTACTCACTACTCATTCATAAATGAAGTGAATGTTAGGGGCTGTAAACACAGCAAGAGAGACTTATCTGCATCTAAAACACGTTTAGGAGCAGCCAGCTGGGGGATGGAGATCTGAAAGGTGGGCAGGGGCCAGCGAGGCTCTCCTGAAGGCTCAGCAGAACCCAAACATGCAGACCCCAGGCCTCCAGTGCACAGCTGCTTCTTCTGCAGAGCCAAGTCAATCAGCAGAGAACTTCCAAAACACAGCCATCACACAGAAACCACTTCCTACTTGTTTTTTTTTTTAATTTTCCCCTGAACACAAATCCAATTTCTTCTTCTGAGAAGCACTACACAGTTTGTTTTTTTTCCCCCTCTGCAAACTGATTGTTTTGACACATAAAATGAGTTATCTCACCATCTGTTTGTAATTGCCATAATGAAGCTTTAGCAAACTCAGAAAAACAGCACCAAGAAGAGGGCACTAATGGTCTGGGAGATGAACCTGCTGATTATTTGGGATTATTTCATATGGCTGGGATCTTGCTAGCCAAGACACCCAAACAAACCTCTGCAGTATTTCCAGGTTTTGACTGTTGCATGCTACAAAATCTGCCTATAATTACATATCAAATGACGTCAAGGAAAGCTCATGGATCCATGTCTGCACGCTGCTACCTCGTTGCTTTTAATACATAGCCTATACTTAAGCATCATGATATTCACACCACAGGAAGTCCTTTCCCTGCCTCTACTTGGCTTCCAGGAGAAGCTGGCTCACAAGACCTTTTTGGAAGTTGGTCTGAGCTACGCTTCCTAATTCGTTAGGGAAGGGAGCCTGGACAAGGCATTTCACATGCTATGAAGTCACCTTTGCAGCACCAACTTCTTCCCCAGTGACCACAGGGAAAGCCAAGCAGGTCCCACCGAAGCTGGTCAGGAACAGCAGCATCCCAGCAGCCATGCAGTTCAGTGGGACAAAACCATTTGCTATGGCTATGGACACACATAGGCAAAATAAATGTGAAAATAAGAGATCCTTTCCCTAAAATCTGCTTTGCTTTGGACAGATGTAAAGGAAAAGAACCACAGCATCACACTAAATGTTTACCAGAGCAGCAGAGGATTGAATGCAGCCAATGCAGCCATCTCATTTACACACACACCAGGTTCCTCCAAAACCAAACAGCTATGTTTTGTGTAGAGGGCAGTGTCAAACTTAGCACGCTGCATGAAGAAAAGCTAAGAACTTTAAAATAATAGTTAACAAATAAAACACAACTACATGCCACACCACAATTGCCATTCTGCAGACAGAAACTATACGGAAAAAAAATGAAATGCATAATAGTGTTTTTGTGCCTCATTAGAGTTTTCACTGATACACCAAGAGGAAAATTAGGTCTCGCTACAGTGATTTGATCTCCTTTAAAATGATGTATGTCTCAGCATCCATCCCAAGTAGCAACTACTGTTTTCTAGGTGGCCTTGTAGAGTAAGGACATGGCTGATTGGCTATGGAGGACTTCAAAACCAAGCTCTAGGAGTTTAGAATTAAGCGTTAAGTTAAGGTGTGCTGGACCTTAGCACTTCACTGATTCACTATAGCAAGACCACCATTCCTTATGCTGCTGGAGAACCACATTGGAGCGATGAGCTAAAAACCAAAGCAAACAGACAGAATAACATCTCAAGTCCACAACCATTCCCAAAAGACAAAGTCTTCAAATTCTGATACAGGTCTTTCTGCTTCTCCTCTATTTTTCCCTGAAACAGCCAGGCTTGAGGCAGCCAGGGCAGGCAACCCGTTGCCCTGCAGAGCACTGCATGACCTCAAGAAAAGGAAGAGTTACTGCAAATGAGACATTGAGATAAATGAGGTTGGCTCATGAAGGTCAGCCACACCAATGCCCTGATCAAAGCACAGCTGTGACATCATGGCAATGACATCAACCCTATGCTCTCACTGTTCCAAACTGTCACTTAATTGTGGTTTCTGTCTCAATTCTCAGTTGAGAAATGGAGTGAGAAAGAACTGCTTGGCCACTGGAATGAAGTCAAAGTCATTAGCAGTTGTGAGGTACTCCAACTTGAGAGAAAAAAAAGTGAAGACAGTAAACAGTGATTACTGTACTTAGAAACCTTCTGATAAGGATGGAAACATGCACATATCACAACCAACTTCCTTTCTCTAAAGGAAGCTTATGAAAAAGATGGAGACTGACTTTTTACATGGTCTGATAGTGACAGCACAAAGGGGGATAGTTTTAAATTAAAAGAGGCAAGATAGAGGTTAGGTGTTAGGAAGAAATCTGTTCAGAGAGCAGTGAGCCCCTGGCACAGCTGCCCAGAGAGCTGTGGGTGCTCCATCCCTAGAGGTGCTCCAGGCAGCTCAAGGTTGGATGGGGCCCTGGGCAGCCTGAGCTGGTGGAGGGCAACCAGCCCACGGCAGGGTTTGGAACCAGGTGGGCTTTAAGGTCCGTTCCAACTCAAGCTATTTTATGATTCTGTGTTTCCAATAGCACACAAGCATTGACAAATGAACACAAATGAAATGCTCTCCTGCTGTGCTAGTACAAAGCACCAAGTGCAAGCCCACGCTGCATGCTGTTGTGGCTCCATGAACAAGGTCCCTGTGCTCAGCCCATGGAGGCAGCAGCTGGGGTCTCTTTGCAGATCAAACAGATTAAGTGCTGGGAGAGGAACAGACGGGCCCAGAAAATACAGCAACCCGCCCAGGATGCAACCATCACTTCCCCACCCACACAACCACAAAGAGTGCCACCCAGTGCCACACAGCACCAGCGTCCCCACAGAGAATCAGTGTCCCCTGCCCATGGAGCAGCTGCTCAGGGTGCCAGGCTGCCTGGGTGTGCCAGGCACTGTGGGATTATGTTATTTCATTGCTCAAAACAACCTGTCACCAGAGCTACGTAGAGCTTAATTATATAAATAAGAAGATCTGTATGATGTTCCTAAACCGATAATGAAAGAGAAGGTCTAATGATGCAACAAAAATCTGCAACCCAGCGCCCAGATTACAGGCTGTTGCACAACAGCTCAAGCAATTCGGCACTTCGGCAGCTAGCTGCAGGGTTGTACTGGGGATGATGTTTTCCCAGAGTCACCGAGATGCACCCGCCTCCCCTGCACCAGCAAGGGAAGGGTGAAGGGGAAGCACTCTGCTCTAGCAGCAGTAGCACCGTCCCAAGAGATGCTCCAAAGCAAACACCCACTGTATCCTCAGTCATGTGCCGCATTTGCATCCAGACAACAGACACATCCAAAGGCTGTCCAAGGAAGAGAAGTGCTGCTGTTTCCAGTGCAAAGTCACATTACAGAGGTGGCATCGCCCAGCTCCAACCTGCTGCTTTACAACCACAGTGACTTTTGCACTGCTAGGCGATTTCACTCCCAGCTGTGGTCCTATCTAAGAAAGCATTATCAGCACCAGGTCAACAGAGATATCACCCATCAACTGTGACAATAAATGTGGTAATTTAGCTATTTGATCAGCACTCACAGCATGAGCAGTTTATGCGGAAGTGAATGTACATATCCCAAGACAGCTGAGTGGGTTTTCTTTTCCTGAGTAGGCTCAAATGCTTCCAGATAATATTGATCTCTATTCATAGCATAGCATAACTGGGAAATCATTTGGCTTTTCTGCTATACTGACATCTTACATCAATAAACACGGTACCAAACTGCAGCTCAGCAGCATCATTTTAGTTATTTTTGTTAAGCAGTCAGATGAAAAACACCATACCAGTGCCAGGGCCAAGAAGCATTGTTTGGGCTTTCAAAATCAGCCAAGTGCCACAGTCAGCACAGGAACCGAATGCTGACAAACTCCAGAGCTCACTCCCACGTGTTTCCTGTCCCGTAGGCCATCCCTGCTGTCATATTGGGGCTCAGCAGCAGTTCTATGGGCTATGGCCATACAGCTGGTGATGAACAAAGCCCTGTGAGGCCACAAGGAGCAGGCAGAGCTCAGAGGTTTTTCTTCATAGATCACTGAGGACTTGCAGCGAAGCCTCCAGGCGCACACTGTGCTGCAGGGTTGTTGCTGGGTCTGCTCCATCCCAGCCCATGGGGAGAAGTTTGAGCAAGCAGGCATTTCATTGCTGAAAATACCACTGAGTACACAGCAGCAGAGCTGGGAAAACTACACAGTGTTTGTCCTTTGTTTCCTTCATGTACAGACCCATTTTTGCCCCAGCAGATCTTATCACGGGGCACTGCTCTGAGCCTCTTGCAGCCGCAATGGATCAAACAGCTCACATCATTGGGTGGCTGAAAGCAAACAGTGTGCAGCCACAGAGAGTCTTTCAGTGGGCTGCCTGCTTTACTTTCACGTAACTTTTTTCTCCTCCTCTAACAAGGAAACTGTTCTCATTCAACTGCTTTTGTATTTTTGCCTTCCCTCTCGAGAGGCAGAGGCTTGCAGCAAGATCTTTAAAAGAGACAGGTCACAGCTACTCCGCACACTGCAAGCAGAGAAGCAAAGGACATCAATAAACAGCATTAGCTCATCACACGGACTTTGCTCAACAACGAAACAGCCCAGTGCTCCTGGGGAGGAAGCAAAAGAAGACTTCCAAAACAAGTCAACAAGCATCCATGTAACACATGTTCAAATCATTGACAAATTTACCTAAAACCACCTGAGCATCTGCTGCTGCATTTCTCCTCCCAACCACTCCCTGCAGCAAAGCTTCTTCAGTTAAAACAATGAAAGCAGTTTTCACTGAATAGACTTCCCTTCCTTCTTGCAGGTACACCACAAAGGATCTCATTGATCAACGCAATGAGCATTGCAGGAAGAAGTCAGCATTACAGCTGACTGTAATTGCAGCACACACCCTTTGGCCAGTACACCTGTACCTGCCTGCTTGTGCAATACCCTGGGTGTCAGCAGTCCCAGTGGGTGCTACCCAAGCACGAGCACAACAAAGGCACAGCCCACAATTCCACGTGCACGCAGGGTTTCCAGTGTCTATCTGCCCATCTGCACCTGTGTAAGTGGTGATTCACCCACTGCAAGCACAACCCCACATCGTTTGGATCTCCCCTTTGCCATATTCCTGTTGTTGATGCTAATCTGTTCGCACATTGCCTGCCTTCCCCAGGACTTGTCGTAATCCTGCACAACAATAAACAGGGTTAGCTTGAGCAAAACAAAACAAACCACCAACGATATTTAACTGGTTTCCTTGAGCTGAGAGGGGCTCAACAATAGTACATACAGCCTTTTCAATACACCACAGTTATCAGGACCAGTAAAGAACTTGCTCCCTTTTGTTTCAGCTGGCCATAGCCAGTTTACAGCATGGTCACTGTCTGACCCAGGATGTTTTTCTTTGCTATCAGTAAGAGAAAAGAGACAAAACTGTCCACAGCAATGCTGGTCATGGAGAGCCAAACACACTGCTCTCCATGATAATCCATATCACCACTAAGCTCAGCACCAAAAGTAGTATTCATCAAACCACTACTGCATGAGACAGATACCTGCCCCTACAGGTGACAAACACACTGGCACTCAGTGAAGACCCAACACACTTGTCTATTTTTAAGACACCGGTTTGCTCAGTACTTTGTGATTTTATTCTGAAGGGAAATGTTTTAAGGCAGCACTGCATTTAATGTTATTCTTACCTTGGGCCAAATATCCTTACTCTCTGTGCTTTTTCATTTGCTGATGCTTAAGTTATCTTTTTCCACGATAACAACTTCACTTCTGTTTCTTTTTTTCCCCTCCAGCTGCCCTGCCCTGAACAACAGCAGACTTCAATCTAGACGTTACTCCACAGATAACATCTATTGCTAAACATCATTTTTCTGATCTATACTTATGAAGTGCTCCAAGATATGCTCAATTAAAATGCTCACCGTGACGTCTAAGGGCACGCACACACTTTTTCCATAGCACTGTTAGAACTAGAAACTAGAACTTCATGCCACGAAGAAGAGTGATACAGATGCCAATTCAATTTTTGCATTCCCTGAAAATGAAATCATATTTCTACAGATAACAGAAAACAAAGGTAGTAGAATGGCAGGAAAGGGCTCTTTGCTTACACCTAAATTCTTGCAGATGACAGAGGAATAAGAGATGTCCTGAGAACCTCAGGTGGAGGGAAGACAACCAGAAGCTGATTAGCTTCCAAGCAACAGAGATCTCTGCGTGCAAACGTCATGAGTGGCAAAAGGCTAGCAGGCATGCAGGTGGTTAAGAAAGAATGAAAGGGTGGTGGCACACAAAGAGAAAAAAACAAAGTTTTTCCAGTGCTCCTACATGAGATTAACATCCACTGACTGACTGACTTTGCTTTTCCTTTTTCCCTTGGCATGTTAGGCCAAAGATTGTTTGTTTCCAGGCTTTTCTGAAATGACATTAGGGTCAGAAGATGACACGAGGATCATGTAAGTTAAGCCACTTCTATCAGAGGCTGACAAATTTCACCCACATTTTCCACTCAAGCCATAAGTTCAGTATTAGGTCCATCTGTAAACGTTTGCAGGAGCAACTCAAGTTGAAGACCAACAAACCCAAAGAATTTGTCTTCAGCAATTTTTCCACAGCTAGGACTGCAACTGTTTTCCTCTGCAAGTTCCACCTCTCAACTACCAGAGCACTGGGAGCAGAAAGGAGCACAGCCCTAGACTGGAAATAAAAGCTCAATGCAGAGCTCCAGGATGAGATCAAATCCCATTTTGCTGCTCAGAAGTGCACTCATCTGGCTCCTTTCGAGCATCACCAAAACGTTCAGGTTTGACTTTCCTTTTTCATCCTCAAGGCTACAGAACAAATTAGGAGCCACCCAGGACTAAAAGCTTCCTCCACACCTCTGCAACTGGAATTTACTTTCTCTGACCTACTTTTTTAATAACTTGTGTGTCTGCTGGAAGTAAAACACAGGTTCTTGATTTGAATCCTGCGTGCCCCACCTCTGAAGCTCCTCTGCTGGCCACAACCTTTCCTTAAGCAACTGAGGAAATGAAATACAAAACACTGAACAAATGGGAGGGTCAGACTTAACCCAACAAAGACAAGGAAATTGCAAGTTAAGCCTCCTGTTCTGCCCTTGATTCACCTTGTTATGTTCAGCTACTGCTCCGTGCCCAGACTCTTCCGCTCTCCTACCACCTGAGAGCAACAGGATAAAGCAAACAGCATGCTTTCTGCACAGATGACATTCGTTCCTATCAATAGGTCTCGATGCAAAATCATGAGAAATCTAGCTGTTTAAGAAGTTACGAAGGTATCCACATCTAACAACTTATACACAAACAGCATTAACTCCAGAAGCACAGAGCAAAACCAACTTGCCCAGCGTTGCTGCCCCAGCCCCACTTATACCTCTACAGGCACTTGTTTTAAAGCCTGCCCTCTATGTGAGATCTGGAGTGAAACCTATCCACTGCCAAACAGCACAGAGGTAGTAGAATTGGCTGCAATTTTTAGCTGCCTGACATCAAATGAAATAATCTCATTGTTCCCAAGTACTCGTTAATCAGTTGCTAGCAATGAGCACTCAAGCCCACCAGAGAGCCAAGGCCTCAGAGCCTTCCGCATTGCTCAGCAAAGTGTGCACTGCTTTATAAATAAGTGGGTCACTGAGGTCAGCAGCAATAATGCTGCCTGGCTGGCAGTAAATAGGCGAATGAGCTCACAGCTGGATTAGAAGGGCCAGTGCTCAGCCCCCTGCAAGATTATCTCACAAGGAAAGGTGAAGAAATAGTCTAAGAGTAGTGCAATCTGCTCTTTTAACACGCATAGGAAATGTGTTTGCTTTTTCTTTCGGGGCTTAAAGCATCCGTGTGCACACAGGTGTGCTTATGCTACCTTAGAAAAGTTCTGGCAGCACCTCAGTGCTTCCTAAGTGAGTTTAAGATGAATTCTGGTAGGAAAGCCAGCAAAAGCTTATTCAAAATGCTTTTAAAAAGTTGAAACAGTTGCAGTTTGTACTGATGAAGGATCAGAAGCTTCATGAATCCAAGCTTGCAAGTTATTTTAACAACAACAAACATGTAATGCGAGAGGATATGCAAAAATAGACATTGCTATCTCGAAGGCTATTGTTGTCATAAATACTGAAACCATTGGATATAATTGGGAAGAATTTGGAGGCTGGGTTTTTTGTTTGTTTTGCAGAGTACTATACAAAAATCAGAGATATAATGCATCACAGCTCTTGAGCAGGACGACAGATACAGCTAAAATAGCTGTGGGTCATTTCTCAGCATTTTAAATGCTTTCACAAACTCGTACAGAAATGCATTTTGAAACCTTTACATTGAGAACATGCATATATTGCATGAGAGGGGAGGGATGGGCAAGATATCAAGCGCTGTTACAACTTCAGGAAACACCGAAAGCATCTTTCATCCTCAGTACCCCACAGAAGGAATCCAATGCTGCATATTTATTTTCAATTCAGCAGTTGTGTCCTTTCTCAAAGCCTACAAGTTGTCTGCTGATCAGACACAGCTGATTGCTACCATGGGCCTTCTCCAAAATGTTTTCAAGAAGTGCCAAACTACCAGCCCGCCAAATGACTTCAAATGACAACTCAAGAGGTTGCTCTATTTCTTCTTCACACCGTCTTTTAGAAGGATAAGTCTTCTCACGGCAGTTTAAGATCTTAAAGAGCTGAGAGTCTGAAGACAACAGTACCATTTGGGAAACTGAAGATGTGAAAAACGTGCTAGTAAACTGCTCTGGGAAACATCTGCATTGTGCAGGGAACGCAAGCCACGCCGAGAATCCAGTTGGGTCCCTGCTTTGCATTTCCTCTCTCAGCTGAACACATCGTTTGCCAAAACTAAGCATTTCTCTATGCCTCCCAACTGTAATTCAAATCCTCTTTTTTACTGCTAGCCTTGCTTTCCCAGGACGATCTCGCAATCCAGTCGCCGCCAGTAGATCTTCCATCACAAAATCAGAGACATCTTTCACTATTACTACCATTTCCACAAGAATCCAGGGTGTTAACAAGCAGTACATGCCCAGGGATGAGGGGAAGGAGGAAGTGTGATAACATTTTTTCCTTGCTATGAAAGTCATCTCGAGCTTCCCACGAGTCTGATTCCGCACACAGTTGCGGTGAGGCAGGTTGTGTTACACTTGTCCAATGGTTGCTATTACCAGACCTGGCAAGAAAGCATGTGACACAGAAAAACGCAGCTGCATTTTTGGCTCAGAAGCCTCTAACAAGCCTGTGAGTCATGAGCCAAAAGGCCCACATAAAAGCAACGGAGAAGAATGCAAATTCATTCTTCTTTTTATTGTAAGCATGTGTGTCTCTATTGCACAGTGAAACGGGAAGCAAATAGACGTTATGAGAAGGGAAAAGTCCTTTCCATCAAGTAACACAGGCTCCCATCCACCCCAAACTCACCTAAGCACATACATAACAGCCAGGTGTCCTCTGACCACAGGTGCACCTGAGCCATACAACACCATAACACCAAGATGTGCCTCTGAGCAACGTTTCTCTTCAGGACTTGAGGTAATGGTTTTTACTTTGCAGAATTCCCTCCCTGCAGACCCATGACATCTCAGGTAAGAAGAGTTGAACTCTCCAGCTGCACTGCTAGGCACCATCATATCCCTCACCCTACTGCATAGCACCTCAAGAAAGAGATCCCTTAGTCCTTTATTCTCCCCCCAGATAAGCCAAAGAGCCAGCAGCTTGCATTTCTTCCCTTTTGGAAGGTTGTGTCACTGAGCTAGCTCTCACACCCAACTTCTCTCCCCTTAAAGACAAGCTGTGATCACTCTTTCTGGCCACGTGAGCTTGCTCCTCAGCAGCCTTGACAATTAACTACTGCAACAAGCTTGTGTCTTTCCTCAGGTGCACTGCACACCCCAAAGAAAGCTGTTCCAAGGCAACGCAAAGCAGAGCAGCAGGCGGCAGTGGCAAAGACTGGCAGGAAAGTGCCCTAAGGCAGACACAAAACTCTTATCGATTTCTGAGAGAATTTTCCAGCCCCTTCTGAACTAGAGCTGCAGGAGGAAAAAAAACATTAAATACAACCCTGGGTACTCATGGGCAGCAAGACAAACCTTTCTCCAACAAAGGTCACTGGATTCATCACAGCTCAAATGAAAGGGATGACCATTTTTGCCCACCTTCACCTCACCATCCTCAACAGCACTGCAAGGGATAGCTGTGAAGGTTGGTGCTGGGCCCTCGGGTCTGGAAGGGCTGACAGGAGGTCTCCCTTGGGAACACAAATCAATTCCTCAGTGAAAAGACAATTCCCCGGAACAGAGCTGCAAGCTCATTCCACATCCAACACCTCCCAGCACTCACGTAGCAGTGCTTTGTTATGCCTGTGCATTGGAAGTCACGTACTAAGTCAGGATCACAGGCAATGTTCAACCAGCCATGCCTCTGGTCAGTTAAATATTCAACACCAAGGTACCTGAAGCTGTCCTTTGGGTGCTCTGTGCTAGGCAGGCCACAAACACTCAAAACACAGCAGTGTTTCTGTGTAAAGGCATTGCAAGCTCTGCCAATGCTGTTTATTACTCTTCAGGAAATGACAGGCTGGCTCAGTTTACAGAATGATAAAGTCCAGTGAGTTCTTCCTAAACTGGATGGAAATCTGAAAGCTTAACAGACATAATAAATTGTGCATTATCCGTATTATGGAGCTGGTCTTACACAAATAAACACATCTAAATTAGGCTGCAATCTGCAAACCCTCCTTCGTGTGAATAGCAGCTCTGATTTTAGTGGAGTTGCTCCCATAAGTCAGAGAAAGTGGGGTCTTCTCTTTCATATTATGTAAACCATGGATTAATTAAATTCCTCACACACAAAGATCACACATAAGCTCTGCTGCAGCTTGCTTCTGGCTCCTATGCTGAACATTCATCTCCACGCAGCTCCAAAAGGTGCAATCACAAATTTTAGGAAAGTTTTTTTTTTTTTTTGCATTCCCTTGTATGTAACAAGATTTATGCCCTTGACAATTAAAAAAATATACATGTAATCCAAGAGTATAGCTAAAATGTTAAAAGCAGCAATAGAGACCTGGAAGTACTCCTCACCACTACCTCCAACACTATTACTTCTCCCAAGCCTCGGGCTCCGAGCAGCAATTGTGCACCAAAGACCATACTCTTTCTTGGGCAAATTTATTTGCTGTATGCTGTTGGTAGCATCCAAGCTACAACTCTTAGAAGGTTCTGCAGCTAACCACAAAGGCTACCAGTAAGCTATCTCTATCGTCCTTAAATACCATCACTTTCCTTTGCCTTTTTTTTTCATGCAATTAATTTAAAATAGCAGCCCATGCACAGGCAAAGTCTTTCAACCTGGGCAGTACAGAAAGCAATGGGCAGGATTCACAGATGCTTTGAATAAATGCTAGTAATCCATTCCTTTAAGATGCTTAATTAGAAAACAGATTAAGCAAAACTAGTTTGTTAGTTGGGCAACAGTCCTTGAAATAAACGGACTGCAATCTGCACAGATTTTTCCTATATATAGGATTTTTCCTTTATATTCCCAGGGATGCTAAATGCAACAAAGCAGAAAAACTTTGCTTTGTAACAGGCACCAGTTCAACAAAAACCATACAGCCAGCTTCCTCCTTCCTTCTCTTCCTCTCTCAGCCCTGGGAAAAGCCACGAAATATGAGTTACTGCTGCAGTAGGCAGACATTAATAGTGACTGAAACCACTTCACCACCTGACCTATTCTCCTTTCCCTTCCCCTCATTTTTATTTTAAGAAAACCCACACAATGCCCTGCAGAAGGGTCCCAGCATGTCAGAATGTTCCCTGCTTCACTAAGCTGAATAAAGACCTAATTTAGGAGTGAGAGAAACTCGCTGTCTGTTTTAAGTCATAAATATCCCAGATTACGATGAACTGATGGACTCGGCCTGCAGGACTTCACAATTTGAGCAGTGCCACATATTTCACTGTAGGGAAAAAAAAAAAACCAACAGTTATCCCCTTTTAACCGCTCAGAACACAAGGGTAGCAGCAAAGAGCTAAGCGCAGGGAACTCAGTAAGGACTACTCCTGCACATTTTCAGTGGCATGCCAAACACTTCAAATTTCACGAGAAAAACCTTGTCTTCTGTAACTCAGCTCTACTCCATTTCACTTCGTTCAAAGTGTGACCAACATTAGGAGCCCTGATCAAATTCCTGGCTTTATCCACGCTTGAATTAAGGCCGTGGCTCAGCGAGGGAAAGCAGACTGAGTTACACGAGCTTTTCTTCTTTCAGAGCACGTCAGCTGTGAGCACTGATGCTGGGGCAATAGGTAACAGACAGACCCAGGGAGCTTCCATCCTGTTACAAAAGGAAGGGATTTCATTTTTTGGTGATGCAGGAGGTATTTTCTGCATCTCTGGTTAGAAAACCCAATGCTAAACCCCAGTTTTCATCTGCAGGTGATATATATTTTAGGGATATGGCTTATCAGGCAACACTGGTGGTAGGTGGACAGTTGGATTAGATGATTCTAGAGGTCTTCCCCAACTCTAATAGTTTTACGATTAAGCCTATTTAAAAGTACAGCTTACTCTGATCCAACAAACAGAAATTTCTTTGTAAACAGATAGATAATAAATAAGAATCAAATAATGCTCAGCTGGTTTTCAGTTAGGCAAGAAGGCCACCACGTCCATGGCACCACTGACACAATCCAACAGGGTAATGGGAGAAAACAGCACTAATTAGCTTCAAAGGGGCTGGGATGGAAAAGCAGGCAAGAAAACTGATTTCCAGAGGACAGACTGCTGAACACGTGGCAGGAAGATCTGGTGGCTTTGGTCAAGTGGGAGGAATGAGCAGATGAGAGAACCAGAGTAGGGAGAACCTGCATAGCCCATCCAAGCAGATGCACAGTGGGAGATGGAAGCCTCAACTTTTAAGAGCGTGCACACATAAATGCGATAACATTTTATAATCCTGCAGCACTTTTGGAGTGCTCCAACTGCTTCATTAATTACACATCAATACCCACAGATCAGAAGAATGAAGAGGAGATACAGCAATCTCACTTAAGAAAGCAAGAACTACTTGCGAGTAGTCACATATCCTCACTTCTTTTCCAGTCCCAAAGAACACTTGCAGTACCCTGCACGTTGACTGCACAGCCCTGAAAGAAGCCAGTGTTCAGGATTTGAATCCGGGCTCCTTTTTCAGTGTGCAACCCGATGCCGTGCGCACTGCAGGCGCTCCCACTTCAGCTGTCCCGCAGCCGTGCCTTGTTCAGCAGCCAGCCCCGATGCAGAGGTCATCTTACAAGAGTAACACCAATTTGGGCAACTGTAAACTGGGATTTTGTGCTGGAGTTGTCTATTTGCCCAGCATCATGGCCGCTGCAAAAATTAATTCACCGTAAGGTTCGTGTTTAACAGCACTAATTTCTCTTAAAAATATATATCTTTTCTTTTAAAAAGTCACCCATTAGGCCAGCCAGATTTGCCAAGTTTTAAGAGGTTACACCATTTCCTCAGCTGCCTAATTTCACATTCACCTTCACGTATAGCTTAAAAGGAGGCGAAAAGTCATCATGGAAATTAAGTGGGATGTGATGCTTAACATCAAGGTTTACAGTGAGTGAGTTTCACAGTACCCACTGAGGGCCAAGAATCATGAATTCTCCACATAGTACAGGAGAATTAAGGAAGGAGGAGGAGGAAACCTAGCCAAAGCTTGGAGATGTGTCTACCCCTGATTAATACAAGGCTACTAGGAGAAAGCAGATGTGAAGTCACACCTTAGTTTTATTTGGGGGAAATGCTGAAGTCTACAAGTTGAACTTATTCTATGCAGTGGCAGACATTGAAATAGAGCAACATTACTCCTTCAACATTAATAAAACATGTTGTATACAGAGTGTTTTTTCAGCCCTTGAAACCTTGCCAACTCATAAGCTTTTCATGGGAACGTTGAAATGGATGTCTACACGAGCTGTATCCATATGAGTTTTAAATGTTACCACTGCACAGAGGCCAAGGGCTCCCTCCCTCCCAGCCCCTCACCATCTGCACATTTGTAGTTTTTTGAGAAGCCTTATGAACGAGAGCTTAAAACGCTCTCAGTGGGTGAAGATACTGAAGTCACTCGTGAATTATGAGCAGAAGGCAAGCCTTGAAAGCATTATGAACTCCTCCATCCTCTGAACTCAAGTTCCTTGGAGGTAAAATTTTACATTTTCTATAATAGAAAAACATTAGCTACTTCGTAAACAAAGTTAGAGAGCCAGAGGTCACCCTTCATTCTCCTCCCCTCCCTCCCCGTGTTCATTATCATCTGCCCTTTCCAAGTCCTAAGCTTCATTTTTTCATGAAGTTAACACTGATTCCCAGCAATACAATGGCACTGGATGTGCTGGCATTCAGACAAGCACTTGATCACTTGGTTGTTTCCTCCATGGGAATAGTCAGAAAATTTCTTAAAAACAAAGGAGCTTCTTGCTTCCCTTTCTAACACACCTAATAGCCTAGCATGGAAACCTCTCTACAGCATGACAGTTTTGGAACTAGTCTCATCCTCCAACCCCCTAAAAGACTTATTGCAGCAAGCAATCTGCTGCTTTACCCTTTCCACTTTAAATGTTTCAATTTGGACTCTCCTATATCAAGCCAATGAGAGCAGCAAAGGTACTGCACCAACAGACCTACATCCACCATCCCCAACATCTATTCCTCCTATATTTTCCACACGTGTTCCACAACTCTTAAACTGAAATCTGCATCCACACCACAATGACCCCTTGTATCACTGACACAAATTTCAAAAGGTTATGAAATTGGCGTACAACTTCAATAAAGAAGTGAGCAAAAAGTACGCAACCTACATCCAAGGAAGTCTGTCATCAGGTCCTTGTGCTGGGAACATCAATATTCTTTGCATGTCATTGCAGTGCTATAATGTGATGGAAAGTACAGCAATAATAGCAGAGTGGCACAATCCTAGGCTGCAGGAAATGAGTACAAGCCCAAACGTAGCAACTATGGATGCAGAAACAAAAGAAGAAAAACTGCTTACCTTCAGAAGGCCTCAAGCACACAGGGAGATCCAGAGAGATCCCCTCACTGCCACTGCCAGCCCTTAAATGAGGGCTGGAAAGGGGTGGATTCCGGTCACTCAGCTGCATTGCATTGCATTGCATGCACCTGAGCTCCCCTGGGCTGGCCCTGCCTTCCCACCAGGTGCTCAATCACTGCTTCAGGCCACGACTTAGCATTTCTGCTACAACATCCTGATTTATGCCTATTTAAATAACGACAAATATTAGTTTTGAAGTTATATTCATTGCTTTATAAGAGATCTCCAGTCCTAACAGGATAAAAAGCTCATGCTAAACAAAACAGCTTGTTTATACTACATGTATGTCTAATAGGAAATACTTAGAATCCCATGTGTTCAAAGACCAACTCTCAGCTTCTCGCTGCAAAAGGCTGCAGCCTCTGGCTATCCAGGGCCAGAAGGGCCACACATGGGTCACAAGGCTTGGAAACTCAAGCTGAGAGAAGCAGTTCTGCAGAACAGGAGAGTCCACTGAAAAAAGCTGTATCCACACCAAGGCAACAAAGAACAGCAAAACAAAAACAAAAACCACCCCATGCTTGGGAGCACAGTAAAAGCTAGAAAGCATAGGAGAATTAAGGAAGGATGAAGGAGGGAAGCTAGCCAAAACCCAGAAATACGCTTGTGGTAAATACCAGGCTACCAGGAAAAAAGCAGACATGAAATCACCCCTTGTTTCATTCAGAGCAAAAGCAAAGGACTGCAACAGGCAGCGGCCTCACTTGGAGCAATGAGAAATGATGAAATTAGGTTTTAAAGACAGCAAGATGATCACCTCGAGCCCTTCGTATGGTTTTGGTTTTTCACCACTCCTTTATTTAGGGAAGTCCAAAACAGATATATTAATTCTGTTACTCTTCTTACTCATTTATGTCTACAAACACGTACAAGTCAAAGGTTTAGTAACTGCAGAGCCCGGCGCTTCAATGCAAATTGATTTCTGTCAGACATTTTCCATGTCCTCTTGCAAAGTCACTGAGCCAACTCTCCCCTCCACCTACAGGCTGCAAAAGCATTTCCCCATTTGTAGATGAATGGCAGCAAGTCAGCTTTTGAAGGGGGAAGGAAGAGAAAGGCAGCACTCAAAACTCAAAGGATTACTTACAAATAAGCTGGAGCCCTATAAACTTGGCTATTGAAGAAAGATAATCTTCTGTAGCTTATGCCAAGTGGGTCAGACAGAGGAAGAATCTGAGCAATCTTCAAAATCAAAGCAGATGGGGAAGTGAAGAAATGCCTATGTGAGCAAAGAGGAAACAAGCTTCTGTTCATTTTAGCTTGTTCCAGAGGTTCACTTTTCTAAACACCATCAAAAAAGTTGATCATTTAACTGACAGGAACACAGAAAGCTCACTTCTGGAACAAATACTAGGAGAAATGCATAGTAGTTATATAGCTATTGCTATTTGTGCAAAAATAAAAATCCTAGTGTGTGCAAATTGAGAAGATTGCCCACCTGGGCAGTAAGAAGACAGGGACATGGAGGAGAGGTGCTAAGAGGCAGATTCTTAAAGTTCCTAACCGTTAATGCTTCAATGTTATTGATACAAATAATTATGTGGCTGTAAATTAGGCTACAATTAAAGCTTTTTTTTTTTAATTAACACAAGCTTGTAGTCAAATTTTTCCCTTTTGAAATTAGAATAATAAAAAAAAAAAAAAAAAGACAGCAACATGCCATAGAATGAACATATGCTGCATTCCTTAAGAAGCTCAAGTTGACCTCCTGGTCCTTTCTCAGGCTTTACATCGCTAGACAAGATCTGGGCCAAGAGCATTTCCATACCCAGGGATGTATCTCTGTCTTGGGCTAACCCCATCACTCAAGTGGTGAAACCTAAAACCAACACATCTCTCCCACGGTCCTGCTTGTGGAGCTGGGGAACCCTGTATCTGCCTCAGCAAAAGAAAAAGACTACTGGATGCCAAATAAACAGCACACTAACCAGACAACAACAGCCCCTCTACTCAGTGTGCTTCATGCCATCCACCACGGGTGATCAATTTTCTACCAAAATTTCACTCCCCAACAACTAAAAAAATAAAAAAGAAAAAAAAAAGAAAAAAAGAAAATAAAGAAAAAAGATCTGTCATACTTTGAAGAAAAAGAGCTTGTGCAAGCTGACAACACGCAACATCTTTTGGATTCATACCAGCGAAGGACTCCCCTTCCTCTCCACATTCTTGAAAGTTTTGCAAGCTTTCTGGAACCAGAAGAACCCTGACGGAGCACAGAAATATAATTTACAACACTGCTTTATTACCAGGCCCTTTTAAACTGACAGTGGTGGGAACAGGGAAAGAAGAAAAAGTTCTGAGTGCTGTTCTGAGTTTGTTAGGAAGAGAGCTCAGAACACAGAGATCTCTGGAGGTGTTCAAGAACCGTGGGGACGTGGCATTGAGGAACATGGGAAGTGGGCACGGTGGAGGTGGGCTCATGGTTGGATTAGGTGATCTCAGTGCTCTTTCCCAACCTTAATGATTCTACGATCTTCCAATGAGAATCTCTCCATAAACAACAGGCATTCTTCCACATTGGGGGAAGGGTTTTCTTTTTTTCTTCTATATGATATGTGACTTTGACCTGGGTCAAACACAGCAGTGTGGGGAGTTGAAAAGGGATCACCTGATAAAACCAATTCCCTCCTGCACTGCAGGAATGACAGCTGAGCACCACAGCACACAGTCAGAGCCTTCTGGAACAGCACACGGTCTGTGTCAGCAGAGCAGCATTTGTACAAAGCTGAATTAAAATAAAGGAGTAATGACCCTTTGGAAAGAGTTGTGCCTCACCAGGCTTCCACTATACCGAAGGACATCTCAGATATTAAAACTGGTGCAAAGAAAAAATTATTAAATCAAAGGGAGGAAAACAGTGTCAGCCTCATGCGCGTTTCGTTGCTGAATAATGATAATGTTTACTTTTCTAGCATAACGCATTACCACTCTGGACTCAACTTTAAAGCCAAGTGCACGACAGGATTAATTATGTCCTTTCCTCTTAACCACCATTCCCCGGGTTATTTATTAGCTAGCTCTGCACATATTCATAGATGTGCCTAATATACAAAGTTAAAAGGCTCTGCTCATCCGCTGGATTTCAAGCTGCTGCCTAACGGCTCTCCTGCCCTGCAGGATCAGTGTGAAGAGGAACAAACACCACGGAGAAGCAGACTAAAGCAAAGGTCTGGCCTGAGACTGCATTAACTTCACTTCATTCAGGTCTGTGATCTCAAGGGACAGGGGCCAGCAGCTTCCAAGCTGACCATACCCTGGAAGGGGATCATAAGGGAGGGAAGAAGGAAGGGTGGATACAGCCCTGGTTCCAGAGGCACAAAATGGACAGAAGAGAAAACCCTTACACAGATACTTCACAAAGAGCAGCAGATCATCTGTAGCTGCAAGCACAAATGCTAGGATGCTCTATTCCCCTCTGATGGCTGCAGTCACTGATTTCATAAAGGATCACAAGCAACTCCAGCTAACATGTCCAATATGCTCCATATCTACAGGCAAACTTGTTGCCTTGCACCAGGGGTCAACAGAATCTTCCCTCCATCACAAAAAAGAAAACAGTGCCTTTTGGCACAGCAGTGCTCTGCTGGTCCTTCTCTTCAAGCACATCACAGCTGGGCTGGAGGAGAGCACATTTTCTCCAGTATTTAAAAGCACAATAACAAGGTTTGCATGTGTATTCAGAAATAAACAAGAACGTGTGCTTGCAATCAGCCCTCAGAAACTTCATTTGCCATCAGATAGCTTGGCCACAGCATTTCAGAGGTTTGAGAATGGATGTGTGGGGGGAAAGGGTGTATTTGATTTCTCACACTGTTAGGGACAAAATAAATAAATAAACACACAAATCTTGAGCATTCTATAATTTGTCCTCCATGTCAAAAATTCTTTCCAAGAACTGTTGAGGGAACAGGGGAAGAAAAAGGGATGGAGAAAAAGTAACACGCTTTCATTTCCTAACAAGATGATAGTAAGCAATGCCAACAAAGCAGATATCCAAAAAAGGCAAAAAACAAAACAAAACAACAGCAGAGAAACTCTTGGAAAAATCAACTTTTATAAATTGATAATATGATGCAGTAACACGCAGATGAAAGCTGTATTTCATTATTCTGCACCAAGTCCACTTCATGTGATTAAATTAATAAATGAGGTCCTCATGTCGTACTACAGGCATTACCCTACTTTTGCTTACTACATCCTTCCAGCCTTAACCACAGCACACGCAGTGCAGCTGGTGGGCAGCTCTCAATTACAACACAACACGCAGAAGAATTTAGATAGGGGAAGTGATTCTAAAGAAGGGCCCATACAAAGGTCTTGCTTCATTTACCTAAGCCAAGATGCCATTTGAGAGTTTTCTACTATAAAAATCCAAGAAAAAGGGTCTGAAACAACACAGAAAAGTGCAACATTTTAGTTAGCAGGACGAAACTCTCGTTCAGTTGATATAAGAAAAAGGAATTCATTCTGAATCACATTGCATTTCAGACAGCAACATGTGAGAAAAAGATGCTCCTCAGGCAGCAAACGTATCAGATACAACAGGACATTTTCCACTGGTGTTGCCAGTATTAAACCAGTGCAACTCCTCAAACGTCGATCGTATCGGCCTGCAATAAAACCAGTGCTATGCAGCAGACAAGCCAGGCCTAAAGCAATTAGCCAAGCTGAAATGCAAGAACTTATCGTGGGCATAAAAAGCAGACTGCTCAAAAACACGGGACAGTTACTGGCAGCATCAGCACGAGCATGTGGGCACTAATGGGTCTCCTCACAACCACTGCTGCACAAAAATTCACCCAAGGCTCATTAAAACTCATGAAACCAGACTTCTGCAAGAGCAAAAAACAAAAACAAACTGCTGAGGATGGATGACTGCAGGCCCCAAATCAAAGAGGGAGCTGATGACTATTTAAGAGGAAGAAGTCTTTGCTTGTTTCAGATTAAAAACATAATTCTGGCCGCAGCTGAAGCACTATCATTCACCAGTCTGGTACAATTTCGTTGGGCTGATCCTGTGCTCAGACAGACAGGCCATTATCAAAAGTTTCTCTATTCATTTTGCTTCCTGTTAGCTAGTGAAAGCCCCTTTTATATGTGCTCCTAGAGAGGCTGTTAAACAGGGAAGACTTTCCGATGGAGAAGATAAGGTGGTCAGATTTATTCAGAACAGAGGGAAAGGAAGCTGTATGGGCTGATTACAGTTGCTCCAAAGCAAAGCAACAGAAGTTTGCAGGCCAGAGATGGAAGACGATGTTTTTTTTTTTTAAATGATAAGCATTATATTAATAGCATTATTGCTAGCACTATCACAGAACAGCTTGGGTTGGAAGGACTGCCCCTACAGTACCTGTCCATGTCCCTGTGGGTGGCATCCCTTCCTTCTGTCATGTCAACTGCACCACCCATCTTAGCATCATCTGCAAACTTGCTGAGGGTACACTCAACCTCCGAACTCAGTCCCAGGACTTTTCAGGTCCTGAGGCTGCTAGGCATTTCCTCCACACTGCTGTGGTGACATGGATCAGCCCCAGCGTCACAGCACACAGCAGGCCCATGGTAGGCCCCAGTGCTGCCAACTGGCTTCCTCTTGATATTCAACTACAGAATCGAGATCTTTATTATTATTATTATTTTTTAAGTTAGTACTACTAAATACGCGAGTGTGGTTGAATAATTCAAAAACACATGAACAAGGTAGAACAGGAGATTTTCAGAAGAGTGAGCAAGGAAAAAAGTTAAATTAAAAAAAGAAAAATCAAACAATACCCAAGGCCAACCAGATAAACCACCCAGACTCAGAGGGAAGGCACCGTCTAGGAAATGCTCTCCAGATTAAGACAGTTCACGTATAATTTTCAGGGTCAGATCCTGTTCGTGTTCCAGACACGAGCACTCAGACTTCAGTGGAGTGGGATGGTGATTTCCACATTATTTAACATGTGTCAGCAATTTTAAACAGTTGCTTTGCAGATTCTCCGAGCTAACCAAGCAAACCCCACCACTGAGAGCCTGGTGTAGTGCTTGGCTGATGAAAAGCTGCCTGGAAACTCCATCAGGACACTGAAAAACATTCCCCCTATTGACGTTCAAACAATCTGCTATAGTTACAATTGTTTTAAAATGTAAAAAGATGGAAATACAAACAAAACCACATTTCTCTACAAGTTTTGAAAGGTCAGGCCAAAGAAGCTAACTTCTACCAAAAGTCAGGGCTAACAATGATGGTCGCAAGGGTAAAGCCTGCCTCTTCCTTCCCTTCTCCCAGACTATTCTTCTCCAAAATAGCTTGCAAAATAAACAAGAATCAAAACACAGCAGAAAACAGCATGCAGCTTTAGAAGAAACCAACTGTGCTATTCTTCATGACTCCATCCATTCCAAATAGATGTCAAGTTGTTAACAGCTTTCCCTCTGACAATGCTAAATGAAATTAAGGCAAGCAAAAATAATGAAATGTTTATTACGCTTCTATATGGGCAAAGACATAAAACACAAGGTAACCAAGCACAGGAGAAGGGAACCAGGAGACAGCAGCTGCTTTTAGTTCTGCCACCAGTCTACATCTCTGCACACATCACTCAAGGCAAAGAGCTGGCACTCACCCTCCTCGCACTGGAGATATTGCCTGTTGCAATCAACAGCTTCCATTATAAACTACAACAGCTTAGTTGGCAAACGCTCAGATTTAGAGGGGATTTATTTCATCAAAAGCTGCCATGTCTTGTATTCCCCACACAATAAATGGGAGCAATACTGCTTACCTATCCTTACTCATTCTTTGCATCTCAGTGTCTGAGGACACAATATCCTGTTATAAATATACCATGCACAAAAGCAATTGTACAGATTACTTAATGTGCAGTTTTACACCACTAATAACGGAAAGTTTGTCAAAATACAAAGGGTGTTGCCTACGGTGGGAGTGTTGTAATAGGATGACAAGACAGAGCCTGCTTGTTCTGCACGTTTTGTAAGATTGTTGGGTCTTTCCTGTCGTGAAACAAACCCTGTTGTACCAATAATTAATTAAAAACAAGCAAAGAAAGTGCTCCCGAACCTTTGTGCTTGTTTTCAAGTCTGAGTAGCCAGCACCAGCAATTTGGAGCTGACGAACCATTGCTACTCACTGCACTACCAGGAATCAAAAAGGTATAGAGTAGATTTTCTTCAGTCAACAGTTTTCACAATAGGAAAAAAGAAGTCACAACAGACCAATGCTCACTGGTACTTGTCTGGATGCAGCTCATCTTGCTTCAGTTAAAATAAGACTTTGCGCATGTGACAGCTTCAGGAAACCTGAAGACGAATAGCTTTACTGGGCTCTGACACATCACTGGCTGACCTCTGCACATCCAAGACCATTTGTTGTCATGCTTTTGGGGGCATTTTTTGACAACCAAAACAAGTGCTACTACTTCTGAAGACCATGCTATCGTTTTGTTTTGTTCCTATTTCACAAGTCTGGAGATGAATGCCTACTAATTTCCAGGCTCTGTACTGTTAACACTTGGAACAATTGCAACTGAAGGAAGCAGAGGATTTCAATAGAAGCTTCTTTCTAACTCCAGCAATCTGCTTTGCCACATAAGGCTGCAAGTTCAACGTTCTGCAGCTATGTTCAGCACAGCACCTGCACTTCCCAGCACGCATTTCACCTGCTTAGAGAGTTTTTAAGTAAAGATCAGAGACAGAAGTCAAAGAAAACCAAAATCCCAAGGTCCCATCAGCAAGCAGGACTTCATGTCATGAGAAGACCCAACTCAAAAGAGGACCATGGGCATCTTCAGTGCTAAACTATTCAGTGATGCTAAGCAGACACAGCTCTTGCTTGCTCTCATATAAAGAGGGGAGAGAAGAAAATAAAGTCAGTACTTACCAGAAAATGAAAAAAAAAAAAAAAAGCAAATATTTTAACATCAGTACTACTACTGTTTTAGAAAGGCCTGGAAAAAAGATACAACTCGAGTTCCCTTAATCACACGTTCAGTTTTTTAGTTGCATACCAGTCAGCCTAACCGAAGGGTTTAGCTGGGAACGCTCGAATGAAGTCGAGGGTCCCACATCCCCTCCCCTTTCCCTAAGTAAGCAAGTGAGAGTTTCTGGCACGGCCACTGGTGTGCAAGATTTTAACATTCCCCTTTCCATAAACAGTCGTACATCAAGCTCTGAAAATTTGCTTCACAGAAACATTTGCGCTAGTAAAACTCAATTATTCTAATACTTGTATGACACATGCAGGAGGGGTGCATTAAAAGGTTATGGTGAGCTCATTTAAGAATTTAAACAAGTACTTGATAAAAAGTTTTTGAATTATTCACTCAGCTCAACTATTAAATCAGGCTTCCAAAGGAGTCTTTGAACAATAGCACAGAAGATGCTGTATTTATAACAGGGCAGCACTGCAGTTATCACTGTGTCTCACAGGGAGAGCCATTCATAATTACAGCAGTAACCGTGGGACTGACTAGACACTTGGAATATTTATGCTTCTCTCTTTCTGAACATGCAGCACTATTTCTGTATAAATAGCTTAAGAAGTCGTACTCCTGATAAGAGTCATTCCTTCAAGAATGACTTGCTCCTTCTGGGCACCCTGAGCTCTAGGTGCCCCTGTTCATCATATGGGGGTTGGACTAACGATCGTTACATGTCCCTTCCATATGAAACAAATCTATGACACTATGAATGTCCCAAACTGAGAGAAGCACTCAGAATCAGAGCTAAGCATTAGCACAGTGAATGCAATACCACACCATGAATGCCCCACTATGTCTCCCAAGGCATCGAGGCCAAAGTCAGCTGAAGACATCAGCACATTCCCCAGTTACAAACCTTTGTGCTGCAGTTCTGCACAGCTCTGCAATTTTCTGCCCCTCACATGCAGAGCAATTTCTTCCAAACCTCTAAGCCCACACGGAATAATGACTTGGAAGAGATAGGATGAGTGCTGCTCCACTTATCTTGTGCATACCTCTTCCAGCCTGCTTTCTTCCTTCCCATTCCTTTTTCTTCCACATCACAGACCTCTTAATAGTTCAGTTCAACGAATACGAGCCAAGATTCTCCCAAAACTACTCCAAGACCTTTCTGGCTATAATCACCACCCAGGGGAACAGTCCTGTTTGCATATCATCCCCTCTTCAGCATCAGCTTGTTCCCAAACAAACTCACAGCCCAATGACACAAGGTCATAAAACTCAAAAAAAAAAAAAAAAAAAAAAAAAAAACCAACCCAAAAACAACAGGGTATCCTCTCACAGCGTCCAGCATCACTTCTTTTTTAGAAGGGGGTGGTGCTTGGTTTCTTTAACCCTTGAATTCAATTCTGCTGCTGTACTTTCCCTCAGACACCCACCCACAAATGGCACTGTTTGGAGCGCTGGTTTCACTGAGCAGGGTAAGACCAAGCACCTGCATCACTGCAAATGTAATCACGGCAAAACACCGCGGCTATTTGTAGACTTCCTGTTCATCAAATAACATTAACGTACCTTTGCCTTGAGCAATTATTTACAGTGCTGGAAATCCTGAAGAGATATTAGAGAGACAGTAGAAGCAATCCCCTCTGCGTTATGAAATGATTGCGTTAGAGTTAGAAATGACTCAGAGGGGAAAACAAAAATCAGAATAATTCTTTGTAAATCTGCCCAAGGACAAGAAGAAAAAAAACCCCACCCTAATTCACTTCAAATTTGGGATTAGCTGACTCCAATTGAGACGGGGAGGCATTTTACACTGCAGCTGAATTGGCAGCTCAAATTCGATTGCAGGTTCCGATGCAGGCTTTAAGCCAAAGCAGAGTGAAACCCTTGCTGTCCTGTCCTCACTGCGCTTTTAATCTTAACTAACTCCAAGTATGTCATTTACATTATGAATAACCCATCTATTTTTTTTTTTTTTCTTTCAGAACTGGATACACCGCGTCCTGAATTACTTGCTGGTGAGCACAGCTAAGGACTCCCTTAGAGAAACAGTATTTCACGTATTGACAACAAGGAAAAAAAACAAAAAACAAGATACTGATGTTTTAAAAAACACACAGAAACATTTTCATAGACACACATCACAGCAAGTTGCTTTAATTCAACCACTGTACTCCCAACCCCAAGGGAATCCAGCCACGCAATCCTGCTTTGCACCAAAGCAACGTAAGAGGGAGATTTTTGACCTGTTTCAAAATCTCCAAAAGCTCTGACAGCACTGCTGACAGCTTACAGGAAACCAACAACAAGAACAACAAGTGGAGCACAAAGTCTGCATGAAAAGTCAAAGCTGCCAATGCTACCGCTGCCCAAAACCCACCCGTGTCGGTACTTACATCCTGCAGCAGGCTCAGGGCTCTGAGCCCCAGTTACCATCTCTCCCAATCATGAAACATTGATTACGTATTTCCTGCGTTATTTACTTCACTTCTTGGACTTTTTTTTTTTAATGCCCACTTAGCAAAAATTTACTGAGTTCTCCTACTTCAGGCTCAAGAAAAGCCCCGAGCGTTAGCAGGGTGGTTTCCCCCCGCCTTGCAGTGCTTGCTGCTGCAGCTTCATGGAGTTTTCTTCCCTCCCACTCCTGCTCAGGGACCTGGTTTCACGTGCAAAAAGCCAAGGAGACTCACTAGGACTGGGCTGCACGTAAGGCTCTGCCCAGAGCAAAGCGTAACGGTGCAGCTGTGCAGTGCACCACAGAGGGCTCACGGACAGATGTTTCCATTCAAGGATGCTTCCAAGGAGCCGGGAACATTGGGTTCACTACCTTGGTGTTATTTACATTTCTTTACATCCAGCAATAACCATACCACCAGCAGCTGAACGCAGGAAAACACAGAGCAGTGGGAGAGCATCTCACCATGCCTTTGTTGAGGGGGCAAAGCAAAAGCCTTTCATATTATCATTCTTAAATTTCCCCTTGTTTTATTTTATTCTACAAGCCATAGGCTTTGTCTTCCAGAGACAACTGCACTTCTGCAGCACTTCTTGCCTAAACCTCCATCCTGAGCCCCAACAGGTTTGGAATCAGCTGTTTCTCTTTACGCTGCCTCATCCACCCCAAACACAGCAGCCTTGTGCTCAAGCTGCATCCAACAACAGCCTCAGCCCCCAGCACCAAGAGAAAAAAAGAAGAAAATTGGTATTTTCTTAAGCTTTTAAGACATTTTGTGCTTCAAAATACTGATGCAATACACCCTGCATTGTGTTCTCTATAAAGTGTGGTGTTGGTGAGCCCTGCACAGACCAGGAACCTCATGGAGAAGAGCGGGGCTCCACCACCAAAGCAAATCCAAGGCTAATGCTCTTTATGGATCTCACTGCAGAACTAGACAGGTCATCCAGCCACTATTCATCTTAGGGCAAATGGGTTTTATTTCGTGGCAGGGAGATGTACAAGCAAAGAAATCCTCACGTTCTGCCTTATTTCTTTTAAGGAAATGATGGGCACTGAAGAACGAGAGCTGCAAGAAAAGGTTGATGTGTGTTTCTTTGGGGGACAGAATACTTTGTGAAGTCTTCCTCACTTCATAGGGGAAACCTGCATTAGAATTTCCAGAGCCATACAGCAGGACAGCATTCACCAACACTGCCTTTCAATACCAGCACTGCAGAGCCCACTGGCTGGCACATCACTGTTACATTGGGAAGCACAGCTTCATTCTCACAAGCATTTTCACAGAAGTACCTTCGCATTTCAAATGGCAACTGATCTGCTATTCAGACACAGCACCCACAAATACGTCATCTGATAGGCAGGGAGTTTCACAAAGCTCTCAAAAAGCCCAAGGGCATTTGGAAGGGTAGATGCAAGTTTAGAATGAGTCTTAGCATATCATCAGCAAAAAAACAATTCTATTCTTAGATATCTCTCTTTGGTGTTTCCTCTAATGCTCTTTTTCCCCCCCCTCCCCCCTCCTACTCCTTTGAGAAAGTAAGTTGTTTGGTTATTAGAAAAAAAAAAAATGGAAGAACCTGTTCTGCAAGGCATAGGAACAAAGCAGTATCTTCTGAAAAAAAAAAAAGAAAAAAAAGCTCACTGAAAGGTATGTAAATATTAGGGCTGGTAACACAAACAATATAACCACAGGAAACATAAGAAATTAAGAATAGATCAGGAGTTATTCGATTTCCTGGCTGCATCAGAGCCTCTCGGCAGATTTACTCTAACAGAAATCAGAGAGCTGACAAAGCAGGAGATGAACAGAACCAGTGATGATGGTCTGCCCAGGACCAGCACCAATCCAACTTCAATGCATGGGGTGATCCATAGACACAGACACAAACCTCATTATTCCCCAGTTATCTGGCAGCTCACAGCCAGCACCAGCTATGACAGTCCAAAGGAAACCCTTACAAAGCAAACACCAAGTGCTGCAGCATTCCTGAAGACAAGATTTAAGCAGAGTTTAAGCTCACTTCCACCAAAAGGTCTAAGATTTCTCTTGACACTGTGCTATCATAAGCCCAAGGGATAAATACATGCAGGTATTTATTTATGCAAACAGTATTTTAATTAATATCAGAAGCACTGATGAGACTGGATTTTTACTAAAAGTTAGCAAAGATATCACAGATTACAGGGAAAAAAAGAAAAAAGCCTTGCACACAGAGCACAAAACACTTGATAAAGTTACACTCACTGAAAACACTTCATTTTCACACCTTTCAAACACTCCCTCATTTTGGACAACGCAGTCATACAGTAACTGTGGGATTGCTATTTATCCATCGTTTTGGAGCTTGCTGTTGGCACACTGAAGTGGAGGCATTCTGTAGGTTCAATGCCACTGGGACAGGATCTCCCTTTATTCTCCAGCAGCCTGATGACTTCTGAACTTTGAGATTACAAAGCAAGAAAGTTACTGAAGGCTCAACATGCAAGTCGACTGGCTAAGAAAAAGCAGCACAAAGTCCTGCCAAAATCCTAGTTAATCTGATCAAGCAAAAACCAGGGAGGTCTTAAGCACTGTGCAGTTTAAACAGAGCTCACTTCAGCTGCAGAAGGAAGCCCACCACGGCTTGCAGCACACCTCTTCAGCAGATAGCCCAACTGAAGAGACAACATTTACCTCCTTAAGGCTACTACTCCCATAAGCAAGCTGAAGGGGTGAAGAGTAAAATACCCAGATTAGAGAAAATCGTGGAACTCAGATGGATTCTGCAGATGGACAAATATTGCATATAATCCAACAGGAAGGTGGGAAACCCAACGTGCAGCCAGTTACCTCTTGAGTACTACTTCAATTCTTCTACTTTCAATTTGCACTGCAAACAATTAATCCTCTTAACGTCCATGCAAACACATTTATTCTCCCCGCTTCCAGTTTGTGAGCCCTGCCAGCAATGAGCTGGCTCATTCTCTAGCTTAACCCATTAAAACTGAGACCAAAGCTCTGCTTTAATCACAAAACTTGACTGAGTGATGATTTCCCATCACCCCATTCCACAACTCCCCACTGTCTCCCCATCACCCCACTCCCCCCAACACTTTCCAGACGAGCTGAGCGAGACGCCCACTCCAGCACACAAAAGGGCACTGTTAACCCAGCTAGGAATCAAACCCTCAGACTTCGAGCCCTCCATCAGGCAGCAGCGGCCAATAAACTCATTCTAAAATTCATCAGCAGAAGGGAGAAGTGGCCCCGGCGCTGAGCATTGAACAAGGGCTGAATGGGGCATTGGTCCTTGCACTGAAGCCAGCACAACATAACCCCACGACAGACCTCTTTACTTTCCTATTGGTGACTGCACTGCTTAATACTGGAAAACCTACAGCTAACAGTAACACTTTGCCTCACATAACACAAAAGTGCAAAGGAGTCACCCAGATGTGACTTGTGAAATGGATGCTGGTTACATGAAACGTCTCCTTGCAGCAGTACATAAGAAGGGGGTTTAAATTAATTTCTCTACCCAGCCCTCTGCTAAGACAACCCACCTTCACCACAGCTGCTAGGAGAAGAGAAAGCACAAACATTTACATACAACGCAACCAAAGGTTTGCTCACCACCTCGTGCAGGGCTGTGCTCTCAGACGATGATCACTCATCATAAAAATGGGTGGAGCGGCTGCAAAGCACTCAGCAATGGAAAAACTGACGGCCTCGCCCAGGGAAGCTCCTGCCTGGGCTGCAAATCCCGCGGAGACATGCAAAGTGCTGTCGGTGCTCCCCGTGTGGGAAGTCTTTCAGCTACGGATGCAAAAACATCTGCTACGTAGCATGTGAACTGCAGCATTTTGCTTTCATCTCCAGGATCGATATCTGCACCGACTTAAGGAGTTCAGATCGCGCTACGGGAACTGTTTACATCCAGGTCGCCCCAAACTCATTCATCGGTGGTTTGTTTTTAAAGCAAAGCACAGCGCTCTTCGAGTGCAAAAATGTGGAGTTTCAGATGTGCAGATTTATGGTAGAATGGAACAAAACAATGAGACTCATCACACACAACTTCAGGTGAATGGCCTAAGCCTGACTCACCGAGCGATTCCACCTGAGGAAGGAGAGCTCTGGTTTTGCTGTGATCTCACTGGGGGTCCAGCAGCTAGGAAGCATGCTGCACTGTGCATGGCCCTTCCCTCGCTGTGTAGAAACACCAAACTGTCCATCCTGCATCCCCTTCCCTCAAAAAGCTCACTTCCCCCTTCCTTTAACACCTGCTTCCTCCATCCTAGCATCCATTGTCCAAATGCTCTTATGGGACCGAAAGCTCCAGCATCCCAAAGGAAGCTCATGAGGAAAATGACTCTATAAAGCAAGCAGTTTCCATACGAGACCTTCTCATTCATTGCAGCAAACCCAAGCCTCACCATTCCCCATTTTCTCTTCCTCACTATAACCAATGCTGGATGCCCACAGCCCCTTTGCTGCCAGCAGGAAGAGCTGCAAGAGCCAGCAACTGCGTGATGCACAACAGGTGTGTTTGCTCCTGGAAAAAGCAAGGGTGAGTCAGTGGTAGGAGTCTGAAGGCAGACTTTCGTGCCAAAGCACTTGTTTGCAATGGTTTTATTAGCTTTTGCACTCAGACTTACACAGCAGCAACACCACTGCGGGCAGAGACACACTGGGAAAGAGATTTACTTTCCCAAGTAACTTTGCCAGGAACTTCAGATACAATTCAAATGAAGCTACAAAGCCTGTCACAGGTCTTAACATAACTTACTGCTCCAATCTGCATTAGCCATGGGTGATAAAAAGCTCAGAGACACAGCTGGGATTGAAACACAGCATGTCAGGTAGACTCTCAGCACAGGATCCTGAGCATCGTCGTCAAATGCCACATATCCTGCTCTTCTCCAGGATAATCACTGTACATCACACACATCAAGAACTCCTACCAGCATTCATCATCTTCATTTAAATGAATTCATCACCCATTTCATTTCCCCTCCCACTCAGAGGCACCAAAATACGTGAAGTCACAGCTACAGGAGGAAACAGGATCAGTTGCAAGGGCTGTGCTCGGACACCTTAAACAGCACCACAGAGGAGCAGCTATGTAGGATGCCATACGTTGAGGGGTATTTTCTTCTTAGACTTCCTCCAAGCCCATGCCCAATATCTGAGAGGTCCCAAACTGATGCAGGTCTGCACGTGGGCTGTGGGAAGCACACGGCCATTCCAGAAAAGATTTCAGCTTTTTCTCACCTATTACCAAAATCACACGAGAAATTTTCCAGCTTCTGATTTTCAGGTTTCTTCTTTAACATACGTACAAAAATCTTGTTGGAGCACATGACGACATAACACGGGGTCAAGTACAGCTCCAACAGAATTAAAGTTTATTTTCAGCAAGTTATCACACTACATTCTTTTTTAGGACTGGTGACTACTTAAAAGTATTTGCGATTACACCCCTTTGCTCAACAATGTGAGTGTACCTAAAATGGCTATAAAGAAAAAAAAAAAGATGATAAAAAATGTCAGGGTTTACTTTGCAGAGGACATCAATCCTCACTCTGTACAGAAGTCAACTGTAGACTTAAGGAATTTTAAAAGGAAACAACTTAACTTCTAACTCACTGGCTTATCTCAGTAACATCTCTCATCATCATCATCAGCCAGGCTGTAAAACAGGGACAGGCACTGCAGCCAGACACCTTCCTCGCCATCAAAAAGCACCAGAGGCATTCAGTGAGAAGTCACCTCGCTTGTGTGACAAAGGGAACGGAACAGAAATATATGGATGCATGTTTTTTAGGGAGAGATGTACAGCCTGACTGCAGCACCAAGTTCCCAGCATAGCAGCTTACCCCGGAGCGCTGCCAACATATTTCCTTATCACTAACCAAGGGAACTAAGCAGCCAGCTCTGAGGGATGTGCTCTGCCTCTACATCTGCATAAAGGTCATTTGCAAGGGAGAAAGGCAGGTTTAAAAAAAGAAAGAGAGAAAGAAAGAAAGAGGATAGCATGCCACATCCATGGCTTTGTTTTTCATACAAACAGTGAGGCTGGAAAAGACCACTAAGACCACGCAGACCATTGGCCCATCAGCACCATGCACACTAAGAGCGGTGCTGCCAGGCTGTGGCACTACAATTTCAGTGTCTGAACATTCAATGAGCGCAAGGAGGGGCCTTTCACCCCAGTTCCTAACTCCTTCACCCTCCTTCCTCACTACAGCAACACCAAACCCAAGTAGGAACTTTATCAGCTGCATGGTTTAATTTACTCCGGACTATTTATTGCCTGTGTGGGGAACCCCTATAGAAACAGCATTAATAGCACTCATGGAGATGGCAGAGATAACCAGCTACAGCACTGCTTTTAGGACTGTTTGATAGGCAAGTGGAACACCACCGAACACCGGGCAGGGAAAACTGATACCTGCTGCCCTGGATTCAGAGTGGAAAAGAAATAAGTGCAGCAGGCACAGTGACTTACATCGCCTTTTGTTAAACAGCTCTGCCTGTGCCAGCAGAGAACTACACAACAGCAGCCCCTGCCCTTGTAACCAGCAGAGCACACCCCACAATAAGCTTACTGGCATTTTTTCCTTCTGGTATAATTTATCGCCCGCTGCCCTACCTCAGGCTTTGGATAGCATAACCAGATTCCTTCAGCTGCACTTAATCCTCCTCTTAGCACAGGAGCATACCCTGGACCAGAACACAGCTTAGTAAGGAGCAGATCCTGCTGGGAGATTAGCAGTGAGTTCTGCATAACCCTGGTCTCCCAGTTCCCCCACACCGTGATTCAAAGCCTCCACTTACCTGGCAGGACTCTGTACATTAGAAGTACTCCTGCTGTGCTCTGTTGTCTGAACACATCTCGCCCTCATTGCTTGGGCCATGCCAAGCATCCCTCGGCCACCAGGGCAAGCCACAGGCTGGGACACCAGGCCATGGCACGGTGTGTCCCCACAGAGCCCTGTCATCGAGCTGCCTACAGAACCTGTCTGCCCTGCAGAACCCCTCAGCCAAGCCCTGCCAGCAGCAGCCCCAGGGCAGCCCAGCACTGAGAGGACAGGCAGTGCTACACTCATGCCATACATGCACAAGACGTGTACAGGTCTGAACTCATGCCAGATATCATCACCTTGCTTAACGCGCCCATACCCTGCTATGAGGCCTGGGAAAAAAAAAAAAAAAAAGCAAGAAAACAAGATAATGTCATTTGGCCCTTTAAAACCAAACTGGGATTGCATGATCCAGAGCTGGCAGCACAAGAGCAGAGCTCAGAGCAACTGTCTGAGCGCTGCTCGGGAGCTCTACGTGCCTGACATAGTTCTCCCGCATCGCATATCTCCATGAGCACCTCAAGTCTGATGGCTGCCTGGGACCACAGGGAGCAGCACGGCTCCCAGCTGTCTGCAGCCAGCACAGCACCCCAATCCCTTGAGCAACCACAACCAGCACAGCGTGCCCTTCCAAACTTCACAAATCACATTTCCTACTCCCGAGCTCCAGGGATAGCAAAGCTCACCGGGCAGAGCCCCTTCAGAGCTCAGCAACACTGCTGCCACCAACCCCAGCTCCTTTCCATGGCTTCCATAGCACTTACACAGGCAGCGGATTAATAACTAATAATTAATAAACTCTGACGGTTTTCAGGTTAAGAAACGCCCAAACTTTGCCAATCCTCAGCCAGGAATTCCCGCATTCGCTTCCAAAGCGGCGTAAATTCATTTGAGAGGGACATCAGCGAGCAGCAGCAGGGAGGCACAAACCAGGCCCGGTGGCAATGACTCTCCGAACAACTTCAGAGCCCCGAAACAATTCAGCCCCAAAGGTGGGAAAAGCCAACAGCGAGCGTCGCTCGGGAAACTCCGGCACGAAGCGGAGACTTCGGTAGCGATAAACTCGGCTACAAATAAACGAGGAAACAAACAAACGCGAATACAAAGTTGCGTCAGCGCAGCTCGAGGGTTCCCCCCGCCCGCCCCTACATCAGCATATCAATGGTTTGAATAGAGGGGAAGCGGAGGGAGGCTGGGGGCCAGCCTGGGGCTTCAGGAACGCCGTGCGTATACGTGTGTATGTACGCACAGACGTGTGCGCGGTGCCGAAGTCCCGGGCCGGGCTCACCCCGCTCCGCAGCCCCGGAGCTCGGAGCCGCGCGGTGCCAACCGCAGACAATAGCGGCGGAGAGAGCAGCGCCGCGCGAGGAAATCGACCCAAACTCAGGCAAGAAAAAGCAAAGAACGAGGAAGAAATGGAAGAAAGCAGAGGGACGCGAAGTTGTAAGAAGAAAAGCCCTAAAGAAGAGGAGGAAGAAGGGTGGAAGCCTCGCGGACGGGCAGGGGGTTCCTCCGCAGCCCCCTTACCGCCGGAGATACCCCGGGAAGCTCCCCCCCACCCCCCTTCCGCTTCAGCCGCCCCCCAAAACTTTCCCCCCACGGCGGCCCTTCGCTAAACTCCGGCGGGACGAGCACTCACCGCGGGGCCCGGCGGGCGGCTTCGCCCCTGGAAGCGGGGCCGGGAGGGAAGGGAGAGGGAAGGGGACGAGGGGAGGGGGGGGAAGAGGCGGCCGGGCCGGGTGCTCTCCGCCCGGGGAGGCGGGCAGGAAGGAGGGCCGGGGGCTGCGGCTGCAACCTGAGCACCGCCGCCGCGCCCGCCGTCAGCCCGCATGCGCCGGACCCGGAGCCGCCGCGAGCCGCCGCGGAGCGGGGCCGCCCCTGAGCAGCGGGCGGAGAGCGGGGGGCCGCGGCCGGGCAGGGACGCGGCGGCTGTGAGCGGACTGTGGTTCTCGTCCTTGAGTTTGTGGCGCTGCTCGCCGGTCCGCGTTTGCGGAGCCGCGCTGGGAGCGAGGGGTTCGGCACCTGGGGAACACCTGGCGGCTCTGTGCTCGGTTGGCCCGAGGCGGTGCGCTCAGCTGCTCCGCGGGATCGGTGGTGGCGTTGTGCTCCTGGGGGCGAAGGGACGCGAGCAGCTTTGGATGCGGCGGGTTGTTTTTGTTTAAAGGCGGTACTTCCTTCCCACAGCCAAACTTCAGCCTCACGGCCTGTTTTGCTCGGAGGTACATTGCTTGCATTCCCACCTCCAGCTCTTGTAAAGCTCTCCCAGCACACGCTGCCCAGCCGAGATCACACTCAGCTGCACCCAAACGCAGCCCTCCTGTCCCTGGCACAAAGCCCAGCAGCCCCACTCGTGTCCTTCCAAGGCCCTGCGCTGCCCCTCGCTGTATTTCCTCGGAGCCCGTTGTTCCTCTGCCACAAGCTGTGGAAGTTTGAACAGAGGAACATCTCCATAATTATTTCCACACCTTGCCCTGGAAAATGGTGGAAATGGCGATGCTGCTGTTAGCAAATACGGAATCATAGAATCGTTTGAGTTGGAAGAGACCTTTCAAGGCCGTCTGGTCCAACTCCTCTGCACTGATCAGGGACACCTCCAGCTGATCTGCTGCTCAGAGCCCCGTCCAGCCTGACCTGCAGGGTCTGCAGGGATGGGGCACTCACCTCTCTGGGCAATCTCTTCATGTGGCTGTGGTCTGTGTGTGGCTGGGCTGGAGGAGGCCGCTGGAAAGAAGAGGCATGATGTGCTGCAGTGGGGGATCCGCCCTCTGTCACCATTTCTATTGGAAGCTCTTAGAGGATGTGATTTTTCTTATCAGAAATATTTCTGCAAGTGAGCTTCTCCAAAGCACCAGTTGTCAGCCATGACTTAGGTGAGGAATTACCACAGGCTGCAGGATGGGACTAAGCTCCCCAAGCTGCTCTGGGCAGGTCAGAGCTCCCCATCCCTATGTGGGAGTCTCATACATCCCCTGCCCGGGACCAACCACTGCATCAGATGCCTGGCCGTGCTCTCATCAGTGCCCTGCCTTCACCAGGATGTAGTCTGTGCTCCACTTCCATCTTCAAATCATTAATTCTGTCTTTAAATTGTTGTCCAGCCCCCAAATCCTTTATCTCATATATTCTTCCTGCACCCACATAAAACCACAACCTGAGATGAAGGAATGTTTGTGTAACAGTGGTGTGGATGCCAGCCTTCTGGCAGATCATTTGTGGGCAAATTGCCTTTGACACTGCTTCCTCCAGCTTTCACCATAAGTCTAAGTCTGCTTTTCAAATGCTAGCAAGAAAATGGAAAACTACAAAGATCAGTTTGTCTTTCATTCTTCTTTTTTAATTTGTCATAAACTGCTGCAGGGCTTCCTACTTCTTGCTAGGGAATGAGTTTTAAGTGTGAGCTGCACTCATGAATGAGAATGGAATTTGGATCTGCACAACATAATCTGAACATTTGTGTGTAGTGGCATGAATTAGCAATATGAGCACATTGTTTCCATTTGCTGGAAATTAGCTGTCCTTGCAACTGAATAGAAAACAGAGTTCAATGTAACGATGGAAGCAGCAGCTATTAAAGGTTTGTTTTCATCATGTTTAAGCAGCTACAAACTGAGATACACAGAGAGGGTGAACGTGGCTGACAACAGTGTGCCGGGCTTTGTTCCAGTGCCTGGAAAATGAGGCACTGTAGCTGAGATAGCAGCAGCCACACCTGGAGAAGTTGACCAACATTTTACTTCTTCACACTCTGCCAATGGCATCCATAAAGCCCCATGAGCTGTATAATCTGCTGCAAAATTCTTGCCTGTGACTGAGGGCAGCCTTCTGCTGAAGTTTCCCCGTAAGAATAGATCTCGGTCAACACACAAAATCCTCTGTAAGGCACAGCAGGCAGACGCTGGAATTTGCCCTTAGGACAGCAGATAGCCTGGAGTGACTACAGTAAAAACACCCAAAGCAAAATGCAAACACTGTTGACCTGCAGTATATAATTCATGAAATGTCTGTAATTCCCATGGCTCTCCTGGGGAAGTGGGGCTCTGCACCTCGCTGTCCCCTGATGCAGACCTCAGCTGCTCATCACTGCCCCATCTGCCCCTCCACCTGCTGATGGGCTGAGCTAACACTCAGCTCTTACATATGTTACTGGAAGCCCTGATGTAAACACTTCCTTTTTTCTCCTGGTCAGAAATGTGCACCTGCACGTGTTTGTGGCAGGAACTGACACCGCATGTCCAGCAAGGCTCGAGCCATGCACAGCCCATGGGATAGGTGTGGGACCTGCAGGAAGGCAGGGAGGAGAGGAGACCTGCAGACTGTAAACTGTTACCACTGAGCCTCAGGGAAGGTTTTCTTTGGCACTTCAGCTTTACGCTTTGTGCTTTTTCAAAGGACACGGTTAGCAGGCGCCTGCTCTGGGCACTTTGTTCTTTACAGGATGCATTTTAATTTAATACAATTCTATTTCTGTCCCTAGCGATGGTTGTTGTCCAGTTACTCGCAAAGCGAGAGACAGACAAGTCTATGCCAAAAGCCTTTATTGAAGGATCAGAAAACATCAATCAAATCAATTTACAAAACTGAATTATGTGGGACCCCAGGAGTAAAAAATGACAAACACAGAGAGTTAAATTGATAGCAGACCAGGATGAAAGCTTTTAGTCAATGCAGGCCATAAAATTAATCAAATGCAGTATACTCCCTAAAAATTAGAGCAGTTTCCCTGTCCCCTGCACTCTGCTCAATTTCAGATCTAAATAACATGCAAAGTAGATTAAAATTAATCAATACAGCAGATCCCACAGTAAAGCAAGTAATCAAGAAAGCAACACATGCATTTGCAACCCATTATTTATTACCATCCCCACGTGTGGCCAGGATGTGAACGCATATGGCATCCCTGGCTTCTCTTGAACCGCCACCAAAGCTGATGGGTCTATTTGCTTTTTGTACAAGCCAGTAAGAGAAACCCTCAAAACCCTCTATGGCATTTGGAGACATTCGCTTGAACTCTGTAAAGATTATAAAGGCCAAAGCTGCATCTATAACATGGATATGGGATGGTATCTTCTCTGTCTAGGACCTGAGTGCTCCTTCTCTTGCTCCCAGTGCTCAGATTATCTCTCTTTATCTCTGTGGGCTGGATGAGATTTCCCAAATCACAGAGGGAGAGAGAGGAGAGTTCTCCAGGTGTTGGGAACCAATACCATGTTGGTGATGGCAAACATTTCCAGCTTATCTGAACATGTGAACACATCTCACCTTTATATCCTTGCATTAAAAGTACTAACTCAAACCTCTCTTACTGATTTTCATGAAGTTGCCACTGTGGAATAAAAAAGAAGTACAAAAAGAGATGCCTTCCTCAGCAGGCAAACAGGGAGCAGATTTCCTTCCTCTAAGGGGGATCCCTTTCCTTGGATCTCATCAGAGATTGGATTTCATCAGAGGAACATCAGCTAGAGAACCCAAATCTCTGAACATAGAATTGTAGAAACATTATGGTTGGAAAAGGCCACTAAGATCACCTAGTCCAACCATCAACCCAACCCCACCAAGCCCACTAACCATGTCCCTCAGAGCCACATCTACCCTTTTCTTAAAAAACCTCCAGGGATGGTGACTCCACCACCTCCCTGGGCAGCCTATTCTTATACCTCGCCAGGTATCATCAACTTCAGGCATATTCACAAAACCCATGAACCTGAACTGCTTAAAACATTGCACTGCGAATCGCCATCATCAGCCACCCACCAGCTGTTTTGCCAACAGCAATGTATTACAACACCTACCTGTGGCAGTTTGTGGTAGTTGGCTTCATGCACCAAGAACAAAATAGACTCTCTTTAATGAAATTCCCAGTGCAGGGGAATCAGAAAATTCCCCTCCCCATAGCATGAAGCCTCTTTTGCTCGCACACCAGCTCTGTGCCCGTTGCCAGCCAGTCCAGCTCTGCAAGATGACATACACCCACCAGATGGTGCCAGCACTTCTGCACCACCAATGCTGATGTGCACAGCAATCAGCAAAAATCCACCATGCTTTTCCTTGACTAAACACGTTTCCAAATCACAAAGAAATACAAAAGGCCATTGAACATCTCTCTGTTCAGCAGCACGAACAGTTGGTCTGTTGTCAAGTGCAGATCTCTTGTGACAGCAGGTCAAAATAACTTCAGTTACAAGAGGGGAAAGCAAAGCTGCTTCACCATGCGGTGTAAATGAATGTTTAAAGAGAGCCTAGAAAATCAGAGGTGCATTGCCACAAATCCTAATGGCAGGAGGGACAGTGGGGGTTTGGGCACTCACTGGGTGCACTCCCGTAACACTAGACTGCTTCTCAACCACTTCTCAGCAGCCTGAAGAAGCCCATTACATTGGTGGTGTCAAGAATGGGGTATGGCATCTCTGGCATCTCCGGCTGGGCAAGTTGTGTTTTGCAATACACACTGATGTGCTTTTGTATGGAAGGGATCTATTTCACACTAAGCAGCCGTCACACGGTATTTTTGATCACCACCTGTAAGCAAATCCAAGCAAAGCTCATTCCAAGGTCAGCTGGGTATTTCTGAAGACTTATCTCCAGCCTTGCAGGCTGCAGAGTGGGCCACAGCATCAGCCATCGAAACCTCTGGTAGATCAAACAGAGACAGAGCTGAGCCATGCTGGCAAGAAATAGATTAGGATCAAACAGCCCCCACTGTCCCTGCACTGACAGGTGTCCTGGATGGCATTACAGTCTGCAGACTTCTCCGACTAACGAGGGCTTTGTCTTCACAACATGCATATTCGTTTCGCCAGCAACACATTTCCCCCCTTCCCATGACTTTCCCACCTATTGCCCCCTTCCCATTTCCCTCCTTCTGCTTTTCTCATGGTGCCTTAAGATGTATCTGCCCTGGGGAGCAAAGGGTCATGGCAGTGGCTCTTTTGGGCGAGCTGCCATCCCCAAGAATTTGTTTGTGGCTGATTAAGTGACCCTGTCACCTGCAACTTTCAGCAAATGCTCTGTTACCCTTTTTTATTCACTCTTCCCTTCCCCCACTGTCTGCCTGGGGTGGTCAAGAGCAGAAAGTAACTCGTGTGCTTGCAGCAAGAGATCAGAAAGTTGAGAGCCTCCTCGTTGAGGAAGATTGCTTGACAAGAGATTAAATGTCTCGTACCATAGAAGCCTTGACTATATAAAAAAGTCAGTGCTGCACAGATAGACATAGCATTTGGTGACGTTTCTCTTGTGTATCTATACCCTTCAAAGTCCTTTGATTTGATTTTGAGTCTCTCTTTTATAGTCCATTCCCAAATGTTGGTACTCATTTGTCACACAGCAAGAGCACTGATGCGTGCATGTATTCAGCCCCAAACCACAGCTGAGGATTTAGTGTTACACGGAGAGAGAATCAAGCCAACATGCTCCTAACTCTTTGTTCTGCTGTGATAGGAAGAAAGGTGCACATCACAAACCATCCTGCAAAGCATTAGGCCTCTTGGTGTGCTGTTACCTTCCCTGTTTCTTATGGAAGATAGCGAAATGACACTTTTCACAAATTGGGAACACTGTTTATTTGATTGCCTTCTGAAGAGCTGATGTACATAGACTAAAAGATCTTCTTCGCTATTGTTTGGTTGATTTACACACAGATTCAAATATCAATAAAACCATTTGCAATTCCTTTACATCTGTAGTTATTAAGACCACAGACACTCCTGCCACACTAAGGACCTGTTCTGAAAGTGAAACCCGGATGCTCACCTCCCTATGCCAGCACTCAGTCATGTCAGCTTACTGCTGTAATGGCAGGAGATTCCTTTTTTGAGCACCTTTAAAATGAGAAAAGGAACTGAGTTATTCTCTCAGGTTTTGTGGCACCAGAAGAACAAAGCAAACATTGCAGTTGGTGCAGAAACCCCTGGTTAAAAAAAAAAAATGTTTTGGGCCAGTAGTTTACAGCTGTGCATTTAAAGAACATGCAAAAGACCAAGACATTTAACTGGGCATCTGTAAGGCTATTTTGAAAGAATCTGTATTTTAAAACCAATTTTATAACTAAGAAGCCACAAACAGAACCTTCCTGCTTATTTGCTTGCCTATACACATTGATGGTACAGACTGCTGATGGAAGTTCAAACACATTTTAATAGCTGATATCTACAGTCTTTGCATGGCAGCAATTTTTGCCATGTCCCATTACCTTCAGGTGAGCCATGGCAGCCTGACATGGCTGTGGGACAGAATTTATTGTGTATCTTAATGAGGGGAGAAGAGACAGCACCAGAAACTTAATGAGCCATGGAGTGTTTATACGTCTTTGTAACACAGTTTTGCTGTCCACTGTAGCAAAGAGCAGTGATAATTATTCTGAAAGTGAGAACGAAGGTGTAGACTAATCACCTTCCCCCATCTATATAGAGTGTTGGCTGGTTTCAACACTTTGCTGGGTGATGGCTTGTGTAATATGGCAGCCTTAAGTGTGTGCTGAAAGGCTGAGTGAGGAAGGGATCTGTTGTGTTTGGCACAGGGAAGATGCACATAATGCATCTTTTTACTATGGTTTTGTAGGAGCACAGAAGCTAACATCTATTAGACCATGTATCAGGCTTCCCCATAGCCTTACACTACTCCTGCTAGCACAGTTAGTTCCCCAGAGCCCATGTGTAGTGTTTCATCAGCTAGACTCAAACAGTCTCTCAAGCAGTGTCTCAAAGAGTGAAATAGCCATTTTTTAAATTATTATTATTTTTTTTTTCTCCCATGGAGTTTTCTGAGATCTAACACCTCACAGAGCTGTGTCTGGCTCTGCTGTCCAAACCACTTTTCCCCAAAAGCCAAGCAGCCATTTGAATGTGATCCATGCTCACTAGGTGAAGAGCAGCCCTTGAGTTTCTCAGCAGTCATCCTGAGGCTCTCACTTGGCTCTGAGCTCCACTGGGTCACAGTAAAGCCATTACCTCCATGCATGTGCACACCACATGCCATCCCTGGGCAATTTCCATTGTAACTCAGCATCAGCTGCTTAAGAGTGGGAACGGGTACAGTGAATTAAAAAACTAGGGAAGAGGGAAGCACTATTAGTCCCCAGCAGATTTGCTGCTGCCTAAAGCACTGGCTCCTAACATTTTCATACCAGGTCTTGCATCTGCCTGAAGTCGTCTTCTTTCCCCATCAAGGAGGGCAGAAAGTACATAACCTTCAACTCAGGTTCTGGCCCCATATAATCCACAGGGCTGATAGCAAAGCGGAGTGCTGCCAGCTGGCCTGAAGCCATGGCCATATGCATGTCCAGCAGCTTCTCCATGTGGCAACACTGCCCCACCAGTGCCTGGATCCCGGCTGCTCGGTGAGAAGCCATCTCCCACACACATACACACCCTCTGATGACTGCATTTCCACTTGGAGAGCAAAAAGAGGCGTAACGTCGGCTGGAACAGGCTGAATGTGCTCAGTCACATTTCATCATGACCGAGACGGAGCGAGGCACAACATCTCCATCGAAGCACAGTGTGAGAGCACTCTGTTCCCCCTGGTACTGGGAGTAATGAGCAGATAAAACACAGGCACAGGGAGTGAGTTTGTCTTCATAAATTTCAAAGGCAGACATTGACAAAATGCCAGATTTCTGAAAAATTAACGTCCTCTTTCATCATCTAATGAAAAAGGCCCTCTGTCTCTTAAAATAACGTTTCAAGCTATTCTAAAATACACTTAAAGTTATTTAAAGAAATTTAGTTATTTTTAAAAGAACTGTTGACTTTATTTCTGATGCCCTGCTTATTTTTCCACAATGGCACCTTTTTGAAAAGCAGCAATTGCCGTTCATAGTCACCTCTCTGTTTGCTTCCTTAAAGTCAAGGCACAGTTCAGCTTGACTTTCACAGACCCAAGCCATTTAAAACATCAAAGGCACTCACATCTTGCTGCACTGCCAGCTATGTACAAACAGACCTGAAGAAATATTTTTACGAATTTCAACATGCAATCCATGTTATATCTTTTTTTTTTTTTTTTTTTGCCTAGGCTGTGATAAGAGTCAGCCCAAATTGCCATCAGCTAGCTGGAAAGGATGGGTGGCATGGGACTATAGAAGGGACAAAAGCAAAGTGCTAGGGACAGGAGAGCAGAACATGCCCTGGGTGAAAGGTGGGATATTTTTGAGGTTACCATGTCTGAAAGAACTCAAGAATATATACAGATATATATATATATATATAATCTTTACACCACATTGTCTTAAAGATATCTGGGCTGGAGAACCAAAGCCTCCTGGGGGTCTGCATGCGTTAGCTCTCATTACTGGTGGCAGCTGGTGGGTTTGGAGCTTGGAGGTGAGGAAGTAAGTTGTGCAGCCACTAAAATCACCCTTTGCAAAGAACAGAAAGGGCTGCTGCAATCCGACCTGTCTGCAGCACGCCTAGGGGTGCTGAAGCCAAGAGGTGACACCAGGAGAAGAGAGGAAAACCCACATTGGAGGAAAGAGAGTGCTTGAAAGAAAGACCACGCCAGGGACATCAGCCCTGGAGTTATTTTCAAGCATACAGCAGTGGCCTCTACTGGCCCTCATTAGGACATCAGGTCGCTTTTTGCTTCCTGCCCTGCTGCTGCTGCTTCTTGCAGCAATGCCCAGGTTTGCAGGCTCCTCTTCCCAAGGGAAAAGCGAGTACTGTGGAAGTAGAAGTGTTTCTGCAGGAAGCAGGAAGCAGCATCCCTAAAATAATGGGGCTATTTTGGCATGTACAAAAGATGTGTGTAGAGAAATGTGATGAAATCTGGCCCAACTTCATGAAGTGAGCCTGACAAGGTGAGCACACTGGGGCTGCAGCCTGGCATTTTGTAGCACCAACAACCCAGGACCCCTGTTAACCGGTTCAGCTTCTACTCTGTCCTCTCCGTGGGATCCTCAAGGAATACCCCACTCTGCTCTGCAATATAGGTCACCGAGGAAAAGCACTGAGAGGCTGTGAGCATCACGCAGTGCTTCCCACTCCCACTTGGGCTCCTTGGCTGTTTCCCTGCCACCCACCACTGCTGCTACCCTCTGGGAGCCTTCCAACAGCCACGACTCCTTTAAGACTCTGCCCACACTACTTCTGTATTTATGTATTTATGGCCACCAGGCCAGAGCAGCTGATACATCCCAAACGCAGCTAGTGCTATAGGCAGACGCACAGTCACGTGCTGAAAGCTGCCTACATCTGCTTCCCAGCTGCTTGTTCCCCGGGGCCATCCGAGAGGATATCGGGTAATGTGGCTAAAGGCTTGTGGGAGAGCTGTGGCGAGATTCCCCCCCATATTAAACAGCCTCTAATTTGGCCCTGGCTGGGAGGAAGTGACAAGGACAATGCAGAGATCAGACACACAAAATTTTTGTGCTCAGTGTGAATATTTTACATGCTTGTCAAGCTGTGCAGTAAATGATGCAGGGCCGTAGCCAGCTGTAATTTAACACAGTGGGATCAATCCAATATGAAGAGCAACAGACTGTATCTTTCCTCCATATGGACATCTAAACAAACGTTTTATTGATTTAAACATTTCTCATCATTTATGGGAACAATTTATCACCACGGTCCTTTAAGGAATCCCATTTTCAAGGATCATACAAGCTTTTTCAACCTTAAATGCTTAAAAATTGCATCTGCTTAATTATTGTTCTTAATTACTTGCTTTCAACTGAAATTGTTTTTAGCAATGTACAGGACAAAAGCAGAAACTTCTCTAGACTGAGATGCAAACAATACAGGAAGCAGAGCAGGTCATGCCCTGGGCTGGGGCTGTGGGCACAGGGATGTCAGTCTGTCCTTCTGGCTGCTTGGTTGGACTCCAACACAAGGCTTCTTGGAGCAAACACTCCGAGATGGGAGATGCTCTTCTGTGTGCATGACCCCACCTCTTATTTCTAAAATTCTGATAAATCAGGATTGTCTGTATGGTCTAACCTGGGACAGAGGCAGAGCTACCTGCTGAGCTTAATTCTTTTTCTGGGGAGTCTCAGTCTTCACATTTAGAATTTTAATGTTCACATTGACACAAAAAGCACTTTACCTCAGCTGCTGAGCTCAGATGTACTCCCTTTGCTGGTCTTTCTGATCCAGTCTGCCTAGAAGTCTATTTTCCCCTTGCAGCATCTTCTTTATTCTCTTTGCAGGTGTCGAACCTGTCCCACTTGTAAGCTTTTCTCCTTAAAACTAGGGATGAAACCACAAATAGATTCAAAAGCTGAGATTCCTGCTTCATCGCGGGGGATGAAAAATCTGGCAAAACTCTTTTTTTTTTTTTTTTTTTTTTTTCCTGCCTCTTTCTGTCATTGCAGTAACAGAATCATAAATCATGACTCCTTGGTGCTGGGTGGGATTTTGCACTCTGACAAGCTCTGGTGAGAAGTTGCATTCCCTCAGATTGTTTGTTCCCTTGTTCATAAGCCAGCAAAACCCATGAAGCTGCAAAGGGTGTCTGCATGTGTGTCTGTGTGTGACTGTGTGTTTGTCTTGGGTCCCACACCCAACATGGTCAGGCCAAAAGATATTAGATAAGTGACACTGTAGCTTGGATCACTGTACCTCCACTACAATAACAGCACCATGAGGGGATGGTGCAACAGCCCAGCTGTCCATCCAGAAGCTTAAATACACTGCTGTGCATTGCTGTAAATTGGAAAAGGCAAAAGTCACATGTCAGGCTAGATGAGTGCTGCTCTTGCCTACTTCTGGCAATGTGTGTGTGACATTTCCATGGGCAAGCATCCCCCTGCCAGGGGCAGGCAGCCTTGACCTGTGGCTCAACCCAAGCCTACTGAGCCAAAGGTTGTGTTTGAGCTGCTCCTTGGTACCCTTTCATATCTGACCATCAGACCAAGAAGACGAAGGCTAAAAGGATGCTCTAAGTGTTCTGCCAAGAGCCAACTTCAAATTGGAAATCAAGATAGTTCCATGCAAAGCTATGAAATAGCTATGTTCTTAAGCCAAACACTGTACCATGTGGGATGAGGAGCACAGCTTTAGCTCTTCAAGCTCTGTGGATCTAAATGCTCAAGAAGGAGCTGAACACATCCTCCTGCTGTGCTAGAGGGAGCTGCCTTGATGTCTGTGGCTGTCCCTGCACATAGCTGGACACAGGCAGCAGCAAGGCTCAGTGGTTTTGGAGTGGCAGGTGAGGTAGTGCAGACACAGCTGATGAAGCTCATTCCAAAGTGACATCATTTAGCAACAATTCCTAAGAAATAGGTCCTGACTAGTAGCAAGGAGTTGTGCCTCTAGGCAAACAGATGCTGGTTTGAGGCTGTTATCAGGTAAAGTGTGTGGGTGAAAAGCTCCACAGCTTGTCTGTTGCCATGAAAAGAAGCAAACAAAGCAGAGACGAGACTGGACTACAAGTGGATGAGGCTGCTAGCTGCCTGGAACCACATGTCTGCTAGAGATGGTGATGTGATATTTCCTTCTAATGAGAGTTGGGGACAGGCAACATGGAAGTATCTCAGCTGTTTGCATGGCAGGAGTTCCAAGGAGAGTGTGCATCTCCAGATCCAGGGGCCCAGCAATCCCGAAGGTAAGCAGTGTTGAGATGCTGGGTGAGAACAAGTTGGGTTTACTTGTGCTGCTGGAGGGATCATGCTGGAGCCTGCAGGTCAGTACAGAAGTATGCAATGAACCCATCATTGCCACGTCAGCTAGCTCTGTGCCTGTATCCTGACCTGAGAAGTTATCAGAAGGCATGAGAGATCTATTAATGACCCAATACATTGATATAACCACACATCAGACTCTCACAAGGGAGTCTGGGGGTCAGAACTCTCTTTTTCTTCTTAAAAAAAAAAGTAAAACAAAGAAAACACGTTCACCATTTGGTCAGGGTTGGTTGATTTCTCCAGCTCTTCTGTGTCACTTTGGAGCATTCAGAGCATGGGGAGAAAAGAACTCAGGAAGAAGTTTTACATATAGACACAACACGTTGCAAGGACTGCCAGCACACTGCAAGGCAGTGATTTCAAGCAGTATGAATGGGGATCCTGTCCTTTCCCCTCCCCTTTCCTGTTTTGTGCAGAGAAGTGCTATGCTTGCAGAGGAATACAGCAGCTGATTGTTTGCAGCACTGGGAAATAGTGTGAGCTGAGAGTAAAATGTCTAGGCAGCAAGCATCTGGGCAGATGCACACATATGGTGTAGGGAGATGATTAGGGGAGAGGGGTGCATTTTGCACATAATCTGCTTCCCAGTCTGTTAGAGACTGGGCAGAGGTGAGGCTGCAAAATGCTATAAAGAAGGCCAGGGATCGAATGTGCATTGCCCTGGCAATCCCACAGCACCCATTTCCCCCATTCAGTCTCCAAAACTTTAGGGATATCTGGCTGCTTTCATGTCTGGCAAGGACAAAGGAGGCTTGGATCCCTCCCTGGCTCAGTTGCATGCATGCATGCACATGAAAATCGTGTTCCTTTGAATGTCTTTTGGAACTGTAATAAAGAAAACTCACTTAATGGAAGAAAGACCTGGATGAGCTTATTTGTGTGAAGATGGAGAAGCAATGCTCCACCAGGAGATGGATAGCATACTACCTTCATTAGGGAGGATATCAGGGATTACAGTGCCTCCAGATGAAATCTGCTCATGCCACATGTGCTTGGTCATGCCATGGAGAACTTCAGACTGCATTCATAAATGCTGTAGCATCTGGGAGAATGTGCTCCTGGTCTATACACAGGAGGAAGAAAAGAGAAGGCATCAGCTGGGAATCGCATATGGGTTCACCAAATGAAGCTTCAATCTTCACAGTGGTCAACTGCATCTTACTTACAGTGCTGAGTCACTCTGGTTCAGCTGGTTGTTTTGTGGCACTTCTCAGTATGCTGCACATCCCATGGTGAAAGGGTAGATCCCTAAAAATACACAGGTTTAGTGATGTGTTTGACACAGCACTGCGATTATCACATATCCTACAAAGGAAAGGACATGGACAGAGACTGCTACTGTATTAGGCTTCTGCATATCACTTAACAGTACAAGCAGTGTCTTTTCCATTCAGCACGAAAACTTTGTTGTTGTTCTACGGTGATGCTCCACAGCTACATTTAGAAGAGTCATGAACATGATGTTGGGCATCTACTTGGTCTCCTTGAGGACTTACAGGTGACCATGCCCAGATCTTACACTGAGGGCAGCAAACAACAGATGCCCCAGAAGCTCAGAGCAGGGCTGGGCCCTATCTCTAACATTTCAGATTGTGCAATATAGAAGGCACAGTCTGGAAATCACATGAGAGGCAGCCCTCTCGTGGGGTATTCAGCTAGTCCTGCTTCCAGCTGGACAAGACAAAAGCATCTTTATTAGCATTGAGCAAGCCTGTGTGCCCATCCCTACTGTGAGGATCAAACCCCACGTGTCTTGGCAGTGCTGTCTGTGGTCACACGCTGACCTGCCAGGCTGACACCGCAGTTCCACTTGTAGCTTAGAAGGATATAAACATGAGTCACGGAACTTGCAAACTGTTTTCTTCATTAGCTTCAACAAAGAAGAAAAGTTTGTGGGTTTCCTTTGCAATCTACGCTGGGGGGCTGGGTGAAAGGGAGGAGCCTATCTCATCTCAGCTAATGAAACTCTCATTGCGAGGCACACGTGCGCACGCAACTGGCATCCAGCTGGCTCCGGAGGGAAGAAGGAGAGTTGGGGAACGAGCAGCTGTGGGGTTTAAGAGCAAATATCAGAGCGGCTGCCCGAGGGACTCCCAGGTGGCAGGCGGGAATACGGATGGCTCCTCATTACGCTTGTTAATATACAGCAATAGCTAGCCGCTGTGGGTGCTTGGGATTAGCCAGACCCCGCCGCCATGTTGCAGCCAGCAGGCGGTCCGAGCCCGCGCTGCTGCTGCCCCCTGCTGGCCCGCGGCGCTCGGTGCCGCTGCCCTCGCCCCCTCCCTGCTGCTTCTCCCGCGTTTTTTCTCTACCTTTCACCGAGGGAGGCCCCTCTGCTTCCCTCAAGGACATTCCGCAGCAGGCCTACCTTCAGAAAGAAAAAAAAAAAAAAAAAAAGAAAAAAAAGGAAACATATGAAACATGAACCCCCCCCCACACACACACCTTTGTCTCTGCCTTTCTAGTGTTGCAGCTCCATATAAAATGGCTTTGTAATATAATACAGCACATTTTCTTACGCCTTTAGCTGCCCACATAAAACGGTGTGCTCCTGAAAGTCACCCAGATGAAAAGTGTGCCGTGCGGTGGAAACACGGGCAGGCCTTGGAGCGTAGTGTTATGGGCAATTAAAACTGATTAACAGCCACAGCTGCAGGTGTGGGGGAGCGGGATGGAACTGCCTCTGACCATCAGCTCTGTGGCAATGGGGACAGGGAGAGTGGATTTGGGGTTAATTTATGTCTCATGTAACATACAGAATGTGTGTGTGTTCGTCTGCTCCTTCAAGCACGCTGTCTCTGATTTCTGCCCTGCTCTCACGTGAATCGCCATGGATTTGCAGGGGTGCATGCGGGTTTTAGCTATTAAATTTTCTCCCTCATTTCTCACCAAATTAACACCTACAAACACATACAGAGCAGGCTATAATGTTAAGGTGTCGATAAAAGCCAAAGTGCACCACTGTAATAATTCCTTTCTTAATATTACACACAATCCATAAAAGCACAATCTCTTGACCGCTGGGCTGCCATACAGCACAACAACATCTCTTCTATTTTCCAGTTTGCGCTCTGTGAATTCCCACCAATAATGGTTAATTCAATTCCCAGCAGCTTCCAATCTCCTGACTCAGCCCTCTCTGGATAACAGTCAGGCATGAACATAACAAAGGATGTTAAATATTAATGCCAAGGTTTTGTCACCGGTTGTGCTATTAACATGTAGGGAACCATTCATCCTTTCCACATAAATAAGCCCTGCCTAGCGCGTTAATGCTCTGCAAAGTCATTGCTGACCTGATAATGCATCCTTCCTCAAAAGATATAAAAACAAAGGAAGAAAAAGCAGCATGAACTGCTTTTCAGTGGTTCACTGCAGTTTTACTCGGGGTTTTAAATCTCAACTAACAGAACCATTAGCCAAAATAAGAAAAGGGGATAATGTTTAAGGTGATCCTGATAAGGATGCAGTGGAGCAGAGCCTCATATGTGACAGTGACAGTGCTACACTTCAGTGGGTCTGACGCTGTCAGCACAGGTCCTACCATGCTCATTAGCTCAGCCTTTGCACCAACACCTGCCACTGCACCCGTGTCTTCCACTCAGGCCTGTCTTATGGAGAGGTTTCTGCTGGATCAGAGTAATGCAGGCTCTCTCACCCCTCCATGCTCAGCCATTTGCAGCCAACGATGCTGCAGGTGGGAGCCTTCTGGCATTGCGTCCCACTGGCCGGTCGCAGCACATGGCAGGGGCACGATTTGATGATGTCTCTTTGGAAAACCAAAGTTTCTATATTACAAGTAGTTTTCTGCTAAGCTCTTACTATTATGCTCATCTGTTATTTTTCGTAGCGTGGCTCAGCCTCTCCAGCTCGTATTCCCAGATCAGTTAATTTGCTATTGCCACAATGGCTGCGCTTTTTCCCATGCCAACATCACTGGAGATGTGTCAGTTTTAGATAGCGGGGAGCCCCTTTGTTTTGAAATATGTCAGAGGGTACAAACACGTGGCATTTTGCAGCTTGTGCTTGTGTGTCACCAATCCAAGGAGAGAATGAAGCACTGCTGGAACATTTTGCCCCTCCGAAGCTGCTGACTGCAGCCATCCAGGCTGCTGCCGTAACCAGGTGCTTGTGCCAAAAGGAAAGTGACAGGCTGATTTAAGGGAAAAAAGTATGTCTGTGTTTCGTGAAAACAGAGCCTTAGTCAAACAAGTTCAGAATTTCAGTGGAAAGTAGAAAATGCACTGAGATTTTTCCCCTTCTCTCCCATCCCCAGCCATTCATCTCTACTTATAACAGTAATATCAGCAGATTGGCAATGTGAGGCAGCAAGACTCATACTTTAGATGTCACCAGTGTTGTTCTGTTGTCTGACCAGCTCTAAACAATGTGCCCCATTCATCAAGTACACGGCCTTCTGACTTTGCTTTAGTTTCCCTCATAAGCCTTCCCAGTGACATTTGAGGAGCTGCTGAAGAGTGGCACTCTGATTTTTCATCTTCACAGCACAGTCATGGTTAATGGAGGGAGGCACAGAGGTGCAGAGGTAATTATAAGCACTGATGGTCACAGAGATAAGAGTTTATCATCCCCTTTCCTATTGGTCCTGCAATGGCATTTAATACGATCTTACTCAAGCTAAATCTATCCTGCATAGAAAACAACGTAATGCAGATGTAAGTAATGCAGATGTGGATGTAGGAGCTCTGCTAGGAGTTAAGAACAGCCCAGCAGAGCCAGCAGGGTGCTGGTTTGGCCATCCTACTGTGTTCCTCCCTGTCCTGTGATGTCACCTGTAAGTGCAAAGCAGCATGAGACAGAGCAGCCTTCCTCCGTTGCAGCTGCAATGGGCTTCAGAGAGTGCCTCTGGGGCTACCCCGAAGTTCCCTCTGGTGAAATGTAATCATGGAAGGAGCATGACCCACACGAGGTGCAGTGGATCTGACACAAAATAGAACTGCTGTGATTTGAAAAATTTGAGGAATTAATGAGCTGAAGGTCTGGCAGGAAGAGTGATATGTTTGCAAAGTGATTCTCAGCGACACTGTGACAGATTGGCTTGCTTTTTAGTTTTGCCATAGCCTTGATATTTGGCCTACAGCATCCAGGAGAGATGATAATAATTTGACTTCTGAAGTGCTCCCACATCAAAGCAATCAGTGCACTGTACCAAATGCAAAATGCAATTAAACTAATGTGTTGCACTAGGGAGAATAAAGCTGAGCCTCAGATTTTATTTTTTAAATGAGTGGGTGTGAAAATAACCACATTAATCATCTACTGAAGTTTTCATATGGAAGTGATACCACCAGCACAGTCACAGGAGTTGCACCAGCAAACAGTGTGATGAAGAGAGGATTTTCAGGCCCAAGTTAGAATGCTGTTAACAATTGCAAACACATCTGAGTTGGAGATTCACATCAGGTGAACTCAGGTGGGTGAACGGGCTGCAAAATACAGGACAAAGGGACCTTGGGAGCATCCAAATGATGACTCCTAGTGTTTTACAGGTGGGGAAACTGAGGCACAGGTAAAGCTATGGCTGAGACCTGCTGACAGAGCTGGAAGGAGTGGCTGGACTTGCAGTCATAATCTACCAGTGAGTCTTTATTACCAGTGAGTCTTTATTACTATTTTCCATTACTCCAATTCCATTGGAGTAATTTGGGCACTTCTGTGTACAGAGATGTTGCAGGGTGTGCCCCCATCCACAGCAGCACTGGCAATGCTTTCTTATTATCATTAATTCAATAGGCCCATGCAGAATATGCTACACTACAGTCTGGTGCCTGGGAGCAGGCTGCTGAGCAGTCCCCATTCTGACCTAAGCAAGCTAGGATTATAACTGCATTGGAGTGAGCAAATGGTACAAAATCAGTGGGGAAATCCTGGGGCATCAGCTCAGTCTGAGCTCTGAGCTGCTAGGACCAGAGCACGCATAGCTGGAGCTAGTGCAGAGTTGTCTACCTGGAGAGCAGCCCTGCAGTGCAGCCAAGCTTGGTGAGCTTCATTCCTCTTTGCATTACCTGGTTATCTCTTTTAGTAATAGAAAGTAGTTTGGATCTGTGCAGCGGAGTAAGTTCCACACATAATGTCTTGTAAGCACAAAATTGCATAGGCACTGGGATTTTTTCTGCTCTTGATGTTCTGGCAGTGGACTCTCAATTACAAACACGAGGGGTCTGTGAGCAGAACAGAATTATCCTGCAGTGGGGCTGTCCCTGAAATGTGGCACACAGAGCGTCATCTTTCACAGCCTCACCCTTTGCTCACTCCAGGGATGGGGTCTTGCACACAGCAATGGAGTGAATAAAAGTGGAGAGAGGGAGGGAGAGTGCTAGAGTGATATCCTGTCATGCTGGGATTCCCTTCTATTTCCAGCTAGAAGCATGCCTGTATGATAGCAATAGCAATAATAATAAATAATTTTCTAAAAAATCCATCTAATGCAGAACTCTGCTGGAAAGCTGTAACGTAAGGCAAGGGGCTGGATTTGATTAATGTGATGAAATTACACAAGCTTCTCCTCTCTCCCTCTGTGCCTGCCGAGCAGCATCTCGCTCTCTCTTCATCCCTCTGCTCCTTCTCTTCTTGCTCTGCAGCAGAGCTGGGGCGGGCAGTGCAGTGAGGTGGGGTAGGCAGCCCTCCACTTCCCTCTCTGCCCTGGGCTCCCCGGATCCCGGAATCGCCCCTGAGCTGCATCATTGACATGCAGCACCCAGCAGGGCTGCATCACTGCTAGAGATGCTGGCACGGAGCCTCCCGCTGCTCTGCGCAGCAAACAGGATCGGCTGCAACTTGGGGTGCCCAAGGTAAGAGCAAAGTCTTCCCTCTAAGTGCTCTGGGGGGGGGAAGGAGTGAGAAGAGGCTGCCAGAAAGCTAACAGCTGCTGGGGCTTGGTGCTGAGTTCTGGGGAGGCAGCGTAAGGGGCAGGGAAAAGCTCTCTCTAAAGATAATATAAAAGGTGCTGCTGAAAATGAGGATGCTTGAGGAGGCGGTTGGTGTCTGAACTGTGATGAATCCACGGGAATCGTTGGGGGGCACCGTTAGTGCAGTGAGATCAGGGGGAAGCAGCAATTCCAACTTGCTCTGTCACTCTGTCCAGCTCCCTGTGCTCACTATGAGCTGCTGCCTTATATCTTAACTTGGGTTGAGGCGATTTTTAAAGAACTGCTCACAGTGCATGTCCAGGTTGGGGTGGGCTGCCATGTCCATCTGTGTGCCTGTGTGAATGCTGCACCCTGGGCTGGGTGCAGGAGTGCAGCACCCCGCGCACACCAACCCCACGCACACTGCTGCCCATCCAGCTGCCAGCACACCTATGGGTCATCCTCCCATTTTTATCCTTCCCATCCTTCTAGGAGATCGTAAACACAGATAAAACTAAAACCTGCAGTTTGTCAGCTCTGTGAGGAAGGATGAAATGAAGGCACAGAGAGAATGAAGCGTGAGGAGCTGGCAGGATTTGTACTCTGAGCAGGGCTGTCATGGGATGTGGGTTCTCCAGTGGGAGGTTCCTGTGCATGTGTGTATGCACCTGTCCTTTCCCTACGGCACATCCAGACCTACAGAGCTGTAAGGACTGTTCTTTTTCTCTGATAGAACAACTGTTGTTCAAGGGAAATTTTACTCATGTATCTAGCTGCAATAGTATAATGAAACCCACTGAAGTCCCATTAAAAATCATGGGTAGGAACTGGATTCATAAGTAGTTCAGCTGTTATAGATCACCTTCTCTCAGGAAAAAAAAAAAAAAGTAAAAGAATAACAACCCAATGATTGTAATGTATAGGAGGGGAGGATTGCGGTGCTCAGGGAAACCTGTGCTGTGTTGAGATCAGGCACTTTTAAGCACAGCACCAGAGCTTAAAGGGCTTTCTTGCCATGGGCAGAAATTATAGCAAGTACAGCACATCCTGAAAACTGCTGCCTCATGTCTGCTCTGGTTCCCCAGCATTATCCTTTGGGAGAAGAGAGAGGAAAAGGGTTAATGCTTTGCTTTATGTAGCCAGATGCTGAATGTATAGTAAAGCCTCTGTGTCCCCTTGGGGTGCAGTGTTGAGACAAAGGTCTGACTCTGCAACAGAAAGAGGGGAGGGCATCCATGAGCTCCTGGTGGGCTCCCAGTGCCTCCTGTCCACAGGGCCCTGCTGGAGAGCCATGCCCACTTGTGTCAAACGGAGTCACATTTGGTTTTCCTGATGTGATTTTGCAAAAGTGTAAAGAGAGCACTGGGGAAACCATACAAGGGCATCAAAGCCAAGTAGAAAACATCCACCAATAGACAACCTCTCCAGTTATCTTACCCCTTGGAATATCAATGTGATTTGTACCACTTATATTCTGGGACAGTGAAAATCAAGAAACAGATTGCTGTTTCCTGAGGGAGCTGATTTGAAGGTACAAGCCCAGATTTCATGTATCCCTCTGCCAGGCATAACTGAGTGCTATCTGAGAGGCAGCCAGGCAGCCTTACCCATACAGATGATCTCTGTAAATCTGGCTGTTTGTCTGCAGGTAGGGTGTGGGCATCAGCTTTTAGAAGTACTTTCCAAGTGGATGTGAGAAATCTCATGATAAGTCTAGAAACACGTGCCATGGTATTTGGTACAGGCAGTATGTGAGTCTAATTTCAAAACTGGGATTGATTCCCTGCAGGGAAAAATGTAGGATGGTGAAGAAGTGGTTCTATCTTGCTCTTGGAACAGTCTGACAGGGAGTTGGAGTCACAGTCCCTGGAGGTGTCCAAAAAACATGGAGATATGGCACTAAGGAACATGATTAGTGGGCATGGTGAGGGTGGGTGAGTGGTTGGACTGGGTGATCTTTGTGGTCTTTTCCAAACTTAGCTATTCTATGATTCTATGATAACAACTTCTGAGTTGGGAGCATTGTCTTTGGTGCAACAAAATGCACCAGGTGGGGAAATGCAAAAGACAGAGAAGCCCCTGTGCTGATCAGTGCTGGAGACTGTCATCTTTGCCCACGCTCGGTGCCAGCCCCAGCTTCTCCTTCTCCCACTCCTGGTCTGGTGACCAAATCCTGAGGAACAGTCTTGCTGTGAAAGCTGGAGCCAACCTTCAAGGTCTTCTTTCTGCATTGTCAGCCTGGCAAATTAATTTTTCAGATCATGAGCTGAAACTCATGAAATTGTTCTTGCCTGAGCAGATTATGGAATTACTCCCATGCTAATCAATGCATTAATGTTACGGCAACTAAAAGTCCCATTAGGGCTTTGACAGCCAAATAAAGACACTGCGGTGGCTGTGCCAGACCTCACTCCATGTCTGCAGCAGGTGGGAGGAGGAGAATGGCCGAAGCTCCCCACTTTATTCCTCCTTCTGTGGGAGCAATAGGGGAGGCACAACAATATCCAGTGCTTTTCCTACTCTGCAGCTCTCCGGCAAATATCCATTCCTGGAGCAGCTCTGCTGGTTGCAGCATCCTGCTGTGGGATTATCTAACATGAGCACTACCCTTCTTTCTTCTTGAGGCATTGATGCCATACTGTTTAGTTTTGGACCGTGACACATGTCCCCAAAAACATGGTAAAACAGCATAGCCAGGACCCCAACAACCGACCCCTGGGGTGAGATGGGGCAGAGCACAGGAGCTGCTAGGCGAAGGGAAGGCTGCTCTATATTTGGGTGTGGGATCTGCACAGAAGGGCTAATCCTCTTTCCTTGAATTATCCATCCCGAGGATTAGAATGCGTTAAACCCCCTGGGCCTCCCCCGCTGGAAGGGGACAGGGCTGGGGTGCGGGCATGTTGCTGATGACTCACGGCTGCTGGCAGCCCTGCTGAGCTCTCCTGGAGGTCACTGGGGGTCCAGACGCAGAGTGACACACGAGTGACGTGTGACGAGAAAGGGAACATGGTGGTGTCCCGATTAGGAGAGAACACAGAGCTTTATAAATAATTGCAGAGATGAGGGAGTGTGGCAAAAGGTAGGAGGAAGGACAGGAGATCCAAAGCTGCACTTTCCTAAACTGAAAGAGCCTCACCAGACTTTTCCAAGTTCTGTCTTTGTTAATCAGAAAAATGAATGTTTTTTGGGTTACAGCCAATGCATCTGAGGTGCGTCCAACCTACCTATTCTGGCTGGCACTGGAAATGTGGTTCTGGGGACTAGTTCAGGTTCATCTGTTTGGAGTGCGAATGTCACTGTCAGTACCCCATTAAAATGTTGAAGGGAAGCCAATAACAGCTCAGGGACAATGTGTAGGAGGAATAGCATGTGAGGATGGCAGTCGGAATGGCACCAAAAACAAAACAGGGATCAACTGCTGTTTCTCCTAGCCTGGGAGGCTGAAGTAGGTGATACAAGTGATGATCTGAGTCTGGACTTGTGATGGGGCCATTGCTTTTCGTCAGTCTCTGGAAGCTGGAATCCATCTCAACACTAGTATGCCTTCCTTTCCTGCATTTAAATCTGTTTACTCCATTCCCTGCAGTCCATCCTACATGACCCAAATCAGGGATTAGACCCAGTTGTATTTTCCTCTTCCCACAACTGAGGCAAATGGGAAGCCTCACCTTGATGTTCAGCATTCCCAGCATCTACAGGCTGTCATTTAAATAACTTCAGAGCAGCTTCGTTTGAACAGGGGATAAATGACTGTTTTCCCACCTCCCAAAGGAAATACCTGTGCATGAGGTAAGAACTAGAAATCACCAAGAAAAGCCTGGATAGAAGAGAAAGAGCAAAAAGGGGGAAGACCATGGGAAACCTCTGCCTTTAACGTGAGCTAGTGCCTTTCCTCCCTGCGTCAAGCATCCTCAATTTCCTGTTTAACTTGAAGTCAACACATCTGTCACGTTAGCATCTCCCGCTGCCTGGTTCCCCTGAGCCACCCCCTCCCATCTGCTCTGCCTCCAGCCTCCCCCTGCTCCTATTGCTTTGTGCCTGGGGTGTGCGTGCATGCGCCTGTGTTTGCTGTTGCCTGATGGACTTTTCCACTGCTTGTGCTCCGGTACCTGGATGCAGGCGCAGTGAGATGATCGGCTTGGCTTGCAGAGCATTTACTTCTAATCTCCGGCAGAAAGGGGAGACCCTTTCAGGAGCAGCTCTGCGGGCTGAAAAAAGGGGAAATGGCTGGTGAATGGCTGCAGTGAGATATTTCGCAGTTCTGGTAAGAGATGATTTTCTCTTTGGTCCCTTTCTGGACAATCAGTCGGGAATTAGAAGTAATAAGATTCAAGGGGGTAAAAAAGCAAAGGGAGAGGAGCTGAAAAAACAACAGAAAAAAAAAAATCAACAGTGAAGGCAGTTGTGTTTGTACTGAAGCTTTTCCAGGGGTCAGTGCCCATCAAAGCAATTTAATGATAATTAGTGAGAGGGTGGGAGACGAGCAGATCAGACAATGCATGTGCCCAGGCAGTTGGAGCAGCTTTAACTTACATACCGTTTCATTGCCCGTTTGGAATCTTCATTTCTGTGCTATTTCCAGCTTGGTTGGGGTCACACTGTGAGCTGATGGTTTGACACCAGTGGTGCTCTCTGTGGGGTAATAATCCTGGATGAGCTACTACCCAAATGCTGCTTTTCTGTCCTTTGCAGGAGTTTTGGAAGGTCATGAATTCATGCCCCTAGGTTGATGCATAAAGCCTGTCATATTTTCTAGCTAATAAACTTTTTCCATTGCAAAGTCTGTGTTTTTCCTTGAAACCAGCCCTTAGGCATTGAGAATAGCTGATATCTTGGGAGCACAGATAAAGATGCTTGGGAGGAAGGGTCTGGCTGGACTATACTGCTGTATGATATCCTGAAGGATAGGTCTGTGAGTCGGTTTAACTCTCATGACTTCCACAGTGGGCTTTCTGCACCTAATAGCAGAGCTCTGACACCAGGGATGAATTTAGGGACCTTGCCTAAAGAGGATCAAGGAATAAAAAACCTAAGAGCAGCCTTAGCAACCTGATGGTATCGAATCCACAGAGCTCCGTACATAATGTTCCTCTGCTGAGAAAAAAAACAAACAAACAAACAGAGGAAAGGAAAGGAAAGAAAAAGGAAAATTAATAGAGTGACGAAGCTTTGGCTATTTTGCTGACAGTACACAGCTCTGACCTTCTGGACAGACCTGTGTTCCATCCAAATGCTGGTGCTTTGATCCAGCACTTCTTAAGGTTATTTAGTGAGAGGAGGCATTTGAAATCCTTTGGCTTCATGATAGCAATGCAAATTCTTTCTTGATTTATTTACAAGTAAAATAAATAAATAAATAAATAAATAAATAAATAAATAACACTCCTGGAGAAAATAGCGGGGGTGATTTATTTATAAACGTGTTCCTCTCCTGGAGTGTTCATACAGAAACCTCCACCTGAAATAAACTCACACATGTTGTGCTCCTTGGGGTGAGGATTCTGCTCCTTGTGCTCACTTGTGAGCAGCCTTGGAGTTTCAAGCACCAGTTACATTCTACCTAAAGCTCTTTGTCTTCTAAGCATCAAGTTTTGGCTTTGATTTTTGTTTCTCGTGGGCTTCAGGGCGACAATCTTATGTGTAAGATCTGTGTCTTGTGAACAGTGGGTGAAGTGCATACAGGAATGGGGAATGAGCTTTGCATGACTGAATCCCTGTCTTCTGTAAGGAGAGAGTGCAGAAACTGCCAAATGTGTTGTCTTTGGAGGGCTGGATGATTGCATATGTAGGGAAATCTTGAATAAGGCAGGGTTTGTTTCCCCTGACTGAAGATCACAGAGTATCTTTGCTATTTGTTGTGTTTCTGTGCGCCTGACATTTCTCCCACGTTCAGCCCGAGCTGTTGGTCAGTGGTGACTGTGCTTTCCTGATCTCTGCTGCAGTGCTGCCTGGCAGGGTTAATTTCCCCTGCGTGATTAATGGCTCGGTAACATTTATAAGGAGAAAATCCTCATACTCATCTGTGGTAATGTTGGTACATCTGCCAAGATGAGATTCCAGGGCCAAATTAATATTGCAGTATGCTAGATGTATAGATTTCTTTAACATCTCAAAGATGTTTACTGAGGGATGCTGATTTGATGTTGGGGAAGGGAAGGACAGACACTAAAGTCTTTGGCTGGGGACTTCTGCTTGAATTTTAGTCTTTTCTCATGGACTTTTGGGCTATACAGGCTAGATTTCTCTAGTGAAAAATCCAGCTTGTAAGGACAGGGAGTCGCGTGAGATCCTGAATGAAGAATACCCTATATCATTCTTGTGAAGACACTTAACATCAATGTAATTATCTCTTCTAGCCAAGGTAATCAAAGAGATGGAAGACGAAACCTTTCTTTGCCAGGGAAAATTCCACAGTACTTGACTGAAATTGGATTCCAGTCACCTCGTGCTTCTCTGTCCAGATTTTTCTTACCACATCTGCTAAGTTATTGCCAGTTATTTGTGTTTGAAATGAGGGCTTCCTCCCGCACAACCCATCTGCTCAGCATGTTTGTTCTTCCTGTGCAGTCACGACTTTGTGATCACATTTATGCCAGTAGATGCATGCTGCTGTTTGGTGGTAGAAGAAAGCTGGGGAGCAAAGTGGCCTTGTGGATTCCTTTGTCTGAGATGAATTAGAAGGAAAGACTGGGTCAAAAGAGGAGAACTCTTATAGAAGAGATTTGAGCCTGGGTAAATGAGCCTGGAAGTTCAGGCCACTTGAAGGACAAATAGCTTTTTTCTTAGAACTGTCCTTGTAGATGCTTATGATCAGACTTTAGAGATTCCACTATGTCTAAGGTGACACAGATCTCCTGTGCTTGTTCTGGAATGCCTTAATCCCAGAGAGAAAGGAGAAGTCAAGGCTTTTCTTCTTTGGAGGTGGATGAAATGTGAAAGTGCTTTAGAGTATTTGGATTTGCCTCAGTGAAGCATAAGGGTTACTGGCTTTCAGAGCTGTTTTCTGCTCTTCTTGGTGTTATAGACCTGCGGATATGGCTGTAGTTATGGAGGGATAGCATAGATCTACAAAGCTGGGAGAGACATGGAGACACTGAGTAGAGCTTCATACTGTCTCTTCTCATCCAAGACCCAAAGGACATCAGATCAAGCCAACAGAAGCCAGATGCAGGTCCAAGATGCCCCTATCTGCCCTTCAAAGGTGAGGCAGTCTTGTCCCATAACCTAAAATACCATCTCCAAATAACAAGAGCTCCTATGGCTGACACGGCTTACAGACCAGAACTGACCTGTGTCCACTGCACTCCATCCGTTTGAGAAATGCCTTCTGTTTCTTGCCTTGAGGATGTAGATGTCCTGCAGAAAAGAGAGACCTGGAGAGCAGGCCTGATGTTGGATGACCTGCTGCAGGAAATGCCGCAGGGCTGTGTGACAGCTGGTTCTGTGATTCAGTGTTTTGGTTAGACTCGATGTTTTGCTGTGATTCACAGCAGCTCTTGTGAAGTTCATCCACTCTCAGCTGGGTGTGTTGGATGTGATGGATGTGTTTGTTCAGGCTCTGGTTCCATCTGTGATGCCAGCATAGCTGTTGCCTCCTTAGCTTCATGTCCTCCTGAGCTGACTGAGCAAGAAGAGTAGATGTCCTCAGGACAAGGTAGTCCTGGTGTTCCCACTCAGCACCCCTGGAGGTTCACAAAAAAACCTCCTGGCATGCTTTAGGTAGGAGAACTTGTGGATGAGGTGTTAAGTGATTTATAGCAGACCCAGATTGAGAAATCCCAGTGGTTTCTTCTCCTGAAACGTCTGCTACTGGTTGCTAGCCAAGGTTTTTGGCATTTGGGAGAAGCTGAGGAACCTTTCCATTTGCAATAGCCCCAGATTGCTAACTTTGGTGGAGGCCCAAGAAGAGCATGGAGCCTACTTCCAGTGCACATATAACAGATCCCACCATAACACTGCCATCCATGAGCCCTTCTGGTGACTGTGGCAGTGCCCTGAGTTCATACCATCCTCTGGAAAATGAAGGGATGTTCTTAGATCTGGTGAATTAAAGCAGATAATTTGTAATTAATCTGGCATTTATTATTTATAATTAATTACATCTGCTTTAGGCTCTTTTTTCTTTTTCTTTTAGATAAGGATAGTTAGGGTTGGCTATTAGGATCTCTTTTATTATGCTAGCAGGAGATGATCTTTACTGTAAGGAGCTCAAATAGTCAAATACATAAATCATCAGAGATGATTTTGTGCTGCAATACCAGCAGGTGCCAGGCAGCACGGGCATCCCCAGCCCTGCGCTGAGATGTCAGGGACTTGTGGGGCAGTCCAGGAGACAGCAAGGAGCACAGCAGCTTGGGGAGGGTGCAGGACCCTGGTGGTCTCATAGGAAATACGGATTAGAAAAATCCTGTATTTGCCCCTCTGCCTGCTGCAAGTGCTGCAAAGTCTTGTCCATAGACAAGATTTACACAGAGAGAAATGGACGAGAGCTCAAGCCCTGCTGACTCATGAGTCCAAGCTGCTGAGCATAGCAATTTCCAATCCATAAGCAGGAAATAAAGCAAGATTTACACCTGGAAGGCAACGGAGAAGCTGAAAGAGAGGAATGAAATACAAGGTGCCCCAAAGAGATGCTGTAGCAAGGGCTCCTGTTTGGCTTTCTTGCAAACGAGGAGAGAGGCAGTCAGGGCTGGTAACCGTTGTTTCAGGCCATGCTGCTGATTAAATATTGAAAGGGTTTTCTTGTTGCTTGAAAGCTTCTGTCTGGATGGAAATGAAGTTAACATGAGGACAAGTTAGTGCTGGCGCAATTAGTCTGTGCTTAAATAGGGCTGACCGTACACAGGCCAAAAATAGCTTTGTGGTTTTTAGCATAAAGGTGTTGTTAAAACGTTGCTTTGGGTTATCCTCTTTCTACTCTGACCTGTGGGACAGCTCAGGGAAGAGGGGATGCCATGGGCATTTTCCAGCTCTCAGCTGTGCACGGCCAGGAGCCTCCTGGGCTCTGAGGTTTGGTTCCTTGTTTTCTGCACCTGTACACTCAGTCATGTCTGCCACAACTCAACTAAATACTACTGTAATTTGGTTGTAGCATCCTATGGTAAGGAGCTCAGTAAAAATGCCTGTGAGAAGTCATATAAACTATAGCTTGCAGCCTAAGTGAGGTTGGACAGTATTTGCTTTAAGGTTTGCAAAATCCAGCAGGGAACATATTAGCTATTTTTTTAAGTGGTAAGGGAGAAAAGATAGATCACTTTTATCTTTCCTGTTCAGACTTAGGTGGTATGTCTGCAGCAGAATTTGCTGTTCATGACACATTTCCATTATTCTTTAGAACTAATTGAAAGTAATTCTGAAACTTGATTTCAAAAATTGCATTAAACAGTTTAGCTTGTGCTGGCCCTAAGTGGTTTTTAATGGCGTTATGTGATCATCAGTAATTGTACTTGATTAGAAGAACATATAACAGAGCTGATGGATGAATTCTCAGCAGTTACATCTGGATTCATGCACAGCCATGAAATTCTGATCCATAACATATCTGAAACCAAATTAAAAATCCAGATTGGTGTTATTAGAATGGGATGTATGTTCATGGAGAAAGTTTTTAATACAATTTTGGCATCTTTTCTGTTCTTTCTGATTGTCTAGTGTAGCTGTTCAGTTTCAATTCTTTTTTCCTAATTGTAATAAAACAATTGTCTTCACGCTCAGAAATATTCCAGCTGGAAGACTTCCAAAACAAAATATTTTCTATAACATTTAAAAATCAAAATCCTGAAACTGATTTTTATTCCTACAAAACCTAGATAAACCATTCAATTAAAACCATCCAGATTTTCTATTTCCAAACGGTGTGCTGTCAAATGTGGGAGCTGATAGGAATTTCTCCATTCCTAAGGAAGTTATTTAATTAACTGTTAATTTTTTTTTCTCATACCTACTATGAAACAATGCCATGATTTTGGCAGGCTGACAGCGCTTGAGACCATACAGCTCAGCAGAAAAGTGTGTGACACACAGGAAAGAAAACACCGCCTCCTACACCTGTACTACACAGGTTTTCCCTCAAGTGCGAAGTAATACAAGCTCCATCAACCCCAAAAAGGCACAGGAAAGCTCCCCAGGTGACAGTTCAACTCTTGACAGGTGTTTCACAGGGGCCTTGATCCCCCTGTGTGTCTGCCTTGCTTGGGATCAGAGTAGTTCCCCTTTTGATGCTGTCTCCAATTCCAGCAGGTCAGCAGCACAGAACAAGGATCTTCTCGCCCTGCCAGCTGGTGGATGCCTGCCCATGGGGTGCAGAGCAGAATGGAGCTGCTTCCCTGCTTGCCTCTGGCTGCTGAGTTAATTAGTGGCCCAGTCTAGGATGCTGGGAAAAAGATATTACTAATTTGAGCATGAATACTGCTTGGAGCTGGGATGCCTTGAAATTAATTTTGCCCCCGTCATTAACGAACATCAGTTTCAAGATCTGTTTCAAAATGAGCATTTGAGGAGGAGATGCCACATCTGCTTCTATTGTGAGACTCATCATGGAGGGGAACCTTGCTTGCTCCAAGCAAAAGAGATCAGAGTAAGGCTCCTGAGGGGTGCCTGGAGATATGCGATGTCACTGCAGAAGTAGAGGCTCACTCTGACCACCCACGTGTGCACATAAATGCAGAGATCTCTCAGGATCTCACATGCAAAGGACCCACAAAGCCTTAAGTACTCTCTCAGGAGAGACCACTCAGGCATGCACCAATTCGGAACATCCCAATGAATATGCATGTCCCTGCAGCTGGAAAAGAGCTGTACACAAATGTTCAGAGCAGTAGTGACCATTTAGCCATGGACTTGGCTCCGTGCTAGGATCTGTACATCAGCACCATTTGTTCCCTGCCTGTTCCAGGTAGACAAGATGTTTTCTTTGGTGGTGTTCTGAAGGCTGTAAAGAGGTTGGATCAGGGTATCACCGTCTGCTTTTGTCATATGCTCTTTCTGAAGGATGTTGGATATAACAGCCTCTGAGTGGGTGAAGGGAGAAAGGGGGAGTGAAAAGGGGTAGAAGGGGTAAAACAGAGTTGCTTGTTCAGTTACGGAGCATGAAGGAAGGCTTTTCTTTCTTTTTTCTCCAGCAGTTGCTGAGTCAAATGTGCATATCGAAGTTTACTGAATGAGCCTTTTCTGCATCCTTTTATGCAAAATGTTTCTTGCTCAAAGATAGAGCCAATTATCGTGCATGCATTTACCCAGTTCTACGAGCCTGCCTGGCTTGTATCTATATTTCATGAGCCTCAGCTCTCCCCGAGGCTTGCCGCACTCTGCTCTGCCTGCAGTGAAGGGCTCCTGCACTGCAAAAGCAACAATGACTCAAGCAAAACGCACAAACAGATGAAAGTCTCTGTGTTTACCTCCCCTGGCGGCCTGGCCTTATCCCTTTTAATGCTGGGTGGCATTTGGATGCTCTTTCAGAGCCTGCCAGACCAACCTGCCATTGGACTGATGAAGAAAGCAAGCTGTTCCTCACACCCTGTGCATACTGCCCTTCAGCCCCACAAATATTGCAGTCAGGAAGCTTTGTCTGACCTCCAGCCTCAGGTTGAATTTCAGGCTTTCACATCTGCTATGAATGTCCCAAAACATGGCCAAGTTGATTTCTTATTTGGTGCAACTGGGGACAGATCAGCAGAAACTCAGCACTCCTGCTTCGTCCCCTGGTTTGCTGTGCTTGAGAAGTTGACGTGGGATTTTTTGACTCACTGATTTCTTTGAAGTTTTCTTCTTATTCCCAGTTCCTTATTTCCTGACCTGTTCACACTCTCCTTGTTCTTGAGCTCACATTGGATGAAGTAGCATTTTGTTTGTTTGTTTTCTCTCCCCCTGCTCACTGTGCAGCTGGGTCCAGCTGGGTAGGGAAGACAGATTTGTATCATCCAGTATTGCCAAATTCATTCATGTGAAAGAGAAGCTCCCCATCTTTGGACAGCACGTTTCCTCTCTCCGCTCAAACAATTTTCATCCAAACATTTTATACACAAAATGGGAAATAAAGATCAATTCTGGACAAATTGGAATTGTTTGAGAAGCAACTGTTCCCTTCTGTCCATTTTCCATTGAAAAAGACTGAACCAACTGCAATATTCTGAAACTCTGGGGAGAATCTGATAAATTTTGAAGAAAATATTGACTGATATGAAGAAAAAGGGTTTTTTTCCTTTTTTTCCCCATAGAAAACTGCACAATCTTCTAGCCCTTTCTCCCAGATTTATCTGTCTGAATAAAAGAAGCAGACAAGCAAGGTGGACAAAATAGTTTAGACTCATTTTGTAATGGCCAAGCTTATTCCACTGGTTTCCAGCAGACTCCTTGTTTGCTGGGCATCCTTAGAATCATGTGAAAGAAAGAAGTGTCTGCAGAGCAGAGCTGTATTCTTAGAAAGGATGCAGCAAATAAAAATAAGGCTGTATTTCTTTCAGTAGGGTGTGGGCTTTCCTATGGTGCTCCCCTTTTTTTCTCATATTGAATTTACTGTAGGATTGAAATATCTTGAACCCAATTGTGCCTATGTGATTTCTTTCTCTTGCCTTTATTGTAGAAAGAACAAATTACTCATCAGAGGTACATCTTCAGTCACTGATAATGCAGTGTGCTATTCTTCCAGTTGAGATCAAGCCAAAGCAATAATCACATTTATCTATGTGATGTGTATCTCTGAGATCTGCCATTCCCATTGCTATGCGATCCAAACCCTGGTGATTTTATGATTGCTAATAAGCTCCATAATTAGGAATCTAATTAAATATTCTCTAATATTCCCCTTCTCTGTGTTGATCAGCTCAAGGGCTGCTTTGGATTCTCCATCCCCCACTTCATGCAGCCTTGTGCTGGAAGTAAAGCATAGATGCTTTTCTCATCCTTTGAAGTCTATCGGATAGTGCTCGTCAGCATCTCAGAGCTCAGGGACAAATAGACCGACAGCATGAGCCAATGGGGCTGGAAAGTTCCTGCAAATGATAGCAAGTGTATTAAGAAAAAATCAGACAGAATGTCTGAGTGAGAAAGGAGCCAGGGAGGGCAGGAAAGCCTTGGCACCTCCCAGCAGAGAGAGTCAGCAGCACCTCAACCATCTGTATCAGAGCAGCTGGCGATTTGTCAGGTTGGTGTCAAAACTGCCTGAGAAGGGTCTGATCTGTGGGTGCTGTGCAGAAGGATCAGCAGTTTTGCCTTCAGTTGGCAGCCAGGATTACTCTACCAGAAGAAATCAACTCTGTCCATGAGCCAAGGGAGCTCTCTGCATGATGCCAGGCTGCAGGAAAACCCCTTTCTGCAGCAAGCTGCAGGCAATGCTTCCCTCCTGCCATGCAGCTCTGAATGCTGCCCAAGACCTGGAGCCATCTTGCCTCTAACCGAGCCTGAGCTCCAACAAATGGCTGCCCAGACATGCATTTTTCAAACTGTTTTCGTACCCTTTCCATATTTTACAGAAGAATCATACGTAATGCAGGAGCAGAAGTAGCCTGAATTCAACTCTCCTGGCATAAATTGCGCTGACGGCAGTTTGACTTTAACTCCCATCTGCACTGTCGTGTCCCTACCCACAAGCATGAGTCACACTGAGCAATAAATAATAGCTAAATCCTTCCCCTGCCTCAACAGGTGGTTGTGAGGATTTTCTCTCTTGTGTACAGATGAGCTATGTTACGATCTATTCTGATGTTATATTGAACCTATTAATTTTTGGAGATGAAGATTTAACATCGTTAATGTCCATCCTGAACGTGGGAATTTATTAGGTTATTTGGGAGGCAAACATAAAGCCTTCTTACTACTATAAAGTGCTATGCCTAACTGCACATATTCTGCCCTTTTACTGCCTCAAGGTAACATCAGTTTCCAAGGCTGGCTATTCCAGATAGCCGTACATTTCCTCTCCCTTTCTTTCTGTCCTTCACCCTGCCTCGTCCTACCTTCTTGCTATATCTCATACTCCTCAGCAGCTGCTGAAGACTCTTTTGAGTTGAAAGCCTCCACGTGGGTATAAAACACAAGTATAAATGCAGTGTTGCTATATATGAGGTCTTGTATTGCTGTTAAATCAGTGCCAATATATTCCAGACCCTATGTGCAACTTGAGTTTGCAAAGCTAGTGAGTGAAAATAAGATCTATCTATTTTTGTGATTTGCTGTGAGATGCCTGTTTCAAAACCATGTTCTTCAAAGATCTGGGCATCTGAGGACTCAACATGTAGCTTGCAGCCAAGACAAGCTTTGCAACTTGCTTTCTTAAAGAAGAAAACATCATTCATAGTGTGCATATAGCAAATACAGTAACCACATCGTGCTATCTGTTGGATGACCCTGGATGCTACAAATTTCAGGTCTCCTTAGTAGTATTTCATAGCCAAAAATGGTCAAAGCAAACAAAATGCTATGAAAATAGATGGAGGAAAGCCAATTACTCCCTTACTTTCTCTGCTAAATAACCTTGAAAAGAGTCTCAGAGTGAACATCTCTTTAAATCTGCTGCTGCTTGTGCTTCAATTTCTCCACAGCTAAGGTGCATAATGAGCAGCGCATCTGCAATTTTAAAAGCTCTTGTAGCCCCAGTACAATTGCATTGGAGGGTCATGCAAAAAGAGAGAAAGATGCTGGATTTAGTTTGAGAATCACCCCTCTTATTTGATCTAGCTCTTAGCTTTGTAATAATTACATTTCCTGAGAATATTCTTCTTGTAGCCCCAGAAGGATGGACAAGCAACAACCCTATTAAGGAGCACAGTGGAAGCATAAGTTTGCTGTGACAGGCTGCAGCACGGGGGATTTCTTGGAATGAGCCTGTGTACTGGCATGGGCAGTGACTTGGTACACTTCACTGGAGCTGGCAAGCAACTGTCTCCTGAGACTGATGCCTGAGCACCCAGGGCTGGAGAAGAGCAGTTCCAAATAAAAGGAACAGTTCCCTGCAGGGAAAGCTCTCAGCTGGTGGAATTCTCTGCTAGAGCCCTTCTGTAACAAGAGAGGAAAACCTTGCAAGTGTTTTTGTTTGAGATGCATTCAACAATTTGTCCTTCTGTCTCTGGTTTGTGGAGGGGTTTGTCAGTCCCACACCAATGGGAAGGTGAACCTCGGAAATAGAACAATACAATCATTTCCTTTGTGAGATAGGAAATAATCATAGAATGGTTTGGGCTGTAAGGGACCTTAAAGACTAATGCCAATCTATGCCAATCCTGTACCATGGGCAGGGACACCTCCCACTAGCTCAGGATGCACAGGTCCCCATTCAGAATGGCCTTGAGCGCTTCCAGGGATGTGTGGCACCCACAACTTCTCTGGGCAGCTGTGCCTCACCACCCTCTGAGTAAAGAATTTCTTCTGAATGTCTAATCTAAATCTACTCTTAGTTAAAAGCTGTTACCCCTTGTCCAATCACTACACTCCCTAATGAAGAGTCTCTCCTCATCCTCCTCATCTTTTTCATAGGTCCACTTTACTGAAAGGATCTGGGCAAAGAATGATTCTGTGGCACAACTGCCCTGAAGACTATCAAGAGAGTAGAGCCAAAGTGAGGGGGATCTTCAGGTTTTGGCAAGGCAGAAAGGTGAGAAGGACAAGAGCAGGGAGTGCTGGAGGGGCACAGACACAGCAGACCTTTGACACCGCTGTGTTAGCTGGAAGCAGTAGAATGAATGAGGTATTTAATAAAGATACTTGCTCAAATCGAATTTCTTCTGAAAGAAAGCAGCATTTGGAATTCACTCAGGGTTGCAACTGCTTTCACAACTCTGCCTCTGGAGCAAATCTATTCATCACAGCCCTGTATTAATGAATGAGTTAATTAAGTGGCTCATTATTTAATAACACAGATTGCAAGTGTGATGAAATAGAAATCCCCTTTGTAGCTAGAGTCACATCATTGCCAATGAGCTAAGCAGTTCATAGTTAATCAGGCGTGCTTGCTGTCTGACACAGAGAGAATTTGCTGAATCGTGGGCAGTTTATAATCAAGGTTACTTCTTACAGTCATCTCTGGGACCTTGTCAGGAACTCCAGGCCCAGGAAGGTTAGACCTTGTAAGCTGTTCAAGGGCAAGTACACATGGAAGCGTCAAACTCGTTAGAGGGCACCAGGGCACTGTTATTTCTGAATCAACTCTAAATTACCTGCAGTCTTATGCTGTCAGGTGCATTGCTGGTGAAGAGATTGGTTTATTAATAAGCAATAAAATCTAAGAGACTCTAGCTCTCTAAGATATTGGGAAAGACAACGACATAACAGAAACTTGGATTCAATGTTTGACACTGATGTGGCTTCCCTATGTGACCTTGGGTTAGCTTCTTGGTTTACATTTATAATGGGATATCTAGAAGCATTGCTTGATACCCCAGTCAGGTCTTGTGCCTCAGCTCCACATTAGGAAGAGAGTTACGTGGGCATCAGTGCCCACCTTCATCTTGGTCGTGGTGTCAAAGATGGATGCAAAAGTTAGAAGGAGATCTCAGCTTGGCTGATCTGTTGAGGGCCTGTGGCTATGGGACATTTCAATGCCCCTGTGAAGCTTAGGTATCTTTGCTTTGGTTACGATGTAAAAAACAAACCTAAGTACTTTTCCCTCATTTATGTGGAAGTACAAGCACTATAAGCTGCTTAGGCACTGCGATAATGGCAGAGAAGGGGGAATAGATAGCTAGGAGAGGCTTAAAGGCCATGAATATTTCCTCTGCAAAAAGATGTTAATGTCAACAAGATGGCTGAATTCCAGTTCAGGCATATGCATTGCTAAGTTTTCTTTGCGTAAATTACCATCTCCACAAAATTCTGGTGCTTGAGACCATACCCTCCTCCCACCAGTCCTCCTGCTGTGATTCTCTCCCATCATCCCTGGGTTTGTCCTTTTCCCCTTCACCTCCTCCTTCTGACTAAGACTTCAGCTGTGATTTCTCCCTCCTTTTGCTCCTTGAAGCAAGTCTGTTCATTATTTATTAGCTGCCGTACTCTTACACCATCTGTCTCAACTCATTATCCATATTCAGCTTGTCAAAATGACCTTTTATGGCCTTTCTCTGGCACCCTAATGTGTAGTCTGGCCCTCCTTATATAGCTTTGTGCTGCTACACCATTACTTTCCAACTCCTACTGTTAGTGTTCCTCTGTCTCACGAACACCCAATTTACTATTCTATGTCCTTAAATTCAGAAAAGCTGTTTATTCTGCTTGACTGATGCTTGTTCCTTGTTTCATCTGCTCCATATTCACTGTGCCAGCTTGCTGCAGCACATACTGTCTTAGATATGACCTTTAAAGCATCTGCACAAAAATATAAAATATTATAAAATATAATCTCCCCTTCACAATCTGGGGGACTTTCTGTCCCTCCATTCATGATGTAACATGGTGGATTACAAGCTCAGCCCTCAGTCACTCTGTTGTGAAAGTCACCACCACACAAGGTGATGGGATTTCAGTGCCTGATGCACTGGAAACCAGGAGTTTCCCCCAGCACACTCTGGATGGGACAGTGGGAAAACGTATAATGGCAGAACTCTTACCCCTGTATCCTATCTGTGCTACAGGGAAACAATCAGCAGGTGCCACCTGCACTGCTGAAAGCCAGCTCTGTGAACTGGGTGATTTCAAGTCAATGACTCAAATATCTTGCTTTTCTTTAACTCACAGCTACTCATACAAAACTTGTTACAGATATATATACTTGCTTAATAAGCTCCACAGAGAAGTTTTGAACCTGTGCTACAGACCTATCAAACAAATTCTCAATAAAGATGTCTTAGAGAAAATGCTTTTTATTCTTAGTTTTCACTTAGTGCAGTGTTCTCCTGGGAGGCCCCAGCAAAAGACAGCTCTTTATCCAGAGCTCAAAGCAGGCTCTGCTGAAGGCACCTGTTACAGACAAATGGGGAAGCTTTGCATTCACATCTCCTGTTGTCCAGCCCTCGATAGCCTCCTGTATGTATTCACAGGTACAGCTGATTGTTGTAGCAATAAACACAACTTTACACCTGAAAACCCTATATAGCCCTATATTGGCATGCTCACATGCATAACACTGTGTCGTTCATGGCAAAGTAGCTCAGTTCTGCTCTCAACTATAATGTCACTCGTTAGAAAACTCATATGCCTTGATTTCTTGAGATGAAGCAGAAAACAACTACAGATCAAAGGGGTTTCTGTCCCTCAGCTGTGCTCTGGTCCTTTCGAGAATACTTAATGACCACAGATTCGTTTGGGCATAAATTTTGAGGACAAACATTACTTCTATTTTTGTGGGATGGGAAAACTAAGAGGCAATTTTCTTTCTTATAGGTGTATACAGCCCTCATTCGTTCGTCTGCAATTGTATATAAACTTATATTCCAAAGGCTGATCTATATTTCTGAAGAGATCAGATCTTCAGTGAATCAAATCATCCTGAATTACTGACTAGTGTTCAGTAACCAGGGATCAGATCTTCAGATGTCCCACTGGGAGCTCCTCAGGGACTCTTTTCTCATCAGCACTTTGGGATTAGGATATTTGATGGAAAGAGAAGTGGCTGCTGGAAACCTGCAAGTCATGCCAGTTTTGATACAGTCACCTCTGTTAGAGGTCAATGAATGTTTTTTCTGATTGATGTTCCCCATAACCATCTGCATCCAAAAGAGTCACAATCATATCCTCCAAAACTTTTCTCCCTGTCTGATTATTATTTTGGCAGCAAAATACTGTTACAAAAAGTCAAGCAAGAATTAGTAAGGATTACGGCTAAACTCTAACAGAGATGGGTTTATAATCCTTCGGAATGAAGGGAGAGCTGCTGTGATTACTGAACAAAAGGTGCTATTTCTTCCACCACTGGAGCATCAATAACACAATAACGTGCCAGGGCTTCCATCCTCCCCTGGCCATCTCCTACCTACTCTGAGCATAGTTTGGATCATTAAGCCATATACTCAATCCCTGACTTTCGATTTCACTTGCTTTCTACCTCTCTGTAACCAAGTCCCCTCATACCTTTTTTCTAACAGCACTCACATATGTATCTCTCCATTTCTTGCCACTTTTCCTTCTGCAGGATCCTTGCCAAGAACTCAGCCTTGCCATCTGTCCAGGAAAATGATGATACTGCTAAGTTCTGTTCTGGTTGTTGAATCATATAGCTGGAGCAGCAGTGTTAAGGTTAGCCAAAAAATAAAAAATCCCAAACAGAATAACAACAAAACAAACAAACAAATTCCCAAACTGAATAATCAGTGGAAAAAAGTCTTTTTCTGCCTCACACCAGAGATCAGATACTTTTAGTCATATCCTTATTTTTCCTATACTGTGTTTCTCTACTTTCTCTTCTTAACGATACTCCTTAGGGAACGCTATATCCATAAGAATACCTTAGGGAAAAATGTATCCATAAAAATAAACTGAAGAGTTTCTGATGCCATTCTTGTTGACAAGGCAGTGATGGAACTTTGGGTTTTTGTATCCAGCACTGAGGTTAGTGAGGACATGTGCTGTGTGTTTAAACCTTGCCATCCTGTCTCGGATCAGTAGTTGTCAATGTAAAAGGGCCCAAGGTTGTAATAGGCTCGTTGTGATGTGTACATTTGTCTCAAACTCTCATGCATCACTGTGAAGTGTAATTAAAGTAATCCAAGCCTGCAATCTTTATGAGAAGCCATGATTTCTCATCTAAATGCTAAATGGGGCTGCTAATATGAGTGAGTGCAGCTCAGCTTGAGTGAAAGGATGTTAAAGAATCGGGTCTAAATCTGCCTGTGCAAATGGCAATGAAAGGAAGAAAGCAGTGTGGAGTATCCAAGTCAAGTATTGAAGAGCACTAAGTTACAGACTGCCTCTGGGTGCTGCTCCTTCTTCCGGGCAAGACATCTATCCTACAGACCAAAGAGGAACCCATCATTAACATTATCACTTCATGATAAGCCCAGTTTTCAGTACACTTCTGTAGCAACCAGAAGACGAGCAATGAGGTCACTGAACTTCCTGCTCTGAGGGCACTTGGAAGCATAGCTTGCCAATAAATTATGCTTAAATACTTCCAAAGCAAGGACTAATGATCCCTAGCACATATTGTTCTTTCTTTCTTCCTTTTTCCTCTTTTTTTTTTTTTTAGTTTTCTCTTTCAAACACCCTTTCCCCTACTTTTCAAAAAAAAGAAGTCTCCACGGAGCTACATTTTTACTATCACGGAGAGCATGCTGTTAGGTCATAACACAAATCTGTGTAATTGGGAAAGCTACTTCAATTCTGGGAGGTTCTGAGTCTCAAAAGTGCTCTTGGATTTTTTTAACTATTGGTGGTGACACTCCAGCTTTGAAACAAGACCCCACCCAGGTATTTCTGATGGCTGTCAACTCTATCCTGATACAGGATAGCTTTTTAGGTAACAACACCTACACACGTGGCACTAAGGAACATGGTATAGTGATGACACTCAGTAGGTCAGGTTCATGGCTGGACTTGATTTCCATCATAAACGATTCTGTAATTCTTTGATATGTGCAGACAAGTATATATAGCCATGTCATTTATTAGCTGATTTGCTCTTTAAGCTCAAAGTTTAAAGTCTGCATTTTGTGCTGGCCCCTCTGGCGTGACTATGCTGTGATTCTCACATGCATCTCTGTCCAAACCTCCTTTCTACAGCTGTGTGCAGCAACAAATGCAGGAGAACACTGGAGAGCCAGCTGGCTCAAAACTGCTTGAAGAATAATGGAAATCAGGTGTCTAAAATGAGAATGTGTTTAGATGTGACTTGGCTTCCCTTGGTTTTCCCTGCAGAGAGCAGTGATTCCATATTAGCTTTATCTTTTGCTCTCTATGAAAATTGTTCTCCATTGATAGTTTGATATGAAAGAACAGAGCTCGGTATGACTTTAGGTGACTTTATTTTGGCAGACACAGCCCATTAGTTGTACATCTGTCACACAGATGGGGAGACACCAGAGAAAAAACAGAGAAGACATCAAATAAAATTAATTTTGGGATCTGGATGAGAGAGAAAAGCAAGGTCATACTTTGTGGCATTAAGATATTAGCCATCATAGGTACTCAGGATGAGCTTGCTCTGGGTAGAAACACATGTAGAAACAGAGATCTCTGTTTAAGCAAGAAAGCTTGGTACCCTTCTGTTCTCTTCAGAAACCAGCACAGTATGTGTGGGAAGCAGAACTTCTGGGAACGGCAGAATTTTGGACCTTGCAATCTACTTTAGGTTTCTTTATATTCTACACTAGGTTTCTAATTAGTTTGGCAACTCTTAGTGCTTTTTTTTTTTTTTTTTTTTAATCCTTTTTTTCTGAAGCTTTGGACTTTGCAGATGCAAAAGCATTCCCCAAACATTCTGTTGCCATTTTTCACAATGGAAAATGTGCATTCAAAATGTTGGCTGTTAAATTCAATGCATGTGTTCTTGTAAGCTTATCTTTCTCTCATTGCTATTGTTTCCTTTTTCAGGACATGACCTTCACCTCCATGATGAATCAGAAAAAACCTGTCAAGTCTTCCTAGCTCCCTGGCTGTGCCATTTGCTTGTTCCCTTGCTGTTCACCAGACAGCAGCCCCAGCTCTTCCTACCCAACGCAAGGAAGAAGCCAGCAAACCACACATGACAGCTGAAAAGTGAAGCATTATCAAAAGCTGTGTGAGACTGTCAGAGAGAAACTTTATATAGTAATTCTCCTTCTGAGCCTGGGAAGCCGTGCATCACATTAGTCACAAGGGAAAGAGAGAAGAAATGCTCAAGTAACTGAGACCTGAAATTGCACAAATCAGTACATATATTTGAATAACTACATACAGTGTTTAGAAATCTGCATTCACAATGGATGATGGATACAGAAACACAAACCTCTATCAAGGGGGCAGGGAGACAAACCAAGTGTCAGATGATTACAGGTACCAGGATGGTAACTACGAGGGGTACGCACCCAATGATGGCTACTACCGTGGTGGGGATGAGCCCACTCATGAAGAAGATGCCCAGAGTGATGTTACAGAAGGCCATGATGAAGATGATGAGGTCTATGAGGGGGAGTACCAAGGAATCCCACACCCAGATGACATTAAGGCCAAGCAGAAGAAGCGAGCTCCTGCCATGGATGATGAGTACAGAGACCGTGCTGACCTCATGGCAGAGAGGATGGAGGATGAGGAGCAGCTTGCCCACCAGTATGAAAACATCATTGAGGAGTGTGGCCACGGACGCTTCCAGTGGACCCTCTTCTTTGTTTTAGGGTTGGCACTGATGGCAGATGGGGTGGAGCTGTTTGTGGTTGGATTTGTTCTGCCCAGTGCTGAGAAGGACATGTGCTTATCCAGTTCAAACAAAGGCATGCTAGGTAAGTGCCACTTGGGCAGCTCTTCTAATCTAACTGACAGTACCTAGAATATATTTTTCTCACATCTTTCTGGGGGCCCTCCTTATAATGTTTTATTTCATGCATAATCGTGGCTGGGTGGGTCTGATTCAAAAGGAGATTGCTTACTGCTGTGAAGGCAGCTGCTGTAAAGCAGTAGCAGAACCATGCTACATGTCAGCCCACCTTAAGGATGAGCTATAGCTCCAGGACTGGCCGCCACAGGCTGGATTTGGGCCAGGCATCTCACAGCAAGTGGGACCACAAGGCAAAACTCCTAGGAACATTCAGGGTCAAATACACAAAAATTTGTGTGTGATGGTTCCTGCTTAAGCATATAATGATGCAATTTTCAGTGCTTTTAGAAATTAAATGGTAATCAGAAGTCTGCAAAGCAGTACTTTCTGAGTGTGATGGATGTAACAGACAGGGATGCACTTGGTCTGGATCAATTTGCTGTTACGCTGTGTCTCCCAGTGCTTCCTTGCTCTCTGGTTTTTCACTGCATCCAGGTTCACCTTTCCTTTAGCCAAAAGTCCCAGCTGGCAGATCAGAGCAGCTGCTCCTGCATGCTGACTTCTTGGCCAGAGCACAATGCTAATATGTACTGGGTCAGAAGTAGTCTGTGAAGATTTCTTCTTAGGTCTGTGGAATGAGATTAATGTGCTGAATGGAGATTAAAGGGTCAGACTACTGGCAACATCACTATTGACACCTTCCTGCGGTCAAAATTCAAAGACATAGTTATTGTGAGTATGGGTGGAAAAGGTTGGATGAGCATTTTAGCATTTTTTTCCCCTTGCATATAATAAGCCATAGGAGGAATGGAATGGAATGGAATGGAATGGAATGGAATGGAATAGAATGGAATAGAATAGAATAGAATAGAATAGAATAGAATAGAATAGAATAGAATAGAAGTCTCCCAGAGTCTCTAAGAACCAGGAAAGTGTCCAGCATGACCTGCAGCGAGAGCCAGCTGTGCATTAGCACAGCACATCTGGAAGGAAAATAACGTAGCTTTTGAAAGAACTGCTCTAGGAGGGGATGGTGTGTCTGGATGAATGTGCACCAAGGTCGCAGGGAAAACATTGGGCCTGCTAAGCATACATTTGGCCCAGAAGCTCTGCTCAATATAAGGGAAATGTGGATTTTGGATTAGACCTTGACTCCATTCTATTTGCATTATTTTCATGTAACAAAGGCAATAGACAATTAGCCTTACATAGACTTCTCAGCTTGGTGTACCAAGGTCCTAGAGACTTTTTTCTTCATTTGTTTTTTTTTCCTGTATCTTCTTTTTTCTTCTCTGAACTCGAGGATCAGGATGCTTCTTTTCATAGTGAGCCAGTTTTGTACCTGGTTTTGTGCCTGCAAGGGTTTGGCAACATTTTTTGTTTCACAAACCACACTTCTAGCTCAAAATAGCTCAGGTCAGATACATAAAAGTGAATTGCTTACAATTGAATCTAGGGACTTCTGAATTCACCAGCTCCCTATGGAACACCAGGATCCCTATGGGTGCCTTTTTTGACTCGACCTTTTTTGAAAAGCAGGTCATTTATTCTGGTGACTATATGAAAGCTGAGATCTTTTGAAACTCCAACCCCATAAATATCCATCTCTGTAGTTGATATCAGAAACAGAAAACTTCAAATGTCACAAGAAAAATCTATCTTTGAAGTATTTCTGGCCCAACCACAGTTAAGAAAGAACAAGAGATCTCCCAGGAGAGCTCTTTTTTTGCATGCTTTTTCTAGCTCTGCATTTGCACAGCTGAAAGTTCAGGGTGTTCTGATGAGCTCTGGATAAGCAAGGAGGTATCTAGGTCCATATCCAGCTTGAGCTCCAGCTCACTGCACACTGACTCAGCTGGCCTGGAATTCCTAATGATGGAACAACACTCTTCTTGTGCTTTTTTGTGCTTTTGAGAACCTGGTTTTGCAGAACTACTTCTTTTGTCCTTATCGTGTTTATTCTGAAGGTTCTACCGTCAAAGCCTGTATGAACACTGTATTTTTTACTTAAATATGAACAGAAGGAAAGAATTTGCCTAAGAACAAAATCAACTGATTCGTGTTGGTTTGAGAAAGGTTAAAAAGACCAGAAAGCAGATATTTACAATAACACTCGCTTGTTACTGATTGGTGTTGCACAGAAGGCAAGTCTCTGATTCAGTGGTTTTGGTTAAACACGTTGCTTCTACCACTGGGATCTCCCTCTGCTGCAGGTTTTCTCTTAGATCTGAGGTTTACCAAATGATCCCTTGTTAAAGGGATTAAACAGAGCTTAGAAAGCAATAGACTGCAGAGTGGTTCTCTGACACGAGTAATGAATACTCAAGGGCATGGAGAAGTGAGGATGTAAGGAGAGCAGAGTGGGTACACGGCTGCAGGTGGGCAGGATGGGGAAGTGCTATTGATGGAAATGAGAACAATCCTCCTCAAAGCCTTTCCTGGATTAGCTTCAGCACCCATCCACCACTGACAAGAAAAAGATTTCTGCCCACAAAGCTCAGAGCCTCCAACATATGCTCATTTCCCTCGTGGTTTCTATTCCCATGTCTGTCTATGTGTCGTGCTATCACAAATCAATCTTGCTAATGCCCAGGCTTCAATGATCCTTATAAGCTGACTTGTCACAGTAATGGTGGCCATCAAAGAACTCTTGTCCTCAATTTCTCCCTAATGTATACTGATGATCTTGCAAGAGTGCACCTGCACAGAATGGAGAGAGGATTGACTGGAGAGGGTGTGAGTCTTCCTTTCATTGCCATTGGGTTTTAGGGACATAGTGGCATTATCCACAGAGATGCTACCGCCCCTTACTTTATCACCATCAGCCATAGATGTTTACTGTAATCTTCTGATTACTCCCAGGTGACTGCTCATCTCAATACATTTTTGCTAAGGAAAAGTAATCAGACTATCCCAGGTAGACTGAGGGTTGCTTCCAGGCAGCTGTGCACAGATATATACCCACAAGGCCTTAACTGAGGCCAGGAAGAAAAATATGGGAAATAATCAAGTAGCTAATTGAACTTACAGAAATAGGAGGGAACAAACGAGAGCTGGAGTAGCTACCCTCTGAAGACTAATTGAGCAAAGGTCAGCTTTTGCTGAAAGGACATTTTGTGTTAAATACTCTGTGTATTGTATATTTTTCCTCCCTCAGAAAGCAAGAGTGGAAAAATATCCAGCAAATTATGGCCAAATTATGCAAAAATTACAAATAAACAGATGCCCACAGTGTTTCATGGAAAGTGTGAAACAAATATGACACATCTTAGAAAACGTTTACATTTTGTTCTGAAAATAAACATATCTACATCATATGCAAATTAACAGCTATTTTAGCCCTAACTATCCCTCATGGGACAAAACGTATTTTAAGTTTTTCTGTGATGTGAATTGTTATTTTGAAGATTATAGGAGTATTTAAAAAAAGAAAAAAGGAAAAAATAAGAAGAAAAACATCAACAGCTCTGTATGCTTTAGATGTTTGATTTTTATCATTTTTAAAACTAGCCATTGAGTATAAGCTTGCTAACCTTTCACAACATTATTTTCATATATTCCTCTTGCAGATTTACTTTTGCTGAGCTTTCTCCAGACACAGTCATAATAACAATGCATTTATTAAATTTATTACAACAAAGTATTCCTTTTCAGTATAATATATCCTGTTGGAAACAGAGTGTTCTTGTATTTTCTACGGACAACCATACAAAGAGTTATACATTTCTACTTGCTGATGTACCAAAGGACACACAACATCATTCTTTGGAGAAATGTCACATAAATATACAACTTCAAGTGTATTGAAGGGGTGTTGTTAATCACCCCTTAGAGGACAGACTCTTGTATTTGCAAGCACAGAGCAGTAAGTACACAGCCAGTAGAAAAGATGGTGTCATAGTAACGTTTTCAACTTTTTCACATCCTGCATATGAAAAACTGAAGGCACAGTTGTATCATCAGATTTCCCAGGCTCTGGAGCTGCAGTTATCATTTCACAGTTCAGTAAACTGAGACAAGAAAAATGTGAGCCCTTTGCCCATGACTGCAAAACATCCACGTAAATGCCGAGAGTAAAGTCTATCTTTCAGGCTCACATTTCCTCTTTCTTATGATGGTATTATAATAATAATATTTTAAGGAGACCATCATCATCCAGACTCTTAGCCTTGCAGAGTTAGATCGAAAAAGTTAGAGAAAAAGTGATCCTGTTTGTAATCATGCAGTTATGTAGATATTAAAGCTTGTCTGTGTGAGTCACGTTAAACCAAGTGTGTAACATTTTCTCTCCTTTTAGTTGTCCAAAGAGGATGCTTTAGTATCAGTGCAGATAAAACTGGCTTCATCTTCTTGTTGACCTGAATTCACCTGATATGACATTAAATCCATTTGGCAGAGATCAGTGGTTTTTCTTTTTCTGGATAAATACAGACTAGGAGCCCAGCCATGGCTCCTGTGCTGTTTCCCACCTTGTTTGGCTAGGTGGGGGGACCAGATGGCCCTATGAACATCAATGTGATGGACAATCCCAATGGAGGGGCTGAGTTGCTTGGCATGCATTGCCTTTCCAGTTCCATGACAAACGTATGTGGATTCACACCTACAACTTTGGCTTGCCAAATCCCCCCAGTGCCTGCAGCCAGTTCCATTCTGTATCTACCCCCACAGCTCAACAAATGGAAAGCCTTTAACATGTATGATCCAGTTCTCAGAGGTAGAAGAGCCATTAGTGCAGATAGAGTCTCTCTGTTGGTGCTGAATCAACAAAACAAGTGCAATGAGACTACACTTTCATGTGATTCCCATTTAGGAGATCAGTGAGATTCAAGGGTAAAGCAGTAATAATCTTACAAGGAAGAGCAGACAAGAAATTTCAGAAGAAGGGGAAAAAAGTCATACATCCCAGAGCCAATCCTTTGGGAAATGTTGGCTGTTGTTGGAGCATAAGCCAAGCAGGATTTCTTCTTCAAATCACTCAAGCACTATTGAGTCCTGTGCTTTGCCTCATCCATCTTCTAAATAGCTCAAAACTGAATCACAAAATTTCTGTGTCCATAAAGTACATCCTTTTATAACAGATGCTCTGCTGTTAAGTGTTTGGGTTTTGTTTTTATCACAGTTTGAATTGCAAGATGTAGAAGATCCTAATCCTTTAGGGTTGTCAAAATGCTTTCAAAAACCTTCTTGTTACTGTACTGGTAAGGCCTCTGCTTGGAAAGTGGGTAGGAACTCCCATGTTCATATGGCCAGTGGCTCTGTGCAGAGCTGTGAGAAGAGGTGAGATGCTGCTCTGCTGCACCGGGATCCATCAGCTTCCTCATTTCCATGGCAGCCTGAAGAGATTCAGGACTAACTCATCATGTTTTCTGCTTGAATTTTCCATTCATCCCTTGAGCCCTTGTCATATCTTGATAGTGATACTTTTCAGATGTGACTTATTTTTAAGAACTTTAATTCCATTAAGGGTCAACAAAAGTAATTCATGCTTGTGATGGACACTTTGGTAAATCTTGAATTTCTCCTTTCCTTTCCAAAGCCCTTATAAGCTTGCTTCTAATTGTGCTGAAATAGTAAAAATACAGCTTAGCACACACGTAGCCATTTCCCACATCCGCTTTCTTCAGTCCTAGAACTCAGCCTTTATGTCCAAGATTCCTGTGTTAGTTTGGAGCACATAGCTTCAATAGAGGCTAATAATTTTCTTAATGTGAAAATTCTGTACATGCTACCTCTTTTCCAGTGGGAATAAGCCCAGTTAGTGGTCACATATTTTCCTTATAACTTCAGCATTGCATGACTCATAACCCAAAATTTCATCTTAGAATTTCAGCTCTTTGGTTTTCCATAGATTTTATGGGAGGCTGTTGCAGACTTTCCCATAAGCATTCATTATTCTCCATTACTTGCAGAACAGCGTGCAAATAATGGCTTATTCAGAGTTACCCTTAACCCTGGAGCTGGATCTCTTCAAGAGGTAGCAAGCATCATCACATTCTCCTAATGGTACTCAAAAAACACTGCACATTCACACCTTCCTGGGTCCCAGCCACCGTACTGCACCATTTAGTATCCTACTGGTTGCAGTGCTGTGTGAATCAATAATTAGTGATCCTGCTGGTGTGCAGTGCTCAGATCGGCACAGAGTGAAAAATCAACTTTATCAACATGGTTTTTTACCCCAAAATTAATGAAGTCCGTTGTGCATTCCATTGTGCAGAATGGCCAGATTTTCTATTCTGATGGTTTTACAACTGTAGCCACACACTGGCCTCTTGAAACAGCTGAGAAGTGCAGGATAAAGGCAGCAGGGTGCCAAACCCACCTCTTCCCTCTCAGCTGAAACAGTTCCTGGCCAGAACCACCTGCCTTGCACCAGCCAGGGTATTTGGCTGTAATAAATCACAGTAACAACCTTCTCCACCTCCTTCTAATCTGGGACATTTTCTGTTAAGAGGCTTTAGATGAACATCTGCCATGCAGGGATTTTCTCCATATATATATGTGTGTATATACACATATATACACACACATAGATATATATGACAATTTTTTATTCTTCATCATTTTCTGGCCATGTGGACTGAGCTGTATATCTGATCCTGTTGTCTTTTCCTATCGTAACTCATGCAGGCTTCAAATAGGCATTTTGCTAGCAAAAGAACCATAGCCTGTGGTTCTTCCTGGGCATATTCTTGCTCAGTGGAGTCTTTAAATCTTGAAAGTAGATAAAATAAGTGAAAAAAGATGGACCTGTGAGCATTAATAATTGGCGTTAATTGCACTGCTACTCACATAAAGTAAGGCAATGTAACAGGTGGTCCTTCTGGTGAAAATCTGGTAGAAAAGCTAAAGAGAAGTGCTTGTTTTTCTAGGCCAGAGTTGTTATCATATAGTGAACTGGTTACAGGGAGCCTATTCTCTCTTATTCAGTCTCCACTAAACATGCTCACTGAAATTGTCTGCCTTTTGAGGATCCCATGGTAGAAGGTCTAATGAAGTCAAGATAAAAAGAACTCATTTTTTAAACAACATTAGAGAAGTTACTCTAATGCAAACCATCAAGGCAAACTGTAGGTTCTTCCATCTCCTGATATGCTCAGATCAAGACTCTGCTCTTTTCTGCAAGTTGTCCTTTAGTTAGACATAAAATGTTGGCTCAGTAACAGAGGAAGCATCTGCACTGCACAGGTCAGATTGGCAATAGATTGATCCTTTCAAATGCTGCTAGGAAAAGCAGACAGAGGAAGAGGTGATGTGCTCCAGAGAAAGCATGGGCAGGATAGGTAACACAAGAGATTTATCCATGCTGCAGCAGCTTCTCTCCTCTCACAGCTTCTCAGTGTCACTGCACTCAGGGGGGTGAGTGGAGTTAAGGCATCAGACTTCTGTTGTACCGTTGGTGGCACACAGCTGGGACACGTGCATGCTAAGCTGCTTATGCCTGGCCATTGCTTACGTGCAGAAGATATGTGAGCAGAGAGGTTGGGAAAGAAAGATGTGTGTCTGATCAAATGTGGGTATGTCTATATTGCACGATGTGATGCTGCAGGGAGGGATGAAAACTCATGAGTAGAAAATGGAGGAATTAGATTCCACAAATGGATAGCTTCTGGTATCTGAGATGGCTCATTTGGGAAGAATGGGAGTATGTAGCTTTCTTTAAATGCATGCACTGCTTTTGAAAAGCTTTGTCTTCATAGTTGTTTTTTGGTTTGTTTTTTTTTTGAAAGTAAGAAGTCATAAGGGCATGCAGAGCCCAGGTGAGACATTTCGTCCTGCATTATGAATGCTGGTTCCTGACAGATCTGGCCTGTCATTGAAATAACTATGTTATTTGTGAGGCCTTCAGTGGCATTTCCATCTTTATTTCTCTTTCAAGTGGTAGCTGGCAGTAATGTAAAGGAACAGCAGCTGATGTTGTCCGTGTACAGGACAGCAAACCATTTCCGTCTGGCAAACAGGAGGATAGCATTACCAAACTCAGTGTTTCTCTTCCTCTCTTCTAGGCCTGATAGTCTACCTGGGAATGATGGTGGGGGCTGTCATGCTGGGTGGCCTCGCTGATAAACTGGGAAGAAAGAAATGCCTCATCATATCACTCGCAATCAATGCTGCCTTCGCCTTCCTGTCCTCTTTTGTCCAGGGATACGGATTCTTCCTTTTCTGCCGCCTTATCTCAGGCCTCGGGTGTGTAACTGGTGAATTATCCTTATCAAAAAAACTTTTATTTTATATCCAGTCTTAATCTCTCCCCTTTTAGCTTGAAATCATTTCCCCTTGCCCTGACACAGCAGACCCACATCTGTGGGTGTGACCTTCTGTTTTAACCTGAACAATCCTATCCACATGACATTGAAGAAAACTCTTATTTTTCCCATATGCTGTTTTTTCTTCTCAGTATTGGGGGATCCCTCCCCATCGTGTTTGCCTATTTCTCTGAATTCCTGTCTCGTGAGAAGAGGGGTGAGCACCTGAGCTGGCTGTGCATGTTCTGGATGATCGGTGGTATTTTTGCTTCAGCAATGGCTTGGAGCATCATCCCACATTACGGTAATGGTTTTGTGCTTTTGGCTTTTGACAGCACCATTTTCCTGCATCATCACACTACTCCAAAAACCCGCACAAGTTAACATTAATGAGACCTTACACATCCAAGCATGAACACTATTGAAAACAGTAGATATCTGAAGTGCGCACAGAAGGTCTAATAAAGGGACTGATTGATTAATTGACTGATGCTAAGTAGTAGTACATTGCAAAAGAAGTGATCCAGTTATCAAAAGTAAGGAAATGTAATGGGGGAATTACTGGGTGCTATGAATGCTAGCAGTGAGCACAGCACACATTCCTTTCCTTAGATAAGTGCCACCACTCTTGGGGCTGTGTATCTGGTGGCATCTCCCCAGCATGCCATGGCTTGATGTCAGACATGGCCCCACCTACCTGAGTTCAGGAGTGAATTGGGTCCCCTGTGCAGAGCTGTACTCGGGTGGACTCTGAAATGTGCTCCAAAGAGCAAAAATCTGCATGTCCTCCTCCTAGCTCATACGCGTACATTTGGAAAACACCCGAAGCAAATATCTCCTGGAAAAGATTAATTCACTCAGTATTCAGCAACAGCAGCTGTCTGAAAAATCCTGTTTGAGGAAAAGTGGGACAGGCCACAAAGACCAGGAAGGAAAAAAACATTTATCTAACTATCAATTCATTTTTTTGTGTTTGAAATGCAGTCAGTATAAAGCTCTTGGTTCTGATCAATATGACAGAGACTGTTGGGACAAATATACAAAGTACTGCATAGCAATGATTTTTTATTGTTATTACCTATAAATACGCTTTTTTTTTTTTTTTTAATATGTATTTACATTACATTTATTTTCTGGATACAATTTTGCTGTTGTCCCTTCAGATTTGAGCCTAGGGAAAGGAAAAAAAGGCTTTTATTCAAATTTTATTTTTTCACTTTAATCATCCTTTGCTTTAAGAATCTACACTGGTGTATGTTGTTACAGGGACAACATAAGAATGATGCTGTGCTTTCTGCTCCTTGTCAGAGGACTTGCTCAGATATCAGGAAAAGGCAGGAGAGGGGGAATCCCAAAAGCTGGATGACAGCCTTGATTCTTCTGAGTTTGAGTCTCAGCTCAGATTTTGCAATTTTGGAAAAACAATCTTGTCTTCCTAGCTTCTGTTGTTAATAGTGAAATATGTGTGTGAGGTATGAGATGGAAAGGAGCTGCTTCTAATGTGCCTTTCAGATCAGAGGAAATTTAACCTCTGTAAACTCTTGGTGACATTTCTGAGAAGCAATAAATTCTGGCCCTGATTCCTCTGCCCCTTCCCACTCTGACTTGCCTACAGCTGCATGGAGCTATTCTTATTGCTAGGTGATTTCTATACTCAGAGATAAAAGGAGCTTTTTAAAAGGCAGAGCCTGAGCAAGGATGTTCCATTTTCTGTAATGAACATGAACTCACTTGCTATTATCTGCTGAACATGGTACTGAGCCTCTAAAAGGCATCATTACTAAGAATAGCAAACTTTCAACCTGTCGCCGTGTCACGCATAGCTGTAAAGTTCAGAGCTGCTTTATGAGAGAAAAATCAATCTGCCTGCTTGGAATTTTCACTTGTTGGCTCTTGCTGTTTTCAGGCTGGGGATTCAGTATGGGAACCAAGTACCACTTTCACAGCTGGAGAGTCTTTGTTCTGGTCTGCTCCCTGCCCTGTATCGCCTCCTTGGTAGCACTGAAGTTCATGCCTGAAAGCCCACGGTTCTTGCTGGAGGTAAGATGATGATTTATGTGAACATTGCAGCCTGCCATTAGCAGAGGATGGCTAGTCCCTAGTGTGTCACCATCTCTCTTTGTCCCATCAAACACTCAGTACAAGCTCGGAGGCAAAGGCACTCCTACACACATAAAGTATCTGCACAGATTGCTGCAACCCCAGAGGCTGCAGACTCTGACATTAGTCAGGGGTGGTGAGTGATTACCTCCGAATGTGGCACTGGAAGAAGGCACAGAGTTCCAGAAATTTTGTATCCAACAAAGGCATTTTGAAAACACCTCTGAGTATGGCATGTAATAGGGGAATCCTGATAGAAGTACAGAGGACCATCTCTGCAAGTCTTCAGCAGAGATGGGAACAGAGTCCAGGTCTTCTCACACATTTCCTCTTCCCCGATCTGTTCCTCTCCTGCCCTAGCCAGTTTTTGGGCAACTCCTTCCCTCAGCACAGATGTGCTGCACTGTGCACACAAACCATCCCTGCAGCTCTTTGCTCTTCATACAGCCATGCTTGATGAGTCTTCTCCAGTGTATTTGACCTGTAGAACTGATTCCTCTCTACAGTTATTTTCCTTTCCCTTGGTGCTTCCAGATGGGTAAGCATGATGAAGCCTGGATGATACTCAAGCAAGTTCATGACACCAACATGCGGGCCAAGGGTGAGCCAGAGAGAGTGTTTACGGTGAGTTTTACAAAAGCACTGACATACGTGTAAAAGAAAAAAAAGGCATAACTCCCCCGGTGAAGCACAGCACCTGTTAATTCCTTCTTGGGAATCTCCCTTTCACTGTGATCACCCCCACCGATCAGCACTCTGAGATGCACTTAATGCATTTCAAGTTGAATGCCAGCCTGCTATTTCAATCATTAGTCAATCCTGTGAACTGCTGTGAATACTCTTCATCCCTGGTGTTTCACTACAGCATTCAGAGCAGTGATTTTCCAATTATACATACACTTAATCGGTCTGCTCTAAGAGACTAGAACCAAGTAAGAGAGATATTAGCCATGTGGGAGATCTGACTCACTTCTTTCTCCTTTCCATCTTCTAATCAAACTCTGATTAAACTTCATGTACCTTCTAATGAGCTTCCATCTGCCTCATACCCAATCTTTAATCTCTCCCAGGGAAAGCAAAGTGAGTGGTTACTACTCATTAGTCTGCTGCTTGTTGTGAAAAAGTCCCCACCAGGGGTCTTGATTTATAAGCAAAATCAGGGAAAAGGTGTGTGCTGGGGTTAGTTGCAGATTTCTATAATTCAGTTGTAGACTTCCAGTGAGCCAGCCAGGGAATAGATCTTGATTTATGCTTTTAAATTTAAGAAGACAGATGCTCTTAAAGGGCGGACAGAAAGAGGAAAAAGAGATGTACATAAAACATGCTCATTGCTCCATCCAATGGTGTCATGGTGCTGCAGGCTGAGCTGAGCCAAGCGCTATACCTCGAGGCTGAGTCAAAGTTGAGTGGCATCTGCTGGCACGAGCGGATGGTACATTGGGCTGGTGTGGTGCAAACTGTCAGCTTGTGTGTTTTCTGATAGGCCAGAAGTTGCAGCTTGTGGTGAGTCAGTTGTCAGCAGGACAGTTCCCAGAGATGACATTTAAGCGATGCCAACAAGAGGAACATAGAGACTCCACAGCTGAGCCAAGGCACTCGTTCACACTCTGAAATTTATTCAGTGAATTTTCACCTCCTTGTATTTACAAACAGATCGAGGCTTCCTGGAGCATATCCTCCATTTAAAGTTACTGAGCAAATATTTTCCAGGACTCATTTTTAAGGTTTCTAGTCAGCATTCAATGTTGAAAATTTAGACTATTTTGGTGGAGTGAAATGATTGCATGATGTGGGCTCAAATCATGACTGTATGCATCTTCAGATGCAAAGATTCCCATCCACGCCTTCAGTTGTGCAGATATTCTGCCAGAAGTGCTGAAAAGGTGTTAAATGAGAAATACCAGTTGTGATTTAAGAAGGAGGTCCTGGGGCACAATGAGATGCAGATACAAATGGCTGATCACAAAGATGGTTTTTACTGTTGTTGTTCAGTCCTTATTTCAAGTGGGAATCTAAAGGATGCAGAAATAGCTACAGCACCGTGATATTAACCAATGTAAGAAAGACTAAAGTAGATGTGATGCACTTAAACTACTTCAGGGAGGGAGTGAGACAGAGAGAGAAAGGATGAAAGGATGTAGGGATGGAAGGCAGGAAAGTGAGAAGGAAGGCAGGAAGGAAGGAGGGCAGGCTGGAAGGTTTCTTGCTGTAATAAAAACTCTTGTTGTAAATAAATTAATTAACTAATATCTATTGATAACATTCACAAAAAAAAAAATACTAAGGGATATCAGGCTGAAATCCAGAAGACTGTGTAAACCCAGTACTGATTATGGAAACTTTGGGTCAGCATTCTTTTTCTCTCTCAATCTCTTCTCCTTTTTAGGTTTCTTATATCAAAACTCCAAAGCAAGTTGATGAATTCATTGAAATTCAGAGCTCAACAGGGACTTGGTACCAGCGGTGGCTGGTCAGAATCACAACCACCTTCAAACAGGTAAAGAGATGCAAACCCATCCCATGGGGGCTCTTGGGCTTGGGGCTCAGTGCTTCATTGTTTAGGATCATGGGGCCTTGGAAGCCCAACTCTCACTCAGAAAGCCTGCTCTGTTTGCAGGCTGATAGCAGTTTCCATACAGATGTGAACATGTGCAAATGCCACACTACCCTGAGATGCCCTGCGAGCAGCATGGAGGTCAAGCTGTGTTAATGGCAGAGCTTCCAGCCCCAGCCCCAAGCACTTGACTCTCCTTCAGAGCAGATAGATATTGATTCCCTCTCCTCTAAGCCGAAGTGAATTTACCACCTGCAGTGGATTGAGAAGAGTGCTCGCTCCTTGCTCCTGCTGAGACTGAGTTTGTAACAACCTCACATTATGTCTTCAGCTAATTTAACCCTTCACACTTGCTATGCTTACCTATACCCAGGCAAAACTTTGTGGACAAACTTGCTAGATTATTCCTGTTAGGAGGATGAGCCTCAAATAAAGGAGAGTCCATCTGAACTAATAGCAGTGCAGGTGCTATGTTGTTGTTATATTTATGTGGCAAGTAAAGAGCACAAGGAATTATTTACCTGCATGCTCCTGGCAGTATTTCCTGCTGTAGGTCAAGAGAAGACTGCTCTCTGTCTTGTTCTTCTTGGTTTCATCTCTACCTGAGTTTATCCTACCCCTCCTAAAGCACCATCTGCGTTGAGATTTTTGCTTTTCAATGAGCTTCAGAGCTTGGTTTGAAAGCAACCCTGAGGCCACACCTATAGGTGAAAAGGCAAAATTGTCAGAGGGTCTGGGAACCTCATCACACACACCAGCTCACTATACAGATTAAGGACCTTTGCAAATAGTTGAACATGTGATATTTCTGTAAACCATTTATCTAGGCAAACATAATTTTGAACATGCATCTGACCTTCCCCCAGTGAGCCCTTTTACTGAAAATATTAAATCTATGATGCACTCAGAAATTAATCTATTAAGTCTCTGCTAGGGTTTTCTTGCATATGATTCTTTCTTGTGGATTTGTAGGTCTGGGACAACGTGCTATATTGTTTAACAGCCCAGTACAGGATGAACACGCTGATGCTGGCTGTGGTTTGGTTTACTATGGCCTTAAGGTAAGGTACTTCTTTAACATTTTTGGGAAACTAGAGGCTTTTAAAGTCTGAATACTATAGCCTCACGCTTGCAGAAATCTGTCTTTCAGGTAAAGCTTCCAAATTTCTTGCTGTTCTGCTGGTCTCTTGGGCAGCAAGGATAGCACACTGCTGTATTTTCCAGCAAAGGATTCACTGTCACTAAAATTTAAATAAGTTGCATTGCTTTAGGTGAACAAAAATGAACCAGTGTGCATCTGAGAGCAGCATGTTACAGAAGGAAGACTTTTTCTTGGTCCTGTCAGACCTAAGCAAGGATTTGCATCAGAAATTTATTTGCAATAGGAATTTAGCAGATTTACAAATTATGAAGTGGATTTTTGGAAAAGCACTGTGGTATTTTCAGTGCCAGGGTCCCTAATATATTTCTCCCACTCTGCTGTAGTTACTATGGCCTTATTGTCTGGTTCCCTGACATGATCCGCTATCTCCAAGAAGAGGCCTATGAGTCCCGAGTGAAGGTCTTTGATGAGGAAGAAGTGTCACACTTCACCTTTAATTTCACCCTGGAGAACCAGATCCATAGAAACGGGGAATACAGAAATGATAAGTAAGTGAACAGAAATCAGTTTGATTGATGCTTATGGGGTAAAGGGCATGAGAGGAACTGGGAATGAGATCCACCAACATTCACATTTGGAAAAGTAAACCTCATTTCTAGAAAGCTCATTTTTTTCCACTTCCCACAAACTTATAAATCTCTGTTGATCTTCTGGATACACAGTTCGCCTCCTGCAAATCCCACAGGCAGTTTTCCACAGAACAATTATCCTTTGGTCTCCCACTTTCCACACACCTTGCCTCAGACACTTATATCTCCAACCCGAGGGGGTGCACCAGGGATGTGGGGATGCAGTGGTGACTTCTCTTTCCTTAGCACACACTGACATCTACTGGTCTTGGGCAATAAAGCCAATCACCTGGAAAGAAACTCTTTTGCAGCATTTTGTAGGTAACAAATTGCGTTGAAGTCCTTGGAATGACTTCTCCCTGGTCTCCACCCCACAGCCCATTAGTGTGTGTTGTCTGATTGTGCTGATGCGCTCCTGCTGTGCTGGGCAGCATCTCCCCACGGCACGTGCCACCTTCTGTTTTAGTGCTCTGAAGTCAGAGAAGGTACTCTGGGAGAGTATCATCGTTTTCCTCCCTTTTACCTTCCCTGAATCCAGCCTGACTCTGATCACTCTAAACTCCACAGCAGTGTAAATCCTAGTGATGTATAGCAGGTCATTTTTATTTTCTAAATTCCAATGTAATGAGTGGGAAAATACCCCTATGTAGACTGTGGTGATCTCATTGCTGCAGAGAGCCTAGAAAGGGTGCTATTCCAGCTGCTTTGCACTATGCAGGAGGTTACACTCTTACACAAAATATTTATTATTCTACTCTTCATAACTTAAGCCACTCTTCATTGACCATCCAGGCAGCTTCTTTCCCCTCAGGAGCTGTCTCAATTTGTCTCAATTTCCTTGGTGTACAGATTGGACTTTGGACTTTGGTGGAGGACCCCATCCTGACCCCCTACACCCTCCCTGTGACCTTTCTTGCAGTAAGGATCTGTGCTTGGTGGTGCAAATCTAGCCCCGTAATTCCTATGCCCCTGCCTACAGAGAAGCCAAAGACTGGTGAGATGTGGGTGGAGGCCAAAGTTAGGATTTGAGGACTTTTGTCTTATCCTAGAGGAGATCCTCAGCTTTCCCTAACTTTGTTTGGAGTTGAGGATGCTCAGCACCTTCCAGGAATGAACACATAAAACTGTGATGTGTATCACTGTACTGCTGCCTTTGTCTTCTCCAATTTAGTAACTCAAAACCTGATTAAACTGCATTCCAGCAATGTCCAGAGCATATCTTCTTATAATTTATAGCTCAGTTTTCCCTCTAGCCCTTGCCTGTGAGCTAAAACTCCATCAAACACCAGGCTGTTGCTGCATGACTCTTTTAAAGACAGATGTTAAGAAAGCAATCTGCAGGCAAAGGACTTTTAAGGGCCTTTGTGAGTACATACATCACAGGCTGTTATTGAGCAAATGCAGAACAGCTTAAGTGTTGCTGTAACCTATGAGACCTTCTGCACAGTGCAAAAGACTTGAGTAGTCTTCTTGTTACATTCTGAGCATTAATAATATCTGTTAGTAGCCACGGTTAATAAGCCCTGCAGTGTTCTCTTAATGCTGTAAATAGCCATCATGCTGGACTGTCGTGTAAGTGCTCAATTCAATTAAGCTTCTGGGTATATGTTAGAAGCCTTTTTATTTGGTGACAGTTGTGGCCTCCTTAGCTAAAGCAATAATGCTTGCATTTACTAGCTCTTTACATCTTCCTAACATGCCTGTGCATTAACTGATACATCTTCCCAGTGTCCCTGCAAAAGCTCACAGGTAAATCAATATTGTGTCATCCTTCAGGCAGGCAGGTCAGATGTGCCAAGCTTCCCATCGGAGGAGAAATCAATCACCTGACACTGTTGATTATTTTTGGTGTAATCTGTTTTCTTTACATGATATGCAATGGTCCTTGAACAGAGATGGCTACAGGCTGTACACCTCCCCCAGGAAATCTTACTGCATTTTTCCTTAAAAAATCACTGTGAGTTTAAACAACTGTCAGAAACCTTTCACCAAATGGCCACATGGACTCCTGATAATGTCTGATTTTATTTCTGCCTGAGGAAGGGGCAGAATAAGGAAGGCAACAAGGTCAGCTCACAAAGAAAATGCTGTGGTGAAATTATGTCTTCTTCAGATAGACTAGTGCTGAAAGTTAGAGGATTTATGTGTTAGAAACGCATCTTCTTGCGTATGACTACTTTGAGAGACAAAAAAACAACCAGAAATTCCAACAGATTCATCTCTTAAAGTCCTCAAAGCCCTGTTTCTTAATAAAATACAAAATATGGAAGAATTTTGTTGGAAGGACAGCTGTGCATTCAAGCAAGACCTTTTCTGTAAGTGACCCTAAAAACTGTCATTTGTACTGTTTATTAAACTAAGGTGGCCTGTTATCCAGTGTAGGGAGTATCTCCAAGAACTGAATGAAGTTCTACCTTCTGCCCCACAGATTTATTGGCATGAAATTCAAGGAAGTGAGATTTGAGGATTCGCTGTTTGAAGAGTGCCACTTTGAGGACGTGACATCCAGCGAAACCTTCTTTGAAAACTGCACCATCATCTCTACTGTCTTTTACAACACTGGTAATGGGATTCCTGACATGATCTAATCTCTGTGATTAGGGACTATTTCATCAGATCCTAGGAGAAAGGATGATAGGGATCTGTGTGGCTGTGTGTGCACTGTGTAATGAGGGTGATGATGGAAAAAGAGGGTGAAGACAGGCAAAGAGACTAGCTGCTTTTATCTTTATGGTTGGCTCATTCCTAGGGACAAAAAAATAAGAAAGAAAAAAAAAAGAAGAAAAGAAAAAAAGAGGGTTTTCCCCTTATATTTTAACTAGATATATTTATTTTCTCACAAACTGAGTTAACTTTCCACATAAGCATAAGCCTGTCACTAAAATGTGTCACCACTAACAATGCCCCAGAGGCTGAGGATGCTACCATTGGTTCCTTTTTTTGCTTAACTCTGTATTTGCACTGAAGCATCTGGAAGGAGTGTGCCACTAAAAGATAAACTCCTCGGCCATTTCTCTTACAGATCTCTATGAACACAAATTCATCAACTGCAGGCTGATAAACACCACGTTCATGGAGGAGAAGGAAGGCTGCCATCTGGATTTTGAGGAGGACAATGATTTCTTGATCTACTTAGTCAGCTTCCTTGGCAGCCTGTCTGTGCTGCCGGGAAACATCATCTCTGCACTGCTTATGGACAAAATAGGGAGGATAAAGATGATTGGTGAGTGTGGATGGGGTGGGTGTCAGATGGGAGCATGGCTCTGCAAAGGGCCAGGGCCTTGTGCTGCTGCACATGGAGGCAAGCTGAGCTGGCTCAGGTGGAGATGAATCATGCCAACATCAAATGGAGCAGAAGAGTAAAAAGACTGGAGAGTGAGGCACCAGACAGTGACTCCAACAATTCAGTTCTATTTCTCTTCCTGCAAGTGATCTACTCTGTGGCAGTGGGCAAGTTACCTGCTCCTCACTTTCCCACCTAGCATTACACTGGATTGGCGACATCTGCCTTTTCTCTTAGTTTGACTTTAATGTCAAACCCTGTGTGTTCATCCAGTGCTCAGCACCATAGGGTCTGAGCTGAAGCAGGACCATCTGGTGCTGCTGAGTTGATGCTCATGTCCATAGCATTATGTATAAACAAATAAGACACTTTGCTTGTGGCAATGAATATTCACAAAAATTATTTGCTGTAGCTGTTTGACAGCCCAGGAGTTCCCTCTTTTGGTTTTCTGATTTTCCAATGATTTTACAGCAGCTTCAGGAAACATATGGTAGATTAACTGACCATGTCACAGCCAAGCAAACGTCATTCTTTGCCATATGGGACTAAGTAATCAGCTTTATGATTCCATTGGAAATTTCTGCTGTTGCTTGCTCCAAGGCTCAGATCTTGCTCTCCCAGGTACTATGGAATAATACCAGAGGGACAGACAAGTGAGCTTAGTAAAATCAGGGATGTGACTTAGGGGGAAAGGATGAGTCACTTTTTTGAGTTCACCTGTCTCTCTTCTGATTACAGTGGGAATTTTAGTTTGTTTAGTCTCACACTCAGATGGGTAAAGGTATGGAAGATGACCCTGTCAGTGTGTCAGGAATTTACACGGGGAGAGCAAAATGAGCCTTTGTGTAGTGAATTTGGAAAAGACCCAAACAAGCCAGAGGGTTTGCAGTAAATAAATTAAACCAAATGAGAATCAAATTGCCCACCCCACAAACATGTCAGCATTTCAGTATTTTCATCTGGAATTGAGATGACAGCTGGAAACCTAAATGCTTATTTCTGCTGCAGAATGAAAAGTACAGGACAAAAATTGGGAACGACATGCTGAAACGTTTCACTATGGAATTTTCAATTGAAACAGCCTTCTGGCATCCCACCCGTAGCACTCTGTTGAACATATTATTTCTGGTCAGCTTAACATGAAAACTGAATTTCTCTTTTGCGTTATGTGCCTCACTGGGACTTCAGTTCAGTTTTATTGTGTTCCACTAAACTCTCTCCTGTGCCAAATGTCAGATCTGGTACACACACAGTGACCCTAATGAAGTCCTGTACTTCTTCAGCAGAGGAAATATCCACACTGTGCAGTGAGGGATGCATTTTGGGCAGGTACCAGGGAAATGGGCATCGGGTCCTGCATGGAAGCTTTCCATAGGCAGGGCACTGCACTAAAATGAAACATTTTAGTTCCAGTTCAGCATCTAAATTATTTTGGTTGGTGTCAAATTAATTTTAAAAACTCAAACAAAAAGTTATTTAGTTTCCTGGTAACAAATGGAGATACTTCAGCAGCAAAAGAACTATGAAGTGAAAGATATTTTTGATTTTGCGAAAATTGCTTCTTCCAGGTGAAAATTCCCAACTTGGGAAGAAAGCAGTGATGCAGCTATTAATATTCCTGAATCTGAACTGTGGCTAACTGAGCATGAATGCTCTCACTTTCTCCCTCAGTGATGTTCATAAAATTATGGCTCCTGTGCAAATGTGCCATGAAATCTAATGATGTTCTTATAATTAAAAGAGACCTCAAGTGCTTCTTACAATCGACTGTAATTTATCCTAATTGAGTCTAGAAATGTGTCAAGTGATTTCAATTTGATGTGAATGGCTCTAGCTCTTCACTCAAAACTCAAGTTGAAAAACCTTCACAATGATTCTTTCTCCTTGCTGACTTGTTTACTTCCCCCTGCTCTTCCTTGGTCCATCTGGAAGTCTGAGATGCTGGAAACCTGCCTGGAAAAGCCTGTCTTCAGAGCCTCTATAGAACAGGAATATCAGCAAGATCAGATGGTTATTGAGAACATTTTCAGGCAGGTTTCCAGCATCAGACAGGGACAGATAGGCAGCATCAAGGTACTAGTGGATTCGTACAGATTTCATTCACTTTTGGGTGAAGCGCTGTCACTTGAAAGCCATCTTTATCAACAGCATGGTTGCTTGGCTATGGAAGAAAGAAACCAGTGCCAACATCTTTCTCTTGGCTCCCCTGCAGGTGGCTCAATGCTGATCTCTGCAGTGTGCTGCTTCTTTCTATTTTTTGGCAACAGCGAATCAGCGATGATCGGCTGGCAGTGCCTCTTCTGCGGCGCCAGCATCGCCGCCTGGAACGCCCTGGACGTGATCACCGTAGAGCTCTACCCCACGGATAAAAGGTGCTCAGAGCTTTTCTCCTGTTCACTCTTGACACTGTGGCTTTGGCTGCTTGGTTTCTGATGGAAATATGAGGCAAGCTGTATTTCTCCTTTTTTATTTTAATGAGACCTTAAGGGCTCAGTCCTGTCGCTTGAGTGGATCAGCACAGACATTTGTAGGCATAACACTGCATGCATGGTGGCTTGTATGCAGGAGTTGTGTGGGTGTACACAGATAACAGGCAGATAAAATACAGCGAATCTGTCATTTCTACGTGTGTGCATGGAGGTCTGGCCTTCAGGCTGTATCCTCCCATCTCAGCTCATTGCCATGACAGTCTTCTCCTCCACAAGGAGACAATCATGTGCACAGAATAATCTGGGAGACAAGACAGAGTAGAAAACTTTGGGAGGATGTGCTGCAGATGATGCTTTCCTGCCAGAAATGTTATAAGAGACTCTTCTTGCTTTTTTTCAAGCTGTTGGAAAGAGCCAAAAGTGAAGGAGAACTGTACTTTGAAGGCAGAATGATTTCAGCTGCTGGGTGAAGCAGGGTTTGGAGGAGAGCCCTGTTTGTTTCTCTGGTGACAACCCAGAGGGACTGTGACAAATTCTAGAGAGGTTGTGTCCTGCTTTCCTTGAGGAGGGCAAAGGCTGCCATAGGGGGCAACTCAAGAGCTGGGAAGAAGTTGAGATAAGAGGAGAAATGAATCCCCACATACATTTTCTTCAATCATACAGACATGCAAAACAGTTATATCTATTTACTATTTATTCTTTTTACTTGCCAGGAGAGTAGCCTAAGCAACATATGAGCACTGAGGGCTGGAAGATCTTTGAGGTCCTTTCCAACCCAAGCAATCTATAGTTCACAAAATAATTTATCCAGACTTTCTGTAGTTATGCCAAGAACATCTCTAACGAATACTTTCTGCTTCTCTTCCCCACAGGGCAACAGCCTTTGGCATCCTCAATGGGCTTTGCAAGTTTGGTGCCATCCTGGGGAACTCAATCTTTGCCTCCTTTGTAGGGATAACCAAGGTGGTTCCCATCCTTCTGGCTTCCTCTGCTCTGGTTGGAGGCGGCCTGCTCGCTTTGCGCCTCCCAGAGACTCGAGACCAGGTCCTGATGTGAGCAACTGAGGCCAGGGGGGTCAGGGGTGGACGTGGAAGAAGAACTAAAAAAAGCCATGTTTGGAAAAATCAAAATGTCATTTTCTATCTACTGTTTTGTTGATACCTCAAAGAGAGGAGGCAGAGAGGAAAAGAAAAGCCCACAGGGATAAAAATGAAGCCCTTTAGTATCCGATCCTTTTACAGCCATGATTGGTGCATGCAGCTACTACACATGCTCTGCAGAGCTTTGCTGTTTGGGTTTAACCTTGCCTACACTGGGATCCTGCCCTTTCCCACTCCATCCCAGTGTAGATACACAGGACAGGAACAGTGGCTTTCTGCATGCGTGTGCCTGCACAGGTGTGAGCGTGTCTGACAGGAGAGCAAACCTTGATCCTGCCTGCCTTTGCCGAGCTGTGAGACCCTGCCTGCCTCGCCAAGCACTCTCTGGCAACTCAAATCCACTGTGGTCAACTGTGAAAGGAAACTGAACGGGAGGCAGGTAACAAACCTGCTCTAGATCACATCCAGCAGCAGGGTCCAGAGCTGTAGATGTGACTAGTGACCTTATCTGTCTTGATTTTGGGGTCATCACCTTAAAGAGTGAGAGAGTTCTGAAGGATTAGAGGGTGGGTGCTCACCTCTCTCAGAAGAACCAAGATTTCAAAGCCCTTTACTATCTTCACTTGAGCATACAGATTGCTAGGCACTTTCTTGGTCTGAGAGAGAAGTATATATATCATTATATATATATATATATATGTATTTTCACATACTTGCAAACGTACATGCACACATTGAAGTGATCAGCTACTGAAATTTATGATTTTAAATTTCTGCACTATTAAAATATCTTAAGAGAGGCACTAAAAGCTAATCTTACTAATTCAAGGTCATCTGAAGTTACAACCAACTTGGTGATGCATTGTTCTTTATATCCAGACACCAAATATTTAAATGTATGGATGACTGGAACTATATATTTCTATGATGATAAAGATTCTTTTTTCCTACAGACTTTCATGGAGGAGAAATTGATATGATGTTGGAGCATTCCACAAACCAAATGTGTACATATTATCCAGTGTAAATAGGAGACTTTTTCTCTAATGTCTAGAACATGGTAATTGAGAATTTACCAGCATTTTAGCCATAATAGTTAAAGAATATGATGCTTCATTTTCTTATATATTTGGGTCTCACTGAAATACTGTAAGCACAGTTACTTATAGCCATTTAACTTGTTACACGGGCAATGCACACAGCAAGCTTGCACTGTACATAAGATTATATTCTCCATCAGGTGGGACAGTTCTACTTGATATCCCATAAAGACCATTTCTGAATTTCATATGCCCCTTTTATTGTTGCACCTGGAAGAAAAGTGAGCTGTGTATTTTTGGATATATTTTTGGTGGGAGCAAGACTTAAACACACACTGTTAAATAACACATTAATGCTCATAAATACCTAGATAGTGCTAATTATATTCTTTCAACAAGCTCAGTGATAGCCCAGAATTGATCAGAAATGGTCACATAATGCAGGGTATTTATCTCACCAGGATGTTCTCTGACACAAAAGGTTCTTTTGTACTTTCGCTCATGACCTACCTTTTACCTTTCTTTGGATCCCTCTTTTTTTCTCCTTTTATTTTTAAGAAAAATAAGCAGTGCTATGCTGAAATCCAGCAAGACTACAGTCTAACACCTCTGCCTTCAGCTGCACAGAGGCGGTCACACACACCATGTCTACCCCCACACAGCTGTGACACTGAGTATGGGCTTGCAGCACAGGACAGGTGAAGGACAGAAAATGGGGTGAGATCACAAGAAGCAAATCCTTGCTAATGAGACAAAACCATCTAAAGAGCATCACTTTCATCCTCGTGTCAATTGGGGATAAGCACTTAAAGAGCAGCTAGGTTCCAATGGGCTATGTGGGATTTTTATAGATTTATTCTGAGGTTTACAAAATTGATAAAATCACAAACCGCTGTAATAACTGGGCTTATTATGCCTCATTTCTTCATTTCATGGGTAGCTTAGGGCCTTTTTGATTGTCTTCAAAACAGCAAGGTTCCTTCTGTAAGGTAGGAGGGAATGTAATTATGTCCTTTGGCAGCAGATCACAGATTCAGTTGAGAACCACAACCCAGAACGTGTGTTTTTCCTCTAAGAATGCCTGGTACTTTTGCATGGTGAGAAGCAGTCAAATACGTATTTCAACACAAAAGATCACCACGGTCTTTATGTTCCATCCTTTCTGTTTGGCTCTGCTTGCTGATGACCGCATTGAGTTCAGGGACGGGGTGGGGAGAAGTTTATTTAATGGTGAGGGTTATTTTGTTGTGCTGTTCTGCAGAGCCAGAACTTCTCTGTATTTATTTTATGAAACACTCTTAGATATATACATATCCAGGGCTCTGACAGCAAACCTGACTATTTGTTTCTCCTCTGACATTGCTCGGAGGCTCCAATGGCATGGCTTATTTTGCAAAGTTTCCTTGTTGGTTTCCTGAGAAGGAAGAAATTGAGTTCTTAAGGAGATAGAAATTATAATAGGCAAGGTCATCCAATCTTAGAAACCTATCTTTTTTACAGAATGGCTCTTACACATGGTCTACCTGGTAAACCTCATATTCCAGAGATTGTCTGGGACAAGGTAAAGAGTAATAAGTTGTTGCAGTCAGTGTCACCCTGTCTACCCATGTGACTGTGCCCCTAAAACACATGGCCAGTCACTTCAGAGCTAGGGGATGTTACTTATGAGTCTTGATGCTCCCATCCCTGACACTTGACCAGAGAGTTCATGACCAGAAATGAAAGGCAAATATACACAGCAGCTAGTATAGCAGGGCCTGGAAAAGGACAACAGTGAGCAAAGAAGGAAGAAAGTTCCAGGGGGAAACTCTGTAAGCTAGCCTTAGACACCTACAGCTTAGCTGTCTAAAAGTGAATTAATCACACACGGTTCCCATCACTCTCAGTTGTGAGAAATAGAGAACACGTGATCTCTCTTAGACACCATGTCTAGGAGGTGAAGTTGCCCTGTTCTGACACCTCCCAGCCAACTTCGGCATAGACAAGACAAAATGAACACTCTCAACGTTTCTTTATTGGCATTGTCACAATCCAAATGAGAGTAGGCTTCACACTGTTGCTCTCAGGAGCAAAGTAGTTGTTAGGTGCAGCCCCCTCAGCATTGTCTGTGTTTTGATGTGGATCTGAATTTCAAGATGTGTGCTGTGTGCTGAGCCCAAGCCACGAGGCACCAAGCACCATGCATGGAAAGTCTCCATCAGTCACCTCTTCCGATGGCTCAGCTTCTTTTCTACTGTAAAATCAGCATTATACTGCAGCGCAAGGGCCAGCATGCCCTCCAGTGGTTCTCTTTGCCTCCATTTGCCACAGTGAACAGTCTCCTTGTTTTGGGGTTCTGAGACTCTGGACTATCCACAGAGAAGAGGAAAATTCCAGCTGATCACAACCCGAGTGCTGAGGTCTATTTCCTCGGATTCATGAACTTTTCAGCAACAAGGGCACTGAGGACTGAGACAGGGAACTTGCCTTAAATCCCAAAGACCTCTTCTTGAGGACAGCTGGACTTCTTCGTGTGTATGGGGCACACCAGTCCAGCCGCTCAGCCAGGGACTGTGGCATGGAAAAGATGCAAGGACATAACCTGGTCTACTGTGTCTTCATGTGCAGACAGAGTATTGGGATCCACAGGAGCAGTTCATTACTGCATGCAGAAACAGACATTTAGAGGAACACAAAGCACTGTTATGACTGTTGTAGAAGACCAATGGGATTACAGTAAGATTTCTGCCTCTTTGTATTCCTTGTAAATTAAACTGATTGTTGTACTCCTATTTCTTTACATTGGTTGTGCAGCACTGCTTTTGCTCTCACCTTTCATGGTGCCACACCTTGCCAGCAGTGGCTATGCTTGGGACTGGATGGGCAACCCCCTGCTTGCCCATACGATCCTCAATCCCCTTAAAATGCTGTATGACTCAAAAACAGCTGTGTATGGATCTTTTGGACAAAGAAAAAAGTCTCTCTTGGAAAAATGCAAGCCCCAGCCAGTTGTTTTGCACTCTGGTCAGGCAGCTGATGTCATTAGGTGACACTGGAGATGTGCAATAAGTGATATCCCCTGAACCTGGGAGCAGTCCAGCTCCTGGGTCAGGTTCACGCATGGGCACGGAGCTAAGCTGCATGGAGCTGAGCTTTCTACAGACCTGAAAGTCTCTTCTGGGTCCTGCTTTGAGACTTCCAGCAACAGAGTACACTCAGATATTGGTATGGAAGTCTTAGGTCCATTTGTGTCTCCTGCTTATGTCCTTTGACTCTCCAAAGGACACAGAAATCTCAAGAATATGTTTTTAGGTTTATGTAGATCTGAGCCCAATACATATTTCCATGAAGTTTCTTCCTTTGGTTTCTTACCCTTGTGTTAGCAAATGCTGCTTTTAGGAAGAATCGAGCCTGAGAACTGTGAAGGAAGAAAAATGGATGAAATTTCTTTGCTGTATGTAACGCTAGTGCTTGCATTCACACTGCAAGTTCCACTGCAAATAACACCTCGTGTTGTGCGTGTTATGAAATACTTCATTTAGGTGTTCTGTCTGCTGTGTGTGTGAAATAGCCAGCTCCAGTTCCTCTTCTCCTTTTCTTCATTTACTCTCCCTCTTTTTTCTTTTTTTTTCTTTTTTTCTTTTTTCTTTTTAATTTGATCTGTGTCTGGTTGTCACTGGAAATTGCAGCTGTTCCAATGGACTTTGTTTTTGTTCCTCTTGTCACATTAAAAGGCTGGAAGAAAAAGAATGACTCCTGTAGTGTTTGTGCTTAATGTGCGCCTTGAGTCTTTTCACAAGTGCTGTTGTGGCTGACCTTGTTCTCTGAAATTGTTGGGACTGCCTCTGATGTATGCAATGTGTATGTAGTCCCACTGCAACTAAGACTTCCGTCTACTACTGCTTTATCACACTGCGTATTTCTTAACCCATTTGTGAGGAACATAATAAAGAAATCACAAAGGTACCCGGTCATCAGAAGACCACATCAGGCAATTTTCCTCAGTTTAGGTACAACCAGGCCCCAGTGGACCTATATGGGCTGGGGTCCTACCAGGTAGACCAAAGGCAGCAGCAGGCTCAGGCACCTGGTGAGGACTGCTCTCAGGTGGGAGCTGCCAGCTGTGAATTCTGCAATACCAATCATCTCTGGCTGCAGAGCATAGAGCTACAATGTCTACAGCTCATAAGCCCCTTGTGTGTATTCTGCCTTTCCACTGGACGATGTGTATTAGCAAGTACCATCAAAAATCATTTTCTTAGAAATGGGTTTTTAAATAAAGGTCAGAGATTTACACTTGAAGGTGCTTTTGAGTTGTCCTTACTCCAGACCAGCTGACATTCTGTGTAAGGCTGAAATCTCCATGAGAAGGAAAATCCCATTTTTGAATGTGCAAAGCTTCTGATAGAAACCCTTACTAATTTTAAAGTAGCGCCCTCTCCTTTAAGGAAATGTTTATGAGAACAGCTACCTGAGATAGCGTGACATAGACCGGATGATAAGAAAACATTTGCAAATCTCTGTTCCTGTTTTTCCGTACTAATGATTCTATCTTGACAATTTCATGTTTCTCATTATGTGGGATTTCATAGCTACCAAGAAATGACCCAGATTCCCTGGATGTGCAGGGTTAGCCAAGCTGTCAGAGAAGGTTATCTTGGGGAGGAAGAAAGCTGGAAATGACAGCATTTCCAGTATCCACTAAGTCCAGCAATAGGTCTGAGTGACGCTTCTGAACTGTGAATTGTGATATTGGGAATATGATTTGCGTTGGATTATGGTAAACTGGCCCATCAATTTGCCAGTGCTCATATGTCAGAATTCCACTTTTTTGGGGACTTTTCAAATAGGCAATTTGACTTCATGCAAAAGTCAATAACTTGGCCAGGCACTCAGTGCTGGGAGATGAAGCCTTGTTTTTGCAGCTTGTGGCTGAAACTGCTGAAAGATGAGCACGCTGCTGATGTATAAACAGCAGTATGTCTTTGTGGCTGATGTCAAGTGAATCTGTATTTCTAAGACCAGTTCCTTGTAAGATGATAGAACACACACAAAACCTAACCAAAGAGAATGCAGCAGATTTTTTTTTTAATTGTTTTCAATGAGAACTGAGGATCTTGCTGCATTGTTGACACATGATAATGAAAATGCCTGTGGTTTGTATATAGTTATCTTTTGAGTACAACGTAGATATCACTCAACTAATCCTCAAAGGCAATATCCGAAGAAATTACAAGTGAGAAATTAATTTATTTTTCATCAGTTGTTTCACACGTACAGACATCTGTGTGCCTATATGTATGTGCATGTATATGCATTTATACGTAAAACTCAGTGATTGTGAGTGACCCGGTTGGCTCTTTTCCTGGCCAGAAACGAGCAGAGGTAAGACCAGAAGATGGCAGCAGCTGCACAGCGCATATCCTGCTGTTGGCAGCGCTGCTGCTGCTGCCATCAGGAGCTGAGCACAGGGATCTGACCCGCAGGATGCTAAGGGAAACGGGACTGAAGGGACCAATGGTTAGAAAGCCTCGAAAAGACAGAGCTTTGCCCAGTGCCAAAACTTTTGAAGTGGGAGTTGTGCAAACCTGAAGCAAAGCAAGTGTAATTATGGGGGAGAAAATAAGAGTTTCTGCTTCAGTAGTTTAGTGCATTGGTTATCAAGCTTTCATAGAATGGCTTGCTTTGGAAGGGACCCCAAGGAACATGAAGTTCCAACCCACCTGCCACAGGTAGGGTTGTCAACCAAGCACTACATCAAGTCGCCCAGGGCTCCATCCAAGCTGGCCTTAAACACTTCCAGAGACAGGGCTTCCACAACCTGTCTGGGCAGTCTGTTCCAGCACCTCATCACTTTTGCTTTCTTGGTGTGCAGCTCCTAAGAGTTTGCCAGAGGAGAGGCAAATCCCTTGTCAAAATGTGGCAAGACTCCAGTTAGATGAGAAAAGCTCTGGGCTGACCAGTGCCTTACCCAGAGACGTAGGAACAGCTCAGCACAAGGCCTCAGCCCCGCTAACTGTGGTCAGGCGTTAGCAGCACTGTCCCACCACTGCCTCCTCCTCCAACCTCCAGTACCAGCAGAACAGCCTTGAGGTAAGATCTGAGCTCTGTGCAATGAAGTTTCCTCTCAGAACACTTTCGTGACCTGCTTCTGCCTCCCTCTACCACGAAGGGCATCACAGGTATTTGTCAGTTCTTACCTGTTTATCGTCTCAAACAACCTGCAACCACAAAACCTCACTGCCTTTCCTTTATGGGTGGGGCATGATTCTGATCAGAGGAGTGAGCCTGCTGAAAATAAACCCGATAACATCAACAGCTGCTGCAGCTGCCTGTCTTACAGCCTGTAGAAAACACATTCTGAGACTTGTGATCTAGTTAAGTGAGTGCAGAAATGCCTCCGGCAGGACGGCGGCTGCAGCAGGCTCTGTGTGGGCTGCAGGGCTTAAGCAGGAGCTAATGTTTTTCCAGAGAGTCCCTTCTGAGCCCTGAGATCTGCTTCAGACTCGGAAGAGCAAATCGTAGGTGGCCTTCTGAAACATACCTTTGAGTGATAAATGCAGCGCTTTCATCCACCTTCATTCACACTTATAGAAGAGCCCTGAGAACTTCCAGCAGCTCTGTTCTTTCTCTTAGGCTGCTGAACAGCAAACTTTTTTGCAGCCCTCATTTGAGCTTAATCAGGTGGGTCGTAGGGATCCCATAACCCTGGCTTGGCCTGGTCCCCTCCACATCTCATCTGCAAGGTGTGTCACCTTCGTGTTGATCTTGTTCTTTTAGGTTGGGGTTCAGTAGAAAACTTGAGAGGAAGGAATGCTGATTAAGGAGAAAAGACAAATAATTTTGGTGAACCCACTCCAGAGGAATGCAGGGCTGAAGTTACGTGTATCCCTACATCATTACTGCAACTTTCCAGTGTCCACTCAGAATCCAAAATTGCCTTAATGAAATTAAAAAAAAAAAAAAAGGAATTTGCACTCAAATCCTTTTCTGACCATGGTCTGTTTGGGATGAAGAATTATGAGGGACCTTTCTAACAGGAGAAGCCCATGCCCTGGGTGTCTGCCATGCACGCAGGCCCAGCCTGCAGGCAGCGCTGGGCACAGGTTCTGCATCAGGACGGAGCTGTGGCTGCTGCAACTTACAGCTTTTTGTCACTTTGAGAAGAAAGATGTTCTGAACTATATTTTTTTCTGCTCTTTATCTGGCTGCACACATGTAAGGTAGGAACAAGTACTCGTTGCTTTGACTTGGGCTACTTTCTAACAGCCGTGTTTGTTTCCATTGATCCATTCTCTGGGATTCTCCAAACAATGGAGTGCTCTCTGCTAGGGAAGAACCAGTCAGCTGATAACTACACGCTTTGCTTTGAGAGGCTCATCTAAAGGGTACTGTGCAGTGTGTTGCAGCTGTGTTATACTGGGAAATGGCCCTGCTGTGGTTTAGCAGGCACCTCCTCAAATCACTTTAACATACACCCATGAGTATAATTGCACAAAGAGTTAAAGACAACACAAAGAAAAATCTCTACCTACATGTCTGCCATACAGGGATCCTAACCTAGTTTTGTGTCTGCCCTTAAGCAGAATAAAAGATTATGATCTTTTTTGTCCTGAGCAGCTCTATGGTTGTAATCCAAGGATATTTGTTCTTGTGTCCCCCTTTCCACCTGTAACAAGAACCTACTGCCTGACATTAAACCTTAGAGTGAAGTCCTTGGATGGAGACCTGATTTATTCAGTCTCAAAATGATACATGAGGGATGGTGCTGCCTGTACTCACGTACTAGCTGGCATCTTTCTTACTCTCGTTGCAGTCATACCTCACAAGTGATTACTTTGCTTCTCCCTGGACATAATTTGGCTTTATTTATTGTCATTGCTGTTATTACTATTCATAAAAGAGATAATCAAGGTAACCCAGCTGTTGGACTTTCCAGCATTTGGCAATGACTTCTGCAAATCACAAAGAACAACATATCTTCCAGACTGAGGCACAAACAAAAGCAGGGCAAGGTGATGATGAACTTTAAAGAATAGGTGTCCTTTCAAGTCAAAGACTCATTCCAGGTTGAGATTATCATGCAGTAAATAACGCACACGGGCCTTTGACAATAGGAAGCAAATTTACACTGTTGCAAGAACACTAATCGCCAGCCTAGCGACTCACATTATTAGCTGAGAATAATTATTTTCTCCAAGGAAAGTACAGACCTTCAAAGGAGATAACATCTTAAATCACAGCAAATTTTAATTTAAATTCAAAGTGTAGGAATGCCCGTAATATCCCATCTCTCTGTTATCTGGCTGGTATGGTGTCATTATAGTGTTTTAAAGACAGCCCTAATCATTAAACTAAATACCTGCAGCCTAATACTTTGCAATTTCATTTTCTCCTTGTCAGACTGTGTAATTGATATTTGTACTGGAGGTAACAAAACTGAAAACGTGAAGGTGTTGATAACTTTGCCATTACTGTCTCTTAAACTGCCTGTGAGACATGGTGAGGACTGGATGGCAGTGGAGAGCCGGAACCTTTTAAATGGGAAATGAAGCAACTCAGCTAGCCTAAGCCTGCAGTCAAGGTCTGTTTGGGTGGGGATTCATGGGGTCTGAAGAACTGACAGCTCCCATCTGGGGATTCTGCTCCTGTGCTCCCTCACTGAGCAAAGGAATATGTTCCAAAGGCTTCTTGCTGAGAGTCCACTGGGTGAATTTTTTTTTATCTCTGAGTTTGTTTCCTCCTCTGAATGTCTTGGGTACTGTGAGAGCACTTCTATGGCAAATGGCTTGAAGCTGTCAAACTGCAGGGAGGGTCAGCAGATCTTCTATGAGGACTTTTTCCTCAGCTATCATAGCATGCAGGTACATGAAATGACCAAAGACTTAACCATTGCTTTCTGATCCTTTCATGTTTGACTTTCAAGTCTGTGCAGCACAAAGTGGGATGGGATAGATGGGTCAGGGAGATGCAAATGGCCTGCAGAGGTGATCCTAAATCTTAAACCTTTGAAAACCAGGAGTTTGGTGTTGAAAATGCCACTAAGGGAAACACAACAAAAGAACACAAGTTCCTTCAAATGTGATCCACGTGTTGAGAAAGTCTTCCGAGGTGACACATAATTGCTATCCATTCTGCCTCCAAAGCAACTCAAATCAGCTCGGTGACACTTGTCACAAATGAAGGCAGTTATTAATAGGCTGCATATTTATGAGACTTCTTTACAATGCAAATTGCTTCTTAGTGAGCTGCCTTCACCCTGGCTTTTGGGCCATTTTATCCTTTTATTCCTGACATCTCACTCCTCCATAGTGTCTGAATATGCTTGGAGCACAGAGGAGTGAGAGCCCAGTTGTGCTCATTAGCTTCGGGAAACACCAGAAGCTCTGGAGATGTTCTAGCAGGAATGTAGGACATTCTGCTCCAGCAAAATTTGAAGGTCCTGGTCCTTCTACTACTGGTATAATGATGACCAAAATACATTCTAGGCTATGGTTAATGCACTTTTCTGCTGGAGAGCAAGATGGTTAGTTATACCCAGGCACTTGGCAATGCTGATTGAATAAGAAGTTTAATTTATTTGTACTTCAGAGATGCTTTGGCAAATGTAGACAGGGGAACACTTTGTATTCTTTTCAGCATTTTATGAAATGGGTATTTTTAGCACTTGGTTCAGAACTAATTTTTCAGGAATTTCTTGGCTTTCAGCCTCTCTGTTTGAAAAAATAATCAGTAAAACATTCAGAAAGACTGAGAGGAGGCAACAGGAGTGGGGACAGCTTTGAGCAGAGCAGTTGCTGAAGTCCCATGTTGATTGGCTTTTTTTGCCCTCAGAGTCAGGAAGCAAAACAGACAGAAGGCAGCAAATACAGTGCAAAACAAAGTATGGAAATACAAATCAGCTATTAATTGTGGCAGTGACCCAGGGGCAAGCACTAGTAGAGAACTGAGGCTCTCAGGCTTCCAGATTAGATTTAGAATCAAAATGGTGAGTTCTTGCCAGTAACAGATTAATGAGAAGTACATACACACTGTGTATGTTAAGGGAAGATGTCAGAAAATTGAGTTCTGAAATCCTGGCTGGAGATTTGTGTGCAGTATGGTGTATGGGGCTGTGCTAAGAATCGAGCTTTTGCTTCTCTGAAAACATACCTGCAAACTGGAAAATGCCCATGTATTTATACGCAGCCAAAATTAGACTTACTGTAATATGTATATTGTATAAACAGACTTTGGTAGCTTTTGTGGTCAGTTGTGATTTAGAAATGCAGATTACTGTTATTATTAATAACTATGATCATGACCAGCTGGAGTTTATAACCCAGGACACTCTGGTCCTGGCAGGCTATTACTAATGTATTTGTCCTGATCATTATCTTATAAAACAGCCAACCAAAGTGCTGTACTGCAAGGAAATCATCCCCTCTGTGCTGCTAAGTGAACTAAACTCATAGGTACCATTAGCCTTCCATTACGTACTCTTCCAAGTACAATTAAACACAGACAAGGTCTAAAACTGGGGCCTGTTGTTTTTCCCAAGTGCACAATGCAGGTGGAGTTGGCTTATTATGCCCATATTAGTTCTTGTTGTTTTTTTCATGCTAAATGGTCTCCTTAAAACCTCGTTGAGGAAATCTATTCATCCTGGCTGAAATATTTTTGAGCCTTTCCAAAACCAGTAATAAGAGGCTGAAGACAGTCATCTGCCTTGCTAATGGACCACAGCTACACGTGTAATTGATTAATTAAGGAAAGAAAATCACTGCTGAGACCAAGGGAGGAATCCACGGTTTCAGCAGGCATTAGAAATAGCAACTCTTCCCTAGCAAAGGGGCTGAGTTTGTTTCAGGTATTTTTTTTTTCTTTTCTTTCTTTTACTGTCCTGTCCTTTGTACACACGTTCTTATTGAGTATTCTGGTGTTAAAGTCCTTTCAACCAGGTGTGGGTGAAAAACAGGAAAGCAACAAACACTCCAACCTTCCTTTTCCAGCTGGCAGAAGGAGCAGAACTTGATTTATCTTTAGCCCATGTGTGTCTACTTCATGCAATCATTCATCAGCTTTGCACATGTGAGCAATTATGCTTGGTGCAAGTAAAGGAGTGATGAGTAGAAATTAACAGGCTTTGGGTGGGTGCCTGAAAGGCTCTTGGCACTTTGAAAGGGTTTTCTGGTGTTTTCAGTGGTGTAGGTTTTGTGGCTGCATGGGAGACAATGCAGGGTATAGCTTTAAATTCTTATCCTCATGAAATCTATTGCTTTTCCATAGCTCTTGCACACCTTCCACTCTGGGTGCATTAACTTCAGTTCACACAAAGCTAAAGTCAGATGTAAGATTAGACAGAGTTCATAGAGGGTTAGAAGGAACTGCAAAGTGCTGAAAATTGATAAAGAGCCCTAAATCTACTTGTGAATAAACGTCCTGAGACCTCTAGCAGGAGAGCCATCAGCAGTTCAGCCAGGCAGCTTCAACTAGAGCCAGTTTTTAATGCTTAGAGACTGAGTTGCTCAGTTTGCTCCCTTCACCTGCCATTAAGCACTGGCACACCATTTGTGCAATGGCCATTGAACTTCTGGAGAACAGATGGCTTTTACAGATACCACAGACCAAATTTCTTCAGTCCAGAAGTAGTTTTATTTATGTTCTTGAGGTTGGATGGGATCCTGGGCAGCCCAATCCCATGAGCTGGTAACCCTGCCCATGGCAGGGGGTTGAAAGTTGGTGATCTTTGAGGTCCCTCCCACCAAAGCCTATCTAGACCACAGGAATGATTTTGAAGTCCTCGCTTCACATGCTTTAGTCTAACTCTTTCATAGTCAGTCTATGCCATACATTTCAGGAGACTGTTTCTGTCATTGCTGATAGGCAAGTGAACAGTCTGCATCAGTGGTGAGTTACTTCTTTTGGTCATGATGAATTAGGAAAGTAATAGAGATACGAAAGGGTTTTTATTGCCATGGCCTGAAGCAGTGATTGAGCACCTGGTGGGAAGGCAGGGCCAGCCCAGGGGAGCTCAGGTGCGATGCAATGCAATGCAGCTGAGTGACCAGAAGGGATGGAGCCAGGATCCACCCCTTCCCAGCCCTCATTTAAGTGTTGGCAGTAGAAGCGAAGGGGTCTTGCTGGTGGTACCTGCCTGCTTGAGGCCTTCTAAAGGTAAGCAAATTTTCTTTGTTTATTTCTGTGTCTATGGCTGATGCATTTGGGCTTTTTTGCTGTAGCTTTGGACTTTGTCATCCTGCTATTATTTTTATGTTTTCCATTACGTTATAGTGTTATGACACTTCCGTATTTGTTTGTTGTTTTTTCTTCTTCTTGAGTCAGTTGAGCTTTTTACTCTTAGCTTGCTTGAGCTTTTTCTTGTGAGTGGTAAGGATCTGAAGTTAGATGTGTTTCCTTAACTGTTTCCTAATGCATTTGTCCTTAATTGCTGTGAAATGCTGTAGTAAGCTGTTTCTTGAAGGTCATTTAGGCCTATATTGTTAATGCCACATAAAGACTTAATAAAGTCCTACTTGTCTGGGATAACTTTAAAGCGTGACATTAACTTTAACTCTGCTTGGTATCACTCAAGCTTACAATGAGTTCTAATGTCCCACTGAATAAGGACTGATTCAAGCATGTGCTCATTGTTAAGCACGTACATAAGTGCCTAAGAGAGATAAATGGAGAGAGTTAGAGAGCAGCTGGTATCTCTGCTTTCCTATCTGTGTGGTTTCCCTTTGGCGAGCAGGTGAAAAAGAGAAGGAATCAGGGAAAGAAAAAAAGTAGATTAAATTAAAGAATAAAAAGAGAGAAATTGATGTTGTTTGGGTCACAGGTACATTCAAAGTGATGCATCAGCTCCTTTTGATGGATTCCCTCGTATGGAATTGCCTTTTCTTTGTGAGGGACGGTCTGTATTATGATTATAAGTGATGGCTTAAACAGGATAATCAGGTTAACTGCCATCTCGTTAATAGTCCATAAACCAGTAGAGGAGAAGCTTCTGGACTTCCCTCTGATGTCAGAAATGTCAGAAAGCCTGGTATTATGGAGCAGTGTTGAGTGCATGTGTGCACACCTGTATCTGCAAAACCTGTCACTGTTGGACCCAGTAATGGAGTTTATTTGGAAGGAAGGTAAACTTGCCTTATTTTTGCCTTTTTATTCATTTCAGAAACGTGGAACTAAAGCAGCCAGTGATTTTTGTTACAGGGTTGTTTTATTCCAAATTTTGTTTTGTTATAAATGCAGATGTCAGCATGGTTGGCAATGGAAAGAGCAGGGGTATCATCCAGAATTATTGGGTTTCCTTAAGGATTTTGTCATGCCTTTTCTTGGGTCTCTCTCAAATAATTTGACTTCCTTCCCTGAGTTCTAGTTTACCTATTAAAATAGGAAAACTTTTCTTCTTGTCCAGTACACCCCATGTTGCACAAATGTGTGCTTTTGTATTTTTTCTGCCACTCCAGTCCCTGTAACGTTAGCTCTGCATTGATCTGTCGCTTCCTCCTTGTTGGGATGGGAATTTATTTCACACAAACACACCTCCCAGATCATGCTCCCATCTATTGGGAATATTTAGCTCTCATGCTACCCAACCTGATTTGAAGAAATCAATTCATTCAGACTTGTGAAGACAATGATCCCGCAAAAGGAAAATAAATGAGCAGCGGATGTTTACTCTAATGGATGATGAAAAGTTAAAGTGTTTTAAACGCTAATTTATTTCCACTGGGACTATCAGTTGGATTTAGGCACAGGAAGGGCTGTAGCTCCTGAATTGATTCATTTTCTTGCTGTCGTCTCCATTTTTCCAGGATAAGCCAAGGTTTTTAGCAGTTGGTTTAAGTGAACTGTGTCTGTAAGGCACAGCAGATAGGCTGTAGGATGGCTATTTGAAAACTGGAGCCTTTGTGAAAATTCATGCCTATGTTAGTTGTTGCATATAGCAATTTGACCCTTCTTCTCTTTTGATTGTTTCTAGTTTACATCTGTTTGGGAGGTACTGAAATCAGAGCTGTTCCCTGCTGAGTGCAGGTTTGTCATTCAGGGTGATTCTGTACGCAGTTGCTTTTCCAAAGTCTGTTAAAGACCCACATCTCACTGGGGTGAGTGATAACCACACCAGAGTGTTTAGGGCTGATGATTAAATGAAGGGAAAACAGAATGGGGAGTAAGAAAACAAAGAATGGACACGATAGGCAGGGACATGTGCAGAGGTTTCTGCAGTCCTGATTTGCAGAGAGTGGCAATCTTTTATCATGGGAAACTTTCCAGTTGATCCTTTTGCAATTAGGATCTGCTAAAACAGAAGTAGTTCACAATTCCCTGGGAGCAGTTCCACTACTTAGGGAGCAGCTTGGTGGCATCTTGCTTTGATATATGCAAATGAGAATGCTGAATCTTAACGAGAGGAGATCTTGAGTCCTATGCTAACTTTTCAAGCAGTTTCCCCAGGTAAAATGCTTTTTTAGGAGCATGTCTCCTTTTAGATCCTCTGCAGAGGTAAATGCACAGTGTTTCCAGCATTACTCTGTCACCTGTAGAAGGCTTTAAAAGTGCTGAGAAGCACTGAACCGTTTTACAGCCCTAATCACCCTAGCTAGATTGCCGAAGATAAGCAAAACTTTGCTGGTCTTCATGTCACTCCTTCGTAGTCCTGACACTGTTCAGCGGATCTGGGAGTGACATATTTTGTGTGTTCCCTTCTTCCAATGAAATGTGCAGGAGTTGGTGCTGGGAGGTGCATGAGCAGAGCTGCTCCCACTGAGTGGGACTGTGGGCAGCTGGGCTGCTTCCCTCTGGGCTCACCTTTGCTACTACAAGGTGAATGGCTGGGATTCTATGATAAAAAATACAGCCCTTAGCAACGGCTCAGAAGTAAAATGCTCACTGGTCAGGAAACGCACTGTTCAGTATCACTTGTCAACTTTGGGTCTGATGCTGATACTTTTGATTATGATCCTCTTCCAATGCTACTGTTGAGTTGTTCTACAGCCAACTGATCTAAACCAGCACTCAGGCCACGAGGATCATTGCAATCATTGCTTTCCCCCAAAGTTTTACTGGTCTGTCCCACTGGAGGCTTGGATCATCCCATCCATTTGTCACAAACCAGCCATGCCTTTGAGTTTTTATGCCCATCCTAAATCTGCAGTACGTTGTGTGTGCAGCACATTCAGTGCCTTGCAAGCAGAGCCCCTGAAGAGGTGCGTTCATCTGACAAACAATATTTGGTATCTGTTCAGAGACTCACTGGAAGAGACTGGCCACTTAGGCAGAGAAAATACAAGAAATTGCATTCAGCACAGTGTATAGCAGAGTCCTTTTTTCAGCATATATCTTATTAAATTAACTGGAAATGAGTGTTCATCAGTCTCTAAGGAAAAGAGCCCGAAGCCTTTTCTTTTCACTTCACATCAGACATTCATCAGGCCTTTGATCTCTCTGCTCGTGACTACATTGGCTTACAGAAAAGGTCAGTAAACAGCTCTGCAAGTACAAGTTGTATTTCCAAGGGCCAAATCCTTTAGTCTTTGGGTGGGAATCTTTCATTAAAACAATGGTCAAATTCACCAGGTCCATCTTAATCTTTTCATTTCAGTGCTGTTGGTGTTGAGTGGGGACTTCAAATTCCCTGTTGCTTCTCTGTAAAATTCTGATGAATTCAGAATTAGGGTAAAGTTACATTTTTGCACGTTTTTATTCATACTCCATGCATCCTCTTCAAGAAAATTCTTGTTGATGATTGCAGGATATTATTCCAGTTTGCGGGCAAAGCTGAGGTTTGTGTTAGGGATGTGCTGTCTGGACTCAGAAAATAGGAAATCCTTGTAACTGCTTCTTGTGAATTATTATGGTGGGGAATGCACATCTCTCTGCGTTGGTTACAAGAGTACAAATGCATTTAGTGGGCCTGGTAGTGATGTGTTGATGGCTGGACAAGATAAGCTGAGTTGCCTTTTCCAGTGTTAATGATTCCATGATTTGTTGTAAACCACTTATAGCCATATAGCTATAAACCATACAGCCATAAAGTTCGGCTTTGGCAGGATTAAAGTCTCTCATTTTAGAGCCATGCTATACCTGGGGCAAAAGAATAATATTTTAATCATAAGATTTTGCTCAATTTGTGACTCTCACTTATGCTGTTTGTGGTTGAATTGGGTGCCCGAGTCCTGCAGGAAGTCCTGCTTTCCTTCTCCAGTTTGTTTATTTCTAAAATAGATTAAAAGTAAACTCCTGATTCCTGGCTCTGGAGAAAAGCTTTGTTTTACTTGCAATCTGTACATCCTCCCAGTTTGAGGACGGAGAGCCATCGCATTGGCTCCACGGCAGATGAAATCTCCTGCGGTTATGTTACTGTAAAGGGGCCGTACTTGTGCCATGTGAAGCTTTTCTGAGTGATAATGGTGTTTTCCTCTCTCTCCATATCCACCAGAATCTCTTAATGAATCTGATTGCATTCTGAAAGTGCACCCTTGCCACAGAAGTGAAGAAAATAAAGGGAAAAAGTCAGTTTTCCATTAATATGTTATTTTTTTATTTGTCACGTTATATCCTAGGCTTTAAAATCCCTAATATGCTCTGGGTATAAACTGATTAATGACACAGACTTTACCTTGTATAAAGCATGAATAATGCGAAACAAAATCAAACCATCCACAAAGCTTCCCTGCCCTATCCCTGCGTCTCTGCAGTGACCTGCACAAGCAGATGTGCTTTGTGGGATGTCACGGGCGAGTTCACAAATCTGGGAGATCTCAAGTGAAAGTCTGTCACGAAGCCGAGGGAACACTGTGCTGTCAGCTCCCTCCTTCAAAGTGAGGATGATCTAGCCCAGTTTCCTTTAGCAAATGCAGTCCTGGTGATACAGCATAAGTCAGGCTTTTGAGCTGAACATTTACCCTGAAGATACACGGAACCTTCAGGGCAACCTTCAAATACTTCCTGAGCAAATCCTCTGGCAAACATATATTTGCATTAGCCTTTGCGATGGCTTTTTCATTTCACTGACTTCTTGTGTAGAAACCTGTCTAAATGTTTGCAGCAAACAAACCCAAGCGAATGCAGCCGTCAAGACAAACAGTTCTTCTGAAGGAGGGGACCATGCTCCCTGACTGCAGCTAGGAGCACTGTGAAAGAATAAATCTCAGCCTTAGTTTTCACCTTTGTCCTCCATAGGAGGAGACAGACCACCACCCAAACCCTGAGCTGTTGCAGGCCTTCGTGTTGCTGGGCTATGCTGGTTTTATGGGAAGAGCAAATGGTGATTAGGCAGTCGTTAGGTCCCCTTATCAGATGCCTCATCATTAAACAGCTCTGCCTTGCTTAACTGCCCTAAATTACACTTCTGCTCTGTCACACTGACTAATGGGCACTGTGGCCATTATTTTCATTTTAAACTAGATCCAAGCTCTTGTCTCTATGGATGAATAAATGAATGAATTTATTTTACTGCTGTACTCATCCCTCAGTAAAATGTCAGAGGTAAAGTGGGATTTTTTTTTTCCTCTTGGATAGGAATATTCAGGGCACGTGCTGTACGTGTGCTTCCTGGGGAAATTAATTATTGTTATTTTATTATTATTACCATTTAACACTCGTATGGTGTTCTACATCTTCAAAGCACTTTGCAAACATTTAGCTAATTAATTAAAGTGCATTTCACGCAAACCGTTCCATTTCCATCTGGATTTACAATCAGCCCTCCTTTATGGGGAAATTATGTCACACATAAACTAAACTGAAATAAAGCTGGTTGTAGCTAGGAGCAGCAGCTCTCTTGGAGCAGTGGGAGGTGGGAAGTAATGATGCCTCTACAGCTGTCACCCACGGCTGGGGTCCTGCTGGCTGCTGTGCTGCTTGCTGCTCCGGACAGCCCTGAACACTGCAGTGCACAGCAGGACACACCTGGCACAGATTTAGGGACAACCCAGTGGTCTTATTTCAGAGGAGAGTTTTGGAAGTGTTGATGGCTGCCTGTTGTGAGCAGCATTCCTCTGTCCTGCTTTCATTACGGGACTGACAGCAGTCACTTCAGCATTATCCCAAGCCAGAGTGATGGCAATGACATCCTTTAAAAATCTCTGTCCTGGAGATGAAGATAGCATTCTTTGCAAAAACTGTTTTACTCCTGTTGGAGTTTAATGAGGCTTGAAAGACACTGAGTGCAAGTGACTAAATGAGAACATTGCTTTTGACAATGCAGCACTGGGGACCTGTGGCTTGTTGGTCAGCCTTCTCCATAGCCATGTGATGGGTTTGGCTCTGCCTGCTGGCCTGCCTGCTTTCCAGAATGAGCCATTAAAAGCAGAAATGTGCTCAGCCACTGGGATGATGGGAGCAGAGAATGTCCTCACTGTGCTCAGAAGTGCCTTTGCTGGCTCATGAACAACTAATCCTGGTAACCTTCAGAAGAGATTTTTCTAATGGCCTTGAGATTTTTCTACAGTGTGATTCCCAAAAGTACTAAATACAGTGCAGTAGACGCAAATAGGGTTTGCAGCTCCTAAAATTGAAGGTTATATTTAGTTCTATCTGACTTTAATAAATTAGGCCAGAGCTACAGTTCAACGGCTTGGGCTGGAGACATGTTGGTTCAACTAGCATCCTGCTTCAGCTCCAGCTGCTAGCAACTAAAAGAATACACACACATATATATATTTGCGTGTGTGTATATATGCTATGTGTGTGTATATCAAGATATTTGCACACAGTATGTTACACATGGGTAATAAAGTGTCTGGACAACCATCACATCAAGATGTGAGAATGAAACGAGCAGGAAAAAACTGCAGCTGACACAACTTGGGGATTTTTATGAATATTAGGTCCAAGAGGAAGTTTAGCAATGCAGATGAATACTGGATTTGCTTGTATGTGTTTCTGGAGAAAATGTTTAAAGAAAAATAAATATCAGAATGTACCAAAAAAAAAAAAAAATTAGAACTCAAGAGGCAAACTTTTCAATGGGAAGAGTAATTAACCAGCAGACTAATTTAGTGTCACAGATGTCCTATCTTCCATGGTCTTTAAAATAAGACTGGATGCTTTTTCAGATGTTGTGCACTAGCTCATTTCAGCTTGACTGGATGGAGTTTGGAGTTGTCTGGCATCAGAAGTTCTATGAAAGCATCTTATGATTTCTTTTGTCGTTGACCAGCATGAATAACATTGCGTGGGATGCTTTTCACGTTGGAACTGATGCAATAAGTGCCATAGAAAGCCTTCAGCAGTGATAGGAGGATTGGTCTGCTAAGAGAATGATAGAGCATTGGCCTCCAGGGTTTTGCAAGGACTGCTGCATGGAGGGTTCTGGTTCCTGACCATGGGAGATAAATTTAGAGGGGTGATGGAACTAGGAGCATTGGGAAGGGATGCCCTGGGGTGGCCACAGGAAAGATAGCATTAAACATTCATGTAAAAGAGGAGAAAAGGAAGCAGTAGTGTAGCAGTGACCTGGTAAATATAACCTGGAGGAGCAGGAAAAGACTTCAACAAGGAAGACAAGAGTTTTGCATTTTTTTGTCAATTACATTTTTTTGATTGTGGGATGCTGATTTTCTTGCACAGAAGTTTTGATTGCTCTTTCTTATTCTGTTGTAAGCTGTGATTTTGATAGCCAATAGTTAGTTTAATTTTTACCTGAATAAAAACTGTTTTTCAACTATTTTCTAGGGCCGTTCCCAGATTTTAGAGGAAACTGTAGATATTTCTCCCAGAAAATGAAAGTTCTTTTTAAAAAAAAAAAAAAAGTTTTAATGAAGGAGAAGCAACTCTTGGTTGCTGCAAGGACCTGTACAGTCACAGTAACCTCAGAAGTGTGGTTAATAGTGTCTATAATACTTTAAAGTTATTCTGCCTCTTTTCCATGTGTCACTGTTATTGGGCTATGCAGTCATACCCAGTAAAATTGTGGCTGGGTTAATGTAACTACTGATCTAAATCCATGGGAATCTTGATTTATTTTTTTTCACTTAAGAAGAGCAGAAGCTGTTTTTGAACCCCAGTGCAGTCAAGATACGTTTTCCTTTGCTACCTGTCAAACATTTGTTATCTAAGAGGAGGCGAATGGGGTCTCAAAACTACTGGAAACTCATGGCTGTGTTTCTTTTTTGGTTTCTAACACATAAATTATAGCGTTCAATTCTAACACACATTTTTCTCTAAGGGAAAAGGGAGCAGGTGAAAGTCTGTGAATAGGCATTTTCTGCATCATGGGCGCATTCTAAAGGGAAGACTTCCCTTCCTCTTAATGATGCCCTTTGGCTTTTTATTTTTTTCTCTGTTGGTTTTCCACTTTGATGATCATTTCTAAATTGTTTGTTATTGCCGTATTGGTTCTCTGCAGAATGCTTAAAGCAAGATGTGTTAAGCCATAATGCATACTTACTCTTACACACTTACTTACTACAGTTGATAATCTCTGCCATGCCTGCAAGAGCTTTCCTTAGGTGAGAAGTGAGGTAATAGGAATTCTCCTGCAGGAGGTCAGAATTTCTCTTAGAATATTTTTTGGTGCAGGAAAGTCTGCGTCTGAACTTTTCTATCTGGATGAGACAAAGCACAGCTCCTCACACCAAGACCTGAACTGGCTCGGAAGGACCACACAGAGCTATGGCTTCAGCTCCTGCAGAACCATGGCAGCTCCAAGGTGGGCTGCAAGCTCAGAAATCACAGGGCCCTCTGTAGAGCTCTACAGCTTGGCTAGGCTTTCTGTGGGTTATGGACTCCCACTTAGCTTCTGTCCATTCCCTCTTCATTCCTACAATGAGCATCTAATCCTAGTAAGAGAATATCTCAGTGCCACCAAATGACCAGGTGCTAACTGTTGCCTGGAAGATCATTTCTGTGTGCAAACCACGGTCCAATGGTGTTTCCTTTCTCCCAGAGAGGAAAGGGCTCTCTCCTCTCCTCTCTAAACAGTCAGCAGGATTAGTCATGAAAGAAATTGCCTGTCAGCATAGTTCAATCTTGGCTGCTGGGTGTTGGGGTTTCAAACTCTGGCACCCAGTGGATTACTTTTCTAAGCACAGGAGTAAAAGCCTTGCATGGATTATCTCTTGGCAGATAGTGACTTCAGCTAGAGAAATCAAAGGGGAAGGTATTTAAGAAATTATTTTTTTCCGCTGTGCCCGGCTGCTTTCTTGCCTTTCTGAGACTCAATTTCTATAGCTGAGCTTCAATTTTCAGCTCTGTGCCTCCTCTCTGAACTAAAGATTGAATTCAGTGTGATAGAATCGCTGAAGAGAGATTGACCTATCTAACTCAGATCTCGTCCTACGTTGCTTCATTCTGTCTATGTATTGTGAGTTAGCTTGGTAGTTGAAATGCCTGGCCAGTTTTCAGACTGTCAGAGCGAAGTTCAAGAGGCTTTTTGCTACTTCTCCCTCCTTGGTGTGAATCAAGCTGGGCTGTTTATTGTGTATGCTGTTTCATTGCACAACTGCTCCTACTAACAAGCCTTTTTTCCCCCAATAACATCATATCTTTCCAAAGAAGGAAGGTTTGAGGCAGCTGCAGGTACAGAAGCAATAAAGTGTTCTTCTACTTTGTTCCCTTTCCCTTGCCTCGCCTGCTTTTCATTTTTTTTTTTGAATGCCAAATTGAATGGTGCCTATCTTATTTGCAATTGACCCTTCTAAGTTGGTGGGGAAACAGTACATGGCCCACACTCTGCTTTTATATAAGGATGAGTTTTTGGTGACTTATGCCACTGCTGGCTAGGAACAGCTTCACCTATCAAAGTGTCCTTTGAAAAGGAGACTTCGTAAATCAGTCAGCCATCACCATCTTGATAGCGCTCCCACATCCTGACCGCGGGGCTGCAGAACAGCATCTTGGGCTACACAGAATGCCTTTATTCAAGGAGTTGTTTTCATTTCTTTGGGCTGCTAATATCCTGTGATATTTCAACAGCCAAAGAACTATTTGTTCATGGGCCCGCTTTCTGAACGGGGAATCTATGAAATACATTTGCATGGTTTAATTTCAGTGATTTTTGTTTGTTTGTTCAGGATCTGATCCTTTACAGGTCTTGGAAATCCACTTTTTGCCCACTTTTAGTAGAAGTTAATTTATTTCATCCCTGAAAAATTTTGATGAAGTTTAAAATAAGTCTCCCTTTTCAATCCAAAGCAAACAAATATAGTTTCTGCACCCAGTTGCCTACTGTGTTTTTGGAAGAAGGCTTATTGGTTAACTTGCTCTCTCGGATTGGCTTCCTTGCCTCCTCCAGCACGGTATTTTTTCTTCAGGGCTGGCAAAAAGAGTCTTCCTGACAGGGCTTCTTTTGTGGTAGATGGAAAAAACACTAGAAACACATGGTGATCTATGAGTAGCTGAATTTATGAAATCTCTTTCCTGCCATTTTGTGTCTGGTGTTTGGATTATGTGGGGTTTAATGGTGTGGATTGCAACTTTTCCCATGGCTGGGACACTAATAATAGTTCTGACTTGCACTGGTTCTCTGGTATCTAATGAGGAACATGGGTTTAGCCCCAGTATCAGCCAAACAAAAATACAGATTCTTTTTCTACTTGGTGAACTATTTCCTTCTGGGGATTTAATATCTTTTACAGTGTTCACATATCCAGTTCAAATCAGTCAGTGGACTTTTTAGGGACCATAAGCATGGAGAGAGGCAGTTATATCCATACAGTTGGTCACATGAATGCCATTTTCTCAGGTAAACAAGCCAACAGTCACCATCCTCTGTTTGGCTGCTGATTCACATTGAGTAAGAGAGCCCTTTTAGTCAAGGCTGTCATACTCATTGCGTTTGGGGACATCTTCCACTACCTTACCAACAACCTCATCATTCTCTACCTGCTTCCAACAGCAGGAAAGTGCTGTGACTGAACCACTGCGCTTTTGCTGCTCTGCATTCAACCCATTGCCTTTTTAAAAAAGAAAAGAGAATGAATCTGTTTCCACTTTCCTTTGTTCTGTGTTTCCAATTCATGCTTAAAACAGCAGTAAATCCCATCCTCCTCACCCCTGGGCTGCAGAGGAGCAGAACACTGTTAATTAATTCCAATGAACATCAGACGGTCAGCTCCTCTCTCTCTGCATTGGGACAGGGGTTACTTTTATCTCCATCATTTTCCTTCCTTGATCAGATTTCCCCCAAGCTAAATTAAATCTCTGTCTTCTGTTTCAATTGATTTTTCTTCTCTTGCTCTCTTTTTAACAGAAATAAGTTTACATAAATGTAAAAGTAACAAGATGGGGTCTCAGAACAGACACATCAGCTGTCTAATGTGACCCAGGATGTTGTAAGTCAATTGTAGTGTAGATTAATTTATATTTTCATAACTCATTCAATTTCTGCTCCCTTCTTCTCCCTTAACCCTGAAAGCTAAGTTTTATTTAAATGTCACTGGGTCCTGGGGGACTTGGATGGAGCTGCCTGGCCCGTCTGACTATTCGTTTGACACAAGAGGCAGAAAGTCTCAGAAGCAATATTTCTTACATTAGCAATTTATGGATTTACACATCTTTGCATCTCTCAACAGTAAATAAAATAAATAACAGTCACCAAAGGCTTGGCAGCGTGACAGAGGTCTTTACAGGATGCAGAACAAGGACAAAATTAAAAGCGGAGTAAATAAATCTTTGGACAGTACTTTTGATACTTGCATGGGTAATTGCTGCACTCTGTGTATTATAGTCGTCATTATATCTCTGCAGGGTCAGGGGGAACAGGCATTCACCAGAGAGAGTGAGGTTCTTCTATAGGGTCAGCATGAGAGTACCTTGCATGGGAATCTGGTAAGGGCAGCAAACTGGAGATGAGGTGGGAAATAGGTGAAAGGCTGCTAACCCTTTGGCAATGAAAGGTATTTCTTATGTTTGTCTGGTAATCTTGGGGAATCCTAGCCTTGTGCAGGCAACTATGATGGCTGCCAACAGCAAACAGTCTCAGTTATTTGGGAAGAGAAAGAACTGAGGTTATAGATGATGAGGGGCAATATTTGTATCTTTTTTGCATGAAAGCATAGTTCAACAAGGTTTTTGGATTGTGGGCAAAGTTCTGAAGCAGTTACCATTCGTGTTGTGTGTGACTTGGAGGATGGCCAAGGGAAACCCCATGACTTACGAGGCTCTTAAAGGACACAATAAAATTACTCAACTAAGATTGCAGGATTTGGCCCTGTATGCATACAGCTCTGGGGACGTGTGAAAAGCTATGATGGAGGGTGACAATTAGCACTAGCTTGCCCTAGATTATCTGACTGCTGTAGGCTTTCTGACTGTCCTCAATCTCCCAGATTTACCAGGGTAATAAGGGGCTCCCACCAAAAAGCAAGTTTAAGCTTGTGCTTAACTTTCACCACGCTCTGTTAAGACAATGGAGCTTAAACTGCCTTGTTGAATTTAGGCATAAAGCCAGAAGTGATGTGTATTAACAAATATGTATGCATGCATATATACCCACATATAAAAAGCATCTAACGTTTGCTGTCACTATAGTGATAGTGTGTGTGTGTTGCTGATGCCTTGGTAACAACCTGTCTGTGTATGTATGTGTACACTGAGTTGCCATGGAATTGGGTGGGGCGTGTATTTAAATAGAGTATGTTAAATACAGCATAGATAGAAGAAAAGCCAACAGGGCATCTATCTGCCAAATCAGTATTCCTTTTACACATCTCCCCACAATCCCAGCATGCAGAGCAGCTCTGTCCTATAACTAAGAAAGGCTGAAAAATTTTTGGAGCATCCTTTTTTTTTTTTTTCTGTGCCCATCTCCACGTGCACTATGCAAACAATTGATAAACTGCAGGGAAAAATAACACTGTTATAACACAGTGGTATGTGGGCAGGAATAAAAACTGTTTTCTTTGTGAATTCTCCTGCCCTGAAGAATGAGTGCAGCAGAACGCCAGTAATAACAGTGCACCAGGGAGGAGGAAAGCAGGGTGAAGTCAAATATATCTACTTTGGTAAAATCATGCTTTAGACCAAGTGGTAAGAAAGTCCTGGTACCCTGCAGCAGCTGTCAACAACTGGAGACAGTTCAGTACCCCTGGCTTTCTAATACAGTAATTAATAACACCAAACAGATAAAATCATCAATACCTAAACTATCCCAGCAAAATTAATAACTTTGGGTGCCCTCTGAATAGCAATGGCAGGTTCCTCACATTCGTGCTACCTTGACCCTTTTAAGAAAGCTATCTTGAATCACTAGATTTAGATGTCAGTGTGATCAGTATTGAAGTTAAACAGTTCCTCAGATTTCAGGATAAAACTTCAAATCCTAGGCAGCAAACATTGGTTGCTTGAAAACTGGAGCAAATTTTAGTGGCATCCTACAAGAAGCTACCTATAGGCCTTAAAGTTTGAGACAAAAGCAGGGAGGAGATAGGATTAAAATTAACTCTTTTTGTTGTTTCAGCCCTGATGCATTTGTATTTGTATGGGATCATTTTATATTGCACTGTGCAAAATTGCCTGCGTATCTGTAATAGCCTTTTTGGAATCAGCCCCAAATTTTAGAAGAAAAACTGCAAAGGAAAATGTAGTGAAATTTTCTGGGTAGAGAAGGAAGGACGGGCCTGGTAAGATATGCTCCTGCTGGTAGTGATGTTAGGAAGGACATTATAATGCAGCACTATAGGACACTGTTGTGTGAAAATCATGAGAAGACTGCTTGTATTAAAGCAAGTGAAAATTATTACTTCCATCCCATGTAATCATGCCCCTGAACCCAGGGATCCTTGAAATTCCCTGCCTGCATTTTCTTGCATTGATTTAACAAATCATTCTCACTGGTTTTATTAAACTGGAAGCGTAAATCCTGGCTCGACTGCCATTCTGTCTCAGTCAGTAGGAAATCATATTCAGCAGTGATGAAATTAATGCCTGAAAGGACACAGTAAACTGAGGAAGAGAAAGAGAGAGAGAATGTCATGTATTTAAAAAAAAAAAAAAAAAAAAAGGAAGGAAAAAAGAAAAAAAAAAAGAAAAACAGAACAAGGAGCAGGGTTGCATTAGGCTCTGTTTGACTTTAAATGGCAAATGCAATTCTGATGGTGATGCTTTGTGTATTGTTCTTTCTAGCACTCAGGCAATCAAGATGTGGGAAGTTTCCCATTGGAGTAGGGAGGCATATTCCTCCTCAGGGCTTTCTTCAACACCTGCCACATATGAAATAGATTTTTCATGTTTCAGAAAGCTTGATTACCAGTGCCTGCCTCCATACCCCTGCCCTCACCAGTGACTGTTTTACAGAGCAGTTTTTCTGCTGAACAATATAGCTGTGAAGTACAGCAGATTTATTCCACGTGGGTCAGTGAATGTCCAGTCCATAATGCATAGTTCCATTTGCCATCACGGTTCTTGTTAAACATCAGCTTTCCTCTGAGGACTGTGTGTGACACCAGCTGCTGGAAAGCCTTTTTTCCCTGGAAGTTCATACCAGTGATGCACAGGGCCAGAGTTTAACCAGGGCCTCCTAACGAATGACTGCAATACAATCCACTGAGCTTCAAAAGACCTAACCACCAACTTGACTGTATATTTAAAAATATTTTTAAATGCAATGAACAATTCCATGAGCATTAGGAAATACCAACAAGAACAGCTTATTTTTCCAAACTTCTTCAAAATCTTTGGCTCTTATGGAAGAATTCTGTAGAAAGATACAGGAAAAAAAATAAATGTCTCTGAAGAAGTTTGAGGTTAGAAGGTTAATAGAAAAATCATATCTCTGGTTTGAAATGTATTTATTTTTTCTCAGTGCACCTTGATATAGCATTTTGTTGGACATCGAAAGGGAGGAATCTATCAGAAAGTAACGTTTTCTAATCTAGTCGATTAGAAATGAAATAAAGACTCTCATCCTATGAATCCAGCAACTGTGAAAGGCAGATAGGAAATAATTTGTCAATAGATTTCCAGATACCGCAAGGATGTGGGAGGTTAGGGCAGGTACACACCTCTGCACAGAACCATAATTTGTCTAGGTTTTTTTCCAAGCAGCTCAGGGAAAGCAAATAGTGTTTTGTGAACCTTTTCAGGAGAGGGCAATAAGGAAACAGACTCTCAACAGCTGCTGCCTTTAAAATTGGTTTTCAGGTATTCTCAACACTGCCTTCTGGTCCATTCAGCAGGCAAGAAGAGCCAAAGGAAGATTTCATGTAAGAACCAAGGGAAAAACTATTCCAGTAGTTTAGAATGCTGTTCAATAGGTTTTGTGTTGAAAACTGGGTGTCCTTTTTCCAAGATTTGCATTTTCAAAGTGAATATAGGCATCCAAGTGGCCAAAATAAGTCATGGTGGGCATCTAATTCCTTCAGCCTGTTGCAAACCCAGCCTGGGATCATTGATCAAACTAATAAAGGAGCAGCAGGAGTTGGTTCAAGCAAAGCTCATATTTAAGATACTACAAGTTACAGCCGACAACCAAGTGATTTTATCTGGCATGAGAAGAAAGTCCTAAGCACCAGTAAGTGCATTAGCCTTGCCTGGCAGTGAGTTTTTGTGAGTCTATTTATAGCCTATAGAAAGTAAGAGAAAATAATCTGAAACAGAGACAGCAGTTGTTTGGCCAGAGTTAGAAAATCAGCTGCTCTAGTGGTACGGCTTGCCCTTGGCCCAAAATGCTTTGTTCTGCTTTCCTGCCTGTCTGTCCACACACATTACCCCCTCACCTATCCAGCTGGGCCAAGGGTCCAGGACCTCAGGAAATCTGTATTATCACAGGAGCAGTTTTAGCTAAAATATGGAGAGTACAGCCCTGTTGAAAGAGCATCCAAAAGGCAGTTGTTCTCTCCCAGAAATATTTTAGTAGCAATAACATTTTTTTTCTTTCCATTTTGGATCCAGCTTTGCCTTACAAAAACTTCAGGATTTTAAGTGAAAGCTATTCTGCTTCCATCAAAAAGCCCATTCTTTCAAAAAGCCTTGTTGAGAGAGAAAACAGCCTCCCTAGATACTCTCAGGAGCACTGAATGTGGTGGTGTCAAAACCTCCGCAGGCCTTCCTAAATACCTACACTTCTCCATGCAGCAGCCCCCAGTGCCAGCTTGCTTATATTCCTTCTATGTAGGAGTAGAGGAGCTGCAGATACAGCTGCAACAGGAGGTATCGTTCTTCCCTGCAACAGAGTGGATGAATAGCTCAGTGATTCTGGACTGCTAAATGAATAGCCATGTTACAGACTCATCCGAGGGTTAAACGATGCTGAGGTGTTTGCTGCGAAGGTCTCCTCCTTGCTGCCCTCACTTTCAGGAGAATACAAAGGAGCCTAATTTCTAGCAGCTGATGTCCATCAGTGTGAGGAGGAGCTGGGGGAGAGAGGAATTTATTTTTGCAGTTGAGGCTCTGGAAGAGGCATTGCTGTGTATCTGGAAAGCACCTGCTTAGCCCAGCATTCAGGCTGTGAGCTGGACATTGGCCTGGTCAGTGCAATAGGCAGTTTTCCTCTGGGTGATTGTGGTTTTCTATGAACGCTTGAAGCTTTAAATAATGCTTTACAATACTGAAAATAACACTTAAAACTTTCCTGTTGCTAACATCATCTTCTCCTATGTGATACAAGACCAGGGATGCCACTGTGGCTGGCCCAGACGTGTTAAACTGGGGTTAGAGCAGCAGCTGGCAGAAGAGCAAAGAGGTGTGTTCCACATTTTTGTGGACTGGAGTTGAGATGAATGCCTGCAGCCTGGGTGCTTTTGGCTTAGAGAGAGAACAAAACAGCTGCACGGAGGAGATCGTGGAGATTGTTGCTGTTTTGAGAAGCTGTCAGTTGGCAGGAGGGTGGAGGATCACAAAATGAAGAGTGGAGTCTGCTGGTGGAAGAAGCTACTATAGCTTCAACAAGGGAAGGTAAAATGGAGTGATTCTTTCTTGAAACCAGCCATTAGTAAACTGAAGTGGAAAGCTTTCCCCCGGTCTTGGCTTTTCAGCTTGAAAAGGAGGAGATTGAAAGAACATTTTAAATTCCTGCAGTGCAAACCTGCATGAAGCTCTGAGTCCCTGAGACAAGGAGCAGCACGTTTCCCTGCTGCACAGCAGAGAAAGGAGCTATGAGCATGGGATCTTGCCAAGGATACTGGAGATCATCCCCAGAAAAAAGTGGAGAATTTGTGTTCTGGTTGATCAGCTGAGTAGGTGCTGTGCACATCTAGAGCCATTGTGTGGGTTCATGGGACAGGGAAGGATGGAAGGCTGTATATTGGGAGCAGGGAGGAGACTTGCTGGAGAGGAATCTCAGCACTGAATTGTCCTGGAGCTCAGTCATCTGGCAGGTTTTGTCACAAGGTATGTCATACAGGAGATGCTTGTGGAAAAATAATGCTGAAAAGGCAGTGGGGAGCCAGATTCTGATGATCAGAGAATCATCTGCGTGGCCCACAGGAAAAAAATGGTTTGGCTGCTTCCATTTAAGCAGCAATAAACAGCAGAGCACAAGGAGAGGAAATGCAAGGTCTTAAATGAATCCAATTACTCATGCCATTAATTTAGATTTACTTGAGTAGTTAGAGCATGCTAAATAAACAACAATTGATTAGTTAGATCATGTTCATTTGAAATTTAACCACGAGTGGATGGGCATTTATCTTACAGCATAATTGTAAAGGTCTGCCAATATATTTCTGTGTTATTTAAAAGGAGGACAACCAGACTTTTAGTTCTTAGGTCTGCAGTTATTCCCAGGATCATTTTCTTCTGCAAGATTTTTTCCCAGCCTAAGTGATAGCGCTGAAGTGTTGACAGATATAGGTGACATTATCACATGCAGCAATTTAACTAGTCACATAAAAGAGAATGAATAAACCCTAAGGTTTGATTCTGACAAAACAGACAAACAAACAACAACAACAACAAAAAATGAGAAATCATTTCTTCTGGGACTTAAAGTCTTAATCAGAAACTAAGTAGAATGATTATAAAGTAATGTGCTTCTTAACCACATTACTATCAGCCAACATTTCCTGTCCATTAATGTTTCTGAAGCTGCTCCAGAGATGAAAATGGAATTTTAAAAATAAGTTATTATTTCCTCTGGTGGAAACAGAATTAGGAAGTAGGTGCATGTAAAAGCAGAACATTCTCTGATGTTTGGGGGTGTACATAACCTTCTCTCTTGCAGATACGTTATGATTTTTATCACGCATATTCATTTCTTCACTCCATGAACTCCGTATTTACTTCCAGTCAGTCTGTTTTCTGTACACTGTTTTTATGATGGAAACACTTTGATATAAAACCGAGTCCTCCCATCCATGGAATATATGTGGAGAGGGAGCAAAATATTAAAATAAGCTCGGTGTTGTGAATCATAGAAGCATTCTGCCCATGGCTTGTTAAAAAAGTAACAAAGGTTTAGGTGGCAAAACTGGTCTGTTTCCTTGCAGATTTTATGCTTCTTTCATTTGGTGGTTCTCACTGTATACCAGCTCAGTTCTTTTTATCCGTATCATTTTCCACATCTCTGAATGCCTGAGTCAGTCTTTTTTAAAGTGTGCCCTTGTAGATCAAATATTATCTTCTCTAATGCATTTTTAAAGAAATTAAAGTACTCTCAAGTTCCTCCTTGGGAAATAATCAGATCTTGCAATTTTGTAATATTTCAATTGTGTTGGGCTTGTATTTTGAGCAGACAATTTTATATGCCATCTTCTAATTAAAATGAAGAGAGATTATCAGCGTATTACATTTGCTTCCCATCTGGTAATTTCTCTTTTAAAAATAAAATCTATTTTGCTTAGGGAAAAAAAGCCTGAAACCAACACTGCAAGTGCTAAACTGATATCGATACTGCCAGTGCAACAAAGTCTTCCAAAAGATGAGGATGACCTTAGTATAGGCAAAAAGTCTAGTAGTACAGGGTGAGGACATCTTGGTGGAGAAGGGGTAGGATTGGTCCTGAATGGTGTAGGGAAGAAGGAAGATGATAATTCTTGAAGTCTAGCAGTAGAAGGTGAGGATATCTTGATGGGGAAGAGAGTGAGATGGGCCTAGAGTATTTTACCTCTCCAGATCATTTAGAATTGTTGGAGCTTTTTCTCAAACTTATGGTATTCCCCTTTCACCAATCTGCAGGTCCTATGAGAATGACTACAGTCCATATGCTAAGTAGCATAAATAGGTTTAGAAATATATGTATATTAATGGTGTATTTATCACATGTGAATACTAGGAGCAAGAGTACAGCTAAATAATCATTTTGTTATATGTGAAGCCATTCTTACACTCCCCCTTGGTTCGCTCTTGTTAGCGTTAGCAGTGGTGTCGATTTGGTACATGAGGTGTAGGTACAGATTTTCAACTTCAGTCTTGACTTCATCACCGTTTCCCCAGCATGTCAGGAACGTATCCTCCCTGCAAGCTGTGATGCTCTGAATTCCCAGCACTGAGTTCAGCAGGTGCCTACACGTGCTCCTTCCAGAGCCAGCAGCAAAAACATGTGCTCCAGACTGATTCTTGTAATTCTCCACTGCTTTATTCCACTATAATGTCTGTGCCAAGAGCCATCTTTGCTGCTCAGTGACTGCCCTGGAGTTCTGCTCCCCGGGGAGAGCAGCAAAAAGACTTTTTTTTCTCAGCTCCTAGTCCAAATTTTCCTGACCTTTTCAACTGAAGGATTGTATAATTCAGAAGAAGAAATACAAATAAACAAATTCCAAGGGCACGTTGATTCAGTGAGGCTACATAAATTTTCATTTATAAAAGCCTAAAATAAAGCTGAACTCTTAAATGAATCCTAAATTGAATTCATTTTTCTTTGTTGGCTGTTTTCTTGGTTTCTCAATGCCTGGAATCAGTAAATGAGGAATAAATTATAATAAATAATATCAAATAAATTGTGTCCCCAGGCAGCACAGTCAGGACTGTTGTGGTTGTTCCTGGCTCAACAGTCAGCAAAGGGCTGCCATACTGATTTGGAAGATTCCTGGCTACTCTGATCCTTAAGCCAGCAGCTGATACCAAGGTGCTTTACACCAATGGTGATGTTGATGCATTTTTTCCCACAAGGGCAGTCCACTGAGACTTCTGGAGGGCTTAACTCTTAATGACTCTTAGCAGAGCCTTCAGCTGTGTCAGAAGGACTGCTGTGCTGTGTTGAGGTAAGGATGCTTTTCCTTCAGCTTTCTCTCGCACACATTATGCACAGAACATAAGAGATAATTAAACTTATTTTTCCTTTTCAATGAGAACCTCCATTCAGGCATAAAGTGGGTGCCAAAGAATTTGTCTTCTAGTAGTGGGTCTCAGTCTGATATCCAGGTAGAACCCTGGCTCAGCATTGACAAGGCAGTGGTGTTACTGTTGGATACCAAAGCAAAAAAGAAATTTAGCCCTGAACTTATTGTGTTGGGCTCCCTCTCTGGCATCACTGCCTCCACAGAGATGGGTAGCATTTTGTTAGCACATGAGAACACAAATTCAATACAGATGATATTTGCTTTGCAAAGCAATAAACTGAGCTTAATCATTTTAACTGTTTGGTACTTTAAGACAGTTTTGAGCACAGAACATTTTCAAAACCCTATCACAGTGTTAAACAGTCAGCGCTTAGCAGACGTGTGGGGTGGAGATGAGGAAGCTGAGGCGCGGAGGTTAGGAGAGATGCCTTGAAGATGAGCAGTGGCAGGATTGCAATTAGCATTCTCTGATGTCTAATCCCGCTTTATTGGGTGATGATAGAGCAAGTTTGCAACCAGCATGGTGCGTTTCTTATTCCAAGGGGGCATGGCAGTGTTTAATGTATTGGGACAAGATATTCTTGCAACAGTGCACATCTGCACATCCCCAGCTCCAGCCTGTGTCAGGAAATAATTCGATTCCCTGTAATTAGATTCAAAGGGCAACAGCTCCAGTTCCTCCTCATAGGTCAGTGAGTTCCAATAAAGGGCAACCGAGGAACCGGCCAGACCAATTAGCACATGAGTACCCAATCAATTACTGCAAAATGGCCTAAAATGCACAGCAGAATAAAGCTGGACCTTGCCATTTCCGACACAAACAATCGCTTCCAATTAATATTGCAGCCATGTGCAAAATACCTGCCACAGCTTCACAGATATTCAAAAACAACAGCTGGTCTTTTCATGAAGGCTTGCAGTTGCCATCCAGCACCAGTTGGAAGTTCATTGTTTCCATTATACTGTGTAGATGTGTATATATATATATATATAGCTATATGTACAGTTATGGGTGTAGCTGTTGGTATTGTCTCCCTAGGAAGGATGCCTGCTTGTATGTATCTGTGTGATGGAAAGGTCCTGTTCATTAGTTTGGGATGTATATTCTATTAAGTACATATTGAATATGCATCTCATTTTCATTTCAATTAGGATCTGAGGGCTGATTTCATTCATGTCTATTGATTCCTTCCAGGCCATTTGCATTTTATTCTGTTCATTATTATTTATATGCTCTGTGCTCTCAGAGTAATTTAAATATCCCTCTTGTGATTGCCCATAAGTGATGAATTATATGTCCTCCTTCAAAAAACCAACACAACAAACCCTGTGCTAATCCTTTGATTTTTCTCTGTGCAATTATGGAGCTTGCTGTACGCAGGCTCTGGTGCCTTCTGTTGAGTTGGGAGCAGGTGATCTATTGCACAGTGAAGATGATTTACGGCATGAGATGCCACTGTACTGCAGTTCTTCAGCAGAAAGACATGGTTCACCCCCAGCTCTTGTGGTGAGCATTTCCCTGCTCTGGCAGGGCTCTGGTCTGTAGGAACAGTGCTGTCTGCAGTGTGACAGCTGAATTGGATGCTCCATCTCTTTACAAAAGCTCTTGAGCTTCAGCTTCGTTCCCATGTCCTTTCACTTCCCAAGCACACCTTCTTGTCTGCCATTTCAGAGTGTCATGGGTTTAATTAAATGCCCTCCTCCTCTTTGTGCAGGAAGGCTGTGGGTTTTTTTTTTTTTTTTTTAGCTGAGATACTGCATTTAAAGGATTTTTCAGAGGGAGGTTTTAGTTCAGTGGTTACCATGTACAGACAGATACATGTGGCTGAATTTACCTGGTCCTTGACCTGCACGAAGAACAGGAGATTCTTCCTGACACTTGGAGGCTCCCCAGTGCCTTCTGATGTTTTGACAGGTACTGCCTGATATTAGATATGCACAATCCTTGGTTTGGAAAGAGAACTTTAAAAGAGCTGGAATTGTATTTAAATTGCAAACAAATTGTGTTTGCTTTGGAAGAAGTGTGCAATGATTGTTGCATACTTAAACGTCGCTCTACATCTGAAAATGCTTTGGGGGGATTTAAGAAGGTCGGCACATTAATTCTGACAGGAACATAAGCTCACATATTGTTTTGATCTGTCTTAACAATGCTGGAAGGACACAAAAGTGCAATAACACAATACAAACTGAATGAGTTTAGATGTAGAAAAATGTTATTTGCTTGAATGGGTTTTGATGCAAATGAAAATTAAAAAAAAAAAAGAGAGAGAGAGAAGCAAAGGAGAGCCTTTTTTTTTTTTTTTTTTTGGAAAAGAAATGAGTCCCTCTGTCCACAGTTGAGGCTTTCAGCCACCCATCAGCTAAAGCAGAGGTATCACATACAGCAAGGAAAGGAGGAAACCTCCGCTGCCAGTCTGGTGCTGCTGTTCTCTACCCCCAGGGGAACCCTGGGCTTTGATACCAAGGTGCCACAGAAGGCAGAATGTTACAAGACACTTCTTCAGCACACGTGTATATTAAGAACAGGCTTAAATGGGGTGGATGTTATTTACAGATTTTATTTTTGGGTCTCCAGTCATCATATTAACTGATTAATAATTAGTATCCTGGCTGCTCCTGGGGATTCTTACAGGGACTCCAAGGCTGGGACAATAGAAGCTCCTCAGCCCATTTGTAGGGTACATATGGGGGAGAGGTGTAGGACAGATATTGGGGCAGAACAGCAAAGCTTTCCAAATAGAACAGAGAAGAGGAGATATGGCCAAAGTTTTAATTCCTTATAGCAAAATATGTGCATTATGCACCCTTTCCTTCTTCCCAGTACAATTATTTTGAGGAAGCATATTAATATGTTCTGTAATGCACATCGAGGTTGCTGATCAAAGCGAGCCGTTTCAGTTTGCTGTGTATCAGTAGGTGGAGTTTCAGCTGTTTATTTTTAACTGTAAAATCCTGCCTGGCTTGTGTTTTGGCCATAGGCTGATGCATGTCCTTTCTTGCTAGGCTGCTGAAATCAGCAAATCCTTTAACTGAGCTTTGAGCGGTTCTTTCTCTCAGAAAATTTAAAATCTGTCCTGCATCTCATTGAAACGGAGGTGCAATCTTCACCAGCGGGTCCTGCCCTGCAGTTATTTGCAGCTATTCATTCAACCTCATCTGTACTTCAAAAAACTGATTTGAATTCATTGAAATTTGAAGTATCCTGGATGTAAGCGTAGGTGGAAAAATGATGATTTTGTCTTTAACCAAAACTTATCTCTTATGGGGAAATACATCAGAAGCTGAAGGACGCCCTTTGGCAGAGGTTGTTTTCAAGAACAGACCTGGTGAGCAGCAGAGGACAGGCTGCTCTTGTAGTCCTGGCCTGAATCAAGTTGGGATCCCTCTGTTCTGAGACAGAGCTCTACAATGCTTGGCTATAGGGCTCTTTTTAATTACCAAACCACACTGCCAGAGCTGCTTGACCTACTGCCCTACAGAAGCTGAGTGTCTGTGATATACATGGGACGTAGATATTTTCACAATTGTAGCTCAATGCCTCCTACCTGCATGAGCTCAGAAGACTTGTAATAGGGGAAAGGGGGGGGAGCAAGGGCTCAATAAGCTGTCCCTGGAGCTTGCTGTTACTGTACCAAGCTAGGGAGAGAGTTTCTGGAGTTCCTGTTACCAGCTGTCAGATATAATCTGCTCTGAAACCCAAGCCAGCTTCCAGGTCACATTTGTGAGCAAATCTGTCATCTGAGCTGGATTTTCAGGGCCTTGTAAACTGCAGAAGCCGCTCCTAATTACACACTTCATTTGTAAAAGTTACTTATTCACAGAAATATGGGAGAAACTGATCTCTTTCCAAATAAATCCTAAACTTTTCCTGTAAAGAGCTGTAGCTGAGGGGCTCACGTCTTCTTTCCTGGCTTCTGGGATGCACCAATGAATTCCTGAAAAGATAAGTTTGCTTATTTCATTGTTGTAAAAATGAAAGTCCATTTAGTTCATTGTACAAAAGGCCCTGTTGACGTTAGAGCCCATGCTTAATAGAAGTCAATTATGTTGTACATACCCCTTGAAAAAAAGAAAGGTTCGTGACTCTTTCATATATAAACAGGCTATTCCCTAATTTATCTTGGAATAAATGCTATTAAGCAGGCTGTAATGCAGCAGAACAGATCAGAGGGCTCTGTCCTCACCTCTCCAGGCAGCCACTGAAGATGGCAGAGTGGTGCTCGCTCCCCGAAAGCAGTCTGCTCAGTTATTTCACTCCTTGAGCTTAAGTTACTGCCGCTGTCTACAAAGGCAAAACTGTAGGCTGCACGATGGAGATAAGACAGAACTGAAGCACTTGCAGATGGCAGTCGCTATAGAACAGCACAAAGGACTCTTTAATTAAGTCTTCCCTTCCCCTCATTAAAATTCAGGAAAGATTACCAAGGAATTTGTACTGTATCTGGAAAACAAATCATAACAATTACAGCAGGCTGCCCCAGGCTGGCTAGATTGTAGCTTATTATTCCACAAAGGCTTGATAAATGTGTAAATTTATATAGGAGGCTTCTGCCTGTCATCGTCACTGTGCAGAGACTCGCTCCTTTCCATATCCAGTTTTAGAAGGAAGACCAGCTGGCTAGAGTTCCCTGAGTTATTTGCTGTTGTTGTTGAATTTTTAAAATACATATAAATTATGTCTCCCATCTACAGTTTATCTACAAGCTGTCAAACTGGGACTCATTCATGCTCTTTTTGATGCCTACTGAAAATCCATCTAGCGGCTCAGTTAACCCCCTGGCCTCACATCCATTAAACATCACAAAAAAACGAAGGCATTCCAATTATAAACTTGCATTTTTAAATGCCGCGGGCTTCTCTTTGAGGAAAGAAGCAAGCTTAAAAGCATAATTGTTTTGTACCTATGAGCCTAATTGCCTCATGGTCATAAAACAGGTTGGTTTGTGTACGTGTGCACATCTCTAATGTCAGCCTGTGTTTTCCCTCTAGGTGATAAAATGATAGCTTGAGGGGGGGGGGGGGGGGTCTGAGTGAACCAACCATTACATGCAATTCCACTTAAAAGGGCAGCTTTCAACAAAGATCGGGGCTAGATCTGTTCATCTTCATCACAGCCTTTGCCTATGTGACTCCATGGAGAAGTCTGGAGCCATGGTGTAAATTATTGATAAGGCCCATGGATTATTGTACCAGGGGGACTTCTGGGAGCATCTTCACCTGTTTCTCTGTACGAATAGGCCAGAAAGCTTCTATGAATTAACATCTGGATGAAGACCAGAGGTTTGGAAAAGATGTCCACTCTTAATTAAAACATATCTATCACTGGATAATCCTTTACTGATTCTGGGGAAGTGTTGCCAGTGGCCGTGCTGTTTAACAACCATCTTTTAGGCAGACAGATCCACATTCAGCTCTTGGCTGTTTGATTTTTTTTCCACTTTTGCCTACAACACCAAGAGCTCTCACTTTTGACTTTTTCTTCCTTTGGCAGCTATTAGAGATGATGATGTGTGGCCCATAGGCTCATCAGCAATACACTACATGATTAGATGCCTTTTTTTTTTTTTTTTCACCTGGTACTATTTTGCTCAACTTTGATGTGTGTTCTGAACCCTCTTTAAGTTTTCAGCATCCTTAAAGTTGGAGCATCATACTGGGACATGTTATCTAATTGAGCCAATGTCTGTTCCCAATACATTATCTCTACTTTTAATACTCTCATTTTGTATCCATGGCTTCACCAGGACATCACTAGACTGCCATTGCCAGTTACAGCACTGAGATCTTTTCTGGAGCCATCAGGTACAACTAGGTGTTGTAAGAGTGGTATCAAACTACAGGTACTAGAGCTAGATGCCAAAAATTCCTACTCCAGCCATGCTCAGGAAACTGGGGAATTTACTGAGGTTGATGATATGTCATAATATTAGCAGACCACTATTCTTTAGCCACAATGTGTAGATATTGTGTAAAAACAGGTTTACAGATCCCAGCGAGACTGGAGACTTTCTTATGAATGTCACTAAAGCTCCTTTCAGAGACATTAAGGTTTGACAAAGTTCTTTTCTAGTCTATCCCCTGCTTTTGGTGATTTTTCCTTTTCTTGCAAGATTTTAATGTTCAAACACACGTGGACCCCTTTTAAAAGAAAATACCAGAGGTTTCCACAGTGCCCGAGAGCTCAAAGAACTTTGTGAGCTCTTTGCAAATATTTACATTCTGCTCAGTTTATTTCAGTGGTACCTTGAAGACAGGAATTTGGGGTCTCAAGCCACCATTCCATGACACCAGCTTAGCTACACTGAACATGAGGGTCAGGTAAAGCCAAACTCTGCCACTTCACACTCTGCAAGTTAAAGAGCAGGACTGTATGTGATGTGACCAAAGCTGTGATGAGAGACTTGGCAGAGTGGAAGGGAAAACACTTTGAGCTTCCTATAGGACGGAAAAGAACTTAAGGACTTGTGGTTTTATTCTTTTTCTTTTCTGTCTTGAATTTAAACAACTTTTGTCATTGCATCTCTGTAAATAATCCAAAGGAGATCCTCAGCAACCTGTCCAGAACTAGTTCTCATTCTTAGTTTTTATCTAAACAACTCTGGCTGAAGTTACCCAATGAATCAAAGTTTTCAGCTGATCACGAAATTAATAAATAAGGTGACACATTTGATCTCCATTCTGGATGAGATTTCCTATTTCATGCTTCAGTTGTCTGAAGCAAGAATGAGAGAGGGAGAGATTTTTTTTTCTTGTGGCTGTAAGGAAAGCTGATGAAAGATTACCTTAAAATCCCTCACAAGGGATGAACAAGCAAGAGAGATTATTTTCTCTTCCCTTAAAAAAGATAAAAGCTAAGGAATAAATAAAATAGAAAGGGGCACGCTTTATATTGATTTCCTGGATCTGCTTGCATTAAAGCATCATTCTCCCAGGGACTGCAGGGAGAGACGAGCTCAGATGAAGAGATGAACAGATGCCACTGGCGTGTGGGCTGCCTACCAACACGACGTGCGGATGCAGTGACGCTCGCCTTGCTGCCCACACACGCCTTCCAGGGCTTCTGTTTGCAAGTCCTGCCCAGTCAAGTGTCTTCAGCTAGCACTCAAGGCCCTGTCCTCAAAGACATGTTAATTTGGAGAAAAGGGAGGCCTCCTGTGCTGAAAAATGGGGGGGGGGGAAGGGGAATGTTGCAGGTTTGGAGGGTTTTTTGCATACTTTTGCAAAATGTGGAGGGTAAGAAGCATGTCTTGGGCGTCAGCTGATTAAGTGGCTTCTAGTTCCTGGGCTAAGATAGTTCTGCTGTGTTGAAGGGTGCTGTGAAGAGGCAGATGTCCTTCAGCAGTTGGAAAAAGAAAAAAGCCTGGGCATGTGTTCGTGCACATACACACACAGGACATAAGCAAGCATTCTTTTTTAAAATTATGCCATTGATAAATTTTAGTAAGTTAAATTTAGTAAGTTAGGGGGATTGGACTCGATGATCGCTGGAGGTCCCTTCCAACCCCTACAATTCTGTGATTCTGTGATTTAAATATATATGTTAATAGAAATCAATTAATTTCTATTAATTATTAGAATAAAGCCCCAAATTCTGTGCAGCAGTGGTAAGGGGATATGTAAATTAAACAGAATCATAGATGTGTAGAGTTATGGAATTGTTAAAGCTAAAAAAGATCACTGAGATCATCTAGCCCAGCCATCAACCACCAGGCCCACCCAACCAGGTTTTGAAAGACTCCCCAAGATTTTCTCACTCTCTTCTTTCAGTTCAAAGAGACTACGAAAAAAAAGTTTGAAAAAAATGTTGGAAAAGTTTTTCTTTGTACTGATTCTTTAGTGGTAACAAATTACATCAGCTCTGTGCTTTGGTTCCTAGTTAAAATGCCTTTACCTTTGTATAATCATTTTAGTGCTGGGTGTTATAGGCATACCTAGCAAAAATAACAAGGGTTAACTCCATTTTCCCATTCTCAATCTAGCCTTAATAGCAAGAAGAGTGTGGATTTCTTGTTTTCTCTTCACCAGGAGCTGCGGCAAAAGGCTCATTATCTCTCATTGGTGATGAATTCATGAGCTAAACAAAAATTTCTCTACTGTTCAAGAATGCATTAAATGTTCCCAATATACATTCCAGCAATTTAATGAGTTTTTGCGTGTGTGTATAAAAATGTTAACTTATAAATAAACCTTTATCCCTTTTATGATTCTTTATGCCGTAGCAAATTAACACCACAAGCACTGGGTTGTGTTACTTGGTAGAGTTTGGGTTCTCTTGTACCTGTTCAGCCCAAAGAAATCGCAGGCTGCTTCATGCTACCTTTGAGTCTTGGGCTGGGTGAGCTCAGGGACTACCAGCTCTTAAATTCATACGAGCTTCTCAGAAGCTGAATGTAAAAGAGACAACAGAAGCTGACGACAGGCTGCAAGATAAAAAGGGATGGGAGTTTCCAGCTGTGGAAATCCCTGAGCTGGGCTTGGCCTCCTCTACCTGCAGCCTGCTACTCCTATTCATTTAGCTCCTCTGTGTGAGAACAGCAGTCTGCCAATGTGGCACTCCTTGCTCCCTTGGAAGACCAAATTGTACCAAAAACTGCAGTCAGTTTCTTCTGCATGAAGCATCCCTGAAGAAGTCAGAAACCTCTCAACCAGGAGACTTTTCCTCTCTCCAGATCTGATTCTCTCTTAGTTCAGGTTTCATCCGCCCAGACTTGGGTGAGATCCTAATAAAAATAAGACAGTGTGTACTTCAGAAGTAAAACTCCTTCTTCAGGCTTGATTGTGTCTTGGAGCTTCATCTGACTCACAAACACCTGAAGTCAGCTCTCTTCTCTGCAATAACAGATAAAGTAGAGCAGATTTTTTTTCCCTGGCTCTATTGAAACCTCAGTTTTTTCAGAAAGCGGAGTGTAAATCGATGAGCCTTTTCCCTACAATTATCACTGATAGCTGTATGTGGCAATTTGCAGAGCAGAAAGCAGACTCTCTCTTTCCTGTAGTTTGATCCCCTTTCCTCCTGTATTCTGTTGCCTGCAGGAGATTCAGAGGGCAGCAAGGCTGAGAAAACTGTGTGGGATGAAACCCTAAACAGGAAAGAATCTGTTGTGCAAAATGCCTTTTGTCAGCTGAAAATTGTACTTGCAAAAAAAAAAAAAAAAAAAAAGCAAAAAAAAAAAACTAAAACCAAAAAACCAACCCTGCAAACCCCAAAGCTTGTGGTTAAATAGTAGTGTTTTGAACTCTAATTTATACTGACAGCACAATGGAACTACTGCTAGGGCTCTGCCTCCTCTCGCCCCGTCACAGCAAGAGTGTTATTAAGTGATAAATCAATTTCTTCGAGGCAAACTGGAGATTAAGTCTTTTTACAATGTTCATTTGCAATTGAAAGCAAATAGAAATACCTCAGAAGAGGGGCTTGGTGACCCATTTTGAGGACCAGGCTTGAATAAATGCCCCATAGGGCAGTACAAGGCTGTATTCTGTGGTACAAGTCTGGAGGGAGTGTTACGCCTCAGAATCTGGTCCAAGAACAATTTCTTCTTTAACTTAATAAAGACTGTGAGCACAAATTTTCGGTTTAAATGGTCACTGCTGGCAGAAATGTCATTCTTTGGATGCTGTCCCAGGCAAGGGCAGAGCCAGATAGCCCTGCAGAAGAATCGGAAGCCCAGTGTACAGTAGATCCAGCAGTGACCTGCTCCACAGATGTGCTTCCTTCTGTCCCCCCAGAGCAAAAGGCTCTGCGACAAGCAGCTTTACACCCACTGGATATGCACTGGGTGAGAATCTGCCCGATTTCCTTCATTCTGTTTTATTCAATCACCTAAAATGGAATCCCATCGAGGTTGGATTGATGCTCAGATACCAAACGCCTGAGCGATGGGGAACGGCAGGAAGCACCGCAATGGGGACACAATTAGGAGATCAAGGTGAGCTTCTGGGGAGGTGGCTGCTTTCTTCTCCCTGCCAATACTCCTCCAGCTGTGCTGGAGGATGTGGTGACAGCCCAGCATTGCTTTTCCACTGGGCGTGAAGCCAGCTGCTTGAGAAATATGATCACCCTTCTGCTTCTCTTTGCTTTAAGGAGCTTTCTGGCAGCACGTCTCATCGCACCTCTTGTGCTTTCTGGCTCAGCAACCTCTGTAGCATCTCACCCAGCTTATAAATGCACTGTGCTTGTCTTCAAAGGGTTCTTTGGGTCAGCTTTAGCTCCAGGTTTAGCATTTGCATTTTCCACTGAGCCAGGAGAGCTTTTCTTTGATTTTGGGGAGAAAGTCTAAAAATGACCTTCCTTTCTGTTTGGCAGATGCATGACCATGAGGAAAGAGGAGGAAGAATCTTTCTGAAGCTTCAGCCGTGCTGGAGCAGAGCCCTGGTGTGGGACAGGGTTTGTGAACACTTACTGGCCCATTCCTAGTGAAATTTGAGCAACCCTAATAGCTGGAGCATCAGGCTGTTTGCAGTCCTGGTCCCTGTACAGTGCAGCACTATAGGGAGGATCTCTCGAGAGACATAGGGGAGGTGTGAGGGGATGGCAGCCCTTGGGGCTGGGGGTGATGTGGAGATGCCTGCAGCTGGCACACTGCTGTGCATCAAGGGCCTCTGCTCAGCGCCTTGCAGGCTTTTCCCTAACATTAATAGGCTCAGAGTGTTCAGAGGTCTCATTAACAATGCAGCAGCAATACGCAGTGAGTAACAGTGTTGTTCTGCAAATGGCACTACTTGGGATCATTACTACAGATTGCCTGAGCGTTATGCCTCTCCCAGCTCCAGTTTCATTCGAATCCAACCAGATTCCATCAAACATCTAAATGCAAGTTGATATTCAATTGCAGCGGAAAGCATTTTGCTGGCGGCGAGTCACAGCTTTCCACCAAAGGCCTCGGTGGTTTTTCAATCACTCACTTCATCTCAAAGGTGTTAGTTTATTGCTAAGTACCGAGAGGGAAGGCAGAACATAGCAAATAGATGGGAGCAAACCTCCAAACCACAGCTGAGCAGCACACAGTGTGCTTTGTCCCCAGAAAGCTATTTGTTTTTGTTTTTTTCTTTCAGATTTTCCGCCTTCTCTAAGGCTGGTTATATTTGTAGAGTGTTTTCAGCAGGAGTTTGAAATTGGGGTTCCCCTTAGTGGACCACAGTCAGACACAAACATGTTTACACTGAAGATTCAGTGTTAAAATTGTGATTTCAAAGGAAGAGCCACAACAACCCTGGAGTCTTTTGGCTGGTGCATTCAACCTCTTTTCATCTCACGTTACACACATCAACTTTAGCTTAAATTAAAATTTTTACTAGATTTCAGTCCTTCAGAAATAGAACCCGAAAACCTTGAAAGGCATCACTTGCCTTCCTCCAAATCTTTCTTGTTTGCATATTTTTCTACTTATCTGGGAATTGCCCTTGCTGGACTTAGCACTGACACAAACAGGACCTAATCTCAGGGACGAAAAAAGAGTAACAAGGCCCTGAAAGAGGCCAAAATGACACTGAATGCTTATGAAACCCGAGTCAGTATCTTGCACACATGCAGGGCACGCTGTCAGTACCAATGCCAAGTTGCCACAAGCCATCTGATAAATGCCCCAGACGGATAACACTAAGAATGCAGGGAGAGACTGGGAGGTGGCTGTGGGAAGGACGTGTTCTGTGGTCAGGTCTCTGGGAGAGGGCAGAGAGAGGTGGGTGCTGGAGGGATGTCAGGATAGGACACTAAGGACCAGGTTCAGGCCAGCTCCGGGATGATTGGGCTGTATGATGGAATCCAGCTTTGACACAACAGTTTCTTTTCTGCAGGGTCACGAGAACAGAGGTGGGCAGCCTTGGAAATTGGGTGACCGGAAATTTCCATGCTCTCACTCCTGAATTTGGGGCACGGTGATGTGTGTCTGCAGTTCAGCTGAAGAAGTAATTGAAAGTGGTGCCGTGGCCATCAGCTCCTGATCTCCCATTGCCATTTACCTGCAGGCCATGCCACTGGGGTGGTGACATTGATCGTTTGCCACCAGCCACCAACCCAGGCAAGGAAGCAATGCCAAAGTTCACATGGGCTGTCCTAGGGGTGCAAATGTGGTAGTGCAAATGGTTTAGGAGGCATCTCCTAGCACAAAGCACCTGGATCAGCTCTGCTCAGCACAAGGCCTCTCCCAGAGAGCCAGTTTTCTTTTTCATGTAATGTAGTCATGTCTTAACAAGAGGGAGAGGACTGTAAATATTGCATGAAGCAGGGAAGGGAGGTATGGGGAACAGTGGCATCTAAACACAGAGTGCTATTGCTGGAAATAGTGATGTGGTAGCACTTAGTATGCAGCTTTAAGTCTTTGTGTTGGAGAATTTGTTGCACAAAAGTCTCAAAGCGGTTTTCTCACTGTTCTTGTCATGGTAGGAACCCATTTCTTCTGCAAATAAACAGTGTTTCTCCCAGCTCATCCCTCTCTAAATGGGGGAGCGGGCAGACAAATGAATCATGTTCGTGCTGCCCATTTGGTGTTTGCTCATTGCTCTAAGCTCCTTTGTGATCTCTCTCAAAATATTTTCATCTGCTTGTTTGGGGAGAAACTTTTCTCCAGGCAGTAATGCATAATGCAATAATACAGGACACTGCTGCAAATTTCATCTTGTTCAAAAAACAAGATGCAAGGTGGATTTGGTCTCCCATTTGAATTCCCATTTAATTGCCTAAGCAATAATGCTGTTTTCGCCACTGTGAAAGGAAACTCAATACGTTGCACATAATGATGTTTTTCTGTGGTCTGTCTATTCTCTGCATTCTAATTTTCAGTGTTGACTTCCAGACACATCTAATGTTTCATAAAAGGCAATGATCCATCTCAAATTCCTTGGGACACGTCTCATTTTCTGAAAGATGTCTGTTGTTTACTGCTGGCTGACAAAATAAAACCTTCTTTCTTGCTGTTGGCCTTTATATTCCAGACTTTATTTCTTTTTAAATCCTGATAGAGAAAATAGAAGAGGTGATGACCGTCATTTTATGCAATTTCTACCCAGTCAGTTTTTTCTCTTGCTGAATTCTTACACTTGATCCCTCTTCCTATCGCTGCTGTTTGCAAAATGCCGAGGGCAAAATTTTTTATAACTTAGCATCCATCTGATGACTGCAAGTTTTGCTTTGGGTGAAGGCTGTTGCCATGGTTTGGGGGGTTTGTCATCCTCATCTCAGAGCTGTGGAAGGCTCACGTGCTGGGAGCTGGCTGTCTTTTCTCAGTCCCTCTTGTGCTGCAAGCCGTCTGCTTGGCTAATTTGATGAAACATATCATTTGTCCTCCTGCATCTTGCCCTTCTCCTTTTCTGGGCCACATTTTAGGTTCCTAATAACTACATGTGAATGTCCTTGAGCTTTCTAGGTTCTGCTTTTCCCCAGTCAAAGTTTTTTAATCATAGAATCGTGGAATCATTAAGGTTGGAAAGACTGCTAAGATCATCTGGTCTTGCTGAGATATGAAACCATCCCTTTTGCCACAGACAGATCTCACCCATCCCCTGAGGAAATTTACAGAAAATATCTTGCCTAGGTTTCAATGGAAAAGCCATGCGATCACCTCTCTTGTCTCAGGTGAATTTGCAGAGCCTTTTCCTCTTATTCCCAATCCCCCATCTTGCAGACCTAGGGGATACATGCTGGATCCACGTAGAAGTTGGGAGAGCAACATCAGACGAAAAAAATGCTGGTATTTCAGGAAAAGCCATTGCTGGGAGACTCAAAGCTTTCTGTTTCATTCAAAGCAGAGATCAGAGGGCAGGAAGGATTTTACCTGTGGAAGGCCCATGAGGGGACTTCATCCTTGGGCTCTGACATGGGGCTCTGTGTCTAATTACTCCCTCATACATGTCAGTGGCAATGCACAGAGGCAAATTCCTCTCCTCTGAGAGTTACTGATAGAAAACCAATCAATATGTCTGCAAAAACAGGGGCACTAAGTGCCAGCAGCACTCGGACAGGGAGGGTGGTCTCAGGAGGTCTCTGAGTCACTGCTGGAGCAAACTAGCGTAGGAGAGCACTGATGCTGGCATATGGAGAGAAAAGCAGAAAGCTGATGCAGAATACAAGCTTCATTGCTCCGCACAATTACACGTTACGCAGAGCAACTCCTCACCCCGCAGTAATGCTCAGGCATCAAAGTCAAATAAGTACCAGCTTTATGGAGGATTTTATGTATTGATTTGTAAATAGACAAAGCAATTTTGCCCAACTCCTTCAAGACATTATTGATATATTCTGCTGTAAAATCTCCCCTTCTTGTGCGTGCACTTATCAAGGACAAAGCAAATAGATGACAGGACACATGTTCTGTAAGGGTAGCTCTGGAATGAGCTGTCAAGAATGGTGTTTTCCATTTCTTTTGATACAGTTAAGTTTAAACTGATGCTATATAACGGGGAGTAGATATCTTTTACCCTTTCTTATTGGCTTAGTTAAATCTGGGATTGATTCAAAACTTTGGTAGATAATCAGCTTCTTGTCTCAGACCCTCGGATTAGCAGATCCTTATTTATTGATACAGAATGTGTGACCTCCTAAATATATATATATATATATATATAAGTTTTAGTTATCATCTTTGCATCTTTAACCATCACATTTTAATACAAGGTGGACAGTTCTCTGCTGAACAGATCGTTCTTGTGCAGTAGAGATTTGTTAATACAATATACCATAGAAGCATACAATGACTTGGATTGGAAGGGACCTTGGAAGATCATCTAGTCCAACCTACATATATCATATAATAACAAATTATTCTGAAATCTCTTGTGCTTCCTGGAGGTACTAACAAGCTTGCTTTAAAGAAAAGTAAACTCCATTGTGGTGTTTATATGCAGAGCTGTGGAGGTATCTAAACATGCCAAAGTAATTCTTGCTGGATATTAAAATACAGCAGGGTGCGTAATTCCCACTGCTGTTGTACACACAGATTAAATCCAAGCCCTTTGTGATCCTGGCACAGAAGATGCTCTAGCTGAGAATGTCTCCTGTGTTTTTACTAATTAACCATTTCCAGAATTTGCAGTCCCTAAAGCATGAGTCAGAATCCAAAAAAGCATGATATTTTATCTTATTTTTAATGCTGTCTGCTTCTTAAGCCCTAACATCGAATTCAAGCTTTTCTGTGGAATCCTGAAAGCTGAAAACATACTCCCTCTTTCTACCAGCAGCTGAGATTTCTATCTAATCATACATCTGCAGAAGCCTCAGTGCTAAGAAAAACATTAAATACGGTGAGAATTGGAGATTTGCAGTCTGGAAGTGAAGGAAAGAAATATTTCCACCAATTTCCTTCCCGATATGAGTTTTGCTTTACTATTCCAAAGTATTTCAGTTTACAAAAGGAAGGCAAAGGAATTTATTGGGATTCACATAGGTTACTTGTGAGTTGTCTGAGAACTAGAATTTACAAAATTCAAGATAGTAAAAAGCATCCCACTGATGTGAGTTGGACAACACCAAGCCGTGTGATTTTGTCCTTCCTTTGGATGTTAAACTAAACCAGGACTCTATTGGGATGAAGGAGATCAAATTTGAAGCCACATTCCCACCACATAGTAGGCTGTGCTTTTCTGATGGCCAACTGGCTGCTCCTTGGTGGGGACAAAATCTCCTGGAGACCTGTATTGTTCACCACCTTTTTAGCTCGGAGGACTTTAAGGGCTGATGTGGGCTTGTTGGTAGCAGCAACAGCTTCTGCACTCATTGTGGGGGAGCTGCTGGAGGGTGGCCACTCCACATCGAAAATGCCATGGGTCTCCTGGGCTTTATAGGGTCTTTCCCAGGCTGGAAGCTCTCTTGGAGCACTGCAGTTTGGGTGGAGGTGATCAAAAGGATTGGAAGGTGCAGTTGGGCCACCCTCCCAGCAGGCTTCCCTCTGAGAGGAAGCCCACACAACATCCCTGCAGAGCTGACACTTGCAAGCGTCTTTGGAATTCCCAAAGCAGCTTAAAAAGTAATGATGACCCTCTGTCCTTCTGCTCCATTACCCTAAACATGCTTTTACTTTCACGTGGACACATGCCATAATGGGAACAAATACCCTGCGAAGAACGCCGCTGAAATCCTGCACTAAGCCATTTCCACATGAGCAGGCTAAGAGGTGCAGAGGAATCACAGTTGAAGAGGAAGTTAGTTATCCTGAAACATTAATCTGCACACAAGCACAGCTGTTTGACTAGGAAATGATCCACGCCACCGTCAGTGTCGCTCTTGGCTGCCAGCTTGGAGCTCATCAGGTGTGGACAAGAGTAAAGGCGTTGTTGCAGGACAGCAGATGTGCAGGGACAGGATGGAAGGGGATGGCTGTGGGGTGGCAGCTCTGGGCTCACCCTGCTCGGCTTCCCACTAGGATGCTCATGACTTTTTTCTGAGGAGCAAATTGGCTTTTTGTGGTGCCGATTGCTGCTTTAGCTACCAGTGTGTCATGCAGGTTTCACTCTTTCTGATGATGTTCCCAGAGATGGAAGGAAGTGTGGGGTTTATTTAACTTTTTTATTTACTTCCTTGAGAGATTAATGAGTCCTGCTAATTACTGGGAGCCGTTTTCATGGGGAAATGCAGACTAAGATGGATAGCTGCTGTTAGCAAACATGTGCCTCATTTTCAAAGGCTGCTTTTTGCTGTTGTTTTTTTGATCGCTTGTCTAATAAGTGCAGAGCAACCAAAGCCATCGTGCTCAACAGGAAATGGCTTTGGGCCATGGCAAGCTGGGGTTGTTTTTGAGCAGGCAACTGAAAATGAAATTTCTGTATGCTGCTTACAGCCCTCTGCACCTCTCAGCCCCCCTCCTTCCTCCCCGCCTTGCCCTTCATCGTGTGGCAGTGTGAATCTGTCGTTGATGGATGATGTCCAAACCCAGGTCTTCTCCCTCCATCGGAGGAGGATGACAGCAGATTGGGACCACTGCACAGGAAGTGGCTTCAATTTTAAAATGTTTAACAGAAGCAATTTCTCATCCTAGGGAATAATGATTGAAAAGAGAAATAAAAATTGTGGTTTGTTACTGCAGTGTTAGCTCCTTGCTGTCTTTGGTTCCCAGTGCTGGCTCAGCTCCCATCCTCTTTGATGCAGGAGGAGACTGGATTTCTGATGCTTAAATCAGGTGGGAATAGGGAAAGATGAGAAGGGGTGTCTCTCAAAATTGTTAGGGAGGAGATAGGGGGGTCAGTGGTGCTTAGAGAAAGCAGGAAGGGGCAATGGTGGAATAATGCCTGGAAATAGCAAGGCAGGGAAAACAGTGACTTAAGGGTGACAGAGGATGGGGGGGACTGTGCTCAGTCAGAAAGGAAGCAAATGGACTGTTCAGAGTACACTTGCTCCTTTTGTCTCATAATGTAACCGATAATCTTTTTTTAATTAGTTTTTCTTCTTCTTTCATCAGCTGCCCATACTAACAGCTCTGTTCCTAATCCTCAGAAAGGTAACATTTGGGAATAGTTTGCCAGCCAAAAGAATACGGGTGAGAAATTTAACAGGTTTCAGGATGGAGCTGGCTAAATTTATCAAAGATATTAAGCAGTGGATGTGCCTGTGAGATTTGGTAACCTTGGAGTCCCCTTTGGACCTGCTTCCTAGGTTCCTATCTCAAAACACTCTGCAAACATTTAGCCTGTAAGCTGGCAAGCAACAAGTGGCAAGCTGATGTTATCACTTCTATATTTTACCAGGGGAATATTAGACACAGAAAAGAGTTGGTCAAAAACCTACTCACCAACACATTTAGCAGAATTACTCGACTGCTTAAAAAGAAGCACTTCAGTGCTCAGGGTCATGGCCTCCCTTGTGCTCATGTACTCTCAATGGTGCCTTACAAATGACACCACCATGAGATGCCAGCTGGCCCCTTTGTTTCTTAGTTGCTCAGTGTGACTTGCCTTTCCACCACTGCCTTCACATTTCCAGTCAGGTGGCACTGGGCATTTTAATTCCTTTGACAGGTAGAAGGGTATAGGAATTCATTACATCTTCTACATGGCAGTTAATGGAAAACTAATGGCACAACAGCTACAGCCCCTCTTGCTCCCTTCCCCTCTCTGTGTCTGTGACAGCAGCACTTCGTGGCAAGGTGGGTGATGGCAGTGCTGTGTGCTGGGATGTAAAGTGGGACTTTCACCCAAATATCTCTGCATACAGATGGGCTTCTCCAGCTGCCTTGGAGGGTACTCAGCAGGGGAAGGAGGAGAGAAAACAGAGGGAGGAGAAACCTGCAGAGCTCACAGCTAGTTCTGCAGGAGGCAGGAGCAGAATGCAACTTCTGTAGCTTGGAGAGCTTCAGATGTGAGCCTGAAAAAGGTGTGAGTTCTTTTCCTTTCCTGCTTTATCTTTCCTTTTCTGTTGTTGTTCTTGGCATCCTGTTTTGAAAATCCAGTTTGCAGCTCCATAAACATTCAAAGCTCTTTGCTTCCTAAAAGAATGATGATATGCTTGCTGGAGTGAGCAGTCACAGCTCTTTGTTTCCACCTTGCATGGCTCAAAGGTCCATTCAGGGAGTTTTACTGCTCTAACAGTAATTGTAGTAGTAACTATATTGGTATAGGAACTGGCAGAGCAGCTGGATCAATAACCTGTCAGATGAAGGAGGAACTGCCATACAGGAGGCTCTTTAAACACTCATGAACAATAAGGTTTTTTTAAGGACGATAAATTAGCTGCATGGGAGCTGCACTATTGCTGTTCAGAGTACAGGACACAAACAATGCTCGTGTTTCAGCTGCTCAGAACACTTTCACTACTTTTCTCAATGTGGCTCCATGCAAATCCTGAGTCAGATTTACTGGGGCAGGATCACCTGCCCACATGCCTGGGCTGTTTGTTCAGGTTTGCTGCTGAAAATAGCAAGGCAATGGTGGAGAATTATTTCTGCCAAATTGAAAAGCTGAACTCAGAAAGCTTGAAGGTAAAGCTCCATGTAATTGTTGCAAATATTGATTCAGTCTCATGGCTGCTACTAAACCTCTCCGGCAGGGGCACTGAGAAGAATTACACTGAAACCAGACTGCTGTTTGCATTGCACAAGACTGGGTGAAAACCAGAGACTTTTGAAGGTGAGGAGTCAGGAGGTGACGTTTTGCTGCAGCAGAGGATTCTCAGAATCAGATTTTTTTGTAAGTTCTGATAAAGGAAAAACGTTCCTTGCCTGTAGCTATGTAGGTAGGTGAGTCTCTTGGATCCAACAGCAACACTTGTCAACAGTTCTTCAACTGAAATAATGCATGATCCTCGTGCATCGATCTGCTGCCTTGTCCAGGATAAGCCATAAGCAGCATGTTGAATTTCCATCATTAAAGTCTCAGATACAATTTACTCCCTCTTGATCTAATGCAGGCAGCCCCGTAAAGCCTCCATCAGTGAACACTGGCTACTTGCACTTGGAATAAGCAAAAGGGTAACAACTTATTTAACGCCCTCTCAATCTGTCTGCTCAAAGACCTTTTCTTTGGGTATTTACTGCAGATAAAAGGCTCTAGGATAACCAAACAAACCGTTGGTACTTATCCAAACTGAATGAAATCTTAGAAACTTACCCCTCTTTTCTTGTGGTTAAACCCTGGCCACTCTGAAATGAAAGTCAAAATTCCTGTCAGTTCAATGGGGCTTTAGTCATTCAATCCACATGTTCCCAGCAATTACTCTGCCCTTTTTTACACAAGGAATTGTTCAAGACACAGAGGGGCCCCCTGAGCGGGGCAAGGGAGGGTGATGCTCAGCTGCCTAGATACCCCTCGCTGTGCTGAACCATAACTGGGCTTTTTGTAGAAACTGTTGGGCCTCAATGACATTATTTGCCAGTTGGGTTGGCAAAGTGCTCCATGGGAGCAGGTCTGCGTGTCACTGCTGAGTGCTGCCCTCCTGCCTCTTCTAACGGAGCTCCAGCACATCGCTGCCTGTGTAGGGCAGCAAAACCAAACTGCAGAACAGCACCTTCCTTCCACTTGTAAATCCTGGTGCTCATCACTGGATTGAATGAAACAGCTGAAAATAATGGCTTGGTAAATAGTGGTGTGCCACTTTATACCTTTAAAGCGTTTTATGAGTGGTAATTAACATCCCTTGTTTTTCGACACAGGGAAATGTGTGAAAGTGGCACTCACCTTGAATATTAATGGATGAGTCATTCCAACAGTTTACAGCTTCAGTTCAGATAAACAATTAAATGCAACCCATGTCTTGTTAGATTAAGTGGAATACGTAGTTGGGAGAAGAAAAGCCACCATTTCTAGTCATGACTAGGAACAAATCAGAAGGCATGGGAGTAAGGTGGGGAAAAAATGTTTTGAGCCTTGTATGTGCAGAAAAGCGTGTATCTCACTGAAGATAAGCCTCTTCATAGAACCATAGAATCTTTTGAGCTGGAAGGGACTTTTAAAGCACACCTGGTCCAACTCCCCTGCACTGAACAGGGACACCTACAGCTGATCAGGTGCTTAGAGCCCCATCCAGCCTGACCTGGAGTGTCTCCAAGGACAGGGCATCCACCACGTGGATCAAGCTTTCAGCAGAAAATCAAGGCCATTCCACCTGGAGGCTCTCTTCTTGATGTCCTCCCTTGGCACACAGGTTAGGGGCATTCTGTGCACATGAGATGTGGTGAAGCACTGTGACTACATTTCCAAGAAGCCCAGCCCCAGGCCTTTATCTCAACAGTGCAGCTTGGAGCATCACTATTTCCAACAGTTCTACAAAAATTCAGTTGAAAGATAATAGAGCTCTGCTTTAATATAAGGGCACGTACAGCCATGAGCTGTGCTAGGAAAGCTTGGGAGCAGACTTGCAGCTCAGCGGATGGGATAAGCAGGGGCTGGAACTGCTTTTACAGCCTGGTTTCTCATCAACCCTGTGCTGCACCTGGGTCCACAGCTCCACACCAGCACTGCAGGACTGGATATGGTTTTAAGATGGTGAGCGAGTCGGTGAAATCTTCTTTCTTATCAGCAGAGTGAATTCAGGGAAGATCAGCCAGCAGCTCTCCTCCCAAGGTGAACTATTTGCCCAAATACTGTCTGGCCAAAATATTTCTTATCCAAACATGGTTGTGAAATTTCTTCCACTATAAATGTAGTTGCTGAAAGATCTAGGTAAAAAATGAACATTTAGAGACAGTAAGACTTACAAAGATTTGTTTTCTTTCATCATCTCTAGCATACAGCTGTGCACAGCATTTTAAATCTCCTCTGGTTGAAAACCTCCTCTACAGTTATTAAAATGAATTCATCAATCAGATTCTGTAGTTTTTCTAGGTCTTCAGCATCTTGTGCAAATGCTCCCCACCTGTTGGGATAGGCAGCGGGACATCTGCGTTCCCATCTGTGGTTTGCATTGTCCCAACAGCCCCATGCATCTGCATGAGGGCACATGTGCTGATGCAGCAAGTGGTTCTGGTGTACTGACTGATGGGCTGCCTGAGAGCCATAGCTCATGAGTTAGGACTAAACAAATGCAGGCAAGAAACCTTAACAAACAAAAAGAGCGTTGTGAAAGTTAGAACAAGCACTGAAAAAACGTTATTTCTTATTATTACTTTAATTTATCTATTGAAAGGCAAGCATAAGACAGAAATGATTTGATTTGGGCATCACTGGACCAAAACTTCTCCAGCTTTGCCCTTAACTATGTAATATCCAAGATTTCTCAAATACACACAGGATGAAGTGGGGCACTTCAGCAAGTCCTCAGGATTTACTGAGACACACAGATATCAAAGACTGTCACGTACTTTAGACAAACACTGGACAGAGATTTCAACTCTTTGTCTCCAACCTAGCAGTTCCAACCAGAAACTGAATTTCAGCTGGTTTTTGAGGGATCCAGATCATAATAAATAATCCCTTTCCTTCACCTCCTGTTGAAATCTCCCTCCTGATAAATATCACCCACCTCCCCTCTGGAGGCTATGTGCTCCTGATTGTATTGATTAGGGTCAGTGTAACCATCTGCTCAGATCAGTAGCTACAAATGGATCTCAGGTGCTGCCCCCATCTTTCTTCAATTAAGGCAGGAGGAAACCAGTTCCCATGGCAGTGCTTTTAAGGAGCAGTAAGGGAACCTGTGGCCTCCTGAGAGCTTTGATCTAAGGAGCCTTAGCAGGAATGGAGAGGGTTATGGTAGAAGCTCTGGTGAGTTGTTCCTATTTATTCTGGATTTAAATGGATTTAGCACTTCATATTTGATACTGAGCTTCTCTGTGGTTTTGAGCCTAGTGTATTAGGTGTGCTTGTGTTGTTCAGGGGGTGAATTAAACCTCAAGAAAGGTTCTGAATACTAGTAAGAATAAAAAACGCACAACTCTGGTTGCAATTTAACAAAGGTGCAGGTTTTGCAGCATCAGTATGGCAATTGGTGTGCCTAGGAGTACCTACCGAAGTATTAAGGTAAGAATTTGAGCAGTTTATTTCTCCAAAGGTGTTGGAGCAGTGGGCTGTAGGTAGGATGAATGCTAAGAAGTGTTTTAAAGTTGTCAGTATAGGAGCAGTATCCATATTTTCAAGCTACTTTATTCCTTAAACTCACTTTACCATGTTTTGACACTTTCTTTAGAAAGCACCCTTCTTCCTGCAGAGAGCAAAATCAATGGTCAGTGTGTGCTCTAATGAAATTACTCATTCACTTATGGCTATTCTTTCTTGGTAGCCCATTGGTCACAGCTGGGGTGAAGTTCATGTTTCTCTCTACCTACTTCTGTTGTCACTAGTGAGAAGCCATAGAAGTTGCATTAATAGATCAAATGATGAGCTACTGCTAAGCATAAACCCTTGGAAGAGGCTATTGATCTGAGAGCATTGCTTGCAAACATTAACAAGCACTTGGGACGTGTGGTGGTGTGCTTGCTTTGCTGCCTGCAGTGTACCTGATGCAATGTCAGACCAAAGTAGTAACCAAGAATGGATATTTTTGGTCTGGAAGAACTAGAGATAGGTGAAGCAATTCTGTGCTCTCCTGCCTGTCATGCCATCAGGGCATGTGCCTTCTTAAGCTGTTCTGCCTGCCACCATGCTTGCTCTTTCTGCTGGTTATGGTGAGCCAGGACGCTGCATCAAGGCTGTGCTTCTCCTAAGCTCACTCTGTGTTATTGTGCTTTAGAAAACTGAGGGTCAGTCCTTGTTTGTGTTGGGTACCCAGGGCTATGAGGCACAGAGAAGCCTCTCTTTCAATCCTTTTTGGTTTCCTCTGCCTTCCATAGAACCAAAGCCTACTAAGTTTCCACTGTTTTCTTCAGGGGGAAATAGCTTATTAGATGAGAACCTTGATAACTCTTATAGTGTGTCAGGAATAACTATGAAAAATGAGAACTAGCCTCACTAAAGAGATAAATCAGTGCAATGGAAAACACCTAATTTGAGGGGAAAACAAAGACCTTTGCTAAAGTTATTTATATGCTGTAGCTCTTGAGCATTGATATTTCTTTCCTATCCAGAGGCTGCACTTCCCTGAGGACAGAGGCAGGAAGAGGTGATCCTCTTAGGACGAGGCAGTCAATAATGTCTTGTCTGTTTTCCCAGGAGCTCTGGACATTCCTCATGCAGCGGAGGCAGCAGAAAGCACACTTTATGTAAAATCTGGGCTTGATCAGCTCATATATGGTGTGACTCCTGATTGTTGGAGCGAGACTTTAAGGGATGTTTGAGGGCTTGGACTGGTGAACTGGCTTAATCCCAGCCCACATCAGACACCTGCAACCAGTGCCAGGAAGCTCTTCTGTTGCTACTGCACACGGAGCTGGTTGGAAGGGTGCTTAGGTTAAACAGTGTTATCCTGATAGCTCCTCTCTGGACAGCTTCTGCCACATCCCACCAGCTGTTATAAATGTGCTGGCTGTGATCAGTCAGCTGGGCATTTAATTATAACCTGCACAGCTCTGCTCAGCAAATAATTTCCAGTGAATCCAGAGCAATAAATAACACCTGCTCCTGCTCTGCAGAGCACCCTGTGAGGCTGCTGTGCAGTGGCCCTGCTTCCCCTAGAGCAGGGAAATCTTGGATCTATCTCCTGCTCTTCAGAGATGCTGCCCTCACAGTTGTCACTTGGGGTTGCTGGGATCCTGGCCATGTGAACTGAGTTCTGTCCCACCTGTGCTGGCTCTCAGCTGTACCAGGGGCACATTAAAGGAAGTGTAGGGCATAGGCCCTTCTGCTGACTTAGCCCTTTTCTCTCATGGAGGTTTGAGTAGTGCAAACTCATGTTTCATAAGCTTTAAGCACAGAGCGATGTGTGCTTAACACAAAGTATTGTGAAAGGGAAAGGGCAGCAAGAGAGCATTTATTTGCATGCTCAATATGGGTCTGACAAAGCACTGACAAAGATTTTTATCTGAGCGTCTCTGTGACTTGTACAAGCAGATCCATCTTCTGTGAAGAACCAGGCAACAAAGTTCTTGTGTTGTCTGAGGGAACTTTAATCACACAGGCAGGGACAGTTCTGGGTTCACACACTTCCCCTGTCATCATGCAACAGGCTTTGCTTTCTTTGTTGCTCAGGTTTAGTCTAAGACTAAGGAGATTTTGAAAGTAATGTGCATGCTGAGTATGAAGGGATGTGAAGAGTGAGGAGTAACTAGGACTGCTGTTCTCTGGGGGAAATATGTGATTCAGCACAGAGCAGCTTGTTTTCTTCTTCCACTTACTTTAGGCAAAAGTTTAAGGTTTTTTCCAAGACAGCAGGTATCCATTCCCCTTTATTGCAATAGTTGCAGCCATCTGAGTACTACCTGGTCCTTGGCATCCAAATCCAACTGTTGTTTTTATTCCTTATGTCTGTCCATATCTTTCCTAGATTGCCCTCATTGCATGTTTCAGTTTTTTCTTCCTTTAAAAATTGCCCACCAGCCTGAGCTGTGATATTTTCTCTCCAAAGGTGCAGAAAGATGAAACGAAAGCACTCCAGTGAGACTGAAAAACCCAGCTGAGCAAGGGTCTGTTGAATGTTTGCAGTGCATAGATCAGCTGTACTTGGCAAAGTAAATCAGATTCTGTTCTATATAAATATGGATGATGCAAAAGGAGAGTTAGACTTGTAAAATACTCTTTCTCCTAGTGCCTTGTTTGCTCTCTTTCATTGCACTGTTGTGTGGAGGGGTGTTGCTAGTACTCTGCAAAAGTGTATGAACAAGTATAAATAAAAAGAATAAGAGGCAGCTTACCCTAAATCCCAATTTACAACGGCCTTTGACTTAAGGCACAGCTATAATGGGGGTTGTGGGCATGTGTGAGCTCTGTCATCCAGGCAAACAAATGTGGAGAGAGGCTTAGGGTGTGTGTTGGTGCTGCACCCAGCAAGGGCTCTGCTCTGCCCATCACCTTCCCATACCATCTCCCAGCTGTACTGTCCCCCTGTTTCCCTTTCACCCTCTCAGGGCGAATTAGGTTGAGACACTGATCTACTGGAAAATTGCTTTTTTTCTTCTTCCCCCATCCTGTCAGATCAGGTCACTGAACTGACTCATCCACGCTCAGCAGTGCCCTGCAATGCTGAAGAGCTCTGACAATGTAGATAGCGCAGCCTTTCCCCAGGCTGCTGCTGCTCTGCGAGGTGACAGGTTGCTGAGAAGGCTGCTCATCAGCAGGCACCAGCCTGGGCAGGGAGCAGGTCAGCTTCTCTGAACTGAATGGGACTGGTACAGCAGGGCTGGATGCAGGGCATACTGTGTGCTTGGAGGGAAGCAAGTATTTTTTGCTCTTTACTGCTCGACTTCCACCCTGGGATTCTTCAATCAACATTGTGTTGATTGCTGTATAACTTTATTTTCCTGCACTGATGCGTTTTCTCCAGAAATTCACCTTGCAGCACAAATCCCTAGCAGCAAAGAAATAAAAACACACGAGGATTCAAAAAGATCAATATGGGCTCGAAATCATGTGTTCAATAATTCCCCACGTAGGGGAATGGAAGCTTTCAGGCTTCTGGAATCTGATGGAGAGAGGACAGAGTAACTGCAAAATGATCCCAGGCCACAAGAGGGTGGCCTAAGGTGGTAGTTTCTCCAGTCTCAGAGTACATAACCTTTCATAAAAAGATCTACCTATTGGTTTTTGTGGCTGTATTTCCTAATCCCAGCCAGAAGTGCAAGTGCTGGAAAATCTGAGAGGCTGATTTGGATGTTGTTTTCCTGCTGTGGTTTGCAGATCAAGGATTTCAGATGGTTTATTTGGACAAGTTTTGCATAAGCTTTCAAACTTCTGGGTGCTTATCAGCATGTTGTTAATTCCAGCAGGAACGAAGGACACTCAAAAGCTAGAGCAGTGAATTGTTCATAGTCTCCAGCTGAGCAACAGTGCCTAAGATGTTTTGTTTGTGATCTGTAAAGCTGCAGAAAGTGCAGTGCTTTTCTACTTCCATATCTAAAAAGCAAATAAGCTGGTTCCTTCCTCTTCAGTGAAGGGAAAGCAAATTCCCCCAAACATTTTGCTTTGCTTTTATTTGGTTACTTGGCTGTTACCCTAGTTTTTAGGCTGCATGAGCATCAGTTTTTTTCTCCCACATCTCATAGTTGATATAAGCATAACAATTGAAGAACTTCTTTTCATTGAATCAACTGCTGAAAACTTTTGATAGGTGTGAAGATAATAGATGTCAACTTCATCATTATCATGGGCTTTGCTTGTTCTGTAGCACTGAGCTATTAAGAATGTTCTATTGTTGCAAGTGCCTTTGTTACGCGTTGGTCTGGGAGTAGAAATGAGGAGGGGTTGTATTTAGTATTGAACTTGTCCTTTTAGTGCATGTCTTTCCATGTTCTGTTCTTACGAAGATCAGCTATCATTGTGGCTGATGAAAAAGCTGCTTAGCAGCAGGCAGCCTGTAGTTAAATGGAGATGTTAGCAGGGGAGGGAAGCTGGGTGACTGGAAATCCTTGCTTCATAGGCTCCCAGCAGGCAGCCAAGGTGTGTGGTGTCCAAGGGAGGCTGAGGAGGGAGATCCTGGGGGGAACGCAGATGTTGAGCGGCTTCTGGGAATGAGCCTTAAGCAAGAGGGAAAAGGAAGCGTTGGTGAGTTTTGAAGAAAGATCTTTCTGTGCCAAAGGGTGGCAGTTCAAATGTTAGCTCTGATCACAGGCTCTCCCTGAAGCTTCCAAATCAAGCAGCTTCTCCCTGCAATGCTTTTGAGTCTAATGATGCTCACAGTAACACTACCTGCTTAACAAAGCACTAAGGCAGATGTTCAGAGCCAGGAAGATACTTTCTGCAGGGGCTTAATTTTCCTTTGTATTGCTTTTGTTTCCTTTGTTGGAAAGGTGTTTTGACTTGTGAAGCAGAGAAACCACTGCGTGCTCTTGAAGGGGGACATTGCTGGAGAGTGGAGGTCTTGAAGCTGCTCCCCATGGCTTTACGAGCAGCGTGCCAGGATTTCCATGGCTGCAGGGCTGCATGCCTGTCTGGAGATTAGTGCAGGACTGATGAAAAGAAGCTGAAGAAAACCTGGGCAGCCAATGTACTGCACCAGGGAATTTGATGAAGATGACTAAAGCAGAACAAGTTCTGTTTCTAATTTCTTCCTTCAGTGGTTAATGATTGCTAACAAAGAGGTATTCCCCTGGAGCCCGGGCTCTGAGCTTCTCTCTGTGAGCTTGCTGGGCCTTTGTTTGAGCTGAGCTGTGCTACTTCAGCTGCAACAGCAGCCCAGCTCTGAATGCTAAGCACTCTTATTAGTATGGGTAATGATGATGAAGATGCTTCCAGCTTTCTTTGATGGTTTTCTCCTCCAGGAAACTGGAAGGAAGGAATGTTTCTGAGCTTGGGCCCACAGCTTGCCAGCCCAACCTCACAATTTGGAGCAGATGGCAGCAAATAGAAGGCTTGCAGTACTGAAATTTGAGGGAATAGCCCATCCTTCCTACACCACAGTGAGGGGGAAGCTGCCAGTGCCTTGTCTCTACTTAGTGAGGAAGGATGCTTGCTCAAACCAATCATCACAAGTGGGTGCCCTGCCCAGAAACAACCACAGCGGTGGGCAGTGTGGCTGTTGTGCCAGGAGGGGAAGAACTCCAGACAGTCAAATGGATTCTGGATCCTGAGCAGTGCAATGTTATGTTTCTCAGGGTTTGTTTTTTCCACAAGATAACATACCTGGATCTTAAAGCAACTCCAGGAGATGCCATTTTTTAGGAGGCAAAAGAGACAATGTTGTGAGGGGGAAGAAAACTTCAGTATTGTATTCCCAGAACTACCAAAATTAAATCCTTTGCCCACCTGCTTTTTGTTCAGATGTCAAACAGCTGCTGTTCTTCTCATTCAAATTCACATTCATGCCTTACATACCTATTTTACAGAACAGACTTCAAGCTCAATGTGAATGTGTGGTGATGGCACTGACTTTATGCATGTGCTTGCATGTAATGTGAATTTATGCTGAAAGAAGCTGAATTATTACTCACATGGCCATTAAATACCTCTGTGCTGCAAATGTTGCTTTTTCTGTGTACTTTTAAAACCATATTGCCATTATAATGTCATGAATCTTATTCAAATTCAGGTCATTATACATTTACTAATGGGGTAAGACAAGCTAACAACAAGATGTCTTGACAATACATAAGTCCCCAACTGCCTTTGCTTCTTCAGCACAAAAGATGCTGCCTCTTTATTTAAAACTTCTGTTCATCTGTAAGTGAACCTGCTGCAGGATTACAATAAAGCTCTTTCAAGGGAAAACAATAAATATGGTATCGGCTGACAGATGCCGTCCTTCCTGGCTGCGGTTTTATATCCATTATTTAATAAGATAGACATGATGTTCAGGAGAGCTGGAGCAATGAGGTGAAACTACATTGTTCTGCATCAGAGGAACCTCCAAAGATGAATGGAGGAGGAAGGGGGAAAGCTTTTCCTCATGGTTCCTGGTGTCTGATGACCACAGCTTTTGGGTGGTAGCCTGGGCCTCAGAGCTGCTGAGTATGCAGACAGATACAGGATCTGTGCAAAAGCTTCTCACAGCATCTGCAGCAAATATATTTGTTTAATGCTGTTTGTCAGTTCTTCAGACACTGGCAGAAGATTGAGGCTCTCTTAGAACTGGGAAACTTGAAAGAAACTGGATTTGGGAAGTCAGCACAAGTGTGAAACTTGTGTTTTGAAGTTATCTTTAACAGCTCATGAGTTGTGTAACTACAGTTAGGGGAGCAGGGTCTTTTTGACCAAAGACAGCACATTTTTCGGGAGACTTCTCCAGCAATCTGAAATGAGGGAGGTTTCTAAGCTCTAGGGAGGAGGAATTCCTTAGGAATTGAACTGATATCAGTAGGTTGGTCCGCAGTCTTCTAAAGTAGCCACTAACACTGTAAACCTCCAGTTCATGCAGGTCGGACTTGTTTTGAACACAGGCTTTGCATCCACATGTTGATTTGGTTCCCTCATCAACAGAAGGGATCCTCACCCATAACCACCCTATTTTGCTGTTGCAATCCAACATGTTCCAGGTCTGTGGGCTTCTCTGGTCTGCTCTTTGTCCTGTTGTGGGTGGTCCTAAACCTCATTTCTCAGGTATTGCTGCTCTAAGGAGAGGGTCAGTGATTTTTAAGAAGGTGAGGAGATAACAGACTCAATAAGTGTTCTGTCACCATTGAAAAATGTGTCTTTATCTCTGGAAGTGACATATTCCATTACCCTGGAAATGACTGATTAGCCCTAATGAAGCTCCATGGGGAGAACATACAGCAATATGGCTGGCTCTGGTTACCTTAGCAACTCTTTCCTTGAGAATTCGGAAGCTAAATTTATATAAAATTGGGGATCTAAAAACATCTGACAGTATTCCAACAGAGAAAAACATTACCCACAGAAATTAACCTTGATTAAGAAGGATGATGTTGCTGTAATTGATTCGGTGTGTGCTTCCAACAGAAAGACTATGAATGCTTATTGTTGTTGTGAGTCAGGGAAAGCAACAGGCAGGCTCTAAAGGGGCCCAAAGGAGCATCCATTGCAAACCAGCAGGAAGGTTTATGGAGTGAAAATCAGCAGGATGGGAAGGGAACGCCTCCACATCATTTGGAGCCATCCCACTGTGCGTGTTGTCAGCCCCTGCAGCCATAATGCTACTTTCTCTACTTGTAGTGTTTAGGTTATAAACTTTTCAGCTACTGGACGAGGTCTGCTGCCTTGCTTCCTGAAGCACCTGCTTGGGTCTTGGTCTGGACTGGGAGACCAGGAGACTGTCAGTACTGAATACAAGTAGTGGACAGGACTCTGGGTAATAAAGATGTCATTATACTTTGATTTAAGTGATGTATAATAACGCATTTTCCTGGATGTTCATGCAAATATATTGTTATGCTTGCTGAGCATCATCAGTAATAGTGCTGTGCAAGTCTGGGGGATGTCTTTGCTCAGAGAAGCTGTGGATGCCCCATCCCTGGAGGCATTTGAGACCAGGTTGGATGGGACCCTGGACAGCCTGAGCTGGTAGGAGCAACTGGAACACAGCAGAAAGTTGGAGCTGGGTGATCTTTAAGGTCCTTTCTGACCTAAGGCATTCTGTGCTCTCAGTTTTTCAGTTTCCTTCTTTTAAGTGCTAGGAATTTGTAGGTAGCTTCTCTATTATTAAAGCTGATCTAGGATGTCTCAGGTTTTTGTGGCCTGAGGTGGAGATCGCTTTGGATTGAATGGGGAAAAGGGTAAAGAGGAAAAGCTCTGAACTCTTAAAGGAGAAGTGCGAAGAGTTGCTGCTGGCTGGGATCAGGGCTGGGAGCTGCTCTACTTCTGCTTGTGGAATGTGTTGCTGGGGGAGGTCAGCAGGCCAAATACTCCGGTTGGATTTTAAATAGGGCTGGATAATTTCATGATGTCTAACAACATTTGCAACTCTGCAAGGCAAGCTAACAAGGTTAATCAAATCTTATGCTTCAGGGAGCTGCTTTGCCATGCTGGCCTGCCTCAGTGTAAATGCTGTGAAATGGTGCATTGTGGGAGTTTGACAAAAAATCAGGGGTCTGCATCAGTGAGCAGCTCTTAAGTGAGAATGATCAAGGATTTGATTTGATATGGAAAAATGAGCTATCCCTCATTCAATCTCAGTCAATTGCTCTCTGAAATGCAGGCACGTTGACCTCTATTAGAAAAAATCAGGGCAAGTGTGCAACCACCAAACCTTAAGGAATTAGCAGCCACACGTCAGTGCTCTGTGTTAAGTGAGGATCTCGGTGGCTGCAGTCCCTGTTGTACTTAACACCAATGCTCCCAGGGCATTGCCTCCCCTCTGCAGCTTGCTTTTTGCTGGGCCAAAACTCAGTAACAGATTTGATAGGAAATTAGAGGTTCATCCAGGCAATGTCGGGCTGTGCAAAGGTTTGGTCCTCCCTCCCCCTTCTAATAAAGCCAGTATGATTGAACTTAAAATGTCTCTACGTAGGCCTCAGGGGAATGGGGGCTTTGGGGATGGCCTGGGCTCACTGCAGTGTAGAGCAGATACTGTGCTGTGTAAACCTGCAGTATTATTTGGACAAGCTAAGGGATGGTATTGGAGCTCAATCATCTTCAAGGTCCCTTCCAACCTAAGCCGTTCTATGGTACAAGTGGGAAACAAAAGGGATTAAACACTTGTGAAAGTATTTCTCTGAATTAACTAAAAAAAAATTTGCAAGTCTGGGGTTATAGATGCTTCCAATATATCACAGTAATTAGCTCTTTGCATATTCAATTGTTTAAATGTAAAATAATGGATGTAATGTATCTTCTGTTTATGGAAATGTGAAGTGATCATATCTTCTTTTCCTCAAATAATTGCATGGCCATCATACAATGTAGTATTTTGAAGACTATAGAGGATGAAGAATTGCCCTCTGCATCCTTACACCCTGTTTGGGAGTTCTTAGAAATAACACTTGATGCTGACCTCTGGTTAACTTGAACCTATGGAGAAATGCAGCAATAACACCTAACGCAAATTGTGTATCTGTATTAGCATACATACAGATACAAGTGTTAGTATATAGGTTTATTTATACAACATACAATTGCAGTAGGATCAGGCCGGTCCATCCCAATACTGCCTCCAGTGCTGTTCAAGTGGATCCTTCTCTAGGGGTCAGACTTGTTAGATAAGTGGCTCAGCAGAGCATTGTCTGACAGATGAGAGTTTCTAATACTGTTGTGCCACTTGAAAACATGCCTGCAAATCCTTCTCTTGAGTGAAATAAATGATGAAGATCTGATACTGAGGAAAGTCTGTAAGTATGTGGTTAACTGATAGTTAACCCACTTGATATCGAAAGTCAAATATCACTTGATACTGGCACTCCTGTTGGCAGCCAGGAGTGACAGAGGAAGGTGTGACATCTCCTGGCAGTGCTATGGATTATAGTCTTCTGTCAGCACTTCAGCTCAGAGTTGTTCAAACTCCTGTGACAGATTGCTGAGACTTTCTCATTTGTTTTTGAGTTGACCGTGCAATTACCAGGCCAGGTGTGCCTGGTTATGAATGAATGAAGCAAGGATAGGTACCCTGGCTGGTATTGAACCATCATGGAGCTTTTTCCTTTTTGAAAAACTGCAAGCTATGAAGTTACTACATAAGGAAGGAAGTTTTTCCTGGGAAGGGTGTGGTGTAATTGCTTGTTGTGAAGGTCCTGAAGGCATTCAAACCTGTCTTTAATGATGGGGAGCAAATACACACGCTGTGGCAATGTATACTTAGCAGAGATGAAGTGAAAAAGAAAAATGCTTTGCAGATAGACAGATATTTAAGGACCCAACCCTGTATTCCTGATATGTTTTACCCCATTGTGTCTAACCAAGTGATGAAAGCTGGTCATAATACAGTCCCATAGAAGCCAGCAGACAGGAACCTTCCAGTTGTGTTTTCTGCTCAGTAAAACTTGGTTGCAGTGCTCAGAAATGTGATCTCTTGGTAGCCTTGGTGCTTTAGGCTGATATTTCTAATGCCAGCTGGCAGTGAGATGGCCAGCTGTGTGGCTCAGTACCAGGGCAATCCACAACTCATGGTGATCTTTGTTTGCAAAGGCCTTTTCCTAAACGTGTGCAGAGCAGTTCTGGAGGTGTTTCATGTAGCACACATGATGTCTGTCTGTCTCCTCCTGGCTCACACTTGTCGTCAGTAAAAGGGTGTGGAGAAGCGACCTGAGCATAATGAAAAACTCTGGATAAGAGGAAATTGAAAATGAAAGTCCCTGGCTTTTGGAATTAAAGGAAGAAGCAAGTGCTGGTTAGCTCATTTCCCCGAGGGGAGCCCTCCAGCCTCTTGCAGGCTGCACTGTAAAGAAGCTTACAGTAAAATATGCATTTCATTTTAGTTTCTTGAGAAGAAGAAGGGCAAACGAAATGACCAGAGAAGAGGTGGATGGAGAGTGGAGCGAAGTCTGCACTTTCTATTATGTTTCATTTGTCAAGCTAGTTAGTTTTGCTGCAGAAGTAATCTCAGGTTTTCTGACCTTTTTCCTCCAGACACCTGCTACCCTTTTTGCAGGGATTTGTCTCCTTGCCCTGCTTTTCTCCCTGGGAGGGAGAGCAGAAGCTGTGTGTGTGGGGCTGGAAGCTCTACTCAGGACAAGCTCTGTCCTGCCTGAGCGGTGCCTGAGATTCCTGCTGCCTGGAGGCTTACAGGTGCACAGAGGTGGTGGCTCAACAGATGCATGTGCGCATCTTGAGGTGGATTTGCCATCCCCAAAGTGCTGGGTACATCAGAAATGAGCAGATGTAATGTGCTCGTGCACCTCGTACTTCCCTAAAACTGCCATGTACAGCTTTTACATGAGGGATGTTATGGAGGGAGTGAACTGCAACTCTTCCTTCATGGCCGATGGCATTTCCCCCACGTGCTGTCCTCCAGCCTGCTCCTCATGAAGGCGCTGTGGTTGGGTTCTGCTGTTTCTGAGCACCTGTGTCCACTTCAAGCTATAGGTGCTCCCTATGCAGAACTTGATGCTATTTAAATACTCAACTATGTGGAAGTGCTGTGCTGCTGGGGGTGGTTAGAAACTGTTGCTTGAGCAAAAAACAATTAGCAATTTTTGGTAGGGACATGAAGTATGTATTTGTACCTGTGTTCAGCTCCCCGCAGGGGCTGGTTTACAGTCCAATTAAACTATTACAAATCATTAAACTGAATCTTCAGCGTCCTTTGGGTTCTCTAAATTGGTGTTTACATAATTCTGCAACTGAAAACAATAAAGATAAAACAATCTGATGTAGAACATCCTCTTCAACAATATGCGGAGCTAATTGTCTTTGTTTTCTTCCTAAGTATGTAAATACTTCCTTGTTTGGTAGTGACAAATGTAAGCTGGGGAGTATTTTACCCACTTGGTGGTGGTTAAGAGGGACTGGGACATAGATGGAGAGGCATCATCTTTTGGAAAGTATTATTACTCCATAAAGGTTCATCACCCGGTGATGTGTTCATTAAGGGAAAGTAAGTTGCTGCAAGATGTACTTTCTGGAAATTGTCCATACCAGACTTGCTCGCACAATAAAGAGGTAAGGCTGGAGTGAATTTCTAAAGCCTATAAAAGGGATTTTTTCTTCCCTGTTCATCTACCCATTCCCAATGCCCTTCAGATCAGGAAGCCTTTCATGCTCACAAAGACAGCACACTTTGTACAGCCTCATGGCCTCAAGGTGTGCTAGGAGAGATTCAGGTTGGATATTAGAAACACTATCTTCTCAGAATGAGTGGTGAGACACTGGCACAGGCTGCCCAGGGAGGTGGTGTGTCGCTGTCCTTGGAGGTGTTCAGGGGATGTAGGGATGTGACACTGAGGGACGTGGTCGGTGGGCATGGTGTGGGTGGGTTGATGGTTGAGCTGGGTGGTCCTGGTGGTGTTTTCCAGCCTTAATTATTTCTATTTTTAGATTTCCTTGGCCTGATGTTGTGTTGGTATTCTTTTGTGCCCCTCATCTTTGGAATAGGAAAATCCACTAAGCTTATTGCGCACTTAACCATTCACTAGGATAGAAGTAAAAGCCACATTGTATTTCAGCTACTGAGTGCTTTGTGCTTGGAAAAATACATTCTTCAACTGACAAATTGATGGTTCATCCCATACAGGGCATGCTTAAATGCTTTATGAGACAGTGAACAGCCTAAGCATCTCATTAAGTGTCTGTTGAATGCAGAATTAAATGGTGATTATTTCACATGACTCAGTTTCTCTATCCACCCGGAGGAGGAGTTTTATTAGTCCTCTCTCCAGTGTTACAAGAAGATATTACACATCAATCTTCTGCAAGTGAACTGTTCTTTGATTATGAAATACTTGAATTAACGTTAGCTTTGCCCAGGCAGGGGAAGCACAGACAGCAGTTCTTTGCCATCGCTGTCCCCAGCACAGCAGCAAAAGTCAGGAGGGGTTTTTCCAGGTGGCAAAATGCTGCTGTGAATTGAAAAATAAAAAGTATAAATGATTTTTCAAATAGTTATCTTTCAAAGCTCCAGGCGTGGTTTATTAAGTTTTATAAAAACTAAAGCCAAATCAGTTCTCAGTAACATGGTTGAGGGCTGGCAGCTTGGTTTGGAGAGAATGGAACTGAATGTCCAACCTGAACCTCTCCTGGTGTGACCTAAGGCCATCACCTCTCATCCTACCACTGTTACCTGGGAGAAGAGGCTGACTCCCACTTCAATATAACCTCCTTTCAGAGCTTTGTTAGGGCATGATAAGGTCTTCCCTGAGCCTCCTCTTCAGACTGATCAATCTCAGTTCTCTCAGCTGTCCTTCATAAAAATGTGCTCCAGGCTCTTCACAGCTTAGATGCCCTTCTCTGGGCATGATCCAGCTTTCCTTGGGTTTACCGTGACAACTTGTGGCTCACAATGGCCTCAAGAGGCTTTTTAAGCCTAAATAATTTGATATTTTGCTTACAGCATCTCTTTGGCTGTGATCTTGAGCAGCACAGAGCCATGGCTCCAGTCTGTTGAGTTATGATTTTCTCAATATGAGGCTTTCCTGATTTCTGAATATTCCCAAAGCAGAAATGCAGTCAGCCCCTGCAGCACTGTGCTTTCTGGCCTGGTTGGGGGTGGATTGGCAGCAGAATAAACAGCAAAAGGAGTTGTCTCCATTCTTGCTTCTAGACCCCAGTGATTGCTATATGCATGCTGAGTTGTGATTTGTCATCTTCTGAGCTCTATGGAGCAACAGTTTCAAGGATATCAGTTTTTCTCCCAAAATTCTTTATCCAAATCTAAGCTCCCAGTAGAAAAATGCCATCTTTGGCAACAGGAGACAATCAGTGAAGATTCAGAAATAATTAAAACAGACTTTTCCCCCAAATAAGCTCTATCAATAAATAGATGCATTATGGACGTTTGAGCTGGTGAAGCTTTGAAAACTCAAATTCAGTTGCAAAACTTCACTTCTGGCTTTTCCTTCTGTGGATCTGTCTGAATCTGCTGTGAACCCTCAGAAGACACTGAGGTTCAGCTGCAGACATCAGCATTGTGCAGCTCTCCCAGCCTTGTTTCTCTGTCAGGTGACCATGCACAACCACTTAGCAGCAATGACCGGTTCCAAGATATATTTGAGGGTGGGAATTGATCCTGTGTGGCAGGCCAGACAATAGGATTGTGTAGATGACCCAGGTCAGATGAGGGGAAGATATACTGTCTGTGCTGGGTTACAGGGCTAAACTTCACTCTTGTGCCAGGACATCTTGCAAGGACCAAACCTTGAAGTCCTTCTGTCTGTTTCTCTTGTAATGTAAGATGATGGAATAACCTCACATCCTGCTTTCTTGGAGAAAATAGCATTTTGAAGCAGGAAGATCCTGTACTCCAGGACTGCCCTGCCTGACCCAGGATGTCTGCTGCGGAGGCCATGGGGATTTGGGGAGTTTTTCCTAACAATAGCAGAACTTCAAAGAAAGCCCCTAACTCATATATATGTTTAGCTGGAACTTCTCCCAACTGTTCAAGGAAGGAAGCTGGGCCTTAAGAGGAAAAGTCTTTCTTTGAGTCATGTTTCTCCTATTTCCTACAGCTATTTTGGATGTCCGAAAGGATGGTGGGGGCTGGGAAGCAAGACTTAGCTATGCTGATTTAAAAAATAACTAATGTCACCAGGAGCTTTGCCATTCAGTTCAGTGGAGGCTCTTATCGTTATTTCATTTATGCTGTCTGCCTGTAGCACTGAGAAGAAAATTGCAATTTTCAGCTTTACTGGAAGGTGTGCTGAACACTGCATTCTCTTTCTGATCTTCCTGAGAAATGAACAGGGACTTTCCACTTAGGTAATGGTTATAAGCTCTCCTTTACTTTATCAGTGAATAGGACAGTCCTGTGCAGCCCACAGGCTGTATCCCCCATCTCATGTAGTCACTGACATATGTGTAGGGAAAGAGAATCCATATCCTAGCTAATATAAGAGACCAAGGGATGTAAAGGATCCCAAAATACTACAGTATCATATGTGTAGTGTTTTGCAGTAGTAATTCCAGATCTGTGGGAGTGTTGCTAGTATAGGAAACCTGCAGTGGGATGTATGAGGTCTACGAAGAGGCAAACTTGCAGTTGTAAATGTTAAGACTGTCGCTCTTTCATGTCAAATGCTTCCCTATCTTCCCCTGAAAACTAACCCTGATGACCCTGAATGCCTTCTGTATGACTGAAATTAGCAGAAGATGTCTGCACCATCTTGGTACCAGGTGATCTTTGAGGTCCCTTCCAACCCAAGCCCTTCTGTGATCTTTAGCCTGAGCTTTGGAATATTTGATGGGATCCATTCCTGGAGCTGCATGATGCAGAAGGACTCTTGTTTCCCTAACCTCAAAAAAGAAAAGGATATTCTCAACCTCATTGCAGCTGTGTCCTAAGGGGCTCTGAGGGAACAAATAGAGCTGTGCTCTGATCCATCTGTTCAGGGGTAGTGGAGCCAGTTCTCCCTGTTTAGCTGAGTAGCTTCTCTCCTCTCTAATTTGCTGACTGCTAAGGACATGCAGAGAAACCTGCAGGGACCAGCTCATTCCCATATATTAACCTAGAGCATTTTTCACCTTGCTGAGACACTTGTCACTGTCCTGTGCAGCAGATTCAGGGAAGGTGTATTGGGGCAAGAACTGCAATCCCATTTGTCACGTCAGACAGCATAAAATTGTGGTGCAACAGAGCAAGCTCCTAAAATCACACAATTGCTCTGATAATGACGTAGGCAACAATGAGAGGTGTCTCATTTCCCAAGATAAAACATCTTAGAGGTATTTTGATTGCTTTCTCTTTGTGTGAAAATAGTTTCTCCCCTTCTGGAAAAATCCCTGCTTCTTTATGCACAGAGAAACTGTGCGTAGTGTAGAAGTTGTAAGACTTGCTTATATTTTTCTTCATGATATTAGGGGAAGACTGACAGTCCCATGGTGTGCATGGCACCATCCCTGCCCCACAAGTTGCACAGTGCAGCACATGGAGATGAAGGGCTTTGCACAAAAGGGAGGAGAGAGTTTTAGCAGACTTCAGGTTCTGACTGGTCCCAAAGCTCTGTGTTGACCCAGGCAGCCTCTATAAAGCTGCCCACCTTCAGTTCTGGCCTCCCTGATTTCAATATTAATGATTTCAGTAATTGAAATGCTTTTTTTTTTTTTTTTCTGTATGGAAAAGCTACGGGCATCTTCTCTGCACAGAGCTGGAGGAAAAGACTGTTCAGGCAGTTGGCTGCCCACCCCATCCTCTAAAATGGCCTTTTTATTGCCCTGAGATATTTAAAACCCAGCAGTTAATAACTGGCAACAAGTGGCTAAGGGGAAAAAAACAAACGACAACAACAACAAGAAACACCAGAAGAATCTCATTGCTTGGTCTTTAATGAGCCTCTCTTACGGCATACAGTCCTGCTGGTAGCAGCTCAAAATAGAACTGATAATACAGAACTATGTGAACGTTTCTTCCTAATAGTCCCATTTCCCTCCAGATGTGAGAGGTTTCTGGGCAGTGCCCCTTGTCCAGGGGAGGAACCACCTTGGTGCCTGTGCAAGATCTCTAAGCGATGACAGATGGGCTAAAGGAGAATGTGTTGTGGTAGTGTGCTGGGGATTATTGCTGCACTGGAAATGCTGTTCCCAAAGGTTGGAGTGGCGGACAGAAGCCTCACGCCCCATGCAGGCTGCTTTCCTTCATTGTCCCTGGCTATGTCCAGCTGTGGGGCTTATCTCAGAGGAAGGGGTGGAGGTTTTCCAGACAGCTGAATCACTTCTGATTTTCCTCACTGTTGGGAAATGCCTTCCCACCCACCCACCCTCGCATCCTCTTTCTTGCCTGTGTTCCCTAATGGCTTTTGAGAAAGTGTACAGTGGGGCAGCAGGATGTCCAGGTGGGCATGGGGATCTGCTCCCCGTTTTTCCCAGGGAGATGTGACCCAGAAGTTCTATGCTATTAAAAAAAAAGGGGGGGTGGGGAGATCAAGGTGGCTTAAAGAAAAAGCCTGCAGGCAAGCAGGGAGAGGATTTAAAAAAAAAAAAAAGCCATTGTAAATCATGTCACCAAATGTAATGCAATTTGACTAATTAATGAGCTGTGTTAATTTAGTAGCCTTATCACATGGGTGAGGGGAGAGGCTGGTTCCTGATGCTGTGAGTGCTGCACATGCAGCAATGTATGTGGTCAGCGAGTCTTCCAGGCTGCTACTGGGTGCTTCAGCTCATTGTGGGGTGGACAAGTGAGCAGTGTGTCCTGAGAGCCACTCATGCCTTTTGTTTTGACTTGGGGAAGATGCTGGGCTGGTTTCTAATAGCTGAACTGCAGTACGAGTGTGAGCCAGTGTGCCTCTTCTGCCTTCCACCCCACCTCCAGGTTGCTGTAATGGCCAATGGCCTATTGGCATAGCAGCGTAATGCATTTAGCAAGCTCAGAATCCATAAAGGGTTAAAAGAATATGGAAGTGTAAAATAACAGCTGGATTATATCAAAAGTTAACCACTCCTACGTACTGCCGGGGCTTAGATTACTCAGTTTTAGGGAGTGAGAAAGTAAGCAAAATACAGACATGGGGTTGCTGGTGCTGATGAGTTCATTTTGGAGACGTCTCATCCATATGGCTCCTTAGAGGACACATTCACTTCCCCACTGTGAGGAGCTCCTTACATCTATGTCACAATCACAGCTATCCCTACACCTGAACCCATCACCTCTCTGAGGTTTATAACCACCAAACACTGGTCTGTTTTGCCTGATGCCAGACTGGCTCATGTCCTTAGCTGGGCTGCTGATCCTCAGGGTAGTCTCCCTCTTCTTGGTTTCCCAATACGTAATATTAATATTTCAATCTCAAAATGTTGGCAGGTCTGCATTTTTATTTCAGAGGTGCTCTGGGACTTTTAGATGAAATTCATAGTTCAGATGCAATATCCTTGAGTTAGGTCATTTTATTTTGTAATATTTCAGTTCCTTGTAAACTAAAATGCTTACTTGGGTCTCATTGAAGAGTAGGTTCATCTGTGATTAAAAAAAAAAAAAAAATCCAGTGGTGGTTTATCTGTCCCTCTGAATTTTCAGGCTAGTAAGTGTGGCTCGGGATTATTTCTCTGCCTTCCTTTGCACTGTGTTTCAAAGATGAGAGCTGTCTATTTTTAAGGCTTTGCTAAGATTCAGTTTTAAGTTCAACTTCAGCCCTCAGTGTAGGGTATAAGATGTTAATGCAGCATGGAATATTTGATGAAGACTTCGGAGACTTTTGTAAATTTGTTTAACACTTGAACTAAGAATTACCATCGCAAAATAAAAATGGTCATTAGTGTCCTTAAGTCTGCAAGATGGGAAATGATCTTAGAGATCTTTTCCAACCTTTATGACTCTGTGATCATCTGTTCCAACCGTTGACCCATCCCCACCAGCACTGCCCATTAAGCCATGTCCCTAAGTGACACATCTACCAGAGATGATGACTCCACTGCCCTGGGCAGCCTGTTCCAGTGCCTCACCACTCTTTAAGAATAGAAATCTTTCCTAATATCTGACCCAAATCCTTCTAGTCATTATCTGATGTGTTATTTCATAAACTCCTTCATTTGCTAAATATATTTCATAAAATATATATTTTTGAGAGTGTGTGCTTGATTAGTGTTTTTTGAGTGAGGTGCGCTCATTTTTTGTGCCCTTCTCATTACCCAGATTTTGCTTAAGAGGTTCGGTGTGGTGATGGCCCAGGAGCTGCCATCCATTACCATTTCCACAGCTGGCACTGCTCTGGTTCTGCATCATGTGTCTGCTCAGTGGGGCAGAGATGTGTGCGCTGGAAGAGGAGCCCTCTCTTCCAGGATCTCTTCAGAGAAGAAGCACAAATATACCCTAGTAACAGCAGTGTTCTAAATCCTATGCAATTCGTAAATGTGCATTTCCATGGTAACATGGAGGTAGTGAAGTAATCCTCAATTCATCGTCTTCCATGAAATTCCAACAACTATTCCTAAACATTCATCCCTTTCTAATCCCAGAGCTGTTGCCATGGAAATGATCAGATAAGATAGATGCCTTTAGGCAGATGGGGCTACAAAGAACGCTCAATTTTGGCCTGTTGAAATCTATGGAAATACTTGGTATTATTTAAAAGCGACACTACTGTGAGTTATTTTTTTAATTCTTTCCAGATTAATTAAATTAACACAGCTTCATAAAAAGCTGCTTCGTGCATTACTCTGCAAACTAAATGGATCTCTGGCACTAGTGGGTCTCCTGGGCCTCCTCTCCCTGTGAACTCTGGTGTGGTGGCAGGGATCTCTGTCCCCCCACTCCCATTCTTCTCTGCACAGCCTGCTCTGGATTTTGGACCTGTTTTCCAGATATTTAATTCTGTAAAGAAGCTTATTTTTTCCATTATTAATCAGAGCAAAGGAGAGCATCCAGTGGACTACATCCAGCAGAGAGCATCACTGCTTTCCAGTGAAGCCAAGAAGCCATGCAGGATGAGAGGTCTGTGAGCACTTGTCCAGGCTAAACCCATAGGTGTGTGACTGAGTGTTAAAATGGAATTTGGTTTCTCAGTCTGCAAAGCAAATGTTCCTAAGTCACAAAGTTGAATGGAAAGCTGTGTGTCTTCTGGCTGCCCTGAGACATGCTGTGCAGGAGGAGCCATTCAGAATCAAAATCAAAAGAGCTTTTTCCAAGACACAAACCACTCATAGGCAACTATTTTGCTTGCTTTTAATAAGAGCTGGGGATCTAATTCCCATATGTACCTTAGGCATTTTTTTCTGCAATGTTTCCTTATCACTCTGCATACAAAAATAGCCATGATTTTTTCTGAGCAGCAAATGTCTGAATGCAAAGTTATGTGGAGTTTTTAATTGTGTTTTAGAGAAAAGAGTTGACAACTGCTATGAAAGCTGCAGTGGTAGTTGAAGGGGCTCTTGACGAGCAGATTTTTGGTGGATGGTATCACCTGGTGAGAGGCTTCCTGATGTAAAGCTAGTGGAGGTGCGATGCTCTACATCTGCTTCAGCACAGAATCCACTGCTGTAGGTACATAAGTGGTACATTGGTCAAAGAAGGTCAAGTAGATGTTCTTTGTTCTGAAGGACTAATGAGAATTGGAGGTAGGACAGTGAGTGGATGGCTGCAAACATGATGCCAATGTGGATGGCTTAACTTGAGTGCAGGAAGATGGTGAGAAAGCAGAGAAAAAGGGAAGAGGGGGATGGGCATGGAGGCCAGTCATGCTAGGAGCGGAAAAGAAGGCAGGAGAGCAGGAAGGGCTCTGTCTGTTCAGCACAGAAGGCTCCAGGGAAAAGGGCAGCAAATATTACCAACATCCATCAGTGTCTGTGCAGCCTGCTCCTGCAGCATCCATTTTTTTTTCCCCAGAATGGCAGCAATTTTGTTCTTGTTATAGGGTAGAAAACATACACTAAAGCTGAGGCCTTGTCCCTCCTGTGTTCCTGCAGTGGCAGCCCCGGTTATGGGTGCCTGAAAGAATTTTGACAAATCAAATCTTTCCATTTGCATTCTTGCAGAGTGGCATTCTTAAGACTCCCTATGGGTGCCCTGGCTTGTCCTAGTAATGCCCACTTTTACAGCTTGTAGATAAGGAAGGAGAACCAGGGAGAGGAGAAATGTTATGAAAGACTGTGAACATGGGCAGAATTCAGCCCAATCTGAGTCCTCGTCTGCAGGTAATTGAGCATCTAGAGACAAGCAGGAGGTTAAGAAGGAAGTGATGAAGAGGATAGAGTCAAGAAGGGAAACGCAGGTTGATGAGCACAATGGGAAGGAAAGGGGGAAAAGGTAGCAAAAGAGTATGCATAATGTGAAGGGAAATTTCTGGTGTCCTCAAAGAAAGAGTTGAGCTTGGGCTGACAGGGAGGCTAGAGGCTAACAGAAGACAGCACAGATACTGAGATGATGCTTAGCAATGGCATGATGAAGCAGACACAGCAAAGATTTCATACTAGACTGGGCAGCTGAGAGCTGTGGTGTTAGTATCCCATCTCTGCTCACAGAGCTTGCTAAGATATGAGCTGGGCTCCAAAAGAGCCTCCCACATTACTGCAGAATGTTGAACCTCCTGCAGCAAAGTGAGACAGGCATCTCCAGGGAGACAGTTTGATGAAGGCCTCCAACAACATCTCTATCTCTGCCATTGCATTCTGAGTAGCAAACCATTACGATTTCAGCAAGACTTAAATTTCCTAAAATCCCCTTGACTAGACCTGGCCATAATTGCATTGATGTGTAGATGTGTGAAAAAGAGATGAAAAGGCAAGTGTGAGACAGGTACTCGAAAAAATGAAAGGATGGGAAAGCAGTGGAGATGTTGTCTGCCTTCTCTCCCTTCCTTTCCCTTTAAGGACACTTATCTATTTGCAGCAGTCTTGCTCCAGCACTGCTTGCAATCTGCTGGGATGCGGAAAGCTGCTGGAGCTGCTGAGCTGCAGATTGAAACTTGTTTCTGTCCATGCAGTGTGTGACTCTTTCTCTCAGGGTTTGGGTGGAAGGACAGCAATGAAGTTAATCAACTTTCAGAAGGGTTTGCAGTGGTGTCTCTAACAGTTGCTAGCAAGCACGGGCTGCCTTCTCCATCCTTCTCTGAATGTCTCAGTGCCATCAGGAGAGGGGTCACACCATGTAGGGTCAGGGTTTGGGGGAAGCAGCATTTCTTCCCCCAAAGTGAGGAGCCACTACTGCCCATGGATGACTTCTTGGCTCTCACAAGCCACCGAAATGCTCACCCCTTCTACCATGCACTTGGTGTCAAACTTCACTCAATAGTAAGAGTTTTCATCCAAACGAACATGAATCAGGGCTCATCTGTCCCCAGGAACCATAAGGAGTCCCTGCAGGGTTCAGATATCCCTCTCATCCCACATGATGGAGGAGATATCTCAAGAGCAATGATTCCCTCAAAAAAAGAGTGGCTCATGGTTGCAGACAGTCCTGGTTTCTGTTGAGAATAAATTCAAACAGTTGTTATCTGTATTTTCCCATTTTCCAGAGTATTTTCTGGAGTATTTCCCAGCTATTTTATTATTATCATTCTAAAGTAGATGGATGCTGAACAGCCTCTAAAAGGCTGCTGGTGGCACTGGGGCTGGCTGGGAACAGGGCAGTGAGCAGAAGTAGGGCTGGACCCAGAGCCTCTGACCCCATTTCTACTTCTGAGCTGAGGGAACGTGACTGTACTGCTGGGAATATTCTGCATTTGAAAAACAGCAAAAAAAGTCCCACTACGTCTAAAACAAAAACACTTGGAGTTGGTAAGTTTTGAAGCAGATGCATGGGGATGCTTGCAGCCAGGATACACCCTGAGTGTGTTATAGGCAAGGTCTGTGGGCTGCGAACTCTGGAACAAGGAGCTTATCACTTAAGCTGCTTCAGGGATTATGGGTGGTTTAAATTACTTAAAGTGCTCCAGGGACCCACTCCTGCACCCATTGAAACTGGTGGTTTCGATGGAGCCTTACAAGAGAGCAGGATTTGGTACTGGAAGCTTAGTGAGCTGAAATGGATAAAATCTCCTCAGCCCTTTAAGGATGGTTAAACCATCCCGAAGCCTCACTCCTGTTTACAGACCACAGAAGTTGGCCAGTGAAGGGAGCACCTTAAGAGCTTGAGAAGCACTGTGCTGCTGTGTGCATAGTGTACCTCTTCTAGCCTCTGTAATTGCAGCAACTCATCTCTTCTTCGCTTCCTATTGACAGCTCATGGCAGACTCAGCAGCAGCTGGAATCTGAAGTCAGGGATGCAAAGCACTAAATACTTGCAGAATCATTTCTTAGGAGTTTGTTATCAACAGTCTCTGGCTGTTGATAACAAGGCAGGAGCAGAGCTGGGCCCTGAGATGACAATTAAAGTGTTCTTCCTTCTAGTCTTTGCATGGGAACGTTTCTTCACTCATTCTGATACATTACATAAAAGCACTGTCATTTCCTAAGTTCCTGTCTGCCTTCCATATACCTCTTTGATTATTTAAAGCCATATTTAATACTGATCTTTCCCTTCTCATCTAAGGAATTATCAGCATGAATCTTGGCTTTTAAGTTATTAATTAAGGTACCAGGCATCCTCTTGTGAGGTCCTTGCAAGGGAGGGGGGATCAGAAGCCCTTCCATTTTTTCAGAATTAAAAATGAAAAGGGATGTTTATTCCCAGTATAAATCTGGGGGTACTGTTGCTCTCCAGAGATCTATCCTTCTATTTGAGGTCTGCATGGAAAGCAGCATAGGCACAAACGTGTTCCCAGCTGCAACGACAGCAGCAGTGTGCTAAGGGACTTCAGCTTTGCCAAATCTGTTCCAGCACAACATTCTTCCCTATCTCCAGTGTGGGAGGGCATTCATCCTCCCTTGGCCACTTATTCCCCTGCTTCCTGTTAGACTGAGCCTTGTAGGGATGTCTTTCTTCAGTCTTTCTAATTTTCTTTTAATTAGTTTTTTGTTTTTTTTGTCTTGGAGAAACAGATTTCAGTGAGATGGTTTTAAAACTTACAGGAACAGAGTGTGGCCAAAAATTGAATTTGGAGTCTCATATCTGCCCCCACCCTCAGCTCTCTCCAGTTCATATAGACAGCAGATTAAAACTAGATGATCTTTGAGGTCTCTTCCAACCCAAGCCTTCCTATGACAACAGGCCTTCCTGCTTCCGTGGCTACTAGCCACTAAGCTCTTTCCCCACTTCTCGTTTCCCTTTGCCATCTCATGATTTGGATTCTCATGTTAAAAAAAGAGAAAAACTGCAGCAAAGCCAGGAGAAGATTCTGGTCCCATGGGACTTGAAATATCTTTTTCTTCCACCATTTGACAGAGCACCTTGAAACCCTGTCTAGAGAAGTGAAAGCCAGAAGGGCTGCAGAGAAGCATGCAGAATCTTCGGACCAATAGAACTGCTCTTGTGACATTAAAAGGGGAATGTAGTTGAAACATTTTTCTGTTCAGTAGAAGTCTCTTGGTAGAACACTATAATCTGGAGAGGCTGACCACAGATGTAAGTCGAAGAGACTCATCTGTTTTCATATGCAGGCCAACTCAGATGTATATATTTTAGATATATAGTAGGTAGCTCAACAGTGTCCCCTGAAGGATATACTGCAAATAAGAGGGATTCAGAAAGAGGTAAAAGATGAAGGAAGAAGAGGAATCTGTGTAAGTCATGGTGAGGAGTTCCAGCCCCTTTTCTTGCAGTGATGACAGAGTTGTGCAGTTTCACAGGAGGTCGGTATGTTGGGGCAGTGATGTCCAGGCAGCAGGAGGACTGCATCCATGGAGCTGCTCTGCAAACCCAGAATTGATGGAGAAGTCTGATGCCACGCTGATGAGAAAAGCTGTTTTTGGTAGGGAGGTCTCATTATAAACCACCACTTGCTGTGTGCTTCTTGGCTGCCCGGTGGCTGCTGATACGTCCCAGATTATGCTGGATTGACTGAAGTCATCCAAAGCATTGCAGGCAGCAGGACTCAGCGATGTCCCTTGGTGCCACCAAGCAGAGTGCATTCTGTGTGCTCTTTGGGAACAGATGTTTCTGCAGAGCCTTCCCTCCAGCACCAACATGTCTGTGCAGTCAGGGCTGTTCTGAAGCAGCTACTCTCAGCCCGAAGGTATGTTCCTGCAGTGAGTTCCTTGTGGGAACACAGCTATCAGTAACAGCCTCAGCAGGGTTAGGAAAGTCCTTAACAGCCATGTGGCTTTTTAAATAACTGCATCAATGAGGCTTTCTTTTTTTTTTTTTTTTTTTTTTTTTTAAATTTTTACATGCTTTTGCAAAGAAGAAACAAATTGGCCAAGGAGAGTTCAACTCTGGTAGAGCTTTCTCTAGGGATTCCATTAGCTGTGCACTGAGTCCACTTATGCTTTCAGTAACGTCAGCTCTCAGTAAATATTGGCCAACGTGCCTCTAACTACTATTAATGAAGTTAATTAGAAACAAAAGTTTTCAATTGTGAAAAAGCTACAGGCTTAGCCATGGTTCATTAAGCTTCTCAGAAGCTTCAAACAGATCTTAACTGCATTTCTCAGGGAAAAAAAAAAAGTAGTGTTTTTTTGTTTTTGTTTTTCTTTTTTTAAAGAGAAACATTTTAGCAGCTCTGTTTTGTGAAAACAGTGCTTAGGAAGATTGGCATCCTCTCTGCAGGCAGGCTTCACTGGTTCAGAGAGTGGTGGTGAGTGGAATTATATCCAGCTGGTGACCAGTGCTGTTCCCCAGGGTGAATACTGGGGCTGTCCCTGTTTAATATCTTTATTAATGATGTACGCGAGGAGATGGAGTGCACCCTCAGTAAGTTTGCATATGACACCAAGTTGGGAGGAAGTGTTGATCTGCTTGGGGGTATGAGGGTCCTACAGAGGGATCTGGACAGGTTGGGTTGATAGGTCAAGGCCAGTGGGTTGAGGTTCAACAAGATGAAGTGCTGGGTCCTGCACATTGATTTCAACAACCCCAGGCACTGCTACAGGCTTTGGGCAGAGTGGAAGGTTTGTGGGGGAAAATTTTTCATGGCTTAGTGTGCGTGGTGAGGATGGGCCAATGGTTGGACTATATGGTCTTGGTGATGTTTTCCAATTTTAATGATTCTGTGGCTCAAGGCTTGGGAGTGCTCAGCAAAGCTTTTCCTGCCCTTCATCCTCCCCTGCAAAATCCAGCTCGCTGTACAAAATAGTGCAATGTAACAATATAAGACATTGCTTGGTGGAAAGGGGGTTGCCTTCTGCTTTGCAATCTTCATGGGCATAAGGACAATTGGTTCTGCTGCCCGGGCTGTGAGTGGGCCTCAGGGAACACTCACCTGCAGGTGACCTCAGTGATGTCCCCTCTTCCCATTCAGATGGAGCTGATGGAGCGTTTAAGAGGTATTTAGAAAGGAAAAGAAAAGAGAATAACCTTCTTAATAAGCAGTTTGCCTATGGCAGCGCTGGTCAGTCCAGCACATCCCTCTCACATAATTAATCTAAAGTAAGTGCTAGATCTGCGATCGTCCATTTAATAGCATTATGGCAATCCAAGATTTAAGTTCCGTGCTTAATGTCTCTGCCTTCTTTAATACCATTACCGCATTATAGATTTAAGGTAGCACTTACGTGGTAAATTTTCACACTGATGTCTGGGATTTAATGTCAATGGAAGTTCTACCACTAAATCTTCTGCCCTGCTTTGAAAATGTTCCTTTTAACCTCTCTCTCCTACTGCTTAACACCTGAGCTAAATGAGAGGCTTTTAGGGTGTTGCTTGTGTTGTGCCTTAGTAAACCATAGGCTCCCTGAGAGGGGTTTTGCCCTAATGGAGCACTGCTGGCAGCTGAAGGATGACAGAGCAGAGTGCCAACAGAGACAAAGAAATAATCCAGAGGATTTTTCTTCCCTTATGTCTGAATTTTCCAGACTCTTTGGCCAAGAGATTCAAGAGCCATAGGCTGAGCAGAAGAGGTGCAGCCCTGCAGTGGCAATTGTTCCCTGAAATGCAGGGGTCATTGTATCACTAGCGGCTGATTAATGGAAATGTTATCTAACCCTCCCAGCTGTTAAGCTTGCATCACAGTTTCTAGCTAGGAGTTGGGCTCAGTTTCTCCTAGGATATCCCACCCTAAGCTAATCAAATACATTCTGCGTCCTCACTGGTAGCCAGAGCCTGATCTGCAGTAATCTGTCTTTTTGAGCCCAGGATGTTCAGTCTGGTTAACTGGAAAAAGAAATGATTTGGGAAATTTAAGTTAGTTCATTGTGGCAGCCATCACTTCTAGCTCAGCCAGTTGCCCCACCCCTCAACGCTGTAAGAAGTGATTTTGGAAGAAAATTCTGTTCCTGCACTCTGAAAAGTCAGTGTAAGGAGGAGCTGTGTCACTTTTTGGTCTCTGTCCCAGGAATGCTGCATACACATAGAGCTTCCTAACCAGTGAGTTTTGACACAGGTGGAAATATTGTTCCTGAAGGTCAAAAATTTTGCATTATTCTCAGCCACTCAGGAGGCAAACCCAGCATCACATTGCTTATGTGTTTGGTAAGATTTAACCCCTCCTAATCTCCTTGTAGGTGAAAAACAAGTTGTTTTCTCATGTATAACGAGAACACCAATCCTTCACCAGAATTATTTACTAAATTACCTTTCATGATCAGACATCAGAACAGAAAGAAAAACAGTAATGAAAAGAGAAAGAGGTGATAGGAAGCTAACAAACCATTCACATGGTTTTATTCCTTTGGGCTAAGTCCTTATTCCACCAAAATCAATGCGAATAGAATAGGATGAGTTATGATTTATTGCTACAGTCAGATTTCATTGTGGTGCATTAAAGAGGCTGTGATGATTACAGGTTCTCTCTCAAAATGCTACAAACACAGCAATGTATTTAGAAAGCATCAGATGTCAAACTCCAAACTGTTTCCAAGGGAACCTAAAAAAGTCACATTGCAAAACGAATCCAACTAATGCCTTTCCCGCTGCTTGCTTTGTTTCCTTTTGGCAAATGCTCATTCTTCAGCGCGTGCTAATCCAAATTCTTCCTTCATGTGGAACCACTGTAGTCAGTTCTGAGGACAACGTAGCCATGCTAGCCGTAATGTGGGGGAGTGTGTTACATCTGGAGCATAAATCACTTGGCCTTGCTTATTTCCTTCCCTGATGGTGCTGCAGATAATCGGGGGTGACTTGGAGTCACTCAAGGAGTAGCTACTGCTGGTTTGCTTTGTTATCCCAAATGTTGTGTGTGCACTAATCGTGCACGTTAATTATGGAGTCATCAGAAAGCGGTCATGGTTTCTGAAATTCGTATTTTTTAAAATATAAGCAAGCTGATGTGTGGTTCTTGTTGTTTTTTCCTGCTTATATCCTGGACGGTACAAAACTGAAAGCAAGTCTGTCAAGCCCTTTTGACTACAGCTAAAATTCTATTTGCTATCAGAAGGGATTATGTTAAACTAGGCGTGCTTGGGCTGGAGGTACCTTACAGACATACTGCGATGACAAAAACCATTACCAACACGAAGATGCAATGCCTTTCAAGGGAGCTTAGCTTCCAGGTATGACTGATTGTTTCAGTGCAGCAGCGCTGACAGCCTGCGCCAGTTTCATCTGTTGGAAATTTCCCTTTATTTTTATCTGATTCATTTTATTGGGAAATGTTCTCAAAACGCTGGGGTAGGGATTTTGTTTATTAAGCATTTTTCTTTGCTAGAAGGGACGGACGTGTCAGGATGCTGGAAGTCCATCTGATGGTAAGAACTAGGCAATGACTTTCACAGGCAGAAGGAAGGTTGCAGCTGGAGGACCCAAGCACTGCTCCCATCAGTTGCTGCTGTCAGCAGGAAGGCAGCTTGTTGATATGTGGCCACAGGGCGATTCCAGGTGGCATACTGGGATGCTCAGTGCTTCCCACTGTCAACCACCTTCAGCATCTGCTGGGCCCCAGCTTGGAGCAGCACTATGGGTGTGCTGCAGAGAAGAAATGTGATAGTGGTAGCAAAAATGCTTAGTTTAGACTAGATGACCAGGTCCCTTCCAATTCATGATTCTATGATTCTATGAGAAATGGAAAAGAGTTCAGAGCTGATGATCAGCAGAAGTGCTTGGACACGGGTAAGGAGTGCTAGGTTAGGTATTGGTGGCTTGGGAAGGCTTTGGTGCAGAAGGAGAGGATTCTGAGCACCAGTAGAAGTAATGCCTCCTGTTAGATGAGAACTGATGATGCTTGAAAAGATTCTGTGAGGCAAAATAAGTGCATAAACTTGTACACAGGTTTTAACTGAAATAAATTAATGAATAACTTTATTCCCTTGTGTGGCTATTTTATTTGAATTGCTAAGTTCTCTCCTTTTTTACCTGTTCTCCTGTAAGCTATTTACAGAGTCATCTCAAGCATCTTTTTGTACCTGAAGTTCACCCAGCAGTACCCAAGGAAGAGCCTTGGTGCGTGCCTGGCTGGTGGGAAGCATGTCCCTGTTCATTGCAGGGGAGTTGGACTAGATGACTTTTCAGGGTCCTTTCCAACTGAACTCCATGATCTCTGGAAGAGATCAAACCTTCCATTGACTTAACGCTTCCTAATGGAAGAAAATAACTAATCCTTCAGCACCACGGTGCAAGACAAGTCCAGAGATCTGCAGTCACATGAGGAAAGATTAGAGGCTGACTGAGGAGAATTGTACTCATGCATTTAATTATGTGATTCAGCCAAAATGAATTGGTCATCCTAGAAGACAGCTGGGAACCAGGATCACAGCAGTCTTCAGAGGTCCAACAGCAAACATTTGTCATCTCTCAATTAGCTCTGCTCTACTGGTGTGGAGTCTGAATCTCAGCCTGGAAAGGGACTGGAAAGCCAGTAAAATATTGGATAGGAGGTTATAGATGACAGAACAAGAAATGTTCACTGATACACTAATGGCACTGTATGTCTATACAGTCTGGATAGCTAATATCTAATGCTTCACAAAGATACCACAGCATTTATGTGGAGAACAATACCTTCATTGCAGGCAAGATTAGAGATGTTATTTGTAGTGAAACTGCTGAATGCTTTTCCTCATAAGACCCCCTTCAGATCAGATCCTTTATGGGGAAAATGTTTTTTGCTTATTAAAAATAAATATGTATACAAACTAAGATTGTTTAGACAAACTGAGTTCAGGGGATATTTTAGACATTGAGCTTTCAACTATTGAACCTTTCTCAGCATCTTCTTATTACTGCTTTCTTGAGATAATTTGATGAGTGAAGAATGAGGATTACAAAGAGTTGTTTTCACAGCAGAACAGGAACCAGAACCATGTAGAAAAGAAAGGAGCTTCGAGCTTTCTTAGGGAGAGACAGCAAGGAAAGATTGACTTTGCTGTAGGATGATAGTTCTGAGACTTGGTTACATGTCAGTGGATTATAGATTTTGTTCTAAATTAAACGAACCATTACGTGTTCAATATTGTGCACTTAGAGTTGTAAAAGTCTGAAATAAAATTAACAATAAAAAAAGAACTTATCTAACAAATATTGGAATGTAGCAGGATGTAGGACTCTCTTGCTGTTGTTGCTGTGTTTTATTGGTAACTACTTTATTTTTCTTTCTACCTTGCTCAGTTATCAAAGGCTCTGATAGAACTGATTGCCACATTGCAGGCTTCAACAAACCCATGCGGAGTCTTATATGAGAGTATAGATGATGAGAGCTAGCTGAATTTCCTGCTGCTGCCATTATAATATTACTGATGACTGAATCAACTAAACAGAAGCTACAGGAGGGCGTTGGTTTGTGCTGCGCTGTGATGCAGGCAATCTCTCTGCACAAGTCATCTTTTGCTGAGCATTTGGAACTGGAACTCTGGCTCCGTAGCTGCATTATTGTCTGTCTCTCTGGGATAAGATGAAGCTTCCTTTGGTGGATTCTCTCATTCATGAGGACAGATGCTGGTGAGATATTGGCATCAACATGATGTTAAAATGCTTCTTTGCAGTGACAGATCAGATGCAGCAGTTTAACCCAAGATTAACACTACTTCCCCAGAGGCTTCTGGTTGGAAATCCATATTTTAGCACTCAGAGGAGAGAGCAGCAGACTAACCAAAAGAAGGACTTTCCAGTGGTCAATGAGATTAGCGGTCAAAATGCTGTGATTCCGTGTGTGTGATGAGGGGCATATCCTTTCATTTCTCTATAGCTTAGATCTCTATCACTAGGGAGCAATTAAGATTCCCTTTGGTACTCTGATAGAAGTGCTATTCACTTTTCGGCTGACATTTTAAGGGCACTCATACCTTCACTTTAGATTTGCACATGTCTAAAGGCAGCATCAAATTCTCATATTCTCTCTTCACTTCTTGCAAGCTCCTCTGTAGAGGAGAGAGCTTGAAGGGAAGAAAAAGAAAAAAGTCACTAACTTGTCTCTTTTTTGCCTTTTTTGTACAGTCATTTTCAACAATGGAAACTTGCACAAGGAATACACACACAAGGGAGCAAGAAGGAAGGAGAATGCTCTCAGTATGCCTATTTCCAGGGGAAAAAAAAAACCAAACGAAGTAAGTGTACCTTTAAAAAACAACAACAACAAAGTTTTCTTCATGATCACGCTGTAAAAATTCTTGTTGATTTCGATGGAGTTACCCAAGTGTAATTTCAGGGCAGGTTTGAGATGATGGCTGGGGGCCGATGCTGCCTGGTTCCCTGCAGCACCCTGATCTGGGAAGGGGACTGTAGGAAAACCCCATGTACTGGAAACATTTCCTACAACAGATCACTCGTCCAATCAAAAAGTCTATTATCCAGCTTCTATGATAAAATATGCAGAGCTCTGACTTAACAGAAAGAGCTCTGCACTGGAAATCTGGGGCATCGTTCTGTTCCATGCAAAATTACATTCAGTAAAAGGAGACAAGAAGTGACATTTCAAGGAAGGGGATTTGTGTTTGAGTCCTGGAGGTCAGAGTGCTGCTGTGAAATACAAAGCTGGGAACTCATGGAACCCACAGTCTGACCAACTCTGCTGCGACCGCAGCGAACTGATCTCTGTACTGCGTATCACCCTGAGGATTAAACATTGTCCACCAACACTATAGCTGGATGTCACCACAACTTGGTTACCCTTCTGGCTGATTTAAGACCAAAATGCCTCCGAACGACTGCCACACACAGAGCTGGGTGACTCGAGCCTCCTGGAGTGCAAGGGATTACAACAGCCCAAAGGATTAAAGCTAAACCAGCGGTGCTTAGGGAACTGGCTCCACAGAGAGATTTATGATGGCTTGGTAACTGCAGTCTGCCAGTAGAAATACAAATTTTAATAGCACAGGGAGTAAAACTAATGTTGTACTTCTGCTAGCTGCTGCCTGCACGTTTGCTGATGTTCTTAGTTTCTAAGTTCAGGCCCAGAAAACCTTACTCATCACAGCCCTTAATGCTGCTGTCCTACCACCTGGCTTGATGAATAATTACTGGGATTAATCATCGGAGGGGCCCTGCTCCTTCCTTAAACGTTGGTCTGAAAAATTGCTCTCCTTGTGGAGGTTTTTAAGGGATTTCTCAAGTCTTTCTGTACTGCCACAAACAGTGCCTGAAATCCAGTAGCAGCAGCAAATAAAAGGGACAAAAAGAGAGATGGGAGCATAATTACCGTGTATCAAAATAGAGTGCTTTGGTAACTGTACCTCACAGGTGATGCAGCAACACTTTGATTCTGCCAGGCACTGGGGCTGACAGTCCCCTCCATCACAGCCACCTCCTCTCCCCAGCTTAATTGCCTTGCAATTAGTTGTTGGGTGAAAAAAGTAATCACTGGTGGTTAATTGCTTCTCCCTGAAATATCTGTCTCTGGAACTGACACGGAGAATGGTCTTAGTGCTTCTGTCCATAGCATCATTTAGCAGAGAAAATACAGTGAATTTTTTTGAAATATCAGGGGAAGCTGCCAGCTCTCCTCCTGGGCTTGGATGGCCATTGGATCGATTTTCATTACAATGGGACACAAATCATCTGATTTGCACAGGCAACGATGAGAAACCATTCCTGGCCTGCAAGAGATGCTGTATCACATAGAGAGCTGTGGAGAAGCAGAAACAGAGCTCATTTGGTTGGAAGCAATGAAAATGGAGTGATGTGGGCACTGGCTGGCAGAGAGGCTCCTGGCTTTTTAGGAGAAGGTGGGGTAGGGATTTTACTGACCCTCCTCCCTTCTAGTTTTCACACCCAAGACCTCCACCAAATCTGTGCACCTTCATGATCACCACTCACAGACTCACCCCTTTGTTCAACACCTGCTTTGGCCCACGAGAAGACTGAGGGTCTCTCTGACCTCCCCCCCAAATCACAGGTTGTCATAAACTCAGTCTGTCAGGAACAAAGCTTTGAATCTTTCCCAACCAGGCATATTTTCCAAAATACACCTCTGTTTTATCTGTCGTCCAGAAATAAGAAATACTGGGGTTCAACTTCTTTGCAGATCTCCAAAGCCAGCTTATTTCTAATTCTAGGAGCCTCTTTGTTGTATTTCCACGCCCTCTCAATACAACTTTGCCCTTCCTCTCAGTGGTGGGTGACTCTTTCTGTTTGGTGCTGGTTTCTATTTTTAAGGAAGGTAAAAGTGAGTTGGTTGGAGTCAAATATATACGCATGGCTAGCACAGCTTTCTAACTGGCAGGTAAGCTTCAGCAGGCTGGATGTGAACATTGAGCATAGTTTGATTGACCTGGCGGTGATGGATTGATGGTTGGACCTGATCTTAGTGGTCATTCCTAGTCTTTGTGATTCTGTGCTTTCATTTCATACATTACAGCTGCTTCTCTCTTCTGTATGTGGAGCAATACCCAGCATACACTCAGCTGTAATCAAACTATGTCTGTTAAAAAAACTGACACAAGAAAATCATGTGTGTGATTCTAAGATCTCCTGGTCATTTGGGGAGAATCTTTACAAAGATTTTTACCAATCGCATGTAGGAGACTCACTCTGTGGAAGTTACGGACACACAGCCATCGCATCAGTGCAGTTCCATGATTTACAAGATGAAATGCTCATTCTGGGGAACGTGCCATAATTTTTAATAAAAACAATTATGAAATGGAGTTGCTGCCAAGCAAAGCATTACCAGGGCTGCCAGGAAGTCTTTTGGGGTGCCTGCCCAGAAGAGAACCAGGCAGGGTTTAAGTGTGGCTGGTAAGGATGGTTGCTTTAGATGTCTGGGGGATTTGCACAGGAATTCCAGCAGATTGGGATACTTCTTTTTCGCTGAATTTAAAAATTTCTAATGGGAAAAAAAAATCCATCTGAAAATTTCCAGCCTTGTACTACTCTGCACAGCAGCTGTGAGCACCTCCTTCTCTACATGATTTGAGGTAAGAAAGGAAAAGAACATTTTCCATGCAGATCTCTGCAGTTCACAAATGATAGCAACGAACCTGATCTGGGGACAGGAGAAACAATGATGTGCGTGGCTACCATGGCTTTCCCCCTGGCACTTTTTATTTTCTGCTCTAATGCAGACCCACTGTTATACCTGGCATGGGGAAAAATCTCCAGTGACCAGTCTTGCCCAGTGCTTTCTTCTGCTCAGAGCTCTTGCTGTGTGTCAAACACGGGGTCTCTTCTATAGAGAGTCAAGCAGAGTTGGTGGCAAGAAACCCTGCCATAAGTTTCTGAGATAACCAGTGGCCTCTCTGCCCCGTGTGCTGGCTTTTTTATCTCTTCCCGAAGCACTGCTGAAGCTGTTTTGTCAAATGACTGATTGAGTCCAACATGCTGATGTGATAAGCTACCTGGCCCCTGTTCTATCTTGACAGCTTGTGTTATACAACATGATTTTTTCCCCTCTGCATCTTGAAAAGGAAGATCAGTGTTGTAGAGAATCTTAAATTGGCTCACGCTGCAGTGTAGATTTCATTACCTACATATTAATTCTTAAGGTGCACAGTAATTCTCTGCCTAACGCTACTGGAATTTTTTTGCATCTTTTCTAAGAACTAAGTATTGATCCCTGGAAAATGAACAACAATTAAAATAAAATATAGACAACTATAATCCCAGTGGTCACATTGAAGGGGGAAATGCTTCGTTCACACCTTATAAGACCATTCAGAACATCAGTGGAGGGCAAATTTCTTCCTTCATCGCTGGTAAATGGTATCCATAAAGTAGTGGCTTTTGAACTTCCTAGGATTAGTCTACAGTCATATTGTGTGACTGAACCAGCTGTAAGATGAAGTGCTCTTCCCTATCACGTGAAGCCACTTTCACTACTTTAAAATTGTTTTTCCATGTTCCAGCCTCAATCTGTTACCTAGTAATTTAGTCTTAAATGAAGTATGGGAAATGGAAACCATTGTAGAGTCCATAATTAGATAAAAATATGATATGCCATAAATGGCAACAACACAATTCCATACACCGATATGCCCTTAACTTCTTGACTGTGCAAAACCATATCTAATTGTTGGATAGACATTCAGATTTTTAACTTCAGGGTTTTAACTGGGAAAAAAAACCCTTCATTTTGGCATCTGAGCACGAATGAATGTTTGAACGTGTTATTTCACCTGACTGTGAGAGGTTGCAGAGGCTGTCATCGCTCCTCCGCAGCCACCCACCTTGGGTATAAATTGGAGCTTGGATCACATCCGTCCTCATGGATGAGGGACACCAATGGAAATTTCCCACCAATGGAAACTCCGTCTCAGCCTAGAAAGGCAGGAAAAGATCCAGCTACAGATCTGGCGTCCTAATGCCCAGAACATTGTTTTTCTATGTTTTCTGCCAAGTTTCTCACTGGCTGTATTGCATCCATGTGAGAGATCAGTGACGCCTGAGACGTTAATGGTATTATGTGAACATTTATCCTATAGAATCAAAGTTTTCAGTATAGTGTTTCTGAGGTTTCTAGTTTTCTTTTGAGAGATCCATGAAGAGTAACTGCATCTAATGCTCCTTGTCAGTTGGCTTAAATTCCTCAGCTGGGAAACGCTTAGGGGGGCCACAAATCCAAAAAGGTTCAAAATCACGGCAGTCAATGGACAGATAATGTCAGTCAGTCAGATACTATTTGTGCCTGACAGAAGAAATATCAATAGCTGACATGACTGATGAGCAATGAAGGAAACTTCACCCACAAACAAAAAGTAAATAGATGGGGTTTGAAAGCTCAGTGTTACATTCATTTTGTGACTTCTTATTTTCCTCTTTATAAAGGCTGATTTAGTTTTACTTCTCAGCCCAGTCCTCTACTCCAAGAACCCTTCATAATGACTAAATACAAAGTGGCCTTTATGGCAGCACTATTAATAAGGATGCCCTGGCAGTCACTGTGGGCACCTGAATGGAGCTCCAGGGAACTGCCACCAAGGGGAATGGAGAAACAATAGATAGTGCAGTATTTTTTGGCTACAGTCGGGTCCTTTGAGTTCTGCCAGGCTATAAATATACCTAGATTAATTTACATATTTATTGCATTCATATTTACTAGGTTGAAAGCACTTCGGGTCTCTTACATACTGTGGTCAAAATGCCATCAAGGTCATTCTAAACAATACAGAAATTCACAAATATGTTTCCCAGTGACATAAACACATTGGTTTAAAAGCAAAGAAATAAAGGTGAGAGAAAAGCAATATGTGGGCCTGTTGTGAGTACCGGCGGGGAGGACTTGAAGGGATTTTGTGAATGCATTATATCATTAATAGACAAGATATTGATGGATACATCTCCATTGCTGTTACTGGAACAACATGACCTGGATTAGCTGATGGAATAGGAAATCAGATCGCGTTGAAGAGCGCCCTGCTGCCCCAAGTAAGCATTAAGAAAGTAACAGTGGAGAAAGGGACAGAAAAGAATGCAAGACCAAACATACATAACTGTCATTTCCGATGTGCCTGTTTCAGGAACTCGAGGTCGTATTTCCAGCGATACTGAAGGACAAAGAGGATCTCAAGGCATTGCCCCAGGCCTTACATCTCTGCCATTGTGGAATTGTGTTCTGATACTTCCAAAACTCCATCTGGAACCTACTTGCATTTTAAGCTGCCTTTAGTCCAATACAGGATTTTGGGGACTTTAAGACACAACCACACTGTGGTAACAGCTAGATTCTTTATGATTCTGCCATGTGGCATGACAAACCCAAGTGCACGCTGGCATGTTTAACAAGGACAAGATAAAGAGTGCCAGCACGAGTTATGTTGGGAAGGAATGATGCAAGGTTTTGTTGCTGCTTTGCTTTCGCACCTTCCAGCCTTTTGACCAAGCTGTGCCACAAAAATGTGAGAAACATGTCATTTGCTGGAGGGGTGAGGAAATACTGCTATTCTGAGCAGGAAAGAATAAAGTCAGTCACTGAGCCAATATGTAGATCACTGAAGAGTTTGCATATTGTCATCAAGTCTGGGTGCCAGGGCCTGATGTCTTTGGTGGCACATCAGCAACCTAATTAGCAACTTGAAGTCAGCTCAGAATTGAAACTATTTGACACTCTCTAAAAGGCTGATACTTGACATCTGGCTTGATAAGTTATGAGGCATCACAGAAATGCTTTCACAAACAAAGGAATTTGGTACATCCACCAGAGCCTACAAAAGACACTGCTGTGATCCTGGAGGTGCTGGGATTCCCAGGAACACCTGCAGCAAAGCAGAGTTTGGCCATTCATCCTCTAAAGACACTGAACGTGCTGCCACCTCAACCTTCACGGTAGGAAACAACATTTCTAATTTCTTCTCAACTCTGAAGTCAAAGGATCAGTGGGCATGACAAAGCAGAAGAGCACCAGTCCTGATGTGACTCAGTTTCTCAGGGACTGAGGTACGGTTTGGTATCTGATGCCACCGAGACAGAGAATAATATGCCAAGCATTGAAGCACTTTACATCAGTTATGAAAGAAAAGTCACACTTAGCAGCCGTAACAGAGCAGTAAGATCATGCCAGTGAGCACCAGTTCACTTTAACCAGGTAATATTTTCTTTGGAAAATTAAAGCATCAATACTAATCTTCTGCTTTGGTGTGCAGATGGTTTTACCACACTGCAAAAAGGCCACATCTTCAATGTCACTGCTGATTTTGTGCCCAGTGGTGTTCTGGAGAGCTTTGGTGGGGCAAAGACCTCAGAATTTTGCTTCAAGTCAATTGCCCTGCCAAGGGCTACAAACGAGATGAGTGTGGAGGTCTGTTTAACTCAGTATCCCCACCTTCACCATGGCCAAAATCAGAAGATGCAAAAACATTTTCACTGTACTTGTGCATCAACAAACTCCAATCCTGGAAAAATAACAGGAGACATCTATTAAAAGCTGGGGGCTTTCCAGTAATAACTCCCATAAACCTATCACACCCATTGAAATCAACTAGGCATGCCATTTATTTGGTGTTTTGATAAATTATAGCTCTGGGGTGCACCCAGGGCCAGATTTTTAAAGCTGTTCAGCTGTTTAACTCTCATTGATTTCAGCATAATTGATTTCAGTGGGAGTTAGGTGCCTGCACTGCTCCGCACTCTGGGCCAGTCCCTTCCCTGGTAACTGCACCAATTAGGCAGGAGAGCAATTTATCCAGGGCCCCATTAAATAGAATCAATGGTGCCCAATTACATCTAAATTAGCAGTTCAGCTACTCTGATGGTTGAACAGGCAGCATGGCTGCTGCCATCCCACTGCCACCACAAATGACACAGGGAATCTCTTCCATTGTGTCCCACGTACAGCAAGAATCATCCAGGAATAACATCCTGCTTCCTCACTCAACCCATGATGTTTTTCATCCTCCCACCAGGTCATTCTGACATTGCAACAGACTAATGGTGTAATGGATATCAGGAAGGAAAGCAAGCTGAATCCAAATCTAAATGAGTGGGTCTTACATAATTAGAGGGTGAGAGAAAGAGAGACTGGAATCAGAGACAAAGTCTTTTCAAGGTTTCCAAGGCAGCAAGTGGCTGCTTCTCGTACAGCATGCACCACAATTGTGTTTTCAATTCCACAGCATCAGTTTTCTCTACGATGAGGAGAAAAAACCCACTCTTTTGAAATGTGAGTACCTTTGGAATAATAGAGAGAAGGTCTGCGACATTGCGCTCCACATGAGTAGTTGTGGTGATATCTTCATTTATTCGGTATCATCTCCTGACATTTCATTCCATTTGCAGGCAAGTCATTTGTAATGTTACGTGCAGAAGATTCTGGTGTCATGATCTTTCACTTTTGCCCTGCATCTAATACTGAGGATCATTCAGCCATGATGAAACCAGCTGGAGGAAATTCTCTCCTGCAAGACACGAAGGCCAATGACGGTATGAAAGATGTGGGGCTGCTTTGTCATTTATTGCTCCACATTCCATATGTTTGTCTGATTGGTGTAGGGAAAGTTTTATTTGTTAATACAACAGCTCATGTGAATTACAGGCAGCTGGCAGCAAAAAATAAAAGCATCCAGGAAGGCAATTCAGTGACCGAGCAGAATAGCCTTAAGGGAACTTCTGGGATGCTGCAAAACCTGACGAGGACAATAGGGCTGAGAGCTCAGCCTTCCCCAGCACTGTGCTTCAGGAGATAGCTGTAAAAAAAAAAGGGAAAAAAGACCATTTCTGGCAAAGCCAGACAATTTCTGTTAAGCTATCAGAACAATACCAACAGGTAAAGTGGGTGAAGAAGCTAACTCAAGGAAATACACGAACATTCCCCCAGACAGATGGATCTTTTTATATAGGTCAAACTTTTGTTTTCTGCCAACCCTCTTTCTCACTCCTAGGTTGATGCCAGCTGCACTACACAGTACTGCTGCTCCCTCGCTCTTGAAAGAAAGCTTTTTCCAGGTGCCAAATCCAATCAGAACAATGTAGGTAGCTCAGCTGATGACAGGGAACCAGGGCCAACATGCTGGGAGCAGTAAAACGCACAGGCAGCTTCAGGAGTCTGCACCACCAGGAGACAGAGCAGCACCAGGACATCCCTCCCAGCTTAAGCAACCTTCAGTATCCCCAAGAGTGCCTGAAAAACGTAAATACAGACTAAAGCCATTTTCTTTTGAGATGGGCCTTTAATGAGGCTCCTTGTTACCCACAACCTTGCTGCAGAATAAATGAGCCAGTTAATGCACGGCAGGTAGATCAGTGCACCGTTGTGCTACGATTCAGTAGTTCATGCTTACTACTCTTAAGGAAAAATATGAATAAATCATTTAGCAAGATTTCATTCCCTTACTCTTTGCAAAGCCTACAAATTAATTCCTCAATGGGCTTTTGTTTTAGCACTTAACCTGAGCTTTTCAGCTGAACCACCGCTCATTTCTCAGTTCTTTTCTTATTCTGCAAGAAAATAGCTTTACATTATGCTGCCTTCAGTGACTTCTGCCTCTGCCCTTTGTATAGCTGCACCACACAGGTCAGAATAAAAAACCAAACGTGTATTTGGGTGAGATCTCTAATACCACAGTGGTTAATTTTATCAGAAAAAAACTCTTTGCTCTTCACAGGACCATGAGCAAGCACCACTACTAAAGTATCTCCCTCAAGGTAGCTTTCACCAAGGCCAGAGAAAATATAAAAAAGTGGCTCACTTCTTCTAAAAGAAAGAGGGAAGTTAAAGTATTTATAGCTTTGTTTCCCTTCTATTTCTTCTCTCTACTCTTCTTTACATAGCTGTTTGCTATTCACTATTGAGTCCAACCAACCTCTTTTATAACATGCTGATCTTGATAGTTGTGGGAAGGAGGGCACAGAGACTAATGAAGTAATTGCTTCCAGCCTTTTACTTGTAGAATCTGGCAGTTAGGAAAAGCTTTAGTAGTATTTTTCCTTGTGATGTAGAAAAAAATAAAAAAGAACTGGTGTTAGTTGGCCAAAAGCTTAGTGACTGAAGAAATTGGCTCCAAATATCCATACCTCAGGGCGAAATCTGGCTTTCTCCATCCTGGTTAGCTGATGTTTTCACATGCTAAGCTGTAAAATTGCTAAGCAGAGGATTAGGGTTGTGGTTCCTTTCTATGTATGACACATAAGGGCACCTTCTTGCCATGGTAAGGAGGTAGAGTTATAGCTAGGAGAAATGTAAAATTACAACAGAAACAATAAAGGTGGAGAGAAAATGCTTTGCTCATCAGCAAGCATTACTGAGATACCAGGTGGGAAAAATGGCAAAATCTTGAATATTGGCTGTTGTCATAGATCTGGTGCTTAAAGTAAGTGTTGGGCTAGAAGCAAAATGAGGCTGGGAGTGCCAGCGCTCCTCAGCTTTTAGCATATTGTGCTTTTTTGTTGTAGAATTTCCCATTTCTTATCTTTTTGTCATTACCGAATTTCTCCATTTCTAAAGTAGTTGCTTCTACCCATCCCCCATAGGATAGTGTTCTCCTGAACCACAGCTCCCCGTGGTCAGTTCTTCCTGAGACCAAACTCTTGGTGCATTTAATGAGCTGTGTCACAGAGCAAGAATGACGCCAGGTCCCGAAACCTCTGAACAAGACTTCAGCCCAGGTTAGTGCTTTGATTTTTACTATTAAATATGAGAGAAAGGAAAGTCCTAGCCAAGAGTTTTAATACTTCCCAAAGGCCTTTTTCAGTTGATTTAGGCTGGCTAATAAGCCTATAGCTTGTGCACAAGCTTTAAAACATCTGCTCTAAGTGCACCCTTTTAGCCCTTTGAGTTTAGCCGTACATGTGCTATTTTTGGCTTTGCTGGTGACTGACATGTTGTCCTGCTGACTGTGTTATTTCACATCCTGGAAACACCGCGGGCTGAGAGCTACAGGACTCTCAGTTTGGGAAAAACTCACATTTCTTCTGTAAATCTCCAAAATCCGAGCGCATCCCAGCAGCGGTCACCCAACGGTGACAAGAGGGGAGAGAAGTGAAGTGAGAGTTGTAAAGCATTAGTGCTTAATAAATGAGTAGTGCAGCAGACAGAACTTGATCGGCTGGAATCTCAGATATTGGTGTGGAAGAGGAGTATTTATAGACAGGGGCTGCCCCAGCCCTGTTTAAAAATACTGGCAGAAGTTTGAGGGAGAACTCAGATTACTGCAGTGGCCAACCTACAGCATAACATTTGCACTTCTCTGGAAATCTTTGGGATTTCAAGCAGCCTGGGGCAAAGCGTACTGCACACACTTGGTGCCTGCCGTGTTTCCAGCCTTCTCTGCTCGGGAGGACGGCTGCCAGCAGTCGTGTATGTGTGAGTTATGTGTTTGGGTAAAGCATTACTGGAAAGGGAGCTCATGCAAACTCCTCTTTGCTGAGGTCACCTGAAAAATTTCCACTCGCAGCTCTAGCACTGCAGTTGTTTTATAACTACAGCCAAACTTGGCCACTCCAGAATTTTTAACCTTTGCTACCTCATTTCCATAGGGGGAGGCTTTTTTTCTGAGCTTTTATAGCTCAAAATTTATGCCCAAAGTAGTATAAATACCTATTGCACCTATTTTGAGTTTCCATGTAGATGGCTCCAACTTGGAGCATACAACAGAGCAGCAATGGGATATAGATCATGCCCCAGTATTTATCAAGTAATACTTCCATTTCCTCAGACACATGCAGCAATAAAGTATTGGAAGGGAATCTGAGTTTGTCACAGGTCTCATTGATTCAGCAGATAATAATCCTTCCTCTGGCACCGAGAGCAGTCTTGGCAGTGCCCAAAATGTCTCCATGTCTGCGAGGTGTCAGCTGCTGACATAGTGGGAGATTGAATTCAGCCCAAGGCAGGGGGAGGATCATTGCTGCTGGTGGCTGCAAAATCATCCAGGGTGAAAGGAGAAGGACGGGAACACCCATCCAGTTGGGTAGGATTTCCCTGGGATTAAATCTATGGAAACATTTGTACTGATCTCACTGAGTGTAGCATTTTTTTGCTTTTTTCCTTCTATCTCCCTGTCTGCTACCAACCTTACCTAAAGCTAACAAAACCTTTGGCCAAATTCTGCCAGCGTTCAGCTGAAGCCAATTTTCAGCTGAAGGAAAGGCTGGGTCACATTCTTTATCGTTATTAGACCAGTAGGCAATGTGCTCAAAAGGAAACATCATGGATGGATGGATCCAACCAGAGTTAAAACTTCCCCAAAAACCTACAAAATCTAACTGCAGGAAGCCAAGCTTCACCAGTGCCTGGTTCTGTGAAATACACAAATGGTTGTGCCCTCGTCCATCCTGCCTGACAGAGAAGATGAGTTTGTGGCTGTACAGCAGGCAGAGCATGATGGTGCTTGTTAGATCTAGCTATGCTTCAGCAGAAAACTTCTCTGCCAGACGAAACCTGATAATTTACTGTATCAGTGAGCACTGATTTTGCATTTCACTAAAGGTACAGAAGAAGCTGTAAACATTTCTATGAACCCAGAGGAGAATCGGGCATAGTTAAGCTTGCAGAAGTGTCTCCCAGGATGATTCATGAGCAGCAGTAATGGTCTGCATACAAGCACAGCGCTGCCGGAGTTAATATCCAGATCGTTCCCTGTTTGGGAAAGGCATTTTATAGGTGTCTGAAAACAGGTTGGTTAATCATCAGAACCAGAGTCATTCAGATGTGAGGTATTTCAGAGATGAGGCAGTAGAAAGAAAAAAGGCTGCAATGTATCCCAAAGGTGGCAGACCTGACAGCAATTTGTTTCTTCTGGATGAAGTGATGCTTCATCTGAGTTGACGTCAGGGAGAGTGGTTGGGTGTGAGACTACGTAGACTTTGTTTTATTGATGCTGCAAACAGGCAAAAAGTGATTTTTTATTCACGTGGCAACAAAGAACACAAATACTTACAAAAATAGTGTTTTACATAGCACAGGTTACAAAGAATAACCGATAATCCAAAGAAATTTGCTTAATTACATCTGTTTAACCATGACATTTTGCAAGATGTTATCTATGGAGAATAAGAAAAATGCCATAAGGAACAGTGGCTCATGCCCTTAAATACTAAGCATAGTTCTTGCACTGCCAGCACGAGAGATGATGATCTATGTCTCTAATTATAACCAATTTGGATCTTCCACACTTGATTTGGCTTTTTGCCAGTAAGAACACTGTGCCAGCATCTTTTCCCTCCGACCTTTTACACTAAGACTAAACCAAACAAATTTATGTCAAACAGCATCAGCTTGGCTGAAGAGTTACCATTCGTTAATATCTGAGAAATACTGCAAAAAACGTAAAACACTTCAGAACTGCAGCTTGTTCTGAATGATTTTTGGAACAGGTGCCGACAACATGCCCATACTGATGGGGAGGGGGAGAGGAGGAGGGGAAGTCTGTTGGCTTGCGTGTTAGAGGAAAGCAATGCTGGAAGAGCATGAGTTGAGGTGAAGACCTTGACCTGTCCCTGCTGCCTTGTTTCACATGCCATGTATACGCTATTCAAATTCTTTCCTGTACCTTTTTAGCACCCTTGCTGTGGGTTTTCTTTGCTGGTGTAGACAGCCTTGTGCTAACAGTGGGATTTCTGCCATGCACACCATTGTTCTGGTCTCTATGTAGTACCTGCTGGCAGTTGGGTAGCTGGTCTTAGTGAATCCTGCTCTAAGGGCAAAGGTTCAAAGAGAGAAGGTAAAATCTCTTAACCAGAAAACCCCTGCTAGATTAAATTCTAAATGAAATCCTTCTTGGTTCATCGTAAGAGCTGAACAGCCCTTGCTGAAGCTTCTGTTTCACAGCTTAACTCTTAAGATGTCTTATGTATTCTCTACCCAGGGAATATCCACTAATAAGGTCTGAGCACACTCTTGCAATTTATTTTAAAGCTAACTAACACTAACCTATCCCTAAAGGGCTGTTTTCGCTTCAGGACTCCACCTTAATTACCATAAATTTACCCATGCTTGGGTTTCTGTATTACTGGCCTGTCTTCCATCTTGACACCTTCTTTCTGGATGTAGGAAGGTTCTGGGATCTGGGGCAGTGGAGATCACCTACAGGCGTTGGGCAGCAGAGAACGAGGGAGAAACAGTGAAATAAATTTGTAAATTTCTCCATTCAGCCCCCAAGTTTCTGCAGAGGCGAGCAAAAATGAAGGCAAAACAGAACTGGAATCTAAGGCTTTTGTGGCCGTAGGAGAGGATCCAGCTGAAGTCTTTTTCAGCAAGAGAATTTTCCCCCAGACAGCATTTCAGATGAACTGAGACTGTGTAGCTGAGTTGACTGAGGATAACAATGAAGTCTGGGGGGAAAAAAAGCATGGAAAACTTCCATGGTCACATTTTTAAAACAAAATATCTCACTTCTGGCTTGCCAGTTGCTGGGGTACATTTTCAAGCTGAAAAGATTTGCTTCTTCATGCTGAGAAAGGAATTTTTTTACTGAAAAAATTGACCTAGAACTGGTTTATTATAAGGGAAAAAAAGTTTATAAAGGTAAATAATCCAAAGCTGAAGAAAACTATTTTTTTCTTGAAATATCCATTTTTACTTGCCCTAAACTGATTTTCCCCAATGCTCTTATTTTCTATTTCAGCCATTAAATCCCAAAGTTAAATTCTGAGTGCGCTTCAGGCTGCGCCGTTCTGACTCCTCAGCACTCCTAGGGCCTTTGCAGGATTTAAGAGCATGGCACAAAAGGACACATTTCCAGGGTGAAGGTTTAATTTGATTTTGGGCTGTGTGACCGCGGGTGGGCAGGAAAAGCAAGTAAGAACTTCCTCGTGTCTCTACATCAGTTCTGCTATTCGGAGCTCTGCGTAAATGAGCTGATTCGCTCAGCTATGTGTGCAAAATGAACTGAAGTGATTCTCCACCACCGAATGTCCAGCCAAAAGCAACTTAGTCTGCTAGGAAATAAGGAAAACAGCAATGTCTGTGCCAGCCAGATGTTATTACCCACCTTGAACAGGAAGGCAGTAAGACGGAAGTTGAAATGAGCATCACAGAATCATTAAGGTTGGAAGAGACCTCTAAGATCATCTAGTCCAACCATCAACCCACCCCACCATACCCACTGATCCAGTGCCACATCTCCATGGCTCCTGAACACCTACAGGGACAGCAGGCACCGCCACCTCCCTGGGCAGGCTGTGCATTACCAGTGAACCCAGGAGTGCTTCTGGCCTTGCATGAAGGGTTGGTCATGGCTTTCTGGTGTAGCACACTCAACACATAGTCTGTTGAACACATTGGGTTGAGGTGGGCAGCTTAGGGGCACGCAGGTGCAACTACCAAAACCACCAAAGTCCACATGGGTGTCTTCTGTGCCCCTGCCCACTCTGGGAATCCCTCGACCAGAATGTCCCCATGACCTCACCCATACACACCGCCTGGTGCATGCACGCCCTTAGGGAGTGAGCAATGCAACTAGATGCATGGCCCAAATTTCCTGGTATCATTCAGACATCGTTGCCAGCTAAACTGTACTGTCCTGGGAATACCCCGGCAATGCATAGCTGCAGCTGATGAGCTAGGATTAGAAATACTTTATATAAGGCCTGTTTGATTAAGTGGCTATTACCAACTAAAAACTTGGTGCTTCCCATTAAGTACTCTCAAGTGCATGTCCTCGTTTTACTTATTCTGCACTTGCATTATGCTTTGGAAGAGGCACTCTGGCCTTTTTTCTCACCCAGGCCTACTTTGCCAACACTGATAAGATGCTCTGTCTTGTTGAGTGCTAGTTAAGAAATGCAAGGTATGGATGGAGCCTTTCCTTGAAGGTGTTTTTCTGTAATCACCACATCTTCCTGTAGTTTACAGTGTAAATTAGCCCAGTGCTGTGAACTTTCTGCTCACCACTAGATCCTGTGGTGCTTTGCCCCAAGGCAGCTTTCTCCTTGCAGCAGATCAAAGCCTGTGCTGTGCACAAAAGACTAAAACAATAGCACTCTCACCTTTTGTCTTTGTTTCTATTACTGTGCCAGTGCAGTTTGATTTGCTGTCTTTTGCAGCATCTGTGCTCAGGCTTCAGTGATTCCCCATAATAGCCCAATATACTTCTCACGATCCTTGTTCAATTTATACACACACCCCACTTTAATCCGTCTGTCCAGATCACTTATTTCATACTTTGGTACATCAAATTGCATTCACCATCTGCTGGCCCAGTTGCCCTACATATGCCAAACGCTCTGAAGGTACAGTTGTAATACTATTCATTATTTGCTTGCTCCTATTCCTACCGAAATGCATAAGGACAGTAGAACTGATGAAATAACTTAAATCTCATTTAAATTCCCTCCAGGTTTTTTACACTGCACTGATCAAAATAGTCGCTGGGTTCTTGAGAAGAAGCCATGCATCCCACAAAGACCCTTGGTGCCCTCAGAAAACTATCTGTGAAAACCAAAGTATTTTTGTAGGACTGGAGCTCACTGTACCAGCATTAACTAAGCGGAGTGCAAATGCTATCAGCACATAAGCATGCTGTTAAGTCGTTGCACAGAAGAATTCCAGTCTGGTTAATCACGATCTGATTTTATACTGCCCCTTCTACAAAATAAATGTGCCCAAAAGATGATTTTCATCTTGTCATACCTATTCTGATCTACATTCCAGCCAAAGCTCGTTGATCATGGACTGTGTACTATGCATCGTGCTTGGGCAGTTTTTCAAGCATTTGCAGAGAATGTTTGTAAGCACCAGCCCTCTTCCCCAGGGATAACTGCTCCCTGAGCTTTGATTTAATTTTGCCTGCAGTCAGGAGGCCACCCACAGACCTCCAGCTCTGCCTCACCTACCTGTGAGGTATTCATGCTTCATTCCTGCTTCAGCATGAATAGCGAGCACGGGTGGAACAAGAATGTATGAAGACCAGTAGGCAGCCCAGGGTTGGCATTTCCTTGCAGGACCTGTGCTGGGGAGGAAGCTGCTGCAGAGCCATGGAGAAGTACCCCTAGCAAGCACAGCAAATGCAGGTTCGAATGCAATGCATTCCACCAGCACGCTCCTGGAGGAGCAACTTAGGTGGAGATAAATAAGACATGTAATTTCTTGTCAGGCTGTTGCATTTCCCACCGCTCATTTTAACAATTACACTCTGTGACTTTTTTTTATTAAACAGCTGAAAAGATAGATTCTTGTAGCCTCGGAAGAAAAATCGCCTGGAGGGATGAAACATATCCAGACTTACTTTTTTTTCTTGCACTTTTTGAGGTGTTGCAAGGAATGTGTTTTCAGTTCAGCAGCCAGTAACCAGCACTGTGGTTTTGGCACCTCTTACCACGCTCACCTCTGCAGCAGCCAAGTTCTCAGACCCAAATCCAGGTGAAGCAAAAGGGCTGATCTGAGCTGAGGCTTGGTTTATTGCTGCTGAAAGAGAGGGCACAACTTTCTTCCACTGGAGTCAGTGGAAATATTGCCACAGATTACAACATGAATCATTAAGAGTCCCACATCTCTTTCATAAGCAGCTTTCTCTAGGTCATATTTTTAAAGCAATTAATGAAAGAAGTGATTGCCCTTTAGTGAGTGGTGCCCCAATGTGAATTGTAATCAAGGCTTCTGAGTGTTCCTCTTTGCACTGATATCTGAACCAATTAGAGGATTCTTCTGTAGTAAGGTTACCCAAACATAATTTTATTTCTTCTTACTAATTATTTTTCACCGTTTTAAGAAGTGTCTGGACTTTCAACTTCAGTGTTGAATTTGCTTTTGCAAAGAAAAGCCTGCCTTAAGGCTGACCTGGAAAATGCATATTCAAGAGGCATACTTGCTAAATGCTTCAGCACTTCTCTTTGTTTTCAAGACCAGAAGGTTGTACATAAAACACACTTCCCAGCTAAAACTTCAATGCTTTTCGAAACAGTGATGCTTCTGAACTCGGGATCAATCTGCTGTAAACAGATAATCAGATCAATCTGAAATCCTGCTTGACTGGGGCAACTTTATAACCAATGTGACACCTACAAGTGAAAAACTGAGCAGTCTTTGAAGACCAAACAGAGAATGACACAACTGAAAACGAGATATGGAGACAACGATCAAGCTGTCCTCTGCAAACACCGGTGTTTAAATCAGACCCAACAATCTTTATCATGGTGTAATGGTGGCAAAGGTTATTGAAATCGCCACTGATAGATTGTCTTTGTGCTGAGCACACGTTACAAATGTGCTTAAGGGATTTCATTGTTCAGTGCAGCTACTGTTAGGTTTTATGCCAAATTTATTTCACTTCTAAACCTTTTGTGTTGGAGAATAAGACACAGCAGAGAGAGGTAAAGGCTGAGGAAAGAGTGGGGGACACAAGGGGCTTTGTTCCACACTGTGTGCATGCAAGTCATTAAAAATGCATCCAGCGATAGGCAGAATATTGCTCTTCTGGGGGATAGAAAAATAACCCTCTTCAACCTGCTATAATGGTTTTGTTGGGGGAATTTTCCCAAGCAGAAGCAAACTGAATCCTCCCCAGTCCAGCTGGGCAGAGCAGGACTCCTGGCAGAAGCATGCTGTCAAACTCAAGGGCAGGTCTGCAGGAGGAAGCAATGTGCAGAGCTGCCACTGCTGCTGAGCTTCAAGGGGGTATTCTTTAAGGCAACTTTCACTTAAGAACATGAAAATGGAGCACTCCAGACTCTCAGCCATCTGAACGCAGCTGATGGTGGATGCTCATTTCTAACGTTTCTCACCAGAGTGAATATTGCTTTCGCTTCTCACACTAGACTAGTCACTTGCCCAGGCTGCACTCCAGCAGCGTTTAAGGTGTTAGTCACACTGCCTTGTGGGGACTCACAGTCTGTAGTCTGTCTTATGGTGACCTTTATGACTGGCACAGTCTTCATCATGATAGAAAAGACTGATGTAGAGGCATTCACATCATTATTTTTAGCGCTAGGCAATGGAATAGTTGAAGGAGAACTAAGGTATGAGCAAAGTGGCATTTATTGTCCCCTGTGGACATATGCAGTGATTTGTTGTACAGTTTATTTTTTTTTAAAGACAAGGACAAAAAAGTTGGCTGAGTTGGTAGCTGAGAGGTGGTAAGTGCTCTGCTTAAGGTGGAGTGCTCAGAATAGATGCATCAAGGATGAAATTCCTCACACTAAGGGTTTTCCCAGCATTCTCCTTTCCCTACAAAAGAACTGAGTAGAGAAAAAGCATCTCAAATTAGGATTGAGCCACTGACATCACAAAGCCTTGCACAGGTTTCATGTTTATTAAGCTCAAGATGGAAGATGCTCAAATAGCAGCATAAGCCATTAAAACCCAGCAGAAGAGCCCAGCTTGCAGGGGGTTTCCAACACACAATGGTGACCTATGAGCTGGAAGATCTCTGCTCCCACGAGGAGCACTAGTTGCACAAACTGCATTTTTCATGGTTGCTGGTCTCACCACACAGCCTCCTCTCCCTGCCTCGTAAGAAATAAGTGAAAGGGATCAATATTTCTTCATTCTGATTTTGCCATTTTCCATCTTTCCTGGTAATTTTTGACAATCTTTCCATCTTCCAAACTGTCTCTCCTTTCTACAAACATCATCAACCGTCCAGAGCATTTCCCAGATGTTACATGAGCTGCATCAACAGCCCCCAGCAGAGCTTGGCATGCAGCAGTGCAGTGCTGTTAGCAGATGGGTACGGCTCCTCGCAATGACCCCAAATAGCAACACCTGTCTGCTCAGTAGAAACTGTGATTTATGGGGAGGTCTTCCCTTCTGCGAAGGGTTAACCTGCTACTCAGGCTCCCAAGCTGACCCTCAGTGAAAATTAATAGCTTGCATCTGTTTAATATTCCTTTCCAGTACATTGCCAAATCATTTCATCTGTATTTAAATGGATCAGTGCTTTTCATCGTCAGTTGTTTCCTCATTCCTCTTTGGTTTTTTTGCTAATCCTTTCCTGTTCATAGGTGTTTTTGAAATCATAAAAGAAAGTCATTCATTGTTTTTATTTCATAAGGCTCCCATAATTTGGAGGTAAAGGATGTGCGCCATTTCAACGACTCTGTGTTTTGCTCCAGTTAGGAGAGTGGTTCACATCTGTAGATTTTATAGGTGACATTATGGACATGGCAATGTCATCATTTGCAACTAATCAAAAGGTGCCAATTAGACCCAGATTTCCTAAACGCATGTATTGGTATTATTTGTCATGCAAGGCATTAATTTAAAACTGATGCATCTGTTACAATCATTGATGCTCTAGATGGAAAAGATCCATAGGGAGGCTTTCAGCTTTCCATTTAGTGCCAAAGCGGAACTGAACTCTATCAGATGTATGATTATTGTCATTATTATTTAATACCCCTCTCTGCCTCTGCTATGTGCTCATCACTTAATGGAAAACATGAATGCAGGCGCTGTCTCAGATTGCTTGCCATCCCAGTGACAGACCAGGCACCCAAGTGACAATAAAACAAAGGGAAGGGCTGAGGAACCCAAGAGAGACAGGCCAGTGCCCTGGTGGGTACAGTGGGATTTTTGGTTTGGTTTGGCTGTTGAAATGGAGATGCAGTGGTATAGCTGTGAGTCTTTAAGAATGGCATGACAATGTGTGTGCTCAAGGAGGGTGTTTGAGCGCTAAGACTTTACCAGCATCAAGACTGAGACACAACAGGAAGACAGAGATTTAATGAAATACGTTACAGATGCTTAATAACAGAGATAATTGATCATCAAAGGGATGGCACTTTTTTTTGTTGCACTTTGCAGCATTTGATGTACAGGTTAAAGAACTGCAGAGATATGAATTTTCCAAGAAAAACTTACATATATTAACCTTGGACAAAGGCGGGGAATATTCTCTGTGCTTCCAGATGACTCTTGGATCTCCATGATGGTCACATTTATCATCTAGATGAGCTGTCTTCGGGAGAGCACATTTGGAAGTTGTTTAGATCTTAATGAGTCATCTATGAATTACCAAATATTCACATTCTATATGGAGTGCCCTCGATACAACCATCAGCTGGGATGGCTGCAAATACTGTAAATAATTTCCTCAGTTTAATGAGTTATCATACAAGGAAAGGATGGGCAGGAGTCACAGCTTCACTTTGTGATAGATCAGCCCAAGCATTTGATTTAGTGTGGGGACTACTTCTACTAAAACTAATCAGAGGCTATCGAGGAAACCCAAACAGATCCAACCTACCAGAATTTAATCTCCCCACAAATAAAATGTACTCATAAATCAGGGCAAGCATGTAAATGTGCTCCTCTAATGCTTCTATTAGGAAAAACAGAACCACAAAAAGCTCAGTAGGATGTGAAAACCATTATGGTTTCCCTGGGTGATGTCAGCAGTATTAGTCTAATTCATAATACACAAGGAGCTACAAGATCCTTCTGCCCTTACAGCTGGCTAATTAGGCGAGATGGGGAAAGCAATTTGACACAAACGTTGATGTCTCAGTTTTCATTTTGAAGCTTAAAATGGACATATTTTTATATTATTCATTGAATTTCTCAGATAAACACAGGCGGAAAGATAGATAAAAGGTAGGAAAACCATCATCGTGGTTTTTCCTTACCGAAAGAATTCTGACAGAAAATCGAGTAAACAAAATATACTGCTTTTGGTAAAAAACAACAACAACAAATGCATACAAAGCTGAATTTCACAGAAATACGCATATTTATTGCGAAGAAAGCATTTGTCACTAAAACAGACAGGAAAATATGATATAAATACTTTGATCAGATCTGGTAATGAGCTATTCTGGCAAACTGCAGCATTAGTTCATTGACGGCCTATTCAGCTTGATCAAGAAAAAGCGTGCTGAGGTAACTGCAGGAGTGCAGTGAAAATCACACTCTCGAATGATCATTATCCCATCATGTTGTCCAGGTGGTAAATGAATATCCACAAAGAGGAGAGTGGAGACTCAAACTTTGTACTTGGGAGGGTGGTACCTCTAGAACTTCAGTCTCCAACAGATCAGTCCAGCACTGCCACAATTTATATAAGAAAAGAAGGATGAATATTATCAAAGATGTATTTTTTTAAAGAGCACAAGTACAGCTTCACTGCTGTGTTTCAGAACTGTGATTTTCCTTTGGTGCTAAGAGAGAAAAGAATCAGGACCTTCTGCTTGTCAGAAGATTAATGATATATGTCCATATGGAGGAAGTTACATCACAAAGTTTTGTATAAATATGCTGGTTGATGCTGCTTTTTATTGTCTAAAGATGTTATACTGCGTTTTGCTTCAATGTGATGCACACAGACTATTAATAACAGCAAATGATTGCATTTAAGACAAAAATAGAAGGAAATAATTTATAACAAAATCTACATGAAAGCCATCTCTCAGTTTCCGCATAGTGGCCATAAATCATTGAAGAGACATTTATGATTGATTTACAAGATTTTTATATTACCATAGATATACAAGTTGCCTGCTGAACAATTGTCCTTCAGCCATAATCAAACATATCCTCAGTAACTGACAGTTTTGAGAAAGCCAGAAAGGAAGCTGAGATAGAGCTGTGACGGTCGATAGTGGATGATATTTACAAGTGGATGTCATTATTCACAAATCTTCTGTGCAGACCAGAAGAAATCAGTGGTTCAGGTTGCAGGACAATGTGGGAGTTAGGGCTAGTAATGGGACATGGGAAATTCGAAATAATATTTTAAATATTACCTGTTAATTCATTTGAACTAGCCATGCCATTCTCTGCCATGAGACTACAATTAGCATCCAAACTTTCCCTGCTGCATCCTCAGCCATTCTTTGCACTCTGCAAATGTTGGAGATGGGAACTGTGGCTCTGTCTCAATGCAAACTAACTGCTGAGTGCTCACCCGCAGGTCACTCTAGCTGAACAACAAATACACACATACTGCAGCATTTAGGTTCTTTTCTGTAACCCAATTATTTTGTTTTTTAAATAGCGATAAGAAGTGGAGCAGGAATATAACTGATAATAACCTGTCAGACTTTTCTCTCTCTTTTGCCACTCTTCATTTTACTCCCTTTTCTCCATGCTCGTTAAATGTTCTAGAGTATAGAACTAGATTCAGATGAGGCTGCGTTTGAGAAGCATCAATCTAACAAGCTCACAAACCTCCTTTAACAATACCCTTCTCGCCCACATTCTGCCTTTCTGTGGGGGGATTCATGGAACATCTGTTCTGTTACAGCAACCAAAACAGGGGCTCCATTAACTTTATAGTAAGTAAAGGAATTGAAGTAAAGGAATTGGGCATTTTTTCCCAGACTGCTTTACTTATTTCAAGGTCAAGTAGAGAAACTCTTAGCTGCTTTACTGAAGCACTACCAATTGGCTTGCTTTAATTCTTCGACCTTTCCTTGGTTGCTATGTTTTATACTGGAGGTCATTGCAAGAGCAAGTGAGTTCTCTTTATATTCCACTGACTTATACAAGTTCCAGTGAGGTCAGCAACCCCAGTCTCCTCTACATTCCTCTATCCTGCATTTTTATCATTGCTTCAGAGTGATGGCACTCCTCCATAGCAAATGCTGTCAGGATCCTTCAGAAGAGGAAGTTCCACTCAGGCACTAAAGTCAAAAGAGATGCAGCAAGATTAAGGTGGGATACCTACAGTTCTACGAGAAGTCTGCAGCCAGTCTGCCATAGTGCCTTCAGTACAGGTCTTCTTGCACTTACATGTTTATATCAGATGGACGCTGCCTTACATGCCATTCAGTACACTCAGACATTATTTATTACAACAGGGTGTTATAGGCATTTCAGTTTCACATGTTTTCACAGACCCAAGGAAATAAATGGATTCTTCTGTCTCTAGAAGCTGAACCAATAAAGCACAGTGAGGGCTAATCACTGTTCTCCAGAATAAAACAAGTAAAATGACAGAAATTACCCAACTCCTTTCCTGGAGTTTCCACTCACTTCCTTTAGGCCGTGTGTGAACCTTCTGAGGATAAAAGGCTGTCAAGAAACAATGCTGCAAGCCAATTACTACAAGCTCTTATGGTAGAATATGAGACAGAAGAAAAATATGTAATTTTGACAGAAGTGCTCATTATATTCTCGAGTTGATGGCAGTTTTCAAGCCACATAATTGCTTATTAATGTGAACCTGGAAAATGACCATTCAGCTCCAGTCAAAACTGGTGACTGACCTTATGGTACCTGAACGCACGGGCATGGCTAAGGTGACAAAAGGGTGTTCTTTTACATCAAGAGAGCTCAACTGAAATTACGTACATATATAAGGTAACACCCAAGAAGACTGCTAGCTGCTGATGTTGAACTGACCTGGCATCACAGAGAAGTTGGTGGGGTGAGAGAACTCAATTCTGGCCAAAAAAGGATGCAATGCAAAGGTTGGTCTGTGCAAGCTGCCAGCATTTAGAGAAGCTGTCATGCAACGTCATGACAAGCACTGTCAAAGCAGTTCCTCTTTTTTCTATCTCTACTGTTCCTATTTTGTCTTTGTTAATTGTTTTATCTCATGGATAGAAGAGGATATATTAAACATTGTCTTCTGTTCACTATCTAGCTTAAAACTGTCCCATGCAAATCCTTATCTGAGCTTGACAGAACGTCCTGCTCAGTGGTGTACAGCAGGCCTTACATCTGTGACTGCAATGTGTGTTACAGACTCTGGTACTCCAGCTCACTGCAAACATCACACGAGCATGCCACTTCCACTGGCAATATCCAGGCTTATCCAGCAAAGCCCTAGGACAGGGTGCTAGCAGGTCAGAAACGTTAAGAAAATCAATTCTGCAAGAACATTTGGCTGTAATTTAAAAAAAAAAAACAACAACAACTCAGAGACTGGTACCTTGAGACAGGTTCATGCTGCACAAAACGTCCAGGAGAAAAAAAATATGACTGTGTTGAGTGAAGGAAGCATGAATGGCAAATTGAAAGCATCCACACAAAAGTGCAAGATCCACAGAGGATATCAGCAAGGACAGTAAATAAAAGGCTCGACGGGAAGCCAGTCTGTGCACACATGGCTAGATTTCAAGATGCATTGAGTATCTCTATAAATAATTTCTTTATTAGAGAGCCAATGTGATTTACAAGTATTGGATCCTTCAAATTATTATCTAGCAAGAAGTGTAAAAGGCACAACTGGTTAGTGTCTGCTTGGAACTCCAGTTGCTTTCAAAGTACTTACAGCCTGCATGGTTCAAAGCACTTTATTTGCACAGAAAGCTCTGCTGCATTTTGCTATTAAAGGAAGTTACTTACGAGGTGGAAAGTGGTTGTTGTTTGACAACATCCAGCACAGGGAAAGAACCACATTGTGCCCTGTTAACAAAGCAAACAAACACAGAAAGAAAAATAAGCAGCCAAAATGAAATGCTGGGGATGAACTTTGGGCTGACGCTCAAACTGATGCTCAGAGCTGAGCAGAAGTGCCACGTGTCATTGGTAGCTGTGAACTCCTTTATTTTTAAATTATAGTTAATTGCCTAAATAGAAAAATCTTCTAGAATTAGAGCTTCAAAATCTCACCCTTACAAAAAAGACATTGGACAGGTTTTTTGTATTAAATGACACCTTCTAGTTTGGACAATCACTTCCTTGAGAGATGCTCATTAACAGTCACCAAAGTGGCAGCCTATTGTCCAGTTTGCTTTTCAGTTTCTGATTCTGCAAATTAACTTTCAGCATCAGGCTGATGTCAATATTTGCAAGTACTCCACAATTACAGTGTGTTTGCTAAATCACATTGCTTTAATCCAAAAGGCATTCTGATTCCCATTTAGCCCACATCTCAGGGTGCTCGGCTTCCCTGTAAAAGTGCTGCATGCCCTCGGGTCTCATGGAGTCAATAGCATTGGAGATTGCTCAGCTCCCTTCAGAGCTGAGTCTCATTTCTTTAGGAAAACCGTAATTAGAGGTTAGGAGCCGGGTTTATGCAATGTAGATTGCAGACAAGCCATCCAATTCTCATTTACAAATCACCTCTGTTAACTGTTTTAATAGTGGGAGATTTGAGGGTGAACCAGCACCTCTCCTTAAAGTAAGGTGCCTTAATTTCCTGCCCTTTTTCGCCTCACTGAGGTGTTCTCCAGCTCTTCAGCATCTAGGAGAAGAAACAGCTATCTAATCAGCTTCTCTGAAGGAAATGCCTTTTTAATGAATCCAAATCTCCAGCAGGACTCAAAATAGCAAGGCAGTAAAGTCAGAAGTGTTTATAGAAAGAAACTGCATTAAAACTGCTGGCATCGCGGTATCTTGGAAATGAAGACTGCTGACCCATCGAGATGCTGTACCAACCTCATCCCTCCCTCCTGCTATAAACACTTGGCTGATGCACATATTCATACCCCCATTCTAATGCCACAGACCATTGAAATCCTTTCCTGTCCTCTCCCTCCTGCACCACCTGACCCACAAGATTTTACACTGGAAAATTACAGAATAGAATTTCAAGACATTTTGGCTGGCATCTTGGTGTTCTGTGTTTATTTACTTGTTCTTCCATTCTCTTTGACTGTATCTGACATTATTTCTCACTTCTTCTGCATGCAAGACTTCCTTCAGACAAATGCATGAAGTAGAACTGACCAGCAGTGCCAATCTGATGCCAATTTATGCTACATGTAATCCATTTTGGCAGTACACGAACCTTAAACCCTGTTTAAGATTGCAGCAGTGCTTCACGTTGGAGTTTTTTAATGTAAACCACACAGCTGATATGTCTACTATGAGACCATCGTCTTCTCCTCCTGCCTGTCCTTTTCTCTGTGGCATCCTCAGTGAGGACAGACACAAGGGGTGGCCATCACTGCTCCAGGATGCTGAGCTGGATGAGGTTCTCATTAGCAGGACTGAGGTCCTGTTCCTCCTACTGATACCAACGCTGCTGATGGTTTCATCATCGGCCCAATGAACTAAAGCAAAAGAATGCTTTAGACGGATCAAGAAAGCTCCAGCTGCTAAGGTTACCCAAAGGTGAAAGTTGACAGAAGCCCACAAGGACTCAGCATGGAGACATCCAGCAAACAAGATGTAATAAGACTGTCTCAGGGGAGCCGACACGATTAAGATTGTGGTGTCCAACCTTATCTCTGACAACACGTTGCCTCCCAGCTACAAATGTTCAAGTGTTTATAAAAATCTGACAGGGTAACTGCAAGAAATGTAATACAGATCATCATGGGGGGAAAAGATGGTCGTGGAAATAGCTGAGAATTGTGTTGGCAAAACTATTAAGCCCCAAGGAAAAGGGACTATTTTAGTTACAAAGTCCTTTCTATGCTAATGATAATTCATGAACATTAGCATTCCGCACATTAGCTGGGTCAATTTAGACCAGAAAAACTGTTTGGGTATGACAATAATTAACTATTAAATCCAAATAGTTCACTCATCCACTCCTGAAGCGCTCTGCTGAAATCTCTCAGGAATGTAAGTCTGCAGGAGACAAGCTCAGGTCTGCTGAGCTCACCTGGCTGGAGACATGAGACCTTCATTCTTTCTTCCAGCAGAGCAACACAGGAGGAAATTTTCTAAAGGAAATTAGTGCAAGTGTACAAAATAAAGAGAGAAAAAAAATCCAAGCATTCTGTCTCCTCTGGACAACAATTTAAGTGATAATTGTATTCTGCTGCAATAAACTAACCAACCAGATGTTTCAGATAATTAGTATTAAAGTTAGATTTTTATAGCAGCTGTTTTCTTTCTGCCAGACAAGCAATGTATCTGCTTCCTGGGCAAAGTCTTACAGCAGGATGTGTAAGACGTGACTGTGATGTGTGATGGCACTTGTTAAACCATCCAGCTTGAGTCATGGTAAGCACAGTAGCATGTGCAGTAGCTCACTTGGGTTGCCAGGTATGCACTTGGTGGGTTATGTGTGTGTTCCCACAGCTTTGCTGCCTTTAGAACTCCACCTGGCATAGGCTGGCTCTGTCTCCAAAAGCTAAATGGCAAGAGGAGCAAACTCCAAACCTTTGTTTTTGCAGGGAACTGTACAAATTCCACTGATGTCATTCTATATCCTCAAGTGTTTTAAGACACACTTTTCTATTTTCACCTATTAAAAAGTCTGTTGGGTTATCCATCCTGCTTATAACACTATAGAGGCCATTTGGAGCAAAGCACATCTTATAGAATCACACAATCTAATTACGTTAATAGAATTAATGTCCAAGTCTCTATCTAGGGACCTTTCCAGACTTTGATGTGACTCAGGTGTGCCTGAGAAGTTGCAGCAAAGCGAAGTTCAGCATGGGAGGGAGATGTTGGCAGCTGATGAGCAAAGGGCAACAGCTGATTGTGCCAGGTCTCTCATGTGTCTGTCAAGCACTGGTTTGCAGTTCTGGGCTTGGGTAAAGGTTCACCAGCTCAGGTGGAGGTGGCTCAACATTAATTGTCAACATCATGGTTATTGGAAGTGCCCCTATAAAGGAAGAGCAAAATGGAAATCTCTGGACAGTGATAACATTTTGGAAGGATACACTCAAAAATTCCTTTATAATGTCAGTGCTTTTGATTTCCCAGTGTGACTGGTGATGAGTAACTTCTGCTGGGAGGAATTAGGATGCTCCTGACTTCTATTTTCACGGGCATCTTTTGGATGTATTCAGGAGTTCGGAAGTCTCACACATTGTTGAAAATGAAATTTAGGATCCAAATCACGTTTTGAAAAACTTAGCCTCTGTTTCCGCAGAAAACTGTTCTAAAGATCATTAACATCCCAGTACTAAATGGTTCAGTGCTGCTTAGCTGAGAGTGAAACAGCACGAAAATGTGCAGCCACAGCCCCCAGTCTACACCCAGAAATGAAATGGAAAAGTGCACCTGAAGAGCAAAGCAGATCAGGTTTTGCAGGTAGGCCAAGAAGGAATGCAATCTGTAATAGTAGAAGTGATGATTAGCGGTTTTTCAAAGAAGATATCTTCTTGAAATTAGAACTCGAGGTGAGGGTGACAACGAAGGCCATCATCAGAAAATCACGTGGCTGGGGACGTGAAGCACAGGCCTGAGAGCATAAGCTTGTCCACGTGCTCGTGGTGCTTCAAGATGACATCTCCTGTTTTCTGTTGATGTGGCCTCACCTCAAGCACTGTGTGCCACAAAAAGGTCATAAAAGCTATTAGGGAGAATCTACAGGATGGGTGTAGATGGTGAAGTGTCTGCAGGGAAAGGTGTGTGAGGAGTGGCTGAGGTTCCCTCATACAGCCACCTCGCAGAGGGGCAGAGCAGCAGCACTGATCTCCTCCCTGGTGACAGCCACAGGGCTCAGGGAAAAAGGTGGGGCTGTCAGGGCAGGGTCATACGGGGGTTAGGGAAAGGTTGTGCAGGAGTGGAACAGGCAGCCCAGAGCAGCAGGCACGGCTCAAAGCTCCTGGAGTTCAAGGAGTGCTTGGATACTGCTCTCATATAGAGCCTGTGGGTTTTGGGTGTTGCTGCGTGAAGGCGAGAACTGGTCTCGATGATCCTTGTGAATCCCTTCCAGTTCGCGATGTTCTGTGATTCTGTTACCGTTTATTTATTTATTTGTTTGTTTGTTTATTTTCGAACGTGCAGTATTTATAGGTCCTCCCTTTGCCCTTTAGTCCGCGTGCAGGAGCTTCTCGACGGACGCAGCCAGGAGGGAGCTGAGGGCTGCGCACCACCCGGGGGCTGGGGGCGGCTCTGGGACCGCGGCTGAGCGAAGGCTCCGGCCGCAGAGGAACGGACGGCGCGTATCCCGGGACGGGGCCGCCCCGCCTCCTGCGGAGCCTCCGCCAGCCCCGTGCTTTCCCCCGCCCCTCTCGGCGGTGGGGCTCGCGGATCCGGCCTGCGCGGGGCTGGCGGAGCGAGGGAGCGCGGCACGGCGAGGGGAGGAGAGACGGCGGGAGGAGGAGGAGGAGGCGGCGGCGAGCTGGCCATGGCAGCAGCCCGCGGGCGGGGAGGCAGCAGCCGCGGGCTGCCGCTGTGAGCGGCACCCGGAGTGAGGAGGAAGAGGAGGAAGGCGCGGAGCAGCCGCGGGGCCGCCATCCCGCGGCGGTGCCCGGAGGAGGATGCCGGGGAAGCGGGGCTCGGCGGGCGGCGGAGAGCTGCCGGGGGCCGGCGCGGCGAGGCAGCGGAGGCGGCGGAGGAAGGTGTCCTGCTTCTCCAGCATCCAGCTCTTCCTGGTGTCCGAGTGCGCGCTGATGCTGGCCCAGGGTACCGTGGGAGCCTACCTGGTGAGTGCTCCGCTACCCGCCGAGCCGCGCACCGGGGGAAGTTGCCGTGAGCGCGGGGCAGTTCGCCGGGCAGAGCCGTGGGGAAGCGCGGCTGCGTATTTGTATGTGTATGTGTGCGTCTGACTCCAGCCCGGCTTTTCTCGGCTTAAATGACTCAGCACTGTGAGGGGTTCCCCGCCCGCCGCCCCTCTCGCGTGTGCGGCCGCAGCTCGGGCTCCTCCGGGCGCCCGCAGCCGGGGCGCGGGGATGGATGCGCTGTGCGGCGGCCCGGCTCCTTGTGCTGGGTGAACGCCGAGAAAACCTGCGAGGAGGAGGCATTCCACACCCCCCCCCCCTTTCCTTTAATTTCTATGCTACTAATTTCCCCCGTCCTCTTCAGGTGGTAAAGCGCAGCAGCCCCACGCATCTGCTCGGTAAGCAAACGCAACGAGACTTTGCGCTGAGTCTTATTGCGGTCTGCTGTCAGAGCAGGACCGTAGGAAAGAGTTGGGAAGGTGTCCGCGAGGCTGAGCCCGTCTCTCCGAGCATACGAAGGGCTGTGCTTCCAGCAGATGCAAGTGGAGAGTTGAATCAAATTTCTCAAAATAGCGTGCTGGATTTGAGAATTATAGTTTCCATGGAAAAGAAATGTAGTCGTAATCTTTAAGGCTTTTTGAGGCTATACACGTAATGTATTATGAAGTGTAAGAGCTCTGCATTCTGTGCTTGTATTTGGTACTTAGCGCTGCTTCTCTCAGGCTCATCTAATTATGTAAATTTGTATTGAGTGTGATCTGTAATTTTTCAAGGTATGTGGCTAAAATGAATGTGGTTAGTATTCGCTATTCATAAACATGGCATGAAAATTTGCAGTCATCTCTATATTACAAAGCACATCAGTTTAGTTTGGAATGTACCTGTAATTCCAAAGGAATTGTGTTAAGATAAATTCAGTAATTCTCTCTTATGTGAGCAGCACCTTAGTGTGTCAGTACATTGCTACCACAGAGCTCATTGCCAAGTGAGCTGTCATCCTGAATGAACCAGGGATAATCCTTCGTCCAACTGATGGCCAAGGAGTGACCCGTGGAGGTGGTGTCACCCAGCGGGCACCAGGATGCTGGAAATATGTGTGTGTGTGTATGGGCACACCATGCTGGTGTGTGAGCACCTGCTGTGCAGGATCAGCAGATCAGTCCTGAGCACGGCGTTTTCCCCCAAACTCCTTTACATTGTGCTCTGTTTGCAGCCCCGCAGTTCTTGTCCTGTTTCTCCCGTCTCTCGGGCTGTGCTTTGCACTGAAGTTGTGCACTTGCTGCATGTTGGAGCATTTTGGAAAATGTGCTGCCAGAGCCTCGGCTCCTTCCTCTGATGGTTAATGGCCCAGGTGCTGCTGTCCTCAGGTAGTGAAGTTCATCCTCACCAAGCTGACATAGTGCCTTGATGCCAGCCAGGCAGCTGGTCAGTGGGAGAAATAAAAGAAAAAGGAGCTCCAAACAGTCCCTAGCATGTGTAAGCAGTGGCCCAGCTGCACTGTGCAAGTGTTCCTCAGTTCCCTGTATAATTCATCATCCGTCATCGCAAATACCATGCAGTTCTCAGTACAATGAACAGATGCAAACGTGGAATTATCTTTGGAGGGTGAATTGGGGTGAGTGCTGCACTTACAGGTGTTGTGGGGGAGCAGAAGCAGGAGGGGAGCAATGCATAGTGAAGACTTGGGGGACCTAATCACTTCTGCAGACCTGTGGGGCCAGGTGCTGCTCGCAGGTGCTGTCTCAGGACCAAGCACAGCTGAGCACTGTGAAGTTGCTCAGGTGTAGCTGGGAGCAAATTAATTCACTGCTGGGCTTGGAGTGGCTGCTCCCCAAGGGACAAATTAACAGGTGAGACCAACGGGAGAGCAACCAGAAAGACAAATGGGGGGATGCTGGGGAGGCATCGCAGCACGTAGTTCTGGGCAGTTGGATAAGCTACTAATTTTAGCTTGTCAGTAGTGACTGAGCACCACGTTCATACTGTGCTTGGCCCCGTGAGTAGCTTTCCCTGGTTATTGTGTTCCCTGCTTATTTGCAACTCAGGAAGAGAAACCTTTCTCTTTTCTTTTTGCCTTATACGGCGACAAGTGGATTTCCTCACTTCTATCTGCCTGGCTCTGCATGGGGAGGCCATGGGGACAGCACCTCTGCGTGGTAAGGAAGTGAGATGGGCTTGGCTCGTTAGGAGCGGTTGGAAAGCTCAGTTTTGGTTTGGCCTTTTGTGTCAGTAGATGTAAAAGGGAGTGCTGTTATTTCTTAATCTTTTTGGAGATGTAGAAACTTTTTTTTTCCTTGCACAATGAACTAGCGGTGCCTGCTTGAGTGTATGTGCAAAGTATACATTCATTATGTGGTTTTGAAGCAAAGATCGTTCGCTTTTATTTGTTCATAAAACATCGTGCTTGCCAACAGGGCTTTATAAATAATAAATGCTGATAAAAATCTATAAAGCCCAATTCTTTTTTCCCACAGAACTCTGCAGTGAAAATACCGCAGGATGCCAATAGTGGTGGCCTATGTTTAATTAGTGTGGTGTCTCTGAGGTTCTTCCTGTGAAGTTTTAGGGAATATTTGATCAAGATCACGTTCCAGAATGTATTGCTCTTGCTGCCTGCAAAATGCACGTGTTCCAAACTGACTTGGTGCCGTACCCTGCTTATGTAAATGCAAGCCTGTGCTTCTGCCTTAATTTCTAGGGTTGTTGAATACACCCTGTTATTTCCATATTCCTGTAAGGTTTTGAGCATGCATTTGCTTGGTTTTATTTCATTACTCCTGCTTGTTTTTGGAAACTTGAATTTCCCAGCAACTGCAGCGGTGCTGGGCAAAGCGCTGCTTGTCGGCTGCGGGCATTCCTGCTGCAGAAGTTGCTCAGGGTTTAGCAGCAACTTCTGAAAGCCTGGATGATTTCCAGCCCCTGGGTTGCTCTCTGGGAGCTGAGGTCTGCGGATGGAAGAACTGTGCGTTAGCTGGTGCAGATGGCACGAGGAGGGAGAGATGGGAATGTGCATTTTGCAGCCCTGTGCCTTTCAGGCAGTGCAGCAGCGTGCTGGCTGTGCAGCCATGGGGCTTTTCATCACGCTGATTCGCATACCTCGGCAGCAGCTCCCCCTCCACTCCTTGAATTCTTGCAAATGTTGTATTTTGGAGTATTTTAATTGGTACTGATGCTTCCCGTGCTCCCGACGGTTTGTCGCCAGGGTGTTTCATCACCGTGCCTGTCAAAGGCTTCTGCCCAGCCAGTGGTGAAATCACACTGTAGCAAAAGGCGAAGGGCTCTTGGTTTACCAGCCACAGTTTGTGGAGCAGGAGAGCAATTTAATTTTCTCTCCCTCTGTCCTTTAGCCTCAGATTGCTCTGGTTTTAACTGACCTAGATTCGAGCACCCAACATCTGCCAAAGTCACGGGCTTCTTTAGATGGAGGGTATGCATATGGGGAGTGCATTGGGAAGCAGTCCCTTGGTGTGCTCCGGGTATGGCTGTTCTTACAGAGCTCTACTGAGATGTCTCTGTTTGCTGCAGCTCTGAATGTAGCTATTCACGTGTTGTATCGAGGATAGGGGATGACTGGCCTGAGCAGGAGATGGAAAGGAAAATAATTAGTCTTTCCTCAGGAGGGTGCATTGGTGTTTGCGTGGGAATGAATGCCAAATTGTTTCTTGTTTTCCTCAATGAAAACTTTGGAGCTGTGCTTAACTTTGCGGCAAGAGCTTTGCCTGTGCTGCAGCGCTCGGCTACGGCTTGCAAAAGCCATCCCAACGTATCTGCAGTAAAAGCAGTACTGTGTAAGTCCAGGTGAGATTGTGGGTGCTGATGTGGTGTGTGATGCTATAGAGTCATAGAATATCTTGAGTTGGAAGGGACCTTGTGGATCATTGAGCCCAACTGGTGGCTGTGCACAGGACCACGCAAAAATCAGACCGTTAAGGGATATGTTCCTTCGTTTGGGTCTTTATTGCTATTATCAATGAAGACTTTGAAATACCGAATTGAGGAAGAAGTAGGATGAAAATAAAAACAGACGTCAGTCATTGAAGGGCTCGTGCTGGAACAGACACAAATACTGTCTTGTGAGATGGAGCTAAGAGCACTATTTGGAGTTGGGGTTTTAAAGTTGTTTTGGTGTGCAGCCCTTCCTCCCCAGGTTAAATGTGGCAAATACAGCACTGTTCTCCTCTTAGGTCCAAGTGCTGTAGTGACCCTGTCCAGCTGGCCTTCAGGTCAGTGGCAATGTCCACGTGGAGGATGTCATTAAGGCCTGCTTACCACAGTAGCACTGCGGTGCTTGAAGGCTCCCTCTTGTGCATGCTGCTGTACAGTGGTACCCAGGGAAAGCCTTTGTCCCTGAGTGCCTGCAGGCTGGATGGCCTGGGTGGGAGGTGTTCTGCAGGTGTGGGGGGGATGAAGCTGGGATTAAGTGTGATTCTGTATTCTGCTGCTGAAGATATCAAGCAAATTCTTGCTCACTTAAGAGCAGCAGAGTCCAAGTAGCTTCAGCCCTGTCACAGCAGGGAATTTGAGTTTCGGGTGCTTCACTCCAGTGGCTTAACTGCAAGAGCATTTTTCCCCCACTGAACGTATTGATTTATTGTTTTTTATTCAAGTATTTATTTTCCTAGAATAAGAATCTGCTTTAAAATATCACTGTACTTTTTTTTTCTTCCTTTCTGTTCTCAGCAATGCTGAGTAATAAATTAGCTGTAATGCTCATAATTTATTTGTCACTGGGGCATTTAAGGGGGGGGGGGGGGAAACACGCAGAGAAAATAAATGTTTTAACGGGGATGAAGATTGCCAAGCATTGGCTGGTTATTGCTTACAGTTCATTTTTCCTTAATACATCTTTGCTGGCTATGTTATTTCTGGAAAGTTGTTTCTAGTATGCCTTTCCCATTAGGGAATATTGTCTGTTTTGCAGCTGAGTTGCACAGAAAGTTATTCTGAACCGGCTCTGCTGAGTGCATTCATAGTCATCTTGGAAGCCTGCTGGTGTTTGTAGGGTCTGTGGCTGCAGGGTGGAGGAGAAAGGTGCTCAGCTCTGGGTTCTGGTGCCTGCAGGCTCCTCTGTACTTTGGGTCGTTGTTGGCTCATTAACATGAAAGCTTCCTGCAAATGAGTAGAAACAAATTCTGTTCCAGTCTCCAGGTTGGATTTTGAGTACCAAGGAAGGTTTGTGAGTAGCTGACATTTACACTTCGGTTTAAAGCTTTAATTTACCTTCTGCTAATAGATGAAATGGGAAAAGCTATGTTTATCTCTTATATACGCTCTGCGCCATTTGCAGTGTAAATCCAAACTTAAAATCCAATGGCTTCTTGATTAAATGCCTTTAAAAGGAAAACACATTTGACAAGTGAGAGTGCAGACCAATTGCTTTTAATGTTTAATTTTTTTTATTATTTTTAGCAGAAAAGTTTGACAGCTCTTCCATATATATTTTTTTTTTTCTGAGCAACACTTGTGAGCCCTGAAATAAAGAGCAGTCTGTTAGAAATGTTATGATCCATTGTAAAAATTAAAAAACACAACCAAGTCTCATTTCTTCTAGCTATCCTTGGCCCCCTAGAACTCTATTGCAGTGGCTGTGTGCCTGTGTGATGAACAGGCTTGTGAGTTTTAATGTCCTTCAGTGTTAATGCAGCTGAGGTTTGAAGGGATCGTCAATTAGGTGAGAGAATTCAGTGATGTGGAGGTCCGGGTTGTTTGTGCATAGCAACGTTATGCAGCGCGACTCTTGAAATTGTAGCATAGCACCCATCCCAGGGGTCAGCTGAGCTGTGATCCCTCTCCTTCTCTGCCAGGTAAGCAGATATTCCTTGTTCCTCAGAAAGGAGCATTTCTCAAGTTGCATGAACTTTCTTTTCCCTTACTTTCAGGGTTACTGTGAAAGTTCAAGACCCAGCTTCTGTTCCGCTGCAGCAGTATAAATGTATCGCTTCAAAAGAGTTGTTCTGCAATTCATCAGGAATTTGTCCTCTGTGTATAATGAGCTAAAATGTTTCTTTATTTGTACGCTCCTTGGTCTCTGGCTGTTCTTTCACAGTAGCGATGGATAACACTACTGGCTAGGTGAGGTTGCAGCTTGGATGAATTAGGCCAGCTTTGTCTTCTGATTAACTCCAGATGATTCTGCAAAGTGATGTATTTGAAGCGTCATTTGAGGAAGTTTAAATAACCAGGCAATAATACTTTGTGTTACTAGAAGTGTTCCTGTGAAGTCAAGAAGAAATCATTTTTTCCTGTTGTGTACAAAAATGGGCCACAGATTTTGATTTACCAGGTTTCATTTTATCTGCAGCAAAATCACAACTGGAACCCCAAGAGCCCCATCTCCAGGTCACCGTGTTGCAGCTCTTAGACTCTCTGATTCTTTCAGTGCCATTTCTTGCAAATAGCATTGCCTACTCTACAATCTACACTCTTTGTACAGTATCAGTGTAATGAATAGTGATAGCAAACTGTTGATGGAGTTCCTGCAGCACCTGGCACTTCTTTCTGTTGGTGTAAGGAGGGCTCTGCCCAGTTAGGGAAGCATTCTGTAAAGGCTCAGAGAGATGGTCCCTACATCTGAGATATTTCAGTTTGAGTAGATGGACACAAGCATGGAGAAATGCTCTCAGAAATATGGATTGAGTTTTGGGTAGATCTGCATGGAGCCAGGAGTGGGATTGGTGGTCCCTGTGGGTCCCTTCCAGCTGAGGATGTTCTGGGATTCCTTGATCCCTTTTTCCCAGGTAAGAATGCACATGGAGATGAAGACCTACGAAGCAAACGTGACTAGAACTGCCCCTTCCCACTGAGCAAAATAGGGAAGATAGTAGAGCTAAAATTAGACTCCTTAAGCTCTCCAGTTAGCATCTTTCTCTTCTGGATGTGATGCACTTCTGCATTTTGGTACCTAAACATTCCTTACTGAATGGAGGAAGACAGGCCCCCTCTTTCCACTACACAGTGCCTGTTGTACTGAAGTCTCAGATCAGTGACAGGAGCTCGCACTGTGGCAGTGCCTGAAAGCACTCCATAATTTTATACGACTGCTTGCAGCAAGCATAAAAGCAAAGTCTTTCAGGTTTGTTGGAATATTTATTAGTCTATTTTTCCATGGTTCAGGAAGGAGAAAAGCAATTTGCTTTGGTTTGATTTTTGTTTTTCCTTTCTCTTGTCCCTTCCTCATAATATCTATCCTTTCTCCCTGTCAAGCAGATGGTTCATCTCCCCGTATTTCTAAACATCTTTATCTTTTCAGTGTCTGCAGTGATCCCATGGATGATTTCTGCATGCTTGCAGACCGAATGAATTGTAAATGTGTGGCTGCAAGGGCAGGTGTGGAAGCAAAGTTGTTTTTCCATGCTTCATAATGGTCTGTTTCTTGGTGGGGATTGCTAGAGTTCTCTTAATATTTAAATATCCTTTTAAAACACTTACTGTGCTGTTTGTCTGTGTAATTCATGACTCCATAGTTTGCTGAAGCTGGAGAAGGACTTAAAATTCAGTGTTACGGTGATCCATAAAATGACAGTGAAGTGTTTGAAAGAACCTGGATAATTCACTTGTATTGAGGTCTTCGTGACTCATCAGCATTATGGTTTCTGAAGCAACTATGTCAGATTTCCTTTCAAGTTTTTTTGGTGCTTTGATGTTTGTGTCTGAATCCAACATTTTTTTCTCTATATTTTTTTTTCCCCCACAAAGAAACTGAAAATGTGGTTATTTGGGAAGGATTCTGTGATGTGGGTGTGGAAGAATGTAGAAACACTTCAGTGGATGTCACTTGTAGTGGTATATTCTCCCACTGAATGTTAGATTTTCTGGCTGGATTGAAATGGTCATTGTTCTTGGGTCGATATATAAGGAGCAGCACTGAAGTACATGTTGTGCATGTGTTCTTCAAGGTGATACCTGACAGTTGAGGTCTGTGTTGAACAGCAAATGTTATTTGCTTTCTTTGGTAGAGTTGCAACAGGAAGAGCTGCAAAAAAGGTGGTTTGGGGGGTTTTGTTTCTTATTTCTGAGAAGGAGGACATGAAATAGCTGCTACCTCTTCCCACTCCTTGGCTTTGTGCAAATGGGGGTAGGTGCATACTTAGCAATAGAACTGAGAATTGCCTGGGAGCAGCTCTCCCAGGATGCTGGAGTACAGGCTAGACATCACGCTGTGGCTGGAAGGCAGTCTCTGAGAGGCTACAGGGAGCCTGTTGTGTGCTTTGTACAGGAGCAGGACAAGTCCCCCACACTTCTGAATAACACCAGACCTGGATGTAGACATACAAATCTGAGGGACATTGAGGGAGAAGAGGAGCAGCGTCAGAAGCTTCCCCAAGAGAAGTTGCAAATACTGAGTGAAAGAAAATGATTTGGAAGAATCATGAAGTCATGAAGATTGGAAAAGACCTCTAGGATCACCCGGTCCAAACTCAACTCGCCCTCCATGCCCACTGACCGTGTCCCTCAGTGCCACATCTCCATGTTTATCAAATAGGGATGGTGACTCCACCACCTCTTGGGCAGCCTGTGCCAATGTGAAGGAGAGATGCCCTGGTGGTATCTGCTGCTTGTTGGGCAATGCTGATGACTTCCATCTGCTGGAAACTTGGTTGCTACTCTTCCTGATACAGTCGGCAGTGTTGCAGGATATACTGAGATGCCAAACTAGGGGTTTTATTTAGTTTGTTTTATTTTCCTCTAATTGGGAATCAACAGGAAAATCACAATATATAACAAGGTCTTGACTCCAGCCCGAAGATTTGCTTCTTGTAGTTTCTCCGGGCTGCAGAAAGAGCTGTATTTGCCACGGTTTGGTAAAGCTCTTCTCTCTGAAGTGTTTGGAAAGCTTTACCCTTCCTGTGGAAGGGTGTCCGTGTTGCTTGGTGAGGTGTTGTGGTGCAGGTGTTGTGGGCACTGGCACGCTGCAGAGATGCTGGCTGGTGTCTGGCAAAAGGTTTCCTCCATGCTTGGTTCCTCTCATCCCTCAGTGTCCAGTCACAGGCTGTTAGTGTGCAGCCAGGCTCAGCCCATGTCTGTGCAGGGTGCCACTAAAACATACTGTTTCTCTCCTGCTGGCATCTGTAAGATTTGGAGATTGTGAGAACTGACCTCACCAAGCGCCGCCAAAGAGAGAACCTTGAGCATGTAGGTCCTCTAGGAGAAATAGGGCAGCAGTTGTTTGGGCTTACCAGTAACAGAAAACTGTGTTTTTGTTTTTGTCTTGCTCAAAATACAGGGCCGAGAGCAGTTAATTACAATGGGCCTTTCAGCCTCTGCATGAGATGCACACTTTGTTTCCTGCTGCCTTTTGCTAGTTATAATGCAGGTCCTTATGTCTGAAGTCAGCGCAGCTGCTGGCTGAGGGGCAGGAGCTGCTGCTGAAGGGCTGCGTTGTCTGAGGGTGCCTGTTTGTGAAGGGTAACAGTATTCCTTGGGAATTATCCCCTGGTTTGTGTGATCCCGTGGTTGGTCCCATTGGAGGTGCTCAGCACTGTGATCACCTCCTGACCTCAAAACTGTGCTTCTGCAGGGATGTGCATCCTGTGCTGCCTTCCCTGCTCTGGTGCAGAGGGGTGGTTTGCCACCAGGTTTGTGTATCTGTCATGAAAAGGTGATAACAAACCTCATGGCTTGTTTGAGCTCTTGGGCTGTGGTGCTGCTCTGCACTGGGGTTTGTGCTTTTCTTTCTGCAAGCCACGATAATAATGTTAAAAAGACAATATGTACAAAGGAAGCTGGCATGAGGTTACCAAGACACTTTCCTGTAGTCCTTGAGATTCAAACCTACCAACCTGAAAGAACTGAAGAGCAGAGGCTATTTCAAACATCCCATATAGCTAAATAAGCTTCTCGCTTCTAAGTGGTTGTTTGCTCATTTGATGTCGCTTCTGTATTAACAAATATTTCTGTGAATGAATGGACTTGAAAAACAATGGGAGTTGTTTGGGCACTGAAGTGAAGCCATCCTAACAAATCATGTGCTACAGGCACAGCTTTGTGGGTTTGCTGCTTGCAGTTTGCTGTGTCGTTTGGCATAACAGTACAAGCTTTCCCAAATGCAGGCCTTACACAGGCATCCAGTGTTTGCTGTGAATTAGGGTACATCAGGCCATATTGCTCTTAATCTCAGTGCTAGGCAAGGCAGAAGGTTCAGATTTCTTCTTGCTTTCTCTTGTGAATATGCTTGGGGCCTAAGGTTTAGCCTCTTGAAGCTGAGGACAAACTTAATAATTTGAATCATTCAGCTTAATGCTGGACAAGTCGTTAGCCAGAATTTTTATTTTACTTTGTTATTTAAATAGATCCCTAATGAATCACTGTAGCTGTGTGTAATGACTCCCGGGAAACTTTGGGTGCAGCTTCTATGATGGGGTGTAAATGCAGCCTCTAGAATGAAATCTTTACTGTTTTCAAGTGCAGATTGCATTCTTCTGATGTACATGTCTGAACAGTTTCCAGGGTCTCATGTAGTTCATTTTTTCAAGGTGCTCCCATATTGATACTTTACATCTTGGATATTCTATGGATGGATGGATGTCCAGAGAGCAATCTGTTTGCCAGGTAGCAACCCTGGTAAATCTGCATGCAAAGTTCTTTGCTTTCATTGCATTGCTGGAGCAAGAGCATTGTGTTGAGGATAAACTGGCTGGTTTGCATCCAGGAAATATTTTTACTTCTCGGTATAAGAGCATGAAACCACTTGAAGATTTTGTATAGTCAGGATTTTGAGTCAAAGAAGGGAAAATCTGGAATAGAGTTATGAAGGCAGAGTTTCACTGCTTGGAGAGCTCCTTCAACATAAGAGGAAAGTCCATCAAGTGGAGCTGTGGGGACTTCATAAGGCGTCACTGAATTGAGTGCTCTCTTGTGGAAGCCACTGTGAGTCTGAGAATCAATAGAAGGTTACATGGTCTGGTGCCTGAATGAGCTTTTCCTGGTTCTTCTCTAATCTCCCAGCTCAATACTCACATATACCCAACTTCAAAATGACTTGCTGAGATGACACTATAGTGTGATGGGGTTGATGGTTGGTCCAAACAAACAAATATTTTGCAAAGGGGCTGCGGCAGAGTGCCATCTTCTGGTTTAATTATCAGTGCCTTTTGGCATGAGTGGAGCGTATCTGGTTATTCTGATGTAGAGCACGGCCAGAACATCGTGGATTCCTGTCAGAGATCACACTCTGTGGCTTCATGGTGTGCTGCCTTTAAGAGATGCATAGCACTTTGCAGCAGTGAAAATGCAAGTGGGAACCAAAATGATTTTTGCTTTCTCCTTTATTTGTTCCCACATAATGCAACAATTTGGGCACTTTCAATTTGATTCTCAGCACCCCTGCTCTCTCCCTTGCCCCAGCTGCTCCCAAAACCGGGAGATAAATAGGGAAGCAGCAACTTGTTTCTTCAGAGCAATTTCTCTCTAGGCAGAGTCTGTTGATGGTGGCATCTTGGCAGGGATAGAAGAAAATTCCAGCCACATGTGGGTTATGTTTTAAAGGCAGGGATTTGCTTTGCAGTTGGCTGTCTGGAGCTGTCATGTCCAAACTGACTGCCTTCATCAGTCAAGACTGATGTCTGTGCCCAAGGAAATCTGTTTGCATTTGCATTTGAGCAACGTGACACGTGGCAGACCTGGGGGAAGACGGCTTTGCCATGGAATAATGCTTGTTGGCTAAGCAACAGCTACTTTATGCAGTTCTTGGTGAAGATGTAGGCTGGGGCCTTGTGACACTGGAGTTCACTTCCTGCTTTGTCATGGAATTACTTGGGCATTCTTTGGGTTTTTTCTCTCCATCAACTACTTTGGTAGTTATGGTGTAGCCAGGCTTCGTGGGCATCTTGTGGGCTGGGACTGTGGACACTCAGTCTTTGCTTTTTGAGCCTTTGCAGGAAAAGACTTATTTGGGGCTGCTTTACTCGCTCTGTGGTAGTGATGGATTGAAGAGCCTGAGGGTATTATTTTTCAAAGATGCTTTCTGAGCCACAGTCAAATTGACAGAAGTGACTTACTCTAAGTGTCTCTTTGAAAACGGCACTTTCGTTCCAAAGCCACTTAAGTGCTTCTGGAAAATCTCTTTGCCTATTATTGATTGCAGTGGATTGCTTCAGTGGTGCCTGGCTTCGTTTGAAGCAGGCTGGAATTAAAAACTAAAAAACTATTATGTGTCTGGCTAATAAACTGCCATGTAATTAGTACATTTGGGAGGCAGGAACCAGGGGGAGCAGAGTATAAAGGGAATGACGTTCCTGTAAAAGCTGTCTGTGAAGAACGAACGAAGAAATGTGGAAATAGATGGAAGTGTGGCATGTGAAATGGGTGCTGGGGGTACACTGATGGGAAGAAAACAGGCATGAAGCTACAAGGAAAGCTTTAATAAGCTTACATGAAGCAGCAATGAACACATTGAGCCTAGCAGCTAGTAAAATTGCATAAAGAATAATCTACACTGATCAGACAGTTGGAGTTCATGTAACCTGTTTTCCAGCTTCCTCCATGGAGGGTGGACTGGATGCATCAGCAGGTATCTCCAGTATCATCCTCTGGTATAGGAAACCTGTGTTAAGAACTGCCTTGACAGCTTTGCTGGCATAGCAGGGGCTTAATTATGCTGGGTTACGTGCTTGTGTTCATTTTTTTGGTCTGGTGTTTGGCATGGTGTTGAACAAGGAATGCGAAGCCATTCCAACCCTGTGGTATTGTGCTTTGCTCATTTCAGGCTTTGGTGGCTAAGTGGAGGAGGTGGTGACTTCTGTTTTTCTTGGGCGTGCTCATTGAATTTTGCAGGCTCTGGTGATTGTATGGTGAGGGAGGGGACCCTGTAAGCTGCTCTTCAGTGCCTGTCTCTAACAAGAGTGGTTGTTAGTACTGCAGGCATGGGGTGAAATTTGGCCATCTGTGTGTACAGCCTCAGCAGACACATTTGTTCATTGGCTTTTTGATAGCTCGCTTCGTAGTGAACCCCAAGGAACAGGGCTCCTGTCATCTGGTGAGGCATCTCATTGCTTCTATCTGTTTTACAGGCAACATGTTGAGTCCAAGTGAGACTACAAGAAGTCTGCAAGCAATAGCTAGATCTCAAAGTTAATTATTCTTTAACTACAAGATGGTTTTTATTGCCTGTATGGGTTTTTTTTTGTGTGTTACTTTAAAAGGCAAGTGTAAATCGCCTTCTGTTCAGGAGTGGAGTGGCAACGTGGGGATGATAAGATGGTGGGGATATAACGTTGCATGGTTTGTGCTGTGCTCTGAGCTGCCCGGCTTTGATGTGCACATGTCACAGGTCTGCCCTTCACAACTTGCACCCCACTTCTTCACACCGGAAGCACTCAGATAACAGCGAGGTTCTCAGGCAGGAATAGAGGTCAGAGCACCTTCTCACCTCGCCTCCTTGCCTGTTTACACCACAAGTTCTGTGCTCGCCTCCACGCCTGCCCTGCTCTACATTGGGGAGCTCGGCAGCAGCAGACACACAGCTCCCCTTTGTACCCTTGGACGGCGTGGAAGGAGAGCACAGTGCTTTGCAAGCAGCTCTGTAGGAGGGTGTTACTTAGCAAATGAGCAGGATGACACGGACAGATCTTGTGTGGGCTGCAGTGTGAGGTGGGGAGAAGCAGCTCATGTGGTTGTGGGACCGGCGTGGGGTGTTGGCTTTTGGGTGCTGGAGACCTGTAACACCACCTGCAGAGACTTGAAGTTTTCTGCCTTTATTTTGTGAGGTACCACAAAATGCTGCGGCTCAGTACACAACGTGGCTGTTTTGTTAGTTCCCTTCTAAGTGGCTTCCTTCCTCCCGTCACTTACTAAACAGAAGTATTTTTGTACTGGTTGATGAGAAACGGCTCTAAGTTCTCTTCAAGCTGAGTTCCCGTTTGCTGTAGCCACGCATCCGTGGTGGGGAGTGGAACATAAGACATATCAGCAGAGCCAGAGCAGATGTGGGGGGGAAAAGGAGCAGGACTTGTCAGAAGCCCTCCTCTCTCAGCATACAGCCTTTATATAATCACCGCTGTCCTCCGACTGTGAAAAATGAATTCAGCTTCTATCAGAGCTCGTATTAATGCTGCTTCAGAGTGCCCTGCATGTGTCACTTCTGCCCTGCTTCTCTCCTGGAGCTGGGAGAGATGCTGCAGTCAGCTCTGCAGGCCTCACACCTGCGCTGTGACGTGGCTCGGGTGCAACCCTTAGTCCTGAGCTCAGCTCTTCATGATAAATTAAGACAACATGAAGTCCTTTGCATGACAGGTTCTCTTGTCAGGCTTGCATTGTGGTTTCTGTTGTGGTAAGTAGCCCTGCTTATAGTGTGAAGTCTTCACTGCAGATCTGCGTTGATGTAGGCAGGGGGGGGAGGTGGGGGAGGCAAAGAGTGAAACAATGGCCCTGCAGTCAGAATCCTGCCTCTCTGGTGCTTTGGTGGCCCATAGAAGATGCTTTTTTTTTTTTTTTTTTTTTTTGCAGTAAGAGCCCCCCAGAGATGTGAGCTCCATCTCTTCTCTGTGTTTGTACTGACCCATCTGCACAGTGCAGATCAGAGCCAGTGGTATGGAGCTGAGCCCAGGATGAAGGTGCCCTGTTCGCACAGTTCAGGGCCCACGGGTGGATCTTACTGCAGCCCTGTTTGTGCCAGGGTCAGCTGTCACTGTGTAGGAGCCTGCATTTAAGTTGGTATGCACAGTTTAGGTTACTTTTTGTCTGGCTCCATTCAGCTGCTCATTGGACACAAGAAAAAAAATCTGTTTCTGAATGTGTCAGAGATGCTCTGATGCATTCCTGTGGCTGTTTGCTTTCACAGAGCTGAGCACTGGCCCCTTTCTGTGAACCCCTGCTGCTGTGTGCTTACTGCACGTGGAATTCATGCTCCTCCCGGTCTGAAATGTGCCAGCAGCGCTGTTCTGTGCTGGGGTTGAGGCCTGAGCTCTGTGCATGTTCACGGTGTTCTTTTGCTGCCAGTGAAAGTGACACAACGTTTAAAAATAAGGGTTCGGCTACCTGCTAGCTTTGTGTGTGTGCTGCTGAAGAGAAGTGTGGGCTACAAATGGGTTCCAGCACTGGGTATATTTATGCAGGTAATTTGTCAGAGACTGAAATATCACCTGCATTCATATAGCGAAGTGAATCTTGAGCAAGCTTGGGAGCAGAAGGGCTGTGTGGACACTGAGTCAGCGGCTGTGATAATATTCCCATAGGCTGGGACTTCAGAAGGGTTTTGTAGAGAGGAAAAAATGTGATGTGTCTGTTTCAGAACAACAGAAAAAGCTTTTCAGGCTTCCCTACGTAGTTTGGTGCGGCCTGGTGCTATGTACCTGTGTCTATTTTGAGCTGCTGGTGACTCAGTGTTGTTTCATGATGGACGTGAGGGGGAAGGGTGCAATTAACACCCCCTGACAGCCTCTGTGCTCGTATCTCTTCAAGTGGGACAGCACTCTGCTCTTCCTGAGGGGAGGCAGGAAAAGGGGCCAGTCCATGCTGTCCCATAGGGATCCTTAGGAAGCAGATGCAGCACCTCAGTGGTGCTTGCTGCAATGATTGTCTGCTCCACAGAGGTTAATTTTTATGCTGCACATTTGATCTGTATGGATCTCACGCTTGCTGAAGTAGTGGAAAGTGCTGTGGCTACCAGAATATGGGCTACTGAGGCACGGTGTAGTATGAGAAGTAGCAGAAAGATTTCTATGTGGTTGCAGCAAGGAAGGAAGGAGATGTGCATCCTTCTCAAGCAGAAGTGCTGTGCTTCTCTTGCTGCATGGAGTAGTATCTTTTCTGCTATGGCCACTGAAAATCCTGACCTTGAGCATGTGCTTAACTCTGACCTCATCAATAAGCTCAGGGCTGGTCCCTAGAATATGGAATAAATTGTCCGCACCAGGCAGTGGAGCAGAGCATGGATCTGAGCTGCAAATTCCTACTGGCACCAGCACAGGAACTTGCAGATTTACTGGTGCATGTGCCTATGCTGTTTCTAGGCCAGCAGCAACAGTCAAGCTAATAACACCCTACTTCCCAGCAGAGGTTCAGCTGCAGCGTCTATTATCCCTGTCACGTGAATGCAAATTTCTATGCAGAGACTATTTCCAGCCCCTGAGCGGAGCCAGCCTGGGTGTGTTGGTATCACCACCCTTTTTTGCTTTCCTGTGTGTCCACTGCCCAAAGCCAGCACAGGTGTCAGCATCTGCAGTGAGAACGTCGTTCCCATCAGTGGAAATTGAAGAGGTGTTGAAAGGAGTGATCGGCAGCCTGAGGTGGGCTCTGCCCATAGCCTCACCATTCCCTCAGCCCTATCCTGCTTGGGTGCTGGAAGGGAGGCCCAGGGGACAGGCAAAGAAAGGAGGCTGAAGGCACGTGGAACTGACTGTGCTCGTTCCAGGATGCCTCCTTTGGCTCTTCGAGGAAACCTGACTTTCCCACCTCTATAATGGAGACTGTGGGAGACGGTTGGCGTTTGTTTTCCTTTGGGAACTGAGTTGCCAGGCAATTATTTTACACCCTTTAGCGCTGCAGACATGTCTCTTCAAGTCCGATCTCTTACCACATAACTGAGAAAATGCGTTTTACATTAAAAAGAAGCCTTTAAAAAAGGCCCTTCAGGCATAAAGTCGATGTGTTTTCTATATATAACCCTGTATTATTAATACAATGAACTTATCTGTAGACTCTGTGGGTGAATATGACTTGATCATTGGAGATAGGAACAATATGATATCCATTTTCAGTGCACTATATATGTGACTCCGTAACCATGCCCCCAGCTTTCGATTCATTTCTTAGTGATAAAGTGGGGCAATAGTGTGAGGCAGGTCTGTGGATTGCATTTTTGCTGAGCATTAATGCAAAATAAACAGCCTATAGAGAGAACAAATGTGCCATCATTCAGAAATGCCAAGATCTATAGATTTGGGGCAGACAAGAATGATGAATGTGAGCAAGTATTATTGAACTAAGGCCAGAAAGGCACAAAAGCTTCCCTGGGTTTGGTTACAGGGATGGCAATGTAAGTCGCTTTGGCTGAAAAAAATTCAAGCTGGTGATTGATTTCTTTTATTTTTTTCTCCTTTATGTAGGAAATTTGTCACTGTGTACATAATGTGAGATCACTTTCCTTTTTCAATTACAGAGAAGTGTTTCAGGGTAAGTCCTTGGGAGGACCCTTCAGCCCAGATCCATGTGAGTGTTTGGACATGACTGAGGCAAACAGGAGTGCAGCCTTCCCTGGCTCTGTAAGAAGAGCAGGGAGATGAGGTCTGTGAGCTTGCAGATAGCGTACAATGAGCTTTAATTACTTGTGGTCATTGTGTGTTAGGTCGTGCGTTCACAAAGACAGAAGGCTGGGTTACATGGTTTCTCTAGATCCCCAGCCTGGCTTTCTTCTGAGGACAGTGTGCGGGTGCCCAAAGCGATGCAGGTTACAGTGGTTCAATTGGTGTATGTGGTGCAGGCTTACCCGGGAGGAGCATAAACTTGCATAGCAGCAGCTGTTGGTGTCTAGTGCCATAGCTAAACCTTAGTGCTGGGTGGGAGATGTCTTGAGTGGGTGAAGTGAGAATTGTGGAGGCAGAGGATGTAGTTGGGGATGGAAAGGCAATTCCTGCTGCAGGAGGTGGTGGGAATGGTGCTGGCAGGCTGGTGTGTATGCAGTGCTGCAGCTGAAGCACAAGGCAGGTGCAGCACCCTGGTGACCTGTTCAGGCCTGGGCTGTAGGGCACACGGATGTAAGGACGCACGAGCAGCAGGGATCTAGGCAAAGCAGAGCTGCTTTTAGCCAGGAAACAACAAACTCACAGCTCCTGCTGCAGGCTGCATCCCACTGCATTTTGACAGGAGGTTGTCTACCTGAAGCCCCAGTGCTGCTTCAGCCTCTTGCATCCCTTATGCCTTATCCGTGTGGGCTCTGCTCCTGAGCGCTCACCCTGCTCTCAGCACACAGCAACTCTTTCTAATCCTCACAGGCCTTTCACATGATGTCAGTATTTCACAGGGACCTGTGGTGCCTTTTGCAACATTTACATAACTCTCGGTAAATAGAGCTTGTGTCTGGGAGCTGCTATGGTTGATCTGCTGGGGAAATATGGGCAGCACAGTGCTGTCTTCTGATCCAGCAGTTAAAAGGGCAGCAGCAGCTTCCTGCATGCAAACTGCAGCTATCAGTCAGGTTACAGCTGAGGGATGCTTGCACACAGAAAGCTGTGTAAATGTGGGGTGTAGGAGAGAGCGGAAGAATGATTTTAGCCACGGGCAGAGGTTGGCTTTGAATTAATGCTAGTAACATCTCTGCTATGCTAATGCCAGCATTGTAGGCAGTGTGTGTATTTAAGGTCACAGCCAATGTTAAAGCAAGGATTTGGGCTGTGCTCTCTCAGCTGCTGCCACTCTGGATGTAATGCAGTTGTTGCTGGTGCTCTCTGATGCAAAATTTGCATGTTGACATTTTTTCTGTTTATTTTCCAGTCCTATTTTGGGCTTTGTTCTTTGCTCCCCCCAGTCGCTGTGAGTGTTTTGGAGCCCACTCTGCGAGTGCTGGTGTCAGCATTAGCTCTCAGATGCTGCTTTCTTCTGGGTTCTTGAGGCTGATGCGTGATGCATCACTTAATAAAGGAATAAACTCCTGCCTGCTTTATCAGGACGGTTGGAGTTTGGTCTTTCTCCTCTCCTTTTTGTCTCTTCACGAAAGAAAAGCAAGAAGCTGTTAGCAGAGAGCAAAGCAGCACTATGGAGTAATGCAGACTGAGTCTCCGTCTGTACTGTGTTTTAGTACAAAAGGAGAAGGACAGCCCAAGTCCAACTGAAGTAAGAGCAGAATGACAGCTGGGGCTGCTGGTTCTAATTCCCAGCTTTGTCAGCGGTGTACTGTCCCTGTCACTGTGAGTTTCACGTAGGAAAGGTGCAGTCTGGAATCCAGCTCTCTGCAATCTGAGCACCCTGCCATGGACCAGAGTGTTTCTAAATGCCAGCCTGCTTTTTAGTTACCTATGTATGCAAGGTAAAAGCTGACAATTTGGCAGGCAGGTTTAAATGCAGGAGAGACTTCCAAAGCTAGTTAATACCTACTCACCTTGGGAAATCACTTCTCTTAGCTTCAGATCAACCATCCTGAGTTATTCCATCTGTACTTGCCTCGCTAACATTTGGCTCTGTGTGCCTCAGTTTACACAGCTGAAATGTGTAATTAGGAGTTTCCTATATACGTATGGCTCAGAAATGGGCAATGTGGATGTGATTTTTGCCTCTGAGGTCAGCAGCTGAACTTCATCAACTTCCATTTAAGCGGCTGGAAGTTGTGCTCGGTGTCCAGGAGCATCAAGGGGTCCCCAGAGCCTGGCTTTGTGCTGCCTGCAGGATTTGCTGATGTTTGCTGCGTGGGGCTGAGTGCTGGAGCCCTGCTGGTGTGATGCACTGACCCTATTAGCTCACGTCTTGCGGTAAAACCAATCCATGCTGTGGGTGATAAATGGACTGCACGGTGGGCCAGCCTTGGGCAGCAGGATGCTGTACACATAGCTCTGCTTTGCTATGACTGTGTCTGTCCCCACATGCTCAGCCGGGTCCCACAGTGGTTGGGAACAGTGAAATCTCCTTTAGATGTGCACTCAGGCACTGTTTGCCAAACAGAACGGCTGAGCTCGCTGCAGCAGGGACAGGCTGTACTGTGCCATCATGCACAAGGTCAGCATTTCTCCCAGTGAATCCCAGCACTGTTTCACCCAGCAGGAGCTGCACCCTGTGTTCCAGATGGAACAGCAGTCTCCTCTCTCTCAGACACACGCATACCTTCACTTGGCTTTGCTGTGGGGTGGAATTATTGCTGTGGCGTTGTCTTCAGTCAGAGGGCTGAGATTTTAGGTTGTGGTTCTTTGCTTTTTTTTTCTCCCTTGCTCAGTTCTTGGCTCCTGAATCTGAGCACTGACATAAAATAACAACTACTTGTACAGGACAAAGGCTGAATACTCAAAAATCCCAAATAAGTGATTCTTGTAGGCCTGACTCCAGGCACCTCTCTGGCTGAAGTCTCAGGGCTTTTGCTTATGCAGAGCAGAGGGGCTGCTCCTGCTGTCTTTCCCTTGAGTTGCTGATGGGGCTGTCTTTGTCCAGGCTGTGCCCTGCTCTACCCTAGCAGAGGCCAGCTGCCCCTGGAGAAGAGCTGCTGTCAGAATACTTTAAAGTCGGTCAGACTGGCTCCTGCTTTGTGAGGTTTATCAGCAAAGATTTTCAGTGCCTCCAGTGGGAGGCTATTTTTACTCTATCCAGGGGCTACCTTCTGCTGTGAGGTCTTTACAGCATGGTGTGGCTCTTTTTAACAGCAAAACTTGCCTGTTTTAGGACAACCTTAAGTGTCGTCATCTTTTGCATTCTGAAAAACAAGGTAGTCTTTTATCTAAGGGAAAAGCTTTTGGTGTTTCTGTGATATATTCAAGATCATATTTCTTTATTTTCCTACGTAGATCAGACACTGCTTCAGACATAAGAATGCACTGAGTTTTCTCTTTTGAACAGGGATGGCAGCAAGTGAGGTGCCCAGTGTTTCATCTTCAACCCCCATTGCTCGGGGCTTTGACCACTGTGTAAAACCCACGGTGCATTTCATTGCCCTTCATAATCAAGACTGGTAGATGCCTTGAGATCACCAGATCCACCTTCCTGCCCTGTGGCAAGATCAGTCATACCTGTAGTGTTCCTAAGAGATGCTGCTCTGTGTTCTTTTCCAGTAGCCCTGCAGCCTCTCCAGGTAGTATATTTGCATGCCTGACATCTCTTGCCATCAGAAGGCTGCTTCCCCGTCCCCCACTCTCCATCCTTGTGTTTAATCTGAGTCAGCTTTGCTGTCGTTTCAGCTTGTCGCTTCTCATCCTGCCCCTTTTGAATACAAAGAACAGGTCATTCCTTTTTGCATCAGTCTTGAGATTGATGATTATTCCTGTGCCTCTTTTTCAAGTTAAATAGCCACCACGTTACATTTTTCCTTCTTCATAGTAGGTTTAAATCTTCTATGTAAATCTTAATTTGCTTGTCTTCTCAAAGCTATTCTGTAATTGAAGATCTCAGTCATTAACTAATCCACGAACAGTTTAAGCCATTTGATCACCGTTTTATTTAAATGCTTTAATGGAAGCCTTCTATGCCAGCCAAATTGCCTATTTGTGCATCGCTGTCTCTGACTGACTTCCTAAACTTGTGCTAGCATGCGAGCCAAGTATGTGCAAGGATTCGCAAGGCATACAGGGAGGACAGAAAGCAGTTTGCATTCCCTTTCAGTAACTATCTCTGGATTTCTCTGTTGCAGGTGAGTGTTTTAACCACCTTGGAGCGGCGGTTCAACCTCCAGAGTGCAGACGTGGGTGTCATTGCCAGCAGCTTTGAAATCGGCAACCTGGCCCTCATCCTTTTTGTGAGCTACTTCGGAGCCCGAGGACACAGACCACGCTTGATAGGATGTGGAGGGATTGTCATGGCCTTGGGTGCCCTCCTTTCCGCGTTGCCTGAATTTCTGACCCACCAGTACGAATACGAATCAGGGGAGATACGCTGGGGAGCTGAAGGGAGGGATGTTTGTGCTGCCAATGGGTCCACCAGTGATGAGGGACCAGACCCAGACCTTATCTGCAGGAATCGAACTGCCACCAACATGATGTACTTGCTGCTCATTGGAGCACAGGTCCTCCTGGGCATTGGTGCTACCCCTGTCCAGCCCCTGGGGGTTTCCTACATCGACGACCACGTGAGGCGGAAAGATTCCTCTCTGTACATAGGTAAGGCTGTGTTAACTTCTCACTGGAAGCTTTTCCATGTTGCTTTTGTCCTATTTGTTGCCGGTGGAAGGGCTGCCTTCAGGTTTCTTCTCTCTATGGTGCTGTGCTTGTGAAGGTAAGGTAGCATTGGTCTGTACTCGAGTGATAGTAAGCAGCAGGGAAGTACCCTGATATTTTCTTTTGTTGTAGCTATGTTAAAGATTGACAGCCATGATAATGGAGAGTGAATAGTAAGGAAGCTGCTGTTTGCCCAGATTGCTTCAAATTCTGATACTGGTTGTTTAAGGTTGACTTGTCACTTCCACCCTCACATTTTAGCAAGCAGGGGCCATTACAGAGTAGGTGCTGTGACTCAATGTACTGCAGCAGAGCCCCAAATAATGTGACCCATGTTACAAAATGGGATGAAGAAGCGATGATGTCTGCTTTGAGATATGCTGAGCCCAGAGTTGACCTCACTATTGTGGTGATCACATTGCAAACGTATTCTAGATCTCTAAGATATGAAATTTGGGTTGAGTTATGTGGTGAAGCATCTCTGGTTATCATAAAGTTCTCATTGGTTTCAGCAGTAGTACCCACTACAGCAGATTTAAAGTGGGTGCTGTGGGTGAAGTTGTTCACCGGGGGGGGAAAGAAACAAAACCGAAAACTTTACTAGCTTGGCTCATCCTTCTGTCTGCAGTGCTTGTCACCAGGTAAATTGCTCCAATGCAATAAATCACAGTAAAGTTTAAGTATGTGTTGCTGTAAATGTGTTTTTTCTGCAGTTAGTATTTCAACCATCAACTGGATGGACATTGCCATCAGTTCTCTCCTTGCTATGGCATTTACCAAGCTCCCAGCCATTACTGAACACAGCTGTGGCCAAAGCTGGGCAGTCCCACTGACCTGAAGGGCATTAGGTGTCCTGGGATAGCACAGCTACACAGCATGTACATTCCTGGATGTGTTCCTACATGACTTAGAGGCTCTTCTACATATTCAAAGCGTGTCCATTTTTTCCTGTCACTGGCCATAAAATCCTGATATTTCTGTTCCTGTGTTGCTATTAACCTTCCCTTTGTTCTATAAGGGCTTGTGAGGGATCCACTGGATAGAGCTGAGTGGTACATAAAATACATGATACTGTACAGCCCAAAGGTGAACGATGAGACTGAATTTACTGGGGCAGCTTTGCCAGCATCGTAAATGATGAGCTGGAATTTTGAGTGATTCTAAGATTATCTGTTATTTAAAAAAACGATATGAAGAAGCAGCAACTTTCAGTCTGTTCCATGGGCGTTTTTAAGCAATGCTTCATGTCTGAGAACAGGATTAAGGAGGGTGCGTAAGAAGAAGATTAGGAAGAGTGATTCTTCTTGGTCCTTAGATACATTCATCTTGTATGCTAAAATAACTTATTTAAATAAAGTTCGCAGATCAGCTGTGGCTGGGAAAACGCTGCCAGAAGAAAATGATTTCTGCTTACTATATGCTTCCTTCAGAAATATGCATTTAACTGTATAGGGTTCCTTTCTACAGGTAGACTGCAAAAAAAAAAAAAGTGAAATTACTGGCTTTGCTTATGGGAATCCCAATCTGAGTGTGTACATGTGAACTGTGGGGTGCAGAAGAGAGTATGTGTACACCCAACTGATCAGCCATGCCGGCAATGAAGTTCAATATCTGTCCTCTCCCAACCTATCCATCACAAGTAGGTTTTGGAATAGGGGATGATTAATTCTGACATCAAACTGCATTCGGTTTGGTTATTAAAAACACAAGCTAACAGGAAAAAATGTACAGAAGTATTGCTCTGTGAGTGAATGAATATAAATGGAGAGGAAGCTGTTGGAGATGTGTGTCATTTTAGATTTGAGAATACTTGAGAAGTGGTCAGAGCTCTAATAACACCTTAAATAAGAAAATTATTTGCTCCGGTTTGTGTTATGCTGATTATTTTTTGTTGATGTCGTCAATGCAGTTTTCAGTGGCCTTAGCAGAAAGCTGGCTGAGCAGCTTACCCATTTCATTCTCCTTTGTTTCACAGAGGAAATAACTGCAGAGTGTATACTGTCACTGTGCTATATTTATATCAGTTTGCTTTCTCATAATAGCATGCTCACTCAGTGGGGGCTGCTCTGTGTGTGACCGGATAAAATGTTTTTGGGTAAGTTCCCTCAGTTTAAATTAAGAGCAAATCTGGCATAGGTTGTTCCCTTAGGATAGAAACTAATTAATGACAGTGGTAATAGTCTGGCCAAGCTTTCCATCATGGTTGGCTGCTGGTAAGAAATGATCTGATTGACCAGTCCATGCTGTCTGCAGTGTATTGTCATGTACGTATGGGCTGTGCTGTAGCCAGGGGGAAGAAGCAGTCTCTTACCTGACAGCTAAGTACTAGTTATTGCTCACCTGCAATAAAGTCCCTCTTTTGTCTCAAGGCAGTGAATTAGACAGAAATAACCCCTTGCACTGAGAGTTTTTTCCTTCCCTGTGAGTGTACTGGAGTCCAGTGGAATAACTTCAAGTAACCTCATGTAAAGGTGTGTTACAATGCAGGAGGACTGCTCTATTCACCAACAAACATCTTTTTCTTTTATATTAGGATAAAACGCATGTATGCAGAAGAATGCAGATGTGGTACTGAGTGGCTGTTAAACTGGAGCTTTACTTTCACTTGTAGTGAAAGCCATAGAATAGAATACATTTATGGCCCTGGAGTCTCAAGTCCTGTATGCTATGGTTTCTCTGCAGGAGATGGGCAGTGCACCTCTGCTGTGCTTCCTTAGGAGGCAGAGGTTGCTCAGACTTGTGCTCAGCCAAGGAGGTGGGGATTCGTGGAGTTTCATAATTTGAGAGATGGGATGAAAGATTACAGAGATCTGTGGCATGGGCTGCTGACATGTAGCTTCATGTTTCTTGAGCTAACAGTGGGTATGTTACGTTTTCTTGAGGCCTGCAATGTGTTGATACCAAACTCAAACAGATCCTGTTGCTGTAGTAACCAACCCAAGGAGAAGGGCTGTGTTGTGGTAACTGAGGGCACGCACCAAAGGATGTTCAGAAGGAAGCAGTGTTGGTGCTGTAGTGGTGTCTGTTCCTGCTACCCATGGGAGATACATTCCCCTTCCATGCCAGCGACTGAGAGCATGTTTGACACAAAAGTTTGTAAAGCTGGCAATAGCAGCCAAGAGATAAGAAAATATAGGAGTTTTTATGGCTTTATGGAGAAGGGAAAGTCTGCTTTGGTGCTGGTTTGCTTCCCTTTCTCTGTCTGCTGTTTTATTTAAGGTCTCAACTCTTTTTTGAAGATATCAAAACAAGCAGGGTGATTCTCTCTGTATTTATTGGCATTTGGCATAAATAACCCCTCTGACAGGAGGAGCACCTTGCTCCTGCAGGCTGTGCAGGGCTCATTATTACTGCAATTTCACTGATGTCAAAGGATTCCATCAATTTGTAGCACCATTTGTTTTAAAGGGGGGGGAGAGGGGGAAGTATGTTGAGAACTACTTACTACACAGTTCCTTTTTCTACCCACTAATGACTCACTTAACATTTCCCACTTTTCTTAGTTCCTTTTCTGCTGGATCTTGCTGAGTTCTGTTGAAATCAATGAAGACTTTGTCATTAAGAGGGGGATCAGAAGTGTTACAGAGCTGATACAGGGGAGAAAAAAAATCTGATCTGACTGGTTGTATGGATTTGCTGCCTCTTGGATGAGTAAGAGCTTACAAGTGTTTTCTGGTCACTGGAGCACCCATGTTGCTCTCAGCATTGGCTTGTGTGCTTGGCAAGAGCCAGGATAATGCTGTGGTAGATTAATGTCATTAGCAGTCTCCTTATGCACCTTCTGGGCTTCCTGCAGCATTTAACATGTGCTGCTGAAGTTGTTGCATCTTGTCTAGAGCATGGTTACCTACAGAGCAGAATGAATGGCTTCTGGAAGCCAGCATTAGATCTTGGACAATTAAAGGCTGCATTATAGAGAGGAAGTTGCTTTTATTCTGTCTCCTGTTGATGGAGGAAATTGATATTGATGTTGCAAAGGATCACTGCTGGGTTGCTTGGCACGTTAGAAGAATGCTGTGATGGTTTTAATGTGCCAGAGATTCTCTTCAAGTTTGCCAAAGTGGTCTCAGTGTTACACTTTATGGACTTGCATCCTATGTGTTCAGGACTTACCTTTCACAGGCTGCCCAGAGAAGCTGTGGGTGCCCCATCCTTGGAGGTGTTCAAGGCCAGGATGGATGGGGCCCTGGGCAGCCTGAGTTGGGGCCTGATTTACTGGTTGCCAACCCTGTCTGAGGCAGAGGGGTTGGAACCTGATGTTACTTCTTGTCCCTTCCAACCCAAACCTTTCTGTGATTCTATGACTTGCTGGTATGGGAGGCCTGGTGACTCAGAGATGGCACTAACAGGAGCATGGATCTCAAAGAAGTCCCAGGAAGGGGACAGAGTGGTGAGAGTGAATGCTCCTGAGTTATTGGTGTAAGAGGCAAACTCTGTGTTCTCTGCCTACAACTGCTCGAATGGGACTAACCAGTCCCACAAAGGGGATGGGGCTGTGAGTGATCACTGCTGGCTCTGAGCCAGGGGTTATTTTGGGTTGAATGAGTGGAGGCATCTCTGTTTTTGCCGTGACAATTGCAGAGAAATGCTCGCTCTCACATTTCGTGCCTTCCTTGCTTGCTTGAAGCGCCAAGCTGAGAGTTGAGTTGCTGAAGAGGAAGACAAATGTGCCCTAGTTGGAATTTTGCTGTCTCCAGGGATAAATTTGTCCAATTGAAAATTCACTTATGGTAGCTTACTTCAGTCACAGTGACAGCAACCATTGTGTTTTGGTGATGCAAGAACTCTTTCTCTATTGACAAGAATGAAATCTGAATGTTAGTATCTATAGCCATATATTCATAGTATGTTATCAGCATAAGAAGCTGAAATCATCGGAGTTTGATTCAACATTTTGCATGTAGTAACACAAAGAAGTGTTCCCAATACCTATTAGGAAACTCACATTGGCAAGCTAAGCAATTGCTGTGAACCTCAAAACCATTCATCTTCTGTGTATCTGGTGTAACATACATTAGGGTACATCAATAAATATTTCCAAAGCAAGGAAGGAATTGGGACTTTTGATTTTAAAAAACATTGGTCTGTGGCATTACAGAAGAAGTTGAGAGCAGAAAACCTCAACCCTCTGTAGGGCAGGCTCCCATCATGGTCTGACTAATATCCAGTATGAAACTCACTGTATTTGAAGGGCTGTAGGATGGGCAGTCAGTGACAGCACCTTTGATGGCAATCTTTGTTTCACACTTATTCTGAAGCCTGTTACCTGGAGGACATGGTATGTAATTCTGAGAAGTATGAATACGTTGGAGCTGAAAGCAGGCTTTGCAGATGATCAAGCTTGCATGCTGGAACCTGCTTTGTTCTTTAAAGATCTTGATTTCTACATAATACATACTATGGGATGACAGCGAGCACCCTGAGAACCCACAGAAATGCACTGAGATGGGCATTGTTCCCATCTCTTCTCCATTCTGTAGAACTGTTTTTTTTCCTGCTGGGAAATTCACCTGGATTTCCAGTAGCTGGATGGTGGTTTGACAGTGTAGTGGAACTGCTAGTTTTGTCTGTCTGCTGACAACTTTCTTGTGCAAGGAATGTGTGTGTCTTGCTTAGGCTTGCACTTCCCAATTCTTTCCAGCTCTTTTTACTGGCTGATGCTTCCCTGAGCTCACCCACCTACAACTCAGCAGTCAAATGCTTTCCTTACAGCTTTTCTGCTCTGCTCATAGTGGATCTTCACTCAGTGATGCTGTCCACCTCCATGTGGACATGTCCCCTTGTAACGCACCTGTCATAATATCCTGGGAAATTAAATGGAAACATAAACAAGCGTGTAGGGAGTATTAGAGCAGTGAAAATAATCAGTTAACAGGAATAGCCTTCCCACTGCAGGCAGGCTGTTGTGAAAGGCGGTAGCAGAATGGATGTATTTGTTCAATTAAATGTATTTATGCACACACCCATAAGTACTATGAGCTCCATTATTTTCCAGCAATTGTTCCAGTTCCCTTAACCTTCTGCTAATAGCTTTTTTGTTATGAGCTGAGCAAATAAAGCTTGGGTCCAACACAAATGAATCTGTGAGAGCATACTGAGGGTGGGAGCTGTTTCCATGTTACTCTGCCCTGTGTACCTCGCAGCTAATTTCTTACTTGATAAGGATTTGCTGATTTTGATGTCTTTGTAAAATGTCATTTTTGAGCATATTGGTTTCTATGTCGTGTATTTAAAATGGTCATCAGCTGAGAGCCTCGTGGGGTTCAGCATTTCTGCAGCAGCTTCTTGGAAACAGTGCTGTGGGAGAGAGCTGCTCATCATTTAAACAGCAGGCATGCAGAGGACAGTATATATTAGCTCTTGAGTTCATAAAACTAATTAAATAGATTGAAAGGTGCTGAGCTGACCATGTCAAGAATTAACAAGCCAGCATGTCATTTTGGTGGTAGTTGTAGGTGGTGCCATTTGGGATGCATTGCTGCTTCCCAGCAGGCATGAAACCTGCCTCTGTCATTGGGTGATGTGATGAACCACTTTGATTTATACTCTGAAGGGGAGAGGTTGCTGCAGGTAGGCTGGGGCTGTGATCCTGGGTGACTAAAACTGAATGAACTAAATTTAACCAGAGGAATAGCTGTGATGTGAATCAAAAGCATGCGTGGCCCAACAGATCACGTTTTGTGAGACCCAGTTCTGTGGAGACATCATTGCAGTCCAATTAACTGCAGTGTCTGGTCGCCCTGGATGGACTGACCTGGAAGAAGGATCATGAAATCAAATGGTGGGCACTATGCAATACAATGAAGTAAAAAAAAAAAAAATCCTTAGAATGCTTCTTAGAAACCAGTGAGAAGAGCTTGTATAGGGGGAGCCCATCCCTGGTGCAGTGTGGAGAAGGAAGAAGACAATATGCAGTGACAAACCCCAACCTCCCATCCAGCAGAACTGTCACCCAGCTGCTGGGATTGAACCTACCAGACATCTGCCTCCTCCGTTTGGGACCCGTTAGCTCTGCTGGCAGGATGGCTGCATTGCTGTCGATGCCAAGGTGTTTCCCTGCTGACCAACCTGTCACTTGACAGCTACATCTTCCAAACCAGCCCTGGGCATGAGGAAGGGTGGGACTGATCACTAGCTCTGGCTGGCAGTGGTACAGTACAGATGTAAAAATGATGTTCTTCATTCGCATACAGGATTTGGTTCACCTTGGGAGTAAGCTTGAGACTCTTCTGACCTCTTTTTTTTTTTTTTATGACGAGGCAAATCTGCAGAACTATGGGCTCAGGGAAAGGATGAGTGCTTTGCACTACGGGAAGATCCTCTCCAGCCCACTGTCAGCACTATGGGAGCAGAATGCATGCAGAGCATGGCGCAGTGCAGGTGCTGCAGGGGGTCATGGGGCTGCAGAAGGACTGCTTGGCTGTTCCAGGTTGTTCAGGTAGAAGTTTGGCTTCAGAGACATCACACTGGCTTTGCTTTAAAAGACTGGGGTTTGATCCCTACGTTTCTCCTTTGATTTTTGCTATTTTAAAAGCACTTGGAAACTCTTTGCAGATTAATTTTTGCCAAGGTACAGCCATTTCATTAATTGTGCTGCTAATGAGATATTTGGCTGTTCCTTAGAGGAAACCTGCTCTCACAAAGTCTCCTTTTGATTTCAAAAGTACGGTTCTTTTGTCTGGAGGAGTCTTTCCAAATCTGGCCCTTTATTAACCAATTAAAATGTGAGGATTTAAATATTTTCTCAGATGGCTGTTAGCAGCAGGTCATGCTGTGCTTTAATACTTCCAAGCACTTGTCTGCATGAACCTCGACAATGCTGACCATTGCAAGGGGCAGGAGCTCACCAAAGGCAGCAGGTCAAAGCAATTGGGGAAATTCATGAGTTTGAAGAGGAGGCAATATGCACTGAGCACCAGTTCTCTCCTCTCTGTCTGCTTCTGCTTACCTCTCTCTTTCCCTGCAGCTCGCTTCACTTTGCTAGCCTTGATGTTGGACAAAACGTTCCTGCTGTAACTGTTTGTGCAAGACACCGATGTTTCTTATTAGAGTTGAAAAGAAATAATATTAAGGGGGAAAAATGACAACTGGGACAACTTTTGTGTGTTAGTCATCGCTGCAGAGACCAATTACCCTTGTGATGAAAGACCACCTGTATCTTGTTAGCCATCAGCTAACACCATATGGATGTCTTAATTCAATCATCAAAAGAGTAATACTTGTTAGAGGGAGCGTTCCCTCTGTAGCTGGGATCTGTGCAGAGGGAGACTGAAGGGGTGGAAACATGGGAAAGGAGCTGCAAACAAGCCCGGCTGCTGTGGAGGAGGCTTGGGCATCAGTGACTGCTCAAACATCAATTAATGCTCTGCTGTCCTCAGCTGGGAGTTGCCTCTCAGCTTTGTATTCATGATGGCTTTGTGCTGTAGATGCAGTTTTTTCTTTATGACAAGATAATGTCATAAAGGGGCAATATTTTTTCCCCCCCTTGATTTTGGTACATCCTTGCTGTGTAAAATGTTCTGCTGTTGTTCTGTGGCAATGCATGGCAGGGGGATTGGAACTAGAAGATGTTTGAGGTCTCTTCCAACCCTATCCATTCTATGATTCTATGTCTTCATCGATGTGTTCTGTGACAGCACAGTGTTCTGGTACTTGTACACAACCAAGCTGCTTTGTGTGCTCTTTGAGCCCTGTGTATGCAGAGAAGAGGTTCCCACAGGTTCTGGGATAAGAGGTTTTATGTGGAGGAATAACACTACCTGTTTGATCAGCTGAGGCAAATGGAAGATGCACGTTCCCACTTGGTGGATCTTGCTCTGTCCAGGATGACAGCTCGTATTTGAGGATTTGCTTTTTGTTTCCCAGCTGTCACTGGATCTGGTGATATACGCTTCTCATCTCTCCAAACCTTGCTTCCCTTCCTGTCTTGGTGAGAAGTACGTATCAAATGAAAGCTCTTCTGCACCACCTTGTTGGGTGCTTAGTGTCCTAAAGGTACTTGATTTACAAGCAGTCATAAAGCCTAAACTAAGAATAGGTTAACCCAATACTCTTCTTTCAGCAGTGTGTCCAGTGTTATAAAATAAGTGATTGGGAGGGTGAGAATGGAGGTCCCTTCCAACCCAAGTAATTCTATGATTGCAGCCTTTGTAGGGTGCAGACAGCCCTTCCTTCTTGGTGTCAGAGGGGTTAAGAGGTCTGGCTTCTTGTCTGTTTACACTGTCCTGCTCCTCCTCTGCCAGCTCTTCTTTGTTTCCAAGAGTTGTGTGATCAAAAGCTAAGGTGTTTTTGCATAGTGGCGAGTGAGGAGAAGGAGGTAGGTTTAGGACAGCTGGGCTGTGCATTGCTCCATCCCTGCTTCCAGAAGCCTTCAGGCAGGAGTGCTCTGGTAATTCCTTGGGCTGCTGAAGAAGTGTCCTGGGGGATGTTGGATAAGGCACAGGCTGGTGCAGCTGGCAAAGACTGGGGCAGGCCATTGCGCTAGATGAAAAGTCATCCTAAATGGGTTTTGGTGATGCAGAGAATAAATTAGTTCTGCTGTCCTCTGGTATTCCAGGTCTGAGTAAACATAGGAGACTTGCTCTGTGCTTTCAAATCAGCAAGTTTGGGCTTTATTAGTCCTAGAGGCTCCATAAATCCTTGGGAGCAGGAGGAGGCAGCAGATGAGATGTAGTGCAAGGTAAGGATACTCTCAAGGAAACCTGTGCTGCTTGCTAGGATCCAGAAAGGCAATTTGGAATTGAATCTATGGGGCACAGGGGAGCTGTTGCAGGTGGTTTTGTATGGGGCAGAGATTTGGGAAATCTGCATAAGGAAAGGCAAGGAAAAGACAGAAAGGATGAGGGAGGAGAAGCATAGTGGTGATCAGCAATGTGTTTAGATAGGAGGAGAGGGTATTGGAGCAAATAGAGTTAATGAACACAGGAGCTAAGCTGATATAGGAAAACCTGTGGTATATGCCACTTCCATTACATCCACAGATGCCTGGATCCTCACATCAAAAGATTCTTTAATTTCTATTGAAATTCAATCTGTTAATTTTAATCAGTAACCATGGGAATTAGGTGTCTAAATGGAATCTGGGCTAAATGTTGCCTTTTTGGAGCACAGTCCTTAGGTGATTCCCAAGAGCATTGATTTATGCTTCTTCCTGGGCCACGGGTTGCATGTGGTCTCTGTTTTCTTGCAAAGCAAGCTTGTTTTGTGACTAAGCAGTATGTTCTGATGCTGGGTGTGGGTGGAGGCAGGAGGAAAAGCAGCGGGCTTGTTCCCAATGAGATCCTGGTGTTTACTGAGATGCTAATCACTGCCTCCAACCCATCCTTAGTCCTCTTCCCATGGCACGGTGATGAGAAGCACTGATAAGATTTGCACTGTGTAAAAAGCTTATAAGAAAAAAAGACATTTTTGAATTTCAGGAGTGCTGCTGTCTGCTGTTGTACTTTTTGGCTGGCTTTTTTTTTTTTTTGAAGGATTTTTTTGAGGCTGGAGGTGGCAAAGGAAGGAAGTGCTTTGTTTTTGGATTGTCTTTATTTTTTTTTAATGCCCCATACGATCACTTTATTAACTGGAAAACCTCCAACTGTGAATTATATGATGTCGTACAGCTACAACCTGTTCCCAACCAGGTGTCTGGGAGTGCTTGTGCTTCTGAGTGTGAGCCTTACCTCTCCCATCTAGGGTTAGGGTGAAAAATAAAGATGGCATTTGCCATCTCTGCTGACCCAGGGAAAGCATTGTTAATTCTCATTCTGGAGCTATTTGCGTTTTAAGATAAATTGCAGACTTTGATGAATTGGCTGTCAGCAGCTCATCAAAAGGTTCTAGTAGCAACAGGTACAGCGAAAACACAACTTTGTTGTTTTTTAACTTGTTGAGCCATCACAAAGTTGGTTTGAGTTTGGCTGTACTTTCACATCTTACCCTGCTTGTACAAATGGGGTTTGCCACCTTCGTGTTATGTAACACACTGTAAATCAAACTGTGCAGCAGCAATCTGCCCTTTGCCTTGTCTGGGCACTTCCCAGGTGTTTCTTTACATTGTCTACCAGATTTCTATCCCATTTTCCATGATGAGGCAGAGAAATGACTTGCTGCCCCACCTAGCTCATCAGTTGGCAAATGAGGGTGAGAATCTAGAAATAGCTTGTAGTAATCTTCCTATTCTCTGCTTGAGTGTAAATGTTCAAGTTCTACTTTAGTTTTCTGGTGAGGAGACTTGCTAAGCAGTGAGTCTATGGTTCTTGTGTCTAGTTCTACTCTTCCTTAAAGAGGCTTTTGGGGCTTAATTAAAGTTACATCCCAACTCGAAGTCCCCAGTGTTCTTTGGTTTGCAATAGTCCGGGGAGATGAAGGAGCAGAGCTGAGGGCTCAGAGCTCACCTCTGAAGACGTTGCTCTCTAGGAACTGCTTCTGCATGAAAGGATGCTGCACTCTACCAGAGTCTTGGGTTCTGTTCTGTGGAAGGTAAGTGGTTGGGGTATCCCACTTACATGCACTTCAGATGCAGATTGCATGGGATTACTGCTGGATGACAGCCAAATCCCAGGCAGTAGCGGCAGTTTAATCACACTCCTGTCTCTGCTGGATTCACGTAATTAATGTAAGCCCTTTTGGATGGGCGACCTGTGATTTGTCTGTTGCTGCTCTTGGGTTGTGCAGGGCTCTGCATACAGCCATGATGCTCCAAACATTGATGATCTAATCCCACCTGCATACAACTGGAGACTGGGTAAATCTCCATTTACGGACAAGTGGTTTGCTGCTCCCTGGAAGGGGAAAGAAGAGAAAAGAAGGCCTGAGGTTATGCCAGAATGACTGTTTCTCAGATGACTTCAAGGGAAATTAAAATGGGATTTTTATTTTAACGTAATCTCTGCAGGGAGCAAAGGACATTATTAATAAACTAGAGGTTTGTCAGTACCTTTCAGTCCTGGCCCATTTCAGAGGTGATGTAGAGATCAGTGTGCAATGGATAAATTAATTATGGTGCCCTTTCACACCCAGTCTGAGCTGTGCCTGTATCTTCTGCCCTTTGTGACATCTGGAATTGTGATGAGGAGGGAGAAAGTGATTCCCAGCCTTGTGACATCCTGCAGGCCTGTAGTTGGTAGCTGAGTTCTTCCCTCCTGCTTCCTTGTGTTTCTTGAGCAGCTGGATGTGATCTAACACCTAACAGGGCACACTGCCTCCCTCTTCCTTCTGCTGAATAGTGAAATGCCTTTTACACTGGAACTGGATGATTTTTAAGGTATCATCCAGCCTAAGCCATTCTATGGTTCTAGGTGCTGGCCGTGTGTTTTGATAAAAGCAGTCTTCTGCTTTCATTCTTTCCAAGCCTTAATTATAACCTTTTTCTGTTCAATAAAATCACAAATGAAATAATTTCATATGGGGTAAAACAACTCCTCATCAATTGCAGTGGAATTCTTCCTCGATCTTGACTGCATCCATCTGTGCAGAAGGCAGAGGCTTTCCTCAGTGTTCTCTGAAAAACAAATACTTGTGTCCAAGCTTGAAAATTAGCATGAAAGTGACATTTAATATTTGGCCGACAGCAAAAAAAAAAAAAAAAAAAAAAAGAATAAAGCCTGTTATTTGCAGTGAGGTTAAAAGCAGCCTCAGCTGGACAGCTTTGCCTGCCGGGGTCCATGCAGCATTGCTGGCGTGGGAACTGGCAGTGCTCCCACTGACAGCTCGGCCTCGTCCCACTTCTCCCTGTGCCCTTGGAGGAAGCAAGAAGCCCCTTGCAGGGGATACAGGGTGATGAAAGCTCTTGCTGGGAATGTGAACTCGATCACTTTGCAGGCAGTCGGCTGTCATACGTTGTCTGTGATTTGCAGTCGGTGCTTGTAACGTGCACTCAGTGCCTGGTCTGTGCTCGTACTCCTCGTAACAGGGAGTGTGAAGGCATTTTTCCTATTGTTTTTTGCCTTGGAGCAGCCTTAGTGTTAAGGGTTTGGATGCTGTACAAGTGCTGGGTGCCCTGTGAGGGACCGCAGGTTGGGTTGAATAGAAGAAACATACAACAAGAATAGCTAGAGAATATCTATGTGTATGTATAGGATGGGATGTTAGTGTTTCCAGCTGCAAGAAGCCTGGTGTTTAAGATTCATGTAAAGCATCGTATGCAACAGAATAAATATCGTGGCATATCACATTTTACACAAGAGAAATGCTTCTGACTTTTCAGCCCTTGGTATCTGTAATTCGCTTGAAAGAATTGCTGACGTCTGCCCAAATGCCAATATCTTCTCAGCCGTGTGAACCTTAATATCACATCTCCAGCTTTAGTCTTTGAGCTGTGCAGCACAGCTAAATGCAAGCTGTGTTCCCAGCACTCAGGCTGACTTTTAACCCACCAACTTTTTATTTATCTTCCTCCTGTGCTTGTTGAATTGCAAAGTCAACCTAATTCCATTCCCGGGCCTCTAAATGGCATGTGATTTCTGCGTGATGATGGCAGATCTCCTTTGGGCTGTTTATACCATCTGATACTGTGAACTAAACAGGGGTAGGTCAGCAAAGCAGGGCACTGGTGCTCTTTCCTTGCTCTGCTCACAGAGGGCTCTGAGCACTCTAACTGTTGTAGTGGGGGTTATGTGTGGGGTGGGTGTATGATGGTCAACCTTTTTTTTTTTCATGCGGAGATGTAGCTGTTGGATGCTGGAAATAAGATGGAAAACGTGACTTTACCATGAGATGAGAGGGGGCTTACACCATTCACTGCTATTTGTTCTCCCGTTCATTTCACCATTAAGGACATAATTTGAGCCTCTGGGTTCCTTCTGATGACTCAAGTGCCTTTTGCACAGCAGTTCACCTTATGTAGATCCTAAGTGGGGGAAGAGCGGTGACCCTGGATTGTTTAGAAGCATTAAACACCATGTACTGGAGAAGGAGTTTGGGATTTGGTGCCAACCTCTATGGCCCTTCATCTCAGAGCCCTTTTAGTGCAGGAGGAGAGGGGCAGCGATGCTTGGTGGCATTTGGTCCTGATGCTCCATGTGTGGTTCCCCAACGCTGCATGAGGAATTGCTGCTGCCATCCCCTCCCTTCCCAGCTGCTCTGGTTGGTGTCAAAAGTGAGGCCTTAGAAAATGAAATCTCATCTTAGTACAGCTATTAGTGTTACACGCTGCAGGAGAGCTCTTTAAGGAGGACGATGACCTTCATCCATGTGGAATAAGTGCTGAATAATGGAGAACTTTCATGTTTCCACAAAAAGAAAGTGGCTTTTTAAATCTACTGGAGATGTTAAAGACATTGAGGAGAAAAGCAAATTGCATTAGGAAACGATGGGCAGAGTTTGTATGGAAACAGAGCAGTACTCTCCCCAGTCTGGCAGGTGCTGCTGTTTGCAGAGGTTTCTGTGAGCTGCACCCACTTGCCCTGCCTGTCCACAGTGGTACCTGGGGACCTTTGTGGGCTTGGTCCTTTGGCAGTACATTCAGCTGTCTCCTCTCTGCCTGGGTTCTGTGTCACCAGCCCCCATTCCAGGTTTCTCTCTTTTCCTTGGTCTGATTCACATTACATGCTTCTCTGATAGCTCCTGGCAGTGTGTGATGTGCTTCAGCCATTCGTTTGTGGAAAGAACTGCATCTTGAACAATTTAGTTATAGCCTGCTCTCCATCTACCTGCCTTTAACTTCTTGCTTTGAGAAGGCATTACTTCTCAGGTCCTCAGAGCAAAGCTGTTGCCTCATCCCTTACCCTTTCCATCCCATACCAGTCTTCTGGGTGTGAACTGGGCCGCCTTGCTGAAGAATGAGTTCTTAGGGCCTGAGCAGAGTTCCTAAGGATGGTGTTGTGCCTGAAGCATCATCAGCTAAATGATGAGAAAGCCCAGAGCCTCTGTATCACCCCAGGATGTGAGCTGGGGGAACGTGTCATTGGAGATACAAAGTGGAACAGGTTATTCTGAAGGGACTGCACAGAGCAAGCAAGAGCCACTGAGAAGGGATGGAAACGAAAGCCTTCACATGTTTTCCCCCCAAAGGCTGCCAAGTTTGAATTTGGGGTCCCGCGTTCGAGTTTGTGGTTCTAAAGCCTCTTTCCTGCTTTTTTTTTCTTTTCATTTAAACTGTTTTGAGTGGTAGGGCTTGTCTTTAATCTGGGAACAGATAGAAAACCCAGCAAACAAACTACACTTGCATTGCTTCTATGTGGCTTTTTGTAGCATTTGCATGCTGCTGGCAGCGTGACAAGGGAACAAACAGTTTCATTAGTGCGTGGTTATGTTCAAAGAGGTCTGAGGGAATACAGCAGGCTTGCTTGACAAGGGTTGAGTGGAGATATGAAAACAGGTTCTCCTTACACAAGAAAAGAAGGAGCTGGTGTTCGGGCACGGAATGAACAGCAGCAACTTGGCAAAGTAGCAACAGCTACTATGTGTTGGCAGTACTTGGGGAATAGGCAGTGCACATCTCAGTGTTTCAGAGGACCACTTCTTGGAGTGTTGTTTTGCCTGGCAGTGAGGGATCTGCTGTTCCCAGCGTGGAGGGGGGTTCGGCACAGGTCGGGGGGGGAGAGGTCTGGTTCACGTGGAGTAGGACAGGCAGTGCCTTTAGAGGGGTTAGAAGAGGACAGTATCCTGGATCTGTCCTGGATGAGCGGTGACATGTGTAGCACCACTGAGGAGGTAAATAGGAGCTGCTCTTTGTTTGCAGAAGAGCTGCCTTTGGCTCGCTTCCCGCAGGTCACCGAACTTCTTTGTGCATCCGTTTCTACAACGTGCAAAGAGGAAAGTCAATGAATATTTATTATTCTGTGCCCTGGGTAGAGATTTTATTCCTCTTAATATTCTTTCACTGTATCTGTGAAAGCTTTTGTGTCCTCGCTGTGTCCCCAGCAAAGGGTAAACATACAGAAGGGCTCAGAGGAGGTTGTGAAGGGGCCCTCTGCCACCCCAAATAGTGTTCACCAAACCTTTCTAATGCTTGTCTCCTGGCTGCCTTCCCTTTGCCTTTCCACTTTGCTTGTGATTACAGCCAGCTCTCCTCGAGCACAACAGTCCCTAATCTGCCTCTCAGCATTGCACAGCTGCGTCAAGTGCCTGGCAGAGAAGTCCATAATGCCAGTGCTGTGCAATGCAATGCAGCCCCTGCTCCCTCTGCAAGGTGCCCTGATCGTGCTCCCAAAAATCCCTGCTTTTGGAGGAGGTTGGAGGGAGGAAGGGGAAAAAACATCACACTTTATTACTTAGATAATGAGTCATTTATGAAATTCCTGGCACATAAGTAGCACTGGCGTTCTCATGGGGGGAAAACCAAGAGAAGTCAGGCTTTTTATGCTGTGTTGACCTTCTGCCTTTGTTTTTTGTGGAGTTAAACTAAATTAATTTCTATCATGAAGAAAGTAAGAAACTGAATTTAGAAACTGGCAATTGGGGAAAATGTGGAAAATATGTAGCTACCCTTCATCTGTATCTACTGGTGTGATTTACTAGTTTGGATTGACGTTTCTGCTCTTGAGTCAGGGGCTTACTCTTCTCTGTCTTGTTTTGCAAAAGAAAACACCATTTCTATTGTCAAGAGTCCATAGGAGCTGCTGTGCACCAGTGTCTTGTGGAAGAGCAGTCTTGGGTTCATGGTGCCACATGGACAGCGTCAGTATCAAGGAAACAGTTAAATAATGATGTATTTTTTTCCTTTGAAAGAGAGAGAAGCTCACATCCATCCTCTTGTGGTGCTGCTGAGTTACCCTCCCCTTCACACATGCATGCCTTCACTGGTGAGCAACAACTTAGGGGTTTCTGTGCTGCATTGAACACAGGAGCAGTTGTAGCCTGGGTCCCTTTGCCTGCCCCCATCTCCCACGAGTGAGCTTCCAAGTGGGGCAGAAGCCACCCAAGGTGTGAACTTCTGGCCATCTGCGGCCAACTTCTGAGCATTCAGCCATGCAGTTTGGAGGCTGTATCTGGAGCATCGCTGTGTTGAATTAGCCTTTATTTTCCACATTTGTCTAACTTGATTTTTAAACCGATTTACATTTTGCAGCTGCAAATTCAATGAATTAAATTCTCCCTTTCGGATTGCTTTTACATGTTGTACTTGGGTACCTATAAGCTCTGACACTGAAAGAGAGAGCGTATGTTTTTTGTTCGCCTCTCCGTGAAATGTGGTCATCTCTTGTTTTCATCTTAAGTTACCACTGTAGCGACGTTCCATACTCCCTTTCCATATTTCCAGTTCTTTGTCTACCTTCCTACTGCTGTTTTTTTCCATTGTTTTGAAGGTTGTATGATCAGGCATTCACATTTGATATAAGATAAAGGCTTGTTTTGGAGTTGGACAGTAACGTCGGGGTGTTTTCTTCCCTTCTCAATCCCTCTCCCAAGTTTGCAGGAAGGTTTTCTTGGTGGCATGGCTTATTTCCATGACTGTAATGTACAGCCTGAGCATTTTCTAACTTTGCAGTAGATATTGAAGCAGTATAATTGTCCAGTCACCTTGACAGCTCTGCAATTGTGCCATGGGGTGGAGGTGGTTAACCTGATTCTTGAGATGTTTTTTGTCTCTTATTGAATTGAGGGCTTTCTTTAACGTGACTCACTTCTTGCCAAGACTGTGCTAAGTACATAAGAATTGCTAAACTGGGATGTTGTTTGTTTGGAAAGTCTGCAGCAAGTAGCTGAGAGCAGGAATTGTGAGCAGTTGGACTGGGGATCCTTTGGGTTTTTGAACAAAGGAATAGAAAATGAGGGAAAAGAACAGTGTAGGCACAGGTGCCTGTGTTGCCTCTGTAGAAGTGTCCCTGACGCTTTCATATTGTGCAATATGAAATTAGCTATTATATTAAAATCAATGTACTAACAAGGCAAAGCCTCAAAAGTTAGCCTTAAACCTACATTTCTGCTGCAGTAAATATTTTTGTAAAAAAAAAAAAAATAAATCAGTGGAGGGTGCCTACTCAGCAGTGTAAATTCTGTGTAATTACTGAGCAGAGAATTATAGTTGTCATGTATCGATTTCCCCTGCTTTGTTAGAGCTTCCTCCTTTCCACGGAGCTCAAATGCAGCCGTAGTGTCAACGTTAAAGAATGGAAGAAAGGGTAGTGTGTGCTGCTGCTATTCAGTATGTAGGTAAGGGATGCATGTAAAAACACACAGTGTACACGGACTGCAAGAACATCTGAGCCGTGTAAGACTGCCAGAGGACTGAAATTCTCTTCTCTGACCCCAGAAAGCTCAGCTGCTCCAGCACTCTGTATGAGTTCATCCCATGCTATTGCTTTGAGGGCAACCCTGGAGATGAGTGCTTGTGCAGTTCTGTTTCTCTCCTGCCTTCCCTGTGGAAGCTGTGTGTGATGTTCTGTCCTCAGAGTCATTCTGGGATGCTTCTATGGGATGGTAATCTGCTGCTTCACTTCACCATAGAGATGATGGCAGTGCTGAAGTGTCTGTCCCCTGCGTGCTTCCGTTTGCTTTTGTTTTAAAGCCAGAGGATTACACGTGTCACCTTGGGTCAGGATGTTACCGTCACAGAATTGCACTGTTTCCACTCATCTGTCCTGAGCACCTACACAGGATTATTCTGTTTTAAAACAAGCAATTGAAGCTGCTCAGGGGGGCATTTTTCTTTGTTGCATTCTATACCTGAGCAATTTAAGCTCACTAAAGTGAAATACTGAATAAGGATTTGTGTAGCAAAGTCCTCTGTATTTTCAGATTCCCAGTGAAGGCAGGTGTTTCCTGTTCAGAAAACACAAGATCCTGAGTCTCAGGTCACATGCTGGTTGAACCGTGTTCTTTCTCAGTGCCTTAATAGAACTGGTAGAAAGGAGGAGTTCTCATGGCTGGAGATGTATGCAAGACTGCTCAGTGCTCTGCACAACTGCCAAATAGCCTTGAGGTCATAGAATCATTTGAGTTGGAAGGGATCCTTAAAGGCCATCTGGTCCAACTCCCCTGCTCTGAACAGGGACACCTACAGCTGATCAGGTGCTCAGAGCCCCATCCATCCTGACCTGGAGTGTCTGCAGGGATGAGCACCCACCACCTCTCTTAACTTTGAGGATGTGGTATAGCTGAGTGCCGCTGGTTATTTTGAGATGGGAGGAATGGGAAACTTTCCTATGAATGCAGGAAACAAATCTACCTTGTGTACAGAAAGGCACGGATCACTTCCTCTCCTCCTTCCTTCAATTGTGCCAAAGCAAAATTACATCATTCATCCGCTGGTTTCTCTTTTGCCAAGGTGTGTTAGTGTAAGCTGTCCACCCAAGAGAGAGCCGGGCCAGAGATAAAAATCCTGCACTAATCCTCTGTCTGCTAATTTCAGCTAAACCCACACATCTTTTGCCTTTTTACCTCTGTGAGGTCAGCAGGGAGGCTGCCGTGCAGCAGAGGAGCTGTCTTGTTCTTTGTTTAACCTGACAAAACGCCCTGCATCTCTGTGACTGTGCAGCCGTGGCTCCTCCCCTGCTTGCTGCTGGGCTGTGTGGGGTCACCCCAGGTAACTGGCAGATCTGAGATGATGAGGTTCCACCTTTTCCAGTTTCGTCCGCTCTGTTTAGTGCAGACCAATGAGAAATAGCACCTACAAATCAGGTATGGCCTATTGCTGCTGTTGAGCAATTAACGTGTTTGTGTCCAAATCTGAAAACTTCCAGTGTTATTTGGCTGGGGGAGAGAAATAAGAAAGTGACAGGCTTTTGTTGTTAGAGGATGCAGAATGAAGCAGGCTGCATGTATTTCATTGAGCTATAAGGTGTCTTTTACTGTGATCGTGGGATGATGCTTCAATGCAAAGTAATTCAGCTCTTTGCTTGGAGAGCACAACAAACTGAAACAAAGATTTGCTTTTCCTATGAGATTTCCTTCCCATACAGGTCTGAGCTGTATCCAAAGTGCTCAGCCCAAGCTGAAGTGTGCTGACAAACGTCTGCCACCTTGCTAGCAAATGTAAAGAAAAATCTGGTAACGATGCATTGAATTCTGATTTATTAAGTGCTCCTTCCCACGCAGGCAGTCAGAATGAGCTGGAATAATAGGATCAGGTGAATAGGAACAGGCTGGTAGGGAATGAGTTGCTTCTCTATGGGCAGCCAGCAATAGAGGTAGGGGAAATGAAATGGTAATCTGTTTAGAGGACAGAAATGCCACCCTGCAGTAAAGGGAGAAGCGCAGGGGGTTGGGCATGTGGGCTCTCCCCAGGCCTTCTAGTTGTTTTCTAGGTCTTGGGCATCTGTAGCTACATCTCCTTGCAGTCTTGCACAGCGTGCATCTACTCAGGGATGGTAACAGGACAGATCCAAGTCTTTCTTGCAAAGCTTTCTTCTTGGACTTTCATATTGACCTCAGGAAGGGTTACTTCAGGCAAAGACCATGGAGCACATGCTGCTCTCAGCTGAGGTTCTCAGCTCTGTTTGCAGCGAGTAAACTGAGTCACAGGGATGGCATGGGCAGCTTTGGGAACGTGCTCATTGCATCTTAGCTCTTTGAAAGGGACTGTTGCCGGAGCAACAGCTGAGATTTATGGAAATCTGGGTTTTACTCCATGTGCTCTGACAGCAAATTCTGTAGTGTTTTTTTTCTTGGTTTTGAGTTTTGCTTGTTTTTTTTATTATTATTATTTCATCTTGGCTGTAAAGATAAGTGTCACTGTTGTCAGTTGAGTATAGCTCATCTGCTTGTGTTTTAGCAGTATAAGCATATAAGGGACTGTATTCCTGCATGGTATAAATCAGACAAGAATTAATCTGCTCCTCTTCCCACCCCCACAGTGAAAAACTCAGGCTTAACCTGGAGCTTCTTGTACTTGAAATAGAAACGTGGGTTTCTTTCAGTGCTGAAAAATGCCAAACCTCTGAGTCCCCACCTGAGACTTTCCTGCAGCTCCCTCCTGTAGATTGCAGCGGTGCCCTTGTGTTATAGTGCAAAGTCATGCTGGATAATCATGCATCAGCCTAGGAAACACAACTTGGCCCACGCTCAAACCTGTTTCACAGTTCAGTATACTTTGTACAAAAGGTTTTTGGCTTATATAAATTAGCCTGTGCTGCTCCTGATGCACCATTAGTTTTAGGTTCTTATCCTTCCAGACGTTAATGTCTTTTGGCCGCATCCTTTCCTTGAAGCCTTAAAAAATAAATAAAAACTGCTTTTGCTTGCTCATGTTTGTGGTTTTTTTTGTAACTAATCCATTTCTCTAACAGATGTGCTGTTTCATTTGGATTTATAAAAGAAAGATGACAAAATGCCCAACCCAAATACTGAGGTGTCCTTGACAAACACATTCAAAACAAAGCAGCAACCTTTGCTGTGTGCAACGGGAGCTGAGCTAGCTGCCCAGCATGGGGAGGAGCAGCCCTGGGATCCCTCCTGCAGAGAATCAAAGCTCCCATCCTTGTTGGAACAATATTTGGTATCTCTGTAAAGGACGATCCTGAGACTCGTCTCTTGCTGTGCACTGTGAGCAACTGCTTACCTACTGCTCTCCCCTACTGGATCCAAATGATCAGGGGGTGACTGCAGGCAGAATTTACCTCTGACAAATGAAAATGAGAATCAGGTGTGATGAGGAATGGTAATACTGAGCAGAACCCCTCTCTGTAAGCAGGTATGCATAGAACAGCAGTACTTACTGCTGCAGAAAGCTGAGCAAGCTAACCAGGCTCACAAGTAACATAGTGGTTTGGAGGAAGGTATTTCCATTGTGTTGGGATGAGCCTCGTAACCGTGATGCTTCCTTCTCTCAGTAGTCACTGATAAAGCACTCAAAAATCCTGTAAGAGTTTTTGTGAGTACGAAAACTAACGAAGCTTGCATTCCTCTGGATTTGAGACAGGGATTTGTTGACTTTGTCTGCAGGGTTAACACAGCCTACTGAATCCTTTCCCCTTGGGGTGCCTTTGTAAAGTTCTTTCCAATGTGGATTTCTTGGTGTTGGATAGTTTATGGGTTCCCACTGAAAACTGTCTGTTTTGTGAAGGGAGAGTTGAGCCTTTCTGTGAAAGTTGTTGGAACTTGCGTGTCCAAAGGAGGGCAACAAAGTTGTGAGGGGTCTGCAGCACAAGTCTGAAGGAAAGCAGCTGAGGGAACTGGGATGATTCAATCTGGAGAAAGAAGAGCTCTTGGGAGACCTCACTGCCCTCTATAGTCCCTTGAAAGGAGGTTGTAGTGAGGTGAAGGTTGGCCTCTGCTCCCAAGTAACAGCCATAGGATGAGAGGTGGTGACCTCAAGTTGCACCATGGGAGGATTAGGTTGGATATCAGGAAAAATTTATTCTCATAAAGGTTGGTGAGGCATGGAAACTGGCTGCCCTGGAGGTGGTGGGGTCACCATCTCTGGAAGGTATTTTGAGGAAAGGTAAGATGTACTCAGTGGCATAATCTAGGGTGGACACAGGCATGGGCTGATGGCTGGATTGTATGTTCTTGTCTTTCCAACTGCAATGGTTCTATGGACTTTGATGTATTTGATCTCTCACCTCTATTATATTTGGCCAGAAATCTGAGTTGAAGTCTGTGTAGGCTTGAACATGGACAGACCTTGAGGCAGGATTCCTCTGCCCATGCGTCCTTCTTGCTGTGTGTTGTTGAGCACAAGGGAGCTGAGCCCAGGAAAGCATCCATGAGCTGTACCTTCGGTCTGGCTGCACTCACGTGCCCACAAAAGCATGTTTGTGTCTGTATATGTTTCCAGCCTGGCTTTCACTCAAGCAGAAATGCAGGTTCGTTACATTTAACTGTTCATTTGAAAACATTGGCTCTAGCTTCTATGTATTTTAGCTTTCTCATCCATTAAGTACTCATTTGCTTACTGCACAAATTTATTGAGAGGATTAATTGATGTTTGCATAGAGTTTTGAAACCTTGCACAAATATTAAGGTTATCATTAACAGGCCTGTTGGAGTAACAGAATTATCAGATAAAATAAGCAGAGGCTGAACTATCTGCATGCTTTACAGCACCGAGCTTCCAGGTTTGTTCCACGTCTGCTGCTCAGAGGTGGGAATTGTAGAACTGCCCACCTCTTTGCTAGGATCTGAGCACCATGCAAGACTCCTCCATCTTACTGTGCCCTTCACAACCCAGTTCTCACGTCTGCTGCCTGGCTCATCAGTTTGCAAGAAACGAAGCTTTAGGCGTTTTAAGTAGCTTCAGAAGTGTTTTGTAAAAATCCTCAATGCGTGATTTGTTTTCAGTATTCCAAACTGAACTCTTGAACTGTATTTTGTTGGGATTGTTTTTCAAACTCTAGGTGCATTGGGGTGAGTTTCCATTTTGGAATGCTTATTTTCTTGACATGTCGTGGCTCTTTGGATAAGACCTTCCCCCCCCCCCCCCCTTTTTTCTGCTCTTATAACCTAAATATGCCAGCCCTGAATTACTGTCAGCTTCTATCATTTTCTTCAGGGCAACTTTCTCAAACTCATGTTGTTTTTATCAGCTTCCATGCCTGTATCTCAGTGCCCTGTCCATTCGACGTAGAAGTTCTTCACCCTCTAGGAAGGAGCAAGTAAAGCAAATGACATTTATGCTGAAAATTAGTTTCTCTTATCATTTTGAAGTTTTAAGAACTAATCTGAAGACACATTTCAAGTCCCTGGCATTAGGCAGAGAACACACACACTGTATCTCTTTCACAAACGGGATTTTTTCTCAGTTTTTCTGTCTTTTTGCTACTCCTGGCCTTTTAAAATAGAAATTACTTCCACCCACCATGTTCTGGAAAAAGCTGTTTGCTGTTCTAGCCATAAGGCTCTCATTAGAGTTAATAGGAGGTATATGACTAACCCTTGGTGTGCACCACTTCAGAAAAAAAAATGTAGTTGCTAACGTGGATTTTGTGTGGAAAGTATTCTCGGTGTTAGAAGAGGGCTTGGTTTCCTACTTGCTTTATAGCATATTTATGCTCTATAACATATTTATGGGGGAGTTTGCATGTTTCAGCTCTGGATATCCTGGAAGGAATGTCCCCAGACCTGCTCCTGAAATAGTGATGGAGGTTGGCCAACACACAACGGCTTTGGCACTTCCTATCAGCACATTCAAATCAGAGTTCCTTCTGGGAAATACTGAGCTCCTAAGGTGATTGGGTTTTAATTCTTCCACGTCCTGCTTGAACTTCTGCTTCTTCCGTGTTCTTCTCTGGGACTTGCGTTTAGAGAGGATGTGCCCATGCTTTAAGCACTGGGACGGATGGGCATCCTTTTCAGCTGCTCTGAGAGTTGGACCACTGTGGTTTCTCTTCCTTCTGGGTGGCTTTGTATGCTGCTAACTTCATGGCCTTAGCCTTCCACTCCATGTGGGGCTGTCTGCTTAAGGCAAGGTGGAAACTTCCAAGCCAAAGTCATTGCTTTGCCTGTAATCAACCTGAACTCTGATAGCCTCAGGTAGGCGGTCTTGTAATCACATAAACATTTCCCTCATCTGCTGGATGCAAGCACTAGTTGTGATTTTGTGTGTCTTTTGTCTCCAACATCCAGCAGGTTGACAGGTGAACAGTTTTGCCCCCTAGTTTCTAGCTTTTTAAATACCTCAGCCCTGCATCGATATCTGGCACTGTGCAGGGGAGAGCAGAGCCTTTCTGTGAATGTGAAGTGTGCTGAACTAAAGCCAGCAATCTTTAGAGTTTTTAATTACCAAACCATTCAAAACCTGCCACCTCAGAGAGAGATATTTTGACACCACTTGAAGGTTTTAACATCTGCTCTTTGTACAGAGCTGAGGCACTCAGTGGAATCTGTTTAATTTTTCTTTGTCAGGTATTTTACTCTGTGTTCCTATAACAACAATATATAGTTCGGTGGGAGCTCTGTCAGCAAAGACAGCTAGGTTTTTTTGGTGCAAAAATTAGTTACTGAATCCTCGGCAAGCAAATATGAGCTCACGTTTGGGGAGTGGGGTTGGAGAGGGGTTGCCTGAGTTATAGTCCAGTTGGGACACCGTTGCCTCCAAGAATTTGGATGGATGATTTCAGTGATGCTTTCCCCATTCACCAAACCTTACAGGGTGCTGTGGGCTTTACTGAGTAATGTTTTCAGAGGTGAAAAAGCAGTTGCTGCTACTAGGATAGAAACGTCTGTCAGACCATATAGGGCTGTCGTTTGTTCCTCGTGGGCTGTGGCTGGATGTTTCCTGTTTGTAACGAAGGGTTTTCTTGTGGTGGTGAAATGCTCTCATTTGGGATATCATCAAATGCTTTAATGGTGATGGTAATCAGTAGTGTTCAGTTCACCCGTGTGTTTCTACTTCTATTCAAGGAAAAACTACTAAAGTGCTGTGACACGTGGCACTTAGTGAAATCAGAGCTGCGTTGCTTGGTGTGGTTTGAGAGGGCTGTGAAAGTGCACTCAGGTTCTCATAGAGATGCATGCTCTACCTTTCACTTTTTTCATACAGGAACCAGAACAAAAATACTGTTTTTCACTGGCCTCTTTGAACTCTACAGCAGTTTATTTTTGCCTTGCTGCCCATGTAATGCTGGTTACAAACCTATGAGACAGTAAAAATCAAAGAGCAGCCACTGTTCCAAAATCCTCCCAATTGAAATTATAAGAAGGCAGTGAAAAAGAGGAGACACTAATGTTGATATCTGAAAGCAGCTGCGATCTCCACCTTTCTGGTTTCTTTGTTTTACTGCTATGGTTTGAGGTAATGTGAATATTCCATCCTTCTTGTTGTGCTGCTTCCCCATAATGTCACAGCGATGCTCTAAAAGCTGTTCTTGATTAAGTCTGCTATGGAAAGGGTGTGGGAAGGAGCGTTCATCAAGTGTGGGTTGATATTCTCCAAAGTTTTGTAGAGCCAAGCTGTGTTGAACTTCCCATCTGCCTTCCAGGAGGAACCCGGAGCAGCTGCTCGATCGTCTGATGTGTGTGTGCACGTGTCACATTCCTGCTCTGTCGCTTTGAGAATGGCTTACTGCTTGATTCTGGTCTAATCTTGTCAGTTAAACGAGGGCTGGGCTTGAAAAGAAGCCTTCTTGTAGCCTTCTTTCCCAGCTGTTGCACAAAAACATGGTCCTTTCTTGCTCGCTCTACTCTGACTTCAGGGGAGATTGACAGCATGGCTCTGGCAGCAGCCTTGCTCGCTGTCATGGCAAGGCTTCAGCACTGCCATGTGCCTTGTTCCTGATGGAACAAACCTCGAACAAAGCAAGCTTGCTTTTCCTAGGGCTCTAGTAGTAAATTGGACTGGTGAAGCAAGATATTTGTCCACGCTGATAATCAGCAGCAGCAGCTGATAATAAGTATTTCATACCCCAAACTAACGTAACCCTCCCTCAAAATACGGGATCAACCACAATGTAAACGTAAGTTCTCAAATTATCAAAGTTCAGCCTGAAGAAGCTCTGAATTAAATTTTGTATGTACTTCCCAAAATATGCACACAATCACGTTCCAGAACAGCAAAGCTAATGATCTTTTTTTCTTGCTTTTTTCTGAGCTCTGTTGGCTTTGTGTTTGTATGGCATGGGCTGGGTGTCTCCTGTCAGTGGAGGCGCAGTGGCTGCCCCTTCTGTGACAGCAATTGCCAGATGTTGTCCCTGTTGTGAAGGACTGAGCATGTGGCTATTTGAGGATCCGTAGGGCTTCCCTGGATGCTGCAGTGGTGTTGGCATGGGTTTGTAATCCCAGTTGTTGCTCTTCAAAATGGTGCGTGTGCCAGAGAGTATCCTTTATCTCTAGGGTGCAATTGGACCTCTCTTCCAATGCATTGGCAACTCTTCTGCTTTATCTGTGCCTTGTCTTTTTGTCTTGTCTTTATTTTCTGGATTTGCTTTATCATCCAAATAAGGATATATATATATATCTCCTTTTTTTTTTTTTTTTGTACCAGCTGTCACTTCATTCTTTAGTTTTTATCAAGTCTTATCAAGCTGATCTCAATTTTTAGAACATCTCCTGTTTCCCCCCACTCGTAGACACTATTCAAGTTTAGGCAATAAGCTAATGGTAAGACTGAAATTGATCAGAAAGATTCCAGCTAGGACAGACAGGAGCATCTTGATTCAGTTCTGTGGGAGCCAAAGGCAGGAGGTGCCAGGTTAAGCAGCTGTCAGAGCCTGCAGTGGAATAATGTGGACCTGCAAGATCTAGTGCAGTGCTCAAAGTTGTCTGCCCTGTGGGATCTTCCCATTGAGTGAAATAATGTCCACGAAAGCCAGCAGGACCTGGCAAAGCAAGGGCTGCAGCCACCTGTGAAGGCAATAGACATCCACCATCACTCTGAGCATCGTTTGTGCTGCCTAACTGCAGAGACTGAAGAGGAGAAGCAGGTCCTGGAGGAGATGCCTCATTGACATAGCAGCTGTGGGAAAGGATAACTTCACAGGAGGAATAACTTCAGGGATGGGTGAAACACAGAGAGGGAAAGGAGCTCTGCACAGCTCCCTGCCGTGGCGTGCAGCTGTATGCAGCAGTAGACTATTGGTTATGACAGAAAGAAATAGTTTCCTGTGTGTCTGCAGGTAGTTGTGGTGTTTAACCTTTCTTTTGAAGTCTTGGCAGACTGTAGTCTTTATGAGAGGCTTTTAATTTTGTTTAGATACAGAGCTGAACTCAGCACAGCTCCCAGGCAGAGACATGACCACATGGGTAGAGCTGGCGTGGGCTCGGAGCAGTGTGGGGCTGCGTAGCAGTCCCTATAAGGACCCTGTTACAATAGCACAGAACGTATTTGCATTGCCTAATAAGCCTATAGCCTAAGTTCCTAGCTCTGTTGCAAGCTTGATTCATTTGTTGTATAAATCCCAAACCTAATGCAGAGCAGATCCATCGTCATCTTCTCCTCAGTCAGAAATAGGGCAGTGTGCAGGGGTGAGTTGTGCTCTCTGCAAGTGCTGAAGTTTGCCTTTGGTAGGGCAGCAAAGGAGGCTGCTAACCACCTTTATCTTTTATCACTGTTAGATTTAATGTTTGATTTGACCAAAAGGAGAACTGATATAAGCAAGGCTAAAATTTTTCAATTGAGTACTTCCCATTCTTATGAAGAATCCCTGGATCCAGGCTGGTTGTGCCAGCAGGTCAGGGGAGTTCATGGCCTGCGTCCTGACTGTACGTTTGGTATGGAATTAATGTAACGTTGTAAATGGTCGTTCTGCACCAAAATCAGTGGTGATGAAGGGGCTTCATGGTCTCAGTGGCTGAGCATGGCAGCAGGGTGTTATGGATGGGGTCTGTGCTCACAGTTGCTTTGCTTCCCAGAAATGGGCCATGTGAAGTCAAGTATCTGGGTCAACTTTGAATGCTGTTATTTCAGTTTTTGACTTAGAAAACACCATCAGTACATATAGTTGTTAGAGAGAACTCTTTCTGTCGTCAGTGGGACAAACTGCCTTTCTGCCATGTGCTTGAATAGTGTTCATAGTGCATTGACTTCAATAGGGTGAGTGCAGATGTAATTTATGAGCACTTGCTAGCTTTGTCTTTAGTTTAGTCAACTAGCGTTACCTTTCTGGGCCACAAACCAGCTATCCTGCAGCGTGGGGGCCATCATATTTTCCAGCTGAGTCAGTGTGTAGAGTTTATTAATAAATCAGAAGGAGCAGAGTCACTGCAAGTGCCCCTTGGCAAACCACCTCTGTTGTGTCTCAGGTTTCCAAGCCCCAAAAGTGGAAAGCGATACAGGCTTCCCCTGGTGAAGTTTCATTATTGAAAGCTGCCCTCTTTTGAGACAGTGGAGAAAATATTTTCTTAAAACATAGCTTAGCTGGCTTTAAAAGCATAGTTGTGATGGGTCCTCATGTCTGCCAGCAGAATCTCCTCTTCAGTCTTGTGCAAATGTAAACAGTGGTGTACTGGAGCTCTTCCTGGAGATGGGTAACTGACTGCCAGCCCTATTCTGAGGAAAGAAAAAAGAGAAGAAGGAATCACCATTCTACCACAGTAGTTTGCATAGCACTGTTTGTAGGTCGTTCTGGTGATCAGACTATCATCATAATTTCACTGTGTGGTTATTTCTTCTTCGTTGGGCTGAAACTTCAGTATCTTCTTAATTGTTATCCAGCTTCAAGTATAAAAATGCCAATTGATTGAAATTGGAGGGGGGAAAAAAAGGTGGAAAATCCATCACCACCACCAAAAAAGCCAACTGTGAGAAATAGGAGGTAACTAATGCATAAAACATGCCATGTCTCTAGCTCATGAGGAATTCTAAGCAATAGGCAACTTCATTTACTTTTCAGGCAAGTGTGTAGTGCTATTACTCTTCAAGATAGTGACTTCCAAAAGCATCTTGTTACTGAAATTGTCGTCTGGAATGCGTGTTAAGATTTAGGTGGCATCTCCAGATGTGGAGAGTTTCTGTGTGTCTGCAGAGTTATATAAAAAGTCCTCTATGTAAACCAAGAATGCCGATTTTGTTCATTGACACTTTACAAGGAAAGAGGAGAGAACAGAAAAAAAAAGCCGTGCCTTACACTTGAAAGAGTAAAGAGGCAAGTTATCTTCTTTTTTGCTGAGGGTAAGTATTTACTTTTGTGTCCTAATAGAGATGGAGCTGCCCAACGTCTGATAAAATTCCTTTTTAATTGGCTGGTTGTGTTGTACACATCTAAAACCCTATTATAGGCCTCTCCCAATGTACTGCATTTGAAAGCCCTATTCACACACATTTGCCTAAGGTTGCTTTTGACTTATATGTCTCTTACAAATCCCTATTTTCTTTCTCTCATCTCCAAGCTGGTAATAAGATTTCTTGTTATCTCCTTGCTTATGACTCCTTCAAGGCTGCTGACAAAGGGGCCTCAGCTGCTCTCTTCATATTATCTGGGCAGATATCAGTTGAATTTGAAAGGGTGGATTAAATAAATGCTTTGCTAATGTTACCAGACCTAACTTCATTACTGTGATCCTGCAAAGGAGGAGAGGAGAGGGGGAGGAAAGAAACCGTTTGTAGGAAGCAGCACCAGAACAGTGGTGTGTTGTGCACACATTTTTGTACGTGAATACGTGTATACAGACATAAGGAACCAATGTAAGACTTCGTCTTCTTTCTTTTAAATGTCTAAATTATAGCTTATTTATAGATCTGTGTAATATAGAATGCTTTCTGCTTTGGAAGAAAGTACTGGAACTGAAAAGAGGAGTGGCCATGTTGTTCATATATCCATTCTACCCAAATCTCTTCCTGGGATGGATGGTAGATGTCTCTATGCAGGTACCTGAGCCTTAGCTTATCAAGGAGACATCTGGGAGTCTTCTTTTAGGGGCCAGAAGCTTTCCTGCCTTCTACTTCATATGAATCGAAGTTTCTTGGGCCTCTTGAGCTTTTCTTCCTGCCTGTAGCGTGGGGATGTTGTGCTTCTGGTGCAGGGAGCTTGGCTGCAGTGTTCATAGTCTGACCCAGTGTGTAAGAGCGGTGAGACATAGGGTCACACAGTTATCTTCCTAATTACCTTGATGGTTAGTTATATGCAAAGTCCTTTGCTTTGGTTTCCTCTGACACCCCTTACCTGTCCAGTCTGGTCAGACCATAGTTCTCAGGATAGGGATGATGCTGAAGTTGTTGGATCAGAATTTCCCAATGCATTGAGGCTCTCCTTTCTCTTGGGCTATCTAAGCATTAACAAAACAAATACTCAGCATTGTGCTTTGAAAATCTCTGATGAAAGGCAGAGTACCTCTAGGAAGAATTAGCTCTCCTTCCCCTTTGCATTGATCGATGGGGAAGCCCCGGGAGGCTGGGGAGTGGAGACATCCTTTGTGGATGTGCTGCTTTGTTCTGCAGGATGATTTCTTTTGGAGTAATTGCACTGACAGTGTTTATCAGCTAATGAAAACCTATTTCAATAACACCAAATAGCAAGGATAAGTGAGTCTGTTTTCTCTTTTTCCCCTCTCTGAGCATCCGTTATTCATGAGCCTGTTCTGTTCACCACTCTGGTGGATTGCAGAGGATAAGAAAACCTCATCCCACAGCTTAATGAAACCACATGTAGGAATGGATACCTAGATAAGAAGAGTCTTACTTCTCCAAGAGCAGATGAAGTGAAAGGAGGAGAAACCACAGAGGAAGCTTCAACTAATTTCAGCCAAACTCAAATGGCACCAACTTTAAATGAGGAAAGATATTAGCTTCAGCCCTTTCTCTGCTCTGTAGGCCAGGGATCTGTCTGTGGGTCATGGTTTAGTAGGCATGGTGGAGATGGGTTGATGGCTGGACTTTGATCCTAGTGGTCTTTTCCAGCCTTAATGATTCTTGAATTCTAAGTCCACCTCTGAGCAACAAGAAGGGCTCAGGAACTCGTGTGCTTTTTGGTACGAGCACAGCTGAAGCTAAGCCATGCTCTGAGCCCACATGCAGTTCTGTATATAGGCTGCATGTTCCCTAACCTATGTTATTAAGCTGCAGACTAATGATAGTGCTCCAGATCCAAGCGGGTAATTACATTATTTAATAGAGAGGGAGTTCTGGATCCCAGTAGTTGACAGAGAAGTTTAAACAACAAAAGAGGAAAGAGAAGAGAGATGATGTGCCCTAAGTCCTGTTTGTGCTGTCTGCTGGCTGGGTTTCCATGGGAGAAGGCAGAAATGAGAACAGTGAGCAGAGTGCTCACACCCCATGAGAAATCACATTTTCTGATGTGGAAATAGTTGCAGAAAGTTGGTAGCAGGGGCTTTGCTAATGCTACAACCTGACCTAAGATGAGAGCGGTGTTAGGAATCGGCATTAAGGCATTGGCAAACAAGTTTGGGTTTAAACTGATAGAGACTTGAATTAGAAGGAAAACAATATGCTATGAGGAGTTCTATTTGCTGCAGGGGAGAGTGGATCTCCACGTACAGCCAATTTGGAGGTGATACCGAATAGGACAGAAAAGGTAGTGGGATGTTAGCCTGTCTCTCCCTTTTCTGGAGGAAAGACGTGCTATGAAACATCACTGCTAAGACACTGGTAAATCCACGCAAATTGGAAATTGAAGTATTTCATCTCTCTCAATTCTTAGCTCACCTTCTGTCACCTTAAGTGTTCAAATACTTGCCTACTCTGGAAAAGGCGAACCAATAAATGTGATGTTAGAGATGTGATTTGATTTTTGTACTTGTGGTTTTCTTAGTACGGAGGTAAACGGAAGACTGTCTTGTTACAGTTCTGCTTGCAAAAGTCAAAAAGCCATAGAAATGCCTTACTGTTACGTGCACTGGTGCACCCACGTTGAGGCTGAGCAGGGTGCACAAGCCGGTGAAGGTAGCTTGCAGTAGGAATAGGGCGAAGCCATTCAGGGTGCTACTGGCTGCTTTGCTTCTCTTGAGCACCTTCTGCTGATACAACCCCTGACAGACAGTAAATCCCCAACAGTTCATCTTTGTTGTCATCTGTCCCATCACCAGCTATTTATATCATTACCGGTGCTGTAATTTTATGGCAACCAGGACGGCAGGTGGCTGTGGTGTCATTAGTACATGAATGTGGAGGTAGGAGCTGCAGTTTTTGTTTGGGATTTCTGTCTACCAGAGCCTATTTCAATGTGCTGCTCTCCTGGGAGAGGAAGGGATGCTTTGGCTCACTTTTTCTGCTGGAGGCTTGCAGGATGGGAATCACATGTAAGAAGCTGTCATGTATATTCCCCATGGATGGTCAACCCGCGTTGTGTGGGGCATTCTTTAGACTGTTGAGTTCTGTAGTTCTGCTTAAGTGGCAGCCAGCACGTGCCTGCAGCAAGGTGAGAGGGTAATAATCCTTATTCTGTTCCCATGAATGCTGAAGGTGGGCTCCCACATTGCTGAGGGCATAGAGCCCAGCCCAGAGGTGGATTAGCACCCATTCCAAGGGCAGGACATAGCCACAATAACTGCAGTGCCTCAAATCCCGGAATGTGAGTAGCCTTTTATCTGTTCTGTGATGGATTAACCTGTATGGTCAGCTGCTTAAGTTGGGCTGGAGAGCAGAATACTTCCCCAAGCATTTCTGAGGGTCACAGTTGCTAGAGACTCAAGCAGGGGTTTTCCCATGACCTCCAAACATTCGATATCAAGGTTATCAGAGACATCTGCCTCTGACTGCCTGCCTTCTGAGCTTTAGCCAGTTATTTTAGGCAGCCTGGCTCACCCCATCCATGTGTGCTCGCTGACATACGCAGGCAAGCTCTTCCTATCTATAGGAACCAGGCATCCAGCATTTCACAGAGACTATAGACTCACAGTGATTTCACTGTGAAAAGTTCCCAAGTGGTAATATATATGTGGGTCTAAACTGCAAAAGAGAAGTTTTAAATACTACTTTTCTGCAAAAATAGTACTTTTCTGAAAGAGTGGTCAGGCACTGGAATGGGCTGCCCAGGGAGGTGGTGGAGTCACTGACCCTGGAGGTGTTCGAGTAACGCTTGGATTTTGCACTGAAGAACGTGGTTTAGTGGGTACTATTGGTGATAGGTGGATGGTTGGACTGGATGATCTTGAAGGTCTTTTCCAACCTTGGTGATTCTGTGATTATTTGTAAATGGCTCAGAGGCTGCCTTCTCCACTCCCTTGCCTTTGGCCACTCCAGCAATCAGGACAAACTCTATTGCAGTTGACAGTAGGTCCCCTCTGTTCCCTGAGGAAGGAACTGCCTCTCCTGGGGAGAATTTTGCCTGGTTAGCGGGAAGCAGAGCTGTGAGCTGAAGGGTTGGCAGCAGAGGGATGCTTCTGCATACGATGCTGTGGGGAAGGTTGAACTTGTGTTTTCCCGTCAGCGCTCTCCAAACAGTTGTTGGGTGAGTTTCCCATCAAAGGCTATTCTTGGTGCGCGCCGTTTCCAGGAGACAGAGCTTTCTGGTTTATGATCCCTGTAGATAAGTTCCTGTTTTCCATTTCCCCAAAGAAAAGACATTAGCAGAAGTGGCTAGGTGATACCATAACACGATATAGAAGGGCAGGGACTGGAGTTTGCACGTAGGCTGCGGTTATTTTTGTTGTTGTTATTTTTACCTCCAGAAGGGCTGCCGCGCAGCCTGTACCCGTAGGTCGCATCCTCCCATCTGTATTTGCAGAGCAATCCCGTTGATGTCTCTTGGCAGGCATGAAAAGAGAGAGGGAGCAACAGATGTCTGAGGTGCTGCTCCAGCGTGCCCCTGGGCACACCTGTCAGAAGGAGCTTACAGAGGAGGAAGCGAAGGAATCATCTTACAGCCAAGCCACGCAGGGGGACTGTGAATGCCTTTTAGCAAGCAGGAGAGAGAACAGAAGAGAAAACACAGAGGTTATAAGCCCTGGCTGCTTTTCTCCAAGCATAAGTTTCCAGGTGTTTCTTTCCTGAAACCACCTAGGCCCCTGTCACAGGCAGGGCTGCCAACCAATAAATCTGGCCCAGCTCAGGCTGCCCAGGTCCCCATCCATCCTGGCCTTGAACATCTCCAGGGATGAGGCACTCACAGCTCCTCTGGGCAAAATGGGCATGGTCACCTCATCAGAAAACAAAGCTTTGGATACCCTTATTCTTTCCTTCCTTTCCCTTGGATTGACTTTTGGAATAAGATAATAAACCATTATTTCCTCTGAAGTGCAATGACTAAGCTGGTTCCCACATTTTGCTTGTTCTGATGCTCTGGCAACTGTCCTGGGTTGCTAAAACACCTCTGTGCCACCAGGCTTATGGCATCCCTTATGGAAAGATGGTCAGGATTAGAGCACATACTGCTCTGGCTGAAGGTGCACCCATCAACCCCAAGCAAATGTGTTTTTGTTAATGTTTTTGGAAATCGAGCATACTTCCCCTATTACAGATACAGGTGTGTTCCCAAGGCTTTATTCTTAAACTCACTCTGAGTGTGTTTACCTGCCTGCAGAAACGTTTGGGGTTGCCCTGAACCCATCTGTCTGTGATGAGACTCTAATAAGCTTATTGGTACGCCTGTAGCAGTATTAAATTAAAATGAACACGTTTGCTGTATTCAAATTGTTGTTTTTTTCAACCTTTTAAAAATAATAATTTGTTTTCATTATTCTTTGTTTCTCTGGCTTTCGGTGCATGTCTTTAGTCCAGCTGGGGGTTGCAGCAGCCAAAATGCTGTGAGAAGAGTCTATTTTTCTGCTAGAGTGAAGCATATTGCAGCAATGCCTACAAACTCGAGCAGAGAAGAGTGCCTCATTTTACTGCATTACCTCCTTTTCGTGTGCTTTGCTCGTGCTTTTGGCTTTTAAAGGGGAAAAGAAATCTGCTCTTGTACTGAGGGCTAAATTGAAACTGACTCGTTTTTGAAGCTAGTAGTTGTTGAATCTAGGTCTGATATGGAGGTCTCTGGTGTTATTTTGCCATATAATGAGGGTTCCCAAACATGGCTTGTCTATTTGTGCTCTAAAAAGGTTTTTTGACCTTGGTTTGTGGTCCAGGTTACTGCTGTTGAAGGCTTGGCTGATGAACTGAGCCAGTTCTTTGCTTGCTGAAAGCAGTCCTGATGTGAAGAATAACATGGGACCTTCAAGGCTGCGTGTAATGCTGCTGGGAGGGAAAGTGGTGTTTGTTTGTAAACAGGAAAAGCTAAGAGATGTGCAGGAAGGCAAGCTGCTGAGATGCTCTATGCATGGCATGGGATTTGCTGGGCCAGGAAACTAGTGAATGTATAGCAAGTTCCAGACATCCATGGCAAAGTGATTTCCTACCTGAGCAGAGGTTTGCCAGCAGCCACCCCAGGCTTCTCCAAACCCTGGCCATGTGCTGGGCCAGTCCTGGGGACGCACCTCTTCCCTGCAGCTTCAGAGTGCTGGGCTGGTGTCACCTGCTCCTGCGTACTGCGAGATGCTGATACAAGCTGGATAACACTAATGCTTTGCATTAATTTGGCCTCTTAGAGAAATCAATCCATCACGCTAATTGGGTGCAGTGCTTTGGTGCCAGGTGGCTGTCTCGAGTCCAGAGAGTTGGAGCACATATGGTCTGCACTGACTTCTAATAGAAAAAGGAATTCGTGCTGGACTATGTCTGCTTTTCCCTCTCGCAGAAGTTTCATAAAAGATATGCTGAGCCATTGCTGATCTGACTTGCATCCTTTGGAAATAGTTCCTCAACCATTATAGGTGTTTGATGATGAGATTTAGGCTCTTCTGTAGACTGTGTCTCCAAAGAAAGGTTAAATACTTCCTAGCTATGAGTATGTACTGATTAATTGCCCTGGTTTCTTTGAACATTGAGCAGGTAGAACAGAGGCATCTATCCAAATCTTTGTGTCTCAGTCTTTTATATTGTTATTGGTTAAAATAGATGATAGATGTTTGGGTCCAGCTGCACCTGGAAGCTCTTCCCTATTTTATAGAGATGCTGCCCATTGTTGAGTGACTTCCATACCTTCCCTTGTGCAACGAAAACTGAGAGCCTATGTATGCCAGTGTGGGGCATCTACAGGAGTTCTGCTTTGTCTGAATCACAAACCCATAAGCCAGCCTTTCCTTGGTCTGTGCAAAGCAGTCAGGCAAGTGCAAGTAGTGTGGTAGATTCAAGTTTGATAGATTTATAAGGTCCAATTAAAGTGCAGAGAAGAATTTTCTCTCATGTTTTTCAGCCATCAGCATTTTAGACGTGATGGGAAGAGTGTTGGTGCTGATTGCTGGGTCACAGCAGTCCCTGAGTAAATAAAAGCAAGGCATGTAACTTGTCTCTGCAAAGTAAAGTATTTGATTGGAAGGGAAAGGCAAAGAAAAGAGCTTCTAATCACAGTAGCTGCAGCCAGAATCCACTCCAAGGCTGTCTGCTGATATGCCTGTGTTAGCAGGTGGAAGAGCACTGGGCAGGCACTTGGACTGCTGTTCTGCTGCCTCTGATTTGTGACCATGTAGTTCAGAGTCTTTGTAAGTCTGTGTCTCATCCTATATACATTTATGCAGAATTAGTAATGTGTCTTTATTCCCAAAAGATGTTGAAAGGGTCCCTGATGCTCTGTAGTGCCAGGCACAATAAGTATCAACAAAACCAAGAGTTAACACCATCACTGCTCAGACACCAAGAGAATAGGAGCTCTTGCTTGTCTTGTCATGATCCTGGGGCTGTACAAAGACCTCTCCATGATGGAAAACACATGGAGTAAATGTTGAGCAAACATTAAAAAAAAAAAAAAAAAACCCACACACAAAATACACTTGAGTCAAAGAAATAGAGAGTGTCTGTCTCTTCAGATTCGTACCCTGACTCATGGCTTGGATTTTGGGTGATATCAACTCCTCATTGCATTGCCCAGTGTCACATCCCATTGCAGGTTAAGTGATGCCTTGCTTTCTCCTGTCAGTGCTACTTGGGAGAAAGAGGCTTCTTATGTTGTCCAGATGCTTCCTGAATAATCCATCCAGGCTTTTGGCTCTCATCAAATGTTAGAGAGTTCCAGAACTGAAAAAGAATTTTTGGGGGAAAAAAATAATATTTTCATCCATTTGTTGATGCTCCATGGGCATGTTAGTACAGTATCAGGATGAGCCAAAGTGTTCCCATTCAGTTATCTGCAGGTAGTAACTGACTGTCTCTGGTTTGTGCTTGATCTTCCTCTTGGTTGTTTAGGTGCCCTAAGAGCATTTCCAGATAACATCTAGCTTTATCTTTTGTGGGAAGAAGTTGCTTGGGTTGGCACAGTGATCTCAGTGAGGGGTGAGACTTTGTGAGCACAGGTGAGGTGGAGGTCATCTGCATGGCATCTGAGATGCATTTCAGCTGATGAAAGCACTTGACAGTGTGTTTGCTGTTCTCCCCTTCTGAATGACTATCCGATTAAGGAATAAGCATGAGAAAAGAACAGATTTCTAGATCCTAGATTAAATTCAGCAGATTCACTCAAAGACTGCTTCTGCTAACTGGGGGCACTGTATGTGAGGAGGCACCATGGCTTACTGCAAGGTATCCTCCTAGAGAGAGAAAGACACATTTGAAAACAATCAAGTGTGATACTTTATAGCTTTCTCCTGCATTGTATTTACATTCCAGGATCCCTGACCTGGAGGGATGTAGTTTGGCTTGTGGCTGTTTTAACTCTGCCTTTCATCTTTTATCTCTTCAACAAAAGTGCCTCTCAGGTGACTGGAGAAATGAGAGTTTGGGAATATTTCTTTACAGCCTTGCCCTCTCAGGGTTGAACGTAAGTTGATTTCCACCAATACATACATATGCTGATGGCCAATCCAGTCCAGTTTTAAATGGCTTACATGCTAAGGTGACACCTGGGAAGCCTGGGCTGCAGTTTGGTGGTTGTGATCAATGAAGTGTGTTCCTGTTGGCTTTTCCCTGTGAGATGAGGAGGTCTAATTAGACCAACTGAAGTCAAACTATTTCAGAGTGCAACCCAACAAAGAATTATTTGCTCGTGCAGGACTTCAGGTCTTCTGCCTCTTGTCATATCACTGATTTTCCTAGTCAAGGTAGTACTGTAACTTTCAACATTTTACCTACAAGATTGGCGACCCTGCACATAGCAGGGGGGTTGAAACTAGATGATCCTTTTCATCCTATGCCATCCATAGGCCATCCTATGATTCTATGAAGATCTCTGATTTGAGGTTTACACCTTTCTCACATTCTTAGTTCAAGCTCTGAGGAGATAAAAAAGATCAAAATGAATGTGCCTTCTGTTCTCAGCACTATAAAACCATCCCCAGAGCTATACTGATAAAATTTCACAGTCAAAATCAACTCTTGAGACACAAGATAGAGAGATGCAGCTCACTGTGCGTACTCCAGAGCAAGATACCATTTGTGGCCCCTCCATCTGAAAGGACTTTATGGATCTCTGGTGTGTAAAATGATTTTGGGATTGTATTACAAACTGAATCATCTTCAGGGAGGAATAAAAGTTTATTTTTCTGACACTTTTTTTTTTTTTTTTTCTGGCAGTTTTACACTTCGACGTTTTTCTATCACCACTTGTTTTCCTACTCACTGACCCAAAATATCATAATGGTCTGGTTCAAAGGCCACAACTAGCCTCGAATTTTGTGCTCTGTTGAGCCTTCATTTCAGTTCAGCTTACTGAATTGTCAAGTATCTACCTATGTGAATTGGCAAGAGAGGGAGAGACACCACTGGAATTCTGATGGCTGAGAAACTGATTGGGGCGGAAGGCAAGATTTCACATTGCTGCTACTGCATTATTCATGGCAAAATTAAACACCAGGTTTTGACCTTGAAATACTTTTTTTCTCCTGCCTTTAGGGTTAGCTATATAGGCTGTAGCCACGGAGCTGTTGCTAGGATGCCAGGAAATTGATAAATGTGTGTTTCCTATGTGCAAACTAGGCATAATTTCTGAACTATGCATTTTGGTGAGATCTGGGTGCAACCCCGCAGCACTTGGAGGTGTTGGTACAGCTCCTGTCCAACCTGTGTTTGGCCTCTAAAGGACGAGTGTGAAGGTCAGCTGAATTGCAGAGCAGAACTGATACTGCAGGTCTGAATGAGCAGCTGAAGGGTCTTTGTCACGGCCTTCTCGTTGTTTTAATAGGTTTCCTTTAAAAATGAATTCTGGGTTGAAAAGAGGCTGGCAGCAGGAAAGCTGTGAACATTTGATGCATATCCATGGCTTCTTTTTTATTACTTACTTGAGATTTGGCTGCATGAGGTGCTGTTGTGTTTAAAATCCCTTCACAAAACAAGAGATGTTTCCAAACCACTTCTGAGGTGGCCACTGTCACAGAACTCTGCCAGGGTACGGTGTGCAGTGGGACCTTTATAATGTGCTCAGAGCTGCAACTTCGATCTCCTGGAAGGAGCAAAAGTGAAAACAAATTCAAGCTTAGAGATGTGCTAGAATTTGTGATACGCTGTGTGGAAGTTGTTAGACGAATGCACAACCTCCTCCTTGAGCTGCTGTTATTCAGTAAGTGTCCTGAGTATTAATGCACACCTATCACTCCTTACAATTCGCCTCAAGGTTATGATCATAAAATCATAGAATGGCCTGGGTTGAAAAGGACCACAGTGATCATTGAGTTTCAACCCCCTGCTGTGTGCAGGGTCACCAACCAGCAGAGCAGGCTGCCCAGAGCCACATCCAGCCTGGCCTTGAATGCCTCCAGGGTTGGGGCATCCACAACCTCCTTGGGCAGCTTGTTCTAATGTGCCACCAGCCTTTGTGTGAAAAAGTTCTTCCTAATATCTAACCTAAAGCTCCCCTGTCTCAGTTTATAACCATTCCCCCTTGTCCTATCTCTATCCACCCTTGTAAACAGCTCCTTTATGGTCAGTCAGTGGAGTTCAGTGGTGTTTGTAGCTTACTGTGCCTGTGTGGAGGAGTGCTCAGGAGCATGTATTCTTGTGGAATGGAGGTTTTGGGGTGCAGCATAGGGATTGGAGGTCTCTGTTAGCGGGAGCTCCCCGCTCTCTGCAGGTGGGCAGGACCAGCCCAGCACCAAAGACACGTAGGCAGCGATTGAGGAATCCTTGCAGTGCTGAGAGTGAGATTTCTCACCTCCTGGGCTCTGCTTTGCTGTTAGCAGGGAAACATGCTTCCAAAGCACAAATTGTAAAAGAGGAGCAAGCAAACAAGATGCAAATTAAAGAAGAAACAAACTTCAGAAGAGCTTCTTTTCTGATTTATGGTTTGATTCAGAGAGGCGCTGTAGCTTTTGCTGCAGCGAGGCTGTGTTACTGTATTCTTTAAATCCATCTTCCAGTGCTGTTGCACATATAGGCAGGCCACTACTTTCCGTGGCACTGTAGCTGCTTGCACAAACACTGGCTTGTAGCTAACAGTAAAGAAAACACAGAGACCCTCCTCTGTCTGACTGCATAACAAGCATAGGCCTTAGATCTTAGCAGATAAGTCTGATTTTGGAGATCAGATGCACCAGCTCTGTATGTGCTTTTAAGCACTCCCCACACACAGCGTAAACGTGGCTGTGTGTTTCGGTGGTGTAACAGCTGGAGACCATTATGCTGTGACAACACAGCTCTCCTACACTTTGTAGGAAATTCAGTTTTGTCGACCTACATTTATTGCAGCCTCCATGCGAACCTGCTCTGCAATCTCTCACTTGTGTTGTTGCAAATCTGAAACACTGAATCAGGAAGCAGAAGCTTGCCAAAGTTGTTAAATAGGCTTAGTCCGTGTTATTTGGAACCTGCTGCTGTGTTTTCTTGCTCACGTGGTCCTGGATTGTGTCTCCTGCTGGGGGGAAGGAAGAATTTGCACTAAATACTAATTGTTCTTTTAATTTGCGATTTAAGATTGGATGTTTCTAAAAGTTAGGACCAGGCAAAAAATCCTCAGCCAGCTGCTGGTTGGAGCCAAGAGGCCTCGTGTGTGACGTGTGAGCAGGGTAAAAAGCATCCTTTTGGGGAAGCCTATATTTAGAAGTTACAAATCCTACCTCTTCCATGTTCTGTCCTATTTTTAGCCAGGAGTGCTTCCTCGCTCCCAGCTGTGATCTCCAGGAGCTTCTGTGCCATGTCGCTGTGCTGAGAGCTTGTTGCCCATTATGGAACATGAACACTGTGATAATTGCACTGGGTTAACCAGCGACAAAGTGGTTATATTTTAGTTTCCTTTTTCTTTCCATACCCATTAGTACCACTCTCAAGAAGATGGTTCAGCTGCATGCAGTGAGCAGGCATGGACTAGCAGGCAGTTTGACAAAGTCTGGCCGGCTCTGTGTGTTGTTTGGTGGAAAGGACAGCATGCTCCATCACCTTCCCCTGCTTTTCCCCACCCACAATGCCTTCCAGTTTCTTAGGTTCCAAACAAGGCATTCCACATACTCTAAGAAAGAATTGTAAAGAGACAGCAGAGCATGGAACAGGATTAACACCTGTGACTGTGAGTGCAGTGGCAAGAGATATGAATGTCTCAAATGCTGGCAAAGGGGAGGAAGGTAGTGCAAGAAACTGACAGTTCATCCAGTTTGTGGATTTAGAATCCCAGAATCATTAAGGTTGGAAAAAACCACTAAGATTTCATAGTTCAGCCATCAAACCATCACCACCATGCCCACCTCTGAGGGAACGGTCAGGGCCCTTCTGGTACATAGTAGCTTCCTTTTATGTACATGGGAGTTGTAGCACAATGCCACACAGCAGATGTTGAGAACGGGGTCAGAAAAGGTTTGCAATGAATAAGTGATCAGTAATTACCCTGAATAGCCCTGTGTGAAAGACGTGCTGACTCCTGCAGCTCGGTGTCTGCTAGATGCTATTTAATCCCACTTGTAAGCACTTGAAGATACAGCGAGCAGAGTCTTTGCAGGTGGGATGCCGGGAGCTCGTTTGAAGAGCTGAGTGAACAGATGTGATAAACACAGGGCAGGAAGGGGTGAGATGTGCAGGGAGGTGAGTGGTGTCTGTTAAAGCTGTGTGTGTCATGAAGGAGTCTATCCACTGAAGCAGCTCTAAAGCAACAGCGCAAAGGCTCCCATAGTTACTTAGCTGGCTTTATGCAGTGTTCTTAAGCCTCGTATAGGCACTTGTGTCGAGCCAGAGCACAGCTCATATTGAAGCTGATGGCTGCATTGCCTTACCAGTGGTATAGCACAGGACAGGGAGGGCTGGGAATGCTACATTCACACCTGGCTCCTTTGTTCTGAAGGTATACACATCTGTGCTGCCTCATTGTCCTGCCCGGCGATGGCTGGATGTTGTTCCATGGTCCCCCAGTACTGCTGTCTCTCTTCCTCCCTCCTTCCCTGCTCTTTCTCATGGCAGTTGGCTTCACAGATCAGTTGGCTTCACGCTGTTCCAAAGAACCAGAGGGGAGGGTACACACCCCAAAGCAGCTGAATTTCTCCAGTCTGATCTATCTCTTAGGTCCTCTGTGAAGCTATATCCTGGAGAACTGCTCTGATGATAAAATGGGCACAAAATGCTTTCAAACAGTGCATTAGGCTAGTTGGACCTTTTTTTTTTTTTTTGAACGCATTCTTTTTGAGGTTGATAATGCTGAAGTGATAGGCTTTTTTTGGTCCATTCACTTCTGTTTTTCTGTTGCTGCACGGCCTGGGAATACAATATGCTGCTCTGCGATGGCAGACGCTGTTCTCACAGCGTTCCCATCGCATTCAGAAATAGGAAGAACACGATGTACCACGAACAGGATTATTTTTGTGAGCCTCTGCTCCAGCTTTGCAGTTCTGAGAGCTTCAAAGATGTCTGATCTTTGGCATGTTTAGGGATGCAGAACAAGCCTCGAGGCTCTGCCTGTTGCTGCCTATACAATCCTGCCCTGTTTCCCAACTTATTGTCCCAAAGGTGTTTTGCTCCTGGTCCCACCAAGCTTGGTCTCCATAAAACTGAGATGAAGGTGGCCTGAGACATCTTACTGAAGGGACATACCCAACATCTGGTGCTTTTTTCAGGTGTGTAATGCTGACTGCAGCCTCTGGAAAGCAGCAGGCATAGCTAGGGGATGGTTTGTGTCTGGTGGGCTGAATTGTCTCTGGGCTTGTCTTCCTGTCTTTGGAGAGGATGAAGCGCCTATGACTAGGTGTCTCTCTTTTGTTTAAATAAATGGGATGCATCTGAGCTGGGGAGAGATAGCATGCTCAGTTGATTGTATCTGTGAGCTTAATGCAGACAAGTTTCCTTTGGCAGTGAAACCCACAGAAGTGCTGTGTTGGTTTTCCTTTCCCAAAGCGCTGAGGAAGAGGTTGCTGCACATGGGTGTCATCAGTCAGAAGCCCTGGCTGCTGTCCTCTACCTGAGGATGCTGTGTTAGCAGTAGGCTCAAAGGATGAGCCTCAGCACGAGACCTGGGCTTAATGTGACGGGGAAGATGGCATCGTCTATTTGATTGTTAATTATCTGCCTTTAATATAGTTCAGGCACTTGGAGCTTTATTTTTAGAGACTGATTCCGCTTTGTAATTAGGTATAATGGCTGAAATAGCTGTTCTTTAATGACTCAGTTCTGATCGGGATTGACACTGCAGCCAAATGAAGTGTTCTTATCCTTTGTGGCTCTTTCCCTTTTCTTATAGTTTGGGGTGAATGGAAGATCTTAGTCTGAAAACTGGAGAACCAAAGGAGCTGGAGCTGCCCTGTGCTCAGCTCCATCCTCCGTGCGAGGCAAGAGGCAGATTCTGGCCTGATAGTGTGGGTACCCAGCCTCAGCAGCACAGGATAAGGTCCTCTGTGTCACTGCACACAGCTAATATTCTCCTTAATGACAGCGTTGTGATACTCACACCCAAAGATGAAACTTAAGGAAGGCTTTTTCTGTCCCAGCTGCTTTCTGTTGATGTCTGCTGACCTAATCTGCGAGTAGGAACCTTACCTCCTTGGTTACAAAACACTGCAAATCATGATGCCAGGAGCTAAGCTCTATCAGCCTCCTCCTCTTAAAAAGATTTGTTGTATAATGGTGTGTGTTGGGTGTTCTTGTCCTATGATTTAAGGCTCTGCTCAGTGATTTAAATATTCTCCAAAAGCATTATGAACCTGCATCAGGGGTTGAATTTCTGGCTTGCAAGCCTTACAGTTCAGTAACTCACAGCTCTTCTTAATACACGCCTTCAGGAGAGATGTGGCAGTGAGCACTGAAATATATGCTCTGTTCACAAAGGCAGCAGTGGCTGCATCAGATGATGAATATTTGTTCATCCTGACACTGAAATGCAGGCTTTGGCTGGAGGATCCAGGTATTGTTGTGTCACAGCCATATTTTATTACATTTTAAGCTACAGCAACTGAAACGACACAGTTGCTTCCACATGATAAATAAAGGAAATAAAAACTGATTAAATAACATCCCCCTGAAAGAGGAGAAGCTGCTCGGAGCTTTCAGCCTCCTGATCTCCTGATTTGCTTTGTCTTTGCTTTTTTTTTCTGGAGATGCTTTATGGTATCCGGTAAAATAGTCCCTGGGAACCACATTATGTAACTTTCAGCAGTGTTAATGTGTGATGAAATGAACACTGAGCCATTCAATTAACACCACACTATTACTTCTGCTACGCCCAGACATATTAATGGCGTCTGATTGATAGTGGTGGATCATAAAATAATACTGCTGCTGTCAGCAGGAGGATTTGCCAGGTGGACATGCAGAAGGGTTGACCTTAAGGTGCAGTGAAATCGCAGGGATGCTGGTGCCCAGCTGGAGGTTCCCTTCCCATCAGGAGACCTACTCAGCACTTGCAATTCTACAGAAGCTGCCTTGGGTGAGTTCTTTGTGTGAGCATTTCAGTAACTACCAAATTCCTGTCTTTTTTCCTTTATTATTTTCTATTTTAGAAACAAACAGCAAGAAACAAACCAGACAGAGGTGGTCATAAAATCGCAGAATGATTAAGGTTGGAGAAGATCACCAAGTCCAACCCCAGCCCACCCCCACCATGCCCACTGACCACATCCCTCAGTGCTACATCACCACGGTTCTTCAGCACCTGCAAGGATGGTGACTCCACCACCTCCCTGTGCAGCTGTGCCAATGCAGCACCACTCCTTCAGAGAATAATTTTTTCCTAATATCCAACCTGATCATGGGTCAAAACCCACAGTCCCTCTGTGCTAGGGGAAGAAGGAGCTGGGGAAGTAATGAAAACTGTGATTCAGTGATTCAGGAAGTGGTAAATGGGAAGGAACCTCATCTTTGTGATGAAAAAGATGAGAGAATTTCAATGCATGCACATAGGATAATTTGTCCCTGTACTGGGTGCCCCCTGGTAGATGCAGGCTTAAGATCTTGAGTCAAGTATCCCTTTCAAATTACTTATTTAACGTTAAATTCTAAGAAAAATGGAAAAATGTTGTAGTGTCTTCAAGTTCCTTCTTTCTGAGAACAGAACAAATTGTCCTGCTGTGTTTAAGTACCAAATCCTGACATCGGCGACATCTGAAAACCATCACAGAGGCCTTGTACAGCCATAAAGCATAACCCACAAAGCACTGTGCCCCAAAAGCTGTTGGTTATCCTGTCCGAACTGCGTGCTTGGCAGATCTAGGAGTTCTAATAGTGCTTTAAGTGCTAGGAGATAAACAAGAAGGTCATCCATCTCCAGAGCACACGTTGCACACGTCGTGTTTGTGTAACTCCCACCACCAGAAGTTTAACAGGTTTATGGGGCTGGCTTAGATTTATGGCAGAAGAGCAGGAACATGAATGCGCTGTGGGACAGAGGCAGGCCCTGCCCTGGAGCAAATGCTTGCCCTTAGCAACAAGCACCAAGCAGGTGTTGGGCTGCAGCAGCGTGGTGTGAGCTCTTTTGCTGTCAGCTGCATTTTGTGTCCCCTTTAAAAAAGAGCACGGTGCGCTCACAGCAAAGCTCTGCCACATTGCTTCGCGTGCAGCCCTGCTGGAATGGCAGATCCTTTCAGGGACTGCTGTGCTCCTCTTGCAGCATCAACTTGAAGGTCTTAGAGAAAAAGCATACTTTGTTGTTCTTTTTTTTTTTTTCCTATACTTTTGAAAATCTGCTCAAAGAAAAGAAAAAAGGACAGGTCTGCAAAATAGGAGACAGGATAATGCGCCAAGTGCTGACTTTCATCCTGTTAGATCTGTTGTGGGGGTGATGTTTGCTTATCCCTGGTAAGGGTTGGTCCGGCCCCAAATCAGAGTTCACACCTGTAAGCAATTCTTGCTGGTTAATATTCATCATTTTGGCTTGGCAGGTAACTGATCCCGCTTAGTTTAACCCATGCAGTACAAGGATGCTCAGCACAGTTCTACAGTGCGGGTGCCCATCTTGTGAACCAGAGCCCCCGTGCTGAGAGGCTGCCCATCGACCATTCAGAAACCCCTCAGTCTGCACTGATGTACCTCTGTGTTTTTGCTGAGTGTGCTTAAGAGACCATTTGAGTGCTCAGGCTTTATGAGATGTTGGCTGCTCTGCTCGATCTCACATTTCACCTGGGCTCTGGAGATGGAGCAGGGTGCCAGGTTGTCTCCAGAAGTGTGCTGTCCTGGTCCAGTCTGTGAGCCACCAGTGCGTTTTATTTTGTGGCTCTCAGGGGAGAGCTGTGCAACATGAACTCTCTAAAGCCTTCACCTGCCCTGGGCATTCACGTGCCACGGCTGCAGGAGATGCCAGGGAGGTTTCTTCTCTTCTTTCTCAATGGCTGAGGGACCACAAGCTGAGCTAAAAACTTACTTGTTTCTAGAATTCTTTCAGCTTGTAGTTTCCAATTCAGCCTGAACAACATTTGTTTTTCAGATCATCCTGCGTGGCACGATGGCAGAATGAGCTCTCTGAGCGCTGCTTTATGAACCCAAACATACTTTGTTTCTCTGACCTTACCTAGTTGGGAGTAAGCCAGCAATTTATATCATGTCAGTACAAAGAAAGGTGACTTTTTTTCCCTTGTGGAATATGAGCCTGGATGTGAGTATCTGGACATTGTGTCTGCAATAATACAGTTTTCCTCCAGAACCACCTTGGCGTCATGCCCATGTAATTAAGTCAAAACGAGTAAGCAACACGTGCTCCGACTGTGCCATGTGGTTCCTTATTGTGTGTGTTACAATGGAGCTTCTCAGAACACACGGGTTAATTAACATCTTTTAGGGACCTGAATAATAGATAATGGTGCACAGGGCTTTAATGTGTTGGGCTCTAATCAGTTTATTAGAAGACAGATGAAGACAACACAGCAGGGCTGTATTATTCTTGCCTATAGCCCTGGAAATTAAACTGCATAGCATTTATTTGAAATTAACCAAATTAGATCTGTTTAAAAACGTACCAGTCCCCGTTTTGTTCAGGCCTATACTTAACTTGTTTGTTTGTTTTCACTGTTTCTGGAGGGGAGAGACAGCCACGTTCAGCCCCTTCTGCAGTGCTTTGCAGCAGTTGTCAGTGTTGCTTTCTGAAATTCACCCTTAGCCTAATTACCAACAGAGCCTGTACCCAGGCAGCGTTAATTAATCAGATGCAAATGGCAATTTTGAAGGTGGCAGCAGTGACCACTGTTGGCTGTCTGCAATCAGCTTTGCTGCCCACTTGCTGGGCGAGGCACAGAGGAGCTGTGAGCATGCAGCAGGCTCTGTGCTCACCTTTGGATGTCAGAGGAGGTAGGAATCCTGCCTTCCTCCACCCGCACAGGGCAGGATGCAGCAGGGACACTTTGCATGTTGATCAGCAAATCTCTTTTTCTTTTGCCTCTGCTACCTTGTGGAGGGCTGTCACTGCTCTGCCACATCCGTAAGCATTTCAGAGTCATCTGGGGATATCTGAGTGCTGACCTGCAACACTTCTCATTTTAAGACAGATTACTCTGTGATGTGTCAGATAGTGGAGCTGCTTTTCAGCTTGCCCAATGCATGCAAGAGTCTCACCAGCTAAAAGTAAGGTTTTACTTCTACAGTTTATTTGGCTTTTCAGGTGGGTGTTGTGGCTCTTTGCAGGCTGCATGCAGAATGTGCTGTTATCCAAGCATTGGCACAGCCCTGCCTGTGGTGCCAGTGCCCCCAGCTTGTACCCCTGTCACTAATGGAAGTGACTTGCAGAACCTTGTGGGACTTTGAGGCTGTCCCCCGATTCCCAGTGCTGCTCAATAAGTGGATGCTCTCCTCTGCTGTTCTGCAGCAGTGAGAAAGCAGGGCAGGTCGACTGACCTAAGCTCCTTCTCAGAGGAAGGAAGGCAGTGTTACAGCTGTTTTTGCTAAATGCTTTGAGATCTGGGACCATGGAAGGTGCAGTCCCCAAATTGAGTGTTACTGCTAAACTGAGGCCACAGAGACATGATGTTTTCCAGCTCCCTGTGTGCCAGCTGGGGTTCATTCCTCCAGCTGGCCTTGAGGAGATGCTGACCTCTGATCCCAACAGGCAGAGCTGCTCATCTGACCACCTCTAAACCAAAAGGACCAGGTGGCTGTGAGCAGCAGAAATAGGTCTCTGCTTATTGTATTCCTCAAGGAAATACAGCTCCAGGAGGCTGAAAACTGTATACACCACTGTCTTTTCCCTGCTTTATTCATGCCACCTCTACTTCTTCTAACAATGACAGTCAGAAAGAGCAATTTGTATTCTCTCAGCCCACAGAAATTGTGCAGGGCAGTCGGAGCACGGAGTAACTTCCCTGAGATGACAGCCCCTTGTTCACGTGTATTAATTCTCCCGCTTCTCCCTTGGGATTATTCACTAGCCAGACAGCGTGCTGCCTAAATACCAGCAGTGAGTAATGAGGATTAAGTGTTACCTCTAATGCTATCATTATGAATATTTCAGAACTTTCTGTTCAGGCTTAACTGCTATTTTGGTGCAAAAAACCCAAGTCTTGGAGTTGAGCTGCTGTGGCTGTGACATCACGGCGCTGTGATTTGGCTCTGGCATGACACACATCCTGGAAAGCTAAGCTCCCTCAAGCCTCTTATGTAGATGTGCCTGAGAACTCTGGGTTGGGAGGGAAGCGCTTGCTAGTGAAAGTGGTACATCTTTAGTGTGCAACAAAAGCCACTTTTCTGACTGCTGCTGCTGCAGCTTTTCATTCAGCTCCTTAGCTATAATGGTGATGCACCTCTGAGGAGCTGGCTGGCCAACCCAGGCTGCCACAGCACATTCCTATGTGGAAGGAGGAGATTTTGGGAGGTTGGACTAGGTGACCTTTAAAGGTTCCTTCTGACTTAATAATGTAAGGAGAAAGAACATCGGAGTGTAAGACTTGCACCTTGTGTGGCAGCTTCCTTGAGGGGATGAATCAGGGCCTACAGCCACCCAAAAATGTATCTTTTCTGTTTTTCCACTTACAGACTGCCCAGAGCCATTGGTTTCTTGGCAGAACACCTTCCTCTGAGAGCTTGGTGACAGCCCTAACTGGGATTTTTTTTTTTTTTCTGAAAGCTTTGGGATGAAAACATTGAGGAAATGAGGAGGTGGAGTTGATTGGTCTGAAGGGCTTTTTAGATCTTGTCATCACCCAGGAGGAAAGTCATGAGAGCAGCAGGATGAAAGCACGCCTGCCCCTACAAGGGGACACGCTGTCACCGTGTGCTGCCTGACTTCGGGGTCAGGGGAGGGGGAAGGAGATCTGGAGGTGTAACATCCTTTGTGTGCTGGGTGTCTCTCATCACGCTCCTTTTCAAGCACTTTCAGACCTTCCTCTCTCTCTCTCTGATGCTTCTGTGCAAGCTCAGAATTATTTCACATGCACATATTAATGAAAGAGCTGGGAAGGTTTGGGGAAAGGTCTGTCTCTGTGCACTGAGAGGTGACCTATTTTTCTCCACATCATCTTGTCTCGCTGTGACAGGACCACAAGCACTTTGCTCTGCACAGTGTGGTGCAGGGGAGGTGGCACAAAGCATTGGATTGGGGACAGGGGCTTTGTTTGCTGCTGGCCATTGCGATGGGACAGTCGCAGCACGTTTCTTATCAGCATCACGTTTATGCATGCATCTGCTGTTTCAAGCAACAGCAGTTTTCAGATACAACATCATATCATCCTATCTTTTTTTTCTCTACTTGCTTACGGGTTCACTGCTCCCATAAATGCTCGGTTTTGCATAGTGAAATTATACACGTGTCCCATCCTAAAGCTGGGAAGAGCAGTCCTGCACTGAGCATGGTGATGAAGTACTGTGGCCTAATACAGCTCTGCCATAATGCTGCTGAGCAGTTATGTGCTTTCCTGTAATGACAAACTGTATGGACACTAATATGTTTGGTCTCCAAAATTATATATTGCTGAACTATCCCTCATGGCACACACTTCAGTTATCATCCCAAATGGTTACAATCTCCTATTATTATTATGCAGTTAACGGTCATTTACAGGGAGAGAAAACTTTTCCCTTTCCTGAGTGGGAAGGTATAATAATTTGCCTGAAGCCTTCAATTAGCGCGCTGCAGATGCACACAGTCTGTGATTTCAGTCCCAGGTAATTTCCTTCAGCCGCATGCCCCGCCACAGTCTCATGCACAATCTTGTCAAAACGCAATGATGAAAGGATTAGAGCTTTTTCCCACAGCCTGCAGGTTTGAGGATGATCATAAAGGTCGCTCCTGGATCAGAAAACCTTCTTGGGCTTTCCTGCACCTTGCTCACTGTGGCAGTTTTCTATGAGGCCAGTTCATTGAAGTGGGTGTTCTGCAGGTTTGCATCAAATGGGTCCACATTTTTCAACAGGATATTTTCAACATTATATCATTAGGATGAAAGAAGAGATTTCTTAATCTCAGAAGAGATGACACAGTCTCTTGGTAGCTATTTTTCTCTCGGCGCATAACGACCCAGTAATATCAGTGAAGCATTTGGGGAATGTTACTTTTGGCAAAGAATTTGCAAGGCTCGATGACTTGTCTCGACGTAGGACTAAGGGAAGTATTTCCACAGGAATGGAAAACTCTTATTTTTATCGAGCCGTTCTTCCAAACTTCCCATAGAGAAACTCAGCTCTTTGAAGCCAAGGGCTCTTTTCCTGACGACCCGTGGTCGGACACCAGTAGTCATGGGCATGAGTTAATGTTTAGACTTAATGATCTTGGTACTCTTTCCAGCCTCAGTTATTCTGTGAATCTGTTCGTAAGTGTTCATCTCCAAACCTGGTTAAATTGTACGTTTAACTGTGTAAAGGAAAAATGGCAGTGAGGGGAATTAATATGGAGGGAAATGCTGTTAGACTTGCAGCTCCATTGTGGAAAGGAATGTAAACAGGATAATGTGAAAACCATGTCCCGTCCCCTCCCCATGGTTCAGGTTACGGTGGGAAAGGCAGAATGGAAGTTTCTGGCAGACGTATGCCTGCTTTGCAAGGCAGAAATATGCCATAAATACCGAGCACTGTCTGCTCTGGATCCTTCTAAACATACTGCTAGGTTTAATAACAAAAACCGTCTGGCAGATGATAAAAGAACATAGTGAAAGCAAAGGCAGAGTGTTCCCCTGAGATGGCCATTTTATTGGCGATGCTTTACCACAAAACTAAGCTTGTGATTTTCGTATGTTGTATCTGGATTCAGTGACATATGGCAGAATATCACATTGATTTGGATCGAGATCCTGTGGGTAGCTTTATAGAGATCTACTCCAAAGGAAGCCGTGAGCCATCATGCAGTCGTGAAGGAATGCAAGAGAGGGCAGGGAGGTGGACAGATCTTCCTGGTGACCACATCCACAGAGAACTCTGCCATTTGAATGGTCCTTCAGCAGCATGTGTACAGGGATTAGCTGCTCTGCAGCTCAGCAATGCTGTCGGTCAGATTTCCTTTAGAATTTGTTGGCTGTAGAGAATGGACATTCATGTTGAGTGTAATTGTCGTTACTCACGTAGGGCATTGCTGCTCTGTGAAGGTGCCCAGTGTTGTGTCCTTTGTGCTTGTGATATGTGCCAAGCCCAAGACTTTTTCCTGTGCTTGATGACTGAAGATAAAATTAAGATGTGATGAGTATCAAAAGGAGAAGGACATAGTTCAGTGGGTGACTGTGAGAACTACAAGAGGGGATCTATCCAAGCTTGTAAAGGACCTAATGTAGAGTCAGTGTGTGTATTGACTGGGCATTTCCTAACAACAGTGCTGGAAAATGGTGTAGGATTGAGATCAAGCATCCCTAAAACCGTGGGAATATCCTTGGTCACATTCCTGGGTGCTTCAGTCCTCTATTTTCTCCCTTTTCTAGCTTGTTTAATGAAGAAAATACTTGATGTGTGTGGTATGCAGTAGCAGGGAGCCTCTTACTGAACCAAGAAAGAGCCTGATTTATCTTCAGTGTAAGACTTGGCCCCTGCCTGGTTTTAGCAGTGTCACAAACTGCCATTTCTTTTTTGGGAGCTGGAGCTGGTAGAAATTGGAGGGTAGAAGTTCGAAGGTAGAGGAAATGGGAGGTTTCCACTGGACTAAAAGACCTGTTCTCCTGCCAAGGCAAACTTGCTGTGTCCTACCAACCCACAGATGAACTCCTGATGGCGCTTTGAGATCTTTCCATGATGCTACATAATGAGCATCTGTAATAGCTATAAATACAGGCAGGGCTTGTGGCCAGACTGCTGCAGAGACTTTGGCCACAGAGCTACCACTGCTCTCCATGGTCACGGAGTCATGAGCTATTAGGCCTTCATGTTTTAAGATCCTTCCTCTCTATCAGTAATGTGTTAGCCAGCGTGCAAAAATCCAGTGCATTCATGACTGCCTCATTGCCCAAAGCCAGTTAGTGCACGCTAAAAAAGGAAAGAGAGGGCTGATATTTGGCAGGTTACAAGAGTACAGCTTTTTACAAGTTTTATTTTTGTCTGTATGTTAGCTTTGGGTTTGCTCATGTAATATGAAAGGTGCACACTGCCAGTTGATGTGGGAACAATGGGGAAGAAATTGGTGCTGCCTGGGTATTCATGAAGGCAATACCGCTACAGAAAGCCTCTTATTTTTGATTGCTTTGTTGTTGAAAGCACTTTCTATTCTCCTTTCAAACCTACCTCTCCCTGGAGTCAGTCTTGCAAGAACCACCCTTTCTGGTTGCATTACAGTGGTTTTCAGCAGCACTCTAATAACTAATCAAGGCTGGAATCATAGCAGGTGGTTAAAAGGGCCCTGTTGGTCATCATTTTGAGCCCTGGCAGAAAGCCTGCACTGGAAAATGTAATTACTGCCCTTAAGAATACTACCAACCCTGCCAAAAATAGTAGAAGTGGATTACCATCCAAAGCCACAGCAGCTGGGATGCGTGGCAGCGGCACAGAGCGGCAGGATCCTTCCCTATGGCAATTCTTTCAGCTGGATTTCATTAACAGTATGGGTTTCTTGGAGTGCTTTGTGGGGCTGGGCTTGGAAGTGCCAAAAATGGCAGTTTGCTGGCAAGGGTTGCATAAGGTGAGTGGTAACGAGTTGTACTCCTCTTAACCAGCTCAGGTCCAGTCAGAACAGTTTGGTTGTCTGAAAGTTTCATCATCTGAGTGCTTACCTGTGCAGTAGTCTCTAGGGATGAATTTCTTGTAGGAACTACATGCTGGAAGCAATCAGCAAGGAGAGACCCCAAGAATTCACAAGTGGAGCCATCTTGGAGCTGGGCAGGAGGCAATGACTTCGTTGGGTGCAACCCCCTGTTGTCTACCAAGAAGAAGGACTGCTTGCAAAGAAGACACCTTGAATGCTATTAAGGGGCTTCAGATGATCTTGGTGGTCTCTTCCAACCTTTGTGATTCTACAATTAATTTAAAAAGAAAGAAAAACTGCACCTCCACCTTCTTGAAAGCATGAAGCCTTCACCAGAATAACTTCCCCAGGCCAAGGCTCCATCCTACTGGACACCTTGAACTGAATCATTCAAGTGCATTAAATGGGATATTTCAGGTGCTTTTCATTCACCTCCCAGTTTAAAAGGTTGTCTGTAGGAGGGAATTGTTCCTCTTTCTGCCATTGTGCAGGACCTTCATCCTAGGCTTCATCCAAAGGGCTTTGTTTTCATCTTTGTGCCGTTGTTGTGGATGCTTAATTAAGGGAGACAAGCCCACAATGAGTAGCACACACAACAGCAGCAGCTGTTCTGTGCCCTGGGGAGAAAGACAGTCATCAGGGACAGGGTCCTCTGTGTCACAAAGGAAAATATTTTTATGAAAGAGGCACAGGAGAGCTTTGCAGTTCCTCATGGCTTCTGTCTTTGTGAGAAGCCTCAACAAAATGTGTGTGACCTGTAGTTTTGGGAACTGGAGAGAAGGATTTGCTGTGGCTGATGGTGTGCTGGGGTGAGGTGCTGAGCAGTGCACTCCATCAGCAGCACAGTCCTCTGGCTCCAGCCACTCGGGTTTGTGCTCATGGTGCAACTGAGCTGCTAGGGAGTGCCAGAAATTATATTGAAAGTAATCTTAGACTGGGGGATTATCCTGCATGCAGCCAGCTCCCCATCCCCCATTACAGACTGGCATCTGGCATCCCTTGTACTTCGCCATGTGGGTAATGGGGGTATCTGAAGGAGCTTTCTGACCAGAGCATCCCACTGCCTGCTCTTCCATGCTCTATGGGAGCATTGCTGTCCCAGCATCCTCCTCCGATTTATTTCTGAGTGTCTCTGTAAGATGCCCTTATGAGCCCATGCCTGGCTTTGGGCTGCATTTCCTATGCTTCAGACACAGCACATTAAACTTCCAAGTGATGCACCTGATGATAACAAACAGTATATGTTTCAGGCTTCCCAAACTCTTCTTGCTGAGAAGGGTGCACGAAGCCTGTTGAGCAGTAAGATTGCTGTGCAGCAAGTGCCTCTGGAGCCAGGACTGTACATTGCACACTGAGATGTGTCACTTCAAGGAAAGGAGGTGGGTGACCCAGAGCCTTTTGAGGTCAGTGGAAGTGTTCCCACAAGCTTTAGCAAGGTTTAGGTCAGTGCAAAGAATGACTATTGTCAAGAGCAAATACTTTTTCTGCTGTTGTTTGCAATACAAGGAAGCAGATCAACAGAAGTTTTGTTTTTAATTTCCTTCCCTTCCTTGATGGCTCAGCCATTGCTAGAATAGATTAAATCTATTCTGCAGTGAAAAGCGTGGCCCTTTCTTAAATGGTCAGTACTGATAAGTGTTATCAGCTCTGCATTCCCACAACTTGCTTTGCATTTAGGTGATTCCCAGGCTGTTTCTTTCTGCAGGAATTTAGGGCTTGCCTGTTGCATACCCAGTTGCCCATGGGTCATGCAGGATATCTGAGCAGGAGGAGTGGGGGATGTTGCAAGGAAAAGCCTTTCCAACAGCGAGGTTTGCACAGAGAAAGAACAGAGCTGAACTTCTCTTCCTTACTGCATTTGTCTTACTGCATTACTTTGTTTGTGAAACCAGCAAGTAAGTCTCTATTGACACAGAGCGTCAGTTAGTGATGTGACATGTTGTTTCCTCATATAAGATATGTGGGATGGGAAGGGATACCCCAAAGACTAAGGTTAAAATGGGAGGGAGGCAGTGTTGGCAGCCTCCTCCTCAAACCAGCATGTTCTATCTAAGAGGAACTCTGTGTGCAGCTTTTAAAAAATAAATAAAAAAGTAAGGAGGTGTTGTGCCAACCTCCAAAATGACAGATGCCACAATTTCTAGGCTCAGAGATTAGCCCTCTGTGTGTGAATAGCTCATTGTATTCTCAGTCATATGATGTTGTTTTTTTCCTAATATATTATAGTGCATAAGGAAGTAAAGAGGCTTTCATGGAATTCAAGTGATGGAGATAAAACCTCCAAGAGCCACAGGCGCCCTTGTCCCTGTTTAATGTGTTGTGCTGAGAGGTGGGTTAGACAGATTGAAATGGGAATCACAGAATCATCATGGTTGGAAAAGGCCACTAAGATCATGTAGCCCACCCACCCCACCATGCCCATTAACCACATCCCTCAGTGCCACATCCCCATGGTTCTTGAACACGTCCAGGGATGATGACTCCACCACCTCCCATTGTTCCACTGTGTGATGTATTTCTATGCTTCTCCATTGGATTAAACCCATTTGGTGTTAAATGAGAAATTGATCATCAAATTCAGAAGATTACGGCCTTGCAGGAAGGGAAATGCGCCCTGGAAGTGCATTTCCATTCTGACCTACTGTTGGCACGGTTCCTGTGAATTAACACAGGGAAGTCTGCCCTTCTTTAGCTGAAGCAGCACTGCAGATTTGGTGAAACAGGTGTTGGTGTTTAACGGCTGGAAGGAGATGAACACAGCTTGAAGGCATGTGACTGAAACCCTGCGAAGTGTACTTGGCATCTAAGCAGACTTCTCTTTCAGAATCTTATTTGGTGGCTGCTTCCCAAGGTAATTAGCACGGAGAAATTTACTTGAGGTGTGGAAATCTCGTGTTCAAGCGCAGAGCTGTGGCTGGTGCGTTTGCACAGTTCGTGTGATTTATGGGTTCCAGAGCTGCTGGGATGGATGGTGCGTTGGGTTTGTGTGCTATAGTTAGACACATTCATACACCTGCTTCTCAAACTGAGCTGACTTCTGCTGAAGACGTGGTGACAAGAATATTTCAGGGACAGGAAGGTGAGCCAGCAGGGTAGGTGGAGCGAGTGGTTTGTCCTTGCATTTCAGAGATGCTAAAGGGAGTTTAGCACTGTTGTTTTTTTGTTCTGTGAGAACAGGAATACTAAGCCAGTGATACACCTGAGTGGACAGGGCAAGTGTTTGTTTCTGGCAGAAGGTGGTGGAAAATGGACCCAGCTCTTCTGTAATTGCATGTCCAAGCTACCTTGCTTGTACATACCTATGAGCATCAGGCAGAGTTTATTCCTTCAAAAATGGTGATTTATAAATAACCACTGTGAACGTAAGCATTTTGACAGAGGGTAATTAAGACAGCATTGTATGGAGCAGACAAGTCTATTAAATCCCATGCAGCAGATGTAGTTTTGTAGGCATTTCTGTCCAGAATGCTTGCATGGACCCAGGCAATTCTGCAGGTTGCTTGTGTGTGCTCTGTACGGCAATATTAGGAGACAGGGTGTCTGAATGATTGCAGCTTAGGTAGGAAAACACTGCTACAACAATAACACTGCGTACATAATCCTCCATGAGTGTTTGCTGCTTTAGTTAAATATGCAGAGACGGATGGAGATGGCTAGTGGATTAGTGTCTGCTATGCGCCGTGCCAGGGATTGATTAGCATAAGCAAATTTCTTCTTTGGCTTCCCATCAGTGAGGAAGGAGATGGCAGCAAGCAGTTCTTCCACTGCCTGAGAGGGTGCTGGATGCTCAGAAGTGGGGAATAGTGAGCTCCCAGTGCCAGCTGGTAGGGACCATAGCAATGGTAGGGCTTTGTAGTGGGAGTGTCCCTATAGTTTTCTTTTCAGAGCTCACAGAGTGACTATTTTGCTTTCTACTGTGTTAGCAAATGCAAATTTGAGGTTTGGGGAGCTGTTGTCATAGTGCAGTTTGCTCCTTTGCAGGCTCATTGGTGATCCTATTTCGGCAGCTGGGGAAACCAGTGACCCAAAGGCCAGGACAAATAGGGATCTGGGCTGGATTTTTACTGGTTTGCTTGGCTTTTCATTATTTCTGTGCTTATCAGAATGAAGGGCAGAAGCCAGCAAATGGGTGTGTTTGGAGCTGCCAGAAGTGCTTCAAGTCATTATGGAACATTCAGGGCTGGGTGCTGAACTTGTGCTCTTCTTGCAAAAGTCCAGGCACTCTTTGTACTGTTCTGCAAATGTTGTGTGTGTGCCTCGGGATCCCCCGGGGCTGTCAGCGGTTGGTAAAGCATTGATCCTCTCAAACATAGCCTTGATAGTGCTGGGGACAGGGATTTGCTAATAAAACAAATGTAATGCTTGGCAATAATTGAAAATGCAAGGGAGTTCGCGGAGCAAAAGGCCTGTTTATAGGAATGAGATTTCATCTCCAAGTCAGGAGGCATCTCCTTGGAGAAAACCTGACTTATGATGGAAATCAATATTGAAGGGGACACTGGTAGGCTGGGGAAAAACCGCCATGTAATCTACCTTCCGTCCAGTGTCCTTTCCATCCTAGCAACATCTTTAGTGATTAACACTTGAGTGCTATACACAGGCCAGAACAAATTGCTGTGCTGAGAACTTTATAGAATCATGGAGGGATTTAAGTTGGAGGGGACTTTAAAGCCCACCCAACTCCAACCCCACTGCCATGGGCTGGTTGCACCCACCAGCTCAGGCTGCCCAGAGCCCACCCAACCTGCCCTTGGGCATCTCCAGGGATGGAGCACCCACAACTTGCTGTTTACATCCATCCCCATTGCAGGCATCTCTGGGCAGCCCTGAAGTAGTGCCCACATCTGGGAGGGCTACCAGTGTTGAGATGGGGGCAAAACTAATAAACAGCTCATGTGCTCCTGTACAGATTGCAGTTACTCAGCTTCCCACTCTCGTTCTTATCTAATACCAATACAAGGCTGGAACCACTTTGATCCCCATCAGAGCAGAGACTAAACATTAAAGTGAATTATCCAAAGTTGTTCCTCATTAATCGACAGCTGCAGGCACTCGGAAACATCTGCCAGGATTGTTTTGACGTTCCCTTCGCTTCAGTGGCTGCACTGAGGCAGCAGAACAAATCAGAACACACCGTTGGTGCAGCACCACCTGGCCACGTTTCCTATCAGAGCTACAGCAGTGCCAATGGGAAAGCGAGATAAGGAAGAGAGAGATGGCAGTGGATGAGAAAACGATGTATTTTCAGGGTGAATGAGGAAAAGCATCTCCTGGGAGGGGGTGGGTTGGGGGCTGATGGTGTTGCTGGGCTCTGCAGGGCTGCAGGCATCCTCACACCACGCTGACTCCAAGTGGGTTTTGCCATAGGAAGGTGCCGTCTGAGCAGGACGTGGCCATCGCCATCCCCACACGGTGCATCTCGGAGGTTACGTCAGCTGATAAAAATCACAGGAAGCCCTCTGAAATCGATAAGCTCAGCCCACAGTGCAAAAGGCTTCCTGTGGAGCCCTTGATGGTTCAGGAGGATACAGCATTTGCAGCTTGTCCAGCTGCCCGCCGTCCTCGGGGCTGCAGTGTCCCTTTAAGCCTGGCACATGAGCTGTGTTCCAGTAATCCCTTCTCAGGGGCCTGCCCCGCAACGGGAAATGTGGGACAAGCAGGGTTTTGAGATTATCTCTTGCTCTGCAAAACTATTCCCTTGGTGCTTTAGAAAGAGCTCGCTCCCACAGCAGGCAGAAGGCAGCAGCATCTGGCTGGGGCCACCACCCACAGCATGACATCTCCCTTGTCCCCAGCGACACCCCGTGGGGTCATGACAGCTCACGTGTGTGTTCTGCCCTCCTCTATGCACCACATATGTGCACTTTGTGGCTGTCACCAAACCATCTGGTCACTGTCACCCTCAACAGAGATCGCATTTCGCTGCCTATTCCCCCAGAGGGATGTGGTTACTTGATGCGATGGTGATACTGCCTTTGGAGGAAGGTTCCCACGTCTTCCACGTGGGTCTTGTTTTGCACGCCCTTGCACCAGTGTGATTTTTGAGTCAAATTTCCCACTCTGAAGTTTTTGTTTACAGGCTTCCCTCAAAACCCTATTCCTGGGGTAGCAGGCAGAGCCCATAAGCTTTCCTGGGAGTGAGCTGCTCCAAAGTACAGTGCACAACGTCCTGCACCCCAGTATCACAGAGATGCCAAGGCAAGAGCTGCCTGGCTTAATGTGATGTAAGCCCAGCAGGGATCAGCCACACTTCCACAATTAAATGGAATGGAATCATCTGTAACAGCAGGAGGGCTTGAGATACTGTGTAGTTGACTGCTGGTGGTCCAGAGCAGTGAAGATGCTTCAGGCATCCAGGCCCTGCTGGAATTATGGATCAACCAGAGGAGACCATGCTGGTGTGTAACCTGGAAGTGGCACTGTCTCCTGGCTGGGCACTTTGATGTTTGGACCAATCTGATGGCAAAACAGAGAAGGACAGGAAATGAAATCTTCCTTCAGCATCTGCGCCTCTGTATCTGGATCAGTTTGTTTGAAGCCAACATTTTTGATTCGGATATGTTCTTGAATCAAACCTCAGCTGGTATCTAAGCGCTGTGTGGACTAAGTCAGAAATATGTATCCTGCTGCTGGACATGAGTATGTCGTCTTTTACGAAGCAAGATAGATGGCAGATAATGGTAATATTTCGTATCCATACTAAAAAGGAATGAGAGAGAGGACACGATGACAGCCAACAAGGTGTTCTCACTTTCTTATTGCTCCACTTCCCGTGTCTCTTCTACTATGCACTAAATCCCGTTATAAAGCACCTGAGCTCCTTTATAAAGCAAAACCACACCCAGAATCCTGACTATTTTGCTTCAGGATTTCATATAAGAAAATAAAATAACCTGGACTCAATAAGAAACTACATTCAAGACCAGGTTGGATGGGGCCCTGGGCAGCCTGACCTAGTGGTTGGCATCCCTGTCTGAGACAGGGGGCTGGAACTAGGTGATCTGTAAGGTTCTCCTTCAACCTAAGCCATTCTATGATCAACCAAGGAACAGCTCTTTAATACTGTAATATTGACATCCTTTATCCCTCTCTTGGTAACTTTTTCTGTGTGCTTTGCATGACTGACTGAGCACAGTGACTCCACTGATAAAGTGGTACCTGCTGCTGTTCTCTCTCTTTGCTCTAATGGAAAACTGCATTAGTAGTCCTGGGCCTTATTAGTGATAAAATGCTGTCACAAAATGTCAGATCAGATACTCCCCTCTGTTCCTATCCTTTCCCCAGCCCCTGGAAAATGTCTGTTAGTTGACAGGACGAAGTAGGATTTGGCAAACTGTTCCATTTGAATAGATGGGAAGAAAATAATTCGGATTTCTCAGTCCAGCCTGAACAGAACAGGGAAAGAGGGATAGAGCAGGAAAGCTGCAAATGATTACTGCCACAATTGGGAAAGAATTATATATATGTGTGTATATATATATATAAAACTAAAAACAAAAACATCAAAATGCACGAAGGAGAAACCTTTCTCATCCTACTTCCTGCTGGTCTGATAGGGCTTGCTGCTTTGAGAACATGCCCCACTTCTCCTTGAAATGCTGGGTGTAGGACAAAGCAACGGGCCTTCTGAAGAGGGTCAGCCTGCCCTGCAGAGCAGGAGGTGTTTGTTTGCAGAGTGGAATTAGAGCTGACAGTTCCAGCTTGGTTTTCCTTTCCTTCTCTTGCGGAAGATGGGAGTTACCAAACACAAGGCTGTGAATGGTAGAAACTAATTTAAAGCTAAGAGTGAAAGGGAAGAGGCTGGAGTATCCTATATTGTTTGCCACTTTTGTTGCTTTCAGTGAGGAGTTGTGAGAGCCCGTGATGGAGCCAGGCTTGGACCCTGGGTCTGTTCCTGGCATTGGTGCCCATTTGCTCTGTGGCATATACCTGTATCAAGTCAGGCTGATCTAAAAGTTAGAGGGAAAGATGGGAAACGACCCAGCAAGGAGTGTTAAGCCATCCACGATTTTATCACGTCTTTATCCTGGACTGGGAGAAGGGACTTTACTAGATCTTCTGTACTAAGTGTTGTCTTTGTGGTTGTATGACCAGGTGGATGGCGTGGGAAGTATTGTCCTGGTAGTGGTGGTGATGAGCAGTCGTGCAGCATTTCTCAGAAGTGGAAGGATGTTTTCAGTAAATTCTAATTTGTGTCATTTCCTTCTGAGCACTGAATTCCACGTACGTGTTTAAGTACAGATATTTTATACAGATTGCCTAACAGCCCAACTCTTGTGCCAGTGCTGTGCTCTGCTGGGCCTGGAGCGTGGTCCAGCTCTCTTCAGGCTCTATCTATCATAACAGTCCAGGCCTTGGTTTCTTTCAAGAACTCTTCAGTTTGTGGCATAAATTGTAAAATGCTTTTACTGCAGCCAAAGGATTTTGTTGGAGTCTTGAAAGAGGGTAGCAAAAAGAGCACGAGGAGAATCTTTTCTTCTTGATTTTAAGACAAAAACATAGAAAGATAATCTTACTGTAAGATCTTAGATAGCATTTCCCTGTTGGGTGTATGCTCTATCCCACATTGCCCTCTAGTGAGGACATTTCAGAGTGTATAAAGCACTGGTGTGAAGGATTTTTTTCTCTGTTCTTTATCTTACCCTTGGTTCCACACACTTTGGTTCCGTGTTTTTGCTTGTATGTGACTCTGCTTCACCACCACCACCTGCAGCGGTGGTTCTCACAACTATTAGAACTGGTTCCTCTTGTTCTGCCTGCACCAAATAGCAATGTCTGTGCTCCCAGGTCTCCAAAGCTGTTAAACACTTACAGAAAGCCATCCAGCAACAATTAGTAAGTTTTAAAAAGAGAAAACGTATGTCTGCTACCTTTGGAGAACCAGTCATGCCTGCCTGATCCCATCTCTATAGTGTACACTCCATCCAACTTGCCCACACGTGCTCGACAGTAATTACACATAAATTCATAATTAATGTGCAGTTATTGAAGAAACACCTAATCTTTGCTTGCCAGGCTAATAGACATGGCCATTTTTCTGCCAGATTATATCTGTTAAAACAAATGTCTTCGACTCCCAGTAACGGGGTGGGTGGCCTGGGGAGCTGGGGTGAGCTTTACCATCACCCAGCCCTTGATTCAATGATAGACACTAATGCCACCTAGTGACCAAAAAAAATGTGGGCAAGGTTGCCAGACAGTAAATCTGGTTGCCCAGAGCCTCATCCGATTCGGCCTTGAAGGTCTCCAGGGATGGAGCATCACTCTGCATTGTAAAAATGAAGTTATTTTTTGACCACACGTCTTATTCTGCTTGTCTGAGCTGTCAGCAGCAGGTGTGGTTTGCATTGTGGTGGATTGGTGATCCCCTGGGAATGTTTTGTAGCTCAGATCATTTCTCCAGCTTCCGAGAACTGCACAGAATTAAATTAAAGGTTTCCTGTTAAGGAACTTGAGGGCTGAGTTAGCAGTGTTATGTGCCTTATGCATGCGCCGAGATGCTGGGCAGCACTCACAGGGAGGTTGGAAAGAGGCGTGGATTGTATCCTTGCTGGAGAGGTAAAGCAATCTGATGTGAACAGGCTTCTTCATGGAACATCCCTGGACCCCAGGAGCCACTCTCCTCACTGCTCGACCCAAAGCAAACAAGCAGGTTTCACTCCACACTGTTCCCTGTGATTTCTTCAGAAATCCATTTACAAGGCCCCTTAGGGACTTTGTGTTGTTTCTCCATCCCATGTGAAGGTGCTAAATATGTTTCTGTTGCCTAATTTACAGATGCTGTGTGTTATCTCTACTGCTTCTTTCTCTGGATTATCCTTATGTCCCCTGCCTTTCTGCCCCGGATAATTGGGAGTTGGCAATGTGCCTGTAGCTTTCCTGTTCCAGGGCCAAAATGGGAATGAGAATAAATGCTTCTAAATATTGTATTGAAGCAAGTAATTGGCTCACAAAAGCTCTGCAGGAGGAGTAAGCCTTCAAGAGAGCCCTGAATAGCTGCATGTCTTAGGGAGTACTTGCTATGTGGCAAATATTGATATATGATGGGGAGAAGAGTTTCTCAGATTTGAATGAATGCTCCTATCTGTCCAAAGGGACTTTGCCCAGCAGTCTGTGACAACTCAGCATTTTGTGAGTTTGCTGATCCTAAATTCTGTGAACATCCGTATCTACGAGGAATTTAAGTGTAGGTGACAAAGGTAAAGATTTCCCTGTGGGTACCTCGTGCTGTCCAATAAGACATCCAACCAACACACAGTATAAATCCATGCAGTCTTTCCAGCTAATAGAAATCCTTCAGTGTTATCACAGCTTCATCTATTCTTTTTCCTGAAAGTCCATGGAGAAGTGAAAAGCATTTTGGGTGCCCTTTTGTCTGAAGCATTCAACACAAAGACGTCTATTTGGTACCAGTAAGACCATGCCATCTTGCAGAAGACCAGAACAACGTGAGCCAAGTGCTAATTTACTTTTTTCTCTTTCCTTGTAGGGATCCTGTTTACAATGCTGGTATTTGGACCAGCCTGTGGATTTATCTTGGGCTCCTTCTGTACCAAAATCTATGTGGATGCTGTGTTCATTGACACAAGTAAGGAAAACTGAATTTTGTTTAAAATCAAATGTTTTAATGTATCAGCATGTCAAAAACATTGATGCTTGCAAGTATGAGCTGCTTCTCATTCCTTCTTGAGAGTCCCTTGCATGCATGGATATCACTTTTAGAAGCTGCTTGCTTTCTTTTTTGACCAAGATTCCAAACTTTTCAACTCTGTTCCCATAAACAACAGGTTCGTAGTGGCTGAAATTTATTCCTTTCTACTGTGAGATGAGTTTTTAGCTCTTAGAGCACGCCTGAAAACATCACTGTGTCCAAGCCCTGGGTAGCACGGATGTAGTAACGTTAGGGCAGCTGTGTCCAGAGCATGGGATGAAATCTGTAGAGCTGCCATCCCCAGGAGCTGGGAGTAGCAGCCAGGCTCTCTGATGGAAGCACACCCACCTGTACCATGCCCAGTGCCACCTGCAAATGACCCTGTGGGTATGTCAGTCCCACAGCATTGTAGATTTCTGCCAAAATCAATGCTAATTATTGTTCACCTTGACTCCATGTTGGGTTAAATCAAGTCGTTTGCAAATTTTGAAAGAACCAGCAAATTTTTATAGCTACCTGCACCGTGTCTCTTTGCCATTAGAGGGCAATGTGTAACAGGCTTTTCTCCGCTGCTCCCCAAGCCCTGCGGACTGCAAACCTAATGCTTCACATTGCCACCTTTGAGGGTGTGCTCCAGTTTTATAATGTTGCCAGTACATCTACACAGGATGCAGTTGGATGGAGCTCATCCTTACAGGGGTCAGAATCCCTTTCTTAGTCTTGTTTGTGTATGGCAGCTAGAGAAATCTAAGTAATATCACACGTGCAGGAAAGAAGTCTCTTTTTTTTGATAGCCAAGACTTTTAGCTGTGGTTTGGTCAAGCACCACATGGCCTGTTTTCATTCCATGTAAAGATTTATGAAACACTCACATGGTTCTCTAGGCAGAGGTGCTTGCTTTAATGTTGTTTCACATTTGGCCATTAAAACATAAATCAGTTCAAAATATGAATGTGCAGAGGAAGATGCTCCTTCTTCCATTAGATTAAGCTGTGGAACTCCTCACCGCAGGGCATGAAAAGTTTACAAGTGAGTTCAGAAACAACTGGATGAGGTTATAGAAGAAGAAGTGAAAAAGACACTGCCCCTGTTTTATAATGTCCCCAAACCACAAATTGCAAGAAGTACAAAGAATAACATCAGGAACATGTTGGCTTTATTCTTGTGCACTTTTTGGGTATTTGTAGTTGATTCCATCCAGGCAGGGTGCTGGCATAGGTGGAAAATGAATTAAATATGACTATTTTTACATAGGATCATTGCTCCATGTTTAGAGCTCAGAGAGCCCCGGATAAATAAGGAGACATGGAGGAGGGTGGTGGTGGCATTAATGCTGGAGGAGCTGTGGCTCAGCAGGCTGTAGACAGGGGATAGCACTTTCCAGCTGCAGGTCCAACTGGCTTTGGCCATGGTCCATCATCATCATGCAGAGGTTGGGGCATGCGTGGCCTCAGCCTGTTTTTGAATGGGAAGGAGACTCTACATTACAGCTGGAGACCAAACTCCAGAATGTGAGCCGGTCCTGCTCCCCATTTCGGACCGAAGGTGTGGGGTGCCAGGGCACCCTATGGCACAGCCCTTCATACAGCACCTGTACAGGAAGGGGATGTGAGGAAGACTTTTGTTTACGTTGGCTCTTCTTGTGGCTGTGTTCCCAGGAGCCTGAAGAGATGTGCTTTCAGGCAGGAGGAAATAACAGCAGAAAAATTCAATCCCTCCAAAAGACTATTTTTCAAACTTTATATATATTTGAGCGCTGCACGTTATTTTCCCTAAGGAAAAAAAGAGTTTCCTTCTGTCTCTGCTCGAGAGACAACTTGATTGCCTCACTTGAGACAGATATGTCAGTAGCCTTGCCCAGACAGACATGGTGAACAGAGCAGCTTGTTATTGCAGCCACATGGAGCCCAGTCTCCTGTGGAGCCAGCTCCCAGCACTGGTCACCCTCCACCAGTGCTCAGTGCCCGTGGCAGTGGGGTTGCCTTTGGAAATACAGCATCTGCTCTTCTGTTGCTTATTTTAATTTCCATAAATTGACACCGGTGCTCTCTCTTTTCCTTATCTCTGCTGAATGGCAGCCAACATGATACCCTTGCCTTTCACTCTGCTTTTCTTCCTTTTCTGATGCTATCTCTGCATTTCCAGGCCCATCTGCTACAGTGAATGGGTCTCTTTTCCAACATTTTTTACATTTTGTAAATATTTCCCAATATGTAGGATGCTCCACATTATCACAGCTGCCCATACTGCCCAAATGTCCAAAAAGACTCAGGCCAGTGAATTCAAAGCCAAGCGCTGACCTGGATGAGCCAGGATGGAGATGCAGCATCCTTGTCTGTGCTGCCTCTATTCCATGCAGGTCTTTGCATGTCAGCTATATGTGTTTACTTTTCTTTTGGGCATTTCCCAGTCTTCATGCAGTCACAGGTCATAGGTGAACGCAAGTTTCACATCATGGAGCCCATGTCAGTGTGCACTGTGTTGCAGGGTGCATCTCTTGTACACTCTTCCATCAGCCATCTCCATAGCCAGCCAGCAGCTTTCAGGGAGGGCACTGAGGGTTTTTCACCTGTTTAACCCTCTGGGCCAGTGAGACCCAAAACCTCAAAGGGGGACTTGATGTGCAGCAGCATCCTGGAGTTGGCAGAGCCAAAGACGCTGCAGAGAAGCTCTGACTGTGGGGTTTTGCAGAAACTGGAGGTGCCACCAAGATAGACAGGGATGCTTGCACTAGAGACCTTTTGCAGGGGGAGATCTGCATGTGCTGGCAGCTCTCCTACACATGGGTGTAGGATGCTCCGTGGGGCCAAAAGAGCCCCATACTATAGGATCCCTATCTCCATTGTGTTTCCTTCATCCCACCAAACCACTGACTTCTGTTTTCCCTTGCAGGTAAGCTGGACATCACCCCAGATGACCCTCGCTGGATCGGTGCGTGGTGGGGAGGCTTCCTCCTCTGTGGTGCCTTACTCTTCTTCTCGTCCCTGCCCATGTTTGGCTTCCCGCAGTCCTTGCCCCCAAGGCCAGAGCACGCTGGGGAGAGCGAGCAGGCCATGCTTCCTGACAGGGACTACGAGAGGCCCAAGCCAAGCAACGGGGTCCTGCGGCACGCGCTGGATGCAGAGAGCAGCACAACCTGCTTCCAGCAGCTACGAGGTGATGCACTGGCTCTGCTCACGTTTTCTGTGAGAGGCAGCAGCAGGCTAACAGCTGGTTGGATTTATAATTGGGCTCTGATTTGGGCTATCTACCTTTACCAAGAAAAAAATATGAGCCTCGTATACTGAGATGTCAGTCCCTAGCTTCTAATTATCTCTGGTATTGTCCTCATTTTAAAGACAGACTTTGTTCCACTTGAAAGATTTTTCTTAAAATACAAAGCTTCAGAAATCCGAGATAGTCCTGTAGAGTTGATAAAAATGAAGGGGAACACAGTCACTGCAGCAGTTTGTGAGCTTCTCTCCAGTCTGCAGTCCTGCTTCCCTCTGCCTCCCGAAACAGAGAGCCAGCAGAGGCAGAAGAGATGGGGAACTCCCAGCACTGGGGAGGCAGCAGGGCCATTGCACCCCCGGACACAACACAGCCCTTAAGAATGGGGAAGAGAGAGATACCAGCCCAGAATAGCAACAAAGCAGCAAGGCAGAAAATGGCTTGTAGCAGATGAGAATAGAAAATCCCATATCACGTCCTTTAGTGATGTCGATGAAGCTAGTTCTAATTAAGGTTAGCTAAAGATCCTGCATTGTGCAGGAGTGTGGGCACATATCCTTGTTCAATACACTGCAACAGAAAATCCTTCATCCGAGAGGATGAAGAACTACCAGTTCTGTAGCACTGGTGGCTTCTTCCCACTCTCTGTCACTGTGGCAGAGCAGGTTTCGTTATTGTCTATCACATTTTGATAACCGAGGACAAAATCACTTATTCCCTGTGCAGCTGCCATAATTGGGAGTTGAATGAGGTGCGTGTGGGAAAGAAAAAGAGGCTTTGGGAAAAAAAATATTTGCTCAAATATAAAAAAAATGCCTTGAATAGTTGATGTGGTTGTTCATTAAGGGAAGGTCAAAGATGTGAAATATTGACTTGATGAGAAAATTCAAACGGAAGGAAAGGTAAAAAGATAGACTGTTTGAAAATGTGTCAGTGGAATGATTGTTTTTATCTTCCTGTCCTCGCTGCAAGGATTTTCTCAGGTTTGGGAAATGGGTGTTTTCCATGGTACATTTCATCTGGGTGATTCTGTGGCTTTTGTTGCGGACTCATTGGAGCATCTGTTTCTGGCTGCTACATTTTGGCACGGGCTAGAAATTTTTGCAGGTTTTCATACAGAGGAATAAAAGGATGTGGCATGTTCTCGCTGCATGGAGGGGTGGCAGTTCTGCCTGTGGATGATGCAGAGCAAGCTGACTTGCACACAGAGAGGCCGCAGAGATGGGTGCCATAGCAGCTACTGCTCATTGAAATACGGAAATTAAAATTCCACATCCATATGCTTCAAAGCATTGGTTACATCAGGAGGCACCACAGCCTTCCACATTACTCTTGTCACTGCAGGTAAAGTCCATTCGGATCAGTGAGTTCCAGAAGTCTCTTTGTAGATGGACTTTGAAGTACAATTTACATCACATCAAATAAGACAGGGAATGACCTTTTTAGTTATGCCTTTGAGGCTGTCACAGCCGGCATGGTGTTGGTAGCTGGCATCTTCTTTCAAGTCCATTGGCACTTTTGTTTGAGTCAGAACATGGCCAGGAGTCAAATTTGCCCAAGTGCCCTCTTGGAGATGAGCAGACCTGGATGGCAAGGGAGGACTAAACTCACCATCTCTGATGCGTAGTGCTGAAGGTGGAGGTTTCAATCTTGCTGTGTATAAACATATATTGTTTTGCCAGCGGCTGAAAAATATATATGCATTCCTCTGTGACAGAGCCTCATATCCTTGATCCATTTGCTGATTGTGTAGAGTTTCCTCTGGGGAAGGCCAGACCTGTTTATTGTTTTTCCTGGGATGAAAAGGAGTGATAATTGCATACAGAGGCTAAAAATATATATGTATGCATATAGTCGTGTCTCCTGGCCTGTCGTGGGCTTGGAATTTGTGTGTGTTTGAGAAGCTGAAGAAGAGAAGATGTACATGGGGTCGTGGGTGGAAACATTCATCAGGGTTTGTGTGGTCAATAACTCCAACAGCTTTTCTGTAAGTGTTGTTGCTGCAGCTCCATCCTGGACAGATGTGTGCTGAGCATCAGTCCATGGCTGCGTGGAGATGTGTGGTTGTCCATCTCTTGTGCATTGTGTGGAAAGGAGAGTTTATTCTCTGGGCTTTGTGTGAATGGGCTGTAGCAGCAGTGCAGCCTTGGAGGCTGAACTGAGACTCCTTTTTAGCTGTTAAATGGTTCTGATTATTTTTTTATTGTTGTTTGTTTTTTCAAGCCTTGCAGTGACTGCTGCAAGTGAGTGGCTGTGGCAGGAGGGAATAGGGCAGTGTCACCAGTGTCACCTGGAGATGTGCTCCCAGCTGGGACGTGAGTGTCAGCTGGTGTCAGGGCACATCTGGAGCATGGGAGGATGCTCGAGACACCGCAAGGTTTGCTGAGAGACAGTAAGATGGAGGGCTGGATGAGATTCCTTGGCTTTAGCACAGGGAAAAGCTGTGACTAATATACCAGCAAGCATCTTCCCCTTTTTCACAAGGAAGGAGCAGGTTGTCTTCCAGAAAGCCTGGAGACGGCACTGGGAGGTGCTTACCATCTCCAAATGAGAGAATGAGTGTTGCACCATTTTAGGTGATTACTATTCCATTTAAGCAACACAAGTCCATTTGGGAGCACAGGGAAGTGAAGGATTAATAGCACGGAGAGGGTGGATAAATGCTGCCATTGATCTTTACTCATATGGCAGACTGGCAGGGTTGTTCCAGCCCAGCTCTCTAAGTCTGTGAAAGCAGTCCCTGCTGCCCTGAGGGCACAGCTTTCCATTCATACCTCTGTGCTGCCCTGGGGACCTCTGTGCTGTTGGGGCTGGAGATGACGCTCGGCTCTGGCGAGGCACCTGTGCCCTCTGCTCGTGTCTGCCCAGCATCTGCCCTCTGCCCTGTGCTAACACGCCGCCTCTAATGCACCACCTGCTCCAGGACGTGCTTGGAAATACACTGTCAGAATCAGTTTTTTGCAGGAAAATATCCATCTCTTTGAATCTGAACGGTCAATTCTGCTGAAATTCGCTTTCAAACTGCTTCCTTGGCTTTTTCTTTAACCCTTCTGAAACATTCCGCTCTAAATGCATTTTGTTTTCGAATTATTTAAGCTAGAAACTTATTGCATCTGTCTAGAGAGATGAAAAAATGTAAAAGGATTGAAATTGATATGGAATCCTTCAGCTTTGGAGCGAGAAATTCATTCACAAGGAATTAAAGGAAAACCTACAGTGGAGTTAAATGAATTTTGAAACTACAAATTCCCTTGATTTGGAAACATTTTGGTTTCCACCCAGCTTCATTTCGAAGAGTGTAGGAGTGCAGGAGGGCTGAGATGTACAGCTGACAGCTGTCTTGTCTTCTGTTCGGATCCTTCCTGCTCTGTGCACCAATCTGCTGACTACCCAGGAGAATGAGCTGCTCTGCATGCTGGGTTTCTCTCTGCAGAAGTGCCCCCTGGTAGTGCTGGGCCAGGAGCTCCCAGCTGTGTGGGGGTCCCAAGCCATGGAATGCCTGTATTCCTCAGGGAGAGCTCATAGGATTGCATGAGATTAGCAGCTAACAAAATTAGCTCTAAATTCACAGCTTTAATGAATCTGAGAATGTCACAGGTGCTTCAAGTCCTGTCTCTCAAGGAGCATATTTGACACGAGTGTCATCCTTTTCCTTCATACCATCTATGATATTAATTTTGCCCAGACCTCATGGACTTTGGTATATTAAACTCACCTGAGTTATCTCTAGTGCCTTTTGTCCTGTTCCATCCTCTCTATTATAGGAGCTCCCTCTTTCCAGCAGGTATTTCCTTCTTGCTGCCTGCGCTGTTTTCTTTATCCCATATTCCTCAAGCGAGGTGCAGATCTTGCCTTTTGTTTCCTATTCAAATCTGACACATGCTGCCTGCATTGCTCTTAGAAAGGAGTATTTTGGATCAGTGCTAAATTTCTCCTTCCCCTCATCGCACTGTCCTAGGTGGACTGGGCTCTAAACCTCCCACTAATTTATTACTTCGCTTTCTGTGTTCCTCATCTTTACTGCAAATTGAAAACATGTCTCTGTAGGGTGCTCCAACTGGAAAAAGGGGCCTTGGTGATTGTAATGCTCCAAACAATTCATTTCAAGCACCAACATGATGATTATAGTTTGTCGTTTCTGGAGAGTAGTTAAACCTCATGTAATGAGGTTGCCAATTATTCCCTGTACTCCCCGATGTTTAGTGACAAATCAAAGCTACTTGGTGTACAGAAGTGCATTTGCTTGTTGAGCCCATGGTCTTTCACCCTCAGCAGGAGAGGATGCTTGAGGCCTTGACAGCCAACGTTTGGCCCGGGTGTTGCTTAGGGTGTTACAGGGTTGGAACTGGAGAGATTAGTGGGACATCTTCCTTGATCCCTTCCAACCTGAATGGTTGGAATGGTTTGATCCTATGATCAAACGCTGTAAACGGAAAGTTTGAAGTGCTGGGCATAAATGCTTTGGTGGAGAAAAGAGGATGAGATTCTACTTCTTGGTGCGTCCTCCAATGGGAATCACGTTTGTATAGCATGTTGGGTACATTGGGATGAGGATGTTATGTTAAATGTGCTGGTCCTTCTGACTACAGAATCTAGAATCTAGGGCCATCTAATCCAACTGTCATCTCACCCCACCATGCCCACTGACCACGGCCCTCAGTGCCACATCCCCACAGTTCTGGAGCACCTCCAGGGACTCTCCCACCTCCCTGGGCAGCTGTGCCAGTGCCCAACCACTCTTTATGAGAAAAAATTTTTCCTAATATCCAGCTATGGAGAGTGAGTGTTTCTGTGCCTTGTCTTGATACAGCTTGCGCATTCTCCAAGAGGCCTCTTGAGACTGTTTTAAATCCTAAAGTCCTTTCTCTTTTCCCATTTGGTGAATGGACTTCAGCATTGGATTTATAACAACGTTTTGGAGCTGCAAAGCAGGCAGCTAACCTTTTGGGCTAGAGCACACGTCCAAGTTCTGATTGAGTCAGCAAGGCTCAGGGTAACATTTATCATGACTTTGCTCCAGGGGAGAAGCTGTTGTGCTGGGGCTTTCCTGACCCCCTTCAGACATTTTCCATTCCCTCTTCTCACCAGGCACCATATGCCAGGCAGCTGAAAGCACGTCGCTTCAGTCTATTGAGAGAATTTTAAACTTCACTGCTGACTTTTAATCTTGTTCCCAGAGGTATTTCACCCCAAGAACTGAGACAGATAAGGCAGCAGCAGGTGTCAAATGAATCATCGTAACGGGTGGCAGTAGCAAGATGAAAGGATATTCATTTCTTTGGGGAGCCTCTTGTCATTTTCCTTAGAAAATAAAAGGGAATGAGCTGGCCCATGCTGAGAGACGGTGGAAGCTGTCGGGCGTTGCCTACTTTGCCTTTGCACTCTTTGTGCTGGGTTTTGTATCATGCCGTCCAGTGGGAACGGAGCCCTGTTGCAGTACAGGTTGGCCAGACGTGTAGTAAGGATGGATTTGGACTTTGTAATGCATAGTGATTTGGTACCAGCCTTGCACCTTCAGCAATAAATGTCCACCGTCTTGAACTCCCTCCTGCAAAAGTCAGTCTGTCATTGTTCTTATTTGGTGGATAAAGTTACAAATACACCTCTGCGTCTTAACATTTGAATTGGCACAGAGCTGCTTCTCAAGGAATCCATTAATCTTGTACAAATTGAACTCCAGAGGCACAAAAGGCAGTAATGCCTTAAATATGGCTTTCCAATCTCAGCTCTGCCAAGTCCACCTTCGCCTTTTTTTTCCCCTTCTTTTCCTGGCAAGATGGGAAGGTCTGTAGGTGGCCACCAGAGAACCGAAGGAAGCAGCAGGTGGTTCCTGAGATCTATCCACGTCTGAATCACCGTGGCTTCTCCCTCTCTGTCTCTTTTTATTTTTATTTTTATAGTCCCATTCTACTAAAAAATCCTATGCCTCCTGCACCTTCATTATGTTCAGCAAATCCTTAGGAAGCAAGAATTTTATACAGCACGAAAAAAACATTTATGCTATAAAGAGACTGGAAACTGTGGAGTGGCCCCTTCCAAAAAGGTTAGATCAAACCTAATTATAACCTTTTTTTTCCCCCAAAGAAAGAACTGTGGGGACCCAAGCAGAGCCTTGACAAAGAGCCATGCATTTGCTTGCTGAAGCCAACGCAATTAGATTTTGCACCAAAAAAAAAAGCCCTAGGGGAAAACAGAAGCCACACCAGAGAAATCTGTCATCTGCTAGACCCTGGTACGCCAGAGGGGGGTGGGAAATGGATTTTCAAAATGCAAATAGGGGCCCATTGAGGCTTCACTCCACTTCAGCAGGGTAATTTTCAAACTTAATGATTTTCACATTTAATTCAGGAAGAAATTAGTCATCAGGTATTGAGACAAAGCAAGGCTTTCTCCTGTACTGGGATGTTTTCCTCTTCAAGCTGTGTTATCTCTGCAATAATTAAAATGTTCGCTGAAGTAGAAAATGTGCTATCTGATTCATTAGCCAGATTTCCCTTTGTAAGGTAACTTGTGTTTGCTTATCGGAAATAGAGACGGGCTTGGAGAAGAGGACTCTGGACACTAATGATTTGGGAGGGAGGAGCAAGGGATCATGAAACTAAAGCAGGTGTGTGTTACACAGCAAAGGGCTCAGCGCGTCCCCTGCTACCGTTGCAGCCACTGAAGCTGGTGGGGTCCATGCAGAAGGTGTTGTTGATCTGCTCGAGGTCAGGCATATGGGAGCATGCAGGCTAATGTCCCTTATGCGCCCACAAGTGGCCATGTTACCAGGCTAAAAAGGAGAATTTCAGCTTGCGCCCAAATGTGCTGCAAGACGCCCCTCGGCAAGCAAGGCAGTGTTATGGGAGAATTAAAAAATAAAGCGAATTTGGATGGAAGGAAAAAGAAGGGCCAAATGTGAGCTTGGATGCTTGTGTCTGAGAGCTTGAAATAATGTGTGGTGCTCACCAGCTGGCTCAGTGTTGTTCATGGGTAGCAGACGGGGAGAGGAGAAGGGAAAAGAATGCTGGGTTTTGCTGGATGTCTCTGTGGAGGAAACAAACTGGAAAGCATTGATCCTTCAGAATTTCAACATAAGCTGTATAACATTGAAGAAGAATGACAGGGTGACTTCTTTGGCACCTCCCGTTATCTGGTTCTTTCGTTGGTACTTCATTCTGGTGTTGCCACTTTTCAATCAGCTTGTCTGTGCGTAATGCAAATATAGCTTTAGTACCATGTGTTTGTTCTATGGAGAGCGCCTTGAGCAGAGCCTACACAGTAACACGTCCACCTTTTCCCTCTCTTCTAGTGATCCCCAAGGTAACAAAGCACTTGCTCTCCAATCCCGTCTTCACTTGCATCATCCTGGCAGCCTGCATGGAGATAGCTGTGGTGGCAGGCTTTGCTGCCTTCCTCGGGAAGTACCTGGAGCAGCAGTTCAACCTCACCACCTCATCTGCCAACCAGCTGCTGGGTGAGTAACTGTGGCACTGCTGAGGCTCCTGCACCCAGAGGCATTGAAAAGCACTCAGCGTGGCTACTGGCTGCAGCCAAGCTCTCTGATAAAACTGCCCTTTGGGGTGACTTGCCCAATACCTAGAGACATGATGTCTTTGAAGTATCCAGAAGTGCAATAGCTTTGATGTACAGCAGAAATCCCAACCCACTTGGGCTGTTTGGTTGCCTAAGAACACAACTGCTTGTCAAGCTACAGGGCCACCCATCTGACTACTTCTTTCCTGGTTCAGGTATCCCAGATTTCTCCAGCCCATGTCCATTTGGTTTAGGAAGCCAAGTTTCTCCTGCTAGTCCCTCCTTTCCCCTTGTACTGGAAATGACAGGACTGTAGTCAGCAGCTCGAATAGCCAAGCTCATGCACTTTGGTTGTCTTTTAAATTCCCCTTCTCTCTGAGCACACTGTACTGCTGCTGTTTTCCATGTACTCTGTTTTCCTCTACATTCATTTGTCCTCTGTCAGGATACTGATGCATATGTAGGATCTTCATTTATTTTTTCCTGCTACTCATTTCCAAGCAGTCTAGTGATTTGTTTATAACATCCGTTCTCTCAGCAGCACTCATTTAAAATATCTGCAAGTTGGTTTGGGGTTATCTGTAAATACAGATCACCAGATGGGCATCTGGCAGCGACCTCTTGAAAACTGGGACGTCATGAAATGGATGGGTCTTAATATCAAAATAAAAAACTTGCAAGCTGCTCTCCTGACAGTTACTTATTTTCCCATTGAATGTTGATATCTTTTAGTTTTGGCCCAGTTTTCCAAATTTATTTTCCCTTGCCATCAATGTTGCCTTCACCAGTGACACAGAGGTCTCAAACATGTTGGATTCTTCTGTCCTTCCTGAAAATTAAGGGCTTGGCAAAGGAAAGCAGCTTCGCTGTTGACCCAATAGTGGAAGGAAAACCACTGTTTGATGGAGGATGCCTGGCCAGCCAGCATGTGTACAGCTGGCCGGTCTGCAGAATGGGAATTGCCGTGAGCCAGAGCACGTCCTGCCTCTGACCCAGCAGGGGGAAGGGAGATTTTGATACTTCCACTGTCCTCAAAACAACTTGTTTAATTTAAGCAGCATTGCTGCCAGATTTCCCAGGTGGCGTTTGTAGGAGTCCATAAATGCCAGGATTTGGATGCGCTTCTGTGCTCAGCTTGGGTAGGTAAGGTTTGGAGCGTAACTGGCAGCAAAGGGATTAAATTGAACCCAGACAAGTTTAGTGTGATAATGGTTTTCTGTGCCTGAAAAGTGAGTCACTTCTGGCAGTGATTTTGCATCTTATGGTTTAAGAAGATTCTGTAAGGGAGGTTTAATATTTTCTAATGCAACTATTGCCTAATCTCTGCAAATCAGAGTACTTTGAAGTATACCAAGCAGGGTTCATCCAAAGTCTCTAGGCACCTCAGAATATTCTTGACTTTTCTGGCTGCCAGTTGTCACAGGAAGCAATAGAGATGCTGCTGGTTGGGTTAGGATGGGCCAATCTCAGCAATTTTGCCATCCTCCTGCATTATGGATGAAAACTGAAAGAAGACCCTGGTTCCTCTGTGCAAGGCAGAATATCCCTTTGCACGCATTCCTCTCTGCTGGGCAGCCCTGGTTGTACCCTAAAATGAGTCTGGAGAGAGCAGCACAGATTTAATTGTGCAGTGCCTGTAACATGGATAGGAGTAAAGCGGTGGTGGGTGAGTTGCTCTGCCAGTCCAGACAGGGTCTAACACAACCTCTGTGGTTGGGGATTTACTGATTTAACAAGAAGGAGAATATTCCAAGAACAAATAAATACCAGCTTGGTGCTACTCCAGTAGCTGATGGTTAGAACGTTTCACCATGTAATAGTGTTGTTCACTGAGCCTTACCTGCGCTTGTTCCAGCTGATTTTTTCTCTTGCAGGGATGACAGCAATCCCATGTGCATGTCTAGGCATATTTCTGGGTGGCCTTTTGGTGAAGAAGCTCAGCCTTTCTGCTCTGGGAGCCATCAGGATGGCCATGCTGGTGAACCTGGTGTCCACAGCTTGCTACGTGTCATTCCTGTTCCTGGGATGTGACACAGGACCTGTGGCAGGGGTTACTGTTCCCTATGGAAACAAGTAAGTCCCCGGAGTTTCAGGGTCTTCCAGCCAGCCAGCCAGCAAAAGACAAATCTCACTCAGCCTTGCCAACAGAAATGACAAGTTATTGTCCTCCATGAGCAGCCTTCAGGCAGTGCTGGCCCACAGGCAACCATATGAAGCAAGCAGCTTAATTAGGGCCATGTCAAACAGTGCTCTCACTGTGAGGGCTTTCATACTACATGCCTCTGTGAGAGTTGAGTGCCTACAGCTGACAAATGAGCTTTATTGAAAGTAGCCAAACTGAATCTAAAGGTGCCAGACCCGATTGTGAACCCGTGACCACCTCTGTAGCGTTGGGTCCACTGCACCATCTGGTTTCTCCTGGCATCAAGGGATACACACTGCTTCATTTGGTTTTTGAAGCACCTGAGGGGAGTTTGCAGAACCATGTTTTGGAGACAGGGAAATTCAGAAATGGTGGAGAGAGCATTAATGGCTCCTAACCCATTTTCATGGGAGAAATGAGGTACCCAATTCACTGTAGCACTCACAGGACTTGGAGAGAGTTAATCTGTATTTTATTCTCTGGTGCTTCTCAGCATATAGTGGTGACTGTTTTGAAGATGAAACCTTCAGGCTCTCGGCTGCTCACTGTTCTAGAAAAACAGAGCCCTTCCCTGGGCAAGTCTTTGGAGCTACTCATTGGAGGGGCAGCCCAGGTCTAACATTAGATGTTGTGTTGTGGAAAGATGGTGGCCAAGGCATTTCTGTCCCCAGGAGAGACTGTAGCCTGGATTTCTTCGAACTGGGACCCAGATAGCCTGCAGTCTGCTTTTTCTAATTAGTTTGCCTTATCTGACCCCCTTCAAAGCCATGTTTACGTGGCACTGATCAGAAAAGCTGGCTGATATCACTATGCTGCCTGTTGATTTGTTTTTCTGTTTCTCTTACAGCTCAACTCCAACCTCATCTCTGGACCCATATTCCCCCTGCAATAACAACTGTGAATGCCAAACTGATTCCTTCACTCCAGTCTGTGGGGCAGATGGGGTCACCTACCTGTCTGCCTGCTTTGCTGGCTGCAGCAGCACAGTAAGCAGCCTTTCCTCAGTATCTCTTGTCTGTAGGAATGAATCTGTGAGAAGTTAGCACATATCTGGTAGAGAGGCTCATTTGCAGTCAGTGGTGGTTAAACCCCCAGTACTCAGATTATCCTTAGCAGTTTTTAGCTCTGTTGCAGAAATGCCCTCCTGCTCTGGCAGCAGCGTGCCAGGGCCACTTTCAAGGCAGGATGGCTTTTCTTTTCATCCTTCTGCTCCTCCTTCAGTTTTTCCCCTCAGAATTGAAGCACAGGAACACAAGGGGAAATGTGCATGTGTGTCCTTTGGCAGAACCCAAATCTTTTGCATGAGCTTGCTGGCCCGAGCTGTGGGAAAAGCTTCTCTCTCCTCCTGCTGCTCCCTGTCTCCTCGGTTCTCCATCTATGTTCACCCTGATCATTTTTTTTAACTCTTTTTTCCTTTTGCTCTTTTCCCAAGTCTGGTTCCCAGATAGATACGACCAGACCCTGATTTCATTCACTCTTATTGAAGTTTTCTCTCCACTTCTCTTGCTTCTCTCTTTCACTCCTTTGCTCTGAGGTGATGGCGAGAGCAATTGTCAAGAGAGCCGAGATTCCATCCAAAGGCATTCAGCATTTCTCCGTTCTCAGGAGTCTATTCCTTTAGAAAACTCCTGAAAACCAAACCATCTCTGTGTAAAGACGTGGAATTCTTAGCAATATCTCAGAAGTCTGGTTTTCCATTTAGTGCTGCTGAAATGCTAACGTCTCCTGAGTTACACCATGAGTGTGTGGGAGGTGAGCCTGGTCACAGTGACCACTTGCAGCTGCAGTGCTTGCCACATGCAATTATCCCTCCATGGCTGCATCCTTCCCATCTGAATAGGCAGCAGAGGCACAAGCTCATTGCTAACAAGAGCAGACTCTTGGTACGGATGACCCAGGAACTCACACCTCTGCTGAATTCCCACTCCAATCTTGAAGATGCAGGCATCCCTTTGACAAGAGGGAAGCGCTAGGGATTCAGGGTGCTTTCAGCAACTCCAGAAGGGACTCTGTGAGAGTGTGACCCAGGCCATGGTACATGTAAAGGCGTTACCTTCTGCCCTCCTCTCAACAAGAGACACAACACTTGGAGCAGCAACGTGATGATTTTAACAAGAAGGCAGCTTGTCCAGGGCACACAGAATAGTGTCTCACTAGTTTCCTGAGCCTTTAGCAAGAGTACAGCCAGTGTCGTTTGTGTCTGGAGTGCAGGAAGAACCACGTCGCTGTGTGACTCAGGGCAGAACTCTGGCTCCTCTGGAAGGAGCACAGTAATGAAAATTCAGCTCTGCCTGTTCAGCATGCAGCTGCCTGACCTCATGCTTCGTAAGAGCAAACCTCCGAGCAAGAACCTTGCTCTCCCTTCCTCCACTTTTATTCACTCATTCTTTCTTATTTTGCCCTTTCATCTCCATCCCGGAGTTCTTTTTGCTGCTTTGCTTTGTGTATTTCTTTGCAGTAGCGTTTTGAACACAAATTAGTGAAGCAGTAGCATCGTCTGGAAAGGGTATTACCAAGAGTTATGGACCAGTTTGGCTATGCAATGGCCCTGAGGCAAAGCCAAATTTCCAAACCAGGTTTTAAACCCATAATCCAGGTAATGACCTGTCTAGAGGGTCTTGTGAATGTTATATGCTTGTGATGAGCCAAGGGTTGCTTTTTACTGAGACATAAAATTCTCTGAATGCTTTATTTAACTTTACTGCCTTGGACGTTTCTGACTGCCTCTCTCCATTTCTCCTCTGTGAACAATTTCTAAAAGCAGTTTGTAGCTCCGTTAGTTGTTTCTTTTTCATTTGTGCTCTCTTATTGAGCTGGTTCCAGGAGTGCACCTATCCAAAAAGCTTTACGAGTGTCAGTGCTGGTAGCCAGAGCTCTGGCACCCACAAGAAAATCTCTTCTGGGCCATGCCCACAAGTGACCCATGCATGCAAAGCCTTCTGCTGTACTTTTTGTACTGCTTAACCTCCCCTTAGGCTGGAGGTGCATGCTTTCCAGCCTGGCATTGCAATGCTGGTGTCTCAGGGCTTTGCAGGAAAGTAGCAACTTGTCCCTTTCCTGTCATCAGAGCCAGGGTTTAAAAATTAGATGATTGAAAACACGGGAAATTTGTGTAGATAATTAACCCAAATGTAGGATGCAAACTGCATTTGTGCAGCTTCACATGCCTACAAAAAAATCTGCTGGGCAGTGGAAGTCTGATAAATGCGTGATTGAATGGTGAAGGGGGAGTTGCAGAGAAGGGAATCCATAATAATTTGGCAAGGGTAACAAGAAGTTACTTCTCCACAGGGCGAAGGTAAAAGTCCATCTTTGATGTTGCCTTGTTTGATCTCTGTGAGTTGTGTAGCACGTCAGTAATAAAAGATCAAAAATCTCCCAAGTAAGGATGAGGCACAGCGCAAAGCAAGCAGATGTAGTTGGTACAAACTACTTGCATTGCTTTGGTACACCACTTGGGTGCAAAGCAGTTGAAAAAACGGATGGAGCGGCCAAAAGTCAGGGTACAAAGGTAGGGTCCAGTGACATGGCTTGTTATAGCAGGGATGAAGTTAGGTTAGTGGGAGGAGGACGGGCCCCATTGTTGCCAGAAAAAGGTACTTTCTTTCCCTCAATGAGAGCTTGTTGGAAATAAGCAGCCTATTCTTCATCTTTGCTGTGATGGAAATTTAATCCCAAGATATTTCGGTACAGCTGTGCATTTAGATGGGTTTTAATCTGCTGGGCCGTGTCCTGGCTGGTTGGTTACCAGCAGTGCACTGCAGTAAGAACCAGGAGTTACAGCGCTGCACTGCTGTCATTGCACAAACACCACTGTGGTGCTGCTAATTGCCACCAGCTCGAAGCCTTCAGGTGGCAGCTTCTAACTCATAGCACAGTAGTTTGTTATTTTAATGAGTGTTTGCCAGCAAGAAAGGCACCTGCGTGTCTCCTCAAGCTTTCCTGGAGTTCTGCACTGCAGTCTCTCTTGCCCGCTATGCACTTATGTGGAAGAAAATCATTTGACTCCTACACAGAAGAAAGAGATCGGTGTCAGAAAGGCTAGAGCTCTGTCCCCATGGCTCCTTTACTTTAGAGGCAGTGAACCTGAAAGTGTGCTTCTATAAAGTCCTAAGGGGACCTTGATAGAAAAGCAAAGGTACTCTACTTTGATGTGGTGGAGGGGAAGGGGAGGGGATTTGGCTGTTTTTCCGTATGTTTCACTTTATGGCATTACTTCTCTTACAAACATGTGACCCGCAAACCCAGCAGCCCAATGAAGACAAGCCATGAATCATTTATGATCGTTTCATTCTGTATTCATTAAGGGATTTCTTGGTAGTATTGTGCTCCTTAATTGCATCGACATCCCCCACTCAGAAATTCAGGAGGGTGAGCTGGAAAATAAGAAAAAACCTAAATCTACAACTGGCAAACAAAGCTTCTTTTCATGCCCTGCGCTTGCTGAAGACGTCCAAGAAAAATGCAGTCATTTTTCCCTTTTTCTGATCACATATCGATAAACTTTATCTTGCCTGACTTCAGCTTTTAGCTCTACAAGAAATCCCTCTGAACCAGATGTCATTTGTTAGCCCTGGAGTGCTCCTGAGTTCAGCAGTGTCTGTGGCACCAAGCTGAAATACTCAGCCCGTGGTGGTCTGCTGCACCTCCCATGGCTGTCCCCTTCCCAGCATTCAGGGTGCTGGAATCAGGCACTGAACCTACAGCCAGGAGCAGGGCTGCAGACTTACCCAGTGTTAATGTACTTCAGTTTAATTGCAAGAGCCGAGAAGACAGAGGTAAAGTGGAAAGTAATTAGAACCGTAATTTGGGGTTCTTTTGTGTCTCGGGGACACAAATCGTTTCTTTATTCTTCTCTGAAGGAGTATAACTTGGTAATAATTTTGTCGCAGTGACATTTATGGGAGAGACTTGAAAGGAGCAGAAGAAAGAAACAAGCCAAGGGATGGTGTTTCGTTGCTGGTTGCATGCATCAGAGCTGACATGCTCCTGAAACCCTTCCCAAGCTCCCCTCAAATAAGCACTTAGGAGTGACTTAATTAACGTGGGAGGGCTCGGAGTGGCTGTGGCATTACAGAGAGTGAGCAGCGGGGCTGTGGCTCTTGCTTCCCCTGAATCCCCGTGCTCTTCTGCAGAACCTCAGCGGCTGTTCCTGTCTCAGCTCGGTCCCTGCCGAAAATGCCACCGTCGTTCCTGGAAAATGCCCCAGTCCTGGCTGTGAAGAGGCCTTCTTGACATTCCTGTGTGTGATGTGTGTCTGCAGCATGATCGGGGCCATGGCGCAGACGCCGTCGGTCATCATCCTCATCAGGTAACCCCGTGGCTCACCTGGGGGCTGCTCTCAGTGGGAGTGGGGTCATGGATGGTGGCATCCGTGCTATGGCCCCAATGGTGCATTCAGTACTGGGAATAAAGGGATAGCTTGCGTACAGTGCTGGAAAAAAGGGAGTGTGGGGAGGAAGGTGCAGATGTGCAGCAGAATGTGGGCATTACAGTTGCATCAGCAAAGTGGCAGTAGTGCAGCCCTATGTTCTCAGCAGGTAAGATACCTGTAGAAGTGGCCTGGAGATCTTAGAAAGCATGGAAAAATGAAAGGCTGTTGCAAAGGTGATTGTTGGTCAGTACCCCCTTGGCTAGAGTTTGACTTCTCTCATCCTGGACCAAGTCCAAGAACAAAAGGAACTTGAAATTTTGAAGAACGTCTCTGAGTAGCTGAAGTAGCTTATTCAAATATCTGACCTTGTGTTATTTCCAGACACATGGAACACTTCTCCCTATGATACAAGTATTATACCTAAGCCCACGTTTATCCAGAATTACTTATCTGTCCGGGCTGTCACTTACTGCAAATAATAACCAGAGGCATAAATAGCAGATCCATTCTGCAGCCTGGAAAATTCCAATAAAGTCCAATCAATAAGGTTTGTATTAGAAGCGCACTCTTCAGTGGATCTTGGACAGAACGGCTCTGTGAGGGCATGTCTCCCTGCAGGATACAAAATGAGATATTCCACCTACTAGTTCTTTTCTCTCTTTGCATCTACGGTAGCTAAAGGGAAATCAAATTTCTCATGATAAATATTGTGGCAAAAGCAATCTGAAGTTTGAAGGGTTCTTTGTTCAAGGGAACTGCCAGCACCTGTAGGATCCTGAATGGAGTTGTCTTTATGTCGACTCCAAATGAGATAAGCCAGTCAGCCGCCAGGAAGGAGAATACAAGCAAAGAAAAAAAGGAAGGGAACGTTAAAAATACTCATCTCTCACTTTTGGGAAATAAACAGTTCACCCATACAAACTAGCAACTACACTTCTATCAGAGTTTTAGTTTTTAGCTACTAAAATCCATGGGAAAGAGCTGTTCACCATATACAACCTCATGGTCTCTGCAGTTTTGGGTAAAGCATTGCTGGAAGGAGGTGCTGGCATGTATTCATGGTGTCTCTGGCAGGGACAAGTGGCATCATCTGCTTCCCATGGTTAATTTAAGAATGAACTCCCCTCACTGAGCCAGCATGAGTTACACTGGGACCAGTGGCCTCGGTATGTACCTGAGATGGTCACTTAAAGAGAACTGAAGTTTTGGTCTGGAAACAATTCCATCGGATGTAACTGCTTGAAGATAGAAGAGTCACTTTGGGGTCTGGAGACTGTCTGGGACGGGTTGCAGTGGGGAATAAACATATAAATAGGTTTGTCTACCACTCCTCAAAGCCTTCTGATATTGCTTGTCCAGCATCTAAAAGGAAGCAGGTGCTGTGAGGGCAGGAATCAGTGCAAGTCCATACCCCGAAGAATCTGAGCATTTGGTGTGAGATTTGTTTGCTTCAGTGTCTACTAATTAGATGTCTTGTCTAGGAAAGTCATTAGTTCACTGTTGTAGGCAATAAAGAAAAGACAGTATCTCCAGGTGGCAAATGGTACTTCACCCTAAGGTGTGGGGATGGACTTTGGTCTTAAACACAAAAAAGTGGACGGATGAACACCACTATTAATTAAAAACCCACTGTGAATTTTTCAAATGATTATCAATTTTTTCCATAAAATAGACTTTGATATCTTTTCGTTTCCTTCATCTCCCACTGTACTGTAGAATCCTATTTGAGCCAAGCCATTAACTGCCTGAACATTTTTCCAAGAGTAGATTCTTCATGGCATTAAGTCTTTATATCGAGCCTGGGTAACTCCACTGAAACACAGCCAGAGGTTTGGGTTTCATGCAGGACTCACGATATCGTGTAACATGGCCTGTATAATGCATGAGATAAAGGCAGGTGATCAGGTAATCAGAATGGTCTTTTCTTAATTTAAAACCAATTGCTCCTTCTGGCTATTTTATTGGTATTGTGGGGATTCCCCTCCAATATATATGCAGTCACATGGGGATCACTGTCTGGTTTCCAAGCCTTTGTATCCTGTGGGACATAAAATGCTATTATAAGACTTAAAACCAAATTAATGGTTTCTGAAATGCCAAAGGCTTCTCTGAGCCTACCTCAAGAGAATACCTTTAGCCAGTAGCATCCTTGAGCTAAGCGAATTAGAAAGCCATGAATTATTTTTAAGGCACCTTTGAAGGCTAATACTAATGTGTTAAACTGGGTTCTGTCCACAGCAAAAGGTGGGACAGCAGTTGTCTTCCCAGTATAAAACAAATTCCATGAGAATCCATTCCCTTGAGCGTTTCTCCACTGGGAGGCTTGATCCAACAGTTCTACTGAACATTTTGGTCCATTATCTTCCTTTCCGCCCCTCCTCCTTGTAGTCTGAGAAGCCTCAGGACAAGAAGTTTTCTCTCCTCACGTTGGATGTGAGGAAAAGTTTCTTGTCAGAAAGAGTGGTCGGGCATGGGCACGGGCTGTCCATGGAGGTGGTGGAGTCACCATCCCTGAAGGTGTACAAGAACCACCTAGGTGTGGCACCAAGGGACGTGATTATGGGCATGGTGAGGATGGGTTGGTGGTTGAAATGGGTGAGCTTAGTGATCCTTTCCAACCTCATGATTCTGCGATTCTAGATGATACAAATTCTCAACATCTGGAGCCTTAAAAACACGATGGGGTAAATGCCAATTTGCTGGGATGAGAATTTCATTTTTCCCCATTCAACAAGCAAGACGAGCTGCTGTTGTTAATGACTTTGCTAAATTCCTGCACCTATCACATGGCCACCACTGCAATTACTTTTGAGGCTGTAGGCGGTTCAGGCAAAGGAAGAAGAAAAGCCACGTTAATGACTTTTTGAAGAGGTGGTGGTGGCATCCTGGCTGACAGCATGGAATTGCCATGGGGTGTGTTAATGAAAGCAGAACAATAAGAATCGATTTCACTCTCTCCCTCTCCTCCCTACAGAACCGTGAGCCCCGAACTCAAGTCTTATGCTCTGGGGGTGCTTTTCCTTCTTCTCCGTTTGCTGGGTAAGTATAAAGTTGTCTTGTCTTTCTCTCCAGCCCTTTCCTCTCTCACAGAAAACACTGTTTTTAATATGCAAGAGTTGATTCCTACTTCGTGCATACTTACTTGACATCAGAAATTGCAGTTGTCATGGGTGGGATCTGATGCGGTGGGGTCCAAGACCTTCCTGTGAAGAACATGGCATCCAGATTCCCAAAGGCACTTTTCCTGCCATTTCAATTGTGCTAATGGAAGAAAATGTGGTGTTGCATGAGAAATGACCATTTCTGCCATGCTCCCACGCAGCCAGCTCTCTCCTATAGCTATTAACATGTCAGCAGCTTGCACAATTACTACTTGTATTGCTTATGGCTGAAGCAGAGGAATACGTATTTTTATCCTCATTTGAGGGACAGGACCTGTGTTTCCTATGGCGTGTTTGTCCCTTCTTTCTGGTGTCTCAGAAAGGAAGACAGTAAAATGAGGCAGGCAAAGTCCTTGTACTCTCCTATTCCCATTAAAAAGCATATGGCTGGTCCTTCCTCTGGACCAGAATGTATTTCTCATGTGTGAATTAAAAGGAGCACACTGGGCTTTTGTTTGCCTGCTTCTTGTTTCTAGGTGTTTTTTGGTTTTTTTTTTTCCCTTTTAAAGAGATGGCTCTTATTTTACAACCCCTATATTTCAGCTCATTATCTCCATGACCCATCATTGTGTGGGTGCACATGGTTTCTGCATGTCTTGGAGGTGGGATTTACTTTTTTCTTAAGGCTCCTGCAGCAGAGCACAGGCAGCGCTTTCTCTACTTGACCCCCAGTCACAAAGTTAAATGCCATCTTCTAGGCTGTAGTAAAGCTTTAGTAAGTAGGGGACCAAAAATCCCATAGTACCACTCATTGCCTTGAGTAAGTACTTTATTATTTTTAGTAATAACAACTCATTTCCCATGAGCTGAAAGGGAAATGGTGGTCCCAGACCAGTTTACATTAAAGCCAATTAGATTTTCATTGCTCTTGGTAAAGTAGCTGCAGTCATACAGAAAGCTCCATCAAGCAAATGCACCAAGAGCTCAGAGAAGTCAAAGGGAAGCGTCTGGGTTGGGTTGGCTCTGGTTCAAGCCTTGCAAAGACAGCATTTTCCTTTGCTGTCAGTGCTGCTCTCAGGTTCTGGCCTGTCTCTGCAGCTCTCGCTGGCTGAGTGTGGGCTGTCATCAGGCAGGTCCTCAAGGAGGGTATTGCAGACTGTTGTTTCTGAAGGAAAAGGTATTTAAGGGGGAAGATTTTCTCTCTTTCCTATTCCTTTTGAAAGAAAGAAATCTTCTGAGATAGCAGCATCTTCAATTCCACTAAAACTGAGCTCAGACATGTATACTGAAGATGAATAGATCTTCTTTTTCTTCCAGTAAAGAAGCCATAGTAAGAATTCAAACTCAAATCTTTATGTGTTGCTCTGTCACTAAGGAATTCCCTTGAAATAAGAGAATACATCCCACAGAATATCAGCAATGTAGCTAGAGCCCATAGAAAATGAAAAGAAAGGTGCTTTTCAAGATAAGCCAAGGTATCCAAATCTTGCCCTTAACAATCTGACTAGCTTTACTGATATATTTTAAAAGCTTTTCAGTTCACCTTTAGCTTTGACTTAAGAAGAGAGTGATAATAGCTCCTTCTTGAACCAAAGGAGTGTATTAAATATACGTGGTATGAGACCCAGAGGTGCAATCGGAGCTAATAGATTTCAGTAAGACAGAAGCAGCTTTTTTCTACAACCCTGCAGTTTCTGCAATGAAATATATATATAGCAGAATTTTTTTTGCAACACTTTGCAATAAGAGGGAAAGCATGATTGAATCTCTTTAATATTCACTGTAATAACATGAAACACAACTGAACTCTCCCGGTATCCTCCTGGACATATTATCTTATTCCACAGGAATTCTGCTGTGAGAGAGCAGCATAACAGTGTCTTCATATAAATGTGCAATAGCAGTTTCTTAGAGTATAAAGCGATCTGGTTGGAATCAAAGGTTTTTGAAAGCAGCAGCTCTGCTTGGGAAGTGCAATGGCACAGGCTGCCCAGGGAGGTGGTGGAGTCACCATCCATGGAGGTGCTCAAGAACCATGGAGATGTGGAACTGAGGGACAGTGGGCATGGTGGGGGTGGGCTGGGGTTGGACTGGGTGATCTTAGTGGTCTTTTCCAACCTTTCTGATTCTAAGGCATTGAAAACATGGAGAACCAGCTGAAGCTGGAATGGGAATGATAGCTATTTCTGAAGTCCAGCCTACACTTCTCCAAAGCTTTGCATCAGTGTCTCTCAGCATACTAACAAGTATGGACTCACACCTCAAAATTATGGTCCAAATGCAGCCTTCCCTTAGCCCAGAAATCATGCAGCTGCTGTTTCCTTGCCCACTGCCACATCTGGATGTTAGCCCATAGGCTGGTGGCATCTGGAGGCAGCACAGCAGCAGGCACACGAACTGCACTCAGCAGCACAATCTCTTTGCCTGTTCATGGCAGGAGTCTGGCTGAATTTTTGAATGCTGGATTGAGTATGCAGTTGTCCACAGGCTTCAAAGACATCTTTTAACTTAGAAGCAAATCCAGCTCAGCCTAGACTTTCCCATCACTGCAGTGACAAACAGGGAGCTGGCACTGACATTGTTTCCGGCACATAACTGAGTTTTAGATGTGATGACTGGAAGTCGTGTTTCTAACAAACACATTGTCTTGTTTTTGTATCATCTATTCTTATTTACTACAGTCATGGTTCAAATACGTACCAGAAGCCTGTATAGCCTTTCTTTACTCTTATACTTAGTAGCGTATAAAGAAAATCAAACATAACCTGCAGAGCTCTAGTCATCAACAAAACAAAAGAAAAAGATCTCGGTTACCACAGGGAACAGTGACTACAGCCAATTTATTTGTAGTCTTAGGATATATGTCATGAATGTCATTATTTTGTTCATGATGAGCTGAAGGAAGGCATCACATTCAAGCCTGGAAATACAGGTTAATGATGAAATTGGATTCAAGATTAAATGCTTCCTGTCTAAAAAGTGCAGTCCTTGTGTCTGTGTGCCTACGTGTGTATTTATAGTCACAGCACCTACAGATGGAGTGATGCTGTCAGTGCCCAATCTGGGAGAGCTCATTGTGCCCACCTGCTGTTCAGTTCGCATAGTTTGGGTGTTCTCCTTTGCTTGCTGTCTTAGCATGCCACATTGGGCTTTTTGGGTTTTGTTTCTTTTTCCCTAGGACTTGTCCACTCCCAGCCTACCCTTAGAAATATAGCAGTAGGAAAAATAGTTTGCATTCTGTAGAACGTGCATGTTTTCTTCTGAGTGCTCCATCTCAGGGAGGTCGTGGAGTCACCATCCCTTCCTCGAGATGTTCAATAACCATGGAGATGTGGCACGGAGGGACATGGTTTATTTGGCATGGTGGGAAGGGGTGGTGGCTGGACTAGATGCTATTAGAGTTCTTTTCCAGCCTTAATAATTCTATGATTCTGTGCTCAGTGCCTGGTGCTGACTGGGGATTGCACAGCTGGGTGTGGATGATGCCCCACTGTTGGAACAATTTGAAATGGGGGAGCTTCTATAGCAACCCCACAGGATGGGAAAAAGTAGAGAGGAAAAATGTCGCATTTATTGGTTGAAAGGGGTTGGAGTGATTGCTCTGTTTTTAGATTGCAGCTCTGTTGCAGAATGAGACATGCTCATCAACAGTTAGCTGCAGTGGCTGTAGGAGAATCCTGCTGTGATATTTCATTTAATGGCACACTGAAATTTTCTCTTCTTTTCATATTTAATCATTGGAATCCATTACAGGCCATGGCTTCTTCTCCTTAGATCAGGAGAAAGCCTACTCCTGTGTCAGGGAAAGGTCCAAAACCAGATCTTGGTGCCGCAGCTGATTTCAGACTGAACTGGAGTCTGTGACATCCTTCAAGTGAAAGCCCTGGAGTGCAGAATTACCAGCATCTAAACAGAGAGCAATCTACAAAGCCATCCTCCTCCTTTTTCATTTACCCCTCCACGTAGTCTCACTAGACAAACCAAAAGCTTAATGAAGGGCACTTAAACTTGAGTAAAATCCTACCTGCATTTGGGATATCAGCAGGAATCTCTGCCATAGACATTGACTCCAAGCTAAAAACTCATATCCGCACACTTTGTTTAGGTTGATTTAGAGCTAAAAAAACAGCAAATCCCAGGCTCCATCTGGGACCATTAACCTCGCTAAGTGCCCTCGCTTTCCGTTCAGTGTAATCACGTCCTCTCTCTTCATCATAAAGATCATAAAAGCATGATTTGTCTCTCTTATTTTGACAGGTTTTATTCCACCTCCGTTGATCTTTGGGGCTGGAATTGACTCCACATGTCTGTTCTGGAGCACGTTCTGCGGCGAGCAAGGAGCCTGCGCGCTGTATGACAACGTGGTCTATAGATACCTGTATGTTAGCATTGCTATAGCCCTCAAGTCTTTTGCATTCATCCTATATACAACCACCTGGCAGTGCTTGAGGAAAAACTATAAAAGGTACATCAAGAACCACGAAGGTGGTCTCAGCACTAGTGAGTTTTTTGCCTCTACTCTCACCTTAGACAATCTGGGGCGGGACTCAGTGCCCCAAAACCAACCACATAGGACAAAATTTATCTATAACCTTGAAGATCATGAGTGGTGTGAAAATATGGAGTCTGTTTTATAGTGACTGTGGAAGGATGGACTATATTAATAATCCGAGGGTCCTTTTTAATAAAAATGAGAAGAGAGAATGAAGAAACAAAATTACAAAACAACAATGGCAACACAGGAAACTTTTGTCTTTTTCTCAAAGTCAAACCCAGCCGGGATTCTTGAGAACGACATCTTATAATGGGATCACTTGTGATATCCTGCGGGGTGATGGAGAAAGGAGGGAGCTACCAGCCCCTTTGGTGACAGTATGGGCTTCCAAAATGGGAATCGCCAAAGGGCATCCGCAGAGGTTCGTTGGAGAGCTCGGCCAATAGAGAGCCTTGGGCACAAGGTGTTGAGGAAGCAAGATGATGATGGCAGTGCTGGAAGAGGCATTTGCTCCAGGGGCCATCTATGCCCGTAGTACAGGCTGAAGGATCTGCCCTTCGAACCTGGGTGCTGCTCAAACCCGACGTGCTCTGTGATGTTGCTCTGACACCAGCCATGAATCCACGATAAACACCTTGAAAGCTGCTGGAAAGCTTGCAGGTAGCGAGCAGTGCTGTCCCAGCACCCGAGTCCTTCCAGCCGAGGCGTGTTTGCAGATGGCAGCTTTTGGGTTGTCACTGAATAGCTGTGCTCAGATCTTTCAAACCCAGTAAAGTTGGAGATGTTTGCTCACACTTGCCAAATGTGCTGTCATTTTTAAAGAGGGATGAATTCCAAATGTTCGTCTGTGTAATCCTCTAATTTTTGAAATTATTTCCAAATCTATGTTAACCCTTAAATCGCTGACACTTTTCCGTAGGGAGGACTTATGCTGGTTTGGGGGAGGATCCTGTTGAATAATGTGACTCAAGGGGTTTGTTTAATCCTCTGCATTTTTTATCCATACGCCTTCATTCTAATATGCTACCAAGCCAATGAAGACACATAATATGTTTTTAAAAACGAGAACGAACGCACTGTGTCTCTATAAAAACAGTTGGAGAATTATAGATAATATGATGATTTACATAATATAGTTTTTTCATATTCTATGTGACTCAGTGAATACATATATATGAAGGGAGAAACTGTTTATGTTCTCTCCTGTTTTTAAAGATATATATATATATATAATTTGCAATCTAGAAACTGTGTGGTGGATGTTTTCTTTAAAGTATATGTGTGTGCGTATGTGTGTATGTACCAGGTGAAAGGAATACTGACCTTAATCTTCACAACGGATATTTTTTCTCACTTGAGAAATTCCACTCATTTCCATGGAAGCCATGTGAGGAAAGTAGAATAATCCCGGAAACCACATTTTGCCCTGAGATGTGCAAAGTGTGTTATTCTGGAAGGCTGGGTTGTGGGAACAGAGGCTGGCCAGCACTGAGCACCTCTGAAATGTTCCTTCACATCTTCAGGAGGTGCCCGTGCAGAACAGATTTGGCTTTGCCTTTGCAATGCAGTCTTATCCAAGACCGTGGAAATCAAGGGGCAGCTTTCATCTGATTTCAAGAAGCCATCAGGTCAGGCTTATTTTGCATGTATTATTTTTATTTTCCAAAACATTCCTGTTGGGAAGCAATACTAAGTGATTGTGTTTGATGACTTTTCCCCGGCCAGAAATGGAAACCAGACCCATTTCCACTGGAGTAAGTGTCAGAAGAGTTTTAAGGGTCAGCATCATAATCAGAAACCTCCATTTTTTGTTTGTATTTTGAAGCTGTTGTGAACATGCAGGTTGTTTAGAGAAGTGAGCCTGCGCCTTGATCCGAATGCTGGGCATCACTTCCATGCAGCTGATGGGCTGATCTGCCCCTGCTCCTCACCCCTTGCTGGCACTTACAGGGGCTGATAAACTTCTACTCATTTTTAGCAGACCTTTCTCTTATCTGGGCATTTACACACGGGTGTGGGGCATCAGGCTGCCTCCACATGATCTGCTTCACAAACATGTTTGTAATTTATGCACAGCAGTACAAGTTCAGCAACAGTAAGGGCAAAAGAAGGATGAAATAGGTATATCAAACAAACTCCACTGTGCCAAATACTAAACAAATGTATCTGCAGATCTTTGGTTCTTGGTTTGCAGCCGTGCTAAGAATCACTTGGATAATGGAGGAGTTTAAGGGAAAAAAAGCTACAATCTATGCAGTGCCATTGTTAGGTGCAGTGGTAAATGATGCTTTTAGACCATTTCATTTGTTTAGTATATCCTGTCTGCTAGAATAAGAGATACTGCATCCATAAAACAATGAATTTAAAAAAGGCACAGGGTGCATAACTGTCTCATAAAATATGTATAATTGTCAAGTATAAGCCTTTGGAATCATTCTGTACAGTTCTCTTCATTCTCAAAATTTATTACTTAGACTGCTGTCTTTTCAAATGTTAGCTCGTAATGTTGTACTGTACACACACATTCAGACTTGAACACAAATGTTGGAGAATGGAACCTTTCTCAAAGCCTGGCTTCTCGAAATTCTGTAGCTCCTTTTGTGATTCAGTTTTTCTCCTCTGAAGACCCAAGGTGAAGGAGAATGGTGTGGTGACATGATGGAATACAAGCTCCCAGCATTCAAGAGCTGTGGTTTGTCAGTCTACTCCAAAGTTCCCTTTGATTGGAGTTATACAAACAGGATTCCAGTGCACTTAATGCTTTCAATTTTATTTTTTCCTTTTTTTTATTCTTTTTAAATTCTTTTTTAAATTTAATCTCTTCTCTTGGTATGTGTGGGAGATGTGATTGAATGAAGTTACTTCTATTATTTTTAAGCTTAACTTAAAATATCTGCACGATTGTTGTTTTATGTCTTTTGTTAATGTGATTTTTGCAAAGTTCGCTTCCCATCCCACTCTTTTTTTTTTTTTTCTAGAGATCTATCAGATGCCTGCATCATTAAGGGCTTTACTGTCATTGCTTTGGTACAGGTTCAAAACAAGGGTTTTGTTTTAAAGAAAACATGCAGACCAAAACCTTCATCCATCCCAGCAGGCTCTTTGCTTTTCTGATTTCAAAATCACAAACGAGGTTCGCCTGCAACCCAGTCATTCTTTTAGGATGACAAGTGAAGAGTCTCAACCATCCTCAACCATCCTGCTTCCCAGTGTGCAGTGTGGGCCTTCGCCTGTGAGCACTTCACTTCCATCCCACAACTGCCTTAACCGTGCGGCAAACTTGAGAGCAGACATGGAGGTAGAGAAGTGTCTGGGAGCATCAGTGGTGCCATGGTCCAAGCAGTGCCCTTCAGTTTCAATGATGGAATTTTTTCTCCATATTCAGGGGCATTAAAATTGAGAATTTCGTTGAGCCATTGGTCTCAGCAGAGAAGTTGTTTTGCCATCTCCAAGCACTATGTTCTGTACATGACTGTCTGCTAAGGAAGGGGATGCTGGAGATGTAACCCACTTGAGAGGCAGCAGTCTCTGAGGGGTTGTCCAGTTGCCTTGCATGACTTCAGGTTGGGGTTTCCTTTCTCTTGAATGGATACCACCTTGCCATTGTCCCAGTAGAATCAGAAGGGAACCCCAATCAAACATTGGTGCAAATTACCATTGAGGTTTTTTGTTTGATATTACATCCTCATTCAACATCAGGGTGCATTTTCAGAACCTTTTTTTAAATACGCATTGGAACCATTCATTTTTCTGTCTTTGCCCAGAACATCTTGGATGTGTAACAGGATCAAAAAGATCATCAACTGAATTATCTAAACAAGCCTCCCTTCCTTAGGAACTTGAAATGTTTCAAAAGAAGTAAGAAGGGCCTCGCACTGCCGTACCCTGTGAGATCTCTGAGCTACTGAGTGCTTCCATCCTCCATCCAGCTGGATGAGAGCATCCATCTTGCTGCGAAGATGAAAAGGGGAAGGTGCAGAAAGGAATCAGCATCAGTTGGTTGCAGTAGTAATGATTCAGAATGGAGCTGATGGGCTGCGGGCATTTGGAAAGCGATCGGAGTATTTCCAAATGGCTGACAGTATTAGAAATGCTAAGTCATGGCCTGAAGCAGTGATTGAGCACCTGGTGGGAAGGCAGGGCCAAGCCAGGGGAGCTCAGGTGCATGCAATGCAATGCAGTGCATCTGAGTGATGAAGGGGTGGACCAGGATCCACCCCTTCCCAGATCTCATTTAAGGGCTGGCAGTGGAAGCAAGGAGATCTTGCTGGAGATTTCTGCCTGCCTGCCTGAGGTCTTCTAAAGGTATGGAGTTTTTCTTCCTTTGTTTCTGTGTCTACAGCTGCTTGTTTGGGCTCATTCTTATTTGTTGCAGCCTAGGGTTGTGCTGCTCTGCTGTTATTGCTGTACCTCCCATCATGTTATGGCACTATACTGAGATATGTTGGTGGTTTTTTTTAATTAAATAATAAAGGGTCTGAATGAGATTTCTAGTCTTTCCAGTCCTCATCAGAGTTTGGTGTAGCATCCTTAGCTGGTCTTTCTTCTTTAGAGGTGTTAGAAGAGAGATACTTGGGGTTTACCTTTGTGTGTCCTGTGGGTGCCATGTTTTCTGAACATCTGAGCAAGACTGATGGTGCTGTGATGCTTGTTTTATTCTTGATAGGGAGCACAGGGAATTGTCAGCATTAAAGACGTATGCAAGTACTTTACTGGAGTGATGTCCTAACAGCTTTGGTCCTTTGTTCACAAGGACCGCTCTGCCCTTGGATGCAGCCATGCACATTTATCCCCTTAATTTCATGTGTGCAATTTTTGTAGGAAGAAGCAGATGTTGCTCTCTCTCTGGATCTGATTAACTCCTATGAAGTAAACAGACCTTATGTGTTGAGCAGAGCACCCCTGAATATAAGCAATAATATGCACCTGTTTCCCCTCCTGTGAAGGAGCTTGTTCCTTTTTTACTGAAGTCTGAGCTTACCCCATTCCCACCATCATACGTTACTGCTGTGATTCATCTTTCTTTTTGGCTCCCGGAGGCTCCCAGCATTCTCCCTTCCTTTCAACATAATGCCCTCCTGTCCACTTAGCCTCCTACCCCACCAGGCAGCCAGGAGGTAATTAGTTGCTGTGAACATAAGCAGCAGTGAATTGAGATAGGCGGTGATGAGAGCTTCCAGGAGTAACTGGTGTGATGACCCAGCCTCCAGTGCTGCTGGGTAGACTTGCTTGCCCTACCTTCTCAAAACCTGCAGTTTGTGGGCATTTCTTCCAAAGCAACCATCAGCTTCCAGCCACAGTGCTTCCTTCCTTTCAGATTGAATGCCATAATTTCCCTGGCACAGGGAGGTGGGGGGGGGGGTCTCTGTCCTTGGAGGCATCCAAGAACCATAGAGATATGGCACTGAGGGACATAGTGAGTATGGGTCAAAACTAGATGGTTTCAGAGGTCTTTTCCAACCCTTATGATTTCTTGATTCCTCTAGTGGCAATGCCTTGCTCCTACCAAGTCACTACTGGCATTTAAATTTACTTAGGATATGAGCAGGTCTCTGATACTTTCAAAGCATGATAGTGCTTTGATGCATCAAGTTCGTTACTTCTAGGCTGCAAAACATGTTTTCCATTGTTCCATTTAAATTTCTAGCCAATCTGAGTCTTAATAAAATTAGTTTGCTGCGAAAACAATATTTCAGCAGTTCTTAGACTTCAGGTACTTATTAACTAGTGATGCCAAGTACGATCTGTGGCTGGGAGCAGCAAACGAGGCTCCCTCTAGTCAGAAGCAATGCCGGGGTTTTATTTTTCAGAGTATGAGTGTGGACCTCTTGAATTTCAGCATTGCCACTGATATAGGCTGAGGTATGAGTATCCCTTAGTCCCGAGAGGATATTTAGGGGAAACCATGAAGGAATCCATTTAGATGGCTGCGGGAGTAGGAGCGTGGGATGTATGTAGTGCATACATACCGTTCTGGTTGTCAAAACCTTGCTTCCATCTCTATCTATTTGATGGATGGAGTGACTCTAGGGATATGGTCTTTGGCATGCTGTGAGTTTGTGGTGTTTTCCCTGCTTTCAGGATTAACTGCAGGAGAGCAGGGTATCACACCCTAGAAAGGAAAAGATTAGCAGTGTCCTGACAATTTCCAGTGCTGGACTTGCTTTACACGAAGTCAGTGTCTGCACGTGGCAAAAAGCAATAAGGAACTTGTCAAGTCCAACCTAGCAAATAATTTATAGCAACTTCATAAATGAATTTTTCCTTTTATTTCCTCCTTGTGAGTTGCTGAGAAAAACAAGAAAATGCCTCCAGTGTATTTGCAAGGCCACTTCTGCATATAATCAGTGGTTGGGTTGGGGGTTGAAAAAGCTTTCTTATAATTCATACAAATTTGTTCTGTCTGGACATGGAAGTCATGGGGGACATTTCTAATCCCTGGTTCCCTAGGATGGAATTTTCTCCTCAGTACTAATGTTTTGTTCAAAAGTATGTGATTAAAAATTGAGTGGGAGGGTTTTCATTCTCTGCCAGTGGGCAGAGTGCTGCTGGACACACGCAGGTTTAGGACAGCCAAAGTGCTGGCTTCCAGCTCACCATTCACTTTCCAGGAATACTCTCTCCCAGATGCTTGAAATTCTCTGCCTCCTGGTGTTCCTACCAGTTAATGCATTCGTTTGGGTAATTACTGAGAGCAAACATGAGAAGGGTATGAACCCAGACAAAAACAAATTGCTGTTCAGGTGAAGCAGGTGGTGGAAATGTTATTAGCAGTGTTAGCACAGATCTGAAGCAGAAGTCCCTCGGGAATCAATGAGTTGCATATAGCCCAACATATCCTGGTTCTTCCCAATGGAATTGGCAGTTGGTAGGACAGAAAAGAGTCTTTCCCTGCCACTTATATATAACTTTGCCCTTGAAAATCCTTTTCTTTTGACATTGCACAAATATACCCTTCAGTGTAAACTGCATCTCAGTGCTGTGTTTTTGGTGCCTCACAACAGGATGAACTTGAAAGGAAGGAATGGGTTGAAGTAGATGATCTCGGTGATCTTTTCCAACCTTAATAATTACATGACTGTGTGAGCGACCCCTGTTCTTGGCTCATGATGCTTTTGGTGAGATGGGAGGTGGCGATCCCTCTTGAAGAATCACAGCCATTTTCCTCAAGTCTCTCACAGCAGGGCCAAAACTGTGCTCTGTTTGTTGCAGGTGGCTACAAGCTGTGCTTGGAGCTCTGTATCTTGTCCTACAGCCCCTATTGCCTTGACATTTTCAGCTATAAGCATGGTCCTGAGGATATGCGTTTAATGCCACTGAGAAATAATATGGTTTGCTAATGGTCTGTGACCCCCAAAGTGTGGGACTCTCCATGTCAGCACGTGACAGCAGCTCCCACCATCCATTTTTGGGAAGGAGCCATCTCAGAGCAGGGTTCAAGGCAGAAAGAACCAGTGCTGGGATGGGGCAGCACTGCAAGCAGAAGGCAGCTCTGGGTGCTCTTCAATGGCGAGGGTGGGGGGTGGGATGGGAGCAGGGGAAGAGCTGTGACCTTTTAAAAAAAACCCATAGTGCCTACCACTGCGAATGGAACGCTGTATTGTATTATATTATGCGTGACGAGCGTGTAAATAAAGTACAATAAATGTGGTGTCTGTTAGGATTTTGATACAAGTCAAATGCAGTCTGCAAAAATGTTTTATTTGTTTTTTTCCCTGCTGTGTGTACTTATATCACATTCGAGGTATTGGATGGTTGGGGTCGTGTGAGCTAATGGTGCATAAACGGCATTAGAGGGGAAACATTTACAGTAAGGATATTTTCAATTTCCTTTTGCCCTGCACAGGTAAGACACGAGCACTGTGTGAAAGCAAGTTGGGGGGGGGAGCAGGGCAGGTTAAATGAAGTGAGGAGAGCAACTCTTGGCTTGGAGTGTTTTGTGAGCAGGAGCAGCACAGCACTGCCCAGCCACCTCTCTGCCATGTTTCTGATTTCTTTGCTTATTTTCCTGATGCAGAGCTTGATCAGGAGCATATATGCCTTGTCTGTGAAACCCTGTTACTCACCCTTGAGATTCCTCAGCAGCAGCTACAGCTGAGCAAACTAGAGAGCTTAAAATCCAAAGCAGACTGGGGAAAGTTCTCCTGTTAACTGAACCAGCTGGCCCTTCTGGGGCTCTGGCAGATATTGAGGAACCTTTTTATTGACCAGTAAGAATATTAGGAACTTCGTTAGCCCACTCCCCCTCCATCCTTGTGTTTCTCCATAGCATAATAATGGAGAACGCAATGCTGTGTTTCACTGAGGCACGTCTGCTCTGTTCCTTCCAAGTCCTGATGCATCCCATCACTGGGCTGTTGTTTCTTCCAGTCCTCAGCAGCTGAGGACTTCTGGCCAGTGCATGGTGCCATCCACTATCAGCATGGGGATGGTGCTTCCATGCTGATGGTCTCAGTGGGGCACCATGGCCTCTATGTCCCACCTGGAGCTTGGAGCTCATCCACACGTGGCAGTCAGTCCTCTCTATGGTGCCCAAGGGAGAGCCTTTGCAGTGTGCTGGTTTTACTACTGGTGTTCAGTAGCCCTTCCAAAATAAACCAAAACCTGGAAAAAGGAAATATTCCCCTGTACAATTGATTTAAAAAAAAAAAAAAACAGAAACCACACACTCGATATATTTTCAGTACTGCATTCTGTATTTTTGCAGCTTATATTTTCCAGATGAGCAGTTTAGAAATATGTGATGTGAAATAACATACTGTAAGTTTGCTGTAAATTGTATTAAAAACACTATTTTCATTCTTCTCCTGTCTCACTGGATGATGTCTTGGTGCTCTGACTGGCTGGGCTGGCACTCTGCTTCTCCCAGGAAGGTTTGTTGGAGTGAAGGCAGAGCTGAGATTTGAGGTTGGAGGTTTGGCATTGAGATGCAGTTTGATGGGGACTAGTTGGGAGTGATTTCCCATCTATAGGAGAAGTCCTGGTGAAGACTGGTGGTGATGGAGAGTGCAGGGCAGATTCCTGAAAAGGGTAATTCTCAGCTGAAGTTTAATGAGTGGTGGTTGTAGAAAAGGAGAGGGAGAACCAGGTGAGGATTTGAACACCTAGAAGAAAGCAATGTGAGGAGTAGCTCTGAGTTGAGCAGCCTGGAAATGTGCTGGAAGTCTTCTGGTTGTCTGATGCTTTCTGTGCTATGCAGCTGTGCCAAAAAAACCCTCTCTTTTAGTTAAAATAACAGCTCAGCGAGGTGGCTGAGCCCTGCGAAGCATCCGGAGCCCCTGCAGCTGTTTTTGCTTCAAGAGCTGGAGAGGTTTCTGCCTTCACCTCCATCAAAGTGCCTGGGCCATGGGGTCAGGCCAGCAGAGTGGCACGTTTCTGGGAGTGTGATGATATCCATTTCCACTCGTTTGGTCTGCTGCTGTGGTCAGAATAAAAGCAGACATTTATGCAAGCCATTATTTTTAACTCTATAAGAAAAGGAAATCATTTTCTCCTCAGTCTCAAGCAAATGATGCTAAATGAGGCATCTGCATTCAATCTGAGTTGAATATTCACTTACTGTGTATTTGTTTCAGTCTTTGTCCTTGCCTGATCCTCACACATCTTCTGGAAGGCAGGGTGGGGGGAAAAAAACAACCACCAAGATTAAGAGTTAGAAAACCCTCCAGTATTACTGCATACGACCTGAGCACAACTGCTGCTGCTCTGAATTCCCTTTCAAACAACTTTGCAGAACAGTTTCTGACGGTTAGAGTGAAGGAAGGTAGTTGGGAAAACAGGATTTGTTTACAGCAGAAAATCTTTTATTTTTCTTATTTTGTTGCCTGGCTTCTGCTGGTGGTGTCACCTCTGAGGTCATCTCCCCTCATGGGCCATTGGCTGTCCCCATGGTGCAGCCCTACACCCAGCAATCTGCTGCCACCTCTACCAGCACCCCATTAATTGGGTATTTACTGAGCTGGGTTCTGTTTTGGATGCAGATTATTAACCTTTATGTCACTAGGAAGATATTACACCTGATAAAGTTAATGTTTCCAGACCAAGAGGTTAATGTGTCAGCACTCAGCCCTCCCTAATTAGCAGCAGCACCCTGTGTGTGGCTGTGCCCTGAGCTCTGCTTTAATTAGAAAGGACTCGCACATGGGTCACATCAACAGCACAAGGAGGTGTACCACCTCCTTCAGCTTCTGTGGTGCTCCTCCTGCTGCTGTCCCTGGGTAAGTCTGGGGATGTGGGGCTGGAGGGCGCAGTCCTGGTTCTGTGTCACATTTGCTTGGTTCCCAGGATGTGGGGTGGTTGTTAGAAGTGTTCGTGTCAGGTCTGAAAAAAGCTTGGTTTGGCTTTGAGTTTGATGTTCCTGTGCCTTCTACTAGGAGATGCCCTTGGGTATGTGCTGATTGGAGTGGGGACCATGAAAAGAGTGATCTGGAGGTCGGGAGTGGAGATTACTGGCAGGAAAAAACAAGAGATAATTGGAATCATGAGCTTTTGTACCAGCAGCTCTGTTTGCAGAGCCCTGCTCAGCCAGTCAGGGAGGACAGACACTTCCCATGTTGTTTGTAGCGGTGTAAAATCAATCTGTTCTCTTCCATGACAAGCAGTAGCCAGGCAGGGGTATCAGTCTCCTAGGCCACGTTGTCCCATTGCAGTGCACCCACAGAGGTCTTTTCAATGGGGTAAGGGGCTTCTCTGCAAAAGGATCCCTGCTGATCCCAGGCTTTTCCCTTTTGATCTCCTGGTGTGTGCACCCCAGATCCGAAGGGATGGATTCAGGTTCGTGTGGTTGCTATGAGGCAATGTGATCAGAAAGGTGGGAGTGTGAAGGTTTCTTTCAAATCCTGCTTTTAAGCAGTGTTCTCAGCAGCTGTGCACTGAATCATTTTTTTTTTTGAGACAAAGGACTTGGCACGTGTGCTTTGCAAAAACCTAGAGACCTCTGAAATGCCACAGCGTTACCTACTGTTTTGTTATTACTGCATCATAGGCCATCGCTGCTCCCATAACTGAGCTAAATTTCTTTCTGTTCACTGCTCCCAAATGGGCAGGCTGCTCTCTCTATGGCAGAGGGCAGCTTTTGCCATGCACCTTCCAGGTGCACTTTGAGCTCAGCGATGCACCTGGCATGTGGCTGCTTTTGCAGGGGGCAGAAGGTAAGTGCTGGGCACGTTCCCAATGATGCTGTTACATGAGCTGTGTTGCAGCCATTATGCACTGCTTGAGTCAGAGCTGAGACAAGGGCTTTGCAAATATGGACAACTGCAGCACCTGTCATCTACACAAATCCAACCAGGTAGAAGCTGCTAACGAAGAGAGAGGGAGAAGCATCTGATCTCAGCCCCTTTGGCAGAGGCATTGCACTTCAGATCTACATGGGTTTCATGAGTCAGCCTTCAACAGGGTTGAAGTCCCCAGCAGGTGTTTCCACCTGCTACTTAGAATATTAATGCTGGAAAAGACCACTAAGATCATCTAGTCTAACCATTGACCCATCACCACCATGCCCACTAACCATGTCCCACTTGTCCTTCTACGCCAGTGCTTTGCATTTGTACGGGTGACACACAAAGGCAACCTGCTAAGTAGAGCTGGTCAGAATATTCCCCACCTTCAAAATGAGGACCCTCCGTTGGAGCATCTCCATTTCAGGAATGCTTCATTCATACCATCTTTTGATGAGCTCAGAGGGTCTCTTGTTGGATTGTTTTGAGTTTTCTTTGGAAAATAGCAGCTTGGATTCTATCAGGACAGAAAAAGGAATGAAGTCTTTGGTCTTCAACTGAAAGGAAATGTTTTGCCTTCAGTCTTTTCTGCTTTACATTGTGGGAATTGTGAAGTAGAACAAAATATTGAATTTCAAAATACCCTTGCTTGCAGATCTCTGGAAGATCCAGATCACAGATGGATTCTCCCCACTCTGGTAGCTGCTCTGGCACACCCTGAGCCCACTTCTCACCAGGGAATGGGAGCAGACAGAGCTCCTATGGGGGAAATGCAAAAACATGCAACTTTTGCTGATTTTAAGAAATCCTATTGTTGAACGAGTAAAGACTTATCCATTGCTCAGCTCTCCTTTTCAATTGATCCATGCTCTGAAGGAAGAACCAATATTTTTAAAAATCAAAGCAAATGGTTCATTTGACTGTTAGTCTGAGGCCAACATTCATTTGAAATTGGCTTTGTATCTGCTCTTTTTGCAAATGCTCATCTCTGGGCAGGGGCTGGAAAGGAGCCTGCAGTGCTCAAGCTCGGCTCGTGTCCTGCTGCCTTGCTGCAGGGGAGCAATGTCATCTGGCTGCAAAGGGCTCCATTGCTGTACCCCTGTTTTGCAGGGGCCCCACTGTATGCAATGGGGCCTTGTTGGCTGCCGCCAATGTGAACTCAGCACCTCTCCACTGTTGGCTGCTGCAGAGCATCCTTCTGCCTCACAGGCTCTTTATTTCATTAGTCACCTTCTGGCCTCAAATAGAAGGAAATCCAGGGTTTTTATTAAAAGCCTTGAGCCTTTGTGATGAGGTACCAGTTTCATGTTTGGGAGATGGCCAGAAAGAATAAAAATGGGTTCATTATACAGCAGGGTGGGAAAAATTTTCCTGAGAGGTGGGGGAGGAGGGGACACAGACTTTTATCTCCTTCTGAGGTGTACCAAAGGATTGCAGTGTGTCAGTACATTCAGCCCCAAGTAGACCAGGGACTGCTCAGAGTGTTTGGGGCCTCGTGGAGGTGCTCCCTGGGGTTGAGCTCCCTGTGGCCCTCTGCACATGTGAGAAGAGACTGCTGAGCAGATGATGGGGATGGTGGCAGCCCCTCTGCTGCCCTTCTTCTTTATTTCGTTCTGAGGAATTTATTTGCCTGGAATCCTGGAGGCTTCTTTCTAGCTAACTTTGGGTCTATGAAGTATATTTTCTCCATTCAGAACATGTACTAATTCCCCAGTGAAATCAGTGCTCAGCCAGTGCTAACACCCACACAGCTCCTACATGCCTCTGGTAAGGAGCAGAGCTGTTTGAAAGACTCCTTGGTTTCTGGATGAAGCCAGAGTCAGAGCACGTTCCAGCCTGAAATGGCACTTGAACATCACCAGGATTAGCTACCAGCCATGTGTTGCCATAGTGGTATTTACACACTGATATTGCTTTAGGAACAAGTCAACCAGCAGCCTTGTGGGGATTATGTTCAGCAAAAGGTGCACGATGCATGCTTATTTGTTTTTGTACTGGCATCCTTATGCAAAATTGCAAATGGGAATATGAAGGTGCTTGACAGCCAGGGAAGAAGAAAACAGATTTGAAGTGTGGTTGGAGTACGGCAGGTCACGGGACAGTGGGAACTTGAGATGATAAAAGGGCGCATCAGTAAGTGAATACATTTAGTTAATACATTGCTATAGTCAAAACTGTTCCCTTGTGAATGGAGTAATTGTTAGAGATGCCTAAAAGGATGAAGTTGTTCTGGGTATTGGGATTAAAGCTGTATTTGCACTTTGTAGAAGAGATGGAGCATGTAGGCAGCTCTTGAGCCACGTGATAGACACTGACCTGGGCTTCTCTTGGTGCTACTGCTGCTGAAGGAGCCTTTTGATAGTTAAAACTCAGAGCTGGACAGGCCTGGTGTCATTCATCCTGTATCTCCTCTTTTTTGGCTTTCTAAGTTAAGTGCAAACAAAGCTAAAATATATCAGGAAAAAAAAAGGTTGTGGGTTATATCTGGCAAAAACAGCCTCAGAACCGACTGACAGCTCTCATTCTTCACTGTTCTCTTACAAGGGAGAAAGCAAAGACCTTGTAGATTTCAGTTGGGCATTTCTCTCAAAAGGTAACAACCTGTACAGCACTCTGTGTTTTGATGGGGCATTCTCAAGATCTAATGCACTGATACCTGAGACCTTTCCTTCTTTCAGAAAGGTAGAAGTGAGTTTTGTCTTTCTGGAAGCAGGGTGTAACTAAACAACCTATTGACTTCCCTGCCACAGAGTGTCTTCTTTCACAGCATCCTCTGAACGTGATGGATGCTCCTCTTCCCAGCGTCCAAATTGGCGTGAGGAAACAAAGAGATGAACATAGGAGAAACAGGCTAAAAATGTGTGCTTTCAAGAAGAGAGCAGAAAACTTCACTGCAATGCCTCTTTCTCATCTGTGCTCCCTGCCACACGACTGACTCATCGATATCCTCCTCTCTATGACAACCCTGAGAAAAACAAGTCGTTTGCAGAGCAAGAGGGGTTACTTAGACATGAATGCCAGGTGGCTTTCAGAAGTGGCTCTGGTGTGTTATAGAGCCGCTGGGATTTTTAGGGAAAGCAGTGACCTGGGATACCCTGGCTCTCTTTAGTGGCCTATGGGAGAGATTATTGCTGATTTCAGCAATGGAATGAAGCAAAAGCACACCCTAAAGATGCTTGCAACAAAGATGGTATGCTTCAGGTTAAGCAGCAATGTCTTTTGCTTTTCAACTTGGGTGCCCTGGGTTAAAGCAGTGCCATGAGCCCTAACAGGTGGCCGCTTCGTACCAACCATAAATAATTTAAATGACAAAGTCAGATCTGTCTCTTGGTCCTGTATTATTCATGAATGAATGGGCTTGTTTGTTATGACTACGTTCCCTACTCAGTGCAGTCTGTGTTGCATCTCAGCCCTCGAGTTCTCTTCAGTCTCACCTGGCTGGTTGCCATCCTTTCGTTGCTGTTTTCTGTTCTGCAAAACGTATTGCCTCGATTGTATTACTCCTGTTCTCTTCCCAAGGGACAGAAACTCCTATACACAGCAGAGAGATCTCTGTGTGGCTACGTAAGCCTTTTTGAAGCTTCACTCTAATGCATATTTCTGAGAATTTCCCTTTGCACAATTGTTCTTGCAAACAAATAGATGAACGTTCGTGGCAAAGGTCAGAAACATCACTGAGCAAAATACACGAGCATCATTCATCTTAATCTTCACAAACACTTCACTGCTGTTTGCTCATTTTGATGTCTACGGCGCGGTCTGGGTGCATGGGGTCAGCTCCTCGGTGCCTTCCGTGCTGCCAGTTTGCTCTGAGCATCTCAAATCCCACGCATTTTGTTGTGGATGCGGAGAAGAAAGCTGCAGTTTTTCAGCCTCTTGCTGAATTTTGGAGGTTTGGGCATTCTTGAGAAGGCTTGGTGAGCCTTGCAACCCAACCACAGTGAACTGACAAACAGGTTTCACTTCTATGTCCTTTATAGGCTTCTGCTTGCCACTGTTTCCTTGGGCCTCCACTCTTCATAGAACGGACACAGTAATGCCTTCTTTTCATTATTCACCTGTCCTATCAGCTCACCTGCCAATGCTACAAGCCACAACTACAACCTCTTGCTGCACCTTTATGCCTACCCCACAAATAGCCAAATAAACACACAGCATTGATGAGACAGCCATGAGGGCATTGGAATGTGAGCTCAGCCTTCAGTATGACCCTACTGAAATATTGTGTACAGGGGAATAGTTCATCCTGCATCTCACCCAGCGTGCTCATACGCAGCTGATTTTCTGCCTCAGCAGTTCCCACCAAAATCTGACAGTTTGTGTTCATCCCCTATGCATAGGAATGTGTATAAAAATAACTTTTCTGCTTCATTCCCTAAAAATAAGCTGATAGAAATTAGTGAGAAATTAGAGATAATTTTATTTATTCCTTCTTCAGTGAATGAGTGGTCACAGATCTGAAAAAGCTGAAATCCGAGCAAAAAAAACTGGCTGAGCATGTTTTCATGCCCTCCATGTCTTAAAATGGATTAATTTGCTAGGAAGATCATTTTGGATAAAAAGGGTCATGGGTTATTTACAAGCATTATTTCTCTAGCTAACATTGCTCAAAACTGCAAGGAAAAGGAGTTTATTGTCCTTCCATTTATTTCTGTATTCAGAGAAGCTCCTGCTTATCAGATATATTTTTAAATACAGAATTCCTTTAAAAGATAAAGGACATATCAAACCCTCCCGGGAGATGATAAGATTTCTGGTCTAATTAAGAAAGGATTTGGAGCACTGCAGCATCCTCAACTGCCTTCAGAGGAAGCTGTGGGCACACAGCCCCTTTGGAAATTCACTCTGCGCTTCCTTCACAGCATTAGACTAAGAAATTTGGGTTTGCAAGGTTTATTGAGTATCTGGCAGCACCAGTATTTGGGGCTCGCATTCCCTGAGACTCAGAATCAGGTCTGGACCAAGGTTGGGGTGCTTTGGTGGTGCGGTGCACAATAGTGCTTCATACTCAGATGGATGAGCAGAGCTTCGTGGTGCTCCAGGGCTGGAGGAGAAGGGAGATCCACAGGCAGAGTGAGAGTGTCAGCATTAGCAGGAATAGCCAGAGGATGCATGTTAGGACTGAAGTGCATCTGCAAGCCCCACCGAGTGGGTGATTCTGTACAGACCTTTATGTATTCCAGGCTGTGCTATTTCTCTCTTCATAAACAGCATCTGAGCAGCAAACTCAGCAGGCATGTATGTTTGCCCAAGGCAAACACGGCTCTGCTGTCATCACTAAGGACTACCTGCTTGGTTCACACCCAGCCACATCCTCACCAAACCACTGAGGTTTCTGTTTGAGGCCTTGTGATGCGCCCATGGATTCATTGCAGGAAATCAGAATCCATCACTGTATGCCAACAGCTTGCGCTTTCTGCTGCTGCTCTGTTAACCAGATTAAGTTCCCCTGCTACCTTATTTATTTTGCACTCATTAAAGCCAAATTTACGGAACTGTGAAGGCAACTCTGCTGTCCTCTGGGAAAGGTAGTGGGGGAGTCCTTGCTGCAACAAGCTGTGAGGAGGCAGGAATAGCATCTGGACAATCTCTCCTTCGAGACAGATGTGTTGCTGAGATGGAGATGGAAACTTGCTCTCAATTTCTTTCTGCATTGGATGCTGGCTGGACTCATGCATCTAAAGAAATGTGTGCAAATCGCGATGGATGCATGCAAAGAAGGGCTTGTCCAACCCAAGTCGCAGTCATGCAATAGTGCAAGCGATGACGCTGCACTGACTGGGTCTGTGGAGTGAGTAGCTGGTGGCTGAAGGATGAGTTTGGATTGGTTACTGGGAAAAATTTCTTCTCAGAAAGAGTGGTGGTGCACTGGCACAGCTGCCCAGGGAGGTGGTGGAGTCACCATCCCTGGAGGTGCTCAAGAACTGTGGAGATGTGGCACTGAGATGTCCCATGCCCCATGGTTCGGTGGGCATGCTGGGGATGCTCGCACAGCAGTGCAGGGAGTGACTTTTCAGAGCAAAGATGACATGTGTGACCATCATGGGAAGAGGTAGCGAGGAGGTCTGTCAGCACTTGATTAATGGAGTATTTCCCAACAGGCAGCTTTGAGCACAGCTCTCTGCCAGGGATGTTGGCAGTGCCAAGAATGAGACATAGGATCAGCACCTCTTTCAGCTGAGAAATACAAATCCAGGAACAAACACAGCCGGCTTCTCTGATAACTTCCAAGGGAATTTGCACTTATCAGTACCACTTGCTAGGCAGAAAAAATACTGCTGGCTGACCACTGTCTTACACCTACATTTTAATAATACTTTCTAGTGCATTCCATGGCAGGGAGGCTGGTATGGACTCTTTTGCTGAGCTTGCTCCTGAAATTTCCCTGGCTCAGGAGCTGGGTGATCACAAGACAGGCATCTCTGGCTGGGGGCTTGAAGCAGCACCACCAGACCATCTGGTTTTGATCTGCAAGTTGCCTGGAGCCTTTAGGCAGCCCCGAGGTTTCTCTCTATGCGCCCAATTTTGTCCTGGTTCATTTGCACTCAGTTGGCACCAGAGTGAGATGGGTTGTGAGCGCCAATGTAATTCCTTTGGAAAGCAAAAGCTGCTTTGGCTTTCAGGCAGAGAGCGATTTTATTTCTAGAAAATAGAGCTATAAACCCAGCTTGTGCCAAACAAACACTATGCAGTGTCGGCATTAAGCTGGGGAGTGGGAGTTATTTCAGAAAGAGAGTGATATTTGTCATTCACCTGTCTGAGCAATGGGAAACGCTCTTTTCTTTACACCCTGTGTGCTTAATTTTCATCCTGGCCTCACTTCTTGCTCAGGTGAATTCCTGTCTCGAGCCTGCAGAGCTCAGTAGAAAAAAAATTTCCTTTTCAGAGCAGCACATGGGTCTGCAGCAGCAAAGAGCCATCGGCAAACTTGCCTAACTACAGGCAAATACATGAACAAGAGTATTTTGTCCCTCAGCAGGGCACATATAGCAGGAAGGATAAAAAGATAAAAAAATCATGTCTTCAACTGTCCATCTACCTGACAGGCACCCAGACAGGCACATCAGAAACCCACTGGATAAAACAGGCAAGGCATGAGTAGCGGGCTGCTAAATTACATCAAGTGCAGCCACCAATTGCAGGCACAAAGGAAGGAAAGACAGCTTAAAAAAAAAATGGATAGTGTAAGTATCCATTTCTAGACCAGAACTTGTGATGCTTGCAAACAGATATATCATTTGTGTCCAAAAGAGATGAACTATTTATTTAGTATGAAGATTGCCCCCAGCAATTGAGAATCGAAGGTTATCTAATGTCTTTGCCATAGGCTGCAAGTGTCTGGACAGTTAGCATATGCAGGCGAATTACTCACAGATAAGCATCCAGTAATTTATACAGCGCATTCCAGATAGAAACCTCTTCCGTATCAATTTCTGCCTGTTCTACAAACTGCTCCCATTCATCAAGTGGGATAAATGCACAGGCGAGCGATGAGGGTGTGCTGTGATCGGTGTGTACTTTATCAGTTAATATTCACTGAGGTCCCTTTGACATGATTGGAGTAAATCTTTCTCTCCTTTTCTTTGGTTCTGACCGGTCTATAATCTTCCAGTCTGAAAACCATTTCCACGAATGAAGAGTATTACCAAGAAATAGGGTAAAAAATAATACGTAGGGAGAAGGCATTTCATCTCACTTTGGAAGTAATGAGACAGTTTAGTACGATATGTCATTTAAAATCGGGTTTTTCTTTTTCATAGGTTCAGTATCCCTGAAGAAGTGACTGACAGACAGGTACATGGCTTATATTTATCTTAGGAAAAATATTGAGGTTGGCGCAAGCGGGGAGACAGCAGAGTCACAGTGATCCTCAGGAAGGCAAAAGGGCAAGGCTCTGTGCATCGGGTGAATGACACAGACCTGAAGTTAAGCAAACCAAGTTAGAAGTCTCAAAACCATTGTCTCGTGGTCTGGGAGGCGCTCTGATGCCAACATCCTTTGGGTAAGACCTGGAAGAGCTTCCACAACCGGCCCAGGAGGCAGCAGGAGCAACGCATCCCCAGCAGTGTTTGAGGGAATACTTTCCAAGACTGAGAGTCTGCTGAGAAACACAGATCCTGGTAGCTTTGTTTTGTACAGACCGCCGGTAGCCCACCCCAAGCTATCCAAAATGAATGCACAGCTGTTCCCTCAAAGCAGACAGATGCTCTGTGCCTTCTGAGGGTGAGGACTTCAGAATGCATTGCAAATGGCAACGGCCCTTTTCTTGTGTAACGAAGGTGTATCGCTGCCATCCCAGGCGTGGGAGATGCTGCCACATGGCTCTTAAAGGAAGAAAAAAATAGAGAGAGAGGCACATAATGAGGGCTGGCATGCATGTACTTAAGGCCATCTGCTAATGTGATCTGTTGCCAGTTTGTAGAGCTAGGAACCCATCTCTGCAGGTCATGAATGCCAAGATGAGATGGGCTTTCAATAGGCACTTCCACGTGCTAATGGCTGCTGTTTATCAGAAAAATCTTCCAAGCAATGAAAGCTATTGAAGGAGCACTGTGATGCTTCTTGGGATCAGCAACCACATCCGCTGCTAGCAGTGGTGGAGGGTTATTTCCATTCCCTCTGCCCCTGTAGGGCAGCCCAAAGCAGGATCCTTCCCTCCCCTGCTTATCTCTGAGTTCTACCTAACCTCAGAGGACAGATAAATAAGGAGCATTGAGCCACGGTTACAGCTACTGAATGCCTTAAAAACCAGTATATTGTTGGTAAAAAGAGCCCTGAGAAAATCAGATTTACTTCCTAATCAGTGCCTGGCAATGTCATCATCATACATTTGCATAAGCAGGATGTTTTATGCATTGTTTTTCTTTGAGCAGGTACCTCTTCATTCGTGTGCACTTGCTGATGTGTTCTCTTAACCTGCCACAGGCTTCCCCAAAGCCAGTAGCTGTGAATGCTTCTCAGATAATAATTAGAAGTAGTCACCCTCTCCACATCCTTTTTGCAACAAAGACTTGAAAAATCCAACCTGATTGTTATTATTTTTTTCTCTCTTTTCTCCCTTGTTCAGGTACTGGCTGCATGGAAGGCAGGTGCCTTTCATCCAAAAAAAAGAGGAGTGTTTTCCATAGGAAATGTTTGTGTACATACCGCAACACCAATTTCAGAAAATAGATTACCTCTGAGGAAACCATCTGTTTCAGCATCCCGTGAACTTTCAGGTTAGTTCTTGTCTTTTTTGAGACATTTATTCAAATGCCTGTGATTTCTCCCTCTCACCTGTCTGCTTGTCATCAAAAATATTCTGAAGGTTCAGTACCTTGATTCAGATACAATTTAAGAAAAGAAAAAACCTCAAAAAAGTTCCTATTACACTTTAAGATGGGCGAATGCAAATGAATGGAAACTGGACGGGAATGGTGAGCACTGATCTTGTGCCTCATTTAGTCATTGGTGACCCTGCCCACATCAGGGGGTTGGAACTAGAGGTCTCTGCCAATCTAAGCCATTCTATGATTCTATGACAATATGATTTTTTTACAATATTTGATAACAAACCAACATTCCCAGTCCCAAATCACAAATTATGACAAGAAATTGGTTTCCGTAGTAAAATCTGTAGCTTTCCAATGAGATATTGAAGTTTTGGGTAGACTGGCCACCCCCAACTGCATGACTGCAGGCTTCTTCTTGGAAGAAGTCATTCTGAGGAAATGTGTCAGTTCTCCTTACAGCCCACATTGAGTCTCAGAAAGTTCCTTTGCTCCAATTACATTTTCTTCCATTTACTTGCCCTCTTCTACTCACATCAGAGTCGCTCAGTCTTTACTTAAAATCCAAGTGGACACAAAATGGACCAATGCCAAAAAAGCACTCTTCATATCCCAAGTCTATCTAATTAGTAGCTTTCCCAACTTTGCACAACACGTATTCTGCAGTACTGAGGCTTTAGAGAGCATGTGCCAAAAATACAGTTGTCACAAAAACACACAGAAATCACTGTTAATTTCAACACCTTTAAACATGTTTATTTTTGGAGTCATTAGTTGATGCGAGGGACGTGATAATGGGCTACAAATCTTTTCACCCCTGGATAATGGGTTACAACATGGTCTGGAAAATTAGTAACTAAAGTAATTAACATCCACTCTCTAGTTCAGTAGAATGAGTGGAAATAAGATTAGTCTGTCTGTCCGACACCAAACCAACCACTGTCTGCATTACCAAAGCCACCAGCACAATTAGCGCTAATGGACATCTCCTCCTGAAAAGACACATCATGTCACATAGACAGCAATTTTCCCCGCAGGAAAGTTATTTAATGGATAGATTTTCATCCTGAAATCTAATTGGGTGCCCTTGCGCGGGAAGAATGGCTCAAGATGATGTTCTGTAGTGCGAGGACTGAACTGGGATGAGTAACCCAATGGGTGTGGTATCGCAATAAGTCCTGCTCTGGGATTGCTTGATATCCTCAGCATTGTACTGCTTGATATCATCAGCACTGTATTTGATGTATGGGAATATCACAATAAAGTTGTTTTCTAAAACAGAAGTAAATAAATAAATAAAGCCATAGCAGCTCCATTCAGAGCTGGGCTCTCCAGGAAGGTTGTTCTGCACTGGCGAGCAGCTTGAGAGCCGCATCGGCGTTAATCTTTTGACTTCAGAGTTTTGCCCTTCCCAGGAAAAAGAGAGGAGGTTTTGTTATCTCGGCGAGATTCTACTGAGCCCAAAGTAGCATAAAACCTGCTTGCATTGTAAACACAGCCCAGCACAATCTGGGTGCCCCTGGGAGAAGCCGCCAGCCCCGCTCACAGTCGGCCCTTTGTGCTGGGGAGCTTTTAATGCAGCTTTGGGCAGGGCAAGGATTTTTGTCGCTGCTATTAAGCACAGCCAATCAGTGTGCTCCCGAGCGTCCCCGCAGGCTGCAAACATGCCTCGTAACCAATCAGATAGCTAAGCTTACACTTTCACTTAGGGGAAGCTTTGTTCTCCATCACTATATTGATGCAGAAGGGAAGGAGGGAGGCTTTCTCTTCCCATTCAGCAACAGATGACAGGAGAGGTAAAATTGAACATCAGACCCTTGTCCATGGCAATGAGAAGTGATGCTCAGTGGCCCCTCCATGTCCCAATGGAGAACTGCTGCCACTAAGAGTCTCACAGAGGTTTGTCTCCACTTGAATCAAGAGCTTTGCTGTGCAGGATGGATTTTGTAAGAGCCCTGCTGCTGTTACTGCGGTGGCTGTGACGAAGCAGGGGTGTTGATTTTCTCACTATGCAGATACATACATCCCATGTCTATTTCTCCATTCCCCAAACTGCCCCTTTATTCTTTTCAACATTCTATCATTTTTTTGGTATAAACTCTGATCTATTCCTCTGACATCTCCTGCTCAGTGCATGCTACGGCATGCACTTCTTCATTTACCTGTCCATTCCATTTAGCAGAATATTTCCATGTTACAAGAAAAAATGAGGTCTTAACTTGAATTAATTAGTTGAAATTAGCCAATGTTAGTTTTAATTCAAACAGGATTTTCTATTTCCTGGTTTCTTTTCTTCCTTACTGCTCTCTTATCTCTTACTTCTCTGTTTTTAGCAAAGCAGGTCCTGGCTTTTTTGCTTCTTGGCGCAGCTTTCCTTCTGTTTAGAGGAAATCCCCTTTTCCTGCCTGTCGAGTCCCACTCCCTTCCGCAGACCATTTTCCTGGAAACATTCTTCATTTAGTTCGTTCTGCATTTACTTTGCATTTCTCATCCTAATTTCTGTCTTCCTCCCTATGGACATCTCATTTGCAGAGGGATGCTCCTTGGAGGTTTGCACTGTCAGCTTATGCCAGGTTTGGTGTGATCCAGCAGGCTCCATCCAGGGCGTGCTTGAATGACTCGGCTGAAAGACTCCAGCTGTGGATTTGCCTCCACTTCGCAGACACAGGCAGACTACAGGGTGCTTGATTATTTATTTTAAATCAAAATATCAGTTACTCGCCCTACACTTGTGTCTAAACATTGATCACATTATAAACAGGTACTTTGAGATTGCCCAGAAGCTGTGCTGGAATAGAAGTAGGGCACGACCAAACACAGATTGTAGCACAAGGCTGTAGTTGTGAGCACAAGTATTGAGCCATGACTGAGCGAGGGAGGAGATGGGTGGTGGTATGGAGATACTACAGATACAAGGTCATTGAGTTTGTCTTTGATACTTCCTTTGCTTTTGGCATCTAAGAAAGAGGTTGGAAAAAATCTGGAAGGTTTCAGATGAGGGTTCTAGGAATTATCTAAGATTGTGAAAACCTGCTTTATTCCGAGAGGCTTAAGCCCTAATCTATTCAGTTTATCCACATGCATGCAAAAAGCTCACTCAGTCACAGTCTGCAGCTTCCTACTTGGGTTAGAGATTGCTCACATTTATGGCTCTTTAATCTTCGTGCAGTGGGAACTGATCCTGGATACACCCAGACTAGCAATATGGCATACTTCAGCAACGCAGGAAAATAAGCTTTCAGCAGCTGACCTGCAGATGTGATGAAGTCTCTGTCGCCTGGGATCTTTAAATCAAGACTTAACATCTTCTAGAGGGTATGCTACAGCACAGAGAGGACTTGCAGGCATGCCTGCAGTGTAGATATTGCTGGAAGAGGTTCTGCAATCTCGTTAACAAATGCTGTATAAATAAATTAGCACAGTCATTGCTTCAAGCCTTAAAAATCTATTAATACTCTCAATACCTGGTTTTTGAAATAATCATGCCATCCTCTTGCAAACCACATGCCTGAAACTGTGGTCAGACTATGGGTTAATTACGCCTGCGAACAGGTCTGGATTGTACAGCTGAGAAATCCGAGGCAACAAAACCTTAATTGGCTTTTCCAAGGGCATCCAGCTAATCACTGGGAACGCCAGGCACTGAGCCCAGGGGAGAGGTGCTTCCCCCACTCCCTGCATTTCCCTCTTCCAACCACTGATAACAGCAGCAGTATGGGCTGAGATCGACTGCAGGGCATGGACTTGACTCAGCATCATCTGGTTCTGTGCTGAGGGAGGCATCTCCCAGCCGTGGTCTCCCTGTTGATGTGTCCAGCTCCCGACACAAGTATGTCATCACCCCATCCCTGAACTCCTGTGCTGATGGGCAGCCTTTTGTTTGGACTCTCTTAAAAGTCACGTCCTGGGTCCTTTAGCTTCAATTTTAGCAGTTGAACGGACCTGCCATCTCATCATGCCTCTTCTGACCATCTGATTCCTTGTGTTAAAGATTGGTCGATTCATTTCCCAGATCCACTCAGTCATCAAAGGTTAAGCAGCCCTTGGTTTATCTATTAAAGGCAGGCAATTAGTTCCCTCATGCTGACTCTCAGTGAGAGTTGGGGACACGATGACTTTGTCCATGAAACTCCTACAAGAGCAGGAGCACATTGGCTTCCTACAGATCCACAGCGGTCACCCACCGTGGAGAAAAATGGATTTCTTTCCAGCATGCAAACAGCTGAGTGAACATCCCCAAGGGCCTTCCAAACCGATCTGAAAAAAAGAATCTGGGGGAAAAAGCTGCAAGGTTGGCAAACATTGCCGCAGCCACGGCTGGTGCCCAGGAAAGGACAGTGCTGGGAGCTCAGCTAATGCATGTCGCCTCTGCCTCGCAAAGCCAGCAGAGGAGAAAATGTCAGAGAATTGGCCTGTCAAAATGACGAAGCTGAAAAAGCAAGAGCGGTGCAGAAATTCAAGCTGTCGACAAAATGCTTGAAGCAGCCTGCTGGGACCAGAGCCCATGGATGTGCTGAGATGTGGGGGGAGAAACCACTGGCCCCATTCCACAGCACTGCTCCTGGGCTGGTCACGACCACCCCTTCCATACACCCAGGGGCTTTGGGGGGTTATTTTCTTTTGATTTTTTTTTTTTTTCCATTTGGTTTTGGAGTGTTTTTGTATGTGTGTTTAGCCTGTCTGTTTTTCCCAGTCTGATTGTTAAATTCTGGCTTTAAACTCTAGTTAACTCATGCAATTGATTCATCTGCAGACCATTCCTCAGCTCATTGCCATGCACCCATCTGAAGCACCCACTCTTTGTCCTTGGTACTTTACTCTTCTTTTTTCAAACAGACTCGCCATTAGCACCTGCTCAGTCATCACTTAACCAACATAGGTAGCTCTACCACATCTGTCACCATAAATCACAGCCTCCAGACTGGGATATTTTTCACTCCCCTTCTATGAGCTCTTCCCTGTTTACCAATATCTTCCTGGGACTGGGTTTTAACCGTATCCTAAGGCCCACTGCAGTAGCCTCTGGGGAGGCTTTGAAATTATATTCCCAATGGCTTGAAAAAACAAAACTTGAGGCTGTGGTGGCCCCTATGTGGATGGAATCCCTCAGGATGTGAGAAGCTTTGAGACAAAATCCTTGAGGAGGTCCTCTTTGAAAAAGAGAAGCTCAGTGCTGCATCTCTGACCCAGGAGATCTGGTTCTTTAGGATCCCTGAACAAAGCATTTAGGTCCTGAAAAATGTTAGGTGAAAGGACCTCATTACTTTTGAGGGCTTCAGCCTCTATGCCTCAGCCACCCAGCTCAGAGCTGAAATTAAGCATGCGTTAATTTGCAAACAGTTTCCCAAGAGGTTAACATAAGCAATAAGCTCATGTAAGTCTCCAGCTCTTTGCAACAGGGCCAGGTCCTGATGACATCATGGGGACATCACGGGCACAGTGGCCACTTACAAAGAACTGGGCTGCATTCAGTGGTAGCAATGAGATGTTCCAACCTGGACAATGGTCTATGAAGCTGTAAAATGGAGCAAGCAACAATCCTTTCCCCACGGATTTATTCTAAGAATAAGACTGAGGCAATGGATGCTAAAGCAATCAGGGCTTCTCCAGACATGTGAGGTAGTTAGATTGACTGTGCCTCCACGAAAGCAGCAGAAATGCTTTGTGCAAGCCTGGTGATAAATTGAATGAGAAGGCTCATACAGCCCATCTATTAACAGCTGGCCTCTGCAAAGGCTCCGGCAAACAAACACCGCAAATGAAGTCGCAAGATGATCTCTTTTCACAGAAAAAGAACTTCTCTCTTTCCCCTTTTTCCCTCTCTTTCATACTGACTTCCATCAAAAGGCAAACGTACCGACAGCTTTCCTAAAGGGGTGCCCTTCAGAAACGCTACAGCTCTCACCTGTTGGTTCAGCTCATTGGAAACGGGATTCAATCTTGGAGGTGAAAAACAATAACAAAAAAAATTAATCCTGAAAGTGCTCGGAATATGCAGCAGGGTGGATGAGGAGCATCAGATGCCAGAACAGACATCTGATGTCGGCTCTCCCCGCCGTCCTCTTTCCAAGCCGACAGATTCCCTCAGAACGGCAGAAATTCACGGCTATTTTTGCCTCCCTGATTAGTTTGTTTCAGTAAATCCCACTCCACGGATAGGCCCAGCTCGCTTTAATTAGCTCTGGCACATTGACAACAAGAGGGAAGACAACACCACAGTACCGTGCCGTCCGGACACACATCACCAAGCAGTGACAAAAATAACCCTTTTTGCTATATAACAGCCAACTGCTTTCCCGACTGCTTGCTTTCATCCCTGTAAGCCTTTCACCTAGCTGGTGAAATTAGTCGGACCAATCCAACACTTTACTGAACAAAATCTATTTTTCATCTCTTGCTAGTAAATAGTCCCAAAACCCAACAGAATCAGTGGCTGTTTGGAGTTATTTTTCCACTGTCTCTCCCTGCTTCCCGCACCCAGTAGTATATTTTATCTCCTGCATGTTCAGGGCAATCTGGTCATTGCTAGGCAACATGTCATAATAAATATTTAATCGGCAGAGGAGCTTTCAGAGCTGCAGCCAAAAATTTTGATCTCCCCGCATAGAAAATGGATGGGCGAACGGCCCTTCTTCTGCAGCAAGAGGAGCCAGCCTGCATGGTGCACCCTTTGAATGGCAGCATTGGCCCTTGGAATCAGATTTTTGGCCACTGGAAGACAACTGCATGCACGTGTATGCATAACATGGAGAACTGGGGCGGGTAGACAGAGAATGGCTGCTACAGCAAAACCCAAACTCACTGGCATGTTTGTCCTTGCTTCCAGAGCTCTCCATCCCAAAATAGTCACACCCCTCACTGCTTTCATTCTCCTTCTGCTGTCTCAGTTCCCTGGGAGAAGGAGCCCACCTGGAAGGCGTCATCTGAGAAAAGCTCACAGCTGAAGGTCTCGGGTTCACCAAGCAGCACTGGATGGGAAGTTGCCTCATTTTGTAAGACCTTAAACAGCACAGGGAGTTCTTCTCGTGCAGCTGTCCATCACGCTGTCATTTTTTCACAGCTGCCTTATCTAAAATGAGCCTGGCCTGCCTGTCTTTCTGTGACTCCATAGCTGATTACTGCTGCTTTAAGCTCTGCTGTATCAGTGTTAGGAGCTTGGAAGCAAAGTGGGACCGTTCTACCTGGTGGGCTGCTCCTGTTTCTCAACTCTGCATGAGAAACATGGGTCCAGAGTCCTTGGTGATCCCTGAAAGAGTCTGTGTTGGCTCAGAAGCTATTTGGGGCTATTGCAGTGAGTACAAGAAAGTAGGCACCCAGTGACTGCTTTAAGGCTGCATGTGCCAAAGAGGATGCACTAGGAAGGTGCCTTTAGATGCCAAAGAACAGCTGTGAGGTGACAATTACAGCATCTTGGAATATATGTTCATAAAATTTAGCTGCTTCCGGTTGTTGCTGATTTGTGCAAGCATCAGAGACCCAGCTTGGGTCCCACTGGGGTCCAGACTCGGGCAGTTTTCCTTTTACACAGAGATACGTGTAAGGGCAAAGATCTGCATAAAGCAATGTCCTAACTTCTGATCTATTGCCTGAAAAAGCAATCCTTCTTCATTTACACTGGCCTTGGCAGCTTATCCACTGCTCCTTCTACTCTCAATTAGGAAACAGGATTTGTGGTCATGGCTCACCGAAAGGTCTCTGCTCTCCTCCAGAGGAAGATGTGCACCTTCCTCCCTGCTTCCAGATATCTGTCACAGTCAACCAGGACCTTTCCTTGGTTGTCCTACAGTCCTCGTCTGGCTTTTCTGCAGGGCTAAGCTCTGCCCTCAAGGCACTGACTCCTCTAAGATTCACTCAGTGCAGAGAAGAGCAATAGGCATTTGTCAGATGAATGGAGCGCTCTTCTGTCTAGACTCCTTGTCAAGCCAAGCACAACCTTAAAACAAATGACTGCAACAGGCTAACGCTGACTCTGGGATGTTAACAGGAGTACAGACAAGGCTAGGGAGGGATTTTGAGTTTATCTATTTGTTTTCTTCTTGGCACGTAATGTGTGCTTTCAGCTGTTTGTGCACATCTGATGGTGCAGGATTTTGCCCACCAGAACAGCAAGCTCAGCATTGCCTCTCACGGGGGTGGGAAATCCATTACTCAGGCAGCAGTGTTGTGCCTCTGATTGGGATGCTTTCACCACATCTGCCTGTGATCATCAATCAAGGTCTTTATTTCTTTGCAGGCTGAGAACTGAGCAAGGTTGGAAGAACTCTTCTGGAGCTCCTGTTAGCAGAAAGGAACTAGTAAGTAGTAGGATTTGTGTATATTTCTAAGTATGTGGGAAAAGTGATGTTTTCTGATCAAAACCTCAGTGCCTTGTGGCTCTCTGGTTTGTTTGTTTGTTTTATTTTGAAGGCTTTAAGGGATTTTTTTTTTGCCAGAGAAATGGGCCCAATGATCAGGCATATGGAAGGGGTCTGATGCATAGCCCCACTTTTGTTAGGTGGGAGGAATGGAAGGCAGGGAATTCCTATTTCCCTAGTCTTTCTGCTAAGCTGTTGAGGACAGTGCTGATGCAGTGGTCCCTGCTGGATGCTCCTAGCTGAATGGCACCACTTGGTCTCAGCTCAGTGGAGATGAGCTGGCTTGTTAGCAAGAGCACTTCACCCTTACCTTAGGAGGCTGAGTTCTCAAAATGCCAGTGCCCCAGTGAGTGGGAAGGAGAGACCCAAGGCAGCCCTAAGACATGACTCACCTATGCTGCAGACAAAGTGTCTCTATATATGGGCTTCAGATGCAGCCAGCTCTGAGCTGCTCATGTAGCTTTGCAGAGCCCTGAGTTGCAGCACGTGACCATAGCTGTGGTGATAGCAGTAAAACACTGGTGACCTGGGCAGCTGGGAGGCTGAGTGGCTCCTTTCGGTCTGCTGGTATGCTCTGAGGGAACCAAGAGTGCAAGTGCTCAGAGTTATCTTGACAGTTTGCAGTAGGTAGCATTGCTCACGTGGGGATTGCCCACCCATATCTCATATAGAGGTGTTTCCCTTGGTGTGTCCTTTCCATCTTTAGGTAATAGTAGCGTATGCACTTTGGGGCCAACGTTTACATCTTTTTTTATCAGCCTTTGAAGATTATTTTTTTTTATTTTGGCTAAATATCTACTGAAGTGTTTATCTTTGTTTGCTTAATTCTTTAACTTAGTTTTCATTCAATGATTCTCCCATTCTTCTGCTGTGAGAATGGCAATTAAACTGTTTCTATTCTCCTTCCTCTTACACACCTGGCTACCATTCCATTTCTCTTCTGATTTCATGTGCAGATATACTGGCGTATAAGTGTCACACAAGTAGGTTGAGTTAGCCACACTCAGTTTACTTTGCCTGGGTCCCAGTAGTAATGCCAGTGGAGTGATGTGCATGTTGCCATGGGTTGGCAGACCATGAATTTGTATAGCTCACACAACTGTCTATTCCATCAGACCTCTGCTATCATTATTATCCACGCTGGGTACATCAAACCCAGCACAGATACGTCTCCCAAGATTGCATTCTCTCTCCATTAGATAGAACAGGACACCAGTTCAAAAAGTCACCGTTTCGAGTGATGGCAGCTGAGAATGTCTATTAGTGTGACATAAAGGTATGCTGAAGGCCCAACTGATATTTGAAGATTCAACCTGGGTATTGACTGCTAACAGCATCTCAAAATGAGAATTGTACACTTTGAAAGCCCCTAATTTTCAGAAGTCCCTGATGACTCTGCACTAACCTTTAGCTGACTCTAGGAATGAATCCACTCTGGAAGTACACTGGAAGCACACAGCCTATTATTGCCACAACTTCTTTCCTCTGTACAATACCAAGAAGAATTAAAGACATTGGTAGTTCTTTACCCCAAGCAATAATATATAAAATACAGCACAGGGTCAAATCCCTGCTTGTCTGCACTCATTTTGTGTCATCAGAAACTCAGCTGAAGTCAACACTTAACTTCTCAGTGCAGAGTCAGCCTCAAAATTATCCACAGCAATCTGTGTGTTGTCACCCCCCAGAGCTAAATGCCTCTAGATAACGAGGGCAACTCAGGGCTGAATCCATCCTGAGTCCCAGCTGGAAGAGCCAGTCATGAATCATTACAGCTTAATGAACCCTGTGCTGAGGATTATGCATTGATGCAGGAGGTAGCATCCAAATTCTCCATCAGAAATGAACTGATTGCTTTGATTTTTGTTTTTTGAAAGTGCAAATGAAAGGAGTACACCCTGGAACCAGAGTTCACAGAGGAATATTTGTATGCTAGGATTTCAGTTATAGTTGTGTTTGATTTGGGACTGGAGCATACAGTTGCATTTGATTTGAGATTTGGAGTGTAATGGTCTCACCTGCTGCTAACTTTTTGTAATGGTAAAATACAAATTCTCCATGAGGTCACAATCCATTAAAATGTTTTGTTTAAATTGTCACCTTTAATTAAATCATTTCATGTATTTGGAGGTCTAGCCAGTTCCAGTACAGTCTTTTTGAAGAGATTTTTTCCAAATATGAGACCATTAGACAAATAGTTTCATTTTATGCCAGCTGAGCTCATCTCTCGGAAGAAAGACAAGAGAGCTTTTTGTTTCCTCTAATTGTGAGGCATGGGAAGGCACTGGGAATGACGTGGCATTGCTGAGCAAGACAGCATGTGATGTAGGCACCTTGGAGAGGACACTGGAGAAGGATGCCTCTGGTTAAGTTCAACTTTTCCCTTTGAAGAAGGGAGAGAAGAGGAATTATGGATGTAAAAGTGCCCATTAGATCTGTAGTCCCTCTTTGTTCTGTTCTGTCATCTTAACATCCTGAAGTCATCCTAACATAATCACCAGCGGTTTTGCCCCTTCTGATTGCCAGGTTATATGCCCGCGAGTTATAAGAATGTTTTTTCCTTGACTACAGCTTAGGCTCTTTTAATTTCTTCTCATTCATCCTTTCTTCCTTTCTTTAAAGGGAAATGTAAGCAGGACAGCTCAGGAGTCCATAGGTAGAGAAGAGATGTGATAAAAAGGGAATAGCTGAAGTACTGAAATAATGTCATCCCTCAGTATTTCCCAAGTTCATCTTGACTGCCATGGCTGAGTTGCTTAGCACGATCTTGGCAGAACAGTGATGTAACCGTGGGCCAGTGGCTCTGAAGGCTTAAAACAGACAGAAAGTCTTGGACATAAACAGCTGCCCTCCATCACTGCAGCATCATGGGGGGAGGAGGGCTGGGAATTAAACCAGACTTGGACAGCAAACTGACTTCCATCAGAACATTCTTATTTGACACGAAGAAAGGAAAAATCTCTTTAGCCACATCAGTGAAGCAATGTCCAAGTGTTCTCTTTAATCTTCCTTAATCATGGTGTTGCTGATTAACATTTGAATAGAGCTTCTAATTAGAAAGAAGAGACACATGCAACCTTACCCTGCTGAGGAGGTGAATTCTCATCTCCTACCACTCATCCTTGCATACGCTGTGCTGATTAGGGCTTGAATGGGACAGTGATTAAAGAGGCCACTGCCACTTTGCAACCTCTCAATAGCATAGCTACATTCAAGGATTTATTTTCAACTAAGACTTGAATAAATGTTTTGCAAATGTGAGCCACTCCTGCCAAATGGAAAGAGCTTTTAAACACTTCTGAAGCACCATTCCATCTTGTTCCTTCCTTTATCGCACTAATCTCTGCCTGGGTAGAACATGCCCTGTTCGACCATAATGTGTTTCAATTAGGATCATGGTTTAAGCATATGTATTTCATTTGTTCATCTACTTCATTATTCAAAAAGCAGCTGAAACCTGGTGAAAACCTGAAAAGTACGCTATTGAAAAATCACTTCTGCCTTTTTGGACAGAAGTGTTTTGCTTCAGATCTTCCATCCATTATATAATTTATTACATTTATTAATTTGCAGTAGGTCTAACCAAAGACAGGGCTCTGTTGTAGTAGTAACTATCTATATTCAAAGAAGACCATAGCCCTAATCTCCAAAGAGTTTTTGATCCCTGCTTGAGTCAATTTATATCAATCCACTTAGACTGCTTTTCTATGACTACCCTCATTGCAGGGCAGGGGAACAAAATTAACTTGTTTGACCTAAGGCTTGGAAATGGGAGTGTAGCCACATACTCAATAGGATCTTTGGGTTACAAAATGCTGGCAGATGAACCCCTGCTTCAATTTCTAATGAAATGGCATCCTCCAGCTGTTTAGTTATCGGCCAAAGCTGCCCTCCCTCAACTTAGCATTGCAGACTCTTCTGCATGTGTCTGTCTTGCAACCAGTAGTCTACGTTCCTCAGACTCTCCTCACTGTCCCAAACAGCACCACAAAACCATCCCTGTCTGAGAACTAAAGACGTTTTCACAAATGGAATATTGACAATATTTTTCATCCAGGTATCCAAACCTACTTCTTGTGATACAAGTGGACTCATTATAAGGAGGCATGGAGATCTCGTAGCTTGAAGTCATCAGACTGGGTGGAACAGAGGCAAAAGCAGGTGAAAAGGCATAGGCAAAGCTTGCAGTGTCGTATCAGTGAGTTTGATTGAACTCTGGTGTAGATTTAGAGAGATTTTACGTAGAACCATTGAAATAAATCCTAAGAGAACCTTTCCTTCAGAAGCGCCTTTTCAGCAGTGAGCTATTTACCTAAATAGGTAAAAAGCCAATTAGCCAGATTTTTTTAGCCCTTTAAAAAAAAAAAAGCTTTCTAAGAGGTGTTTTGCAAATAAAATGTGAATGGTAGAGCTTGAGAATGGAGATCCAGCTTTCGCTGTGCTGGAAACACTGCCTGGGCCCACTCCCTGTGAGATCTGAGGGAAAGCCTGCTCAGCTCATCCCATCCTCTCCCATTCCCAGGTGTGTCCAAGGGTCATCAGCACCAAGCCTGCTCTGAAAATCTCAGACATGGCTGCACACCCAGCACATCTCCCTTGGCTCTGCAATGAGGCCTGATTTGCAGGTGCCAGTGCTGGTGGGCCTACCCAACGTGAACGCTCTCAGCAGTAAATAACAGTGGTTCGCCTCTTTGGCATTTATTTTGTCTGACATCTGGGTGGATTTACTGAGCATCACTACACCTTTGAAAGCAGGAGAGTGAAAGATGAGCCTGACAGCCTGTATCACCCAGATCAAGCTTAATTCAGAGCCACAGCCTATACATCTGCAAAAACCTCCCAGGAATGTCCTAAGCTTACTGGGAGGTGACCTCTGCCAGCTGTGTCGTTCATCAGGACCTGCTAGCCACACTGCTGGGGTTCATCAGGGAGGGAACTGGGGCTGTCTCAGCCTAGTCCATCACTTGGTGCCACAGGACCTCCAGATGGTCACAGATCTCAGCAACTGTCAGAGTGAAACAGAACATCACTCGACTGATATGACGTTCAGCTTCCCGCAGCAGCAGGAAGAGTGGAGAAAGAAAGGCAAAGCAGGTGAAGAGGGGAACAATTTGTTGAAAGGCTCTTTTTGAAGAACACAGAAAGCATAATGAGGTGGCATCCACCCATGCTTAGAGCTTATCCGTAGAAGCCAGAGTTTGAACAGCAGTAGGAATCGCTGTATATATGCACAGCAAGAAGGGGCAGGCAGGAACAACTCTCTAAGCCAAAGTGAGGTGAGGAGAGCTGTTGCTCTCCACGTCCAGCTAAAGAAAACAGGAAGGTCTGTGCCTCAACTGTTCTACACCAAAGGATGTTTTTAGGGTCAAATTTGCTCTCTTTAGGGAGGAATGTGTTTCCAGCCCACATTAACAGGAAGCTAAATCACTGCCCACCCACGCTGAGTGAATACAATAGATTGGTCAGGGGCACCCTTGCTTTTAAAAGTCAAAAATAACGCCATGTGTAATGTAAAGGACAAAGTTGAGCACTGAAGGCCCGTGACTCATACACAATATAAATTCAAGTGTTCTAACACAGCAATAGTGAACCAAATTGCTACAAAATGCAGGGCCTGGTAGGTAGCAGCAGGGCACTGAAGATGAAGCTCGCGGGGTGATTTTAACAGGTTTTGAAACCTGCTGCCATAGCTTGTTTTTGAACACGGTGGTTCAATTTGGGTTCATAAGAGTGTCAGGCCTTCTGTGAGGTGAGGAGTGTACTCAGCTTATACTCATCGTACTAACCTAATAAATTGATAGGTCTAGAATATTGCATATAATAATAATTAATAATAATACAGTTTAATTACACAGAAGCCTGAGCACATTATGAGCAGAGCAACCCTCACAGGGGCAAATGCAGCCGGAGGAAGGACGGAGGACCTGCAAGAAACTGGTGTTAAAATAGCTGTTCTGTTGTTACTTCATTGAGGTGTTAGATATATATATATATATATATATATATATGTCAGCTTGGTGACTCACTTGGTACAAGACATTAAAAACACAACAAAATGCTTTAAGAACAGAATTACAGGTACCCCAGAGAGAGGGAGCAAATGAGTGCACCTAGGTACTGTGGGGCATTTTTTTTATTAAATCCAAGTGCAGAAATCCCCAGGTAAGGGCTTTTCTCTGGTCTCCCAGCTCCAGGAGGCTCGGATACATTGACGATCCATTTGTTTTCCTGAACAGTAAGTAGAGAAAGCAGTGAGAGCCAATGCCCCTTGGAAACAGCAGCTCCCAGGCTTTGGCATTTCTATACAGCCTGTTACGACATGAAAAGTGATTAGAGAAAGCCCAGCAGGCCCTGCCTATCGTTACAGCTGGATCTAATAGCAGGAGAAGATGGAACTAAACTTACAGGGCTGACTGTGGGTGATCCTATTGCTCATGGGACCAGTTATTTCTTTGGCATATTGGCTGATTTTGGTACAAGGGAGTAGTAATGGTTTTGGCTTTGGTCTTGCTGTAGCCAGTCCAGCTGCTTGGGTTCGAGGTGGGAAGGGGATGTTTTTATTCCCATATTCCATGCCACTTTACCAGGCACGCTTTCAGACCTAATTAAGCTTAGCGTTATCATTGTTTTTATCACATTAAGATCCCACTTGGCTCTCAGCAGCACAGACCACAAAGTCAACACTGCATCTTTAAACAGAAACAACAGATTTTGGTTCAATTAAAAATTCATTAAAATGTAAATTAGTTTGTATGGTTTTTTTCCTGCCTAATGCCTATTCAGTGTGGCACTCTAATGGTGCAAAGCATTAAGAGGAGGTTAACTCACAGCACAGAGACAAATTGCTCTGCATATACTCACTGCTTAAGGGATCTTGAGAAAGAATTTAACCCTTTTCTCTCACCTACCTGGGTTTCCACCTCAGGATCTCCATCTGATCCCACCAGGCTCAGCCATTTGTCATGAGCTGAACTCTGCTTTCTTAAGTCTAAACTGCATAATTGACTTTATCGTGCAACTTTGCTTCTCCTTTGGAATTCTGCATGTCTTTGGGATTTCTTTTTCCTGGCAAGGCCTGTCATGAAAGCCAGTTGTTTCCTACCAGACTCTGTTAGAAATGCCAGAATGAATTTATTGGTTGTTTCCCTTCTAGCGGTTGCAGGAGATGTGGTAACTTAACCACACAGTTATTAAATCATTTGTTGCTTCTAATGTGCTATGAAGCCACGTGTGAGCTTTACTATTATTATTTTCCTTATCATTGTAAACTCAGTCACTACTGCAAGTTCATTAGGTGTCGTTAATTGCTAACAACACATTCAGAACGTATGGTAAACGCAATTTAATTGAGAACTAATTAACTTGTTACAGTTATCTCATTACATGCCAATTAAACTTTTTAACATTCCTTTTCAGCAGATAAAGGAATGCTTAAAATCCCAAGGACCTAATTCGGGGCTGGTATGAGGGGGTCAGCTTCGTCTCCTCAGCCTGTAATGCGTTTGCTAACAGGGATTTTGCTTTGCAACCTTTTTTCACAAGTCTAAAGGAAATCTAGGGAGTTCAGGTTTGATGTTTTATGAGATAAAAAAAGTTTTGCTTTGCAGCTGAATCAGCCCACAGGTTTTGGTAAACAAACCTTCAGCTTTTCCGCATGTGAGGGGTGGGCTATTCACGCACCGTGCCTGCTCCCAAGTCCATAGGAAGGCATCACTTGATAGCAGGCTTTGGATCAGCATCGTTGTGTTGTGTAATTTCAGGGGACTCTGTGCAGCCAAGCTCCAGCTGATTGCACACAAGAGTTCAAGGCAGCATGATTGACTGCGCCTGCCCCCCGCCAGCTCTGTGATCAAATCACATTTGCCTAGTTTATGTTTCTCCCCTTTCTCTGCGTGAATGTGTCAAGCAAACAAAGGAGAGAGAAGTAATGGAAGGAAAAAAAAAGCAAAGCCACATGAGTACAGAGTGCTTCCAGAGCCACAAAATAAGCAGTTGGAAAAAACTGGGAACAATATTGCCTTTAATCTCGAAGATAACCAGGTGCAGTCATCCTAGATGTTACTACTAACATCTGTGGCTTAAAAAAAAAAGAAAGTCAACCTGTAGCTGAGTCATTAAGTTCAGAGTGTCACTGCAATGATGGCTTTAAAAACAAACACAGCATCTTTGAAAGAAAGCAGGATTTGAGTGGAGGTTGTTAAAGTGAAAGATGCTTCTTTTGTCACCATTGTAGCGAGGGACAAAGTCAGTACAGGGACTGATGATTGATTTCTGTTTTATCTGCTCACTTTAGTGATTGTGTGAGCTTAAGGAACATGTGAGGAAGCAAGAGGGCACATTTGCTGGCCATCTACACTAGGTTTTGATCCAAGCAACTTCCCCAGATTGTGAAGCAGGAGAAAAACTAAGTCCAAGAGTGTGGCTACCATTTCCAAGATATCTCAACACAACACCATGAAAGCCACTTGAAGTGAATAAAAACAGCGGAAAGCAGAGTAAGGATGGACCAGTATTTTTGTTGCTGAGCAGAATCCCCATCCCATGTGCTGGAGCAGGTACAAGCATTGATTCATCTGCTGTGAGAGCAAACCACGCTCTGTCAGAGAGAGGTGTAAGAAAAAGTTCTGGGAAAGGAGAAATAATGCCAGGGCAGGAAGGCAGTGCAAGTTGGTTGCGTGTCCTTCATGGTAAAACCAGAGCAGTGGCTGTAAAGATGTACCCTTCACTTAAACCACAGGGAAGAAGAGTGTTGACAAAGCACCCATCTCACACTGCTCTTCCAGTAAGAGCTTTACTACAACAAAAGAGGTTGGAGAGGCTGTTCTCACCCAAATTTGCAAAGGTGAAACTTGTCTGGAGGCCTTTTGTGCTCTAAGTTTGTTGAATCCAAACAATTACATGCACCTTCCGTAACCACTGTCATTTCAATTGACTGTACTCCTCGAGTGGAAAGGGTGGGTGTGATGTAGTGTTACAGAGGTTAATAGGACACGCCAGAAGTCTCAAGAACAACTCTTCAGCATTTCTATCTGGGATGTGCTAAGATGGCAGTACTTGCATGGTGAATATATTTTTACTGTGCCTTTTTATGATGTTTTCATTATGTGCTTTTATTATGTGGTTATAAGCTGCTAGAATGGAAACAGGAGCGATAAAGCTTGATTGATCATTATATTCCCATCTATAAATGGGATTTTTTTCTGCCACCATGAACAATAGACAAGTTTGATTGGGATGCAAGTCCAAGCATTAAGCCCATTAAATCCAGCTCCTCGGGTCAAATCAGTGCTAATGTACTCAAGCCTTCTTTAAATCATCAGACCCTCATCTTTGAGCAGCTGGAGAGGCAGCTGGGAGACTTGGTGCCCCGTGTCACCCACAGGTCGTACGGATTCTGCCACTTCTGAAATCCCAAAAGCTGGAGCTGAATTTGGAAACAAAACGGGTTTTCCCAGGCTATTGCTTAGCATCTTGTTTCTGATGTGGTCCAATTATGCAGCTCTAAAATGAGAGTTTTGTGTTCATTTAGTGCTTAATGATTCACTATGTGAGCAGCCTGACAAGTACCTCCAAACACCCCGTGTCCCCATCGCTGTCCCCGTGGCACGGTGCATCTCAGTGTGCTGCTGCAGGTCCCACTGCCAACTGTACGGTCCTGGGCTGGAGGAAAAGTGAGCCACGTGGGGGACATCTGCCGATGGTGTTTTCAGCCATGGCCAAGTATGGGGCTCTTTATCAGGAACTGTAGGTACGCAGCACCTCACAAAATCAGGCTTTTATGGGAGTTTGGTTCATCTCCATGCAGTTCCCTTACGTGCAGTACTGTTCTTTATAAATGCTCCCATCTGCTAATGCAGGGATGAACACTGCTGCTGTTTCAGCTGACACAGATTCTGCATCTTTCTGAGCTGTACCAGAGGCCTATTCTCTGCAACACTTCTTTCACTGTTCACCTACTATGGAGACAGCAGCTCGCAGGAAAATTTATCTCCTGAAGATGTCGGTGTGAGAAGAGGCTTTTCTCACACAGCCCTCCCAAACCTCCCTGCTGAGCCCTGCAAACAACCTGGTTGGACAGACGGACAGCGTGGGGAGGTGAGTGCTGGGAGAGGAAACGCTCTGGCTTTCAGGGAAGCAAGAAAGGCAAATCTTGGCAGAAGCATTAATTTATTTATTGAAAGAAGCAAGGGAAATCCTTCTTGCTCCCCTAAATAAAACTCTCTCATTCCCCGACTCCAGTCATTCACAAAAAAAGGAAGCGTTTTCCCATGCTCTCTGGATTTAGTGCCTTGTGCTGCTTGCTAAATATACGCCAGCCTGCCACTTACTGCAGCGTGCAGGCTCGTGATCTTTGCATGGCTTCCTCCCCTCTAGGAATGCCATAAATAAATCACTAGGTCAGGAAGTCTGCTACATGCCTCTGGTCTCTCTCCCTCATTCTCTCTCTCCTTCTACATTTGTACAGAGCGCTTAAACCTGCCAGGAGCATTATGTGCAGTCTCCCTTCTGATGGTGTCTCACTGCTCTAGGTGGAATCCAGCAGTGGATCAATCCCTCGTATTCCTCACCATGGAGGAAACTAATGATCTAAGATCAAAACAAAAATCATATTTAGGCACAAGCTGCACTGAAGTTTTCCCTTCCTGAGGAGCGTGTATAGGGTTTGCAAAGGGGTGGCCTTCCACATGCATGGTGCTGCACAGCCAAGGTCATGGATGCAAGAACTGTTACATAGGATTCAGAATGGGAGTGTGACTGCAATGCATAAAGAGCTTTTTGGATCAAATGTAGGTGATTTTTATCTGGCTGTGGTCACCCAAAGGCAAGTTCTTATGTGAGTCCTGGGTGGAGAACTTCAGTTCTTGCTGCCACAGGTGGGGCTGATCCAGGGCTGTGCTCACTGCATCTTCTAGCCGGAGATCTCTGGGGAAACCCCTCTGCCCAGCTTTACTCTTTGAGCAATTTCTTGATTCTGAAGCCTGAGCAATTCAGTCAGCAGCTCAGCACAGTACAAAGGACATGAAGGATGAGAAATATTAGTATAAAAGAGGAGAAAAAAGCATTCATTATTGATGGGGGGAGCAAAACGACAATCTCTATAGACAGAAATCAAGTGCCTTTTTGGAGCTGAAATGAGGTTTCACATTAAAGGCCTTTTGCACAGCAATTTTTACTTGGTAAAGAGAAGTGAAGAGAAGAAAAGGTTACGCTCTTTACATACCCCTAAAGATTTTGTCATTTTGCTAAGTGGAACATATTGCTGAATCTCATGTGTTCCTTGCAGAAAAGTTCTCATTTGCAAAGGGCCATGTGTGCATGCAGGATTTTTTTTTTCTTTCTTTCTTTTTCTGCATGTTTTAATTGCTGTTGAAACCTTTATGTTTCACAATGACTCGAGATCAGAATTTTCCCAAAGACTGCAAGAAGATCGGGGGAGAGCAAGAAAGCTGTGTGTAGTTATCATAGAATCATCGAATCACAAGTTTGGAAAGGACCAACAAGATTGAGTCCAACTGCCCTCCTGTCACCATTACTACCACTAAGTTACTAAACCAGTTCTTCCCAGGTGTGCTCTTCACTGCTGTGATGCACTTCTGAGAGGTCAGCAGTGCTGCCTTTATTTGGATGGCCCCAAAAGCAGTTTGTCAATATATCCGCTTCCTTCTTCACCTATTTTTGAGTCACCTTCTCCAGCCTTTGTCTTCACTTGGACATCTCAGAGGTGAGAACAGAGCCTGCTATCCCTAATTAATCCTACAAGACCTCCCAGGAAATCTGCTCTGTGCCCATATGCAGTTTATTTCTTCATCTCCCATGCAGAACTGTTTATCCAAACCAGGTAGATTTACCTACGTGTCGCTGTTGTGGAGAGTAATTGGGCTTCTGTCAAGTACAGGACAAAATTAATCAAACCTGCCAGCTCAAAGCAGGCCACAATGAGATTCAGATTTGACCTGTGCTTTAAGGGCCAGAGAATTCAGAGAGCAGTTTGCTGATGAAGGTGTTCTGCGGAAAGAAAAGCCACATTTTAGCAGCTTTGAACTGAAGATAAAAGACAAAACTCAAAAACAGATGGGGTCTGAATTTGGCATCTGAAACTTCTATCTGTTTATCAGACACTTTACATCTAGCATTGTAAGTGAGAAATACTTATCAATTTGGAATTATCTCAGAGGACTGTGTTGTTAAATTCAAATAATTGCTAGTTGTATGCAAGAAAGGGGAATGTTTCATGTCTAACTGAGCACACGTCACGTATCCTGAGTCACTGAAAATACAGCCTTGCAGAGATCACTTGTTTTCCAAGGGGTGGGAAGAGCATGGGTGAAGAGTGGGCTATGGCACAAAACCTTGGCAGGAGCACATCTTCCTCCCAGACTGGGCACACGGGTTTCAAGAGAGGAGAAGCGTGCCAGCTCCATCCGTTTGCAGATCTCACTGCCTCAGCATCAGGTTCAGATAACGGGCAGTTTGCAGTTGTCACACATTTTCTACCTTTCCCATTTTTTTGTGTGTGCGTGTGGTTAATTGCGAGGGGGAGGACGGCAGACCTTATCTGCTGCGACTAGTGGTGGTAAAACTGAAAAATTGTTTTCATTACCAGGTAGAAGGCTTTTCACATGCAAATTATCAATATCATTGTGAGGTGGCATTTTTATTAATCCAAACCAGCTTATCTGACCAAAAAGAAAGAAAGATCATTCTTGTTTTATATCAAACATTTTGCTCTGACAATGGTAAGTCATATTTGATGAAATATTGCATGGATCACACCATTTTACCATTTACTGCAGGAGAGAAAGAAATAGAACAGACTAATGGATGGGGTTGGGTTTCTTTGTTGATGGTGTTCAGTTTGAGGGGTTTTTTTGTGTTTTTTTTTTTTTTTCCTTTTGCCTTTCTTTTTGCTTGTGGACATGTCTCCTAAGTGTCAGTCAAAAATGATGGCTTACAAAAGCATTTTAACTTCTCTCCTTCTGCACTGAAGAAACCGATCTGATTTTATAGATATGCGTATTTTTGTCTCTCTATTGTGTGCGCTTCTCCTTCAGACAGTGGGAAAATAAGGTCATGTTCCCTATTGAGTCCATCCTTTTCTATTGATTTTACTTTCTTAAAATCCTAATAGAGCTTGAAATTAATACAGTTTAATTTTCCTCGCCCTTTCTTGCAAACCACCAAAGCTTTTTTTGTTGCTGCTGCACCACTTTGGTCATAAAGACCATGATAGGCTTGGATTCCTTCTTCCAATGGCAAAAATCCCTTGGAAGAGAAAATCACTGAGGGTTTTGGGTGTCCACCCAAGGACTGTCAGGGCTCCAGCTTCCATCATACAGGATGAGAAGTGGGGCTGCTTCTTGAGGTGGTTCAGCAGGGAGTGACAGGTGCTTAATAGCTTGCCCAGATTGGTGGTGGGTGCCCCATCTCGGGAGACACTCAAGGTCAGGCTGGAGGGGCTCTGAGCACCTGATCAGCTGGAAGCGTCCCTATTCAGTGCAGGGGAGTTGGACCAGATGGCCTTGAAGGCTCCCTTGCAACTCAAACGATTCTATGATTCTGTGATAAGTCCTGAATCTTTCTGACCACCACCATCAGGCCACCTCTCAGCTAGGGCTGTGTCTCAGTGCTGTGCATTAATAGTGAGCTATATTCACACCCCCATGCTTAAGACTTATGAATGCGTCTGGCATTTGGGAGCCCTTTCAGAAGACTGCTTTTTCTTCTAGGAGGGATGCAAATGTGCTTATTGTTGGAGCTAGCTTCCTCAGGATCTGGCTGGAAAAGATGTATCCAAGGGTAAACAGAGCCTGGAGTTTTTCCACGACAATGAAAAGAGGCTGTGTGCTCTTTATGCTAGAATGCTAACACCCAGTACTTCACCAGGGTGCTCTACTGGAAGGGGAAGGTGGAGGATGTGGAGCCTACAGCATCAGCTCTCCCTTCCTGCTAAAGGCCCTACTGGGGAGGAGAAGACACACCGTGCTCCATGGGAGCTGCCTGCCTTCAGCTACGGAGGTTCCATTGGGAAGCACACCCAGAGGCCAGCTTGTTGCCTATAATGAGGCAATGAAATGTTGCGACCCTGCTTAGTACCGGCTCCCATCCATCATGACTGTTTATCACACCCAAGTGCTGTTTAGCTGCATAAAATGGGCTGTAAACTTTGTTCACTTTGTCTGACAGCTATGATGAAGGTTGGCGCGTGTTTTACAGCCTTACGGATTGGAAGGAGAAAGGTCCCTTGAGACACCTCTTCCCGCTCCAGGTCCCAGCATTCGTCACAGCATGGGACTGACCCAATGGATCACCTTCACGGCCCTCCTCTGCTCACTCAACCTGCCTTTCTCAATGGTGCTTCTCGCACGGATTAAAAACATTTTAAATATGTATCATTTTTGCGCTCTCTGCATATCTGTGCCTTTCTTATCCGCATCTTAAATTCATCCCCTCTCTGTCAGTTGTTTGTAAATGTCCCTAGGTGTTTAACTCTTATTCCCTCAATCCTCCCAGCTATTGTTGGCGAATACGGCTGTTACATATTCCTGCTATTTCTGAAAGGTCAAAAGAAAATGTAAAAGTGCCATTTCTTTTCTTTTCTCCCTTCAAAGCTGCAAAACGCAATGCTGTGCTTGTGCAGTAACCTTTGCTGTTATGCAAAGACTCTTTTTCAGTACACCTTATATTGTATTTACTGCAAGTGTTCAGGATGCAAAATTATTTCCTCAAATTATTAGAAACGAGAAGCCGTAATAGCCTTTTACTCTGTTTCAGAACATACCGCTCTGCCACAACAGTCTATTTTCTACACTTTGCTCTCATCTTCCTGCAACCCATCTTACAAATGAGATGTAAAATTGTGGCTCCGGATGCTTACGGACCCAACCCTGCAGCATTTACGCACCTGTTTAAGTTGAATCATTTGAGGTTTTCATAGTGGATTGAATGTGTGGAATGGTGAATACTTGAACTATGGCAATTACTCCAAAGCAGTTTGCAGTTCTTAAAGAGCAATGCATTAAACTGGGATGTGCTGTCTGCTCATCAGACAGTTCTGGACAGAATGCTCTAAAGGATGGACTTGGAGCAGAGAGTAAAATGTGCTCCTGTGGTCAGTGCCTTTATGCTCATTCCTTGCTACTGCTTTGTACAAGTCCTGATCGTACAGTATTTAGCCCTCAGCAATGCAACAGAATCCCCAGGTTTTCACCACGGAACTGCACTTGGAGATGTTACAGAGCCTCATTAATTGATTACAAAGCAGTTCAGCACGCTGCACTGTTCCTGCATTGCCTACAGAGCTGGCAGCCTCCTTGCTCAAAGCCCAGCTGTGTGCCCAGGGTCCGGTCCCTGCCTTTAAAGCCCAACCAGCTGAAAGATGACCTTTCTCTCTGACCTACATCTTTCATAGGAATAAAGCAACAGATGACTCCAAGCAGCACCTCCACGGCTCTTTATGCAAGCCCCTAGCAATGGAACTCCCCAGTGAAAGGCATTGAGCTTAGCTCCTAGCTCTCCCTGCTAGGGAGATTGCTGATAGCAGCGTTGCCATTGCCTTACGCAGGAGCAGAGTCAAATCCCAGCATGTCTTTTAACACCAGTTACTCCTCAGCATCTCAGCAAACCGGGCATCCTTTCCCCTAAAAGAGCTTCCATCCCATCACACCATGAGCAATCCCCACTTTTTGCTCAGCTTCCTTCGAGCTTTTCGCTCTTGCACGTCGCCACCGTGATTGGCAACCGAAACAGAAAGATCAGACAAAAGAAGCTGAGCCACCACCTGGGACGGAGCTGAAAGAGATGCAGGAGCAGATATCTCCATCTGCATTCTCGAGGATTTGTGAGCAGCAGGAACCAGCTGCAGTGCTCCCTCAGATGCAGGGATCCTACATCTCAGGAGGCCTCAATGGCACCTGCAAGGTCACCCCTGCTCAGGATGCTGTGGGACTCCAAACATGGTGAGCAAAAGGAGCCCGGAAAGAATAAAGGAGAAGAAAAATGAGTGTTTCCTCAGATGTATGCAGAAGGTAAATTATGGGGCTACTTAAATTGTCTAAAATCACTTTCTCTCCAGGGGTCTGAATATGTTCTATTACAAAAGCTGTATACTAGACTGTAAATTTGCCATACATACTACAGTGTAATTGTACCACACTCACCTGTTTTGTTTTTTTTTTTAACCTATAACCATAAGGGTGATTTGGTCATCTCCTCTTCCTGCAACAGGAGTTGCAAAAATCCCCAGGACAGGACACTGGCTCTAATGGGCTCCATCCACCATTTAATCCACATAGAGGGAGAAGTGCTCCGTGGAGTGCGTGCACAGACCCCCATCAGACATCGGTGTGACACGCAGAGCACCTCAGCATCCCTGCTAGGAACCCCAGGATGCAGCCAGCAGCCCTTCCTGCCCTCAGCAGCGTACTTTTGTGTCGATGCAAAAAGCCGTGCACAACACGGAGGATGGCAGCTTTCCAAGTGGCCCCAGTTAATAGCTCTGCTTTGCTTAATGGAGCCTCCCATTCAGCTGAAAGATGCTGTTTTAAATATGTAAGCAATTAGTATCTCTCTCTCGAACCACATCTGTGCTTCTCCTATCTGCTGCATTACAAAACCGCCGTGCCCCTCTCCAGCTCGCCGGTGTGTGGACGTCAACAACTCCTTCCTGGTCCTCAGCAACTTTCTGGTCCGAAGCATCACTCCGGGCTCTGGGGATGCTGTGCCAGACTGCCCTTACCTGACCCTCTGCTCCTGTGGATGGTGCGGCACTAACAGACATCAGGCCTGCAGGGGAAGGACCCTTTGGTGCACTTTTGGCCGTTCTTTGGCTCAGACCTGTTCTCCTTCCTCCCAATGGCCATTTCCATACGTGTTCTATGCAGAAGGCGAGAGGCACCGCAGCCCTTTCTCTCAGTGCCAAGCCTAGCGTTAGGATGCTCGCTGGGGCTGCCAGGGACGCACCCTGGTGCCGTGAAGCGGTTTCTGCTCGGTGATTTCTGTCTGCTCAAAGTCTCCTGAGATATCCAGAGTAAAGGCAAGGCCGGCGCGCTAAATACTGATGGAGCGCGAAGAACTGTTGTTACCAAAACGTGAATCAATAGCAACAGAGACAGGTGTGATTAGTTCTCAACCACCTCTATTTACAACGCGGTTCTCAGCCCACAAGCCGCGCGTTATCGGCAGAAAAACGCAAAGGCGCCCACCCCGCATTGTTCCCCTCCGACCCCGCAGGGAGGGGCGGCGAAACCCCATCGCGGGGCTGGGGGCGGCCCTTCGGAGGGCTCCCCCCGGTGCGGGGCGGCAGCAAACTTTGTCCGCTGGGGGGAAGCGGCTCAGCCCCGTGCCCTCCCCTCCCCACGCCGGGCGGGGCGGGACGGGAGCTCGGCGGGCGCCGAGGGGCGGAGCGGCCCCGCCGGGCGGCGGCGGCGGCGGCTGTGGGGCCGAACCGGGACGCGGAGCCGCGCTCCGCACCCCGCGGAGCGGCCCAGCCCGGGAGCCATGCCGCTGCCGTGCCGGGGCTGGACGCTGGCTTTGCTCACGCTGCTCGTCGGCTTCCTCATCTTCGCCGACATCTCGGAGATCGAGGAGGAGAACGGGTAAATTGACGGAGGGAAGGGGTGCCGGAGGAGGAGGAGCGGTGAGGGAGGGGGGGTGCGCCCGGACAGTTTCTTTGTCTCCGGCTCTCCCGGTTTCTCGCTCGTAGAAGTGGGAAGGAGCGCGGAGATAGCGGGCGGGGAGCGGGGTTGGTTCGGGCGGCGTGGGGCAGCGCGGTCCGGGTGGGAAGCGGGACCCGGCGGTCCCGTTAGGGACAATGGGGTGTCAGCCCGGCTGGAGCCGCACCGCTTCTCTTAGGGGCGTTGAATAGCGGTCCTCGTAGGGCTGCTCGATCCCTACACGTCCGGGTAGGGATGCCGGGCAGGTAGCAGCCTGCTCGGAGGTATTGGAGCGGATAGCGGCTCGGAGAGAGGGCTTTGGGTGCGGGCAGCGCTCAGGTGTGGACGGGCTGATGGAGGGGCGAGTGGCAGCCCGGGGGAGCGGGCGGATGGGCGTGGTGGAGCGGGCACCGGGCGATGGGTGAAGGACCGCCGTGCTGGGGCCGGGACCCGCCCGGGGAGCGAGGAGGTATGGAGCAGGTACACGATGTGGGATTGGGGTGGTCGCCCTTCCCGGTGCCCTACGGGTGGGTGCTCTGTATGGCAGAGACTAAAGGAACCCCAAAATCTAGGGAGAGAGCAGTGCCCTGCCCACCCCCTACCACCTCTGAAGGCTGGTTAGGAAATTAGGGAGTGAGAGGAACAGGAACAGGGAGGAGGATTTGCATTAACCTGAGGAACTCATTGCAGCAGTGTGAGAAAACAAGTCAAATAATCACGGCAACATGGGGGGCACTTGTAATGGCACAGGGTCCTTCTTTCTGCATAGGAGCGGGTGGCATTTCCATGTTCTGTATCAAAACAAATACCTGGCACTTGGCTGAAAAGAGAAAGGAAAGGCAGGGATGTTTGTCATTGTTTCATTGTTGTGTTGTGCTGAGTGCCACAGGCAAGAAGTGCCCAGAAGCATCCAGCCTTACCAGGCGGGATGGATTATTGCTCTGCAATCAGCTGGCACCATCTATATAATAATAAAGGAAATTAAATGCTTATGAAGCATCCTCCCCACCGGACAGGCTGCTCCGATCCCATTGCTTTCTTCCCATCACCTTTCCCTGCTTTGGCTCTTTCTTCTCTCTCCTCTCCTATCTGCTAGATCTGTCCGCTAGAACTTGCTGTGCCCTTATTGAAAATCCATTCTGTTTTGTTAGTTGCTCGTCCTGCTTTTCCCCCTGGTTCATTAGGGATTCCCAGTGAGTGGCTTTCTTTATTTTTTTTTTCTCCTCTCTTTTCTGTACATTGTATGGAAATTGGATGTTTGCTGGCTGCTTATCTCTCAGCCTTGGCATCTGAGTTTGTTGCTGTACTTCTCTGAGGAAGTGCTGCCAAACAGTTCAGCGGCAGCGACAGCAACAGGGTCAGAGGAGTTGCAGAGGAATAACGAGCAGCCCGTTCAGTACCACGCTTCTGCCAGTGCAGGAGGCAACGTGCACAGCCCTGTGCACTGCTCAGCCCTGCGCTGCCCCACATCTGCTGCCCTCTGATATGTGGGCATCAGTCCCATGCTGATTTTTGTAGACAAGGTACAGCGTGGGCTGGGACACAGAGCAAAGGTGAGACCCGGCTGTAATAGGAAATAATCATAAAGCAAGACAAACTGACACTTGCTCCTTACTTCTCTTTTCCCACGCATTTCTTTATCCCCATTGCACATCAAAAATCCCAGATGTGCTTCATGTCTGAGCTCCTTCACCTCATTCACACAAGGGACTGCTCAGTGATCATCACACACCCCAAAGCTCTAAGCAGGGGAGCCTGGTGCAAAATGCAGCTCATCCCTGTGTGCAGTGATGGTCAGCGTGATGCTGGGGAGATCTAAAGGTCTGTGGTTCATTCCTGGGATTCAGCAGTGTTTTTTTTGGAACAGGCTGGGCAGGGAGGTGGTGGAGTCTGTGGTCTGTGGAGGTGCTGAAGAACCGTGGAGATGTGGCACTGAGGGACGTGGTTGGTGGGCATGGTGGGGATGGACTGGTGATTGATCTGGGTGATCTTAGAGGTCTTTTCCAACTTCAGTGATGCTATGATTGTGGACGTAGGAAAGCCAGCTTCTGGGCTCGCATGGTAGCAGAATTGCTTGCAAGCAGGAGTTGTAAGGCAAAGGGAACTGCGTGACAACAAGTGCGTGTGACAAAATGTGCGTGATGGCACAGAGGAGCCTCAAAGTTTTCTAGGAGCTCTCAGTGTGCAAAAGATGTTTGGAAACTACCAGCTTTTTGCTCAGCCCTTCCCCAGGTGGAGATTATTTGGGTGATGGCTCATTGTCTCGCTCTGCACTCCCCATTGCAGGCAGCTGGTCCTGGCACGCAGGGCTGGGGGCTGCAGGCAGGTGCAACTCTTTTCTTCCTTTTCCTTGGCATCGAAGCACTCTCTAATTATTGTGCAGAGCGAACAGCTTGCCCACTTTTACACATGCCCTGCCCCCTGCCTGCGAGTTGGATTGTCTTTGGAAGGATATGCCTTGTACGGGTAGGAGAAGGGGGAATGTATTTCTCTCACCTACAAGTACTGAGAAATCTCAGAAAGAAAGAACAAAATGTTCATTAGGTTCAAAGTAAGAGTGTAATATTACTGGCAAAAGGACCAAATATATATATATCTCGTGCTGTTTGCCCAGACAAGTTCCCAGCATCGCAGGTGAAGGGGGCTCGGAGCCGAGGCTCTGCCTGGCAGAGCTGTTTGAGGAACGTGGTTAGAGTCCGCTTTGCTCCTCCGGCTACTCACGGCCCTTCCTGCAGGCGGAGACGCTGAAACGACGAGGTGAGGGCAAGGATGGCCACTCAGCAGCGTGGCGGTGCCGGGGACGTGCTGCTCTCCAGTCCTGCGTGTCCCATCCGGACACCCACATCCCAACTCGCAGGGGATGCTGGCAGGGATGCGGTGAAGCCGGGACGTTGCCGGCGTCGTTGGCGCTTCGGTCCCCAAAAGCCGCCCGATTTCGGCTGCTGAACTTTCCCTACAACCCGCTGATGGGTTTCCTTGCGCTTCTCCGCCCCTTTGTTTCTCCCGAAGGAAACAAAAGAGATGCTTTGAGTAACGCGAAGCGATCGCTACCGGTTCTCCCAGCAGCCGGGATGGAGGAGAGGGCCAGACGGAGACAAAGGGCTCGGCATCCATGGGGATAATTATCGCGAAATCCTGCTCCTCGATGGCGGTTTAAAGGCACTCTTTGTTATGCGTGTGCCGTCGCGGTCCTGCGGGGGTCCGGCTGTGTCCTGATTGTCTGTAGAGGGAGCTGGTGACCCGCTGCCACCAGGTGACTTCTCAAATTAGCGGTGAGCCATCTTAGGGAGCACTTGACACTTGGTAATGGGTTGGACTTAATGAGCCAACCTTTTTCTTTGCCAGCCCAAACCGCGTGCCTTCCCATCCTGATTACAGAAGGAATTCTGTCAGCTCTTTGAAGCGAGGAGCCGGAGAATCGCGTATTGCTGCCTTGCCCCAAAGCATGTCCCCAAAGGGCCGCTTTTTTCATCGTGTGCTCTGTTCCAATGCCTGCCTGTCCGGGAGGCTTTGCTCCCTCGGTGGTGCATTTGCTCCGGGTGTCTGTAGCATGCTGCAGTCATACAACGCTTTTGACAGTGGAACCGTCCTGCTTAGGTCCTTCAGGCTGTGATTTACTGCACCTGGTAACGAGTCACGAGATCACTAAGGTTGGAAAAGAGCACTAAGATCACCTGGTCTGACCGTTGCTCCAAGACTTGCTCTACACTAGAAAGTTTTGGTGAAAAAAGTGCCCTATGCTGCCTATTCTGTGTTTTTGCACACTTACACACGTGAACCACAAATGATCTGAGTGGGTCCAGAGGAGCATTGCCTCTGCAGGAGTCAGCAGAGAGGCTTTTGTGTCCATTGGGTAGGACAGAACTCTCACAAAAGCTCCATGCTTTTTCAGGCTGGAAAATGAAACCCATGTCGGAGTACTGATCTGAATAAGAAAATATCAGGGTAAGCTTTGGTTGCAGCCCTCCTGACAATAGCTGCAGCAGCCAGTTCTAGGTCCATCTCGCTCCATCTGAGCTCCTTTGCTCATCCCAGCTGAGCTTCCAAGTCGTGCTCAGTATCACCGCAGCGACCACAGTAACCAAGAGAGAACTCACTCCAACAAGTGCTGCAAGTTTCCCTCTTGCCCAGGTGGGCTTTCTGTTTCCTTTCACTACACCTGCAAATGCATGAGTTAAATCCGGAAGGAATTGGACACTGATAAAAGGCTCTATTTTCTTTTTTTTCTTGTATTCTGTGTTCACATGCCTGCAGCAACCGTGGTTATTCTGCTTGGACATCTGTTCATCTTTGCCTACCTGCATGCCAAATGTGCTTTTGATCTTCCAGAGGAGCATATCACAGGAGCTCCCACTCCTTTCCCGGGGCTTGCTGGTTACAAGTGTTTTGGTTTCTCATCCCCAAGACCAGAACTACTTAAACACATCTGCAGGCTATAAAAAACAGTTGTTACAAAGACAGACTTCCTCTAATTGCCTCCATCATTTGCTTTCCCTGGACCTGGGTCACCCTCAGCAGCAAGAAATAAGCCCAAACCACAATACTAGGCAGCAATTGTTTTGCTTTTTCCCTGGCTTCTTTTTGAAGGAGGGAGTTCCCTATGCCAGCAAATTCACTGTGGGAGCAGAATTTAAGGTGTCCTTCAGCAGATACTGTGGCAGAGCAGGCTGGTGTCAACAGCTCTGCTTCTTGCATTTTAATAGTGAGGGAAAAAAAGAAGAGAAAGCAGATCCTTATATTGTATTATAACTTTATAGTATATAATATATATCCTTATAATGCCTTTTTTCTTTGTATCCACTGTAAATCTGAACAGCCTTGGTGGTGGTGGCCTTGAGAGAAGCATATTCAGCAGTGCTGATGGCACTGTGGGCACAGTAACTTTGCTGGTTCTGCTCTTGACTGCTCACAGGTTTCTTGTTTGCATGCCATTCAATTCATTGAGCTGGCTGTTGGTTCAGTGGATCTTTTCAAAATGAAGCACTGGCATCTTTCTTCTTGCTGCTGCTGCTGCAAATAGAGTCCATGTTATTGCATATAGAAATCCACTGGGAGGACCGCAAACAACACACACAAAAAAAAAAAACACAAGCAAAAGTCTGGCTATCTGCATGCTGAGCACACGGTTCTGCCCATCCAGCACAGGCTGGGTTGCTTTTAAAAGCTCAGTATTGTCACAGTGTGGTTTTGGAGTGCTCTTTTGATGAGCATCTCAATGCATCCTGGTGTCCCGAGTTGAGTTGCACTCCTGGTACCCAACATCACACTGAAGGTGCTCAGACAGAAGAGCAGCATCAAGAGAATGTTGCTGCCCAGGAAGGTCCTCAGCACCAATGCTGACAGTGGAAGAAACCACATGAGAGGCTGAGTATTCCAGCGAGCCTGGAGACTACAGCCCATCTGATGTGCTCTTTTCATATTGCACCGTTCCCTTTTACTTTGTCCTAAAGATGCCACAAGAGCCATTGGGATTTCTGCCTTTTAGGGCATGAATGCTCAGGGTGACAGGATCTGCTGCAAGACTGATGCTCTACTGCTTGTGACTTCCAATAGCTCTGCTGGCTTAAAAAATGATCTCAGAAAGGACGCAAAGTGTAGACATGGGTATTTTAGCAGTGACACTTTTGTCTTTCTCAGCTCTTTTCGAGGACTCTTGGTATTTTTCTTCTCCTCTCCAGGAGGGGAAAATCGAAATCCACAGACAATGCTCTCATCTCAAGGCCTCTTTGGATTCTTTCTGTCTGCTTCTTTAGCTTTTCCTGTGCTGGATATTTCATTAATGTGGCTGGAGAAACTTTTCAAGAAAAGGGTATATGTGGCACTGAGGGACGTGGCTGGTGGGATGGGTTGATGGTTGAGGATCTTAGTGGGCTTTTCCAACCTTAACGATTCTGTGATTCTGTGAAGGAGTAAGGTCTGCCAGAATGCAGAATGGGGGGAAGTAGAGTATGTGACGTGTCACCCCTGTGAGCATGTAAGTGGTAACAAAACAAGAGCACTGTGATGATGGACATGTGCAGACATGAGAGCTGGTGCTGGCTGATATGTGTCTGGCTGGGAATAGAGCCTGTGAGATGGGGGTTTGGTGCTGATGGTCTGGTTACCCCAAAGGGATCCCCTTTCTCTATCCTGTGTCCTTTCACCTTTGGAGCTGCGCCTTTCCTGCTGCCTCTTTGCTGGTTTTGTCACGTAAGCATTTCAGCCTAATTGGCTTATTCCCTAATAAGCAATAGGTGTCTCTGTTTTGCAAACTCATGCATCTCAATTCCTGTGCCCTCGGCATATGCTGGCAGTGATTGCACACAGTGATTTGCAGCCAGGCAGAGAGCTGAGAGCCAAACCCTGCTCTGATTTACACCGGAGTTGGTGCGGGGCTGCTTCAATGCTCCTCCAACTCCTTATCCCTTCTGGCCCTGGGATGGGCAGGTGATGCAGGAGGGGCTGGGGCACGGGAGGGAGCAGCCAAATTAGTGAGGCTGATTCACATGAGGCTGACATCCACACGGGTAGATAGATGGCTTTAAAAGAGGGGTGATTTAGATTAGATGTTAGAAGGAAATTTTTCTCTGGGAGGATGGTGAGGCCCTGGCACAGCTGTCCAGAGAGCTGTGGGTGCCCCTTCCATGGAGATACTCAAGGCCACATTGAATAGGGCCCTGGGCAGCCTGAGCTGGTGGGGGCAACTACACCATGGCAGGGGGTTGGAGCTCAATGATCTTGGAGGTCCCTTCCAGCCCAAGCCATTCTCTGGTTCTGTGATTTTCCTGAATGCCCCAACACGGGCACACACTCTCTGAAATGCCTTCTTATGACTCGATAGAAAGAGTGGAACTTAGAGCTGCAAAAATAGCGCCTGATATTTAGGAAGTTTTTGACACTCTCTCTGCCAAGCTGTGACAATATGAACAAGTGAGATTTTAAACACATCCAAGTGAGATTTTAAATGTCTCATCAAGATGTATTGCGGGATCTTTCATCCTAGCAGGCAAATGCTTTAGAAACGTTCTCCAAATTAATCCCTAAGGAGGAACCTTGCTCACTGGGAGAGCACATGTTGGCAGGTCCCAGTCCCCTTCACACCCTGGCTTGAAAACCTCAACAGCAACTGCTGAAATGTCACAAGGAATGATCTGCAAATACCAAACATCCTGGTGTTAGGATGTGTGATGTAGGGAGGTGGGTGAGAAGCAAACCTGAGAACTGTGTTTCTGGAGTGAGGGGAACGTGGGGGTGGGCAGGTGGTGTTGCCTAAAAGCAGCTGATCTCCAGGGTGAGAGACACACAGGTGCCAGCCAGTTCTCATGCTGCAGGCTCTGCCTTTTGTGCATGCATAGAGGTTACCCATGTGGTTTTGGCCAAGCCACTTCCCCAGTGCCATCCCAAAATCATAACATGCACCTAACATGTGAGGGCTGGGGAGACTCATTGAGTGGATATTGCTCATTTACACTCCTCAGAGAAAGCAGGCACTCTGAGCTCTCTTTCTGAGGTATTCGGATGAATACATTTAGTTTGACAGTCCCACAGTGGGTCATGTATGCTACTAGTTCTATTTTCCATGGGTGAGAGCTGGGGTAACCTGTCTTGCCCAAGGTTGGGAAGGTGACCCAACATGGTAGAGTAGAACACTTGCTCTACAAGAAGTGCAAATGCAGCTCATGATGTGCTTAGAATTTGCTTGTGTCCTTGGACCATGCATGTTGTGCCCACCTCCCGTGTGTATTCTGTTCTGGAAAGGAGAAGGAACCAGAGGTTGACTTTATAAAATATCCATGGTTAACACATTTTTAAATTTGTATGCCTGCACATAGGGATGTGTGAAGCCTGCTGTTGGAGACCCAGTCACCCAAGGAGGCTGTGTGACCTACTTGTTCAGTCAGAGGAGCTCTAGTTTCATGTATCAAAATGGCTCAAAGCAAGACTAAACTGTGCTGAGTGACAATTAAGAGAATTATTTAAGAAGAGGACAGTGATGGAAAGGGAAACAAAAACCCATTTGTTGACAGAAAATAGAAAAGTCTTTGCATACCTGGTATATCAAGAATTCTTTATCCAAGAAAATTTGGGCCTGATTCATAAGATAATTTTTCTTTCTTATCCTCTGATATATGAATCAGTGTCACTTTGCAACCGAGCACAGAAATTTTTGACCTATATAATATCTTAGATAGTCAAAATTCAGCTTGAAGAATCTCGAGGCAAAAATGAGAAAGGATGGTGTAAGCCAGTAATATGGCATTAGCACATATAGACGTGACTTATCGCTGGAAAACATCCAAGCAGAAATCAAAAGAAGAGCGTTTTGTAAATAATAGGATTAGGGAGCAGGTTGGTATTTTGTGGGACTGGCTACACAGTCAAACTGATAACAACTAGATTAATAAAGTAATTCAATCTAAACACGGTGTAGCCCGAGAAAGCTTTTCAAAATCAATGCCTATCTGTGCAATTTTAATCAAGGTTGGTCTTCGCCTTTTGATGCCAAGAGATTTGAAACTCCAGGTCAGTGAGATGTAATAAAATGGGCTTTGTTTGTTGGTTGGTTTTACACAGGTCTCTTTAATTACTGCCTTCCATTTCTTAGTGTTTGCCTCTTCCCAGATGGGATGGTGAGGTGGCACAGGTGGTTTGCCTTTGTTGGAGGCTATGGCAGACGTTGCAAAATATTGTGTTTGGTTGAACCACAGGCATTTTGAGCCACTGGAGGGCTGAGCTGGATATACCTGGATGGGTCAGTCATGGCTCACTGCAAAGGGAGGTTGTAGGGGAGATGTCCCAGAGTTGCGGTGTAGGGCAGGAAGGAACAAAAGGCAGAAAAGCAGCTGGTTTTGGATGGGAGAGTTTTAGAATTGACTGGACCTTCAGTGAAGTACCATATCCCAACCTTTCTGTGTCTCTGTAGTTTGGAAAGAGGAGCCAAGCCTGGTGCAGGGAGCAGCATCACTGCCAGCATTCAGGTGTCTGCCAACAGCAACCCCACTGCTGCTGGGCCAGGCATTGGCTAGCAGAGCCCTGCTCACTCCAGCACCAGTGAGCCATCCCTTCTGTGTTCATGTAGGATAGCAGTTTCATGTCGTAATAGGATACAGAGACCATAAATCCCCAGAGAGGAAGGCAGTGTTTCCTTGCCCTTTTGGGTTTCAGGGCACCCACAGCAGTGCCTCATCCCACGGCTCCCAGCTTATCTGTCTGCATCCAGCAGCTCTAGAGCCTGATGGAATTTTGGGAGGAAGCGTGCACAAGGCTGTCACTGAGAACACATGAAGCTTAGATTGGATAAATTCATTTGAATAATACGTTGTGATGCTTCAGATCCTGATTATGATGACAGAGCATGGATGGGATGGAGCTAAGAAGTCTTCCCCACTTCCTGATTTCTGTGATTCCCTCCCACCCCTTTCACAGAAATGGTGAACCAGAACTTATCAGGGAGCAGCATTTCTTTTTCTAAGCCCTTAATCCAGTCCCTATCTCTCTTACAGCAAGTGTGAAGGAGTGTGAATCCCATTTGGAAGGCTCCTTCAGAGGAGACGTCTCTGAAAGGCTGCGTGGTTTGCACGCTAATCCTGCCTGCTCCCACACCCTGCGGTGAACCCCATTAAAGCAGAGGCTTGTTAAATGCCAGTAGGCTCTAGGAATAAGCTAGTCCTGCTGTTCCCTTGATACACCAAAAAAAAAGAAATAGCTCACTGGCTCTCAGGTTTGTCAAAGGGAAAAGGAGAGTGTCAGAGGGAGAATCTCAATGGCTTTGGCCACAGATTGTCTCTGCAGGAGGGAGAGAAGGGACAACCTTTGTGGCATTTCCAAAGGTTTCACATTATGCAGTGCTGAGGGCTGCACTCAGCTTAACTAAAGGGTTTACATCGCATCCCACAAGCCTGAAAATCTTTTTAATGCTACCAAATGGTCATGCTCACTATTTCATTTGTGTCTAATGCATTTGGGATCTTTTCAGTTCTACTAGAAATAACATACTCCTGAGATACATTTTCATTAAGATATATATTTCTGGGTAATAATATTTCTGCTGGAAAACAATTTGGTTCTCTTTATGAGCGTGTTCATGTGGATATCTGTACAATGGAAACAATAAAGCAGAGCAGTGGGTGCGTGGCAGTTGAAATGTGTCTGCCACTGAGCATCACCTGAAAGCAGGGTAAGAGTTCTTGGTGACCTGTCAAAAAATAGTGAGCTGAATCAGGAAGGGGCTCTGCAGTCAGCAAAGTCCTGGACGAGATTGTATTTGTTGAACTGAGGATTGATGGATTGGATGAGTGTCTCAGGTTTCTGAAGAGGCTTGGTGCCACCCGTCCTTTGCTACAGCATCAGTCCAGTGCCTGGTGTTGGAAATCTGGGCTTTCCACTGGCACTGTTTTGCTCAGGGAGGTTTGATGTCCTCCTCGTGCCGTTCTGTGTCAGTGGCACTCAAGGTCTCAGGTCCAGCTTGTGAATGAGCTGGCCTCATAGCTCCAGCCTGCTTACACCAAATGTGAGACTGGTGGCTTCAGGGCACCGGTGGGATCAGAGGAGCTGGATCAGGGCCTTGGGTCTGCATGGGGTCACTGGAAGCCAGGAGAAGGTGCACGGTGAGGATAGGGTCTCTGCAAGTCTCTCAGGAGGCTAGCGGCTCATTTTGGTTACAGTGGAGATGCTGGGTGGTCTTCAGTGAAGGCTTCCATTCTCCAGGAGAAAGACCTGGAATCCCATCCAGGTTGGTCAGTTGGTTCTCCGTGTAGGACAGGGACATCCCTTGGCACCACAGAGATGGAGGAGAAGTCTGGGCGCTACTCCCATCCGATCTGTAAAAACAGAAGCAAGAAGAAATTTATCTAATGCAACCTATGAGCTGCATGCTGCTTTGACAGCAGAAAGCAGATGTCTTTGATGGCTGGTTAGAGAGCTCAGGTATTATTCATTGGGTTCGGTAGGAGCTCTTTTGCTGTAACAGTTCTACAGCTGCAGCAGGGCAGTGGTGACAGTGGGTGTGAAAAGCCCTTTGCAGGTATCAGGACATCTCCATTTTGACAGGGTTGGGCGTGAGCCCTGCCTCAGCTCAGAGCCCTTTGGAGCAGGTTCTCTTGACTGTTGAACAATGCTTGGCAAAGAGGAGCTGGGTTTATAAATAATGCATTTCCTTTGTCTTGCAGGAGTTCTGGAGGCAGAGGTACAATCAGATCAGCTGTGAACAGCTTACATAGCAAATCTAATAGGTTTGTAAATTAGATTTTGTGTTCATTTGTTTTTGCTGTAAGGCAGCTATTAATCTGCTTCTCCTCTTTGCTGGATAGTGCTGGTCTTATTTAGCAAATGTATCTGTTTCTTTTCACTTCTGCTTTGCATTTTCTTAATCGTTTCTCCCCCCTCCTCCCCCAGCTCAGTGCAATAATCATTTGCAAATAACCAAGGATCTGCAAGTTGCAGTGATTGAGAGAATGAGAGAGTTACTTATTGTGAAAATAAGTCAGTGATAGAGTTGCCATTTGCGTAGTTTTACTATGTGCTATTAGGGGAGAAAGAGCTGCTTTGACATCAGAACTCCATTCGGTTTTATCGTAATGCAGTTGGGTAACGTTGCTCCATTGCAGTCATTCCGTGGCATCACAGCTTCATTCCGTGTCTGTGTTATTGTTATGATGATGTTGTGTCATCCCAGCCTTACCGAGTGATGCGGTTGCGAAGCTCAACAACACCACTCAAGAAAGACAGGGCAATGCTGTTCCATATGACATCACAAGAAGTGATCAAAACACAGAAAATAGATCCCAAAAAATTGTCATTCCCAAGATTTCTTTACTCGTTTCCTTGAAGATTTTGACACTGACACCTCGTAGTAATTTTTTGCAAGGCACGAGATGGTGTGGCAAAATGCAAGAGTGGGAAACAACCTCCAGAGGAGGTCCTGTAGTGTTGGTATGTACAAGCACACAGCGACACTCTGGAAGCCAGCCTTTATAAACAGCCATCATGAACACATTTCCTTTCCTTTCTGCAGCATTACATACTTAGAGCCACGGTGTCACCCTTCTGAGGGCTGGAGATGTGCTCCCAGGAGCTACGCATTGCCATGAGTCCAGGCCACCAGCTTTGCCCCATGTCCCCCTCTTTTCCCTCCTGGGCTTCACCTGCCTTTTATCAGTGTATTTAATTAGAGACCATTCCCCAGCTGGAAGAAGTCCTTTGCACTACAGAGGGAGATTCCCTTCAACTGGTAGTGAGTGCTTTTGGCTGTGTGTTTTTCAGAGTGCTCTGAAGTATGAAGGCTTTTTTGGGGCTGCGGACACATGCGCAGCTTCTTGATGAGGTGCTTGGGAATTCTCTTTGGAGGGCTGGCTGGAATCAAATATGCAGAGGCTCCTTTAATTTATGCCATTTGATGTAAATTGCACTGAAGTGCTGGGGCTCATTTGCCTCTTCGAGCAGGGATTAAAAGCTGGGGTCTCCCAGTGATCATCTCGAAACCACAGCAGGAGTTTATTTGGCTGTTCCTCATCCCCGTGCTCATTTCTGGGCATGGAGCAGGCAGTACGAATGCTGAAATCTTTTTGTTATTTTTCAACAGGAGGAAAAAAAAAAAAGTGATCTGCGAGCCAACGTCCCCCTGTTTGGGTTCCACATATCCAATCTCACAAGCAGACCCAGCAGCTCAGTTAAACTCATTTCTCCCTTGGGTGAACTGCAGGTTGCGCTTTTCTCATGAGGTTCTTAACCTGGAGCTGAGCAGGCTGTGCTTTGGGGCACGACCAATCTCTCGGTGAAGTCTGGGGTTCTGCGTCTCAGCCTGCCTGCAGAGCTCCTGCTTCCATGTGCATGCATTTCTCCAGCCCGACATCTGTGATTGTGTTTTATGTAAACGTGTAGGTCTGTGTTCGTGTGAGCAAGCAGGAATTTAAGGATTTGTGTCTGCTTGAGTGTAGCAGAATACAAACAGGCTTTCAGTTCTTGTTTGGGTAATAACTACCATTTTGCTTTTCTGATGAAGTTTGAATTCCAGCAGCCACAGCCTAAGACAGTGATTAGAAATGCCATTGGGATGCTAACGGATCCTGTCTCTCTCCCTCCATCTCTCTTTTCTCTAGAGCTGAAGTAGTAATAAATGACTCTTCATCTCCAGCTGTTGTTGACAGAAGTAATGAAAGCATTAAGCACAACATTAAACCAGCCTCATCCAAATGGAGACACAACCAGACACTCTCTTTGAAGATCAGGTACTGGTAATTACCTATAGGACAAGAGACAGATCTGGTCTTCTCCAGTGCAAGCTGGCAAATTGCCTCTGTATATCATCTAAAGAAGTCAAGGAAGAAATAAAAAGCTTATCTCCTGCTGAGCTAGACTTCATATCTGTAAGCAATCGCTTGGAAATGAGTTTCTGGCTAAACCAGCTGGCCTTGCAGCCATGAAACATGGAGCTCGAGCCCCAGTTCCCAACCAGGTGCTACTGGGGTGCTACTGATCTGCCCAGGGTGGATGCAGAAACCCCAGGAATGGGGGAACACCCACTGGAGGGGCTGGGTGGGGCAGAAGAGAGCATCCAGTTGGAGCTGGCTGTTTGCATGCTGTTCCTGGAGGGCAAATGGGAAGCAAGAGGCCATCCTCTGTATTACTCAAATTATCAGATTGGATATTAGGAAAAAATTCTTCTCAGAAAGAATGGTGATGCAATGGCACAGGCTGCCCAAGGAGGTGGAGTCACTGGCCCTGGAGGTGTTCAAGAACGGTTGAGACGTGGTACTGAGAGATGTGGTCAGTGAGAATGGTGGGGGTGGGTTGATTGTTGGACTGGGTGACCTTAGTGGTCTTTTCCAATCTTAGTGATTCCATGATCACTTGATGGGGCCATTTCTTCCCTGTCTTCAGGAAACAGATCTTGAAGTTCCTGGATGCAGAGAAGGACATATCCGTGCTGAAGGGGACACTGAAGCCTGGGGACATCATCCACTATGTCTTTGACCGGGACAGCACCATGAACGTCTCGCAGAACCTGTATGAGCTGCTGCCCCGCACCTCGCCCCTCAAGGGCAAGCAGTTCCCCTCCTGTGCCATCGTAGGCAACTCAGGGGTGCTGCTGGGCAGCGGCTGTGGCCCCGAGATCGACACACACAGCTTTGTCATCAGGTAGGGCACATCGTGCTGCACGCTGAGCGTGGAGGTTTGGGGTCTTGGGGAGGTGCAGGCATAAAGTTTTCCAATGCCAACACCATGCTTCAGTGCCTCTGCTCCTGGTGCTGGTGTCCCTGCAAACACAGTGCCCCATGGGCCTGCGGTGGTGGGTCCCCATCCCCACCCCATCTCCTTCAGAAGATGCTCAAAGCAGAGAGGAGGAGCACGCTTGTTCTCCCATCCCCAGCACCCATGCACATCCCTCAGCTGTGGGAGCCCACGGATGATTTATGGGCGTGCAGACTTTTGCTTTCTGGCAAGTCTATTATGAGGACAGCCCAATCCATCAGCAGCTCACAGAGTCAGTCCTTGTGTGACATAAGGGTGAGGATAATGTCCCCTCTGCCCCTGCTCACAGCCAGCTGCTGCCTTCTGCCCGCAGGGGATGGAGCCGTGTCAGCTGCACCCTTAAATATAACCTGAGCAAGGGAGCAAATCACTTACTGCAGCTCTGGTGAAGTACAGGGAGGGGGTTTCATGTCAGGCAGCAAAACTGCATGAGAAAAGTTGTACTGGGTATTGGGATAGGATCAGGATGTTGAGTGATGTCTCCTCCGCCATATAACCTGGTGGGCAGTGCCCACGGTGGGCTCAGTCCAGCACACAGCTCTGTTTATTTTCAGCCATTTGACTCCTGCAGTGAGCGGGTCAGATGGGCTCTGGGCCCAGCATGCCACTTGCTTGGTTTTCTTTCTCCTGTTTCCCCAACTGTAAAGTGGGGAAAAGAGCAGTAATAGCTGATTATGGAGACAGATGGTTAGGATGCATTTCCTGCTTGTTAACTACTGTAACTTCACTGTAAAACACCACTGGAGAGCACAGCATGCTGCACAAAACCCCATATAATGGAAGAGGGGTTGCTGGTGGTTTATCCCACTGCTCTTCCATCCTCATCCCTCATAGCCCCCCCAAGCTTGTAGAGCCCCAAAAAGACACCTATTAAAATGGCAGAATGCAATTGGGTTTTGAAGGTCACAGCATCCATCAGCCCACATCCTGGCACCATCACCCACCGGTGTCATTGTCACTGCTGGTGCCAGCAAGGCTGCTGTGAGCAGAGACTCACTGGCAGCAGGGAAGAAGGGGCTTGGGATAATGTTACTCTAGCAGGGCTCAGGCTAAGGGCTGCGGGTGTCACATTGCTATTCCTGGAGAGAAGGGAGGCTGCAGGCACTAAGGCCAGTTCCTGTGCATGAGCAGGTAATGGTTTCTGGCTGGTGTATGGGGCACTGTCAGCTCTCTGTGCTGTGTGTCCTACCTGGCCCCAAGCTGCTGCCACATGGGAAAAGCAATCTCATCTCAAACCTGCTGTGGCAGCAAACCAGGAAGGTTTGTTGCTATGTTTTATTTTCGAATGGCACCAGGAGAGATACAGACCCATGTAAACTCACCCACCAGCTACGTGCATTATTAGTGCTGCCCGGAGACACGTGCGCACACATCTTGGTGCATTGAGGAATGATAACCTGATGGTAGGATGGCTCAGTGTTACCAGGTGAGAGCCTCTCTAATTCATTGCAAGACCTCATTCTCCCTCTGCCACCTTCCAAAAGTGAGAGCAAACAGACACATCTGTTGCTGCTCTGGCTTTTAGAATCAACCCATTGCAACACTTGTCAGTGCCCTCTGTCACATCCATCACTAAGGGCTGTTGGGTATTTCCACTTGCAGGTGCAACCTGGCTCCTGTTCAGGAGTACTCACAGGACGTGGGCACGAAAACGGACCTGGTGACCATGAACCCATCGGTCATCCAGCGAGCCTTCGAGGACCTGGTGAATGAGACGTGGAGGGAGAAGCTGCTGCAGCGCCTGCACAGCCTCAACGGCAGCATCCTCTGGATCCCTGCCTTCATGGCCAAGGGGGGCAAGGAGCGCGTGGAGTGGGTTAATGAGCTCATCCTGAAACACCGCATCAACGTCAGGACTGCCTACCCCTCACTGCGCCTGCTGCACGCCGTCCGAGGGTGAGAACGTGGTCGATGTGCTCAGAGCTGGGATTTTGTGAGCTTCCCCAGCAGGAGAGCAGTCACTGCATTGGTGCTCCCTTAAATGGAATCAAGTCCCTCGATGTGGGCTGGAGACTGCCTTGCAAGCAGGACCCCTTGCTCTGCTCTATGAGTATAATGTCTTGTAGCTATGCAACAGGCCTGAATATCCAGGTTGGGTACTAAGAAAAATTTTCTCTCATAAAGAGAGGTTGGGACTGGCACAGCTGCCCAGGGAGGTGGTGGAGTCACCATTCCTGGAGGTGTTCAAGAACGGTGGGGATGTGGCAGTGAGGGACATGGTTAGCAGCCACGGTGGGAGTGGGTTGACAGTTGGACTAGATGATCTTAGAGGTCTTCTCCAACCTTTATCATTCTGTGATTCTAAATCTGCCTCTGCTTTGCTGGCTGTAAGCCTGGATATCGTCTCAATAACTCCCCAGCCCACAGCTAGGGCTCTGCTAGGAGAAACGTGTGTGGTGGCCAGCTGAGCTGGTGACAGGGTTTGTCAGCGTGTGCCTGAGGCATGTGTGGAAATCTCACTTAGCTCCTTTGTACCAGGCAGCTCATAGGGAGGTAGAGACCGAGGAGTCAATGAGAAGCTCAGAAGTTCAGAGTAGCCCATGGGTACTTGTGTTAGTGCTAATTGCATTGTTGATCTCAAATGAACTTCCAAGGCATCCCGATCTCGTGGATGGCAACCCTGTCTGCAGTAGAGATTTCAGAACAAGATGATCTTCACGGTCCCTGTGAACCCAATCTGTTCTATGAACTTGTAAGACACTGGAGGTGCTCTTAGGGTTGTCCCCAGCACAAGCCAGCCAAAAGGCTCTGGTCAATCCCAGGCAGCAACAAGGGGTGAGAAAAGTTGGGTCTGCCCTCAGGTGCTTCTGTTTGAGATTTCTTGGAGCCTCAGAGGCTTTTTACAGAAAATTCTGGCTTTGAGGTAAAGAAAGAGAAGGGGAACAACGCTGTGCTCAAAGAAAAGGGGGGAAAGCAACCCAAATTCAGAGCTATTTCTAGCTGTAATTGACTTACTTTCATCTGTCAAAATAGAATTAAGCTCCTGTAATAAGTCCTTTAAATCAACAGGCTGCTAATCCTGTGCTGGCAACCCCTCCTGGTGCCAGGAATGTCCCGCAGGAAGCTCTGCAGGGCTGGCAGGGGCTGGGCACTGCTTTCCTGTGGAGGCAGAGGAACCCACAAAGCTGCTCATCCCCTGGCACCGTCCTGGTGTGCTCCTGGCTGGCACCATGTTGTCCCCATGTAGTGCCCACAGGGCAGCTGGACCTTTGCTGGTGGCTGGATGGATGGTGGTAAGTCCTGGGGTTGTATGGAAGGAAGGCATCTCTTGGTTGGGGTCCTGAAAGCCCCTGATTGTAGTAGGGCAATAGGAAAGGTGGCTTGTGCTGCACTGGGGGAAGCAGCCAAGGGCAGAGTGTGCAGCTGGTGCTGGGCAGTGCTAATTCAGTCAGAGGCATAGAAGCCAGTGGTAATCCTCATCAGGTCCTCCAAGCCAAGGGAGCTGCTGCCTGCCCTGCCCTCCTGCCTCTCAGCCCAGCTGCAGGAAAGCAAGGATGCTACTCGTTAATGATGATTATAATTAATATTGTAGCCCCCTCACTAGCCAGAACTGATGGGATCGCTTCAAAGCTGACTCTGTGAGCTGTAGCCTGGCTAATGGGCCATGCAGAAGGACCCCTCCAAGGCTGGGGTGCAAAGGGCTCTGTCAGTGTAGTATCAGTATTGATGTTGGGGTGCAGCATCTTCAGGTTTGTGCTCTTACATCTTGGGATGGATGTAAGAGCGATTCAGGCAGCAATGAGTGAGCTGGTCACAGCTGAGGGTGGGTGCTGATACTCTTGGGAAGTTTTTCAGGTACCCATAGGGTTGTCTTGACCATTTGGCATCATTCCTATGATGTAGTTTGGGCAGTGGAAGTATCAGCATCACTAGGAGTTCACTTATTTGTCTTCTGTGGTTCCTACAATGTTTCTTCTGTGCTGCTGTGCCAGTGCCGTCCCTTTTCCTTTGCTCGATAAAGCTGCCCTTGATTTATAATCCGCCCTAAGTTGATTTGGAAATCACGAAGAAATGGGGAAAGTCTTTCAGCTAAGACACTCTTTTAGATATTTTATTATTTCTTGTAGAAATAGCACTTTGTACAAAGACTAACCTTATCTCAGCCAACTTCAATTCAGCCACAAAAGCTTTGCCTTTACTCTTCTTCCTTCGCTTCCAGTGAAATACATTTGTGAGTTCTTGACTCCTCCTTGAACCGCAGTGTTTATTGTCCTCCTCTGCTCTCCCCCAAACCAGAATGTGTTCCAGTGGCAATCAAACACTTCTTCCTATAATTTGCAGTACATTTGGGGCACTTGTAGAGAGTGCATTGCTGAGATAAATAGAAAGCATTTGTTTTCTGTTTTCTTTAACAGCACCATTTGAGACATCACCTTCCTAGCTCTGCTGGTGCCTTAAATGTTTGCTGATAGCTTTTGTGCTGATGCTTCTGGATAACTGTGCTGTAGGACCGAGGCTCTTTTCACACCGTTAAACTCACCAGCTCTGCTCCCTGCCTGCCAGGATTGGGGAAAGTCATCGGCATTTTGATGCAGGAGCTCAGAAGCAAACCATGAAAGCAATGAAGCAGAGTCACTAGCTAGGAAGCCTGTTTCCAGTGTCGTTGCCATGCATTTTGGGGTGTGTGACTCAATTCTAAGAGGTTCTCTAAAATGTCTCCTGAGCAAGTACAGCACTCGTCTTCTGGCAGGGAAGCAGGTGAGCCCGTTAGGAGTCATCTGCTTATGTCTCCAAAAAGCCTTGTAATCCCTATTGCCAGGCAGCTTTTGTTAGAGAAATAACATGAAATGCAGGAGGCAGAGGGAAGAATTGTATCTGGAGGTCTGACTATTGCATCTTGTGGAGAATTTGTGGACACGTTTCTGTTTGCTTTGTATTATCTAGTCTAGCATTTCTCACCGTGTCCATCACAGGGGTCTCTTGGCAGTAACCACTTCTAATCCCATAAGATTTTATTAAGAGCTTCTTGAAAGAAGAAAATCGATAAATCTTCCAGCTATCCCGTTAGGTTTGCCAGCCAAACAGCCCTGACAGCTTGCATGTGTGCTCCGTGACAGCGACTGCCCTGCCTGGAGTCCATAGCTCCCATAGCACAGCTCTGCCACCTGTCCTCAGAAACCCAGTTTGGTGGGATGTAAGGTGGATTTGTCTTTGCTTCAGGAGTTTCCCTGGGTCCCACACCCAAACAACATCTAAGCCTTTGAGTTTTTAGCACGGTAGTGCTCTGAGGTTGCCTTTCCCATCCATTGGCCATGATGGAAACCTTCCCCTGGTCCCTCCTTGCCTGCATCCCGACAGTGCCTATCTGGTAGCCTAGCTGAGAGAGGTGCTGAAGTGAGGGACACAGACAGCCACAGGGTGCACGGGGAAGGGAAAAAATGACTGACAAGTGTGTGAATGGAACAGGTTGGAGGCCTACCACCACTTGTGTGAGCAATTGTTCTTGCTTCTGCACAAGGCAATAAGGCATGTTGTATCCCAGCTGTGGTGTGTTTGCACACAGTCCCCATGACATTTGATTTGTTCTAGTTGATAAGAAGAAGATTTAGGCTTTTCTTTGTAAAAAGAAGTGGAAAAGTGCAGGAGGGAAGAGGGAAAGAAACAGAATGATCCTATTTCGGCTGCATTCCTCATGTTTGGTCTCTGTGGAAATGGTTTAACTCGTGGGTGTTGAGTACCCTGTGTGCTAAAACTGGCATTGCAAATACCAGGACCTGGAGATGAAGCCCACCGCTACTCTGTGTCCAGCATTTGGACTCCTGGAGAAGACCTGAGGGGGGTCAGCTGCTGTTTTATCCATCCAGCACTGACCTGTATGCAGCTCTTGGTTATTTTGGTGGAATTAATGGTGGAAACTAGACACACAGCCCAACAGGAGGATATTGGTCTCTCTCCCGGCTCCATGCATCATTTCCATTCTGTGCTGTTCCCTGCTGGTACCAGTGGGTCCTAGCATGTAGCAGTGGGAGCACAGGGTGCCCTCAGGGTGCTGTCTCCAGTTGCCTTCGGACAGCTTTTCATGAGCGTTAATGGGAGCAGGATTGTGTGGCAGACTGATAACGTGCTTCAGACAGGCAGGGGCTAGCACCTCCACAACAGCTTGTGTTTGTATCACACTTCTACAAGTAAGCTGTTTTAAAAAGGTCTGAAATTGCATTATTTCAGCTATTCTGATTTGTATCAAGAAATAATGCAGCTGAGGCCGCTGAAACTTGATTTCTTCATTGACCTGGGTTTCTTTTACTCATTTTATCAGTGTGATGGATTTTCAGTTCTTTTATCCTGCAGTTTAACCCTCGCTTGTAGAGAGCACATTACCCAAGGGTTTTCTTGGATGCACGGGATGCATCCACCCCCTAGCACAGTGCTCACTCTGAAGCCTCCGTCCTTAGCTGCCATCAACTATTAGTTCAGGTACTCAGGCCCACGTCTGGCCTGTTTCCTTACAAAAGATGGCCTCGATGATTGTGGTGGCATTTCCCATCTGTCATTATCATGATCCTCCAAACAAGAGCTGTCTCAGGCAATTTCTGCCTGGCAGCACTCGGCTTCCTGCTCATGGCTGCATCCCACTCGGGTGCCTGACCACCTCCAGAGCTGCTCGCACCCCTGGGGTTTATTTATACTGGTTCTGAAGGAGGTCAGCACGTGGGCATGGGCTCTGAGAAAGGAGGTATTGAGTTTTAGGACTGCTCTTTGCTCTTCCCTTTTAATTGCTGTCTCTTTCCATAAAATGTTGCAATTAATAGTTATGGTGATTGGTGTAGCCAATTTGAAAAATAATTACTGCCTGCTTCAAGATTATCTTTCCTCCTAATTAAAATCCTGGACCTCACATATTAAAGGTGTGCTGTTGACACAGCATCCCATGTGCGCCCAGACAACCTCATTTGGATTTACAAAATTAATTAGGTTTTATTTCCATCCCCAGCTGTTCTCCGCTATACTGGGAATGTGGCCACTGTCTCCATTGGCTAATGGTAGGAAGATGAGGTCTTCCTGCATAGCTCTTACTCCCCATCGCAAATAGGTTGTTAAAAAGTATTCCCCAAACTTCACTGGAGGGTTTCCCACCTTCATTGTTTAAGAAACAAACTGCAAATGCTGTGATGTGGTCAGTGGTATGGTTTGGCCATTGTGTGTTATGCATGGCATCCATTTTTTTCGTTCTGAGCATCTGAGTTGGTCCCTACCCCGATGTTATTGGAGGGTTTGGAGTGTTCAGCTGCCACGTGTGCTTTGGGTTGTTGTGTCAGAACTGCTTTTGATGCTAGTTGTGCACGTTTGTTAGTGGGGCTCTTCTGAGGTTGCCCCCAGTCCTTTTTGTCACTGTTAATACGCTTCAGGTGGTGATGGTGAAGTGAGATGTCCCATGGGCATCATATGTAGGTGTAGTGGTGGTTTGTGTCTTCCTCCAAAGCAGGCCCACTGACAGGACAGCTGTTCCTAGGTGGCTTCCCTGCTGCCTGCTGTACCCTAATTCAGTGCTAAGTGGCCGTGATATCCTCCCTTTCTCTGCACACATCATGAGTCTGGTATGATTACCTTGAAAGCAATCAAGGAATCTGTCTCATCCACCTGTGGGTTAAGATGACCTCAGCACCGCCGCAGCCTTGGCTGCCCCATAGCTCAATCCTTGGGGCTGGGTACTGTGTTTGTTCCCTCTAGTATTTTTTTCCTTTTTCATGCTGGATGCTGAGAGATGAGGTGAGGAGGACCTCCACCCTAAAACACCGTACCCATCATTGGCCAGCCCTGGGTTGTTAGACCCCCATGAACTCTGCTGTCTCCCGCCCTTGCCTCTGGAATTTGATTCACCAGAAAAGTCAATTTTCCTCTTATCTAGCTGAGAACAAACGAGTACATTTTGTGCCTTGGTTGCTAAATTTTAATGGCTTTTGTGAAAAGCTAATTTGCAGGATTATGGCTCTGCTCTCCCGTGGGTTCCCGCTGTCTGAGCCCCAGACCCTGGGGAGCCCAGCAGGAAGTGTGAATGAGGAGCGAGATGCATTCCGTGCTCAATCTCCTGCACCCGGTCCCTTTGAAATACCCATCATAAGTAGTCTGCTGGCAGACCCCGTGGTGCAGGCTCAGACAGGCAGTGGCGGCATCAAACATATTTTGGAAGGAAGAAACATGCCTGGGGACCTCTTCCACCAGCCCAAACTTTCTCCATTCTGTATTTCCTCATCTGACAGTGCTTTCCTGCTGAGCAAACTGGACAAATTGTCCACGCAGTAAAGCACTGGCACAAAACTTTGCAGTACAGTGGTGCTGATACTGAAGTAACTTTTATCAGCATCCCAAAATGCTACTGCTGATGCTATTTCTGCTCATGCATCACTATGGGATACCTCCTTCCCCCTTTCTTTTGGCCATCCCTCGTAAAAACTAGCACAGTTTGCAAGTGAGTTCATCTGATCTCTATAGCATGTGGTGTATTGTGGTAGGCGTGGTATATTGTGGTAGGTATGGTATATCGTGGTAGGTGTATTACAGTAGGCAGGTGTATTGCGGTATGCCCTGACTTTGTGCACTATGGTGATGTATTTTGACACAGGATTGCAGAGCAGTGGTTGGGTATAACAGGAGCACGGTGGTGTGCTTGAGCTCTCTCAGCCAGCTGACCCTTTATTCAAAGGCAAACGTTTTTGCAGCCCTGTTGTGTTTACTGTCAGTAAATCTTCGTTCATCAATGAAAACTGTCAGCTGTGTGTGTGTGAGTGTCTGCTTCAAGGAAGGGGCTGCTGGAGTCTACTTGACGTGAGGATGGTTTGCTCTGTGGTATCGATCTCCTGGGTTGATTGGAAGATAATTGTAGGCTGAAGTACTGAAGGCCAGCGTTGCAAGCAATTTGTTTTTCATAAAGGATTGCCAAGACGTGAGATGCTTCAATGCCATAGCAACACGCGTGATGTAACCGCCAGACAGAGAGCAGGAGATGCTTATTCATGAAGCAACCCCTAGAGAGGCTTTCTTGGCATGGAGAACTCTTCTGCTAGTCAGAAACCTCTCACTTTGAATCACCAATATATCTCAGTCACAGAAAAAGTGAGAGACACAAGCTTTGGCTGCAGGGAGATGACAGGCTCTCTGCTCTTCCCTTGCAGGTACTGGCTGACCAACAAGGTGCACATCAAGCGACCCACCACTGGCCTCCTCATGTACACCTTGGCCACTCGTTTCTGCAACCGCATCCATCTCTACGGCTTTTGGCCATTCCCCCTGGACCAGAACCAGCAGCCAGTCAAGTACCACTACTATGACAGCCTGAAGTACGGCTACACCTCGCAGGCCAGCCCGCACACCATGCCCTTGGAGTTCAAAGCCTTAAAGACTCTGCACCAGCAGGGAGCCTTGAAGCTGACTGTAGGGGAATGCGAGGGGGACACGTAGGGCGGCCCCGGCTGCGATCCTGCAGGCTGCACAACCGGGGCAGGACGGGGAGGGGGCAGAAAGGAGCCCAGTGGGGTTGGGTGTCTTTGTTAATGCGCAGAGCAGCGGCACAAATATATATACGTGGTACCTATATATATTGACCTGAGTATTATAACTGTTCGGTGTTTCACCAAGGAACGGGTAGGAGACACGTGTGAGCATCTGGAGGGGCCAGCCTGGGTGAAACCTTGGGTTTGCTGGGCTGGGCCAGGCGTTCGATCTACGTCCATGACGTGTGATGGTGACCTTGGTTTTTGAGGGTATGTTAGGTGATGGGTAGACGTTCAGCCGTTTGTCGTGACTGGTCCGAGGTTGGTAGTTAGTTTGTTCGGCCAAGAGCGCCGCTGCCGGCACGTTCTTGGCTCCGTGCTCGGGGAGGGAAGGGGCAGGGAGCGGGGTGGGCAGGGAAGGTTTGTTGGCGGCTCTCACAGCTCAGAAGCACCAAGCAGGACCCATCTCCTGCCCTGCAGGACCCGGTGCCCAGCAAAGTGGCACGCAGATCCATTCCAAGTGGGCATGTGAGTGGCCCTGGGGGGATGCAGCCTTCGCTGGATGAGCTGGGTGAACAGTTAGGAGGATGCTGAGGGTGAGCGTTGAGGATGGGTTTTCCTTTCCTAAAGAACAACGTAGAAAGGAGCAGAGATGCTGGAATGTGGCAGGAAGGAGGTTTGATGCTGCAAACCAACACCATTAGTATGAAGTGTCTTACTGTGCTCTAGTGTAAGACACTCAACATCTGCCAGGGCTCGTGAAAACCATAAGTATGACGAGCTCTAAATTCCCAAAAGCTACCTGCTAAGCAGCCTGCCTTCTCTCCCCCTCCAAAAATAACTGCTGATAAATCGGCGATGGGCCTGAGACCCAGCCAAGTAGAAAGACCGCAGGACTTCAAGGGACTTTGTCAAGTCTAAATAATTTATTTTCACTTCCCTGCAAGGAGCTAGCACACTGTGCCGTGTTCCTGGAGTCCTGCTCTTGCCTTTCTTTCAAGCTCCAATTAGTTGTTGCTGCGAACAGTTAAATAGGATGTCAGATGGATCTCAATGGGATGCTTGCACAGTAATGAACGTCAAAGAAGTAATTAATCTTTTCCCGTGCTTTTCTGAGAGTCCCTAAATATTAAAAAGTTCTTACAATCACACATTGGCTTTTCTGTAAATTTGGGGTTCTTTTTCTTTGTGGGAAGCAACTACATTGGTCTGATTAGGCCGTTTAATTTTCTGCTTCTATAGCCTCCTCAATTCATCTCCTAATTAGCAACGGGTGTGAAAGTGCAGGTGGGCCCAGGGTTCAGTGAGTGCAATTTGGGTTTAATTTGTGTGTGAGCAAATAACATCGCACAGCCGAGCCCTGGGCGTGTGTTGCAGTGCTTTCCTGGCAAGTTTTCCGCACCTTTGTGCCTCCCAGTACCACTGTGGTTTTGAAGTTTAAGAAGTGTACCTCCTGGGTCTGGTATACTTGATATTGTTTCTTTAAAAGCAAAGTGCTTCAAGTGGTAAAAGGAAGAGCTCTCTTTCATGTTTTGGGATGTAGACAGTATGATGCCCATAGGAACCTCCAGCCTGCTAATTAGTGTCAGATGAAGATGCCGAAGATTAAGGTGTAAGCAACTTTATAGTGGATAAATGTGGGCTAATCTGCCACCGGGGAACGTTTCTTTCCAACTCCAGAAAATGATTGATTTTATGTATGCTTTTTAAACCTGTTTAGGTTGTTGGGTTTTTTTTTTTTTTAAACTTTCTTTTTATTGAGTTTAGTGACAGGATAAAGCTAAATCTGGCTGTGAACCTCTGCTTAAGCTGCTGAGGTTTCCTGAGATAGGAGGAGGCAAAGAGTGAAATTGCAAGGTGGAAGCCATCTGAAGTGTCAAGGAGCATCCCGTGATTCAGGAGTGGTTGTGAAGTCCCTGGTTTGGTACGGCAGGGATGGAGATGAAGGCCCAGGACTGCTGAAGTCAGCTGTTGTGTGGAGGGGCCTGGGCCACGGTACTGATCGCTGTTAGCAAACCTTCTTTTTGAATAAAAATACGAGAAATGAAACAGATGTGCAGTTGTGATGTATTGGTGGGGTAAGAGCGTAAAATACCCTCCCCAGTTAAATAGGGAGGAAAGGGAAGAGAAGGGACCCGTGGCGGTACAAGGCTATTTGTGTGCTGCACTTGTGGCCAACTCAAATCCCTGTTGGGAGTGTGCTTTGCCTTCTGTGTCCAGCAGTTAGCTGGGACCCAGCTTTACCAACCTTGGCCCCTGCCACTGGATCGCTTTAGAGCCTGTTTTGTAGAGGAGAGTTTGGGGACTGGGCTGCTGCTTGCTGGATAACTTCACACCTAAAGCTCGAGGCTCTTCCAAAGCTCAAGGAATGAGCCTGTCGTTACAGACCCTGACGTGGGGCTTGGGCAGGCTGAATGAGGACCCTCCTGAAGGTTTAGCTTGGCTCATCGTGCTGTGATGCGACAAAGGTAGGTACTCACATATATTGATGCGAATGTGACTCTCTCAGGGGATGTCTTGCTCATTACCTTGCATTGTTATGGGGTATTGCTCTGGTGGTCCTTTGCACCATCTATACAGATCTTGATAGAGAGAGATGCTGTCTTTTTGAGCATCACTTCTTTAAAAAAAAAATTAAAGAACCCAATTTCGTGCTAGGGAAGCTTGAAACTATGGAAATTAAAGCTTAAAGCTTTGAGATGGGATGGCAGGCGTGTGGTTTGCTCCAGGGTGCCCTTCAGCATCAAGAGGTAAAACCGAGTGTGTGATCTCCGGTGTGGTGCTTTGTTAACCACACACTGTTCTACCCATTCGGTGTTCCTGTTCTTGTTGAATTACTCACGTTTCATGAGCGGTCTGTGAACACAGTGTCTCTCCAGCTGCAGGACCAGTGAGAGGAGCAGATACCTGAGCAGGCAAATCTTGTGTGTGACATCTTGGGATGGCTCAAATCCCAGCTCCACATCAGGTCATCTCACCGCGGATATTATGACACTCCCAGCTTCAGCTCCAGACTGGAGAGCCCACCACAACCGGGCAATGGACTCCATGAGTTATTTTTCACCGCCCAGATGATTACTCATCGTCTATTTTTGTAAAGAAATGACTGAGAAAGGCTCTGAACAGAGGTCTGAATGATAACCAAAAAATCATCATCCTCTCAAGAGGATGAACTTCTCCCCCAGTATTAGCAATATCAAGGCATTGGGCAATAAGCTCCTTTTCCAGCTGGGAATCGCTCCCGTTCGGCTCCGTTCGATGCACGAGCAAAGCTGTCACATGCCAATTGCACTCATAATCCAGCTGAAGGCAAAGGCATTTAGTTGCTTAACAGCATTTCCAAGCAAATTTAAGAGCAGTTCTGGGGGAATCGCAGTCAACTCCCACTAAACCCTTCCTACACTGATGCTCTCACAACTCAGTGCATGAGCTGAGCACCGCGGATGGAAATACCTCCCATTTGACATAGGCATTCCTAGCACTCAACTCTTCAAACAGCTCTTTAAAACAGAGCACAAGGCAGAAAAGAAGGGTGGCCCTATAAATAAAATTAATAATAATGTTAATAATAAAACTAATAATAAAATGAAATATAGACAATGTACCTGTTGTACAGCTTGGGATGGGAACCCAGCTCTCCTGTAAGACTGCACAGGTGCTGAGTTTACTGTTCTTGTGCTCCAAGCAGGACTGAGCTGTATCTGTTACATTGCATCAATGACAAAAAAAAAATAACAACACAGAGATTGAGCAAGGATTAAGCACTGGGAAAAACAGCACTGCCAAACACCTACAGCCATTCAGATCTTCCCCAAAGCTCCTGGCCAGAAGAAGCCATCTAGCGCTGCTGGAGGAGCGCAGCCAGCAGCACAAGCTAAGCCCTGCTATGTTGAAATGGCAGGCCATCTGATGCCAATCCTGTGCCTCTTGTGAACCAACCCCTCCAGGCGCTGTGACACAGCCCCAGCTGTTTGCTGCTTTGGTTGCCTGGAGAGATCCCTGCAGCGAGTGCCAATGAAGCACTCCGTGTTCTTGCACGGCCTGTGCAGCAAAGGTTAAAGCACGTTATAGGAGTGCAATGGGCTTTGTAACGAGCACTTGGGAAAGCCTAACAAATGGCTTTCTAGAAAATGTTGCAATTTAGGTTTCGGCAGGAGCCACAGAGCAAGGAAAATATTATTCTTGGACCATCAGTCTTGCGGTGTCTTCTGTACAGGTTCCAGATGAGCTTGCTTAGCTGCTCTCGTGTCTGCAAATGACTTTGGATGGGAGGTTGCTTGAAAAGAGGAGCAGTGGCACGCTCTGCTCCTGGACTGCACGTCAGTGTTCCATATGGGTGCAGAGCCAAAGCATATGGACCTGCATCTGTTAGGCAGGCCTGGCCTGGCCCCATGGATGGTTTATAAAGCGCGTAGATTCATCCAGATTTGGGCTTCCTCCAAAGCAAGAAGCGAGCCAATGACTCAAATATTGTGTAAAGCCATTGAAACTAATGGCACTAAACAACAGCCATTTGTCTCCAGTTTCGTTTTACTTGCTGTAAAATAATGAGTTAGTTACGGGGGTGGGTGAATGTTGTGGTGCGGATGGAAGCTTTGAAGGAAGCATGGTTAAAAGAAAACAAAACAAAAATCATCAAATTACTGCAATATATTATTCCCCAGAAGGGAAGCTGTGTCCTTCAACTTCATAACCTGGTATTTACGCTCCATCTGTGATCAGATTTAGAGATTTGCATGCACAATTTAGGAAACTTTCAATGGCAAACAAAAGGAAGCTGAAGAAAAGATTTTTGAAGTTCTTCCATAACTAAGACAATTGTCAGAAAAATTTCCTTGTCCATACTAGCTACAAGCTTTGGACTTGGATTTTTTCTATTTAAAATGGATTGCATGCCCCCAGTGATGCTGGGTGCTGGCATGTCATGCTGTTCCTTGCATCAGGAAGGCGGTGTGTGCTGGGAAACAACCTGAAGGCCAGAGCCTGGCAATGCTGCTTCACTCACCCCCTCCAAGGGCACATCCCTGTGCCCAAGGCCGGACCTCAGCAGCTCCACTGCAGGCACCGTGCTGGAGGACTTGTGAATGTTCCATGGAATGCTGTGGGATGCACGATGAAAGCCGTGGGCAGGCAGTCTGACCGCCGAGGAGACGTGCTATTGTGTCAGCCCCTGGGAGAGTTCATAGCAGCTAGAAAAACCTCTCTCCACTAAAGGAATTAATTACCATGCATGTTAGCTCTGTGGTTTGGGGAAATTACTGTGGCCTGATTTCCTTCAGCGCTTTTATTCCTGGCTGGAGACCAGGGGAGTTGTTGAGGTTGCTGACTTAAGACACCATCACAAATGCCTTGAAACGACGGGGCAGACATTATGGTGTGTAACCTGTGGGGCTCACCTGCCTCGAGTACAGCCTTCAGGGCATTTTTCTGGTGCTTTTATGAGAAGAGCAGGTTTATGGGCATGCCAACCCGCTCTTAGAGTGTCCAGGAGAGAGCAGAAGGGCTGCAATTCCTTGGCTGGAGAAGCCAGGCAGCTCTGAACATCCCATGGTTTATTTTTGGAAGAAGTCATTCTGGTAACTGCACGTGTGAAATGGAATGCAATTAGGGATGGAGAGAAGGTGTTATGTGTGTGGTGGAACAGCGGCCGCTTCCCAGCCAAAGGGATGGAAATGGAGAGCGATGGGGCAGAGCTGCAGAGGTGCTCTGTTCTGTGTGTTCAGTGTGGAACAGGGGATGGAAACGCTCACATCTGTGATGGGTCTTTTATGGTCCTCCCAAGGTTTTAATTAAAAAAGCAATAAAAGCACGGCTATAGGAAACCAGGATGTTTTTATAATCATCTGCTATAAATTTTGTGGTTTTTCGTAGGGGGGAGAAGAAAAATCAAAGCACAATGGTTTGTATGGAGGTGTCAGAGCACTGAGTTCAGATGGAAAAACAAACCATTTCAGAAAGGTTTTGCTGTTGGGAAGCAGCAGTAAGTGCAGGGAGCTCTGAGCCAAGCGGCTGCTCAGCACCGGGCACATCTGGCACAGGGTGTCAGGAATGGGAGCACAGGGTGTGGGGTGTTGGGTTTGGGCTGGGATGGTCCCAGCACGGCTCATAGGATTTCAGCAGGAATATCTGTGGTGATGCAGCACGGCGTGTTTGGTGACAGATGGCTCGAAATGCTTTCTGCAGCACCTGTTGCAAAGGCAGTGTGACCACGGGTGGGAAATGAATGCTGCTGTGTGATGGATGGGAGGTAATGAGGCCCAGAGCGGATGCTGCGGAGCATGCAAGCATTATGAATTTGGGGCAGGACGTGTCTATGGAAAGGTTTATCACCTATTGCACATCCAACTCCTGGCTCCACAGAGGAGCACCCAAAAATCAGACCATATGGTACCAAGATCCATCTAGAGACAAACACTGAACACTCCTCCTTCATGCTGTTGTATATGCACAGAGGAGGGAGAACCTTTGGGGGTGGGAGAACCTCACCGCTTCGCTGCCTTCAGACCTGACATTTGCCTGCACACAGCAATTCTTTTGCAGGAGATGGACCAATAATACCCCAAAATGCTCCTTCTTGTTGGGGCAGACACGCTGTGGTTGGGTGTTCTTTCTGCCCTCCAGGTGCACTCAATGAAAGCCCACTACAAGTAGTTCCCAAGGACCCACGTGTGCTGAGCTTAAAATGGAGATTAGATTCTAAAACTTAACGAGAATCTCTGTGAAAACAGAGGCCCAAGGATAAAACAACAACTGTTAAAAAAAAAAAGAAAGAAGAAAGAAAAAAGCCTGTTGAATACCCATCCAATTAGGGCTTCCAACCGATCCTCATTAAACATCCGCTCCTGACATTTGACAGTGGAGTTTAGATGAGAGCCGTGAAAAATCCCCTTGAAAAGGCTGATTGACGTTTTGCAGAGAAGTGTTTTCATAGGAACGCTAATAGTTTACAAACCCCAAGCTTTCAGCCAACCATGACAAAAACCCTTTGGGCACGGCACTGGCTAAGGTGACCAACTCCTCACAGTGATGTGCACAGGCAGCCCCTGGCCGTGGCTCCCCACATGTACGGTCTTTGAAAAGGAGCATTTAATAAGATACAGAAGCCAGATTTTTTGGCTGAGCTGAATATGGAATCGCCATGGCAACCTTTCTTCGGAGGTGATCCCAGTCAGGTAGCAACAGCAGCAATGAGCAAAAGGTCAGCCCCGCAGGGGAAGATGGGCACTGATGAAGTGCTTTAACAAGACCCGGAGGAGGTGGCATCTCAAAGCCACCCAAAGGGCTCGGACACATCCTGGAAGATGGAGAATTCAGAGCACAGCACTCATGCGGGATGCTCCCAGGCAAGGAGGAGGCATGGCCCAGCAGTGTCACTCCTGCAAGGGCATAGAGAGCCGTGAGACCATGGGGATCCACCACTGGGCACCCGTGCTGCTGGGGAGGAGCTGGAAAATCCTTTACAAATGCGCCTGTACCCAAGGAAAAGCAATAGGTGTGGGAAGAAAACCATTTGAAGTATCATCTAAGGCCAATTGCAAACTGATCTGAGACTTGCACTTCCAGATACCCCGAGGTTCTCCAAGGAACCTTCATATGAAGGACTCAGTGTGATTGATGACAGTGCCCCACTGCTGTTATCCTCACGCCACAGACAAAGGAAAGAGGTGAAGAGGTTTTGCCATAATTTCCACAGCAAAGCCGGGCACCTGAAAACACAGCTTGGTGCTTAACAATGTGGCCAACCACTCAAACACTGCTTTTGGGGCATTGCTGAGTCAGAACGGATTGGTGTTAGTGGCTCTGGGAAGACCAGGGAACAACTTAGTGGCAGGTCCAGAGACAAAACAGGGCTAAAACTCTCACTGCAATAACGTTTAGCAGCAATAGTGAACACAGAGTAGGTGATGTGGGAAATGTCACCAACATCAGACTGCTAAGCAGGACCTCAGCATCTTGTCACAGTAATTAGTGCTGGCAGATGGACCTGCTGCCTCTCCCAGCTGTGGCATGTTCCTGCCACATGCCCTGTGCTGGGCTCTGGGATAACCCGGGACCCCACAGGGGCAGCTCAGACCATGAGGATGGGGCTGGTGGGGATGCATCTCTTTGCTGGGAAGGAAGAGCAGGCTACGAGCTGGTAGCCCTGCAGCTCAGCCTTCCCCCCAAATCACGAAGTTCTCTCAGAGTAATACCTGTGGGAATCCTCCTGTATGCCATCTATTTTTAATTTTGTTATTTTTCACCACTTCTCAGGGTCTTTTTATTTTTCCCAAGTCTTTTGCCTGTAACCACGAGGGCCAGAAGCTCGCAGCCTTTGTTGTCTGCATGAAAGCGGAGCATTTCAAATAATCTTGAGTTAAAGAGCTGTGGCTTCAAAACCCCAACATGTCATATGACCAGGGAAAAAATACGGTGTGAGCTTCCATAGCAGCTCTCCCCATCCCTGCAGCGCTCAGTGCTCACCCACAGCTCCCAGCCCACTCCCAGCCAGAACTTACTATCATCTGCAGCTCTGGGTCAGGACCTTCACACTCAGGAACAGAGGGGAAAATCCTCATGGAGGTCAGCCTGAATGACAGAGAAAGCAGAGGGTTGGGAGGTTTGGGGAGCGTGGTTTTGCTGATTTATTGCTGGGAAGAGAGAGTGGAGCTGATGGTGAGCAGAAGGCCCGCAGGTCAGCACGAAACACCCGCAGAGCCCTTCCCATCCAGCACCGTGTGATCATTTTGTGCCTCTTCTTTCAGAAACGGGGACAAAATGAGCCGTGCTGGGTCAGCCTGCAGTCGCCATTCCATTTGTCACCGCGGCTGCTCTAATTTGAACTAATCCCACTGCTGCTGATGGCAGGGCACTGCCTGCCTCCTGGCTGCAAGCACGCGACGGCAACAGAAAAACAGCCCCTCCTCAGCGTGGTGGGATAATATTTCATAGCATTGCCAAAATGGACCTCGACCATTTATTTTGACAGCTGTAGCTTTAATTATTAACGTGTCGATTTTACAGTGTGCTGGTAAATGGACTGCAAGGCGTTTCATAAAAAAGGAATGAAGCCTCGCCGTGGGCTCGCTGTAATAAAGCAGGAGGGAGGAATGGGAAAAGGCAGTACCAAGGGACCCCTACCAGCAAGGAGATTTGTGAGGAGAAGCTCTTCCTTTGGGAAACCTTGAGAGACGTCGTAACGCTGATCAAAACTTGGAGGTGGGACACACATTTACTCTTTTTCAAGGGAATGGACTGAGTACCAACCATCAGCCCTAGCAGTCCAACCATCAACCTATCACCACCTTGCCCACTCACCACGTCCCCCAGCGCCCTGTCGCTCGGTGGTTCACTGCAGGATGGAGAGGAGCTGTGAGCAGGACAAGCAGTGCTGTTCCACGCCTCCGCAGTTCCAATCCCATCCCACTCACCAGACAGGGAAAGAACATCTCTGCCCTTCAGAGAACGGCGATGTCTCAGTCTTTGCTTTCCTTGGGGATGGAGATGAAAGCCACAGTGTTCACAGAGGAGAAACTGCACAGACGCACGCGCAGTGGGATTTAGAAAGATGAAAAGCTTTCAGCCCGGCCAACGTTTGCTGTGTTGCTGAAATGCTCCCCTGGAATTGCAGTTTGGATGTACCGTGCCTTCGTGCCCCTCCATGAAGCAGATGGCTTTGCTATGGGAACTGAACATTTCATCAGAAGTAGATTTAATGGGAAAATATTCCTGGTTCTCCTGGGCAGGCCTTGAAACTGGTGTGAACTTGAGGATAATTTTACATTTCTGCTGCAGTTCTCCGTTTTCCAACGGAGGAGAACAACAGCAGCACACCTCGTTACAGCTCTTGGAGAGAAATTGCTGGAGAACTTTAACTAAAACCTCACAGCTAGAGCAGGAAGCGTTTGGGGTCTCACCATTCTCTGTGAGGTTGGGTTTGCTCTGTAACTGAGGCGTGATGAATCGGTGCCCATCGTGCAGGCTGTCCCAGGAATGCTGCAATCATTCCTTCAGTATTAGTCCGAGGGGACCCATCACTTCAGAGGTGGTTTTAAAGAGAGATGTGAAATGAGCTGAGACTTAACACTTGCATATCGGGTGCGGATAGGTCACAAACTGAACTGTTGTTTCAGGCAGTGGGGCAGCCTGATCCCTGCAGGCTCTGCTCGTATGGGTGGGTAAAAACACAGCAAGTGGGCAGGGATTGTGCTACAAATGTATGATGTGCTGAGGTAACCCTGCTCTGGGGATTGCATCCTGCCTGTGACATCTCCCTATTCATGGGATCTCCCATTGCCTCCTCCCAGCGTGACCAAATGGAGCTGAAGTCCCTCCAGGTGGTCCCCATGTGGAATGGACACACATGACTGCAGAGGGGACTGGGCCCAGCCCTTTGCAAAGAGGATTAGGAGCAGTGGGGGATGATTGCTATCATTAATGTCAGGAAGCAAGCAAACAGAGAACTCCGCATTCGGTATTTTGACAAAAGCCACGGGGTCTCTATCTGCATTCAAGTTCTACAGAATGCTCTGCAGCGAGGCTTGAAACAACAAGGTAGAATGTTTATGGTACTAATAACTTCTTTAGTTAATGTCAAGGCAAGTGAAGAGGGTTTCTTGCACTTGATCCCTTGTTAAAGCTTCGGCAGTGCTAAATGCTGGGAAGGAGCAGGTTGCACAGAAGGAAGGTTGCGTGCTTTGTGTTTCTAATCAGAGAGAGCTGCTAATTGCACAAAGCTGGCACCGGACTGCTGGTGTCCTGGCTCATAACCTGCACACGGCCTGAAATCCAATGTCAAATATCTGGATCTCACCAATCATAGAACCATTAAGGTTGGAAAAGCCCATTAAACCACCCAGTCCGACTGCTGATCCACCCCCACCATGCCCACTGACCATGTTCCTCAGTGCCACATCCCCATGGTTCTTGCACACCTCCAGGGTCAGTGACTGCACCACGTCTCTGTGCAGCTGTGCCACTGCATCACTGCTCTCTCTGAGAAGAAATTGTTCCTAATACCCAACCTGAATAATACCCTAATATCCAGTTGTGCAGTTTTAAGCCTGGGAAATGTAGGCCACTGATCTTCAGTCTGATCTAGCCAGAGTCACGTCTCAGTGTAAAGGTATCTATGGACACAGCTTTGTCTATTTTTGCCTTACAGGAAGGTAACAAAAGGAATTTTATCATTCCTGCTATCTTTCTAGTATGTAGAACAGGGTCAGCAAAAATAAACCCAAGCCCTGGCAGGTTCTTTTTGTGAATAAAGGAATATGCAGGGTGCTTCATATGCCTTATCCATCTTTTTTAACCAAAGTGCCAATTCCACTGATCCCTTCAGACTTCATCTTCACTGCATCCATCGCGTCACTTCAATACTCCGAGCATCTTTAGCTGTAAGAAATATGAATAATAGCAGCTGGATTTTGTCCGTAAGGTAAAAGGAAAAGCCCTCACAAGCCTGCAAGGTAGGGAGGATGTTTAAAACAACACAAGCCGATTCAACAAGCCAAATGAGGACAGGCATTAGAGACACAGCACGGCTGCACTGAGCACCATTTTGGGGTCCCATATATGAATGCAAGACATTGCAGAGACCGTATCTCATTGCTGTGAAATCTCAGTTGATGTGCAGAGGATTTTCTCACCTCCTGTGGCTCCGGGCTGCTGCTGTTTCTTTGAGTTCTTTCCTTGCAATGAGTGCTCCCAGCAGTGCTGGGAAAACTCATAGCAGCAGTGGCTGCAGCCCACACTGTGGCTGTGGGTGTAGTAATGTGCACATATATATTGGTGGTGATGCAATCCTCGTGTTACTGCAGGGACAGCAAAAGAAAAGAAGCAAAATAAAGTGTCCACCTCGTGAGAATATGACAAGAGCTCATCAGCCAGGCACTGGCTGCATGCTAAATCCACCTCCCCCTATCTTTCAGCAGCACCTCAGCTGGATTTAGGGCAGGAACCCTTCAGAAGTGCTCAGCACACTGAAGCCTAATGCAGGCTGGAACTCCTGTGGGCGCTCTGCAGTCCCACACCGACTGATGAGAGCTGGCCAGCAGAACATGCCAAAGAGCTGGGTGGGTCCATAGGGTGAGATGATGTAAAGCACTGCCCATGGCAAGGGGCAGGGTCCCTGATGACCTTCATGCTGGCAAAGGCTGCAGAAATCATAGAAAAACTCAATCTGGAAGGGACCCGTAAGGATCATGGAGTCCAACTCCTGGTTGAATAAATTTGTCCTCTGCGCTTTCCTATCTCCATCCCAACGGGGCTTCCAATAAGATCTGCTTTGCTCTGTGCTGAATAGGAGCAGCTGTACATAGGGGCTCTCTGACTACACACACTATGCATTTTTGGGGAGTGGTCAAAGAAGTGGAGTGAAAAACTCAGTGCTGCAAAGGCCCCCATGGCTGACACCTTGTTATTTGTATTCTGCATGCAAGTTTTCTATGTTTGCACACATTTACATTAAAGTTTAATAGGCTTCACTGAAGTATTTTCAGGTTCTGCGGAAAAAACAAAATGCCAAAGGAAGCCTCAGACTCCGGGTTCCTAATGTCCTTGTTCAGATTTCAGCTTTTTAGATGGTACATCAAAAAGGAACATAACGAAGCTGCTATTATTACTAATGTCTTCCCCATTATCCGAGTTGCAGGGAACAATTAAATGGCATCAAAGACGTGCTGTTACGCTTGGGTACACCACCAGGCTGCAGCCTGATTCACCTCCTATCTGCTCCTGCTCTTCCCCACCTGCTCCTCGTCAGCAGGCAGAGCACTGCAGCACTGCTTCCAGTGAAAACTTCAAATGTTTGGAGCTCCTTTCAGAAAAATAAAATAAAACGTGTGCTGAAAGTATCACCCCCTGGGGGAATTTGCCCCCTAACAGCAGCAGCCCCTTGGTGCCTCCGGTCTGGGGCAAATTGCACAGCGGCTCTCACATGATGCTGAGAACCCCGTATCAGCCTTGAAGTGAAAAAGCTGAAATTCAATCAGTGCACAAAACTCAGAACCTTACAGCCCACACCTGCACCTCTGCAAGCTCTGGTTTTGATTTGCAGCCTTATTCCTCCACCTGGGTCTGAATGGTGAGGAGTAGGATGGGAGAGGCTCCTGACCAAGGAGGGCAGCTGGAGGCCATTGGGTCGTTGATGGGATGCTGCTCAGGGCCCAAAAGTTATAAAGGGCACAAGCAGAGGACTCAGTACAGGTGGTGTAGGGATGTGGTGGCGTGTTTGTTAGGGGCTTGCTCATGGATCTCCAGGGGTCTCCCAGAGATTGGTAAGAGAAGGCTGGAGGTTTTTTTCCTATTTATTTAGGGGATGAAATGTCTGAAAACTGAACTTTGATGTGGGCAGTGGTTGAGTTGTCTGTGATTTCCTGTAGCAGCAGCGTGGGATGTGAGGGTGGGCAAGAGATCTGTGCTTGGTCTTTGGTTTGTGTCTGCTGCTAATGGTATCTGAAACATAAAATACCCAGAGGTTGTGAGCCTGAGTGTGGCAATGGCAATTTGGAGAGTGAGTACTGGGTGTGTTAGAGCATGTTTTTGTATGGCTATGGGCCTGTGCTATGCTATTGTAGGCTTTATTGCAGGCAGGAGGGGGAATTGATATATCTGAAGTGCTGTGTTCTGTATTTGACATCTAACGTGGTGTTGTGAGCTGTCTTGTGTGCGTGTGGGTATTTGCTCTCACAAAAGGCTCCTGCCTGTTTGCTTTCTTGCTAATGAGATATCCTCACTCATTTCTTTGTTACGCCAGCTCTCATTTAGAGCTCTTTGACACGAGCAACCATTTTTCTGTGAAAGGCTGAGATCATACGGCAGGATTATGAATTTACTCCTGAAACGTCCCATTAATAAATGATAAAGTGTTTATAAATATGCAAAATAGATTATTAGTCAATTCTACAAAATCTTGGCTACAGGAGCATAAAAGTGTGCCCTGCAGCTTGTATATCTATTATAAAAAAGAGGAAGAAACTATAAAGAAATCCAGGCTCCCTTTCTAACTTCCGAGCAGCAAGTGCTGAATAATTTACTTCTGATAGTGATTATGTTAAAAGCAAATCATTTGTTTCCTTGAACAGCTGCAAACAATGTGCTGTAAATATATGATTTTAAAAATGGTATGCATACACAGAGGGACAAAGGAAGTTGTTCATCTGAACAGCTCATTAAATAGCAGCTCTTCAGCATGGGGCTCCCCCAGTCCATGGGTGCCCTGAGAGGTACCATTGCTTTCTTTAAGCTTAACAGGCTTTGGGAATGCTAATCCTGCTTAAATAGACCTGACTTCAGCAACAGGAGCTCAGACTGGAGGGTTGAGTGAAGTCCTATTTAATTTGGTTGCTGTCAAGGCAAAGGATGAGCCATGTCTGCTGTTCCATGGAGGCCTGTCCTTGGCAGCTGGTTGTTGCAGCAATGGTTTGACCATTTCTCCAAAAGAACCCGCCATATCTCTCCTTTGCTGGGACTTTATCTATGAGGCCATTGCTAGTCCATAACTGTTGGCAGGGAGGAGCAAAAAGGCAGGGACCCCCTCATCCACTTCCTGGCGCTGACAGCATTTGCTCACTGTCAACACTTTGAAGTGGTCTGACCTCCTTAAAAAACAAGAAAAAGTACTTTAAAAGCCTCTTTTTCCTGTTCACCTGAGAAATATTGTAACACTGGTGGGCTCTGTGCCTTTAGGAGTCCTTAAGCAAGGAGTGGGATGGAGCCGGGTGATGGCAGACACTGCCCAGAAGGCACTGCTGAGACAATGCTGCTGACAGCTGGGCAGAAATGAAGTGGGGAAATGTCAAATGTTCTTGACCTGAGCTAAACCTTCACGAATTGAGGGCAGGAGGCGAGAGAAATGTCTGTAAAGAAGAGCTGCTTTCCAGCTAAATATATTTGTACCAGGGCAGAGGCAGTCTGGAAACTGATGGCAGCAGGGGGGAATAGCTTTGGGGGTGTGAGGGCTTTACAAGTGATGTCTTGAGGAGCTGAAGATGATTTGAAGCATTTTATTCATCTTCACTTATCAGCAGCACTGTGCTTATTCTGAGCTGGCATCAGGGCTGATGAGGAACAGCCACATCAGCCCAGATTGCTTCGTATCTCCTCTAACAGACACAGGGTAGCACAAACACACGCATTACCTGGCACAAAATACAGCCATGTTCAATCTTTCTGTACTGCAGCTGTTTGATTTCAGTGGTTTCACCCCCAAGGGCTGGAAGGAGGAATCCTAATTCAAAATCCTTGGGCACCTTTGTGCCACCATCTTCCTATCAGGTTGTTGGTTTAGAGAAAGTTTTGAGGCTTTTCCATCCTCTCCCACTGCTAACTTGATGCCTGTTAACACATGGAGAACTGCATCTGAAATGGTAATGCCATTTGCTTTTTAGCTTTAACAGCAATGGTCACTCATTCCGTACTGTTGTTTTTTCATCAGATGGAAGTGCTGCTTTGAATTAAACTCAGCTCATTGAACAAGCCCTGAGCAAACGGTCATTAGAAAAGCAAACCAAGTGGGAATGTGGTTGGTTGAGCTCAGAGGAGCAAGTGTCTGCTGGAAACGAAGGCTAGGAGAGTTTCTGGTCTCTTAGAAATTGGTAATTGCCAGCTGATAGGAAGATCAACTGTCTTCAATGATGTTTCTGTGCAGCCTAGTTACAGACTACTTGGTCTTAAGCAATTAGAGCTGTTTCTGCTTCATACTCTAATAGAGCTCGTTGTCAGGCGTAATTCAAATTATCTCAGTGCTAAGCTAATGTCTCTTTGATAGCACTTGCCAAACATCGCTGACAATTTTGTACTTTTAAGTATCAAGGCATCCAAAGATCACTGACAGACACAGGAGGGGCATCCCTCCCTTCTCCAGCATTATAAATATGTATTGAGTTAACCTCACGCTTGGGTACAGACAGTGGCTGCCAGTGAGAGCAGTACCTTGTATGAAGGTAGCAACACCACGTCCAGCAAAGGAAAGGTCGTGTTATACCTTGGTCTGTGCAGAACTCTACCAGAAATCAAAATAACCTGTTAAGAGAACCCATTTAAAAAATATATATATGAGGACGTGTCTTGTAGCTTCAAGTTTCTCCCATGTCAAAATTCAGAGAAGGCTAAAATGAGCATCCCCTTTCTGCCCAGAGCCCCAGCTGCAATCATCTTTATCCAACTCCAGCTTTTCAGCCCTTAGCTAAGAAATTACACCAGATTTTTGGTCATTTATCTCCCACTTGAGTTCTCATCAGAAAAGCAAGTGTGTGCAGATTGCAGCTGCTGCTTTTCATTTGATCTTCCCTTCTGCAGTGTGCACCAAATAAGGGAGCTAGTCCTGTTTGAGCACAGCTGGGTTAGGTTGGTGTTCCTCTCGGTGGGTCAAACTTCCTACAAACACCAGCTTTGCTGCACAACAGCTGGCTCATGGCTGAGGCCTGATTACATTTTGATACGCACGTTGAATTGGATTTAACTTCACTTTGGCAGGATGTCATTCAAAAGGCACTGGCTGGTTGGCAGCTGCTCATTGTCTACAGCACTGAATTAGTCTGACTATGAAATAAGGCATGAAGACATCAAAGCAGGAGCAACTCCGGAATGTGGGAAGAGGCAGAACTGACTCATGCAAGGGACACTGGATCAGACTGTCCCATAACTAGCAGCCCCTCCTCACTTTATATAAACATAGTGCAAGAGGAGAAGTCTTCAGAGAGCTTGCTCATAGTCCTAAAATGAGCATTAAATCCCCACACGCCTCACTGCCCTGATGCTTGTCTCTAGCTCTTCAGCATCTCGTGTGTCCTAAAAGCCACAAGGCAGAATTGCTTCAGATTGGGAACAGGGACCCACGACCCAGCTGGAAGAAGCCTGCCCACTGCTGCCATGCAGTCTGACCACCCCGGGGAGGGGAGATGGCTCGGTTCACTCCACTTGGCTCATAGCCTGGGACAACGGGGCTGCAGTTTGTGGGTTTGATGCTGCTTAACGAGGCTGGAACCAGCAGTACTGATATCTTCACTATAGCAGAGATGTTTGCTTTTTGAATCCAGATGTCAATCTAGCGTATTGATAGGGAGTCTGTGTGACTGAATGTATTTCTCTTCTGTGCTGTCACAACCAGTTTCTCTCCTTGTCACGCTCTGGTTCAGGCTCACTGTACGAAGGGACAAGGCTGTGTGCAAGGTGCTCTGAAGATCAGTGCACTTCAACAAATGACAAACCCCTTCCCACCCCCTCCCCAAACACAACAGCACAAGGAGAGGTTTCAAGAACATGTTTAATGATGGCAGTTTCTACTGAAACGTGAGATGTCCATTCAAACTTGTCTTACCAATTTTTCTTATTTAAAAAAAAAAAACAACAACTTTTGGTCACAACAACAAATTCTCTTAAAACACTTAAACAAAGTTCAAGCAATTGCACAAAACAAAATGCATGGTCCTGATAACTCCTCACACAAAGACTGCAGCAGCAGAAAGCCATGTAACAAAAGAAAAAAACCTTAATGAAAACCATGGTGTGCCACCCTGCAGAGATTATGCCACGTACAGTGCTTTAGAGGGAGCAGTAATGAACAAAATGTTCAAATGCATTAGCAATTAAGTGTTCATTAGACTTCTACAAGTCGTTTGGAGCTTAGGATAAGCATTGACCTGTGTACAAGTTAGTGTGCTGAACAAGTTTGCAGTCATCTCCACATCTTCCAGGGAAGGGAAAAATACTACCTGTGCATTTCTGCCTTAATCCTGCAGGCAAACATGGCACGCTGACTTCTGCAGTTGGAGTAACGAAGCTGTGATTCTGTGCAGGGTTTTCCTCCGCAGCACAGCATGCACAAAGAGGAAAGCCTCTAATTTGCTTGCTCTGTTTGACTCTGCTACTAGTCAGTGGATTTTTGTAAGCAGTGAGCAAGCTGCAGGCAGACATCTGTAATAATGTTTCTTTTCATTTTCTGTAACAGAAAAATGCCTTTAAAATGCTCTTGAACAAAGCAAGCTCGACTATGCAACACAAAATAGCAGCAAATACTAAGAGACAATCACAATCAGATTAAATCTGCACTGTAAGATGCACAGAATGTTAAGGTAAAACATTCATGTAGTGGTTAATGGTTATTCCTTTCCAATGAAATAGATCTACCTGAACAGTCCAAATTATTAAAACTATGTTTTAAACTAATTCCTACAATTAAAAAAATATTCTTATATATACTATTAGATGAGTCACATCAAGTGCTCTTAAAATCTTAACTAAATATAGCTATAGAATATTTAACTAGACAATTTAAATCACATACAGCAACTTTTATAGAGGTAAACATTGCCTCACATTTGCAACAGCAACTGAGCAACATCAAACAAAGAATTCAGGTTATTTTCATGACCGTGAGCAGTGGGTGAGGTCAGCCTTTTATTTTGACCAAGTAGCTGCTCCCCCCCTCCCAGCACTCCTCAGCTTATGGCACGTCGTTTGGGACCTCTCTGAGGGGCAAGCTGAGCACCTCTATTTTCAACATCTGAAATGCTTGGTCCCCATCCACCACTGAGATTTGTCCATGTTATAAAACAGTGGGGTTTTTAGCCACAAGCAAGTGGAGCAGATGGCCTCTGCCAGCTTAACTCTGCAAGTAACCTGAAGTTGGTGGAAATAATTCATTTCAAGAACTGACTTGCCCTTGGAAAGAAGTACCCTTTATGCTCCTCTCATCTTTCTTCTTTGTCACCTGGTCTTGCCCCTCTTTTGTGCAAGGAGGCTTTATTCCCTCTATCCCCACCAATTCCAGGATGCCTGATGCTCAGCTTAATGAATTTGGCAGAAGTGTGGACATGAACATGTTGCCATGGTGTCTGCTCAGAAAGCACAGCTACTGCCCTTCATCACCTCCTTCAGCAAATGCAAAAGGAGCTTTTAACCTAGCTTTCCTCTCAGCATCGCCACTTCTTTGACTTAAGAAGGATTCTACCTATCTAAATTTAGTTCCTGCTTTTCAAAGTACTTTAGTCCTGAAGAGACATGCTATTTCCTTCAGAATCATCCAGCCTGAATCTCAAATCTGCTTTACCAAAGTGGGGAAAGATTCTCTGGCTTTCATCTCAATCTGCAGCACTGCTCAACCCACCAGTACTTACATGTTATACCATCCTGGAGACAGCCTGCTTGGCCCCATCATCAGTTCCTCTACTCTCACTTAGTAGCTGATATAAAATATTGCTTAGTAACAGTACTGTGGAATGACTCAAATTCATTCCATGAATGAAAATAGCAAAGCATTTTTATATTGCCTTGATGACTAATGGTAATACGACAGTCTCCCATGGGATTTTTCCATGCCGGTTGAGTGGGATGTTTGCGAAGCCTTTGCTAAGTCAGAGTTACAGAAAGCAAGCTATGGGAGCTACTCTTATGAAAGCACAAGGCTGCTGGGGAAAAGAAATTTCCCTTCTCCTCCTCTTACGGACTGCAGGGCCCAAGGGAACCATGCAGAACCAGCATAGGTTATGGTATCATGACAAAGCAGCTTAGTGTTCTCAGCAATCATCAATTCCACAAAAAAAAAAAAAAAAGGCAACTCACTGCAAGGATGGTTCTTTGCCAGATACTCTGCAGTCTCCTTGAAGGGCTGTAACTGTAGGAGTAAGTCAAGCAAACAATGGGACAATCCTAAAATAAACAGTGTGGTTCCCAAGAAAAGCAACGTTCTCCAGGCAGCTTCAAAACCCAAAGTACGAAGGTTTCAAGGGTGAAGCAAATGAAGAGTAAACGTGTCAAAGAGAAATCTGAGCTGCATCTGTGGTTACTCTAAAGGAAAACCACAACGTGAAGAAACAAAACCAGTTAGGCTTGCCTTTTCTAATGACTGCCTGGAAAGCATACATGCTTGTGGTTTCCTTAGCCTGATCCATCCAGATGCAGCTATCTCATTTTGTTAGTGTCCTCCCACAGCTCTGACCTCTGCAGCGTGAAGCATAGCAGGGAGTAATGGTTCAAAATGCATCCTTGAGTTTAATGGGATTTGCCAAGCAGGTGGTAAGGGAAAACTTCCAGTTTTTTACAGATTAAGATCACTTATATAAAGCTTCCGTGAAATATAAGTAGTGGTCTTTCTGCAGTCAAATCATTCCATGTGAGGACTTACTCTGCTTAGAAAAAAGGTAATACAGATGATTGGTACACAAGTTACAGTAAGCATAGGACACACAACAGTACAAAACACTTTAACTCCCCGTGGAAGGGCAGAAAATTACAAAAATATATCTTTTTTTTAATCCAAGATTGTTGTAGTGTAGGGCATGTCTGATTCCTCCTATTTCCCTGTGATCTCATTTATTGTTGGTCTGATCAGAGCTCCTAGGGACAATGAAAATGTCATTACGAAAGCTTAGTGCAACTATAATGTTTAAAAAATCAGTAGCAAGTCAAGAAAATTTTCTGCATGAGTCAACCTCTCACCTTTTTCCCCTTAAAATCCTATACTAAACATAGTACGGCATTTTAACATGGCTTACATTTTTACCACCTAAAGTCACAAGTCACTTCTGTAAGGCCAGAAAGAAAATACCCTTCTTAATATTTAAATGTATGAACTGTTCTACAGTGAGCAAAGTTTAACAGTGACTAAAGTACTGAATAGGGAAAATGAGTCCTTGAGGCAGCTTGATCGAATCTTCCTCTTCTTCCTCCTTCTGCAAAACTTATTTAGACCATAATGAGCTGCAAGTTAGTACACAGGGCTGTATCTTGTCATGCTTTAGTGACAAAGCAGTCCTCTTAAAGCAAGAGACAGCTGAGTTGGCGAGGAGGAACTCCATCACTCCAACATAGTGGTCTGGAAACCAGGGAACCTAATGGTGACATTTTGGTCGGAAGATTTGTAGCCTGCCATATAAACAGCACCTCGAGGAGATGAGGCTTGGTTTGGTTGTAATGCTGCAGAGATGAAAGCCTCCCCTTTCACAGTTATGGCTTCAGCAGGTCCCTCAACAGCAGAATGCCACCTGGCAGGGCACCAGTGCTCCACAGAACTGCTCTACCTGGAAAGAAGCAGGGGAAATTAGTGCTTATGTAGATTTGCAATTAAATAGCTCACAAACAGAGATGAGAACTGATGTGCATGGGATGGGGAAAAAAGCCTCAAAGGCAGTGTTATTCACTACTGCTGTCAGTTCCCTCCAGCAGCTGATTTCCACGTTGACAATGGACACTGATATGAGGTTACTGTTATGCCAGGAGAAGGCAGACCAAGCAAAGGAAAAGAGCAGCACACCAGACAACCCCTAGATTGTGTGGTCAGCACTGTGCAGGCCAGAGCAGGGAGTGTGCTCACAGAAGGAGGTTCCTATATCACTGCACACAGAATAACATCTTGGATCTAACAGATTTTTTCACATCAGTGCAGCCCCTCGCTAACCAGCACGTGTGGATTGTTCACCTTGAAATGGATTCTCCTGCTGACTCCCTATTGCTTTAACTGCTTCAGGATTTAATGACTAAAGACAAAAAAGAGAAAAAAGTCTTAATACAAACTTGTTATACTGTCGTGCACGAGGTGAGCACCTTCTCATAGGACTGCACTGCCTGCATGTGATCAGCTGAACTGGCCAGCAGAATGTGGTGTGCTCTGTAACAAGTGTGAGGGAAGAGAAACTGTCCTTCAAAACCCAAGCAGAAAGTGCTTTCTAACTATGTATTTCCTCCCCTGCTGCAGATCCACAGGAAATCATAAACAGCAGCATCAAAGCTTTGGCAACTTGCTGTATTTATGGCAAGCAGCTGACTGAGTCGGTGATTTGCACCCCCTTCAGATGAGGGTAAATGATACACCTCCATTTATACTCAGCCTGTCACTGCTGCTAGAAAAAAAAATTTAAGCTGCTACAAACCCCAGTGCAATTCACCTAGCATCATCCATAAAGGCCAGAGGCTTTCACTTGCCAAAAATCCATTACAGCTGCTCCCTTGAGAGCAAACACGCTGCTTTAACAAGCAGACAATGCCCCGCTCCGTTCAGGGCTGCACACACAGTTAGGATCTGGAAAAGATGTATTCAAAGAGAAGACACCAATATTGCAATCGTATATTTTACAGAGAGACTCCCAGAAGACTGGAGCACATCAAAGCTGAGCCCCGCAACGGTGATGAAGATGTATTCACACAGTTCAGTGCTATCAGCACCTGAAAAGGGGTGAATCCAGAAATAATGCGCTCTGCCAGCCCTTTGATACAGCACATCTTTCCTCTAAAACGTCCCGCAAGCTCTCCAAAGCCCTTTAGTCCAATGATGAGTGCATAAATGTTACTGACCTCTTCTCTCTGCCTGCCACCACTCCCTGCACATAAATCTTTCCGCTTTCAAGAGCGCTTTGGAAGATGCATTCCTAAAATGCTTCTGTGCTTTGTTGGTACTGCTGCTGTTAGAGGGAGAGGTGGCAATCCACGTGGAAAACAAACTGAGACATTTCACTTAGCTGACAGGAGGGACAGAAGCTTCAATCTGCCCCGAGAAAAACTTGTGGCTTTCTTTCGGTTCTTATTTAGGAGTCAGACATCTGGGTTGGGAAAATTCCAACTCTGCTATTTAAATTCTGAGCTCTTCCTTGACTGCGGGCTCTCGCGTGGCGCATCTCAGCCTGGACTCCAAAGGCTCCACAGGAACAGTTGTGAAATTCACCCAGCTGGGCCCAGCAAGCACAGCAGGAGCAGAATGCACTGCCTCAAGCAGCTGCACTTCAGCAGGGAGAGGAGATGCTGATCTCCCAGATTACTGAAGTGCTTTCAAAGTGTTCGTGTACAAGGTACCACAGAATTTATTCAGTGCTTGTTTTGCTTTTTCTATTGAAGCTGACAAGGAATCCCCCAATGAATGACGCTAGAGTTAATAAGCTTAATAACCTAACAATTTTAATTACCTTTTCAGAAACTGGTTCTTTTTGCAACTGTTCTAATCTCTTTTTCTCTTATTACTTAAAGCATTCTGCCTGCATTGTGATGAGGGATGAATGAAGTTTATTGGGGGTGTTTGTCTGTCACCTATTCCCTTCCTTTACTCTTCTTGAGTATCATGCAGTCCTATCGTGTAGGAGATCAGAAAATCTGTGTATCTTTCTTTCAAGAAGGCGAAGGAAACTGCTAATATAGCAAATAGGAGAGGAACATTTTAAAATCAAGACCTACCAATGGGATGAGAAAGCACAGCAAAGGATGGGATTTAGCTTTCCATTTAACTCATTTTCCAAGATGTAATCCCATCATAAAACATGAAAAAATACCTGACAGGTAGAAAATGATGACCAGTAATGTTGATATTGTCCAAAATCGATAACTTTCAGCTTTCTGCAGCACAGATTGAATCGGGGATCAAGAAATAAGCATTCTCTATGTTCAGTTTGCTTTCTTTGTGTAGCTCTGTAATAATTTCAGAAAAATTCTTCCACTTTTTATCCCAATGTCTCATTCAAAACCAGAGCAAATACACCAAAAGCTATCCTACATACTAAAGAAACATTCCCATGAAGCTTTTCAAAGAGGTGCTAATATCCAAGTGATTAGGCATCTTTGCACTGTGACAATCTCTGATTTACACTTTCAGCCTCTTGTCAGAGGCTGAAATTGTGCTCTCAGGATTAGAGAAGCCATTGACAGAACCATTTCCTCTGCTGCAATAAGATTGCAAAAGGGGCATCTAATCCAGCACCCTTGAGCTTCTGTGTCTGACAGAGACAGGTAGTGGGTGGCTTTTGCCTCCGTGGAAAGGATTGTATTTGGTTGAGATGTGAAGTGTCTCATTAGCTTGCTTTATGGAAAGAGACAGGTATTCCTTGGCCCCACGGAAGCAGAGAGTGGGGGATCTATTGGGAGCCCCAAATTTTAGAGCCTCCTCAAAAAAAATGTAAACACCTTCATCCAGCAGCCCAATTTACACTGCCTGCTGTTCTTTGATGCCTCACGTAAGGCTGCAAACAAATACTTGCAAGGACAAAGCATGAAAGGAAAGAAAATTAGCTGCATGAGAACAATTGGAGAGGTATATGTGGCTTCTCCCCTGTTGCTGCCAGACATCAACTGCCTTTTAATTAGGGCTGTTTGCATTGCATGGGGGACGTGGCTCAGAATCTTAATTACTCCCCCAAACACAGACATGTCAATGTGTACCTCTCAACAATCTGGAAGGGACCCCAAACAAACCAGCCCAGCGTCCACCCCATCATCCTCAGCAAAGACTTAAGCTACAAACTCGAAATGAGACTCTCTGTGAGCTGTTTATCAGCTTGAGAAATATGTCAATGCTGAAGTAATATACTTAGTGTTATGTACAGGAGGCACCTAATGTCGTGGTAATCCAAGGTCAGCACTTTAGGAATCCCATAGCTGCCATGCAGGTAGCAGTCCTATGAATCTAAAAGCACGTAATTGTCTTAGAGCCCACGAGTAACATTTGTGCTGAATGATGCTCGTACTCCATTGTGGCCCTACTGCATTGCATTTTGGAAACCTCATTCCATTTCCATGATGTTTTAAATATATTTATGGTGCTTTCCTTGTGGAAAGCATTGGGCAAAGGCCATAGCAAGTCACAACTTTCTGGAGAATGGACTCTTTTCCTTGTACTTTTACAGCCTTTAAATCCCCAACGAAAAGCTCTGAAGAATATAGCTAATTTCACATGACTTTCTGGAGCCAGGAAGGCTTCAAAAATTCTAGGTTTCAGTGACAGAAAGTTGGTTTCTGCAGCAGATGTGGTAGCACATATGTTACAATACTGAGTGATGTGCCCAGCCAATAGGCTTATCTTTTCCTACCAGCATGACATGAGGAAATAAAGAATTAAAAAAAAAAAAAATCAGAATGACACCTCTTGGTCAGCCATAGCTCTGCACCCGCAGATCCTCCCATATCACTGGGCTGAATGAGGTTCAGCCTCTCTGAAAGCAATCCCTGGGATGGTGCAGTCACAGAAGCGCTTTATGTGAAGCAGCACCTTGCCAAAATCCCCACGCCAGGAACTGGTAGCATAGACAGGGGCCAGAAGTCTGTTGTACTACAGGCCAAGCGAGTGCTGCTGCTAGGAGCTTGATTGAATAAATCCAAACGACGGATAGTGACTGCTGGCAAGGAGGCACCTTCATTTGAATATAAAAATAAACACATAAAAGAGAGCACAGTACATCCTAGCCTGTGGGTACTTGTCAGGAGGCACCTGTTGCTCCTCTATCCCCTTCACAACTGCTTCCAGGTTGCTCTGGTTCGTTACACACTGCTGTAGTTTAGCTAATGAGCTGAGACAGCAACATCATGCCATTTCTTATGCAACAGCCCAGTGACAACTGTGAGGGTTCACCTGATGTGTTTGCACTTTTTTTGATATAAAGGAGAGGGGAAGCAGCTTTCCTGCTGCAATAATTAACAAAGGTTCCTTCAAATCTGCAGGCACTTGCTGAACACCTATAACAATCCTATCACTCCAGTTATGTGGGTACTCACATATATTTATAACTCCTTTTAACCACGGGCAGGCATTAGAGATACCTCTCTTTACATGATCTTGCTGGAATCTGCCTCCAGCTGCAAACAAAACAAAACAAAAACCTTAGGTGGCAAAAGTTAACTATTATTCTTTGATGGGGTGGGGAATTCCAGCTTCTACCGGGTGTTCTGTTAATTCACCAAGAATCGAGGGCACATCTGAGACGCCTACTTATCTTGACACAAGTGCTACAAAGGACTTCTTGACTAGTTTAGGGGGGGATTTTGGTGGACAAACTTGGTATTGCGTGGATGCAAAGATCCTTTACTGGTTAACAGGAGACAGGAACTACTCAAGATGTAGTCTCTGAGAGGCACAAAGGTATCAGGAAGCAAATGTATCTTCAAAGAAGCTTTCTGATGCTCAGTCCTGCTAAGGAGATGTCTGTAAGATGATATTCCCCTCTAGACTGAGGTAGCACTGTTTGAGCTCGAACTGTATGCTTAAAACAGCAAAGACTTCAGGAAATATGGAATTTAATAGCTGTTGTACTGTGGCAGAAAGGAGGAATTCCCACAGATGAAGAGAGGACAGGTTGGCTAAGAATCAAAACCCCCTATTGTCTCTGAACAGAGCATCACACAAGGTGAGATGAGCCATTTACTGCAAAGGAACCCACGAACACTAAATAGCTTTTGGGAAAGTATCAGTACAGCATGTGCTCCAGGGGAGCAATGTCAGATTACACGACTCTCATGAGTCAGAGACTTTCCAGCATGCTCTCCTCTTTGTTCATCTAACATTTTACTATTAGATATCTTATCCTGAAGCACTGCCATGATGCAGAATCTTCTGTTCTCTGTCTTTGGAAAATCCCTCTGATGCTGCTACCATAAGGTCACAGAGAAAGTTCTCAGTTATTTCGGCTTAGTGAAGAGGAAGCAGGGCAGAAGACGGAGGGCTGTTGAAGGAGGCTGTGGTGAGATAGATTTCTTCAAGTTTAACAAAGCCTGGGTCAAACAAACTGCATGAAGAACAATACAACCTGAAATTATTACTGTAAACACAGAACAGCGACAGGGAATGGCAATAGGATGTCAAGGACTTAAAGGAGCCTTCTAATTCAGGCACTAATTACTTATGTTTAGCAACATGACTCATGCCCTTCATTGTTTTGAAACTTCCAACTATAGCCTGACTTTTACAGAGAAAGAATGCAGTTATTTTGATAATGACCAGCAGAACGTGTGGTGCTGTGTGTTTTAGATGCTGGCATACAAGTGCTTAGAACAAATATGTCGTTCCCCTTTCTAAAGTTAAGAGATGGGCAACTTGAGTGAAGTCTGATTATTTTCCAATTAGGAGTTGTCAAGATCTCCATTTTTATAATTAGAAAAGCTTATTTCAGCCAAAGAGAGACAGATTTTAGAGTAGGCCATATTTGGTTAAGAATGCAACTCAAGTGCTGCATATTGCTGGATGCAAATAAAAATAAGAGGTGCAGATACCCTCATGCCATAAATCAATGTGCAACATCATTACATGCTGAGTGTCTGCAATAAATCTCAGGTCCAGAATAGGCACCAAAAGGTTTGGGTTGTCACATTGCTTCTGTGTCAGAAGAGACAAACACATTTAGGGAAAGTTTGTTGCTAAGGGATAACTGCTGCAACATTAGGGAGTGACCACAGTCCTTTTTCTGTCACAGAACAATACCACAGCATATCCGAATCCAGAGGTCAGTGCAGATTTGCCACTGTTTCCTTCCCTATCATACTGCAATAACAGTGCCTGGAAAAGCAGCCCTTGACACATAGTCCTCTATCTAGAATGTGTGTAGGCACTGTGAGTGTGCAGGAATGATTGCCGACAACTGCTGGAGAGGGGAAGTTCAGTCTGTTAAACCTTGTTAGCTATGTGGGGCATGTGTATCCTACTGAGCTGCTCTGCAAAGGAAAGAGGAGGGCAGAGAGAGCCTCAGGGTAGCAAAGTGGTTATTATAAGAGAAGGAGAGTACGGAGCAGATGTGTGCTGAGAAACTAGGCACAGGAGCTGTAAAGGAGAGTGATAAGGCTCAGACAAAGCAAAAGGGAGACAGTGATTGCCTCATCTCTGTCAAGGAGGCCCAGTGGAGAGGAAAGAACAACCTTTCCTAATAAGAGCTCAGTAGCAATTCTGACTGGATGGGCTTGCAGCCATACCTGTATTTCACATCAAACACTGTTGAGTCTTCATCCTCATCATCTTCTTCATTGAGAGGAGCCATTTCTACCCGCTCAGCTGGAGTGGTGATTATGTCATACTTCCTGGTCTTCTTAATCCTCTTTCCTGACCTGAAACAACAGAGGTGGGGAGGTTAAGGCTCATGTCTATACAGTATTCCTTAGAGGATAAAGCTGTTTCCTGTACACACAAGCCCACCAACAATCAATCACCGGTCTGTTAGAGACCTCCCCAGACATAAAGGCCATGGAGCCAGTCTGCACCCCGCCCTCCTGCTGCCTTTCCAGGGCTCCCATTCGTGCCTGTCAGTGTATAGAACCATTTCTTGTCAACTGCAATCTGGATCAATGTCAGTTTTTTCAGCTGCTGACAATCCAGAGATCATTTGGCATCCAGGACTAGCACTGAGCAGCAGTCCACTGCGTCCTCCTGCTGCCATGCTCAGTAAGCGAGGCACAGGCTTAATCAGCAGAAGCAACCAGTGGTTTAGAGAATGTGTTTAAATGGGAAAACTCAAGTTAACTCTACAGAGATGAGGGAATTCTGGGTAGGATTCTAAGGAGTGAAGGGTTGGCAATATTTGGGTACAAACAGCCTGCTCTCCTTTTCTTGCTATCAAGCCTGGCTCAAGGCTCCTCCTGCAAAACTCCTTAGCCTTGTCTGAGAAGTCCTGTGCTCAGTGCTGTGCAAGTGCTATGAAAAATAATCAGTTGTGATTTGTAGCTAACTGTACCCGTTACCTCTCCTCCCACAACAGCTTCATGTTCCTTTTGAAATGGAGATACTCAAGTGCTTGCACACTCCAGGATTTTGTAAGATCTATTTTCAAATACTTACTTTCAATTAACAAACAATTGGCACGCGGCTTTTCAGCTAATTCCCTGCTTCTAGTTTGGATTGGGTGGGTCCTTTTGACTTCCCTACTTCTCCAGTGTGTATTAGGAAGGTCACACTGCTTATGTGTGAATCCAGTTCCATGATCAGACAATGAAGAAAGTGTTGATGCGTACAGCTTGCCTTCAGGGAGGAAAGACAATATCTCTGCAGAATTTTCCCTTTAACCTTTAATAAAACAGAACTGGCAACTGCCAAGCATGAGCTGCTGCAGGCACAAGCAAGCAACCCCTCATTTCTGGTAATCACAGCTACTGTTCAGAGCAGGTCAGGACTATGCTTTCACTGTCAAGAAGCCTTGCCCTGGCATGTTGTGCAAGGTGAGTTGGATTCGACACTGCCATTTTTGCATCAAGAACAAATGTCTTGTAAAGAGTTACACAGCAGGGAGATCCAAGGTGTAACCATTACCCAGAGACTGGGACTTGGAGCTGTGCTTGCATCTGGTGTCTCTACCAGAGCTGACTACAGTGGTCTCTTCTGGGCTTAAAGTAAAGGAAGTTTAAATTAGAGAGCTTAAGAGCTCCAGCCTCAGTGCCTCTGCCTATTATAGCTTTTGGCTGTTAGTCTGAGGCTGAAGAAAGAGGTCCCATCCCTTGGGATGGAGGTGTTTGCATTTCCTCCCTGTGTGGCTGCAACAGAAGAATGGAGACAGACTTCTGTCACCTAATCCTTACAGCAATCTGTGCTGCTGTATCTCACAGAGCACAGGGTGGGTTGTGCCATTACTGCTGTTGGTGAAACAAGCCATTTTGTATCCAATACAGTAGGAATCTTAACCTAAACACTTGAAATTTTTTTTCGAAAGCACTTGTCTGTATTATTCTGCTTCTCAGCCAAGACCCAACAGCTAAGTGATTCAGGGAGGTCTCAACTTACAAGCAATGCATTGCTTTTACAGGAATCATTTACTCACGCTGTGAAGCATAAACAGACACAAAAGCTAACCTATGTCTACCTGTCAGAACCAACGAAGCGCAGTCTTAGCACTTCACCTTATGTCTACAGATTGCAACAGCTTTCCATAGGTTCCCAATTTAAGAGCCTACCTGCATATCTTGCCCACGTTAACGAGAAGCAGCCTTCCTCGTTCCCTTCTTATTCTGCAGAGTTCATCTTAGAACAGTACCACTGGAGCGTCTGAAGCAATTACTGCAGAATAGCTATCTTTAGAAATTGTAAGCTAGAACACTTTAGCCTCCAGCAATTAATTAGTCTATTTGGGCTCCATTTTAAAGGGGACCCGGAGCAGAACTCGCTGCACAGTTATCTCTTAATCCTCCGTAACCCTCACTTAACCGTAGCGTTCATTTAGAAAAGGGAAGAAGTTGGTTTTGCTGGTTTTTGGAGCAGCCTCTACAGTCATTTGCCCAAAAGGCAAACGATTTTCTCCATGAATTCGACACCATTTTAACTCACTAATTCATCATGAATTTTTGCAGCGGTCACTTTTCTCACACTGGCTCATTTGAACAACTCTCCTAGGTTTCATCAGCACCAGAATCATCACCTGGGCTACTTTGAAGGAAAGCATTAGGACTCTCCCTGTATGCATGCAAAACAAGTTTGTCTGTTGGGAAACTGCTGCACATGAAAACTGCTCAGCCACGGTAGGATCCCTTTAATCATCGGTGTCGGCAGTGCGAAAGGAAAAGCACTCGATCCAGTGGGTGGGACCAGACAGTATCTTTTGTCTGCAGGCAGACAGCAGCGTCAGCAGAGCAGTGCAGGGAGGAACTACAGAATACGAATGTTTCGTGAACTTTTGAGACCTCTCAGGTAGGATGAGGATATGTCAGGCCTCGTGGGTCTATTTTCTATGCGCTTTTTTCTTTTTGTGGTGTTTTTTTAATATTTAAAGCAAACAAAAAAGCGCTGAAAGCTGTGGCCAGAGTATGAGGATGAAACCCTCAGAGTGATTTCATTTGGGTAGGAGTGGTAGTGCATGTTTCGATGCTGAAAGCTGTCTTCCATCTCAAAGGCACGTTGCTTCTGCTGTCCGACTCCAGCCACCTCCTGTAAATAGCAGAGAGGATGCAGAGGCAGCAGGGCAGGATGGTGCTTGGGATCATCAGAGCCTGGGATGGAAGGAGGTACTGCGGAGTGTCTGCACTGTGCAAGTCCCAGCAGCTGATGCTAACAGCTCCTGATGGCTTTACCCCCAACTCTGGAGCCGCCATACAGCCAGCATGGGGTAGGAAAAAGAAGCTAGCTGTAGCCAGAAATATTAGCTTTTCACTTGAGACCCGGCATTGCTCCCACCCAAACCAGCTAGCCTTAACAGAAGGCAGATTTAGTGAGTGCAAAGACAGAATGAAGAAGAACTGATTGGACCTGACGTGGAGGGCTGCTTCCAAGCTCCTGAGCTATTCAGCCTCCGTCGCTCTTGCTTATTTGCATTCCCCTTGGGCTGGAATGCCTCAGGCACTGCATACCACGCTGGTGTCTGGCCCGTAAGAAATCAGATGTATTCCCTTCACCGCACAGCAAGGGGAGGGAGGACACGCAAAGATGGGCTGGAGCAGAATGCTGACTTTGTGTCTCTGTATTTTGACCCGGGGCTATTTAGATCAAGCACCAGTCACATGCAGAACTTCATCCTTCGTTCTGAGGCATCATGTGGTGGAGTAAATGCCCAAGCCAACTCACCGATTCATTACATTATTTACGCCTCTCATCTATTTTAGTCAACAACCCTGATATTCAAAGATAATGCTTTTCTTGACCCATAGAGAGAGGTCTCTGCATTTCTGATCTACCATTTACACTTCCTGCCAACAGCTGCAGAGGTAGAAGGCCATGCCCTGGGGAAAAAAAGGAAGCTATCCTTTCACAGTAGAATGTTTACTGAAGCCTGATTAAGCCAGCTACAAACCTTCCCCTACAAATGTAGCAATGCTGTATTGGGAGCAGAATTGGGACCAGTTTATTTCCAGTACGTGAATTTCCTTAGCATTTAAAAATATGGAAATACTAAGCTGGGGAAACTCCAGGCTTATTAGTGGCTGATGAATTAGATCAGTGGTATTTCATTACTGCTGATCAGTCCGGGTATCTCTGCTCTCTGGGTGGTGCTGTACATACTGAAGTTAAACCATGAAGTCCTCGTGTGCTCTCAGGGTATGTGTTCTCTGTTGCAAACCAAAGATGTTTTTTATAGCAAAGTCCTTGAGATGGAATATACGTGGCCACAAAAGCAACGTGCCAACTTGCTTAACAGCCTGGCTAATAAGAGGGATCTGACAGCTATCGGGAATAACTTCAGGAACATCTAAATGAGACATTGCTGTGGTTCCATGAAACCCACAAGCAATTAAAATACATCAGTCGTTCTGTTAGACTGTACTTTCAAACATTCCAGTACAGTCTGACTGGATGTGCTCAGGAACTATCCCTCTTTTATGGGAAAAATCTATAGAAAAGTTTACGATCTACCCAAATGTTTTATGCCACTGAATCCCAAAACAAGAAACAATCTATTCTCTGTCGTGACTGCTCACAGAGCTGCAAAGAGCACAAGACAGCATTACATGGAACCCATCTTCCTTCCTTCCGCCAGTTTGCTGTCGTGCTCAGATGAAGTCTTACCAGGTACATGGCTTCTGAGACCCAGGACAAGTGTCCCGTTTGTCATTCTTCTCTCTGTGGCTCTCACTAAACTGCACAAAGCTTAAATGAAGCTTTCCATCTGGGATCACAAGTCTATGCTTAGCGTATCCTTTTTTCCTCCATTTAAAGTCCTCTTAACAGTGAGGATTTCTTTCCTGTTCCTGGCAGAGGTCTTTTCTTTGCTGGAGTACTGTGACTGGTTATGATATAATTAGTTTTAAATCAGTGCAACTCTCTGGGGTTAAGGCTTGGACGGCTCAGAGCCACTGCCAGCTTTTAGAACAATGGGTCTTGTATCCTGTGATCATATGCCTGAACATTTCTCCTCAACCTAAGTAATTCATACTGGTTTTGCAATTATTGGAAAACCAAGCTTAAGATGGTATTTGAGGAAGGAATTGTAATGAAACATGTAATGTAGCAAAGCAACAAGTAATAAAATCTGCAGTAGCTTTCCTCTAAAAATACAGGTAAGCAGCAGCTGTTTCTAGCCTGGGCTTTGTTCATTCAAGGGCACGTCAAGACACATAGCAAACACTATTACAGATGGTGCTCTGCACCTACAGCTTTGGGTTGCTTTCAGCTGGCACATTTGAGCACACGTAACTTCTCCTGTTTTCCCAGAAGGCACATGGCTGTATGTGCTGGTAAACCATATCTGAAACGTTATGTTTCCTGAGAGCTGATCCCAAGGATTGTATTGCAATGAAATGAACTGAGCTGCACCAGGACAGAAAAAATATTAGAATATGAAGGTAGAAAAGCAAAATCCAAAACGCAGATCAAGTAGTTCAGTTGAACTGTAGAGATCATTCGCTAGCTGTTTCAGTAAACTGTGCTTTTAGGGAATACAACTTACTCGATTATTTGATTGGGAACAACATGAAATTTGGTCTGGTAGGGGAAGGATCTTGGTTTAAGAGCATGCAGTGCCCGGGGATATGAAAGAAGAAAGTTCAGAACTGGACTTGCAAAAAAAGTAATAATAATAATATTCAATTACTGTAGCCAATTAGGCCTTGCCTCACACAGACAAGCAGCAATGTGTCAGCTGGCCTTTCTGGTCCCCAGCAGCCACAGACAGACAGAAAATTCAGATCACTCTGGGTAATTCACATTCTGAATCGTTTGACCATCAAATGGACTCAGAGCGTAACACTCCTAAAAGGAATGAACAGGAATCCCTGAAATGTTGTCTTAACAGTAGAGCTGGAAAGCTAGAAATCCATCTGTCCGCGCTCTCGTTAAACAGCTACAATAGAGTAAATAATATATAGAGAAATACATTAAAATGAAATTGTAAAAAAAAAACAATGCTGGTGACAAAAATATCTGGCCACTTGATAGTTTATTTCATCTCTATAATTCATATCTGAAAGGATAATTTACTTCCAGCAATCCAGAGCAATTTCACAGTGAAGGTTTAATCAAAGATTGGATTCCAGCAAAATCTCTTTAATAGGAATCCATGACACTTCAAAAAAAAAAAAAAAAAGCAATGTTTTTGACTAAGCATGAACAAAGCTCTTATTCTGGCAGAGGAAAGCTTTACAGTTATTGAGGGTAAATCTCTTATCTCTTTTGCAACAGCATCTCCTCCAATCTGTTTTGTCAGCTACAAGTGTGACATGGTACAAACATACCTGTTGGTATTTTTGTCTCATTTCCCAGCTGGGATAATTATTTATAAACAAGTGCTCTGCCTGATAAACGTTTTTTGAAGCTAAAACCTTCATTTCTCATTTTTCTTGCAGGGTCGATTAAAAACATAGGAGAGATCTCAGAGGGATTTTTCTTTCTTAACACATCTTTAATGCAACATTAACTCTGACAAGTTGCATAACAATGACTTTGGCATAGGATAATTCATCTACCATTCCAATGTAACTTTAATGTGGACCTATTTCTGCTGATTATGGTATAGGGAAAGGTCATTATAGGCTATCATTTTGCATACTTTGGCTAGAAATATTCAGACTTATGCCAGATCTGTTTGATACAAGGTCTTGCTTTACATCCAGAAGAAACTGAGGCAGAGGGTACAAGCCCTCCAAGGGCAGAAAGCAAGAGGGCTACAAACGTATGCTTTTCATTCTGCACTTACTTAGAGACTTGCTAATTCTCATGTTTGTCCATTAGGACTGTATGAGGCTGAAAAGTGGTTGATGTTGATTAAAATAATTATTTTTGAAATTTTACTTGCTTCTCCTGACCCACTTTGCTTTAATGAGCAGATCTTTCCTTGAGTTGTCTTTGCCAGCTACTGCAATGGAATTTAGCTAAATGTCAGTTTCTTCAGAAAAACGGCAGTTCTGATCCTCTCAGTCTCTAAGTCCACATTTAATAATACTGCAGTTGTGAACGCTGCTGTTCCTAACACAGAATTAGTGTTCAGAATTCAGAAACAGGAGAAGGGGAGAATTCAGCTGCAGCCACCGTGTAAATACAAAGGAGCTGCTTGGAAACAGAACGAGGAAGAATCTGCAAACTCTGCTTGTTCAGTCACTTCTATCACCTCCGACGCAGCACACGCCTCCTCCCAGCTCCTCTTCCTGGACAGCGAGCTGCTCCACTTTCCAGGCACCCTCCTGCAGCCTGTACCTACAAGTCAGATCACTGCTAACTACTGAAAGTTTGTAATCTTCTATGGCAAAGTTAGGAGTGAACAGGCAATAACTTCGTCATCTGCAAAACAGGAACAGCTTTTAGCACTGCATGGGGACTCTCGCCACTACTCTGAGATAAATAATAACACTAACAGTGCCAAAAGGAGATTAATATTCATTTCTGTTTCTGCTTCAGCAACAAGCCAACCGGAGGACTGGCTTTTTAAAGCAATTGAGTTTACATTGTTCTTGTTCCTCCAAGCAGGAGATGTTAGATAAGATTCAAGGACTGTTGGCCTAACTCAAGCACGTGCCAGCACTCAAGCACGTGCCAGCACCAACCTGCTTCAGCAGCGAATCTAAGCGGGCCTCCTCTGGCTGCACACACTGTGTGGACCAGAGATGAGCACCAAGAAGATGCGAACCACCGCCAAGCTTTCTGCTTCCACTGGCCCTTCTTGCAGCTCTGCAAGCCATCAGGAGCTTTTTGCCCTTTTGCAATGGGTGTGGGAATTTGCATCCATCAGTGTGTACTCAGAGCACCAAGGGGTGTTGTTCTGACCAATGTACTGCCATCGACTTTTGGCTGGATCTCCTCAAACCAAGCCTACCTGCTTAAGCTTAACTTAAAAAAGAAGCGTTTAGACCTGGTGTGACTTCTCCACCAGGGACATCTGCATGGCCCCACCTGCAGGCAAAGCACTGAGGCTAGAAGGCACCTCTCCGGGTCACCCTGTCCCATATAGGCTCATCGTGTCCACTCGGGCTGAGTGTCTTCATGGCCAGAGCCTCGCAGGGCTGCCTCCTTCACAACAACACAGCAACCTGTTTTCTTACACTGGGATGGAAGGTGTTGACTGTGTCTTTCCCAGTCTGCGGGCAGCGCTAAGAGCCTGGATCCACCTCCTTCACACCAGGTAACCTGTAACGATGCCCCACTGTCTCACCCACCGCGGTGACGTGACACAGAGCGAGGACCTATCCACAGCACACTATCCACAGCACATTAAAAGTGCCTCGAACCCCCCCCTTTTCTTTTTTTTCCTTCCAAATCAAAGTAGAGCGCATTACATTTCAACGTAATTCCGAGGACCGCGGGGCCACCCAGAAGCGGTTCAGCTTCTTCCCCGTTACCCGAGCTCAGGCCCGACGAAAAAGCCGACGAACAGCCGAGCGCCCATCGCAGCGCCCCGTCCCGCACCGCGCCGCGCCGGCAGCCCGAGGCCCTTCCCGGGGAAGCGGCAGCCGAGGGCCGGGCGGCACCTGCCGCTCCCTACCTGAAGACGCGCAGCAGCAGGCAGGCGATGAGCGCGGCCGTGAGGGCGCAGGCCCCGATGACGGCGGCCTTCAGCGCGGACAGGTCTCGGAGCAGCGCGGGCACGGGGCTCAGCTGGGCCCGGCTGTGGTTGCCGGCCGCTCCGTGCGGTTCGGCGGGCGGGCGGCTGCCGTTCACCGCCGGGCTGAGCGCTACCGCCGGCGGCTCCCGGCTACCGCGGGCTCCCGGCAGCGCGAGCAGCGAGCAGGCCGCGAGCAGCAGCAGCGGGCACGGGGAGCGCATCCTGCCCGGCTACGGCCGCCACCGCGCCGAGCCCCGGAAGGCAGCGGCGGCCCTGCCCGGCCCGCCTCCCGAGCGGCGCCGCCTCCCGAGCGGGAGAGGCCCGGCCCCGCTCAGCGCTCGCCGCTCAGCGCTCACCGCGCCGCCCCCCCGCGCTCCGGCGGCGCTGCCCGCGGCTGAGGTGCGCGCTGTGGGGCTGCGCTCCCGCCCGGGGTTGTGTCCGCTGCGGGGGACCTGAGCGCCCCGCGGGTGGGGATCCCGCTTGGGCACAAGTGCTGTGGGCTGAGCTTGAGGGAGACGGGATGGTTCGGTCTGGGGAGGAGGAGGTTACGGGGAGAGCTCGTTGTTCTCCGCGCACTGAGAGTGAAGTGAAGGTGAAGTGGGGATTGGGCCTTTTTTCTCAGGTAACAGCGATAGGATGAGAGGGAACGGCCTCAAGTTGCGCCAGCTTGGACGTTAGGAAAAATTCTTCTCCAGAGGTAGTGATGCATTACAACAGGCTGCCCAGGGAGGGGATGGGGTCACTGGCCCCGGAGGCGTTCAAGAACGGTGTAGATGTGGTGCTGAGGGATGTGGCCAGTGGGCAGCATTGGTGGTAGGTGGACGGTTGGACCAAAGGATCTTACTGGTCTTTTCCAACCTTATTGATTCAGTGACTCATATAGGCCTTTCTCTCTTACCAGTAGGAAGCAAGAAGGAAGGATGCTTAGAATAAAGGCTGATGGCCTGTTTCCTACCAGCAATGGAGGAAAGGGTGAGGCAGGACTGGGAAGGATAAAGCTATCGCTGCCAGCTGGGAGCCAAGCAGACAGGCTGAGTTTCGTGAGCAGCACTGCACCGACGGACAGATGTCATGCCCAGGCTGGCCTGCTTTATGTAAGTCAGCCATTCCTGTGTTTAAAGGGTGCCAGAGGCACTTGCCAGCTGGTGAGGATCTGTGCAGTTAAAGGGTGTGTTAATCCACAGTGACTGCTCTATAAATACAGACTTGGATCTTATTACTTGTCTGGTGAGCTCAGGGTGCTCGTGTTTCCTTAGCAATTGCTGCCCTTTTTGGCTTAAGCAAACAGATACGGTATTAAATGTTCACCATCCCTTTGTGCCCACTGAGGTGTTTCAAGAGTCTGCCTGGCTTCTCCCTGAGACTCAAACCTGTGATGATGGCTCTGCACAATCCCCTTTCTGCATGGGACTGCTGTCTAGGAAGGTTGTGAGTGGGACTTGTCCCTATGACTGATTTTACTCTTTCAAATGTGTAGTAATTCACAGCACTTAGGAAGCCTTCTCAAAAATGAGAGTAAAATTGAAAAACATTTTGCTTGAAAAGTTGCCTGCTTTCCATACATGCCACTGGACTCTTGGGGAAGGGGTTCAATTATCTTGTTTCACTCTCGTGTTCCTCTAGAGACATCTATCTAAGAAACAGATTGGACTAATTTTATTTTTGTATGCCTATTAAGTCAATGGGGTAACACCAGGGATGAATGTGGCCCAATGGGTTCCTTAAGAACTCATCTGTTCCTTATTCCAATAACATTTCCTTGCCAATAACAACTGTTTTTAATTACAACATGCAACATCTGTCCAAATATAAAATGAAGTGATCACAGAGTTCAAGCTGCGATGCATTTGCATGGGCATTCTCATGGAATAAACCTCGTTGTGTTGCTGATTCAGCATTTTGTATCTGTTAAACTGAAAGAATTACTAAAATTGCTGTACTTCTTTTGCCTTCAGCAACAAAATACACTGATCGCCTCGACTTTGAGTCTAGTTTAATTTATGTGGCAATACTTGACATCTATCAAACAACAGTAGTCCTTTTCTTAAGATTCATGGAAATCACAGTCGTGGCTGTGAAATTAATCCAGGTGTGCTGAGTATTTGAGTAGTGTCATTAAGCCGGACAGCGAGAATAAATAAGGAAGCCTATGCTAGTGTACTGCTAGGACATAACTTAGTTTTGCTTGCCACGTGTTCTATCAGATTAGCACAAGTTTCACTGCTGTAAAATAATTGCTTGTGTCTGGGGAAAAGGGCACGTTGCCACTGAAATGAAGTGAGAGAAAGGAGGAGAGAAGAAGGAGCTGATTTCCTGCCTATTAAACTCCGCCTGTACTTCGAGCTTATCATGGTAGGGTATAATCTATGTGTGTGTGTGTGTCAATCAACTTTGAAAAAGATTACACTGCTGGCAGTGTGCAGTTGGGAAGATAGCAGCAAATAATGTATGGTTCATAGGCTTTCCTGGCCAATTGGGATACTGTATCAAACACCACCCACTCTATAATAAAGGCATCCTGTGCTTTTTGCAGGAAGTTCTTTGGTATGAGGAAATTTTGACATGTACAATGTGCAGAAGGGCATCTAAACTGTCTGAATTGGTCATTGTTCCAGCTTTATTTCATTGTTTGTTTTTGTGTAGTTTCCCAGTTTCTGACATGGGGCCCCAATTTATTTCTGTTCACCAAGAGAAAAGAATCCAGCTGGGGAGAAGGTCAGATTGGTGATGCAGACTCTTTCCCAAACATTGGTGTGAGCACTGTTCACTTGATTTATTAATTGTAAACACTGACCCTGATGTTGGCCCTGCCTGTTATGAGATGTTTGCCAGCTGCTGCTTTGCCTCTGTCAGACTTCACTGTGTCATACACTGCCATTCCTCTTGCAGCTCAGTGCTTTGCCATACAATGAAATAAAAGATGTAGGGGCTTCCAAAGTGAACTGATTCTGGCTTGTCACGAGGCTTTGGGTCCAAAAATGCATCTGTCATTTGCTATTGCTTTTATAAGTGTAATTAGAGCTTTGCAGTGACATGTACTGGTCATGAATCTGGACAAAGGCACTCTTTACCCTCAAAGACTAATATCTGTAACTGGTGCCTTCAGTGCTCAATGGTTATGCAAAAATTAGGGGTAAAAAGCAGATGCTGTCCCCTGTGGACAGCATCGTTTGTGTTCCTTGTGCAAAGACAGATGAACCACAAAGATTCCTTCTATGCTTGCTCAGAACTGAATGCTGCCATCTTTGCAGTGGGGTGATGCAGGACAGTGGGAAGCACAAAATCCTTTTTGAGTGTAAAAAATTAGCATTTCTGGATCTACAGTTTTCCTGTGATCATCTTTAACCTTCTTGTAACATTGCTGTTGTAGCGCAGGACTGTGAGCTTTGTAACCCATGTCAGTTTGTTTCACATCCATTTTTTAATAGAACCGGACTTATTCCTAAAACATTCTGCAAGTTTGCAACAGAATTTGCTGTATTGTATGAGTGCATCAGTCTAATTTTCTCTAAAATGCTTAGCTTGAAACATCTGTTACTTGACTAGCATAAAGCAGGCAGTGGTGGATGCTAAATCTAGCACTTTTGTTGGACTTTTATTGCTACTTTTGCTTTTTTTTTTTCATGTTCCTGCAGCCGATATTTCAGTCTACTAAGATTTATGCTGAAAGCCAGCATGGAGAATTAATATTTATTGACACTACAGAGTTCCTCTATTTGACAAGGTACAATTGTACCGGTATGTGCGGTGTCAAAGATATTCCAAACAGTTTAGAAATGATAAAGCTCAGGATTTTTCTGGCTTGTTTTGATCCCCCTAAGAAGCAGACTTGTGCTGTTGGATTTTTTTGGTGCTCAGATGAGAAGGCAGCACAGCAGATGTAAAAAAAGGCATTATCTACGTACAGAGTGCAATTACTTCCATTTGTACCTTTGCTCTGTCCCCTGCCTTCTAAGGTTCTTCTTTATGGCCATTTCTATCCTCAGTAATCTGGTTCTGAACATAATTGGGTTTAACCAGCCACTCAGTGACGGTGATTAATGATTTGGGTACTTTTTATTGCACTCCTTGCATCCAGGTAATTTCTGCTCAGCAGTGTCTAGACATATGTGGGAATAGAGGCGTGACTGTGTTTAGAAATGGGACCTGCTGAGTGGGAGTCCCATTGTAAGTTACCTCTCTGTACCTCCTGCATGAATTTTGCCTGTTTTGCCTGTCTTTTTCACTGGAAGAGGTCAAGGAGTGTCAGAGAGATGCAGCTGTGACCAAAGGGAGAACATTTCATGAAGCTGGTTTGAGATTATACTTCAGCAGTGTTTGAGCCACATCTGAAGTTCTCTGAATGAGACCTATTGACTTAGATGAGCCCTGGATTTATTCCCTGGAATCTTCATTCTGCAAAGCAGTAGAACATTATATTCCACCACGTTGTGTGTGATGCTGAGGTTCTGTTCAATTACGATTTAATTTCATTTTGTTCTTTAATTAGGACAGATTGGGATTTGTTCCCATCTGTTCGGTGGAAATCCCAAGTGGCTGATTCTTAGGAAAGTAATATCTCAGCTCTGATCCATTTTTTTATGAACTGCACAAGGTATTTAGTGTAGTCACTTCCTCTTCAGATGTTAAAAGGCTGAACCAATGGAAAATGGCTTGACTTTCTTGAGAACAAAGCATGAAGCCCCAAGAGGAAGTATATCTTCTGAGGGCTTCCCAGCATCTTGGCTAATTTTAGACAACATAAACTGATCCAGCTGTCATTGCTGTCGTAACTTCTCAGGTGATTTATTTCTCTTTGGAGCCAGAAGAGGGAAAGTTTACCCCAAAACTGAAAATGCTAAACCAGTGGCAAGAATCAGTGTTTTGGAAAGGATTCACAAAACTGTAATGCAGAGGGAAAAGGACTCTCGTCTTAGCAGAGGTAATGTAAAAGGATCTTCGAGTTTTTTAACCTTGCAATAAATAGCAGCCATAAAAAAGACTCAACTTTTATAACAGTATACTTGTTCTTCAGGTTATCCTTGGAACAAATAGGGTGTTAAAGCAGAGGGAGCTTGGAATCTTCCTTATAGTCCCATCCCTAAAGATGCCAGTAAAGTGGGAAGCAAGACATCCAAATTCTCTTCCAAATGGCAATATCCAAAGGAAATACTTGCAGATTGTTACTATGTAAATAATCTGTAAATGTTCCTCCTGAAATTTAAATTAATTTTGCAATCCTAGCTCCATATTCTGAAGATACAGAGGACTTCTTCAGTAAATATATTTGAAGTAAAGCGTCATTAATATGTCAGCTTTGCAAAACATAATTTGTTTCACATGGCTTCAGGGTTTTTGTTTGTTTGTTTCAGCCTTTTTTTTTCCTCTCATGGATGTTTTACTGATATTTTTTCATGTCATTTGCCTACACTGGAAATCATTCCTGGTTCCTAGTATGGAATGTGACATTTTGCAACTCTGTTCTTCAATGACATCATGTGGCTTGTTCTGAACAGAGCAGTAATAAATACAAGAAGGGGAGTTTGCCAGCCCTTCTGCAATAAGCATTCTACTGGAACAGTCATTTGTCTGAGATTTGAACTAATTCATGGGGTTTAGATTTTGCGTAGTATGTCACATTTTCCATGTAATTAGGACAGAGGGTCCCACCTGGATAACAAGGAACCTCTATCTTTCTTTCATCTCCCCCTTAGCAGTGGTTAATGCAAAGGTATGCACTCCCAAGAGCTTTGGTAGAAGAACAAGATTTTGAGGAAAAGAAATTCAGTCAGTGGAAAATGCAGGAAGTGTTTGGTTTCCCTTCTGGTGAGAGCTTGCTTTTCTATCCTGTTAAAACATGAACCTCAAGGAGACTTTACATCAGGGGTGGGAGTTGTTTTAGCTTTTCCCCTTACTGAGCTGCTCTTTCAGTTTACACCTGCTCGGTGTCATTATAGACTTGAGCTCTCACTAGCAATAATGCTTTTGGCAGAAGAGCCTGGTTCTGACTAGATAGAACTAGGAAGTGTTTCTCTCTGCTACTGCTTCTGGGAATGGCAGATTTCTGTATTTATGGATGCCTATTACAGGAACATCCCCATTTGTGGGGAACACTCTTTATGCATTGCTTAGGAATGCACGTGAAACTCAGGTTGCCCATTGCTTTGGGCTTTCTGATGACTTCCACACAGCACCCAGATGTATTATAGGGCACTCAGAATAAGGGAGAAATTGCAAGAAATGGTTCAGAAAATAAATAAGCAAACGAGATGAATTTGGCTACATCATTGGATTTAGGCGAGTTGGGATTTGTGGGAACAAATACACCTTCTGTGTAAGAAATGAAACGTACTCACATTGAGGCAAACTACCTTCCCAAGGAGTTTCTGCAGAAATAATGCATCTTCTGAACAAAGACCAGGTGGGAAATGAAGTGTGATGTATAAAGGAGCAGTGCTGTACGAGAACACTCCTTCCTATGCCTCAAAACTAAAAACTCAGCTGCTAGCAGAGATATAAATGCAAGCAGTGACCAGGTCAGGTATCATCAGAGGAGTCTTAGAGCTTGTATGTCAGAAAAGAGGGCACATGCCACCAGAGTTTATGTAACTTTGAAGGTTTAATCCTTTTTCTGGTGACTGTCGACGGAACCTCAACCAGCAGTGCAGTAAAACCCCAGTGCCTCATCTATCAAGAGTGATCTGAGGGCTGCTGCCAGGTCCTATTGCTAATTAAAGACCAGTGATCTAGAGCAAGCAGTATCTTCACATATGCTCGGACAAGTCTGACTCCTTTGGATGCTCCTAGTTAGCACATTATATTAGACTGTTATTTCTATAACCTTGTAAAGCGTTTATGGCTTTTTACAGACACTTAAAAGCCAGTGTTACTGCTGTAAAAGGCTTGCAATTTAAGTCTAGGATAAGCAACAGATTTCTTTTAAATAAAGGCTGGTGCAATCATTAAACTGGTGCGCAGAGATTATCTCTTAAACAGGTTTCTACAATAACCAATAATATACACAATGTCAGAGTGTAGCAGTTAAATCTGGGGGAAAAAGAAAAAAAAGAAAAGGAAGAACACCAGCAAACCACAAATCTTTGTTTAGTTTGAATAACAGTAATCAAAGAACACAAAAGCCGATGATGACTTTGCCTCCCACTGGTTGGCTGGCTATTCATGCAGTGAATCCCGGATGGCTTGCTGAAGTGCAACCTGAAGGAAACTGACACATAAATTAAGTCGTTTTTTTTAGATAATTTGCAGACTGCATTCTTAGAGTGTTCTGCTTTATCTCAGCTGCATTAAATAAACTCATCGGGGTGGTAGCTAATAATCTTGTAGCCTCAGATAACTTTGGAGGTTTATTGATGGTGTTACAGTGACTGCCAAGTAGCAGGACTCCATAGAGAGCTACAAGTGACCAGGATGTGAAAACAAACAGGACGAAAACCCCCTATTTCTCCTATCTCTTGGTCTGGCTGAATGACTGTCACCATCACACGTGGCACTTGTTTTGTCATTGCAGGAGATAAGTCAGATGAGGTCAAAATGGTATTTCTGTGAGTGGGTATATGTATGCTGTAATAGAATTTCTCATGCTTCAGCACTTACTTACATGTGTCTTAGAAGTCCTGCACAGGTATAAGAAGCAGAGGATCCATCTAAGCCCATGTATGGTTCTGCAATAGCGCATCTTGATCATTATCACTATGAAGGCAACCCAGGGACATCTGCACTCCGTTTCTCATGTAGACATCCTCTGGTGCGTGTAGCTGATCTTCAGCAAGCCTGCTGATCATGGAGTTGCTGTGTGACTTGCCTATCCCACGGCATGCATCTCAATGTGACTGATGTCTTTGGACATGTTATGCACTTTCCCTATTCATCCTCTTACCCTGTTTGGGAAACAGAATGACCCCACTGATCCTAAGTGCTCCTGTGTGTGTTTCCATGCCCTGTACAAGTGCCGTGGAAGAGCTAGTTATTGATCCAGAGAAACCTTGCCAAAACATCTGCTTGTAGGAAAGGCAAGGAATCCTAACAGCCGATGAAGCATGTATAGGATGAGACAAACTGCCTCCTGGCTCTACTGGAACATTCTCCTTTGAACAGTGGCAGACTTCAGCTCTGGTTCAACGGAGCAATGCTTATGACTGTTGTCTCAGCACTGGCCTTTCCCTGTCAAGCTGGTGTCCCCCTGGAGCAACAGCAATCTCATGCTGCCTACAGTAACTCTGGGAGGAGATCACTTGGCTGGGGTACGGAAGCAATTCCATTAAACCCCATGACATCTAACTACAGATTCAGCAATCAGTGGATGGCACATTCTAGATGTGCAAGTAGCATCTGCTCTCTGGGGAAGGTAGGAAAACACCTGTTAAAATCTGCAGCTGGACTGCAAAACCCCCTGTGTGAACCAGACCTAATGTTGCTTCATGGCAAGGTGCATACCTGGAGGGGGCATCCCAAAAGGTGCACTGACAGAGGGAAATGTCAGCTCCTGCTTCTGCTCAAAAAAGGCCTCAGTGCTGTGCCTTGTTGGTGCCGTTTTTGTTTGGTATTGCTATAGTTTACAGGAAGGGATTACTCTGTTTTTTACTTTAGAAGTTCAAAGTCTTATCTTTGTTTGGCTGGAGGGTCCCTAAGGATGAGTGGAGGCAGTAGGATTATGACCTTGCTAGATCAAAAGATAAAAGATAAGCAATCAGGAAAGGAAAGATTATTACATAAATTGCTAGAAACTCACGGTTGTTTTTTTTCATCTGTTTAATTAAAATATTGCAAAAATATGTGGGGTGAGAATCTAGATATTTGAAAGATTCATGTGTCTCTCCACTTTAAAAAAACAACCCTATACCTACTTTTTCCTCTGTTTAAAATGCGAAGAGCAAAGAAGAAAGGGAAGAGGCCTGGATAATCCTCAAATAACAAACACATCTTTTTCAGCTAATTTTTAAGCCTTCTTTATACCTGAAGAGTAGGTGTAAAATGTTTCCTTTACAAAGCAGCTTTAAATCAACTAAATAAATGCAGCTTTTCACCACAGAAATTGTCACTTAAGCCTTGCTTTTGTGAGCAGTAATTTCTACCCATCTCTTGTTTTTGCTGTCTGAAACACCATTTAAAATATTTTCCGCATCAACCCAAATACAGCTGACAGTTTTTGGGAGTAAGCACTTCAAATAAGGTTGTTTCTAAGGAATTTGCCTGGTGCCTAACATCTGCTGTCAGCACTGTTATCAGCACAGTGCCACAAACCCTTCCTCACCTGTGCGATGCTAATAGGTTTATTGCGGTCGAGATGAAAGATGCCTGATCCATAAGCCTTTCCTGTTTCTCTCCATTTTCTTCCACCAGTTCAAACACCTGAGAAGGGACGTAGTGTTTATGAAGTAGGAGTCTGAGCACTGTTTGGAGCCAAGCGTAACCTACAGTCCTTCCTAGAGGGGCTAATTCACCACGGTCCTAGGTACGAGGACTGGCTAATCTAGCCTATGCTCTACCTCCTGCCCCATGCTAAATCTGCTGTGCCTCTAAATGCTGAGCACCAAGACTCCTGCGTGCACACGTCCTGAGCCAGATGTCGGATCTGCCTGTGAATGTTGGATCTCATCTCAGATCAGCCCCTTGAAATATCAGTCTTCAACTTTGCACGTTGCTCTACCCTGTGAATCTGGAGCGGTAGGGTGAATATTATTAGAGCATTAAGCCCTCACACAGTCCAGGGAGTGGTGTGCCCATTCTCTAGAAGATCTGATAAAAAAGCAGCTCATCTGAATTCAGCTTGGAAAATTTCCCACTTTATGTGTAGTGCTTCCTGCCAGCAGAATGCAAAGCCTTTTATTGGAGTAAACCTTCTCCAAACCCCTGGGCAGTGGGTAATAATGTCTACTTCTATAGCGTACTTGAAAGCGTTTCTTCAAAGCTTCCACTACCTGAATAACACCATAATGACCTTTATTTTACAGAGGGATAAAGCCATGCTATGGAGCAGCAGAGGCTGATGGAGTAAGGCACGGCAGCGCAGTATGCTCTGCAGGCAGGTCCGTATGTATCGCTTTGGTTGAGCGATGTGAGTGGTAAATTGGAAAGCACTTCTAGGTCACAGAGAAATGAAGTCATGCAGACAGTTGCTCCCTGCTTCTGGGACAAACAGGCTAGAGGGCATCGGCTAATGCCAGACAGGGTGAGGGCGGACCTACAGGAAAAGATCATTCCTCCCACGTATACAAATTCTTTAGCTCTGGGTGTTCCAGGGCCACAAAGAGCAATCTGGCGTTGTGTTATCTTGTCTTAGCTCCACAACTGCAATGCTATGTCCTACTGTTACTGCAGAATGCCCTTCCCTTGTTCCTGGCATAGACCCCCAAAGGAAGGGGTGCCACAGCCTGGCAGGGAAGCCAGAAGAGTCGCTCTAGACTAGCTAAATGTTCCCTGTATCCCTAGGGTATAATGATACAGGGAACATTTGCTTTGACAATTTCCTTAGGAGTCTCCTGCTCTTAGTCCACTACTTTCCAGCCAGGAGGTGCTGGGTCTGGTGCGAACTGCCTCTATGCCACAGCATATTCTGAGTCCTAAAGTTTATCATGGTGAGAAGGTGATGTCTAGAATCCATCTTTCAGCAGAGGTTGTACGTTTAAATCCAGCCCCAAATACTTAAAGGGAAGGCAGCAGACATTTTCATTTGTGAATTTTCATCCGCCAGCAGAGGAGCAAGTGTAGATTTCAGAGAAATAAGAGAGATTTAGTTATGCTTCTGTGAATAATCTACTCATGTCAACAGAGGTTGCTAATAGAGGCTATGCCTGGGCATTTGGATGGAAATTAATGCACTGAGGAGACAAAGCCTTGTGCGGTTTGCAGACATGACACTAGCTCAGTGAATGGAAATGATACATTGAGTTTTATTATAGAAGATTCTAGGTAGACATGTTTATTAAATGCCTTACCTGCCAAAGGCACTAAAGGACTTCTCTGATTTTCTTCCTGGCTTGCTGTAACACGTATCTGTAGGGCTTCAGCTGGAGTGTGTCCCCACACACTGCATCTTTTCATATTTTTTCATCATGGCACAGTCTTAATGAACATCACCTTTAAAGCCTTTAGGCATCAAGAGATCCAAGACTTCCAACCTGTCTGGCTCTGAAATTCACTGAGATGTTTTCACTCTGTGTTTCCAGTCTATCCAGATTCCTTTGCATTCTCTTTCTGATTTCCCTAGCATTTGTGATCCCTTTCAACTTCATGTCACTTTTGTGAATGCCTGTCATCCTTTTGTTCAGTTCTTTTTTAGAGTCATCAATAACAACGTCAAAAAAGACCAAGGACCTGATCTCTCTGATGCCCTAATAAACATAATTCTGCAACACAATAACTCCCTGTTTAGCATTCTTCTTTGTCTGCAGCCATTCAGCTGTGATTCAATCCATGGACTATTGCATTCAGATCATCCAGAGAGCTAGATTTTATGATGTGGTATCAGATGCTTTACCAAATCCAAACGTGCTCACAGATAAATTTTAGGATAGGGAAAAAAAAAAAAAAAGCCACGAGAGCATCAAATCTGCTCTTTTCAATCCTTGGTTGAGCATGCTAATGTGTATCACTAAAGCTTCTCTTCCTGAATGACTTGAGTCGAAGACCTCATGAGATAGGAAATCAAATACTTTGCTTCATTAATCACGCATATTGCTTTTTTGTTTTAAAAACTTAGTGTTAAATTTAATCAGGCTTTACCTTCCAGCCATTGTTTTGTGTCTTTTTTCTCTAGATTAAAGATTGTCTCGTATCCAACCGTTCCAAGCTACGTTTATCAACGTTTCATGCAGTGATCTTTTAGTTTTGTCTTTTCTTTTCCTCGCTAACGTTGCTCTTGATTCTGCAAACTCTTCTTTTCTTATGCACCTGGAGAAATCAATCAGTCTCTGTTAAGAGGAATATCTGCTTTCATAAGGCAATTTGCAGGCTTTGAACTAGAGTTTATAATTCTACCCATAAACAGATACATCAGCTCTGGCAATACTCCTTTTCCTACAAATCTTACTACTGCTTGTAGGTTCCCTGCTGTGTTTTAATATTCTTCTCTACATAAATAACCCATTTTTGATCATTTAAAGCTTAGGTAAGGTTCAGTACGATGATGCATGTAAACGACGGTCCTGGATTTTCTACACACTCAAATATGGACAAATGCAGAGTTATGACTTTGAAGTCAGTGATGGAAAACAGGTATACATGTCAGGGGAAACAGATACAATCTCTTTCAATATCTCTGGAGCAGGCCATGCAGAAATAGCATCCCAAACAACATCTATAATCAGCTGTTCATCCCGTGCCTCCAGTCATTCTCCACATACCTCAGATCCCATCTCCCAGCTGACAAGAAACCCAACTAATCCAAAAATGGAATTACCTAATTTTCTTCCCTATTATCTGAGGCTCATAATAGAAATATGGAATGACCTGGGGTGTTTCCACAGTGAAACCAAAGAAGCTAGTTGACTCTCAGGTCTCAATTCTCACTACATCATATTTCCATTTGCAAAGGTCAGGGTCAAACCTGGTGGGTTTTCTGCTCCTTAGGTATTAAATGAAATTCTTTTAGGGTTAAAGAGGAGGGAGGAAAGAAGGGAAAGAAAGAGCTGGAAGATTTATTTAATGGAAAAGCCTCCTTCGCAGGCGGTATAATTCAGCACTGTTCAGGGTAGCTGAGCACCGTGGAGGACAGACAGGCAGCTCTCTCCTTACTCTTGTGCCTGTGAGGGATGGTAATCTCACAGGTAGGAATCGAGAGGAGGTGGAGATAGATATACACTTTCTTTACTCTCTCAACATACCTCTAAGCCCAAATGTGTGGGTCTCCAGGTCTGGGCTTAAGTCTGAGAGCTATAAATAAGGATCTGTAAGCTGTCTTAAGCTTGCAAATCTCCTGATGTGGTAGCTCAGTCCGATCAGGACACACTTCATTACACTGATTACTCAGGGTCAAAACCGAACTTCAGCACATCCCACAGAGCTGGACCCTCTGCAGGCAGACAGAGAGCAGGGAAGAAGTGGCACCTGCAGAGCCCACAGCACTGTGCTGCTGCTGTGTCAGTCAGTGGAGCTCAGATGGCTCCTCTCCTGGACTGTAGCAGCGACACGGGCCCAGCAGCTGCCTGCAGTGCCATGTGTTCGGTTTCCCAGCATCCAGGTTGCTAAGGAAGCAAAGTCAGAGGCTCTCCTCCACCATCATCTCTGTTGTTTTGTAGTACATGAAGTACATCAGGGAGGTTTTTCCCCTGGGCCTTGATCTAAACTCTCGATGGCGTGTTTGACTTGTGTGGTAGTGAGATGCCAGAAAGTTAAACAAATTATTCCAAAAGCAGAAAAGGTTAAAAGCTCTTTGCTGTGAGCTCAGTGCCATGAAATGATTTTGCACTCGGTTTTGTGCTTGACAGTGTCAGAAAGGCTCATGTTTTATTTCTGAGCACCAAAGCTAGGCCCTGTGTCCTTGTCCACATGCCTAAATGAGGGTCAGGCTATGAGTTCAGGCCACAGTGTGTTTGCCACGGCTCATGTAGTTCTGCAATTGCTTTTCATAAAACTTTCCTGATTGCGTGACTTCCCATGCATGATGCTGCTTTATTGGCATTCGGGTGCTGGAGGGCATCAGGCCTGCCTAAAGGGTAGCGAGGGGAGCATTAAAGATGTCCTTTCTTCCCCAGACACACCCTTTCCCTCTGGAGGCTGCAGTGGAACCATGGAAGTGCAAGTTTCATCAGGGGAAACGAAGCCAGACAGATGAAAGGAAGCAGCTTCTGTGAAGTGAAGAAGGTCAGTGAGTCAGGCAGGAGCACTGATCCATGTGGCGCATCGTGAAGATGCTATATAGCACATTGAGGGTATTCTGGAAAGAGAGGCTGAGCCATGGCTGGCAAAGTTACATTCCTATAGCTGCAGTGCTGAATGGGAAATGATTCCTCCAGCAAATGTGCTACTGTGAATGGAAATCACTCCGCCAGAGAGTAGATGATGCTCGGCATGGCTCAGTTCATTTATTTTGCCTCCTTGCATCTCATCCCGAGGTCCTGCGGGGCACAGGTGTCACAGCTCAGCCTCCACCTGCCCCTGGCATAGCCCAGGCTGTGGGAGTGATTGCAGGGTGTGGCTGTGCTGGAAGGACAGACAGTGGTGCAGATCCCTTTGCAGCTGGGAGTTGTCACAGCCTGGCTAAAAATGTGGTTGGAGCCCCACTGAAAAGCTGCTCTGGCTGGAGGGAGATCGCAGTGACTTCATGCAATCTGAGCTAAATAAGCAAAGTCCTAGGGAGCAAAGGGTTGTCTAGATGTGGGGGTTTCCTGGTTCAAGCTGTAAATAATTGCTCAAGTTGCAAAAGGACGAGTCCTTGGTAGGTAAGAGCGGGAAGAATGAAAGCTGGGAGGATTTTCAGTGCTATCATTAAAAAGATGTTTGAGATTCCCGGGGCAAGGTAGTCCTTTTACTCTCCTTTTTTCCTTTCCACCGCTGCTGAGTAAAAAATACAGGAACAGTAATATGGCCTTTGGACAGGACTCCAGTTCTCAGTAAAGAAGTTAAGTCCTGATGATTTGGTACCTTTCTTTTCCTATGTATAAAAAGAGGGACTCCAAGTTCAGGAATATTTTGCAGAACCTTTGGGGGTAACAAAATGAAGCTTTCTCCCTTGGTGCAGTGCAGTGCAGATGGGCTGAAAAGATCTGTGAAGCTGCAAGAACAATGCCAGTCTTCCTTGGAGATCGGTGTTGCTGCAGCTTTTTTCCTGCTATATTTCAAGAGGTTTTTACTAACTCTTGGGTCCTCTTAAAACAGATTGTCTGATTCCTGGCAGTATATTTTGAGCGCCCAATTTGTTTCATGGCACAGAAGCATTTGTGGACCATGATGTTTCTATGTCAACACGTGCTTGAGGAGGCAGTTTATTCAGCTGAAGTGGCAGGTGTTAGAATCCAGATCAGAGCTCTCTCCACATCATTATTTTTAGTAAAGGACTTCTTTTTTTAATAAGACATGTTGATATGTTTTTCTCTATGTGGGATTAAAAGCACTTTAGGCTCATGTATGGAATTTCACTGTATAAATCTCTGTGAGTGCAGATTTTCTCCACTCTTGTCCACTCTGGTTATATTGCCTTTGTGAAATGGGAATAATAAACCTTGTCTGCTTCCTGAAGGGGCAGGGAATTAACTCTCTGAAGTTTGTAAGACCATATAAATGCCTTGCTATTATTAAAGTTACTGCTATTCGGGGCTATTACATAGCTGCCACATTTCACTTGAGGGGAGGTTGCCTTGAACTGGTAGGTGAAGTGAACACAGTATATCAGGGTGTTATGTTGGAAAAAAGCTTTGGGATCTGTAGGCTGAAAGGCGCTATATAAATATGAGTTATTTGCAAAAATGGATTTTATAACCCTATCAGTCTCCTCTGGTGTACCTCTTAATCTAAGGGCTCCAGTATTCTTTATGAACATTTAACAAGATCTATATTAAGCTTCAAACCTCTTCAGCGCACATATTTTATATTTACATCACTTTACAGCCTGAGTCAATGCAGTGGGAACAGATTTGGTTTTCTGCCCAGCTCACACAGTAGGTCAGCAATGGACATGACTTGCCTGCTTTGATAATTAGTAATTCATAGTGACCTGCTGTCTGAAAATGGTGAGAGACCTGCCGTAGCTTTAGGAACGGGGGCCTTTAAAGCTGTAATGGTCTTGGAACATGCATGCTTCTTCCTGTCCGTGCAGCTTTTCTAGGAATAACTGATGGTCTCATTTAGGCTCTGGATAAGTGGGTTTGGATTACAGGCACAAGGTCCTTTCTCTCAGGCTGGTTTATCTGTGTTTCATCCATATTCACTGTTCCCATTTCTTTCATAAATATTGGGACAGTAATAAAAGATGAAAGCTTCTGAGTATCTCCATTAATCCAGTTATGGTGATGTGATGAGTAAACTATACAGACTGGGCAATGGAGGCAATGAGCTGGCATTTCACACAGTTCTGTATTCAGGCTGCCAGACTCTTCATTGCTAGAAGATGGAAGATTTAAGCCCAGATAAGCATTTCTTGAAGGAAGATGAGAACTTCATTACTCCTGATCCTTATGCTTCTAACCTGGTGACCTTCTGAATCTGCTTTGAGTCTATTAGTGGAGCAAAAACATTGTTCCTAACCTCTGCTTTATTATTTCTGCTTGGGAAGATGTGAGACAGGAACCAAATTTTGATCTGTGATACTTCACCAGTGTGGAACAACATTCCTGAAAAGCAGCTGTTTCAGACTGAGTCTGGTAACTTGTTTTGAGCTTCCAAAGCTGCAGAGCAACAGCAGGGCACTACTGCTCTCTTGCTTCTGCTCAAGCGAAGGCTCCCCAGGACAGTATCTGTGGGAAGTCAGCAGTATGTTAATATCTTACCAATCGACCTGAGGGAAGGCTATACTCAAGGCTAAAGAACTTCTGGGCACCAACAGGCTGATGAGTTTCTTTCCTTCTCTGCAAGAAATGCTGTTGTTTTTGAATTCATCATCTGGGTTGCTGAAGAGTATAGAAACACAGCCTTTCACCTTGCCATGGGAAGCAGTGGGCACGTTTGCACAGAATGTGTGTGGACACATTCTGTGGATTGGGACTGGGATAGATAGCGTGGGTATCCAGGTCTCTCTTTGCTCCCACGTGTTCTGGGTTCCTTCATTAGTATCTTTGCCAAGTATCTATTGATTTCAGGCATGCTAAACACAGACCCTAAAACGCATTTGTTGCTTTATGTCTTCAGAGTACTCAACAAGCATTAGCAAATTAATCTTTCTAATGTGGCCAGTAAAATAGATAAATATTATTCTTGCTCTATAGCCAGAGAAATGGAAACAAGGAGATACAGCAGCTCCATCAAGCTAACCTGGAGAGTTTTGTTAAGGCCAGAAATAGTGAAGAATTCTGACTTTTGATGGCAGTCGCCGTCTGTGCTGCCACAGGCAGATGTATGTGTGGCATCCTTTTCTAGAGGAATTAACAGCAGAGAACTCATTTGTCATTGTGCTGATAAGCGAGATGTAACATGAATTCTAATTTCTAGCTCTGCAATCCACATGGACTTCACCAAGTCTGGAGGTGCCAGAAGGGACCAAGCAGAGCGCAATCCCTGTTCGCAGCATCACTTTATTTTAGATGCTCAGCTATCTATGCTCAGCTGCATTTACAGGTGCCACAAGATTTAGAAAATGAAATACTGTGAGACAGCCTCTTCTTTTACAGCCACTTCATTTACAGCTGCCAAGTAAATTGGATTTTGAAGAGGCATCTGAATTTAGGATGTTTCTTTCCATCAAACCTCCCGGAACCGGTGAGTCTAATAAGCAGCCTTTCTACTGATACTCAGTAGTTTTGCTTGTTCTCATCTGAAATCTGGTTGGAGGGAAGGTGAACTACGGAGGCAGGAGAGTACCCTGGATTTGAGAACCAAAGAAGCTTCCTATTACTGCTCTCAGTTTGAGCTAAAATTTCTCTATAGAGTTTGTAGCTGCCAGCATGTGGGTGGAAATTATCTGCCTTACTTTTGCATGCCTGTGTTTCGAATAACATAAGTCTTAATAAGAAAAAAAAATACAGCCCAAGAGCTTGACATCGTTTGCCCCATTCGATGATCAAAAGTTCTTTTGTTCTTTGTGCTGCTCCTGTTGTTTTACATGGAGAAGTGGGGCCGCACAGGCAGCTGCAGAGAAGAGGATTAAACTCCAGGAGCCCGCACCGATGATACCTGGAGGTGATGTGTTTTGTACAGAACATTTCCTTAGCTCCCACAATGCTGTCTAACTGACGCCTGTTCATTAGCCATACACATCCCAAACCAATTGCCCATGTAGCATTATCCCAGCGGTGCTGTATACAGAGCAAGAATGTTCTGGAAATCAAGCTAGCCCCTCAGTAGGAAATGAGGGAGGTTGGTCCATCAATATTTCACTGCATCTCTGCCCTGCGACAGTAGTGGCTGTGGGATGTTTCTCTCTAGCTCTTGTGCTTCTCAAACTTATCTCCTTGACAACTTTAAACAAGGTTATTTTGGAACAGGAGCTGTCAAGAAATGACTCCAAGGAAAGTTTTCTTGTTAAAACATGTTGGCTCGGCAGCACCATCTTCTGTTCTGCCCTTTGAACAGCCTTGGACATCACACAAAGTGAGTGAGTGTTGTCTTTGCTAGCTCAGGGCAAAAGGAGAGTTTGAAAAAGACGGAGCTAATGTTTTCCATGCTGGGAGCCTGAACCATAGAGCTGACACGGGAGATGTGGGTGCAGGTCTGCAGAGCAGGAAGACAGCAGGGCTGTGGCACACAGCAGGAGCTCCTTCGAGCAGCTGTGGGCACAGTGCTGGCAGCACGGTGGGGAAAGGGAAAGAGACCGTGTGCAGACACAGACTCCAAATCTGAGGACTCCAGGGATGTCGATAGGTCCCATCAATGTGTTCCCAGCACTTACAAGCTCTGTTGCCTTTATCTTTGCAGTATCAAGCTTGATATCTCACCATATTAATATAATATGTACACAACTGCCTACATGTGTTACTATGGCATTAATATATGTTTATATGAGAGAGAATATCTGTATTTTACTTCTGATTTAGAGTGTTGTTGCAGGCCATAAGTAATTAATACCTGAGCGACTCAGATCCTTGCATGGTAATCCCCACACAAGAGAAAAGTGTTCCTATAAAAAATACAACAAAGGCCTTAAATCTAAACCACAACAGCTTTCTTGTCAGAGACGCTCGGTGGCAGGAGCCTGCAACACAGCCATCAGCCCCTTTTCAATATCCAGAACAGAACAATGTGGGAAATATTTGGACAGCAGCCACAGCTCTCATAGCAGCTGCTGCTACATTTTTGTCAGGATTAAGTTCATTTCAATTATAGAAAGCCTTGTGATCACCTGCTAGGAGGTTTTCAGCAGTTCGGGTGGCCGAGGGAGTGTATACAGCTATATTTAACACTAACCCCCTTACGTTTCCAGCACCATCCCATTTGCAGAGAGCTCTGCAGACATTCCCTAAGTAAGTGCTTAAATATAGATTCCTTCTTCCTTTACGGCTTGATATGAGTGGATTTTTTTAAGGTCTCTATAAACCCTCATTTACTTTGGAGAGAATTTAAAGGAATTGAGGAGGCTGAATGAAACAGACAGCGCGTCGTGCATCCCTTTGTTACTGCTGCATTGCTCAGGCTGTGCCAGTAGGGGGCTGAGCACTGCAGCTTTTGGTGCTGTCCCACCCTTCGCTTCCCACAGCGAAGTGTAAATGGTGCCAAGGACAGGAGTGCTGGCATCACCTCAAAAGGGAGCATTTCATTGGCACAGGGGCTGGCAACGACGCAGGCATCAAAAAGCCACGGCTGAAAAGGCAGCGTGGAAACCCAGAGCCTTCTGTGCAACTTGTGTGGAAAGGGAGAAAAAGAGGAAGAAGATGCCCCATCCCTGGAGGTGCTCAAGGCCAGGTTGGTTGGGGCTCTGGGCAGTCTGAGCTGGCAGGCGGCACCCAGCCCATGGCAGCAGGTTGGAGCACAGTGATCCTTAATGTCTCTTCCAACCCAAGCCCTTCTCTGATTCTGATATGACTAGATGCTGCTGTGAGAAGTGGTTACAGCCAGAGGATGTGCAATTTCACATGGTCCCCAGTGATCTTATCCCAGGTGTAAATGAACCCAAGCAGTCTGAGTATATAGGTGGTCGTTCATGCTCATCACCGTGCCATTCCTTGCTGGTTGTCACCAGAGTCCTCCATCACTAGGAAGGTGACAAGTTGGAAGTGAGATGTGGCCTCCAGAGTGTCTGCTCTCACAATTCCCCGTGCCTGTCTGCTTTCACTCGTGTATCCTTCCTTTCCATCCATGTTTGAATGAGACAGAGAGGGATTGCTAACATTTGGATGCCAGAGACCAACTGATGCTGTTCTGCATGTTTGCTTGTCGTGTCCCATCAGCACCATGGCACCATCACTCAGGATGTCCTGCAGCAAAAAAGGACAGAGAGCGAAGCGGCCAGAGGACAATGTCAGCAAAACAGAAGCCTTTGGTGACAGCAGCGAGTGAGGGGCTTGGCAGCTATGGGAAGTAGCTTCTAAGGAGGAGGTCTGGCACCTCACCTTCTGGTAGTGTGTCTGGCAGGCGAGCCACAGCTATTGTTTGGCTTGGGGGGTGCTGTGATTTGGTTGTCTTTTTAAAAATAAATTGGAAAGTGGCTAATGCCAGTTTTTAAGCATCTGAATAACTGAAGCTTTGTAGCACTTTCCAAAGTGCTGCCAGAAGGTTGTTCTCAAAGGAATTCATTTTGTCTAATTAAATATCTCTGTAGAGCTCTCCAAGTATCAAGCCAAAACATCAACATGCAGCACTTTGCAGACTGATAGGAGTCACACTGGAGCCTGGCATTGTGAGCTGACGGGTGGGCAGATGGAGCTGATGGTGGCGGTGGAAGAGTGAGAGGATAAACCTCCCTTTCTACCTCCGCCCCAAATAACCAGTTTCATCCCCCATCTCAGTTCACCCAACTGTAAAATGTGTAGAAAATACTTGCTATGGCAGCAATTACCCAGAGGGAAGCTGGTTGTGGTCATGGAGCGTGAGGCAAAGGCTTTGTTTGAGCTGAGAGCTTTGTGCTTTTTGGATGGTGTTCTGATGAGCAGGGGCCGTAGCTCTGGTGGGAACCGGAGGATTGCATCTCTCTCTGCACTGCAGCAAGGCAAACTCAATGCTTGCAAACCCCAAGCATCCAGCTGCCAGTGTGTGCCCAAGGCTGGCTCGCAATCTCTGGGTGCTGTTGCATGTTGCACACCAGAGCACTGAGCCCCAGACTGGAGCCAGAGGGCATCCACCACAGAGTCCTGCCCTGGCGCATCTTCCTCTTGGGTTTCCATCTCACACAAAACACCAGGAATTTCTGCTTTCAGCCTTCTGCAGCTGCCATCTCCTTTTGAAGTCCCTACAGAGTGCATGCCTTGCACTGCAGCTCCCCAGCTGCTGCTGTCAGCTCCTCTCTATTGACACATATTGTTTACATACATTGCTATGTTTTTGCAAGCCAGAGAGATTTTTCATGCTTGGAAAGCAGAGGCTTGAAAAATATTTCTTACCAAAACACCTTCCATTTTATAAAACCCCTAACAGTCCTTACAAATGAGGTTAAACAAAAAGAAGTGGAAAATAGCAAAGTCCTCAGAAGGTATAAATAGCAGTTGAAATGTCAGGTGCAGCCAATTGCTGCTTGGTATGTGTTACAATATGTGTGTTAAGTACCATCTCAATTAGTTTTCAGACCATTCTGAGTTCGCTGCCTTTACTTATAATGAGCCTTTTCTCTATTTATAGGAGACTCTTCTGTATTGTGCAAATGCTGGGTGAGATTCCACAAGGTGAAAGCTGTCAGATGCTGATTACCTTGCAGCAGACGATAAGGTAATCCTGGGGCTTTTGGGGGGCTCTTTTAGTGAAGCTACAGACACTGAGATGAACGTTTGCATGCTGGATGGTTTCCATTGACAGGAATAAGTTTTCTGTTTGGTTAAGCAACTGAAAATAATAAGGGATATGTAAAAAACACTCAATGCTGTTTCTATATCCACTGATAATTTAGCATGTCTGGTAGCTGACGTTACCAATGGCCCCATTCCTGTCAGCGCTGGAAGGCTCCTAGGGGTGGATAGGGGCTCAAGGTGATTTTTGACAGGAGGGGGAGCTCTCTCTGCACCAACTGCTGTGGAAACACTGCTTGCTTCAGGCGGAAGGGCAGGGGAAAAGCCACGCTCACCATTTTGTTCCTTTGTGTGTTTTCTCATCTGTTTGCAGGAATTTTGCTGTTCTAACCTCAGTGATTCAGGTTTATACATTTATAGCAAAGCTATATAAACCTAGCAGTAATACAAGCTTCTGTGCAAGGTGTGGTTCAAGAAGCTTAACCTGCTTAAATCCAACAGCTTGGTTGTTTTGGAGGAGTTTGGCACAGGAAGGGGATGGTGCACTGCTCACATCCCTCAGGTCCCTAGGGGAGAACGTCTCCCTTGTAACGTCAGGAGTTGCTCAAAGTATGCAAGGCAGTAACACATGGTATCCAAATTTCTTATTAGAAACCAACAGCAGAAGATTTCATATCAGATAAAAGTATTGTTGCCTTTTAAACTCAAATAAATAAGAAAAAATCAAGGGCTTAAACATTAAGGGAAGGGAAGGGAGCTGCAGCAGGATTCATTTCTTTGACTGAGGTTTGCATGTTTACAAATAAACATAATCTCAGTTTTCTGATGACGAGGACTCTGCTGGGGCAGTTCCCTTGTTCAGCTGTTAGCATTGTGCACCATAACTTGTTTGGGCTGTTCCGGAACACCTTTGTTTCTCACTTGCAGCAGTACTGCTGCTTAGTTTTCAGTTTATATCACACCCTTTTGTCCAACAACAAAACACCATACATCCAAACACATATGCACTCATCCAAAAGCCCCAGCGATGTGAACCAATCCAGAACCTAAAGGCATCACTTATTTCTCGGCGAGTTTTTACTGCATTCCTAGCTTCTGTTTGTTAATTTCTTTTCCTTTTTTTTTCCCCAGCTATTCCGAGTTTTGCAGGAGGGCAGAGGGCCGGGGCCGTGCAGCCGGCAGGTGGCAGCAGCTCGTTTCCAGCGGGGCCGGAGCGGTTCCCGGTGCGGGGTTGCACGCACTGAGATCGGTGAGCGGAGCTGGAGGAGCCGAGTTCTATTTGCTCGCCAATTTTGTGCTTCATTTCATTCTGTCCATTTGAATATCAGATGTAGTTTAATTCTCTTGGCTGTTAACGCGCTGAGCGAGTAGGGCAGATTAGCAGCCCTTGCACTTGCATTCCCAATTGCTTTTTTGTCTTACTCATAAGGTGGAATTACTTTCCAGTTTACTGCAGTGGACAAAGTGCGTGGCAAAGACGTGTTTCCTTTTTACACGGCTGTGCTGGTTTTGGTTGGATTACAGCTGTGACCTCAATGTCTGTGTACAAAGGTATGTAATAGAGGATTTGCAGAAGTTGTGATAAGCATTAGGCAAAAAGCACAGCCACACAAGCAGAAGTTCCTTTTTGCAATTCTGATCTTTGTCTCAGAACAGGAGGGATTTAAAGTCTGCTGGTATCCATCTGGTGAAGCATCCAGAACATTCTTCATTTTCATTATTTGTTTCTTCTCTGTTGAGATATTTGCAGACATTAAGAAATTGTGCGATCCCAATGACTGTTTTAACACATCATCAAAATAATTCATACTTACAACAGCCTTCGGAGTCATAGTATGACTGCCTGCTGAAATAGTTTTGCTCATTGATGATAGAATGTTTCTGTGTTTAAACAAGACATCCTGTCACTAAAAAGCCAAGATGGAGCTTTGACTACAAAATTCCTAGCAGATGAATGGCATTTCAGGGCCAATTTTATCTCTGTGTATTTCACAGTTACTTTCAGGAGGATGCAGAGGATCTCAGCATTTCATGCTGACAACAGGATGGAGATGTGGACCCACCTGAGTGCACCTCCCTGGGCTGAGATGGAACAGAGCAGCCCCACACTCACCATGAAGAAGGAAATGGGACCGGTGCTGCACTTTTTCCAGTTTCTGGCAGCCCCCTCTCAGGAGAGGTCAGTACAAACCCTTCAGTCCCAGTTTGCAGATGTGGGTGTGAAAAATCTGTCTTCACATACAGTGGTGGGATGGCAAAGAGACATTTTTAGAGTCAAAGTCCCCCAGAAGCCCTCATAGCATTGCTTTAGTCTCTAGCCTACCCTTGGCATTTACGTTCATTTCTTCCTTAAAGGTTTTGTATTTATTCAGTGTAATGTGTCAGTGTGGTAGAGCTGTGCCAAGCAGAGGGGCAGCCCTGATGCCATCACTGCAGGCATTTACCAGCACAGCTGTGCCAACAGGACATGGGGCTGAGGCTGGGGTGCTGATGTGGGATCTCCCAGCATACCACCTCCCAAGTGCTCTCAGGGCTGCTAGATGGGCATTATATGTGTTTTGGAGAGCAATATGCATATTTTAGCATATTTTCCCAGAACAGACAACTGGAACCTGTTTCTCCATGAGCAGAAAGTAAATCCCAGTTTCCTGCAAATCTGTGTCCTTTATAACTGGATTCCACCGCAACCATCCCAGCTGCCTGCCCACCCACACTAGGCAGGCAGGACGTGTTGTGATTAACTATGCAGTAATTGTCTGCTAAAGCACACGTGTGGGCTGGGGGGGCAGCAGGATGACAGATGGATGCATTTACAGCCTCCTTACCCCCCGCTCAAGAGGATTTGGGGGAGAAAGGCAGAGACTTCTGGTGGGTTCATGCACCTTCCAGATGGGGCTGAGGTTGGAGCTCAAAGTGTTGCAGGGAGGCACTAGCAGATGGTGCAGCACAGCGTTTCCATGGGGAAGCAAGACAGCAGGATTGAGCCAAGCTGAGCCGGTTACTGTCTCATGTGATATCACAAAATGTCCACTTTCTGTATCTCCCAGACATCCTCCCCAGGTCTGCAGCTGCAGCTACCAGCACAGCAAACAGGTTCCTGTTGGCTGCAGGCTGTAGTTGTTTCTGCGTTTGGCCTTTTCTGGGCTAACACAGAAATACAGAAAATGTATAAATACAGAAACCAGAAATGCAGTTGGGTGAGTGAAAGAGCTGGTAGTGTCTCTCCTGAAGTTCCTCTTCCTATATTTCCTCTACGTCTTCCTGCCCCCCTAGGTCAAACCTTACCCCAGCATGAAGGAAACGCAGAGCCATGCTGTGGTGGCCATGCTCTTTTTCCCCCACTGCTGTTTTTGCAGGCTCAGCAGAGAGGTACAAAGCTGCAACAGGAACAGAGGCACCAGGGGGCTGCTCAGCAGTTTGTTATGAAGGGCCTGAAGCTGCAGCTTGACAAACATCTCCTGACATACTGAGGACTGGCACCTGGCCTGACCGAAAGCCCTCTGTTTCACTGTCACCCAGAGCTGCTCCCCAGCCCAGCAGCCTGCAAGGCCACACAAGCACTGCTGCCAGCTCTCTCTCACGGGTCTGTACCCAATTAAAATGACTATTAACTATGGCTCTCATTAGTAAGATTGACAACGACAACTTTTAATCATGTGCTTGGCTTGTGGAAGATGTGGAGGAGGGAACAGCTCACTTTTCCATTTACCACGGATACACTCTTAAAAAAGCAACTACAAAAATTCCCTGCAAGTAATTTGAGTGAAGTGCAGCTGGATTTTAAAATTCAAGTTTTAGGCCTGAGAAGGACAAAACATGTTTTAAATCCCCATTTTCTCTCCCTAGCCAGATGAATTTGAGCAAGGATCAGGTTCAGTTAAGATGATTTTCCACGATGACTTTTGTATTTCTGCCAGGACTGAATTTTTACATCCTATTTACAGTGGTGGGGTAGAGTAGAGGTGCTGACATGGTTTCACCCCCACAGCACTGCTGCTAAATACACACATGGAGCTAGCCTTGTCAGCTTACCCTGGGCTCTTGGGAAATAACTGGCAGCTCTAAAAATAAGCCTGAGGAGATCAAGCTGCTTGCATCAAGTGGGTGCAGCATTGCTGCTAGCTGCACTACAGTCCCAGGACACTGCCTAAGGCTTCTCTAGAATCACTACCACAAGATGGGGTTCATGGCTCAAGGCGTGTTGGGAATTGCTGGCCTGATTTATGAATGCCTTTATCTGATATCCCAGGTGCATGAAAGGGAGAGGAAAAACCAGCTGAGCTAGAATGGCCCTGTGTGGCCAAGGGTGGGGTTGATCAGAGTGCAAAGACCAAACACAGCCAATCTGTGCTGTGTCCCTCTGTCCCTGTATTAGTCCCTGGGAGCTGCGCTCCGCAAGGGCACTACCCTTCCCTCACCTCCTGCTGAGATGCTTGTTGGACCACAAACCACAGGGTGAGGCCACTGCAGGTGCAGGCTGTGACAGTTCTGCTTGGTGCCTGGATGCAGAAGGGCTGGCACTGCAGGAAACAGCCTTGTACTGAACAACACACAGTGTCTTAAGCTGGGGGCAACAACATTATCTTGATTTTGAAAGAAACCCAGGCCAAACCTTTGAGCAAAGCTGAACCTGGTTGTTTGCAGTGGGGGGATCTGCAGAAATCAGGAAGCTTGAGGTTTGCTCAAGCAGAAATGCTTGCTCAAACCACAACAACTGAAGGGGAATTTAAGAGAGCCAGGGGCTTTTTACAAGAATCTGCTCTTTTCGCACAATGTGTGTTTCTCCAAGCAAGCAGGATGGCGTGAGAGGAAATGTGAGGGTTGCTCAGGGGTCTCTGTGGGCAAGACGGAGCCAAAAGGCACTGAGGGCTTCACAAGAGCTGGAAAAATGAATTCAAAATACTCAGGTGGATTTCTATGCCATTTGGAAGAGTGAGCATGAGATTCTTTAAACTCAGACATGTTAAGGTGGAAGTCCACAGGAAGCCAAGCCAGCTCATCCAGCCCCTATGGCATGTCCTCTGCGGCACTGCCCACCCTGGCTGCAGGAAATGTGGTTATCCAGTCACTGGCTGCATTTGGTCTTCCCCTTATGACAACAGTATCTGCTATGTGGAAACCCAGATTGCATTAGCAAAGTTAGAAAAAAGCCAACAAAGCCATGACACATCTGCATTCAGCTCCATCATGCATGGTTACTGAACTTTTCTGCTGTCAGAGCACGGCCTCAGCAGCAGAAAACACCAGCAGCTCCACAGGAACAGAAGCACAGGGCCACAGCTTACTCCAGCCTCGGACGCCGGCACATAGATCTCTTCTGAGCCCAAGATGAGCTTTCACCCACAATGCACATTTGTGGTTCTTCCAGGAGGTCCTTATAGCAGCATTATGCAGTGCTGGACGGTTTCATTTCACTTCTCTATGCAGCTGTAAAAGGTTTCTCGGAAACCAGAGATTGTTGCATTTGACTTGAGTTTGCTTATCTGCCAGAGGCTGTTTCAAGTTACTCTTTGCAGCCATACTGAATGAATCCCAAGGTGAGAAGGAGGCAGCAACAACAAGTGCTCTTTATCCTTGTTTAGAAGTCACTGCTTCTAATTTTGTTCCCTCCTTATAATCATTAATATCAAGAACTACAAAATGAGGTCAACCTCTATTAAACGTAATGACTTTGCCTGCGGAGTTGGCGATGAAAGCAGCTTCACAGTAAAGGTTTCCATTTAGGGGGAAAGCTCTGTTTCAAGAAGTCCCCTAACCCAGTGCAGCTGGTTATAAAAAAAACGCAGAGACTAGGGTTGAGATTTTAATCAGCAAAAACCCAGGAAAAACAGAAGAGTAAAATCTAAACATGCAAATTAGGAACACAAGAAGACCAAAAGACAGGTTGCTGCAGGTCTGGCAAGCAAAACCTTAATATGCAGAGATGACTGAGAGCTGCATCCTCAAACCAACCCAGGGTCATCATGAGCAACAGCTGCATGCAGCAAGAGCCTAGCAAGAGCAGCAGGTTTGCCTCATTTACCTGTAGATAAGTGGGAATTCCCTGTACCTGGTTCCCTATAGGTGCCTCCAGCAAGCAGGTAGTGTGTGCTGTTTCTTGTGGTCGTGAAATGAAACTCGTTATGGATACAGGAGCTCATCTTGAGATGTGAAAGACTACTGGCTGTGTAGCAGTACTGCTTTCTTCCTGGTAGAGGAGTGCAGTCCTGTCCCATTGGTAAGTCTGCAATCTCTAATGTCTGATTTTCACCCAGCAGTAGTATGCAGTTTAAATGGGGTACGTAGCGTTATTACAGCTATTTGCATGGCTCTTTAGCTTGGTTTTAAGGTAGGCAGGCACAGGGCTCCCTTAAGAAATTGGCCTCTTTTTCACTTGAAGCTGGAGGTAAAGATGGCCACGATTTTTCAAAGCAGCTGATAAAAGCCTTGTGACTAGGGAAGTGAGACTGTTCTTTTCTTAAGGGCTCCTGCAGCTGCTCAGGCAGTGTTCTCATGACTTCAGCTTGTGGCTACTGTTAACTGCACCATGCATGGGCTGCCATCTCTGAGGCCGTAGATCTACCACGTCTCCTCTTCGCTGCTCAGCTCTCTGCTTTCCATTTCTACCACTGCAGTCTGCTGAAATACCATGCAAATGCTCCCTGCCTTATTAACGCCCCAGCGTGCCGCTGACGCACTGCAGACCAACCTTCCCTGCTTAAAGGGGATTCTCGCCCTTTAAGAAAAAGCCCGCAGTAATTTTCCATTGCCCTGCTCGCTCTTGCCTACGTGGCAAGAATTGTTTGCGGAGGCCGGAGTGCAGCAAGCACCGATCCTGCTGTGTTGCCTGGGCACCCGCCTCCCTGGGTGGAATTGGGATTCTGTCCTCGTGCTGCGGGTGGGTGACGAATGCTGCCCTTCCAAAGCAGCCTGGGGTTGGAAACACCAAGAGCCTCCCCAAATTGTGATAATAATAGATTGGAAGTTATCGCCTGTGATGATTTCTTTGCCTTCGCGCAAAGAATTGCCTTATTAAAATGAGGTTTTATGGTCTGTTTGCTATTGCAATAGTTGCTTCTGCAAAGCAGCGTGTCACATCACAGAAATCATACCAGCAAAATCTCTTAAATCCCCCTGCTTCTGTTGTTCTCATTTAATAAATGAGATGGATATTAGCTGCTCTGCAGCCTGCTAAACAGATTTGTTGGGCAGCCCCTGGGGTGCTGCTGGGCGAGTCCCTGCCGCAGTCTGTGGAGGGCTGTGGGAAATGCCTGAAATATTTGCAGCACTGCTGACAAGCTGTGTAGCAGCAGGGAGGACCGCCTTTACGTGCTTTATCTGCCTGCTGATGCCAGGAGAGTGCAACAGGCATTGCCGTGGTGGTTCAGGGTTCATTTATTTGTGTGAGGCTGGATCCTTCCACAGATAGCACAGCTTGTGTGTGCTTCTGTTAGCTGCCTACATTGTTAAGGATTTTCCCTATGTCAGTGAGGTCTGCCTCCTGTGTTGGAAATGACCAAGCACCCAGATGCTCAGGACTGAGCTTCCACATCCCGAGGTCACTCTTCCCCTCATGAGTAACTTTGAGGTTAGAAACAGCAGCTTATCCACCTGTGTGCTGCCTGGCTCCCTCTGCTCAGTTGGTTTTTTGACTTGTCTCAGCTGTCCCTGGATTGTGAAGAACTTCAGCTGCTGCCTCTGGGCAATCTTACTCAACCTTGGTATGAGTTTGGCCTTTGAAAAGTAATCATTAGTAGTGGCTGTTTTCACTGTATTTTCAGGCATGAAAAGCAGGAGGTCTGGGCTCAAGAATTTTCCAGCTAACCCAGCAGCCTGCAAAGGGGGCCCCTTACTAACACTGGTTTGGCCCCATTCTGCATCAGCTCCAAAGTGCTGCCACTGCTGGACTTTGCTTGGCACAGTGCAATGCAGAGGATCTGGTCTGCCAGGAGCAGGACTCGCCTCTTGTTGGAGCAGTCAGGAATGTGGGTGAGTCACTGCCTTGTCTAAGGAATGAAACCTTAGATCCTGGTTTCTTAAAACTTTGTTTGCTTTCAGAACTGCAGTGGTTTTGAAGGCAGCACGCATTTCTGGGTTTCCTTTGCCTCTCAGTTGTAACACCAGCTTTCATATTTTTCATTTCTCTACCTTTTAGAAACACGCAGGAGGGAATACCCATTTTTGCATGCACTCATAAGTGTGTAGGATCCCATAGAATTATCTAGGTCAGAGCATGCAAAATGACCTGGCATTGCCCATCCTTCTCTGAAGCACAGCCTTGATACTGTGGTCCTGCCAACTTCTGTCCGCAGCAGTCAGGGCTCGTGTTCTGTACAATCACTGCAGCAGGAACTGCTGAGGGTTCTTCCACAGCAGTGTGACTAATTAAAGCCATCTCAATTTCCACATGACGCTAGAATGGTCTTTGAGGCTGATTTGTTTAAGGAAGGTGAGAAAAGCAGAGGAGAGAATGCGCAGGAAAAACAACAGAGCACAGCACGGTCTTCCAACTTTTGTAGCTTTCAACTGTTTAATTAAGCTTAGGGACCTGTGGCCATTTTGTGAATGGTTTATCTAATTTTAAAGGGCTTGGATACCTCAGGAGATATTGCTACCTTTGAAAATAAGGCTTTTCATGTGGATGCTTCAGCATGAGCTTAGGTTCTTCCTGTTATGTTTGCCAAATGGAAAAAGGTGATACTAAAATATTCCTCAAATATTCCTTGCACCATTTTCCTTCATGAGTATTTGATATCTAAACCTGACCGTATTTTATTTATGTAATAGATATTTTCATTATCTGTTTACTGCTGTATTGCTTTCTTACAATTTATGATTTAATTCTACCAGTTATTCCCAAGTACTCTGTATTTATTCAGTAGCAAGCATGGACTGCTGTGACCACATAATTATATCAAAATGAATTTGGGTTCCTTTTGTTGCAAAACATTCTAGGGCTACAAATAGAAACTGAATGTATGATAAACTCTGAGCATTGAGATTACAAGAAAAACTATCTACGAAATCCTACAGATTAAGGTCATGCATGAGTTATTAATTCTCCCTCCAGCGAGGTTTGACTGCAAGATATAGTCAACTCTCACTGACTTCTTAAAATGAGATGGCTTGAAAAATTGACCAGATTCTGTCAAATTTGCTTTACTGCTAGAAGAGCTGGAGGTGTCGAAGAAATAAGAAACTGTCAGGAAAGAAAGAAGCAGGGACCAAGAGAGGGTCAAAATCCCTGCTGGCTAGCAGCTTGAGAGTGAGGGAAATCACTAAGACTCCTCTTTTTTAATTTTTTCCCCTATCGGAACTCGATCCGCTGTGGAATTATGGTGCTCACAGCGGTGTTTTTGGGGCTGGGACTGAGCTCCATTGTGCCAGAATCCACATCCTTCCAAGTAAGAGATACGAGAGCAGAGAAAATATGGAGAATAGGAGGGTAATAGGGAAAGCACCTCGATCCTACAGAAAATTCAGTCACTGTCTTCTCCCATGGAGGCAGAGATGTATCAGTCCACAACTGTATGGGGAAAGACAACAGCAGCATGTGCTTTTCTACCTCAATTTGCTGTTATCTACATTTGGTCAACACGTTTCCCTGTGATCCATGCAGCGGAGGGTAGAACTGGGCTCATCAACTTAGAGGAAGTATTTTTATTTGTTGCATCTCAGTATCTTTGAAAGGTGCCAAACTGGATATCCCTCTAGTTTGTAGATTTTTGCTTCCAAGTAAAAATTCCAAGTGTTGACTTGCAGTGCACCATGTGGCTTTGTGCTTGCTTACCTCCTGTTACATCTTGAAGCAACATGCCACAAAGCCCTGGTTTGCTGGGAGTTAAAATTGGATTACTCTCCATGGGCCAGCGCTATGGGAATGATTTAGAGTAACTCATTTTGCCAAATGAGTGAGGTGAACCTTTTACAGGGAGCAAAGTACTGTGTCTTTAATGGTTAAATATCAGTGAGCTGCACACATATTCCTCTTGAAATAACCTGTGGCCGTAACAGTCTCATCCTGCTGGAGCTGTTATTAGTCTCTCCCTTTCTTCATGATGCCTGTAACTAGGGCACGCTGCTGCCTGGCTGCACATCCCAGGGGAGCCTGCTGGTGTTTGTAGAAATGTGATTGGGCTGCAAAAGGGGTGGAGAAATGCAGTTCTCTGTGCAGGATATATTTAGTGAATGCAGCTGTGGGAGGCAACAGGAACAAGAGGGCTCTTGTACTGCCAGGGCTCAGAGCCTGCAAGCCTAAATCTGCTGTTTGCTTTGCAGTACATTTCTTTCCCTCTACAGTGTTTATTTGAATGTAGATTTGCACTTCAGTGTAGCCAGAGCTGCTCTTGGAGCTTAGAAATGAGATGTCACAGTGCCAACCCTGTTAGCTCCTTCTGCAGACTCTGTAGTTTTTCCTGGGTAAGGAGGGAGATTTGACCTCGTTTTCTCCATTGGAGAGATTAACGTTGTAGGAATAGGTGTGTCATATGCTGTGGCTCTTGCCTGGAGTGGAAGCAGCCTTGCAGCACTGGGATGGCCTCTCCCCAGCAGCAGGTGGGGAGCTTAGGGCATTTCGTGGTGCCATGTAAACACTCTTGTCTTCCTGGCTTCCCTGACAGTCTGATCCAATATTCTCTTGTACGTCATGGAATACAAAGAGAGCACAAAAATAGGTCTGCTGACCTGCCGAGTCAAGTGGGAGCCTGCTGCCCTTAGATGCCCAGGCATGTCACTGGAGGAAAGACCTGGGAACTGAAACTTTTTTGTTTGCTTTGTTCTAATGCAGTTGGGGATAAAAAAAAATAATAAGATGATGGAGGACTGTGTCTGGGCACAGGGGATTATGGAGGCACATACGTTTAGAGGGAGATGGGTTCTGTCATTGCTCTCCCATGCAGAGAGGCGTTGTTCTGCCTGCAGAGGTTGCACAGGAAATGCAGTGGGTCCCCATAGACGGCACGGATCTGGAAACGCATCCAGCTTTATTAGAGCTGGCTGCTTTAGTTCTGGATGCGGCCGTTTTGTCCCTGCTGCGCTTCCAGCCCCTCACCTCCCCGAACCCGTGCCTGAAGCTCGAGTTTCCCCGCAGCGAAGCGGTTAACTCCCTAATTGGCTCCGAGAGCTCCAGCCCTTCGCAGCAGATGACTGCGGGCGGGGGAGCTGCTCCCTTCCCCCATCGCAGGAACAACCGCTGCGCCGAGAAACCCAACACCGCGCGGCCCCGGCCCGCAGTGCCCCGCGGCGGGGCGTCGTCCCGCAGCGCTCGGGGGTGGAGCTGCGCGGGTCGGGCTGGGGCTGTGCAGAAGGTTCTGCCCGCACCACCCCTCTAGGGCCGAGAGCAGGGAGAGAAAAATAATAGCGAACACAAAAGAAAGCGGTGTTCGCGGCCTCCTGCGGGATGCCCTGTGCCTTTCCAGGCGGCGGTGGGTCGAGGCGCCGCCATTTTGTGGAGCGGCGGCGGGAGGAGCCATGTTGTGGAGCCGGAGCTCCGTGTGCAGCGAGACAACCGCCCTTCTCTCGCCCTCCTGTAGTGCAAAGCGTTTCAGATTCAGACTTAAGAGTAAAAAAATAAATAAATTATACACATATAAATTAAAGACAAGAAGGGAAAGTAAGGAAAATGTGTTTTCTCAGGGGATAAGTGAGCAGCGGAAAACAAAAGCCTTGTCAGGAGGCTGCAGGAATGGCGGAGCTGTAACGCGGCTCCCGCTGTGCGCACGGTGTGGGGCCGCGGCTGAGGTGCGGGGAGATGAGGTGTTTGAGCCGGAGGGAGAGAGTGTTTTTATGCAGTATTTGGCTCTGGTAGGAGAAGATGGCTGTGCACAAAATAGCGGTGCTTTCTGATGTGGCTTCCAGGTGTTGAGATAGTTTTGATTTAAAAATCTCAGGCTGGCTGCAGCTGTCAGAACTGCCTGTTTGATCAGGAGAATATGGAAGTTTTTGTCAGGAACGTGGCCAGACTGACTCCCCTCCAGCAGACAATCCTTAGAGCAAAAAGCAGCGTTTCTGTCATGGGCCTCTGGTGTCTGAGTTTGCTTTCTTTGCTCCCAGATCTCTCCCTTTCACAGTGCGTTATACAGCTGGTTTGTTTAATGAGGCTCTGGGAGAGGGAGCGTTAATGTTGGCATTTGGGAATACAGGAGAGATTGCTGCATGTGATTTTTGGTTTTGTGTCATTGTTTTCTGGTTTCAGACTCAGGAAAAGCTGCTCATCTATTTTTCATGCTGCTGTATTTTTATCCTGGCTTCCTAATGAGGCAGAGCTTGTGAAACCGTGCTGTTGGAGGCCTTTAGCGTTTGATCCGATGCTGTGTTTCCAGCAAATTTCAGTGAAGTTTGTGGAAAGCTCTGGGTTACGGAGGCAAATCAGTGCTTCCACTAGAGAACTACAGAATGTGTGCAATGGCTCATTTCTCTGCTGTCCTCGCTGCCCAGACCATCAGCATCTTCTGGCAGCGATGCATGGCACAGAAATACTCCAGCCCATGTTGTGTGGCACCCAGCCCTGCTCAGGACAGGGGGCAACGAGCTGAGATTGTTGGGAGAGGAAAGAACCTGCACACAGCACTGGGATTTCAGAGAGCTTTACTCATAAGTAAAGCCAAGAGTCAACTTCTTCCATGTTAACTGCAGTTCAGTTTTGCAAGGTGCCCGATTCCCTGTCTCTGCCTCTAAAGGAGTGTTTCCTTTTAAATTTGTCTCCAACTATGAACTGCCTGAGGCAGTGATTCCTTCATCACAGACAAAGAATGGAAAGAAGCCTTTTTGCAACCTCAAGATCATTATTTTCTTGATTGCCCATCTGTATTCTACTTGGGGTACCTTAAATCCATAGGTCAAACATGTCCTGAAAGCAGCGTGCATCGATTGCCAGCAGCATGTGCAGCATAGAGGTCTGGTACAAAGTTGGTGTAACTCTTTAGTTTGTTTTTGTAAGACTACATTATTATCATGAAGAATATAGTAATTTTGATTTATAAAAATTAATTTTCTGGCATATAGTAGTACACTTTTCTGAACCTCTCAGTTAGGTTCTATTTTCTCCTAAGCTTAATTCCATTGTAGCATCACTTGAGCAGACCTTCTGCATTTAAATAATTGATCTTCAACTTCATTTTTTGTTCCAGTTTTCATCATTTTTGTGTGTATGTGTATATAAAGACAGTCCTTTATTAATCTTTTAAACATGAGTTTTTGTTCATGCAGCAAAAGCTCTGTCTCCAAATATTCATTATCAGTACTCGATTTGCTAGCCAGCAGCGCAATATTTTAATAATTGGGGTTAAAAAAAATAAAGTCAGTTATTAAAATCCCAGTGTTTCAATTTTGCTCGTTATGATTCTGAATTATTCAAGCATTTCATTTAATTTCCTGCCCATACACACTTGTATTCCCCATACGTTTCCCTCCACAAAGTGTTCTGTAATCTTTTTTATCTTCTGTACATGTTTGCTCTTACTCAAAATTCTCGCAGTTCATTTCAGATCCTTAGGACGACATTCCATTTAGACACACCAAGAAAAAGCTGGAGTGATTCCACTGACCTAAATGTAATTACTCAGAGCTGAATTAAAGGCACAGATGCACAAGTTAAGGCCTATACATCTGGAGTAGCAAGAAGAGATCAAAATCACAGCTTTTGTTAATATGTTAAATGTTTCTACATTTTAAAAAGAGACAATTTGTAGAGCAAGTTAGTAACTTTTAGTTGCACCCAGTATTCAATCTTGAAGAAAATAAGTCATCTTTTTGGGCACACAGAGTGTGAAGTAGATCTTCTGCTGGGCAAAACTGCAGTGAAGTTTGCAGTCCGATAGCGATTGGATGTCTGACCTGAGCTATCTTGTCTTCTGCCCTCATTTTGCAAAAAGCTACTGGCCTTATGTTGTGACAGTGCTGTTCTAACAGTGCTTCCTTGGGCTGCATATGTTTTTTTTTCCTGTTCCCTTTTAATATTTATCTTTGACTAAATATAAAAAAGATAGTGAATGATTTCAGTGAGACAAGATCATCACCACTGATGACTTTCAAGTATTAAACCTGCTTATTCTCAATAGACAACATGCTGGACATGCACAAAACTGCTCGAGTTCTGGGCTGGGTAAGGCCCTGCCAGCAGCCAGTGTGTACCAAATGAACTGCAGGAGGAAAGTAGAAAACCTCATGGGTAACATCAGTCTGACACAGAAGCTGTTTCTGGGAAGGTGACATTCTAATCCGAGCGTGTCCCTGATTTAGTATCACTACATCAAAAATTGATTTTACTCCTCAGCTAACTAGTGTTGACAAATATAAAGGAGTTTGTTTTGAGCTATGAATGTAAGAAGTTTTCCCTTTTATATATACAGTGCGTTGTCATGCTGGTTGTCTATAAAATTTAAAAAGTAGGCTTGTACAATTTTAGAGAAAAGCACGGTTTCTGTTACTGTATGTGGCAATTTGCTGAATAATGCATCATTTTGTCAACTATTATATAGTAATCAATAAAATGCCCTGTGGTGCTACCTGTGCAGAAGAGAAAGGAATGAAGATTGTTATGGAAACAGGCTCTTACTATGTTGTTTCACTTGCTTGAAACGAGAATCTCAGTTCTGTATTGTATTTTTAGAGGCCTGGGTTGTTTTTCTTTTTTTATTCTAGAGTGGCTGTAATTCGTCTTGTTTTCTCTAAGTGAAATTCATCATGTTTGTACGGGTAGCACAGAGCCCTCGTGGCCCTGAAACTCCAGAGATTGATCAAGAAAAAACACCTTTTTTTATGTTTGTCATCAAAACTTTCATAAGTCTCCCTTGACTTGAATAAAAATTGAGATTTAATAAAAAATAAGAATTAAATCTTATATTTTTTCCCTTGATTTTTTTTTTTTAATTTGTAAAACACAAATTTGTACTGTTTTCCCTATTCTCGCGCTATTTCTTAAACCCTGAAGCAATCAAATGTCATTGACTTGCATTTGAAGAAAACAAATTGGAAGGATGAATAGATGAATGATTTCAGGAAGTAAAATTTAAATCTGTACAGGAGACAAATCACGGTAGAATGTCAGATTATTGGAGTTTTAACAATACTACGTTAAGTTTCTAGAACTTCTAAATTTTTTTTTTCAGTTGTATTTGAAATCCAAATATTGTAAAGATTTTGCTTAAAAACTATAAAATATTTTCTTTTAACTCTTTACATATCAGCCATGAATGCTATCTTGGAACACAAGAGTGTGGTGTCTTTATTTTGAAACGTGAGGCTGGGCATTGCTCTCTTAATCTTGCCAATGCTTTATTTTTTTCTTTTTTCAGACTCAAGATGAAATAATGACCATTCCCCATCACAGTAGAACACTTCTATGACTTCGCAGACTACATTTACAACCAGAATGGTAAGATAAAGAATACTGATTGCAATTCTGCATTTTAAACCCTGCCTATTTGTCTAATCTTTGCGTAACTATCCAGTCTTCTAAGTCTCCAAAGCGGTGAACAGCATCAGTACAGAGAAGTTAAAGGGTGTAACTCAAGTGATACAACCTGACTTCACATCCTGTAACTGTTGGTGTTAAAGTTCCTGGGAACGTCCACGATAGTCTCTTGCTTGCTTTCAGAAGTGATGTCAGTTGTAAGCAAAGTTGCATCATTTTTCTTCATGTCCAGATACCTGTTAGCACTTGTACAAATTCAGGTGTTGAAGTAGGTGCGTGGAAGGAGTTGATCAGTATTTTTTTCTATGATGTCCCACTCCTTTTATAAAAGTTTGCCAAGCCAAGAAGAGTAGTTTAATAGTTACCTAAGAACCAAACTTGACAAACCAGGTCATTCCATACAAGTAGCTGTGGTAGTAAGCTCCAGTAGCTAAATATATAAAAACGTCAAACTTCAAATTTCAGAACTCCTTGACGAAGAGCTCTAGATTTCTCCAGAAGAATAGGTGTGTATTCCTTAGTCAAGTTAATATGAAGTACAGTAAGCACCAGGCAGTAGTTACCTTTTTTCTGTTTGCCTTATTGTGTACAGGAATTCACACAAAATGAAATGAGCTGGGCAGGTTGTTTGCGTGGTCTTAGATCTAAAATCTGAGCTCAGACCACAAGATCATGTGTACAGAAACAATATCAATTCTTTGCATTCTGACCAACAAGTTAAAAAATTGCTTAGAATAGTAGACTAAATGCCACAAAAGATATTAGGTAAATTTCTCGTTTTCCTTATGATATTATTTTCGTATTGATAAATTATTTTTCTTTGAAAACACAAAAAGAACTGAATTGTGGTTAAAAGAGCTTAATTTTGAATATGCTGCAAAAAGTACTGGAATATGGCGTAGCAGACTGAAAGATTTCTTTACCACATGCTTGTGACAGCGACAAAAATTTGTTTCGTATTATTCTTGGTAAGAAACCTTTCTCTTGCTGCTCAAAAGGTTCATCATTCTAAATGGGAGCAGCATAAAAGTGCTAGCAAAAGTGCCGTATTAACAGAATTGTAGTTTTCAGTGTTAAGTCATAGCAGCAAAAAGGGCGTATGCAAAATTTCTCCATGTAGACGTGTTAGCAGTTGTTCATTAGGTGATGGAACGAAGGTCTGAGCCTGAATTCCAGTTCCAGACCCAGAGTAGAATGAACAGCATGAACTGACTGCTAGAACTGTTGGTGCTGTCACTGCTTGCTGTGTGAAAGTAGCAAAAAGCTTTAGCTAGGATCGATATACCATAATAATCTTTACAGTCACAGAGGGAAGTTGGTTCCGTGCTTAGAAGAACTTTGTCTCTATTTACCTTTCCGTTTATTGACATTATTCTGTGTCAAAGTTTAGTCAAATCAATATTAGTCATTGTGAAAAGTCCACAAATGAGAGCAGTGCAGATGCAGCTGTGTTCACTCAGCCTTTGTGCACACTGCTCTGAAATTGTAGGTTTTCAGAAGTGTGATCAAAGGTAATTTTTATCTGCCTGGGTGTAACTGTGTTTTTAATGGTGAATTAATAAGAAGGAAACACAAGAGTAGACACTGCTTGTTTTAGTAACACATTAAATACAAAAATGGAATGTAGGAATAGACTTAATTTAGGATGAAGTGACAATTTCTGTGAATACACTGGAGGAATTTAAATGCCTACCACAAAATAGCTTGTGTATTTGAAAGGCTTCTGTTATCCTGTTTGATAACAACCTTCATGGAAGCTGGGGGGAAGGTTAAAAGCTCATAGAATAAAATTGGGTGCCTAAATTGGGAGTTGTAGCCACGGATGCAGTCTCAGAAAACATTTCCCAAATTAGTAATGGAAACACTAAGTTGCCTCATTATTATTATTATGAACCATTACAAGTGGTTCATAAAACATGGCTGAAGTATTTGAATTAATGATACACAAAGCCAGAAAAAGAAAGTGCTGTCTAAAATAGAATACAGCGTATAGAGGAAATTGCAGTTGCACAGAAATGAGAAATTTAGAAGGGATAACTGGTGTAACCATAGAGGTGGTAGGAACAAGAATTTAGTGTTCATGTAGAGCTGACTATGGGAGATGAAAGTGTGAGAAATGAAACTAGCACTGTTCTTCTGTTTTAGTTGGAAAACAGAATGCAAATGGTCTGCCACTGATGCGGGAACATGAAATTTGTCTGATGAGTGTAGTGACTGGTGAGAGTGACTGTACTTACATTCCCTTACATACAGCTCACTAGAAGCCAAGAAAGTGGAGGAGAAATGGATCCTTCTGTAAGTCTTTTTGGAGCTGCTTTTGGAAGCAAATGAGCAGCACTGACTATATTTAATTAGGATATTAGACTTCCAGTAACTTTTTGTTTATACTTAACAGTCAATTACTGTACTGCTTTTAAAAACATATCTATCTGTAAAAGGTACAGGAATAAATATGTTTTTAAAGTTGAATAATCTGTTGTATTAGGTAGTCCTGGGATGTTGGAGAAAATCAGATAAGCGTGCAGGTCAGGTCTTGTTCAGTTATAACCTTAAACCATTCTGGCTAGAACCACACTATTCTTACGAAGTGCAGTTATGTCTTGAACACTTGATCTCTTCTTTTCCATTTCATGTGGCTGTCACGAGTGATTGTACTTCATATGCTTTTCTAGGAATGTATTCTGGGAAGAAACAACAGAAAGGCTGGGAGTTGTATATTGAACTTCATGTCTTTATCCTTGCTGTGAAGACAGACCTTCCACATTGAGTGAGGATGCCTGCGTAAGTAGCAGTGCTTTTGCTGTACTGTGCTTTTATCTGATCTGTGCCTCATCGTGGTTGCCTTTCCCTTCTTTTCTGTTGGTATTCTTCCAAGAAGCACAGGCAGCACCTGGGTTCTGTGCATGCCAGCACCTTTGCATGCACTTATGCATGCACAGTTCCATTGAGAGCAAAAGGATTAGCTTTTGCTTTGCAAGAATCTGAATGGAAATGAAGCTGCAGAACAGGTTCCCCGTACCCCATATTTTCAACAAACCAGAACTCCAATTCTGCTTGTGGAGAAAAACCAAAGGCCTTTTGTGCTCTGCCAGTGAGGATCCAATATCTGCGTGTTTGCCCCACCAGTACTTCCTTGGCTGGAGGCTCCCACATGGTGAATGTGGGCCACCAGCACTGCTTTTAGGAGACTGCCAATGCTGTATCACCACAGTCTGTAAAGCAGCAGACTTGTGCAGTCCTGCCATACAAACTGTCTCCACCTATCCTACGCAGAGAGGTCTGCGTTTCTCTGTATTTTGCAAAGAAATGCATCTCTCAGCTCAAAATCATTATCCTTGGGGACATTAGTGAATGATTCTTTCCAGCTGACCAGATACTGGCTTTTCCAGGGCTGCAATTCAGGAGACTGCTGCTGCAGTCCAATTGCATGATTTCCAGTGCCGGACTAGCTCTCTATAGGCCTTCCCCAAACGTTTCAGGTATTGCTGACTTAATTGCTGCCATACCTACTCATATTACTACCTAAAAAAAGGGGGAAGAATGGGCCATCTTTCTACTTTTAACAGAGTAAGATGTGCAAACGGAAGGAAAAAGGCATGCTAATCACTCACAGCGATTGCTGAAGCATGTAAATATTATGTCATTGTCACATTAGCTGGGTGCAGAGCAATATCCTCACTGACCAGCTGCAGGCTGACATCTCCAATGCTGGCCAGCACATGGGGATGCTCCCATCCTCTTGGTATCCGGTTTCCATGGCAGTAGTCAAAATAGGAGACAGCGTCCTGGTGAGGTTGGCATATGAGCCAGTTTCTATGGTGTTAGCTAAAAAAAGCAGGGTGCTGTGTTCTGTTTGGGCGCTTGTGGTGTTTTTGAGAGGCGCTAATGCAGACAGTGATGCTGCAGGCAGGCAGGTGAGATGGTTCCTGCAGCTCTCTGCGAGGATGGGCGTGAGGAGCAGGTGGAGGGCCTCAGAGAAGGCATTCGGGTGAAGGGACAAACGTCTGCATGGTAGTGGTGAGGTGGGCCCTGTCCGGACATGGCTGCTGGAAGGGCCCAGGCGAGATGTCCTGCCTCAAGGACGAATGAGAGCTGAGGCACTTTGCGAGCGCCTGAGGATTGCTGGAGCTCCGTCTGGGAGAGAGGCGGTGCTCAGCTCGAGCGGGGCCGAGGCTGGGTGGAGCCGGGGATGCCCCGGCCAGGTGGGGCTGGGGCCGCCGCCGGGGTGGGCGCTCACAGCCGGCTCCCGCCGCCTCCTTCCCCCCGAGGGGAGGCCAGGGCGGACGGGGCGCGAGCCCGCGGCGGGCGGGGCGGGCGCGAGGAGGCGGGCGGGAGCCAATGGGCGGCGGCCGGCGGCCTCCGAGGCGGGGAGCGGCGGTGCGCGCGGCCAATGGGAGACGGCGGCTGGGGTGCGCGCGGGCCCGGAGCGGGGAGGTCGAAGGAGGGCGCGGCGCGGCCAATAGGAGCGGTGCGCGCCCTCGGTCCCGGCGGGGAGGGCGCGGCGCGGCCAATGGAGAGCGGCGTGCTGCGCACGCGTGGTCGAAGGCGGCGGCGGGGGGGGGGGGGGGCGCTGCGCGCCGTAGGTTGGGGGCAGGGGCCGCCCCGCCCCTTCCTCGCCGCAGTGAGTAGCGAGCGGGCGGCCATGTTGTGCGGGGGGGAGGGGAGGAAGGAGTTGAGAGGAGACGGGAGAGACTCCCTCACACACACGGCACAAGATGGCCGGGGAAGCAGCCGGCGCCGCCGCCCGGCTCCCGGGCGCTTTCCCCGCCGCTCGGAACGGGGGGGTCCGACGGCCGCTCCGGGTGCCGGGCTCGGCGGCCACGTCGGGCCCGGCGCTGCGGGGGCTCCGGGGGCGACGGAGCGCGGCCGGGAGAGCCGCCGAAGGGCTGCGACGGGCGAAGGGCAATGGCGCCGGGCTGCCGAGCCCTGCCCGAACCTCGCCCTCGGCGGGCGGGCGCGGAGCCGTCCCCCGGGCGCCGGCGGGGCGAGGAGGGCGGCGGCGCCCCGTCCTCGGGGCCCTCGTCGGCCGGCAGCGGGCTGCAGTCGCCGGTAAGTGCCCGAGCCGCCCCGCTCCTCATTGTCCTTTGTCCTTGGGAGGAAAAACAAAATGTCCTTGGAGCCGGGAGGGGGAGGGGGCCACCGCCGCTCCCGCCGTCCCGTCCTCCCCCCCGTCCCCCCCGCCCCTCTCCCCGAGGGCGGCCCGGGGGACCCCGGCTCTTTTCCCCGAGCCCCTCCGGGCCGAGGTGGGACCTTGGGGCCGGGGTGCCGCGGAGGGAGCCCCGCTACGACGCGTCCTCCCCGCCGCCTCTCGGGCTGCGGAGCGCTCCCCGCCCCCCGCGTGCGGGGCGGCCCCGGGCCGGGGAGCCGTGGATGGGGGCGACGGCGGGCGGCAGCCCCGGAGCTGCGGGGCCGCATCGCTCTGTGCAGCGCCGAGCCGCCCTACGACTCCGCTGCAGCAGCGAGAACCCGGGGGGTGCGGACCGTGGCACAGCAGCAGTTACGTGTTTAGCCCCGAAGCTCCCGTCTGTTTAAAGAGCGTTTGTTGCCCGTCGCTGCTCGGATGGGGGTATGTTTTCGTAGTTGATAAGAACAAAGACGCCATGTCCTTTTCTCTTAAAAATAAAACTTAGTGGATTTTTTTGGTGGGGTGTTGGCTTTTAACTCTTTCTAAACCAGCAAGTAAAAAAAACAGGCTGCGGATGAGACAGCTCGGTACTTTATGGAGACAATGGATAGGAATATACCGCACTTGGAAAACAGTTGTTCAGGTGCTGAACTTTAAAGAAAACTCTGTCAATTACGGATGATACGATTTTGCTATTTAAATGGCAATATGAAAACTTCCAAACACGAGGAAAACAAAGATCGGTGGTGCCAAGTCTGTAGTTTGAAGTTGGCAAAATACTACAGTTGTGATCTAGGCGATGGTAGGAGAAGAAAAGGTACTTATTTAAATAGGAATTACGCGATATGGAGGCGAATGGGTTCCTGTGTGACAGTAGAAGCTTTTAAAAAGCATTTATTGAGTGACAGTTTCGTTCCTAGTGTTCAGTCCGTGCATTTTTCAGGGAGCTTGCAATCATTTCTGTTTATATAGCATTTCTATCGTTGTTTTGCTTGTTAATAATTTAGAAGTTGTCCGACACCTATTGCAAGACTTTTGAAAAATGCAAGTTTAAATGGAATGCCTGATGTTTGTTTTGTGCTGGCTTACATTCAGCAATTACCAATTTATGGGTAAAACTGGAATTCCAAATGTGTAAGAAGTCACTGCAGTAAAACAGGAGGTAAATATTAAGAACTTCAGTTTTAATTGGGTATTGTGTGTAGCCATATTTATTGCATTCATCTGTTGTACAAGATTATAAAACTCTGTGCAGGTTTTAAATGCTGCAGTTAGAGGTAAACCTATATTTTCTTTTTTTTTCTCTGCGAACACGAATCCATCACTGCAACAGTGAAAGCTGCCTTTTTTAGAGATGGGGATAGAAGTTTGAGCAGCCATTGGACTTGTATCACCTTTACGCAGGGTGCTTCGGATCTTTATTTTAGGTTTGGATTATGGCTTTGTAATTCCAGCAACAGTTCTGCAGTGTAGAACAGGTTCTGACATGCAGACTTTGCTGAAAAGAAAGTTCTAGCTTTAGGTGGGGGGCTGTATTTTTTTTTGCTCTTTTTTTAGTATATAAGGGGACATATTTTCAAATAGCTTTGGTTTGTTTCTTTCAGCTGCTGAAGCCAGAATAGCAACCGTCTCTCACAACGAATTGCTTGTAATTTTTGACATATTTTGTTTAATAACTCTGCATTTTTGTGTACATAGGATGTTGGTATTTTAATTTAGATTCTTAACGTAATGTGAAAACGATATTTAATTTACCCACATACAAATGGAATTATTGCAAACTTCTTCCGAAGTATGAAGTAGGGATGGTAAATGTGAGTGCTGCAGAATTAAATGTTGAGGCTTTTCACAAAAAGCGAGGGAAGTTGGCTGAAGGTAATGCAGATATGGTGGTGGTTGTGTTGAGGAGCACAGTTTGGGATCTGATTAAAGGTCGGAGAGCTGAAGGCTTTAAAACTGTATTCGGAAGGGCACAAAAGAAACCTTATTTGGGGAAATCAGGTAACTCTTGACTTAGCATTCAGAGAGGCCAGTGACAGAAACCATTTCAGAACTTGCAGCGATAGCAAGTAATTTTAAATAACATTGCATAGCCTGCTTGTAGGGACTTTAATGTGGGAAGAGTGCAGGGACTGAAAGGCGTTCTGCAATACAGAAATGACTCCTAAGGAAAAACTAAACTGGTTAAGCATTTGATCTTTTAGTCAAAGGAATGGGAGACAGAGGAGCAGATTACAGCTCTTCATGCAGAAATATAGATCGTGCATGTTGTGTGTCAGTCACTTTTCATCTCCTGTGTTTTTCTTCAGCCAAGTATGTACAGTCACCCGTACTTTTATTTTTAGAGTTGAGTTATAAAGATATGGTTACTGCTATTGTAAGTTTTTACTTACTTAATAATTATCAAAAGGTCAATAAATTTCAAGCATCTTGTCCTAATTTTCTAAAGCAAAATGCTGAATATTTGCTTTTTTTTTCTTTCAGGTAGAGTTCCATGAACAATACCTTGTTTTGTGAATGGCTTCCAGAAGAATCGTTGGTACCTTATTTTCTTAGGTAAGAGTTGTTATAATTTGTGTTAGTACATACAGTTATTGTTAATTATATGATTGTGAGTTTTGCTTTTTTACAACTGTGGGGGAAAAAAGGAAAAAATTCAATTTAAATTGGAAGGAGCGTGTTTTATAAACGGTCTGGACTTCTTGGATGCCTTCTTTCTGCAGACATGGTTAGACTTAAGGAATTAATGAAATACATGCCACCTTTCCTTTTCACTTTAGCTTTTCTAAGGTTATTTATGAAAGTGGATTGTATACATGTAAATACACACGCGTGTTGTATTTGAGGGAAATGACATATGTTTGTATAGACCCAGATAACTGCACGCATCTCATTTCACCTGTGAAAACAGGCATTCAGCTTCAAAAACTATTTTTTGTATTCAGAAAGTTTGTAGCATTAATGCTAGGGCACATGGTAACATCTGTGTGTGACAGAATAACTTTAGGCTTCAGGAGTTTCTGCAGAAGACCATTCTGCGGGGTCTTTTTCATTTTTGGAGACCTGAATGTTAATGCTTGGCAAATACAGATATTATCGTGTATTCTAGGTACAATTTTTATCGGCCGTAAGACACCCAGCATGTTTTCAAGAAGTTTATATTGGTCAGAATATTAAGACCATAGATAAAAATTGTGTGTGTCTTTCTTCTCTGACAGACTTGTTTCTTTTGCTTTATTTTTCTTTAGAGGCTATTAATGGATACGGAGGATTCAGATGGCTGGTCAAGTAAAAGACCTTGATCAGAATTGAATGCTGTGTGTGCCAGGTATGTTATAACATTGTTTTTTTGTTTTTAATTCTAGATGTGTTATATTTTTTTTTTTAAGCAAAATAAACATGACGTGTTTAAGCTCAGAACTCGTTGAATTTTCTTTCCAATTTCAGTGCATTTGAGAACTGCTGTTACGTGCTAAATAATGTTCAAGTCTCTTCACTAATTCTGATTTTTATGTTATATATAAGACATTTTTTAAGAATCTGAAATGAGCATAACTGTGAAGTAAGTGCTTATGGGAGTTGCCATTCTTGTTAACGACAGTCAGTTTAATCAAACTTCAGAAATACTTAAACTGAGGGCGTTGATTTGTTAACAGGTGACGTTTGTGAGTTTTTTACGTACTGTTTTTATGGAAGAAACATAGAAATTCTATTTTCAAGATTTTTTTCTCTTAAAAGCCTAAACCCACACTCAGCCTGAATAAAAAAAAATCTTGCTGTCCTTGCAAATTGTTAATCAGTGTTCTAATGTCTGATTATTACTATTACTTTTTACATTTAGAGGTTCTGTGTTTAGAGACAGAGTAACATGTTACATTTGTGCCATGCTTTCACCACTGTATAATTAAAAGTTGGGAATCTTGTTTGTCTGTCTTAACTGGTTCCTTTTCACAGCTTACAGTACTAATGTCCTTCAATGTAAATTCAGGACTTCAGCGTAAAGGCGTCTACTTGGAGATATGTAGCAGAACTCTCAAAAATACTCCTGACAATTTGCTTTTAAATAAATACAAAATTTATCCTCGTAAGTTAAGAAGACCAGTCTTACAGACTTACCTGAGTGCAGCTATTCTCCTTGGCTTGGATGAAGCTTCAGCCTGCTCGTATAAGAGGAGTTAAATACCTGTTTTCATTAAGCATTTTAAATCTGTATTGTAATAAACTTTTACCAGTAACTCACTGCAGGCAATAGACAAGATGGAAATTAGTCAGTGTTTTCAGGTAATAGATAGACACTATGTACTGTGGATGGGCTGCAGCAAAGCAGAGCTAATTAAAAACAAAACATGTTGTTCGGTGCATTCTGGACCTTAGTTGTGCATCTGCCTGAGAAGTTTGAGAAGTAGAAATTAGTAGGAATGATCTTATACCTTGAGAAGAACAGCAGAACATATTTGAAATCCCATGTGAATATTCAGTTATGAGGGGCCAGAATTGCCAGGCATATTACAGTCTATTATGTAGACTAAGCTGTGATTCACATAAAAGCATATTCAGACCTTGGTGGTAATAATGGAACTAGTCAAACTCAAGATTTGTGTCCTAATACTGTATCCTTAAGCTACTAAGGTTATCACTTTTAATGACTTGCTTTTAAAAAGTGCTTATGAGCTGAGTCATCTTGACTGACATGAGCATTTTAGAATGCATATGAAATTGAGCTCTTCGATCTTAATTGTTTTATATACTTTGTATGCCATCATGATGCTGTTTGTGCTGAATGGATACTTACAACACAAACAGTTTTAAAAGTCCCTTGCTGATTTTGTGACCCCTCTGGAGTCTCTTGTTTTTGTATGAACGTGTTTTCATCTAGTAAGTGGCAGCTTGCTCCTTAATTTAGGTATGCCGTACTGGGACTCAAGGAAAGGTTTAAGTTCATGACCACACCGCAGCATATTAATGAGGCGTAACGTAGGATTGACAGCTTATGTGGAAAACCAGTGGAATGGATGTGGGTCGTATCATCTTCACAAAAATACTGTCTTAGTTTCTCCTGATAAAGAATGTAATGTCAAGTCAGTGGTTTAAGAGCAGCTCGTCTCACCTCATTATGAAATGAGACATGCTTTCCTGCTTCATGGACAGACTAGTGCTGATCTCTTGGTGAAGGAGTAGCATGTAGGCTGCAAAGCATGTTTTCTGTGGGGGTCTTAGAACATCTCTTTGTAGTCTGGAAATATGGCAAATATAAGGCACAACTGTAAGCCTACCAAAGAAGTCCACATTTGTTTAGAAATCCAATCACATGATATGTACAGCAATTACTGTGACCAGTTTGATTAAGAGGTGTTTAATTTGCCTTGTATGAAAGAATGCTAAATAGGAAATAGATGTGTTAATCGCCTTAAGCTTCTATTTACTGTCTTCCCAGTCTGCTGCTCTTGGCATAAGCATTCAGCTTTTGTGGTGCATTTAATAGTTAGAGAGTGAACACCTCATGGGTATTAACAGTTGTAAACTAAATTGTTACGGTGTGTTTGAGGATAGTGAAAAAATGATCACTTGTTTATGTACATTAACATTTATCTTAGTGTTGTTTTATAAAACTCACTGCTTGATTGATTCATCTGTTCAATGTAGAGAAGTTTCACTACTTCTTAGCAGTGCCACCACAACAAATACTAGATCTGTTCTCCAGTGTTTTGCTGAGTTGGGAAGAGTGCTGTCTAGTCAGCTTTGAACTTCAGTGTTTTGGTAGAGGAAGCTTTTACTTTGTGCTGTTACAAAGCCGTATTTTATATTCTCATTCAAGTTTCTGAGAAATTACCTTAAATGAATGCTAACTCTAGATTTAAAGAGAACAAAATAGCTTGAAGGTAGATAATGTTTCAATTGTTAGAAATGACAGAGTGCTGGAAGTTGAAAACCTTTCAGTGGTTGGCTTTACTTGGTCTTCATGTATTACATCACACTTTTTGAGTGTTTTATTGAGTGTATTGTTAGATATAGGAGAGAAGCAGATTTCAAGGACATAATTAAGCCTCTTTATCTAGTTCGTATCTTAAGCTTTTTATGTGTGTTCTGAGTAAATGACTGATAGGTGCCTCTTGAATGATCAACAGCCGGCAACCATGTTGTGTTCTGCAGAGCACTCATCCACCATTTTAGAAGTGCCTTCATTTTGTGCTTTCATTTAGTAACAGCTGTTGGATCATCTTTTTAAGTACATGTTTTAAACATGTAAATTCCATGTTCATCTTGATATCCTTCATGTTTATACCACTTGTGAACTCATGATCTTGATTATTTTTCCTTCCTAAAGGGACTTTTTCCCATATTAATTGTTTCAAGTGAATTGTAACAGCAGAAAAATAACTCTGTTCATCTGTTTTGCTTTCTACTCATCTGAGTAGCTATCAGTTTGAAGATGAGAATTTATAACACTGTAGGAAATGAGCCACACTATAATGTCATCATACAGATTCATTAATTTTTACTTTGTTGGAGGCTGTGTTCTAGTATAAATAGATTCTGAGAGATCATGAGAGAAGCAGGTTCCTTCTACATGTTAGAAGGCAACTTGTGTATCTCATGATTGTAGGTTGATTGGTGTGGATGAAATTCAGTAAGAAAAGGAGAGGGATTGGTGAGTTCTTGATATTTCAGGTTTTATTTTTATCTTGTTACCTCTGCATAACATGATTCTTAATAGATGTTTATCAATGGGAATTGCCAATAAGAGTTTTCCAAGTGGAGTTTTCATCTGGGACTTGACCACAATGGGCAGCTTTGTAAGATACAGATCAAATAACTTGTTCCATGTGAGTCTGTTAAACTATCCTACTGCATCTAACTGATACCACCTATTCATGAAATGAGTATTTTAATTACTTTTATGTGGAAGGCAGATCAGTTTCAGCATGTTTCCACTTGGTTTATTTTCTCTTTAAGAGATTTATGAATAGTTTTTTGGGGGAGCGTTGTACAAATTCTTTGATTGCAGGTTGCCCAGTCATCCCTCAGGTTCAAATACTTCATAAAAGTGCCTTCCGTACTTCATGCTTGGGAGTGTTTTTATTCAGGGGGGACCTTCTGTCATAAGCCTAGGCTCGTGTTCTGGTCTGCTACGTCTTTGTCTATGTTTTCTTTTTTTTTTTTTTACTATTAATTTAAGCATTTAATATACTGTTTTCCCTACAGATATGTTGAGAAAATGATTTACTGTAAGCAAAATAACTGCTCTTGGTTGAAGCACTGGTAAGTTGTTATTCTTAATAATAATTACATTTTAGCTGTAAAAACAACTAAAAAAGAAAAGAACCAACATATGGCTGTAATGTTGAACTTATTGAAGTTTTTGGCTGAATACATTATGAAGTCCTTGAAAATGTGTTGCTGTGCATGTGTGTGTTTCTACAAGGCTCACTTAGGAGGACCACAGCAGCATTCTTGCTGAGCTATAAGAAACAAAAGCTGTCTTTCTGGAGAAGAGCTTTCATATGTAATTGTGGTATTCTGGTCTGCTGCTTTTGTCACAGAACTCCATATTTATGAGCATTATTGAATCATAAATTTGCTAGTTTAGAAGGGCTTGATACACAAATGCCTGTCACTACAAGGGAATACTCTGCACTTAAAATTTAGGTAACAAATGGTGTGGAAAGTGTCACAGCAGGATAAATTTGCCGCACAAGCATTTAATGTTGTCCTTTTATGCTTGTCAGCCTCAAGAGAGGGGCTTTGAGCAGATAGTAATTGTCTCTGCAGACTTTTTTCTTCTATGATTATTCTGTTTCTGTTCATCTTTCGGAGCGTTTCAGCTTTGCAGAAAGTTGCAGTGTTGATACAGCTTGCTGCATTAAGCCGCTAGCTGATAAATTTTCATTTAAGAATCATTCCCCATATAGTCAACATGTAAAAATGACAGGCTTGAGTAGAAGAGTTTATTCAGTTCTGCACTGGATGAACGTGGGGATGGGATAGTCTCCATCTTCCTTTACTGAAAGCAGCTGGGTCTCGATAGCCGTTTGCTGTCTCTGGCACGTTTTGTGACTCTTTTAGGAGCTGTCTCTGGAAATACTCAAGTCCTTTTGTTTTCCTGTCTGCTTAAAGTTCCAGCTCCTTGGTTCTACATTTTCAGTTAGGCCATCCATTGGATTTGTGTACATCAAGTGACTTTTTAGTAGGAGGCTCTGTATTCCTGTGGAACTGTGCTTCAGAATGTACGTTTCTTTAAAAGAGACAATTTCTTTGAGACAGTTCTTTCTATTTGAAGGGGTATCTGATTGAGTAGCGCCTGCCTTAGACTGCAGGTAGCTTGAAAAACATGTTCCAAGATGCAGATTTTCCCTAATTTCACTGATACACGATAGCTGTTAACTTTTAACTGGCTATGTTAGCAGCGACCTACAGCAACCATACCTAACTAGAACACAATGCCATCCAAGCTGCTTCACGTGCTATAAAAGCAACTGCTCCCAAGTCACTTGCTTCTGTTCTATTCCTGTGATGTGAGGACTAAGGTAGAGAGAGCTCTTTGGAAAGGAAGAAGGATTGGGTTGGGGGGAGTCCTTATTCACTCCAGAAGTGTGTTGTGGCCTTGTGCTACCTTTGTTACGCTTCATTTTGGAGTATTTTATCACTGAGTGTGTTGGGTCATGAAGCAAAAGAGTAGAAAAGACTAACCTTAAGGAATTGAATTTAGTGTGTGGGCATGTTTTGGCAATTTTGGCTTAGTGTTTCACCACTTCTTCTGTTCTCTAAATTTTATTATGTTCTTCTACGAGTATTAAGCTACCTTTCATTGTGCAAGTATATGCAAAACAGCTTATTTCTTCAGATGTTGTAAGCAGATCTTTCTAGCTGTTCCTTGAAACTCTTGCTGAGCTGCTGTCCACTGTTACCTTTCTTCCCTGATCTGCTATAATCTCTAAGCATGATTTATTAATGTGTTGCACTTGTCTATGAAATAGCCTCTTACCTCTTTCATTTTGCTGTATGTTTCCCCATTTTCTGTCATTGAAATGTAAATAAGCTGTGTCAGATTTGGTTTGTTGAGGAGGAATTAGGCTTCAAGTTACACACTGGGTAATTTTTCTGTCCTTATTTTGTAATCTTTACCTCAAGGAGAGGATAAATGTGGAACTGACAATTGGAAGTCGTTGTCTTCAAGATCTGTTAATTCAAAATGAATTTGCAAAAGAACATAGGAATGTTTGAGTCTTGAAAAGCATATTTTAGTACCTTATCTGGTTACCTGCTAGCATAGATCATGCTTTTAAAATGCTTTAATATACTTTTTAAATACTTCTGATTTTTAATTTCTTTCTTAATTAGTTGGGAGAGGAGCTTTAATGAAGTTAATGTACCTTGCTATGCACAGTAAAATCTACGTGGCTTATGTTCGTTCAAGATACTTTTTGTTTGAATGTGACTTATGGCTGGTTTTGAAAATAATACTCCTGTAAAGTGCATCTGTGTATGAAGTCTGTCCTTGGTCACATCTTAAATCTTTAAATCTGAAAAAACTGGAAAACTGCTTTTCTCAGCTAGAAATCCCTGATCCCACATGAGTTGTTTTTTCACTGCTGTGCTTACTTGAACGTGCAGAAATGTGAAAGGGGACTTAGGTCTGCCCAGAGCACCTAGTTACTTACTTGGAGGCTCTTAATGTCAACAGAGGGCACATCTGCTTTTTCTTCTAGTGTAAAAGTATTTTCAAAATCTTTAATGACTCTTGAAAGTAAAATTTTTAATCAGCTTTGAAGTACAGAACTTCAGGTTTCATCTGCCAGAACCTCCTTCTGTCCATTCAGCTCCCTCTGTTGGAGTCCATTTCTTCAGCAGTCTAATTTCTAATCTTGTATACAAGCCTTGGACTGAGAGACTTCAGTCTGAAGAACTTGTAACTGTGTTGGTGTCTTACACACTTGCACTGGTACATGGCTGTTTTATATCTTGTAATTGATCTTCAATCTCAATACTTCAGAAATAAAGGCTTTCAGCTGACAAAAAAAAAAATGAGACCACAGTTCCGGCAGTAAGGGATGCCTGTTGCTGCTTTGGTTTCTGAATAGATACACTATCACATAAGTAATTATCTGAAGCAAAAGCTTTGTAAACACAAAGGTTTCAAAAATGTTACCAGTTTGCCAGACTGGTCAATATGTTACCAGTAGTTACCAGTTTGAGGGAAACAGTATTACATGGACTACCCAGGTCCTTTTCTTTATTTTGGCCCTTATACTGGGTATGGAAACAAATACATCAAATAGTAGGTAATAGAAATTGAAAAAATGGGGCTGTTGTCTAACTGATGTTACAGAAGGAATTAAGTATTCATGTTCTCTGGCAGAAAGGTGGCTATTCCATGATTATGGGAAATGCAAGATCACTGCATGTGTCTTAGTGGAGGAGTATATTTTAGCAATGCTGCTGAAATTTCTTAGCCATCTTTTTCATAACGACAACTTGTAAGCAAACAAGTACTGTGAAGTCATTTAACGAAGAAGTAAGTTTCACGTGAAGCATATTGATTGCTCTTAAGGCTTTAGCCATTACTGTGGCATCTTCTTGATGTATGAACAAATTCCAGTCCAGTAGCTGTTCCAGCATTTTCTTAATTATGCTAACAGTTCTGTTTACAGCTAATTATTTTGCAAGGTCAAAAGAAGTGTGTGAAGTGAATGTGACAGGGTTACTTGGAAAGTTTTTTGTACAACCAAATGTAGGTGAACCTAGTAAAGAAATTTGCCCTTAAATGTTTCTTGGCAAATCTCATTAGTATCAAAGGCAGAAAGCTAATTCAACTGAAAAGGGCCTTTCAAGGTTGAGTGATATATAACTAAATTACATTTTTGAGAAGTGGGGAAAACTATTATCAGTAATTAAATCCACTTATTTCTTGAAATAAATAAAACATTTTAAAGATATTATTTGTAGGGCTTCCAGTGCGTTCCTTTAATGCTTCTGAATATTTGATCATGACAATAATGTACGAATTTGTGTCAGTGACTTTTTTTCCCTCAAACATGTTTTGGTACACGTTTGAACATTATTGTTAAAAATACCCAAAGTATTACTTTATTTTGAAATGGCTGAATGAGTTTGAAATTAGGCTAGTGTATAAAACAATCATTCAAACCAATCAACCAACCCACAAACTGTTTTTTTAGGTTAGCAATGAAATGAAACCCTTCCAGATATTTAATTTGTCCTAAATGAGGATGAATTGAATGCTTGAAACAAAGAACTTAGGCAGATATGTACGTTTTCAGAAGCAGAAATCAAAGGTCTCATCACTAAATACTATTAGTAGTGCAACTGATACACAGTGTTTATTAAGGAGAGTGGATGACGAGATCCTGCATTCCACTTCTATGTGTTGCGCTGCTTTTTCATTGTGTTTAAAACGAGGAATAAATTTATCTATAGAGGAATGAAACATAAGGCCCATAGGTGATTATGGAAGTCTGGTGGAGGCTTGCTGCACTGCTTCCATCACTATTTACTTTGCTTTTACTGGTAATTTTGAGATGAGAATGGAGAAACTTGGATAATGGGGGGCCACTAGATGGCTCCACTGATTCTTGCTGTACCGAGGGTAATTTCTGTATCCCTTCGGAAAATGTGCCCACGACTCTCGCAGGAGCAGCATAGGGGTGGAGTTAGTTTTCAGACTAAAATGAGATTAAAGCTGTGCACATTCAAAACAAAATAAATATATAAATATATTGTTAGAGTGCAGGTACTCAAAATCATGAAGCCATTATAAAATCTTTATTGTGTTTCAATCTCATCCCCTGTGGTCATTGTTCGTTTTAAAATGATATTTTGACCATAGAGTAAGTTCCTGTACTTGATGTTTGAGTGTTAGGAGCATGAGTAGTTTCCTTGAAGTTCCCAAGCTTGTTATTCTTGGAAGAAAACGTAAGGATGGAGACATTTGATTTTTGTTTATCCACATAGAATTCATTTGAGAAGTTTGGTTTTTGTAATTCACCTGTGGACTAGATTGTTGTTATATGAAAGTGAAGTTGGAATATGGCTCAGGAGTAGTATGGTGGCTTTGCTAAAGCAACTAATCTGACTTGTGACCATATTCATCTGCTTTCTGACATGTTTCTTCTCAGTAGAAACCAGATCAGTCATCCTGTTTGTTTATGAGTGTTTTTTTGTTGAACTGTATGTCTTCCATAAGCTAGAAAACTAGATTATGATGGTGTAATTTCAAGAATGTCTTGTTTCCAGTCATTGTCCTTATATAGGAAGCCAGTTTTCATACTTTTGTGTTGGTTTTGATGGATGACTGTGTTAGAAGAAAGGAGAGTGGACAGCGGTTAAAAATTTTTGGGTTAATTGTAATTAAATTGGCTTTTCTAAGCAGTGTCAGCTTTAGTTGATGGGTCAGACCAATAAAGATGGTTTCCAGGGCAAATATCTCACGTTTCCTACTATTGATTTATCTAGTGTTTTAATGCTATAGGAAAAAAATTAAATGGAGCTTATGGGGCCTGAAAAGGTTCTTGAAGTTGAAATCATTCCTCCTCTGCTTCTTTACAGTTTGGATTAAAGTTCATATTTTTGACTTTTGAACTGATGACTTTCATAGTTGGTGATAAAAGTAGATATTTTTGGTTGCATGATATGGAATGAAGCATATTCTAAGGTACAGTTGTTGAATGTCTTAGTTTAAAGATAAGATGATCTGTATTCCAACAGCATTTTTCTTTTAATTTTCCATTAAGAATCCAGTAAGATGAAGAATGTCAAAAGGAGTCTACGAATGAGAACAAGATGGCAGTTCCACTCTTGATTGAGAGGTTGAGGAAGTGGACTAATGCATGAGTGCTGTGATATTTCTGTCCAAGAGAAGGACGTTAAAACGTGGACTCCTGTGTTTTTTAAACCAGAGAAGATCTGGGTTGTGATCATCCAATCAAAATGGACTTTGCACTTGAATTGATCAGGGGACTGTGTCAGTGGTTATCCATTGATGGATCTGTTTGAGGATTGGGTGGTAAAATTTTATTCTCAGATTATTTATGTGTAAGAGGGAAAACATTTTGCTAAGAAATCTGTTACTATCCCATTGGATAAAATGTACTTTTTTTAAAGTGACTTAATAAAAGGTTTTGGTTTCTTTCATGCTTCGTGTTTGTCCTTTCTGGCTGAATCTTTTCTTGGTCATGTTGATATTTAAGTGTGTTATATTTTTGGTTGCTATGAAAGTGAGAAATACTTAACTGCCAAACACTAAAGGCAAGGTAAAATTTTTTTTATGTTCTTAATGTTTAAAATGTGGTTTTCATTTACAAATTATCTTTACTTTGCTATGACTTCTAATGAATATTTATTCTGGTTTGCTCATTCAGGTGCTTAATGTTGGGCACTTTTTTTAAACTTGGGTGTGTTGTCAGGGTGCTTCTGCTAAACTTTCTGAAGTTATTTTAAGGTGGAATCAGTATCGTACTGAAAGCTGGGCAAATGTGTTGTAATAAAGGAGTACTTAAATGTTTTCTGTAGGTTTGTAAGATGTGCTTATTCAGTCGTGTGTGTGTGTACAGAAACTGTTACCAGACTTCCTGGACAACATACTTCCTAAACAGTCTTATTTTCCTAAAATTGTTCTGTACGTGTACCTAATTTGTTTCACTGCTATTTAGTGTGGGCATAGCTTCCTGATTCTGTACCATGTATTTGATGAGGAAAGCTGTGTTCATTTTCTTACTGCTGCAGATGATGGTTGCTTTTTCAAATGAATTTGAAGGTGGTTCTTACGTTAAAAAAAATTCCAGATTTTTTGTGAATGAAATAATTGAACTATATTTCAAGTACGTTTCACTTGAAATTCATGGTTGTCTGTGCCATTTTGGTCTTCATGTGTAAGACAAATCTCATTCTGAGGACTTAAGCAATGGAGGTGGTGGTGGTTGTTGTTGTTTTTGTTTTTTTAAAGAAAAAGAAAGAAATGGGGTATTCAGTGATTTTGTTTCTTTGGGCCTCTTTGGAAATATCCACTTTTACCATAATGAATTGTTCATGCTTGTTTGATCCAGCTATTTTGATGATGTATGCTTGCCTGTTGAAGTTTGCTTTTGCCATGCTTTATGAGGTGGTGTTGGATGTTGGGACCAACTTAGAGATCCACATTCAGATGAGTGGATTTTCCTTACCGTTAACCAAAAGCATTTGCAATTTTGTTGTCGTACTCCTTGGTTCTAGCTTAGGTGTTAAGGGGTCTTCTGTAAATTGTTGGTAAACTGACGTTCAGTGAAGTGGATGCTGACAGCGGAGCGTACCTTATTGTACCTCTTGGTTTGGAGATACAATAGGTTGTTGGCAGAAATGGACAGCAAGTGTGTGGAGTTCAAAGGAAGTTTATTGGTTCAGCTGGTGGAAGCCAGCGTTTCCAAGCTGTTGGGGTGCTGTGCTGCGGACAGTCCTTGTAGACATTGGAACTTGCCCACCATTGCCTTCTTCCCCTCCATCAGTTACCCAATGGCTGATTCCATCTCTGGTTGTGATGGCTACGAATATGGAAGAGTTCCTTGCGATTTAAGTTGCCTCTTGCTTGTGGGGAAACAAATGGTGGTCAGGATGCAAGAGGTTGGGGATGTTTGGTTCTTCTCCATCTCCTCTGTGATATGTCTTCTCAGTACCCCGGATGTTGGACTGTAGATGTGGCTTGATTTCTGAATATGCATCTTGGCTGTTTTGCGGCTTTGAATTCTTTTGTTTAAAATCTCCTGGCAAATATTAATGAATTAAGAATGGAAATGAGAAATAATTCATTTAATGGTGTGAGACTTACTCTACAGCAGTGCCTTCACATCGCTGATGCAGTTGCTGTAGCTGTTGGGTTTGTGTTGCTGGGGCAGACCACTAGGGAGGCGCTGTTGAGCTGGAAGGGGTTGGTAGCACTGTGGGGCTTTTTCAGGAGCTCATGGCACTTCTGTCCCAAGCACTATGTGCAAGTATTGGATGACAAAAAGAAGAGCTTTTGTCTGGGGGTAATATGACTTAACTTAAAAATAAATGCCCCTCGGGTGGGGTGACCCCCAAGGTGGGCTGTTGCTGGCTGCATGGCTGTGAGCTCCACTGCCATTCTTTCAAAATGGCTTGTAGCAGCAGCACTTCCTGTCCAGGGAGGAAGTAATTTTAGCCCATGCACTGAAATATTTAGCAAATCTTTAAAACAAAAGGAACAAATTACGTTTCTTTCTGGTTTCAAAAGGGTGGCTGAGCCACAGGGGGTTAAGGTGCCCCTTCTGCTGGGGTAGTTGGAAGGAGCCAGAGCTGTGGGGGGTAGCAGGCACCCTTTAGGTGGAGGCTATCTCTTTTTTTGGTAGAAATGAAGGGGTGGGTCTATGGTACATCACCTGAGTTGTGGGGTAAATGTAGAGAGTGTCAATCAAAGGCAGAGCTCAGAGCTGGGAAGGAGCTCTAGATGGCGGCTGTGCCTTAGAGAGAGCGCGCTCAGCTCCGTGCCTTCCCCAACACTTTACGCAACTTTCCCTAACTTTCGGGCAGCCTCAGGGGGCCCCCACAGCCCCTTGCCTCTCCTAGGCACTAATAGGGGGCCGAGCGGACCTTTTTCGGGCAGAAAAGCAGCTTTTGAGGGCTCCCTTTTCGTGCCTTGCTGGAAAGAAGAAGCCGTGGAGAGAGCCCAGGTCGTTGTTTTTCCAGCTTAGAAGCCATGGCGTACCTCCATTTTTGTGCGCTCTCCTAATGAGCTTTTTCCCCCGGACATTTTTGTACTAATTATCGTTTCTTTTGCTTTACCGACAGCATATTTTTGGGATTAGAATATACATATTTTTTCTTTTTCTGAATTTCGTATTTTATCATTCGAACTCTAAATATTTTGGATCTAATGTTTTTCCACGACCCGAAACTAAGATCGACTTGGTCCTGGCGGCGGTGCATGGATCAGGTAGGTGAGCAATTAATAATAATAATTTTTAGATTTCTGCCGTTTTGAGTACTTTGATTTTCGACCGATTTGGGCTGTATTCGGATGACGCAATAAGATACAGATTATTTGCATCCAGTGTTACTTTGGGAAAGTTTGCAGGATGCTCCTCTTCGATGTTTATTCCCCCGTATTTTTTTCTCTAAAAAATGATTATTTGTTTTAAATCTCCGTTTTGCTGTGTCGATCAGTTTTGTGTATTGTTATAACAATATCATTGCAGCGTCAGGACTTTGTTCCTGATAATGAAAGCCAGTGAAACGAGCTGGGACCTTACCTTTCTTTCAACTTTTGACAGTAAATACCTGGGCACAGGACTTCAAAGCAAGCAGACATCCCTGACCCCCTCTTATTATTTAAGAATAAAAAGATGATGAGAAATAAGGACAAAAGCCAAGGAGAGGAGGGTTCAGTCCACAGCAATGCATCGAGGTATGATCTATCAACTTTCTTTTTTTTTTTTTGTAAAACCTGTGAATACCCTGTTTACTTTGACAGCCCTGGGTTACTGTCAGTGCTTAATACAAAACATTTTACTAATTTTTGTTTCCTTTTTAAGGAATGACCTTGAGATTGTTAGCATGCCACACCCTAATTTTTTTTGGTAGCAATTTCTGAAAGTTGTGTTGTGACTTAAGGGCCCATGTCATAGTCAAAAGGTACTGTACCTTTATTCAGGGGAGCCCTTTCCTCTGCATGATGTTTTTCCAGCTTTTGAATTTCAGTTTTTAGGTTTTTTGTGCTGTGAAAAATGACCTTGTCGGTTTAGCCATTGCTGCATTGCACCATTTTACATACAAGGCAAATTTTTCTTTGAAGAATCTCAGAAGTCTAAACTTTAACTGAGGGCCATACAGAAGCCTGGTGTAGTAGTAAATTATAGTAAATAGACACAAGAAAAAGTTGCATGAATGAAAAAAAGCTCATTTTAAAATATAAACTGAAAAGTGCCTTTCTGTCCGATAGCCCTTACTTCATTTTTTATTTGAGCTTGTGGAACTTTGATGCTGTTTTGATATTTTAGAATATTTTCATGCAATTTATACTAAACTTTTCTCCTATGGTCGTAACGTTTTGTATTATAAAATATAAAGTGAGGCTGCTAACAAGAGGCTGCAAATGCATTGTCTGTTTATTTAATGTATTATTGCTCGGAGTATTTTTATTTATTTTGTGGAGTAATTAGATTCTTTACAGATTTTTATAAACTGATCCTTGATGTAGGAAAAGTATGGAATACTGAGAATGTTGGTTCGTTAAGAATGCACGAGTATAATTACCAATTGCTCATTTTTATATTTAATGGGTCGACTTAAAAAAAAAAAAAAAAAGGGAAATTAATTTATATGCATTTTGTCTTCTGGTTTGTAAATACGCCGAATTTTGCATTTTGTTAATTTTGATGGAATTCTGGCCTGTTTATTATTTTTTCTTCGGTGTTAAGTAATTTTTAAGTCACACTAATAAAAAAAATTCTGAACAGTTTGTGGTATCACATGTACTCTTATGTGATGTTTGCAGGTGTTTGCCTGGTATTTTTGATGTCCATTATTTAACCTTAAACGCACATTTGAAATACTGTGGGAATATTATCGAAATGCTGTGGCATTCTAAAATATATTTATGGGATTTGAGATGTATTAAGACTACAGTCAAATTTTAAATCCTAAAATGGATGTGGGTAAGTTTAAAATGATTATTAATAACACTAGCTTCAGGGATGTTGAAACACTATATATAGCACCTATACAGTGATGTTACAGTAACGCAATCTAAAAATAAGTCAGATTTTCAAACCTTAATATTCACGTTTTTAGAAATACTGCTGATATTGCTTTAGAAGTCTTATTAAAAAAAAAAAAAAAGAGAGAATTTGTTTTTCTGGTTGTTTTAAGTGTGGATTGACAGCTAAAGCACTAGTAGGTGTGATTTGCTCAGGAAATCAAAATTAAGGTAGCGTATCTGCCAGAAATACTGTATTGAATATGAGGTGAAAACAGACATCTAGCAGTAGCTGCACAGAAAGAAGACCTTTGTGTTTTTGTCCTCGGGGTGATTATATTTGCATAGTCTCACATGTGTGATTTTGCTGATTTCTTTGAAAGGTTGTTTATCTCGATTGATTTATACGCAACACCTGTTGTGAGGTTACCCTGCCTCTTCCACTGTTCTTCCCTAAATAAACTTGTTGTGGGTAACATCCCCTCACCTGAGGTGTGGGAACAATTGAACATGGGCTGTTTGTGAGTGAGCCCTGTCGAGCTGGCTTCTGAGCTGTGAGTCAGCTGAATGTCGTAAAATGGGCTTTACTTCCTGAGGTTGACTTGAAGTTGCAGGGGAAATGATTTCTAGGAAGTAAAGCCACCACTTTGCTTTACTGCAGCCCAGAGCTGCACTCGTGTCTGCACCTCAAATGCTGCTGGCCTGTTTGTTTTCCTGAGTTGTGAGAATATGTACATTTGTGAAGTCCTGGTCTGTAGTCCTGGATCGGAGGTGTGGATGGTGGCAGTGGGTGGACAAAGTGGATACAAGCACTACCACTTGAGCTGGAGTTGCCAAAATACAGGACTAGGAAAAAGATGTTAAAGGAGAAGAAAATATAATACTTCTATGCTCCTTCAGTGCACGGCCTGGGGAGTATTTGGAATTGACACCTGCATTGCCAGTCCTAAGGAAGTGAAAAGCTGTATGAACAAACCAGAATCCCTCTGAGGATTGTCCTGGAGCAGGTGATCGTTGCTGGGGACAAAATGATGCCGACCCCCCAGTCTGTGAGCTGAAGGAGTGCTGTGGTGGTGCCTCTGGGGGAGCAGCCACACTTGCCCTCGTGTCCCCTCTGCCCACGGTGCTGGGCCTGCCCTCTCTCAACTGATCGATTCTGGGCCACCTCCTCCACGTGGGTGAGGTGGGATGCTACAGCTTCTAATAACCACCACCTGTGTGTCAGGGGCATGAATTGCATGTAGGCAAACACAGCCCTGATGCTTCCCAGCATTCTTCGTTTTACCCTTTTTGAAAGGTGGGTGCTTGTGCTGGACACGTTCAGTGCAACCCTGATGTGAACTGCAGCAGTGCAATGCAGGTGGGGGTCCTGTGACCCCCGGACTGGTGCAGGGATAGTACACAGCACACAGCCACCATCTTGGTTTCCCTTGGCTCGCTCCCTGCCTTTGTTGCAGTGGCTCTTACATCCCTGCGTGCAGGGAATTTGTTACGAAGGCTGCAGGGCTGAACAGCCCATTGCATTTAGGTCTCTGCTTCTCGCCATTTTGGAGGAAAAAAAGAAAGAAAAAAAAAAAAAGAGTTACAGCAGGGTGGGCCTGAGGCTGTGTTGTTCAGAGCAGCGGCTCTGGCTCGGCAGTGGCTCTCTGGGCAGGGTGCTGCAGGCTGCGCTGCGGGCTCGGCCCAGAACGGCTCGCTGCTCCTCGGCAGCCATTTTATGAAGATGTAGTTCCAGACAGAGGACTTTGTGCGGGGGGGTGGGGGGACGAGGCTGCCGAGCAGAAACGGCTGTGCCTCTGTCAAGGGGAGCGCGGGGCAGCTCTTCCTCTTCTGCGGCACAGGAAAGGCCGCGATACCCCGCGAAGGGCGAGGGGAAGGCCGCACCGCCTGGCATTTCGGTGCGGGTCCGGTCGAGTCACAAAATGGCTGTTCCTTTGTGCCGCATAGCTGACAGACATACTGCATTGCACTGTGTGTACTCTAAAAACAGCAGGAAGTTGCTGGTGGGGAGTTCAAAGGCCATCTTGTGCTCGCCGGGGCCGGGGATTGGCTGCGCGCTCACTTGGTAACAGCTGGCTGGACGGCGGCGCTGCGGGGAGGCTGGGCCCTGCCTGGGGCTGCGTGCGCAGCCTGCCTGCGCGCTGGGTGCTGGGAGCGGGCTGCGTGCCGAGCGCTGGGTGCTGTGGGAGCGCTGGGTGCTGTGGGAGCGCTTGGGTGCGCTCGGTGGGCGCCCAACACCCCTACTCCCCTTCTCTCACCCGATGGGCTCCTGGGTTTCCTTTGTGCTTGTACAGAACGAACCGCAGGCTGGTTTTGGAAGCGAAGAGGGGGTGACTTGGAAACGAGCGGGGCTATTTTTGCTGTGGCTTTTTTTTGTACTTGGGAAGTAATTACAGAATATAGTATTCCTGAAGCATCTGAATGTCTTTCGTAGCTTTTCAGCTTTCGTCATCCCTAAATCACTGAAAATTAAATTTCCTTTTACTCCCATCACTTGTACAACTGGCTTTATCCAGGCTGAGTGGAGGCAGTGACTGTGTTTACTAAACCAGAGTTCTAGCTTTCCGTCCACGCTGGCAAATTACTGTGTAGCTGCTCAGCCATCCTGCGTGCACAGTCTCTTTCGGTTTCACTTGCGCTGGTGCATTCTTAAATGAGATTTTCTTCTTCCTACTTGATCTTTAACCCTTTATGAAGCTGTCAGAGGCTTTTTTTGGAAAAGGGAATATGCTTTCTCAGAGCAGGAATCCAAAGGAGTAATGTGTGAGGAATTTGTACAAATAGTGATGTAAGCTGTGGGGGGGGCACAAAGGAGACTGTTCTTCTTTCGTGACTTCTGTTTCACATTATCCTCTCAAAGGAAATGTCTCATCAAATTACAAACACAATTCCGAGACCTAAAACTTCTCAGTTTCCTGTTTTATGACTGCTGCCAGGAATGGATGCTATATATAAAAGCTCACCGACTGCAGGGAGCTGCATTTAGCTAGATTTCATCGCTTTTGGATTGTGTCCTTTAGTTAAACTTTCTAAGCTTGCTAATTAAATTTTATATTTTCTTTAAATGCATGACTTACGCTGAATAAAAATGGAAAACCAGAGAAACCAGAGCTCACCTGGGTAATTCAGTAACCCTTCACAAAAACTCCTGTAGCACATGGCACGTGTTTCTGCTAGAGCTCTGCTGAGCTGGGGCACACGTGCCCTGCCACAAACATCTCCTGCCTGCATTTCTCAGTGCTGCTGCCACGAGAAGCTGCTGTGCTGAGATCGGAAATGAAACGCCTGTTCCGCTTCCTTGGGTTGATGTTTCACCCGCAGCACTTTGAGGGCAACAGTTACCCTCTGTGAACCTTCCCCCATTTCCGAGGAGAGCTGATGTGGAATGCTCCCACAGATGGGGGAGAAATAATGTCAAGAGTGCAGCTATTTCTTTCAGAGTTGAAGTGAACTTCAAGTATACACCTGGGGCTGTGAGCAGTGCCTGAGCTGATGCTTCTGATGCCATGGCTGTGCTACTTTTGAACTCGAGTCAGCTGCGCAGCGAGGGGTGGGTTTGGCAGTTCGGACTGAAGTGGCTTCTCCTGATAAATAAAGTGGAGGTGTATATGAGCACCTGTTGTGCTGCAGACATCAGTCCCAGTAGGAATTGCACTTTTAAGTTAGGTTGAGTTCTGAGGATGAGAATTGTTTCTGTGGCTCTGGAAGGCTCTAATGGATGGAGAAAATGCAGAACAGCACTTTTTTTTTTCCCCTTCAAGGAATATGGATACAAACAGAACAACGCTGAGGGAGGGGATAGCCTGGATTATCATAATTAGTTAAGCAGCCTTCTAGCAAAGGATGCACTGCCCTACTGACATAGTGTCTTACGTAAATTTTGCTGGTGGACTTCAATGACAAGATGTGTGCTGAAAAGCCAGCAAACAAATTGCTTCCAAGAAGTAGTGGGGTGCTGGTAAAAACTGCCTGTGTCCTGCGAAGGATCATTGGAATGAAAGCAAAACCAACAAGAGAAAAATCAGTGTCTTGTGATGAAGCTTTTCTAAGTGTCCCACTGCTCATGCCTCCTTTTCTTGGAGCTGGGAATGTCTTCTGGCTATAATAAGCAAAATGTTGATTAGTCTTTCCAAATGTGCAGTAGCGTTTATGATGCTGCTGCTTGTGCAGCACTGCTACAAAACTATAATTTTTCAATATATGCTTTACTTAATGCTAACGTTTTGAGATCATCTATCTAGAAGTCATCTATCTAGAAGCAGTCTATATGGGGACCCAGTCTGGGATTCTCTCCTGGTGTGGTGCTGGTTACTGCTCGCACAGCCTCACATTTTGGCTGGGCTCCTGGGAAGACTTGGCCGAGTACTGAGCCTCACAGCTTGCTGTGCTCCTCATCTGTTCGCTGCTCACAAACCTCTACTCCCAGCTCCAAACGATTGTGTTGCAATGTGAAGAATTCCCTGTCTCCAGAACACTCAGATCCTTAGGAAAACGAAGTTGTAACAGTTTGTTTCTTGCGAGTTTTCTAGCTGGGTGCAGAAGATGTGGTGTAATTGTTCACATGTTAACTTGAGGAGTCATTTATGTCTCTTTCACGGGGAGGAGCCTCTGCTCTGAAGCCAGCAGGGCTGTCGATTGGAGAGCTTTGCATGCCATGTGCTGTCTGTACAATGGAGGCTTAATGCAAGCCTTAGATCTGTTGCTTAGAAAAAGCTTTTAACAGACACGTGGAATGCAATTCTCAGGCTAGGTCAAGTTATGTTCTTCTGAACTGCGTCATCTGGCACCAGGAAGGAAGCTGTGCCTCTGACTTTTTGTTACTGATTCTAAGTCACAAATTCTCATATTATTCTGTTTCTTTACTGTATTACTTCTCAAAGGAAGCTTGCAAATGTTAAAGGGAGAAAAAAGCACAACCCCCTCGCTGCAGTAATTTAGATCTGACTTGCATGTTGTGTGCTCTGCAGCCTCCCTGTCTTGCAGCTTAGTGTTCTTTACATCTGGCAACATGCACTATTCCCATTGTGCTACCCGAAGCAGGAGCTGGAGCGGCAGCGGGATATGGTGAGTTTTCCTCCCCTCCCCCCACCCCTTGTTTCAGCCGTCTGGAAAAGTATAGGCACCCGTGGGCTGCATTTCATGGAGTTGCTCAGTACAGTGTGTGGTTTGGAGTCGCTCAGCAATGGATGTTGAGCGTTGCAATGCATTGCTGCCTTCCCAGGGGTGGGGAGAGCTGTCCTTTCAAATCCCCGAGGACTGCAATTGTCCTCTCCTGTTGGTGCAGGGAAGGATGCTATGCTGCCTTTGGGCGTTCTCAGTGGCAGTCCCTAATCAAGCAGCCAGATTGTGACTCCTTTTGTCACTGTCCTTTTTTTTTTTCTTCTTCTTTTTTTCTCCCCGCTAAACATCCCAGGCATTTTCAGCCTCTGGCCCAAAGATCAGAGAGCAGGAGAGCCCCCTCTCCCACTCATGAATGAACTGCTAGTTTTGCTTTATTATGCAAGCATAATGTGTTGCCTTTGTAGTGGGGGAGGGGGGAAAATCTTCTGGAAAATACTTGTCATTCAAGATAGCCCCGTGTGCTTTGAGCTGAAGCAGAGCAGTGAAGGATAAATTTAGCTCGCTCTGTGCTCAGGATTGCTTTGCCTTTGGCATTTGGGAGTCCTGTGCTGGAGCAAGCCATGCTGTCTGTGAAGATTTCCCTCTGCCTCCTCCCCTTCCTGTCCTTTGAGCCAGGCTGGCAAGTGGCACAAGCCAATTCAGATGGTTATTCAGATAGGATGCCTGCTGGGTGCATAATCCCCTGGTTTTTGCCGTAGCACGGTGGCCCTGTTGTGCCTGCTGCTGTGTAAATGTAATTAACACCCACTTTCTGCAAGCCGGCTTTGCAGTCACGTGTGGAAGAAGAGTTACTATGGAGAATATACAAGTGTCTGTTGAGGAAGGAAAGTTGCCTGTCAGTAAGTGAGATTGGGAAATATTTTTCTACCTCCAAATCCCTCAGTTTCATCTGTGTTTTGAAGAACACGTTGGTTATCTGGCAGGCATATAAGCCATGGGCTCTTGTGCTCCATGACATCCTATCCAGATTTGCCCAACATATATTGTGAGTATTTTAAGGTGCTGAAGAGCCTCTCTGCCTTCAGCGTATTGTAGTTTGGAACTAGAGACATGCGCAGTGCGTGAGTACTGATAGCAAAGCAATGCAGTATTTGTCTTCCTCTCCATTCCCTCCCCCATTTGCTTTGTTGCCTGCAGGAGATAAGTTCATTGACTAACCCAAGCTGGGAAACTTTAGTCTTTGTTGACTAAACTGTCTCAACTGTTATCACTAGAAAAAGCCATAGCGTGGGTGCCTATCACTTTTTTGAAAATAAAGCCTATAAAGTTATGAATGGATTTATTTTCAGTGACACAGGTTGGGTGTTATTCAGTAAGCTCTTCTACAAGCTCTGTGTACTGTCTCTTTCTCCGTGGCTGTACTTCGTATAGCGTTGACTTGTGAACTTTTTTGTTTTCTTTAGGCAAAGGTTAGATCCTATTGAGAATTTTTCAGTTCCTGTGATCCGTTTATTATCCCTTTTTATCAAGTGACCTGTAGCCACAACCACTCATGTTGCTTTCCATGGCTGCAGGTGAGATTTACATGGCTTGATTTTTCTTTTTTTTTTTACAGCTACTGAGCGTCTTGGGCCATGCATCACTATTAACTGATAATGCTTGTTCCTGGTATACGTAAACACAGTGTATGTTTGTATATAATAATAGAGGACATCATATTTATATTCAGGGAAATGTTAAAAAGAAAACTGTGGGATCTGGCTGGATCAGAGCATGTTACATGGTTTGTCACGTTCCCTTTGTGTGTAGAACCACCTATGTGTAGATCATATTAGGAAAGCATATCTTTAAATAGTTGTGAGTTGGTGGCTTGCACTATCTTTGCCACTGTGTGCTTTGGAGTGAATTCAGGGTTACTTCCATGAGTGATGCTGCTGGTGGGCAGGTGATGCTGGCAGCCCTCACTGAAGAACTAAAGGGAGTGAGAAACCCTTTCTAGTGGTAAAGCTGGACCTGAAAGATGCCACCCCCAGGGGCTGAGGGAGATGCACAGCTGCTCAGTCTCATGTGCCTGCTGAGTGTATGGTCTGGAACATGTCCCAGCCCCTTCAGCTGTGTTCCCAACCCGGATTGCCATGGGGCTGGAATGCAACTGACCCTTGTGGCAGGATCAGTTGGTTCTGCCAGAGGAGGAGGAGGATGTGGATTCAGGTGTAGCCAAACTGGCTTCTTCCTACCCCAAAATTGGAGTCATGCTGCTGGCCCCTTTCTGCACTGTACTGCTAGGCATGATGTACTTGCACTGTTCTGGAGACCCAGTTCGTGCTGGCTCAAGCAAAAGGTGAGTGTTGGGAACATGGGCTGCCGAGTAAAGGTGGGTGGGTGGGAGTGGGTGCCTTGTGTCCCCAGTTCAGTGAGCTGAGATGAAAGTGGGGACCTGGGCCTCTATCATCTACATACCACGTGAAGCTTTGCTCAGCCATACACAGGGGTTAAGCATATGTTTGCCTGTGTGGATCAATAAGCTTCGTTTCTGATATTATCCAGCTCCTGGATAATTCTGTGCTGAAGACTGTTTTGAGCCTGCACTAGGATTATTTGGCTAGCACCGGGGTTACTTGGCCAGCACCAAGTGCCAGTTAAGCTTGCAAAGCCTAGCAGAGTGTTGCTGTTGGGATTCAAACTTGTTTAGATTCAAAGCACTGATGTGTTGAATACTTAAAAATATTATTTCCAGGAGGGATTTGGCTTATGGGAGGATCTTGGACCGTTCATCCTCACTTCTCCTACTGGCTGGATTCAACTTCTGTCTATTGAAAGCTGAGTTTTGAAGTGTGGGCAGAAAGCTGCTGGAAAGAGCCATTTCCAGGGCAGCTCTTGACTCCAGCAACATGTTGGGTCAGTGCTGAGAGTTATCAGCTTGCCTTTCATCTTCTGAGAGCATCCGCTGTTTTTACTTGTTGGGAGCATTTAAAACGTTTTGTTGCTGTTAGCAAAGATGATCTCCTATAGAAAGAAGTCACGTTGCTCAGACGTGAAATACTAAATGCTAACTCAGGAGGCTTCAGGCATGCTGTAATTGCCTTGTAAATGTAGATGCCTGATTGTGAAAGGTCTTATCATTGCCATTCAGCCACTTATTTCTTGGAAGAACGTGTCTTTCGTGGTAAGGGATGATTTAGTTGTTTTTTACTTGTGTATTTTTTTCCTTCCATCCAGCAGATTCTTAATTAAAACAGAATTATAGCCTGAGTAGTTCTTAGAAAACGAAGGAACATGATCTGCTGAGCATTAGCAGATCGTAGTTTCTATTAAAAAATTTCTCACATTAATGCAGTTACCAAAGATCCAGCTGTGGTTTTGGCATTAATGGGTGATTATCAGTACTGAATTGGAAGTGTGTGGGACCGGTTGGATGTTTATAGCTTCCCCTCAATTATACTTTAATAGAAAGTAGGCCTTTTTGGATGTTGACTCACGTATGTTAAAGCAGGATGTATTCCCAAACCAGCCTCAGGAAGGAGCCCTTCAGTGTGCAGTTACGTACAATGGTGTGGGACCTGATTTGATGTGTCACGTTGCTAATCCCTTGTATTCAGTTTGCAGGTGGAAGCACTCCCCCGATGGTCTCGGTGGTATTTAGGAGAGATCATTTTATGGAAGTGACTTATTATTATTTAGCATTTTAATACAGAAACAACAACAAGCTCATATCCTTTTGTCTTAACTGGATTTCATTGCTGTTTTAAATTACTTGCAGCAGCTAGAGAAGGACATAACCAGTTCTCATCTACGGGACCTTCTGGAGTTTAAATATAATAGATATCAGAGTAAAACAACTCTGGAACTTGTGTTTAATTGCTTAAATTACTACAGGGGGTCTTTCCTTAGTAGAGCAGGCGTGTGCAGCATTTGTGCCTGTCACTAGAGAAATGGCCTTTTCAGAAAGCACTGTTCACATCAAGGAAGAAAATGATAGAGTCTGCATAACATAGGTAATGTACATGAGTGATGGCTATTTGTGTCTAGGAAGGCTGTGTTCCTCTGTCCTTGTAATAAAGCTCAGGGCCTTGAGAAACAACGAGCTCTGGCGTGGGAGGAGGCCAGCAATTGCTGCTCTGTCTTTGCACAATACTGCAATGCTGTCTGGCCCCAGCATTGTTCTAATTTCTTCCAGCTCTTGCTAATAAATCCAATTGAGGAAAAGTATTTATTTATTTTTTTCGGTGCCCCCATGGAATACTGTCAACTTAATGCAGTGCCAGCCTGATGTTGCCTTTGGTGTGGTGGCAGCAGGGGTTTGGATGCCTCCAGATGCCTTCTGAGGTCAGGGCCCCGGGGGTGGCTTCACAGGATGTGTCCTGCTGTCCCAAGAACAGCTGGTGAATCGTTTTCTTGGATGTTTTTGCAATGGTTTCTAATAAAAATCCCTTGGTTTTCTTGAATAAATGCTGAATCTTCCAAAAATCCCCAGCAAAGAAGTTTCAATGCTGCTTTGAAGGACGCTGAGTTGGAAAAGTGTGGTTGAGCAGATGTCAGTGGATTTGTGGATGAATTCAGTGAGGCCCTTGGGGAGGGGGATGGTGTGCCTGGTGGCCCAGCAGGGCAGGGCTGGGTGTGGGAGCTGGGAGTGCCACAGCTGGTGGGCAGGAGCTGTGCTGGTGTGCAGAAGCAGGACATGGTGGCAGTTTAGCTGGATTTTCCTGTCCTTCTGGGAGGGAGCACTGCAATACCCTCATCCCTGTCCAAACCAACTGGGACAATGAAACCAGCAATCATCAGTGATGATGCATCCACTCCCCTTTGCTGGAAAAGCCTCCATGTCTCTTACCTTTGACGTTTCAGCTCACAGCTGTTTTTTATTCCTGTTTCCCCCCCCCACAAATGCTAAGTTCTTCCATTCCTGGCCTTGCAAACAAACCCAGAACACCAGCCACCCCAGCAATGAACTCCTAAGATGGTGGAGGAGGGATGACTGTGAAATGGCGGCCGGGAGCTTGGCTGCATGCCCTGCGCTGGAGGGATTTGGGATGAGGCTCCCGCTGCGCTCGGCTGCTGCCCTCTGCCCGCTCCCTGGGAGAAGGCAGCTGCAGCCCAGCTGCAGGGAGGCCTCACAGGACTTACAGCAGTTCTGAGCATCTGGGGCTGAGAGTGGAGATCCGACTTCGCCGGCGTGACTGGTCCCATCTGCACGTGGATGTGCATGCCAGCAGTAGCTGCCTGCAGCTAGTGGGTGCCTCTGAAGTGTGTGTTGATTTCTGCATATTGTTATGTAATTACATATATGCTTTTATTTGTCTTTGGTATATTTTTAATCATGATGTCTGAGCAGAGTTTTCAATGTATCTTGTATAAGTAGAGGAAATATTAAAAATCTGCTTTCCCTCTGTGAAGTTTTTTCTGGCTCTTTATTCATGATGCTGTATTTGCAATGTACTCAAATATAATGGAAGCATTTAGCAGCAGATAAGAGCTGACTTGGAAGGAGAAGCTCCTCGTTCAAAGGATTTGTAGTCTCATTACAATACGCTTTTTAGCTTGTGATGGTGGGATTTCTAATACTGCCTTACTGGCAAATATGTTATAATGAGTTTTCCATTTTCTTTAATTGGATTTAGAAAGAGAAACAGAATATGTGTTGTGGGAGAGATTGGACCAAAAGGTATTTTGAGTATTTTAGCCTCTCACTGCTTTGTTTTATTGAGGAGCCTGTGTTTAATTGAATGTTTGGATATTAACGTGTTGATGTAAAGCATGTTAACACAGGAGGAGATATTCTGCTCTCCTTTTACTGGATAAAGCTCCTTTCTGCTGCTGAATTTACTCTTTTTGAAAAGAATGTCACGTTTTCCAACACATGATATAATGTGCACAGTGCTTGGTGCTTTCAGAAAATGGATTGTACCAGATGTAGTGGAGAGAAGAGCGGGAGGACCAGTGCTGGTGGAATTGCTCACGCTGCTCCTCGTGTGGCACCCCTCATTGCTCTGGTTGATGAGCGGTGATTAGGAGCAGGTGCTGTGCTCTCTGCATTCAGCAGAGGTGAATGCGGAGTCCCCTGGGAGGGGACTGTGTCCGTTTCAGTGCAACAAAGCAGAGCATATGTCAGGAGCCACGTGCCTCACGCTTGCATTTAGGCTATTCCAAGCTTTGCAGCTTGGATGTGGTTCAGTTTTACTTGTTGACAGTTCAGTTAAAATATAATCTCTTCTCTCTCTACCATTAGTCACTCGGCATCCGAAGAAGCCTCTGGCTCTGACTCTGCAAGCCAGTCTGAGAGCGAGCAGGGCAGCGAGCAGGGCAGCGAGTCTAACAGCAGCTCCGAGTCCTCTGAAAGTCAGTCTGAATCCGAAAGTGAATCAACGGGTTCAAAATCCCAGCAGACCCCTCCTGAAACCAAAGAAAAACCAGCCTCTAAGAAGGAAAGGATAGCAGATGTTAAAAAGGTATTGCCCCCTGCTGCTCTGCAGAGCCCTTACCCTGCATCCACCGTGAACGGGCGGAACGCAGGACATGAACCTAGCTGTCTTTCACTTCCCTGCCACTTGGCAGCCTGAATTGCACGTCAACCAAACAAGCTCCCTCCTCTGGTGTCCCCAAGCCCCTTGCTGGCCATTTGGTTTGTGTACGTATGGCCCTGTGTCATTGGTGTGAGCAGGAACTTGTGTGTTCGATGTGACAGCCCTTTGGGCACTAGGCAGGTAGTGAAGGAGGAGTAGGAACCTGTGTTTAGTAAGTGATACTGTCATCTCATCCTCTCCCTTCACCCTTCCACTCCTCTCTCATGTCTGATCTCTCCATCTAGAAGCAGTAAAGCTTCCCCACGGGTTGCAACTTGGGAAAATGCTTATCTTTTATTTGGGCCACTTAGGTTTGTTTCCATCACTACCTGCCTCTTTGGAAAAAAAATGAAAGAAGTGATTTAACCTTTTTATTTGTTATGTTCAGAACAGTTGTGTGGTTGTGTGTTTTTTTTTCACAGCTCCCTTAGAAATCCCTGTCCTACCTACACAGGCTTGCCCTCACCTCATTGCTGCACAGATAGAGGTGGGCTTGCAGGTGGTTTGCCTCTGGTTTGATGCTGCACCTCCATAGTGCAGCAGTTGTGCCCTGGCTCCCTGCTTGACCCAAGAAGTGGAGGCACCTGAGTAACACACCAGATGCAAGATGAGGAGAAAAGAGCCCGAGTGCCCATTTGGAGATAGGAACTTTGTGAAGTGAGGTTTTTGGAGGGAGGAAGGTCAGGCTAGGTCAATGATTTTCTGCCTTGTGGTGTGTGACTCGCCTCTTCTGCATAACTGTGGCTTGTACTTCTCACAGCTCGTTCACAAGATGGAATTTTGTGGAGAAATTGCTATGTATGTGACGCATAAGAAGAGCAGTGCTTGCAGCCCGTGTTCCCCACGTACCTGCAGGGGAGAAGTGAGGCATTAAATACAGCATACGTATTTCTTCCTCTCACCAGTCTCTGGCCTGCCTGCTCAGGTTGCAGTAAATCTCCCATATTTAGGCTGCCAGGGAAGGATGCATCTGTGAGGCAGTTGTGGTAACAGTGTTCAGATTTCTCTTTTATTGTTGGTAAGTGGAGACTACTGGAAGTTGTCTCTTCTGTGGCCTTCTAGAAGCATGTTCCAAACAATAACATTAAGATTACACCATGAGGGAACGAATCCATAGAGAAGAGGATAATTAGCATGGATAAAACTTCTAAAGGTCAAGACACCCTTTAATAAGGAAGCTTCTCCCTCCCTTAATTCTGCTGTTAATGGGCGTTTTCCTTAGCTAGGTCTAACCTAGACATGCCGATACCTGTTCCCCTTGAATAGCCAAGTCAATTAATTATATTATTGTTTATATTCTATCTCTGTCTAGACACACCCATGGAGGTGAGGTTCACTTGTGTGTGGTTCTATTCTGATGTGTAATGGGAGGCAATTCTTCCTCCAAAAGCTCTGCCACTTAAAAGATAAAAAGACAAATTCTTCAAATAGTTGGGAGAGCGTTTTGAATTGTTCTTTCATGTGGGATAATAAACAACCTCTTAATTTCTCTCTGCCTTTATTCCTGACAGATAGACACGCCAGCAGTTAGGCCGCTGTCATATTAGCCTCTTGCTTTTCCGACAGCAGCAAAAAATAAACCTGCCAGGCTGCAGCCTTGCGCTCATCATGCCTGTGGTCCCAAGTCCCCAAGTCACTGCAGTGATTGGCAGTGCATTTTGATTTCTTTTTCCTGCCAGCTGCTTGCTGAGATACTTGAGAACTGGAGGGAGGGAGAAGCAGATAAATACTGAATAGGTTTAGAAAGCTGTAAGTGATAAACTGTTGAGGGCCAAGGCAGAGGGATTGTTTTAGATGTTGGAGAGGCAGGTCAGGGGTTTGCATCTGCCCTGTAAAGCTTCTGTTGTTATGTATCACCAAAACAGGCACGTTCCTGTACATCAGGGCATCAGTTCTTGAATCCCTCTTTTCCTCCTGTCCATGCAGAGGGAACAAATCCTTGCTTTAGTACGCAGTATGAAGTTGCTGTGGGGCCTGGTTATAGCACACAGAGCACAACTGTTTCCAATAGTCAGCTCTGCACTTCCACAAGTCCTGCACTGCCAAACCACGTTCTGTCAATGCATGCAGGAGAAGAATAAGGTGGTCTGGCTCAGTTGTCATTCAGGATGGGTCACAGGCTTCGCACGTGAAGTTGCTGCTGGTGACCCCTTGCCACTGGGCTCGGCAGGCAGCTAATAGGGTTTCTCTATGGAAAACGGTAGTGAGGGCTGTGTGCGAGACTGAATCATCCCTTTGTGTTGGTAGGTTCATTCCACCTGCACAGTGCTACCTCTTGTTGCTGCTGAGGCTGGCTGCCTCAGTGCTCTGTCCTTCAGCCTAAATAAGGTAGAAAGTGCTTTATGTCCTATGGGAGAGATGACCAGTATAAAGATAATGCTAAGTTAAATTGTATGCTTGAAAGCATTACCAAATAGCCCAAAATAATCGTGATCTGTTTCAGATTTTTAAACATCTGTCTACTAGTTGCTGCTATCAAAATTCCCTAATGGTGCTATGTTGATTCTTTTATTTTTTTAACATTTACCGTCAAACCTCTCTAGAAATCAGAAATAATGGAGCGAAGCAGGCCTGCTGATGGTCTGTTTATTTTGCAGATGTGGGAAGAATATCCTGATGTTTATGGGGTTAGGAGGTCAAACCGAAGCAGACAAGAACCGTCACGATTTAATATAAAAGATGAGGTAAGGAAAAAAAAAAAGAATGAGGGATTACTGAACATATAAAAACAACTAAACCCAGAGAACAAAGGCAGGTCTCATCTGCGTTGCCTTGTAAACGCCGAGTCCTAGCCTGGTTTGTGGATGGTGAAGTTCAGAACTGAGGTCCTGGTGCTACACTTGAGTCTACGTGGCCCAAAAGCTCCGATCTCAGTGGGATGCTGCATGGGCTGAGGTCTCTACACACTCATCTGGCCACTAGAGTGGGGCGTAGCATGAGTCATGCCCTGCTGTAGAAACCTGCTGGAGAGGACGAGTGGATGTTTAAAAAGGAAACACAAAACCACAATGCAAATCCAACCAGGAATAAAAGAAAGTGCCCAGAAACACCTCACAACGATCAAACAGCTGTTGTTGCCCATCCTGGAATGGACCGTGCTTATAAATGCATTTGTGTGCGTGTGTTCAGCTTTATGAACTATCACTTTGGTTGAATGTCAGGAGTATTTTGTGCTTTGATTGAAGGTGGCAGGCAAAACTTGCTGTTGTTCCTATCTCAGGACTTGCTTTTTCCTTGAAGATGCAGGAATTAGCTACTGCCTCCATTTCCGTCTATTGGACCTTGTGCACGTCTGCAGATCTTCAGGAAGGTTAAGTAGTTAGAGAGGAGCAAAAAAACAGGCTTAGACTGAAATTGCAGGGTAGGATACTTCGATACGAAAGCAGTTGGGAATCTGCAGAGAAGTAGCCAGATTTTGGGCAGGGCGGGAGCCTGATGGTGCTCTCAGCAGGTCAGGCTGTTTGTGCTTTGATGCCAGAATACACCGGTGGATGCCTGAGAGGTGCAAGCATAACACAGGTCTCTGCCACCTCCTGCGCTGGACGTCCCCATAGCAGCAGTTAGGAAGGCCCTTGGCACGTCATTGACTTGGGTTTTGTTTTCCTTTTCAAGTTCAGGAAAGCCCAGGCTCACCGGCCGCCTCTCTCTGATGCCCCAGCGTGCACTATGCGCTGTGCTGGCACTGTCACACCCGCCACAGACCTCGCCTGCAGCCCCAGTGCCCTGTAGGGGTTCAGGTAAGTCCTGCCATTTTTTGTTTTACAATATTACGTGGTTTTGCAAATGTTGTTTTCTTTTTCAATATCTTTATTTCCTACTATTTAAGGTACGATAAAGTTTTTTTTAAAAAAAAAAAAAAACAACAAACCTGAGATGTACAAACTTTGCTATACCACAAAATATTGTAAAAAACAAAAAAAAATAATCCTCCGAATGAGCCCTTCATGAAACAGAAAACCAAAATTAATGAAATCGGACCAATCCATTCATTCCCCCCTCTCCTCCTGAAGCAGTACTGATTGCTTCCCATACAGCAACTCCAGTGGCGGGTGTGATGTGTCAGGCACAGTGCTGGGGCCTCGCAGAGAGTGGGACCTGGCAAGTCTTGCTGTTGGAAGACCCGAAGCAGCAAGGGGAGGGCACAGCAGAGCTGATCCTGCATGGTGCTGAGCGCTGCTGGAGCTGGCAGCAAAACAGGGCACTTGACATCACCTAAGATTGCTTTTTGCCTTTCAGGGCTAAGCCTGTCACCAGTAACCTGCTCTTGTTGTTTGCTGCTTGGAACTTCCAGCACCATGTCTAGGAGCTTTGAATTGCTTTCTTCCCTAACACTTCTATGCAGTACTAGCAAGCAGCACTACCTGGGCAGCGGGTCAGACTCGGTGCCAGGCTGCAGCAGTTCCAGCCTTCTGACTGTCCCTGGTCAGGGTGGTAGAGTTGTTTCAGGTTTTGGAAGCTGCAGTCTCTGCCAAGACCACCAGTTTGGGCAGAGCTCCTTCCCTATGAGTGTCTGAAATGCTTCTGGGAAGTGCCCTGAGGGCATTGGGCACCTCATGGAACTCTCTGAAATGGAAGCAGAGAGGCTGGCAACTTCTGGTTGAGACAGAAGTGTGGGCTGTGAAGGGCAGGAAGCAGAAGTGCTGTTTTGCATAGGGTGAAGGAGCTGCCCGGAGCACTGAAGCTGACTCCAGGAATGAGAGCACATGTGAGCTTACAGAACAAACGGTCCTTGCCTGTGCGTTTTGGGTGCAGCTAATAAATCAGCTTCAGGTTTCAGCAAGGGGAACTGAAACATGCAGAGCAGGGCAGTCAGGAAACAGTGCGCCCAAAACAGGCACAATCCATTGGCTATAAAGAGGATGGTTTGTAATTTGCATTAGTAATAAATGTCACGGTGCATCTGTTCCGTGAAAGAGGCCACAAGTCATGCACCACAGCTGTTCCCAAAATATGTTTGGTTTTACCATTGTAAAAAATATATAATTCTGCCCATTTGCATTTTGATTAATGCTCTTTCTCACATCTTTGCTGAAAGTTCAGATTTTAAACATCAGAGACACAAGAAGACTAAGCTGGCAAGCTGGCAGTCTCCAGCTTCTCTGCAGACCTTGGTCTCTGCTAAGCCTGAAGTGAGCAAATCCCGGAGCTCAGTCTGAGATTTTGGGCCTTCCCATCTCCTAGCAGGCAGCAGTGCTCTGGAGCACTGCCTGGACCATGCCGAGGGGCTGAAGCCCCCTCCGTGGGCTGGTGAGGGGACAACCTTGGGCAGTCTGTGGGACCAGAATTGCAAAGCTGCTGCTGCTTTGCTTAGTGAGATGTTTGTGGTGTCATGTCTCGTATAGCACTCCTCCATGGTAAGCTGCAGCATAGTTAATCTAGGAAAGTGTGTGCACTGTAAGTGCTAGCAGAGAAGAAAGAATGGTGGATGCCCCATCTCTGGAGCCATTCAGGGTCAGGATGGATGGGGCTCTGTGCACCCTGATCTAGCTGCAGGGGTGTTGCCTTTAGAGGTCCCTTCCAGCTCAAATAATTGTGTGAAATTAGATGGGAGGATTGGGTGAGGCATGGAAAGGGGAGGCCTGACCCTTCCTCTGAGGTGGGGAGTGCAAACAGTAAGAGGCAGGTCTCTAGTCCAATTGGAAGAGTGGCATAGGAATTGGTTGGGCGTGTTTGCAGCATTCAGTAGAAGGGGATTAAGGAAAACAGTTTTGCTAGCACAGGTGTGCAGGCTCAGAGAGAAACACACACCTCGCATCTCTTGCTGGACCGATAAAGTCCTGGTGGAGACTGAATTTGTCACCTTTCCCCATGCCACTTCGGGAGGTGACATTATTAAAACATGAGTTTAATGCAGGTTTGCCTTCCTGCTGAAGTTGGCTGGTGGGCACCCTTGGGCCAATTGGAGCAAGTCAATGCTAAGTTCTGCAGCTTGGTCAAGAAATTTGAGAGATTCATATAGTATGGTCTTCTAAAAATTGTTTTAATTATTTTGTAATTGTTACACGTAGAACAGTATTAAGCAGCTTTCAGCCATGGCAGGACCTGGGCAGCCTGGTGCCAGGATGCTGGGAGGAGTGGGTGAGAAGTGATGCTGGGGTGGACGAGGGCACCGGGGAGCAGAGGCTGAGTCACCGAGTGCGTGGGGTGGCTGTAGCAGCAACAGGCAGTGGTGACTCAGGCTGGGACTGGCTGTGTCAGAGCTGAAAGATCTGGGCTTGCTGCCCGGAAGAGACAACGGCGCTTTGAGCAATGCAGCTGGAGGCAGCTGAGCTTGGAGTCACAAGGCAGAAAGAGGAAAAGATGAGTTGTTGAGATGAGCAACGGCTATGTATAAACTGCAACAGAGCAGGAGAAGAGCAGAGGCACTGGGGAGTGGACAGCAGGATCTTGAAAAGTAGTATTTTGTCAAGTGAAATGAAGTTCAGAAAACAATAAAGGGTGTATTTGGTTTTCTACAAACTTCACCAAGCTGGACTTGGCAGCTCTAGCTTAATGGTTGGACTTGGAGATCTTTTCCAACCTAAACGATTCTGTGATTCAAATCTTGTCTTCTCTGATGCAGAGCAGAAGGAAAACTCACCGCTCTTTGCTCATGATTTGCCTAAAGACAGCGAAAAGTAAGTGCTCACTGAGAGATGGCCATTATTTGCCACCCACACAGCTGCTGTTACCTGTGCTGCAGTCAGTGCTGTCAGCCAGTCCCTTGTTTCCTGGATGCTTGGTGTGTGAGACAGGGATGTCAGGAAGTGGAACAGGCTGTGAGCACATTCGCACTGAGCTGCAATGCAGGGGTGTCACTGTGCCACACATCAATCTGGCATGAAACCCCCCAGGAGATTCATCAGCGCCCTCGGTTTGACACAGCATCCAATACTCCATTTTGAGCAAAAAGGAAGTTTCTGTTGGGGGAAAAGGAAGATAGAAGTAAAGGCTGCAGAGACATGGGGCATGTCTTTGTACCCCCCTCGACTTCTGATCTTGCAGCTCGTGCCATTTCATGCCGTTCTCTGCACAGCTTTTGGCGTGAGCCTTGCTGAATGTGGTGGGTGTACAGGAGGCACAGACAAAGACAGGCTTCATCTGCAGGGCGTCTCTGACACAGCTTGGATATTGCAACAAAAAGCAGCATTGAAAAGAGGGTTTCAGATAAGCAAGATGCATCCAGCAAGCAGTCCTGAGGCTTTTCAGAGCATTTAAATACTCTTTAAAAATCTTCTGCTCTTTTCTGCTTTTTGCTCCCTGCTGTTTTGTGCTTTCTGTAGCAAGTGTCTAAGGCAAAGTCATCTGTTTGTTTTGGGGTGCTGTGTGTGCAGGGATCTGTTTCTATGGTTGACTGGCTTTTACAAAAATAGGGTTGTGCACAACAAAGCTTTTCTAGCTTTCTCAGCCAGTGGGAGTTGATGGCACCCACGTTTAAAATAGTTCAGCAAGGACATAGCATCTCAATATATTTAGCTAGAGAGACTGCTGGTGGAGGCTGGTATGCTTGCAGGAAGGAAGGCATCAGGGCAGGGTCTGACCCATCTGCTTCCTCAGCTGCTTTGGCTGTGGGAGAAAAATCCAGGGAAGCAGGGAACACCCTTGTGATAAGAACGTTGTCCTTTTAGGAGAATTTCCTTCTGTATAGAAAGCTTCTGTAATGAAAGTAGAGCTTGTCATGCATTTGTGTGATTGCGAAAGGTAGGTCTGCAATTCACAGAAACAGTCTGATCCATCCCTGACCATTACTGGGTTCATACTGACGTGGCAAGTATGGATGCTCTGCATTCTGCCACTGTACTTTTCAGTTACAGCCTTGTAAAAGAGCTGTGTGGGGCAGTGGGCAGCACTCCTGCAGCCTCGTGGCTCCCCAGAGCATCCTTCTGACTGCAGGGAGAGCGGTGCAGCTGTGTCTGAGCTCACCCCACCTGCATGTGTCCAGCTGTGTCCTTGGGGAGACGATCCAGGGTAAAGCCTACAACCTCATTTTTCTTTCTTTTCAATTAAAGGCAAGTAGCGAATCTGAAAATGAGAGCCCAAAAAGAAGAGGCCAGAAGCAAGTGAAAAGAAAGTAAGTTTCTAGGGAAAAGAGTTTTGAATAGTGGAATTATTATTTATTCATTTGTTTTCAGAGTAATAATATTTGTTTGACAGGCATTGTCAACATGAAAAGCTTGTAAAATGAATTATTTACTGTTTTCAGTAATAATACTCTGGGTGATAAAAATTCAAGTACGAATGTAAACCTAGGATGGATGAAATTTTCCAACGTTTTCATTGTTTGTTTTCCCATTTTGCCTGTCCAGGAAATCTAAACAAGCCAGCTTCACTTTTTGTTGTCAGTCTTTCACTTCTTCATGATGTTATTTATTCTTCTGTGACACTTAAAATAATTGAATCTTCACTCCTTTCCCGTTCTTAGGAAATAGAGAATAAACTGCCAAATCATTTTTTTTATCTTCTATAATCCTCTGATAAGTTAAAACAAAACATTCCATTAAGGATATTTTGGATCTCATCACAATGACCAAATTCACTTAGTATTTTTTACTGCCTTTTCCATCCAATCAATACCTTTTAGTTTTCCTAAACTAAAGTGTGCTGATGAGACCTACTGAGCTGCCTGCTGGAGAAAACTCGATCACAGCAGGATGCCACGTGGTCCAGCTCCCTCTCTCCTCTTTCTTGTCTTTTACTTTCTCATTCTGTTGTGTACAGCAGTGCAGTACAACAGGGGAGGTAACAGAAGCCAGAGAGGGCTGCAGTAACGTGGACTTCTTTTGGGAAGGACTCCCAATGTACCCCTTGGAGAGAGGGGGCATTTCAGAGCTGAGGTCTTGCTCTGAACCCACGGAGAACCTGCTTCCTTCCACTAACACACAGTGGGATTTGGCTTCAACCCTGGAAACTTGAATTGCCTGAAGCTAAATGGCACGCGACTTAGTGCTCTGGGTTTTGAGCAGCAAGGAGAAAGTGTATCAGTGCATGTCATAAACCATAAGCGAAAGCGAGCACTTCTCAGAAATGTCTGTTTATTCAAAATCACCCCGAAGATTTTTTTTTCACCTCATTTCAGAAATGTGTAAGTGGAAAGGAAAGCTAAATAACTTGAAGCACGCCGGCTGTGCAGGATGCAGCCCTGCCACAGCACGTGGTAGGAGCCACTCGTGCTGCTCTGCTAACTAAAATCCAGGTGACTGAGACCTGTTTCTAGAGGCAGAGAATTGCAGCCTAAAATCCCCAACACATCACAGCCAACAACTTGTTAGCTAGAGCACAGTGTTGATTTGTTGCGATCATGGCCTGCTAGGATCAACCCAGTTGGATTAGGTGTCTACTTAGTCAGGTATTTGCATTGAAATATGGTGGCCCTTGATCAGCTACTTTTCTGACCATAGAAAAAAGTGGAAAAGAGAGATTTCTGGTGAAGAAGAGGATGAAGATGGAGGGGATCAAGGCACCAGTGCAGAGAGCGAGCCTGAACCGAAGAGAATTAAAGCAAAAAGACCTGTCCAAAGGAGGTATGGAGCGGTTGGTTCAGTCCGTATCTCTTTTTCTGCATCTTTCCTACCTTTACAAGGGTGGAGAGGCAGCTGCCTCCTAAAGCATGTTTGTTTTCTTCAGTATTACCTTAGATTACAAGTCTGTGGACCTGGTTGCTTTGTCCAGTGAGTGGAGTAGTGGTTTCTATGGTAGTTACAGCAGACTAAATGTCTGGGAATCTAGTATCAGAAATGTGTACGTTCTTAAAAACTTAAAAACTTAAAAAAAAAAAAAAAAAAAAAAGATGTTGAAGTAAAACACTTTCTCCTAATACTTATTTTAGAACAATGGCCAAAACCAGTGTTAAAAAACCTCCCAAACTCCAGCGTGGGAAGAAGAGAAAGAGACAGGTGTCATCTGAAGATGATGACGATGATGAAGACGGTGAAACTCCTAAGAGACAAACTCGACGAAGAGCAGCCAAAAATGTCAGGTATTAAAAAATGTGAGGTGGCTTGCTTAAGCAGTGCATGTGCTGAACAAGCACTGAGCCCCGGGGTAAATACTGGAGGTGTTGCTCTGTTCTATGTAATAAGCCATTCTTGTGTTTCTGGGCAGAGTCAAGGGCTTTTTATCAGTTTGGTTTTGTCTTGTTCAGTTACAAGGAGGACGACGATTTTGAGACGGATTCTGATGACCTGATAGAGATGACTGGGGAAGGGGCTGACGAACATGAAGACAACAGTGAAACTATTGAAAAAGTCTTGGATATCAGGCTTGGAAAAAAAGGAGGTGTGTCGGCTATTTCTGATTTCAGTCATGCACTCTCTGTTTCTCTTCAACTGCTCCAATGTGTTTGCAATTTTGAAGCCTTCCAGTGAGGCCCAGGGTTATTTCAGTGCTCTTCACCCTTTCCTGCCTGCCTCTTACTTCTTCCTTCTAGAGGTTTTTTTATTTGTTTTTGTTTTTAAACAATCAATTATTGAAAAACCTAAAATGTCGAGTTGATATGCTTGGCAGCTGTCTTTTAGTGTGTACACATTTTAAAGATGCAGTCATTGTTCTACAAGTTCTTGTTTTTCTCCCCTTCAAAAGATAAAATAGCTCTTCCAGAAGAGTCAGTTTTTTTAGCTCTATTGACAAAGCCATAATGGGAAATAAAGCTGATGCTTTGTTCTCATAGCCATACAAAAGTGTTTTTGTAAAACTGAATGGTCTTGAATATTTTCAAGAGACCTTTGAATTATATTAAAGAAAAAAAGGCATTTATGATAGAGATTTAAAAAGATCCTGTTGTGTGGAGAACTTTTGTGTGCTTGTCTCATCGGGTTCAAGAATCTGTAGGATATTCTTTGTGCTGTCACAAAGGATGTGTTAGAAAAACAACTTCCTGCTTTAATGCAGTTCGTGGCCAGTGGTTTTTAACAAAGGTACCAACTGCAGCCTGATTTCTTTTGCAGCCACTGGTGCTTCCACCACAGTGTATGCAACTGAAGCTAATGGCAACCCTAGTGCTGACTTTGACCCTGAGAAGGATGAGGGAGAGGTTCATTACCTGATCAAATGGAAAGGCTGGTCGTACATCCACAGCACATGGGAGAGTGAGGAGTCCCTGCAACAGCAGAAAGTGAAGGGCCTGAAAAAGCTAGAAAACTTCAAGAAAAAGGAGGAGGAGATCAAGCAATGGTATGCTCTGTTTCAACCAGTGATATATGGCTTTGGGTGAATCTTCTTTAGCCATAGGTATGCACAGTCAGGACTGAAAACATTCAGTTTTTTTCTTGCAAAGCATATTCCATCCAAAGCAAACATTTTCTCTCTCTCTGCCTGCTGTCGAACCATCCCCCTTATAGAAACGATATCTGTAGTATTGAAAGGGAGAGAAGAGGCAGAGCTTCACAACACTGCCAGTTCTCAGGCTCAGGAGTTGGGTAGCTGAGAACAAATAAATGGTGCACAAGTGCATCTGACTCCGGAGGTGATACAAGGGCTCCTAGTTAGCAGTGAAACCTGGCATGCTAAACTAAGCAGCTGTGCTGGGAAATAGGGCTCATCTCAGGACACGCTGCTGTATTCTGCTTTGCAAGCTTTGTCAAGGCAGCCTTGTTAACCCTTGTTAATGATGAGCCTGTCTATACGTGAGTTTTTGTCTGACCTCCCCAAGGACTATAAAGAGAGCTTCTGTGTGTTTCCAAAGTGATAAAGCTGGAGCAGCAGCTTCCATCCCTGGCTGTTTGATTTTCATTTTTGTGACTAATTCTTGCAGCAGAATAAGGAGTCGTTTAACAGGGAAACAATGAATGTCTATGACATTTGCTTCCCAGTAAAGCTTTATAATAGGAGATGCTTTATTATAGGAAGCATTGAGAAACGTGCCATATAAGCAGTAGTTTGCTTCAGTAACTTAACTACATAATGATAAAATAAAGTAGAATTTCTATACACGGCCTCAGTAAGCACTTCAATACTACAAAAGCATTGTAATGCCTGATTTGTTTTTCTTTTTGTTTTTAGGCTGGCCAAAGTATCGCCTGAAGATGTGGAATATTTCAACTGTCAACAGGAGCTGGCTTCAGAGCTGAACAAACAGTATCAAATCGTGGAGAGAGTAATTGGTAAGTGAATCCAACACTTTTGTAAAGGGGTGAAGTAAGACAGAATGAGCTTCCTCTTCCTCCTTGCCCTCCAATATCCCTGTAGAATGGCATTGAATGTATTTCACTCAAGGAGGTTGTTGAAGTTGCTGCTGCTGGTGTAGTTCTTTGACCTCAGTTCTTTGCAGGCAAGGTGTTTGCAGAAGCACAGGTTTGGCTGCTTCCAGGACTGCTTTCTGTGACACTGTGGTTAAGGATGTGGTTAGGCTGCAAGGTGGCTCAGGGGTTAGATTTTCATGACTTGTTAAAAATAAAAAATGGGACTTTGCACTAATATTTTAGCAACGCCAGTCAGAGATGCTTGCATCCAGTTGCTCTGGGAATTGGCCTAGAGAGCTGTACAACCTATTTCCATACAATTCTTATCAAAGCACATGATGCTCTGTTTGTGCTGCTCCCCCTGCTGGCTCTCAGTACACCAAACCCCTGTTTCCTTTGTGTCTCCTACCACAGCTGTGAAGACCAGCAAGTCTGCGACGGGGCATGCTGACTTTCCAGGTAAAGGAGCAATTTTGGCCTCTCTAAACTTTTCCTACTAGCCAAGACTTGTACTGTGTTTGTAGGGATGGATCAGACTGCCCTTGTGAACCATACTTGTGGTTCAGCCATAGAACTGAGGTTTGGGCTTTTTTGTATATTTTGCAGCAAACAGTCGCAAAACATCCTCGAATGACCCTGAATACCTGTGCAAGTGGATGGGACTGCCCTATGCAGAGTGCAGCTGGGAAGATGAAGCTCTGATAAGCAAGAAATTTCAGCACTGCATTGACAGCTTCAACAACCGTAACAACTCCAAAACAATTCCTACCCGGGACTGCAAGGTTTGCTTGCTTCTTCTTTTCTCTCCTGTTGCTTTGTTTCTCCAGGCTGAGTGATGAAGCAAACTGTGTGACTGTGAAGTTTTGTCAGAATAAATATCAGAGGGTATTTTCCCATCTTTCCACCAGCATTTGAATGGTTGTTGGCTGTTCTTGTACTTTAGGCAGAGATGTGAACCCCTTTTGGTTTCATTTACTCGAGGCATGATGAGCGTGGGGGACTGGGAACTTTAATCCTTGCAAAGTGCTTCTTCCTGAAGAGGTGCTGCTACAGCAGTGCAGATTTTTAATATCACCTGAATAGAAAAACAGCACACCAGGGAGAAGAGGAAGTTTGCAAGATGCTGATACAGTGTGGGAGAGAGATGGAGGAGATGGGAGTGATGGAGATGGAGATGGAAGAAAAAACTATAAGGGGCCAAAACAGAAAATGGAGTTTGTTCCATCTAATAGGCATTATATACAGCTTATTGCACTCTTGTGGGGACTGAGCCCTGATCATCAGGCCTGGAGGCAGGCAACACATAACGATGCTGAGTGGCATCAGAACTGTAGATACTAGAAACAGATAAGAAAATGTGGATGGACAATAACTGACAAACCAATCTACACTCATTGCTGAATCTGCAGATTTCATTGCTGAATTTTCAACCTTACTTTGTCTTTTTCTTCAGGGGGTTTATGGTGTATTGTTTTCCTCAGGTATTGAAGCAGAGACCAAGATTTGTTGCCTTGAAGAAACAGCCTTCTTATATTGGCAGTGAGAACCTGGAGCTGCGAGATTACCAGCTGGAGGGCCTCAACTGGCTCGCTCACTCGTGGTGCAAGTAAGTACATACACTAAGTGATGCTCTGGTCAGCACTGCAAACGAGCTTTGTTCATTTTGGGTCTCTTAAGCTTTGTCCCAGAGAATGGGATCTGACACTCTTGTTCTCAAGTGAGGTTTTTACCCAGCCTTGAAATGATAGAAACGCATTAAATCAGTACTTAGGTTTGTTCTCTTCCTTCTCAGGAACAACAGTGTGATCCTGGCTGATGAAATGGGCCTGGGGAAGACGATTCAGACAATCTCATTCCTGTCGTACCTCTTCCACCAGCACCAGCTGTACGGTCCTTTCCTGGTGGTGGTTCCTCTGTCGACTCTCACCTCGTGGCAGAGAGAGTTTGAAGTGTGGGCACCTGAGATCAACGTGGTGGTTTACATCGGTGACCTCATGAGCAGGAACATGGTGTGTAATCTGCAAAGCCTGTGGGGTTGGATGGAAGCACTGGGTGCTAATCTGTGCAGCATGTAATGTGTGTGACGTGCTATCTGCTGGAGCAGCTGATGGAGACTGCTGAATGTCCTCTGAATTATTTAGACAGGGCAACAAAACGTGTTGTGAGCCTGGTGGTGTCAGTAGTGAGATGATGGGGTAATGTCACAACAGCAAGTTGTTCGACTTAATTTTGTTACTTGTCTGAACTTCTGTAAAAACCACGTGTGCTCTCAAACAAGCTGCTCCTTGGACACCCTTTGCTCATCGAATGGTACATTGAACAATAGAGCTTGGACTTCATTGGAGATCCTAGCTGTAGCTACAGTAAAATAATGATTGTTAACTCTTTGGTAATATTCCTTGATGGTAACATCTGTCGTTTCTCACAGATACGTGAATATGAGTGGATCCACTCTCAGTCTAAAAGGTTGAAATTCAATGCACTTATCACAACATATGAGATCCTCCTCAAAGACAAGGTGGGTAAAGGTCCAAGGGTGTTTTATTTAGATCCTCTCTTGCAAATGGGGAAGCCAGCCTCTGACTAGTGGGTTTCACCTCTTTTTCTTCTGTGGTGATGGAGAACACTTCTTTTCCTCCAGGCTGTTTTGGGAAGTATTAGCTGGGCCTTTCTAGGCGTGGATGAAGCCCATCGGTTGAAAAATGATGACTCTTTGCTGTACAAAACATTGATTGACTTCAAGTCCAACCACAGGCTGCTGATCACTGGCACTCCGCTTCAAAATTCACTCAAAGAGCTCTGGTCCCTGCTGCATTTCATCATGCCTGAGAAGTAAGTCTCCTTTTGGTGCTTCGTAAAATACCTCTGTATGTTTGTCTTGGCCACTGATTAAACTTGAGGGAGAGCAGAATGGCAGAAATCCCTGAATTAAGCTCAATGGAGTTAGACCAGCTTAAGGGGAACAAACACTGGTGAGGAAAAGTAGAGTTTAAACGACTAACACAAGGAGTATTTCTGGCAGCAACTTGAATGAAGAAACTTAAAACATGTCTTTCAAATCTGTCTGCTGTTTTAAGTGCCATCTCCAAAAAGCTGAATTTGTTTTAAGCAATTATCTCAGCCATGTCTGAACTTCCCAATACATGGTGTTTCAGCTGTTCTCACTAAATGTTTTATGGCAGTCCCTGGGAGTATTTTTTAAAGACAGCTCTGCCTAGCTGATTGTTAGCCTCTCCACATTATAACAGATGTTTGTTAAAAACAAAACAGGTAATGTGCATTGCCAAGTCAGGCATGTCCCCAAACTCATCCAGATGATGTTTGACTACAGAAGGAGCTGCCCCCCTAATTCTTGGTTGGATCACAGAAGAAGCGAAGGAAAGATCTGAGGTCTCCCAGGTGGAGAAGGACAGATATCCACATTTCAGAGGAGTTAGAGAAATCAGCAGTCTAAAAAAGTAATCTGAGCAGTGTAAAACATAATCTTGTTGACAGAACCCTGCCTAAGGATGGGCACTGTGGAAAGTGCTGCTTGGTAAATGCTAGCAGGTGACATGAGAGTAAATATTGGGGAAACCTGGGATTTTGGGTCCTGGAAGGTTGATGTGGAACTGTGAAGCTCAAAAGTGAAATACTTGGAGGTACTTAAACCTAGAGAGCTGCTAGCTTTGCCACCAGTCTGCTCAATTAGCCAGAGAAAACTGAACTTTCTATCCTTCACTGTGCGTACATCAACTTGATGGTCTCCTGTCTCATTGTGTAATGTGAGCATATTTGATATTTCCTGCTTGGTACCCCAAGACAAGATATTCTCACTCCTTTCTATTACTCATCTCTGTTGCTAGGTTTGAGTTCTGGGAGGATTTTGAAGAAGATCATGGGAAAGGTAGAGAGAATGGCTACCAGAGCCTTCACAAAGTCCTGGAGCCGTTTCTCCTACGCAGAGTGAAGAAGGATGTAGAGAAATCTTTGCCAGCCAAAGTGGAGCAGATCCTCCGTGTGGAAATGTCTGCTTTGCAGAAGCAGTATTACAAGTGAGTCATTTATTAAGTTACTGAGAGTACCAGCAGAATTGGGCGCATCTTTCTTTGTGACTTGGGAATACGTACAGTATATATAGGACAGAGTATGCTGTGTCCTTCAGAAGGCATCAGTGTGGCAGCCAACACGTGTAGCAGGAAGGGCTTCCCAGTAGGAATGCAAGGTAGGGTTGGGTGGTATCTCCCCCTCATGTTACCCAGCTCTGAACTACTGGATATACTTTTCTAGCATCATAGAAATTCAGCTGGCCAGCTTTGTAGGGCAGGCACTGTATCTTGGTGGAGTAAAGCTCAGCACAGAATTGTGATGCTAGGGAAGAGTGTAGACTGATGCCTGAATTAAAGTGTCCCTGAATGTTTTGTATCTTGGGCTCCAGCAGGCCTGCTTTTCACTGTGGAATGATCTGATCTGTTTATTTTCCTGTCTGCAGGTGGATTTTGACAAGAAACTACAAGGCTCTTTCAAAGGGAACAAGAGGAAGCACATCTGGTTTCCTAAACATTGTGATGGAGTTGAAGAAGTGCTGCAACCACTGCTACCTTATCAAGCCTCCTGAGGAAAATGAGAGAGAGAATGGCATTGAGACCCTGCAGGTGGGCAGAGACATTGCTTATCTTTATTTTTCCTTTATTTTCTACTTCCTGCCATTCTCCCTCCGAGATAAGATCTGGTGAGGCTTTTGCTTCTGACCATGGGAAACTGTCATCACAACCGAACCACTGAATTTCCTGCCCTTTCTATGCACTGACAGCTGAACGTTGTGGCAGTTTTGAGCAAGAGGTGAATGCTGCATGAGAGCTATCTTGGGTGATTTATTGTGTGTGCGCCTTCTGCTGTCTAAGTACAGATGATCTGATTAGAGAGGTACAGGAGAAGTATGGCACCGGAAAAAGAAACAGTTCTCTAGTGTACATAGGAGTATGGTTGGAAAGCACCAGCTGGAATGACGGTTACTTTTTCAGTCTCTGATCAGGAGCAGTGGAAAGCTAATTCTCTTGGACAAGCTGCTGACCAGGCTGCGGGACAGAGGCAACAGAGTCCTGATCTTCTCCCAGATGGTGAGGATGCTGGACATCTTGGCAGAGTACTTGACTATCAAGCACTATCCTTTCCAGGTGAGAAATAGCACGTGGGCTTCACCTGAAAATTCAAGAAAATAAGGAGGGGGCCTGAGCAGTGAGAGGCACTCGGGTTCTCACGGTGTCCCTGGGTGTCCCTAAGGGTGGCTGGATTACAGATCGCTCTTACTGAAATGCACTGAATGGAACTGGAAAGTCCTTTCTTTTCAATGTAGTACTCAAGGAAGGGAACATATGGAGAGGCAGAAGCCAGCAGAGAGTGTGTGATGCCTCACTGTGTCTGATGCTTCTTGGGCATGGCACGTCTCTCTGTAGATGTTTTGCTGTCTGTGAGGATAATGTTATGTCCTTTGAGAGCTGTAGATGAAGGCTGCTCTCACAACAGTCTCAGTAGTGATGTATAAAGTGAGAGTCAAAATGATTGGTATAAACCTGCACAATGGATTCAAACATTTATTGGTGGGTGTTAATCACTAAACAGTCATCTTGTGGTTTGGATCTTGCCTAACAGAAACACTCGTATCCATGATCTATCTCTGTAGCTGAGATCAACTGATGTGCTTATGCCAAAAGCCCTCAGATGCAGATCTCCCTGCATATACCAGCACACAGTTTTGTACAGACGGCTCAACACTAAAGCTTGCTTCCCTTGCTGGCTCTCTGAAGCTATTTAGAGATGCTGATATCTGCATTTCTTTTACCTGAGGTGGCTAATGCATCCTGTGCAGCTTGTTTTCATCCAACTGATGCTGGCTTGTCATCTTTCTTGTTGTTTCTCTGGACTTCTGTCACTGCTTGAAGGTTGCTGCATGGGGCATGTTTCCAGCATACAAGATCTCAGTAAATAAAGCCCCATCTCTGCAAAACATTTCCTCTGCTGCGCTCCTTCTCTGGCCTTCATCCTGTAATAAACCCTGAGGAGAGGATAGAGAATGCAGAGATCCTGGCTGGGGGCCTGTAACAGGAGCTGGAACGTCACTGCTGTGTGACTGCTGCCTGAGCATACCATCTCCTGCCCTCGCAATGCAGTGTAGCTATTTTTAATTGGTGGCTATTTTTAATGATTAAACACTACAGGCGGGGGAGGGGGCTATCGGGCTCCCAGAACTTGATTGCAACAGTTCTACGGGGCTCTTTTCCTTCTTTATTTTTAATTGTTATTGCTGTTTGTTTTTTTTTTCCAGCGCTTAGACGGCTCAATCAAAGGGGAGATCCGAAAGCAGGCGCTGGACCACTTCAACGCTGACGGCTCTGAGGTATGGCAGATGGGTCTTCCCTGCCTCCAGAGGGGTCTGGTGGGTGGCAGGAGGGAATTAGCTCAGTTCATTTCTTCTTACAAGACACCTGGCCCTTTTTAATACAGACACAACACATTTTGCAGTCATCCATATCGCTTGTTTCAAATCTCCCACATTCAAAGAATGGGGCTACAGGGCAGATTTCCAGATAGTGCCAAAGAGGCTGGAAAGAGCCAGAATCTAGCAGTTCTCTCCTTGTGGTCTGAGGAATGAGCCACTTGCTAAGTAAATCCTCCAGTCTGAAGTTGTTTGTGGATATGAAATGGCAGAGGCAAAAGGGAGATTTTAAGAATAGGTAGGCAGTGAAGTCTGGTGTTGGAGGTGAAAGTCTCCGGTGTAATAGGAGAGGGCATGCTGAGCCTCTTGTCTGGGCTTGCTGACTCACAGTGACTGGTGCAGGGCACTCGTATGCCATCCCCCAGCCATGGGAAATGTCCGTCCTCACTCCAGGAGCCTGTGCTCCTGTTTGGCACAGGAGATGCAGAAGGTGCTTTGTGGTAGTGGAGAATGTAATAAATATAAGTGAGAAGACAGAAGTGCGGGTGGGAGAGAAGGGAGGAGGACTGTCCATGGAAGCTGCTCTTTCCCCTCTCCTGGGGGATCTCAGATAATCCTGTTTCTGCCCTGGCACCCTGTACCTTTGGGCAGCGACTCAAACATTCCATGTTTGGAACTGATCTCACCCCCAGCAGACTGCAGACAACAAAAGCACGTGTCTGTCTGCTGCCTTCGTGGGGATCTGATGTGCAGTGTGATCTGACCTTCAGAAGTGACTCCAAGGTGCCCTCACCTGACCTTCCTCACTTTGTGCCTTGGCTTTCAGCCTTTTCCTTCTCTTCGAATGAAGTACGAACGCACCAGAGCCTTCCTTGGTTTCCTTGTGTGACTTTGTAGTCACCATTTCTATTTTATATCCATGGTGATAGGCTGGCTAATTTAGTTGTTGTTGTTTTTCCCCCCCCAGGACTTCTGTTTCTTACTATCAACACGAGCTGGAGGGCTGGGAATTAATTTGGCCTCTGCTGATACTGTTGTTATCTTTGATTCGGACTGGAACCCCCAGAATGACCTTCAGGCTCAGGCTCGGGCTCACCGCATTGGACAAAAGAAGCAGGTCAGAAGAGTTGCATCGAGTCATTTTCTCTGTGGCTTCAGTGTGTGCATTTAAGAGAGCACCTACATCACCAGAATTTGTGAAAACATGGTCTTTTTGCCCCCAGTCCTGGTTGCAGAGTAATGTTATGCCAAGGGAAACTCATTTAAAGGTCAGGAAGCAAAAAGCCCAACATTGCTAGATGTTTCTGTTGATGTTTAGTCCTGGTATGGTTCCAAATGAAGAACCCCATCAGTGGCCCCATCACATTTCTTAGCCTCACATACTCCTGTTTTTTCTTGCCCTATAAAAATTGCTAGATAGAATATCCATCTTTTCCTAGAGTTTTATTAGAGATGTGGGAAGTTTGATGCTCATTAAGATTTAGTGTGATTTTTTTCAGTAGATTTGTACTTTGCCTTTTGTACACTACAAGATATGTGTTAACCATCCTGATTTGAAGTGGTCCCCCTGAGACAAAAGAATGTGCTTGTCTCTATTCTAAAAAGGCAAATCTGTGCAAGAAAGTAGCATGTCAGCAGACGAGTTGCCTTTGAAACAACTTAAGGATGCATCACTGTGTCAGCACAGTGTGTTCAGGTCCTGGAAAACAGCTCTGTTCTTCTCTTGCCCTTCAGGTGAATATTTACCGCCTGGTCACAAAGGGTACAGTTGAGGAGGAGATCATTGAGAGGGCCAAGAAGAAAATGGTGCTGGATCATTTGGTGATCCAGCGTATGGACACCACTGGACGGACTGTTCTGGACAACAACTCTGGGCGATCCAAGTAGGTGGTTGTGTCAGGAGGCAGACACATCTGATAGAGTATGTGGTGTAACCGGCTTCACCTTCTGATTTGGTTGGGTATGGGGCAGAAGAGGGCTTTCACTAATAAGTAAAGGGAGCTTCCACTAATTTGCCTCACACAATCATTAATTTGGACACAGAAGATAAAGATGTTCAGAAATTGAAATGCATTACCTGCTTTTCTTTACCTCTTCCCACCAGAGATCATCCTGGTCTGAGGGAAGCTGGTGGTGGCAACATGGAACAGCGTTTTGTCAGTGACCTCAGACTCTCCCCATTTCCTCTCAAAAGAAGGGACTTGTACCCCTTACAGTAGCTCTTCAAGCCAGAGTAGGAAAGAGATGAGGTGCCAAGGAGAAATCTTGCTCCTTGTTTTAGATGGGAAAAGCTTCAGAATGGCTTTGTGCTGTGACAAAGCTGACTTAACAGCTCTAAACCCTTCTTCATTCTCTTTTCTGTTTGCAGTTCAAATCCTTTCAACAAAGAAGAGCTGACAGCTATTCTAAAGTTTGGAGCTGAAGATCTCTTTAAGGAGCTTGAAGGGGAAGAGTCAGAGCCTCAGGTAGTTTGAAATAGAAATAACATCGCTGCTGGTAGTCCTCTGCAGGTCTGCACTGGGGATATATTTATGTCTGCTCACTCACTCTTTGTACTTTCTCTGTGCACAACAGCAAGTTGGTGAATAGGGTGCATGAGAGTCCCAGGAAGCTGAAGGAGAAGAGCTCTGGTGCTGGGATCAGGGGCTGTTGTTGGGGGTTAAATAACAATGGTCACCAGGAGAGTCCCTGGGCTCCCTAGGATTTGTGAGTTAGTTATAGCACAGCTTGAGGAAAGCTGCACTCTGTGTCTCCTCTGAGCACCTCCAGCTTCTTTCTTTTTGGGTTGTTCTCATGGAGACTCTGGAGCCAGCACAATGAAGTCAAATAGGTCACTCCCTCCTTTCTCATCACAGCAGTGCTAGGCAGTTTATTATTGAGTGCTTTGACCAGTTCTCTTAGTGGCTCAAGTAGCAGAGCTACCCTGGAGGGAGAGTTTATACATCTCACTGTTGGAAAATTTTCCCTGCTGCTTAGCCTTGATGTTCTTTTTCTTCTATCACTGTTTTTATATGCTTTTGTACCACTTGAGATAGTTCATCCCTGCCCCTCGCTGATGACACCCTGCAGATGTTAGAACTTCATTTAGGACATATCAGCACAATCAGTATTTAGCTATTGCACTCTGTAAGGCTATTCTCAAAGCCTTCTGTTCCTTCCTTCTCTTTGACGTGCTTTCCTTTCTGACTGTTAGGAGATGGACATTGATGAAATTCTGCGTTTGGCTGAAACACGAGAGAATGAAGTGTCCACCAGTGCCACCGATGAGCTGCTGTCACAGTTCAAGGTACAGACCCTTGTAGTGGGGTGCAGGAACGTGGCTCCCCATGTCTTCCCCTAATGGTGGGGTCAGGAACAGACAGGAAAATCGGGCCCAGAGAGAGGTACTCTGTACAGAGCAGCTTTCTGAGGGGTTGCCTGGTCGTAGTAGCTGGGCAGATGTGTAGGTATTCATTTCCTTTTAAGTGGTCTTGAAGGCTGTGAATAAAATGCTGAATTTACCAAATTTGGAAACAAAAACGATAACTTAGGCTCAGCAGTACTTTTTAAACTGCACGTACTTTCTTGAGAGTTGTTAGCCCAAAGATGTGGCAAAGAACCAGGAATGTAGTGACATAAGGATCAGTTATACAGTAATTATGGAAACGTTGGCAAAACTCCCCTGGTGAAGAAGTTGAAGCTTAGCAGACAGCTCTGGGGTATTCCTGCCAGGGAGGGAATTTATGAAAGTGTTTCTTTGCTTATAAAAGGTGGCTAACTTTGCAACCATGGAGGAGGAAGAGACAGAGCTGGACGAGCGGCCCCAAAAGGACTGGGACGATATCATCCCCGAGGAGCAGAGGAAAAAGGTGGAGGAAGAAGAAAGGCAGAAAGAACTGGAGGAAATCTACATGCTGCCTCGCATCCGGAGCTCAACGAAAAAGGTACAGCACATCTCTAGGAGCTGAGGGGCTGGAGGCCAGAGCTGGCAAAGGCAGTGCTTATGGGGAAGCTTTCCTGTGCTTCTGCCCCTTCTCCAAAGCTGATTAGGGATAACCCACAAAGTCACATTGGCCTCTTGTTGGCATCAAGCATTAGACCCATGATTTGTCATACAGTGTAGGAGCTCACACTGGATTTGGTACAGCTCACGCTAGACAGAGAAAACCTGTAGTGAGCACAGGGCAAAATAACTAAATGTATACTGCAGATCTTAATGAAGTTTGTCATTTTCAGTCCGTTTCTTTTCCCTTGGATTCTATAGCTATTCTTACCTAAATGTATCTCTTGAGGGCAAAAGAGAAACTATCTTGCTAAGTTTGTTTTTAGGTGATGTGATCTACCGGAATCCAACAGTCTGTGAAACTGCTGAGATATGGGACTTTGAGAGATTGTGAGCTCTTCTCCGGGATAAGATGAGGAAAAGATTTACAATGGAAGCTAGAGAAGGATAATCTGTATTGTGTGATTGCAGTAAGGCAATTGCACCTCACTTCACAGGTGTCTAGGTTTTCAAAATACTCCAGATACCAAGGAGCTTTGGATACTATGGCACAAAACCATGGAAAATTAATGTGTTTTAAGGTCTTGTATCTTAGTAAATCAAAATGCAGTTGGGAAACTAAGCTTAGCTAGCCAGAAATGGCAAGTGTGCACAACCTTACTGGTTTGATTACATGGTCTTGTGTATCTTCAGGAATTGGTGCTGAGTTGATTCAACATAAAATAGTTCCACTGCATGGGAGGTATGGAAAAAATTGGCACATTAGCAGTTAAACAGCCCTGCTATCCTTCTGCTGCACACAGGCTCAAACGAATGATAGTGAATCAGATGCAGAGACTAAGAGAAGGCTTCAGAGATCGTCGGGATCAGAAAGTGAGACTGATGATACCGATGATGAGAAGAGACCAAAGCGCCGTGGACGTCCTCGCAGCGTTCGAAAAGATACTGTGGAAGGATTTACTGATGCTGAAATCCGGAGGTCAGTGCTGAGCAATAGGGATGGTTCAGTAAACAAGTATAGAAACCTCACACAGGTGTTGAAAATGCCTAGGTAATCGAAGAGAAGCTCAGCTGTAAGCATATCAGTGGTTTATATGAAGCTAGTTCTTTGGAACAGCTTCTGCACTGTTGTACAATTCTGTTTGCTACTGACTGATGACCTCAGTATTCACATCTGAGCAAAACGGGCTGGATTGTCTTCATTTAGGCTGCAGTCAAACTGATACCTTCCTAGAACCAGTCCTTGAGGCAGCTGTCCAACGTGATCCGTGTGGATTCTGTACTACATATGAGACTTGAAGTGCCATGAGATAGTGCTGGAAAAGCCGAGGACTCTGGCCTTCCTGACATTTTTCTGGCAGTAGTCCTGATGAGTTAAGCCTAAGTGAAAGGCAGGCTCTGTCTGGCAAAACGAGCCCCATGAGAAGCAGTGGACCAGTCAATCAGAGCAATAGTGTATCCTCTCCTGCACTGCGTCCCAGGAGTCAGCTGGAGGCTGAATTCCAAAGTATTATTTTCTTCTCATATTTTCCTCTCCTTCTCAAGCCTTTCCCTCAGGCCTTTGTCTTCTGGCTCTGCCCAAAGGTTTAGCCAAAAACAGAAAAGGGTTTGTGAGTTTTCGTTGCTTCTGTCTCTAATAAACATGTTTTTAAAATAGGAGATATTAAAACTTTTTGCATTGTGGCAGATGCCCTATATACAGCCCTGAAACCATCGAGGAGGAAAGAGGTGTTGCAATGTGACCTATAACAGCTGTTTTGGTTAAAGTGCTGTAGCTGAAAGAGGAAAAGATGGAAAAAAAGAAGGGAAAAAATAGCTCATTTAAAAATAATCTGTTAGTTGAAGCCATTGAGTCTACTTCCAGCACAGAGCACTGTTCAGTTGCAGCAACAGTGTCTGACTCTTGCCTTGAAGGTGCCATTAGCAATGGCAGTGATTTTCACAATAAAAAGTAAGAAATAAACATAAATAGTAATTCTTGTCTGCAAGGCTGTGTGATGGATTGCACCACATTTGGCTGTTCTGCAAGAGGTTGTTACACTTACAGCCTGAGCTTTAAAATTACTAATGACATTGATTTAATGCCTCTTGAATCCTTGGAAATTGAAGTTAATAATTACCCATACAGTGAGAGCTAATGCTTTCTTCTATTTTTTTTTTTTTACACTACAGTTGTCTCCCCTCTTTTTTGTCATCTGTCAAACATCTGACATTCATAACAACGTTCTGTTCTTCTCCAGCTGAGGTCACAGAACTCTTTGTGGGGGTTAATGGATTACGCTCCCCAGTCCTGAGTGATGCTTAGCTAATCAGTGTGGAATGTGAGCTTGATAATACGACAGGCTGTAATTAATATATCCAAACATATTTGTGATATTGAACACATGTCTTATGGCTGTTGCTTTAGTTCCTTTTTTTGTTCTTTTCTTAGGTTTATCAAGGCTTACAAGAAGTTTGGACTGCCTCTTGAGCGGTAAGTCTCAGCCTGGCCTTTCTCCAAAGGGTTATCGTGGGGGAAATGTTGTGTTTCTGAGCACTGCCATACACATAAGTGTTTGCCAGCCTCACCTGACAGCACAGAGCCCAACAAGTTTGCTGTCATGTGCTTCAAACGCTGTCACGTGGTCTCTCATGTCTCAGTTGGTGGGCACTGATGAATGCTGCCCAAAGAGCAGCTGGAGCACTAGTGCTGCTGGCAGAATCTGGCCCTCGGGGCATTTCCATCCTGCCTTGAAAGAAGCAGGAGCAGCTGTCTGAACAGCAGATGTAACCTAAAACACTTGTCAAGTTTCTCCATACACGTTACAAGGGCTGCAGCAAAAGTAATGCTTCTATTTTATGATGTTGGCCACTGATGTCAGAGGCAGGTCTTGGTGGTAGGGCAGTAGAGGTTGAACTTTCCTACGAATTGGATTATTATTATGAATAATAATAATAATAATAATGAATTGCATTATTATGTGGGAACTGCATACAGAGCTTAGTACTGGTGTCATTGCAGTGGAAATGATGGTGGCAATGTTGGAATATCACAGAGTTTGTGCAAAGTGGGTACTGTGAATGCTCACACAGAATGGACACTATATGCAGGGTTGCCAGGACCTACTGAATCAATACGAGGCTGAAGGTGACAGTTTACTGGATCACATTGTTACTGGGTACAAGATGTGGTGTCACCACTATGGGCTGGAGTTAAAGCAGCAGTCCATGGTGTGTTGACATGCAAATTCTCCATCGAATAAAAATGTCAAGACAAGGCCTCAGTGGATAAAGGGATGTGCAGTGTCTTTTGGGATAGGAAAAGGGGTGATCCTTCTGGATTTCCTGAAACCCAGACAAACCATCAGCTCTGATCACTACTTTGCAGTGCCGACTAAGCTGAAGGCTCAAAATTCCTGAGTCAGGCCAGAGAAGAAGACAAGGATAATACCAGGCCTTATGCCAGTTTGGTGATATTTGAGCACGTTGCCAATCTTGGCCAGACTGTCCTACCACACCCACTGTATAGTCTGGATTTGGCACCTTCTGACTTCCATCTGTATGGGCTGATGAAAGATGGACTGCATGGCAACGTCCTCCTAGCAATTACAGCTGTGAAACTGTGGGTCCCCTCCACTGGTGCAGATTTTTACAAGCATGACATGCAAGCTCTTTTTCTTTGCTGGCAAAAATGCATAGCTAACAGTAGTGACAATGCTGAAGAACAGTGTTTTGTAGCTGAGAATTTGCAATATCGAATGGTGTTACTGTGCTCTTTGTACCTGTTGTTGTTTCAATGGAAATAAATAGGAGGCATTACTTTCAGAGCAAGCTATGTAAATTCAAGATTGAATGTGGAGCATCTTTCTCTTATCTGTCTCCCTCTTGAAGGGATGTGGGGAAAGAGATTGCCCTCAACTCTGGGTCTGCACAGCCCCAGTGCTGTGCCCCAGCATGAATAAGGAGACGTGTGCATGTGGTGGGTCTGCTAAGCTGGCACCCTTACTGAGGTCTTGGAGCCAGAGCAGGAATCCCTGCGCGTGTTGTCTGAGAAATGACTGTTTTTCCAGCTGGTTGTACTCTTTGGTTGTGAAATGCAAGGTTTGTATGGGCCTTGATGTTATGAAATTCAGCCAGGCAAAAGAGTCAGCAGATGGCAGCTTTTGACCACCAAATGGAGCTAAGGAAGCACTGAGAAGGGGGGCATGAAGCACACTGGACAGTTGTGTGCTGGTTGTGCCACAGACAGACAGTTCTCACCTTTGCTTTAACACTAAAGAATATGAATGACTGGGTCTGTTACACTACATCTACACTGTACTGCAGTTGTCAGAACTGAAAAAAGGACTAAAACCTGTGCCAGCCCCACTCATGAAGGTTTCATGCCTTCATACACACACAGCATTTATTGACAATCAAAAGCTCAGGGACACATTTGCTCAGGGAGCGACTGGCAAATAAGAATAAGAAATGCTACATAAAATATTAAACTTGTAATTTGTTTTTCCCCCTTCCCAGGCTGGAGTGCATTGCCCGGGATGCTGAGCTGGTGGATAAGTCTGTGGCTGATCTGAAGCGTTTAGGGGAACTCATCCACAACAGCTGTGTGTCAGCAATGCAGGAATATGAGGAGCAGCTGAAAGAAAACCCAGGTGAAAGTAAGTGAGAGCATTGCTGCAGTTAGAATGTTTTTGGTGATAAGCTGATGAGAAGCCATTCTCTTGCTGCCATGCCACATTGCAGCTTCTTAAATCATCCCATTTCCACCAGGCAGCTGTTGCCAACAGAGATACACAGGGGTTTGGAGATGCAGGGCTGGATTTCCCACAAGGTCTCTGCTGCTTCTGATGTATAAAACTTCTGAAGCAACACTCCAGCCTACTTAGATGTATTTTTAAGGTGAGGGATGCTTTAGTTGCAGATCTAAGTGAATTGATAACGATAACTTATACAGGGAACCTACGTTGGCAGATTTTGTTTAAAGAAATTGTGAGTAAGGTGTTGATCTCTGTGTCTGTCTAGGCACTGTTTTTTTCCACACAAAAACATCCATTCCTAGTTGCTGTCTTTTGTTACTAAGCAGGGAAAGGACCTGGGAAAAGAAGAGGTCCTACCATCAAGATCTCTGGTGTCCAAGTGAATGTGAAATCCATCATCCAGCATGAAGAGGAGTTTGAAATGCTGCATAAATCCATCCCTGCAGACCCAGAGGAAAGGAAGAAGTGAGTTTGAAGGGCTAAATGGGCAACACAGAAGGAAGCTCGGGGAATCTGGATTTTGTAGTGGAAAGAAACTAGCCTAGATACGTGAATTTGCTTTAGCCCTGCAGCATTAAAAGTAGCTCATGTTTGCAATGCCTTCAGGTACCGCTTGACGTGCCGTGTCAAAGCTGCCCATTTTGATGTAGACTGGGGAGTGGAGGAAGATTCTCGCTTGTTAGTGGGAATTTATGAGCATGGTTATGGAAACTGGGAACTAATTAAAACAGATCCGGAATTGAAGTTATCTGATAAGGTAGGTGGTTTTGCATGTTGCTTATATTGGGTCCATTACAGTCTTCATAGAGAACACATTTGATTTAGTCCAGAAACAGATGTTTGTTTGTAGCCAGTCCAAAAATAATAATAAATAATAACAAGGAAAACAGCAACCTCTGTGGAATGCTGCATGCTTGATGGAAAGCAGAGTTGTCTGATTTGATTGGCAGTAAATCTTCTTTGAACAGTCCCATATGTGCCACACTGAAATGATGCAGGAAGAAAATAGTAATGCTGACATATGTGGTTCCATGCACAGTATAGAGGGTGCTTTGCATAATTGTGACTTGATATTTCCTCAAGTGTCTCACAAGGAGCTGAGTTTGAATTTCTGTTTGGAAGTTATTTTTCACAGATTTTACACTGCTTGTGTCAGGAGTGGTCTATGTTAGTTTTGAGGGTATAGTTCCACAATGGCTGCAACAGCAAAGCCAGCTGGAAAGCCTCTATCTAGTTCCTCTGTTCCTCGGTCATTCCCATAAGAGCTCTTTATAAGGGTCACATTGAAATGATCCTGGTTACAAATAAGCAGCCATCCCTTGTGTCAGCACCATGGAAGGAGTGTGCACTGCAGCACTGGACTGAGGAACACAGGGACACTGCATCAGCTTGGCTGCCAATATGCTTCATTGCCATGACATCCCCTCTAGTGCTTTTAGCAAAGATCAGACTGTTGTCGAGATCCTTCCTATGTGAAGTTTCAGAAAAGGAATTTTACAATTTCCTGAGACACACCATCCAATTTCCAACAAAATAAGAAAGTAACCTTAGCTGGTAAGTTGAAATACGTCCTCCACAAAGCAGTACCTTGCAGCCTTGTTTTCCAATAAAAGTTCTGTGTTTGCCCATTGCTGTACCAATGTCTGAGGCCACCAGAGAGGACAAGGCTGTTCTGACAAGGCTGTCACAAGCAAACCTGGTGAATCAAAGTGAGTGGACTCAGTACTGCAATGCAAGTACTTACATTTTGCAGGGCTTTTTTTTTTTTTCTTTGCACATCCAAGATTGTAGGGAATCTAAAGAGCTGCCTTGGGATCCTTTTACCTGCAAAATGGCCCAGGGAGAGATTCTTGCTTGGTGCTTTGCTTATGGATAGACAGGGGGAGTCTGTGTGAAGTCCTTCAGGTTGGTGGAAATGCTTGAGCCTTGTCATTCCCCCTAGAAGGTGCAGCATCTCCAGCCATTTGCTGCACCTGAAAGGAGTTCTGCCAGCGTGTAGTTCTTTTGCCAAGGTTTGATATGTACATGTAAATTTATATATTTTTTCTTCTTTATCAAAGATCCTACCTGTTGAGACAGATAAGAAACCTCAGGGAAAACAGCTCCAGACCCGAGTTGATTATCTACTGAAACTGCTGAAGAAGGATCTGGAGAAGAAAGAAAACATGAAAGATGGGGAAGAGGTGAGACACAGCTGCTCGTCTCAGGGCTTTTCAAGACAAGGAGTTGGTTGCTAGTAGGAGTCAAGACAGCTTGTGTGACTAGGTCACTGAGTTTGTCCTACATGAAAGAATATGGACTTGTCTGCTGTCTGATTGCTTTGTGATGCTGAAGTGATAATAGGTGGGGGGCAAGTAATTAGTTATTGCACTTACCAAGGGACTGCAGTATGACACTCTAATTCCAGAAAATGTTCAACTTTTGTCACTTAGAAAAAAAAACTCTGCAAGTTGAGTGTGCACACCACTGAGGGAGAGCAGGATGCCTCATGCCCTGTTTAGTAAGCTATTTCTGAGAAGTGATGGAATAAACAAGTCCGTGTGCTGAAAACTCCCTTAATTCTCAGCAAGGGGCACTTCAGGCTATTCAAACGGAGCATAAATTATCCTAGAAAATATATATATATATTTTAATATATTTTGCTTTCCTTTTTTCCCACGTGGCAGTTGCATCATGATATGCTCTGGTAAATATCCACAAAATACCTGGTGTCAGTGGGAATCAAGTAGCGTTCAGCCCTGTTACCCCATTGTCATTGGTCCATATACACCAGTCTATAGATGTTTGAGAGATTCCTTTGACCTCTTAAATTTCACAAGCAGTTCCTCTTTCTGGCTGATATTTGTTTGTCTAATTTTGTCTGTGGTCCGCCAAGCTTTCCTGTGCTTCCTCAGGCATCCTGGCACCCTGCAGGACCTGCAGCTGTTCAGGAGATGGGCTATGCCTCCAGGAAGCAGCTTGTAAGTATTTGCTTGCTCTGACTTGTTCTGTCTTCTCTCCAGGGCAAGCTAAAGAAGAGGAAACCACGAATAAAGAAAGAGAACAAGGCTCCCAAAGTCAAAGATGAGCATGGGAACGAACTCTCCCCTCCTCGGCACTCAGACAACCAGTCAGAAGAAGGTGAAGTCAAGGTGAGTCAGCCTGGATAGCAGCTTTTCCAGGTTTCCTTGGGCTGTACTGTTACTATGGAAACTCAAGCTGAGAAGCACCCCTGGCAAACATCCTGTGGAGTCAAGAGGAGCTATAGAGTGCATTCCCACAAGAGACTAGTAAGCTTACAAAAAAAACTTGTGCAAGTGTTGAGGTGGAAGAAGGACCTTTTCCACCTGCTTTTTTAGGTCAGTACTTGAGGTGTTCTGGGGAGGATGCTAGAAGGGCCACACATCCACGTGCTGACCTGGAGGAAAGGTGGTCTCAGGACAAAATCTGTTGTCCTTATAAAGAAGAGAAAGAAGAATTGTTTCCTTCTCCTTTTCGGTATATCAGCCAGTGGTGAAGCTGGAGTTTACCAAGGTCATACCGTTGCTTAGAAAACCTTCTGTCATTGAGTGGTTTGGCTTGTAGTCTAAGGCTTTTTGTTCATGTTCTGATCAGTATCTGCCTTATGGACTGAGTGTTCTCCAGCACAACTGGCATAGGAAAGTGGTGCTTATCTGAAGTCTGCCAGGGGCTCATATAATTTTTATGCCCTCTTGTTCAAGGTTGTTTGGGTGGATTGTAGCACCGATCTTGCTGTCGGGTTAAAGAGGTGTGAGGGCAAATCTGGATGGATCTCAACAAATGCTTGCTTTTCAAAGATGCATGTTTTATGGAAGAATGTGTATGTGAGGTGAAGGACTCCAGCTTTGACTGCTGTGACTGATTTTCTAGGATGATGGCTTGGACAAGAGCCCAGTGAAAAAGAAACAGAAGAAAAAAGAGAACAAAGAGAACAAGGAAAAACAGACAAGCACTAAGAAAGAAAAGGAAAGTGATAAAGAGAAAAAGAAGACAAAAGAAAAGAAAGAGAAGGTATGCAATACTCTCATGAGCAGTTTAAGAGACAGGGAAGTCTGAGCAGAGGGGTAGGCTGTGAGTCTTAAAGGCCCAGTGTGAAGAGTCATTAATAAAACACTGGGGTAAGACCTTATCCATTTTGCAGCCTTGCTGAACTTCTTAGTGTGTAGAATTGCACTAAGGAGTGGAAAAGGCAGTATCCTAAGCCTTGTGAAAAAGGAGCAAAAAGGAAGAAAAGATTTTGTTGGACTGTTTGTAAAGCACAGCTGTCCTTGTGACAGCAGCATGGCTTAATTGCTGGTGTTAAGGAAGAAAGGGTGCAGAGCATGGAGCACTCAGTTCAAAGTTATGTTCAGCTGTGATTTATCACAGGATTGGCAGCTACTTGTCTGCATTCCTCTCTAATTTAAATTCGCCCCAAATAACCTAGCGGACCATTCTGCCAGGACTGGATTAAACTTGTGACTGTTCAGGACTCATCAGAATGAGCGTTTCAATACGAATGGTATATCATAAGCTAAAATGTCCCTTGAATTTTGGGTACGACTTGCCTTTAGACTGAATTCAGATTGGAAGAGAAGTAGAAGGTTCTGGAATGATTACCTGATGTACCTGTCCAGTGGGCAGGTGTGTACTGTGTGCTCACTGTGTTTTGACACTGAGGTCACAAGTACAAACCAGAGAGCTTCATTGTGTATGTAGGGGAAAGTTTGATTTTTCGTGTGGTTTTGACTGCAGATAAACCATGCAAGTCAAAAATTATGCCTAATTTGAATCTGTGTTTGCTTTCCAGAACAGCTAGTTTGAGAACTAGTGATGCTATATGAAGTTGCAAGTCTTCATAGGCGTGAGACTACTCTAAGCTCTTTGCAAGGGACATATATTCTTTAGCTTAACCTCTCTTCTTCAACACTGTTTTTTCTCTCCATGAGTATAACCATAATATTCAGGTCCAAAATATTGGCTCTTAGTTCCCTCTGCTCCCTCAGGGATGACATAAAGCTAAACAGAGGCGTTACAGCAAAACAGTTTGAAATCTTGGGAGGAAAGTTGTAGGAGCTGTGCCCAGGGTTTAACGACTGCCAGTAACAATAGTGTGCAGGCTGTTACTTGGATCACTTGGGGTCCTGCAGACTGGTTCATCATGTGATGTAATTTGTCCTTGTAAAGCCTAAAGGTGGTGAAGCCAAATCTGGAAGTAAAGGGAAGAGATCGCAAGGTCCCGTCCACATTACAGCGGGGAGTGAACCAGTCCCTATTGGAGAAGACGAGGATGATGATCTGGACCAAGAAACATTCAGCATAGTGAGTATTTCCTCAGGAGATGGGATGATAATGGCAGAGCCTCCTAGTAAGCCAGTGTTTGCTTGTACTTTATCCAAGGGTGTGTTTTAGGTGTCAGCACTGATTTGTAAATCCACTTCAGCAAGGAGAGACCCTCCTCATAGGGCCCCACATCAATTTCTTCTAGTTGATCTGCAGCATGACAGAACAACCCTGCCCAAGAGTTGCCCAGCGAGGGTTGTCCTCTGGCACCTCAACTGGAAGAAATTTCAAAGCTCAGAAGAGCTCTCTTTTTCAGCTGATCATATCACAGAATCATAGAATGGCCTGGGTTGAAAAGGACCTCAAAGATCATCCAGTTTCATCCCCCTGCTATGTGCAGGGTCGACAACAGCCAGAGCAGGCTGCCCAGAGCCACCTCCAGCCTGGCCCAGAGTACCTCCAGGGATGGGGCATCCACAACCTCCTAGGGCAACCTGTTCCACTGTGACACCACCCTCTGAGTAAAAAACTTCCTCCCAATAGCTAACCTAAACCTCCCCTCTCTTACTTTGTAACCATTCCCCTTTATCCTATCCTATCAACCCATGTAAACAGTTGTTCCCCATCATTTTTATGTGCTCCCTTCAAGCAGTGGAAGAATAAACTCCCACTGGTCACTTGGCAGCCTGGGTCACAGATGATGCAGCAGCCTGATGTGGCAGTCTTGTCTGCTGTACGGGCCAGCGAGCCATTGGGGGCTGCTGTAGGTGCCAAATACAGGGGGACTTGAAGAGTGACCTTGTATGGCTGTAGTGGGTATGGAGTTGTTGGAGCTGTGTAAGCACATCCCTAACTGTGTAAATGTTCTGGCAGCAAACATGCCTGCAAGGCTTGTAAAAATAGCCTAGTTGTTGTGACAGATGCTTCTTTGTCTGACTTACATAGTGAAATGCTGAAGTATCAGTTTTTAAAAACAGTTCCGTACTTTGAAATCTCTGCATTCTCAAATCTGTGTATTCCCTGTAGGCCCTATGTTATCTTTATGGCTTTTCTTTTTCCCTTTTATTTTCCCTCTGTGGTGCATGAAAGGTCCAGTCAGGCAGTGGAAACCTGTCTGATGTACTGTCTGTGCAAAGTGCTGATGCCTCCAGTAGAAAAAGGTGATGCTTTCATCTCATGTCTCCCGGTCTTAATAAAAGCAATACATTAAAGCAAACACAGGCTGGGATGGACAGGGAGGCTATTGAGAGCACTAATTCAGCTGGGGCTGCTCGTTCAGCGTGTCGATGCTCAGTTCCACTTCCCTGCCTGTCCTGGGATCAGCCCGTGTGCATTTACTGTTTGCAATGCAAACTGTTCACCTCTAAAAGGCTGAGGGGACAGCGGAGATGGAGAGACTCATCATTTCCTGATTATTTTCTGCAGCATGTCTAACAAATTGCTGCTTTCAGAGATGATTTCTCCTTGCCTAATGGTTAGATAAAGCTAATACCTCATGCTAATGAACTTTTTTCAGCTCTGATTAACAAGGGAGCAGTGCAGAGCCCTTTGCCAAGCGAATCACTTTCTACTATTTCTTTCTCAAGTGCAAGGAAAGGATGAGACCAGTGAAAAAAGCACTGAAACAGCTTGATAAGCCTGATAAGGGACTGACGGTTCAAGAACAGCTGGAGCACACACGCAACTGCCTCCTAAAAATTGGGGACCGCATCTCTGAGTGCCTTAAAGCCTACACCGACCAGGATCTTATCAAGCTATGGAGAAGGTGAGGGATCATTTTGTTGCTAATCTGTGATATTTCAAAATGGCACTTGTAGGCTGCTGGGTTTTATGTGGATGAGTGCTATTTGTCTCTTACTGAATGTAAGAGAAACCTCATGTTCTGTACCCTTTCAGTCCTTGACCAGCCTCTGGTGAGGGTTTTGTCTCCAAGTTGTGCTGGTTTCATTTAAATTGATTTCAGAGCTGGTTTCAGAGTTTAGAGAAACCAGTGCAAAACAGTTATTCTACTTCAAAGGGCTTTGTTCCAACTCTCCTGAAACATCCTGTCCTGAGTTGGAATGTGGCTGTTTTCCTTAGAGGGCAGAACTGATTTGGTGTTGGTTTGAAAGCAGATGGCAGTTGAACAGCTCACATAACAATTAACAGAAAATGTTCGTGTCCTTCCAGGAACCTATGGATATTTGTGTCAAAGTTCACAGAATTTGATGCCAGAAAGCTGCACAAACTCTACAAGATGGCTCATAAGAAAAGGTCGCAGGAAGAGGAGGTGAGATCTGAAGTGCCTTTCCTCTGGGTGCTTTCTTTACCACTTGTTGCACTTGCTCATAGTTGGGCACAGCTTCTTCACAAGGGGGTGGGTGGCCCACAAAACGGGGGATCTCCAGCGCAGGGCCTGACAAACTGGGCCACTGCTCACGTAATCTGAGTTGTGGTTGAAGAGCAGCAGAGCTATAACTCTCTCTTACCCCTTGCAGGAGCAGAAAAAGAAGGAGGACATGGCCAGCATGCCCAGCATGAAGAAGCCGTTCCGCCCAGAGCCTTCCGGCTCCAGCCGTGATCCTGCCATGTCCCAGTCTCACGTGCCTCACAATCCTCATTCCCAGAAGCTTCACATGCCCCCTTCCCACGCCCAGCAGCAGATACACGGGCACCCACGTGAAAGCTACGGCCATCCCCCCAAGAGACACTTCAGCAACACAGGTGAGTGCTGGGAAACCAGAAACAACCATTTCTCCTCACCTAGTGGCTGTTTGCTCTTGGACACAAATTGTGGCTGCTCAGGTTTGAAGGTGATGGGATGGAATGTACGCGATTGCTGTTCTTACTGCTGGACTAGAAAACACGATAACAGTGTGGGGAGAGAGTATAAAAACAAGAGAGAATGGGATTTGCTAGAATAATGGTGAGGATATGCAAGGAATAAAATGGGATCCGTATAATTTAGGGAAGAAAAAGTCAAAGGAGCAACAGTAAAAGGTTAATCAGTTCTTTGAGAATTGAGCAAAGAAGTACTAGGCTTAAAATTAAAGCACAGAATACACTTCTCACTGCTTTCCTCATTGCAGACCGAGGAGAGTGGCAACGAGATCGAAAGTTCAGCTATAGTGGCAACAGCAACCAGATGTGGGGTGGGGAGCGGCATCACCAGTACGAGCAGCACTGGTACAAGGACCACCACTATGGGGACCGGCGATCTCGTGGAGACCCGCACCGGAGCTCTGGGAACTACAGACCAAATAACCTCTCCCGCAAGAGGCCGTACGAACAGTACAGCAGCGACCGAGACCACAGAGGCCACCGGGATTATTACGACAGGTAATTCTAGTTCCTCTTGGGAAGGCTGGCAGAGGTTTGCAGCAGTGCACCCAGCCACCGTGGACAAGCTTCCTTAAAATTGTTAAGGTTGGAAAAGACCTCTAAGACCATCTAGTCCAACCGTACCCCATCTCACCGTGCCCACTAAATCATGTCCCTCAGTGCCACTTTCCTTGGGGAGCTGACCTCCATCCACCCATTTTCTCTCTGCAGGCACCACCACGACTCCAAGCGCCGACGATCCGATGAGTTCAGGCCTCAGAATTACCACCAGCAGGATTTCCGACGGATGTCTGATCACAGGCCGCCCATGGGATACCATGGCCAAGGACCTTCGGACCACTACCGGTCCTTCCACACAGACAAACCGGGAGACTACAAACAGCCCCTTCCTCCACCTCACCCTTCCGTGTCGGACCCTCGCTCGCCCCCCTCTCAGAAATCTCCTCATGATTCCAAGTCGCCTCTTGATCACAGATCACCTCTGGATAGATCGCTAGAACAGAAAAACAATCCAGACTATAACTGGAACATTAGGAAAACGTAAAGCGAATGGAAGGGGGGAAACACATCTTGAAAGACTTGGATGCAACAACCAGAAACTCTGAACATGCTGCTATCATCTTGCTGGGTCAAGGAGGATTTTGGAGGAGCAGGTGGAGGAAGACTCAGTTCTAATTTGGGTTCCCATTTTGTTTCCCCCCTTTCTCTCATTGAACATTGGAACCAGACTTGCCTCATTCTTTTTCTTTGGTTTGTTTTCCCCAATCCAACGGACACATGGAGAATTTTCCTCAGCCACGGTGTTTCCTCAAAACCGAGAAGGCGGATCAGTGCTGCTTAGGATTGTGCCAGAAGGCTGTGTGCCTGCTTGGTCTTGATGTTACATGACAGATGCTGCTCTGGGACTGGGGATAAACTGGTTGGGCTGGGCTTTGTGTGTAACCAGCATAGGTCAATGGATGGTATATTCCAGGAGGGATAGGAGATTCCCTCAGCATCCAAGCTGTTGTTGTCACAAGGGCTTGGTTGAAAGAGGGACTCTGTGTCCCTACAGTGACTCCAAAGGAGTTGGATCCATGCTGGTGACAATCCATCACTTTTCTGGACTCATGATCATTTCTCGTGTCTTTATCCATTTCAAGAAACTGGCTCTGCTCTGTCTGCCATTGTGTTCACTGCCGCAGAAGAGCAGAGGGGGATCCAGGGCTGTAATCAGCAAATGTTGACTCTGGGAGACTCTGGGATATGTGAAAAAAGGCAGACTTCTGTAGCAAAGGCTTATTTCACTTCCAACAAGTAGGAAAGAAACTAGGGTGAGAGCAGTATTTCCTCATTGACAGGGCACAGGAATTCCGAACAAGACCCCTCTTCTCTCCTGACATGGGCAGCTTGGATATCCAGGAATTAACACAGGTGCTGGCTGGGAGCTGTGAGTTACCAGGACAAGAGATGGCTCTTGGCATCTGGGGACCCTGAAGCTCCTAATTCTGTCATTTCTCTCTGTGCTTCACAAAATGGTGATCACAAGCCTTTAATACAACCAAAAGATAAGGGGTGGTAGCACAGAGTTGAATGGCAGTGCTGTGAGCTGATCTCTGTCTGGGAATGGTCACACCTGTCACCTTTCTGCCACCATTCAGCAGTTCAAGTTGGAGATGTGCCTGCGGGCTTAGCACTTAAGTGAGGAGGAAAAAAAAAAAGAGGAATTCAGAACTTGGTACTTAAAAATTCCTGGTGCAAATGTTTTAGAGGCCCAGCATGGCAGAGGGAGAAGAGGGGTTTGCAGCCCAGCTCAGCGGGATTCAGAGCAAACATTCCTCCAAGCGTTGGAGTCATTGCAAATGATACAGAACAGTGTCCAGCCAGCGGTGTGCGGAGCGGTTCTGCACAGGTTGCTGATCACAAGCCAGTGTGGTCTTTGTCAGTAGAACTGCATCCCTGCAAAGAACAAAGCTCTCCCAACAGCCAGGCTGCCCAGAGCGTGATGTCTGCGGATGCTTCGTCTCCCAGAGTTCAGTATTAAAGATCAAGCCGTTCCAGGCTGCTCTTCTTGGTGGGGGGCAGAAATTGAGGCTCTGTTAAGATGCCAGTATATGACCTTAATAAGCTGTGATGTCCTTTCCCTGATAGTCCGAGGGGTGTTGAGGGCTGGCCTTCCTGCTCCAGGCGCTTTGGAAAGCACACACGAATCAACACTAACCCCCACGTCTCCACGCCGTGCCGGAGGCGTTGAGGCAACGCGTTGCCGCTGCCTTTCTCACTAAGCTGTGATTGCACTTGCTGTGGTATTCAACAAAGAGGTCCTTTCTTTTCAGAGGTATTAGCTTTTAAAGTAAAATTGGAAGAAACCTCACAGGGGCAAGGAGAAATTGCTCTTTTCACGTTCACACAGTGGTGCTATCGTGATGGAAAGTTTGTGCCATACAAGTCGTAGCAAGAGGCAATACTGGCCAGACCAGTGTTACGGTTGGTGCAGGATAACTTCAGACTTCCAACAAGAGGCACTTCTGTGCCCATGCACGAGGGGTTCTGTTCGTCCCAGGTTCCGAGCATGAGGTGGTTTGGGGTTTCTTTCTTGAAACCAGTGCAACAGCAAAAGCTTTGCCCATAGCCGGCAAGGAGTGGTTCCCACTGTCGCACTGCTTTGCCACTGAACAGTCACCTGGTTTTGCTCACTCGCAGTGGATGGCTCTTCACTGGACTGCACATTCATGCAGGCTGGAAATTTGCAGGGAAAGTCTTCCCCAGGTGTGCGTGCACACATTTTATCCCCTCAAAATAGGGACCAGACGTAGTCACTTGGTGTGAGTGGCATTGGAGGGGACAGATCCACAGCCATAAACGTCACTGCGGTGTCTGTGTCAGCATCTGGTACAGCTCTTCCTTCTGAGCCAGCTGTGGGGTTTCCTCTCTCCTCTTTGCAGGAAAAAGTAGCAATGTGTTGGGTTTGTTTGTTCATTTGTGTGTTTGTTGGTTCATTCGTTCGTTCATTCATTCGTTTGTTCATTCGTTTGTCTTTTTAAGAACGTTTTTCAGCCTGACCCCTGGGAAATGTTGTGAGTTCAGCCCGTGGAGTCCTGCACAGCAGATGGTGCCCAACCAAGGTGGCTCTCTGAGGTCCCTCACGTGAACAGTTTAAGTGACCCCCACATAAACACTTCTCTGCTTTCACTCATTTCCTCCCCACCTCCACCTCCCTCCAGGGAGAGAAGGACTCTTACTGTAAAAGTCTTTTAAACCTGTTGACTAAAAAAACAGTAATTAATATTAATTTATATTTGTGAAAAAAAAAAAATGCCACTGTCCTAGTGATTTCTGATGTAAATATGTTGTTTATATAGTATGTATTAAATTTTCCTACATTGTAAAACTGCTGTACTTTTGATTCTTGTATATTAAAAAGTGTTCCTGAGGTTTTCAGAACTGTGCCAGACTGGATGCAATGCGGTGGGTGCTGAAAATTGGGGGTCACAGGATTGTGGGACCTTTCCCTGCATGCCAGGATGGGTATTTTCACTGTGCAGGAATAAGCGTGTCCAAGTTGTTGTTTTCAGCTGTTTTATGTAATTTTGCAGCCTCTGGTGATAGAGGGGTTGATCCAGACCTGGAAACCCCTTTGAATGGGAATTGCCACCTGATCAGGGGAAGCTGTGCCATTTCCTCGCTGGTTTCCATCCAGGATGGTGGTGATGTTTACCCAACCTTGGGCTCTTTGGGATCTCTGTGGGTATACAATCCTCTTTTTGGCCCTTTACTGGGACGATCCCCCTTTCAATGTTCCCGGTTCATTGGTGGCATTCTCTGCTCCGTCCCCCTCACCCCAGCTGCGATGTGATGGGCTGTGCTTCACTTTGCTTTTTCCCCTCCACCCGTTCACACCGAGTCCCCAGCGAGGCACAGCGCAGGGACTGAAGCCATTTCTCCCAAGTTATAAGAGCTCATTGTAAAAAGGACTTTTGCTTTTCACACCTGCAGCCACGGCGTCCGCCCCTTTCCAGCCTCTCTCCTGCTGAACCGAGCCAAGTTTCGATCGGGACTGAAATTTCATGGCTGAGTTACGTGCCCCTGAAAAATGGGTTTCCTAATGGAAAGAATGATGGGCTGTCAGAACGGCGACGGGCTGGAGGCCCTGCAGCGGGGCTGCAGGAGGTGGGCTGCCGTCCTGCCCTGGGCACAGCGCCGTGCACCCAGCCGAGGCTGCGGGTCTTCGTTCAGCACCGCCTCATCTCGTACGCAGGGGAACCACGGAGAAGGTGGAGAAGCTCGGGGCTGACAAGGGTGCAGGTAAGGATTTGGGCATGGCGGTGTAACGTCAGGCTGATCCGCTCACAGACCATCCCCAGCCCAAAGGGATCTGCACGTGGACTTGGCCATTGGCCACAGCCCGTGTCAGGGTGCAGCGCAGGGCCGCGCAGTGCCCGTACACCGCGAGCTGCGGCTCGCCGCTCCCCAGCGCTTCCCCCGCCCGCCCCGTGTCTGGGAGCCGTGCGTTCGCTGCGTGCCGCGGCACAGCCGGCCCTGCAGAGGGCGGCCGCTTCCCAGCAAAAGCCGCCCGGGGGATGTCGGAGCTCGTGCTGCCCTGCTGGCGGACAGGAGCTGCAGGGCCGCTGGGGCGAAATCCGGTTAGGCCAATTCCAGCACAGGGATGAGGTGTGAAAGGCTCCTCGGGTTATGGGTTGAAGCGGACTGCTTCGGGGAAGGGGCAGAAATGGGGCAGCGAGTGGCGAGCAGCACCATAGAACACACCGGGAACAAAACGAGACCCACTAATTTATTGTCAAAAAAAAAAAAAAAAAAAAACCCTCAAACTTTACTTGCGTTTCTCTCAATAAATAATTTACAGTATGTACAGGCGGTGACACTCCGTGGGTCTGAGCGCAGGGAGGCGGGGACCATCCCGTCACACCCCTCCCTTCCCTACGCCTTTTTGTTTCCATCGATCAGGGTCTTTCTTGGCCACACTTCACCTCTAAGCAGAACTGGGTCGAACACAACCAAAATAAAGTGCTTCACTGTTTGCTTCTAAAATAGGGATACCCCAACCACTTCCAACAGCCGACCACCAGCTGGGCTGCTCACCCCAACAGCGGGACAGAGCCATAGGTAATTAAATAGGCTTTCCTTGGCTGGAAATTACCCTATATGGGTAATTAGGGGAGATCTTATGGGATGGATGTACTTGTTGGCACGCTGTGGCTTGGTCAGTTAAGACCACATTGCACCATGGCTGTTACCTACGGGGTAGCAGCAAGAGACGGATGTTTCCTCTGAGTGAGAAACTCTCTGCCTTTCAAAATGTGGGTTTTGGGTTTCCAGGAGACAAAAGTCTGGCTATTTAGTATAGCAAAAACGTCCCCAGTCAGCACGTGGGGAAGCCCAGCAGCCCAGCAGTTGGTCTCCTCAGTGCCATCAAACTGAGATATCCTTATTTTAAAACCTGCCTAAACAGAACTCCTGGGGCACCAGCAAACAAAGCAAGGAGCAAAGTAGTAAACACATTTTTTTTTTTTTTTTTTTCCTTTTTGTTTCTTTTCTTTCCTTAAACGTTTAAAAACCAATTACATCTCTTCATCTGTACAGTCACACGAGATCAATGCTGGGGCTCTATATATTAAAGAGACAATATAAATTACATCCATTGACACAATTTTGCATTTCTCTGCTGCTTTACAAATGGAGCTCTAGAGCTGTTAGGACACAATGAAAAGTCACGCTGAGTATTTACACCAGGCTGCCTCTTGGCACCAGTTCTGACTGCCAAAGGTCGCCTATTCCCACCTCTTTTGGTGCTAGCTTGTCTCCTCGTGCCCAGAGACCTTCCTTGAGCAGGACATTCCCCCAAGAGTGACACATGTCTGGGGATGACTTATGGGAAATTCCCCCTGAGGAAAGGAGGGAAAATCCACAAAGAGGTCTCCAAGGTGCAGACCAAAGGTGGTCTCGTTTTGTTCAGTGAGCGATGAGGTGAACCACAGAGGAATATGGGGAAGAGAAGGGAAGCACTGTGTGGTGGGGGAAGAACATTACCAATGGTCTTGAGGGAGGGAACAGACATCTGGGGGCAGATGGGGAGGGGGGCCCTCTGCTGCATCCTGTCTCCTGGCTGAATTTCTAACATTGCCCCATTCCAGAGACAAGCCCAGATGGGCTTAAGGTGCAACGGGTCTGCAATGGGGTTGCAAGTCACGACCCTGGGAGAAGGAGTGGAGCAGAGACCTAGCAGCAAACAGAGAGGGATGCTCCTGCTTCGGGACCTGGCTGATCCACGAGCAGGTAAAGGGGTACGGGGCTCGAGGGGGTGCAGATGGGGTCTCCCACTGAGCAGCCTCCCCAGTGCCAGTTTTAGGGGAGCAAACAGCACAAGGAGCTCGTCTGACACTGGGCAGAAGTTAAAGAAAATGCTTGAATACTGGCCAGGTTTCTCCTGTCGCAATCAAGAGTCCTCAGTGGGTCCAGGTAGAGACAAGGGATCCAGGAATAAAACTGTGGAGTGAATCAGCCAGGTGAAGTGGCTAAAATAGCAGATGCCTTTTGAACCACAGAAAACACAAGCTGTAGCTTGAGGATCACGGCCTCCTTCCACCATGATACCTTGTTTCTCTCTGTGGTCAGCCCCGCCATTTCGGCCCCTGCCTGCTGCTTTGCATTGCTTCCTGCAGCGATGGGGCTGCAGAAAGAAGCACACCCCAAAAAGTGGAGCCCAGCCACATTACGCTTGTGGCTCCCTAACACAAAGCCACGTTCACACACGCCAACATCACAGTCACCATGAGCGTTTTGGGACCATGGAGCAGCGGTGCAAGGAGGTGGGGGCTCCCCAGCACTCATGCTACAGAGAGGAGAAGGATGAAGGTGAGGGGAAGTGAGGAAGGACCACCTGAGGTGTAGTCCAACAAAATCTCCCAAACATCCTCAGGGCATAGTGTTCCTTCTGGGCAAGAGCTGGGGTGATGAAAGACTGGGTGCTGGAAAGGAGCTGAGATCTGAGGACGATCCATGTGCTCCCCGTTGGATCCTTTATCCAATCTCTCCTTGTCCAGTGCTGTCATCTTGTCCCTTGTCCCCTCCTGCTCCCCTTTCCCCACAGCGTGAAGGAGCAAAACTCTATAACAAACCCAACCAACACTGACTCAAACTCAGCAGTGCTACCCAGAGGGCAGGGAGGGCCCAGGAATGCTCCGAGGGAGCCGCGTTTCCCGGGGCTAGGGCCCGTGTCCTTTCATAGAGGTGCAGTTTATCTTTGTTGGAGTGAAGCATCTTCACGTCCTCAAAGGCGTAATAAGCAGCCAGCATGAAGTTGACATCCCCCGTAGTCAGGAGATCAAAGACGCACGACTGGAAGTAGAGGTCCTCCACGGGCAGCTTTTCCCTGCACTTGGCCGTGGCCGATTCGTAAGTGAAGGCCTCAGGGGGGGCCGGCAAGCTGGGCCCCTTCCTGCGAGCACGGCCCTCAGCGGCCTGAGCCAAGCGGAAGGTCTGGAAGTCAATCTGTTGGTTGAGCGGACAACCCCGGAGGCACAGGTAGAGGCCCTGACTGTCCCGGTCCTCCACGGCGTTGACCACCTCCTCCGGCATACGCACGGCGAAGGTGAGGTAGCGGCCCACCTGCCTCACCACGATGGTGGTGCCGATGTACTTGGCCTGGATCTCGATGTGCTGACCTGACACCTTCTCGGTGATCTTCAGGCTGTTGGCTCCGTGCTTGTCGCCGCCGTTCTTGGAGCCATCAGCAAAGGCAGCAGGGAGCTCGTCCATCTCTGCCTGGTACACTTTCTGCTCCACGCATTCCTGGAAGCTCTTGAAGATGATGGTGAGCTGTGGGAAGAGAAGGATGAAAAGGAACGGGGTTACAAGCTGACCACCCGAGAGCACGCAGCCACCACCAGGATCAAGGTGGGAGGTGAAAAAGCTGCCTGCTCGACCCAGCTAGGACGATGGCCTCCACTTCAGGGGCAGGCACTTTCTCTTAAGAAGCTGCCCCAGCTTTTAGACACCCAGACAAGATAGGTGCTCCAATTTTACACACTCAAACGTGCTCATCCTGCTTCAGCGTGGAGGTAAAGAGACCGTGCACTGATGCCAAGACCCAGAGCCTGGACTGAACGTCCCTCCTGGAGCTGTGCTGTTATCTCCAGGCCCCACACAGAGCTCCCATGCAGCTGGAGCTGGTTGCAGGATCAGCAGGCGCAGTGGTGGCATGCCCATGCATGCAGCACTGTCTCGCCCCCAGGGCCTGGCTCCAATAGGTGGTGGAGCTTCTCTGGCTCCCATGGTATTCACATCCCGCAGTCCCAGCCTCCTCCCTTCCCTGGCTTTGTAGACGAACAGGGGGGGCTTTTCCTTTGGACCCCTGAACATGTTGTGCTCCATCTCAACCACATGCATTCAGTATCTTCAAGCAGGCGTGACACAAAGGGGAAAACGGAGGCAACTCGAAGGCCTGGGCTGAGCACATCGGTGGCTCCCAGCCGCTCTGCTCCCAGCATGAGCCCAGAACCGTCCCTGCCCTGCTCTCCCACCACTCTTCCACTGAGCACCAGATGCTCCCAACCCAATGGCAGCTGCACTGTCCTCTCAGCCGTGTCCTGAGGCACCACCTTGCAGCACTACTCCTCCCATAGATGTCCTACCACCTTCTCTGGGTCCTACCCTGCCTCTGGCTGGAAGGCATGAGGGTAAGTCAAAGACTGTCAAGCAGAAATACAAAGAGTGCCTTGGAGGAAGAGGCTTTCCTTTCAACAGCACATGGTCCACTATCAGTGGCCTAGGAATGCTTCCCATAGCTCATGCTGCAGATCTCATGACTAATCTCTTGCCACCACAAGCCCGTGAGGCAGATAACGGGTGAAAAGGCTCAATTAAAATGGTGATCTTGGGATCCAGCCGATCCAGCCTAGAATTGAAGGTCCCTGTATCCCCAGGGACCACCTCCCTCCAGCCAGACTTAACTGCACTGCTTCAGCAAGTTTTTAACACCCTTTGATAAATAAGGAGTTGCAAGCATCAGTAATTATCTGTAAGGATGTTTATTAGGGACATGTCAAAACCAAAATGTCAGCTTCAGCTCAGGCTGAAACAGTCACATCCAGAAGTGGTAGCCCTTGGGGCCAGCCCTGGGTTTGTTTGGACCTCAGATGTCCCTGAAAAAGTGCTGCCATCTTTCCCAGTCTGCCTGTGCACAGACATCTGCAGTGCCTCAGGATGGAACTTAAATTTGTCATCCCTATTCTTTTGTCTGTATTGCCCTCTAAACTACAGCAGCCGTGGCTCTAAATTGCACCGGGAGAGGCTCAAGTTGGATATGAGGAAAAGTTTCTTCTCAGGAAGTGTTGGGTGCTGGCACAGGCTGCTCAGGGAGTGGTGGAGTCACCGTCCCTGGAGGTGTTCAAGAACCATAGCGATGTGGCACTGAGCGACATGGTTAGTGAACAGGGTGGGGAGGGGGCAATGGTTGACCAGATGATCTCTGTGGTCTTTCCCAACCTTAACGATTCTATGGTTCTATCCCATCCTGCTAACTGTAGAGACAGGAGAGGAAAGTCTGGATGGGCAGCTGATATTTACGGCCAAACGCCCGCTTTCAGAAGAACTACCACTCTTACCCTCCCCAGGGAGATGGGCAACTTGTTGAAGAGACAGCTTTTGGGAAGAAATGGCATTCGGAAGCACCTGCACCCTGTTCACGAGCTCAGGTGCCCAAGGCTCACCTTGCTGGTGGCGGTCGCTGAGGAGCCAGGCAGCACCGGCGTGTTGGTGACCTGGACGTTCAGGTAGTTATTGTCAATGAGCGGCCAAGCCCCTTGCACCTTGCAGGTCTGAAAGGTGTCTGTGAAAGTCCTGAGGTGGGGGTCCCCGAAGAGCCCGCAGTGGGTATAGTTGGGAGCTGCCGAGTGTTTGTGAAAGCTCTTCTCGTAGTGGCAGATTTCGGGGCTGTCGGAGCGCTCCTGGCTGTCCCCGGGAGGCAATGTCCGGAGGCGGGGCTGGGACGTGGGGCCATCCTTGGAGCAGTTGTGTTGCACCATGAGATCGTCTATGCCATGCACGGCCGAGTGGTAGGCCAGGTCCCCCCTGCAGGTGCGGGCGGTGCGACGGGTGCAGTGCGCGTAGGCGCGCAACGCCGTGCAGAATTCCGGGGTTTCCTCTGCGCCCAGGTGGTGCGAACCTGACGTGGCCGCCCAGAACTCAGAGTTGCACTTGAGGATCTTGCATGGAGACGTCACTGCGAGGCAGGGAGAAAACACAACGGGGTCAATGTTTGCGTGGTCCCCACCTTGCACGTCGTGAGGTCCAACTCTACCCCCAGCCGGGCTCCCGCAGCCCAACCCCATCACATTGGTTGCACCGCGTGACATGACCTCGCTCACCAGACATGACCCTCTCACAAGACCCAGCTCTCATGCATCAAAGCCAAGGAAGCCAACAAAATGTGCCCCGATTTAAGCCAAGACGGGAAAGAGCACCCGGCCTTCAGATGAATGTTCCTGGGGGAAAACGGGGTATTGAAGAATGGGACTCATTCATTAACAGGATAAGGCAGGATCATTAATGTGATGGGAGGAGCAGTGGGGTTCTTAATGTGGTGGGAGAGATGCAATGGGGTTTTTATGCCTTTTTAGCACTTGACATTGAAAATGGTGCGGTGCAAATTACCGCATGTTCTGCCTAATTTTCACCGTGGCAGAAATCCATGGTCCTTCCTATTCTTCTTCCCTGGGCATGGGAAAACCCATCCCCAGCAGAGTCACTGTGCCCCAGACATGCAGTGATACCACCACGGGGCACAGCGGGATCCAAGCTCAGGGACTGCGCTGCCAGGTTTGGTGCTGCAGCTGAGAAGCCGTGCACCCCTCCTGCAGCACCCCATGCTGCAGTGCACCCCTGGGTGTTCTGGGAGCCCGGGGCGAGAGGCAGGAGGCCCGTTCCCCACCATGACCCATGCAGAGAGAGAGCGGGAGGCTGACGCAGAGGAGAAAAACCGGCACAGCAGGGTGCAGGCTGCCAGCCGCCCCGCTTGCTGTTGCCCACGCGGAGAAGCCGAAGGGAGCAGAGCCTCTGCCGGGCTCGGCAAGCTGGAGGAAGGGAAAGGATATTTGGATCCTGCTTTTTTTTTTTTTTTTTTTTTAATTCCCCTTCCCAGTGCCTATTCCCCAGGGTTGTGTGGCTTCCCTGGAGCGGAGCTGAATGCAGCTGTGCAGAAGCACATGGCGTTCACCGAACAGCATGCAGACACTGCTTGTGCCAATCTGGAGCCCTGCTGGGTGAACCCAGGCTCGCACCACTTGACATGCACGGTGCTTTCCTTCCTCTCCTCTTCATCAAACCCCTTCAGAGGGCTCGGAGATGGGATCAGGCACAGAAGGCAGCAGAGCAACAAGAGAAAAAGCCCCACTATTTCCAGATGCTTTTGCATGTGCATATATTCCTGTCTTGGCGCTTGTTTAGAAGGAGGCTGGCAACGCATCTGTGCCAAAATCATTTCACGTTTGTTTAAAAAGAAAGTTACAAAACCCAGCATTGTTGCAGGCAAAACAGCGTGTTTTAGTTTTAAACACTGCAGTGTTGGAAACCTAAACACAGTCAGTGCTGGAAAATCAGAAAGAGAGAGCAAAGCTATAAAACACTCAGCAGTCCGGCTCTTGGGCTGCGTGCTCTTTCCAAGAAGAGTGAAGTGCAAATAGGAAACGGTGACAGGTTCCTCACGGCTTTAAAATTCTTGTTTTAATAAGCACAGATGCTAGCAACAGCTCTGAGAACCCAGGAGCTGTTTCAGCTTGGCAGTGTCCAATTTAAACCTGCAAGAAGCACTGTGGAAACCCTCGTATCCCGCTGTAACTTGCCATCGGCTCGAGGTGACCTGAAAACAAGCTTTGGACCTGAGACGTGGGCTGACACTTCTGCTGTGGTTGTTACAGCTTATACTATAGCTGCACAGTGCCTGAATGCAGAGGGAGAAGGGAAGGAGGTGGCATTCCCAGTGGAAGGTATGAATTCAAATGCACACAGAAAAGTGACTGGTACCACCACTGCTGGCTGTCCCCGATGCCTGTGGCACCAGGCAACAGGATCCCTGCTTTCCCATTATGCCTAATGCTTTGCTCAAGGGTGCCCTGAGGCTGCACACAGACAGATGTTGCTGCCCCTGGGAACACCAGGACACATCCCTGGGCATTCAAGACCCCCAGTCCTGGTTCCAGACATCGGGACACACTGTATGGAATTTTCAGCAGGAGTGAAGTCATAACCCATTGCTGAAGGACCATCGAGTCCAGCTCCGCAGCAGCTGCTGCTGCAAAACTGCCCCTAACGCTCTGTGCCCAACACATCCCACACTGCCACACCACCGAGGATCACTCACTTTATAAGATTCAGGGTTAAAAAAAATAGTAATAATATCCACAATGGCAAGGAAGCCCATCTCTTCCCTCCCTGAGCCCGAAAGGGGGAGCATTCTTCTTTAAGATGTTATCGCTTGGGTTTGGCACCCGTCCCCTTCTCACTGTTTCGCACACGGCCCCATATAAGGCCACATTTCCAAGCCAGGTGCCGTGGCAGCAGCACATGGGGCGGTGCACAGCGGGGCTGCACACAACCGTGCTGCTCCATGGATGTGCCTCTCAGCAGGCTGGTGGTTTGGCAAAGCCCTGGGGGTGTTGCCTCCTCTTTTTGCTATGGGGTGGACTGGCCACGGGGGCTGGATGGAGGAGCTGTGGGTTTGCAGGCAGGGCTCGGTGGGCTTACTGCTCAATGTAATGATTGTACAGGCACCTGCGTGACTCAGCCCTGGGCAAGACACGTGGCTGCCTCCACCACCACCATGCTGGGGGCACAGCACAGAGCCACCACGGAGGGCAGCAAACGTGTCCTGTTCCACGCCGTGCCCCTTTCCCTGGCTGCAGCTTTGGCACAGTCATGCGGGCTGTGCATTTGTACCTGGGCCAGGGAGCGATGTTTATTCAATTTCACATAATCTATTTTCCATCTCCTCACAATGGATCTGTTTTTGAACCACAGATGACTTAGCACAGGAACAAACCCCTCCTGAGCAGGAAACTGAGGAAGATCTCCAGGCCCTGTGTGATACCCTCATCTCTAGGTGACACTGTCACTGTGGTCTGTGGCAAATGGACCTTCAACCTGAGGACTAGGCAGTCCAATGATACCTGGCCTCCTCACTTCTCCTTCCAGGGGCTTGGTGCCATTCAAACAAGGAACAACCTTTCCTTCAGTGTCAAGGCTGGCAGGCTGGGAAAGTTTAAAGCTAGACAGAACATTCACTCTGCCAGCCCAGCGTCTGCAGCTGTTCAAGTGTACTTCCCAGGAGGACTTCTGCAGCCCAAGGTGACCACAGGCTAAAAAGCAATGCCCCTGCTGTGGGAGTTTATCACCTTTACAAATGTGGGTCCTGCTTCTAAGTGGATTTTATCTGCCTTCATTGTAAGGACATAAAAAGAACCAGCGAGTTTCTCCAAAGCAGTAAAAAAAGTCCGTTAGTAACCAGCATGTGTTTCCCACAAAGATATTTACACACGGCAATCAACTCACTTGTCAATCCTCCAGATAAGCTAAACGGTTTGCACTTTTAAGTTCCCACTGGAAGGTGTTTGCCCAGCCCTGCAATCAGCCTGCTGCCTCCCTTCCCCACGGCAGGAGGCTTTTTGCAAGGCTCACCTCACCTCTGCCTGTGCACACTGGGATAAGTTTATCCACCAGCCATGGCCACCCATGAGCCACGGCCATCCACCAGCCCCAGCAGTGTGTCTAGCAGTGGTGAATTCACCATATTCCATCAAGCACGCTTCCCTGCTTCCCAAAATCAGTTGCCATCAGAGAATCACAGAAACGTTAAGATTGGAAAAGACCACTAAGATCATCCAGTCCAACCATGGGCCCATCACCCCTGTGCCCACAGAGGATCACGAAGGTTGAAGAAGACCACTGTGGCAGAACCACACCGTGCTCCCTTCCAGCACAGCCCCGCCACGCTGCACGCTGTTAGGGTAAGTGTTCAGGCTTCCTCCACACACACATCCAACTTTAAGAGCCAAACTTTAACCGCCTTCTAATGATCAGTGCCCCTATTTTCCCTTCGTCGGGCATCAGGTTACCCGAAATTCATTTACCCAAATCACTCTCCTGCAGAAAACCAGCACAAACCCAACAATTCATCCCTTCTCCTGTAATTTCTCCAGCAATGAGAATTACTGGAAATTAGCTTCAGTAGGCAAAAGCCAGTTCTTTTAAGAGTCTTGGGTGCATGTTAACCAGACCTGTTAATTTTAAAGCGTTCACTGCTAAGAGATGTTGTTTAATATCCTCTCGGTTACTAACGGGCTGGAAAGTATTTCATCACCCACATGTGATGCAAATACATCACCCCGCTTCTTTCCAAATACATGGATTGAAGTGTAGATGTGCAAGCCTCACACATGCAGTAAAAGGCCTTTTCGGAGAACACAGTAAAACGTAATTACCTTTGGCCTCACATCTGAGCACGTAGACTCGGGCTCCTAAACACATATTTATTTAAGTAATCTAAATAAACATATTTATGCCGACACCTCCATAGGAAAGGCACGGCTCTCGGCTCAGTTCAGGGAGCGTGCAGCTCCTGCATGGACATCGCACGCAGGAGAACGATGGGAAAAGGGCTGCAACAACCACCGTGCTCCTCGAACCACCGACGGAACGGATCTCCTCCTGCGGAGCTCATCCTGTGAGGTTTTGGGGTCCGGGCCCATGGGGATGGGCAGCATCACCCTCGGCCCAGCTCCGACCCGGAGCTCCGCCAGCGACCTCCTTTGAACTGCTAATCAGAGCCAATCTTGCCGAATAATAGCCTGCTTATTATTGCCTCGTTTGCATAACAAAGAGGCCCAATAAAACTGATTTGACTGTGCTCAGAGGGGGTGTGAAAGATCAGCCCTGAGAAAAGAGCTGCAGGAATGCAGCAAACTGCTCCAAAGCCTCAACCCAGGAAGAAAGACAATGCAATTTGCCATCAAGAAAAGCCCAATAGACCAATAAATTACCCATGTGCAAAGGGATTAGATCAGGTTTCAGTTGCGCTGAAGTGGGGGGAGGAGGACCGAGAGGAGGGAACTGCAGGAGAAAAATAAACCTGGCTCTTAAAACGCTGCAGCTCATATTTTGCAAGGGCGTGCATGGGGAGGTTGGCTCAGCTGAGGCACCTTCGGCGCTGCAGCCTGCATTTCGTGCTCTCCTCCAGTGGCCAAGGCAGCAGTAAATGCATTAAAAGCATTAAACGCACGGATGCAATAAAGGATGTGCTGAGAACTGGGTTGAATCTGCAGCACTTTTCAGCCCAGCGGTTGTGTTGCTTAAAAGGATGCTGGGGAAGGGCTCCATTCGGTTTGTTTGTGCTAAAAAGAACACAGACGTTTTCCCCTCTCAAGCACTATAGCATCTGGAGGACCTGCCACAGCCAACTCCCTGTTGTCCTCAGCACCGAGTTCATGGCCCCCATCCCTCCTCTCCCAGCATCACAGGCACGGGGCAAGCACAGGCAGGAAAACAGCAGCGTCAGTGCCTTCCCTGGCCACGAACTGCCAGATGCTGTGGAAGAAGCCCACGACCGTTCCTGTCACAATCAGCCCTTCTGGCTCCGGGTCACCATACTGCAGCATGCTTAGCAGGGCTGAACACATCTCCTCCCAGTGCCCAAATGGGAGAGCTGGCCCCGTGCTTTGGAGCTAGTTGTGATGCTGCTCCGACAGGATCCAGCAAATCTTGAGACATTCAAGATAGACTGGAAAGAGGAACGAGGATTCGAGGATTCGCGGCCGGAGCAGCAAGTTGCAAGTTGGCCCGTTTTGCTTTTCGGCTTCACTGTGGGACTCAAACTTCAGCAGTGCCTTTACTGCTTCGGTTAAAGCAGCAGCCCGGAGCTGTGCTGCTGCTGGAGGGTTGGTGAGTTTTGCTTCACAGATGCAGATGGAGAGCTGGTGGACAGAGGAAGACAAGCGAGGGAAACGACCTCCTTTGATTCTTCACCTGCAGAAGGGCACTAACAAAGCAGCTCCCCGCCACGTCACACCACGGGTTTTCCTGGCTGCTCTCCCAACACCAACAACATCCGTGTGAACCACCTTGGAGGAGTGCTCCATTTTACAGATAAGAATATGGGGCCAGGCAGGGATTCACCCAAGGTGAGCCTGGTGGAAAACAAGGCGGTTTTCCTCCCTCAACCCCCAGCTTCTCCAACAGCACCTGCCCCTAAAGCAGCGACACAGGTGCCCTCAGCCACCTCCTCCAGTCACCAGCCCCGGCCACCCCAGGCCTGGCAGCCCCGCAGACATCTGCTTTGGATTTCCATTGTGCTCCATGCACCCGAGCTGTTTTCCCAGGGTGCCTTTGAAGGCACAGCTGCCACCCACCAGTGCCTGCGGGCCCCCCAGGTGTGGCAGCGGGTCCTTCACCCTCCTCCTCCTTGCCCGGGCCGCAGCAGGGCTGGCAGGGAAGCACTCAATGCTTACAGGTGTGGATTCCCTCTAGGAATAATCATCCCCGCTGTGCTCTTGTGAAATTTCAACCCTTCAAACGCAGAGGTAAATGAGACACAAAATGAGGAGATGGAGAAAAGCCCGGAGCACATAAATCTGGATGAGGCAAATTTATACAATTAAATGCCTGCCAAAAAAATTGCGGCATCTCCATCGGAGGCGTTGATTTGAGCGCAGGGCGGGGGGTGGTGGCACAGCACCCAACCCAAAACCTAGGTGGGCACCCAAGCAATGCTGGGGTCACACCTGGGGAAGCACAGGGACCAAAGTGCCCATGAGGTAAAAAGTAACAGAAAACCACCCAGCTTCGCCCACCCATCCTTCTGCTCAGCCATGCCCATGGCTGCAAAGCCCAGAGCCAGAATCTCTCAGCGTGCAAATTGCTCAGGATGCTCACGCAGTGCACAGCAGGACTCAGCACCCTGCACATCTTGCTGTTCTCGTATCCTCAGGGACTGCAGCCCCGCACACCACAGCCGGGACGTTGAACAGAACTGCTCAGTTGTAGGAGCCAGCTTGTTCTCCGCAGTCAGAGCCCTATGACTTCATCAAGGGGATGGCATCTGGTTTTGCAGTTGGACATAATTCAATTCTCCCCCTCGCTGCAGGAATTTCAGCTGGTGAAGCAGTGATTTACTCAGTCAGGCTGCACTTGAGTGCAAAGCAATCTCGAGGCTACAATCGAACGCTCTGTTATTTTGAGAGCTGACGGACAAGACGAGGGAATAAATATCCCAGTGATGGAGCTCTTCTTTTAATCCTGGCTGTTGCCAAGTGCAGGTTGCAAAGCTTTTTAAAGGCACTTAGAGGCTCTCCTGTTAGAAATGTGCTCCGTGCCCCAGGATGAGACTCCTCAGCTGCCTCATCTGAGCACAGCTGCACCTGAGCATCCCCTATCCCACCCCAGATCCCTACATGCCCACCTCACTCTGAGCTTGCAGCAGCCCTGAGCTCTCTCCAGCCCCATTTAAACCATCCGGGACACTGATTGCTCTTTAGGCCCCCTTATTCTACATTTACTGGAGTACCCATTTAGCTGTGCCAAGCCCCCATTGCTATTGCTTTTTTTCTTGCCATTCCACTAATGTTCACCCAGGGCTGAGCTGGAGGGAGAGCACAGAGCTACTGTCACCGTGCCCCAGCTCTCTGGGGCCAGCAGGTTGATGCTTAGCCCCAAAGCCCCAGGTCAGGAAGTTCTTTGGGCTGCACCGAGTGCTTTCACACACACACCTGCACTGGCCACAAAAAAGAAAACCTCAGCTGCTGCCAATATAAACCCAAAGTCACCCCCGATATTCCCCCATTTCCAGTCAGCAAGGGCCTAGAATCTTGGGAAGGCAATCTGTGGGGGAAAAATAAGCAGTGCCCATCCCATATCCAGGTACAAGGCCAGCTCAGCACGTAGTAAAACAGGGAAGCCCATGTATTTCCAGGCTGATGTTTGAATCTCTCCCCAGTTCCCAGCACTGACAGTGTCCTCCCAGTCCCAGGCCCTATTCAAGGTGCTCAGGTGGTGTTGGTTCAGCTCTTCTTCTCAATATTGGCTTAATGCTGTTATCACATCCCTCCCTGCCAGTGTGACAAAAGCTTTTGGGCTGGATCCTTCCTGGGAATCCACCCCCTTGCCCAGGTGGACCAAGGGTAGAAAATGTTTTGAAGGCAGAAGCATATTTCAGGCAGAGCAGCCAAAGCAAGCCACCATCTGGGAAAGCCGAAGTGAACTAGAGGACATGTGGGAGAGCAAAAACTGGACTGATTTTCAAAAGGATTTGCAAGAAAACTCAGTGCAGCTGCAGCTGGAAGGCTGAGGCGCCCCAGACACAACGGTCCCACATGTCATGGGACAGTACCCATGAACATCCAACAGTGAGGGCTTGGTGTGAGCACCATCCTGCTCCCCATGCAGGACTTCTGCCAGTGGTAGCTTTCTGCACACCAGTATTCCCCCCCCAGGACCTGCATGGAGTTGAAGCCAGGTTGAAGTCATTGGTGTGAAAGCAGTACACTTGGGAATCCAGCCCAAGCTGCATGTAGGGGGGAGTAAATAAGTAAGGCAGGACTCAATGAGGCAGCAACCCAGCCCACCAAGCCCCACGTCCCCCCAAGTTTTGGGGTGCTATGTGGCTTCCTCTGGCCGCGACACCTCTTTGGGGGCTCTGCCAACATCCTTCACTGGGAAACTAAGAGGGGGAAAGGAGGAAGAAATCCCCCCCACGTACCCCATCGCCATCTCCCCTCCCCCAGAGCTGGCAGCGGGCCCCCCAGCACCACGCACGGGCAGCACCATCCGTCTGCTCCCTGCTCCCGCCGGCTCCGGATCGCCCCGTTTTGCCAGTTCTTTGCACCTTATTTGACTGCTGAAGGGAGAATCAAACAAAGCAGGCGGGCAGATCGCGTATCAAGTTCTTTCTTGCACCGTAAATCTCACAGCCCCAACCCGCTCGGAACAGGGCATTGTGGGTGCTGCGATGGCTTAACCCCCCCAAAATAGGCGTCTGTGCAGGGCTGGGGGGGGAAGGCTCGGCGCGAGCACGGCACAGATGGGCTCACTGCATTTAAGACAGGAGGGCGCAGAGCAGCGCTTTATTTATTTGCTGCATGTGTGTGCAAGACGGCTGCACCTACAGTTATGCAAAAGAAAGGCATAAAATTTGAAAAAGGGGAAACTTGTGCTCAAATACAAGATAAACAAACCTGGCAGAGCGGAGTGCAAAGACTGTTTCGCTCTCCCTCCTGCTTTCTCTCCTTCCCCCCCCACTTTTTGCAAGCAGAAAAAAAAAAAAAAAAAAAAGGAGGTAAAGAAACTGGAGAGTTTTGGAAGGAACAAATCCGCCTCTGTGGACTCGGTTTCCCCTCCCCCAACAAAAACAAGCACTCAGGGCTTGAAGGAATTTGCAGGCAGAGATCTGCCAAAAACATTGTGAAAAACTATGGGGGATTCATTGGAAACAGATGGCGTTTTCAGCTGTAATTCTGAAATTCTCTCCTTTTCTGACACAATACAAACAAACCGGGGGTAGGGGCCGGGGGGGCCGCGGCGTTACGGGGCAGCGCCGGTGCGGGGCCGGGCCATTTGGTCGCCGTGCAGCCATTTGCTGAGCCCCCCCCACCCCCCTCCACCTCGACTATCTGCGATCGAAACAACGATGCAAAGGCTGCAGCACCCGCGGAGGGCAGGAAGGTGACGGCGGAGGGGGGCAGCTGGACCGCGCATCCCGCCCCAGGTGAGCACCTCAGGGCTATGTCCCCCCCCCCACCGCCTTCCCCATTCCCAATCGCATCCCCCCGTCTTGTTCCCATGCCAGCACAGCAGCGGCGATCGAAGCAGACCCCCCTGGCACTCGCACCCATCAACGCATCAATGGGCATCAGGCGCGCTCAGGTACCCCCACCGCTATTTAAGGGCACCCCCAGGGACGGGGGACAGCGTGGTCTGACGGCTGCTGTCAGAGCGAACCCCTCCTGCATCTCCCTATTGTTTTGGGTTGTTTGAATTATTCTTATTTTCTTCCTTCTCCCCCCCCAACCCCTCCCGATCGTCTCTTTTCCCGTGAGATGAGGCAGCGGGGAGACAAAGAGGTGAGCGCACGGCAAAACCCCCGCAGCGCTCGAGGGGGGGCGGGGAGGGGGAGCAAATCTCAGCCCCCCACTCCTCCCCGCTCCTCTTAAACATGTGGCCAAGCGCTGCGGAGAGCACAGAGGAGGCCCACGGGCAGGGGAGAGGAGATATGCAGGGGATGGTCTTCAAAACAAGAGGTTGGTCCTTACCTGGAGGGAAGATGCAGAGAAAGACAGGGAGGATTTGGAAAAGTCCCAGGGCTGTGGATCCTGCCCCTCTCCCCATACCCATCCATCCAGCTCGAGCTTTAACCACTATCCTCTCCCTGGAAGAAGAGTTTAAAAAAAAAAAGAAAAAAAGAAAAAAAAAAAAAAAGGAAGGAAAAAAAAAAAGAAATAGGGAAGGGAGGAAAAGAGGAGAAAAAAAAAAAAAAAGGAAAAATAAATCAATCGAAAGAAAGAATAAGAAAAAAATAAAATCTAAAAGCCCCACATGGCTCCGAGGAGCGATGCAGGGACGGGCGGCCCCAGCTCCTCTGGTGCCCTCTGCACTGGAGGATTACACAGTTTTCCTCCTCCTCCTCCTCTCCCCCCGCCCAGCCCTGGCCGTCCGTCACCCGCCGCCCGCCAATGGCCGCCGCCCGCCCCGCGCCTCCTCCACTCCGCGGCGGCGGGGAAGGGGCAGGGCCGGCGGCCATGGGAGGCGGAGGGAGCGGCGGGGGGAGGCGGCGGGGACTGGGGGTGCGGCCTGGGGAAAGCGGTGTGGTACCACCCCCCCCTTCAAATGTCAGCGTTTGGAGCTAAAAGGCGCCAAGGGGAGGGAAGCTGAAGCGGGGGTTGTGAGAGCTCGCCCACCTGTGCGGGAGGTGCGAGCCTTTCGCAACCCGTCCGGGTCGTGATGTAAACTCGGCTGAGTCAGAAGTGCGGCTCTGAGGTCCTCAGCCCTGCACTCGGCGGTCCCCGGGGAGGTCCACCTTTGGGGGGGGTTCCCTTCGGGGTCCCCAAATTCAGCCTGCAATGCAGCGCATTGTGTAACTTGTGCTTTCTCAAGACCTCTGCTGAATTAGCTCTGGATGTGCAACGCATCCTTTTTTTTTTTTTCTAGGGAAAACTCCCTCTGTTTGTGCCATACGGTGGCCCCGGTGAGTCCTGGAGCTCCTTCCTGCTCCCCAGCAGCAGCTCCGAGCACAGCAGACGTTGGTTTGCCCCCCGGGCTCCAAAACCCTTCTTCCTCCCACCCCTGGGTGCACAGCAGGACGAGGCGAGCAGGTCGGACCTGCAGGTCCCAGGGCTGTGCTCCACCCCAGGGAAAGGCAGAGCCAGGAGGAAAGCATCCCTTAACAGCCCACTCGGCTCTGTTTAAAATTTCCCTTAAAGGATATTTTAGCCGCAGCGAACTGAAAGCAACTCCTGAACGAGAGTGCCCACGGGTGTACTATGCTCTAACTAAAGTGCTTTAACTTCCCCGTTTTAGATCGTCAGCCCTCCTTTGATGGAGTGCCCTCCCACCATCTGAATGTTTCCTCTCCTCTCTCCGAGGGGTTTTCTACAAAGAAGGATGCTGGCTGTTCTCCTGCCCTTCTCCCAGCTCTGAGTGCCCTCTAACGTGGGGCCCTTCCTGCCGTGGCCCAGCACAGCCTACAGATGCTCGCTGACTTCGCTTCCAGCTGTCCTTGGAAATCGCCTTCTCTTCTGCCTCGCAGCACCCTCAAGGATGCTTTTCAGCCTGATGGTAGCTTGTCTCCAAGAAGAGTCTGCGATTTCCTCCCTACATGGCCTCCCTACCACAGAAAGCATGTGGAAGAGGAGGCAAGAAGATATCCCTGGAATGGAGGGATCTAATAGTGCCTGCCTGGTTCTCCTCAGGGGCTTGAGCCCCTTGGCCTCCAGATGAAGGAGGGCTTTGTCCATGCTGCAGCCAGAATTAAAATGCTGGAGCTTTTCCAGATGGGACCCAGATGGGATCCAAAGATCCTGGGGCTTTGCCTGCTTGACGAGAGATGTGTCTGGGTCCCGCAGCTGCACAGAGATGATAGAAACGCAGAATGGTTGTTGGATTGGAAGGGACCCCAAAGATCATCCAGTTCCAACTCCCAGGTGATGCCCACTGAGGGCAGAAGGAGCTCCGCCAGGCGGGAGCTGGTAGGCTGCATCCAGGCCTGATGCAGTGGGGGAGGAAGGCCTACAGCAGGCACTTCTCTGTGGGAGATGTCAGATGGGGGCAAGTACAGCCCTTCCAGCTGCTGCTGCCACCCAGGGAGGGGTGCTGATGGGACACGGAGGGGACAGGAGCGGGAGGCCATGAGCTGGAGGAGCCTCAGCCTGGAGAAACAGGGCTGGGGGCACAGGCTGCAAATACCCTCCTCTTCTTCTTACCCCCTTCTCCTCTCAGCCCCAGTTCCTTTCCGCCCACCCTTTGCTTTTCCTCCGGTATGAAAAATGTCCCTCCTGCTATCACTGATGACAGACAGTGTGATTTATTTGTTTTTAACTCGCAAAACAGCCAAATGACCACCACTTAAAATCCAGCTGCTAAATAGCTGCTGCGAGGCTGGTTGGGTTGTCTGACCTAAAGCCTCCCCCCTTTGGTGTTGCTGTTTTGTGGCAAGCTGACACATGGAAATGATACACTAAAAATCCCGTTTGAGGCGATATTTTAAAAATGAGATCCTCATTGGAGCTTCTGCCTTTGGTACAGGAAAAGCTGTAAAGCAATGAGCTGTTGCCCCTGGCTCTGGTTTGTGAAAAAATTTCTCCTTGACTTTGCACAGTTGCATCACGCATTGCAAATGGGATTGCTGTTTTTGGCACCGATCAAAGCAGCGGATTTCACTGGAGAAAACAACAGATGTGTCCAAACTGAAACGGCAGAGCATGAAAAAGCCCCAAATAAGGTGTGTCTCAGCTCCTGCTCCCTGCTCTGTGCTTTTCAGGTCACCTTCACCTTTCTGATTAGCTGAATCAAAGACCTGGACTTAAAATCACCCATTAAGACCAAAGCAGTGTGAAGCTGGGATTTCTGCCTTGCCCAGTGGGGCTCTGCAACATGTGTTGAAGAGCACTGACTGCAGTTTCCCCTGCTCCTTTCCTTCGTGAAGCCAGGATGAGGCTCCCTGTTCAGGCAGCCCAGCGCTTTTTGCAAACAATATGTGGGAAACCACCCACCGCTATGTGCAAACACCTCCGAGGCACAGTGGAGCTCCCAGGTGACACGCAGGGAGAAATCCCAGCCTCTGTCAGCCGACAGAATCCTGCTGATGCTCAGCCAGCCCTGCTGGTCTGAATTTATTTTTCAGAGCATTTCCCAGCGCGCTCTGCCCTATGCCACACTATGCATATCTGTGGGCTTCAATGGGGCTGAAGGAATGCACCTAATTTGAACCCTAAGGTTTAAAGGTGATGCCTTTCCTTACAGCTTTCCTAATGGAATTATTCAACACCTGTAATTATATTGCTAAAATAGTAAATATGGGTATTTCTGAGGGCTGTAACTGGTAGTTAGAGGACTCCTGGTCTGCTCCTGACTCTCCTGTGAACTTCCTTTCATGCAGTGATCCCTGCACAACTGCAACATGCCTTTGCCTTCTCTGCCTCAGGACAAGGCGTCCTGTTCGTGTCCTGGCTGGGGTGAGCTGTGATCAGGAAGTTCATCTTGCACCGTTCAGCAACGAGACGTGCTTGGGTTAAGCAGAAAAAAGCTAATCATTCCCTAAAGGAGGAAGGGAAGTTTGTAGTGGAAACCCCCAAATTATTATCTGGGGAGGTTTGCGAACCGATTCCAAAATGCTTATGGAAGTAAAAGCAAACACCTGTGCTCTGAAAGATTCCCTTATTAGAGAAAAAAAGCTCTGAACAAGAAGAGAAATAATGAGGAAAAAAAAAACCCAACATTTTTCACATCTTTCTGCAGTAAGTCACACCTCTTGTTTTTGCGGTATACTGGGAAATACTGCAGTTCATTTCCTTTCCTTTGCTATTTTTTTTTTGTCCAATTATTATTATTAAATACTTCTGCAGTTTCCCCAGCTGACAGCACAACCAAACTCTGCTCTCCCTGAACTGTGCGCCTGGCGGCTGCCCAACAAGTGCCTGAAGCCTCTTTCCTCCAACCTGTCACCTTGCACTGCTGGTAGCAAAGTGTCCCTCCAAGGTCTCAGCCATGCACCGAGTGTCTGATGTGAGCTAATGGGGCAGGCGTGCTGGGACTGAAGGCTGCTGCGTGGCAAAGTGCAGGAAAATGTTGGCTAGCTGGGATCATCCACCTGCCTCTGTGAACGTTAGACTCACCGACCCGGCTATGCAAAGAGAAGCCAGTGGGGTGAAGGTGGAATATGCATAGCTTCGTAGCACCAGTAAGTAAAGTAGGAATGGTGCGTTGTCGACCTGCAACTTTGCATCTGCCGAGAGTGGCTAATTAACGGCAGCCCTAATTGAAGTTGCTGTGGATTACCATGCTTCAGGCTCTCTGTTCCGTGTGCCTGCTCCAGACTTGCAGCCACAAGTCACCTCCGAGTGCTCCAAGCCAGCACAAGGCAAGCAGAAGGTAGAAAACTTTGTCTCACTCATCACAGAAAGTGAAATGTGGGGACAGTTTCAATCAAATTCAGTTCGTTACGTCCCTGCCTATAGCAGAAGGATTGGAACTAGATGATCTTAAAGGTCCCTTCCAACGCAAACCTTTCTATGATTCTGTGATTCTATGATTTTTGGTTTTTGACTGGTGGTATTCATTCCTTTCTCTCCCTTCCCCTTGATTGCAAAGCCTTGTGGGGTAAGAGTCCTGCATGGGGCAGACTGTTGCTCTCCCTTATTCTGTAGGGTTGGAAGGCTGTCTGGCATTCGCTCTCTGTGTGTATTTAGTTCTCTGCAGGGTGTTGCACTTTCTGGTCTCCTCTTTGGGGTAAGAATCAAGCACTACCTCTGTAGTCTGTCTTCCACACATCTGGGCTTCTCTAAAAAAAAAAAGAGGTGGGCCGGGAGGTGCCCAAGACGAAGTTCAAATGGCCACATGTCAGCTCAGCAGAAAAGATGGGTAAACCTGAACTGCCAAAAAATAAACAGCACAGAAGAATTCGCACCCAGAGCTGGGTGTTTATCAGCAGAGACAGAAACCAGGCTGTGCAACGGGACAGGGGGGGCAACCTTGGCTTTCCCTGCCGCCGTTAATAACTACTGCTGTCTTGAGAAAGTGCAAACACAGCTCCTTAACCCCCCCCCAACCTGGCAGGTCGGCTGAGGACATCTCCTGGGTCTCCACATTTAAAGGTGGGGCATGACATTGTGTGTGTTTGTGAATGTGCATCTTCAGCTGGTTGAGAAAGGTGTCATTGAGAGGTCTTATGGAAAATGCTCTGTGAAACCCAGCTCGTGTCTCCTTGTGTCAATTCCTGACAGCGATGGCCAGAAATGCAGCAACCCCATAGCACAGATTCTGTGCGATTATTGAGGTTCCGAGATGCTGATTCAAAACTTTTTCCTGAATATCTGCAGAAGACACTTTTCTTTTCATGGAAGGGGGGAGAAGCAAAAACTGTAAATCCAGCACTTCTCTATGTATTTCAGGAGGTGAAACTGGGCCGGTGGCAGCTTTCATGGGGGGAGCAGCTGGGGGTGGCCGTGGCCCCACTGGGTGGTGCTGTTAGCCCTGCACCGCCTGCACAACGATCCAGTTTATAAAATAAATGCAATCCAACGCCGCCTTAAACCACATGACATAACAGCAGCTTGCGAGCTCCCATTAAAATCTCAATTTGGGGAAATTGATTCTACCTCTGAGCAATTGCGATGCAATTACTCCAACAGGCAGCAATCAAGAATCACATCAAAACAACACCAAACTTTCATCTCCTGCCTCACAACCACCACCACAACAAAAAGCACCTGTCTTGCAAACACAGCCCGGTTTCCTTCAATGTATATAATATTTAAGAAGAGCAACGTGCAAGTCCCAGGCTGGAAGCAAGCCTGGACAGGGGCTGTAGGGCTGGTGCCTCTGCACTGTCCTGACTCAGGGCGATCTTCTGCCGCTTTACACCTCTCCCACCTCTGCATCCCGGCTGGGATTGGGGGCTGTTTGCAGAGCCAGTTCCCCAGCAGCGAGGCCAGCCACGCTCCAGCTGTGTGTACCCTCCCTACACACAGCAGCAGCCGCCCCTGCCCACCTCCCACATCTGGCCAGCTGTTAGGCATCGCCCACCCTGCCCAAGTCCCACATCTGGCCAGCTGTCACCCTCCGACTCGCAATCCCCACCCAGCGCTTTGAGACCCATCTGCAGACCAGCTCGGTCACAGCGACTGGCCCCGCTCTGAGCAGACCACCGATGAGAAAAGGGAATCTTTTCCGTTCTCATCGGTGGTCTGCAAAGAATTATTCGGCTGGCTTAGCCCAGGAAGGTGCAGCTTTAGTGGCGACCATCAGGAGGAGGATAAATTAATAACCGCATGCTAGCAGCAAGCCGGCCGGAGGGGAAGGGGAAGAGCCGGGGTTCCGTATAGAAGAGGCCGGGGAGGGAGCAGGCAGCCGGGGCCATGCGGGGGGCCGGGGGCAGCATGCGGCCGGGGGGGGCCCCGCGCAGCCCCGCGCAGCTCCCGCTTACCTTAGCGGCCGCATCAGCCTCTCCAGCCCTCCGCGGGGGGGTGGGTGCAGGGAGTTTTTGGTTGGGTTTTTTTTTTTTTTTTTGCCTGTTTGTTTTTTTTTTTCAGTAAGAAAATAATAATAAAGAAATGAAAAAAAAAATAAAAAAATAAAAAAGAAAGAAAGAAGTAGCGGTGGCGGGGAGGGGGGGGAAGGAAGGCGGCCCCCCCTGCCCTGCGCAGGGCAGCCCCGGCGGGGAGCAGCGCGGCCTCGCTCAGCGGGACGCGGGGAGCCGCATCGCCCTCCCGGAGCATGTGAGAGGCAGAGGAGGAGATGGAGCCAGATAGGGAGGTCTCCTCCCTCCTTCCCTCCTCCCTCCTTCGCTCCGCGCACGCTGAGCAGAGCCGTTAGCATGCGGCGGAGGGGGGGGGGGACGACCAGGAGCAACCCCTGCTATGGGAGCTGGGGAGTCCGCGCTGCAGCCCTCCTTGGGCATCACGACGAGGGTGGGGGCTGCAGGGTCACCCCGACACGAGAGGGGTGGGGATGCTCCACCTGCAGCAAGAGCTGTGGAGGGGATGGGGGCTTGAGGTGCATCACTGTGTTGGTGGGGTATTGTGGGGAGAGTCTATTTCAGAGGAGGGAAAGGGATGCTCTGCATGGATCTTTCAGGCAATAGGAGAGAAATGCAGACCATGGGCGGCACCCCTGTGTAACCCCTATCTCAGTCTCTCCCTTCAGCCCCTTCACCCACTGGGGTGAGCCCAGGATGGGCACCGAGCTCCCACGGAGGCTTGGGGACACTGTGACACATGTGGGCACCAGGTGCCCGCATTTCTGATGGGAAAGCTGTGGGTGCAAGGCTGTGCCAGCCGGAGTGTCACACACACAATTAATTACTGCAGCCCCAGAGCCACAAATGTGCTAAATATGCTGTCGGTGTAGCGCGTGGATAATAGCAACCCTTTGCAAAGCGTTTCTTTCTCTCCTTTCTCTCTCTCTCTCCCTCTCTCTCTCTCTTTTTTTTTTTACCCAGCTCAAGAGACAACAATTGCACAGAGCACACAGCAGCTCTCCGCCGCTTGATTAAGTCAGCAGCGAAGACAAAATGTGCCTGCACAGCTTAAGGAGGGATCTGAATGTGTGTTAGGTACAAATTAGAAAATGGATGTGATTTAATCACAACAAATCTAAACAACCCTGCCACAGAAACCCTGCCATCCAGGAGGTCTTTTTCTTAAATGTGGATATGATGGGTGTACAGTCCTGACAAAGGAACAATGTGTTTGAGGATGAATTGTTAAAGCAAGAACAGAGAAAAGGCTGGGGGAAAGGCTGATGTATACCAGATATGTTATCAGCTATAGAAAGAACCATTTCCTTCTGTCATACTTATTTGCAAATTACTTTGCAGCTCTGAATGCTGTGGGGTCTGGATGCTGTAGCACAGGCAGGGCTGCTGGTGCCAGGGCTGGGAATGGGCACAAAACCTTGGAGGTCTTTCTGAAATCCCCATGGCCACTTCCCCCAGCTCTTATCAGCACGCCGTTAATCTTTGGCATCACAACAGCAGTTGGCACCTCCAGTTCCAAGTGCAAGGTGCGTGTCTTTGACCTTGTTTTCTGTGCCCCGTGCAGCAGCGTGGTGCAGAGTGCAGGCGGAGGTGTAAAGGCCCTGGTTCTGAGGGTGCAGCTCTAACCTAAATGTGGTGGGGAGATGCTGTGGGAGAAGAGAAGGACTCCGTGGAAAATGGACTGTTAGTCTTATTGATAGGCTTCAACAGCACTGGTATGAATTAGCTCGCAGCACGTAAATTCCAGCCAGATGAGAATTAAAGGCAGGATGTTCAGGCTTCCCTTCTCTGGCTGTCCCAAGAATGCCCAGTTTAGTGCTGTACTGCTCATGAATTTATCCTTCTCCCTGCACAAGGACCTGCTTGGCCACAAACCAAGCCAAGCGAACAGTGCCGGTAAACTTTGTCCTTCCACAAACCATTAAAGCAACGTGACCGAGTCGGCAGTTAAAGGAGGAGCCTGGCCCTGGGAGAAGCAGAGTGGCAGTGTGAGATCAGCAGGCAGGTGGTGTCCTGGGAGCTGCAGGGTGCAGGTGACATTGGGAATGGTGGCATGTTGGAGTGTGAGACTTAGCGAAGTCATCTTCACGGGCTTGTAGGTATCATTGGGTTGAGCTGTGGGAGCAATGGAGAGTGTGGGATGCACAATTTTTCCATTTTCTTTTCCATTTTCACAGAAATCACCTGAACGTGTTATTTCCGTGCTGCAGCTCTCTTCCTGACCTCTCCAGGATCTGGCTGATCCTGATCTCGAGATGAAAGATTGCCACCTGACGGGCTGTGAACACCGGCCCGTGAGATTAGGCTCTGAATTATTAATCCAATCAATGACTGCCTCCTTTCATCAGACAGGAGGCACAAAGGAAAGCTATGGGGGCCCTGGAAGGGAGGGAGAGAGGAGAAAGGGAGAGAAGTAACCGGTGCAGATTGGTGTCCCTTGGGTGGAAGCACCTCCATGCCTGTTTGGTTCTGGAGGCAGCACCATATGACTGTGGCATATTTGAGGCATTCTGGGGAAACTGATGTCTCTCAGCTCCTTTCCCTGTTACATTCAGGAGGAAGGTACCACGGCCCCATCCTAGTGAAGGACCAGGGGAAAGGGAAAACTCCCCGGTTCTGAGCCCCATGTAGGAAATGAAGCCAACTGGAAACAAGAAAATAAAACAGCGTTTTTACTCCAATTTTCAAGAGGTTAAAAAAAGCTATTGTGCTAATAGAGCTATTCTTTCTGGGAAGATAATGCAAAGCATTGCTTCGGTGCTGGCCAAAATGTCTGAGAAACATTTTTCCCCCGTTTTCATTAAAATTCAGATCAACATTACAAGTGAGATAAGAAAAGAAGTGTACAGTTACAATTCTGTAGCGCTTTGTGATCACAACCAGATTCTGTAATCCCTACTCAGGGGGTTTTAAGAGTTCAATTTAGCTTGTTTCAGAGCATAGCATTGAGCTCTGCCAACGCTGCTCTCCCATACAACCCTCATCTGCGCCCTGGTCACACAGGAGACCCACGGCAGGACAGGCTGCACAGCCAAGCAAAACCTCCCTGGTGTATCAGCTGCCCTGGATGGGGACCAAACCTCATTTTTTTTTTTCTTTTCCCTTATGGCCATGTATTAAGATTCTTCTCCTATTTTGAATCTGACATTTGCTTTAAGCATCAGAGAAAAATGATAGCGGTTCAACTGCAGCCCAAGCAGTGAGTGCACAGCGTGGTGACTGAGAAACACCACGAGTCATTGCTATTGCCAGATATTCCTAGAGAAAATATTTAGGACGTGGTCCAGGACAGGATTTGTACTTCTGCCCTGCCACTGCTGCTGAAAGCTGCATGTGGGCACGTGGCTTGTGTGCCAGTGTCCCTGCCAGCAACCTGTGGGCTCTAATTTCAGTGGGGCTTTGACCCACAGACAGGACCCTGAGCAGAAACATTCCTCCTCCCTCTCCTGTGTTTCAAACCATCTGACCTCAAGGTACTTGTGGCAGGCATAGGAATTGTCCCTTGGGTTCAGAGTGGCTGTCCCACACTCATATGTAGGCACATGGTGAAATATCTGGCTGAGAGTAACATTGAAAGTTGAGCAACCCCTGTTGGTTATATGGATTTAATGAAGGAACTGTTAATTTCAGTGCCAGGGTGTGCACAGATAACTCAGAGAATCATTAAGGTTGGAAATGATCATCAAGTCCAACCATCAACTCATCACCACCGTGCCCACTGAACTGAAGTTACAGAGATACAGAGATGGACAGGAGTCAAGTGGGCTTCTGCGAGCAGCCCCAGCTGCTGACAACTTCTGCTGTCATCCCCCAGTATTACATCTCAAGATGGAAGAGCAACGGATGTAAGGACAGTGGCAAGAGGATGCTCCCTCAGCAAAAGCGGTCCCTCACTGTGACACAGAGCTCTACCTCCATTTCCAGGCTGCTGTGAGATTAGAGAAACATTTACTATCACGATGTTCCCTCAAGCAATCTGTGAAGGGCAGCCTGGGGAGGCATTTGGGTTTGATGTGAATTTAGGTTGCACTTTGCTGAAGTGTTTCATTCTAACCACGCTGATTAGGCTTCCCGCAGCGACCATTGCATTGAAGGCAGGTCTGACCAGAAGGTCCCTCAAGCATCATCTGCCCGACAGTTTGGAGAACCCACCCCTCTCTGGATAATTCAGTCCCACTGGGTGCTACGTGCAAGACTCCAGCGTGTGCAGTCTTCATTTAGGAAGGCTACAGCTGAAGAGAGATTGTAGGGATAACATTTAATTGGAATAATGCGATGGCCAAGCCATAGACCAACCCTTGGAAAAGAGAAAGGAGCTCCAAGAAGCTGGGGTGCCCAAGGGGTGCCCCTTCCTGGGACCTTCAGTGCCGCTCACTGCTCCGCTCCGGTGCCTTCATGTGGGGGGAATACAAATTGGGCAGCACTGAGCATATGGAGGGGGAAGAATGCTCAGCTGTGAATTTCGGGATGGGTATTATACAAACCCAGCCACCAGCACATCACCTTTTCAAAGGTTTCAAATCCGCTACAAATTGCCTCTGAATGACAATGAGAATTTCTCGCCCTTCACAAAGCCTCCCATATTAGCATCTTTATTGGAATAAACTAGCTAATTTCTCCAGTTGGAGGGCTGGTCTGGAGAATCCCTAATTCCAATTAGATGGATATTCATCAAGCCGCCTGATGCAGGCGGGGAGGCAGGGAGGGGCTCACCACCTGCCAAACCCAGATCAGAGACAAAGAGAAGGGGACGGCTCCGTCCCCAGGGCCAGCAGCAAAGCTGGACATTGCGGGGTCCTTTTAATCCTCAATTTGTTCTTTGTGGCACTTGGTAATTCCCAGGCGCAGGGTGGGGAGGCTGAACCCAGCCTGGCAGGAATAATGATAAATCTGTGTGCCTTGCTATTGCTAAGGTGCCTTTGATGACAAATATACCTTCTACTAAGGCAGGCTGAGTGCAGCTGGGCTGAAGCACACAAGGACCAGAGGGAGGTACAGTCTGTCTGTCCGTCCATCCATCCCAAACAACCGTGCAGAAACTTGTAATGAGGTTCAGTGTCAGCATTTATCTTGTAAAATGGGCAGTGGGATTTCTCCAAGCCAAGGCCTGATGCCTTGCACTTGACTGCACTGCAAAGGTGAAATTTCTTTTGTTGCCATTGATAAATTTCACACAGAAAAAAAAAAAAAAAAAGATAGAACTTGAAGTCCACAATACAAATATCCTCAGACTAAAATCTGATGATCTTGCAGGTAAATGGAGTTAATTTTTCATTATGAACCAAAAACATGAAGAGGGCTTTTCTTAGACTTTAGCTCCCTGCAGCAGGGTTTTTTTTAGATGTCAGGGGAAAATTTTTCACTCAGAGTGCTGTGGATGCCCCATCCCTGGAGGTGTTCAAGGCCAGGTTTGAACACCTGGGCAGCCTGGTCTAGTATTAAATGGGGAGGTTGGTGGCCCTGCCTGTGGCAGGGGGGTTGGAGATTCATGATCCTTGAGGTCCCTTCCAACCCTGGCCATTCCGTGATTCTGTGATTCTGTGAGGTACTGGCATAGATACCCAGAGAAGCTGTGGGTGCCCCGGCCCTGGAGGTGCCCAAGGCAAGGTTGGATGGGGCTCTGGGTAGTCTGAGCTGGTGGGGGTCCATGGCAGGGGGTTGGAGCTGGATGGGCTTTAAGATCCCCTCCAACCCAAGCCATTCTATGGTTCTATGATATTATGAGTATATGATTTATTTGGACATTCCTAGTGCAGCGCTGGCTTGGCCCATGGCTGGGCAGTCAAGATCTGGCCAGGAATGGCACAGATCACATGGAGTGACTGACAGCAGGAGGGTATTTTCCCTTTGTTTTTGAGTTCTTGGATTTAAGCTCTGGGACGTGGTTGTCCATGGCAGTGAAGCCTTCAGTGGTGGCAGATCTTTTTGCATCAAGCCCACATTGGTGGATTTCTCAGTTCTTACCAATTGATAAACACTGTCCCCAGTCTCCCCATGCTGTTTATCGCACATCCCGTGCAAAAAGTCCCAACACTGATCTCTCCTCACCTCCTCTGAGGGTTAATGGAAACAGGAGATGCCGGTAAACAAGGCTGGGCTGCGGAGGGGAGCGGGTCAAAGGACAAAAATGAGGACAAGTCTGCACATAGCCTTGTGGCTGCCACCTGCCCCAGCCCCGGGATGGAAATTGCTGCCTGACTCTCTTCCTCCCATTAAAGTATCTCCCTTCATCGAGACTGTGCCTATTTGGGCTAAAAAAAAAAGATTAATTCCATTTTTTTAGAGGGTTTGTTCTCCCTCAAACAAGAGGCTTCTGAAACTCCCGTGAAAGCAAATCATCTCCTTCTGTATTTTTGCAGGCTGTTTTCTGAGGCACAGGGGATTCTGCTGAGGAGGGGATCTGACCTAACGTGTGAAGAGCATTGTGCACTTACTGACCATCACCTGGAGCACCAGGCTGCTGCCCTGCCTGATGTGACCTGCAGGACAAAGACGTGCAATGATGCAGAATGACAGTACTGCTTGCTTTGTCACCGGGATTGAGCCTTGCTATGGACTTTTTTATGGTGGAAAAATTGTATTTGAGAATTGCTTCACCAACCTCTGACAGGCAGCCGCTACTGGGGTGGGAACCGTGAAGGGTCCGTAGGTTTCCCTATCCCTTGCAGGTGCTGTGATCCCAAATATCTTTCATCAGTGCCCTGGTGATGGGATTAGCATGCATTAAGAGTTTCTCTTCTCATCTCTCCCAGGGAGGATCAAATGCAGTGAAATATCCCATTTTGCTGGTTGCTTTTTGAAAAATGCGTGGTATGTTCATGTTAGGAACGCAAGGTCAAGGGAGCAGGAGCACGGGACACGGGCTGCATAAACCCTTTTAGGACATTGGGTTCGGTCCACTCATTGTGGTCCTGTTTGCAAAACTGTTTTAAAAGTAGTGTGTTTGTTTACCCTCAGCACATGTGCTACAAAGGCTCTTCCTGAATCACCAGTGTTTTCTGGGAAGAAATGTGGAAGGAAAGCTGTGGGTCTCGTGATCCCTTGTCCCTTAGTGAAAGACCAGCCCTTGTACCAGCACCCCAGGAGCACCGTGTCCTGCACCTGTGAGCATCCTCTTCTTCTGGGGAAGCTTCCACTCTAGCCAAGGAACACAGAACTGTTGGTGAGGTTTATCCCATCGCTTTATGTTGGCCGGTTGGCTTTGAGTTTGAAAGTTGTTTTGGCAGAAATCAGCACTGAGCAGAGACCAGCACTGTAGATTGCATTAAGGGATGAGTAAGAGGGGATGTTGAGGAAATTGCATCCAGCTGAAATAAGGTATTGGAGCAGGTGAGTTTAAAAACCAAAAGTCACTTAGGCTGCATGAATATATGAAGCACGTGGACACTGAAGCAGGCGGACACTGAAGCAGCGACCACCAAGTCAGCCAGGTCACTTACCTGCCCTATGGCTTGAAGCAGGTCCTGCACTGAATGGTGCAAATAGCAAGGCCACAAACCCTCTCAGGAAACAAATTGACAAAAACAGGAGTTATGTATACACGTATATATATATATACAGCAAGCGGTGGGGAGAAATTAGTGATAGCACTACTTGTTTGCAGCAGCAGGCTGCTAAAAGACAAGCTACTTGTTCTTTTTCAAAGGCCTTGGGGAAAAAAGGACCATCATTTCCAGGCAGGAATTCTTCTGAGGAGAATATTTTTGTGCCTGGCTGAGAAGAGATGAAAAGGTCAAAGAAAATTAAATTCACATGCTCAGAACATTTTGGGGCAGGTGTTTTTCCTAAGCCAGATTTCAGGCTTGGGAGGGCATACCCAGGATTTATGCCCCTCCTAACATTTCACCTGATGCACGAGCACTGGAGGGCAAAGGATTTCACAGCCCTGGCAGCCTGGCTTCTCTGGACCCAACTCAATAACTTTGCTTCAAGCTCATTGCAATTTGTACAGCTCGAATGAAGGCTCAGATGAGCACTCCGGTCTGGCTGCTCATCATTGCATTTCACTTGGCATGTAGGCTACGGATGAGGAATGCACAGAATTTCCTTTTCCACCCCGTCAGATCCTCTGTCTTGAGCCTGGCCCAGCCCCAAGAGCACAACGGATGCAGCTGGAGAAGGGCAGGTCCAATCTTGCTGCTCAGCTCCAGTGACACTTAACCTCCTCTGCTGCTGAGCTGCTTGCAGCTGGCAGTGGATGCTAATGAGCATCAGCCTACTGAAATGGCTCATCAGGGAAGGAAGGGGAGCTGATTTCTTTGACTGGAGAAGGCAATAGAAGCTGGAGCTTTTGTGGGAGAAGGTGACCCTCAATTTCCATGAAGGTGGTCTTTGGTTTTGCAGCTCGGTTTTTCTATTGCTGTTGATCTGCTTGAGAAGGTAACAGGACTATAGGTCTCTCCTCTGGCTGCTGAATTTGCTGTCAGCAGTTTTGCCCCACTGTAAAACTGACTGCAACTAACTGTAATTTCTTAGTACATGGGAATCAATAGGGAGCTCTGAGCTATCAAATAATGAGGTCAGTTAATCCCTGGCATTGCTCTAGGGAAGGTGTTGGGGAAGAACAGCAGCCTTTTGGGGCAGGCTGTCTTCCTGGTGACACCTATGCTCTGTAGGACAACAAGGCCTTCCCACAGGTCTGTTAGCTTGGCCTTGGTTGCGAAGGGAGCTGTAAACATAGGATCAAATTCTGTCTTATCTCATCCCTAAAAATGATTTTTCTTGGCCCAGAATGGAACATTAACTGGCTTTCTTCCTAAAGCAGCTGTACAGCAACGATGGGATTGAATGAGTCCTCTCCCTCGAGCTTAAGTACAACCCATGGATGGGTAGAAAACTGCATCTCTGATACAATAATATATACTGTATATAAAATAACAATAATTCACACTGTGTCTGAAGATACCTGTATTTAATTGCTATCAGTGATAGCTTTCCTGGTTGAAGCATCTTTATCACATTAGGAAAACAAGTTTTGCTCTGGGAATGCTCCTAAGAAATGAAGAAGAGGATTTTATTTATATATTAGTTTTGGTGGAATAATCCCAACAAGCAGTGCATAAGTTGCTGCAAGTCAGATTCAAAAGGTGTTAGAAAGTATTTCTCTTCATCCCCAGACCATAGCTTTCCTTTAAGGGAAGAACAGCGTCTTAAAAATAGCCTGTAATTGATTTTGTTAATTAGTCTTTATTTTATTTATATATTTAATTTTGTTGACGTAGTTAAAGGCTGCATAGGCTGAGAGAATTAGCATCGTTTTTCTCCTACCTACTTCTTTGCCTGAGAATTTCTAGGACTGTTAAACTTTCTCTTTTGATTTTTGCAAGAAGGTCTTCCTTTGCAGGGTAGAAGCAGGTTTGCCTAATAATGTTTATTAACGTAATCAAAATATTAACAAAGACCTTCTTTAAACAGAGTGCTGGCTAGGCACTGGATGAAATATCTGCTAGCAAAACCTGTAAGTCTAAACTAGAGAGGAACTTTGCTCAATCACTCAGCTTTGTGTTCCTAATGGTATTGTGATTTTACAATTCAGTAACCATATAGATCTCAATTGTCCCTTGATTTTTGCAGCGTCAAAGAGAAATAAAAACTCATTTTCTGAGAGTTTTCAGGCTGCTTTCTCCAGCAGCAAAGCACCTAACCTTCGTTCTTGGACATATTGCTCTCTTTGGCCTCCTTGCCAATTATTATGGGTTGGATTTAGTTTAACCCAAAGCAATCATCAGGTCACTGTGACTCTGGAAACAGTTTTTATTTTTTTTAATAACTATCCTGCTCTCGTCTCCTTTTGTCCTTCCTTTCTTGCTGTAAAGCAAAAGGCTTCAGTTGTCTTTTCTCCAGAGAGATCAACAGCAGCGTGTGGAATGAGCGCTGTGCTAATGAAATCCTGTCCTGGCTTAATCTAAACAGGGACTTTGGCTAAATTCTGTTTGCACAGTGACCCCCCCAGAACAGAACGTCCCGAGGATGGCTCAGCCTGCGGGGTGGTCCTGGAGAGACTGAGCCTAAGGATTTCACCCACGTGCTGGGATCCCGGTGCTGATCCCATCCACAGCTCCTGCTGCTCTGGGGACAGGGCAGGAGGGGAAAAAGCAGTGATGGGGAGGAAGGGTCCTGCTGAATGGTAGAGCATCCTGCTCTGCATGCCTTCTCTCTGCAGGTAAGGGCAGAGCCTACCTTACCAGTGCACAGCGTGGAAAATTCCCTCCCAGCCTCCGAAGCATAGCGCAGGGATGCAGGATGTACAAAATGGACAGCATTTGAAGTGTTTCCTTATAGGATAATCAGAGGAAGTCATTGTATTAAATATCCATTTGTGTCATTAGCCTTTTATTTGGTGCTTTGTCCAGACATCCTGTTTGCTTCCCCTTTGAAGTAATGAATGTTTCCTGCGTGCCGGGTCCCATCCAAAGCTCCTGTGCAAAGGTACCGAGCTGAGGTCAGTTGTGTCCTCAGTGCATCTCTGGGTTCACCTTGTGTGAGGAATTCTGGGGTAAATCTAGAGCTCACCTGTTGCCCTCAAACCGCCCTCCTTGTGCTGCGAGGACAAAGAGTCAGAGTTGTCACTTCCTGGCATTTGAGACCTCACGCTATTCTGGTTGGACGTTACAGCAACATCAGCATGTCACACTGAGTGCCTCTGAGGTCTGGTCTGGCACACAGAGCAAATGCTGAACTGTAATTCCATATGTTAGGAGGCAGCAGGTGGGAAGAGCTGGGGCCTCTCTGTCTTTAAACCTAGGAGGTGACAAGCTGCTCTACATCCCTCTCCCTTCCTCCTCCTTGTTCCCATACAGGGATCGGTGTCCTGCTACTTGTCTGCAGCAGCTGCCTCATATCTGCTACCTTATGGACCCCTTCCAACTCAGGATATCCTATGATTCCTCCTTCATCATCCTTCTGCTGAACCTGGGACCTCCACAGTGAGCAGCTAAAGGTATTCTGTGTCTACACCAGGGAGAAGAGAGAAGCTCTCTGTGAGGCCTGGAAGTATGATGCATGCTTATGAGCAGGCTCTAGGCACATACAATGCACTCATTAAATGCCACGAGGAATGCTGTGCCAGCAGGAGGGATTCTAGCCTCTAGCCACTGCAAGAGCTGCATGACCCCTCTTCCCCAGGTGGAAATGGGAGGACACTTCCATCTTGTAGTCGGCATCTGTCAAAGAAGTGCTTTCCTTATTTTTTGCCAGTTTGGTAAGGGTTAACGAGTAAAGCACAGCCCCCAGGGGCCAGCACTGTTGTTCCATGCAGATTGGCTTGTTCTTGTTTCTTCCATCGATCGCAATCACTCAGAGCTGTGCCTGTAACAAACTGCCTTAAATCATTGCAATCATAATAAGCACACCTTGGTAAATAATGCATGAGGTATCCATAAGCCTATATTCATTAGGAGGAAGGCGCATATAGAGCATGGTAATCATCTGGGCTCAAGGAGGGGCTTGGCTGGTGGGGCTGAGCTGGGTTTAGGGCAGGCTTCCCAGCCCCTCCAGATGTTGGAAATGTAGGCAGGTTCCTTGTCACCTTCATGAATTTTGCACGAGATGTTTTAAATGCCTTTAAGGTTCACAACGTAATACAGGTTGGGTGGAAGTGGGCTTGTGGCGAGAATCCAAATGGTATAATAGCAAGGCATCACAATTAATCTGTTTAATACGTTTTAATGACTCAAAGCATGTAGTGCGTAACAAGTTTTGCTGTGAGAGCCTCGTAGCCAAGTTAATGGTCTGGATATTAGAAGCTATTGTTTTAAAACAAATTAAAAATGCTTTGTTTTCCCTTTGTCTTGAGGAGCAGAGTGGTGTTGCAGCATGGAGCTCCTTTAGGGCAGTTCCATTGGGCGTTAGTGCCATGCTGGTGCTGTGGCCTTCACTGCAAGGTTTTCAGGACAGACTGCAAGGGAAATTAGGCAGAAATTTTCCTTTTTTTTGTGTGTGTGTGTGTGTGTGAAATGACAACAATAAGAACAGTTTTCTTTTGTACGGTTAGAAGGGATGGAGCCGCAGCAGAAGCATTCCTGCTCATATCAGACAGCTGTGGATGGCAATGGGTCATTTCACTCCATTATGGTTTCTGGCAAGTGAGTATTAAAGGGTGTGTGAGGGCATCGTTTCTCAGCGATGACTTCATTTGGCTGTCTAAACAAACAGCCGTTCCTCACCAGGTGCAAAGGGCCTTCTATTTGTTTTTTAACTCTGTGAAGGGGAAAAAAAAAATACCTAAAGGGAAAATAGCAGATCCTGTCTGTTTGACAGCCACGGTGGTCTCTGCCTCCTCAGAAAACAGCAGCAGTGAGCACTGTGGGACAACTCGCTCCTTGTTCAGCCCCAGTGGATGTCTTTGTTGCCAGTCTGTTCAAGAGCCTCCAAACCACAGACCTCCTGGTGATGCTGGTTTGCTCAGGGTTGTCTATATCCAACAACCCAGTCCCTAGAAGTGCTCAAAGCCAGGTTGGATGGTGCCCTGAGCAGCCTGATCTGGTGTGGGGCAACCATCCCATGGTGGCTGGTTGGAGCTGGGTGGGCTTTTAAGGTCCCTTCCAAGCCATTCTATGGAAATTTGGAAGTACTGGTGGGTCTGCTGGCCCTGGAAGGAGACATTATCTTTGAGAGCTCCCAGAGATCCCATCTCTGCTTGTAACCAAACCAGAACATTTCTGCTTTATACACGCAAACCATTTACATGTACTTCAGAGCCCTAAGTAGACCACACTTTAGATAAATTTAAAAACTCCGCTCTCCTGTTGGCAGACACTTCCTAAACTTTCACAAACTGCTGTGCCTTCATCTCTGAAGCTGTGTTTTTGTCTGTGATGCTCTTCCTGGAAGACTGTTGCAGAAACTCACAGCTGGTGGTTACGGTTAAACATAAGGAAGAACAGTCAAAACTTTTCCTTTCTAAAAACATATATCTGAGTGCCAAGCTCTGCCTTATATCCAGGAACAGTCTGAAAAGCTTGGGATGATTTTTGGGTCCTGGGTTCTCTCCAGAATCAATTCTTTGTGCTTTCTTCCAGTGTAATTAAAGAAATAAATCCCCCAGCAGCTCAGCTCCTCGCAGAGTAGAGCCCCTGCTGAATTAAAGTGATGATCCTGTCTATTCTGCAGTGTTGTTAAACTATCTTTTTTTTTTCTTTCCCCTGCAGTTCTAGCTGCATCATCTGTCACAGAGAGAAGCAAAATGACAAAGAGAGAAAAGATCAGTAAATTTGAAGCTGGAGAAGAAAGACCATTCAACCCAAGCAGAAGCAGATAAATGGAGAATCATTACCTTCACTGCCCTCATCTTCACACCAAGCTGCCTCGAGTGCCACTTGCCTGGGTGATGTCACAAGAGATGTGACCATGTGAAACCATGAGTCCTGTCCCCATCTCCTGGAAGTGGAACCCCTGTGCTGGGGTTTGCTGGGACTGGGCGTGATGTGGTGTGATGGGGAAGCAGCCCCTGGCTGTGCTGCTCAGAGCCCATCAGATTCGCTCCAAGCCAGGAGTTGAGCCAAAGTCTTCAAAGGTGAAAGGCTGATCCACTTGCCACTCTCCCCCCCCTCCCCACCGTGTTGCTGAGTCCCTCTGCTTTGTGAAGGAGATGCTGAATTTGGGGAAATCACTCCTGCACCCATAAATGAATGCATTGTGAAAGCCCTGCTCACAAACACGCTGCAAAGAAAGCCCAGCAAGGTTGCAGACAAAAGACAAGGACAATCAACTGAAAGACTCCCTGGCTTCAATTATGGTCTGGGATTTAATTCCAGTGAGTTTGGTGGGGTTTCCCTACCCCCACAGCCAATCAGCCCTAGGGAAAGGCCAGCTCTCAGATAGGCTTTTCGGAGGGCTCAGGACAGCCCACAGGGCTATTAGGCTCCTAAGTGGTTTCTTATGCACAGAAAGTCCTGTAGATACCAGAAGCTTGTGCAAATTACTTCTGGGTGAAGCCGTAAAGCTGGAAGTGAAAGGAGCTAGGATGTTCTTGAGGCTTGGAAATCCAGGCTGCAGAGAAGAGAGGAGGGACGGTTAAAACCTGTAAATAGTTCAGAGCTAATGAAATGGCTGGGTGTGGGGAAAAGGGGAGAATAGCTCCTTTTTTGAAAGCAGATGAGGCAAGCATGCCTCCCAACATACTTTGTGCTCATAAAACCCAGTCTGGGTTTCTAGGTAACTAATGGAGATACCCTGGGGAGAAGTTTCTAAGGGTTTCTCACAGTTTCTAGATTTGAACAGCAATGCTGAATATTGGCTGTGGTTGTTATGATCCAGGTTGACCTCCTGGCTATCCCTATTAAATCCTAAGTCTTTGCATCCAAATGTTGTCCTACGGCTGTTCATCCTTCTGTGGAACTCATCTCCATTCTGTGTCTTCTTTATCCACTAAGCCTTGATATGAACAGGCATTGCACTGAAATCACTCTGGTTGAACATTGGTTCTGTTTGGGGCTTTTTCCATGCTGGCTCCCTTGTTTTTACTGAGCTTCAGACCAGTTAATCCAGTACGTAAATGGGAATTGAGTGCATTCCTGCCACCCAAAACAGCAGAAGGCTCTTACCAGCTAAAAGTCGAATCTTAAATTCAGGAAATCCTGGCATGGCAAAATGGGGAATCCAGGTGGGATTTGTGCACATAGCCTACTTAAATTCCAGTAACAAATTTTGTGTTGGTCATTGCTGTTTAAGAAAAGCTTCTATAGGGCCAATAAAGAGCCAGCAGATCATCCCTGCAATGGAACAAATGGATGTCAGGACGGAGAAGATTCAGATCCTTCTGCTTGCAGCCTGTGTTCTGGTGAGCTGAAAGGACAATGGCGTGGAGATAATTTACTGCTATGATTGAATTTAATATTGCTAGCGTATCCGTGCAAAGTGGTGGCCACACACAAGGATGCAGGACCCTTTCCCCACGCAGACAGAGGGTGTAAGGTAAGTTCAGAGGAAGGAAACAGCACACACTGCTTCCAGAGGTCAGTCCTGCACAGATGAATGCAGGCTGCCACTGTGCTTGCAGAGCAGAAGGAGCTGTAGATAAGGGAGAGGACTATATGTTCTGTACGTCCCTACAGCCATTGTTTTATCTTCAGATCTATTTGATTCCCCTACTATACAGTCTCTGGGAGGGCATACAAATTGAAAGCTAATTATGCAACTTGATACTATCAGTTGACAGCTGCCTATCTCTGCCCACATATCCTGAGCGAAGGAAACCACCTCCATACCTGACTTGCAGCCTATGGAAAAGCCAAGGTGAGCAGGCTGGGGGAGCAGAACACTCATACTATAGTCATCCTGTGTGGTTTCCTTTCTTGCATTCACAATTTGTGGTAGGAGCAGAAGGGTATTTCTTCAGCTCGATTGGGAAGAGCATCCGAATTATCATCTCCTTCACGTGGCTGAAGAGTTCTGACGGATGGGAAATGCCCAGGTTTTCTTTCAGTTGGCAAATTCTGTGCTCTCAGTGATATCCTGATATCTGTGCCAACCTCTGCAGCTTTCAGGCACCTCCTGCCCAGAGCTCAAACCAACCCACTGCATTTCAGATTACGTAGAGAACTTCTCCATTGGCAAACTCAGCCCATAAATAAGGTTTGAAGGATATTCCTGTGTTTCCCAAGAGCACGCAGCTTTTGAACTGCTATTTCCCCTGGAATTAGGAGTTCTGGAAGCTGAAGCCAACCAGATGATCAGTATCTCTAACCATATCATGAGGGCTCCTTTTGGGAAAACGCATCTGTATGACAAGTTGTCCTAGGTGTGTGAGTGAAGTGTTGAAAATCAGCTGAGGGGCAGAACATACGGGGAAGGTGCGTCTCTGGGTGTGCTGAAATTTTATCTCCAAATTGCTTGTTAAAACTTCATTTTAGTGTCCTGATTCAGATCCTGTTTATTCACGTGCAGTCAGGAGTGATTTCACCTGAAGAAAAGCAACACCCTGCATCCGGAAGCCCTCTCTGGTTTGGAGCACAAAACAATTTTCACTTAACCTCATTAGAAGCCCTATTTGAGGGGAATTCTCTGTCAATATTGAGTATAATCGCCTTTGGCCCACGCGTCCTTCCCTCTACCTGGCTTTGACCATCAGCCCCATGTCTGTTATTTTTGGGATCCAGTAGTGCTGCTTTGGCAGGTTGTTGAGGCAGTTCTCAAGTAGTCATTCAAACGCTGTTCAAAACCCTCATCTAATAAGCTAGCTTCCAGAGCTGCACTCCATTCCAGCAACTCTCTTTGCCAGCTAGAAATTACGCTATTTTCCAATTTCATTATTACCTCTGTTTTTTATTACAGCATCATTAGAGTGAGAAAACTGGAAAGGAAGTGGGGATTGTATAATGCAGGAAATAGTGAATTAATACCTCTACCATATGATGGAATGGTGCAGAGCTGTGACAGTGTCAGGGAAATATAGAGCAAGTAAAGACTGTGCTGGCTGGATGAGGGTGAGACTTCTCTGCTTGCTCTGAGGAGTGTTTGCTCACAGAAATAACTGGTCCTCAGAAATGCAAGATTTGCATTTTCTTTCTGCATGTGCACGTTGCAAATAAAGCCATCATAAGGAGATGGAATGTGGAAAAAATAGCTTTTATTGCAAATAGATGGGCTGTAGTGTGTTGGCAAAAGAAGGCTGATTTCTTGCTTGAGAAACAGTGTCAGAGCATTTTAAGGAAGGGGCTATGTATGATGATAACAAAGAATTGTCTATTCCTTACTGTGTGGCTCTACAGTGCTAAGCCCTGAGAAGTGTTTATTAGCTCTTGAGCATTTATAACTACCAGCTTCAGCAGGCTGCAGTGAGTGGGAAAGCGCAGCTCCCACAGCCAGCAATGTGAAGGGGTGTGTCTTTCATTCTCAAAGGGTAGGCAGCGCTAAGAGAGAAAAAAGCACTGGTTTTGCTCCTTTTCTTCATATCTGCTCCTTTTCTTCTTTTCCCGTGACGTCTATATTTTCAGGCTCTCTGTCCTTACAGTGACACACAGATCAGACCCAGTAAGTTACTGTGCACCCAGGAATTTGGGACGGACAGAAATAGGGTGTTCCTAGCTCACGGTTTCTGCAGCTTCTTGGATAAAAAGCCTCTGTGAAATGCATCTCCTAAAAACCCATTTTGTTTGTAGTAACACCAGAAAGTAATTAAATGCTGGTATGTATCATTTTTATTTTGACGCTGCCTTCTGAGATGCTAAGCGATTCGCTAGCTTAAACAACTCGGAGCACAATCTGCATGTGTCTGTTGTGCAGTTGTCAGATGGCAACAAATGTGCTTTTAATCACAGCTTGTTACTCAGATCGCTGGGTTGCGAAGGGATGCAGCTTTTGGAAGCGACTTCTTTTATATGTCTTCTGATCATCTTGCTTGCCTGACAGTGCTGCCATAAAGATGCTTCAGAGGAGCTGCAGGGTCGTAAGAGGGGAAAACAAAAGTATCCCAGGGTGAACCGAAAGGAACAACGGGCGCAGGACTCTGAATTTTCAAGCATCAAATCCGGATTATCCATTTCTAGAACTTCTCAAAGCTTTAAACTCTTTACAGCCTGTTGAGAGCAGAATGATCTCTGACTTCCTGAGAGGAGGCCAGCGCTGGGGTGGAAGGATGCAGCTGCTCCGCCAGCACTGAGCCCTTCAATGGGATGTGAGGAATCCTCCTGCATCCCTGAAACCAAACCAGTCCCTCCTGCATCCCCAAAACCACACAGGAGAGGGAAAGGGAAAAGCATTTATCTGCCACAAGCCACTAGCAGTTGTCCTGTGCCATCCCAGTGCCACTGCGGATTCTGGCTGGGCTGACCCCCAGCAGGGCTTTGGAGGTCTGAGATTTGCAAAGGCAAATTATGGGATGTGAAATAAAATGCCAGGCGATGGATGGAGAAACATACATTTATTGAGGTGTAACAGTCAATTGCGTGGCTGTTAAAGAGGTGTAACTGTGTATTAAATAATCAGTTCAGCTGGAATTTGTTTAATATAATCACAGCCTATTAAACCTGAATTAAGTACAGAGTTAAGTGTCTCTGTGACACAGCTGAAAACACTGCCAGGAACGTTTTATGTTGCCTGAAACCCTTTGAGGAGAACTCCCACAAACATGCTCTCTGCGAAACTGCCCTTCATTTGATGCAGGAAACACAATATGGGATTTTGGGCTTTTTGTCTGAACTGTGGTTATCTAGCAAGTTTTGCCTAATCCAAGACTTAGTGTAGATGCAAAAATACCTGACTGATTTTCTGGAATGCCTCCTTCGTAGATTTTGTATGGCCTTTTATGGTTCACTTGCACATCTTTGCTCCCCTGCTCCATGTGCAGCCATTCACACCAGCGCAAAGTGAGTCCAAAGTAAATGCGAAATGCTGCGAAGTCAGCACAGATTTGCTCTGAGCTGGCTGGGCTCACAAGCAGGGGATGTGAACAAGGAGAAACTCTTTGGCTCTGGAAATGTGAGGTTGGAGGACCCCCACGGCTGCCCAGTGCTCAGCTCCCACCGCCTTCTTGCTCTGTTTCCAGCAACACATGTTGGTTTGTGCCCCAGTCCCTGGACTATGGGTTTGCAACCTGAGTGCCTCTGTGTAAGGAATGCAGCAGCCACAATCCTGTTCTCCTCCCTCCTGCTAATTAGCCCACGTTTAACACCCAGACAAAACTGCACCTGCACTGCCCTGGGAAGCACAATGCTGGAGCAGCAACAAAGCGGTGTGTCAGGGACCCTGAAAGCCCTGAGCTCCATTGCACGCAGCACTTTGAAAAAGGATGATAAAAAAAGGAGGAGGAGATTCTCTTGCTCCTACTTTTCACTACTGGAGAGAATGGGTGAAAGCCCACAAAAGCGGCTTAATAAAGAGGAGAGGGAGAACAAGGCAAGGGGAAGTGAGGGCAGGCTGAAAGGAAGGAGGACTTTCCAGGTTGCATTGTCCTCTTTGCCTTCCAGAGATCCTGAGTCAATGTCTCAAAAGCCGTCGATGACATCAAGTTGATTGGTTTTGCTGCAGCCCTTGAAAGCAGTGGTGGGGAATCGATGCAGCCCAGGATCTGCTTTTAGGAGGACAAAATGAACCTTATTCATGGGCACGACAAAGGGTCCAGCGCTGCTTTGATGTGGTGACCAACCGATGGCCCCTTCACCTGTTTCTTCCCTTTGGAGGAACGGTGCAATGCATTTTCATCTGTCTCTTTGGCCAGATTCTTCCTAGAAATCGTTGCTATTCAGCAATAGGTGAAGATTTCCTTTTTGAAATCTTTAATGAAAAGAGTATAAATAATGTTCTACCTTCCACCCAAGACGGGCAGGATTATTTCTTCTCCCACCTATACAGATGGAAGGAATGGTTATGTATGGATCGTGTTTTCCTGCAGCCAGGCTGGATGACAATCTGGTTGACTTCCAGGACACAGCTTTTCAAGATGCTGCTTCTTCAGCAGCTGCAGTGCCCACGCTGGTGGGATGTCTGGCACGTGGGACTGCAGAGTAAATGCTTAATTAGGAGATTGCTCACAAAGGCAGAGGTACAAGGCCTCATTAGAGGTTTCAGGCATAATGTGGTTGATCTCAAAACACATACAGAATACTTTCAGGCTTAAATAGCAGAGCGATCACATCAGTCCCTGCTAGAATCCCTAGGTGTCTGAGGCACTGGACATAAATTAGTATCATCAGTTCAAACACCTTGAAAATTGGAAATAAATTATGCCAGACACTGGAGACAGATGGCATCCATACACCAGGCAGAGCCAGAAAGCCCAGCGCTTTGGACATCTGTAGATAAATTCCCCGAAGCACCTGGAGCAGCAGAGAAGAGAGGAGAAAGTGATTTGTGCCTGAGAACGGATGTTTTTTTGGAAGCATCACTTCAGCTTCATCCAGAGCACAAGCAGCAAAGAGAGAAACTCATTCACTAACCCAGGCTTCTGCTGTCTCCTCCTATAGGGATATAAATATGGCTGAAAAATGTCTGCACTGTTTATTACTTTGAAGTCAAATGTGCACCAGCTATTTTCAGAAACATGGGAGAAGTAATGCCTTCTGGCTGGCTTTGAGTTGCTAGGTCGTCTGAATAATTTCCCTTTCCCTGTCCCCCTGCTTTTATATATACACATGGAAAGGCAGACGTGGATATTTTAATGTATGTATTAAAAGTAGACCAAAAGTTAGCGTGCTGTTTGGAGATATGTGGCATAGAAATAAATCGCAGAGGAGAGCAGGGAAGGAATGTGTGCTGCTCCCTGGCAGCCTTGGCTCGCTTGGGGCTGCACAGCAGAGCAAAGCACAGCTCCTGCCTCACAGCCTCTACGAATAGATCAAGCTCTTTTGTTTCCCCACGTGTAGGGTCACTGTTGTTTGCTTTCTCACCTGCATCAAACAAACAAAAAATACCCTTGAAAAACAGATCCAGGTCCAACCAGTCAGTGAGATATGGGACTTGGCAGGTGGCTGAAGGCTGCAGGACCGATCCTCAGCCTGATGCCACCAAGAACAAATGAGATCTGCACGACAGCACCCCACATTTCCCAAAGCTCAGAAAACAGGAAGGGACCTGAGACAAAGCTGATGGCATAGCCCAAACACCAGCAGAACAGCTGTGCACAGAATTCCATAAGAACACAGCCTGCTTGTAACACTCCTTATTGTTATCTGCATCTTTCCAGCCATACAATGGACAGACAACTACAAGACAACTCTGTGCTGTCTCTAGAGGGTTCCGTGTGCACTGGTAGAGAGACAGAGCTCTAACAAAGAGGATGGCAGTGCTCGAGGTTGTCTTAATTGAGTGCTAATGGGTCCCAACCGGGAGACAGGCTCAGCTGGGTGCCATTTGCTCTAATTGATAAGAAGCCCTGATTGGGTCCTTGGAGGGTGCTGGTTCCTCACTGAACTTACTAAAGGGAAGCTGGAAAAGGAAATCCCTGTTGCTTAAAAGGCAGAAGTTTTAGTTATGAATTGTCTGCTGCAAAGCAAGTGGAAAGATTAAAAAAAAAAAACAAAAACCTACAATGGAGCTGAGAATGGGAGTGTAGTGGATCAAATGAAGTTGCTTTGAAGAAATGACTTCAGTGCGAAAGGAAGTTGTTCGGTGCAGGTAGGAGAAGGGTCCTTGGCAGGGGTTGCTGGCAGCTACTGGTAAATGAGAGCTGTGGTTCTGCTCCTGCTGTGCTGCTTGGGCAACGAGCGAGCTGGGAGATGGGGAGGCAGCAGGAGGTGGGGATGGTACTGCTGTTGCCCCGCTCCCTCCTTGCTTGCAGCTGCAGAGCTGCCTGCACGGCTTGTAGGAATGCCGTGTGCTGGAAGGAAGAGTCTCTGGAGCCTCCCAGTGAGGTGTGGCTCATCAGCAGTGGTGTAGAGCTCTGTGTTGGTGCTGTATGGAGGAATGGTATCAGCAGGAGAGCAGCTTCCTTCAGAGCGGCTCTGAGTGTGCTGGCAGTGCTGATACGAGTGACAGTCTTCAGCTTATGGATGAAATAGCTTCTGTCCTCCTGGAGCGTGTTTGTTGCAGCCCTTGCTCGCAGCAGGGATAGATGGGCCTGAAGGAAACGAGATCTGCCTGTCCCTGAGTCTGCCACAGTTAACCCTGTGCAAGCAAAAAGGAAGCTGAGTTACAGAGAGGTCATGCCTCAAATAAGGTCCAGCAAGCCTAAATTTATCCTGTCCTCTGACAGAAGTTAGACTGGAACGATGCAAATGGTGGAGGCTGCTGTTTATTTTGCTTCTGTGTTGCTGAAAATCCTGGACTCTTTCCTTTTTTGGCTAAACTGACCCATGGTGCCTGACTCTACTGTACCTTCAGTGTCTCAGCTGGTGCCATTCAAGTCTTTCCCACCCATAGTTTCCTTTCCTGCAGGAGGAGGGATTATATCAGCAGGCATTATACGGCCTTGCTGCGATGCCAGGCACTGGCAATAGCCTCATTACTGAGGATCCCTCTTCCTCTCCCTTTTTCCTGCTAGAACCATGAAGCACTTGCAGTGGTGAAGGCAGCTTCTGAGCATGGCTCACCTGCTTGATGCAACTCGAAGGAGCTCCTTAGAAAGCCCTTGTAAAAGTATCCAAGGGATGGCTGGGTATTTTGTTAGGGTGGGTATCTTGCCTCTGGTGCGTTTTTTTGGTCATGTCTTTGAACTATAACTGGTAACAAGTGTTGTTTTTCTTTTTTTAATCGCAACCTTAGATGGTCAACAGCAGATGCTCTGGGGGAAGGGGTGAGGGAGCAAGCAAGGGATGATCCTTGTGCTATTCTCTCAGATGCAGCTACCAAACAAGACTGCTGTAACCATATGAATTCTATGTGTCTCTGCCAGTGAAGAAAGAAAACTACAGCAGGCATATCAAGGAGACCAGCAGAGTCTCATCACTGAGTGTGCCCTACTGACTTACCAGCTTTTAAATTGCTGACAAATGACAAGTTCCTGTAATGATCCAGTTCAGGGGGTCCCTACTTGGAGAAACACTGGGATCCTTCTGGCAGGGTCATTACTGGAGGTCGTTAATCACCGATTTGATATTCAAAGCTGATGGCGAAGTCAAAGCGGGTCAGCGTGCTAATGGTCATCAGCAGTGGCAACGACCAATTTCCCCGGAATTATTGTCAGCACAAGCAGCAATAAGCAGCTCAGGAAAGACAATCCTTTATTTTTACATGGAAACCAATATGAGGTGGGTTGCATGAGCAGAATGAACCACTGCCTGACAGGAGGCAGATCTGCTTCTAATTGGGAGAAGAGAGATGCAATTGTAATTCTGCAGGGAAGGAATGTTTCTCAGCTGAGAGCATCTGCTGTCATCTTCAGCTGAGGAGTTAAGCAAGGTAATGCTTCTGGTTAGTGTGAGGGAGCTGGTGTTCCTCACAGGTGAGTGGTGAGGATGAGTCCATCCTCATGGCTGGAGAACAGCCCCTGGTGATAGACAGTCCTGTGTAGCCCAGTTTGGAGGTGAAATGTAACTGTTGTGAGTTCTTGAAGTCATTGCTTGGCTCTTTCATGGCATGGAGGCACAGAAGGAGTGCAGGCTGCTGGTCTGGCATGTGGGCAGTTTGCTGTGGACTCTCTTTTATGTCCAACAGTCCCCTGCTCTGTTACAGCAGCTCAATTTTCCATAATGCAAAATATAATAAATATACTTTATTTATCTGTTCATAAATATCTTAATAAGTAGTTTTCTTTCATATTTTTATTCACTTTAAAACTCAAATGAGATCACTAATTCCACCCCGAGGGCCTGAAGCAGTGCTGCTGTTAAGGCTTAAAGCAGTGAGTGGGGTCCTCCATCTGCACTTCTGCCTGCACTGACGGACTTGGAGCTGCTGTGCTGATATCTGTGTAAAATCAGAACAAAAAGATGACCTCTGCCCTATTCATCTCCCAGACTAACTCCATCCTCTTATCTCATTTTTCTTTGGGGAAGAAGGATTCCAGCTTTGCTTCAGGGGTTACTTGTTGCTCTGAATTATTGTCTCAGGATATATGAATCTGAGCTGCATCTTGAAATTATTTCTATGGAAGCATGTGTGGTGTGAGAACAGTACCTCTGGAAATTGGGAGAATAGGACAAGCGCTGTTTGATCACGCTGACCTTTGGCAAAGGCAGGTCTCCATCTGGGGATAACGCAGGAGCTTCATCTCTCATTGCTGTTCCGCTGTCTGAGTGGTTTTTGACTGGTGCAAGTTTGTCCAAAATGGACACACATGTACTAGGAATTGGACTTGAGACTAGCAATTAATTTCACATAATGCTTTTGTTGTCCCTGCCTTGGACCAGATTTGAACTGGTGACCTGGAGATGAAAGTCACCGTAGTCCCTTAATAGTCCCCTGAGGCAGGCAAGGCAGCCTCCTTGCTGGCTGTGCTGAAAAGCCACGGCCAGGCTATTTCCCTGCCTTCCCCCCAGTTTAGCCCTCACTCACCCCCTTCCTTCCCACCTCCTCCAGCTCTTCTTTGCCTGCTGGGCATGACCAGGATAAAAGGAAGAGCAATGAGAGCCATATGTGGAGCCTTTTAACCCCTCTGTATGGCCTGTGGTGAGTCTGGCAGTGGCAGAGTTGTGTGGGTCCTCTGGATGACTTGAGTCTCTGGTCATGGCACTGAGAGGGGGCCATGTCCTGTGGAAAGCCCCTCTGATGTTACATCTTCTAGAGAAGAAGTGAGGATGTCAGTCTTCTTGCCTTCTTGTTTGTGAGCCGCGCACCTGAAGTCCCCATCACCTGGCCATGCCATACCTTGGTGAGGTAGCACAGCTGTTATCCTACCAGTGTCCAGACCTGCTTTGGGATCGGTGGCAACCCCTCAGCACTGCTGTGTGGGCTTTCTTCTACTGGCAGTGAAGGTGCCATGTTTTGGGCTGCATCCTTGGCTATGAGAGCTGGAAAGTTCCAGGCCTTCTTTCAGGCTTTTGCACCTTACTGCAGCATACTCAAGCAGTATTTCCCAACTCTACTGCAAACAGGTCCAGAAATCAGAGAAATGCTGAAAACCCCACGTGTCCCACTCTGCCTGTGTTGGGCAGGCTGCCAGATTGGTGACACAAGCAGATTAGTAGGGGGGCTTTTTGCAGCAGGCTCCGTGCTGGGGGGGTGCTACAGCCTTCCACATCTCCCCACCAGCTGACACTGAGCAGGAGAGGCAGCCCTTCCCCAGCCAACCAGTTCTCCCCCTTCTCTCGCAGACATCTTAAGGACCTTACAAAGCCTTATGCATGTGGGCTCATGGCCCTGGCAAGGCAGAAGCTGCCTGCGGGCGGGATAACCCCCATTTGGACAGCTTGATGAAGACATCACTCATCAGGCATCAGCCCTCTCCAGGTAACAAATCTCCTGGCCCTGCTTTGCAGGAATGTCTGCAGTCAGCACTCACACCTGAGGCTGTCCGCCTTCAAAGCCCTTCCTCTCTGCATGTGCTGCTTTTGGGACCAGGCCCTGAGAAGAGCCCCAGCCAAGCACCTCCCAGCTGTTGGAATGGTGAGAGAATGTCAGCATGGGGCAGGAGGGCGGGGGATGGGATTGGTCCTCCTAGAAGGAACTTAGCTTCCCCTCCAGGTTGTCAGGATCCAGCTGGGAGGATGGCTAACAGAGCTGGGCTGCTCCATTAGCACCCATTCCTACCTATGCCTTTTAATCAACCCTACTGTACAATAATAGTATTATTAATAATGAAACTTTTGTACCGTACTTTTTAGCCACCCCGAGGGTCACAAAGTGAAATGGAAGACTGAGGAAGGGTTTACATGTGTGAAGGACGTTAGTTGGTGAGGCTGGTTCTGGTCTGTGAGTTAGCATCCCTTGGTGTCTTGCCACGAGGAGGTGATGAGATGACAACTCAGTCTTCCTGCTGTCTGCAGGAGTAATACAGTGAAGGTGTTCAGCTGCAGAAGTGAGGGCTGGCAGCCCTATGAGGCTCTACGTCTTTTCTACATTGCATGATAGATGGGGGTTGGCCTCTTTTCCCAGGTGACAACAATAGGATGAGAGGTAATGGCGTTAAGTTATGGGAGGTTCAGGTTGGATATTAGGAGAAAATAATTCTCAGATGGGTAAGGCATTAGAACAGGCTGTCAGGGAGGTGATGGAGTCAGCATCCCTGGAGGTGATCAAGAACTATGGGGGTGTGGCAATGAGGGACGTGGTCAGTGGGCATGGTGGGATGGGGTATGGTTGGACTGGGTGATCTTAGTGGTCTTATCTAATCTTTATGATCCCTAAAGTAGGAGAGGGGAATGTCTATGAAAGCTGTGTCTGAGTTGTCTGTTTGGAAATGGAGTTGGGGTGGGTTGCTCTGTGCCCACTGAATATTGGGTTATCTGCTCCACTGCAAGAGGACCACTGTCTGCTCAGTGCACTGCGTTGTGTGTTCCTACACCTCCTGTTGGATTTTAAGTGGATTCTGCTCTGCCCTTCATTTTCTACACAAACTTTGCTCCACCAGGATAATAATGAGATTCAAGTGGGGAGAACTTTATATTAGTTGGTCGGGTGTCAGAGGAAGGAATAATTTCTTCTTCCATGCAAAAGGACGTCCAGCCACGTTGCAGTGTGGGTCTTTGAAGCACTGTGATGGTTTTTTGTTAGGGAGAGAAACGTCTCCTTGGAATAACAGGAAATATTTCCGCAGTCCTTGCCATGTGTCCCGAAGTATGAATTGCCTCTAGCACATGGAGGGTGCTGAAAATAGCAGTGTGCAGATCTTCTTGGGGGGAAAAAAAAAATTAAATAAGTGGACACATGGTAGGCACCGGGAGAGAGGCAGTGATGGAGCCCTTCCAGAGAAAACAACCCTCTGTTATGGGTCACGGAGTAAACACAGATGTCTTGAATTGCAAGTAGCCAGAGGAAGCAGAGCAGAGCCATCATGTGGGATGCAGGAGAGGGTTTGCCTTGTGGGCAGCCCTGCGGGGATGTTGGCTGTGGTGTGGGACAGCAGTCTGGTTTAGACATGAGCTCGAGGGATGGCAAGACAAAACCCCAATGATTTAATAATAATAATTAATGATAATTTTTTAAGCATGCATTTGGTGTTTCATTTTGAAGCACAGTTTGACAGTGCTCTTTCTGGAAAGGGAGCAAGAATAATCAGGGCTGCAAAGAGGATTGCTGTGCAATGAGAGGTGGAGCAGCTCAGCTCTCTGCAGTGAAGAGGGACCTGGATGCTGACCTCACTCAGGCTGCAGGCAGTTGCAGGAGGAATAAATAGTAAATCTGGGCTTATTGCCATGAATAATATGATGTCTTTACATCCTGACCTAATTGTATTAATTCTTCATGGCAAATATCATATGGAAGTGGCTGATTAGTACCTAGCAATGAGACTGGTATTGGCCATCTGGTGCTCCTGGCTTGGAAGGAAAAAAAAATTGAGATGAAATAAAGCTGAAAACCATTATAAGAGTCTTTCAAATAATGAATTAGCTGGATTCATTAAATTCCAGTTCAAATTTGTCTCTACTGCTACTCGTTACTCGCCAGGGCATGAGGCGGTTGCATAGTTGTATCTGGGAGGATGGTGAGGATACTCCTTTTGCCTCTCTCATCTCCTTTTTGCAGCTCCTCTTTTTGCTCTCCCTTTTGTCATTACCCTCGTGTCCTTTTGCCCCTGCAGCTGCTGCCCTCACTTTACACCTGAGCAGCAGTGCTGTGTCCTCCCTGGCTCTAGTTCTGGGGTGCAGTGGGTGTTCAATACATGCAAGGAGCAGAAAGGGGCAGTTGCCCATTGAAAGCTGTACCATAAATGAGCACTGTTCCCTTGCTCTCAGATATGAGATGGAGCTGTCTGTCTTTATGTCTGGTTTTCTACATCCCTAATAAACTCTGGGTTTGCTTTTAATTTAAACCTTATTTTCTTTTCCTTCTAATAATTAATGATTCAGCCCAGTTGCTCGATGGAGCAGGAGTGCACTGTAACCAGGCCTTTTCAACAGGCTCCTCATTAAGCATGCTTTTTAAATAAACCCCATAATGTTGAAGGGTGAAGGCTTGGGGTTGGTTCTTTCCTTGGTTCCAGGATGGAATCTTTCCATGGGTTTTTCTTTACCTAGGACTATAACATTTCCCTTTGGTCTATTACTGTATGTAGTAAGCTGCTTTGAGGAGATTATTTTGTGACTGTGGTTGCAGTATGATGGGTTTGGTCACCCCGAGACTGCAGGTTCTGCTCCCCTGTATGGCACAGGGCTCTGACAATCTTGCTATTGAGGGCTGACAGGCAGCTGTCAGGCTGGGGGGCTGCAGTGGGGGCTTTCCTGGATATTTCACTTAAGCAAACAACCCTCAGGTGGGATCTCCTTCTGAGTGTTCACAAAATCTGTTTGGGTTTTGAACCATTGACCTGCAGGTCAAAGGCTTCCCGCCCTGCTCCATCCCCAGAGAACAAAGCCTATTGTTAGCCACAGCTCAGGTACAGCTGCTCTGATGCCTGGCTTTTAGTGACTGTTTGCTTTTGGAGCCAAATATGCACCTCAGTGTCACCTCCACTGTCACATTTTGGCTTTTTACACCTTCTTTTCATTCCTTCAAGTTAAAAAAAAAAAAAAAGTGGGAGCTGACAAGCCATATACCTTGCAGTGGGTCAGCTCCTTCATCCTTCAACTTGTTGCCAAATTGCCATTGATGTGTTGCAGGCGTTCTACCCAATAGTGGATCTGCTCAGCTCACCATCTCCTGCAGCCCATCTTGGACAGCATCTTGCTGAATGCCCAACACCCACCTTTTCAACACACTGCCAACCTGTTTGATGCTTAGCTCTTATATATCAGTCTGGGACTTTGTGTGATAATGTGCCCATGAGGGCAAACTGATGTGTTGTGCCATGTTTTTGGATGGGCGTTGTGATGTAGTGAGCACTGCTTCTTACAGTGACTGAGCCCATTAAGGACAGGCATCCTGCCCTAGGATCACTCCACTTCCTAGTGATAAGTGGCTCTCTGTTTGTTCTGTTGTGGGGTCCTGATGATCATGACTAATTTAAAATAAAAAACATCTTGCTTGAAAGAAAACCTTTACCAGCTGAATATGGGACAGTTAAAATGCACTGAGTGCTGATTGATGAGGACGTGATATGTTATGATCCTTTTTTGGCTGTGGTATGTGGATGACTGATTGCCTTGTAAAGACAATGTGATTAATATGGAAGGTAAGCTATAATTAATAATAGTGTTTCATGGGGTGGGCAGGGTGAATTCAGCTGGATACCTCTCCTTCCCCATCTGAAACAACACATCTGTGGCAATAAAGCAGGTATTAGAAGTGCACCTGGCACAGTGTATAAGAAGTGCTACAAAGAGAGGCACAAATAAATAAAGCAAGCTTTTATTGACTGAAAAATTAGGAGAAAGATAATCAGCAAGTGACATCAGCTGCAACTGACGGCACTGTGCAAATATGTGTAATTATGCAAGCAATTTGCTTAGCATTGATGGTATCAGTTGTGAGTTAAAAAACATCCTGGTGCACTGTGGGAAGGTCCATGCGAATCTCAGCGGGGCCCACAACCCACCCCAGAGCCCTATACCGACCCTACTATGTTTGTTCACTTGTTCCTGTGTTAGTAGGACCCAAATGTATTGTTTTCAAAATATTCTTGCTTCTCTCCAGTAGTTTTACTGCTACCAAATCTGTTCTGTGCCCCAGCACAGCGGTAGGTGGTTATTTAAAACAATACATTTCTCTTCTGTACGGTTCCTTCTCAGAAGTCTCCGCTTGTTTGGGATTTAACTAGACTTCTGCATGCAAATTTAATGTGTCGTTATGGCATACTTAGGAATAATTAATATGGAAGGGTTACTTATAAATTAGAGCGAGGGACAGATTTGTGAACTCAACCCCAGCAGTGCTTTTCCTTTAAATGCTGGAGCTGATGACAGGTTTGATGTGAGAGTGTCAAGTGACATTTACTAGCCAGGAGTATTTATATTTTGGATGTGTGTGGTGGGAGGGTGGTTTCTTTTTTTTTTTTCCCCTCATTTTTTTTCTGTTCCCAAACTTTGCAGCTGTGCTTTGATTTACACGAAGCAGACAAAGTTGTGAGTTTACAGCATTCCAGTTCCTTCCCTCATTAGGAACCTGGAATGGTGATTCCAGCAGTCCCATGGGGAAGGGGCTGCGATACCCTGAGCACAACACGAAGGCAGCTGAACTTATCTCATGAAATCTTGGCTAAAATGGGGCAAATAGAGAAGTGTCTGGTATGGCAAGGAGCTCTTTTTCTTTGTTTTAATTCATCATGGAAGGCTGTAATTACAAGGGGTGCTCTTTCACTGGCTGACTCCTTCACTGCCCTGCCTTTCTGAAAGCACAGTTTGGGCGTGGAAACTGGGAAGCTGTAGATTCTCTTGGAAAAGCTTGGAGGGGATGGAAGCCTTGTTGTATCAGGATAAAATTGGCTTGTAACAGAGGACGGGGAGAAAAAACTCCCTTGGAACAGCTGGAGCCAATCCCCATCGCAGTCAGGATGTAGGGCCAGATGGTCAGGTCTGGTTTGACAATTATATATTTTTTTTAATTTAAATGAAAACATGCTTTTGTTTGGGGGAAAGAAAATAATTGTTGCCAATTCTGCTGCAAACAAATGTAATGAAAACGTAGTCCTTTTTCTGAGAAGCTCGCAGCCTACGAGTGACTCGGGTATCATTGGGAGTATTGAGCGAGGAAGGAGCAAATCAAGGATGGGAGGAATCTGCTCTTTTTTTCTTTGGCTTTTGGAACCCAGCAGCAATTTTTCCTCTGTATTTCTGGTAGTTGATGTATCGACCTGTTTTCATTATAACTTCAGTGATTCTTTCAACTGAAAGAGAAGATATGTCTTGATTAAATGAAATGTCATCCGAGTGTTGAATTAATTACGTAGAACATGGGCAAGGAGTTGGTATTATATTAATTTGGCTGCTCTGGAGAACACATCAATTGGCTGTTTGCAAGTGATAACTTCATATTGTCATCTTCCTTGAAGGGATCTCACAGGTTTTTTTTTTGCAAACACTGATATATTGAGCTTGGTAAAGGTAGCAAAGTATTAAAATCTCCCTTTCATACAAGACGGAATAGCACTAAGAGGGTTTCAAGGCTTTTCTTCTACAGTTCAAAGGTAAAGGGAGTTTGCACAAACTCCCATATGTAAGGCTGGTCCCTGCATCATAGGAATGTTAATGTTGGAAAAGACCATTAAGATCATCTAGTCCAGCCATTAGCCCACCTCGCCATGCCTGCTAACCGTGTTCCTCAAAACAAATCATTAAAAGCCTTTCTGGTGCCTTGTCCTACAGAGTTGCACCAGTTTTGCCAAAGGTAATGGTAGGAGAAGATCCAGTTCCTGTGGTTTTTAGTAATGGAGTTTTTAAATGAGTACCAAGTTGTGTCCTTGCTGGTGGCTCATTAAGAACTGGCCACAGCTGGGGGTTGGCAAAGATTGCTTTTGTAAGCCCAGGTTGATTCACAAGCGAGTTGTCACATAATGCTTTCTGGAGAAAGTCGATTATAAATCAATAGGTTTGGATTTGAAAATGGCTTTTGGCAGATATGTTCTTTTTAATATACCTATGTATGCTAAAGCAATACTGAAGGTGAGGTGTCAGCAAAGGTTAATCCGAGCCAATGTCTGAGTGGGGTCATGTTTTGTTTGAGATGTCTTCAAGCTTGCTTTGAGCGTGTTCCTTGGACTTGCCACCACATTTAATAGGTCACTCAGGGCTTGAGAAGGGCTTGGATCTGAGACCTGTGACTTTGTGCAAGTGCTTGAAACCTGCCTTTTTGAAAGACCCCATGGAGAGAGGTACAATGATTGATCAACCCACAGTGTTGCAGCCCCAGTTTAGCTTTTACTCAGGGCAAGACAGGATAACAGTGCAGGCTCACTGCCTGCTCAACCCTTCACCTTCCCATAAAGGTGGCTAGGGCAGATTCTGTTGTGTCTAAGCACGGAGCCCTCCCAGCCAGGTAGTGTATATAAATAGCAGGAATCATTACTGGCAATCATTGCGTGAGATTTTACAGTGCAGACGTAGTTTTATGGTTATTATTTATTTTTATGGTTCACTGGATCAAGGCCCCTGTTTACTTCATAGCTCTCCAATGTCAACAATTATCAGGCAGTTGCTAATTGGGGCTGGATCAGAATCAGCGGCCTATCACTGAATATCTCTGTGGGTGACATTTCTGACACCTCCAGAATCGATGGCAACAAGCCCAATGATGTTGAGGAAGCCAGAAAGTTATCCCATTTCCCTATGCCCATTTCAAATGACGAGTCTGAAGGACTCAGAACGAGTCTTGATTTCCATCCTGATGAAACCTAACGAAGCACGGAGGAACACAGTTAAGTCACAAGCAGTTTTTTTTTTTTGCATTAGTGGCTGGATGCAAGGGGGGGATCAAGGGTGGTTTTTTGTGTTAGTGGCTTTATGACTGAACAGGATGGTGTTCTGGAGAATTAGACCCGTGGATAATGAGGATACAGATAAGGGAAAAAGGAAGAATATTTTTTTTTCTATGCATTTCCACCAGGGCAAAACAAAAACGGTGCTTCCCACCTGCTCTACTAGTGACACAGCCGGGCGCGTGCCGTGCCATCCCTGTTGTCCCCGTTGCCATCCAGTTGCTCTGGTGGCAGAGCTGCCAGCCCTGCAACAGCTGCAGCGTGGGAGGTTGGCTTCATTCAAACCGGCATCTTCTGCAGCTCAGGCGGCAGATCCGGGCAATGCTTCTGAGCTGTGCAAACAATCGACATATGTGCAGTGAGAGCGGTTTGAAAATGTGCATTTGAAAGGTTTTAATTCTTGTGTTTTTTAGAATAAGCCACTCAGCTCGCGTGCCACGCGGGGAGGTTGCAAACTCCCCAGAACTGCTTTTCCCAGCCCTATATTTCACCTTCCTTTTGATTGTGCTGTCATTTTGAGACTTGAGATAATAGGCCATTATTCTCAGAATTGCTATTATATTTTATTAATAGGATGGGAGGTGGGATTTATTGTCACAAACTGGGTATGATTTGCAATCATTGCGCTCGCAGCTCTCGAAAAGGGCAAATCATTTAGCTGCCTTCTTTGATAGATGCGGGCTCTGATCTGTTCCTCCCTACTTATCCAGGTCTTATCAGCATTTGCAGGCTATGGGATAGGCACTGCTGAAGTTGTTGGCACAACCAGCTTGTCCCCACGCAGTGATGGGATGGAGGCAGGTGTTAGGGCTGGTGGCTGGAGCCCAGCAGATCTGAGTTCTCCTCTCACATCTGCACGTGTGGGAGTGTACATGATTATAGAGCCCGAACAAGTCTGTTCCTGTTTGGAAGATCAGTGTCAAAAGTGTGTTTTGTAAGAGCTGGCTCCTGTTTCCACATTACTACCTCAAAGCAGTTAGCTGCCTTTTTTGGGGGCCTCTGCTTTTCCAAATCGGTGTGCAGCTTTGTCTTGTCCTTTATGAAGGCTGCAGGAGTTGGGAGGATGCAAATCAGGTCTGTTTTCACAAGGAACCTCTTGGTGGAGGTGAATTTATCCCAGTGGGCTGGGCATGGTGTTACAGTGTGGACAACGTGACCATGGTGGTAAGGAAAAATAACCTCCACTGGGGGATGGGACCAGCTCACTAAAAGACTCCTGGTGCTTACAAGATAGGAGCAAGCAGGGGCATGTTGGATCTAGCTCTGTCTCTCCCTTTGTCTCTGTACAAATCTCAGTTCCTCCAACTCTCCTGATGCTTGCAGCAAGGAGTTTGTTTTCTTTTCTCCTGAAGTGCCTGAACACCTGAGGCTGAAAATCCTGTTCTTGCCTCTGCCTCCCCTTGTTCCTGTAGTGCTGTGCTTGCAAACATCTCTGGATGCCTGGGAGCAGCAAGGGACTGGATGTGTTGGCAGGCTGCTGTGTTGCTGGGGACGTTGCACTGAGTCCTGCCACCCCCTAGGGAGAGACCTGCTGGTCTGCCCCAGGTTCTTCTGGGGGCATTTGTTGGTCCCTAGAAACGAAGTTAAGACTGCTGAGCATCACCTTCATTCATTGTCCCTGGGGAGTTAGAATCGCTGAAGTTGGAAAAGACCACTAAGGTCACCCAGTCCAACCATCAACCAACCCCCACCATGCCCACTGACCACATTCCTCAGTGCCACATCCCCACGGCTCTTGATCACTTCCAGGGACAGTGATTCTACCACCTCCCTGGGCAGCCTGTGTCACCGCATCACTGCTCTCTGAAGAAGAAAGTTTCTGTAATATCAAACCTGAACCTCCCCTGGCATAACTTGATGCCTTTACTTCTCGTCCTATTGTTGTTACCTGGGAGCTGAGGCCAACCTCTTTTCATGGTTGTAGGGAGCAATCAGGTCTCCTCTGAGCCTTCTCTTCTCCATCCTGACCCATCCCAGTTCCCTCAGCTGCTCCCCACCAAACTTGTGCCCAGACCCCTTACAGCTTTGCTGTCCTTCAGATGTGGCCCAGTGCCTCAACGTCGTCTTTGTAGTGAAAAGTACCTCCAGCATCCATAAGTTTGAGCACTGAAAAACATCCCCTGGGGCGTTTGAACCATTACCTTAGAGCTGGAGATGGGGTGAAATTGTTGTGTTTTAAAGTTACGTTTCACATCATGCAGCTGGGGCTGGCTTTGTGAACCTCATGGTGGAAATGGGAACGCTGGGGTGGTAGCCTGCCTCCATCAGCATGAGGAGGTGGAGAGGGGATGGAGAACATGCTTTGCTTTGTCAGTGTGTTAACTATCCCTGTGTTCTTGGGTTGTAACATCTGGGGCGCGGGGAGCAAACAGCAAGAGTGGCCCTCGGGGGAGATGAGACACCTGTGGTGTTCAGTTGCTAGCCATGCCTGGCTGTTTTCTCTTTCACATATTTCTGCCTGTCAAGCCCAGAAAAATGGTATTTAATTTGGAGATAGGCTGCACAGATGGAATAAATATATGCATACCTGTGCCTTCGGTTAGGGTTTAGGTATTTGTTGAGGGGGCAAAAATGCTTCGGTGTTCTTGGATGAGGGTCTTGCATTTTATGTGAAGGAGGAATTTAGCTTCGTAGCTGCCTATTAAAGTTGTAGCAGCCATCTTGTTAAACCTGCTCATATCCTGGATAATCTGTTGCAATCCAAGTGTTTCTCAGTCTGAAAGAGGATGCTGAGATCTGGCCTATGGGAACTGGAGCACGGGAGCTGTGTCTTACCCATAGGTGGAGGAGCTGGAAGGTGCTTGCCCTGGCACCTCTGCCATCGGTCAGCATTGACAAACTGATATCCTGTGTGGAAGGACACGAAGATCTTTCCGGAAAGAAATGCTCCCAGATATTTTTATTGACAGAGATGGAAATAGAAATAGGGATTATTGACTCCCTGTTCAATCTGTAACCAGCAGGTTCAACAGCTGAAAGAAATCAATTGGGAAGTCAGTGGGTGCTTCATGGTATTTTAGCACTACGCTTCCAATATTTCCAACCATGCCCTATTAGGACTCACGCTCTGAAAAATCCCATACCAACATTGCAGTCTGGTGTTCCCAATTGCAGAGCTGTTAATAACCTGCTGAAGATTAGGACAGGGACTTCAAATGTGCAGAGCTGCACTCAGGACTTGGGTTTGCATGTTTGGTTTTTACTACCTACTCCTGCAAGAAGCAGAATGCAGCTATTGAGTGCTGCTGTTTGTTAACCCAAGCTCTTTGGAGTAGTTTCTTTTGTTATAAATCAGTCATTAAGTTAATCCTGTGTAGTTCACTGTTATATCAGGATATATGATTTTACTATGTTTATAGAGTAAAACTGTCTTTGGCACTGCTATTTCTGAACACCCCACAGCGAGCAAGAGTCAGATTTAACTTTTTTCCCCACTTCGTAGGGTTTTTTGAAGTCCAGTTCTTGCGCAGCTTCTTTTCTCTGGTTATTAAGGTCCTATCACTTCTGGGGACAGGGTTCAAAAGGTCTTTAGGGGGAACAGGTTTGCATCCTGAACTTGGAAGCAAGTGCTACAGGCCCCAATTTGCAGAAGGAACCACAACTAATTATTTTTGTTGCTTATTTAACTCTTGATGGGTGCCATGAGCCAATTAAAATCACCACTGTTACTTAGAGTGGCATGAAACTTAAATGAGGAAGCAGGAGAGGTAAGTGACAGTGCCTTCTTGTGTAGGATGTTCTGCTGTTGTGATGGGCAAGAAAATTAAAGTCAACTTGGAAGCTCACTTCTGTTTTTTAAAGAAAAAAAAAGAAGCAGAGATGATGATCACAGGCCTCCATCAGTGGAGATTTAAGATGGTAAATACTGTAAAATCATGTAATAACCCTTACAGCTCATTTGTAATGATACTGGATGGATGAAGCAAGCCATGAAGAGGGAGAGCATCCATGTGTGCGGGACAGAATGCACTATAAAAATTACAGTTTGGGGTTTAAAAAAAAAATCAGCATCTTTCAAATGGCTCTTGAGAAAAATTTCTTTAATTGTGGGGAAATTGGCAAAATGATGTAAAGTCAGCCTGGAAAGCTGCGCAGCACTTGTGGGTTCGAGCAGTGAAATTAGAAGTAACATATATGCTGAGCTATGAGACAGATATTGCCTTAATGAAAGGCATAGCAGTGACACTGCGTGAACTTAATGTTTAGTCAGTGACGTCTGCACTTCACGAGAGCCCATGGGAGGCAATTAGGAGGGCTGCAGAAGGAGGGAATAATTTTACCTGTCAGCTTTGTAAGTGGGCAGCTTTTTGTATGTGCGTGCATATGTACGTGTATTTGTATGTGTATGAAATAACCAGAAAGTAATGAGATGGAGAGGCTCGGTGGGGTCTGTCAAGGCTGTGGTTGGAGGTGGGGAAGCAGCTATTTTCAAACCCACAAGATTTATTTGTGGAACTGGTGGAGAGGTGGGGGGGTGAAGGTAGCAGACTTTAGCCTTCAGGGCTTTCATCTGCTTTAAATTCAGGTTGTTGTTTTTTTTTTTTTTAAATGGTTATTTGTGAGAGTGAGCAGGTAGGTTACCACATATGTCTTACGGATGACTTCATTACATTTGTATTTAAAATTTGTTCTCTGGTTATTATTTCTTTCCATGTTTTTCAGAATGTGACTGAGGAGTGGGAGATGGAGGAGGCTCCGAACTCACTGCATGCAGCTCATGGGTCTTGGGTTAATTTAGGTCAGCTGAGATACAACACTGGACAAAGAATGCTGTCGTTCTGTCCAGAGTCAGAATTGTTAAGGTCACCTGGTCCAACTGTCAACCCATCACTGCTGTTTTTGGAGTGAAGATGAAATGGTGCCAAGCTGGTGCCAGCAGCTGTGCACAAGTTGTCCTTTATCCAGGAGTGTGCAAACACCAGAACTGCAGTGCAAAACACTCCTGAATTTCAGGTTGGATATTAGGAAAAATGTCTTCTCAGAAGGAATGGTGATGCAGTGGCACAGGCTGCCCAGGGAAGTGGTGGAGTCATCATCCCCGGAGGTGCTCCGGAACCATGGGGATGTGGCACTGGGGGATGTGGTTAAGGGATATGGTGAGGGTGGAGTGGGCTTGGGTTTGATGATCTTAGAGGTCTTTTCCAACCTTTATCATTCTGTGATTTTCAGGTTTGGCTGAAGTCTGATGTAGACCTCGTGGTCACTCTGGTCTTCAGCTAGTACTGAGCCCCTGATCCTTTGCGTCCACTGATTTTGGGAGATATGGATCTGCGCTACTTCTCCTCCAGGGCAATGAGGGAGAGCAAGAGAACACTGAAATGCCAACTTCTAAACAAAAATCTCCGGACCTTGGCTCTGTTGCTCTGAAGCAGAGATGGATCCAGGTGTCTGGATCTGGTTCTGTCACCCATCAAGGTACCTGCTCTGCCAGAAGTCATTGGCCTATATCTGTGGGCAAAGTGAATACACAGCACAACAGCTGGGAGCCCATCTTAAAGCAGTGCTTTGAGCTAAAACACTTGTGTGACGCACAGGCAGTTATCTTTGGTGGAATATGAATGAACCAGAGCTCAAAATCTTGGCTTGAACCAAGGGCAGAGGTAGAAGATGCCTCATTTAGCCTGAGGAATGCTTTTGACAGACACATTGCTGCCACATGGCTTGGCTGGGAAAAGAAGTTGTACCTCTCTAGTGAATGGAAAGATTTCACCGAAATCCTGCTGAAGGAACACCAGGTTGTCTCTTGATGGCTTGTAGTCCAGCAATGAGGAAGAAAGTCACAGCTCATTCAAACTTGCTAATGGAAAAAATCTCACTTAACTCTATCTTGTGGTCTTGTGTGAGTCACAGCAATGTTTGGTGCTTATCCTTGAGTGGAAAGGTTCTGGTGGGGAGGAGCTGTGGTGTTATTTTTCCAGAGGGCTGATTATTTAGCTCTGCCCAATTTGGGAAGTGGGGCTATCACTGTCTTGCTGTTATCACCCTTTCAGCAAGGCAGATAGCAGCCAGCGCATTACTCACCATTACCCCATAGCTATCTGTTTTCTGATTATGTGTTACAAGAAGTGGCAGCCAAAGCTGCAAAGCCTCTTCAGCACTGGCTGAAGCCACCTCCAATGGGCTGTGATGCTCTTGTCCTCGTCACCTGCCCTGGAGGCTGTGAGCCTTCGTGACTCTGCTCTGTTGGCACTCCATTAGCCACTTCTCCTGGGGATTAACGTGTGGGGATGCTATAAGCTGTGCTGCAAATAAGTTCTCTGACTTGCCAAAACTGCAATAATGAGGGAACTTCTTTATAGTTAGATAAAAAGCAGCTCTCAACCTGTTGCTTCCTTCTTCCTGACAGCTGGCTCTGAGGCACCACGAAGGTATTTAACCTCTTACTGCCACTTTGAAGCACTGCGTAGGGTTTCAGTGGCTGCACAGGAAATTCTTACAGCTGCAAAACAGCACTGAGATGGGGCCATTCAGTACAGAGAAGCCACCAACTTCTTGTTGCATGATGCAGTGTGGAGTGCAGACCAGCTTGCCTTGCACTCATCTGGGTTTGCTTCGCTGTGTACTCATATGTGTTAGAGTTGTGGGTCTGCATGAGCAGCTAACGTTCCTGTTTTTGGAAGCATTTGCTCTTTTGGTGCTGGATTGAACCTAAGATCGTGCTCTTAATGTGTTCTGTCAGGATTAAAATGAAAGTTTCTGGAAGATAGGCTAGGAGCTTTCTCTATAGTTCTGCAGAATGCACAGAACTTCTAGCAGAGGTAAGCTTCACTGGGGTGATGGGAGAAGATGGGGTGAGAAAGCACCTGTCGTTTCCTCTAGGCGTGATAGAGAGGTTTTAGGATTGCACAGGACTCTCCTGGGCCATGTTGCTGGGCTTGTTGGGAATGTGATGAATGCAAAAAGCACATCCTGCAGAGAAGATCTTAGATTTTTTTTTTTTTAAAGTAGGGTTTCCTGCTTTAACCTGCAAAGACACGGAGGTGAGAAAGCTTGAAGAGCTGTTAGTGCCACCAGGTTGGTTTGGTAGGAGCAGAGGCAGAAGGTCACACTTGTTCAATGTGGTGCTTGGCAAAGTGCTTTGTGTGATCACCTTTGAGTCTGTTCCAGTGCTAAGTGTCCCCTTCTGGGACAGTTTGTGTGTACGTGTATAGAGGAGAATGGGGACAGAATGGAAGCGGTGTTCATTCATAGCTGTCAAGGAGGATGAAAGATTGACAATTCTTGTCTCACAAAAGGGTAAGTGATGCTGAACTCTCCTTAGACCGATTCCAGTTGAACACAAAGCATTTTAACCTCTTAATCCTCACTTCTGAATTATAGCTCAGACATTCAGGGCTTTGTGGCTTTTTGGAGCCTGTGTGTGACCCTGGTCCCAGGCAAATAGTAGAGCAGCCTGACCATTGCTCGGTGTACGCTGAGTGCTGAGCAGAAGTGCTCATCCTGTGATCTCCTGGCTTGTTTGGCTCCCTGTCTGACTCCGAGGGGAATTCATGGGAATCCTCACTGGGAAAGAAGCAAACCTGAAGTGGCTGTAGATGTAAAATGTCATTTTCCACTGTGATTTGAGGAATCTGAACCTGATTTTTATCTCGCCCTTCTAAGGACACCTCCTCATCAAATGCTGAGAAGCTCCTCCATGTTTCCCTGTGCGCAGACCTCAATGACTGCGTATCAATAGAGGTGACACATACAGATGCACAATTTCCCTTTTGGCCTTATTTGCATTATTTTTAGTTTTCATGTTTGGGCTCTGGCATAAAACCCAGCAGAGAGCCTCTCATTTAGTCAAGGCCATTTCAGCATTCATTGCAGATGAGCATGGTGCTCCAGGGAGCCAGTTGTATACTGGGCTTTGCCAGTGATTCATTTCTGGACGCTGCCTGAGCGATTCCCTCTGGGCCTCAGTTTCCTGTTCTGTAGAATGGAGATAATACCCATTTATGGCCCAGGGCTGCTTTGAAGCCTTTACAAAGTTAGCAAGTGTGTGTTTGGATGAAAGTTGTTTTTTTCTTTTTTTTTTTTTGTAAGGCAGATTCAAAACAAGAAGTGCAGCTTTCATTCAGGAGCTTGTATGAAATGATCAGGACTGCAGAATTCCTGCCTGGGATGAATGTGTCTGTGCTGAGCACTAAAACAAACATCATGTAACTCTTCTAAAAGCACCCACTGTTGTTGCTCATGGCAGGGTTGGCCGCTATTCATTCTTTTTTTGTTTATTTTATGTAAATCCTTTTTTCCTTCTCATTGAAAACACAAACAAAAAAAAAAAAAGGGAGGGGAGGAAGACAAAAAATAGAGAATTTTGTTCTGTAAGCCCCATAAAATCGATTCATCGCGACGAAGGTTTTAACGGTGCCAACCCTCTGCTCGAGTCTAAAAGAAAATTCCCCTCTTTCTCCCGACTGTCACATGATGGGGGAAGACGTGGAAGCAGAAATGAAAGAGGTGCAGACTTGTCCCCTCGCTTTTCTCGCCCGGTTCCCTTTATGTGTGCTCTCCCACCCCCTCCACCTCCCTCCCTCCCTCCTGCTCTGCCTCAGTTCCCATTGAAATGTCAAATGCAGCAGTTGTCTGCGAGTGAAAGAGGGGTTCCCTGGTGGGAACGGGCTGCCCTTCTAACCTGGAGGCCTCGGCTCTTCTCTTCTCCCTTTTTGGTGTTTCCCATCCCACTTTCTCAGCAGATGTTGTGTGGCTATAAAGGAATGAGTTTCTTTTCACCTGGCCATGTGAATGGGCTGGCACAGAAACACGCGCTCATTCTCTCAGGCTCTGGCAACAGCTTACACAGAAAGAGATTTGTTTCTAAGAGCCGTCTTTTTTTATTCTTTCTTCCCTTTTTTCTTCCCCCCCTTTTTTTTTTTTTGTTTTTAAGAAGGAGATAGGGAGGAAAAAAAGGCGGAGAGAGAAACTGGCTGTATTTTAAGCTTCCTCCTTGGGTGCCAAAGGAGCCCTTAGAGTTTTGTTTCTACCACTTTTGTTCCTTTTATAGCTGGGATTCAAGCCGCAGGCTTTCAGCTCCCCTTTGTCTTAGCCCTGCTTTTCCCAAGCAGTTGACATGAGAATTGTATGGCAGGATGGAGGTTCAGCCAGGAGCACTGCCTCTGCTTTAGTCTGGGGCTGAAGTGTTCAACTCTCTCAGCGGCTGACTTGTGCAAGTTAGCGAGTGTGTGACATTTCATGTGCTTTCTGCAGGAAAAAGATTTACTTTCAAAAGAGTCCTGCCCGAAAATATGTGACAGTGTGGTGCAAAAATGCTCAAACTATCTTTGTGGTGGTGTTTTCTTTCTTTTGTCACTCTGCTAGTTGAGATAGCAGAAGCAAATTTCAAGTCAGTGAAATAGAGGTTGGGGAGGTTTTCATGCTTTTTCCTTTCTTTCTCCCATTTTTGCCTTCCTGGTGTTGGTAGGTGCCCTCTGCTCTTTATCACTGCATTGTGAATTTAGGCTTGGTCAACTGAAGAGCAGCAGAGAGGTACCAAGGAGAGATGCTCTCCTCCCAGTGCTGTTGGCTTTAAGCAGCCTGTGTTTGGCCAGGTCTCTTTTGAGAAGCCATTCATTATATTGAGGCTTGGTGGATATTCAGGAGCAAATGACAATACCTGGGATCAGGAATCATTTGATCTCATCCCACCCTGGTGAGACAAATGCGCGTGCTGAGCCTGAAAAATGAACTTGTCGTTTACTGCTTTAATGAGTAAATAATGAACCATTCTGAAAATACTGCTGGGATATTATGCCAGTGCTTCTCTCTGAGTATTTACACACACTTTAACTCCAGTTGTTTTTTGCTGTGTGTGTGTGGTTTTTTAAAAATCTGAAGTTTATTTTTACAGTGGTGCTTGGAAGGCAGTAAATAATCCGCAAGGAATTAACAGACAAAAGTCTCTGGCTCTGCTCCACCCTATTGAAGGCAAAGTCAGAACTCCCATTTACTTCAGTGGAAGTAAGAAGTAGGGCCTGTGAGTGTAAAAGATTAATCATTTTTATGATCAGGATATCTTTGCAAGTGTTGGTCTTCGTCCTTTATCTGACTGAGGTCATAAACGAATCACGAGCATCTTCTGAGGTGAAATACAGACCTGTGAGAACAAAACATCTTCATCTGAAAGTTTTTGGTAGGTTTTTTGATAATATTTTGGAAAGCTGAGCTTGGCGTGTTTGAGATGTTGATCTAACTCTCCATCCATCCATCACACAGTCAGCATTTCCCTTCTCCCATCTGTACGAAGCGCCATTTTTGGAGATGTGGGACTAGGAGAGTCTCAAGTTGAACCTCCTGCCTGGAGAAATGAGCACAACACACATCCCTGACAAAAGCAAATGGGGAGGAGGTGGCTCATGCCTGCACGCGTGGTGCTTGTGGTTAGGAGTTTACAGAAGCATTTTTCTTTGCCTGTTCTGGTGCAGCCAGTGACGTTTTTCTTGTAAGTAATAGGATGATATAACTAACTCAAAGGTATAGTTCTTATTTAGTTCTGTCAATAGGCTCTAAATGACCTCGTGAAGGATCTGTCTTGAGTTTTAGATGGGAACCTAAGGCTCTACTGCATGGCCAAATACATATGGACAGGATTCAGCCTTTTCCTAAGTCCTATCCAGCATCTTATCCTCTGCCTTTTAAAAGTTTTATCCCTAAAATGTGTCTTGAGCAAAGGACTCTGTATTGTACTTTTCCTATTGATTCCTTTCCTGGAGTTTATGCCTTTTGGAGGAGATGGGGCATTGCTAATTGCTTCAGCTGTTCTTGACTGTTACAGGGCACTTGAGCAGAACTGTGCGGCCTGAGCGTTTGTACTTTGTAAAACAACCCTTCAGCCCCGCAGAATGGAAGGATTAGCAAGTTTAGCCTCCTTGATTCATCTTGAATTATTCTCTACACCATCTTCGTCTGTGGTGCAGCGTAGCTGAAAGTAAGGCAGGGCTGCCACTAGATTAGCTCAAGATGAGTGCCACAGAAATAAAGTGCTATTGTTGCTCTTCAAGCAGTGACACTGACCGAAATAAAGGACATCTGGGTAGGAAATAACCGCCTGCTATCCATGGTGTACCCCAGCTTGTCATGAATGCTGGCTGTGCTAGGCAACCAGCAAAGGGAGCTGCAGGCAGCTGTAAGCCAGGCCAAAAAGGGAGAGGAAAGAAAAGACCAACCCTGAGAAAGAGGGGTGCGTTCTTCCTTGCCATGCTCTGAGCTGGAAGTCTTTTTATTCTCATCTTTTGTTGCGTTTTCTCCCTTCCTTTTCATGCCCCAGCAGTGGGTCTGGGTGCAGGGGAGCATTGGGTGGTCACGTCCCACTCCTCCTGTGGGTCGTGGGGGCTGTGGTTTGGGGATTCTGTACAGCTGTGTGAGTGGGGTCAGGTTGCAGTGCTGTTTGTGACCCATGGAAGGGAGGGTGACACCCATGGCTCCCTGAAGGATGTGGGTCTGACTCTGGGTGTTGCCAGAGCTATAGTTTCACCTATGGGAAAGCAGCTAGCCACAGCCTTTTTGAGGCAGCTGGTGGTTGATGTGGACTATTCAATGCTTAGTCTCCAACCCATTTTTCCGGTCTGATGCTTTGAAGAAGGCAGTGGTGGGCAGAAAGATGCCCAAGGTTTAAGGAGAAGCCTGTGGCAGAGGGGAGTGGGACTGTAGCATTGGCCCTGAGGCTGTGACAGTGGGACTGGGAAGCGAGAGCACGGATGTTCTCCCTTTGGTGATGTTCTCACCTCTCAAATGTATTTTTATGCTGTTTCTTCTTTGTTTCCCTTTGCCCCCTGAAGAGTCGCTGTCCTGTTAGAAAGGTTTTGTCTCCCCGCTTCCTTTATCATAATGTGTGGATTTGCAGGCAGTCAGTTCTCAAAATACGTATCAAAACTCTCAATTTGAATAATCATTGAAAATTCTCAATTTGAATAATCATTGTTTCTCTCAGATGCCTTCCATCTTTAAGCCCTGGAGCAGTGCTACCCCACAGAGATTGGGGTGCTGGCAGCACCCCAGGGCCCTCCTGTCCTTTGGCACAGGTTGAGGCTGAATGGGGAGGGCTGCCAGCAGGGCCAGCTGTAGCTAAAGAAGCAGCCTCCAGAGGGAGAGAAGGCTTTCTCTCTCAGGCTTTTACAACCAATGCTCAAAGTGAAATGCATTTAGAGAAGAAAAGGCTGGGCTTTCTGGCTGTACAAGACCCAGCCCTGCAAATCTGCTCAGTAGCTTCACTGCCTTTGATGCTTCTTCTTGGTTTGATCTTTCCCTTTGCTCCTGCTGATGGCTGGGGACTATAGAGCTGTGCCTGGGATGAGGAATCTCACCTAAATGGATGCAGGTCTGAGGATCTTTTTTGGTCAGAGATGCATCATCCCCACATGCAATAGGACAAACATGCAACAGAAAACAAATGGAAAACTCTTCACTTCCAACAAGGAGCTGGCTCGTTAAAGACAATGAGAGGTTTGCAGCACCAGCCCTAGCAACAGCACTGAAAGTTATCCCAAACATGTAAATGAAGCGAGCTCCAGCGATGGGAAGCCAAGCCACCATGAACCCACTGCATCATGCTATTAATACAAAGAGGGGCCTCAATTAATTAAACTCTTATAGGGTGACGCAAAAGCATCAGAAGAAATTTGTGGTGCACGTAAAGACAAAGCGTGTTGCACCATACCTAATTGCCAGAATAATTATTTTCTGCTATGCAAATTATCATGAACAAATTCACTGCAGCTCATTTGTGTGTATTTAATTATCATCAAGAGCTGGGGTTGAGAGACTAGATTTAATATGTTTGTAATGAAATAGCAAGAACTGTGTGTGTGTTTGCAGAGAACTCGTTATTTTACCACAGCTGGATTTGTTTATTTTAAATAAATCGTTATGGCAGATACAGTTTTGCATGTTTGCTCATTTGCCGATTTATCATAAAAACTGTGGTTTCAGTTATATGGGTGGTTTCTATCAAACACATATGATCCCTCTTGCTTGCAAGCGCCATGTTTCTGTTTTAAGGAGGAGCTCAGCTCAAAAAGAAGATGAGTTTGCATGCAAATCAAGAGTGGAGAAGTGGGAAGAATTGGGACAGTTGTCATTGAGAAGAAAGCCTGGATGGGGGTAGGTTTTGTGCTGGACTTTGGGTCTTTGTGCTTTCAGGATGACAGTTTTAATTCCGGCCTCATCCATTTGTACATCAAAAAGGCTCTTGGTTTGTGTTTTTGTGTTGGCATGTGCAATGATTCTATGATCATAACAAAAAGAAATAAAAGTGGATGTGGGATGCAAGATACCACTTCTGACATTTATGTGGGCCTTTCCCTCTTTAGATGCAGGTTTTCTGGTATAGTGTTGAACTGAAGATACTGAGATATCAATTAAACCCTCAAGTTACAAGAAAATAATAAATTTGGGAAGAAAATGCCACTTAAAAATCACAATTGCTTGCTTCCCTTGGTTTAGAAGCAGTACCCTGGATGCAATTGGCTTCCACCTGATGCCCAACCATTTCATGTGGTTAAAGCTCCAAAAAGAAGCAGAGAGGTTCCCAAACTGCCCAGATCACAGCATGCTCCAGAGGTGCCAGGTAACTTAATGCAAGTAGCAATACCAGCCACAACCACAAAACAGCAGATATAAGCACTTGGTTTCCTCTTGTGGATTTGAATAGGAGATGTAAGCATAACAAAGAAGGGGTAAGGAAAGGACACAAAGATATCAGTGTAGGACAGGCCAGCTTCTGGTGACATCACCTGGGCCCCGAGGGTGCCCACAGAACCATTATGTGCTGTGTCTCTATGCTGGTTTGCATATAATTGATGGTTCCTCTGAGGTTGTGCCTCCCCATCCTCTGCGGGACGCCCTCCTCTATGTTAGTTTATTTTTTAAATAATTAACAGACTTTGTGACTGCCTGTCTATGCGTCCCCTTGGAATTCCTCTCCAGCTGCTCTCATCCATCCCCACAGCTCCTCCCTCTCCTCTGCAGTGTTCTTTTCCTCTCACTGCATCTTAAAGCGTTGCCTTTTGTTTTGACTTTGCTGTGCAACACAATCTCTGGGCACTTCTTTTGAACAGGATTCCCTATTGCTGTTTGCTGGTGGCTGTAATTCTCTTCTTCCTAGCAGCTGCCATTCCTAGCAAAGATTTTGGTCTGAATAATTCTTGTGGGTGGGTGTATCACGTTAGAGACTTCAGCTGTTGTTGGTAGTGAGGACAAGAGTCTGCTCCCGCTCTCCCTATGCATCCACCTTGCTGTGATGTGAGCAAAAGAGAAGCCTTAGCACTTCTTTTTGCCACTGGGAAAATCAGCTATGGGATGTGCTGGCTTCCCTTCTGCTGCCATGTTGGTTTCTTCCCAGAGCCAAGTCCTACTAGCAGTAGAACTTTTTTTGTGCTCTATATAAATGCTCAGTTGGAAATAGTAATTTGTGCAAAATCCCTGACTCCTGGGGGAATCCTAGTTCCTTGGTCTAGATTTGGGAGTGAGAAATGCTGGGACTGTGCTTGTTTGGTTGAATGGGGCCCTCAGCAACCTCATCTGGCGTCCATTTGAGTGGTTGGCAATCCTGCCCGTTTGGCAGGGGTGTTGGAAGTGGATGATCTCTGAGATTCACTCCAACCCAAGCCATTCCATGATTGTTTCATCTGGACCTCCTCTCATTGTCGATGAAAGGTTTAATCTGTTTGTTTCTCTATTCTAAAAACTTCATAAATGACCTTGCTTCCCATCTTCACTTGCCTTGGCTTGCTGCTCTCCAGACTCAAGTCTTAATTGACACACAGCTTGTGGCATAGCTCGAGGCAATGCCAATAATGCACATATTCATGGCATGGCAGGCCCCCTCCCTCAGCTACCATCGCTCAAAGCATACATCAGACAAGCTGCTGGCTTTGATGTGGCTCCTGGGTTTCCTCAAAAGAGCAATATTTGGAATCCCATTGGCACTGTTCCTTGTGCCAGACATTACAGCAATGTATATCATAGAATGGCTTAGGTTGGAGGGGATCCTTAAAGATCATCTAGTTTCAACCTGCCTGCCATGGGCAGGGTTGCCAACCACTAGATCAGGGTAGAAATGGCCCAGCACCCATTGGAAGGAATATTTTGCAGTTCTTCAGCAGATAGGACTCTTGGAATAATCGAGAGCACTGTGGGCTTTGCAGTGATGGGTGCTATGGAAATGATAATGATTAGGGCTGGGGATGGTGATGGGGGCCATCTGAGGCACCTGTCAGAGGATGTTAGCCCTGCAATTAGGAGGAGGGAAGGGAAGTCACAGCAAGAGTGATGCTGTGGCGGGGAGGGCTTTTGTGTCAGCACGCAAAGCTTTTATTCTCTGCAGGGCTGCTGGGATTTGCTCTGGTCTCCTCCCAGACAAATTAACTGAGAACAACACCTGCTCCTTTAATATTGACCAGGCTAATGATAGGCTAACTGCTGCAGACCTGCACTTTCCTTCTCTCTTTTTAATGACGCATATGCGGGCTGTGAGCTCCCTTCTCTCTCCCTCTTGCCCCCCAGCCCACTTTTTCCCGTGGTGGGTGAGATCCTCGCCCCAAAACCAGCACTGGAGATCAGAACAGTTGAAAAACTTAGAACAATCCCTCCCTTCCCCCCTCCCCCTCCCAAAAAAAGAAAAAGCACACACACATACACAAAAAAAACCCACCATAAAAAAAAAACCCAAGCTGGCAAGAGGTGAAGGGTATGTAATTGCTATTCCTTCTGCAGCCTGCTAAAGCTGCATGTTTTAACCATCTGAGGACAGCAGGGAATTTTCCCTTCCAAGAGAGTCAAATGTGGGGGTTTCATTTTATTTCTTTTCAGGAGGGGTGTGGGGAGAAAGAAGTGGACTTGGTTTTCATTGGGATTAACTAAAGCTCCTTCCACTTTTATGTTGGCAACATGAGGTTTCATCAGACCTCTGATCCTGCACTGAATAAAAATATAGCATTACCGTCAAACTGTAAAACGGAGGGCTTGAACTTAACTGGATTAAAGTGCTTTCGAGACAGCATTCTTTGTTTAATGGAGCGATGGTGTGGGGCTGCCATGCCTGAGCATCCTGCATCCCTGCTGGAGCATCCGGGGGGTCCTGTTCTCTGCTGCTGGCTGGGCAGCCTCCTGCTGAATTTTCTTATGGAATATTTGTCTTGATGCTCCAGTGCTCCCTCGCTGCAATTCTGTGGATTTCTTCTTGACAAGGCACCGCTGACAACAGGCTCGCTAATCAGTAGGGTGCACCTCATCTTCATGGAGATGTATGCACGTGCTTTAATTGCAAATAAATGCACTGAGCCATATTTGTGTATCGTTTAGAGCTTGCCTTTCCCATATGAATAAACACATCCTTGGCTGCTTGTCCTCATCCTCCATGCATGCTGCTAGTGCTTTCACAGCCTGTTTGCCACCGTTGGCTCTTTGCTTGCTGCTCGGATGCTTTCCTTGCCAGGTTTTGCGAGGTTCCCCCCCTTACCTGGGAAGGAAGCATGTTCTACCTGACATTAGCTAATGGCCCAATGTAGCAAGGGTTTGATGCTATGTTTTACAATGGAACCCAAGACCTAGGAGAACCCATTTGTGCCACGTTGTGTGCTGTGCCTCTGTCTCGACGAGCGCTTGGAAGTATCCCCATACGTCCAGTAATGAGCATGGGCTAATTGCCTAGGCAGATAGAAAAATAGATAGGTAATTTGTAGCTATTTAATTTTACATTAGGCAGAGGGATGTTAGGGGCAGAGGCTAATGTTGTTGGCATTTCTTTTCAGGGTTGTTAACCAGATATGCTGCCTCTGGGGCATAACAATACCTCCCTCGGTAGTGCTCTCTAATACTTTTATTACGTTCTTATTAATTTAGTGATGGCCTAAAGTCTGTGAGGCACCTTCCAAGGCATGATCCCTGCCCTGAGGACCTTACGGACTAATTCCAAGGCATGATACAACTGGGGATTACTCAGTGAGGGCAAGGGCCTAATGGGGTATGAAATGGCTTCTATTAGATAAATGGATAAGAGTGAATCAGTGGAAGAGTTAATCACATGGCTCTGTGTAGGTACGTGGGGTAAGTATCACCTTGGGGCAGCAGTGTGGCTGAGGTCACTCCAAGCAGGGAGTATGGATGGAAGCTATCCAACACCTCCCACCTTGTTGGAGCAAAAGCAGAGCATGGTGGGTATATTTCAGAATGAAATCCCAGAATGGTGCCTTTTTGCCTCGGGTTTCAGCTCGCTGCAAACCACGAATTGAAGGTCCCAAAGAGAGGAGAGGCCCCGAGAGGAGCGGGGGCTGCATGAGGTCTTTGCTCAAGGGTGGCCTCAGCACCTGTCCTCCTCGTTTGAAGCCTGGAAGCTGCCCAGCACGGGACAGATGGGGCTGCTGGGCAGTGACAGCTGGGGGGGCAGAGGGCAGGAGGGATGAAAGCGAGCTGGGCAGCCCTCCCCTCGCTGCAGGGGAACATTTGGTGTCCATGTGGCATCTGGCAGCAGTGCTCGCTTCTCTGGCATTTCCTCTGGTGAAAGGAAGAGCAGAGCAATTTGCTCCCAGGAGGCTACTTTGCTCAGCTACAAGGCAGCAGCCGCGTCCTGCCCCAGTTCTTTGGCTTGGTGCTGCAGCACAGATCCCAAATCGCCCCCTTACCAGGAACCCCCACTCAGGTACATGTTCTCTGCCCTAATTTATTCCCTTTATTACTTTTTGTTGTTGTTGTTTTGTTTTGTTTTGTTTTGTTTTTCAAACTGCCAAGAAACAAACAATTGCATCGCTTACTTTAACAACGAGTTGCTGCAGCAACTGGACATTGGGTTTAGCGTGGCTGGCTGCATCTTCTTGACATCATTGTTTGATTTTTCAGTTGCTGGAGCAACAGATTGCTGGGAAGGACCAGTGAGGTCGAGGTTTCTCTCTCTTTCTTCCTCCACATTGCTTTTCTTTAGGCCCAGAGCATCAGAGTCGCTTTGCCTTTCACTGAAGACACGCACTGTTAACATATGATGGGAAGATGTCAGGCAGTATTAGAAGAAATGGAGGTTAGGTCAAAGGCTTGTTACAATGGGAGAATTCCTGAAAAACTGGAGAAAAAAAAAAAAAAAAAAAAGGAGAGAATGAATGAGCCATTATATTTTGCCAGATCAGAGGGTGGGGGATGACGTGGCTCCAGCACGCTCAGTGTCAGCCATTTGCCGTGTGGCATTTTTCTATTGGTGGCTCTGAACCCGAAGTTTTTCCAAACCAGAGACGCAGCTGGGATGTAAAATGCCATCAGGTATTGCTATTTAAGCCAATGCCATAATGCAACTCCTTGATTTCCTCTTAATACGACTTCATGCATATGTTGTCCTTCTGAAATTTTATTTTACTTAACTCCGTTTTCCTGGGAGGGGGAATACAAGAAGAAATTAAAAGTTAACTTTGACAACAAAATGAGAGAAATAATTTAAAAAGAAAAAAAGAGTGAGGAAAAAAACTCTTGATGTCAAGATAATGGAAACTGTCATTAAAGGTTACTTAAAAATGTAAGCTTTTCTTGTTCTGAGAATTCCTCCTAATGTATCTGACTGCCCAGCTCATTCCAGGCTGTTATATTATATATATTATAAGTGCAACCTTTTTCACAATGAAGTTATGGTTTCAGTGTTGCACCCTCACTGCCCACAAAATACACAGACTTCAAATTAACAAATACACATGCCTGAGAGTCTACACAATGTCAGCCACAAATATGCATGCAGGAATGCTGGTTGCTAGAGTTTGGAGTCAGCTATTAGCGAACATTTGTATGGTGTTCAGATAATTTGTTCTTAAATGCCACACACGTACCACATGGTTCTGATGTGGTTTGGGGAGCCATAAAATGGGATTTCAAACTGGTTCTGTCCCTACTCTTAAACCCATAGCTCAATTAGGGCTCAAATGCATCTCAGCCGTAGGGCTGCCGTCCCGGCTATGGGATATTGCAACCCGCTGGGTTTTGTGGAGGCTGAAAGGCATGGATGCAGCTGCTTATTAGTGAATAGGTGCACGTGCCAGTCTGCAGTGAAATGTACTTGAAATAACCTATCCTATATGCTTCTGTGAAGATGATGGCCCCGATGATTTAGCTATTTCAGTTCCAAGTTGAATTATTCATGTATTTGAAAACACTCATGAATTATTTGTGTTTTCACTAAATATATAATTTAAGACCCCAAATCCTTCCAATGGAATATACAAATGAGATTTAGTTAATTCTGTTGCTCGAAGCTGCTGCCCCTTGCTGTAGGCTTATGGGTGTGCCATGGCACAAAGAGGTCTGTACCTGCATCTGTGCCAACCCTGATTCGGCAAGGAAGAAGCTCTAACTCATCTTGTTTGCTTCTCAGTGCTATGTTTTGAGAGTGGTGACTGCTGTACACAAATGGATTTAGGATTTGGAGCCTACTTTTGTGGCCTCCGTTCCACGAGGTGTTGCATCTGGATATAAGGTGCCCGGCCACAGATGGTCCCTGCAGTGCAGGCACAAACTCACAGGCTGGTTCCAATGCATTCAATCATTTTGGAGACATAACTTTATCCTGGCAGTCCCTACGCCCAGTCCAGTCCTGTCCGTCATCCTCAGGCTGACATAATGTGGGCAACCAGCTTACAACTGGAGCACATCGCATCACGTGCTCGTGTTAATTCAACAAAAATGTGTTTGTGCTCGATCCAGATCAAATTCGTCCTGCCATGAAATCTGGGAGTACAGATGCGATATTAATAGACGTGGAGGCACAGCCTCAGCCTCCTCTCTTCCCCAAACATCTGCAGCTGAGGGGGCTGCTGCTGGGAGGAGGCATCCTGTAGGGACAGCCGTTCTGCTCTCGTTTAACTGTGCGAGCTCCCCAGCACTTGCATTAATTTTGAAGAAAGTACTTTGGCATAACTGACAGAAAATCTGGTCCCTGTACCTCAAGGGATTTGTTCCTTCCAGGGGAAGTTTGAGTAGTTGCACTCTAATAAAGCATCTTAACATAGGATGTCGTTTGTCTCTCTTTTTTTTTCTCCTTTTTTTTTTTTTCCCCCTCGTATCTCTCTCATTGCAGCAGAACTCTTTTGTATTATACATTTGATTATTATCTGTATGTAATACGCTATAGATGATATATAGAGGTATATCTATCTACATAGAGATATTTATGTAAAATTTACTCGTAGTTTTCCATCAGGTTCCCTGTTCTTTTTCATAGAATCATAGACTCATTAAGATTGGAGAAGACCACTAAGATCAGCCAGTCCAACCCCAGCCCACCCCCACCATTCCCACTGATCACATCCCTCAGTGCCACATCCCCACGTCCCTTGAACGCCTCTATGGACGGTGACTCCACCACCTCCCTGGGCAGCCTGTCTCACTGTCTCACCCCTTGTACTGTCTGGAAATCTTTCCCTTACATGCCTTTTGACCCAAGAGCTGAGATCTCCCTCTCTCTATGAGCTGATTAACGCACTTTCATGTTGTTTAAGACGTTGACTTTTTACACTCGTTGCTTGGTGCGTTGTGTGTGTGTGTGTTCAACAAAAGCCTTTTCTCTCTTCATCTCTGTACTCTGGGACTGAGGCCAAGTTGTGATTGTAATAACGTAATCTCTTCTGAATACTTGAAGTGATGTGAAAAAAAAAAAAGAGAGATTCTGAAAATGAAATAGATTAATCTATAGAGCTAGAGGGGGGAATCATGCATTTTAATTAGCTCCTGAAAGCAATTTTCCTTAAAGTAGTACATCCAGGTGTGCAAAAGTATTCTCCTGCTTTGAGAGTTTCACTTGTCTTTCTGGGGTCCTTGGAAAAGAAGGTGACAAGTGACAGGTTTGCTTGAGATGCTTACATTGAAGGGATGGAGCATATGGCAGCTCAATGGGACCTGAATCTTCCCAGGCTGCAGTGGGCCTGGAGAAGTGTTTGATTCCTTGATAGATGTTTATGGACTGGTTGTACGTGTCTGAGCTGTCACAACACAAATCTCCCATTTGGGAATGCTGGAGGCTCTTCAGCCTCTTCCAGCCCGGATCTGCAGAGGACACAGGATTTCATTCACCTCGCTCTGGATTTCATGCCCCAATTAGGCAGACTGAAATTTCTTGAACTTCTTTTTCAATCAGTCACTTTGGCACTACTGTGGCTTGGGCTGTTCTTTTCTGAAGTCTGTTTTAATTCTTTGCCTTTGTATTTTAGCAGCAAGTTGCCTTGAATTTACAGTTCCTGTTGAATTCCTCTAAGAATAGCACCTAGGTTTCCTACACTGCAGCTGCAAACAAGGTTTAAAAGCTTTTGGGATTTCTTGGCAGCTAATAACTCCCAGACTTCAGCGTAGTTCATTTTCGAAATGTTTCTCATGCTTCAATCTGGACAGCATTATGCAGGTCAGGGAATCCTGTCAGACTGGGGGCCAGGGGAGGATGTTCCATCAAAAGCTCTTTTGGCAGTCTTATTTTTTATTTTTTTTTTAAGAAAAGGTCCAAAAGGACGTTTAGGAATACTGCTTAATATCCTTTCCATCCAAAATAGGAAAAGCACCTGTAACTGATGCCAAGCACAGGACAAAATAAATAAAAAAATCCCCAAGTGAAGACCTCCAACTGGAAATATTTCCTGAATGATCTCACTGAGAATCCCGTAAGTGGCTGGATCAGCTTTAGGGCGAGGGGAATACAGGCTTGAACTCCTTACTGAAAGACAAGAAAAAGCTTCAGGGAAAAAAAAAAAAAACCCAAAAAAAACAAAGAGCCAAACCCAGATGCAAACTGTTAGAGCTGCTGGGACTTTTTTCATTCCCGGTCGAGCCCTTTTGACATTTGCATGGTACAGCAAGACTTGAGATGAACCAACAGGTCCAAAAAGTGTCATAAGATGATGCTTGTTGGTTTCATTCCGTGCCCACCCTGGTGTAGAGGTAGAGCTGAGCAGGAGCAGAGCCTATAGGGTAAATCTGGTTCTTATGGACTGGTTATCAGTAGCAGGGGTGGGGTGGCAGAAGGCTTGTTTCATGTCATTCTGGCCATAGGAGTTCATGCAGCTACGCTGTGCAGTAAGTGTGCATGTGTTTGGTGTGCTGTCCCACAAAGACAGGAGCCTTGTAGATTTCTACCATCAGAGATTTCAAGCTCCCCTTCATTACTGACTTGCACTGTTCATAAGAACAACCTTCAAGGTTTTAGCCTCATCATAGTCATCACCAAGGCAGGGCTTATCTTAATTGTCTTTGCCTCCACCTGACCTACAGTCAGATACTGTCTCTGCTTTTTAATGGTGCATCAGCAATTGGTATTTATTTTAGATTTAATCAGACAGCGCATGTCACTAATATCTCAATAATTGTGATCGTGCTGTCAAAAAGGAAGGAGATGAAACTTCAGAAGGTCGCATCAAAACTCTGAATCTGATCTCAATATAATGTGATTCCCAGGCAGGACTGATTGCAACAACAAGGGACAGATATACAGAGGTTCAGGACCACAGTCCAGAGAAAACTGCACAGATTTTTCTGTAGACTTGGGCCAAACTGAGCCACTAGGAGACACGTTTGAATGACATTTTAAAAAGCACCTGTTCAGAGCTGGATCTGCACTGTCCAGAATTTCAATGACCTGTGCACTACTTGTCTTCCAATCTTCTGCATTTTATCCATTCACAGAGGTTAAGCTGGAAGTATCTTAAGGAGCGGAATCCATCAGCCCTGGCTTCCTGCTGCACTGGAAATATTGCAAGGCATTTTTCCTGATGCATTTCTTGCTGAGGCTCAGAAATGTGAAACAACGGAACCACTCAGATCAGATGTTTCCAACCTGTGAGTTGCAGATGAGTTTTAGTGGCCTTCCTCTGTTTTAACAGCCAGGAAAGAGAGTCCAGAAGTCTCTCTTTTCCATTGCAGCATGGGATCATGAGATATAAAAGACTGAAACCTGCCAAAATAAATCCTCATTGAAAGCGTGCTTGGAGCTTCAGAAAAAATGTGCAGAACTTATCTGAGTTGAATTCGTTTGCGTAAGCGTAGCATTTATTTGGCTGAAGGTGATCTCTCATAGAATCATCAAATTTGGAAAAGACCTCTAAGATCACCAGATCCAATCGCCAACCCATCACCACCATGCCCACTCATGGAATCATTAAGGTTGGAAAGACCTCTAAGATCAAGTCTAACTGCCAACCCACCACCAGCATATCCACTCGTGGAACCGTAGAATCCTCGAATCAGTAATCTCCTCTCAGATGCACTACAGGCTGCGTGTTGTAGTGCTGGGACTGAACAGGGACAGCGAGGCTCAGGGAACCTCCACACCACCATCTGAACACCTTTAACTTGCCAACCTGATGCGTTTCATCAGAGTGGGCTGTTCTCTCACGGTGTAATCGCAGAATGCAAAGTATGAATCTGTGGCTGAAAGTGTATTCAGAAAAGAAAGTAATGCATATGCCATATGGTAGAGATTGATGTCTGGTAATAGATGCTTCATATATTCCAAGAACATCATTTTCTCCAAATGAAAATTCTTACTCTTTAACTCTTTTTTAGCCTACAGCTTTCCAAGCCAAGATCTTGGCTAATTCTGCTTTGCACATGGTGGTTCTGCCTTCCTGGAGATTTCATCGCATCAGTACTGAGTGCTGTGCCCTTACTCCCCAGTACCCTCCACAGTCCCAGCTTCACTTTGCCCTCATCCCACTGCCCTGGCAGGGAGGGCTGTGTGGTGCTGACAGGCTTTAATGGGATGCAGAAGGGGTTGCTTTCAACAGGGGGTCAGCTTATCTCTTTATTTACCGTCTGGGAAATACTGTCAGGTTCTGAGAGATGAAGGGCCTCTGCAAGGAAAAATACTAAATAGTTTACAAGGCAGAATCTCATTTTCAGTAGAGAAGTGATCCTTCAGCACTTGTTAAGAGTGGTGTTGATAAGTTTCCATTGGATAACTGAAACCTGGCTCTGTTCTTCAAAAGCAATGCCTCACTTTCCTTTGAGTGTCCTCAGTAAAAATAACCTCTGAATGCTCTTTATTTATCAGCCTTCATCAACAAATACGGAAACGGAGCCATGTCTGGAGTGCAAGATGAGCAGTGTTCAAGACAATGCTCAGCACAAAAATTTCTTGAGCTGTAAATGAAGAAAAATATCATATTTCCCTGAAGGCCTGAGAGGGAATGCAAGGCAGCAGAGTATGCTCCACAGTAATTTAGGAAGAACCGTGCATGGGGAAGCACTGGAGAACAGGCTGGGGGTCTCCTCAGAGCTCCACACAGTGCCTTATCTATCACAAGAATGTATATATATATGTACATAGTCCAGGTATGCTTTCCTCCCTAAGGTGTCTCTTTTTCTTCCTCACTGTGTGCCACTCTGACCAAGCTGGTAAATTTAAGTAGGTGTGTGTGGAGGCCTTGAAAAGATGTGTGGCCAAATTCAGGAGCATTTTAAAGCACCGAAGCTTAACACTTCAACATGGTCCCTTCTGGCTCCAAAAAAATTCACAGGTTCTAGCGTGAGCTGCAGGGATGTATGGTGGGGTTATGTGTTTGCTTTGGAGTGGAGCCTACAGCCAGCCCACAGGGATCACAGCCCATTGTGTGAGTGCTTTACGCAGACATAATGGAAAGGTGTATCTACACCCCAAAATGCATCTGTAGTGAGTCACTTTTGAGAAGTAACAGCCAGTCATGCAGAAAGAGGAACAGCTCAGTGAAGGAGGTGGGAATTGGTCTTGAGACGTGTTTGCAAGGCAAATCTCACTGAGGTTGCCCATGCAGGTCTGCTTTCAGCTCATTGCCAGCTGCAGGTGAGAGTCTGGTGAGGGAACAAAGAACCGAAAACAAAGAAACAAGAGCATTTTAATCCACTGCTTCCTGCCATCACAACAGCAGTGAGGATATCAGAATCATGCATGTGCTTTCTTCACCTGCTTACACAACAGAAGGTTGGGAAGGAGAAAAGCTTTCTCCTTGCTTTTGTGCGTACTGAAACCTTGCGATCAGTAGATGTATTTTTGATGTATTTTTGGATGTATTTTTGGATGTATTCCTTCTGTCATTTGTGGCGTGCAATGGAGAAACTCAATTATATGTCAGGAGGGTGAATGAGCTGGACATACAGCAGAAGCCTAACAAATCGGGAAAGTAAATGCATTCCCTGTTTGTATCAGTCACAGAATCACAGAATTGGCAGGGTTGGAATGGACCTCAAGGATCATGAATCTCCAACCCCCCTGCCACATGCAGGGCCACCAACCTTCCCACCTAATGCTAGGCCAGGCTGTCCAGGGCCCCATCTAATCTGGCCTTGAACACCTCCAGGGACGGGGCATCCACAACCTCTCTGGCAGCCTGTTCCAGTACCTCACCACTCAGTCATGGGATAGTGAGTGGAATTGATCCAAGTTAAAGTCTTTTAACTCCAGTGAGGGAAAGCATCATGTTGTTCAGACCACCATCAGATAGGGCGACAAGTTATATCTGATGAAGACCGGGGGGCACATCATCGTTCAAAACAAGGGACTGAAAACAGAGCAGAGAATTGCAGCCAATGTGCTGGGAAGCACTCCAGGAAAACAGCAAAGCTGCTTCTCTGTATGGATGAGATGTTAACTGGATGGTGGAGTGAAGAAACACCATCATAGACAGATAGACCTTCATTTGCAGAGGGGGACCTTATTCAGTGTCGTCTTCTTCCTCCTGGATAAGTGCATGGCCAAGAGAAGGTGCAGAAGATGTTTTGGAACTTTGTGATGGCCCTGAAGACTGTAGATCCCTTCATGATACACAAATCGTGCATAGCAAGAGGACAATGTTTTTAAGTCTTCTTTTCCACCAGTTAACTCTGCCTGCAGCAGAGAGAATCCAGAGGCAATCGCCAGGGATGTTCTGCTGGAACAATGTTGGGGATGCACAGTCATAGTTTTTTTTTTTTCCCAGACAAGAGGGAAAGATGAATTTAAGGAGACTGCCAGTAGGAAGGAGAAAGCCTGCCCTTCTTTTTTACTTGATCTGCACACAAGCAGCCCACTGTAATCCTTGCTATTGGTGTTAGCTTGTCAATTTCAATATGGTGAAAAATGGTCTAGAAATAAGCATGGGCTCTTGTTAATGGAAGAATGGTTTGTATAACTGGTAGTAATAAATAGGTAGATAAATCACCAGCAAACATAAGAGCATTTTTTAGCTGCCTGAGGAACATGCAGGTAATTCAAACAGTTTTCTTGCCTGAGTGACAGGAGGCAGCTGCTGGAAAACACCCACTCCTCAACACATTCGTTGGCTTTTGGCCCACTTGGCATGACTGCTGCTGTCGCTCTTCAAATTTCTACATTGGTTTAACCTGTCAGTCCTGTTGATGCTGGCAGATTTCATTTTCATCTCGTTCCTCTCAGCCCATGGGCCTGGGTAAAGCTGAATATCTGTCTCACAATGGCACAAAGAAGAGGAGCTTCCAGATGTTCAGAGAGGAGAGGACATCCGGTCTCAGCCGTGCAGTCTGTCATTAGCCAGTTGTGTGGTACCAGGCAATTCTAAAGTGGCTCGAAATGAAGAGGGTGGAGGGGTTGCTGAGGTTTTTATGGCCCCGTTTTACAAAGGCAGAAGGGTCCTGGGGAGAAGGCTGGGTGAGAGAACCTGCCAGATGTGAGGAGATGCTGAGCCAGAGGAAAACATCCAAAGAGTGAATCAGATTTTCTAAGGGAAGCTGCGCAGAGCTATTTTTCAATGCAGTGTTTCAGTGCAGTGCAATGTTTTCATGTGCTCCTCCAGGCTGCTTTCTCCTCAGTGTTGTTCCCCATAAGAAATGTTTTCAATCTGGTGACACTTCTCCACCCTCAGCCCCCAGGAAATGCACATACCAAGCAAGAATATATGGGTTTTTTTTCAGGTTTTCGTTATTTGAAGAAAGAATCATTTCAATTCAGGACAATCTGTGATCCAACTGTTAAGGTACCTCAAGGTTTTGCTGTATGATAAGCACGAATAGAGATTGACTATCTAAAATTCAAACAGATATCCCCCCAAAGCCCCTAACTGAGTAAACACCTTTCCCACACGCAGAATCACCCAGGGTCAAATTGTCTACTGGTGTAAACTGGCAGAAATCCATTGAGTAATCCCATAAATCAATTTAATTAAAAGTGTCTTCTGATGTCTTTGTTTAGTAATAATGTTCATTTCAGAAGGTGTTACGGTCGGAAAACTAACTCCTTCTTTGCATCGCTTACACCTCCCAGTCCCTTGGCTTACTTTTATTGTTTTTAAAATATAGTTAGCTTTTAACACAGCAACAACGAATGTGCTGTTCGTGAAGAACCTTTTGTTATGCCAACACGTTTGCTTAGAGGAACGCTTATCTGGGCTTGTGTGCTGGGGAGGGAGGAGAAAAAGAGCTGGGGCAATCTGCTGGTATGAACTGTATGTATAAGTGATGAAGATGTGTTCACTTGATAAAATAAGACCACCCTCCCTGAAAAACTGCACCTCAAGCATTAAAAAAAAAGAATCCCGAACTTCTGAAATTATGTGATTTATTTAAGAACTATTTTCTTAAGCTCTCCTACAAATCTGACTACTCCACTGGGACAAACCCATTAGGCCTAATTCAGCCAAACACTCCAGAGCTTAAATTCACCACCAAATCACTTAACCACAAGCTTAATTTAAGCACGAGCTTAAGCCCCAGGCATTCAAACCATTCCTATGTGATTTATTCCTGGCCCTTTGGAAAGCAGGAGGAATGCGACAGGGCCAATCCACAACCGATAAGGATGGAAGACTGAAGTGACAGACAGAGGCGTCCGGAAATATTTGCTTGACTCTGAACTTGTGTATTGACTGGTAAGGGAGCTCTGGAAGGGACTCAGACTGTTTTCTCAAAGTTTGCAGGGTGTTATCCTGATTTTTCATGTATCCCTTTCCTACAGCAGACTGTTCTCTTGCCTTTCACATGGGCTCGAGCCAACCCATGAGCTCTGAAGCCCACAGTGGTCTTCCTCAGCTCCTGAAGACAACAACATGTAGCACAGAGGCTTCAGCACTGCTTTGGGAAGAAAATGGGATAGATCACTTGGCCAACTCTCCTCATCAGAACACCCCACAGGTTACAGCACTGCAACAAAGAGCATCACCCTGTAGTCTGAACCATGAAAAAAGCCCTTACCGCCAGCAACTGAAGAAGAAACTTGGTGAAAAATACGTACATTTCACACGCACTCTGACTGGGAGGCTACAGATAGGATGTGCTAACAACATAGGGGCTTTCTTGAGGACACAGGGGGCTTTTGCCCTCCTCTTGTGGCTTTGGTGAACGGCCTCCAGCTCTGCCACAGATGACACGTTCCTACGTGCTACATCTTCCCCATCTTTGCTTTTGCATTGAATACAAATACGCATTTTCTTCATGCATGAGAAAGAGGGTTGTGTCATTGCTGCTACCGTGAGACCATCCACCATCCACTCAAACCATATTTTCTTTATTAAATCCATTTTTCTCCGAAGTTTCCCCATTGTATGCTGGCTGTGTTGAGACCTCCTCACTTCCCGAGATATTTATAAGCTTTAGTAAAGAACTAGATGGCCCTTCGAGAGCCAGGATTTAAATTTTAGCCTGCACTGAGCATAAATATACTGGAGATGAACTAATATTTCTTACTTAAAAGCCTTATTTAATTTGATCCAAAGCACCTTATTTTTCAGAGTTAAACATTACTGTTGGAAGTAATTTTAAATTTGCACAACAGTGAATCCTAAGAATAGTTCTGAATTGGCTTTACAAATGCATATGTTCTTTCTGAGGTTGAAAGAGGAGGAAGAAGAAAGGGAGGAAGAAAGAAAGACCGCAGGAACTGAAATAAAAAAAGACAATCCCTTCATCACCTAAATAAAACCCGCTAAGTGTTGAAATGGGGTCGAAAGATGTTCGTTAAGACTGTGAAGTATAAAGGCAGCAATTATTTCTTTGGAAAGTGTCTCTTTAAGGACTTAAGTGAAAGCCTGGTGGAGGCTGCCTCCAGCCAGCAGGAATTGCCCCTGGCTTTACCAGGAGTGAGAGAAAGAAAGGAAGCAATTACCCAGTGAACAATGGTGCATTAAGGAGCTGCATTGTGTTTTCAAAACCAGGATCTCTCCAGCTGGGTGAGCGGAGGGGACGGCCTCCTGGGGAGGCAGTCAGTGGGGCCAGGACAGCCAGGCAGGTGCAGGAGGTGGAGGGAGGGAAGTGCCGTGGGACCTCTGAGGATTGCCTCTTCCCTTCGGGACTGAAAGAAGTCCTCCCATGGATCCAGTTTTGGCAAGCCCTTTGTCATCCCTCTTCCTCTTTGTTGCTGCCCCGCCACACCTGCCGGCTGCCCCAGTTGCTCTCCATAGCCAAAAACCATGCAGAAGCTTCTTGACAAGAGCTCCTATATCCTGTTCTCTCCTCAGTTTCCCCTACAAGGAATAGAGACGCCTACAGCTGATCAGGTGCTCAGAGCCCCATCCAGCCTGACCTGGAGCATCAGCAGGGATGGGGCACCCACCACCTCTCTGTGCAACCTGTGCCAGTGCCTCACCGCCCTTATTGCAAAAAACCTCTTCCTTATATCTGACCTAAATCTCCCCTCTTTAAGTTTGAAACCACCTCCCCTTGTCCTATCACAACAGGCCTGCTAAAGGGTCTGTTGGTACTGTAGGTACTGCGCATGCTTGCCTCAGGAAACCAGCCCTAAACCTCATCATGGTTCAGCAGCAGGACAAGCTGGGGGCAAGGCTATCACCTCACACAGATTCAGCTCCCAGGTCAGAAGGAATCACCCGGGACCAGAGGTCCCTCCAGCCCCACAGCTGCTCCTGGGCCTGTAGATGATGTACAGCCCCACTCATGTGGGTCCATGCAAGAGCTCAGTGCGGATCACTGCAGGAAAACATACAATGGAAAAACCAGCCAAGGTCAGGTTGCTGTGCCCCTGTGATTTCTGTGTCCATCCAAACTAAAAGAACTTGATGGCTGAACAGCAGGCTTTGAACTCATCTAACAGTCTGACCTCGGTGCTCTCTTAAACTGAGTGAACACTTCTGGACAACACACTGATGTGTTTTTTGGGCATTTGTATGTTTTCACGCTCACTTGTGGTGTCTACATAGGCCATGAAACTACTAGGCCAGAAGAAGATTGCTCCCAGGCACACTACAAAGCTTGAAGCTCACACTCATCACAATCTGAGCCTGGCTTTGTGGCTTATTGGAGGAGAAGACCTTAAGATAGTGAGTGTTTGCATGGCTCTGGCGAGACTGAGAGCACAGCTGAGATGAGCCCTTCCACAGGTATCCTCAATTTAGCTTCCCTCTGTCAGAGCAGGGTGAGTATAATTAAAGACATGGGCTTCAGCTGTTGTGCTGATAGCCTCACTCAGAGAGCACATCTACCCTGCATCCCAGTTGGCAAGCCTTTTGTTAAGCCTGGTGGGTGCTGGAAGGACCGCTTTGTCTTCACCAAGGTAGGACTAATGCTATGGTTTTCTTAAAAGGCCTTTTTCTTTAACTTGTGCACGAGTCTGTTGTTTTGTTCTTGGCTTGCTGATGTGTTGCTTGTAGTTGGGAGTAAGTTGTATGTCCTGCACACAGCCCTGTGTGGCCCCTTTGAGTGTTCCTCTTGCCTGGCAATCTGTAATCTTGATAAAGCAACATGCGGGCTGTGAGCGTGTGAATATCCACCATGACAGCACCTTGCCTTCCTAGTTTATGCTTATTAATAACAAGCTGTAAAAATAGCAGTCAGACAAGATGAGATCATAAGGCTGATTGTGGGATGCCATATGCTGTCTGTTTTACTGAGCGAGCCTCACGCAGAGGAGACCTCTGCAAGAGCTGAGTGGGACTGGGGGTATACAGGCTATGGCCTCTTGGGATGAGTTTCATGGAGCAGAAAGGCAGTGTTGCTAACTGCTGAAAAACGCTAAATTTGGGGAGCACAGTCTCTGTGGATGAGACAAACACGCTGTGAGGTTTGGGTAATTCTATGTGGCTGCATTTCTGGCTGCTTGGTCACATAGGTGCCCAGAGCACACTGAGACCTTCTAGAGCAGAGTGCCTCTGCCTCCTTTCAGCAGTGATACCTTAAGTGGAGCAGAAGAGTTTTCCTTCGTTTACTGTAAAATTAAGAGCTAAAAAGCCTTGGTGAGAGAATGCTGGACCCATTTACACTTACACATGCTTCAAAAAGATGATGTAGCTCTTGGCTAGCAGCAGAATAGCAACATCTGCACTTACAGAAATTATATTTCCAGCACCTAGCAGTGTCTTATTTAATCGTTCACAATCCCCTGGCTGAGAAACGTTACTCTACATTAGGGCTCTTTAAACTTTGATGGCTTATGGACAACTGTGCTGCCTCACTGCAACGTAAAGGTTGAAGGTATGCTCTCTGATAACCTCAGCCAGTGTGCTGGTGACCTTTTCTGCTCAGGAGATGTGCCTGTGTTGTACCTGTGTTGTACCTGGGTGCCTCATGGCAACAACAGAAACAAACTTTCTGATTCCATTCCCTTGCTGCTCGCTCTCTGCTTATGGAATTCCTTTTCTAATGTATTTTGTGGCTCCCTTGGTGGTACCAGGGGCTGCAGAGCTGTGAATTCAGATTCCCCCGTGGACCCTTGACTGATTCCCTTGTTGCGGTGCTGCTGCCTTGCCAGAAGGGGCTGTTTTCAGGGGGTGAACATAATATCCAAGCCAGCCCTTTGCTGGTCTGGTCTGAAGGAGGCTCAGGTGCAAATTAAAGCTTGCACAGTGAAGGGAAAGTGGGACCTTTGGTCATATCCCTTCTCAATACCACAGGTTCTGCTGTCCCAGGATGTGTGCATGAGTCATTGTCTGGAAATCCAAGTGGCCAGATGTCCGCCAGATACCGCTGCACTCGAGTTGCTAACTCCAGCAAACAGGGGAAGGGGCCACTCCTCCCCGCAGAGCTGGCGGGCAGGTGAGCAGCTCGCACATCCCAGTGGGTACCGGGGCAGGGAGCCAACGCTTGTGGGGCCTGCCCCAGGGGAGGCATCTGCAGGCAGCTGGGTCCATCTCCCCGTACCCCCCGCTATAGGGGAGAAGGGGGGCTTGTTATAACAGCTGCCCTCCGGCTCTTGGGATCCAGCTGTTCTTGGCTGCGGTGGAGCCGTACGAGGGACCCCTGCAGGCCCCCTCTCTGAACAGCTGGGGAAATGCTCCTTGGGGTTTTGCTGGTGCCAAAGACTTTCATTTCTGAACACAGCTGTAATCTTGAGGCCCTCGCTGCTCCCCTCCATTTTCTGGACTGCAATCTCCATGCAAAGCGTAAGCAGACAACATCTGCTTTTCTTGCTGCACTGGGAGTTTCTGGAGGCAGAGCCCTGCCTTGGGCTATGGGTTGTGCAGCGGTTTTGCTACCAAGGTGGTAAACTTCTTAAAGTTCTATTTCCAGTTTTACTCCATGTTGTTTATAAGCCTGATTGCAATACATGATGGGGGTTTTCTAATCTTGTCCAGCTTAGACAATGGCATGTGAGATCTTTATGCAAATCAATAAAGCAACTAGTGCTGAACTTGTTAATCTCTTTAAACAACTGGAAGCCATCGCAAGTTTTGGGAAAGGTCATTGTCTCTGCAGGAAGGAAGCAGTTTTCTGAGGAAAAATGTGTGACCAGATCTAGTTGGTATCTTGTTGGCCAAGGTTAGTGGTCTCTCCTTGCTTGAGATCCACCTCTTTGGGATTATCTGTGACACTGATAGCCAAAGGGTACAACTGAGTGCCATCAGCCTTCATAAGTCAAGCTTTTCTCCCTCTGCTTGGAATGAGGAAACCAGTCAAAGCCCCCAAACTCTACTGTGATGAACAGGGCATCGTGAGAAGCAGCTTGGATTTTTGAGGCACCTCTCTCATCTCTGTGGTTATTCTGTGGGCACATTGCTCAAGTACAACCACCAAGGTGAGGATGGGGCTCCGTAATGCACTAGGAGTGCAGTAGAAAAAGCCCTTTTTGTATCTGGCTTTGGAGGAGCCTTGCTGGAAGGTGAGTCAGGGCAATAGCACTGCAGGAGCTTGTTGTAATTGCCAGAGTTAGGATGTTGGGGTCTGAATAAACCTTTGCTTTTACTTTGCTGGGATAATTCAGGCTTGAAAACTGAAGTGACAGCCAATATTCGGCCTTTTCTGTTTGGCTTGTCTAAGATTGTGTATGTGGCTAAATGCAAGTAAACGCATGCAGTCCCAACTGCTAAGCTTACTATCTGCACAGGCTGATGGTTTGAGTGACTGGAGACCCCATAAATTACCTTTTCTCAGCTCTGAGTGAAAGTGATACGAGTGCTGCAGTCCTTGACAGTAAGAGATGGCTCCATTTCTGGTTGGACAAGTTTGATTGGTCGCTAATTTACTCTCCCTCCTCTCATAATTCAGCACAGCTCTCTTGATGCGCTCTGCCAGCTCTCACCAATTTGCTGCTAGGAGGGTTTTCATGCAAGTGAATTGTGAATTCTAGTTAAAACATGTACCGAGCACGCTCCTGCTTGATGACTCTGCTCTTAGATGTCACAGGAAGAGACAGTGTTTTGTATAACTGCAAGAAAAATACCATGTTCTAATTAGTGTAATTTATAGTCCCTTGCAGGCTAAAACAACAGCTGATGAGTCATGAAAGTTCCTCCATCTGACATTTGCTGAAAGAAATGTTATTTTAGCTCCCATGACTTTTTTTGGGGGAGGGAGGAGCAGGGTGGGGAGGGAGCAGTTGGTCTGAAGCATCTCACTCGCTGAAACATCGCTCTGTCTCTTCCTCCCCCCTGTTTGAAAGTGTGGTGTTTTTCAGTGGGAAAGCACTGCTTGTGACCGCGTCTGCTTATCAGTCATGGTGGGCTCTACTTGGATTGGAGCCCTTGAGCCAGCTGTGGCTGCTGAGACTGGGGTTTCTCATAGCTTCAGTGATGTAGATGAGTAGAGGACTTGACAGGAAGGTCTCCCAGCGTGGTGCTGTTGTTTTGTCAATCTATTTCCTGTGGTTGGGTGATGTCTGAGCACAGGATGGGACCCTCAACTCTGTTTTCGTGGGTGGTGTCGCCCAATTACTTGCAACCTCTTTGTGATCCAAGGTTCTGCTCAAACTGGTCTCTGTGAAGAGCTGGGTTAAGGCAGAGTGATTTCCACACTGATTGATTCACCTTGAACTCCTCGCTGGTGACAAGTAAGTTACTTAGGCGAACCTAAATAACCAGCTGAAGAGCTGCTCCTTCTCAAGTGGGGGACAAGTAGAGGTGGAGGAGACTTCCATTTTGTCCTGGACGCTGGCCATGTAGGTCTATCTCTGACCATCAGAGGTCAGCAATGGACTTGGCCAGCAGCTGGGTTGGCTCTGCAGACATGTTCCAAGAGACACCTCCACTTGGTTATAAGAGATACCACATGGACAACACATGTTGAACACAACGGTCCATGCGTGTGTTTGGAGCGGTTAGTGACATAAAGCAAGATCCTTGGAGTAGTCATGTCTGCAGCAAACTGTATGAAAGGCTTTGCCCACAGCAAAGCTAAAGATTTCTTTAATGATCTTTTTCATCCTGATGGCTTTTTTGTTTGGCCACCATGATATATACAGGAATTCTTCAACCTCTTTTGGGAGGAGACAGCGTTGCTCTCTGAGAATAAGTAAAAATGATGGGGAAAAAAGACCTGGTGTGGCTAACTTGCCCTTGTTTGCTGCACTTAAAGTAGAAAATGAGTTTTAGGAAATAACAGTGAAGGGTTCAATCATGTCCAAAGAAGTTTACTTCTTGCAATGGGGGCGGGGAATCCCTTGCATCAATTACTGATATAAATGGCAGAGGACTTCTAGCCCTTTCCTTCTCTACATTCCATGTTCCATCCTTCTGCCTCTCTAATCATACACGCCTCAGCCACTGCAGTGCACCGAGTCAGGGTCTGAATAGTCCAATGAAGAGCAATGGATTTCATTCTTCTTGTTAAGTCTGTACATGTGCTTGCTTTGCCTGCACAACAGGAACAGAAGCACAGATTGCTGAGTCATTAGTTGGTGATATAAGAGCTGGCTATTAGTATTTTATTTTTTCTCTCTGTGCCTACAGGTGACAACTGGGGTGGCTTTCTGCAGCCGACTGTGGTGAATATTTGCCATTGTGAATGGAAATGTTTTCCTTTCTGCTTGTTGCACATTAAGGACTGTCTGAATGAAAAGTCTGTTGTTGATTTCTCAGAAGATCTCCTTGTATGACAATAAAATGCTGTTGTAGCTTTGCAAGGATGGCCCCTGGGTGTCATAGGGCATGGAAGTGGCTGCAAGCTGCTGGATTTATTTATTTTTTGTGACTCCTTTCCCAGACCAAGCACTATGCTGGAGAGATGCCCCCTGCTTCTCTCCTCCCACTTGTCCGTCAAATGACTTATCTGCTCTCTGCAGAGACTCTCTTCTGGCAGCAGCAGCAGTCATGCTAAGCTACAAAAGCATTTCCATATGAAAATCTGCAGCTCTGAAAGCTGTGCATGACACAAGGCAGGGATGGATGCAAGATATGGGAGGGCAGCTGAACAGTGCAAAGAACTGTTGCTAGGTTGTATTTTCAAGCAAGAGAAACAATCTCTAAGTCTTTCTTCTCTGGCCCGATGTATGATGCTGTCAGACACAAAGATGGCTGGGATGGGTAGGCTCCAGGAAGAACATGGCCTGGAGTGGTACACCTCCAGGGAAAAAAGTTAACTGAGGCTCTGGTGCCTCCTGAAATATCTGTCTTGATATATTGTCTCCAGGGATATGTCTGCTGTGGTGTCTATTCTCCTTGAAAGGTTCCTAGTTTAGATTTAGTCATCTGAGCATCTGCCTGGACGTGTCAGTCGCTCCATTTATCCCTTCTGTCACAGATGCAGTGAAGGGAGAGGTCGGTGACATGGAGAGAGGATGGAAATATGGATGGTATTTTTGCCTCTGAGGCAATTCCTTTGTGATCCCATAGGCCACTCTTGACAGATGACAACGCCTTGATAGGATTTAAGTTCTTTATTTTAGAGAGCAAAATCCAAGACTGGTCTTCTGCATCCCACGCCTTTTTCTCCTGAATTAGCGCACAGTCACGTACCAGAGGTGCTGCAGGGCAACATCCGTGAAATCAAACCTTGAGTCTTTATTTTTGGTAGACCTTATTATCCAATTGAAAAGTTAAAATTGTTCAGGGAGTTCTAAGATTCAATCGCTTTCAGCATTCCTGAAGTTGTTACGAAGTGATATTAAGAAAATACCGAAGGTGAGGTTTAGATGTGGCAAGCAAAGATGCCCCGAAGTGGCTGAGGCTTGTTAGGTGCCTTGTCAGCGTGTTCTGGAACACACAGGAAGGATGTTGCATTTCTCACATAAGTGACCATACGAGGCATGTGAAATGCCTGGCTAACTGGAAATTTGCTGCTTGAATTGGAACCTGGCAAATCAATTGCCGGTGGGTAAACGGTGCAGCTTTCCTCAAATGAGGACCCGAGCACAAACATACTTGATGCTCTTAGAAATTGCCTTTTACCACCTGCTATATATCATAATCAGTGTGGTTTGGGGGGGGGGAGAGGAGACATGTCTTCTTTCCTCTGCTCCTTTGTGGTAGGGGAAAATCTTATCTGAAAAGCTTTAAATCTTTTCAGAAAGGTAGCCTGGTAGCCTATAGCATGTGAAAAACACTTTAAGATCCCCCATTAATAAATTGTGATGCTCATACGTGGCCTCGTTCCACAAAGGTTATAATTTATACCTGTGCTCCAGTGGCTCTGCACAGCACAGGGCACAGGGAGCGAGCAGTTCAGTAACCTGTAAGCACAGCTTGGGTTCCCCTCTCAGGATGACAGAAGGCATAACGAGCAAATTCCTTGCCTGGACCATAACTTCCTCCTTTTTAGGAGTGTCAAGATCCTGGCTGACAGAATCTGATTGATAGAGTGGTTGATCAAGTGTCTGGGCAAAGCCTACGCCTTAGGAATTCATGAAGCAAGGTGCATGTCTTTGTCTGGAGCGTCTGTGTGGTCTTACTGGTGAGCACAGCTGTGAGTTAGGACTGGGGAAGAAAGCTGCTAGGTTTTTCAGCCAGAGGGTGGTGACACACTGGAACAGGCTGCCCAAGGAGGTTGTGGATGCCCCATCCCTGGAGACATTCAAGGCCAGGCTGGATGTGACTCTGGGCAGTCTGCTCTGGTGGTTGGTGACCCTGCACGTAGCAGGGGGTTGAAAACTAGATGATCACTGTGGTCTTTTTGAACTCAGGCCATTCTGTGATTCTGTGATTTTCCAGGAAAAACCCCCACGTATCGGTGCAACAGTCAAAGATGGGCTGCTTTTAATCATCCGTTCAGAGCTATTTCTGGAAGAACAATGAATCTCTGTGCCCCAGCCGCTCTCCATCTGCATTCAGATCTCATCTGAAAACTCATCTGTCCTTCCTTTCCTCTCCCTTTCTCTCTGCACTGCCTCCTTTAAGTCTGCCTCTGCTCTCCAAAGCTGTTGTAAGGCCTATGAGGCAATAAGTAAGGTTACACGCATCAACCAGTGGAGCGAGAGCTGACTTATTAAACCCATTTATTTTCTTCACACCTCAAACATCTTCCTAAAGGAAATGATTTAACTTTTTGAGTACAAGGCTTAAGCCAAGTAGTTTTGGATTCATGTTGTGAAGCACTGCAGATGTCAATTAAAGAAAGGTATGGTGCAGCCTTTCTGAGCAGTGTGAGATGCTGCAGGCGGTATCTGCTGTGGGGGGGATTGCTGTCTGGGTAAAACTTGAGAGGAGTTTTTGGTTTGCTACATAGATGTAAAAAAGATCATGGAGGAGAATAACATTTTTTGCCTGTGTCTCCTTCAGTGATGCTCCTCATCCTTATAGAATCCCATCCTGATAGAATTTAGGCTCTTAGGCTAGATGTTAGGGTGAAATTCTTTATTCAGATGGTGTATTCAGATGGTGGTGAGGCACTGGCATGGACTGCTCAGAGAACTGGAGGTGCTCAAGGTCAGGATGGATGGGGCCCTGGGCAGCCTAAGCTGGTGGGGGCACACAGCCTATGGCAGAGGCTTGGAGCTAGGTGATCCTTAAGGTCCCTTCCAGCCCCAGCCATTCAGTGATTCTTTGAGAGAGAGTGACTGAAGTGTAGGTATGAGATGCTGGTGCGCTTAAAATCTCTTAATGCATTAAACATTGCCTTAGATGTTCTCTTTGCTGTTCCGGTCACCCACCAAACTGCTAACAGTGATCAGCTTCCCTGCTGGGTTAAAGTATCAATCTCTGCTCTTCAGTCAGTTTGCTTCTGTTCGAGTATTTCCAATTTTTTACTGGGATATTGTTGTCATGTAGATTTCTTTGTCCTGTCAAAATACCCAGCCACATGCTATTATTTTCCTCAGGTAAACTGTCACTGCTTTCCTTTCCTGGGCCAGTGTGTGTCAGGCAACAGCCTGACAGCCTCCTCTCTTGATAAATGATGCAAGTCCAAAGGGCAGCAGCTCAGTGGTTCTGTGCACGTGTGCTGGCCAAGGGAGCTCAGGCATTCTTCTTGCTGTGGGAAGTTTACCCTAAAGGTCACAAGAAGATTCATCACGCATAATTTTTTCCCAAAGACAGTGCTGAGAAGTGCTACGTGCCAAGAATGGATGGTGGTGGAAATAAGGAGTAGCAGTTTACAGGAGGCTGTAAGCTTAGGTAAAGAGTAATTACCTGCAGTGGTCCAAAATCCTTTCTGGGGAAGTGAGCAAAGGCTTGGAAGACTGTCAACTGCAAATCAAAGTACCGTGCCTTACTAGATAAGTGGAAAAGCATTTCCTAGGCTGCAACATATATCCATTGGTTTGCTTTTGTGCTAGCACTGCATGCCTGAAGGCTTCACGCATTCAGGGCTTTGGTGCTGGGGTGTTCCTCTGTGAGCCTCAGTGGCAAAGAACAGATCCTGATTTCCCCCTCTGTTCCCCTGCACCGCCTCTCTCCATTCCAAAGGAAGGCTTTCTTCTGTAACACAGATCAGCTATGAGCTGAATAACTGTGATCAGCTAGAATAACTGACTCGACTCTGCATTTAAACACAAAAGCTTGAGAACCCAAAAATCCCTTAACAAAAAAAAAAAAGCAGTCTGTCCTGTCTTTATTGTTTGTAAGTAGAATCAGCAGCATTGCTATAGGTCATGCCATTTCCCTGCTGCTGTTAGCTTGCAGTAACATTCTACTCCAGTCCTCCTGATGCACTGTAAATAAGATCTTTCATTTTTCCCCTTCAGCATTTACTTTATCCTCTGGTTGCATCCACAGACCTTAGGATGTGCTGCATGTGGAGGAGGGAAAAAAAAAAAAAAGCAGCAGAGTTAATTTCCTGGTATCTGTTCTGAGCAGGATTGCTGTTAATTGCCATGCCTGTCTTCTCCAGGCTGCAAGAAAATGCTACTGGAAAATAACTCAGAGGGTGTTTCTGTATTTTTGCTGACAAATTGCAAAGGTTCAGATTTTGGCCTCTCTGTGCAGTCTTATGAACTGTAGTCTGGTGCTTCAAGTTGCTGGATATCAGGAGAAACTTCTCAGAAAGAGTGGTGCTGCATTGGCACAGGCTGCCCTGGGAGGTGGCAGAGTTATTGTTCCTGGAGGTGGTCAAGAGCTGTGGGAATGTGGAACTGAGGGATGTGGTTCAGTGGGCAGCATTGGTTGTAGGTGGATGGTAGGACTAGAAGATCCTAGAGGACTTTTCCACCTTTAATAATTTCTATGAAAAAAAAACTTGTGTTCATTGCCTGAATGGAATGATGCAATGTGAGGCTTCTGCCCATCTTGTGCAACTGGTGAAACAGTTATGTCTGGTTATTCTGGGATGTGACACTGAAAAGCTGTCTAGTGTCTGATGCAGATCCTCAGGTTTGGTAAGGTCGGGTTGTTTTAAAGATGGGATGAACCTCAGAGAATTGGGTTTAGTTGGGCTAAGAGCAGATGTGCCTGCCATATAACCTGAAATTGGCAATAAATATTCCCTTTTCATTATGTTGCTTCAGTGAACACAGTGCTGCTAACGATGCTTCGCTTTAATACCAACGTTAGTGCTCTGACCTGCCTCAGGCTTTAGAAATGATTGACTGGTTATTGTCCAGGAAGTGAGTAGCCTTGTCGTGTCCCTCTTTGGGAAGGGACAGACAAATATTGAGGCTGTGCACTTAATAACTTGCACTTGTGTCATTTTCCCTGGAGATGTATGAGCAATATATTTCTTGATTCTAAGGTAACAGTTCAAATGAAACTTTGATGCCCTGAAGAACACCTGCAAAAGGCAGAGCAAGAATTTACTCATCTTAATGCAGAGCCCTTGTTTGAGCTGAGATACAAAATGTGGACTGGAATGTGATGTTTCTTTGAACCCATGTGCAGCTGAAATCAAAGAAATAGGTCAAAAGAGCTGAGAACAGCTTGGCTACCAATTTGAACATGGTGCTTTCAAAACTGCTGGAACACAGAGCAAGCAAGGATAACTGCAGGGATGGCTTTTGGTTTTGTTAGATAAACTGGAGCCTTTAGAGTTTTATTGTACTCAGAATGAGCGAGAAGAATGGAGCTATGATTTCTTTTAAAATCTATCTTGCTGTGGTACTTCATGAGTGTTTGATTTAATGTTCACGGCAATGGGGACTCTACTGCTTCAAAGACAAATAGGCATCTCCATCCTGGCCTCTGGCCTTGTCCTCCCCCAACTTCTCCACACGCATTTTGTCCAAATGTAGTCTCATTTCTTTACTCACCCACTGTGGGACACATTTGAGATCTGAAGATTGGGTATTAGGAAAGAATTCTGAGTGTTGAGGCATTGGCACAGGCTGCCCAGGGAGGTGCTGGAGTCACCATACTGAGAGATGCTCGAGAACTGTAGAGATGTGGCACTGAAGGATGTGGTCAGTGGGTGTGGTGGGGGTTGGCTGGGGTTGGACTAGAGGATCTTAGTGGTCTTTTCCAACCTTAATGATTCTATGATCAAGAAAGAAAATGATTCCTGAAGAAAATATTTGAAGCTTTTGTAGATCGTTTTTCTACGCCTTGTCAGAAATGCATCCACGGAGAGCATATCGCTTTATTTTACTTGAGATTAATGTGTGATGTATTGATAGGAACCTAGACATTTAATAAAAATATTGAGTATTTTTGGAAAGTATTTTGAACTTGGAAAAGGACAGTGGCTACTCCTGTCAGTTCCCCTTCATGTACGTTTCAGGAAAAAAGTCAGGGCACACTTGATGCATGATGGCGTTTTATTTATTTTTCATGCAACAGTGATCACAGTGGAGCAGCTGATCACAACATAAATAACAGGGTAGACTACTGAAATAATAGGAGGAATAGAGGTGTCAGAAGTTCTGAAGATTAAGGGGAACCGTGAGGATGAAATCCATGCCATGAGAACAGTGTCACAGCTGGAGGGTACCAGGGGTCCTGGTTACCAGCAGTGGTGCTGCATTGGAGACATAGTTGGATACATTTTCTTATAGGAAGGAAAAAATAAAAGGATAAACAGGCTAGAAAGGAACCACACAGTAGATTGGTTTGATCCTTGACAAACAACACAGGAGCTTTTGTGACTGAATGGACTGTTTAGGAGTGGAAGGATTTGGACAGCATCTTCTGTGGTGTTTTTGTACCTTGTGGGCACCTGTGGCTGCACATCTTGGTTGTTGGAGCCATTCCTGAATCTCTGGATGAGGACAGACGTCCATATGATGGTAGGGTAGGTTTAAAAGAGGAGGGTTTTATGGTGGTTATTTTTATGGTGGCTGTTTGTCATACAGTGCGTTGTCTTTTGGGGTCTAATGCTTTTCTACAGCATGAGTAGTTTTCCTTTCTTCTTCCATCTGAATGTTTACACTTGATGGAGTTTGTTTCTGAAAGGAGTTTCTAAACAAGATAATATCTTGGTGGGAAAATGGTGACTTGGTGGGTTAATCTCTACTTTTCCTGCATCGAGGCTGCTTTTCTAATTAAAAATGCTGGCTGGCACTTTGTATTATCAGGAGAACACTAGAAGCCTGGGTGGTGCTGATGGGTTGCAGACAGGATTTCTCCCAAGCTCTGGGAGCGACTGCGCTGCACGATGGAGAAATGTGCTGGAAACCCTATCGTGGCCCGGCAGGCGGATGGAGATGTTCAGCCATTTACCAGCCCGTGTGAGCAAACTGATACCATTTCCCAGGAGCTGGATCCTAATTACGCTTTTCTGCTCGGGGATTATGTGAACTTTTATTAAGAGGTTGGTAAGGAGAGAAGTGGCTTAGTACTGCAGTTCAGGAAAGGGAAAGGCTTTGCTGCCAAGCAACATGGCCTCCTTCCTGGTGCCATGCAAAGGCAGATGGCACCGCAGAAAAGCAGTTGTTTCCTTTTCATTGAGGGAACGGGCAGTTTTGGCTCTGTTAATTGTTCTTGTTTTCTCTGACGTGTTGTTTCTTTGAAGCAGTGCTTTTATTTACAGAGGTGAGTCTGGCAAACTGTTCTTAGTTCTGGTGTTTGGTGGCATTGCTGTCACTACTTTTTTTTTTTTTTGGTGAGGATAGAAATGGCACGTGGATCTTTGTGACTAGCATTTACAGCATGGTGATGTTACATCTTCCAAGGAGAGGTTCTGGGATGCCCCTGACGAAACAACTTAAATCCTGTAGTGATTTTACTGAAGTCTCTTCAGCCTGGAAAACAACACGTTTCAATCCGATTGCAAGACTTCCCACTTAAGTTGGAAGCCTTTCCATGCTCACTGTATATTCAGATGACTATTAAAACTTGATTAAGTCTATTGCTGCTATCAGCAATTGGGGCTCTGACCATCAATGGTCTGTCAATATTTTTCTTGCCATTCTGCACTAGTTTAGTGCAGATCAGCTCTTGGTAATCATGAGTTTTCAGTAAGCAAATGCTGATTGCAGCATATGAGCAAAAATGAGCTCAGCTGTTGAACAAAAATAATTTCGTGGTTTCCTCTATATCCCATTTTATGAGATGCAGAAGAGGTGGCTGAGGATTGAATGATGTGATAAACTTACGTCTATGAATAGTACATATCCCTTCTAAAAGGGAGGCATAATGTTACTGCAGTACCATAAAATGCTCTACCAAGGACATCACTGCATTTTTTTAAATGGGATAATATGGGAGCTGCTGCCTCTGCTTCCTCTTTGAGATGTTTTTAGTCTAAATGTTTTAGCAGCGTGGTGCCTCTGTAGGAATGAGGACACTAAATCCTCAGCAGGCCCCTGGGAATGCTCTGTACAGCTCATCTTTACCCTCCTTCATACGCTTTCCTCAGAGCAGAGCACATCTGGAGGAGCTTTTTGGATAACACCACGGGGCTTGGAAAGGAGAATTTCACAAAGAACTAGTCTCTGGATGGATGCTGGAAGGGAGTAGGGAGGGGATTTCTCTCCAGCATCCTTTGTGCAATAACCATGGATGCCAGGGGAATATGTTGAGGAAGCAATCACAAAGGCTTGCGTACTCTGTAAATAGCATCTCCTTTAGCCAGTGTTGGAGAAAGGATATTGGGCTAAATGAACCACTGATCTAATCACTGAGTCTTGTGCTCTTCAAGCAGTCATCTGTCCTTCCCGGAGTATAAATCAGAGTCCTGGAAAGTAATTATTGCTCTGAAAAGGTTGGATGTGCCCTCTGTGTCTATCTGGTATCCCAATACAACTGCATCTCCAGCTGAGACCCTGGCAGACCTTGCAGCCAGATGCAATATTGGCTGAACTGGAAGAGAGCCTCTCAAGTCAATCCAGCTTGTATTCTGCTCTGTCTCACCTTTTTGGCATAATCTTTTCATTTATTCATCCTCCTTATTGTGATCGAGTTACCTATAGGTCTTATAACTTTCATAATTCACACTGACGCCTGGTACCCAAATGGTTAAATGCATTTGGCTTTGCTGTCCTCCTCAGTCCCTGTAGATTGTGTTGCAAGAATTGAATGAAATTGATAGAGCTAACATTACAGCGAGCAAAACCCCCTGAAGAAAGAGTAGATGGGTGGATAGAGAGAATGACCCCAAAGAAAACAGCTGTCAAGGGCAGCTATTGGTTTATCTTTCATGGAAAGAGAGACGTAATGAATTCTAAATTAAGAGAAACTAGAGGCAAGGCTGTTTATCAGCTCTCTGCTGCAGCATAAACAGGCACTTTAGAAGTATCGACTGCAGTCTCACTTAATGTACCAGGTACATTTCCTCAGTGCCTGGGAACACCACGCGGCCATCAAGTTGGACGAAAGCTGTGATGTCTAAAATACATTAGGTCGGGGGAAGAGCTGTTCTGCATATTGGTCTCTTTTCAAAGGGTCTTTGACCAGAGACCACTTCTGATTCTGACTAAAAGAGCAGTACGTGCACTGGGAGTCCAAATAGCCTTTTGCTTAAGAAAGCCGTAAGTTGCAAAAGTAGGAAAAGTCCACAGGAAAAACACTGTGTAAGGGTCTCTTTGCAATTGGTGGAGATGTTGAGAACAAAACAGCCCCTGAGTTCAATATACTACAAGAAATGTCAAAGAAAATATTATCCCATCATCTTATCTGTATACATCATGAGAATAATTGCCTCTTTGTGACCCCACTGATCAGGCTCGAGCAGTGTATTTATCAACTGACCATGTGGGGTGGTAAGCCATCTGACAGCTGACTCCAAATAAGATAATAAGACTGACTGATGGGTTGTTCTTGCTATTCCCGGCTTCACGTTCCACTCCCCCAGCTCCATAGCCTGGCTCTGAGATGTAGCCTGAAATGTTTTGTCAACCTAAAGAGGATTTTGTGCTGGTTAAGTTTACCTCTAACTTAGAGGAATCTACAAAGTCTCATAACCTAACCAAATAGCCTGTTGATTTTTCGGCTTCTCCGTACCACCATTATTTAGCTGCAGCTTTTTGCAGGGAGGTGAGTTCTAAATACTGAGCCACAAAGTCAAAGACAGCACAGTTGAGTCCTTCACTCCTTCATCAGCACCGCTTTCCCTTAGCTGAAGCGTTTGAAGATGGATTTGTCTCGATGTGTCGGCTTAATGTGGTCAAAATCCAGATGCCAAGGATGAATGTAACTCATCACGTTATCTCCTCATGGAAGCAATCCTCACCATCCTCTGAGGTGCACTGACTCTTATCCATTCTCAGCCACATGCTCTTTTGTCACTTTTGCTCATTTTCATGTCTTTAATTAAAAGAAAAGGCCTTCCCAATGGAAGATTAATTAGGACAAATGTGTTGCCATTAATATCTGCCATGCTTGGAAGGAGATGATTCACCCTGTGATTAAAGCCAAACGGAATCTGGAATCTGAGGAGTAATTAGCCCTCAGCGGCTCGTAAGTCTGAAGAAAGCACTATTTATCAGTGGTGGTGCTAATGCAATTACTTCTCCACTGCAGCCTCCTGGACTGATAAATCATAGCCTGAGCATTTGGAGGAGCTATCAATTCGGGATTATGCTTCTCTGAGTCTACAGAGAGAAAAAGAGGGGAAACAAAGGGGCAATCAGCTTCTCAATGTCTTTAATTGTAACAAAACTATGGAGGCTGATGAAATCTGAGCACCTCTTCTGAATCCATTTTCTCACTTGCACAGGAAACTGAGAGTTAGTGGTCATTGCAGCTGATCAGAATTATGGCTTCATTTTTGGGAGGGAGGTCAGGGCAGTCAGTGGAACTGAATCTAAGAAGTTTTTGTTTAGGAAAAAAATGGGCTGGATGGCTAAACTTCTAAAGCTGAATCTCTAGCCTGTGCTTAGAGCATCTTTTGCTTTTCTTCTGGATTTGTTTAGGGGCGGTCGGTAAGCAGTGTGTTAAAAGGTAATGTTTTTTCACATGCAGCTCCTGTCTGCTGTGTCATTGAGTTTTCAGGAACCGTTTGGCAAATGTGGAGCACTTTTATCGTGGCATTTGGAAGGGGTATCTGAACATTAATCTACAACAGAATATTCTCCTCTCTCATATGCACGTGTATGTCCAGCACTTCAATTGTAGAGTTAAGTGGAAGAAGGAAAGTGAAATAATGTCTGCTTCATTTTGAAAAGCCAGGTGCATCCTTGATGTTATTCTTCTCTTGAATAGGAGTGTGCCTTTCTGCATAAGGGATTTGTCCTCGAGACTTCAAATTTCCCACCTCTCTAATAAAACAAAAAAGCTGATGAAACAAAAGATCCTGCAAGCAACCCCTGTCTCTTCATCCTGGTTCTTCAGAAGTGCTCCTTTCCAAGTCTGAATTGCACAGCACTGTACTGCGTGGTAATTCAGCCCCATCAGAGATCTTAGAGTGCTTCCAGTTGATGCCGTGACACTTGGGGCCATGCACCTTTCATTAACACTGTATTCCTCAATCCCTTCCATTTCCTGTAATACATAATGTGGAATAGACTAGCCAATAAAATGTCTGGAGGATATGGATGGGAATATGATATGCTAGGAACCGATCACTGGCCTGAACCATAGGGAAATGTCTTGGCCTCCTGCGCTGGTTATACATGGTATGTTTAAACTTGTCTCCTTATTCCTGAATGGAGCCCAAATAAACAAGCATAGCTGAGGGAAGTACAGATTGAACTAGATGAAGTCTTCCTTCTCACAGCTGTGACTGGCTGAGTTGTTATGGGATTATTCTGTTTTATGCAGAAATCTGTGTCAAGACCTGACCTGTCTCCTGCACCAGCTGAAACAGTGCCCCTGCTTTAAAGGTGCTATTGTAGAAAAGTCCTCTTGAGCTGAAATAGGATGGAAGACCTTCTCAGTGTTCTCTGTTATCCACCTTCAAAGCTACTTTGCATAGTATTGCACAGCCACTGTGCTTGGGCCAGAGGTGGTGGTAGGGTTAAACGTGGAGTGGTAGTATAAAAATGGATCTTCTTCAGATTCCAGGCAGGTCTTCATCTAGGAAGACAGCAAATGAGCACGTTTGGGATGTTTTTGTGGCAGGCGTTAATTAAGGTTTTAAAGCAGATGGGTAAACAAGCTGAAATTTCTTGAAGGAAGAGATAACAGCTGCGAATATCATTTTGTGTTGTGCTTGTTGACATGTTGGCTGACTGTGGTCGTGTCATGGTGGGACGGCTCCAGCATCAATGGAAGAATACTGATTTTTTTGGAAGCTTGAAGAGAAAAATCTAATGTTCCCCTTGGCTACTGGGAACAATTCGAATCACCTTTTGGTCCTCTAATAAAACAAACAAAAAAGAACAACACTAACAAAAAAACTCCTGACATGATTTTCTTAGGTGGCTTCTTCAGCAAGTGTCTCTGGCCCAGCCAGTGAACTGTAGATGTCGTTTTCTGTACTTTGGCTTTCAAACATTTTGATTCTTCTTATTTCTACAGTGTAAATACAGAGCAGTTCTGGTTACTGGAGTACAGTTTACCTTCCTAGGTATAGATCTCAGACTTTTGAGCTGGTATATTGTTCCATAAACAACATGTTAAATAGAAAATTCTTCAACAGATGCCTATGAAGGGCAGTGGGATGAAGTCCTGAACTCAGGAGGAAAAAGTATTTGGAAAAATGCCTGCGTCCCAAGTGTCATGATAACAATCAGTTACGGTGGCAATAAGGCAGTCCCAGTATCTGTTGGTTTTATATAGTAGAAAATTAGCTTCGGGGGAAGAAAGAGAATGAGAGGTGGGATGAACTGTCCCATTGCCTCTTCTGTGTAATATACTTCTTTGGGTAAGCGTGAGTACATCAATTCCCTTTCTAGAAGGTCAGTAGTGGGAGCTATTGGGTTTCCAGGGATGTGGATTTCCAGAGACATTTCAAGTGTAATTGCTTGACTAGTTCTGGTTGGCCACAAGGTTGAGTTTGTAGAAAGGTTGCGGGAAAAAAAAATAGAAAAAATTAAAAAAAAAATGGTTGAGACAAGTAAGAATTGACTCAATAAAGGGGGGATTTTTTTTCCTGTATGTTTGAGGAGCTTCTGATTCCTGGTGCTTTTCTTTGAGGATCAGCAGGACAAAGGGAGAGATTAGTAGGATTGCTCCCTGCTATGGATGCTGCTTGCATAAATTCAGCCTGCAACCCATCCTGAGAGCTCTACATGAGGAGGTGCTGGGGGTGAAAAGGACTCCAGCCAGCCCTTAGTATGATCTGCTGGTTGCTCATCTATATTCTGTGGTCTGAGCCAGTGTTAAAGCCCTTGCTGACTTTGCAGTGGTAAATAATACTAACGAGCTGAAATGTCGATACCTCATAAAGCTTGGGCATGTTTCAGTAATGCACGATGGGAAGTGCAAGTGAGACTGGCTTTAGATGTAATCTGGATGCTCAAACATCTTCCATAAAGGCTGGATTTTTTTCTCCCTAGACCCTCTCTGTCAACTGGAATGGCTGAAAAGATTCAGACAAAAAGACAACAAAGTCACTCTCCGCCTCTTCATTCCTAGCTGCAATGCTGGCTTAAGTGTCAGGGGGCTCAGGCTTTAACCAATGCCACTTATTTCCCACGTGTTTGGCAAAACATCCAAAGATTTCAGTTGAAGAGGTGCTGATAAAGAAGTCTAGTCCTGAAAACAGCTGAGGTACGTGGCTGCAGAAATTCCAATGGCTTCCAATGACATGTTGTAGCTTTCTGAGTATCAGGTTGACTGCTGGCCTTGGTCAGTGGCTCTGCCTAATGTTTCCATACACAGACCAATAATTCTAGAATACTCCATATCATGGAACTGTTTGAATCAAAGGGACCACTGAAGGCCATGTAGTCCATCTCCTCTGCAATGAACAGGGATGCCTACAGCTAGCAGGTGCTCAGAGCCCCATGCAGCCTGTCCTTGGGAGTCTCCAGGGATGGAGATGTTATCATTGGCTGGAGTGTGTCAGTATTCTAGTGTTCTGTGTTTAAATCCTTACTACTAATGATTGAAGTGTAGTTCTCCTGCAAATAACTTCCAGGGAGTAGGAATAATTGGGCTGTTCTGTTCACTTCCAGTGGTGTTCTTATGTTCTCTGAAAACCTCAGTTGGCGCTCTGCTTTTGCTGATTTCTGACATACCACCTGTTTTGTCAAATTCTGGCTGAGGTTGTGCCTGGAAGCATTAAAACAGCGTTTAACAGATCTACCTGAGCAGTCTGAGAAAGTGGGGGAGAACTTCCTCTTTGGAGATTTGAAGCCCTTTCCTGGAGCTGCAGGACAGTTTTCATCACTGCAGTTAGCTTCCTTTTGCTTCCCTCTCTATCAGTCTGGAGTTGATTCATCACTAAGGAGTTTCTTTTGTGTTTTCTTCACACCTGTAAAAACAATCATATTCACCACTTTTTTTCCCCCTAAACATGCTTATTTTCCCAGTTTTGTGAAGGGAGTTTGAAATGTTACAGTCTGTTTTCTTACACTCCATCTTCATGCCAAGAGCACGAAGTGTGCGAATGTGGGTTTGTAGGTTGAAGGCTGGCTGCAGAACTGGCTTGCATGCAGCTCCCCTGGCTTGGTGCAATAACTGCATGAGCTCTGTGTGCTTGCACTACTGAGCTACACAAACCTAGCTTTTGTGAAATGGGAACCTTTAAAGAGAAAAACACCCACGGAAGCAAATATTTATACAACTAGCTAACCTTGTTCTATTGTCCTCAAGGGAAGTTGGAGGGAATTGTTTGTTACTCCTCCCATCCCTGCAGCACAACATGTAGTAGTATCTGTTTGGAGAAGGCTTTGAGCAGGTAGGTGTGCATGTGTTGTGTTGGTTGGTGTCAGTGACATCAGTCCCGTGCCAGTAACACTTGTGACTGGTTGCCTTGGGTAGAAATGACTTTTCATGTTCCCATCTGTGGAAGTCCTTTTGGGCTTTCAAGGTGCCTGCTGTAGGTTGGCTGCTCTGTGGGCAACCAGAGGTACTCATTAGTGTATTTTCCTCGTCTGCTGAGGGTTTCACTTCTTCATGCTAAGATACCACGGTGCAGGAGTAAATGTACTGCATGTGGCCATGCCGTGCAGGAGCTTCAAGGCAGTTGCAACCAAAAGTGCTTTGTGTGAAGCTTGCAGGTTGTGGTGGCTTCCTTGCAATTCTCTGAAACTTGCAGAGCAATTCTGATCTTACAAACAGGAGTAGGGCCCTTCCTGAAGAGTCGGTACGCAGGGCATAGAGCCTCATGCTCTCTTTCTTCCCCCCTTTGTGGGCACTCTCAGTTCAGTAGGGCTTTTCAGCGTCAAGCAACAGCTCTGAAGCTGCAGTGAGAATAACTGTGTGTACTGTTCAGCCTGACAAGAGCCCCATTAGAATCCTCTGCTCACTCATTAATAGCAGATGCCCATGATGCTTGGCTTGCTTTCAGGAGGAAGCCAGCCATCAACACTCAGCAGCTCTGTAAATACTGCCAGTGCTGCAGATGCCTTCCAACAGCATCCAACTTGCCATATTGGGGGCTTTGAGCTCAGAAGCCTGTTGCTGTTTTCTCTCTGAGCACGATCTGGTTGCCTTCATTGTCAACCCTGCATAAATAGATTAGCAACTGCCCTTTTAGCAGGAGGGAACAAGGCAGATGGTTTGGAGAGGCTGTGATATGAGTGGACTAAAAAGCTCAGGTCTGAAGGATCAGTGCAAATATCAGCATTCCCTCCTGTTCAGATGAATAGCTTGGACAGTGTTTCACTGGTTGGCCTATTTAATCTTTTTCCTGTGCTGTTGTAAAATAGAGAAATGTGAATTTCCTGCTCAGTGCTTTACTCTTTGTGCAGATGAGAATCAGAAAAATGTCCTTTTAGGGTCTATTATCATTAGTTTTAAATTTGGCATATTTGCAAGTGTAGGGAAGAGGATATTATTTCCATCCAAATGTCATTCTGTTTCCACAGCCATTGGAATTTGTATTCGCTATTACACTTGAAGATAAATGCTCTGTATTAATGGAGAACACAGGAGGAATTAACGGTACTATCTTGCCCATTGCAGAACAAATTGAATGCACCTGCTCCCACCCTTATATCTTTGTAGGGTGATCTCTGCTCCTTTTGTGCACAGATCTCTCTCTTCCCATGAAGTGGAGTAATTGTCCCAGCGATTTGTGCATCATCATAGGATTTTCCAGGTCCACACTAAGAGGTGGAGGTAAGAAAATCAGGAGTGGAGGATGAGAAGGACAGGGATGGGCACGTTGTTCCTTTCCTGGCCAAAGGAAAATGCCTTGGTGGCTGTGCAGGACTTGGGTCACCTCTAAGTGCATCAGTTTTGGTAGATCAACGTGGAGGCAGCCCACAGCGTGCCTTGGTGGTCACTTGGGAAATGTGGGCCTAAGGAATAAACTGAATGAATCAGGAAATACCAAGTGCACCTGTAACGCATAGGGGATTTGTTTTCCATCTTTCACTCTTAGCCCATATTACCACGTATGGAAATAATCACATATGTCATTCACCAGCCCCCTCTGATCTAGTAAATGCATCTTTCTAACAAATTCCCTAGCACCATGCCTGCTGGCTGTGAATTCCTTCCTACCTGCCCTCTCTGTTATAGCCTACTGTGGCCATTACTCTTGCTCTGGGAGCTGCGAAGACTCAAAATGCTGTTTGTCCAAGCAGTGCTCAACTGCCTGCTAGGAACCCAGCACAGCAGGAGAAATAAATTCTGACCTTAGACAGAATGAATCAAAGTGAACATTGAGGGCTCTGGTCTTCTTGTTCTGTTTCGTCTCCTGGCCCGTGGGTTTTAATTGCAGTTTGGTCTGGTGGCTTTGCCTGAGGCCTGGGATACGAAAGCTTTCTATCTCTATATGGCTCCAGCAGAAACAGGAGTTTATTATTTTCTACACCTCACTGGGAAAAAAAACGCAAGCGAGGCATCTCAAGGAGTTTACATTTCAATGTTTGGCTGATCTTATTCTGGCTGGGAAAGGGAAAACTAAAAATCACAAGCGGGAATCATACAGGTTGGGAGAATTTTAAAACTCAGGTTTGCCAATGTTGACTGTTTGCCAGAACTCACACCTGGGTACGTTGTGAAAAACACTACAGAGTCTGCCTGCTTAAGGATCTGTAGATAATAGTACTGCACTGAAGAGATGTATTCATTTACACCGTCCTAAAATATGTTCTTTTATTAAGCTGTAGCACTGTAGTCACCCATCTAAATATTAAGCACGGCACTGGGAGCTGTATATAACTCTATCTTTCTTTATCCACTTAGTTGGTGATTTTTCCTTGTGTGGATGTTTGGATCACAAATGTGCGGCAGGAGAAGTCCATTTGTTTTGCATCCATGCTGTAATGTGTAAAGCCCTGGGGTGAGCAGGACTTCTTGGCTTTCTCACGATGCAGGGAAAAGGCAGCGAGAGACCCTTAACTAGGTTTTCTGTTCCTGGGAAGTTAAGGATGGTTCACTTACAGGTCAAAGCCAATTCTGTGAAAAGTTCTGATGTTACAAGGAGGAAATATACATTAGCTCATTTCTCTTGTAGGTATGACTATTTTTTCCCCTTCATCTTTTTTTCAGCGAGTAGTTTGGGGAAATCTGTCAGTATAATTAATGATACCTGATTTATGTTATTCAATTATGTCTGTCTTGCTATGAAAGATGACTGTATTGTGCACGCTATAAACTTAACTTTCATATAAGGCTTCCAAACCGTGCTCGCTAGAGTCAGACAAAAGAGTGCTACACTTTAATTGCCTGTGCTTGACAAACAGCAGAACTGCTCAGGAAGGAGCTGGGGTGAATGGCATGGGAAGAATAGGAGATGAAAGGAAAGACAAAGAGAGGTTACAAAGCAGACTAAAAAGGCAATTCTCCTGTCCTTGCCCTCTTTAATGATGCTTTTCATGTGGCCAGTAGTCTGCGGGATGTCCAAGGACTGAGTGTCAAGTGGATCTTCTTGTTCTTTTCGATAATGGGATCCGTTAGGGCAGGTTTAAAGCATGGTAGGAAGGAGGTAGGAAGTTGGCAGAGCTTCTGTTGCCCTCCTGAAGGCTGCCAACCAAGAATATTTCTGTGTAGCTAAACATATCTCGATTACAATTATTTTTAAAAGAAAAAGGATGCCGCAACTCATTTGGCACTTGGCTCTGACCATGTCTTTTCTCATCTGCAACTATTCAGAGAAGTACTTAAGATAGACTTGTGAGATGTGTAGTCTTTGCAAATTGTAGCATGAATCTAATTTCAAGTGACATTTGGCAGATCAAATAAGCGTTCACTTGGAAATCCTTCATCTTCCATACGCGTAGAAGAAGAGCTTGTGCTCCAGTCACAAAGCAGAGATGATGCTGTGCCACAGACTGCAATGATGGGATGGGTTCTCTGAGTTTTGCAGCTAGCTGTTGGGAGCTCTAGCCACCCTCCATACTGGCTGATGTCTCTGTATCCATGGGGAAGCATCACTCAGATGTGTCTGCAGGCGCTGTGTCAGGTCAGGGAGGTGATGGAAATGAGAGTCCTTGGAATAAATAGAAAAGGAGAAAGCCAGATGCAATTTCAGAGCCATGGTGAATGCTATGGAAGGAAATGTCCTTCTGGTACTGTAAAAACGGCAGAAGAAATCTTACCCCAACAGGGAGAATGACTTTATAATGGGCTGTCAGAAGGGAAATTGTGTGCTCCTGAAGCTTGGTTACTACATGCTGTGTCTTAGCGACTTCTCTTTCCTGCACTAAAGGTCATTTGTGCGAGTCCTGGTCTCCAGTCCTTTTCCTCCAGGCAGCCTCAAGAGTTTGGCCTTCCCAGAGGGGTGTCCAGGCTCACTGTGTGTGAAAAGGGAGAGGTCAGTGTTCCCTGTTCTCACTGGGACATGCTGAGCTCTTGTTCAGTAGCACTGCCTTAGAAGCTGGATTCTTCTTGATCAGAGGTGACGTCAAGCATGCTTTGCTAGGAAGCTGGCCCACATACCCTAAGATTGCTGTCCTGGAGATGGATAACTGCTTATTAAGAATCTCAGCTAACATACAGCATTTGATTTCCAGTGAGATTTCAATTTCTCTACCATTTTGACAGCTGGGTTGACATAACATGGAGGAGTCAACTGACTTGAAGGCCACAAGGGAGGGGTTGAGCAGTCAGGAAAATCCTGACTTGTGTTTTATGCCTGTAAGCATTGTTGATAGCAAAATCTAATTGTGCTACTGCTGCCTTAAGTGGTCAGCAGTACCAAGTGTCAGCAACTACTTAAGGTTAATCAAAGAAGCAGGATAGAAGAAATGACTTCTTAAACACCAAGGAAGAGAGCTGTTTGTGTCTTTGCTTTTCCCTGCTGTGTTGGTGAAGAGATGTGGCTGAGAGGTGCCAGCAGTGGTGCAGGTACAGAGGCTCTCCAATCCGTTCCCTTAACATCCCACCCTCTCTGTTCCATTTTCCAGCCCAGTTCTGTAGCCAGGTCTGTGCCTCTGGAAGCCCTTTCCAAGCCTCTGGGCAAATTTTTTATGGGCTGTTGTATTTTTGCAGGCTGTATGTGCTGGTGGAGCTCTTGGCCAGTAGGAGATGAAGCCTACCCAATATATCTTGAACTTTCAGCTATAATCCTGCACCTCCCTTTTGGCAGCGCTTTTTACAAGACTTTTTCTTTTGCCTAGCCTTATTCCTCCTGAAACCTCCTTCTCCCACTAACACCTTGGGCTGGCCGGGATCCTGAAGTTTCTCTCTTCCAAAGGAAGGATCTGGCAGGAGGAGAGCTTGTCCCTGGGAGCCAACTTGGTGGCGGTTTCAGCCATTAGGAGAGCCCTAAATTAAGAAATTTTTCTTGGCGTTTAGGCCAGGATTTCATAATTTTCTGCTTTTATTAGTTTGTTTGTACTTCCTTAGCCCCTGGATGATAGATTTTAAACCACAGACCTTGCTGCAATCTGTCTGTGCTCTTTTTTTTTTCTGTGCTGTTTGGCTCAGTCCAATCCCATTCGAGTCTCAGCAGAAAGTCTAAAAAGCTGTGAGGATGAATTAAAAAAAAAAAAAAAAGAGGAAAAAGGGGGAAGAAGAGTTTCTTCCTGTTTTGACCTTCCAGAAATTTTGGTTTAAGCACACATGACCCAGAAATGAGATCTTTCCAAGACAAACAGGCTACATTATCACACCAGGCTCCTCTGGCAGGGAATGAGCTTTAACAGCCTAAGAACATATTTTTACATGGATGGGGGACAAATAGTTGCAAAGCAAACACTGAGCGTGTTCACAGGTGCTGTGCTCCATTGTGCTGCCAACCAGATGTTCCGGGCTGGGATGCTGCCCTGGCCTTTGCTGGGATGAAATGTCACTCTTTGGGTGAAGCGGAGCGAAACTGTGTATGGTTTCCTAGAAAAAGCTGGGTGTTTAATTTCTAAGCTATTAATATAGCTGTGTCTTTGTATCGGGCAGGGCACCAGTGAAAATAAACATGTAGAATTTGACCTTTAGAAAATTAACTACCATTCGACCATAGAAATCCCGTCTTGCTACAACAAGTTGTGGTACATTCAATTATGGCTGCACTTCTTGCTGTATGTCACTGCAGGGCTGGGAGGTTCTGGGGGAGCTGTCTGTGTGCAGCGTCTCCTTTGAGTGTGAGGAGTCTGTATTGGACCTTGACCTGTTGTGTTTTTGTGCTCTGTGAGGTGCTGGGGAAGGTCCCAAAATGTGGATCTGCACAGAAGATTTAATGTCATGTTTAATATTTGGATATTAAGTGCGTCTCTGAGTATCTCAGATATGTTTTCTGCATTGTTTTTTTTTTCAGCAGGCAGGATTTGGGAGTAAATAGCTCCAAACACAAGAGGAGATGTTATCACCACTGATCTGAGAGGGATGCTTGATGGAAAGATATTGATACTTTTTGTTGTGTAGTTGGATCCTTTCTGCACGAGAGATTGAAGACAAATATCAGCTGGTGCTTTGGGATAAGGAATACTGTCCTTTCCATGACTGCTTGTTTAACGTCCAGTGTGTGTTCTTACCTTTCTAGTTTGGTTCCCATTGGAGAACCAATTACTTCCAGTGAAACTGGATTAAATTCAGCCCTTCCTGTCCCAGAGGAAGGGATGAGGATAACAGCTGTCACTGTTTGTTCCATGTTGAGGCTCAGCACCACGCAGCCATTTGCTCACCCTGGGGCTGGGGGGGGAACACTTTTCTTTTGTGCTGGCAATTCCTCTTGAAGATACAGGCCAGACTGTCACGTGAACAAATGTCAGTGAAAAAGGCCCTCAGTTCCCTTTGTGATCTCAGAGTAATGTAAAACCATACGACCTGTAGGTGCTCAGGTCATTAATGAAGCACTGTGGTTGTGCCTACCCTTGACACTGTCAACTGCTTTCCAGTTAATAAGCCATTTATGTGGCCTGCTTTTAAAACAGAACATAGTACTTATTTCTCTCAAGGTGTGATGTATAATTATACAGCTGACATCAAACACGAGCAGATACCAAGTCAAAGGAATGAGGTTTGGTTCTGTTTCTGAAATTCAGTGTTAACAATTTTTTCCCCTCTCTAAATCATGCTTTTACTGAAAGTTTCAAAGGTCATCTTAGACATCCGGAGGAAATTTGTAACTTGCATTGCTTAGTATTCTCTCATATAGCACAGTCCTACATTACTCTGTGTCAGCAAATTAAGAAAATGAAAGTTGTGGCCAAGGATTACAATAGCACTGGTGTTAACCTTTTATAGCATATGGCCTATCAATTCTAGGCACAGGAGAAACAGAACGAGTGCGTGTTGAAGTTTTTAATCTCAGAAAGAAACCTTGCCTCTAGGAGATGGATGTAAGGACTGTAGATCATCTTTGCTCTGTGAGAAACCCCTTGAGTAGCTGAGACCTTTTCAACCGCACATTCTTCATTCATGCTCTTTTTCTTTCCTTCCTCACACAAACAGGGACATCTGTTCTACTTGACTAGAAAGGCAATTGTCAAGCACAGAGGTGTGGGTTCCCATATATTTGCGAGATGGAGAGCTTGGAAAGATGGATAGATAACCAGCAAGCTTTTTCTTACTTGGAAAGCCCTTCCTTTGCGGCAAGGTCTAGCAACACAGCTCACCAAAAGACAATCTTGGTGCTACTGGGGAGGCTAATGGGATTGCTCAGATGTTTGAGTAGCCTGCTAAGTGGAGGCCAGAATTAAGCAGGCTGCTAATTGTTTGGAAGAGCCAAATTTTAATATTAGATTTGCTTTATGCAAAAGTTGCTATATCTTTGTTCAAGGCACGCTTGATTCAGCTTGGCCAATAAAAGCTGATAGGGCAGTTTCACTTCATTGCTATTTGTTGTTTTCGATTTCTTTGCAGGTGCTTTCCTCACCATTTCTCATATAGATTTTGATCCACTTTTCTTCACAAAGCTGAAGATTTCACCTTAAATCACAACAGCACATATCACGCAGGCTTGGAAGGGTTTTATTTCTAAACTTAGAGGCTAAAAGCGGTACATAATTGTGGAAGGTTTTTAGATTTCCCTGAAGGAGCTGTGTAATGGGGTCAGAGCTTATTGGGTCATGCTGTATGTGGATGGTCCAAAGATTAGGAATTAATTTAACTGGCACACGAATAAATTGAGTTGAAACTGAAGTCAACGATTCTTTTTACTAGCTCCTTCCACTGTAGGAGATGATAATTTTTTGTGCTTCTTCCCACAAAACTTAGGTGAAGGAGAAGGTGACATTTGTGTTTTCTGTTGGAGCCCAGCTGCAGAGGCTGCTGCCCCAGCTACTTGCACAGAGCACCTTGCAGAGTTGTTCTTGTGCTCGTTCCTTAACTTCTTTGAATCAGGATGATCCAGTTTGCTTAAACTCTTAAAATATGAGCTCACTTTGACAGGAAGGACTCAGCTAACAAAGGTGTTAATAATGTCCTACAGAAGGAGAGTTGGAATGCGCTGAGGATAATAACTGTGTCAATTCACAAAGCTGTAGCAATAAGAAGATGGAGATTCATACGAAAGAGATTGAGTTAACCTTGGAAAACAGGTTTTTTCTATAAATAGATCTTAAGAATGCAGAATCTAGAATAGTCAGCGTTTCTTTAGAGACATGTATAACAAATCCAATTTTTCAATACCTGTTCGTCTGGCCTGCAATCTCTTCAGGTATGCATAAGAGGACCTAATTGCAGTACTTGAGAGGCATTAAAGTTCTTGACATCTGATGAACCACTTCCTAAACAGTTCTATCCAACAGCAAAGGGATAGAATTTCAGACAGGCATTAATTTGGGACTCTGTGCTAACACTGGACTCAGACTGGAAACAACTCTGGGAAATGTCCAGGCAACCTGAGTGGGAACTGTGTGGACTGCTGAGGCTGGAGACCACTTCAGGGGTGGATTTATGCGACATCTAGAGACTCCCTGATGCCTGGATACTCAAGCCAGTCCCATCAGGTTCAACAGGCAGGTTGGTGGCATCAGGAGTCACATCAGATAATGTGAATCTTGCACATGGGAGCCAGCACCCTGGGTCAAAATAAAACACGACCTATAGCTGCCAAGATTGGGCGGGGGGGTAGAAATGATGGCTCATGCAGCACCTTTGGGACCTGATCCTTTTCTCTTAAACACATTATGCAGGTCTGGTCTATGAAACGTAGAGTTACTTCTTTTAAATGTTGTTTCTTTTAACTGGGGGAAATAAGTCTTGATTGCATCAGAAATACGACAACTTTATGCTAGGCAGCGCTCACAGAAGTGGAGCTGACAGGAGGCAGACGGACTACAAATTAAAAATGAAGCAGAGCAGCCTTCTCTCATTCCACCAGCTCAGAAAAATATTGAAAGTAAACCGCTGGCAAGTAGTAGACAGCGAAAAGCAAATTAGATTTGGGACCAGATGGTGTAGATCAGTATAATACAAGTTGATGTCAATAAAGCAGTGTGATTAACACTGCCAAGAATATCACTCATGATCTTTTTCAATTTCAGGTGTCATTTGTAGCACAGGTGAGGCAGTTACACAGATGCATGCACAGATCATTTTGGAAAGTGGGATTTAATGGAATGTCTGTTCCAAGAGAGAAGGCTAGGCCTGCACCCGGGTTTATTTGGGAATGTGCTGGGGACTGTCCTGTGGGGGGGCAAATGGGGCTGAGATGGGCAAGAGTGATACATCTACAACAGATTGAAAAGCTTAGTAGAAGACTTGATCCTGAGCACTGGAGGCTTCCTCCCCAAGAGGGGGCCTGTGGTGGCTTTGACTCAGTGCTGAGCAAACACGAGATCTTGCCTTGACTGTGTGGAGTTTGCATGCTTGCATCTTCCAGCTGAAGGATCTCGCCCTGCTTGCTGTGGACAATTCGTTGAACACTGCCAGCAGTCTCCCTTTCAAGGGCAAAATATTTATCTGACATGCAGTTCTCCTTGACTTCTGTCTGAACACAGATGATTACTTATATAAATACTCTTGCATAAATAGGATATGCTTATTCGTAGAGTTTTTGCTGTTGTCTGGAATAGGAAGAATTAGCGAGTCTCACAGGAAAGACTTTTTTCTCTGTCAAAGAGTTAAAGTGCATTGGAACGGCTGAGTTATATCCCATAGCTTTTCCAGATATGCCCCTCGCTGGTTAATTTAGCGTGCACTTTGCAGTCACAGTTCAAGTTAACAGAAGATTTGACTTAAGGAGAGTCTTCATGGTGTATTCTATAAATTAATCCATTAGTATTAATCATTGATAAGAAGAATCATTATCCGCCCTGTGTGCTAGCTAAAACATGCTTTTTATTGTATTAAATACAAGTAATAATAAATTACAGCTGATGCTGAAGTTATCCCCTCCTGTGTTTGGACTGACATCTTCTATGCAGAAACATTTAAAGAATGCGTAGAACCTGTGCTCTGCTCGTCAGTTTATTGGCCAATTAGTGTGTGATAAGTGGGCAGTGTGTATTACAATGATGGACGTGATTTCAAGATGCTTTGTATCATTTTGGTGATCGTATTTTCTTGCTGCTCTGTGAACGACTGTGTCTGTGGTGTGTTACCTCATCAATATTGGGGCTTGAACTTCTAGAAAGAAAACAACCCAAAACACACACACAAAAATGCTACCCTCCTCATCTTCAGCGTTGGAAGATAATGCCTGGCCATGATATATGGTTGAGGCTCTTTATTTTCAGGGTGCTCTATGAATTAATTATGAAGAACAGTTCACCTGGTCAATAATGTCGATGGATTCATTCACCTTCTGATGGTCTTTAGAAGTTTTATATGAATATCTGATAGAAAATGAAATTTATGTAACGTGAACTGTTAACCCCTCCAATCAAAAAATGAGTGCTCTTAGGTAGAGGCATGAAATAGGCCAGCTCTGAGTATTTAGTCACTTCATTCTTATATCCTATAAATGGCCATGGGAATTCAGACAGCTAAACAGAAATTAGGAGCCTAAATGCCTTTGAAAATCTCATCCTTGTAGGCTACTATCTCATTCTCTGATTCTGCCTTTTAAAATATATTTTCAGAGACTTAATATGTGAGTTACTCCCTGGGTGCATCTTTTTCAGTGTTTTTTTTTTTTGTCTGTGTGTGTGTGCCCACATTAGCAATTCCTACTCTTTGTAGCACACCAGGAGTTAATATATTCACTCTCTTTTGTGTGTGTATAAGCATGCATCTCCCCTTTGGTTTGTATTGAATCTGAAGCCTGAAGTGACGATCAATGGCTCAGATTATTTCCTTGCTGTCAGCTATTGACTTTCTCTCAGCCTGATATCAGAGCTCCTTTCCCAGGGTGATGCTGGCAGGGTGGAAGTGGGAGGGGTGAGGAGGCAGGGAGATGAGGAGGAGCTGAAGAAAGCTTGATAGAATCCTTGCCATTTATCTTAAAGCACCTCAAACTGAATGTACATGAAGAAGGGAAAAAAATGCCTGAAAACTGCAATCTAGGATGGAAAACCAGAGAGACTGAGGGTTTCTATCAGAGTCAAGGCTGTGCTAGCTTTTTTTCTTTTCCCACTAGCTTTATTAACATGATGATTTCCCTCCCTCCACCTCTTTTGAAGGCCAGGTGTTTTCTTAGTTTTTGCAGTGTGGCTTCCCTTCCTTACTGTGGAAGTAATCAAATCCAGCCTGTGTAAACACAGTCTTCCAAGTTCTGAAGGAAGGCTCTTCTATTTCTTCATCTGTTTACCTATTAAGGTTGCATTCTTGGTTCATCATTCTTTGCTCACTCTACAATCACCTACATCAGGATACAGTTGCCACAGATTGCTGCCCAATTTGGATCAGTAGCATTTTACCTCTTCAACTTGAATACGATGTTGAAATATGAGGTATTCAGAGAAAGGTAGTTCCAAGGGGAAGTGAATTTGCACTTAGCATTCCTTTGGGGGTGCATGAGGAGGGAGGCTGTGTTGTTAGGCACCTGACCAAGGAATTGACTCAGTCTCTATTTTGCACAAGGAAGATAACAGTCTGGCAAAGATCCTTCTGGGTTTGATTTCATCCTTCTCTCTTCATCCTTGAGTAATGCTGTCAGCTCCAGAAGTTAGAGTCTATGATCCTTATGGGTCTCTTCCAACAGGAGGTATTCTGTGGTTCTTTGCTTTTTTTTTTTCATTAATTCAACCCTACATTTTCATCAGTATAGCATGCCATTAATACACATACACACATGTAAATGGAAATGCATGAACATATTTTATCTAGGTCTTAAAGATCGTTATTAGAGGTAGTTGCTTATTTCCCTCCATTGGATCTGCCACAGACAGCAAAGTTGCTCATTTAGCCCAATTTAGTTCTCAATTAACCAGACCAGAGAGTCTATATTATCAATGGCACGTGCCCACCATAGTAGCAAAACACTGTATATTTAATCAAATGTAATTAATGCATTGGCTTTGCATTAGTATCTGCTTTTCTCCATTGTGGGAGTTGTCAAGGGATTTCCTTTGTCTGCTAGTGAGGAGGAACATGTTTTTTATCCTAACCTGCTTATTGTGCAGTCATGTCAGAGCAAAAAATATCTTTAAGCATGCCTTCTTTTATCGGTGGAGAGATCAATACAGCAACTTTCTGAAAGCATAATTCAGTAACATGTGCTGTGGGAGAGTAATGCAAACTCTCTTGGTGATGCTGCTTTTCAGACACAGAAAAACAGCACAGACTTCATTTCTGAACAGGGTAGATTAAAGGGATTTCGAGTGTGCTTTGAAAATACCTTATAAGTGAGGTTGGTTTAGGCTTGAAGCGAGACTCATGCTACAGAATAGAAATAAAGGCTTGCTGCAGATAATGTTTGCCTCTGCTTCCAGTGAAGTTGACAGAAAATTGCTGCTGCTGAAACAGAGCTAAAGCTATTGATGGGGCAATGGGGAAGTGTAGGTGCTGCATCCAGGTGAAAAGCATCACTGAAGTTGGAAGTTCTCACCAAAGAAATACCTGCAAAGGTTGAGCCTCACACACAGATAAGCTGGAACATTTCTGAGGGGCTTTGAGAAGAATTGCTCAGACACATCCTAGGTGAAACTTTGTGCTTGGTAAGGGTTGGAGGCATGGAGATGAGCCGTGATCTTTTCTGCTCTGTTCTCATCAGAATGTGATGTTAAAAGGAGTGTGGTGGCACTGTTTGCTTCTGGTAGGAAAGGAAGGTGGGGAGCTAAGCAGTGTCAGTGCACTATCTCAGCAAAGTCATGGTGTATCCAGGATGCCAATGCAAAGAGCATGTAAAATATACGTTAGGTGTGATGTAAGGTGATTTTGAGCTGGCACTCATCACAATTTTCGTGAAATAGCTTTCAGAGTTTCTTTTCCCATTCATAAACACCAAGGAGGTTTTCCTGCTCCCTCACAAATGTTTGCGTCCTCCTTGACTCTGAGAAGGGTTTGGCTGGCACCCTCCCCAGGCTTGGTCCTTCACTGTCCCTTTATCGCCATCATGGGGATTTTGATTACTTATCACTATTTTATTTTTATCGTATGCCCACAAAATCTCCTCTTGACCCAAAAGATTAAAGAAACTGAAATCTAGAAAACTCATCACATCATTGACTGTAAAAAGTTTTTTCCTTTTTGCTGATGACTTTGTTGTCCTTAGCATGTTATCTGCCTAGACATACCTCACTACCTCACAGAAAAAAACGTTTTTGTTTCCAGACTTCTTCCTGTACTTGTCATAGTCATTAACAAGTAAATACGTCTCATGAAGTGCAGGAATGGACTCATGATTATAGCTTTCTCAACCATTAACACATGTGGTAGTTAAGTCTGATTATGATTTTTGCCTGTCCAGATTATCTGGCAATGTTTTCCTGTGAGTCTCTGTATTTGGACTCTGATCTGGACTGACTGAGTCCAAAAAGCTAAAATCTAATTAAATAGCACATTTAATTTCTACATTGTGTTTAAATGTGCGAGAGAACTTGTTCTGATCTTTGAACGTGTTTAAACTGACGATTGAAAATATTGTCTTAGAAATAGGGGTCCCTGACTTTGAGAGATGCCCTGGAATTTAACAGCCTGTTATTTTTCTATGGGCAATTTATTGCAGTCAGAAGTGATACAGTTCATGGAAAGCAAGCGGATGGATGGCTGAATCATTCTATCACCTGTCATGACTCATTCCCATCTCTTCACCAAGGGTGCATAAACACGTCTGCAGACTTAATTAGGGCCAACGGTGTCTCATTAAAACGTTACTTTGGTGAGTATCAGAAAAATGATTTTGTAGCCCTGTGGCTAGATTGTTAGAGAGAGGGACAATCACGGCCTTCATTGGGAGGAGGCTGTCTGAACAAAAAACCTTCAGAGCCTGGCAGATGAGGGACTTCAATCTGCACTCATTTTCTTGAGCTTCTCACTTCTGTAGGAAGTTCCCTTCTTACTTCTTCAGCTGTTTTATAGTACAGTACAGTCTGGACCCATCATGGTGAAAGTATACACTTCAAACATTCTCACTCCTCCTTCCTCCATGGACTCGTGTAGGATGAACTTCTGTGACTTGACTTAATTCCCTTTCAGAGTGTGCTCAGAGGTTTTATCCAACCAGTTTCCCCCAACAAACACGTGCTTGACCTATGCTCCAAGCTGACTGACCAAATGCTGTGTAGTCACATTTAAGCAGAGTTTATTACTTGTAAAGGATAGCACGTAGTCCAGTATCAGCTTCTGTTTTGGAGCTAGCTTTGTTCTGGTCAGGCTGGTAGATGGGCAAATGTCCTTGAACAAATCCTTTAGAGATTTAATGTATGCTTTTTGTTTTTATGTTAGTAAGACCTTATGGAATAACTAATCAAGGGATTGAAATGTGTGTGAAGATGCTCTGTTTTGATCTGTTTCTGAGCTCAGACCAGATACTCTACTTCATCCCTATCTCCAAAGGATGAAGGAAGTGAAAAAGGAAACAACTGTGTAGTCACATTAAGAGCTTGTATCTGTGCAGGTAAGATTGTTACTTCTATAACAATAAAATCTTGTTCGTTGATTGCTGTAATGTCCAAGAAATCTAATCATAGATGAAGAGTGCAGTAGGGTAGGAGCAGCTTACGGACTAGAAAATACAGTGTATGCTCAAGGGATTTTGGATGTCTTAAACAATGAATGTGAATACATTTCTGATTTCTGGTTTGAACTGATTGAACTCTCAAAAGATGAGTGATCTGTCCACCATCTTTTCCAGGTCTGTGCCTTACAGACATCACCTCAGTGGTTGTTGGCTCTTCTTGAGATGATTCCTCATCCCTGGCTGCACGACACCATGATGTAATAGTGTGAATGCGTTCCCTTTATTGCACTAAAAGCACAATGCCCCATTATTCTACGGAGGAGGGAAGAGGGGAGAACAGCTGTTTTACTAATTGAGTAAATAAAAGCACGACTCTCTGGCACTTAGCAATCTGCCCAGGCTCTGTGCATCGTCACCATGCACTCAGCTCTCTGCCCCCGAGCAGAAGCGGGCAGCACAGATCTGGAAGGCTGCCCTTGGGCTCAGTGCTCACTGCAGTCGAAGCGGGTTGGTGAGTCACGCACGGAGCCTTTGCTTTTTGCCCAGAACCCCTGCTCTGTCCTGCTGTTCCATTCGCTCATGCCCCTTTCCTGCCAAAGTAACCACTGCAGGGATAGTGTGCAGGGGGAGAGAAGTGGCGTTGCCAATCATTCATTAATTCCTAGATGCAAAATGATGGGGAAAGGCATGTGAGCATCTAATAATAACGAGCTGCGGTCCCAGTGACTGTGACTGAGGCAGGCCTCTTGATCTAACAACTTAATTATAATAAATTTGAGGTGAGTAAATCAATCAACCCTGGCAAGCAGGATCATTAAAACTAGTAAAGTGAGGACAAAAAAAGTCATCTTATTAAAAAGGATTAACATTTTCTTGTTAAATCCTTTGCTGCCTACAGGTGCTGGGGGAGAATGTAGATTCTCAGCTTGTCTGTTGTTGCAGTGGTAAAAGGGCTGACCCTGCACAGCAGTAAATGCGTTCGGTCCCGTGGCTGCATCCTTGGCCAATGGGCACGGCCAATGGGTTTTGGCCAACCTGGCCCAGCTGTGGGTTGCCAACTGTCCCATGGAGTGCACTGAAACACAGTCAGGAGCGAGAGCTCTGCGAAATCCACGGGGTCTGGCTCTCCAAGCTGTTCTCTGGGCCTCTGTCTTACAGACTGAGACATCACCTCAGTAATTGTTGTTGGCTCTTCCTGTAGTGATTCTTCCCTGGCTGCGTGCGATGTCTCTGCTCCTGTCAGGTCTCAATGCATTATAGCCCTCAAGCAGCATTTTCTCTTTGCCTTTTTCTCCTGGCTACAGGGTGCAGGGCTTTGAGTTTTGTAGTGCTTTGAGAGGCAAATTTTCACAGCCCCTATTATAATCTTGTTCCTTTAGGAGAGTATATTTACCTTGGAAGAAACATTAAACTGAGAACAGCTATCCAAACAGCTGGCATCCTTCTTCCTGTTTTCCTTTTCTATCAGATAGTGTTGGTAGCTGGAGAAAGAAACGTTTCCTTCTCCGCCTTTCTTCTGCCCACACTTGCATTCCAGTGACAACCTTCTGTCTGTGCGCTGCCCCTTGCTCAATACAAAGTCATTGCATCGTTCAGCAGGTCCTTGATCTGCACTGAGTTTGTAACAGATTTTAGGGGGAAAACATCGAACATATCACTATCATTGCTTGAGGAAGGCGCCTACGCTTGTGATTACTTCTGTTACTTCTGTTCACTAAGAAAAGGCTTGAAGTAGGGAAATGGGGAGGGGCAGGGTGGGTATACCACCCCTATGTAGCATAACTGTGGCTCTGCCTCTAACTCTGCTCTTGATGAGTCTACTCTCTCCCATAGAAGCATAATGAAGTGGCCACCACCTCAAACCCGGTGCTCGTTTGGTCCAAAGGATGTGTGGGTACATCAGGATACAGTCCTGTAGTGTGAGGGCAAACTGAGATTATGCTGTGGGCAGTAGCAGGGATAATTCAGGATATATCTAGCAGTGATATCACTGTGTGAGGCCAGTCAGCAATGTGATCATTACAGGACTAGTGGCAGTTTTATTGTTATTCAGTATAATTTTGTTGGAGTACTTGCAGAATATCTTTTTTTTGGTCCCTCATATCTTCATAGAATCATATTTTCCACTCATTGATCTCCTCCCTCGCATCCCGTTAGCCTTTGCCCAAATGTCACCTCAAACTACAGGCAACTCGGCTTATTTTTTTCCCTGAGAGGTGAAGGGTTAAAACAATAAATATGTTGGTTCCTGTTTTTCCTCTCTGCAGCTCTGGGCTCCAGCTGAGTGCGGACATGGAATAGTTGCAAGTCCATGGGAAAGGCTCGTCTTCTCACAGCCCTTCCAGCAGCATCCAGACCTTGATGTGAGCTTCCCAGGGCAGCCTCACTGAGGATGATGGGAACCACTGGCAGGGTGGAGAGCGATGGGGTGGAAATCGTGTGTGCGTGAAAGCAAATGGGATTCAAGGTGTGTAGGAGTCATAGAATCATTAAAGTTGGAAAAGACCACTAAGATGACCCAGTCCATCCACCAACCCATCACCGCCAGGTCTGCTAAACCACGTCCCTCAAGAATAGTATGATTTTTTTCTTTTTAGTAACACATATATAGATCTGGCCATAGGAATTAACTGTTTCTACGCTGTATCTCCCTGATTGCTTTAGACGTGAAAGAAAAATATAGTTCTGGTGTCAAACACCTCTTTCATGGCCTGTTCTGCGGTCACCACAGGCTATGTGCACAGGCAGCTGCTTCTACTCAAAAACAGCCTTGGATGTGCCTGTATGTAATCCTGTCAAATGCTGTCTGTTCCTCGTTGCTTTCTGCTGGGAGAGAAGGAATATTGGTTTGCTTGGATTGATGCTTCAGCTTGAAGAAGAGGAGGAATGGAGGACAGAGGTGGGCACAGACCATCCCTGCAGGAAGACCCACATGGTGCAGGCAGCCTGGGTGGTCTTGGCTAAAAGGAATACCATTTCCAATTCTGTTGGGTCAGTGTGTGCTCAGAGTTGCTGTGGCTCAGTTGCTGTTGCTGTTTAGCTACGGTAACGTGATCATTATCTTAAAGCTCAGTTTGTGGGGATTTGCCTGTTAGTCCTGCTCCCATCCTGGTGTCAGCAGGGAATGCCAGCTCCAGGGAGAACTTAGTGTGCTGTGCATGGGGCATCTCTTGAAGATGCAGAGGATAAGCGCAGACATATGATGGTGAAGGTAGAGCAGGGCTCTCACCAGCTCAGCACTGTAAGGTGGCAGGATGAGCTCGTGCTGTAATGGCAGCGCAACTAACTGGGCTATGTTAGAAGATGCAGAAGCCCAGAGACAGGAGCACTGAAGGTGGAGTGAACGGAGATGAGAGAGAATTGCTGAGTGTCTGCAATGTCAGCTGAAAGAGAATGGAAGTGCTTGGAAGCCAAAATCAACAAGTTGCCCCCAAATCGTGCCTGATGCTACTGACTGTTGCACCTCTTCGGATAAACTACACATTCCTTTTTTGTACTTTTTTTGTGGTGAAAAAAAAAAAGCAGAGGAAAAAATAGAGCTATGAGACAGCCTGTACTTCCCCTGCACCTAGCCAAGCAGTAGAGAGCAGTGGGAAACAGCGAAGGTGTCAGATTTTCTCTAAGGGCAGCCGTGAGGCTCTTGTGCCAAACGCTATTTGACATTTAATTTAAGACCCATGCAAAGTAACAGCCAGAGCAAGCATCAGGCTGAGCGTTCCAGTTGACAGACCGGCTCCGTTTGCTTTAATTTTTTTAGCACGGTGGCCAAGCTTATCTGCAAGCAAGAAATACTTCAACTGCTCTTCTTATTTTTTGTTAGCCCATCATGAAAAGAGAGCACTATGTGTCCTGGCACCGTTTTGGGCTACAGGTGACCTTCATTAGGAAACATAATGTGGGAGCACTCTGCGTCAGTGCCAGAGGAGCCAAAGAAAGTTGCACTGCTTTTACTAAATATTGCTGAAGTGGAATACTGGATTCCTGGCTTGAAGTGAGGCATTCAGCAGGTGTGGGGATGGAGATGATCGGTCTGGTGGTTGGCAGCCCTATAACCAGATGGTGGGAAGCTCCATCCCTAAATGCAGGCATGATGTGGTGTCTACACGCTGATACTGTCATGTTGTAATGCGTAAAGGGGATGAACCCCAAACCTCATCTTCTCTGTGTTGTGGGAAATGGCAGTGGAAATTGCCTGGGTGTTGGGAGGGTGTGGTGGGAGGGGCTGGCTGAGCCCTACGTGTAGAGGAAAGCAGTAGTGAAAGCCAGACAGACTGGGGAAAGGAATAGGTTCAATGAGAGGTACAAAAACTAGTCAGGAAAGGGACTGACTAATCATCTATGTTTAAGCTCTTCAAAAAGAACGTGAACGTATCTGATCAGCAGAGCAAATGGTTGTATTTCCGGGGCTGTAAGTTTGGTGGGGAAGATGGAGAAGGGTTAATGAGCCACACAGGTCAGAAAGGGTCTATAAAGCCGTGCTGAGGGCCAGAGACAGCTGCAGAAGGTGGGAGAAGGGCTTCTCAGGCAGTGGGACAGAGGCAGCGGCCCAGAGGCGGTGCTGGCTGCTGCCGGAGGACTTGGCTGCTTTTCCAAGGTCATTAGGAAGTCTAGACTTTCCCATAAAAGGATCTCATTTGCTGAAGAAATCCTTGGGCTACCAATGCCATGAAGAAGAGGAGAATGCGTGTATTTGCAGAGAATTGCTTTCAGTTTTGTGGAGAATATAAAGGCATAGAGAACAGCTTGGCTACCCCAGGGTACCTTCCACAAGCCTCTCTGTGTTACATGAACTTTGGAAGCTGCCTTGGTGCAGCCTGGCAGGAGTGCTTTCCATGGGTCACATAGCTGCAGGGCTGCCCACCTGGCTGCTGGGGTACTGCTGCACAGACTGGTGCCGTGTTGCTCCTCACCAGTTCCTTACCCAGCAGACAGGACAGAGGAGCCAAAACCAACTGCATTCTTCTTTGAAAGCCAGAAAGCAAATAACTTCTTCCGTGTGCCAATGGAGGTATTTGAGGAACTCTGTTCGTGCAGCTGTTCCTGAAATTCCAAAAGGAGACGTCCATCTCTGACAAAAACCCCTCCTTGGTTACCCAGGTGTTGTTTGACCAATGGGTTGGTGCCATCTCATGGCTTTAAGCGTCTTAAATACCTGCTTTCCTCCATAGGTAGATAAGATCTGTCTCATGTAAGCCACCTGGAGAGACCTCCTCTATAGTGGTGTTGAGAGGAAATCACAAGCCTGAACCCCTCTCAGATCACTGTACACTTTTGTTCCTGTTAATGAGGATTGCCAACTTATGCTGCAACTTACCTTGGAAGGACAAGTCAGAGTGAGTTGCTAAAGGCGGGGAAAAAATGATTGCAACTTTCTAATTGAGGCAGGGAAAAAAATAATAAAAGGTTGAGAAATGCTTTTCTTGAATCAGGGTTTGAATGCCTGAGAGACTGGCAATGGTTGAATCTAGTTTTTGCAAGCCCAGCTGTATGTTACCCTTGTCTTAGGGCCACCTTGTGAAAAATCAGTGTCAGAAAAGACAGACCTGGTGGATTAAGTCCTGTAGATCTTTGCCTTGGGTAAAATATCTACTGGTGTGAATGACCACTGGGGACAGATGATGCCAATCCCAACAGAAAAAAAACCTGGGGTGCAGTGCTGGATCAAGAATAATACTGAGAGGGTAGATTTTGCTGAATGTGAGAAGCCTTCTGGCAACTGCACAAGTTTAGATGTTGATTCTACTCTCGGAGTCTGGGGATTAGTTGCTGTATGATCTGTTTAGCATTTGGAGATGGTCTTGAGAAAATGTGCCTGGTCTGGGACGTTTGTGAACAGGTTTCTGTTGGCATTTACCTAAGTTCCTGTGGCATGACTCTTCCTTTTTGTTCCTGGTCTCGATGAATGGTGGTAGAATGGTGCGGAGAAGGGAAGAATGTAACATGTACTAAAAAATCCAACAACCTACTGCGATGTGGGAAGGAATCCTGAATAGCATCAGGGGAACATTCCAACATTTGGTGTTTATCTCTTAAAAATCCAGCTCCTCTTTGTTCATTGTGTGTGCAGAGGGGCTAATCTAAGCTGAGTTTATCACAGCAGAGGAACTGGAGCATCTCCAAGTACATTGGCTTATATCCTGGAAGTAGGAAACTGCTTATCCAATGATCTGTAGCTTATTTTAAAGGGAAAAAGGAAGGACTTGTTTGAGAAGGTTTTGGTCATATGAACTATTTGGAGATGTCACCCTGTTTTTGGCCCAAATTTTTCCTTGGAAAACGTGCAGAATCAATGGGAAGTGGTTTATTTTTTGTTTGTTTGTAGTGATGATCTTAGAAAAATCTCTCTAAGAAGGCATGGATAAGGAAATTTCTCAGCTGGTTTAGCATGACTCTTCACTTAAAAGGGTCTTCAGCAAGCCACTTCCAGTCCAGGTTTTTTGGATGAAATAATGATATTGAGGTGGGTTGGAGGAAGTAACTAAAATATGAAGACTTCTTCAGGTAGGTAGTGTGCATTTGTGGGCAGCCTGCAAGCGCTGTGGGCTGTTGGCACAGTGCTCTTCATTGGGGTCTCTGGGATCTATAGGCACTGGAAGATTCTGGCTGGTTTTATTTTTTTTCCTTGAGTTAAATCTCATAACACTGTTTGCAGTACACATTTTGTGAGCTGAGAATGTGCTCTCTGTTCACTTCTGATGCACCTGTTAGTTGCACAAGCACGCCTGCCAGTTAAACACAGAAGGCAAACCCCTCAAGGAGCTTGGCTGCATGTGCTATAGAAGATCTATGCGTGTAATAAATGGTATTGTGGGTACACCCCCAAACCTATTTATGAGTTACCATATGGGAGCAGGTATGGTCACAGTACTGAATAGACTCAGTGGGTGGAGAAAAGTGGTAGATTTACCTCCAACCTCTTGTTTCATCTTGGACAATCATTTAGCTTCTCTGTGGAGTGATTAAAAAAATACTTTATGTATTTTGTCTAATTTGATTCCTAGTGCTCTGCAATGAGGTTTACCCCTCTGTGTATGTACTTAGTCATAATTCTGTGGGACTTTACCAACAGTAAATAACGTAGGTATTGTTGCTGTATTTCAGCCTGTGCCTTGGCAGAGCAGAGCACAGGTAGAAGCAAAATCAGCATTATTCCTTTGAATCTCTCTTTCTCTTTCATCGTACGTACTCCCCTCCACTAGTGGACTGGGTTTTACACATCACAGGAGAACTGCACTTTGGTTTCCATGGAAGTCAGGTACCTTGTACTTGGTAAAGTCCGGCCATTACTCATCCAGAGAAGAGCAGCCAACGTTGTACTTCAGCTGTAGCTGACAGGCAATTTATCTGGGCTGAATCCCTTAACAGTAGGCTTCAGCCTTTCCTGAAATCTTATCCTTTGCCTCTCCAAGTAAGCTGCTGCCTTCGCAGGGCGGTTCATTTCAGACATGCTGACAACTGGAGTGGAGTGGTAGTAGAATGTGATGGAAAGCTGCAGCAAATGTGTTAATTGCACTGTTGGTTCTTTGTATCTTTTTTTTTTTCCTCCTCCTTTCTGTAAAAGCCTTGTGTGCTTGGGGAGAGCCTTGCTGAGTTTTTCTCTCATATAGTAATTACCTAACACAGATTCCTCAGCTTCTGCCTCGCATCCAGAAAGGTGTATTATTAACCCAAAAGGATTTGATACCCTCCCACTGTGGCCCATTTTCTTGGCTGTTGCCCGGTCCTGCTGGCTCCTTCAGCCTCCCAGCTCCATTAAGATCTTCTTGGTTGCTCGTGCACAAACCTGACAGGCTCACAGGGAGATGCTAAAACGATGCTGGTTCAATTAGCAGGATATAATATGCCTTTTGGTGAAACCCTGGGCTCCCCTGCCAGGCTAAGCACATGCTGCTGGGGCACTTAGCAGAGGGAGGAGCACTCCCATCACCTCTTTCTTCACTGGCAGGTCACAGAAATAATGAACGCAAGGAGCTGATGCAAGAAAGGAACTATATTTTTCTTCCAGTTATATTTTTCCTCATGAAATGCGGTTGAGAGATTATCAGAAGGCCCTCTTTAGTTATTCAATAGGAACAAACCGGCTGAAGCTTTTACTTCAGTCTGGGAATCCTGCTGTGTTATTCCTTCCCCATGAGTCCCTCTTGCAATTTGAGTGGTTCTGCCCTCCTGGCATTGGCCAGCCTGGTGTACGGCTCTCTGTCTCTGTGTTGATCAAGTGCTTCTCTGAACGATTTGCTGTTTGTTGTGGTTGGTAACAGCCTTCTGAATGCTCAGCTTTGCTTTTCCACTTGCCTCTGTGATGTGTTGAGATATTATCTGCAGAGATCCCAGTACCAATTCATGTAGTCACAGCAATTCCTCCTATTTTGGCTGGGAATAGCAGAGAGATGAGTGATCACTGTCTAGTGATGTTCAGAACCAGAGGAGAGAAGGAAACAAAAGCTGGAATTGCTTTTTTGCCTCAGTATTCTGCCACTTCAGGCAGAAGCTGTTTCCACGAGGTCTATTAGAAGCCGGAGACATTGCAAGGGGATAAATTTGTGTGCTTTGGTCATGGAACTTCTTGTACCAGATGATGTCTGGGACACTGGAAAGAGTATGAGGAAAAGGTTGGTGGCTTCTGCCTCTGCAGGGACAGGAAATAAATTCACATGGAGCTGCAATACAGAGTGCATCAGTTGGTCTGACTGCACTGTGTCTTGTGCAGTGGGAAAGACCTGCCCTTAACTCCAGTCTTAAGGAATGCTTTTTGTTGTTGCTGCTTCTCTTTCCCAGGAGATCTCCCAGGGTTTATAAATGACTGCATTTCCCTTCAGTGTGACAGCTGCAGCTTCACCTCTTCTCATGTGAACTTGGAATCAGGTCAGGCTGAAATGCTGGATCTTTCTCTCCCTTCCCTTGGTTCTCTGGCCCCCTCCTCCTTCCCCTATATCAACAGGCCCTATTGCCATAACTTGAGGATTAGCTTTTCCCTGCAGGAATGAGCTGAAATGCAAGTGCTTTACTGAGCAAAACAAATCTCTTCAATATTAGCAAGGCAAAGCAAAATGCTTAAGCACACATGTTTTCTGTTAGCTGAGTTCTCCCCCAGCCTCACGTTTGGTTGCAGTGTCAGATTCCCTCTTAAATATGCTTAGGAGGTCACAGTGAGCAGGTGAATAGTCATACAATAAAAATCACATTGCACCTCTTAAAAAAATATAAAAGAATATACATCCCCTCTTTCCCTCTTCCACTTCCCCTTCCATGCACAGTAGAGGCAAAGACTCAATGTGCTCAATGGGAGTGCAGTTAAAAATAAGTTTCCCTTGCAGGTTTTGATCACAGTGATGTAGATAGCTGTTCAGAGTTTTGCACAGAGCTGTAGGGTACCCTAAGTCAAGCAGGTAAATATAGGTCAGATTCTCAGCCACTGTAAATTGACTTCCCTGGAGTGATGCCATCCTGCACCAAGGTCTGGCTTCCAAACGTGTCTGCTTGTGCCAGCTGGGTATTTTTGAGAAGTGTGTGTTGAGTAAGATGCTGAGAAGATGGCAAAGGTATATGTGCAGAACACGCCTCTGAGTGTTTAGTGCAGGTGTGTGCAATAAAGCTTGGATGGGTTTTTTGAAACCATGACTCAGTTCCTTTAGGAAGATCAGATACTGGGTTTCTGTTGTGATAGAACAGAGCCAAGCGCCCCAGACACCCCCAGCACTTCTCAACTGATGAAAACTGGCACACGTTTCTCTGATTTGACCTCACAAAAAAAACCAATTCTAATAAAACTTTTGAGGTTCTGGTCTTGTGCAAAGATTTTATAAGTAACCCCAGCCAAGACAATATTGGCGCGCTGGCAGAAATGTGAGCTAGTTCACAGAAAGCCAGTTTGAGTACTAGAAGTACTAGTGACCCTGAGAGACTTATCTTTTTTCATTTCAGCAAAGTCATTTGTCAAGGACAATATCCCCAGGTAGTGCCATTCAGAAATGGCTATTAATTAGTGTCTCAATGGGCCTGGTAGAATTGACTGAAGAATGTTCATTCATTTCAGACTAGACATGAGGAAAAATTACACTGGAGGTAGTCAAACACTGGAACAGGCTTCCTAGCAAGGTGGTTGATGCCTATCTGTTCAAGAGGCTTTTGGATAATGCCCTTAATAATGAGTTAGCTCTGAAGTGGTCAGGCAGTGGGACTCGGTGATCGCTGTTGGTCCTTTCCAATGAAACTATTCTAATTCATTAATTTCACAACCTCAGTGCTTGTAACACTCAGCAGTAACCTGCAGTGAATCGTGCCAGGAAGCTTTAGAGGAACTGTACACCTGTTCAGGGCTGTTATATAACAGAACAAAACATGTTTAGGAGCTCAGTTCCATTGTATGGAGAATTCAGCAGCTGGAGAACAACGTGCCATGGGAAGTTAGGGGACTTGAACAGTGGAATTAAAGGGCAGTTGAATGACAGTGCAGGATTTCAAAGAAAAACTTCTTCAGAGCTATCAGCAGTGATGTTTGTGATACAAGCACTTGGCCTCACTCACTCGGCTCAAGTACTGGGACATGGAGGGAATTTTGCCTTTCCAGACCAGGTGTCCCAAACCAGCACCCATCAGGACCTTTGCATTTCATTGCTGTCAGCATCTCTTTGGGCTTAATGCATGAATCATGGCTACAAGCACAGAACAGAATGGATTCCAGGTGACTTGCAATCCAAAAGCCTTTTCCTTGCTAGCTGGTGGCACGCAACCAGTGCACATGCTGAACAGTGGCAGAAGCTCTAAAAAATCTGTCTCACTGTAACCGTAAATTATCTGCCATTGCTTTATGGAAAGCAAAAGACAATGAGGGGCTTCAAGAGGAGTAGAATTTTCCTTTTTCACCTCTGGGTTCCGTTCAGATTGGTCTGTGTGTATATCCTGATATTAATGGCCAAGAGGTAATGGAGTAAAAAAAGAGGGAGAGATATTGAAGAAACTTGATTGTTTTCAGCTCCATGCTTGGGGCATTTCTTTCTCTGTACTGTGCACAACCAATCTGTGAGCAGTGCTAACATGTGAAAAGGCTTTTTAAGAAGGATCAGCATAAACCGAGGCCAAGACCTGCCTCTTGTTTTACTGAATGTCGTCTTTGACTCATATTTGTTGCATCTTTTGAAAGGGGAGCTGTCATGGTTTGTGCAGGAGTGTAAGGCGTGAACCTTTGTATAAACCAGTGAGTTTGTTTGGTTGGAGATCTGATCTCACAAGTTAGCCTTTGGGCTGAGAAAACAATTCTCCTTGTTATTCTAAGATAGCTTTTCCTGGCAATAAACATTCTGGTTTTTATCATCTTGATTTTTTGTTTTGTTCTCATAGCCCTGCGCTCTGCTCCTGAGCTTTCATTGCTCTGCTGTTTATTTCCCAGTTTTGCTGGTATGAAATAGAGGGTGAAAAGAGCAATTGAAACAATCGTAGCAGAGTAGGCTTTTAACTTCCAACACGTGTGTGTGCTTGCTGGCATACTGTGAGTCTTAAATAACATGTTTATAAAGCAGTCTGATGTGCGATGCTTGGCTGAATGCTAGTGCACAGCCCTGCAATTTATGGACTAAATACAGCTATCATAGTAAATCCAAAGCCAATCACTGCATTCTCAGTATGACAGTGTTTTAAGGTGTAGCTGTGCAATTCTGCTACTTAAAATGTTGGGAGAAGGAAAGGTTGCAATAACTTAGCTTGTATCTCTTAAAATCCTTTAGGCTGCAAAAACAGAAACAAAACTTGGTGCAGAAGGTCTGACCTCTTCTTTTCCTTTCTTGCATTAGATCATAAAATTCATATAATTACTTCTAGGGGCTCCTGGTGATCACAATGATAGTGTTTCAAAATAATTAATTAGTGCTTTGGTCTCATAAATAGTGAATGACAGTTACTATACCATTGGCTCAGCTGAGCAGGGAGCAAAGCAGCACTGGACCTAGGGATGCTTTTCTGGTGTTCAGCTGAGATTGAAAAGAGTCTTTGATGTGGGTATGAGGATTTATGTGCTTCCATGATGTATGAGCAAAGAGATACTGGGAATATATCTTTTTTTCTTGCCTCTGTAGTATGAAGACAAGGTGTTATCCCCTGCTTAAAAGAAAGTTGTAGGAGTCAAACTGGAAAGCGATGTGATGGAAATAAGTCTTAAAAGCTCAGGTCATAGCAAGAAATTCCAGATTATCGATATCCACTTCTCAAAACAGATCAATAATCCATAGACAACTGCTTAGGAGCATAGCAAATAACTGACCCTATAATCTCACAAGGGAAAGAACATCAACCTGTAGCAGTTTATTACTATAGAACAATGTACCTAGGAGTGCGGTGGAAATCTATGAATGTAGAAAACACGTTTGATATAACCAGTGCTTCCAAGAGTCTGATTTTTCTATTTCAGTGGGGAGCTGAGTGCTAATGTAATGCAGCATGTGTTAGATGTGAAGCCACAGCAAAACACGTTGTGCTTTTAAAATTGGAGTGTGCAAAGTGAAGCAAATAAAGGGAATTTAAAAGGATGGAGCAAAATCTTTCATGCATCTCAGAAGATAGTTGCATCTTGCCCCTTGCAAGCAGCCCTACGAAGAGAAGCAGGGGAATGAAGGCTAAGCCCTGTGCACCACAGAGACTGCTGCAGCTCATGTCATGGGACTCCGGGACACCAACTTGTGGTGGGGGCAGTCCAGGCACTGAAACATAACATGCAGGAGCAGCAGCTCATGTACTGGAGTGCTAATTGCTTTGGTCTACCTGGGACCATCCACATGGGATGCCTACGTATTGTTTACTTACTTTAGGCAGAATGTTGGCAGTAGCAATTGAGCAGAAGATATGCTGAGGAAAGGCTGGGAAAAACAAAAAGTTCTGCTTGCTCAGCTGGGGAGGGAAAGGTTGCTGTGAGGTAGACAGTGCTGTCTCTCTGTAGCACAATAGCTTGATTTTATAATTAGGTTTTGGGTTCAGCCATTTCTGGCTCAGTGTGACATACTTTTTACTTGTCTTTGTCTCTTTACTCTAGCTTGGTGAGGTTAGGTTTGGAGAAGGACCTACTATGATGATAAATAAGGTACAAACAAAACCACGGGCCCTGGATAATGGATGTTCCATTTTACAGGATGCACCGATTTGAGGAGTTTAATTTCTAACTAGTTAAAGATCTGTCTTGTGAAAAATGACTTCCCATTTCCAACCTATAATGAAAGTAAAATAGTGGGAAGACAGATGAGTTAGCGCTCCTAGTAATCTGTTATGGAGCTGGGTGAGAAATAAGACCATTTGTCTCTCCCCCTTGACTGACTTTTCTTACACAAAATAACTGTGAAATTGTCTTAAACCCTGAATAGAGAGTGTAGTCTGGGGGAGAGAGATTCTTATATTTCAGCTGCCTCACAGCTGTTCGTTTAGGGAGAACAAGGTTGTGTGTGTGAACAGAATTCACTGGGAACCCATTTCTCAGGGCTGTAACCTTCTTCCTGTTTGTCAGATGCACTGATTATCTGGAATACATTTTCTTGCAAAGTATTGTATGAGATTCTGGCAGTATATCTGTATTTGAGCCCAAAAGGGTTTGTTACCTGGCTAAAACTTGAGTGTACTGCATGGTTTTATGCTCTTTATAGACAATAACTGGAGCTGGATGCAGCTGTAGAGTTCTGATCGGCACCTCAGATTCTATATTGCCTGGGGTTGATGTACACAGGAATAAACACTGTAAAATAAGATGAGCTCTCATGGTGTTTGCTGTCAGATTTGGTTCATACTCAAGATTTCCAATCTTATAGGTATTTTTCAATTCACTGGACAAACAAAAAAACTTTTTAATTAAAACTGAGCAAAGATCTTTCAATTTGGAGGGTATTAAGCAAAAAAAACAAAAACAAAAAACAAACAATAACAACAAAAAAAAAACCAACCACCCAACCCCACTGGCATTACTGTATTTCTTTATTGACTATTCAAAATTGCAGAAGCAATGTAAAGAAATTTATTTCCTCTCGTATCAGTTTTAAGTGCTGTTTCAGAATGTACTCTGTGTAGATTTAGAATGGCTTTTTTGTCACTATGTATTGTAGGCTCTGTTTTAGAGCAAGGCCTCACAGTGGCTTCCCATTGGTGAGGGAGATGGAGAAGTCTTTGGTTGTTACTGCAACCTGGAAGAGTTTGGATAAGGACGAGAAAGAAGCCAGCATTTAGGCATCCAACTTAACTGCTGCTTTCTGTGACAGATTTTTTATAAATTGTTTCCCTAAGAAGAAAAAAAAAAAAACAAAAACAGTTCTATTTCAAAAACATTTATTTTCCAGTATGTGGCATATGAAATTCCAAGACTCAATGCCAAGTTTTATTAATGCAATGCTATGTCTTTCGACTGAAGCTTTCAAGACAATCAGAAGTCTGGAGTGTCCCCTGAAGGTGATACAGCTGGGCAGAAGTTTGTCCTACATGTTACCTCCCACATGGATTAAGCTGCTCTCCCAGTCAGACTTCACCAAGGGAGTTTTGTTAAAGCGTAGATGTATGTGCACAGGTGCTCCTGTGCGTGGGATCTCTGGCTCCAGAATTGGCTCCCAGCCTTGGTGCAGGAAGGTGGGAACGCCTTGTCATGTCAGGTACCACCTGCCTGTTTTGCCAGTCCTCTCCTACCTGACTGCTGCCTCTGTGCTCCTCCATGCGTGTCCATGACGAAGAATAAATAACTGAGTGAATGGAAATGAGAGGTCCAAAGGTTTTAGAGTGCAACTGTACTAAAGAAAAACTAATGAGAGACAATTTACACGGGAAAGTCAATAAATATTGTCTATATGCTTTTAGCCAACCAGAAATGTACTCCTAATGGAAACAAATTGGAGATTTCAGTCAACCTAGTGCCTTTCATCAGTCCTGAATTACACTTAAAAACAACATTTTAACATGTTTTTAAAGTACCTCTTCTTAACATGATCCAGGAGGCTGTACAAAAATAACTTGGAATAATCTTGAAACCCTGCAGGGCCAAGTCAGAGGGAAGGAGCCAACATCTTTGGGCAAAGAAAACCAGAAATCTAAGGAGAAGAGCCAGGAAGAAGGGAGGGAAGAAATGTTAATGGAAAAAATCTACCTCTAAAGCCTCGTGCTGTCCAGAAATAGCTTTTTTTTTTTTTCTTTTTTTTCCCCCTTGAGAAATCTCTGTGTAAAACCAATGCAATGTTTTATATTCCTTATATACTCTGTTTTCTCATTGAAAGGATACTCCAGCTGTTGAGAAAACATCTAGTGCCAACAAAGCTATAGTCTCTGGAGCTCTCCCAAATAATGAGCTTGGTTACTATTATTACTGTTAATGGACTATTAGATTAGGGAGTTTGGGTTAAACACAGTAAAAAGCAATGGCAATGTTCTGCTCAGATCTCAGACATTCTTTTGTGTCTATGGTTAATCCATGAATTGAGGAGACCAGGTGTTTAAATGCCATATCCTTTATAAGGAAACTGGTATCTGCTTGTCTGAATGATGTTCCTTATGGAATGGGAAAACTCCCCAGACAGGATCTGGAAACAATCTATACCCAAAGCAGATTTCTTTGCTGTAACTTTGCTATAATTCTGCATGAAAATCAGGTGAAAATCTCCAAAGAATGGTGGAGGGACCAAAAGTAACATTATCTCTAAGTCTGCAGACAAACGCTCGTTTGAGGTGACTTCTGAAGTAATGCCAAAGTGAAGTATAGCTGAAGAAAGCCTCTCTTCAGCAAATGATAATTCTGAAGTTTATGGCAATTTGATTCTGAACAAGCTGACGTCTGACAGACTGACAGCAGCAAAGATAAATACAGTAGCATGGGATCTGAGATGAATGCAGACACATTCTGCTTACATACTGAGTGACATCAACAGAACAGCCCCGAGATCTGCACTCTTTGATTCAAAGCCATTGACTGAACCCAAGGCAAGTTCCAAGGCACAGGCTTCTTGCTCCTTGATGACTGTTCCATTGGATTCAAGTCCTCCCCGAAGACATTTCAAATCTGATAATACAGGATCAGGAAGTCATTAAGGAGTTGGTTTGTTTGTTCCTCCTTTTGTACTTCTGCACTGTTTACGTCTGTTGACGCTCATCAAGAATTCTGTTTGAAAGTAGAAACATTCAACTCTTCCTTGCTCTTCATAAGTAAGATCTGGAGTAGCCCTTACTTGTGAAATAAGTGCAAGAGAAACTACTTAAGTCAGCCAAGACTTAAATGGGGAAGAGCCTAGATTTTCACAATGATGGTTGTGTTGTGCTTTTAAATCTGTTTTATCCTCAGTGGTCCCTCAGTAGTAGGCAGAATCGACTGCTAACATGAGAATGTAGATTCCTGCAGTCCACTGACTTACTTTCACCTGCTTAGCGAGTTTAGCCTGTGGCTTTGGGATGATGGAAATGATGTGGCTTCAGACATGGCTGTTATCTGTAGATCTAGTAGAGGTCTCTTTTCTCCTGGGTCCTATAGACACCTGTCCCTACTTCAGTAGGTAAGGATATATAGCCACAATATGAAGGTTTAGGGGGAAAAATACAAGAGCCAACTACGAATCTTATTCTTTTTTTTTCTGCTTTTTTCTACATATTTAAGAGCAAACCAAAACCTGTTACAAACCTCTGATATTATAGTGTAGATTGCATCTGGTCTACTATTGCCATTTTTGCATTGTCTGTGCATACTGACACGTGAAAACAAATCACATATCTATGAACAAAACTTCTTTCAGGTGTTTTATCATGCCTCCTTCCATGTGGTCATACCAAAAAGAAAAAATATTTATGTGAGAGGTAACCAAGCAATACACGTGTATATCTGCATAGCCACGCATGCTGTGTGAACTGTCTGCAGGATAAAATGCTTTTGTGATGGCTTAAGAAAAAGTTGAGCTGGGGACTGGAGAGCAGCGTTTCTCTAGACAGCTGTGCTTTTCCCAGAGAGCATTCAGAAATAACCTTTCACTGCTGTGGCAAGAAACAAATAAAAATTCTGCAGAATTTCTCTGTTGGGGATTTTTTGGCTTCTGCATGAGCCTAAGCAATATGAGTAGGCTGCATTAGGAGCTTTGCCTTAGGAAAGTGTCTCCAGAGCGATGGATTCCAAATCTTCTTTAGTGTGCTGTATTCAGATGCTGTTGGGAACTGCAATTAGGTATTGTTCATAGACTATAGGAAATAATAGAAAAAACAGTCATGTGACAGCTGTCCTGCATCTCAAAACCTGTTTGGAAATGCTTCTAATCTGTCTATCTATCACGCCATTCATTTGTATTGAGAATGGCTAGTGTGTGGTGTTGCCCAGAAGCAACAATCTCATCAACACCACCTTCTCTTCGCAGCTTTATTAACATTACAATAAACAATCAAGGCTTTACTGTAAAAAAAAAAAAAAAAATGTTCTACAGCTTTTTGAGCAGGCCAGGTGCCTTCTGAGGCAGCTGTGATTGAGTGTTAGATAGTTATTTCCTAAAGAGCTCTATGTAATAACACATATATATACATTAAGAGCTCTGCAGATATGCCAGTTTACCCCAGCTCTTGCATGTCCATTCCCAGCACCCACTTGAGGATTCCTTCAGCTGAGCTAGTAACTTTGAAAGGCATTCAAATTCATGAGTGTGTGCTTAGGATATCTGTATCTTTTAGGGCTGAAGGGAAAAGAGGGGTTGCAACCATTTCTCTAGAAAATAAACAGTGCTTCTAACGTGCTGCATCTTGCTAAATTTGGCACCAGACTGCAATATGCCCTAGCTGGAGGGAAGAGCTGGGTGGAGAAACCTAATGGAAAGATCTTTGGGATAAGCTTCTCTTCTCATCTGCAAAGTACTTTGAGAGAAGAATGGAAAAAAGGGAAAACAACCCAATAATGTTGGGGCTCAGGCTTCCTTTGGATGGGGCCCTGGGCAATCTGATCTAGTACTTTATCTAGTGGTTGGCAACCCTGCCTCTGGCAGGGGAATTGGAACCTGATGATCCTTGATGTTCCTTCCAACCCAAGCCATTCTATGACTTGGCTGAGTGAGCCACAAGCAAGGAGTTAGCTTTGGGAACTGAATGCTCAGATGGTTCTTTCAGGCAGTAACTAAGCTGGAACTCAGGACAACAGGTTCCAGATACAAAAACAAGATTAAAAAACAAAAAACAAGCAAACAAAAAAATCAATAGCAAATGTATTAATAGTGATTGGAAAAAATAAAATCAGTGACAAAATCCCAAAGTGGTGGAGAGAGAACCTATGATACCAAACCTTTTGGTTATCTGGGCACGATTAGTAGCGAAGTGAGAGTTGGTTTACCAGTTTAGGTTAAAAGTGGATTTGAGGAAGGTTTGGGGAGGGAGTTTTTAGTGTTCCATGTGGGTTTTGGGTGCCTAGTCATCTCTCAAGCATTTAGGGTTATTGCTTCAAAAATTGTCCTGTGGTAGTCCTGTAAGCCTGTCCTATAGCCAGCTTGGCTAGGTCTCTGCAGAAACCTCCACGTTGCTCTGACTTGTAAACTATGCAATATCTGATTGGGCTGAGAGTGATTCAGGCTGTAATGAGGTTAGGTACATGCTAATAGAGTCATATTAGCCTGTTAATATAGCTGTGCTGCTTTTGTTACGTTGTGTTATGTTCGTCTTGTGACAAACAGCAAAAAAATGGAAGCAAGATGAATTGATACATTGGGCTCACAACACCAATTTCATCCTTGGTCTTTCAGCCAGTTAATAATGACTAGAAACAGCGTCTTCAGAGAGGACACTGCAAGATAAATTCCCGTTTCTACTTGGGCAAAGCTCCATGTGAAATCCCTCTAGTCCATTTGTGCTCATCTAGGCACCCACAGGTGTTTCAGTTGACCAACCTTAACTCAGCTGTCTGGTAGGCCGGTAGCCTAGTAAATAGGAATGGGCTATATAGGCACCTAGAAGGTAAATTTTGTTATGCCATAGAGTTTTATTTTCCCTGTCTATATTTCTTGAATTTTTGTCTTTCCTTTCCGGAAATGCTTTAGGGGTTGATCCATGTCTGTAGAGGAACTTGTCCATGGAACAGTAACATGTTGTTTTATGTACCGGCTACTGGAAAACAGGCAGGACCTCTTAGTTTAGCTGATGAAAGCAAAGATGGCATCTTCTACGTTCCCTGGGCCACTAGCCAGATTCATCCCAAAGATAATGGGTACCACAGGTAATTTAACGAACAAAGAGCTTCTCCCTGCAGCTATGTGCAACTGCTGATGCTTTCATAATCCTGCAGCTGCACACAATTGCCGATGGTTTCATGATCCTATCTTCAGCTGTCTTGACGCACTGCACTTGCCTCTTTTCTACTGCAAAATGTCTCCCTTGATGCGTCTTATAGACTGTCTTGTGACTGGACACTGTCTTGCAGGTTGTTTATCTCACTTTGCTCAAGACGTAATGAAATTTCTCCTGATTTAATTCTCTTCTGGTTTATATGTTTTTCTAGTGTGCTGAGGAAACTGATGAGCAAACAAGGGTAGTAGGTGATTTAGCTGAGCCATGTTACTATTTCTGAGCACCCTCATGGCAGAATCTGCAGTCATCCTTCCTCTCTGCTCTTTCTTCCTCTTGCTACTGCAACGTGCTTTTATAGCCAGTGAGATAAGGTATTCAGAGATGTAGTCTTGATGTAAGCTTGCTTCCATTAACATTGCCTATGTGAACTATTTCACACTTGCTTTCTGAAGCAAGCGAGGGTGTATCCATTCCACCATGTGTGCTGGCTTTTCTTTCCTTGTGGAATTTTCCAGCGATGAAACAAAGTATGCATCAGGCAGGAATTATATCTAGGCTATACATCTGTTTATTTGAATCATCTCACATTTTTCCCAGATGTTTCATGATCTCAAACCATTCAGTTCTCCTCATATCTTGTCAACTTTAAGGAAGATCTTACAGGTCTGTTGGTTACTGGTTCTCCTCTGCACCTCTCTCTTTTTAAACTTTAAATCGTGTTAGGTGGATCTGTGGAAGCCAAGAAATATTAATGGTTGTCCAAATAAACATCTGCATTTAGATCCTAGGAATTACTGCTTGGAGTCTTTTGTTCTAGTTACAAGAAATAATAACAGATCTTGAAGATCTGCAGATCTTGAAGATCTTCATAAATGTCTGTAAACATTCACAAATTCTGGGTGGAAAGGTAAAACTCTGGGTAAGTGGAAGGTCTGCATCTTCAAAGCGATGTAGTGCCCTGTCTCTTTCTTTCATCACTCAGAGCTTGAATCTGCAGCTCTGAATAAGATGCCCTGTCTTCCAGTATAACAAGCTGTGATAGCTTGGGGCATCACAGTATAGTATGAAAAAGCCAGAATACAGAGTAGAAAGGAGCTCAGTTTAACAAATGGTTGTGACTCCATGTATCAAAGCAATGAGTGTATGCTTCAGTTGAGTCAACTTGTAATTAACAGCTGAGTGTGTCCTGTAAAGCTGAGAGGAGTATTAAAGGAGAAGCAATGACCTAGTATGTTTGTATTCAAGGTATCCATCTCTTGGAGTCTGTTCTTATGGGTCCATGATGGTGCTTCTATTTACTCTTTAGAGAACATATAATTTTCTTCTCACGTGCAGTTTTTAATTTTTGCCAGAAGTCATGCCATCTTGATGCTAAGTGAGCTGGAATTTTGTCCTCTGATTCAACTTCATGAAAATAAGTAAATTTAGCTTCAGGAATATGCTGTGTATGTTTGCTCTCAGGAGGTTTTGGTTGTAGCCAAACTGAAGCCTTGTTGGTGGATTCTAAGATAAGAATTGTCAGAATTTGGCCAACAGCTTGTTTAGCTCTCATTAAAGCAATTAGCATAGTTACATAAATAGAAGCTTCCTTTTTAAACTTCTCAGGCTCCTGATTTTTCAGTGAGGATCAGTGCCATTGGTTTTGGTATTTTTGGCTCCATCCTTCAGCTGTTGCAGAGGTGTTTTGTTATGTCTGTTATTACTTAAGCCTGAATTGATGAATCCTTTTGGAGGATGTTACCTAGTTATTGTCTGATAACATGAATCAGAGCTAAAACTCTGAGGCTGTCTGACTCATGTGGATATAGACCTACTCACTCAACGTAAAGATTACCTCAGACCCAGTGGTGCAGTTACTGAACATTAGCATGAGTATACCATACCACAGCTGACGTGCGTAAGTCTCCATGTTGAATTGGAGTATGCTAGCCTGGAAGATCCTGATTTGTACACAACTTCCCATCAGAAACAATTTTTACACTGAGAAAAGAGTGCATTTGATTACTAAGCACTGTGGTTTTTAGTCACTTTTTTTTTTTAATATTTCTGTATGAGGAAGACAAGTAATTTGACTTATTAATAGGCATATATATACAGATCATAATCGGAGGGCTTCAAGGATTCATGTCATGAATTTTACATGAAAACACAGCTCTGGTTGTATGTGCAAACTGACATCTATTAACCAATCTAGAAATGAATATCTGGGTTTGATCTTATCACAGAGGAAATCAAACTCATCAGTGCTCTTATGCGTTGAAACTGGCTTTTCTTTTTCAGCAATTTCTGCAAATCTTGAAGGTTATTGGTAGAGATTAGTGTTCACCAAGAAATCTTGCTTATGTCTACAATATGCATGTATAAAATAAATTATGCAATTGTGGCTATATATAGCTCCATTAACTACTGCTTAAACTGGAGGAGAAACATGATTGCAACGCTGAAACACATACATAGTTTAATCATTTGGCCAATTAAGGAACGTAAGATCTGACTGAAGATTGGAAGAATAACTCAGAGAAACTTCCAATCTACAGGATTTGTTTCAATGATGGAAAAAAAGAAGTTTGAAACTTAATCTTTGCTATGTTAAATAACAACTTTCCAGAGTTTTCAAAGACAGGTGATTTATGAGAATTCAGCAATGTCTTCGCCCATATTAGACAAGCTTTACCTCTCTACCTAGATCTTATTTTCCAAAGTTTTCTGCTGCTTTCTTGTAGTCCCTCTTTCCATGAGCATTTCTGTTTTCTTGAACTGGAAGAAAGAACTGTATCTTTGATGCGTGAAACGAGATGCACGGAAATGCAGTTTTTAGATTTTACATTTTCAATTTTTGGCATTGTGAAAGGAATAGATATGAGCAGCTGCTTGGCCAGCTTAAATATTCAATTATGGACTTAGATTTGCAGGTACACCCCAAACAAATCACTATTATCCTCAACTGGTTTTGTTCCCTATCTGCTATAACATCTGCTGTTATAAACCTGTCTGCTTTGTTTTGTTGCCTACCTTGGGCTTGATTTCTGATAGGTAAATATCAGATATTCTCTCAACTGGGTAGCTTAAGGAACTGCTGGCTCCAACTTCTCTCGTATCTTTCATCATAATCTCCTGAAGACTAGATAGATAATAAACATTTCATATGGCCCTGTTTTGGCAGACCCTATGCAAAAGGAAGAATGGTTGAGGGAGAGAAAATGAGCACAGAGCAAGCATTGCTTCATTAGGATTAAGAACTTAGCCATTAAAAGAGACATATGTAACTAGAACTGGCTGGCAATGCTTGGTTTCTTCTTTGTTTCTAGGAAGGAGCACATCAACATAACCTGATGAAAGTACTCTTTTTTTTTTTTTTGCATATGCCATAGGGATTTGTTGGAAGTCAGTGGCTCTGCTCAATCCATGTTCCTCCAGTCATAAAACAAGCCACTCAAATTCAGCATAAGCCTCCTGTTGCCCTTCTTGCAAAAGATGGTGAGGAGGAAACACTATTCTGCTAACACTACCTGCCTATCAGTGACAGATTAATTGCCCCAGCTCTGCAGTGCTGAACATCCATCCCATTTGAGGGGAACTGTGGTTTGCTATTCAGGCACCAGTTCACCTATCTATATCCATTAGCCATGCTATAGAGTAGAACAAATAGAGTAAATGATGCTCTGGCTTTTCAAAGATCCAGTAGTGAAATTGTAATTTATCCGAAAACACAATGTAATGTTGCCATTTCTTCACGTCTTCTTTAACTAGTATACAATATGGGCCTGTTGTACTGTGTTGTACGTGCCAAGGAGGTGTGTAAACATGCTACTGCTGTGCTGAAGACTAATGCTATGAGAGAGGGGTGAGTGAGCAAGAACAGCACCCTCTAATCCAATAGAACAGAACAGAGTACTTGCTGAAGAGTATGACAGTGTGTCGTAATTTTTTTCTTTATGTAAATCCTTTGCTGAGTAGTTGAGGCAGTTATATGAAGACCTCTATTTGCCCCCTATGTAGATATGATATAAGCTGACAAACTATGGGCTTCTGTTTTTTTCCCCACTCATGCAGTGTTTGCTAATGAACCTTCACTGTGTCACTGAAGAATTCTTTATAGCAGTGAGAGGAGCAGCAGATGTCTGAGCAATCTGGTTTATGATGCTGTGTCCACACCGTTGTTTAATTTTTATTCTGCTTACGTGAAATGGGAATGCTCTGCTTCTTCCTCAAGAGTCCTTCAATTGCTTTTGCAGGGATATCTAATGGGTTTGCACTATGGAAAATGAGGATGCCAAGGGGAATGTCAAGGTGTGGAAGCTCTTCACTCCTGACAGACCAATTTAACCGTGAGCTCGGTTATTTTTACCCTTTTTATTTCTCAGGGGAGCAGGTCCATATTATACCTGGCCCCTGTAGGCAGTACGGTTCCAATCACATCATTGCTGGAAGAAGCTGGGGAGAGCTGTTGCTTAAGACATAGCTGCAAACAGGGAGAAACGCCATCAGTTAAAGACAAATTTCTTCCTGAGCTGGATTCAACAACCTCCAGCTGAACAAAAAAGGCGTTGAGAAAAGCAGCTGGACACAGATTTCTGAGGTAGAAGAACTGAATGATAACACGAGTGCAAAGTAATGGGCAGAGAATCATGATGGTTCTGTCAAATAGCAGTGCAACTTTTAGGGTCCTGTTGTGTCTTCACGAGGCCTTTCTTTCTGCAACAATCTTTGCATCTTTGCAAATTTTAGTAATACTCTGGAATATAAATACCTAACTGTGCTTGCAATTTGTGTAATGAAATTCCAAATCCTTATCTTTTTTGTATTTTTGTTGTCCAAATTAAATGAATCCTAAGGGTAAGAAGAGCTGATTTCAGCCTGTAAAGCTATCACCTTGAAACCTTCAATCCAGTACTGAGTATTTTGTAAATGCTATGTAAACAGTCAGGGATGAGCTATCACCCAGAAGTATCCTCTGTAAATGAACAGAGATCCCTTAGAGGCAAAAATGGAGAACGTCACAGTAAATTTTCTCATGGCTACATTTTGTCTAGTTTGTACCGTCGCCCATTGGATCAGTGACGGGACAACAGCGATTTCTTCCTTCTGTTTCTCATTAATCAGAAGCTGCTTGGGCAGGTGAGTGAGATGAGTCTTTGCAGATGATGCAAAACCCGTGGTGCGCTGCTCCCTATTCTGCTGGTTAGCAAATACCAACCCCTACATCTTGCTTCCAACTGAAGAAAACTAAGTAAAGAACATTCCAACAAAGGCCAACACGTTATTTTGCTGTGTTTTAAAATAAATTTACCCTTAGCACAGAGTAGTTTAGCAAAAAGAATCCCTGGCAGAATTCACTGGTATCTGAACTTTTAATGAGAGAGGACACTGAACAGAAAATTTCACAGTAAATGAAGATGTACAAATAACAATCAATTGTGGCCTTTTTCTCAGAATAGCAACCTCGTTTATTAACTTATAAAAACAGTGTGAAATGACGAGGCTTTAACTGATAATACTCTTAGCTGAGTAGATGATCTTTCCAGAAAGATACTGAGTAACACAGCAAAGCTTTGAACTTTGTGTTTAAGGCATTTCTCAGATGATAGCAGGTGCCCTTGCTGTGAGGCATGGTGATGCTGTTCCCTCTGGAATACATGTCACTGTGAAGCCCTGACAACTCAGAACGTGATAAGGAGAAGAATATCACTGGCTGATGCTGTCTGAGCACAGCCAATTCTATAGCAATAAAATGCAATTGTAGAAATGAAAAAGTGGACGTAATGATGATATCTTCTTTGCATGACAGCTCATTCAACTATGTTCTGCAGACCTCCTTCCTACCAAATTAAAATATGGGCCTCTAAAACCTCCTTGTGAATATCTAGACATCAGCTGTTGAAATTTTCTTAACTTACAGTTCCACATGCCTCTGTTTTGTAATGTCACCATCATCTTATCACAGATGTCTCTTATCCAGGCAGTGCTTAGACTCTGGTAGCTCTGCGAGCTGTGTATCTACGTTTTGTCTAGGTCTCATGTAAGCATAATAAGAATGCATGTCCAGATGCAAGCTGCTCCTTCATTTCTGCAACATTTTGCCTTCGCTTTGACAGTTGCCATGTGGCTCAATTACAGGAACTGAAAATCACTGTGATTGTACTATACATGTATTTTCCATCCTTTCCTCCATCAAATCACTTTGCTTTCCAGAGCTTTTGCAGACTCTCCTCCATTCCACTTACCTTATGGTCTGTATCAAATGAGATCTAAGTCCCTGCCTTCAGTCAGCCCTTAACTCTGGCCTTCATCACCCGCTAATTATCCTTTCAATCACACATTTCTGTTCCTTACTCCCAGGCAATCCCCCACGCTTAGAAGAAATCCACCATCAGCCTGCACAGAGCAGTGCCGTTATCCTCCTTGAAGCTCGTACCCTGCCCTGTTGCCTAATGACAGAGGTTAGGAGTAGTGAGGCTGTATGCCGTGGTGGTCATTTCGATTTTATGGTTTCCCTGTAATTTTTACTCTGAGCATTCTCATAATTTCTTGCTTTTGGATGGTGACCTTTCTGGGGCCAGTATGTTGTGTAATGGTGATGCAAATTAGCAACGTTAACAGCTGCAGAACTTGGAAGGCTGAATAATGTATTCATCCTCTTAACTCAGAATAAATCTGGTCCAAATGAGACTTCACCAATTAGGTACTTATTTAGCAGCTTTTTGCTGTCCTGCGGGATAACAACTTAGATATTTGCATTTTGCTCACTTTCTTTAGTAGATGGGAGTACATGCAGTTACAAGATTAGTTCCTCACTAGCAGCATCAGTACAAATTTAAAGGCTGGCGATGTCTTTGCAAAAGAACACAGTGAAAGTTGTACGAGCTAATTAAAACTCTGAATTAGTGGATTATTCAAACCTTCTGGGTGGAAACTTTCATGCAGAGTTAAAATTGCCTTAATTCACTTCGGAATAAATACTTAATTTTAGAAAACTCACAAAGCTCTTGGGGATACTGCTATCTCCCTTTATTAATTTTCTCTTGGCTTCCTGGTTTGTCTGGATAGGAAACTTAACACTGGGCTGGGGACTAAATTCTCTCACTGACCTCTCTCAAGTTGATCCTTGGGACACGCCTGAGATATTTGCACAAATTTGTGCCTGGATGAATTTCTGGGAGTCTTGTGCTCGCTTGGTCGTGCCCGGAATCAGCTCCTGGGTCTCAGTGATGCAGCTGAGCTCAGCTCTGGGTTCGGACCCACATGAGTGACTCAGGTGGTTCTCAGCACCCCATGTTGTGCTGCAGGGAGGCTTGGGGCTGGCTCTAGCTCTGTTTAAAAAGCAGCTGGAGGAAAGGGAATACTGCTTGCACAGCTCTTGTCTGTCCAACGGTGCAATTCTTTGTGTCCCTCTGGAGGAAGGCAGGCAGCTTCGTTTAGCAAGAGGGTTGGGAGATTGAGTCATTCCTTTGACCAGCACTTATCATCACCAGAACGATCCTTCAGGAAACAGCCAAACAAACAACAACAGCAAGCAATTAGTGTTATTTAAAGACATCAGACTATGTGGCAGGTGCCTAACCTTAGTACTGGAGTATATTTCTGCTATATGTAATGTATGTTTCAAGTGAAAGCCTTCTCCTTCTCCCCCCACCCCCATTAATTTTATATATGGCTAATTAATTATCCTCCCTATGGCAAATGGCTGTGGTTTTTATTAACTTGCAAATCAAAAGAAGAGTCTGAAAAATGACAAGCTAATTTTTTTAATAAGGTATGTCTTTCGTGTTTATTCATATTTTATTACCCAGCAGTCTCTAAAGTTATCTGTTTAATTTGGGAAAACACGTTATTGTGGTTTGAGTAATCTCCCATGGAAAAAATAAAGATTATTTTGCAACCACAGTGATGAAATATATTGTGCTGCAGTCACGAATATGCTAAACAGATTCATATCTTTGCTTAATTTCAGTATATCAGACTCTTGCTCTCCCTCTATAATGACTGTGATAGTCGTGTTAATGCGCATATAATCCCTGCATCAGTTTTCTCCTGATAGGGGACATTCCCAGATTCTAGATTCCTGCCCTGCAGTTTCCTGCCATATCTTTTTCTTTCTGACTTTTGGGATAAATCCTGGGCCTATTTAGACAGCAAGAGTTTTGCAATTGGTTTTGATGGAGCCAAGATGTCACTGAGTGTCTCTATTCCACAAAAAAAACAATAACAGCAAAAGAACCAAAAACAAACAAAAAAAGCCACCAGAATTTTTCCACCAGCATGAAATGAAGTTTGTACAAGCAGCTCTTCTACAGCAAGACAATGAAAAGCTACAGTGGAGTTCCTGGCAGTGCCCGCTTAATACTGAAACTATTCTGAAAAAGATTCTTAGAAAAGAGGGTGAAAACTCTGAAGGGAGAAGAAAAAAAAAAAAAAAAAAAAAAAAGACCTGCAAAATTTTCACAGACATTTGTGGGGTTTTTTTGCTAAGAATAATGCCACAACAGGTCCCGCTGTTTCTGTGCCTTATCTCAGGAAAGAATGAGCTCTGTAAGCCTGGCCAAGTTTAGCAAAGTGACTAATTGCAAATTGCTTTGATTTCATTTTTTAACTTCTCATCCTATCGAGTGCTGTTTGCTGGTTGGGACTGTATCTGAAAGTGGTGACAGATCCCTGTTGCCTGGGGGCTGTGGTGAAGCAGTCAACTTTGCCACGTGCTTCTCTCTGTCCTGACTTTGTACCTTGTCCATTTTGCCAGAAAGAACCAGTCAAGTAGATCTGATCATTGGATCCGTCCTTTTCCCTACTCATAGAATAGCGGACTCATTAAGGTTGCAAAGATCAGTAAGATCACCTAGTCCAACCATCACCCATACCTGTGACCACTCCAGACCACTCAGTGGTCCACACTTCTCTTGAAAACGAGGAATAGTGACTCCACCCCCACTCTGGGCAGCTTGTTCCAATGCATTACCACTCTTCCTAAAAATAAATTCTTCCTGATATCCAACCTGAACCTCCTCTAGTGCAACTTAAGGCCATTGGCCATGGGAAGTCCCAGATACATTAATGGAAGATACTGAACATCCATAATGGGAAGAAGGGATTTCCCACTCACGTGAAGCCCATCTTTTTCAGACAAGTCCTCTGTGAAGCTCTAAAACAAATTGCTCTGCTTGTTGCTCTGTTGAAAACTTGGCCAGCAGTCATTGGCTTTTCTTCTGAAGTATGTTGGTTTATAATTATCATATTTCTTTTATCCTATTGGCATAATTTAGAGATTTCTTGATTATTCATGCTTGCGTGTCGGCTCTTGGAGGAGTACAGGGAAGACAAGATAGAGAAATTGTACTCAAAGAGCTGTCAAGCATAATATTGTACACTTCTTTTTTCTTTTTTTGAAACTCAATGGAAAGAAATCCTTGCAAGGCTTTTGTTTGAACAGTCTCTGTTACAGCTTTAGAAACCTTGGCATATTTATAACATCTGGCTATACAGAATTTATGAGTGCATGCAATTACTACAAATACAGATAAGTACAGCACTGGGCAATGCTGTGCCACCCACGGTGGTCTGCAGAGTGTCAGCAGGTAGCTGGTGACAAGGACTGGAGATGCCCACAGCATTCTCTGGGGAAGGGACCGGCCCCAGGTGCCCACAGTAGGCAGGAGCTGGCTCCTGGTTGCAGCTGGGAGCAGATACAAAGCCACATTATCATTGATCTTCATCATTATCATTTTTACCAGCTTAATTTAGCTGGTTTATGTCTACAGTGAGGAAAACACGATTTTGGATGGCAGAAGGATTTTTTTCTGCCTGTGTAATTAGTGCTTTATTTAGCACTCTGTGAACCGCTCGCCAGGCTCATAAAGGATGCAAACTGGTGTCTAACAGCCTTCTCCTCTCCAAGGCTCCTAGGATCATCTCTGTTTAAGCGGAGGTTGAGGGGAACTTTGATGTGCAAAGTAACTCAACGGCCAACATGTTCATATTGAGTAAGCAGTAACCGTGCCCTGATGTGGGTTTTTTTTGGTAGATGTTTTATTTTTTTTTCTCATTTCTTTCAATCTACATCATGAGGCTCTGCATTGGCTTGACTCGTGCTGGATTCTATTTGCAGAGGTTGGTGATGAACCAGGAATGTCACAACATTGGCATGGAGTGGGGCACTTGTTGAAGTGTTAGTCGGTCTGCTGGGACTGCTGCTTGTGTATTAGCTTGGTGCTCTGCCCTGACCCAGCAGAGGGGACTGTGTTGTAGGATAGCACCCAACAGCAATGACCAATGACCCACTTCTTCCCGTGGGATCTACGTTCTTGATTGCTGCTCCTCTTACCCAGAAATAAGACTCCGCATGTTGTTGCAAAGTTCTTCCGAGTTCTGCCCTCCTCATTTCTTGCGTTGATGGTAAGATTTGAATTCCTTGGGCAAACTCTGAAAAAGTCAAAAAGGACTGCGTTGTGATTTAGAAATGTTATTTCACAGCGATCATAAATCTTTTGGGGATTTTAAGATTCTCTACCCATTCTTTTCTTAATCACTCCAACTTTGGTTTCCCTCCTTGGGGTTTCACTGATAAATATCTCTCCTTTTCACATCATTCTGTTTAACTAACCTTTTTTTTCTCATGCTCTTCAAAATCTAGATCCCCATCATCAGTAAACGACATGAAAAATGCTTGATTTCTTTCCAAGCTTAGGAAAATAGAGAAATCCCCATCCTACTAGTTTCCATTCAAGAATGTAAAAATCTTTAAAAAAAAAAAAAAAAAAATTGCTTTTAACCTTCCTGTATTGCACATTAAAGAAACTATTCTTTCAATCCTGGCACCAACCTAATTTAATTTCCATATTTTCATTATCTTCCTATTAACCACTCGTGCTCTGCAACAAAGGAGCTGCTGGAAATATATAATGCCACAGCTATTCAGTGCTGCAAAATCTCAGGGGCGCTTCGATAAATTACATCCCTATAATGAAGAAGTAGGGGGAGAGAGTGGCAACAATAGACTTTTTGCACAATAGAATGAAATCGGGGTTTGATCTGATGCAACATGACTTGCTCAGGGCAGAGATAGAATATCAAATCATCGCTACGAAATTTAAACCTTGCTATAATCCACCCCCATATCCATTGTTCTGCTGAAACCTTGAAGACTACGCAGAATAGTTTGCAAATTGGGATTTAGTTGATACAGTTCATTTTTTTCAACTTGCTCAATTTAATTATCCTCAGCCTACAGTCTAATTTATGTGTGTTTGATGTCACTATTCATTAGCAGGACAGATACAGCCTGGAAAGTGACTGAAAAAAAAAAAATGCAGCTGCATTCCCATCTTAAACACATTGCTCTGGTCATATAGTGGAGTTTTGTTACAGAATGAGCTTTGAACAACATTGTTAGAAAAAACTACTACCTAGAGAAGCCTGAGAATGTGAGTTTGTATAAGAAATGTCTGTAGAAGCTGTAATAGCAAAAGGACACAGTTTCTAACTCCGTGCCAGGATGCATATCACATTCATTAGCTGTCACTTAGAGGAGAGACAGAGAGACAGTTCCTAGACTGGAGTTATGATTTTCAAGGTCGTTGGCCAAATTGAAAACTGGCAACACATTTAATTGTGGGCTGCTGGGAAATGCATTTGTTTGGTTTCTTTTCTTCCCTCAAGTGAAAATTCCTTAGAATGTTTTTAAACAAATGTAGGTTTTGTAAATGCAAAATGAAATATCTGGGGTCTTGTTTTTGAAGCGGAAAGTATAAAATGAATGTCACTTTCATCTGAAAAATACCAAACCGTTTTCAAAATATTTCTGGTTTTTATGTTTGCTTTCTAAAACAACACAAATATTTCCACGATCAAAACAATGTGCTTTGACAGAAAGTTGCAGATTAGTTTTAATTAATTGAAACGCAGAATTACAGACGTGAGATTGGGTAGCTAAATATGTCAAACCTGAGCCCAGGTTCTGCACTCTCTGAGTTTCCTTTAAGCATGTTTTCCTCCCTCCATCCTCCTTGCCTCTGGGTGAGGAAGAGTAGGTTCCTGGACATAGGAACCCTGAAACTGTTCCCTCGTGTTGCTTCCTATGGATGGGTGCTGCTGAGTTATGGGGCAAGGCCCAGTCACCTCTTCAGGCATAATGTTTGTTTCAGGCCACGTCCCTCTGCTCTCGATATATTGCTGGATTATATAGCTCTCTGGGAAATTAATAAATAACTCATTAAAAACAAAAACTTGCTTCTCACCCCACCAATACCAAAATTCCCTGCTGGGATGGAGCAAATGGTGCTTGTGGGAGGTCTTGCTGGCTCTCCAAATCCCTCCTTGGCTTTAACTGACAGCTCAGGTTTCAGGATCGTGGCCTGCTGCCCTCGTTTCCCTTGCCAAGGAGGAATTTCTCAGTGCCTGACACTCCTCAGATGGTCAAAACCACTGATTTGAGGGGGGATCTGAAAAAACAGGTGCTGGCAGCCATGAGAGCTATGCCTGGTGCTTGTAGTGCTTGTATTTTGGCTGGGCGAGCTCCAGAATTCGCTCGCAATGATCTGAATCAAAATCTGTTTTTTTCAATGGAAGACACAGCCTACATAGCAATTTTAAAGCAATAGAGTAGAGCCCTATATGTACCAATTAAATCAGGCCTTCCAGTGACAAGTGAATATTTGATTTTCTACCCCCGAAGGACAGTGCATACCATATTACGCTACAGTGATATTTTCTAATAAATTATCTAGCTGATGACTTGTCTCTGCGGGGAACAGATTGTCAACAAAACAAAACCAGCTCTTTCTTATTTGTATCTCATCTCCGTTATGCATAAGGGCAGCGGTCTCAGTGCTCTGCACCTTATAAATGATGATCACTATAAGAGGAAATGTTCATTTACTGCTGTAGTTTTGAAACACGCCAACAAAGAAGTAACAGAGTCAATCTCAGCTTTGCCTTCCCCTCTTCCTTTCCCTACCCAGGAGCAAGTCATTATCTCTGTGATAGTAAGGAAAATATTAGGTCAGATTCTCCAGTGATTTGCATCAGCACTGCTTTATTCAGAGCCTCAATTAGTGGGGGAAATTACACCGGTGCAAAGAAAGCACATGGAACATCCTGGCTTGGGATGGACAGTGACTCCACTATAGCTAGGATAAATATAAGGGTGAAATGGCAGGGCTGGCTTTGCTCTTGAGGATAGCCATGAAAAGGATGATCTGTATCGCAGCATCTCTTTCCTCCTTTCTGAAATGGAGGAGGTGATCCCAAGCAGTTGGATGGGGTAAGGTTTGGCAATGAGCCGGAGGAAGGCTGTGGGAAGCGTGTTATGCTCAAGGGGATGCTCATGAGGCTTTGGACAGGATTTCAGTGGTTTGCCAGGTTCTAGAGAATGTGTGAGAATGCTGAAGTTAAAATAATGAACTCTTAATTAATTCAGCATTTGACCAAACAGAGTGGGAAAGAGGGAGATGTGTGACAGCTGGTGGAACAGTTTCACAAAATTCTTTGAGATTTCACTGTCCAGAAATGCTTTCCTGGTTCTTTTCTCTCTCCCCCTAACATTGTAGTGGCATCCACTAAGGAATCAGGAACCACAGTGAAAACAAGCAAGCAAAGCAGGAGTCTCAGATGACAGTTTTAAATGAATTTACACTGAAAAGGCTCCTCTGATTTGCCTTGGCTTGTCCTTATGAAAGTACTAGCTGGGACTCGATTCCTGCTAATATAGTTCGTTAACTCATTCTTCTCTTATGCTCTATTTATTGGTGGTTTGGTCAACCAGTTACATGCAGTTTGGTTCATTTCAAGTAAGCTATTTGGATGATTTTTTTGGTATAATTCTATCCTAGCAAAACATAAGAGGAAAATGGGGTTAAGAGGCTATGTTCTCCCTGTTCTGCCTCCAGAAGGACTCTCATAGCTCTCAAATAGGAACTGCTGTGGTTTAGTGGCTTAGAGGTGTGAGTAAATGGCAGTTCTCTGCAGGGAGGAGATCTCTGAGGAAGGTTCAGCCTGCTTCAGAGAGTGGAAAACTGCAGGAGAATTCCTAATTGGATGCAGCAGGGAGGAAGAAAAGAAAGCCCTTGACAGGTTGAGCTTTTTTTTCCTATAGTGGCAGCATTTTAGAGATACTTGTTAATGAGGATGACTGATTGGAAAATGAGTCAAAGCTTTTAAATCTTGAAAAATGATTTTTTTTTTTTTTCTTGTTCTTGAAAGTGGATTTCTCGTGTGATCACTAAGACAGCAGAATATTCCTTTCCACCTCCAAAGAATTAAAAGTTCCTTCAGGCTCAGTCTGAGACACAGTGTGTAATTACTCACAGGACACCTGGTGCTGGCTGTGACAAGCAGGTGAGCTACCTGGGTTGTTTTGGGGGGAGAGAGAGTAAAGAGAAAGAAGGTGCAATACTTTCTGTGCAGTGTTTGCTGAAAGCCCTTTGTCAAACAAATTAGTGGCTGACACCCCCCATCCTCCCAAATCCCAAGCCAAAAAGCAGCTGGAAAATCACCCAAAACGCAACTAAAACTTTAGACAACGTGTATTGTTCCTTCCCATAAGCAATAATGAAAAGTGAGTAAACAAGAGGATATTCTCAAATGTTTTTCTCTATTTTATTCTAGTGGGAGTGGTAGTCATCGGTAGCAATAGGGAAAGTAGAACTAATGGTAGCAATATTAATATCTGTTTTCCTCTTATGTTTCACTTCCAAACGTATAAAAGTATCTGCTAAGAAGATAAATGGCATCAACATAACATTAATGAGAGCTCAAATATCAAAAATTCCTAAAGTGAAAGCTTTACCACCACTTAATTTAGATTTGCTGCCTATTTGTATTTAATAAATAAAATATGTGTTTTGCTGCCTACCTACAGAGCTGACCCTCATAAATATACTGACACAGTAGAATTTGAACACGAGGCAGGGAAGTGAATATATTTTTAAAATGTTTATGTTATCTGAGGCAGAACAAACGTCACTGATATGCAGTATTGCTAACAGTAAGTCTTACAGCCTCCCTGTTGTCGCATGTATAGTTTATATGCCTTAAGATTATTTGAGCTTTAACGCCTGTGAAGATTAGGAAAAACGAAAATCCAATGAAGCAGAAAGCAGGGTGACCCCCACGCACACTTCCCTCAGATTTTTTTTTTGTCTGCTGTAAGAAGAATATTTAGTTTAGAAGTTCTGACCTTGGATAAATAATGTATTTTAGCACTGTCCTAACTTTAAATCAAGGAGGATTCTCCATGTGCTAAATGTTAGCCGCATATGTAAACACCTTGCTGAATTAAGGCCTTTCCTGGCAGGGACTCCCTATCCCCACACCTCCAAGAGCAAAGCTGTTCACATTGGGAAAAGCACAGGCTCCATCTGTAACAGAGAACCCTGTGCTAAATATACCTTCGTGCTGATCCAGGGGGAAAATGAACTGATTCCTTATTCAAAAGCATGCATAGCTGGCCTTTTTTTTTTTGGCTGGCTGCTTTGCAAGGTGTGCAGGGTGTTGCAAGAAGGCTGAATCCTATTTCAGCCTTGCACTTCAGCACGAGGGACTCGCAAATAATAGCAAGCATGCTGGTTATGTGTGTCTGCATTCTCCTTTCTATTTTCAGGGTCACCTGCTTTTTTTTTTTTTTTTTTGACTTTAAAAGGTGGTAAGAGGGCCTGAAGTGAGTCTTCCTCTGCTGGCCTGGCTCCATCCTCTGTGAGCGCACAATGTTCATTTTGGGCTGGATGAGGTCTAGATGACAGGCTGAGCTTTGGATCTTCACCAGCTCTGTCTGCACAGAGATAGCGCGGTTCAGTTCCAACTCCTGGACTTCTATTTGCAGCCCTCTGTGACGGTTCGGTAATCCTAGGAGCTAACAATAATAATATCAAGTGTCATTACCAATGGATTTTTTAATCATCATTATAATTCTTATTCTGAAAAGCACTTAAAGCACATTTTTATCTTTCGTCAACAATAAAATGCAGCCTCATAAATATTTAACTTGTCTGATTAAATTATCCGTGCTGAAACAGATAACTGGGCACTTTAATAAGCTTAAACCAGAATCTTGGCTGTTATTATCTCCTTGGAGAAGAAAGAGAAGGCGATGAAGGTTGCTCTGGCCTCAGTGACCCTCACTGTTCAGCTCAGCAGCAGGAGATTCTTATCAAAACTGAGAGAGACCTCAGAACCGAACACAAAGTTGACAATAATTAGCAACAGTCTTTAATCTCATGAATGCAAGGAGTGGATAGAAAGTCTGCATGGCTCTTCTACTTTACAGCCAGAGAAGGAAAGCCGTGGCTGAGGTGTGCATGGGGATGGTCTCAACAATAGGATCATCTTCTGCAGCAGTGCATGGAGCTGGCTGGGTCGGTTCCCAGCCTCCAAATCACCTGCTGCTGACTTGCCCTGAGTCATCAGCCCTTGGCTGTGCTGCTCAGCTCTTTCATATCCTGTCCCAAATTTTTTTGTGCCCCTCCTTGTTTCCTCATTGCTTCTGCTGCCCACTCCGCTCTGCCAAACAGCTGCAGTGAGCACAACTGTGAGCCAAGGGCTGGTCCCCCTCTTCTTAGAAAAACAAAACAACAACAACAACAACAAAACACAACAAAATGCTTTAAGATTCTTTTGTGTGCACAGGGGAACAGCTCTGGGCAAGTGTGGACTGGGCTAAAGCAGAAAGGAAGTGAGAAAGAAGATTCCCTCTGCAACCTGTAAGAATAAATGAGGCTCGTATATAAAATTTTATTCTTTTTTCGTTCCTTTTGGTTCTCTACAAGAAATTGAGCAAGATGGCCTTAACATCTTTCAATTGCAAAGAATGACAATTAAAAAGAAAAGCACGTCGTGAACATATGAAAAAAAAAAAAAGAAGAAAAAAAACGGTTAGTCTGAAAAGAAAAGAAAAATCAAGGCAAGAAATATAATTAACAGACTTGTTGCCTCAGGGGAGAAGAAGGGTTTGTTTTTCAGGATGGGAAGGATTTAAATGCTAAGTAGGTGCCTACACATCCATGTGCACATGTATCTCTAGCTCTGTTTGTGCCTTTGTGTCTAAGTATAGAGTGCTGGCAGGATGTGCATTACTCTGTTTATATGTAAGATGTATATACATTATTTATACATTTGATATACATTTGATACAAAACATGGAGCAAGCTGTCAGGAGCAGGTGTGGGGTATGTGTGTGTGAGAAATGTCTAATATATACTTTCTCCCTCCTTCCAACTTAGACAAACACACCCAACTCTTCTGACTACATTTCCACTCCATTTTAGGCCAAATGCTCCCAAAGCCCCTGAGCAGTGTCCCCTGCAAATGAGGCGCTAACATATAATAGCTGAAAAAAAAAAATTCCCCAACCTTTTTTGTTTTGTTTTGTTTTAAACTGTTTTCTGTGATTTTGCTGCACTCTAGATACTCGGAACAGGAACTTCAGGCAACACGGTAGGTACTTGCCTTGGTGAGGAAAGAACATACAACACCAAATGTAATTGTCAGCCTGGCAGGTAGCTGTGTTAATTAATCTTTAATGTCATTAATTGGTTGTCTGCTTAGCGGTGAGAAAAAGGGTAAACATTGTTCACAAATCAATTTAATTCTGCCTCCAGCTCCTTTTCAAGGGGATAAAAACAATTATGAGCATTGCACTGACTGGACACCCAGGCTTTGCTGATAAGACGACTGGAATGATAACACATGCAAGCCCTGCTCGCTGGTGCGGGGCTGCTGATTGAGTTCCTTTCCTCTCACATTGACTCATTTGTTTGTTGTGGATAAAGGGAAATGATAAGAAGAGGATATTGTTGGATTTTGTTCCTTTTGGCCAGCTGATTCCTTTTATTTTTAATATCCTGCGTTTGCCCTAAAAACAGAGCTTCTGGACTCTGCTTCAGTTTGCAAAAATAAAAGCAATGCTGGCTGTGGATCGACAGCCAGCTGACACAGCAAGCACATGTATGTTTTTTCTTTCTGCAGCAGGACCTGGGAGTTTTCTCCCAGTTAATCGCAGTGCCAATCTCTGCCCTAGCACCTGGGTATGAAATGGTGTGATGAGCGCTGGGTTTCGGGGTGAGGGACGGGTGTGACAAGGCTTGCGACAGAGCAGCGTGGAACTTCCCTGGCTGTCAGTCAGCTTTTGACAGAGGGGTGGGGTAACACACCGAAAGGAGAAGGTCTTGGCTTGGAACGTGGCAAGATCTGCAAGGAGATTAAATAGAAGCCTTCTGGTACAGTCCGAGTGCCATAGTGATAAAGAAAGATCAGGGGAAGGATCTGTGCACTTAAGAGATTGTTCTAGAGTATGGGTTTCCAACTTCTTGGCTTTGGGGCTGCACTGAGGAAAGGGAAATTGTCTGGGGCCAATGTTTTGGTTGTTGCTGAGTGATGGGTGTGCTTTTGAGGCTGGCCTCCCTGTAGGGAAGAGCCGCCACCATTCTGGCCTTACTTGCAGTGCCAGGCTGCACAGGTCCTGCAGGCTGCAGGTTGGATGCCTGTTCTAGAGCATCCCTAAGGATCCATCATCAATTCTTACCCTTTCCTTCTGCCATAGTTTCCTACTAGAGCTTTGCCCTCTCCCAAATTAGCCTGACACGCCCATTAATTAGCAGCTGGCCTCACTATAACCCTCACTGCCTTCTCCAGAAAAACTCTTATGTTACAGCAGCGTGACAATCTCCTATGGCAGCCCTGAGGCTGAACACAAAGCAAGCTAGCAAGAAAGCTGCCTAGCAGAGGTGCTCTGAAGCATTCAAAATCATCTTCACTAAGCAGAACCTCCCCTTTCAACTCAAAATAATTTGGGAGAGCTGGGATTATGGCAGCAGTGAGCCTTACAGATTAACAGCAACAGGTTGTTCCTGGCATTAAGGCCAGGTATTACTTTCACCTGTGAAGTTCTCTGAGCTTTGCAGAAGGAAGCACCTCCTTTTAAGAACCTCTCTGAGTGCAAAGAGGTTTTTGGCTTGTGTTACTCCGTGCCATGCAAACAGTAGGACTGGGTTATTAGCAGGGTTAAGAATGAAGTAGAAAAGCAGCTCTGAGGGAGGAAGAGTGGATTCAAGTGGATTCACGCTGACAGCAATGGCCTGGTGCGCTGGATTCCTTGCTCAGCCCTGTGCAGACGTTGCAGCGTGATTGGAGGTGAGTGTGTGGGTTCTGTGGTTTGGGTATCTTGTCCTAGTTCTCCTTTTGGTGTGTGGGGTTTCTGAGAGTAGAGGGGCTAGGCAGTGTGCCTGCAGGTGGTGGCATTGGTCCCCTCTGCTGGTACGGAGATGTGCTGGTACTGAAGGGGCAGAAGTGATGAACGTAAATGGTTGGGTGTGTGCAATTCCTCATTGCTGCTGTCAGTTCAGATGTTTGTTAAGGACTTGTTAATTTAAAATGTTTGGTGCGTATTTGACATCTTTCGGTCTTCCTGATGGATTTTAAAGATCCCTTCCATGTTTCATGGAAGAACGTGCTATGGATTGTAATGGAGTGTTTAAACCATGATAATATACGTGGTGAATTTGTGGTGCTTCTCTCCCTGCCGATGACTGGGGTTGGACCTGGTTGCTTTAAATTAGGCTCACAAAGACACTAACTCCTGCATAGGACTGTTCCTTTAGACAACACCTTTACTCAAACATCCTGTGGCATTTTCTGCTCTTTGTGACTGTTTTGAATGCTCCAGTTGCAGCGACTGGATATCTAATGTGATGTTATTTATGAAACCTTTGTCTCTCAAGAGAGCTGGACTTTGTGTCCTTTTACTCCAGAAGTTCCCTAAGATGGAGTACCGTTGCATTTCAGATGTTTTCACAGGTATTTATTGTGCCTTTTTCTGTTACCAGTTGTACTATCGTATTTTATTTTTTATCTCCCCAAAATTGAAAGGAATCCTTCATATACATGGAAATACTCCAGTCACCATTCCTGAGTGATATTTCCTGTGTAGCTCCCTTGACCTGAAGCACTTGCCAGGGAAGCAACTTCATGCACACAGTCCATCTCTACTGCTGAGATTTTCAATGATGCTCTGAAACTTACACTTTTGACCATGGAATTACAGAACGTCTTGAGTTGGAAGGGACCTTAAAGATCATCTAGTTCTAGCCTCCTAGCCTTGGGCAGGGTTGCAAGTTGCTTTAAGTGAATTACTCCTATCAGTCCAAGAGGGTAATAATACTCTTACTCCGTGAGATAATTAGGTAGCTTTAATTAGCTTGTTGGAAAAAACTCAAAATACAGTTGTATGGTTGCTATATCAAACTCATTAGCTCAGCCTGGCAGCTTTTAGCTGGCATGTTTATGTTTCTGATTTACATATTCTTTCCTACGGTGCTTAGTGGTATAGCTTTCAATAGTATAAAAGTTTTTCAATAAAAGTTATAGTTCAACAGTTATAGTTTTTCAATAAAAAAGTTAAGTTACTCTGGAGATTCATTACATGAGAGATGTGTATAGATGATATGGTAAGAATATCCTAGTATCTTACAGCTGAGCTATGTTTATTACCACAATACTTAAAATGCAATTAAAAGTGTATGTGTGCGTGCCACTTTATTCTGTAACTAGCCTTGCTGTTGTTTAAGTTCTGTGGATGTGCAGGAACATGTTATTGTTGTAAAAAAAGGTTATTTTTAGAGGATAAAATGGATGACTCTCAAGTGCTACGCTAAAGCTGTCACACCAGTAATCTCCAGAAATGCTAAAAAAAAAAAAAAACAAAAAAAAAAAACACATTGTGAACTCCAGTCCAACTGGTTTTTAGGCAAGCTTCTCATTGGAATCAGCTGGAGGTTTTGCTCATGATCTTAAGCATCAGTTTTGGCCCAAAGAGCGTTTGGTTTTTTAAGAGATAAGGTATGACACTTTTTCCATTATCAAAAATAAACAGCCTTAAAAAAAGGCTGTAGCAAAAAGCAGGTGAAGGTCTGGGGCTGGAGGGTTCTTGGTGCTGCTGGAGGTAGAGAGGTCAGGTTGGGCAGAACATGGCAAGAGCTACTTTATATGTGAAATGACAAACGGCCCAGCAACAGCTTGCACGTTCCTTCGGCTCTCTGTTGTTAATAGTGCTCTGTGCCTCCTTACAGCAGGGAAGACAATAGGAAATGAGATTCAGGGTGAAAATCCAGGGAATCAATAAGGAATTTATAAGCTACTTATCTGATGCATTTTAAGCAGAGCTAATGAAAGTGGAGGAATGAATGTTACTGGCTTTTTTGAACTGATTTGATGATGCTGAAGGGCAAATTTGCCACTATAATACCATCATGAGTAATATTGCATTCACTGTTTTGAATGACACCGCATAACTGAAGTTTCATTCCTTTCTTTCTGCATCGTAGGCAGAACATATTTTATTTCTAATATAGCTTGCGGTGTGAGCATGATGTAAGAGTTCATGCATTTATTTACAGTAGTTATCTCCTCGCTCTTGTCATCTGTTTGCTGGTTACTGAGGATCTTGGCCTTGCTCTGATCCCTCAATCCTGTGATGGACAGCAGAGCCACCATCCCCTTCATCTTTTCTCTCCAGGGTTTGTTCCTGGAGGAAAACACGATCAAACTGCTTTGATGCATCATAAGTTCTCATCAGTTTTCCATCTTACTTCTCTGGCTCCATGGCATCTGGAAGGTACTAGAAGATGCTTTTCGCTTTTAATTTATACAGTGCTTTGCTGTCTGCAGAAATAAGTCCAGACTTTCTTTCTTCAAATTTCCTTTGCTACTTGATAGTTTCATCAGGTGTAGGATGCTGCATCTATATTTCTGTTGCTCTTCCAGCTGTGAGCAACGTGAGCTTGCTTGAGAATACATGACACTTGTGTAAGCTGACCGGTAAGTGGCAAATTCAGTGGATTTATAAGCAGGATGGTATCTCGACGAGACAATCTCTGTTAATGATGTAGTCCTTCCCCGGTTCATTAAGATGCTGTGAGTTTGAGAAGTTTCTGGATAAATCTGCAAACGGTGCTGAAACAAAACATACAAGTCTTTCCCATTCAGTGCTTTTTTGTGCAGTATTTACTTTCTTATAATGGCTAAGCCTGTGCTAAGCAAGCATGTTCCTGTGAAATCAGCTACTGTTTGCTCTTCCCCAGCCATGCTTACCCTTTGCAAAGCCACAGTATAAACTAATTAGGGATTTGCTATTTGGAGAAAGTTGTGATAAGTTTGCCGACAAGGGCATCGCCTAATCTCATTGCACACACGTCAGTGGCTATACATGTGTGAAATTAAGTGGGTTTTTGCTGATTCCTGCAGACTGCCTGTTTTTATCTTGAGACAACATTCCCAATCATAAAATGCATTAACATCTTCTATCGGGGGCTTACTGTAATATGTATAACACCAGCAGCAATTCTTTGATATCGCCTTCAAATGCATTGTTAAGGGAGATCACAGAAATGGCTTTGATAGGCTACATGATTTACCTAGTAGAAGGAAAAGCTGATAGGGGAAAATAATCCTGCAAGCTTTTTCCTTCAAATAGGAATAACATAGGTGGATCTGCTGCCTTGGCTGGTGATAGGAGCTGGTCCACCTGAGGGCATTCTGTTCTTTTAAACTAGCACTAAGTGAAACAATTGGCCTGTGAAGACCTTGGAACTGAGCACACCTGCATTTCAGAGGATGATGAGAGGCCAGCCACAGGGTGACACCTCTCAGTGACACCAGACACTGATGTAGAGCAGGGAACCAAAAAAAAGCCAACTGAACAGCCTCCTTATATGTAGTGAAGAGGGAACACCTCCAATTCTGAAACTTAAAGCCTCATTTTCCTCTGGGCACAATAAAACTACTTAGCTTCTACAGGACTTGTCACAGGGACTTTATGAATATGGTTAAAGCACCAAATACACATGGCCACGAAGATGATATTTAGTTTTTTTAGGTATTTCGTAATGTATTTATTTTGTACTTTTAAAGAGATTATCCTCCTCTTGATGCTTTCTGGACTTTCAGCTGAAGCACAGCTTTGGTGCCAGTAACGTCCCCTTTGGAAAGAGAATGGGAAAAAGAAATTATAGCATTCGTCACATGTATCTGAACTTAATTGCAGTTAGGCTCAATAAGCTGACTTCTCTGGCAATGAGTAATTACTTCATAAAAACATCGCTTTTGCTCAGCTGTCATGATAAATGTCATTAAAGCACCGTGCAACAATCTCGTGGAGCCTTTTGATTGAGTGCAGCCAAGATGGGCTTCTCAAGGACATCAGCAAGTGCCCCATTTCCTCCGTGTGCTGCTCAGCACAGCCTGCCCATTCTAATGCTGCTCTTCTCACTAGGGATGCTCCAGGGCACTGTCAGGACATCTCTGTCTTTGTCTTGAGCTGCTCTGTTTCTAAGTTGAGAGGCTCCAGGATGCTTCTGAACTCAGAACATGGGGAGGAAAATCAGCAGAAAGCCAGGAACAAAAAGAGTTTCAATTTCTCTTGAAGCATCACATCCCCATTTCAGCCTGGAATTTCAGCACCAAACTTTTTCAGATCTTTGTGTTTTTTGTGTTCTTGAGTAGAGTTCAGCATTAAATTTTCAGGAAATAGAAAGCATTGGGAACTGTACTGGGTCTGAAATGGCTTGTGTGAAGTTTATGAAATAGAGGTGATTCATTGTTATCTGTTTGATGTCTAGCGTGTAAGTATCGATTATTCTCTTTCTATCCTAATTCTGTGTAGATATGCGTAGTGCAGAACTGCAAACTAGAAGTCTGGTGGTATTGAAAGGCGAGTCTTTTCTTTTATGTATTCCTTAAGCCACTTTCTCCATGGGTAGGAAAGCGAGAAAAATGAAAATTCACTGAAAACAACATTTTCATTAAACTCAATGTTCATGTCCACGAGTCACATGAAAAATGAAAGTGAAAAGGTATGGTTGGTTACGAACTGATCAGTGATATGATTTACCTAGTTAACCCAGCAGTGTTAATAAATGGCCTGTTTGTGGGGGAATGAAACCAAGGCTCTTCAAATGATGGGCTAATTGGGATTGCTGAGGCTGCTGCACACCATGCAAAAGAATGGGACGGGAGCAATGTGGCAGTGCTAAGTTGGGGATATTTGCCCCATGATATTCAAAGCACAGAAGAAAATCTGTGAAAATTGCAGGGCACGCTGGCTTAATCACAAGTCTCCACTATAGCAATCAAGATCGAATGAATAGTAATCGTGTTAATGAGCCAGTACACATCCTTGTCGTGTTCATAATTTCAAATACCACCAAATCCTGTTGTTGAGAGTGAGTCATCGCTGAGATAATGAAAAATGAAAATGCATGTGGGAGGGAGAGTTTGTTTTGTGAGGAAACTAGGTACTCTACTCTCCTTTGTAGAACCCTTGGGTTCTTTTTGTTTTCTTCCCCCCCCCACCCCCGTAATGGAAGCTGTGAGATCTTATAGTACAACCCTGGAGACACTTCTCTACTTCAAGAGAAGGGCTCATTTTCTGGTATCTTGGCAGCACGTTAATCAGCTCTGTCTGTTCCAAACCTGCCTCAGGCAAAGCTTGCTTCTGCCTTCAGGCCAGGCTAAGGGCCCATCCTGGAAGACTTTGTGCTCTCTGCCCTGCTGGCATCCCTGGGTCACTCTATGTGGAGAGCAGGTGTCCATCTCCCGTGAATGAGACCTCAAGAAATCTGCACCTTCATAAAAGTTGTATTAGGGAAACGAGGAGTGCCCCTGCATCCTCATTAATATTTCTTAAAGCTGGAGCTGAGCATGCAGGAGCAACAGGAGATTGGTGCTATTTTGTCAAACCAGTCGATCATGCCTTGCAAATGAACAGAAGGGTTATTCTGGCAGTGGCAATTAAGGCATCACATTTACTTGCACCTGGGGAAGCTGCATGGCCCAGGGCTGAGCTGCTCAGCTGGTCGCAGCTCAGGTGTGGGAGCCCTGAACTGGGCTGTTTGGAGCTATTATTTCCCAATGCTGCATTTCTATTTTCTTTTTTATTTTTTTCCTCCCTCAGAATGGATGCTCTTTCACCTCTTGTCTGTTTCAAGCTGTACTTTTGAATGGTGCTGTTGTGATGCTATTGCCTTTTCTGCATGTATTCGCACATTTGTCTTTTTAAAATGGAAAACTAATATTTAAAGCAATCTTTACCTCTCTGAAGTCAGGGAAAGGAGCAGAGGCTCACACCTGTGTAAAATCAGTCTCTGTCAAAGCCAAAGGGAATTTTGCTTCAATAGAAATGGAGTTGATCCAAATGCAGTAGGAAATGTGGGTGCATGGAGAGTTAGGGAGAGCAAAGTGTGAAATCACCTCTGGAAGGTAAAACTAAATTAGAGCTCAAAGACTTGCCTGAATTTGGTTTCTGTCTCTGTTTCCTTTTTCAATCTGGTTAAATTACTGAACCTGAACGTAGAACAGTTATAGCAGCTCTTGAAACACATAGCTAGTTAAGCCCAAATAATGCGCATTTTCTTCTTTCCTTCAAATTTGCCTACGCCTTGCAGCACAGGGTTTGGATTCCTTGCGAACTTTCAAGTGTATCCAAAACAGAACTGCAGCCTATGCAAGTGTATATATATTTTTTTTCAAGGTCATGTGTGATAAATACTCTAAGTGGGGAGAAGGGGTCGGAAACAAACAGTAGTGGGAGGTGAAGGGGCAGCTGTGATCACATTGCTGCATCAATTAAAGCAATCTGTTGGCAGCACTGATTGGTGAGTGGCATGAGCTGTGTTTCCTTCAGAACAAGGCTGACAGTGTTGTAATGTGTCATCTCTATGGAGAGCTGGTTACAGGAGTCTTCGTGTACCCAAACTCCTGTCCAGAAGGAAAAAAACCAGCCTGTGTTTTTTTTTTTTCTTTTATCGTATGTTGATTAATACTTGAATATTGAGATTCTTCCTGTCTGATGCCATGCTGAAATTTTGATGTGCTTATTGCAGCCTGGGGCACTTGTTTGAGTGATGCTCAGGCAATGCTGCTCATAGACTAAGTTTGTGCACAAGGAGGACGTTCACGTTTCAGTTTCCTGACCTTTCATATAAGGAAATTGTATTCGCTTCCTTTAATGGCAGTAGGACAGGGCTCTTTTGAGGCCTTCCTGGAATAGCTGCAGCAAGCTGTGATGTGAATAATAGATGCAGTGAAAATCCCTGCCCAGTGAAGAGAGAATGCAGTGTGGTGCTGCTTTCCTCTTGCACCGAGATGCTGTGTGCTGAAAGCATACAAACAGTAATCTGCAATTCAAAAAAAAAAAAAAAAAAAAAAAAAGCCCAATAAGAAGAAATAAAAGCTCTCATACCTCACTCTCCTCTAGCTGGAGGCAGTCACACGTGATGTTTGGTTCTGACAGCAGCTCTTAAGATGACCTCCTTTATTCTTTCTGTACAGCAGAGAAACCAGAATCCTCAGTGTTACATCTGCTCCCTTACTATTTCCCTGGAGCACCCAGAAAGCCTGTTGGCAGTGTATAGCTTGGGCTGTGAGGACACAATTCCAGTTTTTTAAGGCTGGTCCCAGCCTCACCCTCTGCCATCTCTTTGCTAATCAGAGATAGATCTGCACTCACCTTTACAAGTTTGTGACAGTTTCCTTTTCCTATTCCCTAGATTTTACTGCATTAAATGTTATGCTATCTGCCTGCTAACTTCAGCCCCTCTCTGAATATTATTTTTTCAGTCTTTAGTATAACAATGGTCTCACCTTGCCTAGTGGGAGATCTCTTCCTTTATTCCATAAGAATTTCTTCTGATCTTCCTGAAGACTTTTTTTTTCCCCCCTTTTCTTTCTGGCTTATTCTTTTCACACTGACACGTTCTGTCTTTTATTTTTATTTTTCTAAATTTATTTCCTCCACGCTCCTCTTTTCCTCAGGGTGTTTTGTGACCCAGTCATCTACTTTTCTGTGTTTGTCATTTTGGCATCTTTGCTTCATTATGCAAACTTTTCATGTTCCTTCCACATCAAATTTCCTCAGTGCTTTTATCTTTTTCTTATAGTCCACCTCTGTGTATTATCAATTTATTACACCATTTCTAATTCCAAATCTATATATCCATCACTTTGCATTTTCAATGAACTTCACTGCACTTAATTTGGTGATATTCTGAGTTCCTCAAATATAAACTCCCAAACAAATGATTGAGTTTAGAGGAAATTACTAAAGCAAATTCATCACAAAAATGAAGCATCTCCACAACTGAGATATGAGATGGATCAATCTAAAAATTTTATTAAATAACAGAATTAAAAAAAAAAAAATAAATCTTTCTTCTTTCCTCTCTGCTTTTTCAATTTTTGAGGACAAAAAAGAGCACGTTAATCAAATCAGTATTTTCCAACCCCCTTGGTTAGGGTAAGCTTTTGTTAGCCCAGAAGGTCCCAGAGATGGAATGGAATATAAATGAAGCAAAAATGTTTGGATTTCCTATTGTTTAAGTGTGTACACTTAATATACTATCTCTGATTGGCCTGCAGAACTTCCAGAGGAAATTAGATGCCCTGTGCAGCAAAGCTGCGATAGAAAGATTAGTGACATTTAGAAAGTGTCTGTGTGGAGGGCAGTGCATCCTTATGATGGCTGTTCAGTCTTTTGTATCTATTCATGAATTCACGGGGCTAGCGTAGTGCATTGGGAGTGAACTCTGGGGATGACAAACAGAAACTTAGAAATGTTGAGATATGAATTGCTAATGAGGTTCTGCAACCTAGGGCTCCTGTTGTACTCTCTGTGCTTACCATAGTGTTGGTGAAGGCAACCAACCTTAGTGTTGGTGAAGGCATTACATAGGATTTCTCTTGGCATTGATCTAAATGGGCTTGGGGTTGGTTTGTAACCATTCCAAGTGGTGGTAGACTTCAGCACACAAAAGAAGTGTAATTTAATTTCTTCTCTTTCTGATTATATCCCAATCTTTGCTCCTGCTGAATGAGCCACTCCGAATCCTTCCAAAGGATGACTCTGCTTACTGGTGTTCCTGGTTTTTATATCAACAGGCTCTGGGGCAGCCCCAGCCCTGGAGACATCGTCTTCTTTCTGGACTTATGAATACTATGGAGATATTGCCTGGAGAGGAACTGAAGCATTCCTTTTCCTTCTCAGGTGGATGAGGGATGAGGACACGTCAGGTCACCTGGGGATGTGAAATATCTTTAAGGCAGATCTCTCGGTGATCCCAGCTTAGTATTCAAATGCAAGATAAAAAATAGATGGTGAAAAAAAAGTCGGTTAAAGTACATGGATGTCAAGAAAATAGGGAAAAAACTGAGGTATAGAAGGGGCAACTTTTAGTTCTGATCTCAGTATTCTATTCGTTGTCCTAAAGCAATAGCAATTACTATTTTATTAACTAAGCGTGGGCACTTTATTCGGAGTGGAACTTTGCCTATGAAGATACTTTGTCATTTTAAAAAGAATGAACCACAGTGATTTTTAAGTTAAAAGCCTGGAACCAATTTGTAAAATAAAGGCATTTTATATGTATTATATATAATTACAAGGACGTCTAACACTAAAACTTTAGTTCCTTTTTATTTGGTTAGCTCTTAGCTCACTAATTTCTAAGATAGCTTCAGTGACCAAAATAGTATTTTTCACATGAATAGTAGCGGCTACTGAGCTGTATGCCAAACGTTCTGGGCTTTGTTGCACTTGTTAGTCTTCAGAAATGCTTAGATCGTTAAATGGACCTACAACTACAAAGCCTCTGAGTGTGTATTTCACTGTTATTGGTTCGTAGTATATATTATCTATTACTTTTAATTGGTCAAATTTTCTTAGGTAATTTGGACTGCGACTGAGAATATTCACCTTTGCAGGAACTTATTTAAGTGGCTGCAGCTCTATGCAAAATTGATGCCACAGTACAGCATTGATCACCGTATCTCCTCATAAGTCCTCCCTCCGCCTTCTGTAATTTGCTTTTTCCAATTAAAGCATACCATTGTTATAATGAATTGCTTCAAATATTGATTTTTGTATAACTTTTTTTAGTAATTGCCATTCTTCCTGCCTCTCTTTTTTAATATTTATTTATAATTGCACCCGTTTATTATTGGGAAAAATGCCATTACAAAGCAGAAAGCACCAGCGAATCTGTCATGATGTTTGGTGAGGATGTCTATGGGTGAGGCTGGAGTTGCGCTCTCTTACATTTTACGAGTACAAAATGGAAAATAATTAATACTAGAATAAGATTAATTTCATTTAGTTACAAGCATTGCTATATTCGGATTTGGCTTTTTTTATTTTTCATGAAATTTATCATTGTTTTATAAACGTTAGTGCCTACAGTTGGTGTATGAATCAATACGTAGAACTTAGAGCTTCACTGTTAGCACTGGGCAAAGTGGGACGAGAGAGGAAAAAAGAGGAGAATCAAGAATCCTATCAGCTGCGCAAGATCCTTTTACCTTTTCCACAACCTTACTTTTCTGGAAATTCTGGGAAAGAACCAGACTATTGAAAATCTACAGGTGAACTGAATGGAGTAAAAGATGGGTTATTTATAAGAGTGATAATTGTATCTCAGCTTTGCTGTTGAACGATATGGTGATCTTTGCAAGTTTGTAGTTCAGGTGGATAAATGTGAGCCATTAGTTAAGGAGTCTAGGATGAAATACATCAGGAAATGGGAAGACGCAAGTGTGAGCGGAGTCCAAGTGAAGTGAGTTATTGTCCCCCTTGTCCTCGGGATGACTTAATGTTCAGAAAGGCTATACCTACCATGAGAACAAGTTCACATGTTGGAACTGGGGTGGGGAAGAGAAAGGAAGAGTAAAAACTGGCCTACAAAATGCAAGGAAGTATTTTGATACTGCAGCCATGACATTGCTGAATTGTATGCGTTAATCAAAAAACATGAGGTGCTGTAGCACTGATGAATAATTCAGGCCACTAAGAGGAGACCATTAGACACTGACCCAACGCAAGCCTGATCCCATCAATCTCTGTTTCTGAAGGAAGCCCAGGCAATGGCAACATCTTTTTGTAAGAGCCAACACAATACACTTTTGATTTGCAAGCTAAAGTGGCCCTCAAGTAGGAAAATCAATTCCAACACAAAATGACATGCAAGTTTTATTAAGTCAGTATTGTCTAGCCTGCATTATTTAATAGTATGAGCTATTCTGACCTCTCTGAAGAGTTAAATTGCATAGGCAGAAAAAAGTATTCTTCTGTTTAGCTTCAGTAGTCAGTCAAGAGTTAAGGTGGAAACAACCTGGCAGAGCTGGATTTACCTACTTGTCTCTGTCCTGGTACAACAAGCAGGTGAAATATAAAATTGCAAGTCTAGCTAAGTGTTGCTGATAAGATCATGTGCTTCCTTTCAGTAAATTTAGTTGACATCAATCCTGCGTTGTAGATGTAAGTAGCAAAGTTGCAGTTTGATTAGCAGAAATACATATATAAATGCAGTAAGGAAATAGATTTTATTTGTTGTTGTTGTTGTTAGCTCCCCTCTGCCCTGTACAATTGGCATTTGAAGGCTGCAACACTTATTATCAGTCCAGAAGGATTTGGGAACTTCCAGAGTACCTAAATGAAGGAGAAAGTGTTATATCCAAGAGCGGGCAAAAGCTGAGAGATAGAGGTTATAATATCCACTATTAGCTGTATGGAATGCATTCCCAAATGTTTCTTAGCTCTCTGGGTTTGATTAGAAATCTTGCGCTTGATAATGCTTCCTTGACAAGAGTGTCATTAAAACTATTGTTTTCGGTTTTAAGAGGTATTCTTTCTCTTCTGACGAAACACTGACAAAGTTGAAGACTTTTATTTTCTTCTTGGATGTAAAAATGCGTGGAATTTCTCAGCCTAAAGTATTCCTTCTTAAAAATATTTATTTTGCTGTCTTTCTTTGGATGCGTATGTTTTGTTTTTTAGCTTCTGAATGAAATGCTTAAGTGTGATGCTTTAAATTAACATTTTATTTGGAATTGTTTTTTTTTTTCTTGTTATAGATTATCATCAGCAAGAACATGTTTTATTTTGAAGTTTTTTAAACCTTTTCTGTTCAACCAAGATTAAGGAAAATCCATTATTAACACAGTTCTATTTGAGTGAAGGTTTGGGTCAGATTGGTTCTTATTTTACTCTGCCATTCCAATTATTTTATAATATATGCAAATTTCCTTTGGCTCTTTGGCTCTCTGACAGTCTAGTCTGTCAAACCTTGGCTGCCTAATTGCATTAAAAATGAGACTCATCAGGCAAATCAGATGCAATTCGACCCTTAGCAGTTCTAGTTGTTAAGAAGGCTCACAGAGTTGTTAAGGGGACCCATTCTTTGATTGTGCTTTACTGTGCAGATCAATTCATAAGATCAGAATATAAAGCTGTCCTCAAGCACTGGTGCATTCCCTATCAGGGATTTGTAAAGTCCTTAACATGACCAGAAGGAAACTGCCGGGCTTCACAAGATGCCGGCTGAAAGACTTTGGCTGAAGTTCCCAGCTGGTGCTGTTGGAATGGCATAAAAAGAGACTTTGAGACCAGTGGGCTGAGATGCTCTTGGGCACAGGCAAGCACTGCTTTCAATGAAAGTATTTAAGAGGAAATCTGTGTCTGAGTACGGCGGGGCTCTGAGTCAGTTGTTTCCTTCAGTAGTGAAGCCATCTCCCCAGGGACTTCAGTTTCGCAAGCCCAGCTCTGCCTTGTTGATTAAGGAATCCCATGACTTGGACCACAAGACGTTTTTCATTTATTTCAGATAGAATTAAAGACACAGAAAAAATTAGCATATAATTTGTTGGCAGGCTGCATCCCCCACACCGCCATTACCCCCTAACCCTTATGTTTGCTTCCCAAATGTAGGTAATGATGAGACTCGAGGGAGACGTGAATTATAACTTGTCTGTGGCTTGGCTAATGAAGAAGGAACAGACTTTGTTTCCATCTGGACTGTGGTTTTATTTATTTTCTCCCTTTTACTTTAAATAAAGGAAGTTGAATTTCTTAAAAACTGATGCAAGAGTAAATTAACCTGCGTTTATTGGTAGTAGGAGTGTGGCTCCTGAACAGCCCTTGTCCAAATTAATACTTGTTGCTTATACGACGTGCATTAACTGAAGAGAATATCTTCAAGATGTTCGGTGCCTTGTAAATTACTGGGGATGGTTGTAGGAACAGCTCGCATAACTCTAGCTGTGCAGGATGGTTCTTACATCTTGGTTCTGCCAGGATTTTCCTTCTGGATGGAGCATCCAACTAAGTCCTTCTGCAGGGGAAGAAATGGGCTGCAAATGTCAAGGAGTCCCAAATTTGGAGCCAAAAGAAGCACCAACAGCTTCTGCACCCCTTTGCAGGTTCTGATTTCATAGGAAGTTGATTAAGCAGCCATGCGGTGGTACAGCTGGAGAAGTTGGTATTTGCCTTTATCATTTAGATTCTTCCAGTGAGCTGAGAGCAGGAACAAAATGCTTTGCCTTCGCAGGTTAACTATCCAGAAGACCAGCATCAGATTAATGGAAGTGAAAACACAACTTGGGAGAGATAAAGTGAGGACAAGACCAATTAGCAGCAGTTAGGTGGTTTACAGTGCTTCAGAATTAATTTCTAACAGTGTGAGCTGCTATTCCTGGGCAAATGCCATCAGTTTGACATCATCTAGTTATCCTTCAATTTAATGATTTGCTCTCCTGGGTGTTAGGGGTCTCATACTTCTCCAGTGATTTTTTTTCTGCTGACTCCAGGAAGGTTTGTAGTAACTTCTGGAGTGCTACTGTGAAGGATGGGAGCATTCTCCATCATAAAACATTAATGCTGTCTGTAGTGTTTTCTTAATCTGACAAAATTAGAAATCATTTTGCAGCTACGTAGTAGGCGATACAGAAGAGCAGTTGGATTGGCTTCCCTTATGTTCATCTGCTGCTTTAAAATGACCCTGAATCTCCTCAGTGTGTTTTGTCACATCTCTAGATCATAACATTGGAGAAATGTACATATGGCTCCAGTCTCATTTGGCGTGGTGTGAAAACAAAACCGGGATGGGGAAAAAAAGGAGATGTGATTCCCTAGTAAAAATAACTATTTCCTATTCTGTTGTATGTAGCAACTTAGATTGTTTTTCCCTGGGTGAAATTCGCCTCTGGAGGCCAAGAAGCCCACCAAAATGTTACTGAGGTCCTGCTTTAAAAAATCAAATACGGCCTCTGTGAGCAGAAGGGCAGAATGTGAGCTCCACCTTTGTATGTTATTAGCCCCGTTGAGCATTACTAGAACCTGCTGGAAAATGGAAAGTGCTGTTCTGCTTTTCTCTGGGTTTCACATTCGCTATTCCAGTTGCTTGTCTGCTTGGAGATGGAGGCCGTTTTCTTTCCACTTCAAACTCTGTGGCATGCGGAACATGCGTGCTTCCTTGCAGCTCTGCGCGCCTGCACCCCACACATCAGTGCATGATTTCAGAGGGGGAAGGAGATTTTACTTTTGTTCTTTCTCAGATTGATTTTTCTTTAATCTACCGCAAGATGTGTAGACAGAGAGGACGCAGCTGTTTGAGCAGAGGGAAACCAAAATGTGCAGTAATGGATTACAGTAAAGCCTCCTGTCTTCTGTCAAACCGACTTGTAAATTACATCAGGTTTCCATAACGATAATAATACAAAAATATTTTTTTAATTAAGATTCAAAAGCAAGACATCTTTAAGATTGCCAGGAGCGAGACCTTTGTTTAAAAACAAGCATGAGGAGCAGCTAGGTGCCTGTCTTCTGCCTCTTCATTGCTCTTATGTCTGTGAGGCCCTTCGTACATTAGATCAGACGTGAAGTCTTTCCTTTTCATTTTCCTGTTTGACAAGATGGCAAATGGTTTGTCCTAATTCAGTAAGTGATGTATTTAAATGCCTTGGCCCAGCTCCTGAAGCTTGCTAAAATATATAATTCAATCTTATCAGATCCTGTTACACAGCTTCCTTGTTGACCATATGGTGGCAAAGTTCTGAGAAAGGAAATAGATTTAGGAAAGAAACAATGAGAATTGTTCCTGCCTCTGAATGATATATGGGGTTTACTTAGTTCCTACTGTTTCCTGAAAGGGCACTCCAGAGAGTAAATTACTGTTAATGGTGTCTAAAGACATGCGCCTAAAATAGCTTCTGTCCTACTGTTAATAAATAATCTGCAAACATGTCACACTTCTCAGTTTTTCATTATATTAGGGAGAATGCAGTCTTTTCACAATCCCATCCCTGGGTGTGCATTTAATTTTATCTGGCTTCCCTCATACACCAATAGAGATTTACTCCCAATCTCCAGTTCAAGGAGAAGACTGGTGTAGATGTTCTTAAACAAGTTGGTTTATTTTGTTCTTACCATAAACCCTGTTCTTTTAATTTTTTTTTTTTTTTTTTCTAATGCCTCTTGGGCTTGCTAACAATCCCAAACCTTTTGAGGTGAGCTCTGAGGACTGCCTCAGGCTCAGGTTCTGCTCCTTGATGGGATGAATTCGTGTGTGGATGCCACATGTCCCATCGCGAGCACACATTGGGTGAACCAAGATCAAACTGCTGGCAGTCTTTGGCTGACAAACAAATACAGAGCTTGCTGACATTGGAAAAACGAACAAAGTGAAGACACAAGCAACAAAGAGGATTATCTTGATTTGTGGCTGCTTCTCCCTGAAATGCACAAACAGTACACACGATGAGCTAGCTAATGGAGTTTTCATTTTATTACTGACGCTGGTCTAGATTGAATGGTTTTCCCTGTTCCGATGTAATTCTTGCTGTGGAGCAGTTCTGCCCTGGGAAGATGTGGTTTGGCTTCAAGCAGTTGTTTCATTTCTCTTGCTCTTGTCTTTGGTCACCTCCATCTTCCAGGCTTCAGGCTGGTTTCTCTGCCACTCTCTGTAACCACCCTTTTGCAACACACCTGAACTGACAGTGGATTTAACACAGGTTCAGATAGAGATGGCTATACTAAGCATTCTTGTTTCCTGCTGCCCAAGCAGAACACGTCCACCCACCTCAGAGCAACCACATGGGTATGGCTATGGGGACCACAGGGTTCCATCTGGGGATGGGATGGAGAATCTGTGACTGTAAGTACAGAAGAAATAGTGGCTGCGGTTCCTCTGAGTTCTCATGACTGCATTATGTAATGTTTATATTAGAAAAAGATGTGTTTTCTGCAGCTGAAAAAGAACAGCACTTCTTATTGTCAAGATTTCCTTCAGAAGACAGTATAATAAATTGCACTTCGAGATGAATAACTACAAGCCAGAATTCTTGGGACTTCGCCCTGGAATTTTACATTTGTCTAGATAAGGATTATACTGTCCCTGTATGAACATCTACACGAATGCTCTGGATTATTTTATAATCTTATAAATAAGTGGTTGCAGAAGTCTCTCTTTGTTTTCCTCGTGCACTTACAACTGCTCTATTTCGTACAAACAAACAAAAGAAAACCCTTCCCTTCCTGGAGGATGGTTTAAGAAGAGCTACTGTATGATTTTCTTTGCTTTTTGTCTTTGGTGTCATCGCTCTGCTGGAAATCTGTAGCACAAGATTCCTTATCTTATTGTAGTAATGCAGAAAAGTGCATTGCAGTGACCGTGGCTGGGGTGAGCTGGGCTGTCTTTCTTGTTAGTATTAACTGGCATCACCCCCAATCATCTCTGTTTTATGCCTTAATTTTGCCTTTCAAAGCGCCATTTGCATTGGGAATCTCCTCTGATATGTTTTGAGTTGGGCAATACCAGCATTAGTATGTCCTAAACCTTATCCTTTGCAGTAGTCAATCAATTCAAGAAAATCACTGGGGGGCATTGGCAAAGCTTAGCAGAGCTCGAAAGCCCTGCGTGCAGGGAGTTCACAAAACTGTCAGAAGGTACGTTATAGCAGCCGCTAACTGATACATAATTGATGAATGTTAATTAGAAGCTTTTCTTAGGTAATTGCCCATTTCTTGTGCTTTCATCTGAAGCCCTTTTTCCTTTGCTGCAGAAGTGACAAATATCTGAGATAAGATGATTTGCTGAACGTATCCAGTGTGGCATGTCCCACGTGCCCTGTGAGAGGTGGGCATGGGAAGATGTCTGGTAGCGCAGCCAAAATACAAATGGAAAGCAAAAGTTCTATTCTTACTGCTGTTGAATGTAGTGTCTCGCTCTTCATTATTCATCCCTCCCTGAGTTAAAATGGCTGTGGCCCTAAATACTTTGAAAGCAATTCATTGGTCTCCTTTGAATAATTAAATGAATAAAGTCATCAGCCGCGTTCACCTCTCTGCTGAACTAATTACAGTAATTCTACAAAGGGGAGGAAGAAAAGGGATTTGGGAAACAGTCGGTATTGCAAAAACATTTTCCCACCCTCATGCTGTTTGCTGTTCCCTGTCACTGCTCTTCATGCTGATGAATAAGGGGTGAACTCCTGAGCTGGTTAGACTGGTGTATGCCTTCTTTGGAGGACTTTTGCATGGGTAAAGCCAAAAATGACTTTTTCAACTATAGTGAGGTTTTCTGATTAAGGATCAGCTGGCATGGTATCTTGGTCCCTTTTTTTTGTCCTCAGCTGGCTGTGATACAGATTCAATTATCTTGTTATTTCTAAAAATACTTCTGATCTGACAGCTTGTAGGAACAGGTTGTTTCCAACAGTCTGATGTACTGGACACTGATTACTCACTGGTTATAATTTGCTTCAGTTTCTTAATGGAGACAAAAAATCTTTTCTCTGAAGAGACCTGAAAGTGCTTTGCAAACAACAATTAACTTTCATTCCATTCCAGCCTGCTGTCAGCTCTTCATCTTGGGAACTCTCTTTCAAATCTTTTGCCTGACTGTGTTCAGAGCCCTAACCTTGATTTAATACATGACATCTTACCTTGATGTTAGCAGAAAATGTCCTCTTGGCCCAAGAAGCAGGAAGTTTGGAGGTCACTGCAGTATAAAGGAAAGGGAAAAAGAGAGCTTTGTGAAGCCTAGATAGATTCTGAGTGGAAAAGGGAATGGACAATCCAGCATCTAGCTTTGCTTTTTTCTCCTGCCTTTGTTTTATTCCTTTCCAACACCAAAACACCACGTGATGTTTAGTAGTCACCTACTTTAGCTCAGTTTTTGAGACCCAAACGGGAGAGCAGTGTTGACCCACCATTCAGGGCTGATGCAAAGGTTGATAAAAATCTGTGAAGCACTTCTGGATGAAAAGTTCTTTCTATAATAAGCTGAGAGTTAAACTGCTTCTGTGCTGGGTCCCAATCTGCTATTGTTGCAGCAGTCTCCCAAGATGATTTCTGGATTTGTAGTGCGTATATATAGATTGGAAATTGGAATGGTGAGGTGCTGATAGTGGGTTCAGGAGAGTGTGTAAGTCCATTAGGAAAGCTGACACCTCTGCAATAAGATTATTTGCAAATGAAGGAAACTTGTAGTGCTTAATGCAATGTGGGCAATTGTGGCTGAGTGGCAGAGAGGAGAACTGTTGTTGTTAATGGTAGATGTAAAATAACTAGAGTTGGTTGTGGTGGGATGTTCACTAAGGCCAAGCTTGCTCTAGAAAGCTCCCGCATCCTCTAAATACTTAAATGTAAGCCATAGTACTCATAGCTGTGTGTTCTCCATTCCTGGTGTTTATTATCCCACAGGTAAAAGATGCAAGGTCACTCAGCTGGGCAGCTTGCCAGGGAAGTTCTAATTGCAAAATCTTTATTAATAAAGAAAAGGAGGACATTAAGAGCAATGTGTCTCTAGGAACGGATTACATTTTCTGTTAATTACCCAGAAATATGAAATCTGTTTTGCAGGGGAATTACTGAAGAATTAGCATGAGATTATGTAATTGCCCATTTCAACCAAATTTACAACGCGCCTGTGGCTGGCTTGCAGGTTGCTTTCACCAGGGACTCAACTGCATCTTGCTTGTTTCTGGGGGCTGTATTGGACACCACCCAATTTGGCAGCTCGTCCTCCTTGCTAAATCTGTGAGCACAAATAACATCATCTGTGCAGCGATGTGTGCAGCTACCTGCGCATGGCTGTGGTTTCAGCTTAGCTCCATGAGAAATTCATGATGGTATGAGATCATGGCTTTTTCTTTTTGCTCTCAAAAATGTATATTATTAATAATACGTGTGTGTTGTCTCTTCTATGTTATCCTTCTCCTGATATTATAATGAGGTGGTAAGGAATTGGATATCTGTTTTATGTTGTTCTGAAAGCTGTGAATGGAAGAAATGAGGCTAGAAACTGTCTGAAATCAGATCTGTTGGATCACATCAGTGTTAAACCTCAATTCTGGGGAGCAGCACACAAGGCTTCATTTTCTGTGTGTTTACCAGGAGGTGCCACTTAGCTACTGCTCCAAGACTGAGCCGTTTTCTCCTTGCTGTATGTCTTTGCATACAAATAGTGGGGAAATTCCATGCCAGGAAACATTCTGGACATCATCTAACAGCATTGTCATTTTGCTTCTCGCCATGCCCTGTTCCTTGCTGTGAGGACAGATGTGCTTCGATTTTGTTGTTCTTGTATCAGCTATGTCAGCATGAGGCCATAAGAAGGGATGTTATTTTCCCTGACTTGATGGTGTTTGTTCTCTATTTCTTTGGGATGCTATTCTTGAAATTTAGCTATTTTCCATAAAACTGCAACTCTCTTTACATGCATATGCATGCATTAGGTCTTGCATATGTAATAACAAATGTAAACTCCTGGACAGAGTACTTAATTCCCTGGTGTTTCATAACCCTGCTGCACAGGTGCAAGGATTAGTTCTTTTCTCAGGGAAATTTAGTCACCTCAGGGATGCATTATGTGCTAGATGCTAAATCTGTCTATCTAATTTTTTATTCTGAGCTGACTCTGTGCTTTGCAAATGCACCAGCATTTCCTTCCCACATAGCTTTACATTATCTGTTGAAAATGAATTATGTCTCCAACCCTTCTATTTCACTTACACCGTTTCCAAAGTTGCCTTGTCAAATATGATGTTATTCTGTGTGTTCATATTTTAATTTGCATTTGATTTAGCTCTGTGGGCCTTGTAGACTGACCTTGATTATCTTTTGAACAAAGAAAGAGAATGAGAAAAATCACCACAAACCTCATAATTCTATGTTTACTCAAACTGAAGCGCTTTTCTTCATTACTCAGAGACAAAAGTCTCCATATTTTAATGTAAGCACATTCGTAGCTGGTGTTATGCTTTAGTCAGAACCTGTGCTTCTCTGTGACATTAAATCGTTGAGGCTGAAATTCTTCAGCTCATCCCACCTATAACTCTGCTTCGAATGCTGTTGGCTCTTCTCCATGCCTCGGTGTTTTTGTGTCTCTGGTTCCAGCCCTGCAGAAGTCTAGGATAAGTTTTTGTTTGTTTTCATGTGGCCGGGATTTTACTGGTGATGGTAAAATAGCAGCGTTTCAGAATTTACCCACGATTGTAGTATTTCCAGGGACCCAACAAAGTGTTAGAAGAACAGCCTGCGTCATTCAGACTTTGATAAACTTTTTTTTCCTTTTTTTTTTTTTTAAACATATGGACTGTCCATGGTATCGCAGTGATGGTTGCAAGTAAATGCATCTGTCCACTGATGAAAACAAACAAAGAAATGTATTCGTCAAGGACTTGCCAACTGAAATCTTCCTAAACAATTTACTGACCAAGTAATGTTGCTTTCTCATGATCTAGCCACATCTGACACAGAGCTGGTATTCATCCAGGGATTTCTCACTCCGTAAATTGCCCGTGATCAGATCCCCTGGATGAGTTTTATGGGTTTCTGCCATAATTTTCTATCCAAAACTGCCAGGCAAATACTTTGTTTTGTTTGCAAAGTCTGTTCTGCTTGAGAACAGTTTGCTGTGTTTGCCTCACGTAGCAACTTTGAAATTCCCTTATCCTGTCAACAGGTATTGCCATTCATTGCTTATGTCTTATTTCTGTGCATAAGTTTGCAAATTACAGGAGAGCCTTCTCCTGATTAAACAATGATTTTGATTTTTAAACAAGGGCCATCTTTACCACTGTTTGTTTAAATACAGCCTGGCTTGTTGGAAACACTTGCAGAACACGCTGAGACACACGGCACAAGGGCTGAATCAAAATGAATGTCAGGAAACATTAAAAGATTCCAAGATACGCTTCCTTCTGGATTCAGAGATCTGCAAAGACTATGGTGTCTGGATCGGGTTTGATAAGGCAGCAGAGATGATTGAGCTCTGCTGACTGAGCACAGATTTTACAAAACTGGAATTACAGAAGCATAGCTTAGTACTCAACTCGTGCCTGGTCACTAGCTAACCATTATGCTTAGGTGTTATCAAAAACTTCCAGTAGGAGAAATAAAGACATCTTGGTTTTTCTGTTTCTTCAGCACGCATGGCTGAGGTCACAGAGATGATGGAAGAGATGGGTTTGATGGCTCTGTTTTGACACTGTGCTGTGTTTTTTTTTTTTTATTATTAAAAACTATTTCTAATAAAATGCAAGGAGGCATTTACATCAGCTGAGAGTTTGACCCAAGGGCCTCGCAGCTTTTGTGGAGATGCTGCCCTCATATAAATAGCTGTTTGTTCCTGCTCTTTCTCCTATTCGTTATAGTCAAAGTCTGAGCTCATGTCTGTTTCTTAACGTATAAAGAGTCTATAAATTCAGAGATGCTTGAGTCATTTTTGTGTTTCATTAAGTGAAATGTTACATTATGATCAGACCCGGCACTATGAAAGGATCTTAAAAAGCCAACGTTCTCAGGGAAAAAAAAAAAGGCTATTTTGAACTCTGCAATTACCCATACAAGTAAATCCTCACTATTAAAGAAATACAGTATCTCCCATTACCAAAAAGCAGCAAATAGGATTTAGCTTGTGTTGGAGAAGACGTGCTGTCGTTTTTGTTTCTCGTTACCAGAATAATTGTAGCAGATTTATTTAACCAATCATTCATCAGCTAGTTTAAAAAAGCTCCTGGGGCTGCTGCAGTTGTTGGACAGTTGACAGAATTATTTAGCTGATAAATACGAAAGATAATTTGATTCATGGATGATTTCTGTAGGACTGAGAAAAAACGCAGCAATTGTTTTGTCTCTCTTCAGATTCAAAGAGGATGCAAAATTAGATCCTGGGAGTATGACTAGTTTCACAATTGGCCTCTGGAAATATCATGCTATTCTATAAATGATTTTTAGTCATTAGTCCTACTTGTAATTAAATATATATAGCTATATTTTGCACTAATTATGCCCTCAGTCCAATAAAGCACTTAACAGGTGTATGACTTTAGAACATGAATGATCTTGCTGGCCCACATGCTTATGGTTAAATCTGTGCGTAACAGCTTGGTTCATCAAAACACAATAAACACTCGAGTTTCACTATAAGCAATAGGGTTTAGGTGTGTGCTTGAAATTAAGCATGTGTTTAATTGTTTTTCCTGAACGGTGATGAAAAATAGCCTACTAAATTCACTGCATGATGGGACCCTGTATGGGATCCAGGTCTGCTGTAATAAGATTGAGCGCTACGTATTTATAACTTGGCCTGTGATTTACAAGTGCTGTAAGTTATTCTTGTTAGTTCTTTGTTACATTTCTGATGCTTGTAGTTCGGATGACTTAGAAAAAGGCGGGTCCTCAGAAGTGAATGAACCGCTGGGACACTGAATCCCTTCTGCTCAGACACAGCCCCAGCTGAATCTATGGGTCCAGAGCTGTTGTGGAAAACAAGACCAAACGGAGAGAAGGTTGAGAATGGATGAGATGTGTGCAAAATCTGGGAAAAGATAAAACTGAAAAAGTCTTGGAACCTTTGTCACTAAAGGTCTCTAAGAGCATCCTTGTGGGTGATTGCTGTGACCATTCCTGCTCTGGATTGGGGTTGAAGAGGGTAATTTCTGCAAGGCTAGCCTCTGAACACAGGAAAAGTTCTGCAGATAAATATCTGAACGCTTCCAGTGCCAATGGTTTTATCATTAAACAAATAGCACGAGTATTTCCACTTTTTTTTCTCCTTTTTATTAAAGGAGTCTTTATAGAAGTAAATGAAATATGACATGCATGCTTTGTTAAGCGGAGTCTTGCCATTTAGCCATCCAAATTTTTAATATTTGCTTTGTCTTTTTGGAATCTTACCTCCCAACTGCAGAGTGTTTTATGCAGATCAGAATGGAAATTATATATGACATTATTTCCTAACGAGAGCTGACTTAGAAAGTCAGAGGCAGCAATACCATTGCTAAGTACTTCCTCACACCCCCCCAAAAATATACTTCCCAAATGGGTTGCAACATGTCAGATAGAACAGGGCACTGCAAAACACTTCCCCATACAAAGCTGGTTTTCTGTGTTGCCACGAAGAGGATCTGCCAAGCATGGGAGCCGCTCTGAACAGAGGTGTAATTAGCTTGAATACTTTCCTTTGACCTCTACATGATATGTTTACTTCCACAAGATCCACTGTTTGTCCAACTCCAAGCCAGAATTGCCTCCAGTATTTCACCATTCAGAGCCAGAAGGCTGCACGTGGGTTTCTTTTTTTCCCTACTGATTTATTTTACTAGTGAGAGGGCCTTGATAGAAGAACCTATGATCAGCGATCTAAGACAATATTTTTCAGGGTGTGTTACATCAGTACATCATTATTATGCTTGCTTCCCTCCCCATGCTTGCCCATTATTAATTTATTTATTTTATTGCTGGTGTTAAATGGTTTTGTCAAAAGCAACTCTTTACAGACCATTAATGCCAAGAGCGGATGATTGTTTTCCACCAGCCCTCATGAATAATTCAAGCTGCCGGCTCACAGTCTCATCCTCAGCACTGAGGGATCTTCTAAGGAAAAGGGGTTATTAAAGGTAACAGTCATGATGAGTCTCATCTTTGAGCGAGGCATACTCATTAATCCTCGGAAGCGACCGTATCTTGAAATAAATCACACAATGCTGGAGCTTTCCCCCCCTCCTGCTTTTCTTCTTCCCCTGCCATGCTACTTTTGAAATTCTGTTGGAAGTCAAGGGATGTGATAAATACTGGGAGAATAAATGGTGATATGAGAGCTCAGCTTGTAGGCTGGTTTTCTTTCTCCTTGTTCCTCTTCCGAAATGAATTTGTTTTTCTCTAGTTCTCATGCCTCTTGCATGCTGCCTTTCTGCAAGTGCTTGAACGAACATGTTTATTGGCAGAATTATTAAGGGACTTGGTGAATGATAAGAGAAGGCTGGAATATTAAAGCAATGAAAATGATATACATATTCATATACCAGGAACTTGATTATTAATTCTGATAATTGGTTCTCAGCTGTGTTTACACAATGATGGTGAAACCTTATAAGTAAATTGTGAGGTTAGTTCTGAAGTTGGCAATTGGTTTTATTCATGCCAATAGGAGAAGATAACTGAAACAAAAAGAACTTGGAAAGCAGCCTATTCTCTTGGATTTGTCAGTGTTCAAAAGAACCATGAAATCTGTAGGTTCCGAAATAGTAATGATATCGTAGTTGCTTATTTTATTTACTTGGAAGAGGATTTCATACTAGGTATTCAAAATCTTGTGAATATACAGCAAGAGCTTCTAGATTTTTGCATAACTGCAGGTGGCTGCTAGTCCAGCCAACTGTTTGGTATTTCAGCAAGTGAGCAAGGAGAGGTTGCTCCCCTCAAGTCTCAAGCAAAGCTGTGGCTCCAGGCTCTTTGGATGAGAAACAGTGCATCTCTATGATGGCGTGTGTGGCGTAATTGCCTATTGCTCGGTGTGACTCTGTAGCTTATTCTAACAGATAGACTTCTTTCTTCCTTCACTTTTATGGAGCTTGTATGTTGCCATTCCTTTTGCTTTTTAAAGCAGCAAGAGAGTGCCTAAAAAGCACATTCCTTTGCTGGAACAGACGTTCAAACACTGGGAAATATCAAAAGCAGCGTTGTTTCAGGAGCTGAATATCTAGGAAAGGAAGGAATCTTTGTTAGGCTGCCTTAGATTTTCCTTCCAACTCCGTATTTTTCTCAGCTTCTGTACCAATTTGGATTAAATACTTTGCCCCTGGGGACTGGTACAAAGCCAACCACTGATCACATCTCCTGCAGAAACCCTGTTCTGAGGAAGTGGAAGGAGTTGTATTGTTTCACACCCTTTTGATAAAGCTAAATGTCCCGTTCCTTCAATCTATTAAGTTTATTGAGGAGAAGGTTAAGAGGTGATTTGATCCACTAATAGATAGTAGACAGCTCCATTAATCTAGAGGTGGAAAGTTAAAGCATGTAATGAGATCCAGTGGTTAGAAGGTAAAGCCAGCTGAACCCAGACACTCCTGTTTTTAACAGTGAAGGTAACTGACCACTCACTCACACAGATGTGCCGTGGATTTTCTCTCTTCCACTTAAAATATATTGACTTGAACAAGCGGTGTGATTTCAGTAATAAAGAAATTACTTGGTGTAGTTCGCTGGCTCCTGTTCTGCAAGAGAACAACAGAGCTGTGACTGTTCCTTCTGCCCTGAAAATCAGAAGGATGAGAGAAACCCCACACCGATCTACGTCTCACATTTTCAGTAATAAAAGAGGAGGGAGAGTGCACGATATCGTGATATTCACCACCTAAAGAACAACAAACAACAGATAGGAGTAGGTTCTAAAACAAAAGGGTGAGAATTGTCCTAAAAAATGTGTACTTTTGTCCTAATGCTTTCTACCTCTATGAGGGAAAAAAAGTTCTTATGATGTTGTATGCTATTTTTAGGCTGTGATATTTAAGAGGGAACACTGGGGTACAATATTAATAAAGAACATCTCATTACACAGAGAAAGCATTGGATAGTAGGACATTTTTCATATCTACCAGGACCAGCACTGCCTATGTTTTAATTTCTTGATGGTTCTGCTGCAGCAGAAAGTGTGGGCTGACAACTGCATTTTAAAAAGTTCTTTAACTTATTTTTCTTCCCTCCGAGATAAAACTGCTCATGGTTGGACTAGGTTAAGTGAGCACAATGATTCTGTGATTTTAAGAAGTGGGAGACTAGTTGGGCAACACTTAGACGAGTAGTCCAAAATTATTCAGCTGCTGCTGCTTTTGCTAAGACTATCAATGAGTAGCTACCAGTTGAGTTTATATGCCTAATTATTGGGGATTTAGAAACTAAGCTTATACAACTTAAGTTGCCAGAGCTTGGAAAACAGGTTTTGTTGATACCAATCTGCTCAATAAGCAGGTTGGGAACCCATATGGGAAATACTTCATTTCTTTTTCTAATCCCCTGAGGCTCCCATTTCCTGAAAAACACCTTCAGATTATTCATTTGATACATATGACACAGTTAAATGCTTTTTCCCGTTCAAAGTATGTAGGACATGACGTTTATTTCAGTGGTAAATCTGAACTATATCAAGTTCTCAAATAAATTGGTTAGTAGTGGAGTGAGGCATCACCCTCCCTGACATCCTCAGATAATCCTCTTTGGTTTTGACGTCTGTTTTCATTTGAGTCTACAAAGCAAGTTGTTGTGCTCTTCAAAATGGCCTCTCTGCATATTCCAATTGCTTCCAAGGTCACTTGGAGGACATTTGCAGCAGCATTTGTTGGAGATTATGCTCTAAAGGCAGGAACTGAAGAGCAGTTGATAAGATTTTAAAAGTATTAAACTTGTTCTCTTGCTAAAAGCATCAAGTCGCAAGGTTAAGCTTGATCGTGTTCTATTAGTACAGGACAACATTTCTGCACAAATGTCAAGCCATTTGAATAGTAACAAGGCTTTAAGAGTCTTTTTGTCCTCACAGTGCCTTTTTGTGATTGTAAATGAAGGTACGCATAGACTCTAAGAGCCAGTGTGCCACTCATGGGAGAGGTACGCAAATCATAGAGCAGAAGTTTGCTTAAAACAACAACAACAAAAAAACAACACCAAACAACCCAACAGCACAAGCAACTATGTAACTCAGATTTCAATTTCTGAAATAGCTCATTAAGAGTAAGCATCTCAGAGGGCTCTCATGCTCCAAGCGCTGACTGTCTTATAAGTGAGAAAAACTTCTTCTCAAATACAAATAGCACATCCAATTTGGACTCAGAAGACTTTCAGAAGCGCGGGTGCCAATGTGTAATAAAATTTAGGATGATCTTCTGGGGCTGTGATTTCAGGATTTGGGTTGCTTGAGTTATTTTGTGAAAGCTTTATTTTTTAAAATATTTATTCTTGAAGTATAAAATGTGTTATCTGTTGTGTAATGCTTACGTTCCCACTCCGAGTTGCACAGAATTTGAATCAGTTTTCTACCACACTGTGCTCTGAAACATGTACTGATTTGCCGTAGCCTGTCATGGATGTGAACAGGAGCAGTTCAGACATAGACTGAGATTTCAACTATACACCTTCTCAAAAGGGGTTTTCAGGTCTGTTCTCTCCTTCTGAAAAACTCATCAGTGCTGTTGATGGGGATCGTGTGAAGCTGGTGTGAAAAATCCATCAAAAGTCTCAGTTTGTCCCAGGAAAATCCTGAACCTTGGTGCAAACCGGGAGAGATTTATGTTTTCAAGATGAAATCAGGTAATGCTGAAATTCTCATGGGGTTTCAAGACCAGGTGGAACATGTTGTTTATCCTTGGATTTTCCTTTGAACTTCATGTTTGAACTCCTAAAAATGTGTGTGTGTTTTGGAGGGTGCAAATTGCCACCAGATGGCAAAGGGATAAGTGTCTGACGGCCCTTCTGTCCTGTAAACATTTAGTCTAGGTGAGCTTCTCGACCTGGAGGGTGGAAAAGACAGTAAGGGAGAGCTGGAAAGTCACGGCATTCTTGTCATTGTATGCTGAGATGGCTGAGCTGGGCTACTAAAGCGTCAGTGAAGACTACTGTAGATTCAGAAAATTAATAGTATGAATTATTTCATCATGAGGCACCAAAAAGTTGCAATCCTGTCTGTTTTGTCGTGTAAAATATCTTTTGGCAATGAGTTCCAGTTTAAGATAAAGATTCATGTAGAAACTTGCTCCATTTTTGTATGCTATTTCTAGATAAATTCTTCATCCGTCGTGCTTTGAGGAATGGTGAATAACCCTTTTTGCTTTCCAGTAGAGCAGCTTTCAAAGAGTCAAAGTTAGGATCTTATTTACTTCTACAACAGTCAGTAAAACCTGCTCGTGACTTATGAGCCTTCTTTGCAGATAAAGAAGTAAACAATGAGAGTGCGTGTGTTTTCTGTGGCTATTTCTTGATTTTCTGACTAGGAGACGTAACGTCCTGCTCCCACTCAAACTGCACGGCTCCCAGGAAACTTAAGAAGTAGTGAAAATTGAAGAGCAGAAGAGACTGAAAACGTTCACAACCGAGTGTGGGATAGGATTTAGCCAGGCTGTTCTGGGCAATGTGAGGATGGGGCTCTGCTCAGTTATATCGGTTTTTATGGTTTGTGACTTTGTTGTCTTTAAGTATTCACACTGGAATTGGTTTCCCTGAACAGAGAATTAGGCCTTTAATCTTTTGGTTTCCATTAAAGCCATGAGAGACAACAGTGAGGAAGAAAAGGGTAAATCAATGACTTTTTTTCTCTCTTTTTTTTACTGTAATCATCTCCTCTGCAGCTGCAAAGTGGTCCTGGAGGAATTAGGGGCCTGCCTCCCTTTGTGTCTTCTCTAGAAGTAGCAATCGTGAAGGGCCAAGCTAAATGGTTTTAGTGTAACTAATGTTCACAGCTTTAATTGTGGAGCTCCTTTTGTAAGCAAGGCAGTCAGTACTTACCCAAGCTCCAAAGCTGCTTCTAGCTGTGCTTAGCGCTAAGTTGTCACAGCTTCTGGAGCTGGAGATGCTTTATGTAAGCGCGTATGGTCAGAAGTAAAAATCTTTGTAGTTTCCTAAAAATAATCCATTCCCATGCAGGAAACTTCTGGTCTGACTGAGAAGGGAGATTAAAACATCTCTGGGTGCTGCTCAGGCTCAGCAGGCATGCACAGTTCTCTCCATTTGCCTTCTGAACCATTGTTTTCAGGAACTCCCATTAACCTCATTTACTAGATTGCTGCCTAAAGAAAAAGTCTCAGATGAAAATCCCTGGAGCCTGAGCAGCGAAAAAATAAATATTCAGCCGAGGTATTTCTTCCACAATAACTGTGTGTGTTTCTGTGTTTATACATGGTTCTAGACATATGCTCCTTTTCCATATTCAGTTTCAGGAGGAACTCCTTCGCCATGGGAATGTTATCTTTTTTAATGTATATAGCACTCGTGTAGCATACGTGACCGATGTGGTTCCATCCACATCATCGTGCACTTTAAGCAACAACAATGTTGGGCCACCTGCCATGAAAAACCTCAGCTTCTGGCTTGACTGCTGGGGAGAAATTTCACAGGTCTTGTGGAAAGTGAGGCATGAAAATATACTGTGGGATTGCAAGCAGCTTATCAGAGAGAATGTGACTTGCGAAGTCAGAGCTGAACAAAGTATTTCATGTCTTTGGCAAATGTGGTGTGCATGATCTGAACCATTAATCAAATGCTGACAGCCTGCTTGGGGAAGCGGAGTGTCAAATGGAGGAGGGCTTGCACAGCCCGATCCAAATGGCATCTGGGGGAAAAGAAGAGGGGAAAAAAAAACACAAAACAAGGAAAAGAATGTTTATGGTACTGGAATGATTTTACTTGCATTTACTCTAAACATTTGGAAACTTACATTGATCTGAGGAGAAGCTGGTGCGAGTGGAGAGAGTCAAATCAACATTCCACGTTGCCCTCTCAGGTTTGATTTATGCCAGGTATTTGACAACCACTCACTTGAGAAACCTTTCAGAACCTTGTGTACTTTTTAAGAAAATCAGATGTGCTTTAAAAAAAAAAAAACAACCAACAGCACCAAGCAAACAAAAAACTCTAACAACCCAACTGCACAAATTTTGCAACATTCTGTACATCTGGCAGTGCTAATGTCTCTGTGATGCATGTCCAGATGTCTGTTTAGAGAAGGTGGAACTGTTTGGCTTGTTTATGTACAATATTTGCTGACTGCAATTCTGTCAATCTGTGGTTTTGTTAAAATTTAATGGCTTTGTCTTCAGTTTCCCTTCCTTCTTAATATTTTTTCTATTGTGGAATTAGAAAATATTGTGTAAGGCAAGAAATATATTTTAAAGCATTTATAGAAATGAAAATAATAAAGAAAGATATCCAGTATCGTGCCTTTATGGATTCATGTATGTATTGGAAAGCGCGGAGTTGACCCTTTTGAAGCCCATGTTTTCTCTGCTCCATTTATTTTGGGAGGAATCCATACCCAGTTTTCATAGCGATGAGAGGTGCGTGTAGTCACTGATGTGAGAAAGGAGGTTTTAAATCTTGTGGTGCTACTGTAAATTAACAGAAATTCATTAGTGTCACTAGAGCTATTTTTAATTTCCAGCAAAGCCATAGAGACCAGCTGATCACCAGAACAGTGGTATTTACATAGTCCTGTGGCCATGGAAATTCATGGCTAAGAGATTATAATTTTGCCTGTTCTTCTAAATTACTGTTAGCCTTCTCCTATTGATAAAATATATTTTAAAAAAATCTTTTTTTGCCTTTCTTGTATTATATTAAAGAAACCAAGAAGCTTTAGCAGCAGTCAATCATAAGCAGGGACTGATCTAGGAGAGTAAAGAAGACAAGAAACAAAAGGAAGAAAACACGGAAATAATAATAATTATTATTACATTATTTTAGTCTTGGAATGGGTCCAGGAGAAAAGAGGGAGTGAACATGTTACTTGCGCTTGAAATGTCCTGTTTTGGGTGCAGAGAAGTATTTCACTGGGTTTAGTTTTACAGAGGGACGTGTCTTTATTGTTTGGGCTGTCCTTAATTTCCCAAATCTGTGAGCTTCCTTAGTCCATTACACTGATGCAGCATTTACGGATTTATACGTGCAGTGAGTTCATGTAGTTAATAAATGATGTTGTAGCATTTGCACTGCATTCCTTATAGCATCCTATGGCTGCACTTATTGACTGTTGCACCTATGAGGACCAGGAAAAAGCAGATGTGCTGCAGACTGAGTTGGCGGTGAGCATGCTTGTATCTGGACTAAACTGCAGGGTGTTCCTCCGGTTGCTGAGGGCTGAGTTCAACTCTGAGATATCAACGATGACTTTTCCAAATAGCTGTGTGTTGGTCAGGGCTGTAAGGTGTTCTTGGAGTTCTTGGATATTCCTCTTAGCTGTTGCATTTTAGGGTCTATATTGTAATATTTTTTCAGAACAGTGTGGACTCTTCAACCTATAGAGGCTAGGGCTCTGGAGCTGGAAGGAGAATCAAGATATTCTGCCATTTAAGGTGGTGTATAACTGTGTGAATGCTTCAGCAGGTAATGTGCTGCCTAAGAGCCACCCTGAGTTCTTGCTGCATCCCAGTAGCAGCAGCAACGAGGGTTCAGGTGAAAGGACTTGTGCCTTCTTCAGAACCCTCGGAGGTTTTTTCAGGCTTGGTTTTTGAGTTCAGGTGTCCAAGAAAGGCCCAAGTGTGTACTGTGGAAGCCTGTCACAATATGTCATGATCATTATTCCAAGAGCAGAATTGGAAAATTGCAGTGCACTTTGCTGCCATGCTCCAGATAGAGCAGGACTGCAGCCAGGCTGCTTCCCTCGTGGTGAGAAGTGGAGAAACAAGCCCATTAGATTCAGCCAGTTTTGTTCCCCAAGGAAAAGAGCATTTCCTGGTAAGTCAACACAGAATATAGTATGTATAGAAAAAGCCTGAAGAGATTAGACAAGCGAAACTCTGTCACGCACGGGCTATCTTTAAAACAAAGAGACAAGAGGGAAAAAAGCTCTGAACTTCCAGTTACCTCTTGTACAAAATGCACTCAACTGCGCCAAGTCAACGGTGAACTCTGTCTGCTTTCCCCCTGCTAAAAAATTCAGGCTTGTCTCAGCCTTGTTTCTTGATGGCAGTGAATATACAGTCAGTTGCATTGGCAGGTAATACAATCTTGCAGCTGTAGTGAGCTCTTCCTTCCATGGCATTTTACTTTTAGAGCTCAAGGGTGCCAAAGTAATCAGGGCTTTGCATTTCATGTTCTGGCTGTATACGGCCCAGGTTCTGATAGTTAATCCCTCAAGGTGGCAGTAGCTTAATTAAAGCTACGTATTGGTAAGAAGATAATTGTAAGTCCTTTGAGTGACTGGTCTGGATTTAAGCCATGTACAGTTTGATATAGTCATCTATAATGTATCAAAAGTCCACACTGGCTTTTAATGTAAAGCCATGTAAGATAAATGAAGAGTACATGTGGCAGGTGCTCAGTACATGCATTTAGATTAAGCCCTGCTCATTGAGGTGGTGATTAGATGAGTTATGTCAGGGAATTGTAACTGCTTCAGTGGATGAAGAAAAGGTTATTTCTAAGAGCTCATTTTAACAGCATAACTGGCACATAATTCAGATATCAAATTCTAAATGAGATAGGAAGGCAAGAAGGGTGCAGATACTGAGCCATGTGGACAATACACACAAATGCAGGGGAAGTTCCAAGGCAGAATTAGTGCTAAGAAGCTATTTGAGTAGTGCTTTCTCATTAGCTTTAAATAGTGGTATTTAACTATATTAAAGCCATATTAGGATGTGATTTGTTCAGGAATGGGGGCTCAGTCATACTTATTTGCTGTCTCTGTGTCTCTATTGACCTGAGAGCACACAGGTCAAATCTATTGGAGCAAAGGTGGAATGCAAGGCTTGCCTTCCCCAAACAGTTTTATTAGCAAGAGAACCAGTGTGTTCATCAAACTGGCAGGAATTCTGAAAGAAGCGGTTGGGTCTTGCTCTTTCAGCCCTGACACAGGATCATAAAGAAAATACACATGCACCGATGGCTTTGCTAGCTGTCCAAAAATAATCCCAGACCTTTTTTTGTCTGTGCTGTTTCTCCAGCTGGGCTTGGACAAATGCTGATCAGGGAGTTCAGTGAGCACTAGCAGGTTTTTCCCATCTCCTGCATGCTGTGGGGGCTGGTGTGAAGATGAGGCAACTTGCAACAGCAGAGAGCCTGAGGGCAGAGGAGAGGGCTCATAGTGAGGATTCCTGAAATAAGAAAAAGGATGAAAGTGAGTGAGCAGTGATCTGGGACTGTTCAGCTTGTACTTTTGTTTTATGCCTGCAAAGAAAACACACAACAGCTCAGAAATACAAGGCTCTGGACTCACTGCCCTCTGTATTAGGCTCATGATTGCACTCACAACGTTGAGAGTGTGATGCTTGGTCTCGTGAGCTTTTTTTTCACAAGAATGTTCTTGGTATATTTTTTTTCAGGGAGTACAACATCATGCTCTGAGGTTTTGCTGCATTAACTGTTCTCCTGGTAAGCCTTTCTCTTGAGGGGCAGCTGAAATCACGGCTCCTGTTATGTCCGATGCAGCGCAAGGAAAGGCGGGAAGAGCGCGATGTAATTTGGTGGCCTCTTAGTAGATGAAACTAGAGCAAAGTAGTAGGGTCTGAGTTTTGCATCTAATCTTCCCATGTACTGCAGCTTCTTCCATCCAGTCTGATGCTGGTAGATCCACAAAAGACACTGAGCACTATCTAGTAAGTTAATTTTATTGAGTGCATCTATGCATGATGAGAACTGATGAAAACACTAGAGGATCCCAGTGCATTTCTTACCAGCTGTCTTCTACTGCAGCAATATCTAATCTCACGCACTCTATTAAATCTCACAAGCGAGACAAGTGCCCCGTGACAAGTGATTGATCTGCTGTGCCTTGCAGCGACCTCACTGAGCAGAAGGCTCCCCTCAACCAAGGCTCCTGGAGGGGAACGGTGGAACGGTTGTATTATTTCTTCCTCTTATGTGAAGACTTAGCAGGCCATGCAATAAAAGACATAACATTCAATTGACCTTTTGCTTATCTATAAACGTAAAATGAGCTACACAGACCCCAATTCACTGAGGAGCCATTTCCGAGAAATTTATTTCCTTTTACTAGCCATAAAAATAAATTGCTCCACACAAAGAATAGGCACAAAAATAGCTCTACTAGCCTATAGTTAGATTATTATGAAGGAGATGTTTTTCCCTGGGCAATTGCAGCCAGCCAATGTGTTGTCAAATTTTTATCTCATTGAATTGCTAGGCACAGATTAATGTTCTAGGGCGATTTTGTATGTTGCAATGGCCTTCTGCAACCTCCTACAGCCTCTCCACTCAACATGGGATTGAGGGATTGACTTGTATTCTTTGAGGGAAGGATTTCTTTTTCTCCTGCCTTACTTTAAGCCAGATTTGAAGATTCTTACAGAAAGCGTTCAAAAAAATCTTTTTGTCAAGTAGATATCAATCTGCTTGGACAAAGCTGGGCAAAACTGAAAGGCATTGAGGGGATAAGGCAATAAGTCAGAGTTTATCCAGCCCATTTCTCTTTGTGGAGCCCAGTACAGTGAGCTTACTATTAATCTTGCCAGGGTTCTAACGGAACAAGTTGGCTCACTCATTTCCCTCCTCTCATTCTGCTTTTCCAATGAAATTCATGGTGTAAAGCACTCCTAAAAACACTTTTCCTTTAAGAATAAACAATAAACCTCAGCATAGTGATCATCTGGAACTAGAAGGCAGGAATTATCAAGGCAAATGTTTTATGCTCAGCTGTGTCTTGATGTTACGTGCTGATGGGCATATGGAGAAATGAGCAGGTTAGGAAGTCCCAAAATTGAGGGTGGGTTCTGCAAGGAGAGGTGTAAGAACTGGAGAGGGGAAGAAATTAGCCCAGAGAACCAATGGGGTCTCCCAGTGTTTCTTTTTCCTCATGGTAAGACACTGAAACACTAAACGAGATTCTCAAGATAAGAAGAGAGTTAAGATGACATCAGAAAGAAAAATGCAGGTTTCTTGAGTTCTAATCCTGTGCTTGAGCCATCCAGCAGGATATGCTGCTGCTGTGGGCTGGGTTACAGGGAAGAGGCGCTATTACCTTTAATACCATCAGTTAGGCGTTCTTAGATGTGTATTTACTTAAGAGTAATCTGCCATTAAGTAAATCTGGCTATTCTTTGATGGTTTCAGAATATTAGCTGGTTGAAAACGTATTGAGCTGAAATCATTGTGCAGTGGTGCTTAACATAATGTTAAGTTCCAAAACAATGTTCTCTGTTTTATCATGGTACTAATGAGTAATGATTAGTAAAATCTACATGAAATTTGTGTTTAGAGCCATGATGGCTCCTTTACTTCTATGATTCCATATACCTGTTTCAGAGGAACTGGTGTAAAACCCTATTTCTTGCTCGATGGTCCCTGAAACTACTGACTACCTATCATGCTGTGTCTGACAGTAGTGCAACTAATGTTATGTGTATATATACACACACACACATATATATACACATACGTATAAGAACTTTTTAATGGACTGGATGTTCTCATTCTCTGTTGACAGACTGTGGTTGCACTGTGTGGGTGGGCTGGGTGTCCACTGTGCCCCCACCATTGGGGCACGGTGATCAGTCATTGGGGTTTAGTTCCACCACTGCCCCTCTGGGATGAACTGCTTGGAAAGACACATGTTGGCACCAGCTGGGACCTGGGCACTATGAAATTCAGCTCTGACAAGCAGTTTGGGAGCTGGCTGTGATTTTAACAACTGGCTCGACTATGTTGTCTCCAGTAGATCTGGATGAAGGGCCTACATTTGGCAGGAAGACTTTATAGTGGCATAGATTAACCTGTGGCTTTGCTTTGCATGAGTACAGCACGTCTGCATTTGAGATTTCTGATGGGAGTGTTCTTAATTTAGACTGAAGCATATCAGTGATTCCCCAGTTAACCACTTATTTTTACTATAGCAATGCTGGAAGGATGGGTCCGGTTCCTTTTAAACCGTTCCAGAACTCATGCTGAAAAAATCAGCCTCGAAATAAAAGGTGACAGAAGGAGGTGATATTTTCAGCTGGATGTGGTCACTTCAGTCTGCATACTGATGAGGGAATGATATCCAGCTGATAGTCAGCTCTCCAAGTATGGATTCTCTTGTTTGGGCATGCATATTCAGCTCCCGTGTACTTGGGATCAAATATGTCCTTTTACTCAACTCTGTCTGCTCTGATGGATCTTACAAGTGACACGGGGCTGTGTAAATGGACTGCGATAGATCCGGTCTGTGGTGTGCACAAATTCTGTTGTTTCCTGGCTTCGCATCTCTCCTCCAAGCCCCTCCTGTGGTAAATAGCCTCTAAAGCAAACACACATTTCTAAGCATTATGTCACCTTTGGGCAGCAGCCAGGGGATAAGATTAGCACCATTGTCATCACAATGAGCATGGGCTGTCTCTTTGAAGAATGGTACTGGATCCTCCGGACTTTTTTTTTTTTTTAGATATGTGCCTGTGTATTTTTGGATACAAATGTAGGCTCAGGGCATGGGGGGAGGAGGGGAGGGGGGGTTGTGTGTGGAGAAAAGGGAGAGGGGGTGATGAGAAAAGAGAAAGCAATAAGAAAACTTTGTTGAAAGCCCATTTTCTCCTTCCCTTTCCTTTCCTTTCTGGAAACAAACCCAAGGTGTGAAGAATAGGTCCTTGGATCTGCTTGGTTCCCTTCTGTGCCATGGGGAAGACCTAGATATATAGAGATATATGGAACAGTTAACGTCACTTGGCTCATCATGGTTCTTTTTCTTCTTCTCATGGATTCTTCATCCTTATTTAGCTCCCTGCCTCTTTCAAATACCAAAGATAGGGTCATGCAAGTTGTCAGGCCTGAGGTCTTGAGCATGGCTGGCAGCTGTTGGTGTGAGCTGCAATGTGTGCCCATGGTGTGTACTACTCATCTCTTGTTTTTTTAATCCTCAGTCTCTTTGTCTGCTTCTCATTTGTCCCCTTCTTTCTGTTCTGTGCTTTATGCAGCGCCTTCTGCCACTCTGCACAAGTGGGAGCTCTCGATGTTGGATAGAGCAAGCGTTGGCATTCGCATCCCTAAATACCTTCCCTTACAAATGTCAAGATGCCCTTTCAAAAGGACTCAGGAGAACAAATTCTTTTTTGGGAAAGATAAGTGAACTATAGCTGAACTTGCCTTCTTTTTTTTTTTTTTTTTCTTTCCCCAGACTCTAATTCCAAACCAAATATATTTTTTTAATTAAAAAAATAAATTATGAATAATATTTTGGAAATTATTTTAGTTCCCCATTTCAGTGTTCAGTCTATTGTCATGTGAAGCAATGACAAATGCTGTCACTAGAAACAGCATGAGTTTCCTTTAGTGATCTCAACTCCTTACACCCCTCAGTTTGAACGTCTGTGACTTTCCCCACTGTAATCCATTGCAGAGCCTATGTATTAAAATAGAGATTGCTTTTATTACCTCAGAACCAGAAAACATCCTCATCCCTGTGGCGTGATAGCAGCGTGCTGATTTCACCATTTCTTTTTGTTTCATCCATTTGTGCCCACTTAATATCTCTTGTTTTGGGCTTGGGGACAAGCATCCACTTTTCCACCTATGTAAATACAGTGCCTACCGCAATATGACTGCAAAACAAACAAACAAACAACAAAACACCAACAAATAGAATAAAAAAAAACCCTAACAACAAACGCACAAACAATCAACCAACCAACCAGAAAAGAAAAACAATCCAAACTGAAATTTGAGATGGTAGCCCTTCCCCAGCATAGCTGTTTCAATATATCCCCCGCATTAGGTGGTATCATAGAAATTAATTCCCTGTGCTACTGGAGATAGAGTGAAAACTAATCTCCCTCTTATGAAACAATTTCCTTCTTTTCTCTCCGTGGGAAGTTCATACGCTTTTCTTCTGTTAAAGGGAATTGTGGGTTTGGGAGGGGAAGAAGACAGTTGCTTGGACCATTCAAGACAAACATTATGCACAGGACAGCATTGGGATCACTGCGGCGTTCCCCAGCTTTCCCATTGTGTGACCATTCACCTGGCTCTTTTCATTCTTTTTTTCCAATTTACTCTTTACATAATAATGACCCAAAGGAGGGTCGTCACTTTGTACACACCATTTGGTTGAATTTTGATGAGGGCTTTGAATCCTGCTGACAAATGGGAGCCTTCTGCATGGCTGGTTTTAGGGGGGAATCGTAGAATCATAATTGTTTGAATTGGAAGGGACCCGTAAAGGTCACCTAGTCCAACTCCCCTGCAATGAACAGGAACACCTAAAGCTACCAGGAGAAAGTCTGGCCCATGTTTTGTCCTTAAGGCCTTCATACCTGAGCAGACAGGAAAAATCATGCAATATTAAGGCTGGATAGTGGTGTGATGGAGGGGAATAGTGCAGGCAATGATGACTTTCATCAAAAGGCAACTCAGGCACTTTGAGCAATTACAGAAAGATATCGTGCTTGCTTATTCTGGTCCCTTCTCCCCTTTCTCTCTCTTCTTCTATCAAATTCTCTCTCATGTAACCACCTTCTCCCAATGTACTTCAGGTACTTGGGCTGATGGTGATAGTAAGAATGTAATTGTAATTGACTGTTTGTGCTTTTGAAAGAGCTGTGAAAAATCATGTGCTAGTTTAATTTCTGCTGAAGGTTGGTTGAGCCCCAGGAGAGCTTGTGGTGGGCTGGCAGTGATGGGTTGAACCTGGAAGTGCCTGGCGACACTTGAGATGGTGTGACCCTGTTCTGTGGTTCCCCAATTGTAAAATGCAACAGGAAAAATGCTGACCTAAAAGATTAAGAGATTAAAAGAGCAACTATCAAACAATTATTATTACCTTGTAACTTTTTATCTACTGAATGAAATGCATCGTACTAGAAATGAAGCTCACCTGGGAATCCCTATGCAAAATGACATTGCCTGTCAGTGTCCTTCCAGCACTTGGACTTGTGTGTGTTTTCATCAGGCTCCTGGCACACGGGATGACTATCAGCATCCTGGGATATGTTTTAAATTAGTGCCTGAGGGGAGAATGGGATTGAGTTGTGTACTGCGTGCCGAACTCAGCTGAACTTTCTTCTTATGCTTTTTATTAAAGTTGTATATCATCAGGAGAGTGTGAAAGTCACATCAGAGAAGGGAAACCATCTCTCCAGCACTTTGGCTCGTCGGGCTATTTTGCATAATAAGTTACGGAAATGAACTGGCCATTTTTAATGCTGTAGGACAGACAGGGAGAGCAAGAGCCTTCTGAGGATTTTATCACAGAACGGCGTTGTGCAGCACATCTGGTTTGTTTTAGGCATCTCTGTGCATTGGGAAGGGAGCAGCAGGGGATGGGGCAGGAATGCTTTATTTGAAATCTTTTGCAATGTTTCTGAGTCAACTGTTTATAATAAGAACAACAGTCTTGGGAAAACTGTGACCGGGAGGCAAAGCATCTGAGACCGGTGTAGGAACTCCTGTTGGGTTCCTTCACCTGCTTTACTTCCCTACCCTCCTCCAAAGGGAAAGTCTGTGTGAATGCTTTGCCAACTGCTGGGCCAGGCTTCGGGGCATGCAGTTATACAAACACAGCTCTTCTGTGTCAGCGTGCTCGTCAGAAAACTCAGAATTGTTCATGTGGATTGCTTTGCTCTTCTCTGACAGCTTAGATATAATACTGCTAAAAAATCAAATAAAATGCAAATTTGTTTTGTGCATAATGAAGTAGCAAGCACAGAAGCATTCCCAACCAGACTGCATGCACTGGATTGTTCTTTAGCATTCAGAGCCGCTCTGTTCTTACCAGCTGTTGTTCTTTTCCATGACACAGCCTTCCAAAACTGCTATTTCACCCTCTAGTTTTTATCTTGGAGATCTTAAGAAAAGAAAACAATTAATTAGGCCTCAGTGCTAACTGGAATCGATTCTTAGTGTTTTTAGCTCTCAGAATTAATTGCAAAATGATGTATCGATAGCTTGATGGTGAAATATAGATGGGTATCTCAGATTCTTCCACTGGGGTGTCATTCTTGCCGAAGTACTGGCTGTTTCCAGCCTTTCCTTTCTGTCCTGCTTCTCTTTCTGTGTTCACGTACTCTTGCTTAAATCTCAGGTCAAAATTTTAATAATTTGATTTTCAAAGTATAATGCTAATGTAGAAAAACTGCAAGGCGCTGGGTACTTTTTGTGTTGTGGAAGGCGTAAGGAGTTTGAATATGGACTGTTGGAAAGGGTTTTGTGGTACTGTTATCTTCTGATTCAGCTGATCATGTGTTTGCTTCACTGCTAATCCAGAGAGGAAAGGAAAATATCAGGGCTGCTCTGAAAGTACTGCCTCCTGTTTTATTATACTAGCCCACGGCATCAGAGGTGAGCATTGGTAGATGGCAATCGAGGCTGAACTTCCCACCGCTATTCCATAACATTTTCTTGCCATGTGACAGATGGCAGCAGCTGGGCAGTCTGACAAAATGGCGTCTGGCATGGAAGTGTGAATGAAGCAAAAGCATCACTGAATACCTCCATGCAGGGAGAAATGGCACCCGTTGACATTGATGCTTGCTGAACATTTGTGGCGGCCAACCAGTGGATGTGAGCGCAGTGAGGCAGTGGGTGGTATTTTGTTAGTGGTGACAGTCACAGTGGGTCACTTCTGCTGCTGTGATATTTAAAAGCGTGGCGTTGCAGGCTCTTGTCCATTGCTGGTGAAAATACACAGCTCATGGTGGTGACTGGGTTGAAAAACTGTGTTTTGTAGCTGAGAATTTGCTCTATCGAACAGTTATTGTGCTCTTCATATCTGTCGTAGTTTCCATGGAAGTAAATAGTAGGCATTACTTTCAGAGCGACCTCTGTGTATCTTTATACGGTTCTCACAGTCACCCAGCAGTGCCTACAGTAATTAGTAATGTGCTTAAAATTGCAGCTGGGGCTCTACAATGTGTTTCAGAAGTGCACAGGGAGGTCAGACCCCAAATACCTGCTGATATCCTACCGAGTTCCTTAAATAACAATTTTCCTTATACAATGTAGAACTTGCAGAGTGCTAAAGGAGTTATGTGTTAGCCTGGCCATGCACACTGCTAGCTATTGCTCCTAAGAGTCACCCAGAGAGCCTCTATCACCAGCCCCAAATCATCTCTGCTACCACAGGCAGACTGGATAAGCAGCCGTACAGCCTTGATCAAGCGTGCTTAGCTGTGCTGTAATAAACCTAAATATACCCATACATGCAGTCGGGCTGACTCATTCAGTACAAAATATTTCTGCTAATAAACACTAATACCCAGGTGCCAAGTGTTAGTCCTGGCTCATGGGGCAACGGGGACAGTTGTGTGAAGGACCGAGTGTGGAGTTGGCGATGGGGAGCCAGAGGGCCAGATTCTAGCTGGAATAGAAAGAAATTGGTTGGTGTTAATGTCATGCAGAAATTAACACTTAAACACATGCTGCTGGTATATTTACACCCGCAATTTTTATCTGTGGCGCTCAGGAGTGGTGGAAGGATTATTTCACAGTTGGAGCAGTCATTTTATAAGCATAGTAGAGACTTTAGAAAATGTTTTGTCATTTCCTTTCTGCTCAGCTTCTTCCTACAAAAACAGCACGGACAGAGCCCTGTTTATGATACCTGCATCAGTAACTGAATGCGTGTGTAGGTGTAAGAATTGCAAATAAACACATCTTAAAACAAGATCCATCTTCCTTCCTTTAAAGAGCACGCTCCCAAATGAAGGCAATCATAAAATTCCCTCATGCTGAATGCAGACATTTTTTCATGTATGAAAGCCGGTGACCTCACAAGCCCTCCACACGATGAGGAGAGTGGCGAAACCTTCCAGTTATTTGGTGTGATGTGAGCACTGTTATTAGCAGGATGTAGTCATTGGGAAAGTCATGCATGCAACTGATTTTGTGCATTCATGCCAGCTTTCTTGGTACTGTCCAAAGAAGACTACACATGAATACGAAGAGAAATATTTTTCTGTATCTGCTTCCAGTTCTTTTTTGCTGTTGACAGTCCTGTGCATGGGCTGTTGTTCTGGTTTCTGTCTCTACAGTCCTGTTGCCGTCTCAGATGGCTGCGTGAGGATTGGTTTCTTTTTTACTTCAAGTTCATGAATAAGAAACATCAGTAAGATTTAAGGAAGAGCAAGCAGTGAGGTGCTCACTCTAGTAAATGTCTTTGTGTGATTTTGTGACTCAGGGCAACGCCGTCTTTTTAAGTCGATAAGGCAGAAGAACAGAGAAAGCTGGAAGCCAGGAGTGAGCCGGACTTTGGAGTCTGGTACTTCACTGCATGTTTTCTTCCTTGAGGCAGTAAAAAGGCTTATTTATGGAAAAATTACATCTCTCTTTGAATAAACAGCCCTCTAAAATTTCCGGGTTTGAACACTGTGAAAAAAGACCCAAATCTGAACCCCACTGTATGAAAAACAAAACAAAAAACACACCCTCTTCTTTCTTTTCCTTATCAATATTAAAAATAGACTTAAAAAAAAATGAACGATTTATTCCAAGATGAAGTTAAAATATTTCATTTCGGGGGAGAAAATAGAACAGTTGAAAAACTTTCAGCCTAATTTAGTAACTACCACCCAACATACAACTTGGAAGGCAATTTCTAGAACTGGAAAGCAATTCTAATGATATTTGTGAGTGGGGAAGCATATGAGTCTCCTTTGTGCTTTGATTAATATTCTCTATTATATTAGGGATCTTAAAAACTGAAGACATACTTTGTCAGCATTGTTCTGCCATTCCCTTAATGCAAACCAACATCTGTGCTTAAAATGAAGAAGTAAATCAGCCAGGAAAGGGCTCTGGACTCTTTCTGACCTGCTTGATGCAAAGCAGAACCTGGTGATGCTCCTTTAGGCAATCAGATGTGCGTCCCCACAGCTGAAACTCAGGCAACACGCAACTGTGATAAGAGAGACATATTTCTGTGGGGAAGTGTAAAACATTTCTCCGTGTTTTATGCCTTTCTGCAGGAGTTGTGAAGCAGAGGGTGATTCTGTGTAAGCGTATCGGACAAAGCAAATGAAAGGAAGAACAAAACAAAGAGAAGGAGACAAGGGAATTCATCAGGGAACTTGCTTGCAGCCTTTAAGGTTTAAAGCTGGAATAAGATTTAGCACAAGTCTCTCAGTCGTATCCAAGCCCCCCAGGAGACTCAAAGGCACAGGAATGAGCGCATGGGTCCCTACATCTGGAGGAGAACAGGGGGATGATGAATTATTCATGAGTTATCTACTTGTGCTCAGGAATTTTCTCTTTATTCATACTCGAGGAAGGGGGAGAAAATTTGTATCATACCTGCATTTTAATTGAGAAGGGAATCGCTTGTAGTGCTGTGGGCAATGTCATCTGGACTCACTGCTGGGGTTTGGAGGATGAGGTCTGGAAGGCATGCAAGCTGCAATTGGATTTCATTTTTCAGTGAAGTCAAAATCTGTGGGATAAAGACTGCTGTCTGGCACCTGGAAAAAAAACACCCCAATCTTTCAGATCTTTTGAAAACGACATAAAGCTTCATGAAGTCAGTAAAGGACTGAAGCAGGATTCTGAAAGATGCATTTCTAGTGCTCTCCAGGCATCACAAGTCCCTTTGCTTTAATTTGGAGTTGAATTAATCTTAATCTTCCAGACCGATAAGTGTGAAAAGTCTTCAGAGAAGGCAATTCATCCTTTATTATCCTGGCCATATCTCAGTGTAGACTAGAGAGGAAGATTTATGCTGACTGAGACAAAGTTGGCTGGAGGAAGGGGACAAGGCATTTTGGACATGTTAGGCTAACACTATCCCTGAAGCTCTGGGTTATATTTTTGCCCTTCCCAGCTGATAGTTACACCCTATGGAGTCAAGCTTATCCGTGGTAGATCTGTAGTTGACCAAAATGCTTTATCCTATTGGGAATTCAGAGCCAAAAGGTCCTATGTGGCCTGATGAAACAGCCCTTCCAGATCCATGTGCACCGAAGATGAGAAATGCTGTAATCTAATTTCTGCTTTCCTGTTTTTGTCCAGTTATGCCTCCTATTTTCTTGTACCAGTTTTGTGTATAGCTTAGTATTCCTTCTTCTTGCCAGTACTTCTCTGCTCCCCTCTCTCCTACATTATATGAATACGGTGCAATCGTGTTACTCAATCGACACAGAGATGTCTGCTATTCAGTTGTGTATTTCTTCACTACCAGTGCTTTGATTTCAAAAGGTGTGGATCTGCTCTTGAGCCTGGAAAAGACTTCCCAAATGGTTCAAGACTTGTATAAAAAAGTCATAGTTCATGGGCTGGCAACATCAGGCTGTAGATCCACACTCATTACACGTTTCCAAGGCACTCTGATTGTTTGCGTGGTCAGAAATATTAGCTTTCCCTGTTATATTATACAGCCTGTGCTTCTGAGCTTACACAGGGGAGTAATATAAACTATTTTTAGCTGAAACCAGCCACAGTATTTTAGAATAAACTAACAGGTTAAATGTTCTTTCTTGACAGGATCTGTCTCTTGTTGGCAATAGCTGGGATAAAGTACAGGAATAGATGACTTTGTGTCAGACTTTCACCTTGTGATGTCTCGTTACTCCTGGAATGTCTATTCACTTGCTGAATCCGTGTGAAATGTGATGTAAGAAGTGGGTTTTTTTTTTTGCTGGATGCTGAATGACAGGATCTTCAAGGACTCTGTGCATTCGATGGATCATTCTGTAGAAGATAGACCTGTGAGAGCGCTGACTTTATACTGTGGACACAGTCTAGCAGCAGAGCTTCATTCCTGGGCAAGAATTTACACCCATGGATATTCAAGCCCTGGTTGTCCTTGAAAGAGAGAGCTTTAGAGGGAAGTGATCTTATCTAATCTAATCAAACCTTGGGCAGAGCTAGTGAGCTTTGCTGGTTGACTGGATGACACCTGCTGGGTCTTCCTGTCACAGAATAGCCAAGTGGAGGATGTTCAGAGAAAATGGCACTGTTTCTGATGGAAGGCTGTCAAATGGATGGATATTTCTGTGGGGTCTTTGGTAAGGGGCACTTTGGGACCACAGTGCTGGCAGTAACCTTCCCTATACACTCGGCTGGGGAGACTGGAGTGGGAAGTGGCTATGGAGGTCTATCTGTGTTACACAGTGTAGATCCAACACTCAGCAGGGAGAGTGAGAATAGCTTTCAATCCTACCTTGCAGCAGAGCAAATCCTGGGCTTTTCTAAATTGCTATGGCAATGGTTGATTGGCCCCAATCGATGACAAAGTGCAGATTGGATTTTCTGAGTGTTTCTGATCGCTGCACAAATCAAAAGCACCGTTCCATGCTAGTGCTCCCAGTATAAGTGATGCTTTTAAAGGTCGTGGTTGTGAAGTTTGTGTTCAATTTCACTCCTGTAAAATTGTTGTGTTATTGCCATCTCTCAGCTAGTCAAAGTATGGATTTGTTATTCCTTTATTTCTTTTCGTTGTCAATCAGCTCCTAATAAGGCACTGTAAAAATCCAGACAGACTCAGCAGTTGTTCCTATTTGTGTTTGAGCTCTCGTCTTTACTATCTAGACTATCTAAGGGGAAATCCTTGACCTGGCACACTGGGGCCTAGACTTTTCTAGTACTCATAACAGTTTTCTAACCTCTCCAGCAGAGACCAGAGTCTCCTGGGACTGGACTCACTCTACATATTTTGATGTACCAGAAGGTGCAGGAAAATTTTTTTCCCCTCAAACCTATAGTTGATACTTGCTTTACAGGGAAGAATCCTCCCCAGGTGTCAGCTGAGACAACTGATATTGTTGGAAGGAGAGGACATCTGAGTTCAGTTGGTACATCATTAAGGCACTTGCATTGATTTGCTGTTGGGAAGGGCAAGGAAAATACATAGCTTAGGCAGTTGGTTTATTCTCCACTCCGAAAGTGCTAGTCTTGTCTGAGTGAGTTTTAGTGACTTCAATATGGATGTCTCTGTACCTCCTGTCCTCTTCACCTTTTGGCCTCACATAAATATGTCTTTTTTCTCAGGAACCCTAAATAATGTCAAGATCCCAGATTCCATGTGGAATGTAATATATAGAGAGGCTAAAATTTGTCTCATAAAAGTTGGGGCTAATCAAAGGTTCAGCTGTCAGTAACATCAAGCTGGGTACAGTGTGCCAGAGGCTTTCATCTTCAATTGTAAGGCACTGAGTGACCGAAGCACCAGTCAGAGAAAGCACAGTTATCTTGGGAAATGAATGCCACAACATTGATGGTTTCTATTTTCAGTTTTAAAGGTGGAATAATTTATAAGAACACATATTGCACGAGTCCTTGTCTCCTTGAAGGACGGATGAAAGCCAGAGAGGCAGCGCCTGACATGTCTTTGCAGTGAGAGCTAGGAAAGTCCATTGTAGCATCTGAGACCTCAAAGTGTATCAGATTCAGTGTCTGAAGAAGGGATGAGAAGAGATCTGCCCATACTTTTGAATGTCTGAATGCACTGGGCAGTGTCTTTTAGTAGTATGCTAAAAAGAGTATAATAAAAGTATACTAAAGCATCAAAGAAACAAATTGTGATTGTTTCTTTGTTTAGTAAACCATGCAGAAAACGTTAAGCACTGAAACATTTTAAAAGAAGAGCAGTTTATCTGCTGCTTTTGTGCACGTGCTCAGTCAGTCTTGTTTACCCATGAGCAATGCTTGGGATATATACTACTGATTAACAACTTTTATACCCTCAACCTGAGAAACTACAGGATTGGATATTCACTTATGTACTTCACCTGTTTGTAAGGTGCTGATTTAATCCACATTACCCTACCCAAGGGGAACATCCATTCACTGTGCCTGGTAGAGTGCTGGAAGAGGTGTAAAGAAGGCTGTGTTTAGTGTGTTGCTCTTTTTTTTTTTTTTATTATTATTATTATTATTATTTGTTTCTCTCCCCAGTCAGATGGCTTGTTCTGCAAGACTTGGCTGGTGTTTAAGTGGAGGTTGAGGGTAAAGCCTATAGTCAATGTCTGTATTTTCAGGAGCTGAAGTGGCTCCTCTACCAACTTGTGTTGTTGTTTGCTGTTTAAAGAAAGGATAAAGCACACTTCAGGGACAGGAATTCACGCTGAGAGAAATCTGCTGCAAAGGTTGGGCTGTCAATAGCATCAAGCTGAGCTGAGCATGTGAGAGCCTTTTGTCTCCTAATGTGGAGACTGAGAAAAACGCCTCTGTGCACTGCCAAGGGCTTTGTTTTGGTTTGTTTTCCATTCATTTTTCTTTGCCAGATTTCATTAGTCATGGAGGAGCCATCGAGGATTGATTTGGGGGATTTATCTCAGCCCCTGCCCAAGAGATGGGTGGGAGTGTTAACAAGGAGTGAGCCCAGGCCAACATTTTGGGTGCTGCACTGTGATTCGCCTTAGCAGACTGAACTGTTAATCAATGAGGTGGTTGTGCCAGAAATGCTCGTTGATAGAAAGACTGCTGGTGAGCAGTAATCTCACACAAAGTCTCTTTTAATTATTTACTTATTTTCCTGAAGTGACAATGCTTTTGAATAGCAAAGCACAGCTTACTCATTTTAGATTGGGGAAAAACAGGGTTTGGATTGAAAATAGCCTGATGGATCTAAAAGGGGACAATTCCCAGCCTAAGTGCCTCTCGGCTTCAGGGTCAGCCTACCTGGCTGTGCCGCATGCCCTTTGAGAAGGGAGACCATAGAGTTAAAACTGCAGGGACCTTTGTAAAGAAATGGCATCATTCATTCAAGCACATATTTGGAAATGTGGCACTGATAGCAGCTGAGAATGATAATAGGAACAAACAAAAGAAAAAGATGTTTAAATGCATTGGCAAAGGGGAAATTTGATCTGCCAAGCAGATATTTTTAGAACGTACTCTCTACATTAAGACCTTCTCAGATCTTGAATCTTAATGCCTGCTTTACCAAAGAGGACCAAATCCTGAATTTCAGGAAAGCAGCACTTCTTGCTGCTATTATCGCAGAAGATGTTAAAAAAGAAACCACTGATTCATCTGCAGCGGCTGCCAGGAACTCGAGCAGGCCTAACAAATCATGCTGCTGGGCAGCTATTAGATGTGTCGGCTGTTTTCCTGCTTTCTGAGTTAAGAATCGATTGGGAAATGGCGAAGAATATTCAATGCTTTCAGAAGTTGCTTTCTAACTAATTTCTTTCTGAATCTAGTTGTCTCCCCGGAGCCATTCTTTCAAACCTACATTGTATATTTATTGTTATAATCTGCTTTTCACCTGAAAAGAATAATAATCCCCATTTACTTTAAGCCTGGCTGAACATGCACTGGATTCAGAAATTAATTTCTCCCTGCTCTTAGCAGTTAAGCTCTGAAGGATAGATGCTCAGCTGCTATAAATTGTTTAGCTTCATTGAAGAGTATTGCCCTGTGTCTTTAACCTCTGGAATCAAATCTCAGCTTAGAGACCATATGAAAATTGATTTTGCTTGTCATGTCATTATCTTCATTTGGGTAAATGGTGTAACCGATGCACTGCTAACTCAATCCTAGGAGGCTCAGAGCGCGCCTCGACACAGAGCAAACCCCTGCAGTGGAATAACAGAGACCAGGGTGAGGGTGCTCAGCACCCTCCTGGGATGTGCTTTGGGCCTCAGCTGTTGGGCTCTGAGTTGGCACCATTTCAGTTCTGCCAGACCTTCAGATCACATGCGTTCACCCTGCAGAACTCAGGAGTTCTGAGATGATTAAAAAACAACGCATGGCTTGGCTTGCGCTTCTCCTCTTGGCTTTGAAGCTTGGAGGGATGTTCTGATCACAAGGAAAACTATCTTTAATTTACCAGTTCGGTTTGATTCCTAGTCGCTCACCTCCAACATAAAGACCTTGATGTGACCAATAAAACTTTGTGATAAGCAGCAGGAGCTCTTTCCAGGATTCATTTCTGTCTGGTTGATTTGGAAGAGGACAGGCCCGAGCCCCTGGGAAAGGTCTGAACTGCTTTTGCAGATATATGTAGCTGAGCTTGTTGCCAGGGTATTTACTGCAGACAAGGCTTCAATCCTTGAGGTTTATCTAACAATGCAAACTTTTTCAGTTGGAATATCTCCCTAGGTGAAGGCAGAACCTTTTCCTTGACCTACCATGTGTTGGGAGAAGAACCTTGCAGATGAGACTTGAAGGCTGTTAGTAGACCAAGGTTAAGAGAAATAAACTGAAGGATATTCTGTTGTTTAAATTTCTGCTATTTTTTCCTGATCGGGCAGCAGCAAATATGTGGAATGGGACACAGAGTTCTTGTTGCTTCTTCCTTGAACCATGAAATCCTAAAATCTGAATTGGAAAGGACTTTGCAAGGCTATTTGCTCCATTCCTCAGGTTGCATCAGGGTGTCAAACCTGCCATTAAAAATTACTGATAATGCTGGTTCCATAGTCTCCTCTGGCAATTTGCTTTGGTGCTTTAACTAGCCATGCAGGTCACATACTCATCCTGCTCCTAAATCACAGGGCTGTCTGAGGTGGACCCTTAGGAAGTGTTTGGTGCAGGGGGAGAGAGCCTGGCGTGTTACTGCAAAATATTGCAGCTTGTGTGTCAGATGTGCATGAAGCAGCATCTCTGCCTAAAGCTGCCAACTGTGGAGTAAGGAGCTGGCCTTGTCGGCTCGGCACATTGCAGGGTAATTTATTAACATCTGATGGACTCTCTAATTTCTGTCCATCTCCTTGTTGAAACCAGAGGATATTTCTTTTTCTGCCCCTTTCCCACCCCCCTCTTCTCTTTCTGAGATGCTAACGCATTTGGCTGCCTCCAAGCAAGGACAAACTACAAACACCTGGGTGTCGATTTGTTTTTAATTCCTCCCCCGAGATGTGCAGCTGCACGACAGCCTGATGCTGGAGGTTGCGAGTGGCACCTTCTCCCCAGGGCTGCAATTCCAGCAGGAACAGCCCCTGGCATTCGCAGCATGATTTAAAGGCCCTTTACTCTGTGGCTGACCTGATTACCTCATGATAAAATGATGCGGGGCCATGACACTGAGGCATGATGTCATGGGCCTGGTGGTGTCACCAGCTGAAATACAAGCTTCCTGCTCCTGTAACCTTATTACAAGGTGATTTTTTGTTCTCCTGCACCCTGACCCAGTGGTAGGCAGCGTGCCCATCCCATTCCTCCCCTCCACTGAGACCACCACCATCATTAATTCTGTTACCCACCACGGTGGTACCCCCCAGAATCCCTCCCCCAAGTCTGGATGTGCCCCACATGTGGGTACTGGATGCAGCCTCTGCTCGCCCAGCAGCCCAGCACTGCTCCCAGACGCCTAATTAGATTGAAGCTTGAAGGCTCTGGATATCATCCCATACCTTTATTTGAAATGATTTATCATGCCGTCTGATACAATCCCTGCAAATATCTGTTAGGAGACCTCGTTTAACATGCAGTGCACACTCTGTCCAGCACAGAAAATGCTCTTGACATCACCAAACCCAGGCCTTGGAAGCTGTAAGATTCTTTTCCTGTCTTTTCCTGCACATCAGCCTTGCTGATCGTGCTGAAATCCTCAGGAGCGCAGGTTTCACAGCACAAGGCAAGGAGAAAGCAATTGCACGTGGAAACAAAAGCTGTCTCTGCTGCTGCACAGAATATCCTTCCAGAAGCTGAATTCTTTCTACCTTCCCCCAGTGAGCAGAGCAGGATTTTTCTGCTGTTTTCACTGGAAAATCGGGACCTGAAATGAAAGGTGACAGAATATGCTGCCTAAGTCTATTACTGTCAGTTTGCTTGAGCTGGCAGATAATTCATGGCAAGTAATTTATATAGCACTTTTACTTATCCTGCCCTTTATCTCATCTGTGGTCAATTTGTTGGAAGTCTTTCTAATTAGAGTTGTCTTTGCCAATCACATGGTTTATTTCTATTAGCTCATTGGCTGAATGTAGTGGTTATAAGCCATTAATGGCACATAACTGTTATGAGAATAAGAAGAATAACTCCTTTCAACTGGAAATAATTTTAGCATTGTTCAAGAAAAATGAAAGTCAGATTTAAAAAAGGAGTTTATTTTTAACCAAATTAATGTTTGTTTAATTTCTGAGGCTTTATAGGACCTGCCGTATAAAACTGAATAAATACAAAATTGAGCGCAGTTGAAAACTAAAAGCTTTTCGTTCTCTATTCTCCACCACTACTACATGTTTTTCTACCACAATTCCACGTTAATCATTCCAAACTTCTGAAATGTTTTGTATGACCTGTATCAAGTCTGCTCTATGCAATATTCCCCAGCTCCGTACACCATGATAAATCTGAAAACGATTTTCCTGCAGGGGTAGCAGCATTAGCCTTAAATGCCTTTGTTCTTCCCTGTGAGCTCATTTGCCAGAGTATTTGCAGAAAGAGAAATACAAAAGCGAGGTGAACAAAGGGGAAGTGGCTGAAAGAGCGGTGTGAATTGTAATATCCCAGACAGCAAATGGAGGGCGAGGGAGGAAAGGCAGATAACAGTGCCACCAAGCTAATGAGCGAAGCTGCTTAGCACCTTGCCTGGGCTGGGAGAAAGGTTCATTTTTGACATTTCCTCTTCCTGGTAAATCCAGTGGGTGAGTGGTGGGGTGGGTAAGTGAGCAATGTAAAACCTCCAGGTCTGTTGGGTATCCTGGTGATCTGCCTGCTCTGGTTATCTGCATAATCTCTCCCATGGGAGATGAGCATCTAAACCTCAAGAAAAATATGGGCAGGAGCTTGAATTATCCCGATTTCCCCGCTGATTGACCCCTCTCCATCAAAATAACCTCTAGCAGGTATCTCTGAACTAGATTTTCTGCTCTTCATGCTAAACAGTTTAACCTCTGAAGCAGTTTTGTCTCAGCAAAGCTGAGACCGACATGAGGGGACCGACATGGCACAACCACATTGCAATTACGCAGGCACTTCTGCCAGGATGGAAAGCTGAGGGCTTTCCTAACTGCAGCAGTCTCCCACCACCTGGTCCCAGTGCTCCAGACAAAACCATTCGATACACACATCAGTGCTTTTCATTGTGGGAACTGGCTGTGCTTCCTCTTTCCTCTTTGCCTTCATTTCTTTTCCTGCTGAATGTCAGCGTATGTTGAAGGAGCAGCCTCATTTATTCATTTATTTATTTATTTTTAAATGCTCTTTGGCATAAATATTGAGAGGGGCACAGACAACATGAGCTAAATCAATAGAGGAGGAGTTGGGCTGCAGGGCCATTCACACCATGAATTTAATTTCACAGATTGATCTACGGAGCTGAAGACAGGTTGCAAAAGACAAACAGCTCTCTGTGCTGCGCTATACCATTCCCTAGTTGTCAGAGCAAAGGGAAAACCAAATTTAACAGGAGAATGTTTCATAGCTTTGGGCCTGGATATAAGGAAGAAGTTTTGTACCATCAGGGTGGTGAGGCACTGGCACAGTGGGATGGATGCCCATCCCTGGAGACACTCCAGGTCAGGCTGGATGGGGCTCTGAGCAGCTGATCAGCTGTAGGTGTCCCTGTTCAGTGCAGGGAGTGGGACTGGATGGTCTTTCATAGCCCCTTCCAACTCAATGAATTCTACAAACACTCCAGGGGTTCAATTCACTAACATTTCTTCTCCAGACTATGGGGCAATCCAGTGCGGTACAATTATCTGTGGCAATAATTAAGGAGGGAATGTAATCAAATAGCTGGAATTGCTACTTGGTCACGGAAAGAAGAGGAGAAAAATCATATGTATGAAGCCTAATCTAGTTCCTATCTTTGGCTGAGGGGATCTTCAGCCTTGCTGTGTACAGCTCTGGCTGCAAGTATTCACCCCAAAGGATATTTGGAGCTTTATCTGAGTTCTTTGGTCACACTGTTCCTTCAAAAATGGATGAAGAAATCTTTGCTGTGCAGGCTTCCTATTGAGATTTCTCATTGCCCTTGCTCCAGAGCTGCTGAGGCATGGGGAATTCTCCCCACTGTATTCCCTGTCTGCTGCTGGTGCCAGCTGGAGTGCCAAGGACAAAAGAGCATGAAAACAAGTAAATGGGATTTGGGGGGAGCATGGCTGTCAGGGTTTGCTTTTCACATGTGCAAGCAGGGATTGCGTGAAGCATTAAGCAATCTCTAACAGACTCTACTTATGAGGCTTGAGACATAGTGTGGTGTTTTCTGCCCTGTGCATTTTTTTTTTTTTACTGTAAATCTTTTTGTTACCAAAAGAGCCCAGAGTCAAATTTGGTGATGAGATCATCTGAAAAAGCAGGGGATCTTTGGTGCTTTGTCCAAATTTCATACATCCCCGTTGTTCTTATAATCTGTTGTTGGTTTTATTCCTTTAGGACCAGGACCACTGTGAGCCCTTCCCCTTTTTCCCTTGTGCCAGTTGTTTGTTTTTCTTTCAAGTAGTAAATAACCTTTGAAATGCCCTTTTAGCAGTGGGTTAAACAGTGCAATGAGTGACAACCTGGTCTGAAGTTTCCTATGCCTGACTTTGATCTTCTAAATCTGGTGGGTATATAGAGCCACCTCATTTTCCCTGTTTCTTCCAATGGTCACAGTTACTTTCTAGATTTTCCTTTCTGAGTGATGCTTCCAAGTAATGGTTGTGCTGAGCAAATGCCTGCTGTGATATTTAGCATTCTGCAGCCTAGAGCAATGATTTCACCCTCTTTGCCAACTCTTTCTAAATGTTCACTTGCTTCCCTATTACATGGCTGGCACTTTGCATTAGGTTAGAAGTCACGATTTTGTTTTTCTACTTGGCTGCAGCTGTCACTGCCCTGCGAGTGTGGTACTGTTCCCATGTATGCACAACAGCTCTGACTTAGCACAGCCTTGCCATGACTTTCAAGCTAATTTCATCACACACAATATTGCCCTTGACTAGCATAAAACTGCTAAACCAGGAGAATGCTAATTTTTTTTTTTTTATTTACTCTTCCCCAACTTATGCTGTGAGCAGTTTTTGCACCTAGGGCAGAAAGAAACACAGTAGAAGTAGGATTTTTTTTTTCTGTCCTGCAGCAAGAAGTATTGGCAGAGCTGCATGTTGAGAGGCTGTTGCTGTGGCTGGAGCTGGGCTTACTCGTGGTGCACTTTCTTCTATTGTGCATCTTACAGTTTATGTTTTATCTATGCTGGCTGCAGGGGATCTTCTAGGGAGGACAGTTTATGACTTTGGGAAAAAAATCATATCCCAGAAATGTAATTTGTTGCACTGCATGTTTGCCCGTGTCCATTACATTTGCTGTGTCAGCACACATTTGTGCAGGAATGATTATCATAGGTCTCACTCTGAAAATCTGCAGCATCCTTTAGGAAGTCGCTTTAGGAAGAGGGTCTTGCTCTGAAAAGGGAGATAAAATTATGTGCTTTACTCACCATCAGTTTTTGTTTGAAAGTGTCTAATATAGAGTGTTCCTGTTACTGCACTAAGAAAACGTGTGAAAGTGCAAAATGGAGTAAAAGACACAAGCAGGGCAGCTCTGGGAGCTGTCCCATGGCTGCATTTTTATGACATGCCCTGCACAAAACCCAGCCCAAATCCCACTCTCTGGTCAAGGGAGTGCCCTCGTGGCCAGGGGCAGCTTTGTGTGGGTTACACAAAGCAAACTGAGTCACGGTTGTAAGAACAGCAGCGGCGTGGTGGCCAGCTTGGCAGTGTGCCCACTGCAAGGTGTCCAGGTGCCAATCAGATAGGTTTCACACCTCACAGATCCACGTCCGTTATCGCTCCTGCCGTCTATGCTGAAAGGGCAGGAAGGTAAGAACAAACTGTTACGCTTGGCTTGATAGACATCGCTACTTTCAATTACTCCTCTGTAAACAGATTGAAGATAACAAGTGCAGCCATCTCTGTCTGAAGCTCAGTAACTGCTTGCACTTGCCCGCTCACCCTCAAATGCAAAATGTAATTGCATTTCAAGTCACCTCTTTTGTTTCCATCCTCTTTGCTATCAAGTTCGAGATGAGAATCTCCGACACTCTTGTTTAATGTCAGCAGCAGCCTTCAAGGAAGAGTGTGAGATGCACTGACAGATGCCAGTAACTCTTTTTAAGGAATGCATAAGACCATTCTTTGTTGCCAACATCTGTTTTCTTTTACACTTTCCCATTTGTGTCAAGTAGGACTGTGGGGTTTGCATTTCAGGTTTGATATTATGTGGCTCATCATTTTCTGACACAACTCACCACAGCCATGGCTTGCCTGCCTGCCGGTGGCTGATGAAGCAATGGCCATTTGTCCTTCAGATCCCACCTCCAAGCCATCTTTACTGTGATTTACAATATGCTCCTACTGCTCCGGTGGCATTTAGATGTGTGGCAGATTGTGACTTTTGCTGCCCGTCACTTTATTACTCTTCTGAATTTTGCAAACGGCAGATCTGTGATGAAGTGCCTTCATCTCTTATTACATCATCTTTCATTTCTCCCAACTGTGTTGTCTGACACAGGGATGCCTTTTCCACTGAGTCTACAGAATGTCTGCAGACATGTTACCAAGATGTCTCAGTAAACGTGGCATGAAGTACACTGTTTTAATTGCTGGAATTGCTGAAATTGTCTGACGGGACAAATGGCCTGATGTTGGCTGCCCAGGGTGGTGGTGGGGTCACCGTCCCTGGAGGTGCTCAAGAAATGTGGAGATGAAGCACTGAGGGATGTGGTTAGTGGGCATCGTGGGGATGGGTTGGAGTGGGGCTGTTCTAGGAACAGCCTCTGCCTAACTTGAAACGTGCTGGGCTTTGTTCAGCAGCTCAGAAGGGAGGTGCATTCGATGTATGCTGGCCTTTGCAGTGAGGTTCCTTTTGGATAGAGGCTATTGATTTAACGCTTGGGAGAATGTGGGTATCCACAGCTGAAGCACAAGCTCGGTGGCTGATCTGTATCCCCCTCCAAACCCAGTGATAACACTCCCATTGCTCTCTACGTAGCTGGACCTGACCCCTAACATGGCACTACCCATCCTCCTTGAACACTAGCTGCCTTTCCAGTGCCTCCAGACATGACAGGGTTTTTGATTTATTCATCAAAATTATTCCAGCAGCAAATAGAAGTGCATCCCCCTGTTTCACACTAATATGCCTGTACAATCACCCCTGCTGTTTAGATGAGGGCCTGATTTCCATGCCAGGAATCCCGCATTGTACCAGATCCCTTTATTCTTCTTGGAACTTTGAAGATATATTATGATGCTAATTAATTCCTTTCTTAAGAAGAGAGTAATTGCAAGTATTGGAGGCAACTTCATCAATGCAGGAAATGAAGGCAAATAAATGCTCTTTTTCTTTCTTTCTTTCTTTCTTGTTTGATTTTCTTTTTGAAGCCAAAGACCGTGAATTGATCTGACTTCTGGGTTCTGTCATTAACCCACTAAGATCAAGCCACAGGGTGTGATGCAGAGGGTTGCAAACCAATTCTGTCCAAACACTGGGTTTGTTTAGTTTGGTAAATCATTTTCTGTAACCTACCGTATGTTAATTTGAGTTAGTGAAATAATCTAGTCTCTGGGGTAGGATTTGAGTTTTCTTTCTGTCCCTGTGCAGAAAGGTGAAATTATACTGCACTGCTGTAGATACGAATGCTCTTTCACATCTCGCCTTTAAATCCCATCCACCTGACGTGTACAGTTGCCTGACTGTCATGTAATGTGCATGCCTGTGCCATGGATTGATTGGTTGGCAAATCACAGTTGCTCCAGCAACAACTGGGATGTCTGGGGAGCCTCCCTCCAAACACACCAAGCACAGATCCCATAAATAAGAGGGGCTGCAGTAATGGGAGGCATCACCAGGTACCCCTCCTTTGCAAACCCAGGGCTGAAACTGATGGTTGGATGATGCTACTCAATGTGTTTTCCTGGGGAAATGGAAGTAAGGGTTCCTAAGTGGGAGTTTTTGCTCAACAGGAGCTTTGTGGCCTGTCAAGGGGTGGGTTTGGATTTGGGCACCTGTGCAGTTCCTTTGCATATCCTGGGGGGAGGCTGTAGGATGACTGTGGCATAAACTTTCTGTTCCTTATGGAGCCTCCCTTGGGAACCCCTTGACCTTTTAGATGCTTGATTTATATAATCCTCTCCGAGGACAGACTAAAGGGGGGATATTATCAGCCAATTAAAAGGTTCCCTCCTGAGGAGGGTGGAAAATAGCAGACAGATAATCTATTTTTTATGTAACATCAATTAGCATTCTGCTGCCAGATGTTGCACCGAGGAAGATCTGTGGGGTTGCTTCTCCCAGGCTGAAACTCTGGGAAGGGAAACCCTGTGGTGGATTCCTACAGGCATGAGAGCATTAATTGAGCGTTTGATGGGTGTGAAATGCACCTTCCTCACTAAGAGCAACAGCCAAACCAGCCGTGGTTATCTCCTTATTTGTCCAAACAACTCTTTGTCAAATGATAATTGAGTCCAAATGAGTAAGTGGATAATTGTGAAGCCTAAGTGGCTGTTATTTTAGTGTTGTTTTCTAGGAATACCTCTGCTGATACCCATACGCAGTCCCTATGATGTTTACTCACAGTTTCATCTGATTTTTCTCTTGCTTTCCCACTCCCAGCTGTTCTTTGCATCTCGTATGCTGTCAGTTATCTTCAAAAAGAGAGTATGACTGTGTGTACTCAGAAAGATATGCAGTTCCACAGTATTTGTATCAGGGTGATGTATGGAAAAGAAGATGCTAAAAATGGGGAACAGTTGCTGCAGACTCTGGAGCGTTAAATATTCTGGAGAGCTACTTGTGAAAAGAGGACATTTTGCCTTTCACACATAAAACTTTATAGGTAACTCAAGTTCAAAGAAATTTTTTAACGTGGAGACTACTATCATAGCATATGCTGATTGTTAATCCATGACATAGGGTTGTGGAGAGGGTGTGGAAGCTGCTAAGGAGCATTTAGCTTAATAGCATTAGAAAGTTCTGGGTTTCAGAATCTCATATAGGAGAAGCATGATATACCGATACAGCCAGCCTAGGATATAGACTTGAGATGGGATGAAGGCATCAGAGCCAACATAAGCCAGGAACAGAACAAACTTTCAGAAGTTTCAAAGTTTCAGAAGTCTCAAAAGTTAGGGCAGAGGTCAGGAAGAAAGATCAAAGACCTGGAGGGAGAAACAGAGAAGGAGGAATGGGCAAGTCTGCAATAAGCTGTGGGTGGTAACTCTGAGCTTGGTCCTAGGGCAAGGAAAGTTTGTCACCTATCAGTCTTGAGAAGGAGCTTCCCTTCTGGACATGCTCTAATGTGCTGGAGATCTGATTTTGGTCTTGAGAGGCTGTTGGATGTCCTGTGGGTCTCCTTTCCTCCTATAAGCCTTGGAGGCTGTTTCTACATATTTGTCTCTTTATCTTAAACTGTATTTGAGGAAAGGTTCTACCTATCACAGTGTCTATCCATCTGTGCTTCTGGTGTCAACACTGATAGCTATTTTATTCACTGTATAAGCTGATCCTCCTCATCCATAGGTGTGAATTGGTTTGGACATCTCTGCTGCGTTAGTTTGGTTTCCTGGACCATAGCGAAGACCATACAGTATGGCAGAGATGTTGTCTGCACTCTTTTAATTGCTGTTCAGTGTTCTGCATCCTGAAGAGATTAGAGGTTTGTGAGTTTGCAAAGCTGTGTCCGGACAAAGTCTCCTTCACAGATGTGTCCTGTGGTATGAAAGCTCCCATTATGCTGCCCATTTAGCATTTGCCTGCCTTAGCCGAATGATGCTCATTAGTTCATGTCCAGTCACTTCTTGGTTAATCAGTCAATGCCAGCTATGATGGATGTGCTTGTGAAGAAGGACGATAGTGCCCGGGAGCTGCTGAGTGTTCAGAATCCAGGTGGGACAAAAATTCAGCCCATCATTCAGTAGTGATGTCGATTCAGCAGCAGTGGTGTCAGGCAGCTTTTGAAAGCAGTACAACTGCAGTCTTAGATTTATTTCACAGGCTCAGCACTGTCCAATCTAGATCAATCATGTAGATGGATGCTTCTAGAAGACTTTCTCCAGACTGTGATTCTTGCTGAACTCTGCTCCAGTTTCATTTTAGTTGCTTATGAACATATAGGCCAGGTGATCCTAAATAAAAGATCATCCTAGGACAGTTAAACAGGGATATTTTCATTAAGGACTTTCTTCAGACTACAGTGCAATAACGTACCCCAACTCATCATCATCCACACACATGTGGGTGAGACCCAACTCCATAACACTGAGGCTGTTGTGTGATGTGAGCAGGCGGATGACAACCCAGACCACAGCATCCATCACTGCTTATTCACAGGGAGAAAGACTGATTTGTAATATGAGATCCCTCTTAAGCCTTAGTGATAGCATGAGGATGGGATGTTGTGACAGCAGGAGAGACTGTGAATGTCTATGTGCTGCCCACGTGGGCTGTTCTTAGTGGCAGCCTTTGTACATCAAAGCAGCATGCTGCTGACAGCTGCAACCTTTACAAAGAGTAAGCAATCACCACAAACGACCCGAAGGCAGACAAATAAAACTCATTTTGAGTCCCTGCTGTACTCTATCAAGGAATCTGTTTGGGAAAGCCAAATGAGAAATCACAAGTGCTGTTTCAATGCCTTGCTACAGGTGAAAATGCAGCTCTGAGCTCTGCTGAATTAGTGCAGGTTGCTGCAAGAAGAGTAGACATGTTTGATGATTTGGAGAGAGAGAGAGAGAGAAGCCAAGTGAGGAATACCTGAATTAAGATGCACACTGCATAACACAGGCAGTAGGTGGCAGTCTAAAGACTATGCAGTATCTTGTTCAAAAACAAACAAACAAACAAACAAAAACAACACCCAAAACACAGCAAAATGCATTTGCAGCATTCGAAGCCTTGAGATGCCATGTTGTCCCAGGCCTGTAAAGTGTGCCATGCTGTAAACCAGGGCTCGAGTTTCCTTTCTTTCATGTTTTCAGTCATTCTCTCCTGCCAGTCATTTTTAGCCACAGCCATGCTCCCCATCTTGCTGTTTGATGTTATCTTTCGGGTCACACATTTATCCATTAATGTTCCATCACTGAGCTGTTCAGGCTTCTGCTCTGCATTTTCCCGATTCACCTTAGGAATACACCTCGTTTTCTGCAGCAGTGGAAATACCTTTGCAAAGCAAGGTCATGGGGTTTAACTGTTATGATAGAGATCCAAGGAGATGGAGAGCAATTTTCATGTTTCAGTGGTCACATGAGGTTTGTGTTCCCTAAAGACTTCTGAGCAATTATCTTATAAGAGCAGACGTTTCATGAGCAACTCAGATGGTCTTTTCCCTTGGAAATACTACTAGGAAAATGAGATATTGAAAATAAGACTCTGGAAGAGTAATCTGTACCCTTTTCTTCCCTGTACCCTCTGCACTGAGATCTCCCAAGTCCAAGAACTTCAGAACTTTGGGGGGAAAAAATCATTTTTAGACCAAAGAGAGGAAGGCAGGATGTAAAGGAGGTGGAAAGGAAACCTGAAGTGATGGGAGTTTTTAAGAATTCCAGATGCTCTCAGGCTGGAATCATCAGAAATAATCACTTAATAGCTAGGTAATTTGAAAAACAGATGACAAAGATGGTAGAAAACAGCTGTTCCAAGGAGTCCAACTAGGTTATTTCCCAGAGCAGGAGAAAAAATAGTCCTGTCAACAGAAAGGATGATTTAACTGCTCATGTTCTTGTGAACCTCTGTTGCACTACAATGATACCTGCAGATTCCTCCATTGCCCAACACGAGGCCTCGTCCATTCACTGCAGTGGCTTAGTGCTTGTCAGCAAAGCAAGGCACCACATTTTCATAGAATTTCCACCTTTTCACTTGACATTTAAGTAATATCTCAGTGTTTTCCCATGCCACCTTCCAAATGCAGAATTTAAAGTTTCTGTTTGAGCTTAACTTGAATGACATGGTCTCTTTGTCTTCTTTTAGAGAACAGCAGTTTTCTGAAATCAGGAATTACTGTCCTTAGATGCCTCCATCTGATAGCAATCCTTTACTAAAGAGCCTCATTTATTTTTCTGGATAGTTTTCCAGTGTTTTCAGAACACAAAGCCGAACGTGCCTTAAAGGAGTTGGATCCAGAAGATAACACCATCACACTCCAGCTTGTTGACTTCTGCACTGCTAACCCAGTTTGATGGAGAACGACAGCAAACGCCACTGATACAAAGCTCCTTTAAGCAGTTTGCATCTATCTCGTGAGACACTGCGCTGATGGTGCAGAAGTTGCAATCACAATCCTTTTGGAATATAGAGAGGTGGTTATAAATGTATCCACTTCAACAGCTGCCCTGCAAGCGATGCCTGGTGAGGATTGTTTAAGGAGCAATCGCTCTGTCTTGCCTTACATGGACTTTTTCAGATGTGAGGCAGTAAATTTGGAGCATCAGCTGTTGCCAAAGTCCTGAAAGATTCCCCTCTCCCATTTCCCTTTTTCTCTCCCCAAAAAGTTTAGATTGTGAATGCCCCTGGGATCTAAATATTTTAGAGATGGTTTGAGGACAAAGTCATTGTCACGAGTATCTCCTAACAAGTTCTACTCCCTCTATTAATCTTTTTTGCACAGAAGAAATGTGACAGCATTGTCAGCAAAAGCTTCTCAGCTCAGCTAGCAAAGGCCAACATTTCAGCATAGCTCTCCAGATAGAGTTTCTTTCTTTGTCTTGGAGAAATTGTTGAAGAGAGACTCTGGTAAATGAATGCTAATGATCCTACAAATTGCATTCAAGCCCATGATGAGAAGCAGGTGGTTTCATTGCTGACTTCGTGTTGGTTATTTTCTTGTTCTTTGGGACAAGATGAATCCTATTTGTTTCCAACCATCTCCCACCAAAGCCAGAACACATTACTCCTTTTTAGCTGGAGCTCAAGGCAGGTGAGCACGAGCAGGTTTCACATCCACAGCCACATCTCTCCATGCAAGTTTCACTTTATTTTATTTGCCTTCTCTTGACATCAGATATACATTTCTCAACTTGTTTTATAGTGTTTACTCATCAGCTCTCACCCCATAAAACTTCCTGCTGCAGAAATGCAGAACGTGATGGGGTGTCTTTCTATAGCTGGGTTGTGTTGTTTGTTTTAAATCCTTCTTACCTGTCGTCCCCAGTGCTAAAGTTTAACAACGTTACTCTTCAGGTTTGGGGTTTTGTTTCTGTTTTGCTTCATTTGCATTATTGGAAACCACAAGCAATCCCCATAAATTAATTAGGAATCACGAAGGAAAAAACAGCATAGGAATGAACAGAATTACATCCTTTTACTGTTTAAAGTATAGCATTCCCAGTGGGTAAATATCCTGTAGTACCACTGTAGAAGAGCAAATATATGAAAAACTACTTAGTACCAATAAGGATACTAATGCAGTTAAAACATTAATCTTGCTGCAGCTGTTGTCAAACCTGTCACAGGGCTTAAGGTGGTTCCCTGTAGCTCCTCAGGAGAAAAGAGCGCATGTGGTTGTGAATGTTTTGTACGATCTTTAGAGGAGGAAACTGGATCCGGGGCATTTTTCATTTAGATATACAGAAAGACATGTGCTTCCTCCCTAGGATTCTTGTAAGCTGCTCTCATCTGTACAGTATCTGTGAGAACCTGGGCAAATGCAGGGCTGGAGGCTGGAAGGAGCAGGTGGCAGGAGCTGCTGGGGATGCTAAGCTATAGGATTTTGTCAGGATGTTTGCAGTGAATGGGAAAAAGTCCCATGAGAAGCAACCCCAAGTTTCTTACAGAGTGCTTTAACAGTGCTGGGAGCAGCAACAGATGTGTCCTGCTGAATGGCTGCCTCTTGTTCTACGTCATTGTCTTGTTTTTCCCCACTGCAGGGTAATTTTGGGGACTGATCTCCACCAATAAATATGTTCATGGAGCCATTCAGGGCCAGTTGGATGGGATCCTGGGCATCCTAATCTAGCAGTTGGCAACTCTCTCCATGACAGTGGGATTGGAAATAGATAATCTCTAAGGTCCCCTTCAACTTAAGCCATTCTGATTCCCTATGTTTATCATTTGCAGTCTATTAGTCTATGTATGTCTATATGCAGTCTATCTAGCTTCCAGCTCTGGTTGAAAAAACAATTTGAAAGGGGAGGAGGTGTGGTTTATTAATGCTACAGTACCCAGAAAAATTGAAAAGGTTGCAACTGAGCAACTGGAATTTTTAAAATGACTTCAAAATGTTGGGAGAGGAGAGGGCAACCCAGGTGCGGCAGTCAGAAGGGGTCAACACTGCAAGCACAGAATGCCAAGGAAGGAGGGTGCAACATGGCCAGGACAAGGTGCACACAGAGCACAAAGGCTGTAATTGTCTCTGTTGAGTTAAATGGAAACCTAAGTGCACCAGCTGGCTGCCTGCCATCTGGTGGCTGGGCGCCCTGGGCTGGTGATATGGAAAGGCTATTTTTTCCATCTCAATATTTCACTGTGCAGTGAGCTGAGCTGGAAACAGGCCAGAGCCCACCAAGATGGAGTAACGTGGACCCTTGGCAGAAGGTCATATGGTGGAGGGTGGACAGTGGTGGAGTACATAGGGAAGAACACCACCTACCTGGTATGGGACAGGGCATGGTGTGGGATTTGCAGCATGTTTGACGAAGCTTTCTGTTGTTTGCTGATGTGGGGCTCTGTGTGTTCTGCCCTTGTAACAATGAGACCCTGTTGGTGGGACTGGAGGACACATGGAGAAGATGGGGCAGCCAGCAGGTACCCCCTTTACTGACCATGGGCGACAACTGAAGTGGCCAATGGGTATGAATCACCTGATGTTTCATGGCAGATGTGCCAAAATACAAAGCCAGTACTTCAGCATGGGAAGCTTACCAGTATGCTTTCCCTCTGAAAACTGTTCTCCTGCACTTAAGGTTGTGCCACTGCCGTTTTGAGGGATGTGGTCACTGGGCACAGTGGTGAAGGGTTGACAGTTGGACTTGATGATCTTAGTGGTCTTTTCCAGCCTTTATGATTCTACGATTGCAAGCTTTCAGGTTGGTGTGTCCTTAACAGAGACCTTGCTTTAGCTGGAGGTCACTGCCTACCCACCAGGGCATTGCAAATGACTGTTCTCACAGCTGAAGCCTCCAGTTTTACCTAAGAAATGTCAGCCATTCTTTCTGATGCAACTGAAGTTCAGAGCAATTCCTGTCGTCATCTTAATTACAGCCTGAGCTCTGCATTGGTCATTGGCGTAGGGTGAGATGAGCACAACAGAACGCTTGAGCCGAGCTCTGCAGTTCATTGTCGTCTCGTCGCTGTGCTGGGAGCCTGTGCTGCAGTGTGCTGTGTCTCTGTTTGCACACAGCCTTGGTCAGAAGCCTGGCACCACGCCAGCAGACTGGTCCTATTTCTATTTGTTGATAGATCTCTCTTATATCTGATACCTTGATTAACGCACATTGATTTCTCCCGTTTCTGCTTGGTGGAAAGGGTTCTCGTAGCAGCAGCCTCAGAACTGGTTTCCCTTGGAGGGGTTTCTGCATTAAATCCTCAGCATGTACAGCTACGTACCGGCCCTGAGCACAACATATATTTTCAGGACTTGCTTTTCCCTGCCACGTAGTGGCTTTAAATGGCAAAATATTTTTGCAAAGACAAATTGCTTTGCAGGTACCATGCTGAGCTTCTGGAAAGGCTCCAAATGCACAGAAGGATTCAGAATGATTCTCTGAGTCCCAGACAACAAAGTGAGATAACCCCAAGCACTTATTTTCTGTGTATTAAAATTAGAAAAGTGTGAAATACTGGCAACAAATTGTGGTAGTGTTTCAAACTGAAGTGGTCATGCTACAAAGAGGGCTGGGTTGCAGCACCTTGGCTCTCCTATAACTGGGAGCATTTTTTCAGTATGGACAGGCTACCTCTGCAGAAAACAGCTAAAATAGGACAGTTTTCCATCAAATATCATCTTCTATGCCAATATGAACTTCGGAATAAATATATGATGCTGCCTCAGGACAAGATATTATTTTCACACTGAACAAAACCTTATGTTACAGTATGCTTGGAGATGCTTTGTCTGCCCCTGGCCCCTTTTCCCAGTTATCATCTCCAGAGCGTTCAGTTGGTGAAGATGGAGGTGAAAATGCCTGCAGTGGCACAATCTCACCTCTTCTCCTGGCAATAGAAAATCTGTGGTTGTTCTCCATTGCTCTTACTGGGATGCCAGAAATTCCCTGCTGGGAAGAACAGTGCTGAGCTCTCTTTCTCCTGCAGCACTGGCTCCTTCACTTCTCCCCCTTTTACCTGTCTCAAAATTCCCTCAGTTAAAAGCAGAGGATTTTTAACCTTTTTCTTTCCAGAAGTGGAATGGAATCTAATCCCCTACGTGTGGGTTAAACTGCATGTCATTTATTGAAATCAGCAGCTCTACAAAGTTAGGTAAGAAGTTGCTTTTCAAGGCCCTGGGTGGCTCTAAACATTATTAAACGTGGTCATTAGAACATGCTTTTCCAACCATTGAATGGTTGTGATCATTAAATATTTTGTTTTAATAAGTGCTTGCTTTTTCAGCTGCTGCATGGCCTTAATCGTTTTTTTTTCCTCATTAAAAACTGTTGATTTTCCAGCTCATGAGCCACTGAAAATACTGTTCTGTGTTTTTTTTCTCTCCCTCTCTTTCTCTCTTTTTTAAATTCACTGATCAGTTTATTTTTATTTTAAAAAAGAAGTGAGGGTTTTGGAGCCTTTGGCTAAAATAACTTGTTTTCAGCTACTAGGACAAGTATAGGGCAAGGCTTAGGATAACATAAAATCAAACCTGGCTTGTGTGAACAAGTTCCATTGAGATAAGAACATGCAAACTATCCAAACATCAGCAGATTGTCTTCTCTGTGTGCTCTGAAAGGCCTGATGAATCACACTTCTGAGTGCCAATTTTCCCACTTGCCAATCAAGCTTGTCCCATTGTGTCATCTGAATAGATTCACAAGGCAAAATATGAAGCAAGAATAGGGTCAGAAACAAAGCGTGTATGTTTTGGATTCAGAATGGGGATGAGAAGTCTGACTTAAATTTCGTTTTCTTTTCTTTCTTTCTTTTTTTTTTTTTTGTATAAGGAAGACCATGTTATGTTGGAAGAAAGCAAATAGTAGGAAAGGTCTTTTGTAAAGCATTATGCTGGAAAAATCTGCTTCTGCTGTGTGCTCGTTGTATGGCCACGAGCAACTCATTTGTGCCGTGATTCTGCAGCCTAACTGTATACATTAGAAACTGTTTGGGATGCTCTAGATGGCCTCCAGGTCCCCTTTGCAAGAAGGAGGAAGTCTCCTGTAGGTCACGCGTTGTTTCTGTTAGAGAAGTGAAGCCTTGGGGAGTGTGTCTGAAGTGACATTAGCTACTTCTGTTTAGACAAATGAATTACAGTTTAGTTGTCCTAGTGTTCATCTAATAGTAAACCCCAGGAATGTGCTGGAGATAGAAGCTACCCTTACAGTGTCCTCTACCATTCCTGCTGCCATGGATTCCTGATTTTCGTAGTGGTTGTAATGGAGGAAGAGACACAGACATCAAGGAAGGCATTTGACATGAAGTGGCCAATGTCTTGCTCAGCTGAGGAGCTCTCCGTAGGGAGTGCCAATGTGGCAGCCTTCCCCTGTGGCTGGGGCATTTGGCTTTCTGCAGCTTCTAAATCACCCACTTGGAATGCACTGTGCATCAGCCTGGAAGGGAGTCAAACCGTTTTATGAAAGCTGCAATTAGTGGCTTCCCACAAATAGCATCTAGCACTGACAAGTGGCTGCTCTGTAATGCTGTTTATGGGCTTGTTTCAGGTAATGGAATTTCATTGCCTTTCAGGTGCTCTCGCCACAGGAAGCACATATATTTTTTCAGCTCTGTGATTTTTTCCACTAAATTGCGCAAATCATTTTATTTGGGCAAGTGCATTGGAAACATTTTACTCGGCATTTATTTTGTAGCTCAAGTCCTTCTTGAAAGGAAGAATAAATATGTTCTTGAGGGCAAACAACTGAGTTGGGAAAGAGGAGAGGGAACAGAAACAATAGGGAAACAAAACACTTTTTCTCTTTTTCTCCTATCATAAGCCAGTATGTACACACTGACTTTGTATATCTGTGCTGATTAGTGATGAATGTATCCAAAGTTTTCCTTTTTCCATCCCTGCACTGTGTCATCTTCTAGCAGAATTGATGTTGGAGTCTTCTGGACACGATTGCCTACCCTGGGAGGCCTGACTGAAGTGCTGCAGAAGTTTCCCAACTCTCCTACTGCCTACTTAAATATAATTGCTGTCTTTGTTGGAATTGAGCAAATCAAATGGAGAGTTCAAATCATAGAATCATTAGGTTGGAGAATACCACTAAAAAATCTACTCCAACCATCAAGCCATCACCACCATGCCCACTAAATGATCTCTTTAGCTTTATTGGATGGTTGCGTTGTGCTGAATGTGGGAACAGGAGGTAAGAGTGAGTCATATTGGTTTTGGTCATCTTGTGTATTTTGAAGGTTTACCCAGGATGAAACATAGCATCAGCCATCCTCAGGATCTCCCTGTGTGGTCTGTGCTTAGCAGAGTCCTGCTGGGCTGGCTGACTGGCACTTTGTAGGAAAATATCCCACATGAATAGCAGTGAAAAGAAAGCCAGTGAGATGAGATAGCTTACACTGAGCCTGTTATGGCATGGTTAGGCATAAAGCGCATTTTTAAGGAAAGCTAAGCATCATACTGCACAGCATCCTCTTTTGTTCATGACCCTTGCTGAAATCACAAGCATCAAAGGGGAGAGAAGGCCACAAACCCAAAAAACAGGTGAATCAAAGGTGACATAGTCGCTTCAAGGGGGAAATGTGAAATCAAAGTTGCAGAAAACCGGGGCTCCTAATAGGATAATACAGGTAATACTATCACACAGCACTAAAACAATACAGGACTAATTAGCTCAAATATTTGCTGACGATGTGGGTTTTGAGGAAAGGGGGGGGTGGTTATGTGCTTTTATAAAACTTAATTAACCCATAGAGTAAATCAGTTTCATTCATTGGCACAACAGAACCAATCAAGATAGGCTTACTGTTTGCTCATTTGGAAAGCGATTAGGATTCTCATTTAGACTTAATTACAGAGCAAAGGTTGACAATTATCATCTTTGTGGAAGCACTGGATGCCACAATATCTCAGTTGAACATGTGCCTATAATTATACACATCATTTTCTTAGTAGAAAATGTAACCCACTTATTACCTGGGTCTCATGCCTGTAATTAGAGATAGCAGTAATAAAAAAAATGGAAGAAGTGGGTTGGTGCTGAATTGTTTCGGATCTTTCCTTAGCAAATTGCTTTGTGCAACTCTTTGTCACAAATTAAAATCTCATTTTGTCCTTGATACTTTTTATGAAAGGAAATCTGTCAACATGCTGAGGACCCAAACTAACCAAACGGGTCATATTTTCACACCACAAAAAAACCCCACAGCCTCAGATTGGTCTGGTACATCAGCCCTTCCTTACAGCTCCCTGAAGTTCCTCGTGTTACACAGACACGTATTTATCGCCCAGGTCATTCCAGAAGCAAGCTGTTGAGAGAAACTTGGTCACTCTCTTTGGAAAATCACAGCTTGAGCTGAACCAAAGCTGAATAGACTTAGCCTGTTGACCAAAATAAATGACATTAATCTTAAAGTTCTCAAGAAGCGCTTGACTACAGTCATGTTTAATGCAGCCAAAACCAAATGATGAGCAGGTTGAGGTTCCCCTTACCCCTTGCATCCAGGGGCTGCCCCGCAAGCGTGTCAGCTCAGATAAGGGAAAAATAAAGCTCAAAGCATTTCACAGGAGCTAATTACAGATAAGGCAGGAGGTAAAATGAGGTTGTAAGAAGCCTAACCTTGCTTCAGTCAGTTCTGTCACTGTCTGCGGAGCTTTCTTTCTTCTTATCCTATGGCCTTGTATAGAAGTTGTGGGTGAGTGCCCTTTACAGAGAGCATCAGTGGTTTGGTGTAACACCAGAAACTGAACAGGTATCACAGCCACACAGCAAACTTTGTTTGCTCCTTCCTTTTGTTCCAGCTGCGTTTATTTCAAAGCCAGAGTGAGAGAAGTGGCAAAATGCAGGGCTCTGACTTTCTTGTGTTTGTTTCTTGCAGCGCATGTCTCGTCTTAGGATAATACCTGAACCTTTTGGGAAGAACAGTAGGCTTTGGGACCAGGACACAACTTTTCCATCAGCAGCATTTTGGCTACTTACCAGCTGAAATAGTGAGTTTGCCTCACATATTTACAAGGTTTCTGAGGGATAGAAGGAAGGATAGATTTTTCCACCTGTATATGCTTTTTATTTTCCGGTATTGATGAAGAAAAACAGCATCAGTATTTCTTCCTTTTACTCTTGCCCTTTTTCTTTTTAACAACACCACTTTCCTGCTGAAATGAGCACTGCCTTGTGAGTTAAAAAAAATGAAAAGCACGTTTATCAGGTCAGATCGTCACTGTGTACCATGACAGTAGATAGTGTCAGCAGGACTCCAGGGAGCTCATTTCCATAGCCGGTTTCTGCAGAAAGGCAGCTGAGATGCTGCAGGCAGAAAGGTGTTTTTGTTAGTTCTCCAGAAATGCTAACTTGTGTTTGCATTCCGTTTTCTTCTGAGGTGGAAGAAAGCAAAGTATTCGTAGGACAAAGGGGGAATGGTTTTAAAGTGAAAGGTTGGATATTTAGGCTAGATGTTAAGGGGAGGCGGAAATTCTTTACTCAGAGGGTCGTGAGGCCGTGGCACAGACTGCCCAGGGAAGCTGTGGGTGCTCCATCTGTAGAGGTGCTCAAGGCCAGGCTGAATGGGGCCGTGGGCAGCCTGAGCTGGTGGGATCAACCAGCCTATGGCAGGGGGTTGGAACTTGATGGGCTTTAACATCCCTTCCAAGAAGAATAAGTCCTTACAACGTTAGAGAGGTTTGTGATACGGAAGGCCTTTGCTTTTATTTTGTTTATCTCCTTCACTGGAGCTTTATTTAGCACCGCAGAGCTTGCATGGTACAACTGTGTCATTTTGAAAAAGCCAGGAGATGGCACAGGCTGCTCAGGGAGGTGGTGGAGTCACCATCCGTGGAGATGTTCAAGGAATGTGGAGATGAAGCACTGAGGGACGTGATCAATGGGCATGGTGGGGGTGGGCTGGGGTTCAACTAGATGATCTGAGAGGTATTTTCCAATGTTAATGGTCTTGTGATTCTACGATTTCTTCAAGCACTGGCTCCCAGCTGCCTGGCAGCCAAATCTCCTTCAAATGTACGCAGAAAACCCTGCTCATTTTATAATGCCAGGAGCTGCTTGGTGGGACTGAAGGAGGGTTTCCACGTGTCTCTTCAGCTGGGAGCTCCATGCTGGAGCATCCCAATCGCTCCAGACAAGTTGGGGCAGGGCAGACGTGCCCCAGCTGCAGTTCTCACTGCAGGATGGATGAGCTTTCCTTTGAACTGCTGAACTATAAATTCCCCTCCTGGCCAAGCAACCGTGGTGGGTGGGACAATGGGGAGAAGAAAGGGCTGCTCAGCGAATGAAATACCAGTAGGTGTGCTTGTGTAGGTGGTGGGAGCAGCTGGCTTGCCAAACCCACTTGGATTCATTCCACCTAGCTGAGTGCAGTTGGGAAACCTGGCTGGGCGAGGTTGCTGGGTACCTGGAAAAGCTCATTTGGAATGCTTGGTATCTCCAGCTCCCCACAATTAAGTGATTAGTTGCGATGGGCAGAGGTTTGAAGAAACATGGTGCGTTGAGAAATATTGTAAGTTGCTTGGAAAGTAGGCAAAGCAGTTAAAAACGAAAGAAAGTAATACAGAGCCCTAGGAGAGTGGAATTCTTGTAACAGAAGGAGGAAGCAGGAAATGAATGGAGCAGGGATTTGTTAGCAAACACCAGTCCAGGCCTATTCATTGCTTCACGCAGAACAAGTTGTGCCACTTCAGTGTTTATCCACCACAGGAGACCCAGGTAAGAAAACAAACAGGCGGAGGAACTTGCTGGCACACGGGCACTCACTTGTTATCAGGCTGCACAGGCATGTGAAATGTCAGGCAGGAGGTGCACTGCTACATAAAGTGCTTTCCTTTAGGATGAGCAGCGTCAAAATCCTACAGAGGGATTTGTAAGGGTTCGAAAGCCAGAGCTGTAATGTATGGATGCAGGTTACTGGCCCAGCGAAGATGGGCAAAATGATTCAGGAGCAAAGAAACTGTTGGACCAGATGATCTCAGTGGTCTTTTCCAACCTTAATGATTTTATGAAACTCAATGGAAACAGCTTCCTGCATGCTTTATAGGGCCACATTTACACCAACCTAATCAATCAGAAACCTTGGTAACATTTGCTTTTCTTCCTCATTCTCCTTCAGTATTTTTGTTTATTTCTGAAGATAGGAACAAAAAATATTTTATGCCTGCCCCAGCCAGGAGCAATCCGAACAGCCCTGTTACTTTAACATGTCTGAATCACCTTCGTAGAAGGAAGAAGTTAGGGATGGTCAATGTGAGTTTTGGAAAGCACCCAGATTTTGCATCCTTACATGGTTTCAGCCCATGTGAGCCACGCAATTACTTTCTTTGTAACTCTTGGAGAGACAGCCAGTCTCAGAGCCATCTGGCTTTCACAGGTAGACAGTATGGGAAATCAAGAGAAGTCCATTTCTTGTTACAACGCTTGCTGAAGGTTAAGCCTGAAGCAGAGCATATGTGTTATTTAAAACTGCAAAAAAAAGTTGTGAAACAGCTGTAATCTTACACAGAGATATATAAGAAATCTGTTAGTTTATTATTGCCATCGATCTGAATATGAAAGTGCCTTGCTGCTGGTATTTCATACCGTAATTATTAGTTGGGCTATTCAAAGCTGTGAGTGACTTCAGCGTGGCAGTTAAAACCTCTTGCATGGAAGCACAGCTTTGGTGACTAATAGCAGGTGTTGGATGCACTCACCTCTGAGAGGGATGGGTGTTTGCATTAAGTGAGGATAAGATGCGCTGCCTGAGTTCATGCTAAGCCCCTCAGCAGCGTGACTGGAAAATGGCTTTGAGAGCTCCAGGTACAGCTTATGCAAAAAATTCATCCAAGTACTCAGACCTAAGCAATCTCCCTTTTGATACAGTGTGCACTGTATTAGTGAGCTGTAGAGCCAGAAAATTAAAGGTGAAGTGGCCCAGATCGGTTTGGCTTTGGTGTTCAGGCTTTTTGAGTGCCTTGCTTTAAAAGAAGCTACAAAAAGAAGTGCTGTCTGAATATTCTGATAACTCACAGGTACCTGAAAGTAGGATGCTTGCTCTTTGTGAGATATTTCCTTGGGGACTGGTGCTAGGATGTCATGCAAAGTGAATCTAGCAGCAGTGATGTGGAGCAGAGCACAAGTGCTGAGCAGGTTTGGTATGGCTCAGCATTTCTGCTGCAGGAGGAACCTTCCATATCCTTGTCTGATCTTTACACTAAGAAATACCACTAGGGCCAATATGGAATATTGTAAGAAAATAGCACTAAATCATTAAGGGATATGGTTTAGTGATGGTACTCGGTATGTCATGTTGATGGTTGGATTGATGATCTTGATGGTCTTCTCCAGCTTAAATGATTCTATGATTCTGTGCTGAGCAGTTGGGGGCCTGCAGAACTCATCCAAGGATGTTATTCAAAGGGATGTGATAACCCACCTCAATCACCCTCCCAGCTCCTTACCATGTGTGCATCGTGGTGCTACAGAGTGATCAATAACTTGTGTCCAAGGCCTTTGAACTCTCCCCGAAGGAAAATCTGGAGGTGACCATTCTGAGTCACACCTGGTTTGGACGCAGATGTCTTCTTGTAGGAGCGAGATGAATATCTGATTTGTTCAGCAAGGAAATATGTTTTAAATCTCAGTGTAATCTGACTCCCTGGATCGGGAGAGATAGTGCATGGTTTCTGAGACAGAAATATATCCCATTCTTGAAGTGGTTGGGAGAAAGCAGCGATCTGTGTGGGAAAGCCAGAGAAATGGCAGGAGGGAAAAGAGAAATTACATGCATTAGTGGTTTATGCCTTCCAGACATTTACAAACTCTGGGTAATGCAACTCAGAGAGAATTGTAGTCATTCCAAGGAGGCTGCATGATTTAAGAGGACATAAGGGATGCAGTTTGCTCTATGGTTTAATCTACAAATAAAACTCCCATCAGCCAGTTGAATATCTGGAAGGAATTTGGGGCTGCATTTTTTGGAGCACAGACATTAATAAAGGATTGCTTTATTGCTTCAGTGACCTATCACCTTCGTACTGTCTGGCCCAGTGCTGCTCATGATACAGAGGGGTTAATGTATAAAACATACCAAAGCTTCAACAGGTTTGGGGGAAACAAAGACAGTCTTCTGTTGTTGCCCCTGTGCTATTTTTTACATGTCCTTGGTCACTTTCTGTTACATGCTTTAGTGACCATTTACTGGTCCATTTTCCCTTGCTGGCATACTATCTGCCTAACTGTCCTTCATCAGCTCAAGATCTAATTAAATTAAAGCTCTGACAATCACATGTCTCTTACCTTCTTCATTCAGTGATATCTTCCAGGTCTTCTTTTATATAGCTGATACATGGTAAAAGCTCCTGGGGCTTACTTTGTTTCATGCATCCTGTTAAATAGGGTTGGAATGAGCTCTTTTAGCACTCTTCTTAATAATGGGTACTGTGTTTAGCTTTTCTCCCCTATTCCCTTTCACTCTTTCCTTCTGTTTTCCATATTTTTCATGTTCCAAAGTATTATTTCTTTTCTAAAGATAAAACATCTATCAATATAAACAAAATCCTTCAGTCCGCACTGTGATGAACAACAGATGAGAATGACAGCAGTGAAAAAAAATAAGTGTTCTTTTTCTCCTGTGTTGAAGGATATCTGTAGAAAACAGAAAGATCTGGAGCTGGGATGAGCACATCAGTCTACTGAAGGTTTAATTTTTATCCTTATTTTATTAGGAGGGGGAAACAGAGGCACGGTGACTTGCCCAGATGAATCAGTCATTCAGCCTCAGCAGATGTGCTGGCATGAATCTGGCGTCTTTCAGAAATACCAAGACTCATTTTGATTGCAAAATACTTACTGAAGTTCATTATCAGGGAGTCTCAAAGGAGGCTCGTCCGAGAGCTGGTGGTTTGAGGCTGTTTTGAAGTAAGGGAAAGTAGATCATACACCATATTTCCATCAGACTGTGAGCGAGGGCCCTGAACAATCACATTTTTTGCCCTTTGTGCCATGCTTTACATCTTTGTGCCATGCTTTATATCTTTGTGCAGCTCTGGGAGAGCACTTGAGCCAACGAATACTGGAGTCAACAGCTCCGTTTACATTGCAGGCACTTAAGTAAGCAGGAAGCAAATGTATTCTATACAGCACCAGAAAGCAATGTAAAGCTTTGCAGTTTGCATAACTTGCAAATACACCGGAAGCAGCTTAGCCAAGGCGGCAGAGAAAAGAAATCAATACAGGCTGTGAAATTAACTTCAGAAGCAGAGTGAGTGTTGGGTCGTGGCTCCGTCATTGTCTGCTGCCTCATAAGCTCTGGAATAAGAGGGGAACGCAGTGTCCAGTGTGCCATCAGGCAGTGCTCAAGAAGGCTCCCAGATCTAGTTAGATAGGATACAGAGCCCAAATGCATTTTGTATCCTAGAAATTCACACAGGAGCGAATCTGTGCTGTTATCAATAAAATATGAGACGTGCAGAGGATAGCTCACAGAATATATCTTAGCAGCTTGCTCTGATTTTATTACAGATAAGGTTGCAGGTTTTCTTTATTTGAACAATTTGAAAATCAGCTTGTTAAATAACATTTTTTTTTTTTAAAGGAGGGAGAGAGACAACCTAAATTATTTTCATTGCAAACGTTTTCTAAAAAATGCCTTGCAAAACATACCTCTGCAAAGCCAGCACAGGGCTCGGGATGCTCCGACGGTAGCCAAAGCAAGCAGCAAAACATGTGAAAGCCTCCAGACTGCTTCTAGGGTTTTGTTCCATTGCCAAAAACCAAGACGTACACTCACAGCATGAGGCAGCAAACTTCTCTGGCTTTATGTGCTTGCACATGAGGTGGATTTAACACAAGAGAGTCATGCTCCCCCCGCTTCTCCCGTTCTATTCCTCCCTTAAAATCTTGGGTTAACAACTAAGAGAATAATATGGAAGTAATTCACCGATCTAGTGGTGCCAAAAGCAGATGAAACAACTTTGCCAGTTGCAGCACATATTGATCAAGCCATCTGTGCTTGTAAAGCCTTTGGAAAGACCAGTTTCAGTGTGTTTCATCAGGTTGCTTCCAGCTTGGGCCTGGGACTTGCTGGGTACAGGGAGATCTCTGATGTGCTGTGTGTGCCTTCTTGGGCTTTTTAGAACATAGAGTCAAGATGCCAGAAGAACAAGTGGTTTCTGCTCAGAAGGAGCTGGATAGTACAGGTGCTTTCCTGGTTAGTACCTGACTTTGCAGATATTTATAGAGTCAGGGCTCTTGGGGCATTCATCTCTGTAGTGAAGTTGTTATCATTAGCTATTTAAGAAAAAAAATGGTGATTTCAAGATGGTTGTTAATTTTATTCAGGATAAGGAAATCGGCTACCACTCCTGACTGCAGGGTTGAGTCACTTAATTACTGCCAAATCATTGGCATTTGGGAGCCTGACAGCAATAAGAGGTAGTTAGCCACTTTTGGAATATAAACTCCTGCATGCGGCAGCTCCAGTTTGCTCCCATTCCCTTACTGTGGAGGAGCTGAACTGCTGGGGACTGATGCGTTTGCACTTCTGTGATACCCAATATGTCTCTGACCCTCGGGGACGCTTTGAGGGATGCTGTCATGGGGCAGCTATGAGAGGTCCCCTTCTCGATTCTTGTTTCCCAGTTCACCCAAGGCTGGAGATACTCAGAGGTTATGGAACATGGCTGAGGATGATCCTCAAGAAGCCTGTCCAGCAGGTATGTGTGTCTGCTAGCAAACATGCATTCCTAAATTTATATGGGTGGAGATTGAGCCTCTCAGTGAGAAATTTTGATCACCCATGTGTGATAATCTTGTGTGCAAGTGTCAATATTTATAAAGCCTATGGGTTCAGTTTCAAAGTAATAGCGAAAAATTTGCCCCTTTTTATTTTGCATCACTTAAAAAGAGTTGGGTGGCTCCCTAGAAGGTTGTCAGCTCTGATTAATCAACCTTTAGGAATCATCAGGTAGAATCTTGGCACAAACCAATCCTTGAAAGTCTTCATTTCCACTATCTTCTGCTCCAGTTTTAATTATGCATTAAAGCAAACAGACAGCAACACTCTGTCATCTGCTCTCCTTCACTTAAATGGGTTGTAAGAGATTTTATTAGATGATTAAGGGATTCCTGAGGGCTTATTTGGAGAATGGCTTCTGTGGGTCTCCTACTTCTGTAGGAGTGAGAGCAAGTTACTGAAGCTGGAGATGGGGAGAGGCTGGAGCTGGCAGAGGTTGGGAACCTTGGATGAGAAGCGGAGCACCTCGAGGTTATCGCCACTCGTAACACTCTGTGGTCAGCCTAGGGCAAGGGAATCTATTATCTCAGATTTCTCTTTGTCCAATATTTGACCCAATTCCAGCCTTCAGCTGATCAGCTTGTTACACAGGGCTGTTCAGTCTGAGGACATAGGCAGAGTTCAGTCATCTTTGCTTTGGAGTTGTATAAGAAAGTGCTGGGCCTCTTACCCATGCTATCTCCAGTCTCTCCCTCCTAACTTCACTTTTTTTTCTGCTTCTGAACAAAGAGCTGCAGATACAGATCACAATCCAGTGCCAAGAGAAGCTGTCTTCCCAACATGTTCATGCATGTAGAATATTTCCCAGAAGCAAATGCATTTTTCTAATCTCAGGATTTTGCTTTGTGCACTGAGATCAGATCTTGAGCAATAGAAATTTGCTGCCAGATTTCCCCTTTGCTGTGTGCAACTTCTACATATCAAAGGTATGAAGGACAGGATTCATCTGTATAAAACTGATTTGTTACAACCTCTGAAACCAGGTCTCATTCACATGGCACTGCAGGTGAGCAGCATCGGTTAGCTGTAGGATGGCATCGCTGAAGGGCATTTCTCATGCTTAATATCTGAACAGAGCCAGGAATTGGAAGAAATATGTTAAATAACCAATGATAAATTGGGGGTGTACTGATTTTCACCAGGTATGAAGCATCAAACGAATTCTTGGTTCTATTTGATCAGCTTTGAACCTCACTGTTGAATATTCAGAATTTTCACATATTCAAAACTTGGGATTTAAAAGATTTATTAAGGTTAGTGCTTGAAGCCATTCTGTCCCACAACTGTTGAAACCACGCTCCTGTTTTCATGTTGTATTTGTATTTCCATGGTGCCCAGAGGATACTGAAACTGCCAGACACAGTTGAATGATGCACAAAACTTTGAGCCATCAAATTGCAAAGACTTTTAAATTGCCACTATATTTCAGAAGCAAACTCCATACCGTTCAATCTTCTTTCCAGCTGTATGGCATAACACTAGATACTTCATCACATTCTCCGTTAGATTTGCTTTTTATTAAAACAAAGTGCTTATCTTAGTGCTGTGCTACTGCCGCTGTATAAATTCCTAAATTAAATCAGTGGAGATAAACAGATGTCCATATGCTGAGATACAAAGCAAGGAAAAAGCAAAAAATAATTCAGCATCATGAATGTGAGCGTTTTATTTGCTTGCTTTGCTGAGTAAGCTGCTCCAAGGGCTGGTTCTGACCACAGGATTTCAGTCCTGGAGCCTTGAAGCAAAGAGCAAGTGGTGGAACTGAGCTTCTTTAGAACTGCCATGAGTCAGACTGGCACAAATACAGAGAGCTGAATCATGCTCCTGAGCTTGTATTCGTGTTGTTAAAAGCAGATACAAGGAATCTTGCAGAAAGGGATGAAGGAGAGGTGTATGAGGAAGGTGCAGTGGTAGTGATAACTTGAGATGTTTCTTAGATGTTTTTTGAAGTGCAAAGTATTAGGTTGGTCAGTGAGGGAATGGGATAGGCAGAGTTATTGGTTCTTGGGAGTTTACATTGATCTAGAGGGAAATCAAATGTAATGAAGCACCTGTACAGGCTGCCTAAGGCAGATCTGCAGGTCTGTGCATAATGTTGCATTTGGTCAAAGAAATAGATCAACTTAACAGCAATCCCTCCCCCCAGCATTTGGGTCTGTGTGTCTGTATGGATGTACTCACTCAATGCTATTTATTCATGGAATCATCCTGTGAACAACCTGAAGCCTTCAACAGCAATCAGTTATTTATGAAGGTAATAAATGGGCATAACTCTGTATTCATTGCAGGTATGTCTGTGTCTGGATGAGATGAAGAGCAATTTACAAATCTCATCCACATGATGGATGTGGAGGAGAAGCCGTAGAGGATGACACCCAACCAGAAACAAGCTGCAGTTTTGTCGTGAACATCCAGGAAGTCTCTGTGGTGCAGATGTGACAGCAACAGCAAAACTTATTTCAAGGTCCCATCCCATGAAGAAGCTGTGAGTATCAGCAACCACACAAAAGAGCTAGCGGGGGGGCGGGGAGGGCAGAGTCTTGAAAATGACAAACATCATCTGTCCGTCCTGGGGGAATGTGGTAACTATTTGTGGATCCCACTGCCTAAACCCCATCAAAGAAACAGCGTAGCACTGCTATCTATTGTTATTCTGTGTCTTATTTTTTCCTTCCCATAAATGTTTCCAGCATGTTGGCTTATAGTACCAAAAGCCTGCAATTCTTAGAAAGTGTTGGTTTGCTTTGTTAAGCAGAGTCATGAATGCGAATATTCCTGACTTCTAAGACAGAAAGATGTGTACGAGTGGATGAAGCACAGTAGGATTATTATAATAGTCATTACTAGAGGACCTAGCTTCAGTTTCACCTACCTGCTCCTCGGGTCCTTTACAGCCTGGTAGAATGGCTTTGTTGGGAATGGAGAGCATCAAGAACTGAGATGCCTAAGAGCTGACATGCCTAACAGCTGCTCTGCTGGGGGTAGGATCTTTCTGTAAGTGTGGGAGTTGCTTTACTTTTTCACTTCGTGTCATTGTGAGGAACTGATCAACCAATGGTTCCTTTAGGCTGGAAAAATAAGGAAGTTACCAACAGAGATGTTGTGGAGTAACGTCTAAACACAAGTAGTGGTGACAACATCTGGACTGTTTTTAAAACATAGATCAATAAATTAATGAGACACTACTGCCAAGGATCTCTAGTGATCTTAATTAGTGTTAATAGCTTTACAGGAGATTGTAAGCCTGATAAACATTGAAGACAATTTCACTAAAGTCTTGGGTCTGAGTTGTCTTCTAGTATATAAGCAATGTAACTATATTGAATTGCGCTTCTGGAAAAGAAGAATGGAGCCAACACAGTTTCAGGATATTTTCAGTAATACCTTATTCAGTTTTTATAGAACCCTACTGGTTTCCTTCCTCTTAAACACTTCAAGATTTTCCTCCATAAGGGTTGTTTTGAAAGCTAAAAAGTATTCAGGAGGGAGAAGGTGGCGAAGCAGCCAAAGGTGTGTGATAAATTAATGTAATTACTCAGGTTTGCACTTTATCTCAGAAAGATCCCATTTGTACATGCTGTGAATGCATTTGTATGTGGTAATAATGGCAGTATAGTATCAGTGCAAACAGAGATGGACACACAAGCACCAGCTGAGATGTGTACTATTTCTAGATGTGCTGCACTGTCACATATGGCTCCATGCTGGTAAAATGAGGCTTTCATGCTACTTTTATACCAGACTTTCCTTTCACAGGACATTTGTTCAACTTCCCACTCCCTCTCTCCTCCTCCTTTTCACCTCTGACTGCACTCCACATGTGCTCGGGAACTGCTGGAACATCCAAAATCACACTAGCAGGCCAGGAACAGAAGGAAAGGGGTTGTTGTTTTCTTACAACTCTTTTTCATACAGACCTGCAACTACTACTCTGGTTGCTCCAACCAACCATTTCTCCTTACTGAAGGACTCAGTCTGGCAACTTCAATCTGCTGAAATTTCTGCTGGTAAAATAATTAACCAGACTTCTTGTGTCGGCCATGCTTCTGGGCCTTCCCTGTTGAGCAGTCCTCAGTCACAGTGAACTTTTTTCCTTTAGAGCACCACATACCTTGGCCTGTTCAATCCATGCTTTTAATCTCATTCTTATCCACTTTCTTTGATCCTCTGCTCCTTTATTTGAGCTGGAGGTAACAGCTCTTCATTTCACTCTGTGCCAGTCACCCAAGTTCTTAAGGGACAATTACAGTAAGACATGCCATTCTCCTGAAGCAGAGGTGTGGCAGTGGTTTCTGTTGCTCATCCATACTTTTGTACAGATGTTTAATGAGCAAGGACCTCTCTGTGAAGGAGGTAATTGTCAAAAAATCTGCAAACAGGACCCGTGGTTGTCATTTTCAGGCTTCAATGTTTCCTGTGATTCTCAGTAATTTAAGTAACATATATAGCAGTTTCTTCACAAATTAGTTTGGGGTACACATTTATGGCCAAAAGTCGAGTCAAAACCAACAGAGATTAATGGATAAAATGTGCAATAGCGTAATGTACTTATAGACTGACTCCTTTGCAATCACATTCAGATAGAAGTTTTGTGAAAGACCTGTATCATATGGGGAGCCCCACCTACCTACAGCAGATGCTGTTTTCTCCCACTTGTGCTTTTAAACACTCTAATAAGGACACTGAAAACACTCAAACTATGGAAGAAAATATTGTTTTTTTCTTTAGATTTAGGATAAACATCATTCAGCCACAGCAGCTTTCAACTTTTGTTTCCTTTTGTTTTGTCTCTTGCTTAAAGCAATAAGAATAAAACATGCTGTCTCAGTTAGGCATTTCCTGACTCAGTACCAAACAAAACACAGCGGTGACTTTCTGTCGGCAGTTACTCGAAGCACAGAGGTGCCCTTGCACTAGGTGCAAAATGTTCACAGCTAGATGCATGTTGTCTACAGAGCAGCCTGGCTGGAAGCACATCCACTGGAAAGGACTTCACAGCAATGTTCATAATTCAGCCAGTGATAAAACGATGACTGCACTTCTGTATCAGATTCCCAAATCATGTCAGTTTCATTCAGCAGGGGGGTTTGAAGACCATCTAGGCTTTGGTTGCACAGTTTAGAGGAAGCAGATGCTGTACCAGTGTTGTCAGTGGATGCTGCTGTGTAGCCTTGCCCTTTTACAAGACTGACTTTGTACTCCTCCAGGTGTTTATTTTGCTTTTTGATAATACTGTACAAAGACTCAGCTGCTCACATTTTTATTAATCTTAACCTCCATCTTTCCTCATCCCGATGTCCTGGTTAGAATTTCATAGTCAGAGATCGAGGTAGATTGAACTGTACTTTGTTAGAAGCATTACCACCTCAGATAAGAGACACAAAGTTATATTGACTTCTTAGCAGCTTTTCAAACAAATGCTTCTCTAGAACACTTGGTTGACACAAGCAGTTCTGCATAGCAGGAAAGAGGTGGGATTTTTTGGTAGATTTACTGTGCTGCAGTAGTAACACCTTCTGAGGCATTCTGTTTCAGCGTTCATTTCTCTGCTTACTGGAAGAAAGGATTAGACAATAGAGTAACTACAGTATTCTGTAAATATTTGGTGAAGACAGGCAAGTCTTAAGCCAACATCTTTGACTTCATTAGGAAGCAGGACAATGACTTTTCTCTGGAAGGGATTACAGTAAGTCCAGAGATTGGACTGGAAAGGTGGAAGGGAGATATGTTTTCTGTTTGCTCACTTCACTGAAGGCCACAGCCTCTTGTTAAGCTCAAGTTTTGACAGTATATGGGACCTGCAGTGTGAGGGGGCTGGCTGTGCGTCTAAAAAAATCCTATGCCATCTGTCATTCCTTCCATAGTCTGCATATTTGAGTAGGAGAACACAATACGTGTTTCTTCAGTTTAAGTACAGCTCCTTTATTCAAAGCTACCCTCAGATGGAGTGAGATTGTTTTTAACTGTTGTATATTGAACCCACTGGAAGTGTACTACAGTAGTCTAATTTGTTTCCTTTCATTCTTTGCAGACAAAGATTCCCTTGGTAAGCTAAAACAAGTGCATGGGATAGTTTCTGTAAAATGCCTTTTCTTCCTTACTTCTCTTTATATTGCCTTTGGCGATTTCAAACCTTCAGAGACAGCTGCAGCCTGCACTACTGAAGCAAGACTTTAATTGAGCACACCAGCATCCAAATATGATACCCTGTGCTGCTGACTGATTAATTTTTAACCACCCTGGCTATCTCAGGAAAGGCAGGCATTCTGGAAATACACAGGTATTTTTCATCTAGGTTTCTGCTTCTGTTTTTCCGGTGTGAAATCATCTGTTCTGCTGTGATAAATAGGAAGGGGGTAAATGGACAACTTAAATCTAGACAGAGAATTTCATGCTGGTCAAAACAAGATTTTATTCTATTTTTCCCACAGCCTCGAGGATTAGAATTGGAGGGGGAGAAAAAGCATTTCTATTAAAGAAGTCATTTTATCAAAAACTGGAGGAGGTTGAGTTCTGCTGCTCAGACTGCTTATAGCTATGGGATTTGTTTAATTTAGAGGAGGATCTTGACACTGAATCCTTTATAGAATATGGAGACATGGAGTCAGGCACTGTTTCAAATTCTCCCAGTGCTGCTGTTCCAGTTTGCTGGTCTTACCCACCCAGCAAGTTCATTAACTCAGGCTTGTCTTGCTCTCCTGAAAGTTTTCTTGAGAACTGTTGAAAGGTTTTTTTCATATTTGTTCCACTGTGGAATGAAAATCAAGTGTCAAAATCATGACGCCTGGGGCTTAGGGGTTCTTTTCCCTTTAATGGAATAAGATGGCTGTTTTCAGTCTGCCTCCATGTACTGAAATGACTCTCAATTCAAATTGCCTTAACCAAGAGGAAGAAGATTTAGTTTGGGCATCTGTTCCCTGGGACCTGCAACCTGCCTGGCAAAGAAATATTGTCAGGTAGAGCTTGCCTCATTTAAATGCCATTATTCCAAGGACTTGCTCAATCTTTGTATCCTGAAGTGGGAGAGAGACCACAGAGAGTGGAAAGATGGATGGCAGGCTTGGATGAGTGCCCCAGTTAGATTCTCTGTATTAGATTGTCGTGCTTTTCCTGGCCCAGACACTAACATCTAACACATTTTTAATACTATTGCCTGTTGAGATTCTATTAGAAAATGATTCAGAGTCTGGAAAGTTGGGAGGGTTGGGGGGAGGGAGGGGGCAATGAGGAATTAATTCCCTAGAAATAATACAGTCATTGTGTGTACACACAATCCAATATGTAACTCAGGTTTTTATAACCTCTCTGCCATCCTGTACACTAGCTTTTTAAAATTGCAGTCACACTCATTATAAAGTAAATGCCTAATGCGACTGATTCTCAAAACAGTTTGTAATTTAGATTCCTATTGGAAATAAAAGTAATGACCTGCAATAGCTCATTAGTGGGCACGCAAAACATTCATTATTTCTTTTCTCTTTGTCTTCCTCCTGGTTTGCTCCCATTTGCTAAAAGACAGGAGCTTAAAGATTTAGACTACCTTCAGAGCTATCCGTGTCTAATGACCCGTGAAAGTGCACATATGATTCCCGAGCAAGGAAATCATCGTTCCCTGGTGTTTTAAAGGGTTTAAATGTGTTCGTGGAGCAGCCCATGAGGAAGCTAGGTGTTCCAGATAATTCTAAGGAAATGTTCTATATTTATGCCCAGGAGACTTTTAAAAAATTGTTTTGAAATATCAAATATTGAGCAGATCGAGAAGTCCCAGAAAAGAAGGATATGGACACTTTGGAGTTTGAGCCCAGGTTGTTTCTAATGATTCCCTGTTGCTACACCAACATAGCAAAGGTGTGTTTGCCTCCACCTTGCTTGGTGATGATGCACAAGGAGAGGGCTCCTGACTCCTCTATGCCCTACACCAGCTTCCCCTTACAGCTAATGCATAAGTACCAAACAGTTCTTGGTTACTGGTGTGCATCAGTGCAGCTCATCTCTTCTGGATAAAGAAGATGCAGCATCTGCTGTGCAGATGATCCTTGGATTGCTGCGGGAAATGATGCACAGGAGACATCATGGGGCTGCAATGAGGCTCTGCATTGCTTTGTGCCAGAAACAGGACTTCATGAGCACTCTGGATTCATGTTATCATTACTAAGCCTTAATTACATGCTGCCTGAAGCCCTCAGTTCTCCACCATCACTCTGATTGTCTCCCTCTATGATGGCTCATGCAGCAGCATTGGCTGTTAGTGTGATCATGCAGAATGTTCTTGCCACCAAAACCCTTGTAGCAAAAGGTTTGTGGGATGAAACCTCTTGTATGCCACGTGGATCCAGCATGCTCTGCTGCAGTGTGTTCTCAGAGGAAGTGAGTATGAAAAAGCCTTATTCGTGCTTAGTTTCTCTCTACGTTAGTAATTTTTTCTCATATAGCAATCAAGTCTCATGATAAGCACTGATGGGGCAGGACTTAATGCAAACATCTTCAGAAGAGAATATAAAGCACTGTTTGCCTGCAGTCTTTTATAAGTGCATACCAGAAGTTTCACTGACTACTATGTACGTAAAGGGATTATTTTGGCAAGATATGCATGAATTAAAACCTGGTAGCATTCTTAGAAGTGGTATCTATTGTTGGAATTTGGGTTCTTTTGTAAATACTTTGTACAATAATTCTGTAGGAACTGATTTTTCCATTGGAAGATCAGTTCACTTTTATGGCATTGCTTCGAGCAGGTTTCTACAAGCACAATGCTCTTATGAGCCACCAGCGTTGTGGCTATAAGCTGGCTTGCTAATGCTTATCTTAGGTCATTAAGAATCCTTCTCCTTCAATATGTATTCTGGTGTGTCAGAGTTCATCCTTGCTGGTTGGCTTCGTGTTAGATGTGATGCTAATCTCTTTTTCCACATTCCCCTTCAAAATGAGATTGTTCTCACTTTATTCATTATAAACTGACTACACAGTACCACCTGCTGATGGGCCAGCATCACAAACCTTGCTTTTATTATTGCTTTGTCAAAGGCTGACTTGTCTGTGACAGCCTCGGTCCTTAGGAAGGGGCATGTGTTAGAGGCAGGAATGCTCTCGTGTTCGTGCAGTGATCAAAACTCTCTCATCTGCTACCACTTAGCAGAAGGATAATGCTGTGTCGGAAGGAGACTTGGGCTTTGGAAGTAAGACTGAATAGTCTCCGTTTTTCAAGGCCTAAGAGGGCAGGAAAAAAGAGCATAAGCCATCAGACCTAAGGCTATGCTCATTTACATCAGGATCTCTATCGGCCCTGTATACCCACAAAGACTGGTAATCATCTGTACCTACTTCTGTCACTCGTCTCAAGGCTCTGAAATGAAGTATTTGAGTATCAAGGTAATTATATTTCATTAGTCTTCATCAACATGAGAGCTGATCTTGGTCTGCTCTCTTATTTCAAAAGCTTTTACCACTTCAGGCACAAAACTCCTTATCCTCTCCAAAATTCAGGAAGTTTGTTCGTATAATCTCAAGAAGAAGTTCTGTACCATTATGAGAACCATTCAGTGAAACATCAACTATGATTTTTCAGTTGATTCTAAATCCGTCACTCACCCAGGAAAGTTCCAGTAACTTCTGGCCTAATAAAGGTTCTCAGGGTCTGTCCCTTTCTAGGGAACAAAATCAGTAGAATCACAGCCAGATAACTGTCAAAGAACGAATGTAAAGCCAAGAAAAAGAGAAGACAGAGCCAGAATTTGGTATTTTGCAAATCCAAATTCTCAGCTCCTTCAATTATCTATTGTACAATGAAGAACAGTTAGCCCTATGTCCAATAAAACATGATCATTTTCAGGAACTTCCTTTTCCCCCAGTTTGCAGGGCTTTCTCTCTATATTTCTTTTTTAATTATTACTATTTTTCTTTTAAGATGTGAAATCCTCTGCGCCTGGGCTTTGCTTTAGGAAGGCCTGTTTTCTTCTTTTCATGTCATCAGGACAGAGTTCCATTTGTTCAACATCTGCACAGGACAACATCTGGAGCCTCAGGAAATTCAGCTGCTCTGTGTATGACGCTTAAATGAAATTACTTTTTCATGCACTTCAGAGGAGTATCAAGAGCATCTCTCTGACCAAACAGGGCCTTTTGTTCTCCTCCAGCAAGTGTTTCTCATTAAAAATGTCATCTCCCTAACAAATTGCTTCATTGCCTCTGCAGCTGGGGTTATTGTTTTCATGGTTTTGTACTTGTGTGATTCTCTAAGGGAGCAGAAAGCGAGGGGAAGTGGGCCTTGATATCTTCTCCATTTGCCCTGCGAGTGGCGTGCTTTGATTGGGCACCCTTTGCAGAGTACATGTGGTCCTTCATAGCAGCAAGCAACCTTGCAATAAACCTCACCTAGCAGCATCCACCTTGAAGGAGCTCTGTAATTTCAGTGAGGAACAGCTTAGAAAATGTCAGAAGTTCAGAAAACATTCTGCAGGCAGGATACCATTTAAACCTCAAACATAGAAACTCGCTTTTTCCCCCTCACCTCTCACTTCCCAGCTCAGATTGCCTACTTTGTCCACTTGAAAAACATGGCTTTTTTTTTTTTTTTTTTTTTTCCAACTGAAATATTTTTTCAGCCAAAATCTGAAACTCACAGAATAATTCGGGTTGGATGAGACTTGTGGAGGTCACCTAGACAAGCCCGCACCCAAAGATAGTCAGTCTTGAAGTGTAATTTCAGTGGCTCATTATAAATAATCTAGAGGCTACATCTCCTTTGCATAAGCGGTCGCTATGTGGTAACACACCATCTGCTTCACCTGATATCTCTGATTTGTAGGTGGCTACAAATTGCTCTGTAGCAATTTCATCAGCCACGTGAACTTGCTGGGTAATCACTTTGTACTTTGCTTGTTGCCCGTTTCCCCAGTTCCAGTGCTGGTCTCATTTGCAGCTTTTCACATCGCGCTGATTCTTGGAGTTGTGTATTTTCCTGAGAATGCAAGTTTTTGGCTTTTCAAATGGCAGGAGCTGCAGAGAAACAATGAGAAAAAAGGCATCATAAACCTGAATGTAAACAACTCCCCCTCAGATTTAGAATTCACCACCAATCTTACTGTTATTTAGGCATTCTGATGGTGCTTGGTGCTTCAGCTTGTCACTCCAGTTTTTCCCTTGCTTGTAGATGAATGACAAGCCATAGAATTACAGAATCATTAAGGTTGGAAAAGGCCACTAAGATCATCTAGTCCAACCAATTGCAAGATTTTCCACTTTTGCTGAGTGATTCCTTAATGGAGCAGCTTCTAGGTTTATTCCTCTACTCCATCAGGGACAGAAGCAGCCATTTAGCTCACAAACCACAACAGTTACCTTTGGCACTGCTGATTTTGCCATGTCACCTCTCCTCCTCCCATTTCAGTTCCACCCAATGGAAAACGTTTCCCTGTGTTAAACATAACACCAGGCAGCTGTCTGTGTGGCAGATATAGCAGAAACGTTGGGCACCACACTGTGGAAAATAAGTACGTAGCAGTTGTGAATACATATATACATATGTATATATCTATGTGAAATGGGGCTAGAGCCCACAGTCTGTAATTTGTGGGTGACCTTTAACTACATGAGGATAAATGGTTACAAATGAAGACCTCTGGTCTTGGCTGTTGTAACCTATTTTCTTACTTCTGTTAGTAAATAAAAAAACATGTATATCTGTGGGGTTTTTAGTGTAACATTTAGCTTACGTTTAAGCTGGGACATCTGAACACAGTGGAAAACTAAACAAATAAATGAGATTATCCTCCCATGTTTTGTTTCGTGGAATCAGGTTTTGAAATAAGCAAAGCCAGTGAGATAGTTTAAGGTCTGTAAGAAAGAGACGTGCTATTCCCATAGTGAATTCTACTCCTGAATTAGGTATCCGTGCTATTAGGAGCTTTTTCTTCTGTTTATTTTGCTACAAGATCATGTTTCCACTGGAACCAAGCAGCATGTAAAACTTGTGATTTTCAGAGGCCCTTGAGTGATGAAGCTGGTGATGGCAAGGACACTTCTTGCAGCGTTGGCTGTGACCAGAAGGTGAGATCCAAGCTTCAGGGTGTTCAAGGACATTTGGGTTTGATAAAAACTGGTAAAGGCTATTTGAGATGGGGATGTGCACAGCAATTCAGAATTAGGACCAATAATGGTAGATCATCTTAATGGATAGATCATTAAGCACCTGCCCAGCGATGGTAATTCCTTGAGAGCAAAAGGCAGGGAAAACTAGAAGATGTAGCACCCAAAAGCTATAAATCCCCTTAGCCTTTGTCTTCCCTTCCCTAATTAAATGTTCACGTGAGAGTTTTGTCCATGTTATTTGTTCATCACCATACAGAGAAGTATTTGTTCTTCAGCATATAGGGTCTTCCATGACCTACGGAGCCATTGGCCCTCTGGGCTCTTCATTTTTCCAGATTAATTTCAGTGGGTTAATTTCTTTGGCAGTCTCACATTGCTGCTGAGCTGTGGCCCATCTGTCTTTTGCTTTGAAGATGGGATGTTCTTGTCACAACAGAGAATAAATGTTAGGCTTCATGAATTCATCAACTTATTGCCCATTTGTTTCAAGCTTCTCCTCAGCAAAGGTAGCAAAATGAAAAATCCTAACTGAAACAAAAGCAAAAACCCTGTTAGCCCAGATGTATGTGGATGTCCTTTCTTTCATCTCTTTTTCATCCCTTCTTCATCTCCACAGAAACTCATTTAAAATCTCTGCTTCATCATCTGAGCTATACCATACACGCTCGATCTCAAGGTCAGTTATTTATTTCCTGCTTCTTCAGAGTACTTGCCCTAGTCAATCCCTGACACATTTGATCTTCTTCTTACGAGTCTGACACTTAGGGCTTTGCTGTTTGCTTCTGTTAAGCTCAGAAATGCCTTTTGCAAGCTTTGCACAAGTATCCTGAGCCTACGTGAATACAGTAAACAGATTTCATAGACTTCTTAATTCCTCTTCCTTCTCAACTGGACTTTTCTGCTTTCACTTTTGCAAAGCAAATTCTTTGGTGAGCTATGGCACCTTGGAGAAGACTCGAGTTATCAACTCAGCTTCCCTATAAAGAGAGCAAGGATGAAGGATAAAGAATGGAAATAATTCTACATCCCGTGGTTTGACATCTCTGATTTTAGTACCTGCAAGACTATAGAAACCTTGTTTGGTGATGGGAAGGTTTGTTCCTGAGAATTATAGAATTATAGAATGACTTGTGTTGGAAGAGGCCTTAAAGGTCATGGAGATCCAACCCCACTGCCATGGGCTAGTGGCCCCCACCAGCTCAGGCTGCACAGGGCCACATCCTGCCTGGCTTTGAATACCTCCAGTGATGGGGTATCCACAGCTTCTCTGGGCAGCCTGCCAGGACTATGGAATGGATATGTAGGGAGATAGACAGGATTGCTACTGGCAGCAGAATCTAAGTGTGGGTGCAGCTGTACAGGCAATCTCAACCAATGCCAAGACAGCCAGTAAAGCCTTGGGGAAAATAATAGCTAAAGCAGTGATGATTTTGAAGATGTCTAAAAGATGTACATTGTGTGAATCGTGAGGGAGAGAGGAGTTATGAACATGAGATTTTAGCTTTTTAGTTTTGGGAGCAACAAGCCTAAGGGGCCAGGTTTGAGTTTTTGGGCCCCGAAGGGAGATGTACTGGAAAAAACCTGGAGCACAGCTCTGAGATCAGCAGCCGCCAGCCAAGGGCTTGTGAGAAGGCACTGTGATACACTCCAGATCCCATCTGTTAGTGCTGCCTGGAGTGCAGGTTACTGTTTTGCCTTCTGCAAATCCTCATGCACCGCACTAAACCCAAGTGCTCTTTACACAGCTATGATACAGAAATCAATCTTCGCAAAGAGTCCCTTGTCTGCACACTCCCCAGTCTCGCTTCATCTCCCATGAAGGTTTAAGGAACTCTGCAGACCCCTCAAACATTTCCCATCGGTATTTTCTTATAGTGAATTTCCTGATGGTTTATCCTTCTTGTTATCGCAGCGATATAATATCTTAGTGTTCCTCACACACACAAAAATAAACCACAAAAGCAAGGTTGGGATGTCTCTGGTTCTTGTCTTCTTTATGGCTAAAGAGATCTCTCTCCTTCAGATGTGGGGAGATGGTGAAGCTGTGAATGTCATCCTGCCCATGATGGAAAAGGGGAAGGGTTTTCACTGTTTCCCAAAGGTGCTCTAACTGGATTTGTCTCATTTCCGTTGCAGGTTTCTTCCACAGCTGGATCTCCTCAGCTGGGAGGCTTTGTCTTGTGCTTTCACACTTTGTTTTGAGCTTTGCAATCTACATTGTTTCAAGGAGGCACGTCCATTGTGCAGACGGAGAGCAGGTTTGCAGTGAGCACTGCACTAACTACAGCAAAGATTAGCACTAAGGAGCTCAGCTAGGGAGAGAGACAAACCCAGAGCAGGTGGGGGTCGAGGCTGGTTGGTGAGGGTCAGGCAAAGGAGCCTGTCACAGTGCAAACCAAGGGAGCTCTTGGCTTCATGTTGTATTTGCCTTGAGATGCTGTGTCTGGATCGCAGGCACTGCACACAGCCCCATTACAGACACGGCTGGGGATTACAGGTGCCTTTCCTCAGTTATTGAAGTTGTGTCATTTCTGTTCTTTTGTTTTTAATATACCTTTCTCATGCAAGATTCATTATTCTGGCTTTCATACTTAAATCCTGGTCCCTGAAGAGGTGGGAAATCTCATTTCCAGGAATTTGTGGCTGTCTCAGTAAATTCTTAAAAGCTCACTGAGATTAAGGATGACTGCATGCCCCACCTCTACCCTCTCATTCTCTGTCAGTAAACCCAGCACTCAATCAGACAAGGTGCTCCCACAGAGCCACTGGGCATAAAACGGGGCTCAGCCATTCAGCTGCAGCTTTGTGGAAGCAGCACCAAGCGCTGTGGATGCGAAGTTCATCCTTCCCCTTGGGGGCTTCAGCACTCTGCCCTGCTGTCCAAAGCCAGTGATTTATATCTGCTTTTTAACTGATTTCACAGAGTTGCTTATTAAAAACAGCCTCCCTTATGCTCCATTTCCCCTCCTGCTGTCCGTTTGACCCAGAAGGCGATTGCAGCTTTCCTGCTCCCCAAACCCTGGCTCCAGAAGTCCCTCCCCGCTGTCCCTTCCCTGTCCCCACGTCGCCCAGCCCCACCTCAGAGCTGGTTCCTTGGCTTTGGCAGCACACCTTGTTCCACGAGGTGTTTCGTTTGCTGATGGGCGAGCGAATTGAGTCAGAGTTTAGTTTGGATACGCTCCCATAAATTGTAACGCTTGACTGTAGGTTATCCAAACTATACGATCCTCTTGAGACTCTAAATTGGCTTGGAAGATCTAGGCTTCTTTCTGAGATTTTGGCACTTCCTGATCCAAATAGCATGGCAATGGGCTCTTGCATTAGAGGTCAGCATTTCTGCTTCTTGTTTCAGCTGGATCCTGCAAAACGTGTGAGCAAGCAAACAGGCTGATTAGACTCAGGCTGGGAGGGAGCGTGAGAGGGCTTGGGCATGCATGGCTGCTGTTTGTAGATTGACATTGGATAAAGAACTGGAGAGAGTATCTTCTGGCACACAGACATCTCTGCCATCTCAGTGCGCTTGCCTGGGGTAAGCCTAGATGGAGGAGTGATGCTGCACAAAGATGGCCTGTGGAGCTTTGTTCGAAAAGAAAAAATCCCAAAACTTTAGGTTGGTTCTTCTGTGGTAGAAACTACACATTCCTATAACCGCGGAACTGCGGTTGTGGATGGATTCCTGCAGGGTTTGGGGATGGGATGGAACATATACCTGTGCTGTCAAGTCTCCAAGACAAAGAGAGCAGGCTCTGAACTGGTGATGTCATTTATTTTCACCCACCTTTGAAGGCCTTTTTCTTATCTCAGCCCAAAAGCACTGCACAAACACAGTCATTTTGCCAAAAATGGATATTACATGGGAAGGAAAAAAAAAAAAAAAACAACCCACCACCAAAATTCACTTTAGGTTATAGCACATTCTTGAGAGCAATTTGCAGCGTTCTGATGTTTTTGCTTTAAACGCTGCAACCCTCCCTGTTTCCAGCTCCAGTCTGGTGCACAGCCCTTCCTGCCCACATGGTATTACGCTTCTCATGGACGTCACAAAGCGATTGCTAAATCACAGCTGTCCTGCCAAACAACTGGCCCTTCTGCACGCCAGTTCTCCTCAGCCTCCAAAAAGCCGTACAACTTCTGCTGGGCCCCATTCAAACTTGAGCAATGTTCTGTTAAAAAAAAAACACAAAATGAAATGCAGAGCAGTTAGGTTTTGATTAACTCTGTGAAAGGGTTAATAGGATTCTTCTTCTTTTCTTTTTTCCTGATTTTTTTTTTTTTTTTTTCCACTCTTTAAGGGGAAAATAAAAAGACGGAGAGACCTGAGTGGACACAACTAGAACAAAGCCCTGTTTATGATTAGCATGGCTGAAAATATCCATGTTAGGCCAGGTGCAGATGGCTAATTCCCCCAGACTACAAGCCAATTTAAACCATAATTCCTGAGATAGACCAGTTTTCCCAACATTAATGGGAACCAGATGCCTCCTATTAATAATATGGATGATTACAAGGGAAAAAAAAAAAAAAAAGGAGAGGAGGGAGTAGTGAAGTTAGAGAAGATATTATTTTCCAGACTTTTGGCTGTGTCCTGCTGAGGACAATGTGGAAAGCTATGGAATATGAGTCTTGAAAAAACCTGTCGAGTTAAATACGCACAGTGTGTTTGCTCAGGAGGAGGATCGAGTTATCTCTGTACTTCTGTGTTTCGGTGACAAGGTTATTGAAGGGGTAGCAAATATTTAGTTATTCGCTGGCTCTTTGCTTGTGCCTTCCCTCCGCTGGGGTTGGATGGTTTTGATTAGCCTCCTAGGAGGGAGCCCGCTGCCTTTTGTCCACTGAGCCCGGCCGTTCCCACTGCAGCCTGATTTCATGTGTGATCGTGGTGTACATCAAAGCAGAAGGACAACAAATGAACTGAATTGTTCTCATGAGAGCCCGGCTGGCCGCTTCAAAAAATTAGTTCGGCCTTCCGCTGTCGGCGTGAGATGAAATGTGATGACGTGAAAACTTATGGTATGTAACATCCGTGTGTGTCTCAGGAATGGCTCTTTTTTTTTAATTATTATCTTATTTTAAAGAATAAATTCCACAACATTTTTTTTTTTCTTTCTTTTTTTGCTTCTTTGGAAGGAGGAAGGCAAAGGTCCATGGTATCAGCCATTTTGGCTATACTCCTCATTCCTTTAGCGGACTTGATTCCTAACACGTGGAGTCATTGAGTTTCTTTGGGATCAGGAAGTAAAGGAGCTGAGCTACAAATGAACCTCTTTCTCACCCCTCCAGGAGGTGGGTAGGACCAAGTGCCCTTGTCCCGGTTGTTGAGTTAGGATTTTGGGGGATTTTTGGTGGCCTTCAGCCAGTGCATTTCCTCTTAATCCCTTCCTTGATGGTCTGGGAAGGTGTGGGGGGAAATCCAGCACTTGGCATCATCGTTCCTGCTGGGAGGTTTGAAGGAGTGTTCTGAGCACCCAAGGAGATGCGTAGATCACAAATTATTAATGCAAAAAGGAAATTGTCTGATCTTTTAGTTATGAAACTAAGACCATTGCAGAAATGTATCCCAGTATCAACTCTTCATTCACACACCCCTGTAGCCCGCTGTTTACACGGACCATCAGAGCATCTCTCTGAGATACCTACTGTAAAGAGGGAAATCGTCACTGCCTGCATCCAAATGTCAGAGCAGCACTTGAAGCAGAGATAGCAGAAGTAATTGGAAAGATTTTATTGATTTTATGTATGTAAATATAGCATAGTTGAGTTGACTTTGCCTCTTTAAATAATTGAATAAATCAGCCTCAGCTGACAGTAGCTCATGAGATAAGGAGGCTGGTTGTGGAGGAACATGAGTAATTAGAGAGTGGGGAGTCTTGCCACATGGAATTGACCCTTAGGGGCTCGGAGAAAGCAGGATTTGTGGCTGCTCTGAAATGCCAGTGGTCTGGTCCAGCATTCCTCTTGTCAATATGAACCTTGTGTTTTTATTGGAAACATGTGTCAAAACAAAACAGCATTTGAAGCTGCTGTTGAGAAAAGGTGGGCAAGTCCAGAGACAGCCAAGCTATTTTTCTGCTTGTTGCCTGACGTACCGTGCCAGCGCTGCCTATCGTGCTCAAATGGAGAGAAATACGGTAAGCACCGTCATCGTAAATAAATCATTGCTATGTGGGTATGTACAGATAGAAAAATGTCTTGCAGTGCTCGTTCTGCTGTCATTTCTTCCTTAATGATGTAGTTCTGTAAGTTAGAGAGACTATGACATTCTGCTCTACTTTGGTGACGCCCAAGTTGAGAGTTTATATGAGAACGATCCCCTGGAGAAAAGGCATTGCAGCAAGCAGAGTCTGAGCTTTCCTGGATGGGCAGTGGAGCATTCAGTGACCTGCCAGTCAGAGGTAATAATTTACTCCCAAAAGGCTGCCAAAGCTATCTGAAAATATGAGTTATGAACCTTAGAATGGTTACCTGCATCACAGAAAAGGCTGAATGAAGAGATGAGAGTCCTCGTATCTGGTATTTAAAAAAATCTGCCTTTGGGTTGGTTTGTTTTATTTTTCCTGTTTTAAAATTACTTTGTTGGGTTGAAGTTAAACATCTGCCTCTTGCTTTGCTCTCCTTCCCCTTCTACTCCTGTAGGATGGTCTTATTTCGTGGGTGAATGAGGTGGTTTGGGGAGATAAAGAACTCGATTTGTAATGTAGTTTAGGGGCTTTCAAAATGAAAAGCATGGACTGATATGGAGCGTTTAGTTATTAGTGTCTCAGTTTTTCTTTCCCTTACCTGTCTTGCTGTGTTACCAGATCTTCGCACTATGGATTTGAGGCAATAATGGTGAAAGCTGGAACATGTGAGCCCTATCCAGGCCCAGCATCAAGTCAGTTCTGGACTGAATCTCAGCTTAATTGAAAAGACAAGCGGATATCTCCGGCGAAGGGAAACATGGCTGTCACAGGCATTGCTGAGTTCAGTTTAACACAGAAAAATGTGCTCTGGCATCTTTGTTTGGTTTCCATTTTAAATATAAGGTTAAAGACATGTCTTCTTCTGTTGTAAGTCTTAAGTGTGATTTACAAACCCAGAATAGAACTCCCTAGGACTCCACGGTCTGGCCCTTGTGATGACAGGAAATGTTTCTTGCCTTAATACCATCACTGTGGCTATTTGTGCATGCCTGCTTACCTACCACCTTGTGCAGTCATTACCATTTCTCACTGCACCTGTGACCTCTTCTTCTGTGTTTCCTATTGTGTGGGAATATCTTAGGAAATCAGAACTGTTTTCATCCCTGTTATAAAGGATTAAAGCAGAGTTTTGGATTGGAGATGCATGGATGTATGTTGAGAGGATTTCCTGTCAAGCAAAAGTAGCTTTGAGATGTTCCATTTGGAGGGCCAGAATGTCTCAAAATTTTAGGGAAGAAAACCAGCCTATTTTTGTCTTCTGAGATCTTTTTCAATTGCCTTTTATTTCAGATATACTTCTTTCAGTGAGCATTCATTTCCAGCTTAGAAATTGCAAACAGGGGTTATATACACAGTCAATGCCCTTTCTGTTATCTGGAATCAGCATGTGATGACAGTCAGGACACGCTTCAATATATAATTTATGGGGAAGTTTTGCCCTCAGTGGTAGTTTTACCAATAAGAAATTTCATTATTCATTGACTTCACAAGCTTGATTGATTCTGTCATTCTTCAAGAGAAGAAACCTGAATTTGCTCCTGGTCTTTTGGATAACAGGAAAAATTTCTTCTCAGAAAGAGGTGATGCATTGGCACAGGCTGCCCAGGGAAGCGGTGGAGTCGTCATTCCTGGAGGTGTTCAAGAGCCGTGGAGATGCAGCATTGAGGGACGTGGTGGTGGTGTGTTGATGGTTGGACTTTGGCGATCTTGGTGGTCTTTTCCAACCTTAATGATTCTATAATGCTGTGATTTTAGTGCTGACAGAGCAAAGGTTCTCCAATAGGTAACGTTCTGGAGATCTTAAAACTAAAGAGAAAAGGATCTGATAGCAGACAGGCAGAGCTGTGGATGGCTCCTTCGGAAGGCCTCCTCCACGAGCTAGGAATTGGCACAAGCAGTGCTTGGATTACACTGGAATTATTAGCACACCCTGCTCGCAGCGGTGGCACAATTGTTTTGAAACTAGGCAGATCCTCTGTGTTTAATATTTGGCAGGTTCTGTGTTTTTGGCTGGCAGCCACACTGAAATGTGTTTAGTTTTAATTGACAGCCCTGGTCAACACTGCAGATCCCAGGTAGGTACTGCTAATCCTGACAAGGCAAGGCAGAAGCAGACTTGCTTTTCAGCTCACCAGAATCTAGTTTTTGGGAAAACAACGGCACTTTGCTTCTAGATAATTCACCCTTAGGATCCAGCCTCTGGATCCTCCACATTCATACTCTGTCTTAGTGCCACTTTGCAGTCAGCCCACAGCCACACGCTGCAAGCAGTTGCAAGCAAAATGATTTTGTGAAGCACTCTGATGCAAGGGGAAGCCAGGTGCCTGTGCAAGGCAAGCTTATTGGAAAAGGGAGACAGTCAGAGTTGTATTTACTCTCTTTTTTTCTTTTTTTTTTTTCGGACTTGAGGCTTGAAAGTAAGAACAGCTACACACAGACCTGTAGTTTAAAATACGAGACATTCCAAAAGTATGTATGGTTAGATTTATGTAAGCCACAGTTTGTAATGGTTTAGATGTAACCTCCTGGTCCTTGTGAGAGAGTTTCAGCCTGGCTGTCATGGGAGACAGAGAGAAACATAGAATATTTACAAAAGTAAAAAAGAAAAGAATAACATATGCACAGGCTTACGATGGCTTTGGTCGTGCCATCTATGCAGAGAGAGCAATGATTTCTGTGAACCATAAAAAAAATGTTAGGTTCAGCTGGCATAAAATTAACCAGAGTAGTACTTGGGACTATCTCTCAGTCCATCTGTCTCTCTGTCTGTCAGTCGTTCTTGTACGCTTTGCTATTAGCGATGCATTCCTTCTCGTGGTATTGTCTTCCTTATAAGATAATTTCTCAAGGGTTTTTTTTAACTATCTCCTGAAGTGCCTTCCATTTCAGTGGCTGCTGAGCACAGCTCCATGGCAAAGAAACCTGTAGTTTTGGAAAAAAGACACCTGAGTATCATGACAACGTGCCGTTCATTGGCATTTAGGTCATCCTTTACACCTCTGAGAAAGAACGGGAAATAACATCAGACACTACCAAAAGAAGACACTGAAGGAAGAGATTCTCTGTGCTAAAGAGAGATGAGAGAAGGAAATTTGGCATGTCACCTGAGAATTATTGGGAGGATTGTTCCCCCTCTGTGTCATGGGATCTCCCGTGAGAATCTCACCCGGATCCTGACACAGTGACAGCTTCAGGACAGGACTTCAGTGAACCATGGTGCTCCCCAGCTTCCAGGTACAACCACTGCAGAGGGGTTATTGCTAAAGGTTTCAATAAATAAATCTAAAGAGGGTAAATCTGTAGTACATCTTCAGAGAGACATCTCTGGAACAGCCCCAAATGTATGGATTTGGATTATTTCGGAGAGCTGGGTTTTTGAACCCGGGTGAAGATGAAGAATATCCCCCAGTTGCTCATTTTTAATGGGGCTGCAAGATCAAGTTGGGGACCTGGCTGCTCCAAACTTTCCAAAAAGGAATTTCCAAGAGTGGAGTAGCCCTACTTTCTCCTTCAACAGGTCTTTAAACTGCTCGGTACTCCTTCATCTGCCTCAGACTTTGATTTGGCACTGCTGTGTCGTGCAGATGTAGCAATCACATTTGCAAGCCTGGAACTAATTAAAAATGGAATATTTTAGATCAGTCATGGTGAGTGTGGCCAGATTTACAGGGAGAATACAAGGGAGTTTAAGGAGCAGAGTGATCTAGCCTTTTAAAAATGTTCTTCCTTCAACATTGGTGCATTACCTACAGCCAATTGTGTTGATCCTTTGCAGCACTAGTTTTTGCATACCCCCAGGCTGGTTAAAGTGGAGCTTTAAGGGGACAGAGACGTTTCACGGTTTGCTGCATTCCAGATGTATGGAGAATCGTCTCGAAAATCTGCCTGGCAAGACAGTACTTTTTTTTTTTTACATTTCCCTCCCACCCCATTTCTAAAGAGGGCACGGTTGCCAAGCTTATCCATCAGCTTAATAAGAGACAATGAGTTGAAGGCAGTGGGGAATAGAAAAATCAGGAGATCAGAGCAAATGGCTCCATCTGACCCTGCAGCAGCCATATGTGTGATTCATGCACAGAACGGGATAGGCTTCTCTTGTAGGTAACGCTGTTCTATAAAGCTGGGAGACCCAAGTGCTTTCCATGAGCCACCCCAATCCTGTGAACTCTGAGTGACTGGAGGGAATGCAGCTCTGTAGGGACTATGGGGAGGAAAGATTATCCACAGAGCAATTACATGGTGGGTCACCGTAATTTTCTCCTCGCTCAGCTCATTGTTTCCTAGGCTTTGCTGCTGCTGGCTGCCAGCTCTGCACCTGCTCCTTGCTGAGTCAAGCTCGGAAACAAAAGAAAAAGCATTGCACTCTCTTGCAGCATAGTCAGGCTCATTATGGAGGAGTGCTTTTTCCACTCGTACTGACAGCCGGTGTGCAATGATACCAGTCATGCACCAATTACACTGCTCATCACAGTCTGATGGGGACATCGGGCTCCTGTCATCACTGCTTTGTGTCACCTGCTTGTCTCCTGAGCAGCACCTGGCTGTGAGTTCCTTGGGTCAGGATCTCCACAGGATGTGCTGGGATGTTGGGTTAGCTCTCCTTGGGAGGCTGCCTCAACGCAAAGTAATGGCAGTGATAAGGCTGTGGGAAAATAGAAAGCTTACCTGTAGATTACCACTCTGCTGTGATGTTCTTTGTACAGTGTTCAGGTGGCAGAATCCTTCCCTGTTTAACAGAAAAAGATTTTATTTTTTTTTTCAGTCCTGGTCTCCTAGAAGGTGGCATGGCATAGTGATGTGACATGGTAGGTCAGACTGATAGCCGGACTTGTCTAAAAGGTCTTTTCCACCCCAGAAGATTCTATGATTCTAAGGTTGGCAAACAGAAAATTTAGTATCATATAGTGATTATTTTTTTTTCTTTTAATGCCAAAAGCACTTTAAAATGTAATTTGTAGGCAAAGTGGTCACGTGCTGAGTGTAGGTAGAGGTGTGATGGCAAAGATGCATGTCTCAAAAACAACAACAAAAAAACCCGAAAGCCAAACAGCACCAACAACAAAAGCCATAAATCAACATTTCTTAAATTTAGAAAGGCACAGCTTGCACTCTCTGCTAGGGATTCTTTGCTAGCATGGCTTATATTACCATTAAAATGATTTAACTGGAACCTCTGCTCAGCAGCATTATAGGTGACACATTCCCTAGCTGCAGTGTATCCAAACAGATTGTTGTAAGGCCTTGAATAAACATTTTCCAAGTCTCGCTCTGAAGCAATTTACATCAAACAGCATTTATTTCATGGGTGCCAACTAGTTTTTGTGTATTACTGACAGAGCAGGCAATGTTTTCTATCAGATCTGCTGGCTGTAAACAGAATGCCTTTTAATAATGTGGCAAGGACCTGACTAAATGCAATATTTATGGCTCATGCATATGAAAGTCTCATCGTTTGCTTATAAAGAGCAAATGAATCCTGCAGTTAATGCCTTAAATGAATAAGAGAACAAGGACAATTCTAAATATTTCTCTACAAGCATACCTTCCCATACGTTACCATTCCTCTTGCAGTCTGAAGGATTGATGCTTTTCTCTGAACAGCCTGAGGGCAAAGCTCCTCAAAGCTGGCCCATCCATTGGATTTCAAGAGGTTTAGTGCTAGGCCCGATACAGTCTAAGAAGGAAGTTGGACTAAAGAGTTCAAAACTTACCAAAAGGGGCAAATTCTTTACCTACAGTAAAATCCTGAGTTCACCCATTGATATCAGAGACAAATTTAATCTGTGCTGAAATGGAGCAGGACCAGGTCTTGGTCTTGTGGCAGCATTAGATGGTAAGATGTGTGTGCTAAGCACCTTCAAGCTGAACCTGGTCCAAACCCCAGCTCTGCAGAATGGAGATGGAAATTTCGTGGAGCTAGGCTTCAGTTTGAATATTTTTGTTCCTTTTGCTTTCACACAAATTACCAGAGTTCTAAAAACAGCTTCGAACTCTCATTTCTACTGGCACGGCTGCTATCGATCTTGTCCAGAAAAGGGATGGAAAGACATGACAGAATTGGCAACAGTCCCGAGCCACGGAGTTGGGATCTCAGTCCCGATCCAAGCTTTGCTAATGAACAGGAGTTTTTTGTGTCTGGAAGATTGCTTTCTAATCTTTTGTACACGCATAGAAAATCCGTCAGGCTTTTTTCTCAGTGGATAAGATCTGTTGGATCTGGGATGACCAGCTTGATCAGAAACCTTGGGGGAGAGTGGCTGAAGCAGCTTCAGCTGGGCAGTGGAGGGGCTTCCAGCCATGGAAACCAATGAGGCAAAGGATGTTCCCAGCTCTCCCACACACAGCACAACTCAAATGTTTCCTTTAGCTTTTTTCCAGAACAGTTACTCTTTTGATAGGATGAGAGGGAATGGCCTCGTTTTGTGCCAGGGGAGGTTCATGTTGGATATTAGGAAAAAATTATCTGAAAGGAGCAGTGTTGGGTACTGGAACAGGCTGCCCAGGGAGGTGGTGGAGTCACCATTCCTGAAGGCGTTCAAGGAACATATAGAGGTGGTAACGAGGGATGTGCTCAGTGGGCGCTATTGGTCGTAGATGGAGAGTTGGATTAGATGATCTTAGTGGTCTTTTCCAACCTTAACAATTCCACGATTCTAGGATTTTGGGTTGCTCAGTCAGGTGGAGCAGCTGTAGAACTTCATAAAACTGATCCCTAGGAGCTCCCCTAATGTTTGTTTTCAACCAGATGTTGCACCTAGGAATGAAAGCAATTTTACTGTTTGTAGTCTTTTAATTTGCAGCTCTTCAGTCTCTCCAGTCAAGAAACCAAATTATTATCATGTGGTTGAGCCAGCCGATATAATCATTGTTATTAAAATCAACTAACAAAAATATCACACTGTACAATTAGCAAAAAGACTAATGGCTTGGCAAACACTTCTCCAAACTGTTTAGTAAATATGTTCCAGCAATGAATGTCTTAGCAGAAAACAGGAGAGAAAGACCACAAATAAAATCAATATTATTATAAATATTATTTGCCACAAGTAATTTGAAAACTTCTGCCTTCATCCAAAACATTTGTTTTAAATTATCCGCTGACATATTCTGGAAATAACTATGATAGACTATTTTTAAAGTAGTTGTACACAAAGGAGTTTCTTCTTTACGTCCTTTTTCACATCAGCGGTTTCTGATGTGCTAAAATAGACTCAGATAAGGATTTGTGTGTGTGATTGTGTGTGTATGCCACTTTCACGTGTTTATTTTCAGTTTTGGACTTGAAAATTGTGTGCTGTGGGGAGCAGGTGGTTTCCAGCATTTGAAGAGATCTGCATGTTAAACGAGTTGAGCCTTGCATTGCAGGGAACTATTGCTACATGTCATTTCATGACATTCCTTTCAGGCATCTTCTTGGGTTCCTTTCCAAAATGCTATGAAAAAAGTGATTCGCTTTCAGAAAGGAATCGCTCAGCTAAAAATAATAAATATGTTATAGCTAATGTGGAAACTGAAAATGTCAGAGGTGATGTGGAAAACATCGGAGCAGACTGAACTGAAAGGATAAATGATCCTAAGGAGTCAAAGGAAGCTGCTGCAGAAAATCCAACTGTTACCAGTCGGGACAGTTTGGAAAACACAGATGAAAGGTCCCAGCTTGTGTGATGGCTTCAGGAGAGCTGAGACACCTTCTGCTGGCTTGAGTGAAGGAGCCAGTTGCTGCCTGTATGATATGTCCTCACGCTGCCCATTTCTGGGTGAGGATCCGAGTGTCAGTAGTGTCCCAAGCCCTGCAGACTTGCTAAAGGATGACCAGGAGGTTTGTGCCAACTGGGAATACCATGTTTTTGTGGCTTCCAATTTGAGCACTTTGCCTGATGTTCTCTGTAAGTTTCCTTACAGTCATCTCAGCGGGGATTTCCTTGGTGGAAATGCAAATAAAGAACTGCACTTTCCACACTGCTGTATGTAACTGTCTGAAAAGCCTGACCCCATCAGCATATGGTATTCACAGGTCCTTCATTGCTGGGTGCACTGTCAGGTGTGTGTGGTGTTTTCCTGGTTTCACCACCAGATATCATGTTGGGGAAGGGCTGAATGTTGGCTCAGATGGGTGTCGTGTGCTTTTGAGAGCATTCATCTTACCAGATCTCCCAGATCAATTCTCCAGTTTGGTTACTGAAATGAAAATTAAATATCTTACCCACCAGGAAAACTAATTTGGAGATACATTTTTAACCCCAGAGCAATCTTTTACCTACAAACTTAATTGTATTCCTTTAAGAAGATATAATTAAGTATCCCCATGGCAGACCATCAGTTTTTACAAAGCATTTCTAGAGCAGATAGACATCATTAGTAATACAATTCTTGGTGGTGCAGGCAGGAAAATAAATTGGTTGTCATTGGGACATCATCAATATAATGAACATCTGACATGTAGACTGTCTGTTTCAGATGAAGCAGACATAGATGAGGGGAAAAATTGTTAATAAGAGCAGCAGACAAGATGTTGCAGACTATAGCTGTCTCATGAAATGTTGTTTGCTGCCAACACATCTCAGTAAGGAAAGTCTGGTCGACCCGTGAACAGCTGAGGAAAATAGAGGGAAGAGGCACTTTCAGGTATGTCCTGAGAAGCTCTGCTGAATCACAGAGTTTTAGTCCCTCACTTTTTTTTTTTTTCTTTAATTGCTCAGTAGTTCCTTTCATTCCATGGAGGAAATTGGTAGTTTGCCTGTCTTGTACTTTCATTTACCACTACAACAAAATAGAATCTTTTATTTTTGGAACTATCCTTTCTCCCAGAGAAACCAGTAGCTAACATTGTCATGGATGGACACAAAGCAGAGCTGGTTCAAGTTCTGCAAAGCCTGGGGGAAATTTTGATTTGCAGAAATGAATATCCAAATGCCCTCCATGGCCTTGGGGATTTCTGGTGTTGTCTGCAGGATGCTGGGGAAGAATTCCAGTGTTGAAAACAGCTGAAAACATTGCAGGGTAATGTCCCACCTCAGCCATTGTTGGTCTCATTCATCTTTGGTGGATTTAAGTGTGCGGTGGTTGTTAAGAGTAGGTGCTAAGTTCAAGAGGAACCAGGTGCGTTTCCAAGCAGGGATATGGCTGCTTCTCTGACTCATGAATGTTCGGGAAGTGAATTCAGTTTTTTTCAAGTGTTTTCTTCCATTATTTGTTAACAAGTTCAGATGATGATTCAACTGGTTCCTATTTATTGTGCATGACAGGTGATCTAAATCATGCAATATACTTTCCTTGTTTTCAGTGACTGAAACGCATCGATGGCAAAAAATTTCAATTTATTTGCTTGGAAGAGTTTTGAATGAAAGGCTGCTCATGTCAAATGCATTAGCAAAGGGATCCCTGGGTTGGAATGAGTGTGAGCTGACACCCCAAAAGTCAGACAAACAGCAAGAAGCCATTAGAGAGCACTTTTATGCAATGAGAGCAGCTTGGAGCACTGCAAATAATGAGCTGATGAAGAAGCATAAATCACCCTTCCCATAGAACTCCTTTGGCTGGAGGAAGCATCATAGGCAGCACGAAAACTTACGTGGAACCTGAAAGAGGTAACCAAGCCTCAACAGAATCAGAATTTAGGAAAACATCCTTACTCCCTGGTACAAACCCATCGCAGTCATCTGGGCTCAGACTGTTAACATAGCAGTGTCATGTGAAATGGATTTCTCCCAAAGTTTCTGATGCTTTCTGTTGTTTGACAGGCAGGAAATACCATCAGAGGCGCCTTCCTTGCTGTAGTTCATCATGTTCAGTGTGAGCAGGAATCGGGAAGTGCAAAGGCAGTGTGAAAATGAAAAACCAGGAGGAAAGGGAGCCGTGTTGCCGTGATGCCATTGAACAGGGCAGTTTGAGAAGGGGCTGCTGTATTGGGATACTGTGGGATGGAGGCTCGCCCACTGATTCCTGTTGGTCCAGTGCAGGCATAGCATTCCCCTGTCAGTAAGAAATGCAAAAGGATGAGAAGTGTCACTGAAATGAGGAGCTGTGTAGCACTTTCCAGCTCTACAAAGAATTTTCCTTGTAAGGATCCCAAATCGGTAACATTAATCTTGATGCTGTTGTTACTCTGCTAGGTACATGACATCCTGGAAAAGCTCACTGTCCATTGATTGCTCTTTGTTTAATTCATTTTTTTGTTTGTTTTACAGGGTCCTAATTAACCACTGGGCTACCAGCTGGCCTATGCAGCACTGCCTCATTGCTCTGGGGTGACAGCGCAGCAGTGCTCCTCTCTGCTGACAGCTTGAGCTCTGTGTGGCCATGCTGTTTTGCTGGAGAATTCTTTGTGTGCAGGTCTGAGGCTGCATATACACGTGTGTGAACTCTCTAAAAGCAAACAACCAGCTTTTTTAAAGCCAAATTCCAAGCTCGGCAGCTGTGAAAGGTGTCTGTGTGTTTCACTGTTGATAAAAGCACAACCCACAGTGACTCAAACCTCAGTATGTGGTGGGAAATGGGGAAGAAAAGAAAGATAGAGAGTGAGAGAGAAAGGGGAGAATAATCCTTGTCAGGATGAGACGTTCAGACATGCCAGATTTCCTTGGCGCAGACATTCCTGTCATGAGCCTTGCAGACATTTCATGTTAGATTCCTTGCTTTCTTTTCACCTGGCACCAATGGTGTAGTGATGATTTTGAAGGCAAGACGGCAAAGTGTGGGCAGGAGTCCAGGTGTGAGGGCTGTCACACATCTGTCATCGGCCGGCATCTGCTTGCTGTGACAAAAGCATCGATGACCATTTCTGTCCCATCTCCCCTCTGCTCCAGTCCCTTCCCGAGCTGTTCTGGGAAAACAGAAAGCAGCTGATGGCAGGGTAGGGATGTGGTGTGGAGAAAGCAGAAATCTGGTTTGGAAGCTGAATGCTAAAAGGATGCATCGATTTCCTATCAGAGAGGTGAAGTGCTCAAATTTGCTATGCTGCTTTGACTTGAAAGGCGTTTACCCAGATGCCAAGACTACTAGACATGCTGTTTTAAGATGAGGTTAAGCTTTTGAACTTGTTCTGAGGCTCCAGATTTCATTCCACCAACTTCAGCCATGTGCCTTTGGTACAGTTCTTGCTGAAGCCGTGGGAACAACTTGGTGCCCTCAGCCTTCCTCCTGTGATGCTGCTGTCAGATATTTAGCTATGGGAACACTCACAGAGGCATGAGGAGGGAATGAAAGAACTGTAGTGTCCTTAAAGTTGGAAAAGATCTCTAAGACCATCTAGTCTGACTGTCAGCCCACCCCCACCGTGCCCACTGACCACATCCCTCAGTGCCACATCTACACAATTCCTGAACACCTCCAGGCACAGTGACTCCATCACTTGCCTGGGCAGCCTGTGCCCATGCATCACCACTCATTCTGAGAAGAAGTTGTCCCACCACAGGGAGCATCTAATAGCAGAACGGGTCTTTTCCTGCTGAACATTTGTTTCTTTCACTTATGGTGAAAGAAGGGTGCAGCCACAGTAGGAACAAATTGAGAACAGAACCATGTCAGGGCTGAAGAAAATAAGAACTGGGACACACTGTGTGAAGGCTGGATGGGCTTGTCTCTAGCATTTACTGATGGAAGTAACGCAGGATCTCCTGTCAGCTCGAATCAACCTGTTGAGCTTGCAGTTGCTGATTCAGCAGTGAGACACAGTGCCCACTTTCCAGGGGAAGATTTACAGAGCTTAACCTGAGCTTCTGCAGCACTGATTTTCACATTGCTGATGGCTGAGAATCCAGGAGCTACTCAAACAAGCAACATAAAAGGTAACTAAGGAAAACAGAGCTTTTCTCGGTAGACTGACATTGCCACATCTCCTCCATCAGGCCATTACAGAGCCCTGTGAAAGGAGGAAGATTGAAAATCTCATCTGCAGTCAAATCAAGCTGCTATGCATCATCAGCACTGGTGGAATGTTCAAGAAAAGTATAGATGCGGCACTGAGGGACATGGTTAGTGGGCATGGTGGGGATGGGTTGATGATTGGACAAAATGGACTTAGTGGTCCTTTCAAACCTTAATGATTCTGTGATTCTATGATAATTGCGGTGGTGCCATCAAGGCACTTGTCAGTTGCTGACAACTGAAATAAGCCATGTGCTGTGGTCATTACTGGCTGAGATTTCAGAGATACTAAGCTCCCCCAGGGACTGCAGGCAGTGGGCACGGGGGAGAGGCCACCTACTTCTTTGCTCAGCTCTAGAGCACTGAAACAGAGCTTTACAAAGCAAAATATGAAATATTCATTTGAATGTCAAACATTCAATGTTCCTGTGTTCACATCTGTACACATGTATGTGTGTGCAGATATAACGTGTATTATATCCGTGTGTTAGTTAATTGGTGCATTCTCTAAATGGCTGTGGTTTTTTAATACTGCTATTCCCTTATCTCCACAAATGAATAACACTGTTAGATCTGATCTCTAATTATATTCTGAAGGGCAATAAACCCCTGAACCTTTCTGGATGTTCTTAATTAGATTGAAATCCAAACAAAACAGCCAAAAGAAAACAACCGGAGCGGTTGCTGGAATCTTGCTACACATTTATTGGTGATTGGGAACAGAATTGAGGGAACCAATCACTGAGAAGATTTCATGATTTGAGACCTTTCCAACTTTTCTCCGCATCCTGAAAAACGAGCTTTGGTTGTTTTTTTTTTTTTCCACGTTTATATTCACGGAATGTTTTTGATACGTGGTTTGTACAAGCACGTTCCAATACACTGGTTGTAAAGCAGCTCTTAGCTGCACGCAGGGCTGTCAGCACTGCTTGTGTAAATCACATCCTTTCTATAAGCTGCACACATTTATACACTGACAGCTGAAAACACGGTAGAACACAAGGTGAAAACTCTGGGATTTTTTAGGGGTCACACTGTTGTGTGCCTGCAGTGTCACACAGACGTGAGGGAACACTGTGACTTAGTGTTACTTTAATGAGAAGGAATGAGTGTTCTTTATATACATCTATTTTCTGAATTGTGATGTTTTAGTTCACTTCTCATCTTGAAATGAGTGTTGAAAGGTATTTTACCTTTACTTATTTGTGGTTCTGCTCATTTTCATAGGTATAAAATAACTCCTTGCTGAAATGCAACTATCTCTGGGGTGCAGCGCTACTCTTTGAGTCCTCCATAGAAGCAAAACAGATCTGGGCCACGGACAAGAATGCAAAATCAGGATTGGATGGAGAGTGAACTTGGGAGTGAACTCTCTAGAAAGTACATGAGTGGGATCAGAGCTCATTGCACGTGAACTGAGCAGCAGTGAAGGAATAAAACAACTTACAAGCTACGTCAGTCCTGGAAAACAAAAGCGTTTTACAGAAGATTTCCTCTTGTTTGAGTTGTGATATCCAACCGTGATGGATAATCACTTCTTATCCTGGTTGTTTTGTTGCTTCTGAGACATGGAATTTTCACTTTAAGCCTGATTAAAGAGTAAAAAGAGGGGATGCAGCTGTGTCTCAATTAACCCTTAGCTCAGCAGCAGGGTTTTCTCAGGCTGCTTTGAGAAGAAAAACATAGTTAAAACAACAAAAAGTTTTAACTTTTGCCTCGAGGGCTGGAAACCTATTTTTCAGGCAGCTTAACTTCTGTCGTTCTCAGTGTGTCTCTTCAAATTAGCATCAGACAGTGAAATAAATAGGAAATATTGCCCAAGAGTCCTTGGTTTTGTCAGAAAGGACTTTGGGAAAAGTAGAGGGGAAGAAAAAGAAAGCCTGAATCATGAAAGCCTGCCACGTCTTTTTGCTGATGTGAAATCAAAACTGACTGAGGTTATGGTCATTCAGTTATTACAAACAAGTGTATGAGAAAACCAATAGTTTGATGATGCTGGGTTAAATGTTCTAGACAAGACATGGTGCGAACTTCCTCATGTTTGAATTCTAAATTTCAAGAAAGGAAAAATAATGCCAAGTAAACCTGGTAAAAAGATCTCATCATATTATAGGATGTTAATGTCATTTCTAGAAAGTTGAGCAGAGTGAGAGATGGGAGAGGAGGACACAACTAAAGAAATGGCACTGGTTTCTCCATAAGCATCCCTAACTGGTTCTTTTCAGATGCTGGTAGCCCTGTATCTTCACTGCCTCAGGACACAGGGCAGCAAGGTGCCTCACAAGGGCTGTCCATAAGGTATCCAGTCCAAGAGTCTGAGAAATTTTTGGTGCAACTTTGAAGCTCTGTTGACCAGCATGTGTATTGAGGGTTGCAAGGTTGTGTACGTAGGGTATCATCCAAGCCCTGGTCAATCCACAATGTCCTTCAGCTGCAGAAACTCATATATCTTAATCATAACTACATTAAGCATTGTTCGTTGGGCAGCAGGAGCTATTCCGCCCAAGTAAAAGGCAAATATCTTCCTTACTGGATGTTTGTCAGTGGCCGCCTGGTAGTCAGGCACTTATCTGTGGTACAGAAGCAGCTCCTAATTTAATATGGTGGTTAAGGAGAATGATTTCTGATTCCAGCTCTTTACAAGCAGCAGCATGACATGACTCCCTGCCACCAGTCTGCTTCCATTTTCACCCCTGTAGTTTTTCTTTCCCTCATTCACATACTTTCCTAAGTTGTCTTTTGTCCTAAGTATTTAAATTACATGTTGATTCTTTGTATTCTCTGAGTGGATAAATTAAACCATTATCAACAGGAGGAGCTTATCTCCTCCTTTATTCCACCTGGAGTTTGCTAATACATCCATTACCTTTATATCACAGAAAACAATTAACAGAGGTGTTTGTTGATAAAAGAAACAGTTTATCTCGATCGGATGCTTGTATCTCACAGCCTGCAGCTCACCCTGCACACCTCAGGTCCAGAGTCCTGCAGCAGCTCCAATATCCTTTAGGATGAATGCGAAAGATATTCCCAAAAGATATTTCATTTCAGAGATTATTCTTGGTTGGAAAGCGTCTCTCACTCTCACTGTTGATTTGTCTCTAAATATTAAACAACAACAACAAAAGCCTGAAAAGAGCATGGAAGTACACGGATAAAAGAGATCTGATTCATGGCTTTGTTTAATTACCCCTCCAGTATATTTGGTGAGAAACACAGTGCAGTTCCCAGCTCTCTCTGGCATGTGATATAACTATGATTAACATTTCTAAGTATAGTAATAACGTGGAGGAGGACGATAATAATGATGGCCACTGATTCCCACCCAATAGAAAGTGAAGGGAAAGGAACTGTAGTAGGATGAACCGCATGCTAGATTTATTCCTCTCTCAGAGGAAAAATAGGTCAATATTCTATTATAGTCCAAATATTATTAACTTTCTTTCCATATATATTTTGGTATTTCATTGAAAAGCCCAGTGAAAATCAAAATCAATCTTTGGAAAAATGACTATCTCAGCTGTAATTTTAACAGTTTCCTCAATCTATATTTTCTTTTTCGCTTTTCACCAGGGTCCCTTGCATGCACGCACTTCATTTTCTCAACAGAAAGAAAAAGAGAAAACCAAAGCTGAGGAGGCATTCAAGTACTGTGGAGATGTGGCACTGAGGGACATGGTGAGTGGGCATGGCAGGGGTGTGTTGGGGTTGGACTGGGTGAGCTTAAAGGTCTTTCCAACCTTCGTGATTCCGTGATTCAAAATGGAAGAAAACAAAGTGGATCCTGGTGCTTGTGGTTGTTTTTCATTGCATAGAAAATAGCATCTTTCTCAAAACAAAATATGCATTGTTGTTATTTATTGCAATATATAAATTTATTGCTTTTTGACAAGAGCCACTCTGGAATCACAGAATCACAGAATTGTAGGGGTTGGAAGGGACCTCCAGAGATCATCGAGTCCAACCCCGTGGACGTGTGTCCTTCCTGGAGTTGTGCTGGGAGTTGTATATTCCATCATTTCTGTGGGTCTCCCAGCCCTTTCTTTGGGACGAGAAAAGAAAACATCCAAGTGCCAGCATGAAACGGTATTTTGTGGGTAGAGCAAAGCTTGTAATAGGTAGCCTCATATATTCAACCAGATCTGCTATAAATGTCTTCTCCATTTATTGTGATTGCTGTAACACAGAGCGCTCACTGCTTTATGCTGCTTCTCTGACAGAAGAGGAACTTCACCAAAGGAGAGAAATTTCACCCATCTACGGCCAAGGTTAAGGCAACCTATAGGAAAGAATGAAAACGACGCAGAGAAATGAGCACTTCATTTCAGCAAGGTCCAAACTGCTGTCTGCAACATTTTGGATGACTCAGCATGCTTCTGGTTTTATTTATTTCTGTTTTTCGTTGCAGGAGGTGTTTCTGTCAAAACTAAAGCTTGAGGAGCTGAGCTTCTTAGTGCATGACACGTCTTTCTCTGCCAAAGCCGCAGCCATGATTTCCTTCTCACTGGCTCTGGGATGAAGCAGGTGTAGGGATTGAGGTGGTCTGGCACTGGAAATGCTGGTGGGAAGCTGGGCTGAGAGGAAACCCATTCCTTATGGGGTGTTACACAAACTGGGAGCTCTGAGAAACCCACCACAGAGTCTGAGGGTTGGGAATAATTAGCACACATCAAAAAGTCCATCAGAAGCACAGCTTCTTTTTGGGTAAAAGGGCTGAATTTTGCAGCTATTGGTCAGTGCAGTGAATGGAAGGAAAACGAGTATCGGTGCAAACATGGACTCAATCCAGAGAGCAGCTCTTCTTTCTCCAGCATGCGTGTGGAAACCTATTGCTCCTCACTGAAAAATAAAGCTGGGAATGCATTATTAAAAAGCAGGACAAGCAATATCTTAACCCCTTCATTTCAGAGCAGAACTTTTAGGATGAAGCACACTAATTGTTACGCTGATGTGATATTAGCTATCACATTAGCTAGGGTCAAGTGTTTGAAAGAGGTCTCACAGTCTACTACAGAGGCAATTTGTTATAAGCAAAAAATGGAGGCAAGAGGGAAGAGAGAAATGGAACAGGTGAAATAGGTAGCAGAAAGAGAGATGGAGGGGGAAATGAAATGGAAAAACACAAAAAAACATGTTGGCTGTAGAGAAAACAAGGAGAAAAGTATGAATGAATGTGGGTTCTTTGGAAATGTTCTTGCTGATAAGAACCTGGAATTTTTATTTACCATCACTTCTTTCTTCTAAAGTATCTGTTATTTATAGTATATTGCAGTTTCAGTATTTCCTACCATTTTCCTCCTGAGGAGTCTTCGTTCCCTGCCCTTCCCCCAGCTGTGTGGGACAAGAGCCACAACATCTAGAATTTTAAAAAAGGGGAATGATAACTCCAGATCCATTACTGACGATATACAAAATTTGAAAAGCACATTTTAATGTTTTTATGTTTTTTGGTTTTTTTTTTTTTCACAGTCTGTCATCATCTTTTTGAGGTCCTTGAGGGAGGATAAATGGGAACACCAGGTAGGTGGCCAGCGATGTCTGGAAGTGGCTAGTGCAGGAATAGTGGGAGCCTTGAGGGCCTCTGTACCTTTAGCATTTATGGAGTTAATTGTTAAATTGTGGATATGTTTAAGTGAGCAGGTAGAGCCACAGTGATTCCTATGGACTGTGAAGGAAGCCTGTAGAGATGTCTCTGCTGCCTTGGCACATGGTTAGGAATGATGTGAATGCATACAGGCTGCAGCTTGATTAGCCAAGATGGAAATAATATTCATGAAACAATCAAAGCATTTTGCTGATGTGCAGGGAGTGACACCCGATCCCAACTAAGTGAGAATGCTCAGATCTGCCCATTTGCAGGTAGAAGTACAAAGACCCTCTCCTCCCATGTTACTGGGCTGGAAAGGGTTAAAGAGCACCAATCAATCTGCAATCAAGCAGCTGAGGCATAATTAGCCAGACTGATTATGCCATAAAGGTTGTGGTAAGCCAGAATTTGGGCTTGCCTGGAGGGGAGACTGCAGAGCTCCTGAGCTGGGGGCAGCTCAGCTTCTGGGGTGAGTAGTTCACAACACTGAGCTCTGTGTTTGTCCTCTGTAGCTGTGGTGAAGCTGCTCTGTAGTCCTTGGGTTGAGGCTTGGTCTGTATTTATTTGTGCATTTGAGATTCCCTATACAGGTTTCTTTGTAGCTGTTCTTTAATTGGGCTTTTTGTGAGCTTCTGTGTGCTGTTGGGATACTCGGTATAAAGATCTGAAAGCTGAGGAGCAATGGTTTTGAGCACCCAGAGCTGCAGAAGAGCAGGATGCTCTGCTGAGGATCCTGAAAGTTCGTCCTCATCACTGGGAATTCATGGCCTGCTTTTCCTCTGGAGCAGTGCTGGCAATGGATGAGGCCTGGGACACCACACAAAGGTCCTCTTCTTTCTTTTCTAGCACTCAGCAGGGAAGTGTTTGAGGGCACTTACAGGAAAAAAGAAGGAAGGAAGTTTTTGGAGTCTACTGCTGAAAAACAAATCGGTGTGTCTCTCCTGTGAGACAAAGAGAACGCAGTGTACAAATACAACTTGGTTTCTGGCCTCTAAAAAGGAGGTGAGGGAATAATAAAAGAAAAATAAATAAAGGAAAATGCAAATGTTTATAAAGCTCCAGGCTTGCGGTACGTTTTGCTGTTTCTTCGTCTCTAAAAGCCGCCCTGTGCACCTTCAAACTTTCCTGACTGAGGTGAATATATAAAATAAGTGCCCAATTTGGGCTTGCATAGCCCAGCCATACCATAAACAAGCAGTGCTGCCTGGAATCATTGGCCAGACAGCTGGCATCCCCTGCAGATTTTCTAACACCAACTCTGCTCTTGGAGGGGAGGCTGAGCCCTGCTCCATGAACCATCCCCTTTGCATAGGGCTGGAGGCAGGCTGCAAACCGAGCAGGGAGAATAATTCCCCTACAAATTGCTGCAAGTGTTAAAGCTCCAGGGAGCGGATTTAATAGCTGCCTTCCACTCTGCATTGGTTCAGCAGGCTGTGGTTTATGGGCACAGCTGGACGATAGCGAGAGAAGGCAGGAAGGGGAGGCCCTACTGCGCTTGGATTTGTGGAGAAAAATGAGTTTGCACTTGTTTGGGCTTTGCTTTGTGTCGGTTCATCCCTGTAAGGTTAGATGCAGAAGGATAGCAGTGGGCTGGGAGTGAGGAATGTGGGAATCAGCACCAGCAAAGCGAGGTTCAAGCAGCATGCTGTGGGGTTTGGGTGGCCACGTGGAAGTAGCAGTGAGTTCAGCCTTCTGGGCAGAGAAAAAGAAGTTATGACTCCAAGCTCCTATTTGCCTCAGGTTTCACATGGTGAAAAAGGGTGTGTGTATAAATGCCAACTCAGCAAAACGAATGGTTCACACAGAAAACCCAAGGCTGGGAGTGAAACTTGACTCACTGAGAGCCTCTTGTGTATTGAGTGCATGTGCTGTAGTGATTGAGGAATATCCCAGCTGCCCCTATCATGACAAAATAAAACAGTGCTTACTGAATATTTAGAGATTGAAATGCCAGAAAGGAGGAGAAGTTGCCCTCTGAAGATGTGGTGAAGTGGAAGCTGGAGATTGAAGTAGCTTTTCAAGGAGGTGATGAGGCAGATGCAGATGATGCAGATCTGGGGAGGAAGGATCTCGGCATCCTGATTGCTTCTGTTGCAGGTGTGGAAATGCTTATCTGACCTGGCAGGCTTTGTGTAGGAAATACAAAGCTCTTCTTGAGGTTTCCAGGGTTTGTTTCTATTTTAATCCCACCAGTGGCAGGATTGCTTTCCAAATTTCAAAGCTAGTGAGCAAGGGCTGCCAGGGTTTGCTTTTCCCCGAATGGACTCCTCATGTGTCCAGCCCAGGACACGTGCTCTGGGAAAAGAGCAATGTGTTTCTGCTATGCCTGGGGACAGGCTCCTGGTAGTGGCTGTGTCCTCACTTCTGTCAAATTCACCTTCTCAAAAGGGTAGAACTTTGTTCTTTGCCTCCTGAGCTATATAACCTCTCCAGCTTCAAATCTTTTTACTGCTTGGCTGCTGTTGACTGTTAAAAACTGGTCAGAAGCTGGAAAACTCTTGGACAAGGGGAAGTTTTAGGAATGTGCTGAAGTTCAGGGTAGCTCAGGCCGGATGGGGAGAAGTAAATTCTGCCTGTTAGCAAGTCGGTCTGCTTCTACATGACAGCAGCCAGCCACTGAGGGACCCTGCATCCCTGCTCATCATAAGTGGAGGATGCTGGGGCAGAGATGAAAGATGGGGGAGGTTTTTGTATCCCATGGTGACCGGTCATGAATGTAAAAGTGGTGGTTGTAGTGTGCCAGTACAGCATGAACTTGTTGGAAAACGCAGTACAGCATGGAAAACCATGTACAGCTGCAGCGAACAGAAATCAAAGAGTTCTTCAGATTGCAAGAATCTCTGTACTTACCTAAAACCGGGGTACCCCACGGCTGGGTGTGCAGGGATGTGGGTGGCAATGGGTAGTGGTGGAGTTACTGTCCAAGAAAAGAATGGATGTGGTCAGTGGACGTGGTGGGATGGGTTGATGGCTGGACTGGGTGATCTTAGGGTCTCTTCCAACACGAATGAGTCTATGAGCGGTGTTGGGACTCGCTGTCTCGCTGCCACCTGCAGAGTGGGGGATTCCCGTGGGTCGCTTATGGGGCTCTGTCCCTCCGAAAGGGCTCGGCGTGTTCTTTCCGTCCGATGCGCTGCCTGCTCTCCGGCCCCGCCCCGGGAGGCGATGCTGTGAACGCAGTGCCCTCTAAAGGGGAACCTCAGAGTGAGAGCTGCAGGAAGCGCTGCCGCTAAGGCTCGTGTGGCAGGAGACAATTTCTTGAAATCTGCCTGCAAGCGTTTATTAAAATTGCGAAGAGTCGGAGACCTTGCGAGGATGCGCAGTCAGGGATGCGGGCATCCCCTGCAGCATCCATAGCGGCGTCTGGTCCTGTGCAAGGGCTGGGCAGAGCTCTCTTAGCACTGTGGATTTGAGATGCCTTTTTTTCACGAGCTCTGATGGAACGGTTTTAACTGTTTTGCTGTCGAACACCCTCCCGAGCTAAATGGAGCAAATCAAAGCGAATATTCCTGACACATTAATGAGCAAACACATTAGGAGCTCCGAAAATGAAATGCCTCCACATCACATAAATTCATTTCACAGTGTTTATGTATTTATGGAAATGTCTTTGAATTATGCTCCCAGCTCTAGCAGAGATGATTTCTTCCATTACGAAGCAGGTTATGTGGTGATAACTTCTAGACCCCGATGAGCTACTGGAGCATGTAATTATCTTGTTCCACTTATTAATGATGAAAGGTCCATGCAAGTCCCAGAGAAGCTGTACGTACTGAGCTGAGTAGTTTAAAGAGGCCGTGTAAATTTAATTTGGTCTCAAATTTAGTTGCTGACTTGAAATAATCTTCAAATAAGGAATGCAAATGTTTTGGGGCATTTAAAACTTTTCTAAATCACAGATGGATATGGAGTACTGAGAAACTAAACTGATACAAATGAGGATTCGGGCTTTTAATTTAGAATTAATCCTACTAGTGGTGGAAGATGAATCAAAATGAGTTTCATTTTGGCAATCTGGGGAGGTGGCCAATTCATATCTTCTGGGCAGGAGGTCTGCAAACCTCTGTCCCCCAGCTTTCCTAAAATGGCATCGCTGCTTTTATGTCTCCTCACTATAATCCTGCTTCTCCAGGCTGCCATCATAATACTAATTGGTTCTGCATGTAAATAAACTATTGTTGACAGGACACTTTCGGTGATTCACATATGACTCATGGAGAGAGAGGCTTTAAAAATGACTTATCCATAAACAGAGATTCCATATGTTCTAATCTGGCACGGATTTCTCGCCTTCTCTTTATAGCAAGAATGTGTGTATGCCTATGTAGCAGGGTTATAATGTGACAATTGGTCTCAAAGTGAAACCAGGATTTATGGTACTTACTGGAGACCACAGAGGTAAAGTGAACAGCAGGCTGCATTTAATCATCTGAATTTTCAAATATTTCTTTTTCTTGGGTAAACCTGATCCTGGGGCCTTCACCAATGTGATGCTATTCCAACCTCAATAGAGAAGGCGTGCGTGTGTGAATTGTGTTACTGGACTCCTATGTCCTTAAGAAGCAAATGTACACTCTTCAGCACTTGAAAGCTTATTGGGAATATGGAGATGATGTTGAAGCTGCATTTCTGTGCTTTTTATTTTTCCCCATGACTCGGCTGCATTATAGATCCTCTTAGCAACACTATTCATTCTCCCTGTCTCTTCCTTTGGCCTCTTGTTTCTCTCCAGATACTCTTGGCTTTGACACAGGGTCACTCATGTTACTTACTTTAAATCAAAATTAAATTTCTCGAAAGTGCTGGGACTTTGAGTAAAACAGCTGAGAATTGTGGGTTTCCGATAAAATGCCTGGAAAATGGCAGCAGGGATTACCTGAGCACACAGAAGGCAGATTAAAAAGTCACAAGCCAGTGGCAGGTGGTGTTTGTGCCATCATAATTTGCACAAGACAATGCTGCACATGTGAGCCATAAAATGGGATGAAAGGAAGCGCTGCTGGCAATGAGTTGTGTCGACTAAACTAGAACAAAAATCTGAGTTTTGTCAGTGTGGGGGCAAGGCTGGCACCTGCAGATAAAAAGGGTTGTCTGCTTATTCATGGCAAAGACATCAGCTGCTCTGCCAGCAGAGATGGAGCCCATTGCTGTGTTCTTCAGATGGAGCTCTCTGGGCTGGGAGCTGTTGGACTGGTGTGCTGCAAGCACTGGGCCATTGGCAGAGCTGTTGGTGGGAGAGGCAATTCTGGCCTCGCTTCCTTTTCCACATGGATTTGCAGTGATTTTCATTCTTCAAGCTGTGTAGGGAGAATGAACGAAGGCACCACATTGGCCTCAGCTGAAGGAGGATCCCTGGGCTTGGCTCTTCTTGTCTTCATCACATTTCTTGGCTCACAACCTGGCTCTGAAGTCCCAGGGGTGGCAGTGGTGGTTCATCAGTAAGCCCTGTAGGGAGCTGCCTTTAGCTGCTCCCAGGAAGACACTTTGCAGCTGCTGCTCCTTCCCCTGATGCGCGAGGGTGAGAGCATCCCTTAGCAGACCCATGTCAGCATTCAGGCAAGGATCTACTAATGTGCATCAGCAAAAGATAAATGATTGGGTCAAATTCTGACCAGTTTCTAGAAAAGAAATTTGAGTGAAAGAAATTTTTTTTTTGCATATGATAAGTATTACATTGTTATCCTGGTTGTGTGAAACTCTCATGCAGATTTAATCTCTCTGTCTTCTGATATGGAAGCTTTCAGAAGGATGGAAGAGGAAGATCTGTCTCCCCTATTAATCATAGAATAGAATCATAGAATGGCTTGGGTTGGAAGAGACCTCAAGGATCATCAAGCTTCCAATTTGTTCTTTTCTTAGTTTTGTGCAGCATCCCCAATGGATTTGCTAACAATAAAATAATAACTCAACAGATATTTTCTAAAGCTGTTTCCCACATCCTGAGTCTTATGTTTGCAGTTCTCCCTGTTGTGAGACTCCTGGCTCCTTTGCTCCTGATTTTGTCACATATGGGCACTTGCTATGAAAGGCAGTAGGTAATTAGAGAGCATTTTAACTTTGTTGGCAAAAGAAGGAACTGTGATGGGAAATCTGAAATGTGGGACATGGACAATTTATGGAAGGATTATTCAATTGTTTTACGTGTTGTTGCTTACTGCTTGGAAGCTGAAGGGAAGAGCTGGATGTGTGGTTGCTGAGAAGTGAGTAATGTGTTTACTGAGCAGCAATCTGCTGTCTGCCAGCACACCTCAGCTACTTGCACTTGCTGGTTGTAGCCACAGAAAGAGCTTGAGGTTAGAGTGCATTTGAACCTTTTAAACGCCATGGAAGATTGTGCCTCATCTCTTTAAAAAATTATTTAATAAGCAATATCCTCAGAATAGATTGCACAAAATAGCTATTTTGGTCAGAGAGAGAATCCCAAACCAAAAGTCAGTCCTTCTCAGGGGTTTGGGGTTAGCTGGGCAGCATAAACTCAAGCCTAATTTTTGGGGCACTTTGAAGAACCTGTGATAGGTGTCCTGGAAATATTTTGTCTAAAGTTTGAGCTTAGAGCTGCTCGTCTCTTGCTGGCATGTCATGAGTGCTGAACAGGAATAGCAGGATTGTGGCCCGGGTTGATTAATGAATCAGTTACAATCTTTTTTTTTTTTTTTTTTGGTAGAAATGCTGTTAGAATCTGGTGTGTGTTTCTGGGAGATATCTCAGTGTGGGTCCCAATAACAAAGTGAAAACATGACTTGCAGGTCAGCTCAGAGCTTGGATGACCTCCATTTGTTAGCAGGTGGTTGTGGTTGCTGCTTAACTTCACCTCCATTGGAGTGGATGGGTGAAGGTTGCTATTTACAGTGATGGTTATGGGTTCCACTGGTGGAATCAAGATGATAATTCTTACTGGACCATCAAGCCTACAGATATACAGCAGCCTTGTTGTCCTGTTCAGTGCATGAGTTTATCAGGTCCTGGGAAGGTGGGGCCTTCGTGGCAGGTGGGAGAAATTCCATTTGTTGAACAGTGGTGTAGGTGAGTGCTGATGTGGGAGTAGGTGAGAAGGTTGAGAGGGAAGTCACTGAGATGAGTGATGAAATAGCAGCTTATTGAAATTCTGTTGTCTTCAAAGAGGCAAGAAAGTTGTATGCTCTATTAGGACACGCGTTTCCCATGGCCCTATAAATTCTTCAGGAAAATATAACAATTGAAGGGCTGTTTTGGTATTTTTGGTCTACTAGCATTTTGCATTAGCACTTGGTCTTCTAAGAAGTGCATCTTGTTCTGGTGTTCAAGGTATTCTTAAACCCTTCCTGTTCCAGGAGAAGAAAATCAGATTTTGAGTTGTCAGAGGGCTGGACAGGCAAAAATGCAAGTATACCAATGAAACCCTGCATTTAAAGGGGAAAATGAGAAAGATGTCTTTGTATTGCTCTTGTGTATGCTTCTTAAGAACTGAACAGCTGCTGTTCTTTGCATCTATTGAACTCATGATGGGAGTTGCTGTTGCTCATCCCTTTGCACCATGATATTGTACAATGCGCATTTATCTTTGATACTCAGGTGCTGTGTTCCTGGAGAGAACCTTGCAGCCAGCCCAAGGACTCTGCTTTTGTCTGACCACCCTTATGAGTGATCAGTGCTAAAGAGAAAAAGCCTTTCGAGAAGAGCATCCTGAGAAGAGGCTTTTAGCAGTGCTCTGAATACCAATTGTTTGAGGAGGTGAAGAGCCAAATGAGTTGCCTGGATTTTGTTGGAGCTTTGCTTCGAGGCTGTTCTCCTGTAGCGAAGCAGTGGGGCCACCTAAGAAAACCCTGTTCACCGTGGAATGGGCACTGTGTGGGCAGCTTTGCAATATATACAGAAGGGGTGCTGGAGAAAAAGGGATACTGAATGGCAAATAGCAATTGTGCCAAAACAGGTGTGGATAAATGAAGTAATTCAGAAACTCTTCTGGGCTTATTTAGCAGCTTCTGTAGAGCTTGTCTGAACACAAGCTTCAAAGTGGATCAGAAGGTGAGCCCAGTATGATCTAAACACACAGATATTACTGGAGCTGTGCTTTGTTCCAGAATCTGCTACTGGCCTGGAAGGAAGAAGGTATTTGGAGAACATATTCCATGTGTCTTTGATTTTCTGTGAAATCAAAGCAGTGATACCAGTTACCCATGTGGAGATAAGCTGATAGAGAGATTAATTATACCAGTAAAATAATTTCCATGATCATCTGTGGCAAGTTTCCCAAACTAGAATATTGAAATAACATTTTCAGTATATATTCATTTGATCATGCCTCTTCCCCTCTCATATCCAGAAATGCAAGAAGCATCTCTTTTTTTTTTTTTTTTTAACTTCCATTTAATTGGATTAGTCATCTACCTCCACAGGTATGTGCCTCGGGTCTGGTTCTTGCTGACAACCAAACCAGTGGGCCGTTACACAAGGTAGATGGAATCCAACATCAAAGGAAGGAGCAATTTGGGTTGGAGAGGTGCCAGCAGTTCTTTGTGCTTATCCAAATACCAGCATGCACGGAGATTTTTCTCATTGCTGCTAGAATGTGTTGCACGTCAAGTAAATCTTTGTTTGAGAACACAGTTTTGCTACCATTATCTGCATGGAAATGGTGGTGTGGGTCTGCTTGTAGTGTTGGCCCACTCTTCACATTCCCCAGATATACCAGCATTCCAAAATGAAAGTGAATGCGAACATAGTTGTTCCTTTTTAGTAATGCCTTGATATGAGCGGTTCTTCATCTCTTCCTGTCACACAATCAACGAGTAATTAATAATTATCATTGCTATAATGTGAAAGGAAGCATTTGTCCGGAGATGTGAGTAGAGAATTCCTGCTGCGTTCTCCTAATGAAGCTATTGCTGCAAAATAGCTTCCAAAACATCTGTGAATTTTCTTGGTGAGCCCGCTGGAGATGGGACATTGCACTTGTTTGTGTTGCTCTGGTGTAGACCTCAAGAGGGTGCTCCAAGCTCTTGGCCATGGTAACCTGCAGGCAGCGTCCCTGTGGAAGGGCCATTTGCTGTGGATCTGGACCACTTGCACAAAAAGAAGCGATTCCTGTATGGATGCTGGGAAAACTGGAACGTAATCCAAAATCCATTGAAGTTCAGAGGAGATTCAGATAAATGTCCTCTCCAGCACCCAAGTGGTGTGGGTTTATTCTGGAGACCTCTACAGGGCTGAGCACAGCTCAGTTGCAAATGACGACCCTTTGGTTTGCACATTGAGTCAGATGCCCTGAGAGAATTGCTTACTATGTTACTTCTGGTATCCTTCTGGGAAAACCGTTTCTGTTCTATTTCTCTGTGGAGGAGCTTGGGAGCAGAGGCAGAAGGGTCAGCTGTGTTTTGTTCCTTCGTGAAAGATGCACCCAACAACAGCTGGGAAGATGTGCTCTAGGCTGGGCACAGCTCAGCCCTTTCCCTGTGCCTTAGTTTTCACATTTGGAAAGTGGGATGTTGCTACTGCTCCTTGAATTACTTTGTGAGCTACTGGTAAAGAACAGCTGGAAGAGAAGGCTCTGTTTGAGTATTGCTTGGGTGTCGGGACTTAATTCCTGTGATTTCTCCCTCCTAATTTACAGGATCGAAAGCTCTGTTTCAATAGTGGGCCGTCACATAAAGAACAATGAAATCCATATTGCAATCCATGGTGCAGCAAATGTGGGGTCAGTTTACAAGTGCAGCCATCCATAGAGCATCTACTAAAGCAGTTGGGGACCTATGGTGTGACACTGGGAGTGCTGGGATGGGAGCTCCCTGTATGTCTCACAGTACATTTGCAGCTACTTTGCTGTCACATCGAGTGCTCTGTTTTCTTTTGAGTCCTTGGCTGCCTCTAACCATCTTGTATTTGCTGTGCTGAGATTTGGCTTTTCTGCCAGCCACGGGACAACATGCCCATACAGCTCAGGAGGTAGAAATCTGCCCTTGGAACATCTTGTCCTGGGGGTCTGCATCTGTAAACCCAGCTCTATAAAGTCAGCATTTGGGTATGGCTGTTCCCAGCATAACACAAAGTCAGGAATGCCAGTGTTAGCGCTGGGTGTGGATTTGCTACTGTCTTTTTCTTTTTTCTTTTTTTTTTTTCCTTCAAGGAGAAGATATTCTTGCTTTATTTCCAGCGGCAGACCTTTCCAAAGCTGTGAACACGAGAGCTTGCTAAATATTAGCTTTCAAGGCTTAAGTCACAGTGTTTACTCGAGTTACCTCTTCTTGAAGTCTATATAAAAGAATGTTGTTTGCTCAGGCGTACTCCTAAAAGCCCCAAGACATGGCTCTGGAAGGAGGTATGCAGCAGCAAATGTAAATATTGCTGTCCTTTAAAGCTGGAAGCTCTCAGAGTAATCTATGGAAGGAAAATAGCAATGTGAAGGAAAGATTTCATAACATTTGGAGGTAAAAACTGTGGAACAGTGGAATTAGTACAACCCTGAGAAATCCAGTGCTATTGTGAATACAGCTTCACTTGGATGAGGTTTGGCCCTGCAATTGCAGCTGTTCTGTGTTGCCCTTTGCTGTCACCAAGGCAGTATTTTCCCATACCCCAGCCTGAAGCAGCTGCTGAGAGCAGCTTTTTGGGACTTTGCTGGTCAAACTAGGCTGTGGGACAGCAGCTGAGAGCAAAATATTGCTCATAGTTAGCAAAGTGGTTCCCTCCCAACTTTTGTCAGTAACTGGTGTCGTTTTTTTCTGAGCTTGTGGAACTGTGAGCTGAAATTCAGGTAAATTGGAGAGGAATGTCACAAAGGAGTGTCTAAATACAGTGTGAGTAAAGGGACTTGGACAAAAGCTCAACCACAACATTTACAAACCTCTCAGTTCTTCCATATCCATGCAGATACGTGGTGGCCAGAATTCACATCAAGTGTGAGTGCTGAGCTTACTGAGGAGCCGTATGGCAAGAAGAAATGCTACTTTTCCTATGTGTCAATGGACAACACATCCAATCCCTACTTCCTTTCTGCCCTGTCTGCAGGAAGCCATGAGCATCCTTCCCATCGCAGGGCTGGGATGTTGATAAATGGAGCCAAAATGTTTCCAAGTTGCAGCAGAAAAAGGTCGTGCACGAGTTAATGCACTAATTGTGCTTATCTGTGTGTTGCATCTAAGGCTGTGCTGTCCGGATGAGGGAAAGGAGGCAGAGGGACCAGCCGTGTTCCTGCGTCCCGAGGATGGATTTATGGTTTCCCGATGCCATCTGCTGGCACGCACCTCACACACGCATCCTAAGCCCTTCAGCCTCCCTGTCCCATAAGGTGCACCTCGCCGTGTCTTTGCAGGTGGTGTAACCCCAAACCGACCTCCCTTGCTGCTTTCTTGAGCTTTGCAAATCAAATGCTCCCTGCAGCCAAGCACCTGTAAAACCACTCTGTGATCCCTTCTGGGGCTGGGCTTTAGCTGGGTGCCCGAGGGCTTTCCACACCTCTCTGCATGGTGTAATGCTCCATGGGAGCAGATCTGGATCCAAAGGGAGCCGCAGCTGTGTTGGTTTTGTAGCCATGTGGTTTAAGGGCGCAGGTTTCTCAGGTGTGATGGTGGCATCAGTAGAACTGGGTATGGGTAAGGTTGTAAGGACACTGATAGAAAGCTTTGGGAAAAATCACAGAGTCACAGAAAAAGGAAATTTTTGTTCCCTGAAAGTGGGCTGAAGGAAATCCTAAGTGAATATTCAAGAGATAGAAGGATATGGGGAAACTCCTTCTGTTCTTGTCTCTCAGCAGTAGCTTGTGGTAAGGGAAACTGCCCTGGGACAGCAGCATCACTGTACGCGTTTGTTGGCTTTGCTGCTATTGGCACTCCTGATATTCTGGTAGAGCTGCTGTATATCCCATGCTAGAACTGCTGTCTCTAGCACAGCATCTGCTGTGGAATGATGGATACTGCAGGAGAAATGATCTCTGGTGCTTCCTCAGAGTCCAAGCAGGCAAAACTCACTGCTTGTAAGCTCTACTTGTGTGCCAAAGTCATGGCTGTGCTTGTTGTACTGCCCCAGTTTGATGGGCAGGGTGTCTGTCAAAGGAAAAGTTTAGTGACAAAATTCACTGAATTCTTTCCTTTTTATCTCCCAGTATTAAGAGAATCTTTCCCCTGCAAAACAAAAAGACTAAATAAAAACAACTTGAGAGTCATCTGTTACAATTCATGCTTTGCGCTTTGACTTGGGTCTGAATTTGCTCTGGCCTTCCTTCAGTTCTGCCTTTAGGGAACTTGAAACAGTTAACTACAAATTAAGTTTGGAGTTCCTGACACCTGAATTTGAGTATGTCAGGAATGGGTAGTGGCCAAGACCTGGCTGGGATCTGTATTAGCATGTTTGCAGATACGGATCAGAGGTTGGAAATCCAGTTGTCTGAAGGATGAATGAAGAGGAGAAGTTGCTAATCAAATTTTCAAGGGCTGCAATGCAATAAAGCAGGGTAACTCGATGGAAAATGTAATCAAGCCTCCTAGTCTGTTTTCCTGCTACATTCAGGCTCCAATTTTTCAGCCCTTATGCCTTCCTTTTCATGTGGACTTGAAAGGAAAGGAGATGTCTATGAGCATCCATGAGCTCATTTAGCACTATCAAACAAGCCCAGCAATCCCGCTGGATGGATCTTCCTGATGGCTCTTGCTCATAACTGGAGGCAATATTTAAAGGAATGTCTTCAAACTATTACTGGCATAGATAATTCCAAAGTAGAACCATAATGCTGGAGTAGAGAGGGAGAAAAAGATACTTTCCACTTGTTAGCCAATAAGTGGCTGAAGTTGAAAGGCATTTTCTATCTTGCCTGTATATAACAAACCTGTTTTTTTTTTCTGAGTTCCAACACTTGATTTTGTGGCAGGGAAAATTGTTAATTGCGTTAATGTTTGTGAAAGGAGTGCATCTGAATGTAAAATGTTTATCAGCAAAGAGTAGAGATCACAGCCTGTAAATGGATGGGATGTATATTTTATTGATGTGAAACAGATGTCTGCCCACAGAATATATTGCCACTCCCTGATTGAATGAGAGTGTCTCCTTGCTTAAAGCATGAGAGCTCTTACTGGAAACAGGAATCTGAGGTATTCTGGCATCTTTCTTGTAGGATGAAAGCATCTGAGCAAGTTCACAGCCGAACTGCAGGTGTTGGCTTTCTGCAAAGTAACCCCAAATGCATTTTCTTCAAAATATGCAGTGTAAAAACACCACAGTAATTGATGCACTGCTTGCCTTTTGAGTTTGAGCCAATATTTAACTCTGAAAGTAATAATGAAGAATTTGAGTTTCTGTAATATTTCAGGCACGTTAGTTCTGAAGGTTTAATGCTGTGCCTGAGCAGGAGGCTGCGCACAGCACTGCTGATTGAAGACTTAGGAGCTCTCTGCAGATCATTAATTCTTCAGAAATTCTTTCTGAAACTTGCTGCTGGATTTAATGCAAAGCAGTGTTTAGCTGGAGCTGCCTGATAACAGTAAGCTTTACCTTTCAGGGAGAATGACAAACTGCCACCTTCTTTTGGGACAAGAGTCCTCTAGGATCAAGCTTTTCTGGTTCCATTTTAAAGACAATCTGCATCTATCTAGCTACAGGGATGTGTGTGCATCCAGGGTGTTACACTGCAGTATAAGGATGCTGTAAATTCTTTCAGGCTTTACAATAAAAATAAATATGACAGCGTCCAGTAGGACTGGTGGAGGTGCATCTGTGATCATAGCTAAGGACTTGTAATGCTTCTGCTGTTTTACTCGAACATCGTTGCTCTCAACGGCCACACAGTGGCAGCAAAACCCAGTCCCGCTCCCCCGGTCTTAGGAGCGGTGGAAGGAGATGTGAGCCCGTGGCTGTTCCCGATCCGTTTCCTGCTGAGGATGACACGCTCTGCTTTGAGAGTCCGTTTTCTTTCAGTCTGTTCGGTCGTGGTGTTACTTAAGGCTTCAGGCTCCTGTATGACTGCATGCTAGAGTGAAACAATCCCATAACAAAACCTCCGAACCCTAAAGCTTAAAGAAAAAGCAGTAAGAGGACAATTAAAATACAGATAAGGAACCGAAGAGTGGAGGTGAGGGATTGCTTTCCTGTAGCAGAGGATTTATCCTAGAGACAAGGAGCTGGGTTTCTTTATTTTAAGAGCCTTGGATTCATAAATCAGATGGGACTATCGATGTTTGAATGTTTTTTGCCTAAAAAGTGGACAAGGTAGTTACAGGAGGAGCAGACTGCTAAGCAATCATCGAGTGAGAAGTGAGGCTCTGGAAGGAGAGCATCGTGGGCAGAGCATTTGCACGAAGGAATGTGGCCATACAGGAAAGCGGGGCAAGATATCAAGGGGTGTGTGAACTCTATAGCATCTATTTTTTTTTTTTTTGCATTCCTTGCAAGTAGATTAATGTGGGGTAATTTATTGGTTTAAAGAGGAAATAATATAGCACAACTTAATAAAGCAGTTCTTGTGGAACGAGACAGATTCAGCTCACTGTTCTGTGTTTATTCTGCAATAAAAGGTATCAGGAGCTACGTTCATACAGATGTGCTGTACCCCTGCAGTATGGGCTGTAGCTTCTGGCTGTGGCTCTTCAATATCGCCACAGGCCTGTTTGGGTTCTTCAGTTGTCCTGTCCTTTTAAGTTTATTAGAAATGACATATTACAGTTGGGATGTATTTATCCTGAAGGAAACAGCGTTTGGATGGAATAAAAGGCACGTTGCCAATCTGAAACTTCTCCTTTTCTCACTAATCATTTAATTTAAAGAGAAATAGCACAGCCCCTAATGGGTTTTTTACCTCTTGGTCCACAAATCTTCTCTGTTTCTCTCCTTGTCTAGAAGGGCGGGATTTCTTTGCAAGGTGGTACAGATCAAGATTAATGTTTGCCTGTGTCCACGGATGAACACAAGGCCTTGGCATAGTCCTTCTGAATTTCCACTCCAGTGTGCAAATTACATTCTCTAGCATGAAATTCATTTGACAGCATGTAGCTGTTGGAGGGCTAGACTGACCATGAAGGTGATCCCAGAGCCTTAGGCATTTGAAAGAACATCATACATCAGAGATATCTTCTCTGATGAAAGGCTTATGTTCAGCTATAGAATCATAAACTATCTCAACTTGGAAGGACCCATAGGGATCATTGAGTCCAAGTCCTGGCTCCACCCAGAACCACCTGAAAATCAGACCACTTCCGGAAAACATTCTGGGTATCCAGTTCCTATCTCATGGCTACCGTCCCTCTGCTCCCATGGGCTTTCTAACAGCCCTTCTGGTTGCTGCCCACAGCCTGCTCTGAGCTGAGGAATTTGAAATCAATAGACACTAAACTTATATGCCGAAGTCAGAATTTGTGGTGATTATTTCTTTGAGGATACTAAGCAGTGGCTTGTTCCCCATGTGAGCTCTCTCAGCTCTTCTCCTGCTGCTCTTGGGATATACAAATACGTACAGTAGGTGGTGCAAATACACTAGGCCATGTTTAATACATTCTTATGAATAGTAAAAGTTTCTTCCCCTTACGCTGTTCCTAACTCCCAAGATTCCTTGTATTTCCCTGCTTTCTTTAGAGATGAGACTTCCAGCTCCTGCTCAGTGCACAGCCAGCTTGGCAGTACTGCAGTATCTGTGGTTCAGGTGAGCTGGCAATGCACCTCCCTTTCCCAGGGTCTTGTTCAGTGCGGCTTTTTCCCTGAACGTTCCCAGATCCTGTTATTTGGTCTCATTCCTGCTTGCACATATTCTCTGAACCTTGTTGTTTGCATAACCAGAAGCATATTTCCTGACTGGCGTGCAGCCCTGGGGTTTATTAGCTGTAGTCTTGGATGGGGGTGAGTTGGTGCTCAGAGCTGTACTCGTGCTTCGTGTGTTCTGCTGCTCTCTCTTGTGGGTTTAGCTCCTAGTCTCACTCAGGGTTTTCAACCTGATTTAATTGTTCTGTTCTATTCATGGTCCCAAATATTGCTGCGCGTGGAACTTAAGCAGATATGATTCCCACAGAAATGGCTGTGTTCCAGCACGGATGGTGAACCAGGCTCACCAAAAATGCAGAGGTACCTAGAAAACGACCCATGCCAATGGTTTTAGACTCTCATGCAGGTGATGCTCCAAATGGGTTTCTACTTATCTTTCTTGAGTATGACTGGCTTTTTGATTATGACAGGTAGGAGGTTTAGTGGTAAAGACAGCAAAAACAAGCAGGGAGCACTAATTAGCATATAGTAACAAATAATTTATAACAAATAGTTATAAAGCGATTCCTGTTGGAGATTAGAGAAGAATCTGAGCTTTTCCTTCAATAACAGTGATCTTTCTGGAGCTCAGATGTTATGATCAACTAAAGGGCAGACTAATCCACACTGGAAATAGGACACAACCAGCCATCACTTCTACATGCAGTGTAATCCACGGTATCCTACAGCCCAAAGAAATGAATGTGCTGTAACAAGTCTGTGACGTGCTGTTTTCCCATCAGTGAGATGCAAAGGAAGAGTGGGGGGGAAATATTCATTTCAGTGGGAGGACAAGGAGGTGCTCCCATTAAGTCTGTCTCGTGTTGCCAACACTGAAGAGAAATTTCTTAATTTTATTTTATAACTTCACTAAATCGTGTAGGAGCATCAGGCTTTCAATAAAGAAAAGCACGGAGGAAGAGAGTGACTCAAAGGGTGATCTGTCTTACTGAAAGCAGAGTTAAGTTCTGTGCACTTACTGTTCCTCAGACTGTTTTCCCACCTCGTAAGGTTTATCCTTGAAGTCACGACTCACCCGTGGCTACGGGGGAAGCAAACCTTGTAGTCTGCACAGGATGTTTGTAGTATTTCTGGAGGGATAAAAATAACTTTCCCAGTTTCAATTAGTCGTTTTAATGATAATTTTGGATTTGTGTAATGACATTTGGCAGATTCCCAGAGATGCTGTCTGTTGAACTACCTGTGCTGTAAACAATATTCTCAATCTATGATGCTACTACATCAGCTGAGAGATGTGATGGATTGGAAAAAATTCCTTCCCATTGTTTGTGAAATTCATTGTGTTCAGCTTCACTTTTAAATTGCTTAATTCCTTGTTCATGGCATTTCTTAGCTGTTGAGGTTCCAGGAAATACCTATTAATATTGAAATGCAACATTGCAACTCCAGTTCCTTCTTATGGGAAAATAACTGCACTCCTAGGCTTAATTTCTCTGTAAAAACTGTACTAATCAATTTGACATCTAAATTTTCCCTTTCTTACAGGTAAAAAAAAAAAAAAAAAAAGAGGGGGATTAAAGGGAGAAGGAATAAGTGGCTATTTGGGTAGGACACAGATCACTCTGTTGGCATTAAGAAAGTTCATGCTGTATCAGATGTTCTCAACATTCCACACTTAAAAGAAATCTATGTATAATACTGTGCAAAATATTCGTAAGGGCAAATGGAGTATTCCATGCTGGTGTGTTGTTTTGCCACATGCTCTGAACCAAAATTGGGAAGTATTTTATAATTGCACTTCTCAGATAAACACTTCTCTTCAGACAAATTAAAACAATATCTAAACTTCAGAAAGGAATTTGACTTCAGGTGTGAAGCAACTTGCTCTATCAGACTCCATGTCTGGCCTAGCTGCTGCTTTCCTATTGTATAAGAGCTAGGGCAAGAGCAATAATTGCAGTGGGGGTGTGATTTGGAGAAACCATAATGATACCATGGGACTTAAGGTGTCATCAGTGGGTTCTCTGTGTATAGCTGCTGGAAAACATTGCTGCTCCCCGGGTTATCCACGTCACATCCCCCTGCTGGAAGTGGCCACCTCAAAAGCCCTGGCAGGGACATTCGCATGTTGGGGAGAGGAAAGGGGCAGGGAGGAGGCAGTGTTCCCTTCTGCTGTCACCAGTATTAAAGATACCATCTTCAACACCAATTTAATCTGTTATTTTTCTGAGCTGCTGTGTTCTATAGTTTGTAATCTCCTGTGAAATAGAACTAGAATGGTCCTAAAGCACTAAAAGAGTGTTTGTGGCTTCTGGACTAGTAAGACTTGCAGATATTCCTCTGGACTCATCAATGTTCATAGGTTTGCCTGTAACCCCAAGATGGAACACGATCTATTTACTTTCCTAAATTAAATTTCAAGTTGTTTACTGGTAGAGGGAGAAGAACTTCCTCAGAAAAAAAATACGTTGCCTCCTTTTCCCAGTATATACCCCTCTTGTTCTCACGAGTCCCTATCTAACTTTCTAGGTTACTTGTGTGTTTTAAGGATGAGAGTCTGGAAGAATTCCCAGTTTGCTTCTTTTGAACACCACTGTAATTACAATTTCACTCCTGGCCTTCAGCAGAATTGAGCATCTCATCTCTTGGAAAGGAACATAGACAGGAAAGCAAACAAAAGTACTTACCAGCTGGTGCTGGGTGAATTGCACTGTTTGAAGTTCAAGGATATTGAGAATAGTATTTGGTATTTATGTGGCTGCTTGGCATGTGACCTTTTATAATGCTACTCATACTTGTGTGTATATATATATATTTATATATGCTTGCATAGCTTCTCTCTTGATGAAGAAACTTGGTTTCTCAAATCTTTCTTGATCCCTCCAGATAAATTTCTTGTTCCCTCTTAGCAAATGGTCTCAGTTGGTTTCTGTCTTTCTGGGCTCTGCAAAATAGTTCTCTTTTTACAGCACATGATGAAGGCTGGCTCCCAGAAATGCTGTGACAGTGTGATTCCAACACTGAGATGTATGGTTTGCTTTCCTGCTGCCAGCTCTTGATTCCCACTAGTAGACATTTCTGCCTCTTATCTATCTCTTCTGTTCTCCCCTCCATCACCCAGCAAATGGCTTCAGACGTTGTATGCTGAGGGTTCAGAGAAAGCTTTGGTCTCATCCTGTTGTTCTATGTTTGTCACAACTTCCTTCGTGAGCCACTAGGTCAGTTTGCAACATGGAAACGCTGACTGTACTGAAAGAAGGCTTTAAAGGTTAGTGTGGGTGAATACTTCTTCCCAGAACTGTGAAGATTTGGGTCCCTGATGTCTACTGAGCTGGACAGGCACCAGAGTCCCCTTCAGTTGTCTCCAGGATTTATTCCCCAAGAGTGTGACTTTTACTGAGTCGCACTGCAGGGAGTTCATGAACTTTGTAAAGCAAACAATGCCATCTTATGCTCGTAGTACCGTGTTGAAATTTCTGTAGTCTGTCCTTTGTATGTTCACGGAGGGCATGGTGAACTTGCTGAAGAAGGAGGATATTACTTGCAAATGTCTCTTATCAAATCTGGAATAGGTTGAGGTATGTGTAAAAGCTCAGAGGAGTTAGGCAGCAAGTGTTTTCCTACAGTGAGAAAAATTGTGGATTTGAGGGCGAATTTCATCCAATTTGGCTTTGTTCTCTTTCAGATATTAATCATTTCCATCAACTTAAGATTCATCAGGGAAGTGAATGACGAGGTGCCTAAATAATGCACAACCTTGGAACGTCTTGCCATGAGATTTATGGAAATGCTGTAATAATGCATGTATTATGCTAAGCATTAGAAAGTCCTTTCAAGCACCCACACTTAGCAGCCTGTGTTTCTCTTCCTGTTTTCTTCTGCTCCATGTATTTTTCTTTGCTCCAGACATCCTGAATGGTAAATGTGCAGGCATAAAAATTATGTCTTATGGTAATTCTGTCCTATAATATTTGACTTGTATCCCTGTGCAAAGAATAGCATCATTTCCCAACTTATTGATGCTCACGCATCTCTTATCAGAAGTGCTGGAGTTGGATGTATGAAGCACCTGGCTGTCATTTCTGGCTGTTACCTAGAAACATCACTCAATTTCCAGTGCTCTCTCTCCCCTTTTACCACCGAGTCCTTAGGTAAACTGTTTACATTAAAAACCTTAACAGTAACCTGCTGGGTTTATCAGGATGGGTGGAGCGGAAGCAAGCACGAAATACATTAATGTATGCTTATTTTATGTCAGTCTCAAACTGCTTGACACAAGGATTAGGCATTCTTTAAGGCTGCAGTACTATAAATTTCTCATCTGGCACTAGTGGTTTATAGGGGCTGAGTGGCTGTGGTGATCCTCTATAAACAATGCAGACATCTGGAAGATGAATTTTAATGAGTACTCTCAAAGCTAAGTGCTTACCTCTCTTTTACACCTCAAATTGGCCCATTTTTTATTGTTACATCAGAGGGCTGGTCTGTTTTTCTGAAATTGTCTACAGTCAGGGTGGATTCTGTCAAACCCAGAGGAGAGGGAATGTAGCACAACACACAGAGATGGGCTTCTCACCTGGCCTTGCTTAAGCGAAGCTTTAAGCTCTCAGCCAAAACACCTGGACTTTTTTAGAGGTGGGATTAGCATTTTGCATTGAGGAATTGTTTCATTTACTTCTGCCTATGCAAGAGACTTCTGTGTTTCATGTTCTGTCTGCAAAATTTCAATCTTGTTCTAGGAAAGGCTCCAAAGTAAATTGGAGCAGCTTCAGGGGCTGTTTGAAATCGTAGCAGCAGCCCCAGTACTTCATGCTCCTCCACCCTGTGCCTCTTGCACCACCGCTCTGCAATAAGCTCAGATCTTTACCTTCCCACAGAAAAAACTGCTCTGCGTCACTGGTAGGTTTTCCTAGGCTGGAAAACAGTCCGATCTGCTTTAAAATATTCAGAGAATGAGAGCCTGCTGGCTTTGCTGGGAAATGAGCATTCACCAGTTATTGTAACTCAGCGTTACTGTTTATATTCTGAAGCGTGTAGACTGATGAAATAGGAAGAACGTAGCTAGAATAATTGCTCCTGGGAATTGTGCCCGGGTAGATGCAAAGTTAACCATTCCTGAAGCTGCTGAGGACAATTTCCCCAAACTTCCAGCATTGTGCAATTAAACAGACACCTTCTCTGGGGTTTCCACTTTCTTCAGCTCTAATAAATACTAGTTCCTGCCAGAGAAATTGATGGATTGATGAAATGATCCAGTACCAGCAAATCTATAGCTGCAAAAATAGCCAGTTATTCTTATCATTTCCTTGTTCTGATACAATTTCCTGCCCTCCCACCAAGATTGCCTGGATGACAGATCTGCTTTGAAGACAGTTATACCCTCTGCAAAGCAATGTACCTCTTCTCTTAGAAATAGCTGTTGAAGAGCAGTGACTGGGAGCAGGGTGAGAAGCTGAGCTGATGTCAACAGCCTTTGATCACATTTGGCATGTATCTGGGGTGGGTAGTGCTTGTTCTTAATGGTTGTACTGCACTGAAGCATAGGAGATATTCTTTGCTTGAAGAGTTTTACTGTACCTTCTGTAGGTGTAGTGATCGGCAGCCTGCTTGGAACAGCTCAGAAACAGGGATGTGGGGACCACAGCAGCAAGCCACTCCCAGCTCTGAATACCAGCTAGTTTGGGTATGTCTCTGCTCAGCAATGAAGGAAGTTGCATGAGTTTAACAGGGTTCTGGTAGTGTTGGTTTTTTTTTTTTCAAAAGTGGGTTAATGAGAGATTGCAACTGCAGCCCTACTGATGGATCCGAAAGCTGTGATGTCTGGCATGTAGTGGTGAGGAGCACATGGAGTTGGTTACCCTTTGGCATGTACAGCTGTCCTTGGTGTAGGAAGCATGACAGCCTTTAATACTACCATGAAGACCTTTTGGGATCTGTGTGCTACTAGGTGTCTTTGACAGCTGGCCTTTACAAACTGGTCACCATCATCAAACCTCGTTAATTTTCGAAGTGCTCAGTTTTAGTCATTTCTAGGTTTTAGATATGAAGGAGTGATTGAAATGGAAAGACTGAACAGTGCATGGGTTGGTGCTATTCAAAAGTCTGTTTGCTCATGGGAAATCACTTGGAGAGCCTTGCTTGATAGTACTCTAAGCAGTCTTGGGCTTATGTCTGCACTGAAATACTTTTTCTCATTCAGCTCCCTTAAAACTGTGCAGTGCATTCAACACCTACAGGTGTCTGCAAGACTAATATCCTTCAGTCAACAATTCTAGTGAGTCTGATCAGTCATTTCCAGAAGATTGTTTAATAAATATGGATAGAGTCTGCTGTGCTTCTAGTTTTAGAGCCTGGATTTAGATACCTTCATCATAGTACCACAACACCTTATTAGGTGGTGATAAATACTGTAATAGAAGGGATATTCATTCATGTCAGTTTTGAAGGATGAGCAGCTTGCTTTCTAGCTATTAAATATAAATAAACACAGTTGAAGTCTCTCACGTTAAAACTTTGGCTGTGTGCAAATTTTCCTCCCTTTACCTACCGCAGCTCAGACTTTATGACCAAATACCAATTCCCATAGAGACAGTACAAGGCAGGGATGTGCTATACTGAACACGCACTTCTCTGAAAGTAAACATAATGGAAAATACTTGGTGCAATCTGGTACGGAATACAACATCTAAATTCATTTCCCCATTCCCTAGTTCCAGAACTTGTCTAGAGCACAGCGTATTACTCTTCTGGTTTACTTTTCCATGTCCTTTCCACAAGGATCAATTGGACAGAGGAGATAATGTACACCAAGAATCTGCTTTTAATACTCGCTTTTTTCCTACTCTGTGGATGTGGGGAGAGGAAGAGGCTTTTCAGGAGAAAAGCTACAAAATATTGAATGGCCGTATTCTTCAATTTACCAACCCTGGTACTTCTTATTTGCACTGTTTGTAGTCTCTACAGCTTGTGCTTTGTGTTGGTGGACTTCTTCAGATATAAGAACATAAGGGAAGGAATATATATTAAGGAAAAAAAAAAAGGAATGAATGACTGAAAAGAGCAAATATCTCCAGGCTTCAGTAGATGTGTTCAAACCATCTGCTGCTCATATTTATCAGTGCTGAAGGTTGCAGTCAAAGTCAATTTGGTGATTAAATAGATTTTAGGCTAGAGGTTGCTATTGGATATAACAATCTTTGTATGTTACTGACCAGTGCTTTTGGTATTCTGTAGCTGCCACAATACAATTAATGATGTGTCAGTAGTAAGTTTTAACCTGTAGCTACCCTTAGGTTTAATGTCTAAAGCAGATAATAAGTATCAGCAGTATGATCAGCAGTTTAGCTGGCGTCAAAGCAAAAGTGGGTTTAATATTGGAGATGCAAACTTCTGTCTGCTGCACTCAGAGCTCAGCAGGAGCTGAGACCACCTTCATCCTTTCATGGCAAGATCTCTGTGCTGTTTGAAACAACTACTGAATAGCAAAAAGAGGGAAGGAAGCAGTGGGGTCGCTGATCCTCACTGACTTCAAGGACCAAATACTTCATTGTAACTCTGGAAAGAACACTGAGTTGAAAGCTGAAAACTTTATGGACTCCATTTTCCTAGAACAAGGAGTACCAGCAGAACAGCCAAACCAAAATAAATCACTTATCTTTTCCTTCCTTCCCAAATACTTTGTTACTGGAAGAATCAATATTATATTCTATTCCTGACTGTTATTGGATTTTTATAAATATATATTCCTATATGATTGAAGCCAACAATAGAACGAAGACTTAGCTCGTCGGTTATGTTAATAACTGCTGCTGAGATGTATGAGGATGGACTGAGGTTGGTAAATTGCTTGGAGATTCTTGGATGCAGTTCCTTATTCTGCTCCCTGTGTTTCAGCTGTAGCAGTTGTCAGCTGCTCTCAGAAGCAGGTGGATCCAGTGTACAGCTCTGCACTACTTTGGGGATGAATCAAAACGTGACTTTTCAAATGTTATTGAAGTCCACCGTTTGCACAAGAAACAGTCCTCTGCATCACTGCTCAATGAGCTGTCAGGAAAATTACTACACAGGATAATAAATTATAAGATCTGTCACAAAATGCAGCATGCTTGAATAATTTTCAAAACTATTAATAAATCCTGTGTAGTTGAAACAACTGTCTCCGTTCTTTCTCACCAGAGACAGCTGATTGAAATGTAGTCAGCACTGAACGGTTTGACATGGTTGAGTTGCACTCAAATATGGGCACGTGACTGAAAAAAAAAGAGGGAAGAGGAAACTTGAGATTCTAATGCTTTCATTTCTTGGAAGTTTAAACTCAGGTTTCAGCATGCAGCGTTTCCACTGTTTGGGCAGAAAAAAGGCCAGGGACAATTCTTCACCTCTGAGGTGAATCACGATGAGTGGAAGGTGTGTGTTTTTCAGGATAAGTTATTGAAGTTGAAAGTGAGTATTCATGTCATAACTGATTACCGTTGTTCATGTTTAATCCCAAGCTATCAACAAGTCTAAGTGTCCTAACGTTTTGAGTTTGTTTGTGTAGTTACACAGTGACTTGCACCTTGCAGCCTGTTTGATTTGCATTCTGGGAATGGCTTAATGTTCGTGGACATGGGGAGCAAGCACGCACTTGGTCCTGCTCCAAATTCTGCCTGTAAACCAGGTGCTCAGCTGCAGTTTAGAGACCTGTAATTCTGTGCTGGGGTCACCAGGACTTCTTGGTTTTAATTGTTCAACTCTGTAATAAAAGAAATAAACAGGCAAATGTTGCCATGTGGTTTTGAAATGCCTTCATCGGTTGTGTACCTGAGGGTTTTTGCCCTAGGCTAACAAATGTCAAAGCAATCTGTTAAGTAAACTTGTGCAAACAAGTCAGTGTTGAATAGCTGGGTTCAGACAATTGCTTAGAAGCAGGCTAAAGAGATCTGTAGAGCTTCTGGTGGTGACCAGTGGTCATGGCAGTGAACACCTACTTGTAGATGGGACAGGAGACTTTTAGAGGAGTAACAACCAAAGCTTTGAACTCTAAAAACTTGTATAACTACACACAATACCTGTAAGGTCAGGGGAAAGGGTGTTTTAATGCAAATGGAAGGACTACTTTTTCTTGTGATTGGGTCCCCTTGTGTCTGATGCTGCTTCCAATTCCCTCCCTTGTGCCCTGGAAGATGTGCTGTTGGAAGCAGTCTACACAGAGAGGTGGCCTAGATGTTAATGCTTTACTTGTTGCACCTCTGAAAGATTGCAGCTGAATCTGTGGTTTTGTGTTGAACTACTCTGGACAAGTTTTGTTAACAACCGATTAAGTTACATTTTTCCAGTAGTTGTACTGCAAGGAAAAAAACAGTGAGGGAGTAAAGTTGCGTTTCTTTTCTTTGCTGAGAAAAGAGCTTTTCTTTCTTTCACGACAAAATGAGACATTTTCACAAAAGACAAGTAGAATTTGATAATGCCAACTGTAGGTTTCAATTATATATATTTTTCTCTCTTCTTCTCCCAGAGGAATTGTTAATGCCATCCTTAATAAAATTTAAAGAAAATCGTTTGTGTGTGTGAAGGGAAAGTTGTACTGTGGCTCATTGGAAGTAATCCATAGAGCTGCCTGGAAAGGTAATAAGGAATTTTTAGATGCGTGTGTTTTAATTTTTTTTCCAATTGAAATGATTATCACTATATTTTTGACTGTACATTCATTCGTTCATGTGCTTTTTACAGCAGGATTTGACTAATGTTTATGTCAAAGTCCAACACTAAATGAGTTAATAACAACTGACGTCGTAGCTCTTGATGGCTTCAAAGGGCATTGGATGCATTCATAAAACATCCTCAGGTTGGCTTTGCTTATGTTTTACCACTGTCTGTACCAGGGTTTTGGTGATCCTTTATAGAATCATCATAGAATGCTCTGGGTTGAAAAGGACCTCAAAGATCATCTAGTTTCGATCCCCCTGCCATGGGGAGGGTTGCCAACCACCAGACCAGGCTGCCCAGATCCTTCCAAAGTGTTGTCGTCCTTCTTCCTTTTCCCCACTTGAATTTGTTAAAAATGAGTGCTAGTAAATAGGTGTGCTGTTCCAGATAGAAGATAAAGGCAGAAGAAGTGTTCTCAACAGTTCTGATTTCTTGCCTGTTGGTAATAATTTGTTGATTAGGTTGCTGTGAATATGTAAAATAGAGAAAAGAAGACCAAGAATAGATCAAACAAAGTTTCTATAGGGGCTGAAGAGCAGTAATGACTCACCACGCACGCCAGCATTCACAGGAACCAGAAAACAGATAAGGCTTCACACTCAGCATCTGCTTTACAGTGAGACAGATGTCTTCGTAAACAAGCAAAGCTAACGCTTCTGTGGGACAAGTTGTCACATCCCGTATTTGTGACAAAGTTCTCATTTTGGTGGATACTGGATGCAAGAATGTGATTTTTGTATTCCCATTTTCCTCCTGGTGCATTCAAGCACACCGTCACAGGTGTGGCAGAGATGCTGGCCTGTGTTTTATTTTTTTGCCACTTCGAAAATGGAGAGTCTTTTCTATTAGGTGGACTTTGAGCACGCTTAGCATTTTGCTCTTTTGGCTGCAGTCTTTGACAAAACGTGCATAGAACTATTCTTATGAAATGCATTTTGTGGGATCATAGAATTACAAGTTTTTTAAGGACTGCATTGTTCTTGTTCCAGAACTCACCAGATTATCTAAACCCAATACCTTTCTTGTTTTAGATGAAAAGACAAAAAAATATTAGTGGTGCAAGTCTTTTCTCTACTTTCAGCTTAGATAGTTGATCACTTTTTCTGTTCTCAGCAAAGTTCCCCTTAAAGCATGTATTTTTAGTTGCACAAGCTAAGTAAAACTGGCATCTCAGCGTTCAGCAGAATTTTGGAAAGCCATATGCACTCTAGGAGTTGCTGCATATTTGCTATAACAGTGACTGCGGTAACTGATACTCTCATTGAAGTAGTGCTGGAACATTAGGAGCTGGCCACTCAAATAAATCAGGAAGCAAAATACAGCTTTGTCAATACTGCCTTTTGCCCGGGCCCTATAAATATCTCGTACATGTGAGCAATAACCTTAATGATGCCTATGTAGTTCCTTGTGCCTCATCCTGTAGGTTTGTGTGGGACTGGCAAATGTGAATTCTTCCTGTCAAGATTTGGTAGAGATGAGGGTGATAATATGCAAAGTTTTTCCCATGTTTTCTTTCAGTGCTTAATGTAATTGTTCATTGCACTATGACAAATCCTCACCACACGTGCATGACAATTTGTTTCACAATAGCATAACGTAATTGCATCACCAGGTCTTACTGGGTGATGTGAGGTGTCACTACATCAGCTGTGCTCTTAAACGTATACTCTGTAAAGCCACAAAAATGACCAGAGGGATTGAACACCTCTAAAAGGACAGGCTGAGAGCTGGGGCTGTGCAGCCTGGAGGAGAGAGGGCTCTGAGGAGGCCTGAGAGTGGCCCCTCATCTAAAGGGGGGCTGTAAGAAAGGGGGACAGACTCTTTAGCAGGGTCTGTTGTGATAGGACAAGGGGAAATGGTTTCAAACTAAAAGAGAGGAGATTTAGATTGGATATAAGGAAGGCGTTTTTTGCAGTAAGGATGGTGAGGCAGTGTCAGAGGTTACTCAGAGAGGTGGTGGGTGCCCCTGGAAATACCCAAGGTCAGGCTGGAGGAGCTCTGAGCACCTGATCAGCTGTAGGTGTTCCTATTCGTTGTAGATGTGTCAGACCAGTTGACAGGGTTAAGGTTAAGGGTCCCTTCCAACTCAAATTATTCTATGATAACATGTAATTCTTGTGAGCAGAAGATGGGGAAATAAGTAGATTCCACTACTAAGCTTTCATTTTTACTGACTGTTTTTGCCTCACATAGTGATACTATGGTCGACGAAGGCTGAACACCACAGGAAAGAGCAGTGACGTTTGTCTTGCATGAGATCTTTCAGGCAGAAGTGTGGTGGAGGGTGAGACCCACAGAATGCTGCCAGAAACACACTGCTGCCAAAGTACCATTTGCCTTTCCATGCTGTGCCATACTGATGGGGAAAATCCAGGCTTGCTTCAGCTGCATGCGTGCCAGTTAAGTCACCTCACCCAGCCCTGCCTTGACTGCCTTGCCTCAAACACACAGCTGTGCTATTTCACTCTCTCGCTAGGCACCTGAAGATGCAGCCAAGAAAATGTGTTACGTGGCAATGCTGCTGTTGGTTTTCTTTTCCCTTGCCTGTAGTCACACGTGCAATTTCCTTTCCAGCTCCACCCTTGCTAAGGGCTGTCCACCACCTTCCCCTCTGCCCCGCGGGCCTTTGGGACAAAACTCGCTGGGTTTGGGGGGATGCTCTGGGGGACAGAGTGCAGGTGACTGGGGGAAGGGAGGGGGAGTTTGGAGATGGGAAGTGGTGATGGAGGGACAGAGGTATGGGGAATGGTCCTGGAGATGGGGCTGCTCTGAGGAGAATACTCTGAGAGGAGGGAAACAGTGTTATAGGATGCTGCGGTGAGAGAACAGACGGCTGCCGGGGGGATGCTGCGATAACCGCAGGAGGTTCTGGGAACGGCCCCCACCGGACCGCGGCAGAGGCGGGGGAAGCGCGCAGGGAGACGGCGGTGGCACCGCCCCAGGCCGGGGGTGGAAGCGGAGCGGAGCGGGGAGGAGGAAGCCGAGCAACACGTGCCCTCCGCTGGGCGAGCAGCGCGGGCGCCGAGCGGTCCGGCTGGAGATGGCCGTGCCCGGCTGGCAGGTAACCCGGCTCGCCCCGCGACGCGAGGCTGCAGCTGTTTCTTGTTGTTATCTGCGCGGGGTAAATACAGTGGCTTCTCTTAAAAATCTAAGCTGCTTGTGGGAGCGGGACTTTATGCTTCTTTTATGGGAATTGGTGATTTTGCCTGTTTTGCGGCTGGCCGAGTTGTTATCGGACTTTGTTCTCATAGCGCTAAAGTATCCGGGGGGAGTAAGTTTGTATTCGCGGCTCTGCACTTAACTCCGCTTTTTGCTTTTGCTTTGCAACGTGCAGCTTTTGCGATGCAGTGCAAGAGACTCGGAGCAAAGCGGTCTGGGTCGTGTGAATGTTTGTTATCTACGTAAGAAAGTTGCGCTGAAAAAATGCAAATACCTTTTACCCGATCCCTGATCTGATTCGTCCCATTTGCTAACTGGAAAGGAGTTTAGTTCAGTTTAGGCTGTAGTTAATCAAACTACAAACCGGTTGGTCAAACAAACACACCTAAAATAATAAGAAAGGGAAAAAGCATTCACACAAATACATCAACGTGGCAAAATTGTGTTAAGAGTATCTTCAAGAGAGGCTTAAGAAGTAAGCCATCACTCCTTAAATAAAGACACCCTGCTTGTAACGAGAAATAATCCGATTTTTCAGTGGTGTTTGCATAGCACAGCTATAGTAACTGACAGGGAAATGCTTCGTGCCCTGAATGTTACGGCATTCACTGGAAGCTAAATTACTGTGACTGTAAGAGAATGGAAATTCTCACCTGGATATTTTGGTGTTAATTTTTTGGTGATTGAGCCGTAGAGGTTGTCAGGTACACTGAAGTAATTTTGGTTGTCTCAGCGATGATCCTATTGAACGGGTGCTTCTGGCTGTCAGGGTGAATGGGAGCATTTGAGTAATAATCCTATTTGTTTGATTTCTTGCTGCTGCTCGCTGCCGTCATCAAATAGCTTATAGTGAGGCAAAAATGCTTTCAGATGGTGGGGTCTGAGGGTGGATTCAGTGTGCAGCTCCACTTTGCAATCACTGCAGGAAGAGTTGGAGGAATGTAGTGCAGAAAGGAAAACTTCATTTTATTTAAGATTTTTTTTAAAGCACGCTTAGTTTTTAATAGAGATGGAGGTGTTAGAAGCATCTTTAACTTTGCTGACATTGAAGAAACCATCAAATAGGTTGAATATGTAGATCATAAAATCACTTGAGTTGGAAGGAACACTTAAAGGCCATCTGTTCCAACTCCCCTGCATTGAACAGGGACACCTGCAGATCAATCAGGTTGCTCAGAGCCTGGTTCAGCCTGACATATGTGTGTACATATGCGTGTATTGAAGCTGTTTATTAAAAGCTGAGATGTGAGGAGCACCTGCAACTACATTTGGGACAGGTAGGCACCTGAATAGCACGGGATCCCTAAAATTGACCCCACTGCACAAGATGGTAACAGAGGGGTGGAGGTTGCTTGTCCCCTCATTTGAGGTAATTACTATGAAGATTGGATCAGCTTCAGTGCAAGGAGCATCAGCTGCAAGACTGGATCAACTTCTTTTTTTTCCGCGATATCTTTTGTATGAGTTTAAGCTGTTTGCCAGGTAACCGTGTTGATGAAATTCCTCTTATTTGAACAGATAATAGTTTATAATACATGCTCAGGCAAGAATTGTTCCTAAGGATATCTGTGATGCTGAGGCCCTCTGGATTTTGGGACTGTCTATGGTGAACCGGGTTGGGCTGGCATGCGGCCTGCATCCCGTGGTTACCCCCACAGAGATGTGCTGGGCGATACTGTACATCTGTTTGGCTGGTTTGGTTTAAGTCATAGTGAATTGCTCATCTCCTCGTCTCTGAAGAGGGTTTCTTGTTGTTAGCTGAAGGTTGCCGTGAGACCTCTGCTAGCTGTAGTGAAATTCATGCACGTGTGCAGCAGCTCGAGGTGCTGCCGTGACTGGAGAACCTGTTTCGGTCACTCATCCCTGTACTCTGAACTAATTTTAGTGGGGGGATTTGAATTTTGGTCTCTCTAGGCGGTCTGTGGAGACGTGGGGCCTTCTAGCTCGCTCTGGAGGGGAGAAGGAAGCTTCACCTTGGCGGAGGAGGCCAAAGCATGCTAAATATGCCCTAATTTCCTCTGTACCAGTTCCATCCTTGAGTGGAAAATTGCTCCTGATTTCCTCAGATCTAGAGGATTTATGTTGGCATCCTTCCCACATTCCCATTTTACTTCAAGTTGTATTTATTAGACAGCATACATGCAATAGAAGCTTGCTTTTAAGTGACAGGACCGCTTTTCCCCAGTCTATTCCTACCCACATTAAGCAGTTAAATGTTCCCCAGGTCCTGGGGGACTGTTTCTCAAAATGAAATTGCTCTTTGCAGGATTATGAGGTTGTCAGAGACACAAGTGCCTCCAACACTGCTTTCAAATTGAGTATCAGCCTAACAGCTGCACCTGAGAGTGCCTGTTGATGCTGTAGCAATCAAGTGATGGAAGAAAAGGAGTTATTCATTTTGGGCCATTTGGGTCTCTAAATTTATACTGTGTTTGAGGGGGGGTATCCCGTGTAAATGAGAGTCCTGAATGAGGGCTGTAGAATCACGTGCTAAGAGAAACTGGGCCAAGTTTCCTGTCCAATTGGTCCAATGATTGATCGTCTTATTAAATGCTTGCCAATTTCTCACTTGAAGAAATTAGATTGGGTGTAACTACAGGTTTACCAGCATTGCCACAGAGTGGGGTGATTGCTGCGTTGGTGGTTTTGCTCTACCTTAGGCAGCAATTATAAGGAAGTTGTTAATAAAACACTTGATTTGTTAGCTGCGCTCCATCTTCCCTGGATCTCCAGTACTGTGCAAGTAGTAGGGCACTATGGGGGCACTGTGTGCCTGTCCTGCCCCTAAAGTGAGGAGGACATCGCTTCTGAAAGCAAACTGTCCTGTTGTGCTGTTGCCACCCACATTATAGCTTGTCTTTCTGTGCTAAGGCAAATACCTTCGCCTGTGTATTTTTATTTGTACTAACTCATCATGTAGCCACTGTGCTGATGTAAAGCAAGTTCCTGTTAAAAGTATTTGGGAATTACAAGTCTTGTTATTGTCCATTAAAAATGCAGTCCTTAAAACAAGGCAAAACCTCACACAGACAGTTGGAGGCAAGCCGAAAACCATTTGACCTGTCCTTTCCACTTAAAAATGGCTCATTATTTCACATACCTCAAAATCTGAAGTGAGAATAAATGGGAAAAGTTCAGTGATTTTTTTTTAATCCTGAGTTTCTTGTCAGTGAAAGGAGATACTGGTTCACACGTAACTTACCCATGGAACTCATGAGTGTATAGCTTATTCTAAAAGATTTTCTAAACTTTAAGACAAATCCATGTAGGAAAGTGTTCTAGAGCTGTTAATCTCAAAGATGCATATACGATTTCTAGCTGAAGCAGCCCCTAAATGACAGATTTCTGGAAACCAGGAGATTATTTTGCAGGTAGAGTCTGTATAATTTGCTGATCTTACATTCTTTTTTCTGAACATCTGCTTTTGGTCAGCATTAGAGGCGGCTTATTGGGCTGAAGATGTATTTGGAGCAATGCAGTCCACTTTGATGCTGTATAGGATAAAAATTTGGAGAGATTATTTTCAGGTCACCATTATTTGCCCAAAATCTATCCCAACAGGTGAATGTTAGATGCAACTTCAATTTTCAAGCTTAGGGGAAATCTGCAGGAGAGTGCATAATACAGTTTCCTTAAATTTTGATCAGGTAGCTATTTATAACCTTCTGCATATTAATCTGATGTTTTGCATGGTTACCCTGCAGCTGCAAAGTTTCATTGTTTTATCAACAAAATAATTGAATTATTTTGGGAAAATCAGAAGAATGTTATATTTTTGCTGATGCCATCTTCTGATAAGCACTGCACCAGGGCTGATGGTGGCAGATTGTGTCTGTGCTTGCCATTGACCTCAGCTGTTGTCTAAGAAAAACAGACCCTTGAGCTGGGAGCCTTCAAGGCATCGTGTGGAATTTGTGCTGGAACATTTCCAGCTTGGATGTGCGTGTTTCCAGCCTCCCTGTCGCCAGAGGGAACCCCAGTTGTGTAGGTGAGGTGCATGGGGTGGCCACCTTCGTTCTTAGCATTGCTTGGTGGTAATGCTTTCTGATAGTCCTTAACTGCGAGGAGTTAATTTAAATGCTTTCTTTTGGTTTCTTGGTTAACGTGTGGGGAGAGTTGAGTTAGATTGATGTAGAGGATGACTTTTCTGCTTGCCACGTTGGTTCTTGTTTCGTATGTATTTACACAGATGCTCCTTACTAGCTTGTTTTCACTTTCCCACAAGAACAATTTGCTAAAATACCAGTAAGATAGTGACATAGGTTTTAAAATCTTTTTGTTGTTATTTTGTTTAACTTCTAGATCGGGGGGGGAAACGTTCATCTCCTTCCTTTCTGGAAACTACTTGCACCCTTGACCATTCTTCCTGTTACACACTCCTAAGAGTTCCATTTGTATTCTGCAAATTCTGCTTTAGTGGAGCTCTTTAGGTTGATACAGCCTTCATTGTTACAGAAATTCTTGGAATTGGGTGGCTTTGCTGCCTTAAAATCAGAGATAAAATCTAATTTAGGAAGAGTTCCAGCTCTGTATAATGCGATAAATTAAAAGATAAAATCTCTGTGGGATTTTCTTGCGAGTGCTTTTATTCCTTTTTTGCTCTTAAATATAGGAGAACTGCTCAAGAACTAAGTTTTAGCTGGGATATGGTGTGATAATCTCTTTACAGAAACGAATGGCTATTACAACTTGAGCAGGCATTTGTTTGTAACGTCACTGATGTGGAAATGGTAATGATTTGGAGCTGTTGGCGAGGACTGGCAGAAATTCTCAACACATATTACCATGGCTGTGATTTTTTTTTTCTTCTTTAAACCTGGCTTATTTGGCTTTAGGTGGGAAGGGGTTATGGTGGGTTCAATGAAATTGTATTGCAGACCAATTCCCCTTAACGTAAAGCCCTGTTGCATCTGATCTTTTTGACAAATTCAAATGAAAATATGCACATAAATTGAAGTAGCACAACTCAGTTCTTTATCGCTGCTTTCAAGTGGAATGTTTTCTGGCATCTTCCCTCATGGGAAACATCTGCAGAAGCAAATGACAAATCATTAATGTTAATTCAATAGCCAGCTTTGTTCCAGGTTTCTTGTACTTGGAAACAATTAACTGTAGAGTTTTGTTTTGCCTTGTTTTCTTTCTTTTTTTTTTTTTAATACAAATGTTTGATCTCTTATGCTAGTGGATTTCTCAGAACTGATTGTGTGTTTATATTCTAACTCCCTATTCCCTACTTAAATAGTGGTAATTGTGATGGTACAGTTGTGGTTGGGGTGTGATTCTGTGTAAGTGGCTGCATTATGTTTAACTTCATAAAGCTATAATTTGATACACAAAGCTTATTACATGCTAGGTGAGGACATGTGAGTTTTAGATTGGAACCTGCTTCTTCTGTTTCAAAGATTCCTGTTTTTAACATCCACTAAACAGTACTGGATGTCTCATAGTCACATATAGCAAAAAAAGATCCATCTGGTCTTTGATACTAATCAAATGAAAGCTGAAGATCAGACATTCATCTACTTAGGTGCAGAATTTGTTTGAACCAGAAGACCTCTTAATCTATTTAGGTAACTACGGGCAGTTCCCATTTCAGGACACTTGTCAAATTACCGCCTCTTGCCTCTATTCGTTAGGCACAGGTAAATGGAATCTGGATAGCTCTTAAATCCTTTAAAAGAATTAGTGCATCTTTAAAAGGTTTTTATTGACAGCTGTTGCAAAAGTTTTGTTTATGAGCTCTAAGTGGTTGTAATCTACAAAGAAGAATAGGACGTTTTGTAATGATGCTAGCTGTATTAAAGCAGCTTTTGGTTAGCATTTGTCAGAAGTAAATAGCACTGATTCATCAACTTTGCTTTTTGTTTGTTAATTGTAGGGTAGGTGATATTAATTTTGGCAATTAAAATTCAGTAGAACGTGTGAATGGGGCATGGTGATGAACAGTGGACTGGTTGGTTTGATCTGCTCTTAAATCTCCTGCCTGAAGCTGAATATATGTGAAAGGAGAATTAGAAACGCCCTGTGGTAATGCTGTGAGCATTTGGGCAGCGTGAGAAGGGTGCTGCAGGCATGCTGAAGGAAAGATATTTCAATTTTAACAAAATTTGCCCCGCCTCACCTGGTGAATTTACCTTGGATGAGTCAAGTCCTATGGTGTTTTTAAGGGCTGTATAGATTTTTCACATGAATGAGTTGGTCTGGACATAGATTTGTCTCTGTGGGTCCTTCACCTGGCTACAGCATGGGGATGTGAGAAACTCTCCAAACCTGGGGTTTGTGTTCTTCAGTCAATCCGATGTCACTGAAATGGATTAAAATCCAGCAAACGCTGGCTCTTGAATAAAAGTATTCAAAATTTTCTTCTGCTGATGTTTAGGTGTCTCAGGCCAACCGATGCTGGCATTCAGGGAGAACGCTTATAAATGCTTATAAAGATGCTCTTCAGACAGTCCTAGACAGGACAGAACCCAGAAAATTCTGGGTATAAAGCAAAAAACAGTGAAGAAAATTGCCAGTGACATCAGATTGAATGACCAGAATGGCAGTGTTATGTCAGTGAGCCTAATTCCGACAGAATGCACTGCCTGCAGCTAGCTGCAGGGAGGACAAAGATGTGCAACATCAGAGCTCTTCAGGGGGTTTTGTCATATAAATGAACTATCTTAGAAGATCTAAAAGTGAGTATTTAAGTTACCTGATACAAACAGTCTTTGTGTTTTGGGTAGCTTTTCTGTTTAAGTCACTTACTGGGATGCACCAGAATTAACACCATATGACTTCACTGTAGTGTTGAGGCTCTCTGAACTTATGCAGCTAAAACCCTGAATGGTTCACCTCATCCTTGCATTAAGTGGCAGCAAACCCATAAATTTCCTTTTTTTATCTTTTTATTCGATCTTCTAATAGTTACTGGAACTGTAGCTTGTGGTTTTCCTGGGACTGATGTCAGTCTGTAGGGGCTTCAGCTTTAGTAAAGTGAAAAACTGGTGTGTAGACTTGGTTAGGGTCAGTATGTGATTGCTAACAAATGAGAGTCAAATTTACCAACTTTGTCTGGTCTTCTCAATGGGAAAATTGGGCTGTAACAGAACCCAGAGACAAGTTGCGTATATCTTGTTCCTGGAGGCTGTAAACTCAAATGGTGTATGGAAAGGTAAACCTCAAAGTTTCACTTCTGTGAGAAATGATGAGTGGTTAGAGAGACCTATGCTGGCGTAAGCTTAGTCTGTACAACAAAGAAAAAAGAAGTTTAAAGGAGTCATTGGGTTTATTCTGCCATTTGCATGCTGAACATCCTACTGCTACATCACTTGGAGGAATGGTGTGACAGGTTTTAGTTGCATGCTTTTGCTTTTTCATATTTAAAGTAAGACATTACTGTCTGTCTAGGATGAATCCATTCCCCAGAGCCACAGGTATAAATAAGTAGGATGAAGCTCCTTCACTCCAAAATGAAGGCATCCTGATGCATGTGCTCACTTCATCATGTCCTACTTCTTACCCAGAAGCTAAGCTGGTGTAAGCAAGAGAAATTTTCTTGGCATTAGTGGTTAGTTTATATTATAGCTCTTTTCCACATTTTAACCAAATTAAATGTATTGTAGCTTATATTTATGAAGTTAGCAATGCACCTTATAGCTTACTCTTATTATCTACGTTACTGTCATTTTTAGAAGCATAGCATTGCTGATAAGATTTTCTTTTAAACTTATCCTTGCTACCTTATGGCCAAGGAATGCCCTAACAAGGCTTTCAAATGTGTGTATTTCCAGGAATCTTTCCCTAATAATTTTCTTCTCCTGTCTTATTATTTTCCTTAGTTTCTTATCTCAATATCTTTCAAAGTTGAATTTGGGAGTAGCTGAGCCAGATTATGAAGCTCCATAAACTGTTCAGGTATTGGCTTTCCACTTAAATGATCGTGACTGTACATGGGCATAAGTGTGCAGTAGCTCTGTGTGCTCAAGCTTAATTTCTTGGGTAGCTGAGAATTGGGCCTTCCAGCAATGCTGCCCTAGAAAAACACGTCAGTGAGAGAGTTGTTTTGTGTCCCTTCAAGAAACACTTCTCTGAGATACTTATCATGTGGGGATCAGAAACATATTTATTGTGGCTGTGAATGAGCTCCCCCTGCATGGAGGATCTGACAACTGCTTTGCTGAACACGAGATATTTTTTAAACTTCCTTGTGATTCTAGGTTCTCCATTTTGCTTGTGGTGTGGTGACCATCCATCTCCTCTCTGTTATGTGGTCACACGTCGTGTTCTAGGTTGCGTGACAGCACGAGAAATGGCACTGAAAGCCTCAAACATTTCCTTTCACCAAAAGCTTCCTGGAGGCTTCATTCTCTGCAGCTTTTCCAGTCTCACCTTTCCCAGTGGCAATGCCTGGTGCAATATACTAGATGCAAGGATTTGCTGTATAAAGGCTGCTGGCTCTTACCAAGCTAGCATCCAGCCCTTTCTTCTGATAGAAGGTGTTCAGTTGATGCCCTTTGGTAAATTGTCATTACGGGATTGTGCAGAGCTTTTAATAGATCTTTTCTCTGTAGCCAGTGACTCTTCAGAAGTGGTTTGACAGCAGTGGTAGTTATTTAGGGAACACATACAAGTGATTTGCATATAAACACAAACTTTGTTTTTTGTTTTTTTTTTTAAAAAAAGATACTTCAGTGCTTGTAAAAGGCGCTGCCTTACTGGGCCTCCTCTGGAAATGAGTCTCCAGTTTCCTTCCTAGGTTTGTTTTCCCCGTGAGTTATGGAAAGGGATGATCTATTTCTGTGAACCTCTTGTTACAAAAATATACCTCTTGTTACGAAGGAGGCGATCGGCTTGAAGGAGAGACTGAGGGAGGAGACTGTAGACCTGAATTCCTTCTGGAGCTGCTGGAACTCGTGGTGCTGCCTTTCTTCTCTTGTACTGCTCCTCACGTGAGCCGTGGCAAGCCTTCCATTTTTCTATGTATTCTAGATGTCGCTCTGTCAGTACCTGCTGACTTCCACAACACTCCTTCCCGTTGCTGCTCATCCCTCTTCTCTTACTCCTGGATGTGCTCTGCTCCATTTCCAGGGGTGTGATTGGAATCAATGTGGCAAGTTAGAGAATCCAGTGTTAAAGAAACATTCCGCTTGTTGGCCCGATCTCTGTACGTGGTGCAGTGTCTTTGAGGGGCAGCATTCCGGGATTTTGCTTGGGGTGTGATTTGATGTGCACAGCCCCTCCTGTGATGGATGGCTGCAGGAGGCAGAGCTTTGTGCCCAGGTGTCCCTAGGGATGTGTGATGCTTGGTGGGGAGTGATATTATAAAGAACGTATCTGATTGTAGCAGCTTAGTGCAGTCCTACCAATTAGGTGGAAAGAGGCCTTCTGGCACGCACAGGTACAATTACAAGTGACAATATTTTGAAGGAAGTTGAAAGAGTGGAAGGAAATTGTGAAATATTTTTAGAAAAATGCAGCCAAGCACTTCCTCCTTCATTTCCCCGCGTACATACTCATCATTTTTCTTTGGTTTCAGGGTAGGCAGAAACAAACTGAAAGCAGTACTTATACAACTGCACTCAGGTGCAGGTTTTTTTTTCTTCAGCAGCTTTCACTATCAGGTACTATCTTAAGGTGCTTGTAGCAGCTGGTGAGTCTGTTACTTCTTCTACTTACTGTCTGCTCGTAAATGGTCAGACGAAAGCTCTGCAGATTGTGCAAAGGAATTGGAACATCCTTGTTCCTTTCGTGTCAAACATGGAGGAAGATACGTGCTCGTTTCATGGTTTTGGTAAGATGGAGCTCATCGTGTTTGAGCAAATTGAGAAATGAAAAGACAGGCATGGGATCCAGACACTCAGAGCCTGAAAACCCTGTGGGATCTGAGGAGGATAGAGCTACAACAGAAAAACCAACAACCATAATTAAGGAGAGTTTTATTCAAGATGCCTTGGTTGCACAGAACAAACATTCTTCTTAAGCTTTGCGTTTTCCTTTAGTTCTATGCCCTTCTGCAGCAAAAACTGTAGGATTCTTCCTTGTATCAAGAGAGTAAGTTTGGTTTCCTTTGGTTATCTTATTTCCGTTCAAGCATTCAGTTAACAAAATTGTCTTCTGTGAAGCATGAGTTTGGCATCATCAGGTCATATTTTTAAAAATTCTGTATCCTGCTATGCTTTGCCAATGAATCTGTAACAGTAGCACAGAATTGACGTGGATGGACTTGCATTATCTGAAGCCCTGAAAGGGAAACCTGAATCCAAACACAGTGGCAAGATTTGGGAGCTGGCCAAGGCCTGACCCTGCTTTTGCAGCAAGCTGCCTGTGCAATGGAGATGTTAGCTACACTTCAGCAGTGTGCTCCCTTTGATGCTTCTTAGGACTAAAAATAATTCTGATACTGTTTCCCCAGGGTAATTAGCCTGTGCAGAATCAGACTGAGATTAGACTTCTGGTGCTGTCGTAAATTTAAGCTCAGGTATTTACCCTGCACTGCAGGGCATGGATGCAGGAAGAAAAATCTGTCTTATTTGTATATTGTCATGTATGTATTTAATTCAGTGGCTCTTGCTAGCTGGTGTGGTCACCCCCAGGTGAATGGCCTCAAGCCCACCAAGATCAGATTTCTGTTTTGGACTTGTTTTTCTCTGCAAAAGAAGCCCAGTGCTTGAAGTTCTCGATAGCCCAAGAGATATCTTGTCCATGGTAAATCACGCGGTTTTATTTTAAATATTTTAAGTATGGGTGTAACTGGTGCTGAGTTTGGAATGTTCCGGGAGATACCGGTAGCTCTTAACAAAGCTCTGGCTTTGCTTGGATGTGCAGATGTTTTGTGGCTTTGTTTAGATGTACAGATAAATATTTTCTTATCTCTATGGCAGTCGATGCTTATGGTTAAGTAGCGCATTTCCAAAGAAGCAACCAAAAGGAGCCACTGCAAAGAAGAAAGCATAGGTTTCTTTTTCTGAAGTGATTCTGCTCTTGGTTGTAATGGCTCACACAGGACTCAGGCACTTTACTGGAGTAACAGTCCAGAGCAGATAGTTGTTGTTTAGCCAGCAGAGAGCTGTTTTCATCTTTTCCTTTTTTTTTTTTTTTCCCCCTCAGGGAGAAATAGTTTAATTTCTGGTTACTGGTATTTGTAGGAAAACTGTGATTAGCTTTGTAAATCACGTAACGTTAGATTTCATGGCAGTGCCTGCAAGGCAGGCGGAGATTGGGGTGAGCACCCAATATCAGAATCAACAGAGATTATATAGCAAGGGAGTTCCATTAGTTATTATTCATTGTGAACGTATAGTGAAATGTATGCAACTGAAGAACATCTTCTTAACAGCTTCTAACGCGTGTTGCTCTTTTCAACTACTGCATGTCCAAATGTTGGCTAGCATTTAGTTGCAGCTGAAAACACATTGATTGACCCATGCAATGTTGTGAAGATTAATGGCATGCAGACTGACTCAACTTTCTGACTTTAACTGGGGAAGTCAGTTGTGCACAATGACCAGATCCGTGGAGGTTGTGGTGGTGGCATGCTTGGCTGCACTCAGATCTATCTGCTGGCTTTGAGGGCGCATCTTAAGGGCTTTGGCAGGGAGTGTTTCAGGGGTGTTTCAATGAGCGTTGTGCACTTTGGATGTGTGGAGTGTGGTTACTTAAAGAGAAGAGCAGGGACATATTGTGATTTCCAGTATGTAAATCAGTTTGGTTTTGTGTCCCAGTTCTGGCTTCCCAACTGGGCTGTAAGTGAAGCTGAAGTACAGGATGATTTCTCTGTATTTTTAATAACTTGTGAAATCTCTCTTGGAGCTTCCTGTTAGAACTTCTAAAGAATGCTTCCTCTCTGAATATTGTAACTACTTAAGGGAGTAAGTAGTGTGTGCTGCTGGGAGAGGGAGCAAAACACATTATTTAAGAAAAGGAAAAAGCAAACCGGAGGACTGTGATCAGAAGGTACTTAAGGGAAGATAAACAGCTAGAAATACTCATTACATCAGTCAGACGATGTGCTGTTACCAGTTGTTGTGTCATTAATCTTTTTTTTTCCTAGTCCCCATTGCCCCCAAAAGAGGAGATGATGAAGCAAAAGAACAAGATGTAATAAAAATGACAGGTGCAGTCCGGAGTGGTCTCTATGAAGGAAGGGATTAAAATATATGGATTGCTCTGAGCCTCTGAGATTTAGCAGCACATTACAGAATACGCTGAAGAAGATAGGCTGAAAAGATTATTATTTTTTAATTTATTTTTTTCTTGCATAAGAGCGAGGAGCCATTCAATTAAAAACAACCAAGTTAACATTGATAACAGGAAATGTTTCTCCCTGAATGATCATTGTTTGCAGCTTTTTGGTACAATGTGCCGTTGATGCAAGGAAGGAATAGAGGCTGTACTTTGAGCCACTATTTGGCAAAGTGCACCTCTCCCCTTGGGTGCTTAGGGGATATTTGGAGATAAGCTTGGCACTGAACTTCTGAGACAGTGGAAGGAAAAGGAAAAGCTTCTGGCCTATGGCAGATAAGGAGTACGTGAGTGAGCAACGTGTTGACATAGAGAATGTGCTTTTACAAGAAATGGGCAATTTTTCTCTACAAAATATGTTTTTTTATTGATGTTGCTCAGTGTGGAAAAGAAAAATAGAGGAAAAGTGATGGAGGAAGAGAGAATGGACTGGATTTATTAGCAGTGCAATCCCACGTTCAATAGAAGCAACAGTTGTGCAAGTCAATGTGTGCTTTTTGGGCATGGGGTACCTCTGGATCCAGTGCCAGGTTGGGTTGTGCGATGGTCCCCATCCCTCACTTTGCTCTGTTCTCTCTGGGGAGTGAATTTCTGCACATAGGGGTGGTTTTGTTTGTTGTTGGTTTGTTTTTTTTTTTTCTGCATGAAGTGGGGAAGTGAAAAAAGTGCCAGTCTGCATCTGGCAGATGTCAGACTGAATTTGCACTTCAGACTGTATTTGTGCTTTTTTTTTTTTAAACCAGGACACTTGCTGTTGCAAAATAATTTTTTCATTTGTGCTTTACAACAGTAATTTGGATTAATTTGCTTGTCGTGACAGCATTTATAAGATGAAAGTGCCAGTTGCAGCAGGAGTATGGGTGTGTGGATTCAGGAGTGGAATATGGCCAAACTTCTTGGCAGCGCAGGGCTGGGCTAAACAGCTTCTCTGGCCTCACTTCAGGCACCCCTGTGTTTTCCTTACACAGCAAATACTGCCAGCACTGCTTGGTGGCAGATGCTGGAGCATCTTTGCTGCTGTCCTGGAAAAAAAAAAAAAAAAAAAACCAAAACTCTGTGTGTTTTTTTCTCTATTTTTTTTTCCCTTCACTGTGGTTGTCTGCCCTGGGGAATAATTTGCTTATGGTGGGTTGAATACAAGTGGGACTCATGTATAGTGTGTGTTCCTCGTGTGCCATCCTTGCTGAGTGGACTTTTGTAGCATGACAAAAACCTAGAAAAATGGAACCGCATAAAGCTTACAGGAACTGGAGTGCTGCTAGGAAACAAAATCTCTAAGCAAACAGAGTAAAAACCATAGCAGTGGGTCGTCAAATTGAGAAGGGTGGAGAATAACAGGAAGGGAATGGGAAGCAGCAAGAGTCTTGGGAGGTGTTGTGAGCTGGATCCTGCCTTTATTTACGCTGAATTCACCTTGGCAGGTTTTGTGCACGTGGACAAACAACATGGGGAGTGCTGGCATTAAAGGAGTTGTTTAAATGAGTCCCAGCAGTAGTGTTTCATAATGTTTTGTGCAAATTTTTGGCCTAATGATTCCTCTTATGTGATAAAACGCTATCAGGAAGGCCTGTAACTGCCTTATGAATTTTTTATCTAAAGAGGGAAGAAAGAGAAAGCTGTCAGCCAAGGTGAGCAAATTGAGCCATGTCTGCAGTGAACTTGCATGGGGATCTGGGTGCTTCAGCATTGGTTTTGCTTTTCAGAGATGCTGTGAGAAAAAAATAATCCCAGTTTGTCCATGTGCGTTTTGATACTGGGCCTGACAGCAAGAGCTAGAGATGAAAATACTGTGTTTAGCCCATGTATGTATACCAGCACACACTCCTGTATGGACAAAATCTGCTACTGATGAGTTGAATGCATGTAGTGCTGTAATAGCTTATTATTTTTTGTATTGAATGTAACTATTCTGTAGCAAGGAGTATGGATGGGAGCATCTGTATAGCAACACAAATGGAGGCAGGAGGGATTGTATAATTCTATGATAATTGTATAGTTTTGGTTGCATAACAAGGCAGGAAAAGAATTTTTTGTAGATGCCCAAACATTGCAAGTATGGTGAGGATAGTCATAACATAATGTAAATTATGTAATAATGCAACCTTCAAATTAATGAAATGTAAGAGTTGGTGTCTTAGAGAGCAGACAGTGGTTTTTCTATCTAGGTTTATGCACAGTTGTATTTCTGTTTTCTGATCATTCTGATGTTTTCTTTAGCGATCAGGATAATAGTGGATTAAGTTAATTTTGATAAAACTGTGTATTTAAATGTACTGTGGGCTTAGGAAGCAGCAATCATGAAGTTAATGAGTATACATTGCTATTAATGCAGGTATGTGAAGTAAGCTGTGTTACACGTGTCATCAGAGACTATAAAAGAGCAAACCTTGAAGGTTTCATTAGCTTTTTTCTTTCAATGATGATTTGACTTTCTGCTTTTCAGAATAAGGATGGTTGTTCATCTATCAGCCACGAAAGACCCTGTCCGTGAGGATATTCCTGTGCACAGAGGCATCGATTTGACCTTTGCATTGCAGTGCAGATTCAGTGAGTGATTTTGGTTTGAATCTTTTCTTGTCATGAGTCCACCAGCAGTTTTTCAAAATCTTTAATTCCTTCTGTTTGTTTCTGTCCTCGTTCTCTCTCAACTGCCTTCTTTATGAGGAAAACTACTTCTGCAGAGGCGACTTCCATTGAGAACATGTTAACAAAAGGGAATATTTTGAGGTCTTGGACTTTCTGATGTTATATCAGGAGACTCTTCTGCCTCAGTCCCTTATTTTGTGGAGCTGATTTTTGTGTTGCACTTATCCACCTGTAAGTCATGTAAGAACTCTCATAGCTTAAGAAGTAGCGAAAAAGATGTGCATAGCCAGGAAAATCATCATCAGAAACTGCAATGCCAGCTTTGCCACCTTTTTTGTGTGCTAGTGTTATTTTGATTTAACTCCCATCAGTAAGTTTTGTACAGAAACAATTTGAAATGGGATAAATCATCGCTTTTTGCCAGTTGGCACTTGGCAGAATAATTGAAACAATATCTCCTCGTAGCAGTCATAAAACAGAGGACAGACGTTGCATTTTAGTGTAGGATTAATTACTTGTTCTGTTTTCCCCCTCAACAATTAAACCTACCTACCAGATTTCATTGGGAAGCACTTACTAATACTTTGTGGCACGCTTTCTTTTTACTGCTTAGAAAAATGACTGAAAGTTTTAAGATGATGCAACATGAATCATAATCTTCAACTGCTGTTCGTTCTCGTGATTGACTTGCCTTCTTCCTACATTCCTTTTAATCACCCCCAGGAATCACTGATGCTGTTTTGTACCGGAGGCGTTGCTGAGGTTCCATGTGCAGCCATGGACTTGGAGAAACCATCTGTCTGGGGATCCCTGAAGCAGAGAACAAGGCCGTTCCTGCAAAACTTAAGTGTGAGGAAGACGAAGAAAAGGTCGAGCAAGGTGGTGGTGAGCAAGATCCGCTCCCTGGACCGGCGCCTCAGCGTGTCCGTGCCTGACATGCTGGAGGTGGAGACTCTCACGGAAGAAGAAACAACGTATTCAAGCACTCAGATGCTGTCCAGTGGCTACCCCAGTGGTGCCCCCAGGCCTGTGGTGTCTCTGAGAAGAAGGAACTCATCGATGAGGCCAGAGGGAGAGGACTGGCCGTGGCTGCAGCCTTCAGCTGCGTGCATGGAGCCAGCTGTGGATGTGCCTGTGGCAGGCAGCCCTGTGTCCGAGGGGAAGCGGCCGTGCAGTGATGACCTCTTGGAGCTGCTGCAGAGAGCCCACCTGAGCACTGAGCTGGCAAACGAGATGATGGAGGTAAGGGGCTTGGAATTAGCCAGACTGAGCTGCCATCGTGGGGCTTATTTGAGTGGATGATAAAGGGATGGAGAAGGGCGCCCTGTGCCAGGAATGAATAAGGAAAAAAAAAAAAAGAGTGTAAACAAACCATGATATTCAGATATCTATTCTGTCAGTCTGGAGCAGCAAAAAAAACCCAAAAACATATTTGTCTCACCACCTTTGTGGTCAGTGCTCCTGTGACAGTGCCTCTGGAGCTGGGGGATCCACGTCTAAATTGTTCTGAAACAATAAATCCTGCCTGACCTCAAGTGGGGAATCTGCAGGTGCGTGATGGTTATTTGAAACATTTTAGCCAAAATCTGTTTTGTCTGTGTTGTGGAAATGTATCTCTTCCAATTGAGTTATCACTAGAAAGGTTAGATTTTGAGCTGTGTTTCCAGGCCATTTTCCCATAGTTCGACTGTCGCTGGGATGGCAGCTTTTGTCACCTGAGATGCAAAAATGAAAGATGCATTTTTTGTAAAGCTCTCCTTTTGAGATTGGTGATTTCACAGGCAAATTTACCTTTTGAGCTCTGCATTCAAAATTATGGTCAGTGCTACTACGGGGCAAGTGATCTTTGCTGGTAGAAAACCACTTGTTTTGCATCTCAAAGGTCTGTGCATTCCTACTGAAGCAGAGCTATCACTAGCCTGCTGTGATGCATCATATTCCATGAGTAGCCAGCAACTAAGACTTCTAGTTACTAAATTTTCAACTTGTTGGCTTGCTGGCTTTCTGTGGTGTACATTAAAACTAGCTAAACAGTGTATCACTCTATTTCTAGGAGTTGGACTCGGTGATCCCTATGGGTTCTTTCTAACTCGGGATATTCTGCATTTCTTTGCTGTATCACATCTGAAATAGTAGCATCTCAGGTTAATCAGCATATACAGCTGACTGGAGGCTATGGACATGGTGTCATTTTAGGAGTTTGTTTCCAGGTTGTTGTAGTGGTATCAGCAATCCTTTCCTGCTGTTATAGACCAACAGATTCAGAGCTAATATTCACTGAGTGTATTTGCAGCAGTACCAAAAGCAATCCCATCACCTGCTTGACTTTGGGCAAGCTAAGTACTTAGCAGAAGGTGGCAATTGTGTAGTGATGGAATAGATTAACTTCAAGATGAGTTTCCTCTGCAGAGCAGCCTGTCTTATTCTCTGTAGCATTAAAATCAATCCCAGTGCATGTGTGTGTGTGTTTGTGCATATAAACATTTTAATATTGAACTTCATACCAAACCGTTGCTCTATGTGAATACACTACCTTTCTTCCTGAAATCTGCCTCCAGTAACAACTTTTAAATGCGGAAGATTATTTCAAAATAACGAGTGGCAGAATGAAGCAAGCGAATGTAGAAACAGATAAGGAATACAGAAGTCAATCTTTTCACGTTTAGCTCTTCTACATGACTGAACAGGCACAAAATCTGTGCTCTGCGTGCCTCAGGTTGAAACAGCATGTTGCATGCCTACTAGTAGTTGAGGTTGCTGTAGAGAGCACAGCAATCAACTCATTCTTTTGTGAGCAGCCTTCACTGATTAGCGAGGTGTAAATCAAAAGGAAGGCAGATCCCTGGAACAAAACAAACTAAAAAAAGCAAAGATGTAGGTTGAGCTTTTTTCCCCCTGAATTGCTTGTCACATGCCACCTACTCATTTCCTGGTTTCCTTTGGTCACCCAAAAGCATGAGATACTTCCTGAGCCTCACGCACGAGCTCAGTGTGGGGTTGTGGTTTTCAGTCTTCTAAATGCTCAGCACGGAGCTGTCAGTGCATGGAGTGTTCCATCTTCAGTAAAGGTTCTCCTGCACGCACCACATATTAATTTGCTAAAAGATTTACTTTATCCTCTGTTGCAGCAAGTTCGACAAACAGGAAGGGTGAAGGAGTTACTGACGTTGCCTTTAACCCCTGCCTCATTTGCTAAGGTTGGAGATGAGATCATGGCACTTCTAAGGACGCTTTCTGCCTGTGGTCGTGCATCACTGCTGCAGTGCACTAACACCATTTCTTCATCTTCTAACACTTGCTGTGTGTCATTAGCAACCCCGAGCCCTGTCTGCTTGCTGATGTACTTGATGAACTTGTGTTTTGAATCGTTCTTCCACACCAAACAAGAGATGGTGAAGATTGTGAGCCCAGTCAGGACAAAAGTTTGATTTATTTATATGTATTCATGCGTGTGCTATTGTTTTACTTTTGTACACAGACACATGTGGGACTATGACCCACTTTGTGAATGTGGCCTCATTTGCTCATATTTAAGTTCAGAATTGTCTCTGTGGTTAATTAAAATCAAGAATTCAGGGATATATTTTCAGCTGAACTTTCATTTCTATTCAGTGATGTTACTGCAATCAGCTACCTAGAATAATAGCACTTTACACTGTATGAAGGTAAAACGAAAAAAAAAAAAGATTCTGTGTTTCTGCAATGCAAAACAAGCTGTGAAGCAAAAGTATTATCAGTGCCAATGATGGTGCCTGTAGGGGATTCCTGTGAAGCCAAAGATTACTGTAGAAGTACTTGGTTTAATGCACACAAGCGAGATTTTATGCATACTAGTCAGGATATTCCAAGTTAGGGTTCCCCTAGCAGCTGTAACTCAGCTCTGTTGTACAAGGAAACTCTTCTGCTGCTCTTTATGATAATAATTTTTCTACTTCTAATGTGTTTTTGCAAGGTGGCCAAGTTATGATTACTCTGGGAACCATAATGTTAAATTTCGTCTGTCATGCGAGTAAAATTTTACTTGCAGTACAGAAGTATTGTGCTTCCCGATACGTAATGTATGTATATGGGGACAGGGGAAGAATAATTACATAGAAGCTTGTATTTATTTTAGCATGTCAATATATCTTGGTTTTATGTGTGATGCAGAAGCTGGTTCTGTTTTTCTTTATATACTGCTCAACACAATGCAGCTCTCATCAGAGAGATGTGGATGCTACCACACTGCACGCAATAGCATTTTCACATGGGGATCAAATTCCACTTTGTGTGCATTTCTGTAGAGTGAAGGGGTTGTTCTTACAGTAAATTCCTGTATTTGAGTGGACTGCCATTTGAATTTGAATGTGACTGTCCTGTAATAAACCAAAGCGTTGTCCATGTCCTCTTCAACATAAGTGACAATGGTAGGCTGTCCTGGTAGTCAAAATAGCATCAGTGGTGTCCTTACTATGGAGTGAACCCCTCGTGTGTCCGAGCAGTCTAGACAGCCTACCACCATATCTTCAAGTTTTTGTGTGAGTCAATTTTAGGAGGAAATGTTTGACTTCCTCTACTGTGCTCTAATAACAACCGTTTGAGCCTTCCAGTTACTATAGAATGTGGGGAAGTACACATCCAGCATTTTTTTTCCCCTTTCCCTTTGACTGTTTATTGTTATTACTATTAATGTTTTCATGATCTTTCCATCTCTTGGAGTTACACACGTTGTATATGTGTATAGCTGAGTTCCTGAGTATAAACCAAAAGTTTAGAGGGTTCTAAATCAAAACACACAAAGGGGATTTTGCTGAAAACGTCTCTTAGACCCTAACTTACTGGCAATTAAAGAAAAATGGTAGTGATGTGAGAGTAGCACCCACTTTCCAGCCCCAGGGTATCTTTGCTGCTGCCACCGCTTCTGGAATTTTTCATCTTACAGAGGAAACTTGGAGATTCAACAACTTAAATTCTGTCCAGAATATGGGTCAGCATTGCAACTTCAACTGGTGAGTCACCAGATGCAGTAACCCTCAGGCATCAGGAGTTTGTATTAAGGACTTTCAGCACTGGAAGCACAGTCTTCTACTGTGGAGAATTTCTTCCAATTGCTAGAAGCAAGTGCTTAATTTTTAGACCACGCTGAAGATCACATTAAGTGTGCAATCACTGTAAAACAAGGAAAAAAACTTCCCATCTAAATTATTTGGTAGCCTGTAAGCAGAAATATAAATATGTTTTAACAAATAATTTAAATGGTTACGAGGGTTTTCTTCACTAATATTAAGACTTGAGGGATATTAGGAGAATTTTCTTGATCCTTATGTTACTGTTGTCTAATTCTTTGTACTTTTTTTTTATAGGAATGTGGAGGAATGGATTTAGAGTCGTCAGTATCTTCTCAAATGTTTGATGATCAGATGGTAAGTCCTTCAACCTGATCACACTGTTGAATGGAAACAAATATTTTTAGTTTCAAGTCTTTTGCTGCTTTGCTTCTTACAGATGAAAAATAAACAGAAAACCACCAAAAAAATCCAACAAAACACAACAGCCAAAAATGCCCCAGAACAAAACCAGCGGGTGAAGTCTTCTGTAGATTTTTCCAGTGTGGCCTTTTGAGGGCATTTATTGTGGCAGTGCAAGACACGAATATTTTAAATAGAGTGTTCTGTAATTTTATGAAGTATTCTGTAGTTTCTACGTTGCAGTGAGTAACTGATGAAAGTGTCAGCTTAAATACTCAACCAGTGGCCCAGTAGTAAACTGCATCACAATAAAGGCTTCAGATACCTTAACGTGGATATAGGGTTTAAGAAATAGATGACAGTTTTATGATAGTGCAAAGAGGCTTTGACAGCTGTAACGCGTGCTTGTCATGTGAAATGTATTTCTGTTTCTGAATGAATTTCTTTGCTTTTGTTCTCTGTTAACCTCCCCAGGGCTGTCCAGTGGCTTTCACCAGACATGCCAGTTGGGTGGTGGTTGTGACATAGGTTGTAACACTGGCAGCAACTCTGAACAGGAATTATTGAGTTTGCTATGGCAAAACCTCATAAGTAGCATTGCTCACTGCTGCTTTTGTATCTTCTAGAACCGTATAAAAAAATAGTCTGCTCAGTAGCTTTATGAAGTGTGTACATCCTCACGAGTTCATTACCTGATTGTGAACGTGCAAGGAAGAGGCAGCTGGAAAAATAAAATGCACAAAATTGCTAGGATTTGGAAATCCTGTTCATGCATTTATGATGTTTACTGTTGCAACCCATTTTCAGGTGTAATCCTCCTTGTGTTACTCTTGGCTTTGTGAGTTTATCTGACAGTGATACGTAGCTATTTACATAACGAAACAAAGTCTCAGAAAAACATCTTTATTCCTTCTTCTGACAAGTGCACTGTAAAGGTTTCCCCAGTGAAAGAAGGTCTGTGAGAACACCTGCTCTGTTCATGTGACTGCCTGGTGAGACATGCAGCAGGGATTGATTTCTCTGTTCGTTTTAGGGTGCAGAGGAAGGAAGCGATTGTTTGAGCCACCTGCCCAGCCCCTTTGCTTACCTGCTGACCATCCACCTGAAAGAAGGCCGGAACCTGGTTATCAGAGATCGCTGCGGTGAGCCACACCTTTCATCTGCTTCCTTTCAAGAGTTGCACCACTCTGCTTTCCCTGACTTGAGTTCGGCTGCACTTTGCACCGTCAGCTTCTTTTCTTATCTCTGATGCAACAAGTCGTTGACTTCTGTCCAGATCAGAGCACTCAACACCTGGGTTTGTCCACCTTATATACACAGGGGAGGGAGCTGCCCTGTGTTTGCTGCTCCTCCTGCCCGATTGTGCAGTTGCAAAACCCCTCCCTTGTTGTAATTAGCATCTGCAGTCATTAATCTTGAGAAGTTCTAATTAAGCTTAAAAAAGTAAAAATTTTGGAATGTGATAAATGAAGTAGCATGCTCTAGGAGTGCTTTTTGGGTTATCTGTAAAGATGTTAGTGAAAGGGTCACTGTGAGAGTAGGGGTGTAAGCCAAATCTACCCCCCATCTAATGTCAACTGCAATTTGAGATGAAGGAATAGGGTTTATTCATACAGGTTTTAAAGGAAATAAGCTTGAACTAGCCATAGGCTTGTGAAGGTTTGCATCTGGAAGAATCTGTGTGGGTTAATTAACCTCATATGGGTGCTTGCTTTTGGGATTTCCATCTTCTGTTATCTCAGTTAACTTTTTCCATGTCTTCACCAAACAGTAACTGTCGGCCAAGCATATGCTACATTTTCCCTTCTAGGTTCCAGCTTTTAGAGGGAGCGAATGAATACTTAGATTAAGATCATCACTCTTCAGACAGAAGCACGTACTTCCTGACAGCATAGCAGTTAATCAGTTTTACTAGCAAGCCCCACAAGCCAGGACACATCCAGCTGTTTCTACAGAAAAGATACTATAAATGAGCAATTCCAGTAGAGGAGGACTTCTGTGGAAGACAGAACACAGTTTGCTCTAGACTGTGGTTTCCTGCATAAGAGTGCAAATGCTTTAACAAAGCTTTGTACAATGGTGAAACAACATAATCAAGGGGAAAAATCAATTTGTGTCTGTCACTTTTGTGGCAGATGACTGTTCATTTAGAAGACTGTCAGGTGGTAAATAATTCAGTAAAATTCCTGCTTTTTTATTTTCTTTAAATGGACAATGGGATGAGGAGGAAATAGTGACCTAGTAATTATTCTTCAGGCACAGTCATGTTGGTGGCCTCTTCAGGGAAACATGCTGGTGATGCCCAATGCACATCCACATAGATCTGTGCTGTCCTACTGGTTACTCGGGATCTTTGTGAGATATTTAAGTCTGAGCTCCAGCTGCTGTGGTTTTGGAGCGTGTTTTTTATAAGTGGGAAGTTGTTGGAGAGATGAGCAAAGCCAACATGAGGAAACCTCAAAAAACTTGTGGGCTGGGAGAATGCAACTATGCAACTTCCCTTCTTTCCCTCGCTGTGACTCTGGTTATAGCCGCTGAGTTAGGATGTAATATCCTACTCCAATAGTTTGACTATAGGAACATGCTGCCTGCAGCCAGTGCATCCTTCAGTCTGTGGAGCCTGGGCTGGAGGCCAGATCGTGCTCATTCATGTTTTGGGAACAGGAAACCCCCCAGATCTAACCAAGCAAAGCTGTCTGACGCAACTGTGTGATGGTTTCAAACCCTCTTCACCACGTTTTTTTTTTTTTTAACTGTTAGCAGGGTTCTCTGGAAATCTGCAGTGGGTAAATGCTGTGTTGTTGGTCATGTGTTTTAGTGTGGGTATTGGGGGTTTGAATATCCTCTGGTCAACACTGTGTGAACAACTGCAGAAATGCTTAGGTGGGTACAGGGGTGTCAGGCTTCATGAGTTCAGCAGCGCTTGCTCACATACAGTGATCATACTTGGTGGTAAGTGATCAGCGATGGAAACGAAAGGACAACAAGTTGTCAGATAAACCACAGAGTTTGAAGAGTGTATTACCAGCATCTTCAGCTTAGATGAGTTTTGTAGATTTCCTGCATTTTTGGTTTTAGTCATTGCAGTAACAGCAATTGCTTTGGGGGGAAAAAAGACTTGGAGCAGCAATCAAATCCACTGATGTATATTTCAGGAAAGCTTTGTGTTTGCTCAAAGAAAACTGCACTTGTGTGGTGCCCTACCCTGTTCTCACACCTGCACTTTTCCCTCGATGTTAACTCCCTGGCAGCTCCCTGAACAGCTCCTGCTGAGGCTCAGGGGCTTGCAGGAGGAGCAGAAGCCTCTCCGTGTGTCCCTGCTGCCCTCTGCTGCCTCTTTGCTGCCTTGTCTGCAGCCTGTGCCATCCTCAGGGCACAGAGAGGAAGCAGAAGCTTCAGTTGCACTGTGCACTTTAATATACGTGTGTGGGTATGTATTAATCTAAGGTGTTTGGCAGAGAAAATATCTTTCTGCAATTGGAAACAGCTCTTGCTGGACAGTCCTGGTTCTTCTCAGCAAATTTGCGTCTTTCCCTGAGTTGAGTCGTAACACATTTGTATTGAAGGAAATAATTGCAGTTGGCTGTGTGAAGGTGAGGATGGTTCTGCTCTAAGACTGGTATGACTTCATTTTTCCTAAACCTTGCAGATACTCTTCTGAACTCTCACTCACTGCATCCTGCTCTTTTAGGGACGCGTTTCCTTTGGTTTCACTTTGCCAGATTTTTCTCACTCTTTATTTACCTTCATAATAGTATGTTAACTTCTCCTTGCTGCTTTTTTCTTCACCTTTTGCCCCTCCCATTGTTTTTCAGCTGTCTGTGTCTTTATGTATCCAAGCCAAGAGAGGAAAGTACTATAGAGCAGGATCTTGATTCGGTAGAACTGAGAGATGCTCCAGATATATCCCTCTCCTGATCAGGGTTGCAGTGTCCTCTCCTAGGGGCTCACTGACAGTCAGCTTGCTTGGAATCTGTTTTATTTGCTTCTCGATTATGCTTCTTGGGATACAGGCCATCATCATTAGAGACTGCCTAAGCAGTCAGGAAGGTGTGCTTGGCAAGTGGCAGTCACATCCCCTGTGTGTACATTGTGCCTCATGGCAGATTGCGTGAGTCCTCCCATATTTACGGCTGCAGCTAATGAACCAAACACTGTGAATGTGTGTGGATACCAACCCAATGCCAACATTTTGCTTTCTGTGCACTTTGTATAGTGTTCTTGTTACGAATAACTCAGTAACGTAATGGTAACGGTGAGGAGTTTGTAACTTGTGTAGTTTTAATACTGTAAATGGTAACAAAGCAAAATGCATTTTATTACTGAAATGTGCATATCTGGGAAACACTGCTCAGTTCTGCAGGAGTGAAAATTGCTGTACATTTTATTTGTCTTGGATAAAATATTAAGCACTCTAAGCCACCAGTTCTAAATATTGCCAGTTTGTTGTGCATTTGGTAGCTTTATGGCCTTCTTTAGTGCATTTCTGTGAAGCTCACGACTTCCAGCTCTGTGTGCTTTGAACTGGCAGGAGGTGAAGCCCATTTCTATTTGTTCCTCCACTTTCCTGTGGCAGAGGGATGCCTGATGTTTGTGTGATTTGGTCTAACAAAGTCTGAAATGTCACAGTCCCTTCTGGCCTTGGGATGCTCTGACTGTGCCTGTTACTATCTGTACAACCAACCACCTCCACAGGACAGCTTCACTGTGACAACGAGCAGCAAGATGGTGCCAAAGCAGCAGGGAGGTGTTGCCTTCCATCCGTTGACAAACTCCACTATACTATGCTACTGTGAGCAAAAAACACATAGTTTTGAGTGCATTTAAGGGTGAGAAGCTCCTGATGTTTCTAAATTCCATACTTCCAGGCTTGGAGTGTATGTTTACTTCTGTTACACACCATGGTTATGAGAAATACATTTCTCAGATGTGATGTCAGTGGTGAGTGTCTGTGGTTCTCTTTACTGTTTTTCCTCACTTGCATTGCTCTGACAGACTTTTTCCTCTCTTTTCTGCACAGTCTTGCATTTTCTAGATTTTTACAAGTTCTTTGTACCCTGGCAGTCCTTTTGCATTTCTTCCTCTCAGGTTTCCCTGATCATTTCCTGCTGCTATGCTTTGGTTTTGTTCTCATTTCTTTTCTTTTGTGGTCCAGACAGTAGAATGTGGGAAGTGTGTGTGAGGACTGCACAAAGGGGAGTAGTGCAGGTTGCAGGAGTGCAGAAGGGTCTGTCTGCTTGCTGTCTGCATCACATCATCCCAGCTCAGAGGGCAGGCATGAGACAGCACTGTGCCCTCACACCCCAGAAAGCCAAATGTATCCTAGGCTTCATCCAAAGCAACGTGGCCAGCAGGGAAGGGAGGTGATCCTGCCTGTCTAGTCTGCTGAGAGACCTCACGTGGAGTCCTCAGTACAGGAGAGACATGGACCTTGGGAGCTCATCCAGAGGAGGGCAACAGAAATGACCCAAGGGATAGAACACGTCCCCTACGAGGACAGGCTGAGAGATGGGGCTGTGCAGCCTGGAGGAGAGAAGGCTCTGGGGAGACCTGAAAGCGGCCTCACGAGACCTAAAGGGGCTGTAAGAAAGAAAATGGAGAGAAAAGGGGACAGGATAGCACACACATCCTTCTTTAAGCACCGACACGCCTGCTGTACACCTGCACCAGCCGTAGCTCTGGGCTGTCTCCTGCCCAGCTCTGCAGTGATGGCAGTGCTTGGATGGCTTTGCACAAGACTTGGGGGTTTGTCGGCTTGCACAGAATAAATCCATTGTTTGGAAAGCAAATGCTCGGAGCAATTAGGCTGAATCACTCCCTGCAAACACACTGATTAATTTAAATTCTCTCTGTTTTCAGGGTATCTGCAATTAGATCATTAGCTCTTCAGATTTATTAATTATTCAGATGTATTAGGCAACTTTTCACACTTCTTTTTGAAAGGCTTAATCATGACTAATTTACAAACGCTGTGGATTTGAATGGCTTCAGTACTTATTTTTGATGTTTTCTGGACTCTGCATGGCTCTGCATACAGCAACTTGTGCTGCAGTGGTTGGTGCTGCTGTGCTGAATCCAATTTCTGCAAGGATTTTTTTTTTCCAAACTATCATTTGGAAATATCCTTAATTTTACCTTATTTTTTTTTCCTTCATGTACAGATCTGCATGCATTCTTCTCATACGTTGTTGAGTTTTTTGGTTTATTTTCCCCTGGAGCTTGTTGGTGATGCTTGTTTTCAAGAAATGTTTTGTTTCTGTCTGGTCACTTAAAATTTGCTGTGCATGGAACTTTCCAAAATTACCTGGATTTCCTGCTCTCAGCTTACGTGTTTGTTTTTTTTTTCCTTCCTGATTTCCCCTTCAAGCCTTGATCTCAGCTATTTCACTACAAGGCCAGTGGTTCTCCATTAAAAAAGTGTGTTCCATTATAAAATGTCTTTTACTACTTGTTGTAAATAACTCCAATAATTCTATTTCTAGGAAGATTATAAGAAATCTGTTCTTTATGTGCATATAAAATAAATCCTTCATTTCCTTCTGAAGATGCAAATGTAGGATTTTTAACCAAACCTTGAAATGGTCTGGGTTATGTTTCACATTGTTTTTGCTTTGAGCTTTCAGGATTTTAATGCAAGTAAGTGGTAACTTTTTTATTTATGTAACAAAACTTGTTTCATATGCTGTATTTCCAGTAAGTTTACTCCTGTAAAATGGAGTGTGGTTTGAAATCATATGGGATCTGGTGTTATTTTTTTTTCTGATTATAATCATTATGAATCAAGTATACTGTTAATATGGCTGATGTGGCACATCTCTTGCTGGCTGCTAGAGGGCAGCAGTATCCATTTAAAAACGCCATTAACAGTTTCTTGTGCTGCTGAACCCTGTCCTGCTGCTGTGTCTCAGCCTCTTTGGCTCACTGAGTTTGCTCAGGTTTCAGTTGGGACTCGTTGTGCCTGCACTTTTGTGGCTTTGTAGTGGTAGTGGGAGATAAGGGAGGCAAAAGAATGGAGGTGAGCATCCCTTTTGATAGGTTCTTGTGCAAAAACAGGTCTAGCTGATAGAATGATCAGCTGGTTGTTGTTTGGAAGTCATCCTTTCTTTTATTTTTTTCTGTTGTTTTGGTTGCCTTTGCTGGGGGGTCACTTCTCAAAAGCTTTTCTTAATGGCCTGGCTTCTGCAGAGTATTCTTGAGCACCTGTTTTGTCTAATAGAAAGCTAAAACATCCTCCTTTTAGATCAGTTCATATCATAAATCACCATTCATTGATTTGAAAAGCTTTACTGTTTGGATAGACTTTAGATTGTCCTTAATTAATAGCATTTAATAGATGCAAATGTCTGTCTGATCTTCAATCCAGAAGGCTTCAAACCTTGAACCCGGCTGCAGTTAATTATAATTTGCAGCCTATGCTATTCATCCCATCAGGTGTGGCTACCCCACCTGTCCTGCTTTTCATCCCCTGTCTCCTTTTAGCCTGTGCTGACCACTTGAAAGCAGTCTGGGGCATCTTAAAGACCACCAGAAGTAAGTGCAGTGACCCAGGGAGACACAGCAGCATTGCCCACACGATGCTAGGGAAACCTTGAAAGCCTCAAAAGGGGCTGCAGTGCCTTATCCCCTCCATCCAGCCTTGCTGCCTAACTCGATCAGCCCAAGGAAATGCCACTGAGCCCCGATACGTGTCCAGCTGCCACCTCAGAGGTTGAGGTCCATCTGCCTGCTGGCACACAGGTGCCATTCTGTCATTTGTAGGATGTCGGAGCCGCTCTCCCGCACTGCTGGCCCCGCTCCCCTGCCTGCCTAGTTGAGATGTTACCCCTCTGACAGCCCGACAGCCAAGCGTTGCCGAAACCCATGCCCGCTCACAATTATTTTCCCTAACAATTAACACCGCACTAACTTGACACCTTTCCCTTGTTTGGCTTTTGTAAGCCATCATCCCTTTTTCTATTAATTCCGGGCATTAATATTTTCTTTTGCGCGAGTGCCGCCATTCACCCGTGAAACAGTTTGAACATTATGTAGCTGTCAAGATAGCGAGGGATTACCCAGTGTGCCTTGCCGGAGTAAGTGACACCACTGAGGCCCGGGTTTGAGATGTTTATTTTGAGAGTAAGCTGACAAGCATGAAGGCCTGATCCCAGTGTGGCAATCTTATTTAATTAAAGGCCTCTTTTTTATTATAGCTTTTTCCCCACTGTTTTATATATATATATTTGTATGTATTCTTTTTCCTCTTATGTACACGTTTGTAAAAAGAAAGATTGCTAAAGCCTAATTCACATGAACAGCACCAGGCAGCCCTTCCCCCTCTTTTTATTTCCCTTTATTAATGATCTGGAAAGCTTTCAGAGCAATAATGCAATTAGGATGCTTACTTAGATATGGTCCTCTTGCTTCCCATCCTTGGAGAAAGGGCTTGGAGTTTCGTGCTGGCAGATATTGAACTTGCTGGTTGTTTGCTTTCTCCAGCTCCTCTTTTTCTCTTTTTAGGCTTTGCCCTCTCTCATGGGTTTTCTGTGCCAAAACCAGTTGAGTTACAGCCATAGACCTCCTTCAATGCTATTCATGCTTTAATTTCATCAACTGCTTTCCTTATCTAAGCTGGTTACTATTTTGTGCACAGGATAGGTTCTGAACGTCATCATTACTGTTATTGTTTTTGAGCGTGCAGTTTCTTCCTACCCATCCTTTCTTTTCCTTTTAAAGCAGAACGGAGTTGGGATCTTTGGAGCTGGGAGAACCTAGCACCCCAGAGCTCAATGATGTCATTTCTCAACCCGTAAATCCTCTGAGGGCCATTACCCACATAGCTGAGCTATGTTTTTCTCTTACTATTTCCATTCATTGTGTAAAGCGTGCTGTTTTTAAGCCGTGTGCTTTATGTGGGACTTCAATCATAGTTTTGATAGGTATCCTAGTGGAAGGTCTACTCCTAACCCACTAAAACCAATGAGAAGCTGACCTCTGACTTCCCTGGCCTTTAGATCAGCCCTTTATTATTATCCTCTCTCAGAGGAGTAGGAAAAGAAATTTGTATTTGTGTGTGATGTTTTTCCCAACAAAACAGTTGATTTCAGCAATTACTTTTAAAAAAAAAGAATTGGCTGTGGGTAGTATTTGAAATCGAATCAGTGTTTTCCTTCTGTGAATGAAACATCCCTTACGTGCAGAACTGGACAGGAATCTGATTCATTACTTTTGAAGCGAAAGCAGAATAAAAACTTTCTGTAATTCTTAAAAAACATTCTGTATATTCCCAGACATACCATTCTTCTTGGTATTTACTATTGGTTTCCAGATAGAATCGTAGAATCGTTAGGGTTAGAAAAGCCCACTAAGATCATCAAGTCCAACCATCCGCTCGTCCCCACTTTGTCCCCAAGTGCCAAAACAGATGCTGTTACTTAGCTATTTTTTCTCAAGTCTGCATCTTTCTTCACATAGCATTGAGCATATCTTCTCATTCATCACCGGCAGCTCTTTGGGGACCTGGGAAGACACGTTCAGATTATTTTTGAAGCTGTGAAGTCTGAAGTTGTGCTGGCAGCAGCGCTTTGAAATGAAGTGTTTGTGGTGGTGGCTGCACTGGCAGCATGCAGTGCCCGGTGTGGATGCATCTGTTGGGTTAGCTGATATGGAACTGGTAGCAGGGAAATGGAATTCTAAATGTAAAGTACAGTGCAGACAATATTGAACATTACAGATAAGCAGCACTTGGGATCGGTTAATTGTAAATGATGCTACACCTCAATTTTATTTTTTCACTTAATGGCAACTGTGAGTTTCTGTAGTCTGTGTGCCTTACTAAATCAACCATCTAGTTAAATATTTTCCATACCTCACTCCCTCTTTTTTTTTTCTTATCCTGCATAGTGATTGGTGTTAGTGCAGAAACCATTGGTTTAATAATAATAATACAGTTTCCCTCTTCTCTTTTTCTCTGACAGCTGCAAGTCTGTCTAATGCTGCCGAGTGGCACGAGCCTCGTGGTCTGTCTATGGACATCTGCTCCATAAAAATATGGGACATTATTGCCATGGCAGGATGTGCTGCTTGGATTAAAAAATGTGTTACCTGAATATTGTTGGTTTTCTTTATAGAATCTGTTCTCTGTGTGATTCTATCCTGAGCTGGTGAATAATGTCAATATTTTTTTCAGCGGAACTTCAAATTTGGATTTAAGCAAATGGACAAATGACACCAGTGATGAAATCCTGATGGGTGTTTTAGCTATTGTTACTGGTGTCCTTGGCACTCCTATCCAGGCTTATAATGCCTTTTAGTTTTGGTCTGAATATTTATTGTCTCAGGATCGCATTTTCTCTTTTACTGTCTGCGTTCCTAATTGGCCTGTAAATATTTCTTCATCCTTGTTTGCTCTTTGCTCAAAATACTAACAAAGATACTGAAGAATAATTAACACTCCATAAGAATAACAAGGAAGAGATCGAATAAACTATGAAGATGTTGCTGTCTGCTCTCAGAGAACTTTCTGCTTATGTTCTATTGATTTCCTGTACAAACTAGAAATTTCTATATATGAATGCATATTAAAAGAAAGACATTACTATTTATTGTTGTTCTTAGGTATGGTTTTATTAAATCATATTTTAAGATTGTGGGCTTACGTGGGGGCAGTGCTGATCTATTTCCTTATAATTATCACAGGTACAAGTGACCCGTACGTGAAGTTCAAACTGAATGGGAAAACTCTATACAAAAGTAAGGTTGTCTACAAGAACCTAAACCCAGTTTGGGATGAGACTGTCGTGCTGCCTGTGCAGACCCTCGATCAAAAACTCTGGGTCAAGGTAAGTCTTGGTTTTAAATTTTATGTAAGATACATAAATATCATTTTAAGCAATTGTTTTTCTGCTGTGAAAATATAGTGATTAATTTTATTCACCATAGTAGCATAATGTAAAACACGATCTGGTTTAAGGGTTTCAGCAGTTTCAAATTAAAATGCACTTATGCCTTTTCCAGATTTCACTTGAATGTTTTGCTTTCTTTCACTGAAAATTCAAGTTGAAATGAAATTCCTTGACTGGATATATTTAAGACTACAGAGCTCAATTCTGCTGTAACTTACCGTGCTTGGGCAAACTCGGTGAAATCAATAGAGGTTTCATACGCTCATTTTAAGAGTGCAATTTGGCTGGATTGAACAGAGTTATTGCCTGGGATGCAACCGTGACAAGTAGCAAAGCCTTTTCTCATTATGAGTACCATTACAGTTACCAGAACTGCAGGCTACCAGTTGTGAGCACTAATTGCTAAAACATCTGTAGCAAGAACTACCTGATGTTGTGCAGCGTTTCATCATAGAGCATAAAGGAACAGGCGCAGTCTGCAGCAGCACACGTCTTTGTTTACATAACATTAAGATGATACTTTGAAAACACTGTTTAAATATTTAGCTAAAAATACAAATTAAAGCAGGGAAATGGAAAATTATCCCTGAATTATATTTAAGCTTTGATCTGAAAAGCCTTAAAATATCTGTTCTTCTATCAGCTGGATAAATCTGCCTTATGATGTGAACGTTCAAAATATCAATTTTGTTTTGTCACCAGGTCTATGATCGAGACTTAACCTCTTCTGACTTCATGGGTTCGGCATTTGTCGTGCTCACTGAACTTGAACTCAATAGGTAACACGTTTATTTAATTAATGTTGTTATTGCACTTTAATTGAGAGACGTGATAAAATAATGAAATGCTATAGCTTGGAATTTATCCGTTCGTGGAAACGTTTTTTTGATTGAAGGGTGAGGAACATGTTTCAAAAATGAGAAATTAGCTTCAGATAAATCCCATATAGACGTGGTTTTATCTGGCATCACGTACTGGATTGCAGTTCTACCTGGATGGAGCCCTGTACAGAAGAAGCTGCTCTTTTTGTATCTAGAAATAAGAACAAGTTTTTATATGCGGGGATTATTTTCTTTCTAGCTGCACCAGAATAATTTATGGAGGTGGATTTATGGCAGAAAGGGTAGAAAGCTGAGAACCCCTTATGAGCCCCCTGTAGAGCAGGGTGCATTTTTCTAGCAGATTATTTGACTGGGGAGTGGTTTGCCTTGCTGCCGGCGAGGTCCCCCAATTCCATCCTCCCCCTGCAGCCACCCAGCCCTGCTGCATCCGCATCTGGCCCTGATTTAGTGCAGAGGCAAAGCCCTTCGCCTTTTGTCTACTGCTGCTTGGTCTGAATGTGAAGCTGGAAGCCAGGAATTCAAGTTTTATTTCTCTCTTTTATACTCGCTCACTGTGTGACTTCTTTTTTTTTTTCTTTTTTTCCTTTTCTTTTTTTTTTTTTTGAGAAAATGAGTTCTCCCTGTGCGGGTGTATTATAGCTCCCACGGCTGTTGTTTGTGTGTTTCCAGAAACATTAATGAATTTATCTGTCAGATAGTGCCACCAAGTAAATGTCAGCATTACCGTTTTCAGAGAGGGAACTGAGTCACAGAGGGAGATTAAATGCACGCGGAGGTAAGGTAGAATCCATATCCTGAGTCAAGTCTCAGCCATTAATGTCAGAAAATTCACTTGGATAAGTTTCTGTCACTCTTCTTACCTGAGAAATGGAGGCAGGCGAAACTTACTTCAGCTTGTACCCACATCTGAAGAAATGCAGATAACATAGTAACATCACGATAGGATGTGCTACTAAAAGGGTTGTGTGTTTTGTCGGGACTATCAGCGAACCCTTCAGACTTCCTGCTTTCATATTTAAACTCAATATTGGGAATTCAGACAAGAGGCTGAAATTTGCACAGCTCAGAGTGACCTTTAGGAATGAACTCGAGTTAACTGAAGACAACAAATCCACATCTTTTCTTGTTTCATTTTTTTTTTCCTTTTGCTTGTAGAACTACTGAACAGGTTTTAAAACTGGAAGATCCCAACAGTTTAGAAGATGACATGGGAGTGATTGTATTAAACTTGAGTCTAGCAGTCAAGCAAGGAGACTTCAAGAGAAATGTAAGTGGCTTAGAAAATCAAATTTATAGCTAAAATGTGTTGAGGTGAGGGGGGAAAAAAAAAGGACTGGACCTAATCTGATTTACTTCGAAATGCCACCTTTATTTTCATCTTCAGAGAAGTCTGTATTGAAATCGATACAGATGATGGCTTTAGGGAAAAAAAAACCAACAAACAAAAGACAACAAACAACTCCATATTTAACTGAGTAATAGATGCTTAGACATCTGTAGCTAAATACTTTTGTCTTGTAGTTGTGAAGTGCACTGTGTCAGTGCTCTCCACGTATCATGTGCATGTTATTTTCCACTCTTGCAGTTGCTATTCCAGAGCACGCTGTTTTCTGATTTCCATCAAAGAGCTTAGATTTTAACACTGAGAAAGAGCCCAACATTTTGAATGCAATTCTTTTCTCTCAGGCTAGTGATGGGGAAAAAAAAAAAAAGAAAATAAAACCCTAAAACCGTCTGAAAGTAGGGATTTAAAATCAAGATTAAACTGCACCAATGCAGCAGGAAGAGCACACTGGCTGAGAGGAGGAGATTTCTTATAAAAACTGATCTTGCTACTGAGTTTCTTGACTTGAGTTCACTCGAACTTGGTTCCTGATGCTGAAAAATGGTGCAGCTTTGGTGCTAAAAAGACAGAAAAAAAAAAAAAAACTGGGCAGATATTGTGAACAACTCAAAGCTGATGATAGTTTTAAAATTTCATGTTGTGCATATGTTGATTTGTTGTTGTTTTAAACGTCGAAGATTACTACCAGTGTTGGATACAGCGTGCCATATTGGTGAACTCATGTTGCTGCTGTCCACAGAGCAGCTTTGCAATGGCGGGGGTGAAATTTGGTATTTTCTTAGCACTGGTTTTCAAGCTAGCCCACTTTTAAATATGAGACAGAAATATAAATAGAAAAATCTTTCTACAGTCTTCTATATAGTCTAATATGGAAGTTGCTGTTTACAGCACGCTGAATTACAGGTATGAGATTACAGTCTAAATGGGATTACTTACAGAAATTTAAGTGTTTCAAAGGGTTTGAAAGCAAAATGAGGAAAAGTTGACGTGGGATGCCTGCCCTTCAATAATTTTTCAGATTGTTGCCTTTTTTAAAAATATAAAATCCTCTGTGTTAATTTTATGATAATTGTACATTTACTTCTACTTTGGTATGTGACTATTTAAAGACTTAATGACGTCAAAGCGTTGTTGCTGTATTTATATGTCTATATTATAAGACAGTGGCTTCAATCCGAGATGTGAATTCCCCGGTGAACTTGTACAAGACAGTGTTGTTGGCAAGTGTCACTGGGTTAAAGGAAGGGGTGAAGCAGAGACATATAGCGTCTTTAGGGAAGAGTAATTTAGCCAGAAGAACCTTTGGAATTCTTCTGGGATTTTTAGGAAGACGTGGAATAAAGTGGACTTAGCCAGTGAGACAGAAAATACGTTGGTTTAAAGTAGAGGCTTTTGGTACTCTAGGGTGCTTAGTTAACATTCAGAGTGCGGATGATAGAAGAGTTGGTGCACGCTGTAATTTTTTTAAAAGATGATGTTTTAAGCCCTCGTATTTCAAATGCAAATTGCTCAGCCATTTCCACTGGAATCAGAATAGTGAAATGGCTCTGTCCACATTAGCACTTAACAGCAAGATGATTCTTTTTTTTTTTCTTTTTTAAATTAGCTTACTGTAGAACCAGATGGCACCAAAAGTATAAGCCATGTTTCTTACTAATGGCTCTCTGTCCCTCAGATTATTTTTCTGATTTTTTTTATGCCCTCTTATTTTTGGTGCAATGCAGATATTTTGAGTTTTTGATCGTGCCATGTAGGAGGAAGGTAAATTAATGCAGTAGTAGAGCCAAGCCCCTCCTCGTTAATGAGCTTTTCCAGTAAGTTTTATAAGCTGATGTTTGAATTACTTTACTGAACAACTTTCCCCATTTTATTCCTCGTTTGTTTCCCCTCTCTGGGTTCTCTTCGGTACAATGCTGGGGACTCCCAAATAGAGATGGTCAAGTCGGAAGAAGAGATCTTCATCCAAGGTAATCCATACTTTTTCTTTTCAAAAAGGCCTATTTCCCAAATCTTTGTGCTCTCCTCTGTAACAAACTGAAAAGCATCATAACTTTGGAAGTCTTGGTGCAACCTAAGTGTGGTAGTTGCCATTCCCTTTGCTTTTTTGATTTTTTTAGCGTGATGAGAAATTGCTTCGGTTTTCTTACAGTATGTTCTATGGTAGCATCTATCAGCAAATGAGAGGAAGGCCTCATTTGGCAAAGTACTGTAGAAAGAGTCTGAACTAACTGAAAATGGGAGTAAATTCATCCTGGAGCCTGGGGAGCCTGATCTGGAGGTTGGCAGCCCTTCTAGATGGTTGGAGCTAGATGATCCTTAATGTCCTCTCCGACCTAAACCATTCTGTGCTTCAAAAACAACAGCAACAAAAAGCTGTGGAGGATTTGAATTGTTTAGGAGTACTTGAATGTGGCCAGTAGTAAGCACTGGCATTGAAAACAAGTCTGCTAGTTCCCAGTTGAATTGGTTGGGGTGCGTCTTGCCACTGGAGGAATTTGAGAGACAGTATTTATGTCTTTTGGTTACTTCTGTGGGTTTGCAAATTCCTTTTGCTCTGGGGATAGAAAAAGAGCAGGCAGTTTTCATTACCAGCAATGTAATAGGGTTTTCAAGATTTGTGTTGTTACATATGTATGGAACATGCTTTCCTTGGTCTTTTCTAGTAGCCCTGAAGGTTGCCACTACATCTGCTTTCCTGCAATATCCCATTTTTGCATGAGATTTTAACTGATTCAGAAAACCGACTTGTGGCTTTTCATTTGTTCTGTAAAGCTTTAATTTGCTATTAAGTAAATAATAACGATACAGAAACTGCCCAGTAGTCATCTTGAGAGTCATGAAGACTGACCTTCTGAAAATCAAAATCTGGCTCCTATGAGAGCACGTATGCATCTTGATGTTTTCCCTGTATAACTATCCATTTGTGCCTACATCAATTGAATAACGAACCTCCTCTTGTTTTATTCATCATAACTGTGCTGTGGTATGTGAAAGAGCTTATTCTCTCAGGTATTGTCCCAGCAAAAATATTTCTGTAAAGAAGTGGTGCAGAGTAGAGCTCTTGGAGCTGATTGTGGCTCAGCAAGTCCTGGTTCTGGGGAGATAACACAGACCCGTAGTGCTGTGCTTGCAGAGGCTGCCAGACATCCCTGAATTCAGTTATTCCATTGCTTTCTGTTGTATCGAAGAGTTCAGTGCTTCAGTTTTTAAGTAAGGCTCTTGAAATTACTTTGCCCTCATTCACTTGGTGTAGCTCGATCCCCCTCACGCAAGCACACGCAGTTGTCTCTTGGCGCTGGTTGGCTTTGGGTCCCAGGAAAGGGAGCCAGGTTTTAAACTCTGCTCCTTTTTGAGCAGAATAGCCAAACTTCTGTCTCGGTTGCTGTCATGTATTTTTCTCTACTGTACGCTGTATCTCGTTGCATTTTGAACATTTTTTTTATATACACACTTTTTTAGACCTTCAGCTATAAGCCATATTGTCAGGTCTGACACTTCTCAAGACTCTGGCTTGTGCCGTGGCATCTTTTTATATAAAATTGAGATGCTTAAAGCATGGGACCAAGTTACGAGAGATGCAAGTGTTGTTTAAAAGAGGAGGGGGGAAAGCTGCAAACTCGTGCTCTATTCATTTACAGTCACTAGAGGGTAGGAGAGCTTCAGTTCTTCCAAGCGAAGACATAGTTCATGCTCCAGTGTGATCTCTAAAGAAAAGCTCTGTGACCATCCAAAGGCACTAAAAATATTTCCCAGCATGCAGTGGCAAAATCTGACAAAGCAGTATTTCCTAGTTTATTGATTCTGCTACTGCACTAAAACACTAGTACTGTACATCAATAACCATCTTTAGTTAGGAAACTCTGGGCTGTGGAAGCACTACTAGCAGTTTGTGGCAGAACATAAAGGCAAGAAAGAAAAATGGTGTGCGTGGGGAATATAGGTGTCTAGGGAAGGCACAAGAGGTTATGGAAGAATGGCCAGAGAGTATGATGGGGTAGAAAACAATGTTGCTGGACGAGATAAAGATATAGCAATAAGGGGGGCAGGGGAAATGGGAAGAGCTCTGTAATGCATGCACAAACTCATCTCCTTTCTGGCTCCTCAGCTGACTCTGGTTGGTTGTCACAGGAATAAAGGCCATATACTTTCCATTTGAGCAGCTGAACTGAGACAGATCTGAATTTCATCTCTTCAGGTTTAAGCAAATAAAAGTTTTCTATTAGGAATGGTTTTCTTGACTTCATTAAAAGTGAACTATAGCTGACCTGTTTTGTAATACTTAGCTTTGCTTTTCCTAAAAAAAAATGCAGGGAAAATGACTTACTGTGAGGATGGGCAAAAATGAATATAACTCATTTTTTTCCCCTATATGAGAAAAGTTGAGCTATACTCTCATTTGGCCATTTTGTGTTTTCTCAGTGCACTTGGCAGGTTTGGAACATGAGTATTTTAAATGAATTGTTACATTAGCTGTGGATTTCTTGCTGGCTTCAACCCAAATATGTAGTACCTCCGTTGGTAGTATTAATGCCCAGTGTGACCCTGTGTCAGACAGGTGAAGGGACTCACCTGGGCTGTTGTGGATACTGCGTGCTTTTCATGTGTGTTCTCCACGCTCCCCTGCTTTTTAAGGGGAAAAAAGCTGCATTTCAGACAACAATAGAAACAGCAGCAGGACGAGTTAATCCAGTCTAGCTACAGTAGTTTCAGTCGTTACAAATATTATGCAGGAAGGATTTCAACGACTGAATATTGTCTTTTAAATCATTTTGGTGCAAGAGCTGTTAAACTGGATGATTTAGCTATCTGTTGATTACACAGCATATATCCTTCACTGCTGCTAGAGGGAATCACTGCATATTTGGGCAGCACCCCAAGACATGAGCAGCACATCCCTCATTTTTCATAAGAGCTGAGAACTGCATTGTCCTCTGCAGGAGCTGTCTCCAAGAGTGCATCTTTCTTCTTTCTCATGGAGTGTGGCGTTGCAAAGGGAAGGGGACGCCGTTAAATAGCATTAACATATGAGCTCATATCTGAGCATTGGCAAGCTCTCCCCTCTTTTATGATTTTATTTCTATTTTTCTGGAGCTATCCGGCGTGCAGAAGAAGTTGGTAACCATCTCTGCCAGAGTCTGATGTGGTGATGCTCAGTAGCCTTGTTTGTCCCGGGTGGTTTGAGTCTCGCTCCGAGAGCCCTGTGTGCTATTTCCAGCATTTGTACAGCTGAGTGACCTTTAAGTGTTGAACATCTCTGAAGCAAATAAGCAGGTTTGCTTGGGGTGGATTGACCTGCAGCAGTTCAGTCCTGAAACAAAAGCGACGCAATTGCCACCTTGATAGCCGAAGCTGATTAAATAAATTGGTTGAAAGGCTGACCGGACCCAAGCGCTCCTCAGCGTCTCATCGCAGGGGAAAATCCCTCGCTCTGCTTTTTCTGCGTGGGCTGTTAGGTTTCATTTTGGCCTGCCTCATTCTATTTGCCTTTCTCCCACAATACCCCGTGGGCAGCGGCGCGCTCGGAGCGTTCTGCGGAGCGCGGGGACTCGGCTGCCATGGGGTCACGCATCGTGGCGGCAATCTCGTGTCGCTTCACTTGTCTTTCTCGCTGCCCTCTCCTCTATCCCAGGGGGAGACTGCCTCTGCAAAATGGTTTCCCTGCCTAATGAGGAGAGGTCCAAAGAGTCTTCTATTTGCGTGTTGTTGTTTTCTCAAATGGCAAATTACGTGGCCCAGTTTCTACGTTGACCTCTTCACAGGGATTGCAGCAGGCTTTCTGTTGTCCTGTCTCATCCTTTTAAATGAAAGATGTGAGAGATGGGCTCACTTCACACTTGGCCACCTCGCCGTGTCATTTAAATGTACAATTTTTCTGCATCTCTTTATTGCTTCAAAAACAAGTTTGAACTTGGGGCATGTATGTGTGTGTCAGGAAAAGAGACAGATTTGAAAGCGCTCCTGATGCACCAGAGGGGATTCACTGGGTGCCTACGGAGGGACATTATATCCAATGGTTTTCACAGGGAGAATCAAGCTCCTAAAGGGTTTTGTGAAGCTGTGGGTCAGTGAGTCCTTTCTTTCTCCTCCAGAACTCACTCTCGCTCATCTCTAGTGTTAGCCTCTGTGAAGGCAGTGTGGCTCACCTGCTTGTTCTCATCCAGCTTTCTTCTTGAAACCAGGACTAGAAAGTAGCAAAAAACTGGAACTTGACGCGAGAAGCTTCTCTACTCATTTTTGAAATCAGCAACTAAATTTTGGAAATGGTACTGTCAGCACTGATGGTTTTTCCTGTTCAGAGATGTGGTCTTTTCCAGGAAGAAAGTGTATGGAAAAGAACCACCTTTGTTCTTTATGTGACAGGGTCCTGCTCCATGACAAGGCTTCAGAGAATATTACTGCTTACCTGATGTTTTGCAGTCCCTAAATCTGCAATAAACATGAGTGCTTAGACTTTAAATCCTCTGCGTGTTTTGGGGCTTGTTTGTTTTTACAGTACAGCTTTCTTGGATGTTCTTGTGCTCCTTTTCTTTGTCATGCTTGTGTGGGAAACATTTTGTTTCACTTCTTACAGCATCAAGCTGCTCATAAAGATGACTTTTATGGTGTCGCTGGTTATTTGCAAGCCAACACCCACATTAGATGCATGTATGAATATTTTTCACTGCGTGGAGAGCTCAGATGAAGTCAGAGCTCTTGGGGCGACCCCACAAATTCTGATCTCTGGGCCAGAAGCTTAATTTCTGAATGACGGGTGCTGGACTGGGAGGAGGGGGAATGGAAGTGAACTTGTCCAATATCTTGTGCTTGGGACACCTGCCAACTGCCATCATAAAGCATGTGTTTCCTAATTTTCAGCCCTCTAGTCGAATCCTAGCTGCAGCCAACTTTTCTGTACCTCGGCAAAGCACCTTGATTTTGGTTTGGGATGTAGCCAGAGTGTGAACTGGCTGACTGCAGCATTTGGAGGGAAAATGCAGCAGGAGGCCTGAAGCCTGGCATGTGGTTGGGGAGCACAGCTGGAAAGAGCAGGGTTCAGGGACAGGAGGAACTGGAGCACCCATGTGCAGAGCTGTCTGCAGCTTGGGAGGCAGCAGGGAAGGAAAGAGCTGAATAGCTAAAAATGGTTTCTAATTATCACTGAGCAAGCCACCTTTGCTGGGTGGCGTACAGGGGCTTTGATTTTCCTGGTGTGAAGGCAGATTAGTGTAGTGACGGTTAGGGGAATGGGAAGTGGGTTTTGTAGTGCTTGTTTTGCTATTAACTTTGGTGGACTAATGCAGGCTAATGACTGCAGTGCTCTGTGCTCTGTTCTGTAATAGTTTTGCAAACTTGGAGTGAGGCTGTGAAGTTTAATCAATTAACTCTGTGTACATCTGTTTGAAATAAGTACACGTGGAGTATCAGAGAGGAGCTGGGACTTTTGAAATAAATAATACAGTATGGATTTCTTTCCACCTGGGAGGCGTTTTCTGTAGTGCAGCCTTCCCCAGGCAACATTAAAATTGACTCATTGATGGTTCAGGTCCTTGGGTGTACCACATTTGGCTTTCCCTGAACATGCTTCCTTCCAGAAACGGAGAGGAAACTGAGACATTGCCTGTTTGGCCAGGGTTTCGATCAGGTCAGGGTGGTCAGAGGAATAGCCTGCCAACTGTGTGGGAATGCTGAGGAGGGAGCCTGCAGAGAAAGCACAGTTCAGGTCTTCAGTGCTCACACAGAAAATATGAGGCACGGGAGACTTCTCAGACCTGCTAAGCCATGGTTAAGGGCAGGAAACCCAAAGCACTGCTGATGTGATTGGGCCCCGAGGGAAGCAGCCTTCCTGGGACATCATGCTGCTCCATTTAGAGGGAGGATTACAGGGACAGAATTGCTGTACTGTGGAAGCGGACAACATTGCTGAGATGGTGCAGATCAGCACTATATCCTGAACCAGCTGAAAACATTTTTGTTCCTCTAAAAGTGTGGTGCTTTAAAGTGATGTTTGATCTTGTCCAGAAAATAGTCAGGTCCTGTTTGCACAGCTTGTGGCCAACATACTCCACTCCTGAGCTGGACTCAGCACCCCAGCGCAGAATGCTTTGCAGCTGCCCGGCCATACAGTAGGGCTGCACAAGGCTGTTTGCTCAGGGTCAGCTGTTTTGGGAGGTCAGAGTTGAAGCATTGCAATGTGCTCTGATAATACTGAGCTGCAGGTGCTGATGTTTCCCGGGAATGGTTTGAGTACCTCCCAGCTCTCCTTTGATCTATCAAGTTAGTGGCTGAGAAGGCAGGGTTATATTTTAGACCGAATTTGGGTAGGAGGACCCCCTCCTTCCTCAGCACTGAGTGACTCCCTAAAATACCTGACTAGCTAAAAAATGAAAAGAATCCAAATTTGATTTGCAAACTCAGTGATAACAACTCTTTCCATGTTCGGCCTGGAAGCTTTGAAGAGAACGGGATGCTTTGTTTTTAAAAGAAATTGTAACGTGAATTATAAACTTTGTCTGTTTTTTTTTTTTTGTGGACTAACATCAAATACCTCTTCCTCCTCTGAGGAAGGGTGAGGGGAGGGAAAATCCTTGGTCCGCAAGCAGCAAGTACATCACATCAAACATGACTATGTTATATACTAAAATGTTCAAAGTACAACTGAGATAGATAAAGGCTTTGATGGGAAGTGGATATTTCCCAGGGACATTACAAGCAATAATCCAGATGTTATGGTGTAATGCAACGAGTGTCCATGGATAGATCGGGAGCTCAAGCCAAGCAGCGCCTGCTGTAGGCCTTAGCCCTCCACTCCCATGCTGTTACGCCATATGGAAGCAATCTCCAGGCCCCTTTAATAGCCAGCTTTGGATTCCATTTTCACAGGGCTCATAGAGCTAAGTGGAGCTGTTTTATGGACAAGTTAGATAGAAGCTTTTCCAAGATAAACATCCAATTCGAAATTAGGACATACCAAGCTGCAAAATTATTTTAGGGCATATTTCATGGAAGCACTGCCATTTTTCTAAGGCGATTGCCAGACTGCAGAATGCCCTTTGATCCCTTGTGGACATTACTCCCTTTTTTATAAAAAGGATTTTGAAATAGTTGCAGTGTTTAGGGAGGAATATATCTGCTGGGTCTTTGAAGTATGTTCATGGGAACAGTCATGCTTTAGTTTTTTGGCCTAAAAGACAAACTTTAAAAAAAAAAGAAGAAGAAAAAAAAAAGAAAAAAAAACCTACATTGCAGCTGGATTTATGAATCAAAATCTCATTTTCTTTTCAAAGGTAGGATTTTTTTCTCCAGTGTGCCAGAAAAGCCAAACAGGGTGTTTAAATAGAAGTATATTAATATGCTTGTGGGATCCAAAGAGTTGGGTGTTTTAAAATAAGAAGCGAGTAAAAATTTGTGAGTTCACCACCCGTGATTTAAGAATTTTGTAGCTGGGTAATTGATCCATAAAAAATAATCTTCTGACATCAGGTGCTTTTTCAATCGTTTTATTTAGCAACAACATTTCTTACTTGCTTTTAAAGCCAACATGTCCTGCTTTAAAGTGACTTGTGAAATCTCCTCTGTCTTGCTCCCACCTGTATATGATATGATTGAAGCTCCGAAGTGTGGCGAGTTAAAAGTTCCTTCCCAAGAATAAAATATGGTAGGGCTTTTACTGCCTGAAGAAGAGGATAGCCTTGAGTTTTAATGTTTCCAGCTCTCACTCTTCCTCCCTCCAAATAAAGGCCTATTTAATCATCCTCTGTCCAATAAAATACTGCCAGTTAGCAAACTGTTAGTGCAGCCGTGCTTTGTAGGAGGAAATCGTGAAGGTAACGAATGTGCCTACTAGGTAACCATAACTCCTGATTAAGAGCCCAGTCGTGTCAGTGCTTTTCAGCAGGCGTCGGTGCTTTTGGTTCCTGAGCTGGGTTTCTGGAAGCTGCAGCTCCCAAGGTCTGCAGGCAGAGAGCTAACACGGAGGGCAGACAGTGAGTGGTGGAAGATGTGGCTTCAGTTCTTCACCTGGCTATAGGCTGTGTATGGCTGTGGGCTGCCTCACAGGAAGGGACAGACCGACAGACCCCCGGATTTATGAGTGTAGCTGGAGACATTTAAGTTTGCTTTCATTTCTTCCCTCTTCTGTCCCTTCTTCACATCGCTCTCCTGTGTCTTTCCCTGACACGAGGTGACAGTTTGCTCTATGCGCTCCAGCTCTGCTGTTTTTGAAGCTCAGCCACGTTAGCTGGTGTTGACCTCTCTGGTAGTTTAACTAAATGTGCTGATGCTGTTTTGATGCAGAGTATGGTTCCTCCACGGAGTCAGCTGTAGCATGGAGTAGGCAGAAAACCCTTAGCTTTTTTGTGCCCTCAGTTCCTTGCTTGCTATGAGGAAGTGCTGGTACCTCTCTCACTTCTGATGGTTTCATATCACTGTCAACGTGTGCATAAAAACCTGGCTTCGAGTGTATGACTGTTTTGTGTCTCCAACTTGCTTTTCAGTCAAGTTTCATGCGGAGCGTGCGGCTCTCTGACTCTCTGCGCAAGAACCAGCTGTGGAATGGGCAGGTCACCATCACGCTCCTGGAAGGGAGGAACATCCCCTTAGGGGGCTTGGCAGAGGTTTTTATTCTCCTGAAACTGGGAGATCAAAGATACAAGAGTAAGGTAAGTACTCAGAATTTCCTCCAGTTTGGAACTGTTCTTGAATCTTTTTTTTTTTAATATAAGTGAGATCAAAAGCAGGAGACCGGGTCGAAGATGCTGATGTTTACTATATGCAGCAATACAGAAATAAGGAAATTGGGAGCATTGTATCTGTTTCTGTGCGTTTAACATGCTCATCATACTGATGGATGCTCAGCATTAATGTGAGATGAAACAAGGCTACATGCAGCACACATGTTCTTTCTCCTCTGCCAATACAGAAGTCAGGTTTGCAGTGTTAGGTATGCTGGGAAAGCGGACCTGAAATGGTTTCTGCTAAAGGGGAACGTTTTGGGTTTTTTTTTGAAGCGCTTTTCTTTAGAAATGTTATTTTTAACAGAAAGGGGGAAAAAAAAGAAAGGAAAAAGCCCACCACCAAACCACAGAACACCTGGAGCATTCCAGAGTTTTGCTTTACAGTTTTGCTCCTTTAGGTTGTATTTACTGGTATACGGTACCATTTCGTAGGAAACTAATTAATGAGTAGGGTTCCCAAAGATACGTGTTTCATCTCCAAAGTCTAATAAGGAAATAAACAGTAATTAAAATACTAGTCTGTTGAGAAAGCAAAAGCTCCATATGTCATGAACTGGAAATGTGGAGGGAGGAGGAAACAAACAAAATCCCTCCTGTACAAATTGTGCAGCGCAAGTTCACAGAACACTGCGTTCAGATGTAGACTGAAACTTGCACTCTTGTCCCCTACAAAAGACCTCAACCAAGGCCATGATATAATGTTTTTATTTTGAAAAGCAGCTTTGGAAAGTTACAAATGGTTTAGTTATTTTAGAATAAATACACAGTATTCTAGTTAAGATCTCTTTTTATGTTTCTCTTTATGGTCCATAGCTTGTGTTATGAATCTGAATGACTCTCCATTGTTTGCAGTCACAGAAAATTGAAAAGTTTAAAAGAGGGAGTTCAGGCCAATGTTGCCTGCACTGAATTAATTGCTTAGTACTTCTGTCTGGAGTCCAGCAAGAGTTGGGGATCGCAGCTTTAACACTGCAGTAGGAATTCAAATCGTCTGTACTTCATGTTCTTTCCTGGAGTTTATTTAACTTATGAAGTACAATCTCATGGTCCAGAAAAGCAGCCAGGGTGGAGGAAATCTCAGTCATGGTCCAGCTAATCCTATCTCCTGTTCTCTCAGTGGCCATGCTGATGGTGGTTAGTGTAGTGTGATATGAATTGCAAGTGATTTAAGTCTCACTCCGGTGAATACTTGCATTCTCAGAGTAACCCGAAAGTGTGAGAGAGAGCACTGAACTCAGAAGGACAATTTATAGATATCAAATGAGCGGCATGTTAATATTACCAAAGCTGCTTCTTCATTGCTAATATCTTAACGTTAAAGAATGAAGAATACTAGCTTGAATTTCTGAATTAATTCAAACCTGCTTTAAGGTGATCACCTTCATAAGGCAAATTCCTGATTTCTTCTGGCATGAGTGATGTTGAATGATGACTGTAGTTCAGTGAGAGTGGAACTGGAGGATCCACCTTGCGTTTTTCCAGCCATTCACTGACACTGCATTTGAATAGCTAGCATTGTTGTGAGGAAGAACGATGAGGCTCTGTTTGATGGACTGTGAAGCTTTACTTTGAATGACCTTCTTAGCATTTGTCTGGCTTTGTTGTAGAAGAAATGATATGTGCTTTATTGTGGAAATACGTGCCGTTTAAGAAAAGTAAATATTATAACTGCATGTTTTCTAGACACTGTGTAAGAGTGCAAATCCTCAGTGGAGGGAACAGTTTGATTTTCACTACTTCTCTGACAGGAAGGATATGTTGGACATTGAGGTCTGGAGAAAGGATAACAAAAAGCACGAGGAGCTTTTGGGAACGTAAGTTCTTTTTTGGAGGGGGGTTAAATGCAAAAACTAATGTAATTTATATTACATTCATTTATATGTAGGTTGGTACCCCAACTTAGTGCACAATCTTGCTATTTAGAGCATCGTTTGCAGGGGTGACCTCTCAGGTAATGTCTCTCTCCTTACTGATACCAGATTTTGTCCTGCTGCAGTATTACGTTATAAGTTCAAATTCCCAATCTCACGTTTCATTAGCAGCAGACATTTTGCGGGCTAGTTAGTTGAACCTTTCATTTTAATTTCTTAGTAGAAATGGAATATGGTTCCTACTGTTAAGTCCTAACTTTCTTTTTGTCTGTCTAATTCCATCCATTTCTGTACAGTCCTAGCACAGTCTTAGTTCCCTAGAGATAACGTTAACTTTCTTCCTATTGCCCTCATCTCTTCTTTTGTCTCTCCAGACTGCATCTGTACAGCTGGATCAGTGCTCCAGCCTCTAAACTCTCAGGGGCGCCATCTGCAGTTGTTTGCATTCTTACTTACCTGTCGATTATTTCACAACTTGCTGACTAAATAGCAGTAACTAATAAGAACATCCTCTTGCTTTAAGTATTAAAATAGTTTGAAACTATTCACTGAAAAGAACAATCCCCTTTGGCTCTACAAATGTTTGTGGTTTTGGAAAGCAGGAAATGCTTTCTGGCTGAATGCTGTTGTTCATCACATGGAGAAGTGGATGAGATGAATTTGTTCCTTCAGTTCTCACAGTTACTTTTATTACTTCTGATATTTTCTGTTTAGAGTTAAGAAATGTAGCAGTGTTTGTGGCCTGCCTCTGTTCAGTCTCCTTGATGCAGGAGGAATTTCTCCTTGTATTTTTCCCCTTCTTTTTTTCCTTTTCAGGCAGGTGTTCAGCGTGGCAAAAAGTGATCAGCTTATTCTATAAACAGTGGCGTTATTAAAGATTTCAGCAATGGGAAACCTTGTGTCTGCCAGATTTACCTTAAAGTTATTTTTGCTGTCAGTGGAAAGAAAATATTGCTGTTGCCTTAAGCGCAGCGATTTCACTGTAGCACCAAAACAGGAAAAAATATGTGAGATTTAGCAATTGCATGTGTAGGTGAATACCAAATGCATAATGACCAGCCTTGTTTGCACAGTGCAGAAACTTTTGAAACCCCATAAATATTTTTTTAATCTGTGGTTCAAGTGCAGTCTAATCTGGAAAAGGTTTTCATAGGGAAGAAAGCATTATGAGTGCCGTGTTTATTGTCGCCATGACTTCCAAGTTGAGTTTTGAATTCTCTGGATTTCACAACTTTGCTCTAAGAAAGATTCTTAAGTGAAATGTCCGTGGGTTGTACGCAGTCATTACCTACAGCATTACGTCCCAACTGCTTTCACCTATTTTCATAATTTTAAGGAAAAAGCAAAATCTGCTGGATCTTAATCATTCTGTGGTTAACTTGTGGAATTCATTATGTTCTCTCAGGGCTGTGTAGGTTGGACTGTTGGTTTGATGTTAAAATAATGAGTTGTCACATGCTGCTGAACTTCTGTGGAATAAAGACTTCTGTTCATTCCATTAGGCCCACAATTTCATGTAGTATGAATGCTTTAAGCCCCTGGAACGTCTCTCCCAGGCATAATTTGGTTTTAAGGTAAAATATTCTTGAAACAGAGCCTGAAGTGTCCGTGAAGCTTATGGAACGTGTAGAATAAGAAATGCATTGGACCTTCAGTACTAAACGCTAACACCTGGGGCATTTATCTGCTTCTGAATTAGCGAAGTTGTGATTTCATGTCACCCTTCTCCTATTGTGCAATGAACCCTCACTGTCAGGGTGCACTGCAACCTAAATTATTACATTCAGCCAACCTACATTGTCCTTATATTTCCATTGGGATCCAATTTCTCACGTAATATACTGCAGCACTGAGGGGTTCAGCTGCCAGAGTCTGACACTGGGGGGTGGCTGTTCTTTGGTGCTGGATGAAATAATCCCACTATTTAGTCTGCACGGAGCTGCTGCTAACGTTTACGGAGTGCTTTTTGTGTCCTTTGGGATAGGAGGCACGCTATAAACAGGAGATGATGTTAATGTATATTAATAAACAAAGGTGTTAACGTGTGCAGAATTTGCCCAGGCTATGTTAAACTGTTTATGCCAAGTTGGTAGTGAGCGTTTCTGCATTAAGAAATATGTTTTGAAAAAGCGATATTGCAGAGAAATCGGTTCTTTTCACCACAAGTTTGCATCAAGGAAAAGGATTTACAAAAATCACAAGACTTAAGGCCGTGAGCAGCGTGGTGGGAAAGCATCTGATATGAGGAACGCCTCAGGGAAGCAGTGCCTTTGCAGGCAGGAACAACTTGTTCTAAAGGCCGTACGGTTGGGATTTAGTGCTAAAATCTATGATGACTGGAACCAAACCTTGTAATTAAATTTCACTGAATTTATGTCTAGTGTACGTCAGAATAGGACCGTGTCAACCATCTCTCTGGCACCTGTGGCATCTGGAATCCCTTCCCAAATATTAAACTTAGGCACATCTTACTGTATACCAGTGATGATTCTGACCTCTTTTGTGAAGGATTTCCAAGGATTCTGGAGGAAAAAAGGCAATAATTTGTCTTTGCATTATCACATATACTTAGGTGTGTGTAAGGATACTTATTGTTATTTGATGGACTGCTGGGAAGTGCCTAAGCCCAGCTCTTCCTAGTGAAATCTTAACATTTTATTCCTTGGTAAATTAAAACAAATTTAGTATGTACTGTTCTCAAGTAAAGTTTATCTGCAAAATTAATTGGAAAAGGGTGAAAAAAAGATATGGCGGATAAATAAGGGCCGTAAGTCATAATGTCAAAAGAGCAATCTTAAATAAAAACTGAAGCTGTGGCATATTTCTCTACAGGACTAGAGGTCGGTATAGAGGCTTAAGCTTCTATATTGATCAAGAGAAGGAAGAAAACGGTTTAATTGAGGTAACAGACCTCTATCCTCTATAGAACATGCATATGGCCATGTGTGAAATATTATGCCTGAATTTAATTCCTTGATTTATGGAAGGATGACAACAAACAGAGCCATTCTGTTCTGAAATAAGGTTTCTACATTGTGAATTTGACTCAGGAGATCATTTGCATCGCCTCAGGTCTAAATAATCTGTGGGGTTTGCTCTTTGCATTTAGATCTGGCTAATTTTCAGCAAAGTCCGTGGAATGCCTCCATTAGTTTTATGCTGTGGTCATCCTCATAGTCTCTTATTGCTTTCCTGTGAAATAATTATCTATATACGGTCGTTCAGATATGAAGCTGAGAGATGGAAAATGGAGGATTTCTCTTTCAGGAGGGTGGGAGATAATAGTTAGACTCAGTTTAGAAGTGTAGAAGTGCTTGTGTGAAAATTTCTGAGTGTATACATAGTAAATTGAACATCTAATTGCTTCACTGAGATGCATCCGTTATAGTCTGATCAGTTGCCTTCTATAACCTAAATGAAACATTGTCTTCTTTTCTTAAGCCTTTTGCCATTTGCTAAGCGTAAATGTGGATTTTCTTTTCAATTCCTCAAAAGAAACTGCAGCAGCATGCCATCACCTTGAGTGAACACAGATGTTTTTAGGAAGTTAGCTTGCACGGAAATCAGACGTGATTTGAGGAAGAAATGCTTATACTCCATCTCCTGCTGCTTTCCCCTCCACATGTGCATCCCTCCTACCCCCACACCCTTATACTCAATCTTTTCTTTGACCTTTGGCTAATGAAATTCTTTGAATAAGTGAAAGAATTCCAATTTGCCAAAACAAACTGGAATCATATTTAACTTTGTCTTTGAGATACAAGAAGTTTCTAAGGTTATCTTCTGGTGGGAGCTGCACCGTTCTCTGAAAGTTTTGTCTTTTCTCTCTCTTTTCACATGGACGGTTCTTAACCTAAAAAGCAAATGCAGCTTTTCCCAGTTCTGCATTGTGTTTGAGTGGGTGTATGAAATGCTGATGTGGGAAATGTGGCCTCTGTGGCCAGCTGGACCACAGGCCAGCTGGGTGACCCTGAGTTTCTCTTCTCTCCTAAATTCAATCTCTTCATCTGTAAAAAATGAAAATAATTAAAAAAAAAAAAAACCAACAAGATAATTGTACAGTCCCCCTTTGCAGTGAATACGTACGATATCAGTAACTGCTGTTAGTGCAGCCAAGGTGATGTTGAACTGAGGAGTCAAAGTGATGAGGTCTTCTGAAACGCTTGCCTTTTTCTTTGATTTTTGGTTTGTTTTCTGTGCATTTTCTCTTGTTGTATCTTTGAGAAGAGTCTAGGTATAGCAGTGAGCTTGAAGTGTGACCTCTCGCACTTGGAAATTGTGGAGAGACAGCCTACTTGCTGAACTGTGTTGGAACTCTTCCTGGCTTATTTTCCTTCTCTTTCAGAGCTACTTGAAAGCGGTTAATAAGAGTAAACTTGCAACCTGTTGTGTGCTCAATGTGGTGAATGGCAAAGAGCACACTGAGAGCAAAGTCATCCCCATTGACTCTGGTCAGAAGCTTACACACAGGGCCATGTTGGAACACACAGAGCTACTGGATGACTTACAAACTCATCAGAGCAATGAGTTTCACTTCGTAACATAGCTTGTTGGGTTTTCAGGCTGAATTTTTTTTTTTTTTTTTTTTCCCACCTCCCTTAGCATTCACAGAAAATAGGCTGTTAAGAAGCGGAAAGCACGCAATTTATAGCAGATGGGTATAAACTGCTCCAGCTCTACTACTGGAATGGGATCAATCAGGAACACTACATGCACCATTTACCCAGAAGAAACCCACCTGGGGGAACCCTGTGGAATTTTAGCCTATTAAGACAACACCTTAACAAGTTTAGTTTAAATAAAAACTTGTCGGCAGGCATTAAGCGGAGCGAAATCTCTCTCCCTCCATCATCCACTTGCCGTCCCTTGGAGGAATGTGACTCCCCTTGCACTGTGGCAACAAAGCCTCTCCTTCCTGCTTTTTTTTTTTTCTTCCATCATCTGCAACTTTTGTTTAGCTTGTTCTTGAAAGCCAACCCAGAGAGGTTCAGAAAAGTTCCACTCTATTTACTGGACTTCTAAATAGAAGGCATTTAGCCGAGCAAGGTGATTAGACTTCACATGCAACTGGATGTCTAGTGATCTCCCCTTTAGCCCATCCTTATCTTTTATTATTGTCTCTTCATAAACGTTTCTCTTTTTTATTTTATTATTTTACATCAGATTAATGATGCATACAATGTGCTGAGGGTGGGGGGAGCTTTCAAGGCAGCCCTTTCCCCTGGGAAATATAACAGTACACTGAAAACGTAACTCTAGTAAGGCTTGTAAAAGAGATTGGGGCATACAGTATAATGTAGCATAAAATCGAGTATGTGACTTTAAAGAAACGAATCTATTTTAGGCTAATGTTTTAAATTTTGTGTTTGCACCTTTCCTTTTCCCCAAGGTGAAATAAAATTCTTTCAAATCCATCACGAAGCACCAGGGGATTTGGGAGGGGAAGTGAGGCAGGCCGGAGTTAAGTTTTCTACTGTACTACCCAAACCTTTTACCTTTGCTTTACCAGTAGGCGAACCAGAAAGCAAAACCAACATGAGGTACAATGGAAACTGGCTGCTTTGTTTTCCATGTTTAGTTCCATATGGGCATACACATGTGCATACCTCCACGAAGCTTTTGTTGCCTGTTTGCTACTGAAATCAATATTAAATATTGCTTTATTTTATTTACTTCCTCTTATTCATTAACCCTTGGCATTGTTGTTCTAGATGTAAAGTTGACATTTCTGCCCTGCCAATGAAGCAGACAAATTACTTAGAGCTGCCTCTGGAAAAACATCCGGGGTCCCTGATAATGCTGATTGCTGTCACCCCTTGTACGGGAGTGTCCATCTCTGATCTGTGTGTCTGCCCTCTGGGAGACCCCAGTGAAAGAAAACAGATTGCACAGCGCTATGTGAGTTTGCATTTCTTTTTTCTTTTCTTTTTTTTTTAACCCCTTTTCTGCTTCATTTTTCAAACCATCCAAAACTGTGACCAAAACAAAGACAAAAAGAGAAGGGAAAAAAGAAATAAGATTTGTCCAGTCATAATAACATGTCTCTTACCACAGAAAACCATTACTTGGAATAGTTATTGTCTTTAGAATGACAAGTAGATTGGCAGGGCGGATAGACTAGAGCAATTTGGATGCTTGTATTTGTTGAGTTGTAAGCTAATGCTTTCCTTTGAAAACTTGAATTATGTTAAGACCTTATCATGAGGAATAAGAGACTCTGAATATTATGGAAAGAGAAAATAGTACTTAGTTTTCTTTTCTCCTTTGGGACGATATGGAATATGTTTTGAATTTTCATGTTTGGGAGGACTGATTCATTTGATGCCTTCCATGCTTCAATTCTTTAAAGCTGAACATGAAGGAATAAGCCTGTCTCTCTGTAAAATGGGGTGTGATTCTGAAGCACGATGAATTCAAATAACTTGATAACGCTTTGAAGAACGCCTGATTTAATGTGCTATCTTCCTAAACCCATGCTGTTTCTCCAGATCTGCCTCTGTCCCATATTTTGTTTTGATGGGCAGATGATACTTCCAGAAGCGAGCGGAGCACCTTCCAGTCTCCGTCATGAAATTAATGTGTAACTTAAGTGAACTAGGAATTCTCTTAAGAGCTGCTAGTTTGAGATGTCATGAAATTTAGGGTTGCTATGCATTGAGAAGGGGATAGTGGAAGGATGTACATTGATATTGGCTGCTAAACTGAAATGCTGTAGAAACAGTGAATGAATATTACTCAAGCCATTTGGTAGCTCCTCAGTTTGTTTCTTACTGAATTACAACTTAATGTATCCTAAACTGAATGTTTTTCCTCTTTGCAGAGTATAAAGAATTCCTTTAGAGATATGAAGGACGTTGGTTTCTTACAGGTCAAAGTTTTAAAGGCAGTTGACCTCCTGGCAGCAGATTTTGCAGGTATTCCATTTCTGTTTTCCAGCAGTTGATGCAATAGTATATTCCGAGTGTTATTTACACTTTATGCAGTACTGACTGTTGAACAAAGGAAAGCAAATCTCATTGCTGCTTTGCAGTGTGAAACCTGCCCCAAGAAACTGAGATGCAAAATATCTTTGACTCGCACTCCCAAAATATGTGGGACTAACACTTTTTAAAAATACAACTTCATATTGTTTCTCTAGGGAAGGGCTAGAGAATTGATATTTCTCTGTAGTGACTGCCAGGATATTATTGTTTTTATTATCATCTTCTCCGGGATTCTGGAGACCTTTTAATTCCCCTCTGTATCTTGCAGCATCTCGTAATTCACAGTCACAGCATTGTGTGCTGTATATTTGCTGACAGTCTGCTTTTTTTTTTTTTTGGTCAAGGGTAACTTGTTGGTAAAGGCAAGAAAGATACTAGAGAGAAAACACTCTTGCCCCATTCTCTGGAATTCATGCAGACAGTGTAATATAAGAGAACACTGCTCCTAAAATAAGGACCAAAGGACAAAACCCAGCATTAATCATGGTACTAGTTCAGTTTCAATTCTTGCACTGGGAGAGAAGATTTCTGCAGGTACTTCAAATAACTGAATAATTTAATTTGAAAACAAAGGAAAAAAGCCTTCCAATTAGGAAAGGTAGCTTGTGCAGTAACTTTCAGATGGCAAAGCAGGACCTTTATTAAATGACAGTGCTAGGGCTGTATCAAAATATGATGTGGTGTTGAGGGAAAGAACTGAGCTTAGGAGGTTTTGGGTTCTTTGGAAAACTTCACCGATGCTAATACAGTTGCATCAGTGATGGATTTGGCTCCCTTTCCCTCAGTTCTTAACCAGGAGCATGTGGGTGGATTATGAACATTGGAAGAGACACACAGGTTCTTGATTCTGCAATTGAAAGACTTTTCATACAGGGTTTGTGACACACATTCCTTGTGCATAGCGGAGAATGAAATTCTGCTTAAGTAAAAGGTTACTCAGTCTGTCATTATATTCAAAATAACCCAGGCTTTGAGCCTGATTCATGAAGCAAATGACAAATTGTTTTTCAATGGCAGTGCTGAAAATATCCTAGTATTATGCTGTAATAGACCCACCAAATTGCAAAAGGATGCAGCCATTTTAGGTAAAAATAGCATAATTTCTGATCATGTAATGAGAGACATAAAGATTAATTATCTGTTCTGAGCCATTCATAAATGATTAGTGCAGCAATTATGGGCTTCCATAATAGAGCCCTCCTAGAGCAGTGCCATATTTCCTGCATTACCAGAGAGACTGCTCAGATTTATTGTTATTGATAAAAGTAAATTCAAAGTCCGGCTAAAAGTCTGATAAAGAAATAATTGCGGAGACAATAAGAAGCACGCGGATTTCCAAAGGCTTAATAAAGGAACTGTCTGAGCAGGTGGCAGTCCCTCCCTGTGCCATCCCACAGCAGTAACAGTTTTCAGGTGTGCAAACTTCTGGAGACGAGAAGCGTTGTGCCACCTTATACCTTGTTCCATACTTGGTGTGATTGGGAATTTTGTTTGCTGATGTATGTTAATGCCGTAGATCTGAACTGCAGATTTTATTCCATGGAAACAACACAGCTTCTGCTTTGATTTTGATCAGAGTTTTGAAAATCTCTGCCATTTGATACAAATTTTAGGCAGGTTTCCGCATAAATGTACCAAATACGTAGAAGTTCTTCAGGCACAGCCAGCCCAGTTTGAGCCTTCCATACTTTAATATTCCTAGATAATTGTTTGTTGATGTGAAAATGACTTTCTGCTTTATTGGATGTTTTCGGTGTATGCATGAGAGTTCTTCTCAAATGCTGCATTTGCTCATTGACCAAAAAATAGTATTCAGAATATCAAATTATACAGCGGGATTGTTTTTGGCATATACAAGTTTGCATTTCAAGCAGTTTCTCTGAAGTGCTGCTTTTCAGGGAATGGGCACGTAAGCTGAAAAAAAGACAGATTCTACTAATGTACCCAGTTCTTAAATTTTACCAATATTGACTAGTCAATGCCCACTGTTTACATACTGAAAAGATTCCATGTTATTTCGTATACTTTTCAGAGTGAGAACCTTAAGAGCCCTTCATTAATAGTAGATTACAAAAAAGAAAGTAGGCTGAAGATATTAAAGCCAAAGCTATCTAAATCCCTGCATTGCTGCCATACACTTACATACGTAGAAGTTAGGCTGAATAGTCTGTGGCTGTACATGAAAACTGACGATGAGATTAAATCAGATACTGAGTCAGACACACTGATAAACAGAGCTCTGCTCGTGATGTAAACTGCTGAGCTGCATTATATTGTGAAAGCTACAAACTCATGCAGTGTGCTTTATCAAAACCACATATTAATGCGTTAGCAAACATCTGCACCGTAATATGTTCCACACCAGCATCTTTCTTTTTAGGAGGTTTTGTTTACTCTATTTGGTTTTTTGGTTTTAAATACCCTGCCTGCTTCATACCTGGATTCTGCAGTTGGGTCTTTTAGTTTGGATTTGGGTTTTACTGAAGCTGCAATGTTGTGTAGGGTCTCCTTAGCTTCAAGGACTTGCTCATGTGGAATTGGCTGATGAAGTGCTACTGATGCAGACACAATGCCACGCTTCTCTTCTCGTGGTGTGGCTAATTAATCCTGTAACCAACTGGAGAAGACCACCAACTGGAGAAGAGCTGTAACTGAAGCTCTGGCACTCTCCTGAGTCAGAGCGACAGTACTGCTTTCATGTCATCTGAGTAGTTGTCAACTTGAGGAGATTTTTCTTGCTGAACAGATTTAGAGATTACTCTCTGTAAATCTCAGATTTCAGGTGTTAGAGTGAAGACACCTGAGTGGATTATAAGGTGGTGTTGATTTCAAAACTGAAGATGCATTGGTGATATTTATTTAGCACAAGTCATTCCACAAGTGGGAGGCAACTTCCAGTTACCTTACTGGATTTATATTTGGTCAGTCAAATTCGGTGGCTGTACTACAATGAAGGAATGCATGCTAACTGCAATAACAGATCTACTTTTCTTATTTTTTAATTCCAGTCTGATTTTTTCCGTAGGTAAAAGTGATCCTTTCTGTGTGTTGGAGCTGGGAAATGACAGTCTTCAAACGCACACCGTTTACAAGAACCTCAATCCAGAGTGGAACAAAGTTTTCACATTGTGAGTGAATTGCTTTTGAAAACATGATGAAACACCAAACAGTTAGCAGCTTATCTATAAAAGCTATTGACTTTGGAAAAATACAAAGGTCAAGTCAAAGATATGTCATTTTTTCATAGTCAGAAGAGGATGTTGGAGAAATATCAAATATAACTCAATTGGAGCTTTTTGCCTTTTAGTAGTTCTTGCATGGAGTTTATTAATAGAAGTCATTAAAAGAAGAATTACAGTGATATTTATAGGAAGAATCATGACTGGACATAATGGAGTTGTATCTGGATCCAAGAGATAATATAATGGAAAGTTATGACCAGATACTCATGCCTACGTTTTCCATAATTTAAAATAAAATGTTTCATGGCAGAACACCTCATTTAATTTGTAAGCAACAGGAACAACATGAGCTCTAATTTTCTGCTTGTTTCTTATGAATTTAAACTAATCAAAGATTGCTTAACACAAATTAGAAGCTTAGGTTTTTATGAAAGCACAAGTGTGTATTTCGGGGGTAAATTCATGAGTAAGAAAAAGTGATAGTTCAGTTATTGGCAGTGAAATTTTTTATCTTCCTTTATGCTGAAAGGTTTTTGTGAACATCTGATTGGAATAAATATCTCCAAGGTTGTAGTAGTCTGTGTCAAAGGACGAAACGGTGAGGGCTGGCAGTTGAGAATTTGTAACATTTATAGAAGAATGGAAGAACAGTTTGAGAATTACAGATGTCTTGCAAAAGCAACATTCCAAAACACTTAGCTGGATGTGAACACAATAAAAAATATCAGATCTCTTTGATAGAAGTACTTTGCTGGATTTCTGTTTAATTCATGGATGCAGCTGAATGCATGTCTCTTGGAATCCTTTCCTTTCCTTTGCTTTGTCTGTTTTCAAGAAGTTCCCACTCGTTGTTTATTCTGTGATGGTGCCAACAGATGAGTCTTTTCGGATGTTCAGCCAATAAAATAAACCTTAATAAGAATCCCAAATCTTTTTTTTTTTTTTTTTAAAGGAAGTTTGTTTCTATACTTCCTGAGAGTCTCAGAAATGTCAGCTGCAGGCTATCACTAACTTTCTTATTGCTGGTGCATGGCCACTCTGAGCAGCAAATTCACAGAGCCAGTCAAGCCCCCGCAACTCTCTTTAGATTTCTATTTCTATTTTTTTCCCTTTAATCAAGATCAAACTACTTAAAAGCTGTTGGTGATGATTTAGAGCAGAGTGGATTGTTCTTAGTGAATCCCTTTCAGATGGAGCATTTCATATCACCAAAGAGCCTTTCCTGTAATACTTGGTTATTCTGCAACACACTTATCTGTGTCACACTGTGGGTTTCTTAATATTTTATACCACTGGTCGCTATAATGTGTGGAAAATTGTAATGGCTTGTTAGAGGTACGTGGAACTTTGGTTGCTGAAGTGAGGGGTTTTGATGTATTGTAAAGACAAGGTCTTGTAAATAGTACATACGTAGTGCAGATCGTGCCTGGGTCAGATTGAAGAACACACAATGGCTGCTAGCTGGAGGGACACGCAGGTAGCTTTGAGCTCCTGACTCTGCTCTGCAAAGAGCAAATCCACGGTGTCAAAGGGAGAGGTTCCATGAGCAGGACTGCCCTGAAATGGTCTTCTAGGGGAGGATAGTTGCACTGATTTAAATGACAAGCAGGCGCCATGCTATGTGCCTATTTCTTTAATTCTAGCATGTGGTAGAGGGAAAAGAGGAGATAATGAATGCAACTCATAAATCAGCTCTGGTTACCCAGGTTTTGCAAGCGCACACGTAACTTCTTTGAAATGAGGCTGATTTACTAATGATCTGATAAAATACTCAGGATCGAGTGCCTGCTGCCACACTGGTTGAAAATTTGGATTGAATGGAATAAAAATATTGTACATTTAGCCTTTAATTAGGGTGGTTAGGTTTATTATTTTTGAAGTAATGGGTTTTGCTAATAGTTTAAAAGGAACATAATAGCTCAAGTCAAATGAAATTACATGTTTTGCTTCTTGGATTATTTTTCACATATGCTTGGTATCCTGGAGCCTGGTTTTGAATTCAGCCCTGGGCCCCTCCTGGCCACCAATTTTCTCTGTTTGAGCGAAGAGTTAATCCACTGTTACAATCAACATAGATGCACAAAAAATGCCACCGTCTGGTAGTTGTTTATTCTTCACCTAGTTATGTGACTGCGACACGAGGGGAAAGCTTGGGGAATATCCATCATTTGATTCAATTTTTTTTGGAATTTAATTAAATGCTAGTTTTATACTCCAAGGTAATACAAACTTAATTAGTAAAACAGCATTCTCAGATCTTTGTGGGGAAGACTGCGTGCATGTGTATTGAATATCACTGTTTGTCTCTGCCCTTTTCGTTACAGCCCTATTAAAGATATTCATGATGTTCTGGAAGTGACAGTGTTTGATGAAGATGGAGATAAACCCCCTGATTTTCTTGGAAAAGTTGCTATCCCTCTGCTGTCTGTGAGTTACCTTTGTACATCTTTCAAACGTTGGTGGTTTTGCTGGGAACAAGTTGTGTTTCTATTCTTCTTAGCGCAAAGCAACAATGATTTGGAGACAAACAGCTTTTGTGACCTGTATGTGCCTTAGTTGGCAGTGTTTGTAGTCCTCTTTAGTGTAACAAGCGTTGCCAGCCCATTTTAATAGAAATTTAGTTGATTGGAAAGAAAATTGCAGAAGTGTCTGTACTTCATCAGCACTACATGCCATGTAGGTCTGAAAACATAATTGAGTTGTTCTGTGTGTTTCCACATCATCTTCCGAAGGTAACATTTTATGCATGTCTTTGTTCTGTCTTGCTTCTTTTTGCTCCAAGAAAGTAATTGCACATCACAGTGGGATTGACTAGAGATAGCTGTTGTTATTGGCACAGCTGAATAAAATTACCTAAAAGGGGTGTTTTCTGCTCCGCAGTGCTTTTAAAGATGGGTGGCTTTTGTTCTGTAAACAAATATGTGAAGAGTGAATGCTACCACGGGAGTATAAAATCAAAACTGGAAACAAAGCAAGCTCAGGGGAAAGGAGTTGCTCTGGAGATGAAGGAGTATTAAAGCTTTTTCTTAAATGGCCAAAAAAAAGGCCAAGCTAAAGAGAAGGGAACATGAAAGGGTCATTATAAGGCATTAATAGAGAAATGGGTTAAAGCAGTTGTGTTTGGTAAGATTGATTTAATTTGGAACAAGGCTGGTAATAACAGAGTAAACCAGATCAAGAGGATGCAAACAGCTCCATGTGTGTGTTTGTGGTATCATAGAAGGTTCTGGTAAATTTTGCAGTAAAGTTTGGAGATAACTTCCTGGGGTGTTGCTTTTGTTAAATCAGTAGCTGAGGATAACAGCCTCGTGGACTCTTATGGTCGTATCACTCTGTTCTGTAAGCACACACTTAACTTCAAGCGTGGGATTTCCTTGAGTTTTGAAGCATCACATTTTGCAGTCGATTCCTTATAGGGAAGAGTGGGTATTGCAGGCTATGCAGTGGGTACTGCCTTGTGCCCCATGCAAACATTCACGCTTACAATATATCGCAGCATATCACATACACAATGTGAGCGATGCTTGCAGTAGTGCAAACCTTTTGGTAATGCACAGTGTGATGCTGTGGGTAATAGCTCTCCTGAATAGGCAGTCGGTGAGTGTTGATTGAAATTACAGAGTACAAAATTGCCGTATTGTTTTGAAGCATTCCTGTGAAAGCATATTCACCTCTGCAGAAAGGCTGGCATGCATCTCTCATATTTAAGGCAAAAGAGTTTGACTCTTAGAGGTGGGCAACTGCAGGGAAAGCTCTGTTGTGGGAATGAATTAGTGGGGCTCCATCCTTGCTGAAAGTGGAGTGTGGTAAGTTTCTAGAGAGAAAGCAAAAATTCCATTAAATCAAAGCAGCCCCTCAGGGTCAGCTGGGAAATATATGGATGCAGGTTAAGTAAGGGACCAATCAAGATCAGAAAGGGGAAGCTGAACTACAAATATTTGATGTTTCCAAATAAATAATGAAATGCCTGAAAAGCTCTTGAACCGTTTTAGAAAATATGGTCACAGCTTAAAGAATGCTTTATAGTGGTAAAGGAACAGGCTGATGTGCTCCAGTTCTGTTACTATTTTGTTTAAATATGTATATTTCTTGTGCATCCAAGTCGAAAGCAATGTGGCTTCTGAATTTCTTCAGGAACGTGTTTTTATGTTGATTTTCATCTACTGTGTGCTTTTTCTAAGCTATTCTGGAGTCCAGACTGTGGACATAGCTGGGATATAGAACCATAGAATGGCCTGGCCTGGAAGTGACTTTAAAGGTTATTAAGTCCCAGCCTCCCTGCCGTGGGCAGGGTTGCCAACCACCAGATCAGGCTGCCCAGGGCTCCATCCAACCTGCCCTCAAGTAAGGTGGATAAAACATGCATAAACTGCAGGAGTGGCTGTGGGGTGAATACCGGGCTTAAGGAGCCTCAGTGCTGCACTCAAGCAGCAATGCGAGGCGGAGATGCTCTATCCATCCATTAGGGCCAGAGACCTGGGTACTGCTTGACTGGGGTCACTGCAGGCAGAAAAATAATAAAACTTCGATTTTGGGACTTTGTGGAACAGATATGTAAATTTTATATATTTGTACCTTGTGTTCAAGCTGCCTTGTATTCTGCCTCCCTCCATGGCTTACACTGCGAGTTCTATCTGAGGCTGGGGGTGCTTTAGACTATTTGTCTATTTTTTAGTGGCTCGAGTCTTCAATATCTCCACTTTCAGAACAATATTAAAGTCAGTTTGGCACGAAGGATGATTTGATGTTTACAGGGAAGAAAAACTCTTAACATCTTTTATTCCATTTTTGATCACTTGGTTAATTTTTCCCCAAGTCCTCGTATCTCTGATGTTCCTGGAAGAGAGTGGCTGGAGCAGCTGCTCTCCTGCAGACCCCGCGCTTGCCAAATGGTCTGCATGATCGGCAGCAGGCTGTGTGGGCTCACAGTGAGAAGATTTCTGTTGGATTTTCTGTTGATTTTATAGGCATTTGTCAAGTATCCCTTAGGAAGCATGTAACAAGGCAGAGCAGGGGAGTGCATGTGTGTGGTAATGTCCAAACTCTATTCAGCGTAGGTTTTTTGTCCAAAGTTTGAGACAAAAAATAAAATAAAAATTGTTTATGCTTTCCCTTGCCAACTGGTTTTCTTCCTTCCCATCCAAACTTCTCTGCCTCCTATTTCAGTCAAATCTAGCATAAATATATTCATCTCTGCTTCTGATTAAAAACATTTTGCACCTATTAACTTGGTTCAGACAGAGAATGGCAATTTTCTAAGCTCTTTTTCTTGAAATGAGTATTTCGACGTATGTTGTGAATTTAGCTATAAATTTGAATCTATCCTTTGAACTATTTAGATAAATATGTTGAAAGTGAACAATAGTTAAAGATTCAAGGAAACCTCACAAATCATACAAGTTTAATTTCTCAGGCCTAATATTTGGCTTGCATTAGGTTCCCTTTTGAAATAGAAATGCATTTGCCTCTTTGTTCCTCTCATCTAAGTTAAAAATGCACTGGCCTGAGTTGTGAGCTGTCAGCACGTGAAATAAGTTTCCTTCAGGAACTGCTCATGGATGGCTAGATTTTCTCAGTGAAGAAACGCTTTGGATAGGGCATACGTTGGAGGGATAGGAAAAGTTTAATTTGAAAGAGAATTTTGGTTTGAATGTGTCCAGAAGTCTTGCAGTGGCATTTTGCAAACGTGAATACACCTTCACCATCCCATTAGCTCACAGTCTCTGTGATTTTTTTTGTGTATTAATATTATGGTCGTGCTTCCCAGTCACCACTGACTGTGATCTAGGCTTATGGAATTCGTTAATTAAGAAACAAGCAGGTTTGGCAACATAAGAAGAGCTTTAAAATGACAGGAATAAAGCTGAAAACTTCACATTCCTTTGATGGGCATGACGACTGCATGGTTGCTTTGTTTCTCATGGAGCTCTGTTAACGAGCAGCACAGACATTGATTTCGATAGCATTGTACCAAGTTTGGTGTTTTCTCTATGTGCAGGTAGTTGTGGACAGAGAGAGGGAAGTAGTGATTTGCCTTTTGCCATTTCAGAAAAATGAAATCTAAATGCAGAGCTTGCTTTTTTACTTTTAGCTTTTCTGCGTTAATCAACCTATGGCATTTTTTCTCCTGCCCTTCTTTACGTTGAACGATTCTCCACCTCTAAAACATGTAAATGAGACCTCATCTCAAATAGTGTTTGCAGCTCCAGATATCCGAAATCACAAAGTGGCAGATAAACTGAAAAAGATGCAAATTACTGCTACTAGTATTGAACAAAATGGAGCTCTGTTGTGCCAACAGTGACCTGTAGGATTGGCTGCATTCTCAGCCAGAGAAATTGCATTCTCAGACACTGGGCGATGAGAGGGAAGACCAGACCACTGAACATAGTAGGTTTTTGTGTTAGAAACTGAAGGAGACAGTGGGAAATGGAGAGGTAAGGCAAAAAGTGCTTCAAGAAAGGAGTTTGATAGGTTTAGTGATTTTTCTTTTTGTAGGTTTTAGGGACTCAAACTAATTATCAAAGTAGTCCTTCCCATCTGTGTTCATTTGTGCCCTCGGTCTTACTGAAAGCAGCCATGCTTCTGTCTGTAAGGCTCTGTCTTTTTTTGCTTTGCTTCAAGAGGCTCCTGTCTCCTGGAGGGCTGCAAGCGAGAAGCATGGGATCATACCGTGTGCTTCAGTAAATCTTAAAGCAGGGTATATTAAATATCCTCATGTAGAAAGACCTTTGAGTGAAGAGTTGTATGGCAGGCTGGAATGTTTCTATCTCTGTGTTATCAGCTCAGAGTAGATTTCAGCTGCGCCCTTTTTTCAGCAAACAGGAAGAGATCTCTGAAATGTTTCCAAGTGCCGCACAAGGTCGGTGGCTAAAGATACAGTGGAAACAACTAGCATGACTTTTGCAAGCTTAATTGTCTGAAACATGGCCTGGATTCAGAGAGCAGACACCTGCCAGTTGTGATTACTTAGCACTTGACCATAAATATACAGCCTTTTGCAGGAGGAAGCTTTAGAGTTTGAGAGAGCAGTGGAAATGCTGAGCTTATGTTGCAGAGGCTGCTGTGCAGTAGATCATCTATTCTGATTTTTTACTTCTCTCACGAACCAGAAATGTTGGAATGAGGGTAAAAGGCATCGCTTCCAGAAAAAAAAGGACACCTTATTTCTGAAATAAAATATTGCTGTGACAATGCTCTGCTTATTGAAGATAGTATTGATGGGATGATGTGGGTGTTTTGTTTTTTTGTTTTGTTTTTTTGTTTTGTTTTTTTTTTGAGTGCTACTTGAGATCTTGGCCTCACAGTGCTCCTGGGGCTTTCAGCATCTCCTCGCTCTGCCTTGGAAGCTTGGCTGCCTGCTTTCAGAGCATTGACCCCATACGTGTTCAGTCTTTGGACATCAACCCTCTGCCAAGAATCTGCATTTCTATTGTACTTTGGATCCTACAGAAGGTTATTAAAAGCAAAATGTTTGGGGGAAAGCGTTTGGGATGAATGAATGGACATTTTGTATAAAATCTAACGAACGTATATTACAAGGCTGAGGCGAAACAAAAAAACCTCCTTACTCATATCCAGGTGGATCAAATATGTGCCTTGCTTTCATCTTTTCCTGGGGAAATATGTCCTTTGATAAGAGGAGGTGTGTGTCTATAACAAGACAGCTTTATGTTATTCAGGGCAAATGGTATGACATTGTGCATCAGCAATGAGCTCAAGCAGGAATATCAGAGGTCCCAAATGCTTTAGATGAATTACCTTTGGAGAGTAGCCATTACCCTTTCTGCACGTCACGGGTGTTGATGTACAGAGGTTTAACCCAGCATTGTTCTGTCAGGTCATCGATATATGACATCGAATCTGCATCAAAGCTGGATACGGAGTGAAGTTTTCTTAAAATCAATGTACAAAAAAAAAAGCCACTAAACCATATTTCTTTGAGACAAGAGCAATGAAAAAACACCCTTTGCTGCGTAAGGGTCCTGTCTTCTCAGTGTTTTGTGTCATATCAATCTCGGCTTTCGCTATTTCATTAAAATTCCCAAGCGGTCAGAAGGTTGTTTCTTAATAGATTTAGCATTGGCTGGCTACATCAATACTGTGTTTAGTCACATTTGTTTTACTGGGGACATCTGTGGGAAGAGTTTAGCGAATATATTCACTCATTTGAAAGGAACTTGATGCACTTTGGGCCTTGACTGTGCTGTGGTCTCATGCACCTGAACGTCTCCTTCCAGCTGGGAGGGCAAGCTGAAGCACTGCCAGAGGTTACCTCTGCTTGAAGTGCTCCTGGAGACAGAAATACGGAGTGCATGAAGAATTTTAGCTTTGCTTCCAGCTGGTAACTTCCTTTGCATGCTTCTGTATAGAGGAGGAAGTATGATACAGAAGAAGGGGCGAATTGTACTGTTGAAACAGTGCTGCTGGTATTTTGTCTTTCTGAGTTGATTCAGAACATGGAAATACCCCCAAGTATCAGAAATTTTCATGGGGTGAGAACGCTGATTTTTTTTTTTTCTGATGGTAACCTTGTCTAATGAAGCTTATCAGTGGGATTGGCACTACTATCCTTCTGTGATTATGGGCAGTCTTGATTGTTTATTGAATTCCAGTGTGTTCCATGCAGTTAATAAGCTTTCAAAGAATGCAAGCATTGGTATTACTTGAGGAGATAGATATGCGCATGTGTGAAATTAATAAGGGGATAATATTGATAATATATCTTGAAGGGCCTTACCTGTAGATGTTTTCTCTTTTAATCCCATATTCCTTTCCATTCCATTCTTGATCCTTTTACATAAGTTAACCAATTTTAGACATGGCTATCAGGACTATTAGTTCAGGTATCTAGTGGAAGATGTTTGGGCGGCAGGGAAATTTGATCTTTCTGAATTTAGGCTCCTAGGACCCCAGCACAGGGTGCAACGTTGTCCACAGCTGGAGAGAACATTCGAGTGGTTTTTGCAAATAGCAGGGATAGGAGAAGAGCTCCCAGAGAGGAGAAAGAAATGGATCCCAAATAAAATTAACATGACCGCTTGTCTCTTGAGACAGAGGGAAATGTTGAACAGAATCTAAACTCTGGCCCAAGAACAGAATAATGTTTTGGATGTTTTCTTCTGGGCGCAGTTGAGACGTGCTGCCAATTCAGTCTCTATGCAGTCATGAGTGTTAGACTTACCTTGCACCTTTTGCTGAGCTGCACTGCCTTAGCATGTTGCCAAAACTTCTGAGAGACTTCTGTTTGACTTTTTTATGAAGGCTTTTTCTCTTCATCCAAATGAAATAGCCAATTGTTTTTTTCTCTTGTACTTCTCTCCTCTTGAAGAAGGTCAAAAGCTAGGAAATCTGTATTAATTTTAGTCTTACCAGACCTTCTCCTTCCTTTTATTTTTTTTCTCTGAATTCAGCAGTGTGTGCAGTGTCCTTCCTTATTGGCTATGCTCTTAAAGTATGTTGGTAAGAAGTATATCCACACAGATTTCCAAGTGTTCTTACCGCTGAGGTATGGAAGTATTTCATCCTAAGAATAAAAAGTTGTGAGAACTGCTTGTAAGTGAAATGCATGAAAATTCAGCCCCCAAATTCATAAATTATAAGAATCTACAGTTATGCAGTGTTGATATGCACTGGATATCTGTATCTCTGCAGACACACTGCTAGGAACAGTGCTCATTCTAAGCCTTCTTTTGGTGCCGTTGTATTGGACCAAGGCAATGGACCAAGGCAATAATAATCTCAAGCCAAGTCCATTTGGCCTTTTATCTCTACTCAGAGGAAATGCAATTTTCAGTTTGGAAAATGAAGCATCTTTAGTTTCTGAATAACTTGGAGTGGTTTTGTTTTCATTCCGTATCTTTTAAAACTATTTCTGCCTTTGCTAAGAGGTGGTGATGAGGGAACTGTTGAAGTAGCAGAATCCTTTCTGATGGGCAAACAATACTTTATATGGCAGTTGGTCTGAGGACCATCTGATATGAGTGATCCTACAAACGGGGTTGGCCACTTCCTTTGTCTCTAACTTCAACCCTCTGTGTTTTCTCTTACATTGAAGTCAGGTTTGCGATCGGTGCCTGTTATTATTAAAGAGACTCTGCCAATGATTGCATAGCTCCTAGCATCCTGTTAAGCTCAGCTTTGGATGAAAGCATAGTAAAAGCTGGAATTCCTGTTTGGACCCTGATGAGGATGCAAACTTGGGCTTTATGAGAGCCCTCTTCCTTTTTAACTGTCAGCCAGGAAAGCCGTCTACCCTTGGAGCTGTTTGGTACAGAAAGGGTGGAGCAGCATTGGGAAGGAAAGTGACCTTTCCCTTGTAACGTGAAATCGCTTGGTTCCTATTATGCCTTTTTTTTTTCTCCTTACTCATTTCTGCCATGGTTTATACGAGTGCCTCTTCTAAATGCCAGAGCAGCAATAGCCGTTTTAAATATGGTTGCAATTTCATGCCCCCAAATTTCCTCCGTTATCTTTAATCTTTGATCATTACAGTCCCTGAATGTAGCTTTTTGGTAAGCTGCAGTTTTTTATGTTACTGCTGTTTAGAATTAACTGGTCTGCTTCCTAAAAAGCCAAATGTTTAATCAATACATATCCTACTGTGTATAATAAATACATTTCTGCCATCACTTTTAGAAGAGAGAATGCTTTTGATTTGAGCCAAATAGTTTACAAAATGGTGAGGGAGGGAGGTTGTTTTTCTTTTTATAGGCGTTTAATGTGATAGGGCCAACCGGCAGATTAGAGCATGGAAATGGTATTGAAATTCAGAGGTGGGGGGAGAAGTCTCTTACGTGAATTAGTTAATTTTGAACATTTGTTACATTAACATTCATTCCACTTAAGCTGATTAATTTCTTTGGATTGCGTTCGTTTCCTGGGTAATAATTTGACAACCTTGCAGTAAGCGAAGCATTTGAAGTGAGTTCGTGTACTGGAGTGTGCAGTAGGTGGGTAAGTTGTTGTCGTGGCTCTTTTTCTGAACTTTGGAAGAAAAATTCCATTTTCAACCTGTAATAACGGAGGCTGATTACTTCCCATCAACTCACTGGCTTCCAGGGCAGAATTTTCAAACTGGTTATTGCGTGCACTGCTCTACTATAAAGTACAAGGTTTGTAAATTAAAGTTGGACCATAAGAGATTTAATCTGCAGTTTTATAGGTCTCTAATCCAATGGTCATTTTGTATTTCAGGCTCTGAGTATATTATCATGGTTTGGGGAGGATTTTTGTGCTTGTGAGGTTTTTTTTTTTTTTGGTAGTGTCTTTTAAAATTACATTGTAAATTACAGCTGGGAAAATATTGATGCTTTTTCTCTTCCCAATCTATAGATCAGAAATGGCAAACAAAGTTGTTACACGCTGAAGAATAAAGACTTGGAACGTGCTTCAAAAGGAGTAATTTATTTAGAGCTGGATGTCCTATTTAATCCCGTAAGTTAAAATATTTTCTCTTTGCTTATCATTTGTGTAAGAAATGTGGAAATATGTGCACCTGGGAGGGAGGTAATCGATCCTTTGAAAGCAGGAGCCGAGCAGGAAAAGTCCTGACCTCACTGCATCTGGTTGCAATGTTTCATACTGTGGGTGAGGAGACATTGGCACATCGTAACGTGACAGCCCATCTGGGTGGATGGAACAACGCAGGGGCACTTCAGGACTTACAGTGACCACAGGAGCTTTAGGAAGGAGGTGTCAATTACTGTACACCAGGGCTTCGTTTGCAGCAGCCAGAAAAGGGCTTAATGTTTAGATTATTATGCATTACTTTTAACACCTACTTCCTCCCCAAAAAGCTGACCCACAATGTTCTCTTCCCAGGGTGTTGACAGGAAAATTAATGAGGCATGTATGTGGTGCACTTAGTTTTTAGGTGGCTGAGTCAGTCTCAATTGTTTATGCCCTCCAGCCTTTGCTGAATGGAATCCCATTTGTTAAGGCCATTGTGGGCTGTGCCGCAGCTCTGCCTTTGCCGGCCCTGTGGTACAGTGAGAGTGGTCAGCAAAACTCCAGGGTGCAGGGCAGAAGCAGTCCAGGTTCTTCCACCTATACGTATTGAACAGTGCAGGATGATGAATATTTATATCATGTCCTCCGTAAGGTTGCCCCCTTGGTTTCTTTTAGTCTTCTTCTACAAGTCCCTTAAAAGGGAGAAAAATCCTATTGCTATAAGGAATAATGAATTTAAAAGCACGCAACTTTCTTATTTATTTTAGATCAAAGCAACTATTAGAACATTCAAGCCCCGCGAAAAGCGCTTCACTGAGGAGAACCGCAAATTTTCTAAGAAGGTAAAGGTTATCTCTGGGCTCAGCTCTGATGCTTACTTTGGAAAGATTTGAGTTGCTGTGGCCGAGAACAACACCCATTTATGTGTAAAACACTAAACACATGTAAATTCTGTGCATTTCGTTATGTTTAAAGGCTTTCTGATCTAGTTTGCATCAGTAGTTCGGCTTTGTGCTTCAGAACAGGGAAGATGATAGTTGTGGGTAATGCACAGTTAAAAGCACCTGAAGCAAAGCACAAGCCCTGTTCTTTTATTTCGGAAGGAAGAAACCAGATTTACATTAGTCAAAACTCGACAGATTTTAGAACAGTGACTACTGTCCTTTTAAAAATAAAGCTAAAATTATCATATTTATCTTTATGGGTGAATCTAAAACATAGAGAAGAGGTTCTGTGTTTGGATTAAATTATATCTAGCCCTTCCTTCTGAGACATTACTATATTATGAAAATTGCAAGGGAATGTAGGTAGGTTTCTGTTCCTGTTCTATTTAGTTTTGGCAAGATGTGCTTTGTTGTTTTTTTTTTCTTTTTGCTTTATTTTCTGATGAATAAGGAAAATCTGGGAGGTATGAGTGTAATCAGAAAGCAGACAGGAGCAGGAGAGTGTCTTTGAAATAGAAGCTTTATTTGTAATATGTGCCCTGGCATGCATTTGTAGCTTAAATTATCCCTGTTTCTGAAGCAATGGTAGGATATTAGAGTGTTTGATTAAACTCTTCTCCTCCCCTCCTCCCACTCAATATTTATCAGATCTTATCGAGAAATGTTGATCGTGTGAAAAAAATCACCATGGCAATATGGAATACAATACAATTCCTTCGGAGCTGTTTTCTCTGGGAGTCCACGGTAAAGAGCATGATAGCATTTGTGGTAAGTGGATTTCTTCTATTATTGGATGTGGCTAAGTGATATAAGATCTTGAGCGTTAACGTGCCATCCTCTCCACCAGTGCAAAGCCATTTATCGTTTGCTGTTATTGGTATTTTGTAGCTACACGGCTGCAGGGTGTGCAGATTTCAAAGGCAGCCAGGTCAGCGTTAGGTCTGCTGGACGTGGAAATTGAACCTTCAGAAGCAGCCTTTTTTTGCTGTGTGCAGAGGCTCTTGTTGACCTGGGCCTCCCGTGTGCGTTCGGTGACAGACTCCGTAAGGGCTGTGACCGTATGGCTGTTCTGTATTGCTGTTTTGGCCCTTCCAGAGAATGGAAATTGGATGTAGGAGAGAAGAGAGATGGTGGCCGACAGAGTAGGCACCAGCTGCAGTGAGATGTCGTTGGTTGTCATGATGCATGAGGAGGCAGTTAGCTGCAGGTTACCAATGTCTGCTCTGCCTGCTGCTACCACACAGCATGCTTCATGTCCCCCTGGCACATGAACAGCTTTGCCAGTTGCAAATTTATTCCCTTAACCATCGTAGTACATTTCTTTCCCTTTTTATTTTTTTATTAAATATGTATATATATGAAAGGATAGAGAAAGTCTGGTCAGTGAGTTCTCCCCTCTGCGAACAAAAAGCCAAATTCTCTACCTGCCATTCCTACTCTCTCCATTTTCCTCTTGATAGTAAGCACCCCATTTGCAGTTTTCTCATAATCCATGCAAGCACAGAAAGGTTTTGCATGGTTTTGATTCTGTGGTGTGACATTTTCTTCGTGCTTGAAATGTTTGGCGTGCCATTAAAGGTTGCAAAATCATTTTGTGGTGGTCCAGCGTGCAAAAAGAAAGCTTTTGAGTGTTGATTAAGCAAAAGGACAGCCACGTCTTCAAGATTTCTCCTTTTATACTCTGTGCATTTTAAATCACCTAAACGCTCTTTAGAGGAATACACTTCACAGTGTATTTCTTACAGATAAGTAAAGTGATGGAAAGAAAATCAGAGCAAAGACCCTGCAAGTTATAGACACGACATGCACTTTAAGATAGGACAAGAGGATCTTTTCTGTGTGTCTTTTTTCTGCTTATTCAAATCATATCTAGCATTAGTGGCTCAAGAGCTGCTTGCTAATACGTTAAAATGTTGTCTTCATTGAAGACAGAGATGCTAACTGATATACTGTAGGTTGTACACAGATATATTGGAAATGCTCAGAGAAAGAAAACTTAAATCAACCTCTCCTTGCCCTTTGGGCTTTAAGATGGTGGCTTTCTTGGAGGAGTTGGAGCTGCTGTGCATGCGTGTTTGTTTGCAACATTGGTAGCTCTGAAACCTCTCTCCATGTTGTGAAAGAAATCTACATGATTGTGCAAGGAATTGTATGGTTGTACACGCAGGCTGCAAAGGTAGTAGGGACACAGGGAAAATCCCAGTGCCAACACTGTACCATCACTGTTAAACAGGAACCTAACCACATGCTTAGGAGACTTGCTTCATCAGGAAATAAATTACTTGTGAAGTTATGGCTGTAAGGTTTGTTTTTCTGGACATAGGAAAAGTTTATAGGTGTAGAAAGGCATAAAAATAAGAATCTGGGAAAGTGGGTCCACAGAAAAAGAAATTCATTCCAGGTGAAAAGGAAGATGAACAGAAGAAGTGGTACATTACAAGTTACAGATGTTAACATCTTTACTGGGTACCATAATGCTCCTGGTTTCCTACAGAAAGTGGGTAGTGGGAAGGGTGTAAAATACACTACTAAGGATAATACAAGCAGATTTCTTCTACAAACCAAAAGTTAAGTGTATTTGATCTTTTCCACATGGCAGTGATTCCATTTAGGCATTTATAATGCAGTGTGAATACCCTATCTTTTGCTGTTTCCAGTGCGTGCATTCATAGTTGGGAAAGTATGTACACAGCTAGATGGGTGCTATACCCCAGTGCCCTGACCTGTACCTATAATCCAGTCTTTAACAGTTAAAAAAAAAAAGTATGTTAAAATATGTCCAAGTATGTTAAAGTATGTTGAAATATGATTTTTAAAATCATCATCCTCCACAAAGCAACTTCTGAATACCTTCTTAGAATCAGCTTGTACCATGCTGTTCTTAGTAACATCCTGCTTGTATCTGGCACTAGAAGCCAGAGGTGGGGAAGGTGCACAAAGCTCCTCACTCGGGTGGGAGGAAATATTTGTAAGAGTTGATCAAAAGCATTACAGTAGGAGCTCACATGATATCTGCACCTTGCTGTTTTAGTCTTTATTGCAGTGCATCTCCTTGCCCATTAGTACTGACAGCTTGCAAGTGCAACGGGGATGCTTGCTGCTACTTTGGGGCACACAAAAGAAAAAAGACAGGAAACGGCAGGCAGAACAGGCAGGACCCAAGTGGATGAGAAAACGCTATCGTCATGTTCACTTATTTATATGTCATCCCACCCTAATATGTTGATATACTGGCTAAATTGGCACTTGCAGAAAGTGTTACCATAATGTTAACAGTGTTCTTCCACTGGGAGAGATCTTAAGTCTTTGTCTGTGTGTTCTCTGCCATCTACTGCATGGAACATACTCCTCAACAGGGGCTTTCTTTTGAAGGTATTCCAAAACATACTGTAGTGTATGCCTGTAGGCACGCAAGCAGAACCATAGCACTCCCCATATCATACCCTGAACAATTTGTTTCTGGTTTCCAAAGCAAATATTGTGGTGTTAGCTTTGTCCACCTCGCTCCTTCTTTTTGTCACCGTTCTTCATTGAGGCATCACTTCCACACTGTGTTAATGGTGCCCAAAATACAGGAGCTGCATGGTGAAATATGCCTGAGGGAATGTCTGCTTACAAGTCTAGTTTATCTGTGTGATAATAAGTTGTTTGTTTTTCCCACTTGTTGATATGAAAACTCGTCTTACCTTTCCAATGCACTTTCAAGCTGAATTCCTGCTTCTACCTTCTACTTGCATGCACTCTGCTTGCTCTGCTTTCTCTTCTTACCAAGTTGGTTGTGGAAGTCCATAATCAGAACTTAATCTTTCCTACTGCACAATATGTATTTTAAAAATATTTTAAGAGTTAACTTTAGTCACAAGAATGATTTTTGTGAGGAATTATGCATCACTGAATGTTGCGCTTGTGATTTTATACAACATAATTACACCTTTTATTGACAGTTTTCCTCTGAATTAATGGTAATTATGTCATTTAATGAAATTACAGTAATTGCTAAAAAAAAAAAAAACCAACAAAAAAAACCCCACAACTATAATCCAGAGCAAATTAAAAGGATATATTGACTGGAATTTTTTACGATCACATATTTTTTTGTGTGAAGTTTGTGTGATAGTTGTGAGACATTGACATGTTCAGGCAAACGATGGAGAAGCAGCCACTATGACACCTCAGGTGTGACTGGCAGCACTCGCTGGCAATGTGCTTCAGGGTCCCTGCACACGAACCCCTGCCAGAATACTTCATTTTTACTGGCAATGTGTCCCCCTGCATCAGGTTCAGGCCTCTGCTAATCAGGGCTGTTGCCAGGGTAGTACAGTTGGGAGCTGTATTTCAAGCTCTGCCCTAGCTGGTAGCCAGACCAGTGTGCAGCATGCATGGGCAGTATTTATTTTATTTTGCAGTGACATTGCAGAGTAATTATTTTATGATGGGATGGTACCATCACAGGGAAGGAATATATGATGATGCAGCGTAATTGTGGTCGATATGTGGAGTTTCTGGTCAAACTGTCTGTAGTTATTTAATGGTGCACAGCTGGGAAAATGACAGGCGTGGGATCATTTTGGAATGTTTGGGTTTCTCAAAAGCCAGCTGATTCAGGGGTAAGGGAAGCACTGGGGATTTGAGATGTCTAGCAGAACTGCTGGGAACAATGGATGCAGCAGCAAACCCACACGTAAGCTTTTGTACTCTTTTCTGGAGAGGTGGGACGTTGGCACCCTTCTCCAGTTCAGAGCTCCAAACCTTTTTGTAAATCAGAAGGAGCTGGAGGATGCCCCGCTTTCTGGCATTAGCCTTTTGGGGCTTTGAGAGTCATGGGGTGCGCTGGCTGAGGCTGCACTTTATCAGATTATCCTAACCTTGGATAACATGGAAAGTTCAACCCATGAACTCCGCAGCTCACGTACATTGGGCAGTGCTTAGCATGCTCTTTAATGTGCATCCACTTAAGCTTGTGATATGGGAGCTGGATCTGAGCCCAGTTAAACTCATCTCGTAGAGGAGACGCCAGCCATCTTAGTAGACATGAATAATTTTTAATCCCTCTTTGAGTTGGGCTATATTTATACTGATGACCTAAAGACGAAAGGCTGAGAGCTTGTTGATAGCAGCTTCTGAAATCACTCACTGTGCATCAGCAAGAGGGGAATGTACTTTTCCCTCAGGAATGATGTTTATTAACTCAAAATTTAAGTCTTCTGAAGTTAGCTTGAGGCGGATCTTTTATTCTGCATATGGGCAAGCATCTTCTGAATGTTATGCTGAGACTTTTCCAAGCAAAATGTTCCAATCCTGTTTGTACTAAACATAATGCCGCACTGGACATGACAACAGAATACTGGTAGAACATCCAGTCTAACTCTAAGTCATGTGTTGCTTTGCAACATGAGAAATCTATGGAGAAATGAGACCAATGACATTCAAACAACTGAGGATAGAATCCGATTGTTGCCAAGCATCTCTCAGACCTTGGCCAACCAAGTGAAAGATGGAGTATAAGTTTCACCAAGAATTCATGTATGAATTACCAATAGGTGGTAACAATTAACCTGTAGGGAGTTGAAGGAGCATATAACTCTTACATTACCTTCCCCAAATTTTTATACGCTATTTGAGCAGCCTACTAATTTTGAGCAAAGGACAAGCCAAACCGTCCCAATACTACATGTGTAACCAATGAGAATGGTATAGTCTTTTTGTTCTCCCTTTTTTTCATTCTTGTAGCTGAAGATGAAATATAAATCATTGTTCCTAAGCTATTTGGGAACAGCATTAAAGTAATGGTAGATTAAAATGTCTCCACATTAAAAAGCAAAATAAAATGAATAGATGTAATCCTAAAGAGAGAAGAATGAGTATTCTTCAAACACTGAATAGGAAACTTGGAAAAGAAGAAGCTTTAAAAAAAATAAAAGTATTAATGCAAAAGAGATGGCCTCGCTTGGGCTTTACTGTAGAGTTTTTGCTGAGGGCTTTTCTCAGCCCACTTACAGCTTGTGTTTTGCTGCAGTTTTGAAGAATCAGTTGGCAAAGGAATGGACGCAGTCCCTTTTTTAAATAGAGAGGCTGAGAAACATCGCTCTGATAGAATTCCTTTTTCATATTGAAGACTAGAGCTAGCGCTGGAGGAGCAGTCAGAGGCAACGTTTCAAGAATTTGACCTAGCAACTAATTTTTCAGAGCCCCCAGCATTTCCTCTGCTCCTTCCCTCTGCAAATCCCTGGCAAAGGTACATCTCTCAAATTATTGTCTTGAGTTCCCGTGAAAGGGCTGGATCAGAGGTGTATTTTTATTTCGGGCTATTATATATCCCTGTAAAAGCATTTTTCTAATGACAGAGGAAATGTTTACATCCTGCTTCCTCCATGCTGCTCATGGCAGTGCCTGTGAAAATCCAGTGTTTGTGCACACGGAGCTGTTACAAGCACGTTACCTGACACATGCCAGTAACAGCTCAGATGAGAAATGGGCTTCTCTATGCAATTAAAGGAGGTGGTTTTGCCTTTCTCCCAGCAGTTTTTACTTTCCAGTAAAAAAAGTATTTCCAGTATTATCCTTCTGTGCTTTAGGAGGGGATACGGTTTAAGCCTGAGATCCCAGGCTTTGCTTTGCTGCAGCAGTTAAAATTCCTGGAATAGCAACAGCAGTATTGGTGATGCTGAGAGCCACACAGCAAAGTAAACACATGTTATTTCCAGCTCTTTCAAAAATGCAAGAACAAACAAGGACAAAGTTAATAGGGAAATAACTACTTAGAGGCTTGACAGCACTATAAACAAGATTTAAAAAACAAAGTTTGAAGCTTTGGAGTCGGGATGGGATGGGGCATAGCAGAGACTGATACGAAGATCCTTAATTTAACTTTGCAGAGGAGAGGTGGTCTGTGTCTCTAGCTCAGGAGTTCAGGGAGTTTCTTTTTACCAAAACAAACAAAAAACAGCAACAAAAAAAGGAATCTGAGGAATACTAGTCATCTCTTCTGGGACTGCTTATCAAGTCCCTTGCTTTTCGGGGGTTGGGGAGCTTCAATAGCTGCACTTTCTTGTGCTGCGTATTGCATACTTGTATGCACTGCATTCTCACTCAGTCCTCACTCAGACCCCTGTATCTGCCTCCCCCTCTTCCTGTAATTGCATTGTGTTGTTACTCGATGATAAAGCCTTTTAATACATCGCTTGTGCGCTTTAAACTTTATGGTCAGACTGTTAAGTTAAAAGCCCAATTCTGCTATAAGCCGAGCTTCTCTACAGCTGGTCAGTAGGAATGTGCATGCGGGCATCCAGCAAGGAATTAAAAGGCAACGTGGAAGGATTTCAGCTTTGTTACAGGGTGTAGATGTGTCTTTAGGAGGTGTCCATATTAACATACGTTATCTATCTGCCTCCGGAGCAGAATTAGAAATAGGTCGTTTTCATCTGTTTGGCTGTCTAATGACAGCCCACAAAACCAACCCCAAATGTGCCAACATTTTGTTTAATAAAAAAAGTACGAAGGAGAAAAAGGGCTCTCTATAGCTAAAACCTGAGCTAAATGCATCTGAAAACAGTTCCGACCGGCTTTCTGCTCGAGTTGTGACCTGTTGGAGAACTCTGCTCCGTGCTTGCATTCCCAGCTAATTTGATATTGCCTTTTTTTGTGGCTGAAGCTTTGTCATTTGTTTCTAAGCTGTCATTTTTATTAGTCTCCCTGGCTGATCTTTTTGGGCTCTCGTCAGGTGGTGTATGTTCTCCATTGTCTGCCTGGTCTTGGCAAGCTATAGGTCCTTTTATTGCCATATGATGTGGGCGTGCTTGCAGCAGTAGCCTGTAATTATACCCACCACAGGTGACAGTTACAAGAGAGCTTTGGTAATAATTTTAGCTGCCTGATCTGATGTTTATGAAGAAAGAGCCCTCTTTGTGGTCTGGCTGGAGTTTGTTATATTGTATTGTACTTTAGCTGTTTGATTTATGAAGCCCTTTCTTTTTTAATATATAACGTCTTGTGTCTTTTGAAGTTCTGAAGTTTTGTTAGAGATGATTGTTGCTCTTACAATGTTTTGTGCATTTTCTATTTATTTCGTATATATTGCATTTGTTTTGCTTTTTTTTCCAGCAGGGTAAAATCCAGCCTGTTGTTGGCTTTGTTTGTTTGTCCAACATTGCTGAGCTCCTGTTTCCAACCACGCGTTAACAGATCTGCTGTGTGCTTCCATTTATTAATCTAGACACAGATTAGCATTAAATTGCTTTTTTTTTTGTCGTTGGATTTTAATTATTTTATAAAGACGAAATTTGCTGTCCAGAAAGATGGCGTGAGTTCCTTTACTTTCAAAGTTGAAATTAGCTCAAAATACCAATCTCCATCCCAAAGTTGGGAATTTCATGCAAAACAGCTGGGAAAAACTGAACTGCACGTTGCCTGAAAGGTGGCTTTTCTGCAGTTCTTTCTCTTCTTTGAAATTCTTTAGAGGAACTTCACGTGAAGTGTCCAGCATCTTCTGATTTTGTGAGAAAGCAGTGATGTGCAATTCCTATCAATCAATCAATGAATAGATTGGGAAAAAAAAAAAAAAAAAAGAAATTTTTCTTCCTTTTTGCCAGTTTATTTTGTCCTAAACAGTTGATTTGCCGTATCAGGAACAAGCTGCTTATTTTCCCAATCTGCCTATCGCTTTTTCTGGAAGCTCAATTTATTAGCAGATTAGGAATTATTGAAACAATGGTAAAAGTTTGTTTGAAGTTCAGAGAGTTCAGAGTGTCTGAGAAAGACTCGTGTTGAGCAGGAGTGTGGGAGAGAAACTACTTGCTCACTGCTACTGGAAATAGCCAAATTTCAGAATCTTACGCATAGAATTCCCTTAGTTGCATAGGGCTGTGCACAATACAAACTGTATGGGAAAAGGTTTCAGCTCAGGACAAGCATCTCCTGTTCTTGATGTAAGAAATTCTTGATGTAAGAAAGTGGAGAAACTGAGAGGGGAAAACAAAGTAGACTGTCCGTGATTTCTATTAGGGAGTGAAATTTTCATTAAAGGTAAGAATTATCCTACTTTCTTAGTGTGCTTTCCCCCCACCAGAATTCAGGTGCATTGATTTTCTTTCAGTCGGGGTCTGCTTGGCTTGGTCTCATTCACATGACTTTGACCTGGCATCTCTTAGTACTTTTGAAGAACTCAGTTTTACAAGGAGGTTGTAGATGTTGACTATTACTTCTCTTGTTGTTGATGGAGTAACCGTATCAATACTTTGTGGGGGTTTTTTTTCTCTAAAAAAAGGCAAATCCTTTATTTATACCACATGTAATCTTAAAACAGCTCATTCCCTGGAAGTGGTCATGTTTTATTCGTCTAAAACGAGGGAATTAGTAGAGAAGTCTGTGGGGGGATCGAAGTCACCCCAACTCCATTGACTTCTGCAAACTTCTGTTATTTAACATCAGTTAGAAAGTTAAGTCCTGCTCCAATATGAGCAACAGCATTTCCGAAGAGGAGGAAAATCCTGTAGGTGGCGATGGCCTCTCATGAATGAGCCAGCTCTGACGCTCCTGCTTTTGTCAGATTTTTCTGTCAGGTTTTCCTTCTTCTTGCTTGAGCTATTTTATTTTTAATTCAATTCGCTCGTTCTCTCGGCGCTAATCTAATACTAGTTGCAGAAATGTTGACAACTGGAAGAAATTTCATGTTTGAAGGTAACGCGACGCTTTGGTTTTATGATGGAGGCAGATGCACCTTGAGGGGTTTCTCTGAAAGCACTCTACTACTTTTTTAAATGAAAAAGAGTTGGATCCTTTACAGGATCTGAGAATAAAAGAGGATTAGTGCAGAAGCTATTGAGGAAAGACATTTTTTTAAGCCTATTCTCTTTAGTTTTACTTCTTTTCACCAGCAACTAAGAACTGCTCTGACTGAGGTTCTAAGAACTGCTCTGACTGAGGTTAGTCTTAAGCAACTGGGACATTTATAGGGTGTCAAATATAAGGTTGTTGAAGGATAAAAATCACAATAAAAGTATCCTATGTCAGAATAGTATTTGTTCGTTGTTTTTTAACTGCAGAATCCCAAAAATCTATTTTTAAAAGTCAGTCCTGTTGATTATTAATTAGTTTGACTACCGCAGCAGTAAAGAATTAGACTGGCACCAGTAGCATCCCTGAGTTTTGATTTCCTTTCTCCCTGCTTCATTAGAATTTAGTGTGTGAGTCTTAATTGTGACATGCACATTGTAGTAAAGCTTAGCTTGGTGGCAGGTGTTTTTTTTTTTTTTGTTTAAAATGCTGTGCTGTGATTGTAATAAATATGTAGGGCAAGCGGTGTTTTGTACCGGTCTAATATGCTGTTTTATTTTAGCATTAACTTTACCCACGGAACACCAGCATGCTTAATGAGAGATGAGTGCCATATGTGAGCAGAAGCGTCCACAAAACAACAGCAACAACAACAACAAAACAGCCTTTATCTGCTCTGCTAGTTGAGATGCAGAACTTTCTGCTTGCTTTTTGAGAGAAGTCGCTGTCTTCTGTACTTTCCTTCAGCTTTCATCTTTTAATGGAACAGAGGAGCTGCACAGCTTTGTATCAGAGCCAATTGTCAACTTTCATTAGATGTAGCCTATTGTTTGTTCAGATTAGAAATAACTGCATTACACTTTGACTTTGAAGACTTGTTTCTTTTTAAATATACTAGCTATACGTGACCTTTTTGTCATTTTTGATGCACTTGGCTCGGCAAATTTGAGATACACGTTTGAACAGCAGCAAGAAGCATTTGTAATGCAAGGACTTCACAAAAGGCACTTTCTGTAGTTCTAGAAAAGTGAAACAAAGTCCTGCAGCTAATGCAAACTATTCGTAGATAAATATAAAGTGTTCTTAGCTAGTTGTACATCAAATCCATGGCATGGGGGAGAAGAAAGACCTCTGCACCCGTTATTTAGCAGTGGGTGGGAATTCAGTTCTCTGTAAAATCCCGTTTTGCTTTGTCCTCATGAGGAGTGTTCAGACATGGCCTCTGTCAGAAAGTGATGGCAAGGAGCTCTGACTCCATTAGAAAAATGCACTGAGCAAATTTTCTTAAAATGTTTAGAATATTAAATGAGAAATGCTAATATCACTGTATCAATTACGTATTTTTTTTTGCAGAGCATGCCCATCAGGAATTAGATGGTGACTTGTTCTAGCAGTTAAGAAAACATCCCCAGATACTTTATTGCACACGTTTGGGAAAATTATTTGCAATGATGTATTTCAATTTCCTTAATAAACTAGAGCTGTCTTCCTAATTCCCTTTCCCTCAAGTCCCTCCACAGGGGCTAAAGAAATGGAGTATTTTGAAATTATCATCAGATAACTGTTTCTACGAATGAAGAACTAATGTACGCCTTTTAAGATAGATTTATATTGCAAAGCTGGGAAGTAAACAGTGGTGACAGAAAGGAAATACGAGATTATTAAAAATGAAGACATTTTGCAGGACTACTCTGGATTGCTTTATTTTTTTTCTTTTTTTTTTTTTTTCTTTTCGTGGGAAGTAGTAGCTGTGAGTGCGTGCACTGCAAAGGCTTTCCTGCTATTTTAAAATTAGAATACCAGATAGCGGTCCTTCAGTGCCCAGTGAATACTGTCGTATGCACTGATACCTATAGCAACACATAGGGAGTGACTATGAGATCAAATGCTCTGCTTAAAAAGCCTTAGGGAAGCATTATGTGTCTAAGGTCTGATCTATTGTCTGAGAGGTCGGAGAGTGTTAATGCACTCTGCAAAGATTAGACTCCCTTTCTAATTGCTCCAACACTTCCTTAAAGGATTTGAACAGTCGGGAAAGGTGACGCTCCATGTCAATTTTTGTCTTCCGACAGCCGTTGAAGTTTATCTGTCTTTCCGCCGAGACCACTCGATCACATCAGCCAGGCGGTGCCAGAAGTAAAAACCCGGAGTTAGGGCTGAGAGCAACGAATGCCTCTACTTACAACTTCGTTTTTTCATTCGGGTTTTAAATACGTTTGGTAGCGGGAGCAGGATCGATCTCACAGGCCGTTCGGTTTAAACGTGGCGAGGGGGAACTCCTGAAGCCCCACGAAAACTTGAACTCATTGAGTCTGATGAAAAGCCAGTCTCTCGTTCCAAAGCGATTCAGATGATTGTTTGCATTTCTTATAGCGCAGCTGATGTTTCCCAACTGGATCTCTATGGAGCCAAGCCAGTGCAGGGAATAGCTGCCGTTACGCTGCGTGTCTATAGTGCGGTGCCACGATCTGAGTTAGCCAGGTGCTCATTGCTGCTTATCCCAGTCTTTTCCTCTCGCTCGATAAATGTGACGAGAATTTTGGTTTCCCTTGGTTTGTAGAGCCAAAAAATACAAAATATAAGAACTTCTGAATACAAAAATTCACTAAGGGAGGCTCCTGCAGAAAAGCTTTCCTGCTGTGTAATGGTGTGTTGGCAGAGACAAGTACGTGGCCTTAGCACAGGTTTTACAAAACAAAATAGAAATCTGTCCGATGGATGAAAACCATTTGAAAGAGGATATCTTTCTGCTGTCTAGATATTTGAAAATCAGCTGGAAGCACCGAATGGTTTTGTTGTTTGTTTAAAGCACCGACCTACTGCAATGGATTCTGTTTGCCAAGGATGCTTCTCCTGCACCTTAAGAGCAAGGGATGAGAAAGAGTGAATGTGACTAGGAAAGGAGAGAGAGATGGTTCAACCCCAGGAAAACCTGGAACGTAATATTTCTGCAAGAAGGCCGTGATATCATAGTGTTCACAGCAGAGTAACATTACTGTAACAAGAAGGGAATTGCACCCATTTTTCAAAAAAATATTCCAGGCCTGCTTGACAGACAGATGTGCTGTTATGGTGCAGTTCACACCTCAGGTCCTGTCAAACAGGACCAACTTCTAGGCTTTTTTTTCCTGTGGATTTGGAAGCTTTTGAATCTGATAGTGTCAGTGGTTTTGCCAGTCTTGTTGGTACATATAACCCATTTCACACATAAAAATATCTAAATATGACCTATATAAATACGTAAATTTAAAGCATCCTTTCTAGATTCCGAGCAGATGACTGATACAGCTGTTCAAAGGATAAAAGCATTTTTTTCTTATCTTTTTTTTTTTTTTTTGGAAGAAAAACCCTCTTGGCTCTGAATCGGAAATTGAGGAGCAGGATTCATCAAGTGTATTCTGGTCGTTCTCACATGGGTAGTTCCTCCTTCCTTTCCTGCATCTCATGTTCCTTTGCACTGTTGCTATATTACATGAAATGTTTCATCTGTATATAAAAATTAAAAATTCAAACAAAAATCTGGCCCACATGAAGAACAGGCCCTTTGGGCATATGGTTCATTATGCATATTCGTTTAATTACTAAAACACTTGGGATGTCTCTACTGCCCTTGCTTTCAACTTGTAAAGTTGGATCTGTTCTGCAGCACGGAATATGTTGAACAGGCATGTGTTATAAAGGACTTCAGTCTTCTCCTATTTAAAACTCTATATAATGTTCTTGGCTGGATTGTTAGAGTTTACTGAATATTAGTTCAATCCACTGCATCAAAACAGCAGTTCAGGATCTCTTTTCCCCTAACACCTTCTCTAACCCCAAAAAGGCAAGTTTTACAGCGGTTACTTCATAGCTGTGTTTACTATCAAAGTAACACGAGACCGAGGCTTTGGATTTCAGGCACATTCCCACAAAGCACCTCAAGTCGCACATTGAAGCTGTATAACTTTTATTAGCTAAGAAGGGATTGCTGCGATAGTGTGACTTTAATTGATTTTCAGGGCAAACAGGTGGTGATGGTTTCGGCATCCCCTAGTCTCCTGCCATTCCTAATTTGGAGCTGCATGTATAATAGCTTTATTAAAATAAACAGTCTTCTGGCTTTAGTTTTACCTGAACAGCTGCCTGAAATTGCAAGAGTCTTGCAACTTTTTTTTTCCTATATTGTTGTGCGCTTTGGAAGGCAAGATTCTCTAGGTCTGTTAGGGGTAAATATCTATTGGACAATCACAAATTGTCAGTGCTTAGGATTTTTTTTTTTTGCATTTCTGCTCTTGTTGCTGATTTACAATCGCGACATATTTAGGATGTAATTCCAGGGGGTATCCCAGCCATCTCCACGTGTTTGCTCTGTAACGCGACAGTTTTGTCTCTCTGAAGATTATGAACCTGCAAAAATTATGTGTGTGTTTTGATTGTTCTCTCTGTTCTGAGTATCCAGCGTGTGTGTGAGATGTGGGGAGGGCTGGGATTCAGCTACAGTTTTTGCTCTCCTACTTAAGTAACGTCTCTCCCCATAACAAAACAAACCAAAACCCACAGCTTAAAAAGCAAAAGCATTGCTTTCGTCCTTCTGTTTCAGTCTGGAAGCAGCAGTGGGGCTGGGAGCATGGGGGAAAGAGTGCAGTTCTGAAACATTTGTGGCACCAAAGGATGTGGTTAGTGGGCATGGTGGTGATGTGTTGGTGGTTGAACTGGGTGATCTTAGTGGTCTTTTCCAACCTTAATGATTCTCTGATTTCTGTGTGCAAGCACCTCCGCATGTGGGTTTAGTGCAGTTTGTTTTTTTCCATGCCGTAGCTGGCAACTGCCAAGGAAGTAAAGCTATGTGTGATCCTCCTGCCTCTGTATTCTGAATTAAGTCTAATTATGTTTGCTTTATTAGAGAGTCCTTTTTTCTTTCCCCGTTTAGTTGCACTGTTCACTGTGATCATGAAGAAGTCTTTAAAGTCATTTAAACATATTGCTTAAGTGTGCCGTTTGCTACCAATCCTAACCCAGTGTTGATAGTCCAAAGTCACCGAACGCTTCCACTGAATCCTGTCACACTTACTGTACAGTTACGTCACCATCTGACCCCCACAGCTAGTATTTCTCACCGTGTTAACAAATACGTCTCCAAGGTAAGTGGACATTTATCAGCTTAGCTAATGATCATTTTTTTCGTGACCCTTTTAAGGTGTTCACCCTATCCAGAATAAATAAAATTAGCCTACATTTTTTCTTCCTTTAAAACAGCGCAGATATTTTTTCTGACGTTTGTTGGAAGAATTATTTACTATAGGATCAGGCTTTTAGCTCTCATAATGCCTGCCTTCCCTGAAAATAGATCATAACTTTCTGAATGAGACTAATTCTTAAGCTATAGCCCTACTGATAAACAAACCAAAACATCAGAGATAAAAATGACCGTTTAATTTAGCTACAGTATAAAACAGCACATTTTTGTTTGGCATGCCTCTCTCCCCTTTGTTTTAAAATCTTCCTCCACTGCCTTTGTCTGTCATAGTTATCCCTTAAGAAACAACATGCAGATTTATTCTCCTGACTCCCAGTGGACTACCCTAAAAGATAGAAAACTGTTGTAATATTTCTTCCCTGTTTCTTTTTTTCCAACCCCCCTCAATTTTTAAGCTTCGTTGCTTGAGGGTCTCTAACTGTATTTTACTTGGCTCAGGAAATGTAAAATATGTTAGATAAAACATGAGGGAAAAATTAGAGCAGTCGGCATGCTAGCAAACAGCTCTTTCTTCAGTGTCTGCAGCCTGAGAAGATTTGAAGTCTTTTGCTGTAAAACTGTAGCACATACATAAATATAGAACCCCAAAACAAGCGCTGTTGTGCTTGTTTTTGTTTTGATTACCCCCTTTTTGGGTTAGGGATAATGAGGAAGTGCAGCCACAAGAGAATTGTTTGGAGGCATCCCGTGGGACTTGTGGTGGACTGGTATGCTTTGGGGTTTTAATGTATGTGTCTTAAAGGAAAAAGACAGCGTGCCTCCTTCAGACACCGCTGTTGAAAATAGTTGTGCATGATGACGTTTGATAGATAATCTTCAGATATCTGCAGTGAAACATATGAAGATTTTGCCTTACTGATTCTATGACTATATACGTGGGATAATGGCTCTAAGTTGTGCCAGGAGAGGTTCGGGTTAGATATTGGGAGAAATTTATTCTCAGAAAGTGCGTTGGGCACTGGCACAGGCTGCCCTTGGAAGTGGGGGAGTCAACATCCTGTGGGGATGTGGCACTGAAGGACATGCAGTTAGTGGGCATTGTGGGCATGGGTTGGGCTTGGATTAGGTGATCTTACAGGTCTTTTCCAATCTTCTTGATCCTGTGATTCTATGAAATTTTGATTTACAAACTTAAGAGCTATTCTGAGTTTGGTGAAATAAACTCAAACCAAGTGGCTCTTCCCTGACCCCTTATTAAAGAAAGATCTCTAAGGATTTTGTTTTTCATTTCCTAGGCAGGCTAATCTGATTAATGTAACAAAAAAAGGAAAAGAAACCACTTTTTTTTTTCCTTTCCTTTGCTTTTAGGTGTTGTTGGATGGAGTGTGGTTGTTTCACGTTTAGTTCTCATTTTGATTCCAGACGTTGTTAGGAATGAAGAATAAATCCATTGGACTTGTTAGTGACATGAAAGTAAATCATCATCATCCAAGCAGTTTTGTAAGTGTTTTGCAGTCAGGTATTCTTAAATGTACCATCACAGCCTTCCCTGGTTGAGCTGCAACAGCAGCGTCCCAAGATGATGGTGGAGAACAGACCATAATACTGTCAACTCTTCTGAGTTCAATGTGACTTTTGCAGAACAGCATGCTGTTCTGGAAGCTCCATTTCTTGGAATCCTGTGATTGCACATGAGTCACAGTTTTCATTTAAAACACAAATGAGTTTCTACTTCCTAGCATCAGCAAAGAAAATGCGACCCCCCTGAAAAATCTAAACTAGGCAGTGATAATAAAAATTAAAAAAAGGTCCTGTTGCACATTGACTTGAGTAGAATGAGATTTCTTGTATGTTCTTAAGGGAGTTTTTTGGTTGTGTTGTTGGTCATTTCACATCTTACATTGTTGGAAGTAAGGAATATTGATTTGGGGTTTTTTTTGGGTATTCAAACTGATCTTAAAATATTGATCTTGATCCTTGTGAGTACAGTTCCAGTACTTGTGCCTTACTTTGAAGGCTTTATTCTGTCGCTCGTTTTCCTTCTTGCATTGTCACATGTAATATAAATCACTGAACAGAAATCAGGCGTCTCCTGCTAACCCCATTGACAGTCACTTTCTCAGGGGGCTGCACCTGAAACAAGCAGGGGCAGAACATGTGGCTGTGGCAGCAGGACGTGGCTCGGCAGCTCTCAGCCTACGCAGACTGCTGATGTGACCAAACATAGCCATGTTGTTTCTGTTACCTGAGGCATCTTCTGGAAAAAGTGAGTAGCGTGGTAGCAAACTGTGCTGTTTAAGCAAACTCTTTATTTGTAATCTTCAGCTCTGTGCTGTGACATGCATTTAATATGTGCAGTCTGGTGTTCAGATTTTTGGGGCGTTTAGGTGGATCTTTTCCCATCTTTTTTTTTTTTTTTTGCATGTTCTAATACAACTTATCCTTGCAACAGTACACCTATGGAGAAGAGCTAAACTCTGTGATACAGCCATAAGCAAGTTTTATGCAAACTGTACACGTGAGATGTGAGGAGCAATAAATATTTAAAGATCTCCATTCCTTTACGTCATTTTTGATTTTGGTCATCCCCACTCAATACAACACATGTACCATACTGCTGTTGAGATGCTCTGTGCTCTTTTGCTAGGGACACAAAAAGCAAATTGAATCTAAAGTAAATAGGTTTCTTCTGACAGTGTTGCTTTACTTAGGTATAATTCCTCTTCCTGCCATGTTCTTTGTTACTGCATCACAATGAGGGAGTGACTGCTCATCACCAGCTTGAGCTCTGCTCAGGTCAGTAGTGCTTTTAGCTGAGCGTGGTATGGCAAGGTAGTTTCCTATGGAATGGGGCTAATAGGAAGGATGGTGAAGTGCAACTTTGGAGGAGTCTTCCAAAACCAAAATCTTTGGGAGGGGTACTTCACTGGAAAATATTTTCTATGCATCAGCCCCTGTTCACTGTGCCTCAAAGTGGAATTATTTTAGATATATTGCCTTAATTGCTAGAAACTTCCTTTTCAGTGTTCTCCCTCATTGAATGCACATGCCATTCCATGATCACAGAAATGGTTACTGCATTCACATGGCCCTGCATGCTGTGCTTTGATTTCCATTACATGGGCTCAGCACCGTGTTAGTGCACCTATGATGCTGGTATCTCAAGGAGATGCCTCAGTAAATGCAGGTATGTACACACACACAGGTTTCCTGCGGTAAGTAGGTATGTCCACTCTCCCTTCAGCTCTTTTACTCTCCCTTTCTAAGAGCAGGAATAAGTATCTGTCAGAAGTAATTTGTTGTTGACAAGCTTATTGCCTCGGAGGGATCTGAATGCCCTTTTGGGGAGCCGGTGTCTTATGTTATTGGCTGATGTCCTGTGTTTTGGGGCAGAGGGGCTGAAAGCTTAAAAAAAAATGCTAGAATGTTCAGAGTCCATTTGTGAAGACTACATGACTTTGAGATAAGTTAGAAACATCTAATTTCTCTTCACTGCAAATGAAGGAAAATGTCTTTATGCCTTTAATCAAAATCAGTGTTTTGATTTGGTTGAAAACAGATAACTTGGAGTAGCATTAGCTCATTTGTTTCTCTTGACTTTCCCTGAATTGCATAGGCCACGTTTATAAATGGTGAGGAAACTTTTGACAAAGCTGTTAGTCATTTAGAGTTCAGTCAAATTGTGTGTGGTTTCGAAACCTGAAGTTTCAAATATTTTTCACAGTTGCACTGATGAGGCATTTCATTAGCATTGGAACCTACGCTGCCTGAGAAAATAACCTTTTACCATAGGCTTCTTGCATGCATTTAATCTCCTTTCATTTTATTTTTTCCATCTGATGGAATGCATCCCTCTCCTTTTCCCATCGCTGCTGTTTTTCAGGAATTATTCTGTTAAACAACATAACATTTGCTACTTCTTTAGAAAGACTTACTAGGCCAAGCGAAGCGAATCCTTTTTTTTTTTTTTTTAACTAAAAATATATATAATTAATATGTAGACAAATTGCACAGAAAATCCCATTTAATGCTAGGTTTCTAAACCTCTTAAAACTATTCTATCCCTTGACTGTGGGTTTGTTGGTGACAAATGTTTTATGGGCATACTTTAGTAGACACCCGTCTAAAATCTGTTCTTAATAGTCAGATCCTAAATTGGAACCAGAGGGGCAGAATAACCAGATTTGAAATGTGTTTCTAAAGGTTTGTTTTTACTTTCAGTTGAGATTGCCTTCTCTCATCTTTTGTACTGCTGTCAAAAGGGCCACTCTCGTGGTTGTTCAAACTCCATGCTTCTTGACAGGAACAGTTGGACCCCTCTTCAATGATTTTCAGATGAAACAGCTTCCAAACCTCCAGAGCTTTAACTTGTAGTTATTAGGCCCTTTGAAATAGCAACACATTAATCAGCTGAAATCGAGTGGCCCTTTCTCCAGGGCTGTGATGTTGCTGTTCTCTTCTAGGTAGAACTCTAGTCTAAATATTAGTGTCAAGAGCTCTTTTTTTTTCCCCCTTCCAGATATGTCTATCTCTTTTCTGCTTCTATTTTGATAATTGTTTTATAATGTCGTGCATTAAATTGTTCAGTTCGATAATAGGCTTTTATGTTCTCAAATTGCATTAGAAGATGTAACACAGAGAGCTAGTTTTTGCGCTTGTTGGCTTTTGTTTTAGAAATCAGCAAACTTCTCTCGTGCACAGTATGAAGCCCAGCACAAAAGCTGTCAGTGGCGTCATGGATTACGTTTGGCAGAACTTGGTCTAACGATGATACAAAATGTGAAGAAACAAAGTATGGTTTGTTAAAACCAGATCGTTTGGGTCAGGGGCTCTAGAATGCTGTCCTTGACTTCTGTGAGCAAGTGATCTGAACCTGTTAATGATTTCCCCTACCAACCTGTGTGTTAGCAGCAAGATAGACTAAGGCCTAAAAGAAAATATTGATCCTTGCAATAACCATTGTGTTTGTCAGCAGGTGAACCATTCTTGAGTTTTGACAAAAGGTTTTGGTAGAAAATAATTTAAGAGGGATGTGGCGGATACTCTTTTTCCCCAATACCGCTGAGGAGGAAATATAAACTTGAATGTAGTGTTCTTTCTGTTTTGTGTGAACGTTTTGGGACTCACCTGGCGCAAGCTTTGCAATGTCCACCATTGCCACCATCATTTCCAATGCATTGAAGCCAATATCCAGCTCCATACACAAATCATGGTCATAAGCTGCTAGTTTATGTGGATGAGCTGATCGAGTCCCTCTTTGTTTCATGATGTGACAGCTGTGTGTGGCTATCCAGAATATGGCTGTCTTTCATGTCACTGTCACCACTGCTAAAATGCACCACACACCACCTCACTGTGCTCACATCCACTGTTTGGTCTCCGTTAAAGTTCAGCAAGAATCAATGGATGTCCACGTGGGGAACTTGTTTCTGCATGGAGGAGTTCAGTGACACACCTTTGCTTTATGCGCGCTTCCATGTCAGATGCCATTTTGTCAGACTGCATGGCAACAAAATGAAACAGGATATTGATGGGAGGGTTCAACCTCTACTGCCATACCACCAACATCCTCCTATAGTGTCATGGGCCAACATAAAAAAAATAGGGAACAGTTCTTATATAGGAATTGCTTTGCTGGCTGATGCTATAGAACTACTGAAAAGGCTGTTAGGATACAGATATATCTACTTATTGTATAAACACCCTCTCAACTGTTATTACGTACTGTATGTTCACAGCAATCATTTCCCATACCTCCAAGGCTAAATAATTTTTGAATAGCTAATTCAATTTGTCTCGTATCTGTGTTGTGTCACAGTAATGAAAGTTGCCTCTATTGCAGTGGTAACAGCAAAGCAACTCTTCTTGAGTAGGTGAGGGAGCTCAGTCTAAGTGTCGCCATCTGAATTACAACTCAGCAGCTGATAACCAGTCAGCGTTAGAAAGGAAGCAACAGTATGCCTCTGCTATCAGTTGAGCCTGCGCTGAGATTTTGTAATTAAATTTTAAGTTTTATTTAGGGTCTGAAACTTAATAATACACAAAATATACTGTTGGATCTAAAATCACCAAGGTCTTGATTTTCTATCTTGCCTAAATGACCTGTGATTGCAAGGTTGTATTATACTTGCAACAGAGCGGAGTGATGTTCGTATAGGATGGTGACAGATGCACTAGAATTGGTACAAGTCCTGCAGTTGAATGAATGAAGAAAGGTTCTTCAAGTGCTTCATTGACTCCTGTAGGAGTCAACACAGCTGACTGCTGGTGGAGTCTTTGCTGTGCCGAGACAAGAGTGACTTCATGCAGACCCTGAGGAGATGATGTATATACAACCTCCTCCAACATGCCAAAGCAAAATTTTTAAATAATTATCTAGCAATGTGAATTTCTATAAAAGTGCTTTCGTAAGGATCGTGTGTGTGCATCTGTTTTTAGCTCTCTGTGTAAACGCAAGGTATATATAGAAAATATTTGCAGTAACAGATACTTATATTGTCAAATGATTTGAGGTGGGACAAGAGCTGGTATCACCTTTACTTGATATTACAAAACAAGTAAAGATTCATTCGGGGGAACTGGAATAACTTAATTGTTTTTTAATCTTGAGATACCACAGTTTTTGGAGACTCCTTTAGGAGAGTTCAAGTATCGTACCTTCTTGGCCAGCATCCTTGTGTTTCTGTTACCTTGCTCACGTATAAATTGTTACTGTTAGTATAATTATCTAATTTGTTAATATGTTGAAGAGCATGATAAAAAAGAAATTACGACCTAATCCTTTTCTAAGTTCTCATGCTGCAAATCAGTAGCGTGGGGCTTATGTTTCATGGATGTCAACCCACTTTACAAATGTGTATATCTCAAATACTGTTTTGCTGACCTACAGATGCCAACAACAGGATGACAGTCTAAGTCCTCGCATAGTGACAGTTAAGATAAAATCAGGTTGGCTTTAGAAAATGTGGCCCTTGTTTGGGCAGGGCTACGTATACGGTCATTGTCATTGGTTTATGTTTGGCCCCTGGTAGATGCTAACTGACCACTTGTCGGATATCAGGCAAGATTTTTTTGTTTAAAAGTTACAGAAGCTGCTCTTTTGTAGGGGTGTGGATTCTCCCCATGGAATGCGGTGGGAAGTAGTGTTTTGATGTGGTGTGGGTAGAGTCCAGGGTCCATAATGCTATATATGTTGTCATAGATAGCCTATTCTACAAATGCCAGTCTTGCCTTCATATACTTGACAGGCCAAGGGTTAGTGGAGATAGAGATTTGGCTTTCTGATCACCACAGTTGCCCTCTCATGACGGTTTGAATGTGTTAACTGGAGGGTCTGACTCGCTTTCACCTGCCTGTATTATTCAAAAAATGTGACTTTTTGATTCTGATCACTGCTGAGATTCCTTTGGAGGAGGAAAAATCTGATGAATGTTTTTGTGCCTACTCTCCAAAGGAGATTGTTTCAGATTTAGCTTAAAGTTTCTGTCAGCGTTAGTCAGTTCTTCAGAAAACGCTGTGTATCAGTAGAAAAGGAAATGGGATCACAACATGCATTTTATGACAGTTCTGGATTTAGTTTATTAACTTACATTTCCAACCACAAAGTTTGGAGTCTGTTCACATATAATTGGTATTTGTAAGACAAGATTGCAGTTTGGCTTGGAATCACGTTTTTGAAAAATGCTGAAATGCTTTTTAAATCCCCATCACAATGGTTACACGTTTCACTGATCCAGTTTGCAGAACTGAACCCCAGAATTTAGCTTCTACTTTTGCTGTCAGTGGGTTTTATCGGATATTGCTTCAAAGGCACCAACTCATGCCTTTTCTGACTAAAGAGGCCCCAGGCAACCAGTGAGATCAGAATATACTGACAAGTGGCAGGTGTATGGAAATGGAGAATGGAATTATGGATTCCTTCCCAAAATAAAGCATCACATGCAACCGAAAGCCTTGCACTCTCAAAGGTCTTTGCATTGCTGTGCCAAGAAGAGTGAGTGGATTAATGGTGAAGTTCCATTTGCTAAGCATATCTCCTGGATTGACTGAAGAGGTGGATGGCTCCTGTTGCACAAGAGGAAGAAACTCTTCTCTAGTCAGTGAAAGACTTGCTGGCAATTAGGGTTTGATGAAGTGGGACAGGTTTAAGTGGGCCTATTATGCATAGCATTAATGACAGAGCTTTCAGGCTTGAGCAAGTCCCAGGAAGGAGTGAACAATGCTTTTGGACCAACCTTATGTTCGTGGATTTGTACTTCACCAAAAGAAGGGAAGAAGCAAACAAATAGCAGCCTAATGGATTCAAACAGAATAGAATGAGTATGCTTTTCAAGCAGGCTTCTTTTTTTGCCAAAATAAGAAATGAATGAGGTTAGCAGAGATTCAAGGATGCGTGTACATGAGGATAATGGCTGGAAGGCTTTCTTGCATCACATTCTCTTTAAACACCTGTATGTGTTCTTTTCTGTTGCTTTATTTCTCCCAGGTGTTCGTGGTCACTGTATGGAGCGTTGAACTGTACATGGTGCCCCTGGCTCTGCTGGTGCTCTTTGCATACAACTTCTCCCTGGTCAGAACAGGGAAGGTCAGCAGCACCCAGGATGCCCAGGCAAGTAAAATGGCAGTAATGTTTCTGGCAGCCACAGCTTGAATTTGTCCTTCAGCAGAATGTTATGCATTTTAATTGTATTAAGCTAGTTGTGCAGCTAAACATTTTTATTTCAAAGTTACTGAAAAGAGTTCTCCACCCTCTCAATTTTCTTGATTCAATTCAAGCAATAAACCATTCAATATAGTATGGAGAAGAAGACAAGAGAACGCGTAGGAGGGAAATTTCACTTAAAAATAGTTGCAGTTATTTTGTAGCTATATTGAATTAAGAAGGACTTGCAGTGTGACAAGACCCCAAAGCCCATGCCCCCACTGCTTTTACACTTTGCATCGCTGTGATGATTCATGATTCACAGAGGAGGAAAGTCAATTCAAGCTGAAATAGAAGTTAGCTGTATTTTAAACCTTGTCCTGTTATTTGAAACTTCAAGAAGAAACCCTTACTCCTCCTCCCCACACCCCCATTTAATTGACAAATATTTTTTGTGAAAGTTAGTTCTTTCACTTGTTTTATGAAGTAAAGAAGTCCAAAATACAAAAATTGCATGTTGCAATTGCATATGTTGAGATATGAAACTCTGATGTTGACCACTGTCTTTACTTGCGTAACTACGATAATTGCAATGGAAGCAGAGGATAAATTTGTAGATTCTCATAATATTATTCCATTTATAAATGTATTAGAAGTACAATAACGAAATACATGCTGAATTAACTCTTATAACTTCTGATAAAAAGATGATTGACATTTGTACCCCCAACGGCTGCCTCTACACAAATGAATTGCTTGAATTACGTACAGAGAAATTGTATCCTAGGATTTAAAAAAAATTGCTATTGTATTAGTGTTAGCAAAAAAGTTCCTTCTAGTTCAGTTTTGATCCATTTCCAAATGGAAGGATTGTTGGAACATGTGGAAAGTCATACTATAACAGCAAGGGTGGAGGTTTGATTTGAAAACGAAGGGTAAGAAGAAGTGCTTTTTTCCAAGTCCAGAATAACATAGAAAGGTATTGTACATCTCCACAGACTACTTTGTTTCATCAAGAAATGAGGACTACTCACGTGGGAGAATCTCAGCCGAACATTTATTTTTATTGTTTTATTTTAAATACAAAAGGCAATACACAATCTGTCTAGGTTTCCTAGGAAAAGTGCACAGAGATTGCCAATCAACACCTATCACTCATCCTGTGGTGAGTTTTTTGCACGTTCAGATGAAGACAGTCTCACACAAGTCAGCAGGATTAAACAGCAGATCATTCAGGTGGATGCTATAAGAGGGTCGTATTTGAAATTCCAAGTTAAGCAGTAGGGAAGAAGAGTTGAACAGAAAATTGGCCCTTTTTGGTCACATATCCTGTGAGCAATGTGATGCTGTGAAATTCAGGGGTGTATTTTGCATAAGACAAGTTACGCGTCTGCCTGAGTGCTTTGCAGGATTGGGATCATATGGAACAAGTCATCAAAGTGCCTTTAATATTACCTGATTCCTTTTTTATGTGTGCCTATGATTCTAACCATCTGTAGGTCAGAAATAGACAATCAGGTGCTACCTCTAGTCACATCTGTCCTGCAGATGACAGAAGTTATTTTCTTCAAAATACCAGTGCTTTTTTCACAGTTGCTTATTTATTTTTGCTTCTTGAGACCTTGGCTACATGTGCAGTACTTTTCATGTATAGTTAAGAAAGAGAGCAAGAGTCTTTGGAAGGGAGGACTTCATATTCTCACTCCTATTTCTGTGCTATAAAATGGAGATAACAGTGTTAACCTTGTAGGGATGAACCAATTGCCAGGATGTTAAATGCATGAGTATTGATAAAACGCTTTATGATTTACAGATGGGAGCTTCTATAGAAACGTAAGCCATGATCACTGTTAACTTACTCTGAGTATAGTAGAGAGCTGGAGTAAACCTGGAAATGAATGCTGAATACTAGTTGCAACTACTTTGGCAGGAAAGCTAAAAACCGAATCCCAAACATTTTTTGTTGTCGATACTTCACATCTTTATTGTTAACTGTATTAAAACTTGTAATATAGTGAGTGAAATATTAAATAAACAAGAAAAGCTTAGAGGACTCTATTAAAGACTCAGTTTATAAAATACTCGAATTAAAACCCAATCACTCCTAATTTCAAGCTATAAGTGAATCTTTTGTTTTCGTTCCCTACCTGTCAGTGTAGAGGTTAAAGGGAGGGAATAATGCTGCATAGAAATCTGAATATGAATCATGAGATTGATTATATTCATACTAATGTATTTTTTACAATCTAATGCTTCGGTAATGGCCCTAAAGGGAGAGAGCAGTCATTGTATCAGTGAGGATGGAACAAGTTGAGTGTAGAGTCCTCAGCCTTGACATGCTGACTGGTTCGTTTGTCAGACTAAGAACACAGCTGTTTACAGCTAGTTAAAGTTGGCAATGAATTTGAAAGCCAGTTGCCTTCAAATGATAGGACACAACCACTAGTGCTTTATTTAGACTTAAAATTTGTATAGGGTATTGCCTGCTTTGTTCAGGTTATCACAAAAAAAAAGTCCTTGAATGCTGAACATGATTTCAGAAAGGTGAAAGTTGTGGGTTTGTTAATGACTTGCAATAGAAGTGGGAGAAAACCGTGTAATGAAATGCTGAGCTTTTTGAACATTGTCTGTCAATGAGAACTGTAATTTTTTCTAATGTGGACATTTGCTTTTACAGGAGCTTATGGGCTTGGATGAAGATGACGATGAGGAAGATAAGGTAAACACATCTTATGGTATTTTAGCTAGAATCAGGAAGAAAGTGGGTGTAGCTCAAACTAACCATCCTATCTCCATCAGATCTGCATTCCTTATCTGTTTTTACTGGGCAAACAATTGTTACCTGTTTGCTAATCAGCAAACTGACAGTTTGAGAATGCTGGTTGATTTGTACAATGTTCAGTAATGGCATTACCTGCATGAGACCTGTGAACTTCATTTGAATCTGTGGGGGTGCCCAGGGTATGCTTGATATCATGAGACCTATGTTCATGTGCCCGTATATGTATGTGTATGGATGGACAAGGTGAGTATATAAGATACTCATCACTTCCATTGCGAGTGTTGGATGAACATTCTTCACTAATAGCTTACAACAAATTGTACAGCATTTCCATTTCTGTAGAATTGTTGTGATTTGTGAAGGACTGGTTAAGGTATTCTCAATATTTCTTCTAGAACCTTGAAACAAAAAAAAAAGTTTTAGTTTTTCAGCAGAAATGTAGAAAGAGTTGGCACTGGTGAGGCCTTATTTTATTAGAGCACACTTCTTCATTCTGCTCACTATGAAAAATTCATTGGATTTTTTTTCAAGTTTATCAAACCACAGTGACAAATGATAAAAGGATTAGAGGGCATGACATGTGAAGAAAGATTAAGAGAATTTAATGTATACAGCTTGAAAAAACATAAGTAAGAGAAAGAGAATCTGATAATCTATAAATACTTAGGAGCTAAAAGGTGAAGAATTATTTAACAAGCAACAGCATGCAAAGAAACTTGAGCTGTTGGGAAGACAGTGTTCACAATGCGAAACTTTCAAATTGTGTACTGAGTTAATAAGATCTTTGTGAATATTCTGTGATTTAGGAGTGTTACAGTGAAATTGTTGATAGTTGTGAAGAAAATCAATACCACAGTTAGGAAGTATACCTTAACCCTTCTCAGTCACAGACACTAGAATTGAAGCTCAGCAGACTTGTTGATAGGAACAGATGTTTAAATTTAACCTGCTCTTCTGTGGTTGCTGTATTTTGATGAGCAAACAGAAATCCATCAAAGTTGTAACTGGAAGTTCAGACAGTCCAGATGAATTACGGGATTCTTGCAGTGCACAATAAGTTTTTCATTTTTACTTCATTCTTCTCATTGTTAAATTGGTCAGCTAAGTGGACCAGTATCTAGCAGAAGTTGCATTGTTTTCCAAGAAATATTGCATCTCTGGAATGTTGATAGTTTCTGTTTGGTCAGTACCCAATGTTAGACGCTTGAATATGCTGATCCTGTATTTTTGTGTGGTTCCTAAATGTGTAACGTTTTCTCTGTTTCTGTTCTCCATAAGAAAGCCTCCATTAGGCTTTCTTATCAAGATAATGCTTTTATCTCAATATTACGGCAATAATAATTCCTAACTTGTATTAATTTGTATACTACTGTTGTGTATCTGAGATTCAGACACAGAATGACTAGAGAATTGCCATCCATTCCTCATGTCCCAGGCCACTCACTTTGCAGCATTGCCTCACTGTCTTCCTGTTATCCTGGGTGTATTTGCCCCAGTGTTAGACCACGTTGTGCGCATCTTTAAGTGCATTAGGTTATTCCAAGTGACTTTTCCATGCTTGAGGGTGGCCAATACTCTCTAGGGAGTGTAAGAAATATGTAATTTCATGACATTATCTCACAGCAATGTCCACATTTAAACAGACAACCATACTTCAAAAAGAAGTCTGTGTATTTTTTTTTCCTCCCTAATACAAGAACCAAAGTTGAAATCTGCTAGTTGAGTCGTAGTCTATGAGGCCACTGTTTCTGTTTCCTATCATCATGTTGTATCAAAACAGTCGCACACATAGCCTTTCTGGGTTCTGCTGCAAGTTAGACATAACAGTCCACGCTTCTGGGAATTGTAACACACCCTCTAAGAGATGAACTGTTTACAAATTATAAATACACAGACGCTCAGTTCAAAAACCCGTGAGCAGATTAACTCCCTCCACCTAAACTATCTGTCTTCAATGACAGCGCTTAATTGCCGAATCCCCCATCGTTTCTCCCTCTGCCCTTTCCAAATACCATCATGGAGATAAGAGAGCTGTGTCCCTTTGGCACGAGCTGCTCGATGGATGAATGCCTTCTTGGATTCACTCCATCTTAGATGTGGAGTTCAGGCTCTGTCCTGTCGACTCTGGGCTCTGTCAGACTGTCTGAAGGATTGTTTTAAAATTACGTCTCTGAAACATCTTTTGCCCACCAGTAGAGTGGTATAGACAAGTTGCATGCCGCTTAGATTGTGAATTGTCTGATCATTGACTGTTTCTGTTTATTTTACTTTTTTCTTCCTTCTTTTCTTGACAAGGACTGTGGAGCTTCAAGAGCAGACAGCTAGCTACTTTGTTAAATAAGAGTGTGCTAGCAGCAGATTGGAAAGAGTCTTGAAGTTTACTCATGGCATTAAGTTTTGTGGAAAAAAGCTTTGCATTTCCACCAAAACAAAACAAAAAAATTAGTACTATTTTGAGATTTAGTAATTGAGTCTGAGGAAAATCAGACACAAAAATAAGTCAGCGGAGATCCCTGTTTTTTTCTGGGAGGGTCTCCATCCAGTGGTGAGCCAACATAGCTGTGCTTGACTAATGGGACGTAATAGGGAAGGATTAGATGACGCTGTGACTTCAAGCCAAGTTTGTTGACAACTTCCAAGAAATGTTTAGCACCTCAGGGCCAGAAAAAATCCCCGAAGAAGAATTCCTCATTCCCAGTATAAGAAATTCTTTCAGAAATAGATACCAAGAATATACCAACTTGTACGAGAACAATTTGAAAAGATGTAGCCAAACAAAGTAAAATTCATCTGGTAGCAAACAGCTGACATTTTCCATTTGTGTTCGATTCAGCATGTGGATAACTTCCGTATGGATCTTATTTATAAGGGTGGATTAAGATGAAAATTGCATTAATTTTCTCCACAGTAAAGGTCAGTAATTGAAACATGAACCAAGAATCTATTGTGTAAGATGCTGTATCCCCATACTTAGGAAAGGTCATAGAAGACAATAACATCTCACTGTTTTATTCTCTGAAAGTATAAATAATTTCATTACACTCTTACTTTTTTCTTCCATTTTTCTTCCATACAACAATTGCAATATAATATTTCGTCATCTCCCATTGAGATTGATGAAGAGAAATGATGGTAAAGGCTTGAAAATCCCTCATAAATAAAAAGGGTGTGATCAGACTAAGAGGGGTCACATACCTTCTCCACAAAATTGTGGGCAAGATCGAGTCGTAAAAAAAAAACAAACAAACAAATTAAGGTGTGTGTTTACGTAGATTTGGACTTCCTTACATTGCTGCTCTCTCTTCAGTAGCATGATGGGATCCTTTCTTATTTCTTTCTAACGAGTCTGTGTACAGACCACAAATAAGCTAGGCTCCTCCACCATCTATATTAGTACTAAGGGATGGATTCTGCTCCTTGTGCCAGGAACGATCAGTGCAAAGAAAGAGGATGGGGCACTTGTAGGCACACAGGATCTGTCTGGTCTGGTTACAATCCAGACTAAAGTAAAGAAAGTTTCCAGTTATCACTTAAGAACGCTATTATGACTTAGATAAGTTTCCTTCATGCTTCTTATCGACCTAATCAACTTCTGGTTAATCCAGAGTACAGAGATTGCTCTGGTTATGCTTTCCTCTTTGCAAAGCCTTCTGCGTACCAGAAACTGGAAGAGAGATGATCTGTTACTTTTCAGTCTACAATGTGGCATGTTTTAGGAATGCTGTGATCCATAAGCAGCCATAAGTTGGCACAATCCTTGGCCCATCATCGTGGCCCACCAGCATTCTGGACATCCGTAGGTTTGAGAGTTATGGGAGAGAGGAATTCATAGCAGGGACTTGGCAAAGATTTTCAGGTATACCAGGTGCTGTTGCGTGGCTTTCCTCGCATAAAAAACCTTGGCAAGCTAACCTCCTTCCTCTTGCCCTGCAGGTGGGCAAACCAACACTGTAACTCTTCTAAATGTCTGGAGGAATATTAAATAGCACCGAGCAGACCTCTGGGCTGAGCTCATAAAACTCAGGGAGTTTAAAAGTTTCCCTTAAAAATTCCAACTATGTGAAACGGTGTTAAAATTTCTTTTGAATTGGGCAGACAGATGAATAGGACTATCTTCCTCCTGTACCCCAAATTGCTAGATTATAGATGATGATGGAGTAGTTTAAATCTAATCACTGTGCAATTGTTCTTAGATCTCGTGTATTTCCAGGAGAAAGCACTTCTTTTTTTTTTTTCTCAAAGTTGTTTTTCTTTTAAGATAAAAGATGAATGATACATTCTTCTCTACATTCAGAGTTCTTTCTTTTTTAGTTTTTGTGCACAGGTTTCTCACCAGAACGTTGTTTTATTCTGTTGTGAGTACTGATATTGCTTTAAGACTTGTGATAATATCACCAGATTCTGGGTTATTTTACATCTCTATGCAAATGCATACAAGTACAGAGCATGCATTTTAAACCCCTGTATTTCACATCTGTCCAGAGGGAAAGCAACAGAGTTATGACCTAAGCCTCTCCACACAATCTTAAATTCTGGTTGGTTTAGAAAAATCAAAGTCTGCTGCGCACAGATGAAATTTGTCTAATGTAAGCAAAGAAAGTGCTGTGTTTTCCTATGAGTGCTCCTTAATGAGGCATGAGATGGCCATCTTTGGCCTTTTTGCCCCCCCAGACTTAGCTGTAGGATGCCCTGCTTTTAAAATGTGTCCTATTAAGGCTGGTGGTGCTGTCCTTCCTATCAGCCTGAAGTAATTCTATTGGCTCTGGTGGAATTATTCCAGATTTCACACCTTTTTAACTGAGAGCATAAATTGACCTGTATGTGTTGCATTTCCTCTATTTGATAATTATTTCAAGTACGCTCAGATTCGCTACATTTCCACAGCCAGGCAGGCACATTTGCAGCATGGTGTTAATAAACAAAACGATCCTGTGATGCACAGTTTTGGGACTGCACAAGGCAATCGCTTGGAGTTTGGCAGCCATCCCCTCTGTGTGCTCGTCCTTCTGTAAGAGCCAAGAAGCCCTCCTCAGCACGCAGCAGGCATCACAGCTCAGGGCAAGGCAGTGACTCAGCAAGGCAGATTGCTGGGATCAGTACAGCCACCCTTAGCTCCTATGGAAAGTAGGAGGTTCAAGGTTGCTGTGGTGTCTATTTTCAAAGCTCTGCCTGGACTTCATTTTAGCTACCAAGGGACTCCCATGACTGCCACCTCTCACAACAGCTTCATTCTGCTGCTGGACTGAAGCTGCTAGCTACCAGTTCCCTATAGACAGGAGAGAACAGTGGTCTCCTATTTATGCCCTTTCTAGTTGCAGAAGTTCTTCATCTGTGATCTATGAGTATTTTGGCCTTAAGATGTTTGATAGGAGTCTTGGCAGACAGCAGTGAGTTTGGAGTTTTGCCTTTAAGGTGAGGCTGGACCAGGCTCTGAGCAACCTGCTCGAGCTGTAGGTGTCCCTGTGCATCGCAGGGAAGTTGGGCGAGATGACCTTTAAAGGTCCCTTTCAACTCAGATGATTCTATGACTCTAAGTTGCAAGTGAAATCCAACTTCATTACTTCTCTTTTTCTCTAAATAACTACAGCATCTGTTTCAAAACCTGGAAGGACAGCGGACTAAAAGTCATGCATGCCTCAGCTTTTTTCTTTCCCTTTTCTCTCAATCTTGTTTTGCTGCCAATACACTGAGGAGTTCGTATCTGGTGCATGGGGGTAAATCCTGCCAAAATATTGCCCTAATGTGTTTGTAGCAGTGGTAATGTAACAGAATAGACGTAAAAAAAGCTAATCCTGATGGTTAGGCCAGCCCAAATGAGGCAGGCTGACTCTTATAATGCCAGATTTTCAGTCCCGACTCGGTGGCCTGCGTCTTGCTTGCTTTCTCCTTTTGTATTTATTCCTATTTATTCTCTCTCCTCCCCTTATTCCTCATCCTTGCCCCCAAGTGTTCTTCAGCTTTATATATTGAGTTTCCCTCGGCATGCCAGAAATTTGCTGATGAATACCACTTGTCTGAAAGTTGCAAGCAGAATTTCATTTTGTGTAAGCACTTTGTATTAAATCCATAATATGAAGTATTTAGAAGTTGATCGTGAATACATGCCTGAATTTTTAGTTGTCTAACTAACGATATGTGTGATATACATAAAGAAAAATGCACTTATAAAACAGCATGGCAAAACATCCTTGCGTTTTACTTTTTTGGATGTATCCAGAGGAAACTCTGAAGGACAGATTTAAAAAATAGGGAACAGCTTTTAGCCTTTGTAAAGATGAGAGTTATTAATCACAGAAACACATGATTGCAAGAAATAGCAGATCTCTACCATCCGTGTTTTCAATTCAGCACTGAATACTTTGCTAGAAAAGCAGCAGTAAGTAGCATTGTTTGGGCTGTGGTGCAGAGCAGAGCAAAGGATGGGTAATTTTTGTCCTCAGTCTCTTCCTCCATAGGTTTCATGATTTCCCTTGCAGTCCCAGCTCTGACAGCTGGAGCTCACCGGTGGTGAATTGATGTGTTAATGCTGGAGATGGCTCCTCCTGGCCTGCCCCATATTTCACACACTTTCAAAGTCTCTGTCACTGGAAGTGCATCAATTTTGTTGTCATACGAGTTTCTTTTGCAACTGTCCCTGAGTGTCTGGAAGTGGGACGGCGTTGCTGGGAAGGGGAAAAAAGATCAGAGAAATGCAGTAACCCTTTACGTGCCTTTATATGTTCGGATTGTTAACCGTTGTGTATTTCAGAAAGAAAAATCTAGAAGTACTTTTCATTCAGCGGGGCAGAGAGAGATTTGGTGTCTTCATGTGGAAGTTCAAGCTGATGTGCATTAACTGGACACAAAAGACTTAATTTGTGAATTTGCTGGGTTCTTGCTTTTTTTTTTTCCACCTTCTTCCGCTGACATGCTTAATCTTTTGTAAGACCCCTTTTGTGTTTTTGTTCAGGCAATTAATGTAGAAATGAAAGTTTCTTAAATCGGGATATGCAAGGAAGATTTGAAGTAACACACTGATTATATAATTAATTCTCAGTTGTAAGTTCATTTTGATGGACTTAATTCTTTCCCAGAGGCTGCAGACTGGTTTTGGTCCACCCACAGTGCAGTAATCAGCTAAGAAATAAAGAAGAAAAAGGCCTTGAAGGAAAGGAAGTTTCACAACTGATTTTAGGGAGAAAAAAAAAGTGTGAAAAACAGGCAGGATATTTTACTTTAAATTCAAGAAAATGCTTCAGAGCTTCGGTTTTGAACCATGGGTATCCAAATCCTGTTTTCCAGCAGCATAATACATTGAGTCCTAAACAACTCAGAGAGGAGCAATATCTGAAAAGGAAGGAGCACAATTACCTGTGCTGGAGTTGGGACCTTGCACAGATAGAAAAGTAGAGAGGAAGATGAATTCAGGATTATTTTTTACAAATCTTTAACAAATATCTTAATGCTAGGTAATAACTTTCTGTATGGCAGTTGCTCATTTACAAATAAATATGGAGCAGCGACTCTGTTCTTGATGGACTACAACTATTCTCTCTGCTCCTGACAGTGTTCTTTGAGGTTCTGACTTCAGAAAACATGCATACACAGTGCTCCACAGCTTAAATAATTTGGAAGATCCTACTTGTGCTTCATTTGTCTGCTTCTCTCCTGCTTAAGCAGTGCCTAATCATCCTGTAAATGTGTGGACTGCAGGTTTCCAGAACAAAATAATAACAAAAAAAAGATATTGATAGATTTTCAGATTATTTTGGCACTGGCAGTGCAATGCATATAGAGCATGAGTAGCGGCTAGTACAGATTATCCTCCAACAACTGAGTTCAATTGAAATGCTTCCTAATTCCTAACTACCTCTACCCATTCCTCAGTTGCGTGTATTTTGTATTACAAATTGAAAAAAAGCATATTGTCTAGGACTGATTTTAGTGTGCGTGCTAAGTAAGGATAAATGTCCTTTTATCCGGTGAACCTGTGGTTCCTGTTCTATTTTCCTCGTCTGCTTGATGGCTGCAGCAGAAGTTAGGTGGTGTTGGTTAAAACGCATTATCACCGTGTTTCTGTGCTCAGTGGAAAACGTGTAAATGAAGCCAGCATGATGCAGATAGAGTTGTTGGACAATCTTCCTTTCAGCTGTGGGTAGCAAGAGTAGGCTTGCCTTGGAATATCACTGAATATCATCTGAAGTGGTTCCTTTACCCATCTGTCTGCATTAGGGTCGAACGAAATCCCCACTGGCTGCTATACTACTCTCGACTTCTACTGGCGAGTTTGGTGTGTAAGAGCCAACTATGACTAAGCGACTGTTGCACCATTCTAGTGAAGGAATAGTTAAAAATAATCCTAATGTGTCATTTACATTTGAGCCTAGCGAGGTTATAGCTGGAGCTGTGTGAAAATGACTTTTGGGTGCTATTTTCACGAGCTGACTATTTATTTATTTATTTAGTTAGTTCTGGGGTTATTTCACACCCCAGGGGTTTCATTTTTTTTTTGTTGGTTGTTTTATTAATGTAAAAATACTCATTTTCACACCCGAATGTGTGATTGTTTTAAAATCCTGCTTCTATTTTCTGTGCATTCCCTTGCAACCTAAAGGCAAATATTCAAATAGGAGCTTGATAACTCCATGGTGGTTTTGGCTGGCTTTTTCAACTCAAAAATTACTGTGAAGAGAAATATGCAGTAAGTAATTCAAACCTTGGCTTTTAAGGGTGATGAGGGCCATGCTGTCATGTCTGGCTCTTAGAATCCGAGGATGGTTCATATGTTATTTCAGCACACACAGATGTAGGGCAGTGCCCTCTCAGATGCATGGAGAGCCTCTCATGGCACAATGGTGTCAGAAGCCTGTAGCAGTGAGACTTCACCTCTGTGGCCCATTGTGACTGCAAGTAGCCTCTGACCCTCTCTCCTGCACAGCAAAATATTGCGGGTTCATGGCAGGGGGAGGATTGTAGGCAGTGTTTCTCTGAGTATCTCCTATCCCTGCTTACTCCCATGTACTCTGGCCAGCAGGGACGATGGAGAAGGATAGAATCACAGAATGGCTTGGCTTGGAAGGGACCTTAAAGATCACTGAGCTCCAACCCCCTGCCATGGGCTGGCTGCCCCCACCCAGTCAGGCTGCCCAAGGCCCCATCCAGCCTGGCCTTGAGCACCTCCAGGAGAACATGGACATGTCTTGCAGTGTACCACCATCATCTCCCCTCTCTGGATGCTGGCTGGTTAAAAAAAAAACACAAACAAACACACAAAAAATATTTTTTCTAAATAGAGCTGGTTTTGGAGAGTCTAAATGTGGTGTAAAATCAGTGTCCAGGGCTCTGCATTTTGGAATAAGTGAATGTTTTGCTGATTTCTTGCTCGAATATCTGCAACCACACCAATTTGCATGCCTGTATGTGTGTTAGATTGCTGGCAAAGAAATGCTGAATGCTGATAATTGTATACTGATTTCCAAGGCTGATTTAAGTCATTTTGATTTTTAATTCATTCTGTGCTTCCTTTTTATTCCTGCACATGTGTAGTAATGTCCTGTAATGTTGTTGCCTAAAATAAGCAGTAAGAAATGAAGTTGTGAGATGACTGCTTTAAAAAGAAAATGTCGTTTTTTCCTTCGATTCTTTTTTTTCCCCCCCAAGTAAAGGAATAAGTATGCAGAATGATTTAAAAAAAAAAAAGTTGCATTCAGTATCTTGCTGCTAATTTATGTACAGAAAACAGCATTGCTATTGGAAGTTTGCTGAGCTTGGAAAAGTGATATTCAAAAGTTATGGGCTGAAGGGTGCTCAGCACCTCTTTTGGTTGACATATAGCTGGGTTCTTCAGTGAAAGCCTGGCTTGAAATCCTGAACTTTGTGTTAGAAGATAAAGAAACCTCTGCCCAGGTGCTGAGGGAAAGAAAGAAAATGTAAGGAACTATTTGCCTTCATATTCATTATATATAATAAATGTTTTCTCTCCTGCCTTCAGTGATACGCTTAAGTTCATGGATACATAAGTAGTACTGGGAATCTCTAACTTTTCTCATGTATCTGTGAACATGTTAGCAAATACTGAGATTAATGCTTTGCTTTTTTTTTGGGGGGGTAGGAATGTGAGAAAAAGGGATTAATTGACAGAATCCACATGGTCCAAGAGATTGTCATAGCTGTTCAAAGCGTTCTAGAGGAAATCGCGTCGTTTGGAGAGAGAATTAAAAAGTAAGTGATGGATTTTTCTTGCTTAACCGTGATTTGCAATGAAGCAGAGCTGGGGTGAATTTCTTGCGAGGTGAAGCAGGAGAAGCCTGGCCATGGAATTTCTATTCCAAAAATGTTCCCAAAACATAGAGAAGAGGAGAGACTGTGTGCTCTGCTGGTGTAGCTCTCACAGTGTCTATCTGCTCAGATTTTGATCTTGTCTGTCTGTGATGGAGTCGTGATGGGAAATACTACTTGAAGTTGTGGACTCAGAACTATCAGGTTTTTCTTTGTATTTCCTCCACAGAAAATGCATAGAGGGCTAATGCTATTGCCTTTCCCATGCCCTCCCTACCCTGGTTACAGGAGTTATCAGTCATTTATTTCCATCTACAGTGCATTGATGTTCTTCTCTACCATTTTGAGCTTCCTGCTTCCTGCTGATGCCACAAGGAAGCCTGAAGGCAGTTTTCTGGTCTTGTCACAATGGGAGGCGCATAGGGTATTCCTGACCCTGAAAGGGAAAGAGGTGAAGAGCCAAAGAGAAACTAAAAAAAAAAAAAAAAAGGAAAGTCCCCCACACAAACTCATACAAACTTTTATAACCCAATCTTTATTGGCACTTCATTGACCCACATTGTTTTCTGTTTTGAGCACAAAGTGATGGTTTGTGAGTGAGCCACACTTTAATGAGGCGCTGGGTTCAAGCTAAAAATACAGCAAACCCATGTGTTGTGGTTCCACGCCGTGCACCACAGCTGGGGTGGAAGTGGCCCAGAGATGTATTCCAGTCTATGAACGGAGCAGTGTTCTGCCCAGCTGCATGGCAGGAAGACTCACTATTAATTCTTGTATTCATTTTGGTGACAATGGTCTTAAAGAACACATTGGGTATTAATGTGGAGGCCCAATGTAATTTCAGAAGAATTCCATTGTAACTCAACAGAAATGCACCATTAAAGAATTGCCACCAAAATTTTTTGTAAGTGACAGACTGAATCGTGCTGCAGTTTCCATCTGTCACTCTAGTTATGCAATCATAGGGAATTTTACTACTTTAACAGAATTGAGCTGTTTTGCTACTTGTTTTTTTTTTTTTAACTTGAGCTATGTTGATGGCTTCTCCCCCACCTATTTTTACTTAATACTTACTACATCTGGTGAAGTTTAAAAGTAATTATTCTCCCATACTAGTAATCTTATTGGTCAAGAGAAGTTCATATCATTTTGTAGCCTGACGAGTGTCCACATTAATTTTCTCTTCTTCCTATACCCTGTCATCATGATGCGATGAAGTTAGCAGGTAGATGGCATGAAATGAATGCTAAGATCATAGAATGGCTCGGGTTGGAAGGGACTTGAAAAATTATTGAGCTCCAACCTCCTGCTGTGCGCTGGTTACCACGCATTAGATCAGGCTGCCCAGAGCCCATCCAACCTGGCATTGAGCACCTCCAGAGATGGGGCACCCACAGCTTCTATGGGCAAAGACCTGTAAATCCACCTGCAAACTAATTAGCGTTCATATTGTCTCCAGGTATCTCAGTGTTTGGTGAGACAGGAGAACGTGTTGATGGAGTACCTGCTAGGATGTGTTACTAATAGCTGATAATCCAAAGTACGTAGTAAGCTTACATGTGAATGATATGGGTGAAAGGAAATTTTTGTGTGTGTGTGTGCTCCAAGTCTAAATTACTGTGGTGACAGAGAGCCCAAGTGGAAAAATGGCAATGTGCGAAGGCTTGGATTGCTGATAACATACGATAGCTGACCTGAGACAGCCTCCTATATTCAGTGCAGTAGGAAATTGATAAAGATGCAAGGAAATAGAAGCCAGTGTGTACCTATTAAGATGTATAGAATATTATTCCTCAGTACTATGCAGAGAAGTGACTAACTCCTCTCCTAAGGTTCAGTGTTAGTTGTAATTAATCCATTCCACGTTATTGGCAGAGTTGACTCTGGCTACCTGCCACTTTCAAGTCATGCATCAACGCCCTTTTCATGTCATCTCCACTGTGGTCCAGGAGAGCCAGCTCAGATGGCTTGCACCTGCAGCATAGTCTTGTCTCCAAATCAGATAATCTTCCCATGAATAATGGAGAGCTGACTGGTGAGCAGAGATGTGTAACAAGTGCGACATGTATAAGAAGAAACAAGAACAACTCACTACATGGCTAACAACTTCACCAAGCCCCCCTGAGGCTATCCTCTCTCCTTGTCCTGATATCTGCCTCTCAGATATCACCTTTAATCTCTTACAGCATCCAGGTGCAGGACTCCGCTTACCCACTTTCCGAAGCGTATCTGTGTATTTGAATGTGTAAAACCTTGCACAGAGATCATTACATTATTATCCATCATGAAGTACAGCGTAGAAATACTGAGAAATGTTATTCTTTACAGCACGTTGAACTGGACGGTGCCCTTCCTCTCAGTTCTGGCCTGCTTGTTCCTCGCAGCAGCAACAGTTATTTTGTACTTTATACCGCTGAGGTACATTATTTTAATCTGGGGTAAGTACTCCATCGTACACATGCAATAAATACATCATGTAGGGAGTTCCCATCACCCTGTCAGGCCTGAGCCACTGCTGTAGGAGAAAAAAGAAATGAAATAAAGGATTAAATCAAACAAAAGAAAGAGCAAAAGGAAAGGAGAGAAATTGCTGGGAGTAAAAAGTTCTGTAACAAAATACTGTTGTTCTGGTATGGAGGACATGGTGAATACACGAGAACTATACATCCATTCGACATCATCTAGACTGACAGGGCCTTCAGATATGATACGTGTTAAACAACTACCCTGTGGCAAGGCCTTAAAAGACCTTATGGTATTTTCTGTTTTTTAAAAATCAGGTACACAGAAAATTGTGTTGGCATTTTGCTGCAAGTGTATGGCTTAAAAGCTGCATCTCAGATGTGAAGCAGAAACATTTCACAGAGAGGAGAAGGCTGGAGCAGCCATCTCATTTTAAACTACTTTCAGGGAGACTAGTATGGGATTTTGGACAGGGGGGGGTGTAATAGGATTCAATGCTATATTATGATTCTCGGAGGCTGCTGGCATATGAATTTTTTTTGGCTGTTCTTTGAAGTGAGCTGGCTGTTCTCTTTTGCTCAATGACACTTTGCTCTTCTACCGTGCCTTTAGATAGCCATACTGATCTCTTAGTGGGGGAGCAGAAGGGTGTTGGGTGTCTTTGCTCATGTGGGATAGTGGATTTAACAGTCATCTCAGTGACAAATTGGTTATATTCTCCCCACGTTACCCTCCAGAATGAATGCATACTGCAATCTCTTTTTTTTGCCTCCGTGTTGATAACATTTCTCCCAAAGTAGGGAAATGGCTGTATAAACCTGCTTTTTTCAGGAGGCATTTGTGAATGATCCCACATGACTGGCAATGTGTGCATGGCTTGAAGTTTGAGGCACTGCTTTCACACTAATTTTTACTTGTGAATTCTTCTTCCCTTTTTCACCTCATCTGAACAGTTGAGTAGGGAGGGGGATAGAAATGAGTTGCGTTATTTTGTTTGCTTTTATTTTTCCCAGGCATAAATAAATTTACTAAGAAGCTTAGAAATCCCTATGCCATCGATAATAACGAGCTACTAGATTTCCTCTCCAGGGTACCATCTGATGTTCAAAAGGTACGTAATGAAATGGGCAGCACCAACAGAGGCAATGAGCAGCTCTGAGAGCGGCTGGGATGGGGAATACAATGCCCCTGCACTTTTGAATAACTGAGATAAGGGATTGGGAAAATCCATGGAGGGCGGGGGGTTCAGGGGGGGAATGTTAGAAGAGAGAGGAGCCAAAATCCTTTGTCAGAAGCATGATTGCAGAAAAATTATCCTGAAAAGACTTACTTAAAAATGATCTGGAAAATCATCCAGCGTGGTTAGTGAACTATGGTTTCCGTCACCTTTCTGCTCCTATATTTGTACGGAGGAAAGAGAAAAATAGTCTCTTTGATAGAGATAACCATCCAAAAGCTTTCTGAATTCTCCCTTTTCTCAAAATCGAGTGTGGGGGGATTATTTCCATGACTTTGTGCTCGCTGTGGTTTTTTTCACATCAGCCGTCCCTCAAAATTCTTTCTCCCCACCCACATTGAACTCCAGGCTGCCCTTGGACAAGACTCAGCTCATCTTTTTCATTAGAGAAGGCTTTGAGATGTGTATAAAATACTCTGCGGTTGATGAGTTCAATCTTCTACCATTACAGAATTATAACTTTTAATCTAGCCAGAATCTATCCGCCCTCAATTTCAGTCAAGTCTCGTCTCTTTTCACATTTCTTTGAAACAACAAGAGTGTCTTCAGTAATCCTGCCAATCTTCCTGGAAATTATTTGAACAATAAGTCCTTTAGAATGTCAGGATCTGTTTATTTCTCCTGAAGGAAGGAGAATAGTCTTGCTGAGTAACAAGGCACATGATATAAAGGATTCTTTCTTTTGTTTTAATCAACTGGAATCTGTGTCCTCAGGCCCCGATCCTGATGCTCTGGATCCCACTGACATTGTACCTTCCTCTGTGAATCGTGGTACTTTCACAGTGAGGTGCTGCTTACTGTGAATAAGGGGATCACAATCTTGCCTGTAGTGATTTCACTCTGCTGGAGACCGAAAAATAATTGCCTCCATGCAGCGTCGAAGCATCTGGTAGAAACAGGGTTGGAAAGGCTTGTGGTGACATTTATCTCAAGAGGTCACCAGATTGGCTGATGGCAGCACTAATAACTTGAGAGAAATCTCTTCGTTGACTGCTGGGAGCAAAAGAGCTAAGCAGGAATAATCATGGAGACGTTGAGCTTGAGTGTGTTTCTGGTTGTTTTTTTTGTTTTTTTTTTCCTGCCATTGCTCTCGTAGAGCACACTGGATTTGCAGTGACGGTTTGCATATGCCCCGTTAATGTTTATATTTAAAGATAAGCTGCTTTTCTATTTATGCTTTATTTAACATTTACATTTATAACATTTCCTTGAGTGGTTTCTATCATTTTGGAAACCTTTGAACTCTCTGAGGAAAATGATAACCATTTACTATGAGGGAGGACTAATAAAAGTTCCTTCGATGGGACAAACCTTCTCAGAGCAGTTTTCCACTGGTGCTAAAAATAATGAAGCCTGTGTGTCAGCCATGCGCTCCTCCAGCAAAGAGTGATCCGTGGCAACTCCAAATCCTTTCTGTCTTCCTTTAACATGCTATTGATGCATCATCATTTGACTGCAGTACTGCAGTGAGTTGGAAAACACCTCTGCATTTTAGCCACTTACAACCTGTGTGTGCTAGGTGAAAGATAGAGGGATGGAAAAGATGGGACATTCAACAAAAGGTTTCTGTGGTTTCAATGGAAATACTTTTCTGTGGCACAACAGGCAGTTTGCTGTTGGGGTTGCATGATCCTCCGCAGTTTATCCGTACGTGTTTTACCTATTAAAGTATAAATGAAATGGTTTTGAAAGGTGGAGGTAGCTTTGTCCAGGCTCAATCTGAGAAAATATTTTTCTTTTTGAAATGATTAAATATTCCAACATCCCAAGGTCTGCATGCAATTTTGACAGCAGTCATTTTGCTGCATATTGGGATCCACTTGATCTGTTACTCCTCAGAGGAGTTAATTAAACTTATTGGTTAATGCCAGAAGAAGAAAAACAGCTCCCAAACCAAAACAAACCCAAAGATCTCTCCTCTGCTGCAGAAATTAGGTAGAACCCCATGTATCTCATTAGAAAAATCTGCTTTTAATATTTTGTTTCAAGAAATGATGCATGACTTCTCAAATCCTTCCTGCAATTAATCCCCCATGTTCCTGTGTTTAGAAAATGATTCATTACTTTTGAACCTTCCTTAGTTTCCCTTGGTTTGTCCTTGGGGAGCCATTAACACACGCTGTACTGAGCTAGAGTTACCTAGCTGCAAACGTCATGTCTATTTGTTTTTACAGGTGCAGCATGCTGAATTGAAACCATACAGCAGCTCCAGCCCCATTAGGAAGAAACGGAGTGCTCTATAGGATGAAGTGCAATTTTGGAATGCAGCATCTCTTTCTGTACCCCCCACATATACACACGTGCTTCCCCCTTCTCTTTGTAATTCAGAACAACACAGTAATTTTTCTGTTGTCGTTTTGTTTTGTTTTTTTTTAAGCTGGTCTTTTTGATAAATACCTATTTTGAGTTGTCTTTTTGGGCTGTCTCTTGGCACCAAGGTGTAGCCCCTAAAGAGCGGAGTGAAACGTGAATTAGTTTGTAGGGTGGGGAGGAGCGTGGGAGGGTATGGTGCCACTGCATTCCCTCTCTTTATTTTTTATTTTGCTTCAATTGCAGAGGCTTTGCTGGATGTGGCAGCACTCCATTTTTTTATGTAGGAGGAAATAATTCTGCCTAGCGTAGCAGATCAGCTGAGCTGATGTGAGGAGATGCTCTGAACCACTTTTTAACATATCCAACAGATTTACATTAAGATATGAAAGCTATTCTTTTCTGAGTTAAATCACTGTGCCTAGAAAGGTTTAAGCTCTGAATTAACGAGTCTTTGATACCCATCTTCTGTTCAAGCAGTGTACATTTTAAAAAGTTTTTTATCATAATTAGCAGAGTGAGGAGCTCCAGCAGTATCTCAATATTTCATCCAGCACTTGTGGGTTTTTCCTTTTTCGCTTTTCTTTAGGAAAAAAAAAAATGCCCACCCTGTGGTTAACTATTTGGATACTGGATTCATCGGAGATCCATTGCTGGCAATGGATGCATGAGAACCTTCTGCTGCAAAAGGATTAAGAGACTGAAGAAAAGCCTAACTCACTGACCTGAAAAGACTCTGTTGACTTGCCTTTTATAACTCCATCTCATCAGATATTTTCAGCACAGCTCTTGTTTTTCTGTCTAAATCCAGAGGGGTCAACACTACAGATCCAGGAGAAAAACACTTTGTTGCCTTAAAGAAACAAGTGCTCGTGCAGAAAGAGTACATGGTGCCCAAAGATGTGGCTGTGCAATAGGGGGCAGGTGTTGATCTTCTGCCGATTCCAATTGGAGTCCACAAAGAAAGGATCAGAAAATGAAGTTATGTGGGAAATGAGCAATGAAAAAACATGAGAACTCCGTTTTTTGAGGGAAATGTGGTTTCTTGCTTTGATCTTTTAGCTATTGTTCTGCTTTGTAAAATTCACATAACCAGCATAATCCATGTTGTTTGCCTTGGGAAACTGAGGTGGAGAATCGTGTAAACCTGCTCAGTTTCTTTTGAGAGTGTAGTCCTCAGCCTTTTAGCTGCTGTAGGACTTCGTGGGACTTGCCCCCGTGAGTCACTGTTAGCATGAGAGCTGGAGCTTGGTTCTTGCCATTTCCAGGCAGGTGTTTCCACCAGCATTGCCTCAGGTGGTTCACCTTACAAAGAGAATCCTGGTTGTTTTTTAAAAAATAAGACTTTGAAAGTCGTCTAACTAAAGATAAAACAGGTGAAGCTTTGCTTATGGATTGGCAATCCAAATGGTGTTGCACCATTTGATGATGCAAACCTGAAGGCTTGATGTATGAATTTGGCACAAAAAACTAACAACTGGGTTGTTAATTAGATTCAGTGATTTTTCGATTTTTATTTTTCCAAAATAACAATCTTCTCTATGTCACTGAATCATTAAGGGAGCATGTTCATAGACTTGATTTAAAATGGAATAGTTCAGTTGGAAAGGACCTGCAAAGATCATCAAGTCCAACTGCCCAACCACTTCAGGGCTAACCAAAAGTTAAAGAATATCATTGAGGACATTATCCAAATACCTCTAGAGCACTGAGACACGTGAGGGCATCACCCACTTTGTTAGGAAGTCTTTTCCAGTGTTTGACCACCCTCATGGTAAAGAAATTTTTCCTGATGTCCAGTCTCAACCTCCTCTGTGCTATCCTCATGGGTCCTATCGTGGGCTACCAGGGAGAGGAGATCAGTGTCTCTGTGTGATAAAGAATGTGTTTTGCTCATGTAAAGTTCTGTTTAGGTGCGTATGAAGAGACAGAAGAAAGATTATCTCACTTTAAAATAGTATAAAAATGCCTCTTTGTGTGCACGTGTGCTTGTGTACCCATGCATGTACACAGTTGTGTATAAAGAAGAGTACATGTATAATGTATTTATAGGTGAGTACGTGTGGGAAAATGATTGGAAATACAGATTTAAAAACCTTGAAAATGTTTATGAAAAATGCCAAAGATTCTAAAGCTTATCTTGTGTCTGTTCTTCTTCATTTTGTACCGTTCCCGGCATGTCTCTCTGGCTGAGCCAGATCTCTGCATGATTTGATTTACTTCAACTTAATGAAGTTGGTTGGAAAGAGTCTTGTAGAAATTATAAAATCTCCAGTAAATCTCCTTCTTGTACATACAGTGGATGTCCACGGATCTCTTTTGTTAAACTGGTTTCTCAATCTTCTGTGTAAACAATGCCTCATTGTCTCGCTTGAGACTATCATCCAGTTTATCATACTGTAGTCTTGTCGCTTTGTAGGGACCAAAGTCCCTCATATTTAAGCAGGCCTGTGAAATCAAATCATTGATCTGAGTGAAAATATTCAGCTGCGGCAAACGTTTATTTATTCAGAAGTTGAGACTGATATTGTAATAGTAATTTTTTTTTTTCCTGTAGATTTTTTTCACATTTGATTTCTGTTCAGGAGACAGGGTGATGTCTTTATATACATATAGATGTGTGTTTTGGAATAATTTGTATTAGATTGTTATGCTGGAGACATACCAAATGAAGGGGTTTGGATGGCCCAGTATGTGTAAATGTTGTAATGAGCTCTTTGTTTTGATAAACGCTGTTTGAAATGCAATAAACGTTTGAGGTTATGGTGATGTTTTTAATTTATCAGGATTAGGACATATATTTCTCATTCCTTACAAAATGCTTACTGAGCTGTAGTATTCAGTATCTGGCTAGGTGAGCAAGTACATCACTTGACAGTGCAGTGTACCAATGCCTGAAGTTACCTGAAGTGGACTCTGTGCTGCTGTAGGAGATAAGGTAAAGAGAGACCCCACCTGCTTTTAAACTCCTGGGTGGGATTTGCCGACCCCTGCCTAGGGGAAAGGAGGGTTATGTGCATGTGCTGCCCACTGAAGTAATCAAAATCTTTATTCAGACTTTTCATTTGATTCCTGAAGCCAGAACATCAGTTGTTACGTAGCTGAGTGTCCATCTGCCCATGGGAATTACTGTTTTTTACGTTGTTAATCTATACACTGTATAGCATGGAAATTATAAACTTATGTTTTTAATTTACGGCAGTCATTTGAGTCCCACAAGATGTATATTTGCATTCTAATTTCTCTAAGACCAGAAGGCATTCAGAAATGTAAATCTATCTGTGGGTCCTTTGGCTGACTGTAGCTTACGGAACACGGAGATCTGTTGATAGCATATGACCAAACATGTCTGCTGTCTTCACAACATGTAAATGACTGGATTTGACATACGTGTGCAAATCAAATATGTACTTGTGTTTGCCCAAACGTAAGCTGCTGCTAAAAGTTGGTTTCTGGACTAATCTTGAATAAGAACGAGGACTCGGCTCCCTTATGGATCACTGTCAGGAGAACTCAGTCACTGAAACGCACATTGTGGAAAGCAGGCAAACAACTGAATAAAGCAGTCGGTGGAAATGTCACAAGTGCCTTTTCTTTCCTGCTTGCAAAGCTGCAGTTTTAACCTTCAGCTCTTGCATTCCTCTCTGCTCCCCCTCAGTCCTCTCCCACACAAAGCGATGGAAAGCTCGGGCTCAGCCCTGCTGCTCTGGGGCTCACACCTATGGCTGTTGCCCTGCAGACCTACCTTCATTTGCATGGGGAAGTGCTCATCCCTAGAAATTAGGCTCCTGCTAATTGACTGCCTGGAGTACTAACAGCTCCCAGGACTGGGTAGTCCCGCTGGAAAATGGAGAGTTGCCATTTAATTTCCTGTACTCTACACGGGGCTACTTTGGTTGGGTTTTTATTTGTAGGGCCTGATCCTGCAGGAATCACCACAACTGGAGCTGTTTTCCCATCAGCTCCATAGGTTCACACTTGGAAGGAATTTGGCTGCTCTGAGGGGTTAGGAAAAAATCAACAAAATACATTCTAATCAAACCTTAACCTTTAGATTCTCCGTCCTTTAAACTAAGCTGATAGACTGCTTGGGAAATGCTAGCTTTGACTCTGGAGACTGTGGTATGTATTAGAAGTGAATCCTCTTCTGACTTAATACTGTACTTGCATTTTATCTTTAAAGCTACACGTGTCAGTGCACTGGTGCATCTACCCCTTCAAATCACACAGAGACGCGATAAGAATATCTGCTCTTTCGCATCCTGAAAGTTAGCAACTGGGAAGAAAGCTGAGGTACTACGTATTGTTAACCTGCGGTATTGCAAATGGAGTGTTTTAATTGTTCTCACTTTAGGATAAGTTAAACCAGGTGAAATTCCAAGATTTTTGGATAAAATATCTGCCAGACAATGCTATCAATGGAGAAGACCCTCAGCAGCAGTTATGTAGTTCCAAAGGATACGTGAGTAAACAGTATGTTTTGCTTAGTGTAAATATTCGAGAGCATTTAGAAATAACAAACTGAAAAAACCTAGCATCCTCCAGGTGATACCGTTTCTAATCTACTTTCCTCTGTATTGCTTTGACTTAAAACAGTGCAGCATGTAGAAGGTCATTTTGTTTTGAATAAGTGATGTGCTCCTCTGACATGAATCATGGAGCTGAGCACAGGGCAGCAGGAGGTGGCATTCAGGGCTCGGTGTTTGCAGCAGCAGCAGCAGCACCTGGGCGGGCAGGAGTTCAAGTTCTCAGCGTGGCTCTAACCCGAGGGCTGGTGATTCTTGTTAAGTTTTACGTGGGGAAACATTGCCAATCAGTTTTCCTGTGTCGGATTGAACACCTGCAATTTCCCTCTTGGCTGAACGAGATGATGTACCTCTAAGAGAGGAAGAAAGTAAAAGCCAGAAGATCGACCAGCTTAAACTTCATTTGAGCTGCTTTCTTAGCACAACCAGCCTTCCAACCTCTTCCAGACCTCTTTGTAGACAGAGGTAAGAGACTTGCTTGTAGGTTGGACACATGCATTTGGATCTGGGTCTTCTAGACACGAATATGTTCAGGTTCGGATGTGAACAGGTTGCCCCTCACGCTACTGTTCAAAGGCTTTGTGAAGCTGTGTGCTCAACTGACACGTACAGTGGTCTCCAGTCCATGAAGGATGGATTATGCTCTGGACTTTGATGAAATGAAGGGTAGATGGGTGGAAGGAGTGCTCAAAGGAGTGCTTAGCTAGGGGTTTCCCATTTACACTCCCATGTTTTGATCAAATTTCTAGCAGATGAATGAAGAAACTTTGTGGCTCTTGATCCCTGCACTTTGGTAAGTTTTTCTGTCAAGAGGAGGAATATTGAATAATGTTCAACTGTCACCTACCAAATGAAGCTGATAAGAACCGAAGAGTTGGTGCTTGCAGACAAACCTAAGTGCATTGTTTTATTTCTTGAACAAACCCTTTCTACTGCTTCTGTTTTAGCACTTATATCTGAAAGATGGGATCCGAATATCTTTGTGCTCATTGTCATGTAGGGCGACTGCTTCTGAGGGCCTAAGCCTGTGCATAGCAAAACCATGTATTGCTCACTTGCAGGGGTGGGGGAAAGTCTCCCTCCATCTCTGGCAATGGACGACTTTACTGAAAGTCATTGCCATTCCCTTGCATTTATCACTGCCACTCTTGCTCTGCATATTTTTGGTATTCGCCATGCATTGTTAGCAGTGATTGTCATGTAATTAAATCACTGCTCATCACAAGAGCCTATTTTTATGCTGAGATAAGCATCAGAAGTCTGCTGCAGCGTCCCCCAGATCAATAAAGATGTTCCCTGTAGGATTACAAATAGTCTGGGGTTGTACAGGGCACTGGAATTAATTAGGAATGATTTCTCTTTTTCTTTCTTCTTTCAATACATTTTTAATTGTTTATCCATTTTCGATGGGCTTGTTTTTAACTCTGCCATGATGCCCAGATGCTTCTGTTCAGACCTTTTGAGTGTAAGATACGATATCAATTTGGACAATACCATTTGCTGTAAGCACTCACTGTTATCATCATCTTTCCATAGACTTGTGTGACTATTGCTTCAAAATACATTTCTGAATGTGATATTTACATCTGAAGTTTTACACCTGAAATTACCATTAAATAGATCCATTAAGTGGTGGGATTTAACCAAATACAATCCGTAACCTTCAGGCTCTCTCTTGAAGATACGGCATTGTGATCGGACGATACGGGGGGTGCGTAGAGAGAATCAGGCCATTTAGCAAGGAAGTGTTTGCACAAGGTCACAGAATTGCAGGAAAGAAAAAGGACTATCTTGGAAGTCTTGCATTTTCAGACAGTTTGAGAGCTTGATTTCTGGGGTAGGACTGTTTCTTCATATATTTTTTTCTTTTAAGTTTGTACAAACGTATAGAAATCTATTTGGGGAAGGTAGATAAACAGCAGTGCTGAGTCATTTGGGAGTTGTTTCTGGGAGAAAAATGAATTTTGATTTTCTTTTTGTATGTGTGTGTGTGTTAAGGACTGGTTGTTCTCCAGAAAGATCAGATCTGAATCCATGGATTTCCAGGGTGCTGGAACTGTCTGAAGGTTGGCACTGATGTGATTTTCTTTAAAATTAGTTTGCAGTCGGTCTATAAAGTTGTGTTATTCTTTTATCCTGAGTGTGTGGAAAATGGAGAGTTATAAATCTGAAACTATCTTTACCTTGGAGGATTGATGCCTTTTGGAATTTAATCAGTGCAGTGCTGTCTACTTTCTGCAATTTAAAAAAAACAACAACAAGAAAACCTCCTTTTTATGCATGGGTTTCTTACAAAACAAAAGTCAAAAACCTGAAACCCCTATTTTTGCCTCCTCAACTGTGTGCAGCATCATCCAAGAGAGTACCACCAAAGCACATTGTATTATTTAAGTTTGTACTTTGCTATTCTCGGTTACCTACTTTCCTTAGCCTTGTTCCATATGTTTTTGCCCTGCTTACGTGCCAGTCTAGTTTTGTCATCTTCCATGGGTTGTTAATCTGTGTTGTTGACTGGATGTGTGAATGGAGGCTGTGGACCATCCGCATAGGACACTGGTGAGACAGAAGTTGCTTAAACAGAGCGGTCGTGTCCATGAATGTGGCACATGGAAGGTGAAAGTCAACATTCTCACCCATGCCATGTCCTTCTCATCCAGCATCAACGGAAACAGATTTTTCTGCTCTGTTGCAGAGGGAGTGTTTGCTCTGCTGGAGACTCAGGAAAAAGGTAAACTGCTCTTAGGGAACAGAAACCAGTGTAAGGATTCCTGTAGGGATGTACAGCCACTTCTCTACGTGAGAAAGAAATTAATAGTTGAGTGTTTTGCAATTGCTGTGTGGTTCTTTGTGAGCTGTACTTGAAGTGCATTGATATAAAATCCTTGCTGAGCTCAAAGGCTTTGAATCAGCCTGGCTACTCTTATGAATTAGATAAATAGTAGCCGAACTTGATGCTGTTTGACTTGATATATTCTCGTTGACAGCAGTTTGTTGGGGGAACAGATGATATTCATGGTATGTCAATATGTACAACATTATGGAAAGCTGGACTACATGCCCAGAGTGGAAGTACATTTTTGTTAAAACTCACTCACTTTATTAGTAAGTAGTTATTTTAGATACAGTGAGCACCATCCCAGTGTTGCTGGAGTCAGTGCAACTCTTCTATTGCTCTGAGAGTATCTCTGTGGCTTAGGTCACTTGCAGCTGCTTGGTTGCCTTGCAGACAATGTGCAAACTGTATGTGTGAACAGTGTTTACAAATGTGAATGGTGTGATGCTCATTACTGGCAAGGTCTGGGTATGTGGATCTAGCATGATGCTCAGAGGTGCTCCAGTTATGCTCAGTAGCCAGCCTCCAAACACTGGATTTCCATGCAGTGTATATGGGATATCTGAAGGATGGGCTCAGCCTTCCCTTTGCATTCAGGATCTGTGAAATGACTGTGGTGGAGATATTTACGTAAAAAGAGCACCACCCATCCCCAAAATGATCTCATTCATGCATGGGTGTTACAAAATCCTCTTTCAGGCTACAGGACGTGGCTGACCCTTATCTGTCCCATATTCAGGACAGGTTTATTTTGGGGTGGTCAGAAAGGAAATCCCAGTGTAGAGTTGATGGAACATTTTGTTGTTGTTGTTGAATTGATGTGAAAAAGAAAAATACCTGGCCATTCGCAAGGGTTTGAACTCTTAGCATAAGGCTTTGGAAGATGGATGGAGGGTCAGGGAGGAGGTGACGGGGTTCAGAGGTCCCGTGGTGTAAGTCATGGCTGCGGGGAGTCACTGTCACGCAGTGAATGTACCCAGCAGCATGATCCATGGCAGTCACCTCCGCAGAAGGATTTCCATCTGAATATGCAGATGTGCGCACAGTTATTTTACCTATCGTCTTCACAAACACAGCCCACGTCCCTGCACGCTGAAATAAATCTTGGAGCTGTCCCTTTCAAAAGGCATTTCGGGTTCAGCCTGGTTGCCTGCATCCTGCGTGGTTTTGTTCAGCAGAGTCCTTGCAAACAGCCCGTCTCCTCTTCCCTTTCCGCTTCCCCTTCCTCCTCCTCCCATCCCACCACAATCGCTGCTGCCCAGACCCATCCTTCCCTCACACAGAACTGATTTCTGTTTATGGAGCAGCTGGCAGCAGCTCCGCTCGAGCGCTGAGCGATGACTAAGAAACAAGCCCACTTTTCCCTTAGCTGTCAGGAGCTTTTAGAAATAACACCCTCCTCTGAGGAAGTCAGAATAGCAACAGGAAAATAAGTAAAACCTATTATAAAACAGTTGTCCAAGAACTTAGGCACGGCGCGGGGTAGAGATCAATATGCTGTGAAGGTTAAATCTATTTTCACACTGTGTTCTATTTCACAGTTTAATGGTGTTTTAATGTGTCTGTCACTGAGCCCCCTTCATGTTATGCAGGTAGAGCCTTTACAAAGGAGAAATAACGTTGGCTTTACAAGCTTCACAGTAACATCTTATTTACCAGCTGAGATCTGACGCTTTCCTCTCTGGAGATATGCCAGGGTTTGACTATTTTAGTTTATTTTTTAGGAGGCATAATGTGGTGTTGCATTTGCAATAATCTTAAGATAGCTTTGGGGAAATGCCTGTAGGGGTGGGAGCAGCAGGAGCATGTGTGTGCTTGCATAGTAGGGACAGGAATATCTACCGCTGTTTGTACAAGCTGAATGCACGGAGGATGTGCAACATTTCCCAAGCTCAAGTTTGCATTCAATCTAAAATGGTGTAGTTGAATGCTTTTATGTTGGACTTGGCTGAAGGCGGGATATTGCAATGGGCTTTGGGGGGAGAGTATGAGGGGCAAAAGCAATAGAGAAAGAGTGATCACAGCCCAGAGAAAGGATACTGAGAGAGGGCAGAATGGCAGCTGGTTGTGGCTGTGCCAGTGGGAAGAATGGAAAGAGAAGTGGAGAGAAAGAAGAGAGAGCAGAAGAAAAGGAGGATGTGTGGCATAAAATCTGGACTATGTGGATGCTAAAACACGCATATAGGCCTGTCCTCAGTGTTTGGCATGAAGCTTTCACCCTTTGCCTTGAAGGCAAAGATGGAAAAAAACAGCTTTAATTCTCTAGGAATTCCTAGCCTATAGGAAGAGAGTGCACTGGAGAAAAAGCTAATATTCCATCTTACATGAAGCAACCTGTTACAGACCCTCAGCTTCCCCTCCCCTGGCTGCTGTGCCAGGGCAGCGTGCCTCTGTTCTGTTGCTGACTGCTTGCTGGAGTTTTCTTAGTAGCAGAGCACTGACTTGGCTTGCCCTGCGTATCCCACTAGCAGAAATGCCGGCGATGTGTGTTTTGGCTTTGGAGTGCTGTGTGCTTTGAGTCCATCTCTTCCCCCCCTTCTGTTTTCCGTTGTTGGAACAACAGTCTTCTGGAGGGGGCTGAGCACCGTTGGCCCTGTATTGTGGGGCCAAAACAAACTCTATGCTAACGTGTTTTCCATCCTCCAGAAGGTAAAGTGCCAGTGCTCAGAGCAGCTGAGCCCCTGGTGCGAGCCTGTTGTCTGGAAGCCCAGTGACTGACCTCATGGGGCAGAACTTTGTCTCAGGCAATACCACTGAGAAATGAGTTTGTTTGGAGCTGGGAGATGAAACGATTTGAACTCTAGAGCAGTGGGGACTTGGTTGGGAAAGGCTGCAGTGAATCATGGAATGATGAAGGTTGGCAAAGACCTCTAAGATCATCCAGTCCAACCATCCACCTATCCATGGTTCCTCTCCACCACCACTGCCATTTGCTGCAGCTGGTTGCATTGAGATGCTATCACCAGCACAGAGGACTGCAGACTTCAGGGCACCATAGCCCTTGCTTCAGTTGTTCTTTGAAGCAGGTGAGAACCTCTGTGAAGGGGCTATTTCTCCTGCTTGAAGCATTAGACCAAGTCAGTGGGTCTATGAATTATGAGCCTGGATGTTTGCTTCCTCCTTTCTGAAAGCTGGGCAATTGTTGGGATCCTAATATTTAGGGACCGAGTTTTTGCAAGCTTGCATCCTCAGCTCTAGAAAATTAAATTGAAAAATGGAGAAAGCTGCCTAATCGAATGGCTTTGAAGTTTAATGCAGGCTTTTAGATGTAAAACTTTAATGCACCTGGCAGTCCATAGCCATGTGCCTATGTTAGGCGTTGAGTTTTGGAGAAGTGACAAAAGCACCACTAAAACTGAAATACTTCATTATTGTAAACTTACTCTTTCCTGCTTTGCAGATGAGATCTGGGGAAAAATGTTTGTTTGTCTTGGTCAAAATAATCATTTACTGAGATTGTTAACATCAGCACCAGTGAAGCAAAATGCAATTAAATTCAAATATCTGCAAAAAATTGTTTTAAGCCCTTACTATAATCTAATACTTTGTGAAATTTAATGGAGAGCAATCACCAAGAAATCTCATATCTTGCTATTTGGTAAGTGGTTTGTTTGAGGGAGCTTTAAGTCGTGCAGCAGTGACACACAGGTACATGGCACTGGAGGTTATCTTTGTGTCTCCAGTCACAGGACCCAACTTGATGCCAGGCTTATAGCTTAATGTTTTGTCAGTGATGCTTCTATTTCTTTTCTCTCTTTTCATGCTCACTTTGCAGATGTCCAGTCCATTAGGTATGAGGAGTAAATCAGTTCATAACCTGATAGTAAGTGCTGTGCTACAGATAGAAATTTAAACGTTGCTTTGAAACTCCCAAAGCCCTTTTTTTCCATTTCTAAAATAGGAAGTGACAAACTGGTAGTTTAAATTTCTAATTGCATTTCCTATGTTTTATTTAAATTTCCAATTTTGTTTCATTATGAGGATTCCGAAAATATTTTGTAACAATGCAGTAGTGCTACTAATAAGTGAACCTCAGTTAACATAGAAAAAGAATCTCAACAATTATCCTTCCCACCCAAACCTTTTCTTAGAAGCCATATTAGAATCGTTTGATGGCATTTTACTCCCACTACAGCCAAGGAGAGTTTTATCACTAATGTGAAGGGAAGCAGAATTTAACTGTTTAAGTTTTGCATTAGCAGAGAGGAATCGTTCAGTAAGTAGTTGGTGGATTTTGGACCTAACAGTAGCTATTGTAGGTAAGTCCAGTTCCATTTAGCCTGAACTCAGCTGATCCCAGTTCACCCAGTTAAGGTCCTCTTCCACTGCTGCTCCCAGAAAAAAACTCTGCTCAGGTGAAACCATGATGCAATTGAACATATATGTGTGTATATATACAAGTATATATATATTCAGCAATTATAGAGAAATTGCTACAGTCTGCTGCAGGCAATGTGCAGCCTGAAACGTGATAGTCATCGTCCTGACACAATGCCAACGGGAAGCCAGAAGCTGTCAAAAAGGTCAGAATTTCAATAATGTGTCTGTGCTTTTCCAGCATTCATTGCATCCCCTTCTCCGGGGCTGTTGTTTCCTTTTCATGCCCATTTGAAGCAGTTCATCCTCTTGACAGTCTTCCCTGAACAAATGTGTAAGAAGTGAATAAATGAGGAAAGTTGTAAAGCCAGAAATCTTCAAAACCTTATGGAAGAAGGTATATTTCGGAGTGCGTGGACCATTTGTACACTCTTTGTCTGGATTTTCTGGTCTACAAGTTCATCGTCAGGTCTGGGATGGCATACTGGTTTTCTGGTCACTGATCATCATAGAATGGCCTGGGTTGAAAAGGACCACAATGGTCATCTAGTTTCAACCCCCTGTTCTGTGCAGGGTGGCCAACCAGCAGACCAGGCTGCCCAGAGCCACATCCAGCCTGGCCTTGAATGCCTCCAGGGATGGGGCATCCACAACCTTCTTGGGCAACCTGTTCCAGTGCATCACCACCCTCTGTGTGAAAAACTTCCTCCTAATATCTAACCTAAATCTAACCTAAACCTCCCCTCCTTCCTCATCTCTGCAGGTAGAACCACTACCAGAAGTAGTGTAGTTCCAGCAGCCCTTTCTACAGGAAACAAGGTGGTTCTTTTCTTCCATGGAATTCTTTAAGAATGAGGAATTATTCATAGCTGCTAGATTTATGAACTAGGCACAACAACTGCATTCACTATATAGCCTGAAAATGAAGCTAACTTTGACTTTCAGCTTGTTTCTTAGCAAATTGGCTGTGTGTATTCCCAGCAGGATTGCTGGAGAGAAACAGTGTCCGGTGTATTCTGGCCTTGTGTAATCTGCATTTCTAATTAAAGCTATTTGCAAGCCCGGTTATCTGACATGTGCAAAGAGCAACTAATAAAGCAGTGAGAAAAACCAGAAATCCTTTGTTTTAAAATTCCTTCTTTAATCTCTTCTTCTTATGAAGGCCACATGCCTGTAGGACAAAGGGTACGTTGACAGTGATTTCTGTTCTGATCTACTTTCCTTCCCTCAACTCTTCTGTAGGGAGTCACCTGCTTGGACACTGAGCATTTGATGAGAAATGGCTCTGAGAGCTTCCAGATCCTACTGATATAGGTGGGATTGAGAACATCAGCCAGTCTGTGCCACTGAAAATTGTAATGGCGTTTTAACAGCACAGTGTATCTATCTCATTGCTTAGGGAAACTGAGGCTGGCATATTTTCTATACCAATGTAAATCTGCAGGTAGACCTTACTGTTTCTTCTCTGATTTATTTTTCTGACGTTTATAGAGTACAAACCTTGAGAGTGCATTGGAAGAGGACTGCCCTGTGACCCACAGCCTCCCAGTACATCTGCCTACTGGATATAGACAAGAGTTCATTTCTGGAGTCAGTTTGGATCTTGAGTTTCAGCCCACAGAACTTTTTTCCCATGGCATATTTTTCCAAAATCCCACTACTCGGTCCTTCTCGGATTTCTTTTGCTTGAGGAAGGACCCAGCAGTTTGCTTTTGCTGGGAATAATATAGAATAAAAGAGAGAAATAGTGGGCTGCTGCTGTGATTGGGAAACCTAGTTCTCATCTCCTCTATGAAGTGAGAAATAGATGGGTGGTTGAGCTTGCCTTCGTGACCTGATTTGGGAAGGCTGGACCTGGGACACATGATTCCATGGTCTGAACTGTGAAGATGAAGGAAAGAGAAGCGGAGAGTTCAGAAAAGAGGTAAAAAAAAAAAAAAAAATCTCTGAAGGGTTTAATCTTTGACCTGTTGGGCTGTTATGGTCATTCACTTTTGCATTGCTCCGCTCATCTTTCTTTTCTCTTGCAACTGAGGTGCCTTGGACGTCTCCAGTTGCACACTTTGCTACTTCTGCTCTTCTGGCACTCCAGTTTGCAGCACCACTTGGTAAACAGGATCAGAGACCATTTCAGTCATGCCTTATTTCCCACCTCCTTCCCTGGGCTAGCAAGGTCTAGTTCCCATTTTGGTTCATAACCTGGAAGACAGGAATGCAGGTGGGGGCTGCAGTATGTAACATATTAGAAGGAAGGGAGAAGCTTCATGCTGCTGGTGCCACCCAAAACTAGATCTGTAGAAATCCTCAAGAGTAAACAAAATCGGGAAAGAGTAGAAACAAAGCTTTTTTGCTAGCCACAGAGGAATAGATGTGTAATGGGCACACACTTCACAGATAATGCCAGACTGCAATATGCAGCATTCATTTTAGGTATGATTTTAGAATAACAACTTGTAAAATGAGAATTTCCTGCTTTTCTCAGTCCCAAACCAAGGTCAAAGACAGCCCATTTGTGAGCCTTGGTCTAGAAAGATCAGACTGGAGCAAGTCTCACCTACTGTGTGAGAGCAGTGCCAACCACCTACCTTGCCCATCGGAGGCTGTGAAAATGAATGCATGGGGTAAAGTGCTTTGAGATCCTCAGCCTAGGGAAAGGTCAGGAGAGCATCGTCATCTCTTTCAGGAGCTCCAGCACCAAGGGGAAAAATAAATCACCCAAACCTTAAATAGGAAACCACAGCTGCTGTCAGATTAAATCTGTTACAAGTGCATTCTGCTGCCTTGCTGAACAGTGTTTTATTTCACACCTCAAAATGTGAGCCCCTATGCCATGGACTTGTTCCTTTTTCCCTATTCCCCCTAGATGACTTAACAAGCTGAAAGTGCAGCTGGAAATTAATGCTTCCTGTCTTTTTAAATAATGTGACATTGAAATCCCAGTATTTAATGCGTTGGCATTTAACATGCCACAATATTTCAGTTACTTTGCGCTGGTTGGGGTGCAGAAGTGTTATTACAGCTGTTCTGAAATTCTGACAAAGAGGTGCATTTCTCTCTCTTTCTTTTTTTCCTTTTTCTCCTCTATGTCCCACCATAATTGCTTTTTGCTGCATCTCTGAACCGTAACCATGGCGATCTGCCACATTCATCAGAGGACCCTCTTGTTGTTTAGCTTGTGTGAATGTACGAAGGGGGGTAAAAAGAAGGGAAAAAAGAGAAAAAGAGGGGACATAAAATATTTGTCGAACTTTCCAAGAAAATGTGGCGCTTTTTTTTTGCTTTTTTTTTTTTTTTTCTCTTCCTAATGACAGAAGCTGCATTGGAGAAGTGGCCTGGCTGGAACACCAAGGACCCGTTCATAGCCTAAAAAAGGGACAGGAGGAGTCTGTTTGGAGGTGTCACTCTTAGTAGAAAACAGACTTAGATAACTGGAGCTTTCAAGCCATTCCTCCCAAAAGAAGGAATTGTTGTGTGCAGAAGGGGCAGAAAAGGTTGACCCTTTTCCATTTCTGTCTGACAACAAACTGGTCCTTGTTTGAAGAACGAGTTCATGTGGAACATCATTACCATATTAAAGTTGCTCCGTTTTCTGTCTGGGGAAGGAGAAACTGTCAGGCTTTGGGCAAATTGGAGCTGTCTTTTCCTATGTGGGTTGTCTGCTGCTCATGCCGTGGTCAGGAAAGAAGGGAAGATGTTGAGATCTATACAGCTGTGGTAGGGCTATGAATGTTAAAAGTAATGTGTTCTAGATGATTCCTATACATGAGCAACTGCTGGTGGATTTTCCAGGACTTGAGAAAAGTCATCAGTGGTTTGTAGAGCCTCTGTTTGGGGTCCTGTAGTGTTAATGATGGACATAGCATAATTTTCCCTGTACATTCTGGCATAGTAAGGGTTTGGTGCCCTGTAAATCTGATCTGTTCTTTACCAGGGTGATCTAAGAGTCGCTCTACAGGTGTTCATGCAGTGTGATTTAGTTGTAGAAGGGATTTGCCCCCTTGTGGGGTCAATACAGCTTATTTTCACGGACTGTGATATCTCCCTGTTGTCTGATGTGACAGTAAGGAAGGGAGTGATAAAGCTTTAGACTCTGTGCTAACATTCACCTTCTTGAGAGACACAACACTCACCAATCTTGAGAGATTCCCCAAATATCCTTGCTGTGGCAATCACCTGTGGCAGTACCTGATGTTTTATAAAGCAGTAGCTGGACATAAATCCCCATCTGAATGAATAAATGTATGTCCTAAGGCTTTAAGATGCTATGGTCAGGGGCGAGGCCTTGCTTTGGGTTACAGCACTTGGCACAGAGCCTCTGGGACTTCACTGCTTCAACAAGCAGGTGCTGTGATGCAGTTCATCTCAAAGCCCAGCCTGAAAGGATCTTCTACTCTTCTTCTCATCCCCAGTTATGACTCTGCCATCACTACCTTCCTCCCTAGCAGTGCTGCTTGATCAAAGCCTATGTGCATATCTAGAGCCCCCCAGTTTGAAGTTGGAGACATCAATACACACAGCTGTTCTGATGGTTTCGGTCAGTTCACTGGACGTGGTGCTGGCCAAGGCAGGGGCAGACCTCTCCTCCTGCCCAAGAGGAGGACAGTTCCTCGGGCAAAGCTCCGTATTGAAATGCCTCAGCATGGGCATTTGCAGGAGAGGCAGAGCCACCAGAGCATTGCTCAGTGACCTGAGATGTATTTGGTTGGAAAATGTCTGGTTCTGTTCTCGTCTGGAAGCCATTTGATCCGTCCCCAAAGACGCAGCGTAGCAGAGGCCCTGGGGCCCTCCCATGGGTGACAATAGATACACTGAGGTCTGCAGAGCAAAATGGGTTGTCTACAAGTCAAAAAGTCTCAGGGACCCATTTCTAGGTGGGATTGTCAATATAAAATAACAAAGCAAAAAGGTCTCCAGGCTAAATGTTAGCAGCGATTATTTTTAACATTATTTTTACTGTTTCTGATGTGTTCTTCAATCTGTCTTGTTGATGTTTGTTTTTCCATTTGTGATAAGGGTCGTATGTCATGCCTCCATTGCATCAGGTGCTATACAACCGTGTACTGTCCTTCCCCCAGATAGTTTACAAAGTCTTTCTCCGTGGATAGGTTCTCACTGGCACTGAATGGTACGTGCCCTTTAATAAGTATTTCTCTAGAGCATCTAGAGCTACTTATTTCTATTCGCAAAAGCGAAGAAAAGATAGGTACTTCCTTGGAAATAAAATAGGATAAAATAAATATCATTTTGAAATATTTTCTATAATTAATATTTGCATCTATTCATAATAAATACTAACATCTATTAGCTGAATGTTAAATGATTTAGATATTAGCATAGTGAAACCTACTTGTTTCTGGCTCCTTCTCTCTGTCTGCTTTTCTTTCCCACATAAAGAAAATGTTTTTCCAAGATACTCCCTTAAAATATAGGACCTAAATGAGAATCTCTAAACATCTTATTGGATACTTATCAGCCATAATGAACAACTTCCAAGGTGCTCGAATTTTCTGCTATATTCAAAAGAAGTATCTGTATGTGGACAAATGCCATGGATGCTGTTTGCAGCGTGCAAACAGAAGACAAAGGCAGAAACTTTTTGTTTGGTTAGGACCAGTGCTAAATGCTTTTGCAACTGTTTGACTTGAGACTTGCTAAGTATTCGTCTGCAGATGTAGAAAGCTATTAGTGAAAAAATATTTGTATAAAACTCCTCGTGAGTCCCACTGGGCTGTGTGAAGTCCCAGCTTGCTAGTTGTCAAACGACGTGTGCTTACAACCCTGAGGTGCCAATTTAAACGTAGCTTTCTTTCCCCCAGGTTTGAGCAACACCTAGAGTTTGTAGCATCCTGTGGGTGAAAAACAGATTCTCAGGGGATGCATCGTGTTGGAGCTGGAAAGGAGCGCTTTCCTTGTCGCCAATCTCTGAGTGAGCTGCTCTGGTATAAGGTAGGTTCTGAGCCACAAATGATTTACTTAAAGCTCTCTGTTTCAGTGGTTGAGGCTGAATGCAGAATGGGGCTCCATGGGGCTGTTTGGAGCTGCCATAGGCAGAGGAAGCTGTTTGAGATTTCCTTGGAGCAGCATTGGAGTGCTTTGTATGATGAGCACCAACAACCATACTGCCAGGTAAAGCAAATGGAACTCGGAGCTGAAAATTAGATATTTTTAATTAAAATCCACATCTGCAAGCCACTTGCTGGGAGCCAGGATTTGGCAGCTAAATTAAGCTGACACGCTGGGATCACCAATGTCAGAGACAGTAATCCCAGAGTGGCAGCCAGTAGATCTCGCTGGTTAATATTTAAAAAGCTGCTGGCGCCTGATGGAAACCTCTTCATAAAATACTCCATCAAGGCTGATTGTTTCTGCTCGTGAGTAGTGTCACACGTAGGTAGTCTTGCTGTCCTTTCCATCTATGGGGTCTCGGTGCTGCCGGAGGGTAGGCTCCAAGAAGTCATTAAGGTGTTTTGATGCAGTGGCCATTGCATTTGTTGTTGTGCCAGCAATGTGCCATGAGCTAATGTGCAATGGCCTAATTAGACCATCCCCAGAGTTCTTCTAAATTGCTCCATTGCTGTGGCCATGGATAATCTTTCTTGACTGTTCTGTCTTTTCTCCCAAATATTTTTAGGCAGGAGGAAAGTGGGGAATGGTGTTTGATGTGCAGTTAGGGCTACTAATCCAGAGGTTTTTACCTCACGCATGCCTCTGTTTCCCAGCTATTTCATCAAATTGTGGCCTTGACCATGGTCCTCAGCTGATCCCGAAGAGAAAGGATCATCTTGGTGTTGTCTGAGGTGGTCTGGAGCTGAAGGCACACTAGGTGACATTCCTGTTCATCACCTTTTTTGCAGTTAATGGTATAACCTTAAATCTGTCTCATGCAATCCTTCCTAACTCAGCTATGCAGAGCAGGGGAGAGCTGTGCTGGAGTTAATTGCATTCTTGTGCTCTGCTCTGTGTATGTTATAGGCTGTGAGAGAAATGGTTTGAAGCCTTTTAGCAGGGATTTCAAAGCTGGAGACTGGAGCAGCACATTATAGCTGGTTAATATGTCTCAGCTCTCATCAACATTTAGTAACCCCCTACCCTGTCTTTACTGTTTTGGTTTGTTTGTTTTTATGCAAACCAATCCAATAGTATGTTTTTCATTAAAAAACAAACAACAAAGCTTACGTCCTTGCATCTTTTAGCTGGAAAGGTGTAATGCCAAGTGGCAGATGCCACGAATGTTTCAGAACAGTGTTTTGGAAGAGGAAGGTCTCAGCCTACTCTTCGGGCCCTAAATTGTGATTCAGTGTTTGTATTGACTTATAGGGAGAAGAAGTGAGTAAAAGAAAGAGATGAGGATTTACAGACTTCGGACTCAAAGATCTTGTTAGACAAAAGCTTGTCACTCTCGTACATCTTCCCAATCAGCTGGGAAACAAGACTTAATCAGTTGAGACGGTGTGAGCAAATAGGGTTATCTTGCAGCTCTCTCTAAGAGTGGCCATATTGATACTTAATTCTGTTGAACAAGAGGTGAAACTTGAAGAAATCTCACAGAAGGGGATGATGAAATGTGAGTGGTCAGGTTCACTTTTGTTTAAAATCAATTCCATTTGCTCTATCACACCCTGGTTGTGTTTGTATTTTTCAGTAATGCCTGGGAATAATTAATTCTCCTTCACTTAACAGACCCCTTCCTCTCTCACCACTTGAAAGAAATCCCCAGTTTATGTTAAAAAATGACTTTGACGACAAATTACCTTGAGACTTAAAACCAGTTGCCAGTGCTCCTTTAAGTCAAATTCTCTTTCCACTTATAGCACAGATGCATGAAAGAGGAGGATGCTGTTCCTGAGTGAGCGTGGAGGAAGATTGAGTTGTGCGTGGGAGGACAGAACAGGAGAACATACCAGATACTAGGGCCACTCCTCCAGCACACTTAATAAGTGTTGTTAGAAAGTACTTTCGGCGGGGGGAAGGGGGGGAGTTCACCTTCTAAGCATCGTTGAATGATGGAACTGAACTGGGAATGATAATAATTAAGAAAAAAATTATTGAAAAAAGTTGGCTAATTGTCTACATCATTCAACTTTATTCTGTAGAATGATGTGGGGGTGGGGGGGAATAAGAGACAGTGTTTTTATCACTCTGTTTCCAAACCGGATTAATCATCCTATTTACCAGACATAACAGATCCTTCTTCTGTTCTAGCTCTTTCTGAAGTTATTTTTCCTCTAGAGAGGGAGAATTGTAGCCCCAAACTTCATACAGAAGGATCCAGGGTATTCAAGACCTCAAGGGTCATTCAGACCCCAGCTAAGACAGACCATCACTCTAGCATATGAGGATTGTGTTCAAAATTGATCAAATCTAGGTAGTACAAATACTCTGAAGGTTTTTCTTTCTGTTTTCTATTTTGCCTCATCGTTCATATATTGTGCTATTGAGTTACCTAAGGAAATAAAGCATGTTTATGTTATCGAGGTATATTGAGCAAACTGTATTCTTCTCCCAAGAGCTCATCCATCAGTTACAGCCTCCATCTAAACTGGAATGTGCGGATGTGTAAGTATATCTGTGCATCTTCCTACATCCTGTTCCTAGTAATACCATGATAGGATTAATTCAAAGAAAGGCCAATACTGAACCCAGACAAAACCTATAACTCTGCCAGAAACCAACAGTGGTAGGAGGACATATCCTTCTTGCTTTCCAGCAGCGACAACAGGAACCTGATGTATAAGATAAGAACAACACAGACAAACAGTGATCCAGTCTCCTTTTCAACCCCTTGGGGACATTATAACACACAAGATGTTTGTCTCCTTGGCAATACAGTGCCAAGGCTTCCAGTTGAAATTTTTTTTCTCTGACTGCTTAATTTTAGAAAGCTATCATAGGCTTTTGATACTCAATTAATCAATGCTCTTCATCAGCTTTCATGGCCAATCTATAAGCAACTGAACTAGTTCCAACAGTCTTTTAACGTATATAATCTTTCTCCACTGTTCCACTGGCCTCACCCTCCTGAATTCTCAATGTATTTAAGAAGAGTAATCAAAACCACGTTTAATCTTTATCTGGTTAAACAGGATGAATTCCCTTATTCTCTTCGTAAGTGAATCACTGCATTCCTGTAAAGTATTGGTACCCTTCCCTGTATTTTCTTTCTTTTTTTTTTTTTTTTTATTTGAGTAATAACATTATTTTTTGTTTTAAAAAGAACAACTCTTCTAATGTATTCCAGCCTTTCTTGGGGCAACAGTAAATCAGATTCTTTCTTTCCTCTATGGCACTTAGTGGATTACATTGTTTAAGATTGCAACTTTCCTTTTTCCAGGGCTTTGTGGATCTTGGGAGGGGTACAGAAGTGGCAATTCCAGTTCAATGAAGGACCCTACACTGTTGATGAAATATCATTATTCCTCTTCGCATCTTACCAGTCATTTTCATCACGACTTGTACTGATTTCGTGCCTGGATGGGATTGGTAAGCTGAAAACAAGTTGCAGCTCTGTAATAATTCTTCAGTAAGAGTTCCGTTGATCCCCTCTTAGCCTCTCTTCCTAACATTGTCTCAGATTTGGAGAGATTTTCAAACACTGAGTAGGAGAACTGGTTGTTCTCTAAGAACATTTTGCTACTGAGTTATGCAGAATTAAAATTCCATTCATGTTGGCTATCAGGTTTCAGTAGAGCTGCAAAACCAGTTGAAGCAAATGCTGAGGACTGTGGATTGCACAGATGGTGCTCCAGCAGCTCTGTTGTGGTTTCCTCTGCGTCGTCAGATTAGTCCAGTAGGGACTGTCCCAAGTTATCACTTGCTGTTAGATCAAAGATCGTATTTTTATATGAAGAATGCAATTATAAATAGTTTATAAAGCATTAGTAAATTATTAATAGGGAAGAATACTCGAGTCATGAATAACATGTTATAGATTATTAAAAGCACATCAGTTCTAGTAGTGCAGATGAATATATACCTAATAAGTACACTATTGAACAGCCTCTAACAATTGGTTTGCTCATTATTAATATGTCTATTACTACCTTATTAACCTGTTGCTCACTATTTATGTGATTACCCCAAGAGTAAATGAATTTAAATTGATTTCTTTTGAAAAAAAAAAAAGAAAAGGAAAGGAAAAGAAACATTTTACAAAGCTCTTTTTCTAGGTTCTGAACTTTGATTTTATTAAAGACAAAACGTAAGTGTTATTTCGTCCCTATAATAAATTAAAAATATGTGATTCACTATTTTTCATGGTTCCCCAGAAAGCTGTATTCTCTCCACCACTGTGACCAAAACATTTCTCTATAAGCTGATCAAGTTGATGTGCTGGCAGGGGAATAAAGGAAAATAAGTACATTGATCTAAAAGCAACGTTTGCCACTTGTCAAATGGAAATGAACCGGATCGGTGGAAGTGTGGCACATGTGCAGGGTGGGATGCTTGGAACACATAGGTCTCCTAGTAGAAGATGTTAGCTGATTGTAGTTTTGGCATGACACTGGGCAAGGACAGTGTAGGGGTAGCGTTGGGATGTGTTTCCTGGCAGCAAGGTCTGTCAGACTGTGGGATGATCTCCCTGGAGAAATGACAGAAGTCCTGTAGCTTGAGTCAATTAAAGGACAGTCTAGACAAGAACCCACGAGGCTATTCTCTGAAGGACCAGTCGTGCATCTGGGGAGGGAAATGGCACAGGGCGTGGAAAATGTCCTCATCATTCTCTGTCACTCTTAAAATGAAGAGGTGATGTTGATATTGGCTGTCCTGCTGCGGAGGATGCTCGTGAAGGTGTTGATGAATCATAGAGATGATTCTGTGATGTGGGTGGGAAGGAATTGATAAAAACCACCAAGACCCATAAGAACCAGGAAGGAGTTCTTAGAAGGTGTCTTCTTGTTACTGTATTTTGGTGAGGATTGCATTAGCTTAGTATATGTGAAGAACTCTTTGGGCTGTGCCCAGTCAGTTGTGTTTGAATTCTAAATGTTTAGATTTCATCATCTTAAACAGAAAATAGCTAAGGAAAAAAAAAAAAAATTGAATTGCAGCGCACCTAAAAAGGTTGGAGCATCCTATGCTGGAGACAGTCATCCTGGCTCCATCCACAGCTGCATTACCCTGGAATTAATGCTGTAGTATAATCAATACAAGGAGCACAAGGGTAATTGCACCTGGCTTTATTTCTCCCTTATGACAGACCTTGGCCCTATGCTCTACAGCAGCAATGTCAGCTTGGTAGATCTGGTTGAAGCAGAATAATGGTCCAGGTGGGAAAGTTGGTCCCCTGGGGGCTTCACTCACTGGAAAACAGTTGCTGGTGGCAAAGGAACCCCATAGGGACCTCTTTGTCCTCTGCTCCTGACACGTGGGAGGTGATCAGCACCCCATCTGCCTGCATAGCCGTGGAATGCTGCAGCAGCTCTCTGTTGGTTTTGTCAATTAATATGTTATATATCATTATATTATGTATTGTATACTATCAGTGCAATTGGATGTAGGGCTGCTTCAGTCTCGAAAACAAAAGTAGCTATAAGACTTCTCAAGAACGTACCAAGCAAGTGCTCAAAAGCTAACCCTACATTTCATGCAAACTGATAAGGGTCAGTGAAGCACCATCTGTGCCGTGCAATAGGAGGCAGATGATGATGGATTTTACCTTAATAAGATAGGAGTTATTTTAGTCCCATGCAATAGATGTGTAATATAGCATAACCGAGGCACAACTGTACAAGCCATCCCACAGTTGTAATGGTACACTCAAAATTGCATTGTACTTAAAGCACACAGCAATATTCCGTTGACCAGCGGGTAGAGAAGATTAAATTTATCTTTTTTTTTTCCTTCACCCTATGTAAATTGCCATTGACTGCTTTTGCTTTTGTTGTTTATTTATTTATTTATTTATTTTTAAAGCGAGTTCCCAACATCATTAAAAATGAATGCAGCTCTTTACATTTCTAAATACCGGAGGAGCTCCCATTAGCTCTCACCCTCTCGTCAGTGTCTTTTCGGGAATATTGGAGCCACAGATGTGGAGGAAATGCACCCAGCCGGTAGATAACGCCTGACTGCCCTTTGACCCTCGGGTTAAACTGCTGTCTGGGCTGCAAAGCCCTGCAGCCCCTGTCCAAGGGATGGAAAGCTGCCAGCCCGCCAGGGCACTGCATCTAGCACAGGGGTGTGCACAACATCCCTCCCTGATGCCCTGTGTGATGGGGGATTGTGTGAGCCGGCACTGAGCTGTTGATCAGCTGTGTTTTCATAGCTGCCAACCAAATCTGATTAGTTTTTCCACGTTCCTGGGAAAGCAAATCTGCTGTTTATTGCTGGGTCCACCAAATCCCAGCTATTTCAACTGATGCTTGTTAAAGCATATTATTATTTATTTTCCTTATTATGCAGTAGCCACAAGGGTTTTTACAGTCTGCTGCATTATAGGTAAACGGGTGGTTTATCAAGCTAATACAATGAGACTGGTGAGCCAGAGCCAGCAACTCTGAGCCTCTGGTGCAATAAGAGAAAGGAGAGGAAGAAAGAGATACATGCAGTTTTGATGCGATCCTGATGGCACTAAAGAGGGGCAAGTGTTTGCCTTGATGTCCTATAGCTCTGCGAGCATCATTCTGAGCAGAGCGGTGCTCAGTGCCTGGGAGTAGAGCACTTATTCCTCTCAATCTGTAATAACTCAAGGGTTCCTCCTTGCCATCCGCTGTGGTGGCTGAGCACCTCCCTGCCTCGGCAGCATTTGCACTCACAGTGGCACTCTGAGCTTACAGATGGGAAACTGAGATTAAATGGCTTGCCTTGAGTCATGCCAAAAGTGAACACAAAGCCAGGAGATGATCTGGGGATGCTCATGTCCTGCACTGACCCCCTGGCCACCCCATCACCACCTCCCTGCCCAGCCCAGCACCTCTTTCCTTCCTCTAACACGAGATGAAAAACAGAGGTCACAACCAGTTACACTTAAGGCACAGCCTATTAGTGAGAGTAGTCGTGGGGCTGAATGTCTTACAAATGGGACCTTTCTACTCAAAGTACATCCGGCATCTCGGCTCCCTCTACATTGTGCTTAGCTGCTGCCTACTCCAGATGTGCCCATATGTCTGTGGTGTGTGAAAAGTCTCCTGGGAGGACACAGAAAGCTTTTATTAGAGACATTTTTTCTGCACTCAGAACTTCCCAGGCTTTGCTTCAGCACTGACTGTCAGCAGTACACAGCCTGGACTGGAAACATACAGAAAGTCTTGATGTTCGTCAGTTGCATGGGCAGGGTCTTCTGCTCTCCAATTAGAAGCATCTAGTTTAGTTTTCTCTCTATTATTATTATAATTATTTTATTTTCATTATGTTTTTAGTGGATTTACATTTTTTTTCCCCTGCTGTTATGATGAATGATATTTTCTTAGAAAAAAAATAAAAATGATTTTCAAACAGGGAGAAAAGCAGTGGGTCCCACGAAAAAACTTAACAGGTTGATTAAGGAAATTTTCCTCAGGTGAAAAACGCCAGTGGTTGGAATCTTGCTTTGTTATGCCTGTAGAAAAATTGGAAAATGGAACTCACAGTGGAGCAGGTTGGGCTAGCACATTCTTCATTAGGAAGCTGGAGGATGGAAAAAGAAATGAATTGCTCTGACTTGGGCACAAACCGTTGCATCAGGCTGCACACCTCATCACTTAAGCTTTATCTGTAGAACTGTAGTATCATTTAGGTTGGAAACTTAAGCTTTATCTGTAGAATTGTAGGATCATTTCGGTTGGAAAAGATCTCTAAGATCATTAAGTCCAACCATTAACCTATCGTCCCTCCCGCACCAAAAGCCCTCACACGCGGAAGTCTTCAAGTCTGTGCTTAAAACACACATAAACTTGGGAGAGCACATCTGCTGGCAGCAGCAGCTGCTGTACAAAAGCATCCTTTGCTTGCTTTCATCTCCTTCCTAATGGAAAGGAAAATGGAGCATAAAGATATTCTGCAGAAGGTTAAGTGCTCTCGTCCAAGTGTGGTGGGTTTGGAGGAGTCAATGAAGCAAAGCCAGGGGGGGCCTGGAGGGGATGCACGAGTTTCTGTTGTTTGGCTGCAGATGTGTTATTATAATTAACTTGAAAGTGGGAATGCGAGGGCTGAGCAGGAGGGAAGGTGAGGAAGCGTTTTTATGGCAGGAGGTGAAGTCTGGGCTGCAGACAGTGATGGAGATGGTACTCCCGGTCTCTCTAAGGTCATCTGTTTTTATGGGAGGCGAGGGGCGAAAAACCGGTACGTGAAACCCAAACAGGAAGGGCCTGATGGCACATGTGGTAGAGCTTAACAGGCAAATGCTTGACCCAAGGCCTGGGTTACTGCTTATTGAGCAGCCCCTGTAAATATGGGCTTTGCTGGACGTGTCACTGTGTTATAGGATAACTTAACTGGGTGATAAGGTCTGCAGCGTGGCTGTTGTTTATGTCAAAGTCCATGGAAAAAACTTGTTGGGTGGGTGGTTGACATCAGTGCAGAGATGGAAGGCTCTATAAAGCTGGACTGCTGTGTTGAAGGAACCTATAGCACTGTGCTAAATGGCATTCCGGGCTGGAAGCAAGGAGCCAAGTAAAGAGGGAAAAAGGACAAGATAATACTGAGAATAAAAGTTAATTAAAAAATAAAATCAAGGGAAATGTGTCTCTAAGGCCACTTCTTGCACAGAGACCACCTGTCAAACACTTCCCTGTCTATAAACCCAAGATTGGCTTCCAATCTACTCTGCAGTTCTTTAATTTTTAATGCCTTTCCCCTGGTCTCACAGGTGGCTATTATAGGCAGAAGCTGTCGCCTGTATAGATACAGATGTGCGCAATGCAGGCGCCGAACGTGAGCATTCAGGATCCAGGCACCAACACCAGCTGGGAGTAGGAGCTGCCAAAGGTTGTTAGGGATTTGGGATTTCTAGGGATTGTTAGGGATTGCCACGTCTCTTTTCTTCCTTCTCCTTTCCACACCCCTGTCCCCTTCCCTTATTTTGTGTTATTTTTTGAATTTTCCAAATGTCATCTCAATGCCTTTGAGCTGACAGCAGCGCTAGGTGCTGAGCTGAAGGCAAACAGGTCAAGACGTGGTTTGTGCATGGGATTTGGATCCAAGAACCGTTGGTTTTAATCCAAGCCTCCTCTGTGTTGTGATACTTAGCTTCCCCTTTGCTGTGTTTCCCCCTGAAACATGGGGATGTCGTAATTCATCCTCCACCTGACTCACAGGGATGTTGTGAGGCTCTGTTAGTTAATTATAGTAAAGCTTCTGAATAATAATCATAATAACGCTTAGCAAATGAAAAGCGGGTGTTATTACCGTTCGAGTAATGACAAGGCACCCTGCTGAAAGAAGCAAATAAAATGCTGATTATTAAAATCATTTGTATTTAGTGGTGCACATGTAGTAGCTGCTTTATAAACTTAGAGATGCAATCTTGTCCCCAAGCCGTAACAATAAGTAATTCAAAGGGCTTTGTTGTTCGCTTTCCCAGGACATAGGAACAAACAGGTATGTTCTGTCAGAAGGGACTTTTTTTCTTTTTTTATTTTTAATTAAGAGAGCAGTGAAAAAGAGAATAAAAGCAACATCTGGCTGAGATGAGGAGTATGTGTGAGTGTCTGAGCACAAGCTGGCTGCTCTGTCCAGTCCCTCTCATTCTAGCATACCAGGGCTAGAGAAAAATTTGGGAGAATTGATGTGGGGAGTGAAAGGTGCTGGGGGGGTTTTCGTGTACATAGGGGAAAGCTTGGGTCAGACTTAGCAAAGGGAGAGAATTCATGATTTTGGAAGTAAGCATCCATCTTCTGGTAATGCTGCGTATCTTTTTTTCCTTTTCTGCCCTTTCAATGCAGCTTCAGATCTGAGCAGCTGGAAGGGGCCGTCAAAAAGTCACTGCTGTCAACTACCCATGGAAAAATGCCCACTCCCATCAGAGCATCCCCACCGCAGCTGGTCAGAGCCAGCTGACACTGAAGACATCGTCTCCAAAAAGGGTAAAAATAATGCACGGGGCTCTGGGGAATCTTGTCACTCTCCAGATGTGCTGTTTCTCAGTCCCACGTGAAAATAAGCAGTAAAGAGAAAAATCTGTGGAGTCATTGTTTGTGTTGTTGCATATTTCTGCTGATAGATGTGGTCAGTTACGAGGGCTTTTAATCCAGTTCATTGGGTTGTTTTTTTTTTTTGGAACATAAAACTAATTTTGGGGGGAAAATCAACTATGTAAACAAACGGTGTATAATTGGATGTTGCTCTGGTTGTGCTGATTCAAGGGCTGTAAATTGCACTCGATGTTTGCAGTGTCAGGCTCTGAGGTCTTTAGTTGTGTTCCTTAAAGATGACTTATGTAGTGAGTGGTGAGTGTTTGCTTCAGCAATTTGACTACCTCGAGGGGATCCCTAAATTGATATAAAGGAAAAGGACTTGCTTGTTAATAAAGCCTCTTTGCTTTTGAGGTGCAATTTTTTGCCTTAAAGTTGGCTTTTGATCCCAGAAACTATAATTCATATAAATCTGAGGCAGGCTGGTGTTCAGGTATTGCTCATCGTGCATTCGTACTGGTGGTGGTGTGCTCTTCCAAGGTCTTCTATGGCTGATTTTGGAGAGCTGAATTGTAACTTGTTCTCACAGCTTGAGCAAAGACAAGGATGGAATAAGCTTTAAGAGAACTCTTATCTTAAATACTGGCCATCAAGTTTTGATTCATTTATTCTGGAAGGGCAGCTTATGAGACCCTGCCATTCGCTGGCACAACTGAAGTGTCCTTAGCACTGCAAGTCTCCAGGAGACACTGTAAATCTATGTGTTCCCTTTACCTCTTGTAAGGTCTTGAAACTGACATCTCCATTTATAATCAGGTGGAACAGAAACAGAATCCACAGAGGTATCTCTTCTGGTACATCTGGCAGAGGCAGTAGAAACTCTTCACTCTTATTATTTCTTTGTTTTATTATATTGTCATGTATAAACATCTTTGGGAAAATATTAATTGGAGTGCCTGTTCCTTGACAACTAACTCTAAATGGTTTAAATATGCTTTACTCGATGAAGCAAAGAGGTGTTGATTAGGAGAAATTGAATTGTATCCCTGAGATAATTTTCTATCTCTGCGTCTAGGGAGTAAACGTAAACCAAAGCTTGTAGGAGAAACAGAGCTGCTACACTCCAACTACCTCAAAAATAACATTTGGTACATGCATATTAATTGATTTAATGTAAAAATCCTTGATCCAAACTTGTACTGAGACTTTAAATTGAGGTCCTGACCATACTCTGTGGTCACTAGAGGATCCCACAAGAATGGGAACGACCTGGCAATTTCCAGTTTGGATAATTATGTTCGCCTTCCTTAGTATTTCCCATGCCCTTTCAATTAGTATGATAATCATCTCCACTTTGTGACCTATACTGAAGTACAAGTGGTGGTGCTTGCTGTTACATTGCTGCTGTGCTTCACCCCACCCACAGCTGTGTTTCAGTGGGGATGCTGGAGCTCAGTGCTTCGGCGCCCATCAGCATGGGCTGGAATGGACTCACTTGTGGCTATTTTGGAAACGCTCCTGGATGAGAAACCCAAAGCATGTGGAAGAGCTTGCTTTAACCATAGGAAGGACAAATTCATCCCTGGAGGTTGTAGAAAAAAGGATGGATATGGCACTGAGGGACATGAGTTAGCGGGCGAGATGGTTGATGGTTGGAATGGATGATCTTTTCCAACCTTAATGTATGAATGAAGGGGAATCATTGCAGATTCAGTCAAATAGCAGGAGGTGAGAAGAGCTCCGCTGCAGCTCAAGGGTGAATTTTTAGCACGAGAGGTGCAGTCCATCACAGTGCTGTGGAGGAATGAGGAGGTGCTGCAGCTCCCATCTCCCTGACAGCGTGATTTAAAGAACTGCTCTTCACTGGCCTGGCCTTGTGTCTTTCAGTCGCCTTGAAAGGGAGAGAGAGCTGCATCTCTGCTCCCTCACTGGCATTTGTCTTAAAAATAATAAAAATGAAAGAAGAAAAACAAGGCAGTGTGTGCCTTGAGCATGGGGGAGAGTTCTGGATGCTGAACCCCCTGATCAGCCATTGAGTAACGACGGGATGATCTCACTGAGCTCACATGGTTTGTTTTCCATAATGATGCAGTGTTTCTTCCCACCGTTACCCCTTGTAACAGATCCACTTTGCATAGAGGCAGGAGTGCCAGCTGCCTCTGGGATAGCAGAGTTTCCTTACAAGAGAGCTGTTGCTGTTTTATGTGTTTTCGGATGTTCAGCCTAAATGAAGTCTCTAAAGGGGGATCTGTCTTTTCCTAACAGCAATCATTTTTATATAAAATCGAAGGTATTCATACTATGTCTTCATCTTCTATATCTCAACTAGTAACAATATCACAACTACTCCCTCCTGACAACTATATTCATTTCTCATTAAAGATATTTCATGTTTTATTCAGGAATTTAAATGAAGCTATCAGAGCCTGTAATAGCAACAGTTTGGGATAATTGTATCTCATTGATGGCAGCCTCAAGAGTTCTAATTAATATATATTTAGCTCCCTGGCTGTCTTTAGACCAAACGCCTCACTGTGAAAGACAGGGAGAGGCGATAAGGGGAGAGGGGGAAGGGAATGGATTCCAAAATAACAACTCCATACTGAAATTTGGATGGGAAAATCTGTCTTGCAAGAAGCAAGTGCACGCTTAGGGATTGCTATTTCTTTTTTTTCCACTTGATTCAAAATAACTTTTCAGATACAGAAAGAAAAGAATACAGGTTTACTCGCCACTTGTTTGTTGGGGGACGAATGACAAATACAAATTTTCCCCCCCATAGTGATACACCTGATATCCACATTCAGATTATCAGTGTTCTGCTGTTATTCCTTCTTCTCTGCCTCCCTTCCAGCACTTCTCCAGCCACTGTGCTCCTCTCAGAACTGCCCAGCCTCATAGATGCAATTTGCTATGCAAACAGCCTCCTCTTACACTTTTTCATGGCATATAACTGATTAGCCCTTACCATACAGCTCTTCATTTTCTTTTCCCCTTTGGACTTTCTTACCCCACCCCTCTTTTCCTTTAACACCACTTTTCCCTCCATTGTATGAAATGAGACTATAGGAAAAGGTTTAGGGGGGGGGGAGTGGGTGGGTATCATTCTGGCGCTGGAATTCATAGCACTTGTATTCACTTACAAGCCTGAACTATTTTCTCAAATCACTTCAGTCTCTGACTTTCTCAGACTGTAGTTTATAAATCACTTTTGTGGTACACTATCTAGAGGGGATCAAGACCCCTGGAAGCTTGAGTCATATTGAATCGCATTGTGTAACGGAGAGTCATTAGGAGTTTACAGTCAGGGGAAAAAAGAAGTCTTATAAATAGGCTAATTCAACTGGCACTTATCTGTTTTAAAGGCATTATTGAGGAAGGAGGATGGTTTTATTATTTGCTCCCAATTTTGCTCTCATCAGCAGCAGCTAAGGGTGGCTCTTGAATAGGACAGGAATAGAGATGTTATAGACTTGCAGCCTCGCAACTCTCTCCCCCACTCGCCTTTATTATTTAAGCAAGTACTAAAGACTGTTTGGAGGTTTATTTAACAGGCTCCAGCGTTGGAAGGCAATGCAGCCTACCTGGATGCAAACTGCCTCAGTTTCTCTGAATTGAGAGTTACTTTTCTCTTCCTTCCTGCTGATTTTTTGAAGGTGTTCATTTGAGAGAAACATCTTATGTAGAGAGGGAAGCAGCTTTTGGAAAGGGAAAGGAATTTTGGTAGGAAATTTACATGGCAGCTGCATTTTTTCCAGTCTATGACAGTGCAACTATTCCATTACCATTAAAGCCCTTCCCTTCCCTTCCCTTCCCTTCCCTTCCCTTCCCTTCCCTTCCCTTCCCTTCCCTTCCCTTCCCTTCCCTTCCCTTCCCTTCCCTTCCCTTCCCTTCCCTTCCCTTCCCTTCCCTTCCCTTCCCTTCCCTTCCCTTCCCTTCCCTTCCCTTCCCTTCCCTTCCCTTCCCTTCCCTTCCCTTCCCTTCCCTTCCCTTCCCTTCCCTTCCCTTCCCTTCCCTTCCCTTCCCTTCCCTTCCCTTCCCTTCCCTTCCCTTCCCTTCCCTTCCCTTCCTTTTTGTTTTATTTTTCTGGGGTGTGTTTCACTCATAGATTCATCAGCACAAAAGAGTCAACCCAAGGGCATTGCCTTGCTGCTGGCTGCATGTTCTTAGCTTCGTTTGGAGGGAATCAAATACCTGGATATCCTTACTGCATGCTCACATGCTTACAGGTGTGGTAGAGGCAGAACAATGACCAGAAACAGGTGTCAGACCCTCAGGAACTCTGACTGGTTGCCAACAAGTTTGCTTCTAGCTGAAATAGCTGTTATCTTCCCCCCCCCCCCCCCCCCCAAAAACAGATAAACAAATACTAATTGATGTCAGTTTTCAGTATTGTCTGCAGATCTCCATCCCGTATCATTTGCTTCCATGCCAACTGTGGGGTTGCTGCACTCAGAGTGGGGTAGGAATTTCTCAGAAGAACAAAGTGAATCAAAAGCACGCCTTGGAAAAACAAGAGCGGTGTCAGAAGTTCAGAGGGCGGAGAGAACGGCTCGCAGTGACCGCTTGGGCTCTGAGCATCTCTTGTGGGTCGCTCTGCTCTGCCCCTGCTCTTCCATAACCCGGGCTGGAAGCCAGCCCAGTGCTGAGAGATGGAGGGTCAGTCCGCTTTTATAGTGTAAGGTCAGAAATGGAATGAGGCTGGGATGTCTCAATTGAGATTCAAGAGTATAAAAGTATAAATCAAAAAACAGCAAAATCCTTGAAGGGACACCTTGCAGCTGTCTTGGGAAATGAAAGGCTTTGAAATGAGAAGGCTGGAGAACAGGAGGATCCTGCAGCCTGTGCCACTAATGATGCTCTTCAGCCTCGGATCGGAGAATAACAGTCGTCTTGTTGTCTGGATAAGTGCAGGGCATACTCTCCAACCTGGGGAGAGATGCTGTGCCTTCCATTGTAGCTGCCAGCTACAGGGAGAAGTTGTATGTGCATGTAAATACAAATCACATCACTTACACAGCTGCTTTCTGACTAAATGCATCTTAAAGGCTAGTCTAAAAAGACTTTGGCAACTGTAGGGCCCCTTCTTCATGCCCTTGAAAAGTCTGCATAGGCCCAAAGTTCACCAACAAAGTCATGGCAGGAGAGAAGAATGGACTCTTTCATCCGTGCTACTCTGAACGTGGATGTCTTCTTTTGCTGCAGGACACTCTCATAATTTTATGCTTATTTAAACAGACACATATCTAGTTTATGGGCATATTTCAGGAGGAAAAAAAAAATCCTATAGCTCAGAGTGCATTTCTCATGGGCAAACACCTGATCCCCTTTAATAAGAGATAAAAGGGAAAACTATTCACTTGCTGAGGGAATTGCAGGGCTGGAGCTGCTGGTAGCTGCTCTGCTGCCTGGTTTGGGGAGCATCAGTGGCTGGTGCTGATGCCACATGAACCCACACAGCAGAACCTGTGGGTATCAGCAAGCACCGTGCAATTCGGCTTCCAGAGAGGTTTCGGAGCTCAGGATGTGCATATCTGCCAATCACACACAGGGCAAGGGTAGCCATAATTGATGGTTCATGTTGCATCAGCACGGATCTTCACTCTTTTAAGGATGTAGGTGTTTGTTTTTTTCTTCTTCAGCAGTTGGCATTGGTTTGATGTTTGTATCACTATTAGTATTTTTCTCAAGGAAAGTGAGTTGAGTGCTCATCTCCCATGTGCCAGCCTATTTCTCCACTCCCAAGATATTTATAAGTTTACATTTGTGTGTTTTCTATGAAATGGTACATGCTGGTGCATCTCTCTTTTCTGTAGTGTCTGTCTGGTTAGTTGTAAGCTTTGAGTTACCTTTACCTTTTTTTGCTCGCAGAGATGGTCAGAGCAGTTGAAAAATGGTTCAGATGTATAAAATGGTAAAAACTGTGCTGACTGCATATGTTTATAAGGCCAGCCATAGGATGCCTGCTCTCGCACCTTTAACGCTGCTGCTTCTGCAGCATTGTCTTTAACCAGTAACGCAATGAGAAATGCTAAAGGCTGGTACGTGCTTGACACCGGGTCCTTGTGGGCTTTTATTCACTTTTTTCTTTTTCAGATGGTTCAAGAAGGAAGCTGAGGAGCTCAGACGTCAAGAAAAGCCACCATGGGTGATTTTATTTGTTCTGACGTGTCAAAATCCAGCAAGTCTTTTTGTTCAGTTTTAAGCAGAAACGTCGTAGATGTTGACTGAGTAACTTTGCAGACAAACTTGCATCTTCACTGAACCAGAAGGTTTCTCTTATTCACACCAATATGGACACACCAGGAACACCGTAAGAAACTGCATTTAGGAGAAGGTTCCATTGAGCAAACTCAATGTGCACTTAGTTCACATAAACCCTGGAGAGCCAACCAGTGAGACCTCAAAGTCCAATGTAACTTGCAGGCTCATGTATCCCAAACTTTACTGCTCTCTTTCAAATGGAAAAAAATGAGGCAAAATGATCTGCTGTGGCTCCAGAATCGGTGTACAGTCTTTGCCATGGTGTGAAGATCTTGTTTGATTTTTGGAAGTAAATGTACATTCTAATTTGTTGTTTACCCTGTGCAGAGGTATTTAAATGCTTAAGAAATGAGGTGGACGTCATCCAAGTGTAATTCGAGGGGACCCGGTGGGAATTTTTGGGAATGGGAGGAAATGAGATTTCTCTAAAACTTACCATCTTTGAAAGAGGAAGACCACTGCACTCTTAAGTATCTTTTCTTTTTGTGGGGCATCACATTATACCACAAGAAGTTCAAAACTTGTGGAACTTTTTGGAGGCAGTCAGGGCTGTATCACAATTCGCAGAGCTGGAAATTGTGGATTTGGAATCTTTTTGACTGTAAGTGCAAATGCATGCTACAAGAGCATGGTCTGTAGAGCTTATTTTGGTCTTCATCCAGATGCCAGCTAGATTGCCACTACTATTTAAATGATTATTCTAAAAAAAAATCCTTGTTATTTTAAAAAAGGCTTAAAATAAATAAGTGAAAATACTTATCTTACAAGTCTAGTGGCAAATGGGAACTTGATGTTAGAGAGAATGGAGCAAGCAAGCAGCCACTCTCTGCTGATGCTGGCCTTCATAACCTTGCTGCCCTCTTTCAGGATCTGATTTATTCCATCACAGCATTCCAAAATTCTCTGTTTTGAACCCGTTAAAGTTTTTGAGGAACCCGACAGCTCTTTCATCTCCAAAAGGGAACAGAAAACTGCATGCAATCAGAGAAACTAATGATATTGCAAATCTGCCGAAAGCAGGGTGAGCGAGCAAGGAACAGAGAGGATTAAGGAAAAACCCTGCTTCGGATCCATCCTTTTGTTTTATGGCTGATGGAGCCTCTGTTTGACATATCAACAAGAAAGAAAGAATTGAAATCAAATGAAAGGTTCGTTGATTGGAAGAGAATTGTCTGTAGCATCTCAACAAAGGCACCGATTGCTGGTGCCGGCCTTGGTTCCTCTCCCCCACTTCTCTGGCTGCTCTCCCCCCGTTACACGATACTACTTGGAACATGTTATCAAGGACTGAGAATCAGGCCAGTGGCTGCTGATGTTAAAAGGACATGACATGTGCACAAGGCAGGGCATAGGGGCTGGCTGCACATATTAAAGGCAAACACATCACAATCCGATTAGTAGAAATGGAGTGTGTGTGCTGGCTCTGGGAATTTTTTTTTTTTTTTTAAGTAATACTTCTGTGCTTTTTTTATCGATTTATTTATTTTTGAAAGAAGTAATTCCCTCCTTGCTTTCTCTCCCTCCTTCTTCCCACCTTCAATTCCTTCATCCCTATGTTTTCACCTCACCAGGGCTCCTAAGGAACAGGAGTTCAAAGGCAATTGAAGTAGCAGGGAAAAAAAGAAAAAAAAGGAAATATAGTAAATGCAAAGAGCTCTCTAATCTCTTCCTGACCTGTCCTGTACAACAGGCAATTTCTGCAAATCTAACACAAACTTTTAAATCTTTCATTTTGGGAGACTGAGAGGGATAAAAGCAATGCATGTTTCATTAGAATGTAAGCTGACTAGCTAAATATGTGTGTGTATATACATTTTTGCTAGCTATGTTTTATAAAGTATTTTCAGAAGATTAACATTTTCCTTTATGACATTGCCTAGCTTCTAAAGTTTTCATTGTTTTACTGGAATGCCTCTCTTGTGACTTTGTACTTGCATTTTAGTGGGAATTTAGGTAAGAAGGTTAGTAAAGAAAGGACAAATTTAAAGACTGATTCTTGAAGAAAATGCAATTTTCATTTGATCTGAAGCTAGACTCACTGTGAGTTGGTTGAGGCCAAAAAGTTTCACCTCAAGTCATTACACCTGAAGGCATCCTTGCTCAGCAAATTACCTGAAAGCTCCCTCAATTTTGAGTATGTACCTAAATCCCAATGCTTACGATTCATCTTGATAATGTGAGGTCATTAGGTTAATATAAGGGAAAGGTCAATTAGCGGAGAAATAGAACAGTCTTTTCTTTACACACAGGATGGTAAATATGTAGAATTCAGCTAGAAGAAAACAAAAAAAATCACGGTGAAAAGGAGAAGTTCAAATGAGGTAGGTGGACCTACACGGGCATTCTCGCTTCCTTCCTTCCCATAGCTTCCTCTGTTCCTATAATCTCAGCACAGATGTTTCCTTTTTAATCCCTGGCTCCAGCTGGCAGTGCATCTCTGCTCTACCGTACTTAGTCGCAATTACTGTAGACATTAACTCTGCACATGCTTCGGAAATTGACTTCTTTTTCTTCCTTGGAAATGTTGCTCATCATCAGGTTTTTAACAGCCAGAAATAAAGGCCATTTGTGTACTGATGAATCCTATTCCCTTCAAGATTTGTAAGAGAGATAAAAAGGACGAGAACCAGGCTTAAAACAATTGCTGGCATCATGGAAAACTTGAATACTTAATTTGTAATACCTTCCTTTACAAGTACAGATAGTTTTCTTCATGGGTAAGAGAAGGAATGGCAAAAATGTCAGGCGTGTACCATACTCACCTGCTGCTCACTTTTTGAAACTAATCACAAGTGCATTATCTATTTATTTTGATCGTTAGGGCACAAGCTTGGTATACTAAGCAGATTTTGCAGCATTTTTTAATGTAAGTGAAGTTGCATTTACTAACAGAGCACAGACTGCTTAGCTGCTGAGTTCAGGGTCCAAGTTTACCCTGATTATCCTGGTTGTCTGCTTTTTCCATATCTGCATCCAGCAATTTTTCATTGGATGGGTAAGTGATCTGAGATAGCCACGCTACCACAGTAGATGAGATTGAAGGGCAAAGGGAAGCTGAAGAATCTGGAGGCCCTACACGTCAGATATGATAGTTTTGCTTTGATGCAAACTCTTAAATAGTCTAAATAGATTATATGAAATATCTTTAAAATGACTAGGAAAATCTTCAGTTGAGCTGGACTCTTGTCTTTTTAAATATAATTCTCACAGACTTGCATTTTCTATTCTTGACATTCAAAAGCAAGCTGAATTTGTGCACTAGAATACCCTAATGAAGTTACTGTGTGTTGTTCACCCTGCTTTCCTCAATCTCCTTAACACTTGCTGAAAGCGCTGATTACCACTGTTCTCCTCCACATTCATATGAAGGAAGTGAATGGATAGCATGGCCAGCACTTCAACTGGCTGCTAATATGATGTGTACAGCTTTGGACGTTTATGCAAGCACCCAGAATAAGAGGATGATGTTGGCAGCAACATGAGGTCATTCTGCCCATAAACCACCTAACCACTGCCCTCCAGGTAAGAAACTGGAAACCTGTGCTTATCTCTACCAGTTAGTGTTCTTAAGTGAGCAGACCATTGCAGATTTGATAGATGTGCTGTTATGGGCACAAAAACCTTTTAAAGCCCCTGGAGAGCTTTCAGTATGGATCCATACTACCTCTCAGTCAACAAGAAAAGCAGGATTTGTTTCACAATGACAGTTCTGGGACTCAAATGAGAAAGTTCTGCCAAATGAGAACTTTCTGCAGTCTTACAGAAAACTTGCAAGGGTGCACATACTATTTTCCCTGAGATGACCCATGAAATCTAGATTATTATATTAATAGAGAGGCTTATATAGACTGCATTGTCTAATACTGAATGTTGCCTTCAACATCATTACACTCTATTGAAAGGGTACAACGAGCGGAGTACTGGGGCTTCTTACCACTGTTGCATCCACTCACCAATGGGAAACAAGAAAGGAAAGCGAGAAGCAGAAAGCAAAATTGAAAGTGCTTGAGGACAATTCAACTTTGAATGTGTCTTCATTGAACACAGGAAAGGTGCAGTATGAGCCCTCTTTGAAACTTGCTCAGTAAAAGCTATTGTGACAGCTTTCTGTAATTTTTTGTCTAGGTTTGGCTGCTCTTGGGCTCTTCTAGTCAAGATGAAGTGTGTATACAGACATTACTGAGATCAGCTATTGATAATTTAAGGAAAACAGTAAGCTTTGCTGCTGCAGAGAAACTAACTGCAAAATCTTCCATACTAGCAAAGCAGGAAGAAAATAGTAAGTTAATCAGTTTTTTAGCTTTGATGTTTTTGTTTGTGCTGATTTCACATAGCATGGCTAAGAATAACACACACAGCTTGATTTCTATGAAAAAAAAAGAGAAAAAATTGGTAAGTTTCTCATTTTTAACTGTCAGGAATTGACTTGGTTTAGCTTGTAGTTGAAAATGTTTAGGAGGAATCAATGCGCATTTTTTTTTATATCACCGAATTTTGTACAATACGTTTGTTGCATATAAAATCAGCAAGTAAAAGGAACTCAGTCGCGGTTTGGACCAGGTAGGTTCATAAATATGGTCTCTATTTTTTTTAAAATGAATTCCTGGAGCTCACAAGACTGTTGGGTCTATTGCTGCCTGAGCACGTTGTCTGGTGCCATGTAAAGTTTGGAGCAGAGACAAAGAGAACACTCTTGATGTGCCCTTTCTCTAATAAGAGTTGGCTACTGTGGCAGAGCTGAGCAAGAATTCAATTGTGCTGGAAGTTAATAGGATTTATTTTTATCACTGATGTGCTGGGAAGTGGATGAACCTTTGAGTTTGCTTTGGCTTCCAAGCTACGTCATCTTGAACTCAATGGTCTCCCTGCCTTTCCCAGCCTTTCTCTTGGCTTCTTTGCCTACAAACATGGTGGCATCCATACCAACAAGTAGCACAGCATCTTTTGAGCTACTCCACAGAGGGAAGTAGTTGATGTAGACTTGATTTCTATGTTTTCGTTACCGGTTTGGCAGTGAGTTCAGTTGTGCAAGCTGACTCAGAGAAGTTATCCTCCATAAATCCTGAAGACTGGTTTAAAGGTAAAATCTCTTCTCAGAATCAGTGGTTATGAGTTGGAACAGAATGCCCAGGGAAGTGGTGGAGTTTGTTGTACCTGCAAGTTTTGAAGAGAAAAGTAGATGTGACACCTAGGGACATGGCTTAGTGGACACAGTAGTGATGGGTCAGCAGGTAGACGGCATGTTCTTAGTGGTCTTTTCCAATCTTAACGATTCTATGACTCTATAAGCAACAGGAGAAATGGAGATTAGAATATTTTTTCCCGTCTGTTTTTGAGATAATTATGAGAAGGCAAAAAACAGTATCAATTCATAATTCCAAGTAGTTATCGTGTAATTTCTGTAGGCAGCTGTGGTTGCAGCCTATCTGGTGTAATTTGGATTGAGAGATCATGTGGTTTGTTTTTGTTCCCCAACTAACTAGACTTGATGTTTAGACTCACATTTCTTGAACTGATACTCTTGTTATGAATTTAAGCTGGCTTCCTACAAAGGCTTCTAAATAATTGATACAAGTTGGCTATTTCCCCAGGAAAATGCACGTCTTAAAACATTTGAAAAAAAAACAATTATGTTTAAAGATAAAAATTTGAATCAACGTTTTCTCTTCACAATGTTTGCCCATCTTTTTTTGTGTTTATAGGCAGAGGTTACGTTTTTGGCAAGATGGCATTTAATATTTTTCTATGGTTCACTTCAGAAGGAACAGAAATTGGCTCAGACTGCAAATTCAAATGGAGTTTTACCAAGTGCCTATATGACAAGTTCCCATTCACCATTTGAAAATCTATGCTATGTACTTTTTGTCTGCATATTTTCACAAAGCACTTGTGATAACAAAGCTAGTAAACATTTTTCATGGAGTTAGACTCAGCAACCCAATGTTATCGCTAAATGTGGTTCAGAAGCAAGAAAAAGGAGAGCCAAGAAACACACTACAGTGTATTTGTCTCAAAGGAATGAGCAAAATGTACTAATGTCTCTTCCAGCCTTGTAAGACTGTTAGATAAAAATCACAGTTTTTAGCTACACCAAGTGGGATCAAAAAGGAAAGAACATGGTGACTCAATGATAAGGATGTATAAATGATAGCAAACTGACTTCAGAACCATTTACACTCAGACTTCACCCATGCGCAAGTTAATCCTACCCCCCTTACTTAAAACTGCAGAGAGGGAAGAAAGAAAAATGGAAAGCAAAAAGGAAAACATAAGAAGTCGAGGAAAGGCCTTTTAGTTCAGCTAGTCCATCCCTTGTTGATACAGGCATATTTCTGACAGTATTTTCACATCCATGAGTGCTTTGTCCAGGCTATGTTAACTCCATCACTAGGGCTTCCACCTGCTCTCAGGAGAGATCATTCCATTTATTTGTTACGTGCTGGCTCTATGGAATATTTCTTTTTTTTGTAAGTTTTGTTTCTATTTTCATTAACAAACCAAGCAATGAAGATTGGATTGCCAGTCCCAAACTTAAAGCTTTCAAAGTATAGAGTATCACTTCCCCCTTGGTGCTTGCCATCATGAAAACCTGACTGCAGAAGCAATTCCTCCCCTGATGTGTAATCCCTTGAGATCTCAGAAATACTCAGTAACCTGAAAACACTCTTTGTTTTGAAGAATAAGAAATAATGGAGTGCTTCCACAGTAGGTAAAATGTAAGGTTTTTTCTTGAATTAGTGTCAGCTTTTACTAGGACACAGGGATTTGTATGTATTTCTGAGGTAGACATGCACTGTGAGCCTGCATGTGATCCGTGCCACGTTAGCTTTGTTACTGAGCAGAGTTTGCCCATCTAGGAGCCTGCTTTCCACTAGCAGACAGTTTGGGGCCTGATCCTGATGTCATATACACCCCTGCTCTCAATCACAGAGTTGCTATCAGTGCAGTGATTGATGCCAGTGAGAAGCAGAGGTGGGTGACCTGGCCTCCTGTGCTGACCATTGCAGGGGGGAATCAGATTTTGCTTCCCAGCTTTCACCTTTGGTTACAGGGAAACCACATCTTGCTTTGCAAAGGGAAACAGTTGGAGGAAGGCTGCAGGGGGCGAAATGCAGTTACATTGTGTTCTGCCTGTGAATTTGCTGCTGTGCTAGGCGTCCGGCTCTTTGTACTAACAGGAGTGCTAATATGATGTATTAAATGTCACGCCGGCATCGCTGGGTATGCATATCTCTCATGTTGTACTGCCTGTTTATGCTTATTCAGCTCTTTGAATAATTTAACACATTTCATACTCCAAATTACCCACAACAGTTTGACGGGGCTGCTGGCAGTTTACTCGAAACACTCAGTGTTAGGTCAAAGTAGGGCCCAAGCATCTGCTAAATAGAAGGACATTTCATACTTAGCGAAGCATAATTAGACGTATTCCTGAACGCTTTTCTGTTCAAGAATAGGTAAATCCATGCTAGTCCCCATAGTACCACGAAAATGAAGGGCTGGACCTGACACTGCTATGGACAGCCCTACACCAGGAATGGTTTGGGCTCAAGAAGAGTTACGGAGGCTGGTACAGAACAGATTAAACTGAACAAGATGACACAGCTGTATCAGCATGACACTCTGATGGCTGCAGAACAGAGCTACTGATAGCCTTGCTGTGGTTAGGCTGGAGTTAGGGATGTAGGACACTTTGCTGGCAATAACACAGTATCCTTTGTGTGCTTGCAGCTGTCTGTGGGCTAAGCACCAAATCTGGGCACCAAAGGTAGGAGTCCTTAGAGAAGCAACTGCTTTGGGGAAGAAAAGTAAGCCTTCATACTGTTTTCTTTATTCCAGCATGGATTTAAACTTTTTCAGGCTGCAAGTTTAACAATGCCAAGGGAAGAAAAAACCTGGTGTGGTGTCTGTGATGCTTGAGCAGGCCACACACAGCTGAACCTGCACAGCTACATTAATGCTATATTGGATCAGCTCTTCCCTTCCTGCCTGACCAGATATAGGGTGCAGTTACTGCCTGACTTGGTAAGTGTGCTCTGCCCTCATCCATCCCCTGTGCTGCTGTAAATGGAATCATCAGAGTGCCCATCTCAGATGTGCACAGTGCACTCTCGGGCTTCTCTTTTCTCTGTTATTAATTAGTTTAGGCTCTTGCCCTGGGTGGTGTAGAAGTGGGAATGGGAAAAATGGGGATGTGGTCCTTGGTTGCATAGCTGGGTCTGGGTCGTTAACTCAGGGTTAATGCGAGTTGAGGGCTTTGAAGTAGTTTAAATTAGAAAGGAATGCTGAGCTGGGAGAGAGGTGGGTACGTCGTGCTGAGCTGGGATGGGGATGCACTTAGCTATTCGGACCATCATTTCTGTTATTTTATAATAAGCAACATTTAAAATGATAATCACGTTGACAGCAGTGCCTATTCACCTTGCAAACTTGATAGTCTATACTGGACCACTTGCACCACCAAAAAATCAAGGGACTCAGCACAGTCCTGTTAAAACTAATTTTGGGGTGGAGCTAGCAGGAGGCTTGGAACTCTGTACTGCATTGTGCAGGTGGCTCTGAGCCACCTCTCCATTCTACTAGCAAAGGGACAGCAGGGCTCAACCCCAGCAAAGCTCCAGGTGCAAAGCAGTGTGCAGCTCCCGAGGATATGCTGAAAATTGTTCTGGGGATTTGCACATCCTTACAACAACGGAGAGTCTGTAATGAAATGTTTGCTTATCATCCATTTAACCCACTTGGAAGCAATCTGAGCCTGCATTGTAACCTCGGGTCAAAACTATTTTGGATAGCCGAAACTCATGATAAACACATGCTTTTGGAGGTTAGGAAGCCATCACTGGGAGACATCAGATTCACTTCTTTACTATTAGAAGGGAAGAAAATCCAGGAGTGTTCAGAGTGGTGAGTTTTGTATAAAACATGAAAAGCAGGCAGGAGGAGGGGGCAGGAGGAAGGAGGAATCTTTTTTGATACCAAACAACATTGCTTCTGCAGCAAATCCTTTTCCTTGTCATTTAAGATTGCGCTTGAAATAAGGAGCCAGCTGCACCCGGGGGGAGCAGAGGGCAGCCTGTCCTTTTGGGTGCTTGATTGGCTCTTTCGTGTATACCTGATAATTACTGGGGAGCTAGAATCCAATTGTGCAGCTTCCACGTGCTCTGAGTAATGCAATAGTCGTGGCAGCCCAGTTCTGTCTGAGACCTCCAAAAGCAGGGCACAGAGCACAAGCCTTTCCTAACAGCAAGTTCTGCCTTAGCTGAACATCACTGTAACCAGACCTGCTCAAGGTCTGTGCCTGCAGTGGGATTTTCAACTTGAATTAAGAATGCTTGATTTAGGAAGTACACTTTTATTTCTAAGCTTCACATTGGCATCCTTCTGCTTTGTAATAAGAGAGCAGTATGTCAGGTGCAATCTCATGGATGTGTCTTTTAACCACTCCATTGGAGTTTGGGACTGGAGACTGAAACAATGGTGGGGTATCTCTTCCCAAAAATCACAGACCTGTACCTTTAAGCCACCCAACCTGAAGCAGTTTTCTGACTGAAGGGCAGAGCTCTGTGCTGCAGCTTTTCCCTTTCTCCCCGCTACCAGCCATATACTCAGCACAACCAACATCACACCCTTGCAGAGCTGCTGCCTCTAATAATCCCATTCTACAGGGTTTTCTACCATAGCATCCAGCTACAGGTGCAATCAGCAAAGCAAGCTCGAGGGATGCTAGCAGAGCAGAAAGGCTGCATTGCCTCTTCCTGGGGCCTCTGGGCTAAATGGGCTCAGTTTCCAAGTTGGAAGGTGCTGGTTTGTTGGTTTTCTTTTTTTCCTTCTTTACTTTTATCCCTTAATGGTCAGAGATGGCAAAATCCCTCTGGGATCTGTGCATTCAGCTTTGTTCTTTCTCCCTCTCATGCTGTCGCCAGTAATTAAAGCTGAGTGAAAAACTAAACATGCTATTTTTTGAATAGATATTTGAAATTTAAAGTGGAAAAAAAAAAGTTGTGAAACTTGTCAGATCAATGATTTGACACATATTATTTAGCTGGCTCTAAATATTCTGGAGTGAGAACTTAGCTAACAACTTGTTAACAAAGCATAATTCGTAATAAAACCAATCTCTCTTTCCTTGCTGCAATTTGCAATATGGAGATGATTCTAATAACTGTCTTAAATACTGATGTGGTCCTTTCCACTGCAATTTCTAAGAGTTTCTGCCACTATAATGCACAGTGGTAGGATGGAAATGAAAACAGAGGTTGCTGTCCTGTAAAACCCAATGCTCATGGTGCTGCTGGACTTCTCTAAGTGTCAAATTGGACATTAGGAAAAACTTCTCCAAAAGAGTGGTCGGGCATTGGCCCAGGCTGCCCAGGGAGGTGATGGAGTCACCATCCATGGAGGGGTTCAAAAACCTGGGGATGTGGTGCAGAGGGATGTGGTCAGTAGGCACTATTGGTGGTAGATGGACAGCTGGACTAGGTGGTTTCAATTTCTGTGATTCTGCCTTGCCAAGCCACACGCAGGACATGTGTTGCACAGTTAGAGCCAGATCAGTGCTCAAAGCAATGGCTCATCCTTCTAAGAGTAATTGAGCAATAACGTCTTTGATGAAAACATAAAAGTGGTCATTTTTCTCATGTCAGATCTGTGCTGTAGTGTACTGTCTCTGGCCAGACCATGATGTCTTTGGGCATCTTTTAAAGATAGGTCAGCTGCCCTGTCTTCCTCTAAAGTGCACCTGTTCCACCTCACACCTGTAAACCATGGGCATTTCCATACAAAATGAAAGGAGGAGCACAGCTCGTTACCAGATTTAACTCTGTAGAGTGATGTAGCATGTAATCTCTATTATTTTTCCTGTGATTTGTTAGTGACTGTTGCTAGGTAATGCCTTTTCCACTAAGCATAAGTGAGCTAATGTGAGGGCTTCGAGAATGTTTCATTATATAATTAAGCCCTTGGTGGTGCTGCCTTCTACTTTACAAAAGTCTAATATCTTTTCCTTGTGAGCAAATGGAGCCGTTACAGAATTATGCATGGGGAAACTGAAGCCAACACATTTTCTTGGTAATGTTACTGTGTCCTCCCTTCTTTTATTATTTGTTACACACAGCTATCTACTTATCATGGCAGATTTGAAAGTGTTTAGATGGAAAACACAACAAATGCATGGAATGCATTACCCACCAGAATCATCAGCGGGTGCCATTGATGTGTCTCCGGACACCAAATGGCATTAAACAAATGTGGTACCATTATTTGACATCTGAACGCTCAGTCTAACTGTGACCTTTTGCCTCCTAGGGATAGGACTGAACCGTAGAAGAGCTGCTTCAAGAGGACATCACCAGACTGAAAGACAGAGGCGAGATTTTTCCTTGACATCTTCATGCTGGTGAGCCTCAAGGTACAGTTTGCTTTGTTTTTCTTTTGAAGGTGGGATAAAGAAATGCATGGAGGGCATTAAACTGAGAAGATGTAAAAAAGCAAACCCCAAAGCACGGCAGGAAGATTTTGTTTTCCATCAAGCTTCACACTAAATATCACTATCAGTGTCTTCAGTTGGAGGGGGGAATATTTGGACTGTGAGGCATTAAGCAACCCTGAGGCAAATTTGCTTAGCATCAAGGATGCCTAGCAAATAAGCAAGAAAAAAAACCTGTACAAGGCAGCGTTGATCAGCCTTGGCACTCCAGCTTAGTTGGAGAGTGTCAGGGTAAGTGAAAGGAAGCGCCTTTGCAATTTTTGTTGTAGACTTATGTCACTCATTCCCTTCATTTTCCCTGTTCAATTTGTAAGAGATGACAAGTCATTCAAAGTACTTCTGTTTATAGAGAGCCTCAGTAACCCAGCGCCATGGCCAGGCACATTCCATGAACTACAGATCCTGTGCTGACAGGTGGGGTTTGTGAGCAATTATTTGATGGACAGTGTGGGTGAGCCTGGAGGGGAATAGCAGGAAAAAGTGGTACTGAGTTTTTGGAGCAATATTACCTAACATCAATTGTCTTCTTGCTATGCAATCTTCAGGCTACTGCAAAGCATAGAATGGGTTTTGGAATGCTAATAATTATTTGTTAGGTGTATCAGAGTGCTCAGGATCCCAGCCACAGGTTCCCTTACATTTGAAGGCTGTAAAAACCAAAGAACAATAAAAGAGTCCTCAACCAACGCACTCAACAAGTAAGAGGGCCATTGATAACAGATGAACATCAACAGTCAGAGTGCTGCACTAGGAATGACTATAGCAGAACGTCAGCATGAAATGCAGTGCTCGTGGAATACATTTAATGTAGCCAAAAGGGATTCTTCTTTTTCTGGACACTCCACTCTTCCCCATATCTCACAAGATGGAGCAAGGTGCGTTCAGAGTCAGGTGAGAGAGATGAGAGTTCCCAGCCTCTTAACAGCTAGACCAAAGCAAAGGGCAATCTCCAGGATGCCAGCCTGAGGCATCTCACCTTGAAGCAGAAAACAACGTTGCCACTCAAAACAGCAAGTTCCCGGCCACAGTTAGGGCTGATCTTAAAGATGAAATTCTCTTCGATCTCCATCACACAGGTCAAAACAGAGAAGTTCAGCACTTCAGAACATCAAGCTTTTCTTTCATCTACATGCAGGACATCATTCTGAAATTCCTTTTGATCAATTAAGGAAAAAAAATAGAAAAAACAATTTGATAGCTTTATAGTAAATGGGGTTGTCATCTTTCTGTTAAAATGGAGTGAAAAGAGAGCCCTGTATTCTTTAGCTGTTGGCTGTGTGTGCCCATAAATGCACATCCTCACCACAACAGATAAAGTATGAATGAGAGCCATGAACAAATATTGATAATCATTTCCTTCTGTACTCATGCAGGAGCTTGGTCACATCATTCTTGCTTCGTTAATTTACAACCAAGTCATTAGCTCTATTAGATCTCTGTTTACTGGGATACCACTGGCTCAAAACCACTATTTTTCACAGCAAGTGGAAGTACATCATGACTGTAATTTACTGCACGGTGTACCTATGTGCTCCCACATTAACTGTAATCTGTTGTGCCCGTGCCAATGTTTCAGCAGCATTTGGCATTTCACGAATGCAGTATTTATCAATGAAGTTCATACGAAGTTGCAAACCCTAACAAGGCTTATCAGCTTTTACAAACCATCTCTGCCCACTGGAGTGTGACATGCTGAGGATAATTCCACTTGCTGTGCAACCATCAAATGCAGAAGGGGAAGGGGGGCTTTAAAGCAGCATTTCGGATCGCTTTTCATGCAATCAAATGTCCATGTAGCCTTCAAGTTCCCACAGGTGAGATGTAACCTGCAAGTTGGGCACTTAGAGCAGTCTCTCAGTCACTTAAAGTCTTCTTGACATTACTGATGCGGTAGTTATGCCCTTAAAAAGCACACTGTGTGAAGGGAGCTGGGTCATAATGCTCAGCTCCAGTGCTTGCCCTAAGTGGCCGGGGCACACCAGGGCTCTCCGCCTCAGTTTACTCACTGCCAAGATGGAAATTATTGTTGTTACTGAATTTATTTCAGAGTCATATCAGGAAGTGTGTTAAATATATAAGCATATAAAACTCTACTTCTTAATTTTTTAAATATATATTTATATATATTTTTTTCAGGTTGGATATTAGGAGAAACTTCTCAGAAGGAGTGGTGATGCAGTGGCACTGGCTGCACAGGGAGGTGGTGGAGTCATTGTCCCTGGAGGTGTTCAAGAAATACGGAGGTGTGGCACTGAGGTACGTGGTCAGTGGGCATGATGGGGGTGAGTTGACAATTGGACTAGGTAATCTTAGTGGTGGGGATGTATCCTCTGACAGGGAAACATGCAATGGTTGAAGAACAGGCTAGGAGATCTTTACAGCACTTTGAATTTAAAAAATCACGTTAACTGCATTTGCAAAATCCAAAACTTAGATAGTTTCGTGTGTGCTGATGCACAGCTGCAAACGCATTTCCTTCCTACAAGTGTTTCAGGGACACTGGTGTGTCTATTTAATTGCCATTCCTGCATTTATCTGTTGTACTCTGGCCACAGCAGCTCCGTGCTACTGAGCAGTCACAGCCCCAAGCTGACTCCTTCAGCTGGCCGTGGGAGCCCCATGAAGAGCATCCCTGCAATTAAAACAGACACTGTCACACCTACGGGCAATGTTTCCATTGCCTGATATTTATCATCCACTGTGCGTGGCAAAAATTTCCATAGTAGCAGTTTGAACAGCTTCAACAAATGTTGTTCATCAAAAAGGAACACTGATACGGTTTTTTACTCCAGGATTTTTTGCAGTTAGTGGGATCCCAGGCACAGGCACTGCTTCCTGCCTGCCTCCACGGCTGACTCATGCTCCAACCTTGGTCAGGACACCAAGGTGCTGTTGCTGTTTTCTGTTTCTCATTCTTTTAAATGCATATTCTGTCCTCCTCGCAGTTCTGACATCATAACATCCTCTTGGCTCTACCAGTAATCTGTCTCATTTCAGATATACATTATCCTCTACGAGATTATCTCCCCACCCTCGTCCCCTGAAAAAAAAAATAAAATCAAACTAGTCAAAACTCCAACTTAAAATTGAAAATGGAGAGCTGTGTGGATAAGAGGATGCTTTCCCATTTTGAGCTGATAGCATTTTTTCTCTTGAAGCACTCCTGGGAATGCTGGACCACCCAGCAGCCCAAGCTGGGATGTGTCCTTCAGCTTTTTGCCAGGGATGGAAAGGATGGTTTCACTCCAGGTGTCGGATGGCTGCAGGACAATGCCCTGTCCCTGTCCACCCCATCCCATTCCCTGCATCCTTCCTGCCTGCTCCCCACAGCTGCTTTTTGCATTACTTCTGCTGCCGGCTGCTTGCTGCCTCAGCTCCAGCAACAGAGGAAGAGGAGGAAGCAAGAGCAGACAAAACAGTCTTCCTACTGCATTTCAGCCTGGCTAAGCAAACATTTGCAGCAGCTAAAAACAGCATACAGAAGGAGATTCATGCTCTAGACCTGTAATCCTGGGCTGGAAAACTCTATTCAATCAGCAGGTCTTGCTGCCGTCCTGTTAATCCCCTCTCCTTTCCCACCTTGCCCCTGCCAAAGCTCAGAGCCCATGGCCAGAGCTGCTTTGCAGCAAGATACTCAATTCCTCCTCATTTTTTATTCCTCAAACATTTTTGAAGTACTGACCAGAAGCAGTTAATGAAAAAGTAAAAGACAGGCTTTGCTGAATTCTGCAAGGAAACGAACCTGAGAATTTCCCACAAGATTCAGGTTTTAGAGGGTGATGCATCACTCACTTGAGGATGCTTTGTTCTTCTCTGACTGCACAAGGTGCCCAGACACCTTCTGCAGGTGTAGGCAGGCTGAGTCAGGCCCCAGCTCCCAGGTCCATCTGCTCTGCACAAAATGGACAAGAGGTAATGGCCTTAAATTGTACCACGGGTGGTTCAGGTTGGATATTAGGAGGAATTTTTTCTCAGGAGCAGTGATGCAGTGGCACAGCTGCCCAGGGAGGTGGTGAAGTCACTGTCCCTGGAGATGTTTAAGAGCCGTGGAGATGTGGCCCTGAGGGACGTGGTCAGTGGGCATGGTGGGGATGGGTTGACTGTTGGACTACAGGATCTTAGGGGTCTTTTCCAACCTTAGTGATTCTGTGATTCTAATGGTGGTCCCTGGCCCTGTTTCACACCAAAATACCATATGGCACGCACTAAATGCTATCATCTGAGTTATTTAGGTGTAGATGCTGCACAGTAAATATGTATCATTAGCATTTAGCTAAACGCTTGAGCCACCACCACCTGAAGACAGCTTGGCATCAGCAACTCTGCTCCTCCACCAACAGGTTTCTGGTGGCACCAAAAGGCATCAGATGTCAAACCCTGATGGCTAACCATGAGGGAAGCCAATGTCCCTTCACAGAGATGGCCCCGACCTCAGATCCATAAATAAGTCACCCTCTATCCAGCTTGTCTATGTTTGTGCCATCTCGAGCACAAACATGGGGAGGCTGTCAGTCTGAGCACAGCAGCAAATCTTCACCGTCACAAAGAAGCACAGAAGGAAAAGCAGTCTGTAAGATAGAGAAGGACACATATCATGCCTTTACTTTGCACTGCAATCTCTCGGTATTTTGTATGTGCTTATTGCTCTGAGTTTGTATCCCTTTCCCACCTGTACTTACACTGTCTTTTTTCTGTGGCTTGTTATTATTTCTATTGAGCAATCTTCAGCCGAACTGGGAGATCTTGCAGTGACTCACTTACTTGAACATTATTGCCTAGTTCTTTACACAAGACAGATTGGATATGAATGAGATCTCTTGTCCTCATGAGCATTGTATTTATTTCACAAGACATTTTCTTCAGAACTCTCCCTGCAATAAATTATGTGGTATATTTATTTTTTCTTCTACCATGCTATAGCTCTGTGCTTTTTTTGTTGTTTCTCATTTTTCAGACACTGCTTCTTCTATGATCTGCTGTTGTTGTTTTCTATTTTTTCTTCTTACAATCCCTTAACTATATACTTGGGACTCTTTCCCTTGTGCATTTTTAGCAGGCTGCATGCATTTGACGTAGTCAAACTGAGAGCTTGAGATAAGTATTTAAAGTAACAAAATGAATTTCCTCTTTTATCTTTCAGACTTTGTGTAATGACTGGGGGAAAAAAAAAAAAAAGAAGGAAAAAAGGCAAGCAGGTGATATGTTTTAAATGAAGCCCAGAACTGTAAGGAAATATACTCTTATGTATCATTTTCTGTTCACCATAATGTCAGCTGGGTGAAAGGCTTCAGTGTGGTTTACTTCTGAAGAATCACTTGCCTGGATTTCAGCAACTGCCTTTGGGAAGAGCCTGGAACAACACATCTGCTGACACCCCTGTGTAATCAAAGGGAGGGTGAGTATACTTGGGACTGATGACCCTGAAATAGGACTTGGGGGTATCATATGTCCGAGGTATTTATAGGAATCCCATCTTGGGACAATATCTCATTGCCAATGTATCCATCAAAACTTCGTCGTGTTCCCTTCCTTCCTAGCACTCCTGCTTCATCTGTCAGTCCCTCTTGGCCTTTTAACTCCCACATTGCTTGGTGGGGATGTGATAGCTAATCCAGATTAAGCCCAATTCTGGACTTTCTTTGGTGCTGGAGGAAAATATGGGTTGAACTGATGCTCCAATGCAGGTCATCCAGTCCACGATTTTGAAATCCAGTTACAAACTGAACTTGAGCATTGCTGCTCAGTTCTCTTTCTATTTTCAAATCAATTATTTGAAAGCCTTACCAGTCACTGCTCAGGGCAGAAGGCTTCTAACCTGCTTTACCTCACTATACCAGCTGTTTTTAACTTAAGTAGCATCTCTGGTTGACAAAGGAACATGTTAGGAGGGGATTTGTCTCATACATGTCATGTAAAGTTAGAACTGACTTTAAGAAGGTACTGATGAGTCTTTATTTTATTTTTTTATGTTTTTGTGTAGAAATTTAAGTACCAAAGCATCTGCTTCTGAAGGGAGCCTTGGGCGATCTCTATATTAAAATGCACTGAAGAGTTACCTGTGGGACAATGCCAGTCCTGCCTGAGCCTTTGTGTCCAACACGTGCAGTCAGAAGGAATAAGAAAAATACAGAAAATCTCAGACCATTCCTCCAAGCCTGGTGCTGTACTATGGACAACTAAGAACTACTTTACTGGTTCATGCTTAAAACTAGAACTAAACTTCTTCACCCAGAGTGCAGCGCAGAAGTAGGACATGTCATTCAGGGAAGGGGTGGGATTTCTCTCCCTGGTGACTTTCAGGGATCATCTACACAAGACCGTCTCCGAACTGATCTAGTGTTGATGTTAATACTGCCTCAAGCGGAGGTTGGCCTAGAAACCCCCAGAGGTCCTTTTCAAATGGTTTTGGGTTGGTTTTTTTTTTCCCTATGATTTTACAGTTCTGGTAAGTGTGTGACAGTAAAATAACCAGATGGATTTTTTTTGGAAGTATAGAACAGATACCCTGAAGGCAGAAAGCAGTATGGGGAGAGAGAAGACAGGGGAAGAAAAAAAAAAAGGCACTCACTTCTTTCCATTTATGAGTTTGAGAACCAGGACTCCTACAAGGAGTTGAGAAATTTGTCTTGATTTGGAGATGAGAAAAACAAACACTTCTAAGTAGCTTCTCACTCTCAGCCTGCCCTCCTTGTGATCCTCGTCCTGTCTGGAGAACGGTAGACAGTGTTTCAAATGTTGGGGTCAGGCTGGTGCCTGCTCTGTCTAATCAGTTCAGTGTACATATCTTTCCAGTAGGGATTAAATATGTCTTGTCGCCTGTGGTTTTATTAAAGGGCAGAGAGGAGGCAAAGGAGCCTTTTACTTCTGACAACATTTCGGCTGCTTGCCTGAAGTATCTGCTGCTGGGAAATGGGAGGAATGGCCAGACCTCACTGGTGGAGGACTGTGTCCACGCTCACTGCCTCTGTGCATGGGGAGAATTCTGTGGGAGAGTAGAAACAGGTTAGAATTGGGATGGTTCAGACAGCGCCCAGCGTCCTCCTCCATTACCTCAGCCTGGGATGGGAAACTTAATTTCACCCTTGGCACAGGCCAGTCTCCTTTGCTCCCTTTCCCCTGTGTGTTCCTCTTACTGGATTAGGCAAAACCCACCGCTGTCACTGAGACAGATGATTTTTCATGCAAAGTTCTCTCACTGTGCTCAGGGCAGGGCCAGCTCTGGCTCTTCTGCCAGTAGATGTCCCTGCTCACACAGCTTGCTGTCTGCCCTGGGAAACCGGCTTCAGAGATGCTAAGCTTCACATCTTTTCTGATCGGAACTGTTCGTATAGAGGTGTTGTGGTTTTTTTTTTTCCTTCCCTTTTAGGCTTCTGGTGTAAAGTTTAATCAAAACCTTTAAAGGCTGACACTGAAATTAAAAAGACAGATCATTTTTTATTTGCAATGCATTCTTTCTGTGATCTGTAAGTATTTCCGTGATTGTTTATAAGGGAAGTTGGAGTACTGACCCCAGGCAAAGACCCTTTTCTGTTACTCTGTTCTACCCTTCACTCCTGCTCTGCATCATGCATCCATGTAAGTTCTGTGGTTAATAGGGCAATACTGTTAATAGATTGACGATTGGACTGGATGATCTTAGAGGTTTTTTCCAACCTTAACGACTCTGTGATTCCATAGTTTTCTCTTTCTTGCTTTGCAGCATTTTTTCAAGCAGACATTGTTTTGGTGCAGTGCTTTGAACAAAACAAGAGCAAACAAAGCCCAACAGTGCTGAATGCTGCACCCTTGCTGCATGGTGAAAGTACCTTGAGTACTCAGAGTTCAGCTTTGCAATACATCTTCTCTAACATGAGGATTGATCAACTTGCTTTCATAGCCACATATAGGTGAGTTTTGTTCTTTTGCTTAGTGTTCTCTATTATAGTCTTGCAATTATATACTCCTGAAAATTACCACCGGAAAGTTATCCTTAAAAGAGCAAAGAGCACCACTGCTCTCCACAGAAATAAGGGGATGATAATTGCTATGGAAGAAAAGGAGCTTTGCACAACACTGCCTTTTTCACCCCTTTGCTGTAGGTGCTGGGTTGGGTTTTCCCAGGGCAAGGCAGGATGGCTCTGGCTGTGCTCTCAGATCAGGGCTGCATCTCTCCCCAGCATCCAATTGCTCTGGCTTCAAAAAGATGAACGCCACAGCCATGAGCGGGGGAACGGCTCATTAACTGATTGGTGGAATAGAAGTAATCATTGATTTCAGAGCATTCTTTTCTTGTGCCTTGCCTTTGTCTTCTTGGGCAACTTTCTTTAAAATTTATGTCCCACGTTGTCACATCAGGAGGAAAAAAACATGAGAAATGTTTTGTTATTTCAAATTTATTGCATATTACGTCAGCTGGCATTGTGGACTCACAATATGTAATGCTTCATAAATTATGAAAAATAAATGCTTTATGGGCTTACTACGCACTCTGTTTGAAAATCGTTGAGCTGGGGAGACTCACTGACCCCCGTACAAATTAATGTGCACATTATTTTCATTATTGCAGCTCATATGGGAAGTTTGAATATCTTTATTTCTTTATATAAAGGGAAACGAAAATAGAAGTTGCTTGAATCCTGTTAGCTCTTCTGGCAAGAAGAAGGTATGGTTTCACCCAGCTCGTAACCTATTGCTTCCCTCACAGTCCTTGTTATTCCAGGCCAAAGCTTAAGCTCCAAATCGGAACTGCAGGGACTTAGAATGCTCTTCCAAAGGTCAGATCCTGCAGCCAGGCAAACTAAACCTCCACCTTGGTAGGATTGCATCTACACAAAGACTGCAGGGTTTGCAGAAATGTAGGAAAGCACAAAGCAGCCTCCTACAGCAAAGAAGGCGGTGGGGCAAGGTTCTACCCAACTTCCCTACGTGTGATGGGCAGACTCAACCAGACAGTGCAGCTCAGCCATCAAGGGCCTCACCAGCAGCAAAAAGAGAAATCTCAAGGCACCAACAATGTTAAACCTGATCAGAAAATGGCAGCCTTCAGCTCCAAGCTGCAGGAAATGGATGCAAACGTCCTTATCTGCCTGCACGGGAAAATGTGTTGTCCCATTTTCTGAGGAGCAAAAGTTCACTGCAACATGTGGTGCATGGGAGGCGTGCATGCTTGAGGGGAGAAGGCACCATAACGTTAGGTAAGGGAACGGTGAAGTGCTCTCAGCTGATTTTTTTTTTTTTCTTTTCCCCCTTTGCACCCGACTATTTCTGTGCCTCGCAAAAGGAGGTCAGGTGTTGCAACTCTCCCCCTTTTGGGGGGAGAGTTTTTTTGGTACTGAACTGATCCACCACTGTGCTTCTAATAAAGTCATCAAGAGCACAAGTAGGAGCTCCCTGTGCAGCTTATGTGATGGAAATTGTTGCTCCAGAGGGCTCCTTAACTTGGGGCTGGATGGACTGAAAACCCTTCCAAGTTATTCTCTCCTAATTCAAGTCAGCTGAGGCATCAAAATGTCGGGCAGATGGACAAGAGCTTTTGCTGGAGCCAGCCAGCTTGCTGCTGCTGCTAGGGCTATTGCAGTCAACACTTAGAGGTTTCATTTTATTTATTTCTGAGCTTTGCAGAAATTAGCCTTTACAGAAGCACATTAAAGGAGACTCCCGAGTGCAAGAGCCTGTGCTCTCAAGTCCCTAACTTTGCAATAAAATGGATTAAACAAAGCTCCTTAATTGTGCCTCCTCCCAATAGTTTTTCTCCTGTCTGTAGAACTCTGCAGTTCTACAAGGAGATAATTCTGTTTAGAAGTTATTGCCTGAACAAGGATCACAACAGCCATTTGGCCGGGATGGAGTAAAAGTGATTTTCCTGGCACCCGTATATTCTCAGAACGATTCACTCCAACCATGCCAACCCCGGGGACTTTTTGTGTTGGGGACAGGTAGGAGAAGAGACCAAGTAACCGAATTACGCCCCAAGTTCGTACTTTCTTTTTGTCGGTAAAACGAAGGCGTGCGTTTGCCTCTCGCATCCAGCGGAGGGCAGTTGAGCTCCACGAGAAGGAACGAAGCGGGGTGAAACTCCCAAGGAGGCAGCGGAGGATGGAAATTAACCGTCCTCTGCCTGCCTGCGTGAAGATCGCTTAGGAATACCTGCAGAATTAAAAAGGAGGGAATGGAAGGCTGCTCGGTTTGAACTGCTTTGTTAACGGAGAAGGAGAGATCTAAAAGTTTTGTTCAGCAGTCGGGGAAAAAGTCTTAATTCGTATATACGTGTTTCAGAGGGTTCTGTTTTATATGTTAATCAGAATTTCCAGTATGTGGGTATTAATGAGGGAAGTTCCTGATTTTCCGTTGGCTTTTTGACCTCAGCAATATTTAGGTTTTAATTTGGCACTCTTAATTTCAGTGTGAAGAACAATTTTTAAAGGTAAACGTTCTTTTCTTGTTGTCTCAGCTGTAGCAGAAAGAATAAAGGCAGATCTCAGGAGCTGAGCCTGCAAGGCAAATCTGGCCGGGGCTGAAACTGGGACCAGTTTGGAAAAGTTCCTCTACAGGAAAACTTTTAAGCAAACATTCCAATCAAAAACAGCCCTTACCACGTTCCTCTTAAAATCTGCTCTCCTCCAGTTTATAGCACGGACCCTTGGGCTACGGCAGTCTAGAAAAATCCGAAATAAAAACCACGCTGTTTTCTGGGTCTGATCATGCAGCACTCCTTCAAAACAAAACCCAAGGAATACGAGGTTTAGGCCTTCCTGACAGACGTTGTTCTTTTGAAAACTCTCCAGCGTTTCTTTATTGCAAATGCATCATTTTAGGTGCGTTCGCTTTGAATGGAATCACAGGTGGGTGGAAGCAGAAAGCTTTCTAATGTTTGCAATAGCAGTTGCATGTAAACGCTGTGATGGTCAGCGTTGCAGTTATTTTTCACATTAGCAGGCTTATTTACTTCTCATATTTGATTTGCTTCCCCTTGCTGGCGTCGTGCTGCTGTAGTAGGAGATCAGGCACAAATAAGTGCTTAGACTGAAAATTAAGTTTCTGTAAGTAACTATTTTAAAATGGTTGCTTTTATGTTTACTGCTGAAGGATCTCGAGCACTCCTGCCAGAAAGGAAAGTATTTATTATCTCTCTTTTACAGATGAGGAAACTGAGACACTGTGAAATTAAAAGCTTGGGGAAATTAGTACACAGTAAATTACGGTGTGAATTTACTGTGTACGAACCACCCTGCACGAACTCATCAGGCGGACTGGCAAAGAGAAAGGATTAAAGTCCTTTAAATTATCTCGCATTTGCCATGGACAGACAGCTACCACGGATCAGCCCCTTTGGAACCCGCAGCGAGCCGTCCGTGAGGCAAATCCCTGGGAGGAGAGGAAGGACAGAGGGATTGCAGGCTGCGTCCAGGGAGCACATGGGTTAAAGCAGTGAGTTAGAATGGTGAGGTGGGAAAGTAGTTCCATCTGTCCTGGGAGCCCCACCATACACCTCCTCCAGCCCTTGGGCTGGGTCCATGTGTGTGCATCCAGGCTGCACGGTGACCTCCTTGCCAAATCCCCTTCACTCCCATCACTGCCATTTCTGGTCGTGGCTCCAGCAGGGACCTCTGGGCTCGGGAATCTCTGAGAGCGGCCTCCTCACCCCGCAGCACGCTGTAGGGCCAATGTTGAAGCATCTTTGGCAGGAGTGTTTCCCATTGTTGCTGACCCCAGCTGGGCAGAGGAGCATAGAGGGAGCTGGGGTGGGAGCTGGTGGGAAGACAATTACTGACAAGTTCGTTCCACTAATAAACAAAGACATAAATGACGACACTGTAAAGAAGAAGCAGGATTCTGTGGAGAAAGCCCTAGAGAGAGACCTAGTGAGAAGAGAGATGTTTAGACGACAGTTTTACATTACACCACTTTGTGAAATATGTGCTATTTTAGCTCCGAGCTGGAGTCCAGTTAGAGCTGCATCAGGACTTAGGTAGCAGAATGTATTTTAATGCCCTGTGAGCAGGAATAGCTGATAACTAGTACATTTAAATGTGAAAAGCAGAACTTTTCTCTGGGGGATGTATTATTTTTTTTCATATGAATTTAGTCGTTGTAGTTTACATTACAGCTCTAGCGCTCCACTGGCAGTCATTTATCTAATGACTTACATCTTTCAGGCTGCAGAAAATGTAGGATAAGAGAGGGAGAGAGAGCAAGAGGTGGTAGAGGGGAAGTTCTTTATAATTTGCATTTCAGGGCTGAACCTAGGATCGTAAATATACAGAAGTTGGATCCTTCCTAACATCCCTCAGCTATCTTTTTTTTTCCAGAGCATTACAATATGAAAACAATGGGATTAGGGCACTATATACTTCAATCTCTCTCACTCCCGATCTCTGAAATAAGTGTAAATAGAGCTGGATTTGCTTCTGGTATAGCTGAAATTAAGACAAAAGGGTATGTCTGAGATAATACATTTTTTTTTTCCTGTAAAGCTTAATCATAGAAAATGCCTATCTGTGCTGGGGAAATGGATTGCACGTAATATGAAAACCATCTTTTAGAGAGGCAAACCAGGCTCACTGGGATCTAATGTTGTAAAGGAAGAAGTTTCTCAGGTATAATTAACCTGTGGAATGCCCTACTGTGAGATGCTCTTGAAGTGTTGGCACTAATACCATCTGTCTTCATAACTTAGGACATCGGTGACTCGCTAGCTGAGAGCGAGAAGCAATCTGTAATGTCCCATGACTCTGCTGGATGAACAGCGTGGTCACAGTGACTTTTGGAGTGACGGTCACTGCTGGAGTTAAAGGAAGTTTTGGTTCCCAAAACCAGAAAGAAGGAAGTGGAGGAGGGAGCAGCATGAGAACTGTCACAGGAATGTGATAAGGAAGGGAAGAACTGCACACGTGAGAGGCGATGCCAAGGAGTAAGGTAGGTTCCGGTGGTGTTACCCATATCCCTCAGTTCTCAAACAGATTAGAAGTTACTGATTGAGATGGTGGCTGATGCAAAAGGCAGGCAGTTGTGTCTTCACTCTTCTGAAACATCAGAGGTCCTCGAGCCCACATGAAGGACGTGTCTCATGCACTGGAGTGTAACTGCGGGTTGCTGTGCGTGTCTGTGGGGTTGGGGTTGGGAGAAGGACCACCAGACCGTGGCTGAATTGAGTTGTTTCACTAAAATGTTGAATCTACTTCACTGAGCAAAAGCTCATTTGGAGAGAGAGAGAGAAAGGTAGAAATGAGTATGTGGATAAAGAATTGCCAGAGAGATAAACAGAGAATAAAAGCGTTTGGAGATGAGCTGGACTTCTGTTTGGTGAGGACCTATAGAGCAGTACATGGTCCAGCAATGCTGGTCATCAGGAACTTTAATACCAAAACCATGAGAAACGTTTGAACTTCAGATGACTCCAGAATTCAATTGCGGTTTAGCACGTTTTTAAGGCTGATGTTTTATATATGTAAAGCATACATAAATACGCACACAGACAATATATATGTTCATGTGTGTACATATATATTTTTATATATATGCTTTAGTTTTTTTCTCTTCAGTCAAATAAATTCAGTAGCTTTCCCTTAAGTCAGAACTAGGGGAGCCTTTTTGGTAGAGAGAGATTTGATGGAGCCATGCGAAGCATTGAGGAGTCTGCATGAGAGTTCTTCAAAGATTTCATTCAAGGCCAACTCATCGTTAACCTGAATATTTGATTTGAAATCATGCTGGTTTCACATGTCACGCTACCCTGGCACTGCGTGAAAGTGGTGAGAGGAGAGACTGGAGGAGGGAACGAGAAAGCAGGGAAGGATTTGGTTATCAAAGCAGAGGACTTAGATTCAAAAGTAATCGACAGAAGGAGATTACTTTGGCTCACAGTCCAGACAGGGGCTCTATCCCAGTAAATAAGCCACCCCCTCGTACAGACACAAACCCCTACGTGTGCATTACCAGCCTTCATGCAGAGACAGGGAGATGGTGCCATCACTTTGCTGCCAACCTGGCCAAACCTCGGGTTTTGCTGAAGCCTGACTCAAGGATATTAATAAAAAGAAATGATTTTACCCTTTCTGGTCTCACTTACAGCAGGCTGCTAATAATGCCTTATGAGGCCGCTACACAGTTCAATCAATAGTTTGATTTTTCTGCCCTAGAGCTGTCAGAAACACAAACCCCACGCTTAGCTGGCTGAGTGAGGACCTGACCACAGAGATGGAGAGGAAATGTGGGACAACGGAGCTTTGTGACTTATGGGAAACTTGGGCATGGACCGCTCTTGCCAAGCCCTATCTTCAGCCTTCTCCCACGGCTGCATCCTGCCGAATCCACCAATGATGCTCAGCACCAGTTATTTATTTCCATGTCACCTATGGAAACGTTCAGGTTTGACAAAGGGGGAAAAAAGCGATTCAGCGTCTTTTGATAGAGGGAGGCTGATTTTCATTCGAGACAGAATGGCTCATTTTTACCTTTTTAGCTCCTGGAAGAGTAAAAAGTGAGAGGTCAAACCTGCATCACCATGACAACCCCTGCAGTGAGGAGTTTGAGCAGATGAAGGGGAGTGATAACAGAGCTGAAGTTTCTCCCTGTTCCTGTCGTGGCAGGGATTTTTGCTTTCCTTCTTTCTTCTCCTTAGGCCTTGTAAGGTGTGGCCCCCATTCATTTTGCAAGGGTTGAAGGATGACGTTGGCTGGTTTATAATGCTGCCACTCTCCATTTGGGGTCAGGCCTTGATATAGCACTGCCTGGTGTTAGTCATATCAACCATGTGAAAAAGAGCATCGTAGGAATGCAGAAGATCAAATATCACCTCACTTGCATTTCCTACTGTAGTGCAGATACATGATGCCAGCAAGTGCACTCATATTACCAAGTTTGCATCAAAGGAAGCTGTCCTCTCTGTCTTTCCTCACAGAACCTTTGGTGTGTACAAATAAGCTCAGTAAAACAGCCCTTCATTGAGAAGAGAAGGGATTGCACTAATGATGCAGTCCAACATAGAGTGGGGGCCCAAGGCAATGTGCTCAGGAGGGATTGCAGGTGAAACTGGGAGCTTATTTGAGATGCTGAGCTTCATCTCCTTATTTCCTAGACCAGCACAAGAAGGAATGTGCAAGAGCAGACTGCAGACAGTTGAGGTTACAGCCCTGAGTAAAAATGAGCGAAACTGAAGTGACACAAACAATCCTCCGAATTCCTTTCTACCTAGAAACTGAGCCTAGTCCAGTGAGAGGGTGGACACCAAAACAGCAACAACAAAAACAGATTACGCATTTTTCAATTTTTTTTTTTTCCTACGTATTTACTAAACCCCGTATTGCCCTAAGGTGAGAGGCCCTAGACAGGAATGCACTCCCTTTGAGTTGCATATGTAGCACCTGCAGCAGGCTGTTCTCAAACCCCATCTAGAGCCTCTATATGCGCTTTTGAACACCAAGCTTCTTTGGAGTCTTCCTGAGGTTGGAAACATCCTTTTGTTGTACAGCCAGTACTCTGGTTGTGGTTTGCAACAAAAGAATGAAAGAGAGGACAAGGAATGCCAAAGCAGATATTCCAGTGTCAAAGATATTAATTCTACTGGAAGATCTGTCTCAGAGTCATGAAACTTCAGTGACATTTATACAGTGATCAGTCAGTTATACAGAGAAGAGGAATAGTCAGAGTTTGCACTAAAGAAGTTGTCAATGGATATAAAATCTCCAGCTGAAGCTGTTCTCTGTGTCCAAAGGATGACGCTGAAGCTTTCTCAGAGGCGATGAATTACTGTGTTTCTGCTTCGTGAAGGGTTTCTCATATCTTCTTCCAAGTGGTAGACACAGCCCTTGTGTCAGGATGGAGCCCATCAACCAAACAGGCAAACTGCAAAGAAAGAGTTTGGCTATGGTCGGCCTACCACAAGATTTGGGACAATAGCTGCATTAACATACCCACTCAGCAGGAAAGCAGAGCTGGGCTATTGGGATCAGCCTGCAGATAAATCAAAGCAAATCTGAGCGATAGTGATATGATGTTGCAATAGTAATTCGCTCCTGATGACGATTTAGAAGAGAAAGCCAATTCAGAGTTTCACAAGCATACAGCCCTGTGGGACAGTATGAAAGAAAATAATCAGTTTAGATGGAAAGAAAGTGGAGGTTATCAACTGCATAAATAGAAGCCTGGCAGAAAACAGACGAGATAATTTCTGAACAGGCCTTGGACTATAGTCTGTGTTTAGACAACCGATTTATGAACTGCTGGACACTTGTATATTAATCAACAAATCTGAAAAATTAGGTTAGATATGAAACCCCTCTACGCAAGTGCATTGCAACAACACTGATTTAAACAAGATGTTAGAGCATGACAGAAAGTGCAATTTCATCCTGACAATGATGAGCCAGAAACCTCAGCTTTCCTCTTCCCGTGGTGTGACTGGGCTCTCTTCAGTCAAATTTGAGCATTCGTTATGATCTTGGAAAGGGGCTGGTCTCCCATCTGCTGGTGCAGCTCCAGCAAAACTCTTTTGGGGATCTCATTCTCTGTGGACAAAATAATACATGCCAATCACCTTGGCACCAGATCACTTGGATGCTTTAATTACATTTATTTTATTTTTATTCCTCACCACAACTCTGCTTAGACGTATTCAGCCATAGTGGAGTCAATGAAATCTGATGCTGGTTTGAATTTACTAACAGCTCTTTGAAAATCAGCATATTTCTGTGTGGAATGTTCTGCAAACAACTTGCAACGATTTCCACCTTTTCACCCCTCCGTCCCCCAAAGAAAAGGAGAGAAATGAAATTATAGAGCTTTATTTTACACTTTACTTGGATAATATTTGAACATAAAGTGATACGTGACGACTGTGTTTTCTTTGAAATTGTACATTTAACATTGTAGATGATGTAGGTGGAGCTCATAAACTTTGAAAGATTTTAAGAAAAGAGCTTTCCTATGGCATCTGAGTACTTGGTCACAAAGAAAACCAGCCCAGGAAAGGCCAAGGGACCTAGTAAAGAAAGTGTGAAATACCACATTCAAAATGGAATTAGCTGAAGCTCCAGAGAAGAAAACCACAAACAACACATTTCTCTCTTCAGAGCTACTCACGCATACCCTTCATCCATTTGTGCTGGCATGGCAAGCAAATATTGCTGTCCAGAGGTTAAAGTTCAAATGCATCACTTGAGTCAATGAGGAGTTCCACCAGGGCAGGATGAGCCATTTCCTTTGGGAGTGGTGACGGTGGGGTGGGGTGGGGAGAGATGTGGGTGTGTGGTGTCGGATGTAGACACAGCCCTTGTACAGCAATTACCATGAAGTTTAAATAAATACAATAGCCTAATTTTGCGTGGAAGTACACTTTAATTAAGTTGCTGCAGAACAATGAGCTGCTTCCATAAGAGCTGTGAAAATCATCACAAGGGACTGTCCAGAGGAAGAGAGAAACAAACAAGAGAAGCTCTCTTTGTATAGAAAATATGCACAGGAAGTATGTTGAAAAGCTGCTCCCAGTTAATTTGCTTAGGAAGAATTAATAACAAACTCCAGCCTTTTGCTCTGTTTTCACTCCCTATCCCAAAGTCTCGTTGTGCTTACCAGGCTGAGGGAGATGCAATTCATTTGCAGAGTAATGCCAGAGCATTGCAGCATACTGGGTGTGATGCACACCAATGAGTTTAGCCAGGTTGAGATGAGTTGCTTCTGGGCTGGAAAACCTCGTGTAAGGTCAATGCTAGATGCATGAGGAAAAAACCCTAAAGAGAAACCTCTAAAGAGTTTGCGATGCATTCCTCCTGTCAGTATGGTCAGATGTAGAGTGCTAGAAAAACATCACATTTTTCCATTACTTTCTTTAATTCTTCTAATTTCTTTAATTAGATCTGAGTTCCTATTGTACTGGAACTGCTGCGTGAAAACAAATTTGCCTGAGTGTTTCTACCAAACCCTGAAGGCTTGAGCACAGGCAAACACAGGTAAGGTTCAGCCCTTGTTCACCGCAGTATTGTCTTCCTGAGACCAAAATGCCCAGTGAAGGACAGCTGAGCAGCTAGCAGTCCCATCAGATATGTTATAGCTTGGGATGACTTTAGGCTCAATAACGCCTACGGAACCTGTTGAAATGTTTCCTAAATCCTAACCAGATGTAAACCCTCCCATAACAAGGGTAACAGAGCAGCCTGATATTTCCAGAGTGTGATTTTGCCTTGAAGCCTTGGTGAGTAATGGGTATAAATTACCGATGGTCTACTTATTTTTTGTTTTACCTCATGTTATATTATTGGCTATTCTGCCAACCGATAGCTTGCAGCTATGCAAGCCTCAGACAGACAGGCTAGATCTAGGGAAGCACAAAATGACTTGATGCTTGTCTTATATCTAGATTGTAAAGGCTTAGACCAGGAACCGCCTTTGTTTGCTTCTATGGTTTTTTTTTTGTGTGTGTGTAGCTAGGTAACATAGCTTGGCCAACTCCATGGCAGTTGTCTTGGGCATGGCTGCACTGCAACCAGAAAGTCATTACCAGCAGACAGTCAACCCTCAGTGCATGCGAGTTTCTGATGCTTGTTTGAGAGCTGAAGCACTTGTGGAGGTTTAATCGAAATCTGAATACATGTGACTGAAATTGGCTCTCTGTGATTATTTATACAAGTAAATCTGCTTCTCAGAAGTTCCCAGAAATCAAATGCCAGCCTTGTCTGATCATTTTTTTAAAGGAGTAAATATTTGTTGAAAAATTCTTTGCTATATTAATTTTGCTCTGCTGCCCTGATAGGGATGAGGAGGGACTCCTGGTGTGCATCAATCAGCCTTCAGTGAAGAGGGACCAAAATAGCCGATTACTTGGTCCATAACATGCTAGCCTCAGAACGAAACCCAGACCTTTCAGGTATCCCAGCAAAGATCTTAAAGTAGCTCATTTTCCCTCATACATCTGCATAGGCAGCTAAAATATTCCAGGAAATGTTCCTCATATCAACACTAGGTACGTCAGGTAAAGGTATTTTAGGCAGGAGGTAGTTTAAGCAGAGTGACACATATTTCCATGTTTTCATAACCCCCGCTTGAAAGCACATCTGCCAGTAAGTGGTTTGTAACTTGACAGTCAGCCACGGCTATTTTTTCAGTGCTGTATAATGTTCTATAATGTTCTCATTCCCTGTTGCTGACCTTTTTTTCTTTTCTTTCACTTTCTCTCTCTTTTTTTTCCCCTCTTTTTGTGGTAACCCTTTTACCTTCTTTTCCCCTGCTTAGACCCATTAGCAGGATGTTGTGCAATATGGTGCTTGTCATCTGTTTCAAAGACACAGTGATGAGATACAGGTATGCCAGATGGATAAACCTAGTGTGACTAATTATTGTGTATTTGCCTTTAATTATTATCATTTATTACCAGAGAAAAGACAATAGAGGTTCTCAGACTCAGAAGGGAATGTCGGCAGAAGGGGATTGTTTTCTTTCCTTTTTTTTTTTTTACAAGAGAGTGGTACATCAGCAGGAAAAGTTTTCTTCCTGAGGAGAAATGTAAGTAAACGTTGAGACAAGAGAAGTCAACGTGACCCGTGCAAGGCTTTCCTTTCCCTGACATACTTGAGAATCAGGTATCTCAGAGGTAGTAGTTTATTTGTGATTATAGATCAACTTTTCCTTTGCTTGAATGTGTTAATGAGTATGTGGGGATCCTTCAGTCATCAACACGGGTATTTCCCCTGAGAGAAATGAAGTCCCTAAGTTGTAATTTTTAAATAAATTAGGCTCGGGGTAGCAAATATCATTGAAGATTTCAGTGCCATCAGGCTGAGCCTCCCAGTCTTTGAATTGAATTTGCCTCCAGATTTGACGCAAACATATAGGGTCTCTCTGGTGTTTGGGATATGTGTAGATATTTCTCTTTCAGTTATTATAACCTTATTATCACCAAGAATCCTTCAAAAAATGCATATAAAACATTTTGAAATAAAGAGGACATCTCAGTTGCATCTATGTTAGTCTAGGCCACTTTGCTCAGCTCAGGATCTACAGCCAGGCATCCTGGGCTACTTTGAGAATCATAGAATCATAGAATGTCTTCGATTGGAAGGGACCTTAAAGCTCACTCAGTTCCAACCCCTGCCGTGAGCTGATTGTCCCCCACCAGATCAGGCTGCCCAGGGCCCCATCCAACCTGGCCTTGAACGCCTCCAGGGATGGGGCACCCACAACTGCTCTGATCAACCTGAACTAAAGGTTGATATCATTAGAAAACTTTTGGAAATGTTAATAATATAGCCCCCAAAGCTGCTTTCATTTTGCAGCTGAATCATTTATTATTTACTAGCACAGGCAAGATTATGATGGCTCATAACTTTGATCTTCTTGCTTATGGGGCACAGCACTTTAATTTGGGAGCAGCCATACTGATTTGGTAAATAGATTGAGGAAGAGCTTCAGACGTGGGCTTTAAAATTCATGAGGATCTGATTTAGTACATCTTACACCGATATTTTTGCATATTGACTCTGTGGCTAAATCACGTCATAACCTAGAGGATCAGTAATCACCATGATCTATCATAGATAGTACAAGGCATAATCAATGTTGCTAGTCTGCTGAAATATTTCTATATATAGTATTTGTCAGAAGAATACATGCAAAGCTACTGGAAGAAACAAAGTCCGTACATGGACGATTTACAAACAGGAGAAAGGGCTAAATTTGCCACTGTTTGCCCTGAATAGCTTACCCAGATTACAGGCCAATTTTGTTTTGGACAGAAATATTTTCCATTGCAGAGTCTGCTAAAGTCAACAGAGTGCTATTCCTTTGGCTGCAGGATGGGCTGAAGGCTGGGTCGTATTTTGGGTTTGGTAGCTCTGTCCATCTCCCTTTAACCCATTTGACCGCAGTTTGACTGGGACTTGACTAAGCATTTAATTCTGTGATTGCCTTGATTGTGGACTCCTGCTCCTAAACCTATTGCAATATTGTTAATATACAGCAATAAAAAGCTGCCCCTGATAACCAAAAAATATTGTATTAAGTTGACAGACCGAGTATTAAAAATGCAGAACCAGCCTAATGAAATAACTTGCCTTTGGTTGCAAGAACCTTCATCATAAGAAGATTTAAGACTAATCTGACTTGGAGCTGCTTCATTCCAATTATTTTTCAGGAATTCTGGGGGCTTTATTTTTCCTTTCAACATCATTATTCAGTCTTGACAGTTCTTATTTTGTTAATTTTTTTCGCATATTGAGTAAATGAGAAATCAGTTCACAACCGTTCTTAAGGAGAAATGAAATGCTCAGTAATCCAATTTTGATCAAAATGCATCTTTGCTTTTCAGGGACCGACCAGCCCGTGCAGTTATCTCCACTTGCACAGAGTTGATAATAAAGCAAAGTAAAGCTCACATTCTTTTCCCAGTGAGAGAAAATCTCACTTGGTGGGAACCGGGCATTGTTCAGCTGGAGAACAATGTGCTGTTCCCCCAGCGTGTGGCAAAGCAGAGAATGACAAGATGATTTCTCCCTGTGCTTCTACTTTTGTTTCTCAAATGTTTACAGGCCCGGAGTAAGCCTTTTCTTCACCCTAGCTGGGTGGTTCTCTTTCCTGCAAACCTTTCTTTCTGTCTCTCCTGACGCCTTGTGTTTGCAGAAGATAGTTCGCTACTGCAGCGCTTTTCCCAAAAGCAACCTTGAGAAGAAGAGACAGACCCAGCTGTCTTCACAGACCTGTTTTAAAGCTCCTCCATCTTCCATTTCAGCATCCACTGCCACTTGGTTTTGCAAAAAAAAAGAAATCCCACAAAACAACAAACACAGAAGAAGCCAAAATGCACCACAAAAATACAAACCCTTTCCAAAGAGTGTCTGCACTTTGTGTCTCACATGGTGCATAGAAGTATTTCCATAGTCCACTGTTGTTGGTTTTTTTTGGAATTGTGCTGGCTTCAGTGATTCCAGCTTAGTCCCTAACTGGTTTTTATTCACCTTTGCCCTTTAGAACTTATACCTAAAGGAGCCACTGCATTTCTCTTGTGCAACATCAGCAAAATTGGTGGCTTTGAAATGTTTTCTAGCAATCAAGCAAAGCTGCTCCACTTCTATGAATGTTCTTCTTCCTTTCTACCACCTGTTTCCTCACCAACTCCTCCTAACTACTGAACAATTTTCTCCTGTTCGTTTTTCTCTGCCATCAGTTCACTTCTCCACATTTTCAGAGTTCCTGAGTGTGTTTCTGCACCTTCTGACTTCAACGGCTGTGCACTGAGGTTTATTCAGATGAATAAACAGTGGAGAGAGAAAAATGAAATGGTTTGAGGACTCTATTGGAAGTATATGAATAGTTATTGGATGGAAGTGTTGGATGGGTATGGATAAAAATATATATGAACAAACGTATTGGATGATAGGTATACAAATGGAACCAGATGCACTGTATCTGGGCATTATCTTCAATTAGGGTTTCAAAGCACTTTGATACCCTGCTGAATCGTTTTTAGATTTCTCCACCTGGGCTGTGGTGCGACTAGATTTATGCTGCTTAATGAGCTGATTCCAGGGTTGAGAGTAGACTTTGGATTTCCAAGCTTCCCATTAATTCCTCAGTATTTTATCTGTATTTTAAAGGGCTCTAGCAGCTTAGAAAAATAATGGCCACTGTCCATTAGTTTGAGAGAAGGCAATGCAAAGGGCATTTTTCCAGGATGAGGCAGAGTATTGAACAGCAACAAGTTTTATCAACTGACAGAGCTTATTTCCCAAGTATCTGTCAGCGTATCATCACCCATCTGTTTAAACCACTTGGGATTCTGAGCCCACATGATTCTGTGAAGAAGGTTGTAACAGAGCAATGCACTCCTGTGTGCTCCAAAAGAAAGTTGGCCACACACCTGAGTCTGGGTTGTCACATGAAGCAAGTATTAGATGCGAGAATCCGTTGTTCAGTAATCATCTTGATGTTATAAGTAACAGCCAATTGTTTCCTAAAGGGGGAAGATGAGAGAGAGAACAAATCACTATGGGATACTGTGAAAAGGATCTCTTCCTAGACCTACAGTAAATGGTTTCTTTTCCATGGCACTAGGCTTACAACTAAAAAACCGAACTTTTCAAACATATTCTGTTGCCTTTCCAAGTTACCTTTATTTTCATTTACTCATCACTTATTACTGTCTTATTTGTATCTATTCTTTTCAGGACAACTTGTGGTTTCTTGACTCTTCACCCTTTCTATTTTCCTCACCATCTAACCTTAGAGCATTCCTCTTTTTTCTCTCTGAAAATCTGCCTGCTGGTATTTTCCATGAATCCATCTGCATTGAATTATTTATAGTTACAATAAAGTCTGCTTTTGTCTAATGTTTATTTTCTTTAATAACAAGAAACATGGGGAAAATGTTCCAAAGAACCGAAAAAGGACTTGACTTTTCCTGGACGCTAGGCAACGGTAGCCAAAAAGCACAAAACAAGCCATAGGATGTTCGTAAGATGATTTCTAAAAATAATAATGCTTAGTACTTTGGTATCTAATGCACTTTTTTGCCTTCATCATATTTCCTAAATCTGGGCCTCAGTTATAATGTTGTCATGTCACTCTAAAGGCTGCAGTAGACAAGGAACTACTGTAGAGGCAACCAGGAGCAATAAGCAGATGGATACAGCTGATAGAGGCCAGGCTTCTGCTTCTTCTCCTTGTCCGAAGTGTTTTATATTGGTCATGGAACTCTCTTATGCTGGTCATTCCTGGCCAGTGGGTTTATCTTTGTGTCTGGTAGAAATTAGAGCAAACAATGTATCTTACCTGATGAGTCATTGCTAGTTCTTTCTTACCTTTTACTGCTTGTTTGAGTTCAGTTTTCATTATGATTTAAAAGCTTTTTCCAGTGGAGGGTTTATGTTGCTCATATGCCTTGTTTTCTCTTCAATTATGTGATTCGTGCAAGCATTTCCCCTTGAACACTTTCCAGCACCCCCCACCCCATATCTCACCCCTCCATGTCCTCCTCCTCGTTTATTCAGCTCCATTCTCTTATGCGTTTCCTGCAGTGCCTACAGTAATTGCACTTAGTGTGGATGCTATGGAGGAGGGAACATGAAAAGCAAGAAGGTAAAGAAAGGACTTCTGTGGAATCTTCATGAGCTGAAACGTGACAAAGGCTGAAGTTATAAAATAAGTGACAGGAGGAATGGAAGAGAGGAGCAAGTTAAAGTCCAGGTCTTGAGTGACAAGAGAGACCCTCAGCATGGAGGTATGTTGGATCTTGTTCCCTAGAGGGAGCAAGGGGAGGAGATGGGAGCTCAGGAGATGTGGTCCCCGCTCCCCACTCCATCTGCCTAAAGCAAAAGCCAGAGGGTGAGGCTCCCTGAGCCCTCCTTACCACTTCTCCTGGCAAAAGGTTATTCAGGTTGTAAGAGTGGTTATTTTTTTCTCTCAATCATTCTGTTTACTTCTCTATTCCACACTCCTTGACTACTCGCATTATTGCAATTTCTTGTTTAAAACATCTATTCACTGCTTCTGTTCCAGCTTTCATGCTTAAATCACAGCAGAAAAGTAGGATGCTGGTACCACAGAAATAGTGTGCTCCAAACTTTGGGCTGTACCTACTGACCAGGGATGAAATCTGCCTCCAGGCCTAAGCTCCCCAAGGTGAGTTATGGCTGTGGACACCACCCCTCTTTCTGAGAGCATCTTTTAAGTGTGTTTGCCTCATAAACATATGTCAGCAATCAGCCTAACTAAGAAACAAGCCTTTAGGGACTGGTAGGTCCAAAAATCAGCCCCCAGAACTCTCTGAAACTACACTTGTTCGCATTAAAAGGTACACGGATGCAGAACACTTGAGCTGGATAAGCTGCACCTCCGTGGCACTGTACCTGCTTATTTATTTGTTTTTCACTCTTACCCTTGCTTACTTTAGCTGATCTCTAGCTATTAAATTATGATGGAGCAAATGCAATAAAATGACCGTAGGACAGAAAATCCTGCCTGAAGTTCTCCCATGGCTCAGCCAGAACGAGGAGATGCACAATTCAATTAAAAGAAATACAAAGTTTTCCTCTTTTCACCTTGCCACTTTTCCCATCTCTTCTGTGCTTTGTATATCCATACATATATATAGAAATAAATACACATACGCACGCGCATACGCACATACACGCGCAAACCCACCCCTCCTCTTTCCAATCCTTCCTTTAAGGTTTAATTTAACAATAACATTTGCGATCGGGGTCCTGAGCATCTCAAGGGCATTGCGCTTGAAATTGCACACACTCCGCACCATTTATCATAGCCTGACATGTGTCATGTTCCAGACTGCAGCTCCAAGAGGTTACAGCTCACGACTGCTCCTTTGTTGATCAGCTGCCGAGACAACTGAGGCACCTTTCTTTCTTTTTTTCTTTCTTTCCTTCTTTCATTTTTTTTTTTTTTTATTATTAAAGCTGCACCGTCCTCTTTTCAAAGGGTTCGTTCTGACACAATAGAGAAAGCAAACAAATCCTTCTCCACTCTCTGCAGCCTCCCCTTCTAATCTTTGTCAGCACCAGTTCAGACCTCATTTACCACGGATTTGATAGGAGAACCTGTGATGGTTAATATTACTGCTTAATATTGACTATGGGGTGCATAAACTCTTCTCCAGTTACCTTTCTACTCCAGAGTGCTGCTAAGAGCTAAAAATAACAGATATAGAGTTAAGGGAGTCCTCCAGTATTTTCCAATGGCAAAATCCAGGCAAGATTTTGCCAAAACAGCAAGCTTCTTCCATTGCTGAGCTTCAGTCTTGCAACTTCTTGGGCAAATTATTTTTCTCTCCTCCAGAGCTTCTGCTTCCTTTTCTGAACTCCTTCTCACTTCATTGCTGTCTTGCAGAGCTCTTGCTGCCTGCAATGCACTTGAGACCCTCATGCATCTTTGTAGAAAAGATGCCTACTGCAATTCAAGGAAGCAGGCTGTTCATAAGGCATATTGACAAGCGCTACTGAATCGTATTCATAAATCACTTGTAGACCTTCTGCCAGTCACCATCCAATCAGCCCTCATACAGGATATGAGTGTGGATGTTATCGCAACTTAATGGGTCAGGGATGCAAGGTGCTATTGGAAGAAAGAAGTGGGTTTCAGTAAGTCTAGCATCTGAACAAAAGAGGATTTTCTTTGTAGTTTTTTGTGTTCTAGAGAAAGTATGCATGTCAGGTGAGCTGGCCATTTCTTTTGTAACTATTTGAAAACCAACATGATTTTAAGGCAAGAAATGTTGAGCTGGAGCTGATATATCCATTTCCTCTCCCCATTTTCAAATTCAGGTCTGTCCTGGAAGACTCAGAGCGCAAATATTCAGGTCATAAAGCTTGGCTGTGTTTTGGAATGATATTTGATCTTTCAGATTCCTATTCCCCTCTGAGCTCTAAATCATGCAATGTTCATTGCCACCTGTTAGCATCAAGCACGGCCTCTGGAGACACAGTTGGGGTTGCCTTACGTTCTCCCTTTCTCAGCTCTTGTTGATAGATATTTTTGGAGGTTTCCTTGGCTTTAGAGTCTTTTGATTAATAAGAAGTGCCAGATGGGATGGCTCAACTACTACCACTACATTTGTGTCACACGCCAATTAGATTCACAAATGGAGCTTTTTTTTTTTGCCCCTTGCTGGCAAGATTTGGCACTTCATTCTTCACTGTGTGTTCATCACAGCCACCCATCGTGACCCTCTTTGCCTTCCAGTTCAGCCTGGGTTTCATTTGTAGTTCAACCAAAATGGCACTTTTCTGTGTGAAGCTGGCTCTTTTTTTCCCCTTACAGAGTTTCACAGCCATAGCTGGGTAGTCCCACACTCACAACATCCTCTCTGAGCTGCTCCACGTGGCTCTGGCTCCCCTTACATCGCCTTCCTGACCTTGACTCCTGGTTGATCCCGGCTGGCACTGCATGGATGATGTAGTGCTGCCAGCTGGGACGGCACAACGCCACGGCAGGGCTCAGCCAACTTTCAGTCACATAACTCTCCCTGTCCCAGGGAATGCAGCCACCTGCATGGCCTCGCCTTCAAGGATAGAAAAAAAAAGGGCTTGCAAAAAGTGAGACGAGACGCAGAGCACTGCCACGCATCAAGGCAGAGATCACCATAAATGTTGCTGCCCCATCAGTTTGCCAACTTCAACAAGGGCCTGATGCTGGCAGCATTCCTCTGCCCCAAGCAGAGTGAAAGCTTAATACTGATGGGATACATGGACTTAAGCATATGTAATGACTCCTCACTCACTCCTAGTGAGGCTTACTCAGGATATTTAAAAGGGTTGGAGCCACACTATTTATGGAGGGGTTGTGCCCCAGGTGCTCTCTCTTTCTAGGACAGCTGTTCCCTTGAAAGCCACTATTTGTGTTTTAATTCCTTGCTCCAGAAAGTGCAGTGGCCAGTCTAACCCATAGCAGTTTACCTTAAATGTAAGGTAAATAATCTTAAGGGTGTTTCGTGGATTTGTAGACAGAAGCAAGGAGGCTACAGGAACAAAAAATGAGAGTCAAACCCCATAAGAAAAAAATCCCTTCATGTCCCCCGCCTCCAACAAGAAATACTCAACATAATATTGCTCAGAAATGAGTTTCCTTTGGGCAGGGATACGCAGATACTCTGAGCATAATAGAAACACGATGAAGAAATTGGCTCACACAGCAATCAGAGAAGTGGTCAGTTCTCCAGCAGAGACTGTCCTCTGAATATCTCAACCATGAAACAGTGCTATGAGTGGATTCAGAATTGGCTGAACATCCTGGTCTCCCTCTGGAAGGAAATACGGCTACAGCAGCCTCTATTTATTGAGATGGCATTGGGGGAGCCTGGAAGTTAATTGGCTCCTCGGATATGAAGAATAAATGTAACCTTGAGTCCCTCTCCTAATAAGAAAAAGAGATAACCACCAAGCCCTGCAACATATAAATAAGTGGAGAACCAATAATGACTTCAAAAAAGTATTTAAATGCAATCAGACAAAGCTGCTTGAGACATCAGAGGAAAGAATAATGGCGTGTGTACAGTAGACACAATGTAGATTACAATTTATAACAGGATGCAGGATGGAGCCAGCACTTGATTAGGGGACCATGTTACAAATTTTTCAGCATATGTCCTCTGTTTTTCTTTGCCTTGGCATAGATGGCTGGGCACTGCTGGTAAGTAAATCAGATCGTCAGAAAATGCCCATGTTGATGAGAACTGAAGGATCCAAGGAAATTAACTTGAGTTGTATTTTAGACAATTCTGCCATATCCATTCCTTGCCCAGAGCTGTCAACTGCGAAAGAGTTGTGCCCGCTCACAGCTTTAATCAGAGATAAAAATTATCCCTAGTTGATGAATATGTTCATCATGAAGTCAGTGGCAGAACACAGATTCCCAGCACAGAGTTCTGCATATCTCGCACTAAGACATGACATATACTGATGTGTTTTTTTTTTTCTCTGAGCAGCACCCTCATACTCAACACTTTGCCCTGCTCTTCCCCAGATACACAGAAAGCCTGGGCAAGGGAAGTTCTCCAGGATGAAACATGGGAAGCTCCTGCTGATGAGCCTGTAGGACCTTACAGCTCTTTGTGTGTCTGCTTGAAATGGCTGCATAGGAGCTGTTCACCTGATTGCTAGGGATGAAGTCAGGAAGGAATTCTTCCCCTCCATCTGATCAAAAAGGCTGCTTCTTTCATCTTCTGTGATTTGAGGCTTGGTCTCCCTCCTGGATGTGTCCGCAATCACACTCCCTGCTGTTGTTAGGACCTGATACGTCGGCACGGCTCTCGATCTCTCCTCATGTAAGTTGTGCTCTGCAGTGGGCTGGGGGAGGCTGTGACATGGCACTTCTTATGGACAGCCAGCCTATGTTAAATGAAGCACTCTTCCTGGTTCGGGTAATTCTTTCCACTTCTAAATATATTTTCCTCACCATCCTCGTAGCCCACAATCTACAGAACACCCTAAATTAAAGAAACCAACACCAGAAAAATAGCCAACAAAATCAGGAATGCGACAGGCAGAGGAGTATAGCAGAGAGTAAATGGTTGACAAGGGATGTTTATGTGTCACTCTGTGTTATTTTGGCTGCTCTGCTTGTCCAAATTCCCCCTAGGAAATGGAGAGAGCACAGGCAGCTAAATGAAGGCTTCTCGCAGGGCAGGGGCTGGCCGGATTGCAGTGTGCGTGCAGACTGGTGCGGGTATAGCGGTGTGTATGGCGGGGAGGAGGGAAGCTTGTCACTGTGTTTTCTTTCTAGACAGACATAAACACTCCTGTTTATTTCCAGCATGCCATCTAAATTCAAAATTAGCATAAGCTGATGATGTTAATTGAATTATATGCATGCAAGCAGTGCTTTATCAAAGGTAAGGGACATAAGGTCATTCCCCTAAGGGCCTCCAGGGAACAAGTACCCATCTGAGATAATATTGAGATTGGCATAGTTGGGTATAGAACCACTTCCAAGTATGAAGAAATTGAGTTCTTTGTCATTAGAAAAAGAAATTCCTATTAATACTGTAATTCTCCTTTTAATAAATCTGCTCTCATTGAGGTCTAAGAAAGAGCCCTCCAGGTCCAACAAGGGGTGGCATGGGCTGCAGCTGGCAGTCTGGCTGACTTCCCAGAGCAGAGAAAAATCATATTGAATTGGCCATCTGAGCAAAGCACTAGGATTTTGTTCCCTTCAGGTCATTGTACCACAGCTATCGTGAAAGTGTCAGTGTGCTTCCTTATAGGCTAGCAACGACACTGAGACAGACGAAACAACAGAAAGTTCTCTACTTTCTAAGGAATTTTATGAAGATATAATTCCACAAAAGATGTTATTTCATTTAATTATCCTCTGGAGTCTTACTGAGAGCAGAGCCAGAGGGTCTCAGCTTGCAAGCACCAAAGGAAGGAAAATATTTCCCATCTTACTTAGCCAGTAGCTTAGAAAGGGAAAAAAGGAGGGAGATAGTCTCTAATATACTGTAGCCACCACTCTTGATATTGGTTTTCATCGCATAGTTAAAAAAAACTTTGCTTTTCTACGCATGAAAATTGGAAAATCTGAGTTGACAATTCTCTCTTTCTCTTTTTTTTTTTCTTTCTTTCTTTTATTTTTTTTTTCCCCTGGGTAAATCTGTGAAATCCAGAAGTGAAATGTATCTCAAAAATCACCGTCCTTTTGTAGGCAAACCTTCCCTGTCTGGCAAATAGGGAATTTTGCCCTCCTTAATGGGAGCTACATTATCTGATGGCTGCCTGATGAAGTAGGAGCTCAAGGAGGCCACCTCTACACTAAACAATCCCATACATCAGAGGCCACCCCTTTGAATTCAACATTTTTTCTGGTGCTAAGAGAGGATATTGAAAACCTGGCCTTAAACCACACTTTTCAGGTAATAAGCAGCAATGAATGGAAGAGAAAAGGAAGTCAGGAGGCTTATAGGATTTAAGGAGCTTCTTTAGGAAGAAGAATCCACCTTGCTGCTGATGGCCAGATGCTCATGTGTGCGTGGAGATGTGCAAATAAACATAGGGTGTAAAGCTGTTAGCAGTGGTTCACGGCAACAGACTAACTCCTGTCAAGGAAAAGCAGGTTAGGTAAACTTTTCAGGTGTTTGGAGGTGAATCTTTTCATTTGTGCACAGCCCTTGGTTGACCCAACTATTTCACATCATTACCAATTGCTTTGTTCGTATGTATCAAACTTCCTTCTTGTGCTTTATTGGTTTTTGCTCTCGCTGACCTCTTCCAGCAGTTTACTTTCTAACATCCTGAAAGCTTCATCATGACTGCTCAGTGCACCTCACCCTGGGCTGAGATTAAAAGTTAAAAAAGAGAAAGAGTGAACACAACGGGAGAGAAAACAGAAGAGATTTTGGCAGCAACCTGGTGACACTCTGAAGTAAGTGAAATGGGATGGGTAACCACCTGGAATAATGGTGGGGGGAAAAAGAGAGAGAAGAAGCTCAGGGAATTGGCTCAAACAGCAGGGCCTGGGCAAGAGGATTAGGGGAAATAGCAATGTGAGCAGACCTCAGGAATGGAGAAAGCAGAAAGCGTATCATCTCAGCTCTCTGTTCCAAAGAGAGATGCCAAGACCAGTTAAAATGGAATATGGGCTTGTCTGAATCACAACACAAAGCCCCAGTTCCTCGTATCCAGTGGCTGCTTCTATCCCAGACTAAAACTTCTAAGGTACAAGAGGAGTCACAGAGTTATCCAAAGTGAGAGGAAGAAGGAGAGACAGTGGAAATCAAACGGGAGAGCAAATCTGCTTTCCACATCTTACCGCAGCTGCAGGACACTTTGCTGTAGCACAGCCAACAGAACATCAATAATACCCATCCCCAGGGGTGCCTCAGAGTGACATTTGTGGCCTCTCTCTGCACGCTGGGGTGTGGGGGACAGAGGGAGGTGAGAGTATGTCAGCCTGGCCAAAGCTCACTCAGGCTGAACGCAGGACCTTCTGCCATTTCTATTCCAGGAACTCACCGCGGGGTTATGTTTGGGTTGCCTAAACAGAACGTTGCTGCCATTGGTAGAGGATAAACATTTTATTCAGTGGCAGTGGGGGGAGATTTGGGAGTCTGACTCTGCTCTGAATGCGGGTGACAATTGAAACATTCAGTATTCTTGCCAGGAAATATCTCAAGATCCATTTAGTGTCAATAATAGAAAAAAAAATATTTTGACAAAAGTGGAATATTTCACTTCTTCTTCTTTTTTTTTTTTTAATTATCGAGTATATGGTAGAAAATTAAAGCATAAAGCCAAATATTGTTGTGTCCTCTCAGAAAAGTTGGCCTGGGTTCTCTAGCACAGTCAGAACCTTTCTTGCAGTTTTCCTCCAAAAAGTAGTGCTGACAAAATCAATTTGTTGTTATGAAGTTTTTCACTGCTGTTGGAATCACATAACTTATAGTTGGTACATGTATGATTGTCTCTAGCTCTAACACACTCCAGGTGTTTGTTTCTCAGGTTATCATCTGAAAGTTGCAAAATTTAGGCTTTGCTTTAGGTTTACAGTACCATGAAATGTCATAAAGCCCAGTGATTCTTGGATTGGGACTTTTGATTTCAACACATGGGAACAAAACACTGTGAGATCATGGTAATTGAGAAGGAATTCCAAGAAAGACCAACTGGAAGTCTATTGCGTGATACTAAATCACCAGAACTGCATGAAGTCTCTTAGCAAAAGACACTGTGTAAAATTCAAAGGAGTTTTGTTTGAAAAGGAAAAAAAAAGCATTTTTCCTCCGTTCTTTTTTTTACAAAGCATGTGATGTTGGGTTTCTTTGGTTGTATTTTTGTGTGTGTGTATATTCTGCTTAATTTATAATGCTAATGAAGAATTAAATTGCTACATCTTCAGACTAATGACCCTTTTCAAGGCTATTTTAACGGTGCCTTCCCATCTTTTCCAAATCCCTGCCTTGCATTTAGGAGACAGAGGGAAGTTTAGATTCCATGTCTGCCTTTGGTGTTTCTGCCAACAGCAGATTTGAGGAATGCAATGCCATGTCCCAGGGTACAAAAAGCTTTGCTTTGGCATCCTTGACATCTTTGGTCCTTGTTGTGGCTATCTCATAATTCATGCAAGTGTTGCTATACAACTGCAAGCTTTTCATGAGGTCATAAAAGTGATTTATAGAGGTTTTCCCATAATCTCCAAGAAAATTAAAGAAGGCTGATGGAGCTATTCAACTCAGTGTTGCCTCAACAATGGTTTCATTCAGAAATGACACTGAGCAAGATTGAGGTATTAAGATAGCAAGAATGTCCTTAGGAAATCTTTTCTGTCTGTAAAAAATGGGATGCATTCAAACTAAAAAGTGTTGTTTCTTCTATACATTTTGATGATTTTACCCATGACAACTACTTTAAGATTAGTCAGAGATTTTCTTCCTTCACTTTCTGCTTCCAAATGCAAAAGGCTGATTAACCCACTGCAGATCCCCGCTTGGCAAAATAATTTCTTCTGAGATATCTGAAGGTAAAGATTATCTTTCCTTCGACTACTGTTTTATTTTGATTTTTTTGCTTTTATAATAATTTTACGGTGATGTGGCAAGACCTACATTAATGTAGTTATGTAGATGCTTTTGTAAAAAATAAAAACTGCAGTAAAACAGTTCTTAAAAAAAAAAAAAAAAAAAAAAAAAAAGCATCAAACTATTACTGTTTCCAAGCTGTTTAAATAGGACATTTCAGAACTGTGAGGACTTGGTGCTTCCAACCTTACTTTTGAAGCTGTATGTAAAGTGGTTTCATTTTTACAGAACTATGTAGTCCAAATGAGCTTTCACTAAACTGCCTCCAACTTCAATATATTCCCTACTTCCGACATGGAGAAAGCTTGGATGTAGTTCCCACCTCTGAGACTGGGGCTGAGTGCCAATTACACAGCACCCAGTGGCCTATGACTCTCTTTTTCACTTCTAAGAATCTCTCTTTTCTAGCTAAATCTTCAGGACACATTGCAAACTATTTGCTCTGGAGTTGAAAGTAACCTTGAAAACACTACTCCATAGTAGTAACCAATGGGATTATCCCATCCTTTCTCAAAAATGGTGGTATATCTTTCCTATCTTTCCTCCTCAAACTCTTCCCAGCAGGTTTCTGAAGACCTTTTTGAGGTAGGTGATATAGTTTTTTTCCTCTTACATTTGAATATTTCATCTCAAACTTCACAGAGAGACGACTATCTCCTAACTGCGTGTAAAAAGCTAAGAGTGTTTTTTATGCATGTTCTAAAGCATTTGATGCAATCTATACAATGATTATATATAAATAAAGACAAATTCTTTTAAAAATTGCCTTTTTATTGGAAGAAGTGGGTCTTTTAGAGGAAAGAGACCATAAAGCTCATACATAAATCAAGAAGGATGTAAAGGTGAGAAATTCAAGTACTTTAAAGAGTATTTGAAATGCAAACATTAACACAAAACAGAGGACAGAAGACACCCTGACATCAGAAAATTATCCCTCAGAATGATTCCTCGAGTGATGTAAAAGTACAACTGAAAATACTGGGCCAAATTCTGTTCTCACAGTTTGTGAATTAAAAGTAACTTGGCAATGTGAGTTCATTAAAAGGGAGATGGCATCAACCTTGCCACATTCAAGGCAGGTTGCAAACAGATTTAAGTATATAAATAAAAGATAGGTTCTTTGACACACACTACCAAATGGTATTTCAAGGCAGTGCTGTCTCACAGCCAGTGTATTCTAGCAGGCTCATAAAAGAAAACAATGAAATGTGGCCTTGCATCTTATTTTTGGTTCATGTAATATTAAAAAGAAAACATTATTATTACTATAATAATAATTATTATTGTTGTTTTATTGTTACTATTATTAATGCTTGCAGTTTTCTCATGGCATTCCTTAAAGCCTCAGCTACTGGAATGAAGGGATCATTGGAAGAATTTCAAGTTTGTTTGTTTTTATGTGGTGTTCCAGTTTTCCTAGTTACAAAAATAAACTCAAAAACATATTTTGAGTGCAACTAACAAACGAAATGAAGGCACATAAAAGGCATCTAATGTTACACTTCTACATCAAACATGTTATAAAGAACAAATCTCATTTAAATGTCCATAGTGTCAGTAATTAGAATGAGCCTGGCATTCCTTGTTACCCTGTGAAATTACCTGCAAGGCCTTTTCATATTGTTTTCTTGCCATTGCTTTCATGCTCCGTAGAGCATGAAGAGTCAATGATGGGCAGCTCTTGTGTTAGTCAATCTATGAGTTGTGGAGTACTCTCCATTGGCAGCTATTGGAAACACCTCCAGGTGTTTATTGATAAATATTTCCTAAAGACCTTTGTATTAGAGAATTCTCCTTTCTGCCTGCTCTCTAGTACCTATAAGGCCCATTTTTTCCACAAAAAAATATACTTTTTTTTTTTTTTTTTCTTTCCAGAAGCCTCTGTAATATACCTTCAGTAGAAGCTATGGATGAAGTATGCTTCCAGTCCAAAGGCACTCAGTCCTCCAGCTTTGAGCAGTGCAGTGCCATTTCCTCTCCATTTGTTTCTATGGAGCTGACTGTGTGTGTGGTCATCCATAAGGGTGCTGAGATACCCTGGAGAGAGAAGGGATGGCTGGAGCTATTTTTCATTATTTTATACTACACTTCATAATAAATGAGATCCATAGCATGTGAACACTGGTCCTGTAGCTCATCATATCAGCAAGCACAAGGAACCTTATGTGCTAAATAAAATAAGTAAGCTTGAGAAAAATTGTCTGGTGAGGCAGTAGAGTGTTCAGTGTTCAACTGTACAGTGCAATCTCTCTGACTGAGAATGACATTAAGACCTACAGCAACTACAGAACAACCAGTTTTAGAGCTAAAGCAGTCTATAATTTCTATCTATCTACATTCACAGTCTTTCTTCCACAACAAAGATGTACTGACTTAAATCTCCATTGTCTTACAGAGGCCTTTGGGGTAACAGAGAACAGCAAGCAACTTGTGATCCGCAAAGGAGAATGGCAGCAAAAGCAACAGGATTGAACTTCTGCCAATAGTGGTGATGGTGAGTGCTGGGTATCTACAGAACAGATTGCACAGGTGTGTTTTTTTAAGGTGCAGCTTATAACAGGTCTGGGTTTTAAGAAATATCCACAGGCTTACACATAGGATGTGTGTCTGTCCACATCACAGTGCTATAGCGTTGGATGGTCCTGCTGAGAGCCTGAAGAGTATTTCCAACTCTGGTAGGCATTTTGACCAATAATCTGAGGATGTGAACTATTGAACAGCTAACCAGTGCAAAGAAAATTATGGACATCTATTCCCAGAACAGCAGTTAAACTCCAGGAGATGAAGTATGCTGTTATTTCCACAGTTCAGTGATGCTTTGGTACCTCCCGCCTTTGCATAACGATCTGGTTTGGGAACCACTAGCAGCAAGTCCCAAGACTTACTTGATTTTGTGTAAGCAGAAGTGCCAACAAGAGCCTCCAGAGTGCCAAAATTCAGTTCTAAAAAGCTGCACTCCGCACCACAGAGCATCCCAAAGAGAAGAAACTGAGAGAAAGTATATAGCATTTTAAAACAGTGCCAATCTGCCCAGAATAAAATGTTTAACCCTTTACTACAGGAGGCACAGCAAAAACATTTCAATTTGATAGTTTAGTTACTTTTCCTGATCTATTATTAGTGATTTTATGTGTTTGCCCTCATTCTGAAGAAGGAATAGGACTTGTGTGTTAGCAGCTGAGTGCAGTGCCTCCATCTGATGGCTATTCACACTAGGTGGGGTTGGCTTTCTAATTTTGGTGGGATTTCCAATCTCATGGCAGATTATAAACACCTTATAAAATCTTCCCGGTCAGAGACTTCTGGAGGTGAGGGCTCTGTATAACAATTCATTTGGCATCATAAAACTGTAAAATCACACTCAAAAATACACACACACACACACACACACAAACACTCACTTCTACCATTTCACAAAGCACTGTTTTTTTCACTGTTTGCCTTGGAGTGAGTCGAGAGAATTCTGGTTTGGTTAAACTTTCTGCCTCTCAGATAAAAAACAGCAGCAATTTTCTGCTTGAATTTCTCTGTGACTAAATCCATTGATCATCCTTTCTCTCTGTGAGTGAGGAGTGTGTTTTCTCTTTAATAACTCCTATCCTTCTCCCTGAATATTTTTTTTCTCTCCTCTTGGCTTGTTTGTGTTGTGTTGGTCAGTCCACTGCACTATTCCTCCGAGAGACAGAGAAAGCGCAAAATTGAAGTTATTTTATGCTTGGTCTCCCTCGGTCCCAATTTTCAAATCTTCATGTCAATTTTCACACATCAGTGTCATATGGTGAACGCTATGGAAATTTCAGTGGGGTCCTTGGGAGACAATTTATACGTGACCCCCTATTCCCTCCCCCAGCCAGGCTGTAGCCCCTGCCTTTACGAAGCGTATGTAGGTTTATAATTAATGTGGATTTTTAAATATAACCACATTCAGAAATTTTCCCGTTGTTTGTCTCTTCTGCAATGCAAGTGCAAAGGAACACAAGCTCTCTCCCTCTCTCCCCTAATAAATTGGCTCAAGTTAAATGAATAAAAATTACGGCATGCTGAAGGAAAAGATCAACTCATTACTCATTTTACTTTTTTTTTTCCCCCTAAAAGGTATGTTGAAAAAGGTTTATCATGCAACTAATTTGGTAATCACCAGTTAGCAAATGCACTCATTGCCACCTACCTAGGTGAATCAGAAGGTTAGTAGCAAATGAAACATGGTGCAGTTTGGATGGGTAATTATATCTTCCTGTAAACTAATGAACATACATCACCTTAAGAGTCCTTGGTGAGTAAAATCCTAGCAACGGATGCAAAAGCTCAGCTGACACCATTGGAGCATTTCAATCATTGACCTTAAAATGGGCCCCTGACATCAGAAAGGGGTGCACTGAGCCTACTGCATTTTACCGTGTTAATTATCCTCTCTGTGGGGGGGAAAGAGATGATAGATTGTCCAGATTATATCACAGAGCATCTTAAACCTCAGCCATTCATGAGGAGATCTAAACTGCCCCCTGATCCTCAGTCTTTTGATTTTACTTAAATAGGGTATCAGTGCATCACATGGACCTGATTCTCTGTCTTGCCTACCACTAATGCTTAAAGGAAGACTCTAACCATGCCATCCATGCAACCATGCCATTCCCCCCTCCTTTCTTTTTTTTTTTTTTTTAATTTCTTTTTGCAAAACAGAGTAGTAGCAGGGAAGATCTGCTGCTCGACTTCCAAAGGGCCCCATCTTCCCTCTGCCCCACATCTTGTATGGACACTCCTTCTGCCGGCTCCCTATTCTGCCGTCTGTCTAAGAAACTTTTTACCACTTGGTTCCTGTATCTCCTTCCCTTCAGCCTTGTCTGATTTTTTTGTAATTTTGGGAAGCTCTTCAGCATCACAGTGTTAGCGGGAGCAGGATGGCTGAAGGAGTTTTCCTCACAAAAAATCTGGGACTCCATTTTGGGCTTTGCAGTGCAATGCCAGATCCAGGAGATGTAGTAATCAGATCACGTCACCCTCCAGTTTGTTGAACTTGCATGTTCAGACCAGGTGAAGTCCTGAAGGACAATTCAACAGGGGAAAGGGAATATACCACAGATGCTAGGTGCAGGTGCCTCTGGATTGCTATAGTGTCAGCCACTCTCACAGAGGTCATTTGGGACTGAGGCGTGAGAAAACCCTGGATATAAAGTAAAAAACTCTAGGAGATGCAACAAATCTGGTGACAGATGAGGTTTGGAATCTGGGTCAACTTTACACCATGCAGTTGCAGCAACATCAGCTGAGAGCTGCAAACCCACTAGGGCTGAAAGCCAGTGCTTCTCACAGCCCATGGCACTTCCAGTACAGTCCTTGCTTCTCCATCCCAAGAGGGAGATTTGCCAATTTCCCTGGCAAATACTAATGTAGATGTGCTAAGTGCTCTAGATTCAGCTGGATTGTGATGATTATCACGATGATGCATTTTCCAGCTCTGAGTTGTATGGGATACAGAGTGATGTAGCCAGGACCAGCGGTAAGGCACGACGCTAAGAATTGTTTCTCTGCCTCTGTTTATTGTTGCCTTAAGGGTGATGGTTTTTTTACATTTCACTCTTATAAGTTCAAGTGCCCCCATAGTTTATCAGGATCTAATAGAAGAGAATTTGGTCTTTACTATATTGGCTTGAGAAGGGTTTGAATCAAAGACCTCACAAAAAAAAAATAGAAAGGACTTCTGTGTTTCTGCCAAGAGGAAGGCAGCACATGTGGCAGCCAGCAATGCCTGCTGGGGGCCCGGTTCCATGAGGTGCTCCAGAGAGGGCAATGATCTGCCATTCTTGGGGCTGAAATCTAGCTCTGTTGCGGAATATTTTCAAGATCTTAATCAGTGGTTCATTATTCTTGCATCTTAGCCACCCTTTCTAAAGGTACGAGTTACCTCACTCTAGGGGTTGTTGAGAAGGTTGACTAATTGTAGAGATTCTACTACAATTAACCCAATAACTGCTGTACCAAGGAACAAACACATAGATGTGGATAGGGATGATTTGCAGAGATGGTCTTGCCAGTTCCCGCTGAAAATCAGAACAGCCTGTGTCTAGAGTCAAATCATCTGAGATGAAGTCTGCATTACACTGATGTAGTTGGAAGAAGGATAGAGCCCTTAGCTATATTATATATATTTTGATATAGACAAAGGCAATCCACCAAAGCAAGACGCTATAGCACATAACTCACGTGTGCCTGTGTGCACCTGGGTATGTGAGAGACAGAGAGAAAGATGAGATATATTGGGAAACATATGAAAGATGAGACTGGAGAGATAATTTCCAGAAAGTACAGCCACCATCAGAAACTCTGTCTTTCCAGCTGGCAGGTTTTACCTTGCTGGCGTTTCTCTCTTAACTTGACAGCTCTACTCTTAGCCTAGCTGATAGTCCTTGCCTATAAACTTAATTAGGATGGGGGTAGAGAAGGCCTTTTTGGCTCTTGGCATAGAGCTGAAAATAACTGAGTTTAATATCTTTGACACTGAAGCACCTGCTAAGGACACAAACCACTGTGCAGCTGATTGACCTATGTGTTACTTCTCTTGTCTTCAAGGTGTGCCACCTGGCTGTGGAATCCAAGGGTCCAAGGTCTGTGTTTCCTATGGTACAAGATAGAGAGAATGTGATAAGGGAGAGATTCAGGCTCAGCAGTGGCTGAGTGGGCCTTGGATATTTCATTTTTCTCTTTCTGGTGCAGTAGGTTATTTTCTGTGCTTGCAAGTGAGTGCTGTGCTGCAGTCAGCCGTGAACATTTCAGTTGGCCCAGCTGGCCTCTGGCTTTAATGTTCTTCTCAGGGCTTTCTGTGGGTAAAGAGGTGAAATAAACAGATTGGAACCTTACACTCATATATATATTTAACCGTGTACTGATTTTATGCTAGTGAAAAATAATAGTTTGCTTATTTCTGGCAGAAAACTACCAGCTGAGGCAACAGGCTAGAGATTCCTCCAGTACTGTTTCACAGAATCATAGAATCACAGAGCATCCTGAGTTGGAAAGGACCTACTGGAATCATAGAGTCCAGCTCCTGGAGGGGACTCTTTGAGGTGTAGCAGCTCCCAGCTAAGTGCTGACTTATTAACAGAGATGGAGCCCTTGATGCCATTTCTGATAACCTCCAAGTGGTAAGAAAGCGATGTAGTGATTCTGGGGTATTTGGCCTTTTTCCTATATGTGCTGCAGGGAACCACCTGTGATGATGGCTTTAGGTTGTGGGGTTTGGGTCTCTCCTCACTGAAAAGAGAAAGCCCCAGAGCATCTCTTGCACAGCCCAATGGTGTTATGGTATCAGGAATGCAGATGAGGTCTGGATATGTTTAACCTTTATAGAGCCAGCAAAGGCAACGTTGCTGCTATGAGAACTAGTTTTCAAAAATGTGTTGGTTGTTTTTTTTTTTTTCAACTGTGGTTGAATTTAGTACAAATTTAATTCAAATTAGGCTCATCAAATTTATTTCAAAATCAAGTTTAACCCTCCAAAAATTTGTAGTCATTTTTACAGCCCTTAGGGAAGGACTGAGCGGAGCTGGGGAAGTGGCCACCAGTGCTTTGATGTCATCTTCCTCACTGCCTTTCTTTTTAGTGTTTTTCTACCATGCACCATGAGGATATTGCCTTGAAGTAGACATGTTGTAGAAACCAAGAATTATAGACCAGCTTGGGTTGGAAAGGAGCTCAAAGATCATCTAGTTCCAACCCTCCTGCCACAGGTAGAGATGCTGGCTGCTAGATCAAGCACTACATTTGAATATTTGCTGGGTTCTGAGCCTGGTCCAGCACACCCATCCTCCATGCAGGGCACAAAGACAGTCAACAAGGATCTTGTCAGCCTTTCTATCAACCATGCAAGACAAAATAGCATTTAAATACACTACTGAATCATGCAGTATTGGACCTGTTCAGACTTAAGAAATGCCTTTAAGTCAGAGATTAGGCTGCGAGGTACCACCAGTGTAATTGTGACTATACAACAGTCCATAATGCATCAGCTCTAATGTGAAGTTATTACCGGAGTCTCAGTGTTGATACCTGTGTTAAGCCTCTGAGCACTGCCCAGTGTGAACTATGTGTTTCCACAAGACTGAGCAGACCCAGACAGAGCTGATTGCTCTTGCAGTTAATAAAAAGCGCTGCACTTTCTCTCTTGACAATCCCGACACCTGAGTGCTTCCTACGTATGACAGTTAGCACATTCTGGTTGCTCAGTGGCCTGTGAGAAATGAGCCTCTTCTCAATTTAGTTCCTATCATCAGACAAGTGGTACACACAATAAAAAACACACCTTGACAGTCAGCCCCCAAAGTAGCCCCGGGGACTGAGGGCTTGGACTTCCCTTTCTCTCATATATGATCCCCATTAAATTGATACAATTTATTGGAGAAGATTCTCTCCCTACCACCTCCAGGTAAATCAGGTAACTTCACTGAGGTTGCCCCAGTTCGATATCAAGGCATAGCATAGCCTGGAGGAGGGGAAACTCTCCTGACCCCACCAAGTTTCTTCTTGAGCTTGTCAGGCTCCCCACAGTCAGGGAAGCATAAGAGCACTGTCTATGCATACGACAGCATTTCTTACTTCTTCAGCTTTCCACTTTTGGCTTTGTGTCATTGGCCAAGGAGCTGCCTTTCCTGCAGCTAACAGCATCGGGATGGGTAGGATCTCCTTTCTTCCTAGGACAGAGAGAAGGGCATATGGCAAAGGGCTGGGGAAGGGGGAAGCGGGTGGATGCTGCATGGGCATGGCTTCAGCCCAGCCGAGCCCGTCAGGTCATGTCAAACAGAGCTAATATAAATGTCAGGGTGCTGTTTCAGTGGTGAAATCTCTGTTTGTTGCAAAGCAGTTCATTTTCAGTCTTCCAGCTCTATGGATGCTATCAGCTGACAAGTCTGGCCAATACCTTCTGCCAAAAATACACACGCGTTCAACATTTCTCAGGAGTTCCCCCTCCCCACACACACACCCCACCCTATGACATACTTCTGTCAGATTTCTTCTGGACACTGTGAGACATGAGACTGTCCACACCTTCCAGATAATGCGTTTAACATTTCAAGGACAGAAGCTCTCAATCTCAGCGAGATGCGGGAAAGATCTGCAGCCCTGATTTGGGGCAGGTGCCGACAGTGGCGGTGCTCCTTTGGCATTCTCTGTTTTAAGGTAATCAAAAGCAGTAGTAAGAGATGACGCAGAGCTCAAAGTCCCATCATTACTGTTGTTATAGATAAACAGGATGTCGTTATTAACAGTAGCTTAAATTCTTTTCTCACTGTTCCTTGCTTTTAGAATAAATGTGATGCCCTTTTGACAGCTCAGACTGGAGCTGGAATTTCCTCTGCTCCCATCCCGGTGAGTTGTCTGGTCCACTCCAGCTCCACTTCTCCACACATGAGCAATTTTTGTCTCCTAACAATGTGCTCTCCTCTTCCAACCCTGGTCCCAGCTTCTAACATCTCCTTCCAACTGCATTTTTTTACTTTTTCCTCTACTTTCCCCTTTTTGCCTTCATTTATAGCACACTCTGTGTGTAATAAATTAGAGGAAGATGAACAAGTTGAAGGTATTGTTTACGTTAGAAGTCTTAGTATGTGTGTGCAGGTCATTGCAGAAGTAAGAAAAGAAAGATTTTGTGGAGAGAAAATTAGAAATTCATGGTCAGCTTAAGATGATGGCTCACCATTCATGTGTAAATGTAAAAGGTACTCCCTGGAATTTTACTTTAGAACAAAACAATTGCCTCACTTGACATATATTGTTAAATTCCAGCCCAATTTCTACAAAAGAGGACAGGTTCTAAAATAATTTTTTGTTCTCCTTTTTCCTACACTAAACTAAGCATATTTTCTTACATTTGGTGTGCTTTACTGCATAATAATAAATTTATAAGAGCTCCCCTACCTGTCACTTTCTGGAATTATAAAACACATGCACCCACCTGCAGTCTACAATACCAGTATTTACAAGCTTGTATAGGAATTGCAATATTTTTCCTGCAAGTTTGTTCTGTATTTTTCATTTCCAGCTGCTAATAGCTCATAGAATTTAGAAGATCTTGAGGTGAAGGTGTGACTTAAACACATACTATAAAACTCTGAAAGTACCCACTGTACTTCAGTGTAAAGGCTGTATAGTTTATTATATCTGCATATTCTCTAGAGCTTTAGTGACTGTTTAGAATCACAGATTCTTGGGTTGGAAGGGAACTTAAAGACCAGCCAGCCCCAACCCTCACCAAGGGCTGGTTGTCACCAACCAGAGCAGGCTGCCTAGTGCCCCATCATCCAACATGAGATATGAAGACCCCACTGCCACTATATGGCTGCTTCTACAAATAAACTCTACATGCTCTTCCTGACTTCTCTGAAGTGAAAATTGAATCAAGTTGTTCTGCCCTTCTCTGGAGCTCTCTTTCCTCTCTAGGCTTGCACAGCTTTCTTTCTCCACCTCCTTTGTCCTCTGTACCCAACCATACCTCTCACTGAAATAACTCTCAAAAAAACCTTCCCCTGTTTCTTCTTGGGCAAAATCTAAGAGCAGAGTGCCAGCCCCAGGCTCTTGACCCATCAGCCACTTTTGACATCATTGCTTATTCTGTGAATTCTGCACATCTGTGACTCAGTCCTTCACTGATGCTGCTCTTGTTGACTGAAGGAGGCCCTTCACCTCCATTCCCACCCTCCAATTTTGTGTTGACTTTGCAGATGCTAATCCTTTGCCTCTTCTGCTCCCATACTTTTCTCTTGGCAATCCTGTTTATGTGTACAAACCCAAATATCATTGCTATGACAGTGACTCACAAATCTATTCTGAGCTTTTTTTCTTTTATCCAAAACTGTGTCTATTTCTTTCAGAGTTTTATTCATAATGAACAAATAGAAAAGATGCTGAATTTTCTGGCCCTCCACGAAACTAAAAATCTTGCAGAGGATTGAGATTGCTTGCTTTTATTCATGGAAACATCCCGTTTTCTGGACAAATTGGATCATATGCCTGTGTTTTAAAATTGCTCTGTAAATGCAATTTCCCTAACTTATTGGTGTGACCAAGTCACATCTGTCTTGGCTACATTCCCCTGGCAGCCTTTTTTTCGTGGCAGTTCTTCTGCTTCGTCAAATTGTTTCACCAAACACAAGCTACTCTTCGCTTTGAAGACATCCTCCTAATTCACATACATTGTACAGCTATAGCATGGTCTGCTGAAACCCTGCTGGCCATACTCAAATCAGAATCAGTTCCTCTGGTGCTTCTCTTTTGGCAGCCAGCATCATTCCAGCAGGCAGCACAGGGGAAAAGCAGGCACACACACAGCCCTCTACTGCCTGTGGCAGCCAGAGCACCTCTCCTCATACTGCCTCACCTGCTGACACAATCCATCAGCGCCCACCGAAATCAAATGCAGCTAATTGGAAGGTGATGACAGCCAAGGGACTGCTGGATTTGCATGCTAATTCCTCTATTTTAGCATCCCACAGCCAAGCTACAGGTAAAATGAGACTGAGCGCTTCATTCCAGACGATTTCCTGTCTTCTATTCCACAGCACACAAGCACATATACCCGTATATTTTCTCTTGGCTTTGCTGTCCTGAAGCCAGAAATCAGCTGGAGATTGCATTACACGTGCTTTCCAAAAAAGCCAGCCAAGAACTGCAAGGGGCAACATGTTTTTGTCCTCTCACTGGGACAAGACTGCAGACTGCAGCTGTAGATGAGCCTTTATACATCAGAGCAGCACAACTGATGACTGCAGAGCGGAGCACTTTCTGCAGGCTGGGTTACAGCTTCCTTGTGCCTTTTATGCCAGGGCATACAATGGATTCTCGGCTCTTGTTTCATGCAGAATTGTTGAATTATGCTTTAAGTATCCAACCTCTACCACTGTTCTACCTCTGGCGTCTGCCCTTGCTCCAAGTCTACCAATTATTTCCTTTAAGTGTCAGTAGCACACCAGGCACACAGAGATATAACCTTACTTCAAGTTGATGCTGTTAAACTATTGCTTGAAACTGTAGTCGCAGTTGACAAGTGCTACTTCAGTCACTAATAACAACTTCAGAAGTGCTAGTGGTGTCTTGGCTCTTAATGCTGTGGCTCAGAGCTCTGGGAACATCTTTCCAGGTCATTTAGAGCCATCCATCTGATCTGAAACAAGAGCAGTCAGTCTCTTCATAGGCTCTGCTCCTTGCTTGCTGCAAGGTCCTTTGTTCATCCCCTCAGGCCTGCAGCAGTGGCACAAGGTGAGGGGTCCACTAGTAGCTGAATACAGCCCTTTTGTGGGAGGAGGCTCTTGTCTCCTTGCCCCATCATGATTTTTCTTTGATTTTAATTTTAACTTTAATTTTAACTTTTTAACTTTTTTTTTTTTTTTAAAGCAGGTTGAACTCTCTCCTGAGAAAGTCAGTGCGTCTGCATGGAAGGAGCAAGACAAACGCTTGGACACGAGTCCCAGCTTTGCTGCTGCAGGTAGGAAATACTTTTCCTTTCCTTTCACACTCCCTTATTTTCAGGCCCAGCTCCTTCAGACTAATCAAGACATTTGAAATATCTCAGAGCGAGAGGCTTCACTGTTTGGCAGGGGTCACAAACATTTCCATTATACTTTGGCAGGTTTTTGGCACAGTCTAAGGATAAATTGGGAAGAGAGTAATTTAAGACAAGGCCAGATCATCTAGGTCACTGAGCCTTCTGCCTTCTGAGATGCTCAGTCCAAAACAACTTCCACTTTCCCTTTGCCTCTTGCGCATAACAAGACACAGTGTGGTATAACAAACCAAGTATGGCTTTCCAACAGAAAAAAAATATGTCAGGTTTTAAGTCTCCTTGTCATGTCAGTGTCTTCATCTAAATTCTGAAGCTATCTTTTGTGTAGCCCAGCCTTGGTCTAATGTCTTTTAGAAAATGATGCTCATTTAATTCCTGAAATGTGAAATCTAGGTCTCAGGTCAAGAGCAGAGATGTTCTTTAGCTGAAAAATTCAGATCCATCAGAGACTGTCTCAAGGAGTCTATAACTTCTCAGACTTTGGATTGCACCTTGACTCTGGCATCCATATATATAGTCTTTTGAAGAGTGGGATCTAAATAAAAATAACCTTGAAGGATGGGGAACATTTTACACCCCCACCCCTCCAATTTATTGGAAGGTAAAAGACTTCTTCAGGGCCACAACTTGTCTGCACAGAACAAATAGCCAGGCCTCAGCTTAATATTTATCCCTATCTCATTCTGTATCCAGACCAGGACCGCTTTGTCAGGCAGCAGTTGGATGAGACTTGATGGGAGAATCACCCAAGACAAGGAGTGCAAAGGGGTTTACCACTGCAGAGACATGGGAGCACCTCAGCTAGGACAGCACTGTTTCGTTGAATGATGCATGTGCTCCCAGTAACTCAGGTCAGAGAGGAGCTGTCAGAGACCTGCCTCTCTTGAAAAGCATGTGGATTTCATCTACACAAGCATAACTGCTATTACTGTCAGTGGTAATATTCCCTTCTTGACACGTATGTATTATTATTAATCTTCCAAGCTATTTCTAAGCTATTAACTTTACAAAACCCACAGAGACTGTTAAGGACAATGGAGTTGAGCCCGTTCCACAGGCAGGGAAAATGTACTAGATGCTATCGTTAGATTGATTTGGGAGTAAAGAAAAAATAAACCCAGTTCTTCTCTTGGTAGTCATATGGACAACTTAAATCTAGTTCCAAACAATCAAAATTCATCCCTTCATGGCTGCTAGATGACAGATCTCTGGCCAAGCCACACACGCTCTGGTAGCAATAGGCTTAGATACATTTCTTGCCAGGCAAGTTTCTAACCTTCAGAAGCTGTGTTAGCTATGGGCAGGACATAGCAATAGCACAGGGAAATTTTCATCCTCAATGAGAAATACCTCTGGGACAAAGGAAGATTGCGTGGCATTTAGAACAGATTGTGTACACGTATGAGAAGGCAACAGAAAGCTCATTCAGAAGGCAGCTGCTTCTTTATATCCTCTCCATGTGTATGAACTTATGGTTGTATGAAAGCCATATCCAGTTATTGAAGTATTTGATGATCCAAAGTGCTCACGGCCTTCTTATTTCATCTCATTCATCACAGAAGCTTCGTACAACCTTTATACAGGTGTCAGCCCCCAGTAAATACAATAGCTCACCAATATAGGATGGTCTCTCCCTCTGTCAGGAGGACTGGTATTTAAGAGGTGGTACTTTTGATATGATGCTTATTTAAAATTTGTAAAAGAAAAAAAAAAATGTAATAAACCTATGCATTCTTCCTAAGCAGCCATTGAAAGTCTGAATGCTCTTCTCCTCTCCAAAAGCATCAGGCGTTTAATGTTTGCTAAGTTGTTTTTACATGAATTAGGGCGTTTGAATGAAGCACTGTCAGTTACAAAATCACGCTGTTGTCTCCAGCTAATTTTGTGTTAGCGGCTCTTTTAAACTGCTAAATCTAGTTTTTAGTGTATGATGATTTTGTTTTGTGATGGTGTAAAACAGCTGCTACTTTTCTGATGAGTTGCCTATTTTCCATTTTATGTCTCTGCAAGATGTTGAGTTTCATCATGGCCCAGTCTGACAGGCAGCTGAGAAGAACCTGCAAAAAAAAACCAACCGAAATTACACAAAAAGCAAAGATCCCTCAGTCCAGGACTTCAGCCATCCTTATGTCCAGACTTCAGAATGATTGATCTTCCTTCCTTTCTTCTCAGTTTTAAACCTGAGGTCATTAGGGCTCTTCTGAACTTATTGGGCACCAAGCTCTTATCGTCATCACATGGCAGCTGTTCGTGAGTCAGGGAATGGAAGCATGAACCAGACTGCCCGTGAATCAGTACCCCCCACTTTTGGGCATCTCTCTTAAGGCTAATTTCTATTGCCTTTCTGCAAGGTGTCTTGCACTTAGTGCTTACCAGAAGTGCTCATGGGGTGCTCTGTATGTTGCCCTGTAGATACTTTGCTACAACATTCCCGTAGAGATAAGCAACCCTTCTTTATTCAGTGCCATAAGGCTGAACAATTATCTTTGGTCTCTCTTGTCTCCTGTGTCCTCCTGGCTGGCATTTGTTCCATGTGCACAAAAGCAAGAAAATGGTGAAGCATGAAAGCAGGGCTCAAGGAACTCCTCAAAGAGATGAAGACTGAGACCTTACCAATAATAAGCCACACTCCATAAAAGGGCCTTAGATTTGGACAGACAAATTGGAAGCATCTTGCCTCCCCGATTCTTCCTTCCCTTTGTCCTCACACCCCTCCCCAGAACAGCACTCAGGCTTTCCCAAAAGCTGTGCAACCCATTGAACAGGAGTGGTCCAAACTATTATGGAGATCTTAAACTGCCAAATTGATACAAGCTAAAATTGATTGCCTACTGAGCTTGTGAAATGAAGTGCTAGAAAGTGCATAGAGAGAAATAAGGAAGGAGTGCTAAGGAATTTGCTTCTTTATGCTTCTTTTTTTTCCCTACTTTTCCTTTGCATGCAACACCATCATTATCTTTCCAAGTCATCTTGCCTTAATGAGTTCTTCATCTCCCTCTCTCAATAATCATTGGACTGTTTCTCCTGGTATTTCCAACATAAAAGGTATTCTCAGTTTGTCTTCTAATTTGCCTGTTGCCGTGTCACTGCTGAAGAACTGCACAAGTGATTCAAAGTCAAATCCAGAGGGAAAATTGATGATGTGGACAGTATGACATTTAATCCCCCCTCAAGCTAAAAACCCTTTTTAGCTTTATAAATCTAAAAATCCTCCCTTAGTCTGTTTCATTCTATTCTGCATTGGTTTTATTAGCACCCTCATCACCAGAGCATCTGAACACCTTCGAGTAGTACATTAAGCAACGTGACTAACATCTGTCACATATAGTTTTCTTGCTCTCTCAGCATCCTTAAAATGAATTTAGTGCTTGTGTTGGATCGATAGCGCTGGAGACAGATGGTCTCTGTTCAGCCCCAGCAGGGGCACAGCATGAGGGAGACCCCTGGGTGGACCCCCCAGCCTGCTGCCCTTCTGCCATCACACCCTTTTTTGGTCTAGATTTGGACCAAATTGACTCTTAGCAGGACAGAGAAGTCAGAGCAATGCTGGGAAGTCAGATGAGACACTCAGTAGGTAAATTTCTGCTGCCGGGAGCCTTCAACAGAGACAGCAGTTTGAGCCACTTGAACTCATGTCAATACAGGTCCTGTGTTGGGTAGGATGGCAGTTGTATCCTATGGAGCAAAATCTAAGCATCCTGAGGCACTGTAATTTCAAGCAATATGTTTTCTTAATGGGACAAGTATGCTTTACCTAATTTTGCTTTGAGTGCATGGGATTGTTATTGCTCAGTGGCCTCACGCAGGTGTTTAAGCAGTTCTGTGGTGTGATTTTTCAATAGTGGCATAAGGTTTTATTGACTGTTACCTAAAGAGTAACTTCAGAGTAAATGAGCATATGCAGCCAATTGTGATGGATGCACGTGGGGCTATGGCAGAAAACTCACGAGCTGGTGACCTCTTTGTCACAGTCTGTTGTGTTTTGGGTAAGAGTATAATGTAACTGGAACAGGACTCTATTTTTCATACAGTAAGAAGAATTGGGAGAATTTATTTGTTTCCCCTGAAAACTGTTGGTTTTTCAGTTCTGGTAACGTGAACGTGCTGAGAAAAATTCTAGGTAAATAAAATTCTGATGTTTGTGAGGATACTGGGGTATGGGGGTATATTTTGGTTTATGAATATGCCTTACATGGCTGACTAGGGGACTCTGTGATAACTGAGATTAGAGCAGTTTTGAAGCATGATAGAGCTCTGATCCAACGTAAAACTTTGCCTTGTTCTGTGCCCCATCCTTGCAGATATTCAAGGCCAGGCTGGACTGAGTCCTGAGCAACCTGATTGAGCTCTAGACGTCCTTTCCAGAGCAGGGAAATTTGACTAGATGACCTTTAAGGGTCCCTTCCACTCAAATACTTCTATAAAACCCAGAGGAGTAATAACCTTTACTTCTCACTGTTCCTTCCAATCCTTAAGAAGCCAGCCAAGGCTGGTCGGAAACCCTGTCCCTCCATCAGGACTCAGTCAAGGCACGGTCTGAAGCCCTTCTCTGTAAAAAACCCTACACTGAGCTACAGACTTAGCAGTAATGGAAATATGAGATATCTGATCAAGAAAGATAAATACATCTATTTCAGAATTCATAATCCTACCACATATGTGAAGTAGTTTAACCATTAGCAAGTTGTCAAGTGTTATTGAATGGAGTTAAACTCTTTATTTCTGTGCAGGATCAATTCTGTTTTCCCCCCCTTTTCTCCCCTTCCCAGTACAGTGAGCTTTTATACGATACACATTGCAGCGCCTGGGGCAGATGACACTTGCCAAGGGGCTTGATGATCAATTCTGATACAAATCTGACATGAAAAGTCTTGAGAGAATCTGGATCAGATGATCAATGGGAGACAGAAATCCACATTTAATGCTGTGCTGCTCCTAAATGTCTATGCCTGTCTCAAACCGAGATCCAAAAGCAAGCACAATCCACAAAGACAACATATGGATGGGTACATGGACAGAGGTGTGAGGATGGCATTTTACATGCCCTTTCTGAAATGAATGTCGTGGAAGTATTACATGTAGGATTGACAGCCCTTCAGGTTTAAGTATGAAGTTAATCATAAAAACATGGATCAGAGAAATGCTAGTGATCACTTTACCACCAAGTCTGCGCTACAGAGTCCATGGGCAGAAAATAGTTTCCATTTTATTTTTATTTCTGTAAAAATCTGTTAGATTTGCGTCTCTGATTCAAAGACGAAAGAGAGACCTATTACCAGTTTCAGACCTTGGAGCCATGCCTTCATTTACCACCAGTTGGTTTTGCTCCTCTCCCTGTTTCTCCCCAAGCCTGGCTGTATCTGAGTATTCATGAATGCACTTTATTATTTCTCCCCTCACAGTTGCTTTTTTCTTCCCACACCTGCCAACATTAGCTCCCTCCCTTGAATCGTGCTGCCATACAGCCTAATGCATGTGATCTTCATGCCAAGACGTTATTTAATTTCCCAACCAAGTTCTTTTGGCGTGGAATGAGCAGTAAGAGCACAGGAGGGGAGGCATAGATGGAGTGGGAAGGGAAACGAGAAGGAAGAAGGACTCCAATGTATATTGCCTCTGGCTTCAGACATGAGTGGCTTCGGGAAGTGGCTGGGGATCAGCATGGATGGGGTGGCGGTGGGAACAGGGGGTTTGTGGATGGCAGGTTGCTGAATCAGGAACCCTGACACTTGAGAAGTACTCTGTCAGGAACATTAAGTATCCAAAAGTGATAAAGCTTCAATTTGCTAGTCCATTAGACTAATTACTGCAATAATTAAGTAACTACTTGATTAGAACTAATGGGTACCTAATTATCCAGGAGAAAAGTATCAGGTGGCAATTATCAGGTGGCAATTAATAGACTGGAGTTAATGTCTTAGCACTGTCTTTGTATGAATTCATAAGCAAGGTAAAGAAAACAAACAATAACTTATTAATATTTATTGGTGCCACAGTGTTTTTCAGCTTGTTTCATTTACACAGAACCAATTAGTGAAAAGACAGTTATTGTTGCAAAGACGTAAAGTGACTGAAGCAGGAGTTTGATTTTAAAGTAACAGGATCACATTAACACTTATAAGCAAAGACAAATGGATATCAGCCAGGGACTTGGTTCTGGTGCTGCTAATTCATCAACAGAAGAAATCAGAGTAATTGAGCTCAGTATTAATAATGAAACACACAGGAAGGCAGCTCCGGTCTTAATGGGGTTCATTTTGGTATTGGACCCTCCCTGGATCTTCATCAGCATTTTCTACAGTGCATGGAAAACAGAGAGAGCACCTGAATGAGTGAGAGCATCCTGTGGACATGGGTGGGAGACACCATAATAACATCTTTCAGATCAATGCTGCAAGCTTTCTGAAGGAGACAGCTTTCCTGGGCAGATACTGCCTGGTTGCAAAGTTGCTACAGATGCAGTTTCCATAATGAAGGCAGTGGAACTCAATTCTTGCCTGTATGCTGGTTTACCTCTGTTAAGAAACCATGGGGACATTCCCATTCCCAATATTTCTCCTTAGTTTAGCACCCATCTGAAACACCGCTGGTAATTTGTGTGAGAGAGGTCCAAAGCCGAACTGAACCTGCTTTGGAGCTCAGATGTTTTGAGTGTATTTTTATAGCTGTCGTTTTCTTTTGTTGGCCGTGCTAAGGGCCAGCTTCTCAGATGGTGTACATTGATGTCCTTTCTTGGATGTCAACACAACAGTAGTGATTTACGTGGAATCAAACTATGACCTACGATCTACATTTCCCACTCTCCAAATTCAAGAGGCTTTAAATTTCCCAACAGAAAAATGAGACATCACAGGGAATTCCTTCCTGTGTATTTTTATGACCGCAAATGATTATTGTTCTTCTTAAATGAAATTCAGACCAAAACTATTGTGTGTGCAAAGGATCTCCTTGTCTCTCTGCAGGAGAGCTCATTTTAGCAATAATTACTCTCGTGAGTAAGGGTTTCTACAGTGTGATATACAGTGAGTTGGCAACTGCTTTTAGAGCACAGAATGAAGCCTGGGTTCGCTCATAAACTTTAATCCTTTAAAATGTAACTGTTAGCAAATGAAAGACCAAATTATCAGATGGATTTATGTCAGCGCATTGAGATAGAGCTCTGCAAAGCTCCGCTTTGTAGAGGCTGAGGATCTGGCCCTTGCAAAAGCTGTTCTCCCCCCTCTGTCCTTTTCTCTGTGGTATAAATAAATGAAAGGTGTCCTAATCATATTTTAGACTGTGTGCAGAGTCACATGCTAAACCATAATGTCTCTGTATTAGAACATGCGGAATGATAAATGGAGATAAATCTAAAATTTATAGAACATGAACATTTGCATAAACTGCAATATCCAAACATATAGGCTGTTAAGTAACAATTGTCACAAAGGGCATAAAAAATTCAACTTTGTTTCATAAAAAGAACTCAAATTCCTAACATGATTAAGATAATATATCATATGTTCCTATCTTATTAAAGGCGTAATTGTTGTTAGACACAGAAGTGGCATTAAGTCTAATCTGGCTTTATATATGTACAAATAGAAGGGGAGGTGAATGTGAAAATTGATGCTTTTGGTGATCCATAGGCATTTTATTAATGTTTGAATAATAACTGCCTGGAGGGCCTGTTATAAATTAAAGGGACGAATTGAGATATAAATTTTTATGAGGACTAGTTATACATTTCCATTATGTGTTTAAAAATGAAGGAATTACTGTGAACACAGCAGAACTCACATTTATTTGAGGTGATTTGGATGGAAGGGAAGGTGCAGTGAAGGAAGCTGCATGCTGGCTGTAAGAAAGATGTATCTGTCCCTTTGAAGAGATATATCATATGTCATGCATGAACTCGGTTCTACAGGAGACTTTCCTCTGCAGCTGATTTCGCGTGATTATTTATTTGACAACAGCAAGTGATGATATAGCAATGAGTTTTAGGCCACTTAGAGAAGAATGCTTATTCCTAAATCACAGAGGAGTTCCCAAAACCCAACCATTGTCAAACCAGAGTTAATCTAACAGAGGAACCCAATAATCTCTTTGACATTTATTTCTCATTATTCCTCCTGTCTGGATATACACATCTTCATTTGCAGTGCATTCACATGTCCTGCACTGTATCTCAGAGCTTCCCCCTGCCCATTCTTGTGGCTGATTGCAGGAACTCAGCTCTCATTGCTGGCTGGGCACCGTACTCCCTTTGCTGTCTACCAGAACAGATGTCCTGTAAGATCCACAGTTAGTCCCATCAATGTGCTTTTCCCATGACATGGAGGGTGAAGATGACCCAGTATCTTCAACGAGGCAGGCAGTTTGGCCTGAGAATACATCCTTTCATGACGGAGAGGGTGCATTATCCCAGTACTTAGGCAATCACTTACTGTATAGGGGAACTCTTTCCCACTTCCTTGTTTATTGCTGCTGACCTCTGAGGGCGAAGCCTTTTAGATCAAATTCTTCAGGTTATTTTGTATTTAACCTTTATTTAAAGCCTTGATTTTTCTTGATTTTGGTAGATGCAAGGAAACTGATATCCTGGAGGTCCTGACCTATTTTCTCTGTGTGGCAGGTCATTGTCTGTAAAACAAGGAGACTCAAACAAGTGGTTTGAGGAGGAAAGCGTTCATTGGTTGTGATGCTGAGAGAGATGATTATGTAGTAGCACCTGCAAATATGCCAGACCTATATAGCAGTTGTGCTAGTGTGTTCTGGTGGTGTTTTATCACAAGACACACAGCGCAGAGGTCTTCCATTCTGCTGTCTTTCATGTAAATGAATTAATTTGCAATTTTTTTGTTGCTGCTCCTCCCAAGCACCACTGTAATCAAACTCGTGAGGATTAGGTAAGTATTTCCTGTTTGGACTAGGCCTGATTCCTTGTGAAATATATTTGGCTGGTGCTCTTGGCTTGCAGAGAGCCCAAAATCTTGAAGAAACTGATAAAACACTGAGACTTAGCTCAGCTTCGGTTCTCAACTTTGAAGCATCACTCAGGGAGTGATCCCTGTGTACACTTGGAGAACAGTGGCCGGGAGCATGCTTTGATCTACAAACAACACTTATTTTTCCCCCAGGTGGAAATGAGAAAAATGACAAAATGTCTTCATGGTTTTCATTAAAAGTCCAACTTTTAGCAGCCCTTTGAATCTGGATCAGCTTCCCCAGAAGATTATTCCCCATGTAGATCACTCTGTAACCTCACTTTGTGATAGTAGGAGGAATGATCCACTTATTCCCCTGTTTGTTGATGCACTTGGTTCAGTTTTCCAGGACTTCGTTTCTTCTTTTGCAGCCTTAGAATTTGAAACCCTCCAAATCTTACTCAGGTCAAGTTCAAGTGTGCCCTTCCTTCAAGGATAGAACCGTGCTTGCAGCTATCATCTAGTAGGTACTCGCATAATGAAGTTTTCTCTTAACTTCATACAACCGTCCTGATTATGTGGGATCTGTTTTTGAAAATACCTTCTGACTAGCTCCAAAGCAGCAAAACCTCTTTTCCAGTCAGTAGAAACCTTTTCTAAATGTGCTGGACAAGTGAATAATTAGACAAAAGAATCCCACTGTTTCCCCAAAGTATATTTTTTTCTCTGTGTGTTATTCAAAGGACAAATTCACAAGAGTTTCTTCAGGCAAGGTGCAGGGGAACATTATAGAGAGTAAGTTCTATGACAGAATTAGCAAATGTATTAAGTACAGTGCCAATCTGGTATAGCAGAAATGACTAAATACCCATCAGGGCCTGTCACTCGTCAAGAAGCGAAATCTTAGACCCATTTAAGTCAATGACAAATGTTCACAGAATCTGGCTGCAAGTTAATAAATGTTTGGAGCCTGTATAACTCAGACTCTGATATTTGTCAAATTAATTATTTGATTGATCTTATTGTCTGTCAAAAAATTCTTTGTGGAGTTGGAATGCTTTGTGTTTTACTATCTATTATTTTGATGAAGAAAACCTCATACAAGAATAGGGGATATATCATTGCAAGTTTTATGCTGGGTCACAGACAGTTATTATACATAATATGAAATAATGTAGCTGAATATGGAATTGTAAAATGTTCAAAATGGACCAGCTGGGGTTCTATCTTCTGCCTCCTTTTGGTCATTTCTTGGTTTGGGAGTGCTTTAATATTCAATCTGAACTTTCTTTTATCATATTCTTTTCACTAGGCTACATGTACACAAAATGAAAGAAAATAACTCCACACGTACACCAATTCCTTCAGCTTACCCTTGCCTCTAACACAAAACACAGGATTTCAAGACTATATACATCAGGTGTTTTCAGCAAAGTAGCAGCAGCAGCAGCAAATCATAGACATTTGTCATTCCTTGGAGCTGTCTGACAGTTCTGACAATTCATTAGGCTGGGCTGAAAAGAGGTTTAGAAAGCAAAGGAAGGATCACAGGTAGTGGAGTTGCTTTTGCATGATCCAGTAATAGCTGATTTGTATCATTTTTGGTGATGGATACACTGTTCAGATTAAACTCAGCTGAATTTTTCACCCTTATTCTTCTCTTTTTCTCCTCCACAAGAAGCTTCTGGGCACATTAGTCTAGATTTAGACCTCAATTTATCCCAAGAAGTAGATGCCAAGAAAATTTTTCCCGGTAACTACTGATATCTGTGGCTTATGAGAAGTGCGGTGAGTTTTGCTATTCAGTTTCTACCCAGCGAGGCTTTTTCTTTTCGTCATGTTTGAGGTATATTCTTCTGCACAGAATATACATGACATGTGTCATTCTTCAAAGTCAGAGTCATTCCCACCTGAGTGTATGCAAACCAAACCTCTGCCTTTGTTCGGTGATAAGTGCCTCCATTATCCTGCTCTTTCCACTTACTGATTTGCTTTTGAGACTTGTACACAAGCAATTTTTTGACTTGAAGGCAAATCTGTTGCAATAACGCTGAATCTGCAGAATAGACCACCTGGAAAATATTTGATCTTTCGCTGGAAAACATTTTGCTTTTGCAGGTTGGTGGACTGTCTCAAATAATGCCACAATGTAAAATGCCTGGGTCAAATTTTGAGTTGATGAGGCAACGCTGTCTGACCAGAATATCCTTGGGGTCAGGGAGATGATGGTCTCGGGGATCAGTGCTATCATGGAGCATGCTTTGCCCTGCAGACAATGAATAGGTTTCCATCTTCATTGTATCTGTTTTATAGCTGCCACAGGAGAAGCGCTCTGAGATTGATCCTGACCCACTACTGTTACATGTATGTCCTACAAGAGCAATGTTTGATCTTGATAACCACTGGAATGTACTCATTTAAAGAACTGTAACACAGCCCCAGAGGAAGACCTTATAGATATGTATATATATATTCTTTTTTCATATGGGAATTTTCCCAGAATCTCAAAACCATTGGTGAATTTGTAACCTACTCTAACTTTTGCATTTTTCTTCCCCCCCGCCGCCCACCCTGTGATTACAAATGCCAACAACACCACCTGAAAATCCATCTCCTTCTTCAAGCAGAGTTTCCCACTTGTATCGAGCCAGTGGTTTTGGATCATCATGGGACTACCTGCAAATAATGCTGTGGTTCTGATTCCTCCAGTGTGTCTTCATAGACCTGATGTCAGCTTCTTTCTTGTGGAGATGAAGGTATTTCTGGCTCTGTGATCCTGTGGGTAGGACTATGAAGCGATAAATGGTGACACTTGTGGATGTTGGCTTATGTGTTGTGTTGCCTGTTATGCCTCCTTATTTGCTTATAGGTTGTGTGATTTTAGCAGTTGGTCATGAGTGGCAGGCAGCACTTGTTGGTTTGTTACTCTGGAGTTATGAGTGTGGGCTGAACTGTTGGCATTAATTATTTTTAATAGTGAGTCAGACACTGAATTATAGGATCTTTTCCATGGATAGGAGAACAAACAAAGAAACAAATGGCCCTCCTCTTCCATCCCCAACATAAGTCACATTTTGTCTCCTCTGACCTCAACCAGCCCCTTAAATTTTGTATCAAACATTAGAAAGAAAGAGGTCAAAGTAGGAACCCTGTTGTAAAAATACAACACAGCCAACCCGTATATGAACTATGGGAACTTGTCATCTTATCATCCTAATTGAAGTCATTCTGCAGTGTATGACAGTCCATCATATATTCTGCCAGTCAGTGTGTCATACATGATGTGTAACGAGAGAGCTCATAAACCCAGAGGGGAAGCCCCTTCTCTTTTATTACTTTATTTGATCATTTTCATAAAAATTCCCCTTGCACAAAACAGAGGGACGTGTTTATTAGCCACGTTAAAGCTTTGTCCATTCATTTGACACTGTGATTTACACAGAATTACCCACAAAAAAATCCCATTATTTCCATTCTGGAGAGGTGTTTTTTTTATATATATTTTCATTGTGTGATGAAATCTATGTATTTAATGCCACAGGTGATGGCAAAGAAAGAGGAGGTTGTTGTCAGGAGCTCAGAAGTAAACAAAAGGTTTCTTTAGGTATAATTGACTCAGAGAGAGAAAACATTCCCAGTAAACACAGAAATATAAATAAATAAAGATGCTCTTCCCAAGGAGTGGGAATTGAACCGTCTCTGCTGAACTTTTTTTTTTTCCTATGTGCCTTCATTAAAAACAGCAGAATTTGGCAAAAAAATAAAAAAATAAAAAAATAAAATCCCTCTGTGTTCTACTCATGAATGTTTCTAGAAAATATCAGCTTTCATACGCAAATATTCTTGAAGTGAAATTGGTGGCTTCCTTTGAACACAGCTAGTGCCTCAAATCCCATCTGCTTTTCCTCCAACACGCCCACTCATTATCTAGCTTATTTGGCTTTATTTTTTTTTTTTAAATGAACACAAATTAAGCTATTTAATCAAATATGTACATGATTACATGGCATTTTTGCATAAGAGTTATACACCCACGGAAATCATTAATCACAGATAACAACACTACGTTAAAATTAGACATTTTGCTTTCTTTCTTTGTGTGGATGTGTGTGTGCTTTTTAACATAATATCCTGCATAGCTCTAATTTCACCTCCACTCTCATTTGAATAAAGCAGGATTGTTTTACATCAAATTATTCATTTGTCTGTAGCTCTGATAATTAGTATTTATGTTTAGGCTTGATCTCAGAGGAATAATAATACAGGACTTGAAAATAAAATTGGAATGGATCAGGTCTTTTTTTTTGTTTGTTTCTTCCCTGTTTTGCTTCCACAGAATGTCACCATGAATGTCCATTGGCAAACTGGATAAGAAAGAGTGTCACACTGCAGGACAACCTAGAAGATGACAGGTATTTCCAGGCATAGCAATGATGAGATCAAATTCCCCTCAACCTGCCTTGTTTGCTGATCTTTTAATCAGATTCAACTTCACTGCAGCTACAGCACAAGGTTCCCTGACAATGTATGACAGCATGTGACAGAAAAATATTTTGATTTTTTTTTTTTTGACCATTTGATGCTATTTCAGATATATCTGAAGCCCTGGCAGCATCTGCTAAATCTACTGAACTGTTTTAGTGGAGGTTTTTAAACGTGCATAATTGAACTGGAGGGTTTGGGGGTTGTGTTCATGTGCATGTAGGGGAATCCAAACAGGAAAGCTGGGAAATGATCTAAACCCTTTGAGGTTAACGTGCCATGAAAGAGCATCAATGACCGAAGAGGACATTATTAAAAAGCAGCCAACCCAGCTCAAAAAGAACCACTCTGTGAAGCAAGAGCCTGCAGAACAACACCCAGGGCTGTTTGTGATCCCACTGGGATATGTATTTCATCCCCTGTCTTCATATCTCCAGATTTCCTCTGAACTGCTTCTGAGACGCATTCTCGAAAAAGAAAAACACCAGCAACTACTGAATGCCTCTTATCAACCTTTTCCTCGCAATCTGTTTCGTATTCGTCTCACACCCTTGTTCTCGCAGTGTCTTGGGGAAATGCTCGGATCAAAGATAAGAGAGAACAAGGAAAGGAATGAAGCAAGAGGCAAACAACAAAACAAAACCGCCCGCCCCCCCCAAACTTCTTGACTAAACTTCTCTGCAAATCGTGTGCATGATTACAGCACTGTTAAAACTGCCTTCCTCTTTGCCAGTACTTAATTCCTGCTTTTAAAATCAGGCTTACTTTGATCTTGAGGATTGAAATGATCTGGAAATGAAACAGCCATTGCTTTGCAGAAAATCTGGATAGGGTCCCAGGCATGGCTTTTACCTGGAAGGATTCCAAAATAGGATGAAATCTCTCCGGTTTCAGAACAAATTGCAAGATTTTTCTCTATGTCTAGTCCAACTGTGGAACTCCAGCCCTGACGTCTGCTAGTTTCCAAAGCGCAGATGTAATAACCTCTAAGTTGAACTGTGAGCCCCATTCCTCCATTTTCTTCCCTCTGCCTCTCCTTCAAGGATCAAATGTTTGGAGAATCTTATTAAAACAAAGGCTTAAATTTCTGAGCAAACTTAAGTTGAGGAGACAGTTGCTTATAACCGGGGCTAGGTTCAGCCACAGGGGGGTTGAGCAGGACAGAGGACCAGGAGCATCTGTAACATCTGGATCTTGTTGCACACGCAGAAATATCTGCCTGGCTTTGCACAACCTGATCCCAGAGCCAAAAGGGCTGAGAAATGCAGTTAAAAGACATCGTGAAGCCAGCTTTGCCCTACCAAATAAGTCCCGCTGAGAAAGTAAGCACATCAATATTTCTTTGAGTGTTTTTCTTCTTGTTAATATATTTCCATATGTTGCATGAATATTTCTTTTATTGGGGATTGCAAGTCCATCTGGTACTTGTATTGGGAAGGCTTGAGCTGGCAGATCCCTACTCTGTGCTCTGTTGTAGAGATTAGGACTACCCTTACACGAATCATAGAATCACAGAATCATTAAGGTTGGAAAGACCAATAAGATCATCCAGTCCAACCATCAACCCATGCCTGTGACAGCTCTAGACCACATCTCCACGTGCCACATCTCCATGATTCTTGAGCACCTCCGGGGACAGTGACTCCACCACCTCCCTGGGCGGCCTGTGCCAATGCATCACCAATCTTTCTGAGAAGTTTTTCCTAACATCCAACCTGAGAACAGTTGTTGATTGGGTAGAGACAACTACTCATCAGCCATCTTTTTAGTTAGAACTTCCGAAAGAAATGCAGGCTATCAAGTTACTTTCTATCAGTATGTTCCCACAGTGTCATTTTTTTATGTTATAAAATAAGTATGAGCTTTGTATCTGAAGGACAGCAGTCAACAAGAAAGAAACCTCTCTCTTTGTATGCAGTTCTCAGTGCACCAACTCTGACCTAGGAATAATAAAGGAGAAAGGAGCCTGAACATTAGTACTAAGCAGAAAATGTGCTGAAATGTCATAGTTTGCCAAGACAATGAGAATCACTTTCCCTTGTATGTATTATTACAGAACAGGGGAATAATTATCTGCTTTCGTACAAGCTTTTTCCTTCTGCATGATTAACTTCATTGATATCAATAGAGAGTGTGATGACTCTGAAATGACAGCTCCTGGTAGCACGTTCTGGGATTAGCACAAACAGGTTGTCACTGTACCCCAGTTAGGAACAGTCAGTCTTGTCGTGCTGAGTGCAGGACAGAAAAGCCAGGCTGGACACCAGACATCTGCCAGCACCATATCTGTCTTCATACTGGCTGGCTCCCAGATTGGGATATAGGGCTGGCTACCTCAATGGGGCACAAGGGCCTTCATGCAGACCCACATGATAGTGGTTGAGAATTATCCAGATCCAAATCAGCTGGTCATCCACGTGCTAAGGGATGACTTGCAGCCTAAAATCTGCATACTTCAGCTCATGGAATGGTTGGATGGAGAGGAAGGTCAAAGATGCAAGAGAGCAAGTTGAGGTACTGGTATGAAACAACCAAACTATCTGTTCACTAAAGTTGTAAAAAAAATGTGTCATAAGTGTCCTGTGGAAATTAATCAATATGTGGAAAACTGGATAACAACTATGGGGACAACAGGAACGTGCCTATACATTAAAACAAGCTATTGTGAGCATGCAGAGCTATCTGGGAAAGGCACTGGGGCAGGGTAGCAGTGCTCAGTGGAGCTAGGACAGGGCCCACATAAAGGGATTCTTCAGCAAAGTCCATACTTTGTCAATGTCAAGATACATGGGAACTGTAAAACAAAGCAAACTGTGTGCATGGAATGAAAATAGAAATTTAGTCCAGCATCGTGTGCCTTTGAAAGCGTCATAATCCTTTTTAAAAAGATGACAAAAAAGCTGTGTATTTTTTAAGAAACATAGCAGGTGCAAGGATTCATTCTCAAAAATCCATGAAGTGTACAGTGATGAGTTATTGAGGATTGGGGGGGAGGGTGTTTTTGTAATTCTGTAGGCATCTCGGTCCTCTGGTGAAATGATGTATGGGGCAATCGTCTGGTAGGGGCTGATGGGATGTAAATGAAACTAATTAAGGAAATGTCAAACATAATTAATAAAACAGGTTTAAGTTGCAAAAGCACTGTCAGCTGAATGAATGGGGAAGAGTGTGGCATTCCCATTGTTGTGGGGCTTGCTTACTTATTTATATATTTATTTATTTATTCCTTGCTCGCCCCCTTGGCCTCCCACCAGTTCTGCAGTTGCATCATTCAATTAGATCTCACAAAGCTCTTGCTAGACGCTTGCATTTCCTCCTTGCCCCCCTTCTGAGCTGGGGTCCCATAGAATAGGAGGAATATAAATTTGCCCTGTCGGTTTGCAGCCTGGGAAGAAGAAGAAAAAAATTAATTGCTAACTCCTCATCTTCCCTAAGTACTACAGGACATTAACATAACCAATTTGCTTGAACTCCTCACTGGCTGCTTAATAGAGCATCTGACCAGCTGATAAGACCTGGGTGCTGCTGCCTATGATACCTTGTTATTAGCATTTTCATAATATTCAGATATTACAGCCCCATGATTCACTAGCCTCCATTCATTATTGATAAGTACAAAAAATAAATAAAAAGGGTTTATAAATTGCAAAAGGGGGTGAGCGACCTATAATTATGGCAAGCAAATTAGGGTGCATGGTAGAGTCAGTTACATTTGCCTAGGAGTAATGATGCTCAAGAACTTTTTCTCCCCAGGGACAAGAAAAATAATGGATTCCCTGGCAGCTGCAGATGGGCTAGGAAAGGCTGTCATCCAGGACACTGTTTATATAAGTTAGGCTGAGCATATGGCTCTGCGTCCTGCCTGTAGCCATCTCCAGATAATGCTATTTCAATGACATTAAATAAATACATAAATAAAAATAACTGGACAGCGGTGGTGGCGGTGAAGGGATACGAGGAGGAGAAAAAGCAGGTTCAGAGAGTCCACAGCAAAGTTTCTACTGAGAGCATTCCCAGCAGCTCAGAAATCCCATAGGGGTGTAACCCATAAAAGCAGAGTCTGCCCAGCTGAATCACTGCAGAGAAATAGATGAAATGCTCTTTCTGCTAAAACAAAACCTTTTCCATGTTCCAGTCTAAGACAGATGTATTTATACACCAAAGCTTTGAGCCTGAGATGATAGAAAACATGGTTGCAAGTAGGAGCTACTAGAAATAACCACTGGATACTTTATAATTTAGTCCCTGCGGTTTTATTTCCATTAATCCAATCAAAGGCCTTTTTTCTTTACTAATGAAACTGGAATGAAACACAAAAGGGAGGCTGACCTGTTAGCAGGTGACTGTTTCTTATAAGTTATTCATTAAAAACACCCCAACGCTCTGGTGCTGAAGGAGACCGTACCTATTTCTGTATAAATTAAACATAAGTGACTCGGTTGCGAGAAAAAAAAAGTTATTTCTCTTGGCTTCAAAACACTGTACAGCACTTGGAGGAAACTGCACCCTTGCAGACGTTTGCAGAGAATTAGAGACTAAAGTTACATTCCAGCTGCTCCTATTATTTTCTGTTCCAAGCAGCCCTACACATCTACTGCAGGCATGGATATTGCCAATGTTTTGCAGACAGCATGCTTTAGGTAAGTTAGAAGTGAGCCTCAGTTTGGCCTTTCTTGTGAGTGTTAGAGGAGGCTCAGGAATAGAAGGGAAGAACTTTGCCAGAAAAAGTGCAGGTGGAAAGGCTTCTCCCTTTTACTTTTTTTTTTTTTTTTCTTTATTAAATTCAATTGCATCATTACTGAAATTGCTTTTGGCATTGTACTGTTGATCTGCATCATTCAGTCCTTCTCTTGGGAACCCTGAAGAATGTCCCACTGGCAATACCCACTATCTGCAAATGCTTACCTGCCTACAAACTCTACTGTTCATTTTTGAATTTCCATGGATGTTCTCAGCATTTTTATGGGCCAGAATTACTAGCAAGTATCATCCGTGGGCAACATTCTTATCAGAATACAAATTTCTTGAGAACTTTATCTTATCCAAAAGGAAAAAACAAGAGAATTTATCAGAGCAATCTGCCAGTTTGCTAATCTGCATTCCTCAACAGCCTATCCTTAGAGTCTGGTTCATTTTGATTTATCCAAGAAAAAGCCCAAACTCAAGCTTATTCTTTCTTACACATTGAACTCTGGTATGGTTCACAAAGTGGACAGAAGCCCAGCAACGAACCTTACTTCTGCAGCAAGCAGAAAGAGAAACTTTCTCCACCAAACATCCCCAATCCTGTACAAGTTCAGGCCTGGGCTCGAGCCATCCGCCTTCAACACAAGCATCCATCTTACAAAGGGATCCTCAGGCAACCTGTAGATGGTTGGTTTTTCTTGGATCGCATGTTAACGTCATGGAAAAGAAATGCAAACCCAAAGTGACACAGATTTGCATGTCTCTTCCTTTGTGTTTAAGCATAGCTTGTCGCTTTAGTGCTGCTGCATTTTGGCCAATATAAGCAGCAAAGTACTTATCTGGAATATGTATCTTTTCTCCAAGCCCTCAAAGTTTTAGGGTTTTTTTTGGAGGTGAAATGTCTTTCTTAAGAATAAATACTGTGTTTCCATGCATCTTGATCTAATCCATTAGTCCTAATAATTTATTGTTAACTGTTTCAACGTAGGAACCATGGCAGCTCTGAGTAAAGCATTTAAGCAGGCATCTGCTTTGTATAAATTATAGGAAACTTGGTCACACAAGTTTTCAGAAAGAGATAAAGGTCTCTTACCAACATCTGTGGCTTCTGGGATAGCACTTTTTTTTCCACTGTAAGAGGCTTTTGGAGCTTGGAAACAGAGCGAATCTATGAGCTACCTGCAGCCTTGTTATTTACATTTGTATTTGGTATTGTGCTAATGGCTCCAAGGAAAGAGGAATGAGATTGACATGGGGGTTGAAAGCTGGAAAACACTTTATTAGTCTCAAATCAGCTCCTTGGAGGCTAAAGCCCTGATTAACTATAACTGGAGTGGATTGTCTTAATCTGACTGCTGTAGTATTTTATGTCTAGTCATTCAGGCTTATTTCTGTAAATACTTAGATAAGCTTGAATCAATTACTTCAGTGTCTCCCTTTGTCTCCTACCATCAGAAATGGCATGGTATCGTGATCTAAGCAGGCGGAAGGGCAGGATCAGAGAAATGATACCTTGTTGCACACTGACCAAGGAAGACATATGCCAGCATGGCTTCTTATACACAAATGGGGATGCTTCACAGTCTTTAATCAGGAGGGGCTGCAAAATCAATGTTATTTTGTATATTAGGCTGTCCTAAAGGACAGGAAGGAGGTTTTCTCCCCCATTTCTGGCTTTTGACAGACTATGAGTTGTCTGAGAGGACAGCAGGATCTTGCTGATGGTATGTAGTTGGCCAAAGGTCTGATGTGCAGATGCCTTTATTGCTTCTTTGCTCGTGCTGCTCAGATTAATTTGGCTCGTTCGTGAAGCTCTATGCACTGCACGTTCCCTGACTGAAACCAAAAAATAAACCAGCAAAGCAAACTAATTGAAACATGGTACTCTGCATCTCACTTCAGCACCATTGCTCCACTCTAGATCTGCACAGTTCAAAGTTAATAGACTGCAGTGTCAGGGATGCCACTCACCAGGGTGAAATGCAATGCAGTGGTGGGTAAGCCTGGTGAGTGGTTTTTGTCTTCCAAAGTAGCTTGGAGACACGACTTCACTCTCTTTAGTACTCCTGGATGCACAAAGGCATAGCCGTGAAGGTGATGGGATTGTATCAAACCTACCCAAGTGCGGAGCTTTGGTTTAATTTTTTTTATATCAGTGCCTGGTCTCAGCTCTAATTAACCTACTCCCCTATCAGTCCATTCCCTCCCCACATGCCGTCTTTTCCCCTTCCTCTCTGTGATCTCCATTTCACTGCAGAGATGGCCTGGCAAAGAGATATTATTCTATTTAGAAGCTGAGCACCTCACTAGGGGTGACAGGCCTGTTTTTAGGTCATTTATCTAATTGCTCTTTGCAGATAAGAATTAATTAGCCCGATTATTTTTCTTAGTTTTTGGATGGGTTCCCCACCTGGAGAGAAGAAATTCCTCCATGTCAGTGATTAATTGCTGAGCCAGAAGCTTACTGCCTTGCATTTGTAATAAATGCCGACTGGTTCTTTAGGTCACATTAGGAACCAGGCAGATTGTGGTTAAAATGCACAGGATAATAAAGCATTTGTACAAACAAGATCACTGCCATTAGATTTTGATTAAATATTTTAATTTATCTGGAGGTTGAAGGACCGCGGGAATCAAAAGGTTTAAGGATTCTTTTTTCCCAGTACTTTGCAATGAGAGTTGCCCTGTAACCCTTTGATCTAAAACAGATGAACCTCATGGAAAGGCTTCGGTTCAGGATTTGGCACAGCTGGTTTGTCTCATACAGGCCTGAGTGCTCCGAGGGTCGCCAGTGTGAAACCAGCTCAACTCAGTGGTGATAACATTTTGTGATCTAAAATGGAGCAGGAGTTTGGTTGAGCAAGGAGAGGAAAGGCTAGGATCTGTCTGTGAAATTATGGCAAGTTTATATCCAGCTGAACTTAATGCAGAAGTAGTCTTTTTCTTTTTTTCCCTTTATTCTTTTTTCTTTTTTCTTTCTTTTTTCCCTTTTTTTTCATTTTCTTTTTCCTTTTCCCTTTTTCATTTTTTTTCTTTTATTTCTCTTTTTCTTCTTTTTTTCTTTCTTCCTTTTCCTATTTTACTTCCTTTTCCTCCCCCTGCCTCCCCTACCCTCTCTTTCTTTCAGATTTGGATCTTTCAGCTCAAAGAAAATAATGCCTATCTGCAGGAAATACTAAAGAAAAGCACCACGGCCTCAATTCACAACCTGGCCATCCTAGGACAGTCCTCTTTCCAGGATTATATAGCAAGTCAGACAATGTGATCTCTGACAACGTGATCTCTTGTGCCCTTAAAACCTGATTTCTGCCCTAGAAAGTTCATGGAAGAAAATGGGAGTCTTGCCATTTATTTCACTGTGCTCATGAACTGCTTGAAGCCCCTGATGGCCCAATAGGAGAAATTAATTGCTGTGTTTCTCTAACACAGCTGATCACAAAATACATCGAGCTGCCTACTTCACAGTGATCACTGCCACCTGAGAGACAAGGACTGAAAGGGCAGAGCAGTGAGGTAGTGGCATCCTTTGATCTGACTCCTACCTCATAGCTGAGAGATGTTAGGAGGGCAGTACTGAGGCATCTGGAAGTGGATGCTTTCCCTGTGTCTGTTCTCCAGAAAAAAATAAATTTTCATTATCCTTAAACACTTACACTGCCTTTAAGCTGAGGAGAAGTAAATTAGGGTCCCTGAGTGGAATTCGTTGTAACTGGGTAGAGCTATTTCATGGATTGTTGTTTGTTTGTCTTTTAATGGAAAAAGGAAAAAAAATAAAGAAAAACTGAAAACATGACAATTTCTCTCTGATAAGCTGCAGACAGAAGGGGGAAACTGATATTTCTCCAATGTACAGGAGCAATATTGCTTTGTAAAAAGAAGTAACTTTCTTTCTTACTCAACCACAGTGTTTTGAGAATACCATTCCCAACTGTGATTTACAGGCAGAAAAATCTATGACTACACCAATGGATAGTCAAAAATCAGTTCTTAACCATTGCCCTTACCTATAGCACTTCCAGCTATAACATGTTATTTTGGCTTTGAGCATTAAGTAAAACCCAGCTGATATTTCTCATTAACTACAAAGAAATCAAATTCCCTTTTACCAGTTCTTTTATTAAATTGAGATTTCATTGGGGTCACCACAGCTGCATGCATTTCAAATCCAGGTCTGTGAGAATACACACCCAATGCAGAGGACCTACGCATTTTTTCATGGATGCCAACGAGAGTCAGATACATGGATACCAAAGAGGAGTCACTGATACCAAAGGTGAGTTCAGGGAGAGTTGAACTGATAAATACTCTTTTCTGTTCTTCTTTTTTTTTTTTTTTTAATTTAATGTTAACTACTGGATCTTGTTCTAACTGATATATTATGTAATAATTCGGAATAAAGACACCATCTCACCATGTCACTGGGAGGATATATTGTGACCTCTGTCTTTCAGGTGTGGAAATGAGAGCTTAGTTCTTTCCCTAATTCTAAAAAATGTGTCACTGAAAAAACTTCACACGGAACCTTAGCAATGTCTGCTCTTGTTTTAAGCCCACACCAAGCTATTTAATTTAAGTAAGATTTACCTCCCCCACCTGCAGTGTCATTTCTGGCACTGAACATGAGGAAATTTAACAATATTGGGTGGCCTGAGTTATTATAATGAAAGATGGTTGCTAAGAAAAACTATGATGATAGCCAAGAAATTAATATTACAGAGATGAAAATCTTCGTATAGACCCAAAATAATAGATGTTCTATATCAATATATGACTAATCAGCACTCAAGGATTTATCTTTCAGATTACTGAACATGGTGGAGACATTTAATGCAATATGGTCTTCCTTCAGAGAGACACAGTATGTGACTAAATATCTCCAGTGAGTAATATTCACACTTACTCAAGTACTGTAAATATATCCCTGATAAATCTGGAGAGCGATTTCTTGTAAATTCTTGTTTAACACTGTAAGGAAGCTTAATAACTTTCCAATCTATCAACATGTTTTAATTTCCTACTGTGCAGTTTCTAACTGTAGCAGGGCATTTGACAGTGGAGACTCAAAACCAGCGGCGAATGGGCTATCATGTATCATCTCTGTTAGAAAACCTTGGTATCAAATATGCAACTGCCTTACTGCGTGAATTTGGGCAGGAGGATTTTGAATGCAAATGTTTCATTGCAGCTATGCCTAATTACACGTGCAATATTTCATGTAAAATTAAGTGCATGTGCAACGTGAGGATTAAAAAGTAAAAGAATAAAATATCTTTACTACTAATGAGGGGAAATGTGTGAGAACCTGATGTGTAGCTAGGTAGCTACGTCAGCAAGTGACATTATTTATACTTAGTCAAAATTTCTACGGCCCCAAATGCAGACTGAACAGAAATATTGATAAAAACCATGCCACACGTAATAGCATCAACATATTTTCAAATGGGATATAAGAATGTACATTTAGAGGGCTTGGAAAGGTACAGATTGGTCTGTGTAGGTCAGACAGAGCCAGAGAATTTGGTCTTTTTAGGTCTGGTAGGAAACAAATGTCAAACTGATGATACCATCACCAAGATATTGTTAGGATAGGTTTCATCTGACTTAAAGTACTGCATATTCATAGATTAGAGTAAATTACATATTGCTCTCCTCCAGTGCATGAGAACAATTGAACTTAGCATCAGATGTAAAGCAGCTGGGATAGAGCCATGCAAGGCCATGAGGAGCACTGAAAAGAAATGAGAGCAGCTTTTTAAAATCTAGAGGGGGATCACGGAGATGCCCAAACTGTGGATGTTACATTTGGATGTTACCTGAACTTATCTTTACTGATACAGCTGAAAATTTCTCTCTTCTTTTTTTTTTCTTTTATCTTTTCTTTTTTTTTTCTGGTGCACAGGTGGTAATTACCTCTGGCAATCTGCATTTTTTTCCCTCTATGCTTCAGGATAAATTTTTATGTGCTTTAATTTCATGAACTTTACTTATTCCTTCTCAATAATATTGTATTGCTGCCCAGAGTTTGTGGCCTGCTGCACTGGCATTTTCACTGAAGACTTATTACTTCTGCAGACATCTTCAAGGGAGTGAATTTAAGGAAGTGAGTAGCTATGCTTTTATGAAAGGAAATGCATAAAAAGGCTGTATACTTCTTTATGAAGTGTTCAAGGGTTGTGGGTTTTTTTTTTTAATATAAATTATTCAGTTACAATGATGATGCTACTTTGGATATAAACACGTTTCCAGTCCCAGAATGGGCATAAACTACTTGCTCTGAATAGCAAACATCAAAGAAAACAACTGAGCTGAGAACCAGTGACGCACCATTTCTGTTTTTTCAGCTCTAGTGGTTTTGGAAAAGAAACATCTTCCTACGAGTGATAGTATGAAATCTTCCTCCTACTTGTCTTGTTTCTCCATGAGGTCTCTAAACTAACTTCAAGTATTTGAAGAACTTGCTACATTTTTCCCTGTCATCTTCCAAAAAAAACATCTTCCTTTTGTCTATTACTCATGTAACTAGCAACGCTTCAGCAATTCACAGCAATCATTTAAATGCAGGTATTATCAATACCAATACTACCCTTTGGATAATGCTTTCCTATACATCTCTTGTTATGATTCACACCTATATGGTACAATTGAGCTCCTGTTAACTCTTCCAGAAGTTCTGGAGGTTACATTTATTTCTGTCATTTCAGAATCTTCTTTGTAAAGATGAACATTTTTTAATATTTTTTACCTGGGTGCAAAGGGTGACTATGCTTTTTGCAAAATTCTCCTTTGCAAAACACACACTGAGTGTATTAAGGTCCTCATGTGATAGAGCACTAGGGAGAGAAATCTTCAAACGTTGCTTCTTCTCCTCCATAAAGTGGAAAATTCTAAATGATATTGTTGATTAGATGCAGCATATTGGTAAAGGTCTTGCTAGCTCTCCTGAGCATGTCTGTTTGACTTCTAAATTCACAGCACTAAAATGTTGTCATCCCCTTTCCTTTCACTCCCCACTTAATCCTTAAGCATTTTCACCTTAATCCAGAAGTTTTCAAGTGCTCTGACAAACCAGCTAAATGTAAAGAAATAGCTGCTTCTCCTAGCTTTTTTCCCTGTCAATCATTTAAAACCCAGTGGAATGTGTGATGAGGATGACTCAGTTTGTACAAAAGAAGCAACTTAGCAGTTGGCTAATGTTGTGCGAGTTGCTCAGTTTAGACAGATGGAATACTTGCATTTCATATCTCTGCACCATCCCTGATTATTGTTTTTCAGTAGTCCCAGGTACTAACTATCTCAGCATGGGAAGAGATTGGTGGCGGTCTGGTGTTCGCAGCTTACTTGTGATTCTGTAAGATTTTCTTATTATATTCAATAGTTCTGTCAGACAGGTGTTAGAGGGATGCAGTTGTACTTTGGGGAATAGCAGGTAAATTTATGCATCTTTAAAGAACTGGCAGATTCAGCTGCCTATATATGATTTAAGGTCCTGATCCCAAACCCATTAAACTTAATGGGAGTTTTTCATTGACTTAGTTGGCTTTGGATTGGCTCCTAAGTGAATTTCCAGTAGAAGGCAAAAACCCAGCCAACAAACCTGTCGATTTCTTGGCACACTTGTCTCCTTTTAGAGAGCAGTGGCACAGCCAAATCTTGCAGAGCTGCCTAGTGAAATTATTCTGACAAATACAACTTTTATTCACAGACACTTTCACTCCAGAATCCTGGATAAAAGGTTGAAGGAATATATTGCAGGATTTTCCCCAAAGAAATTTTGATAAAAATGGAAAATCGAAATGTAGGCTTTATCAGAAAAGGAATCATCTATTGTCTTAGATTAGGGAATTGTGCACTGCACTGAATCTAAGGCCCACATTGCTCTAGTGTAGTCCCTGTGAATTCAGCAAATAGCAGATATCTGGGGAACAACGTAAGGATTTTTTTTCTAAAATACTTTGCTGTTCTTCAGTGACTCAAAAACTTCCTGAACAAGAGAAGAGCTCTATGCATTGAATGGTTCTCAGTGTGTTTTTCTTCCATGAATTTCCCCATAGATTGTTTTTGAAAGTATTTGACCACCCCTATGTCTTGTGGCAAGGAGTTTTACAAGTTTTCTTTGTGCTGCAAAAAGAGAAGTCTTGTTCATTTTTAATATACCCCTTGCTAGTTTAATTTGATGACTTTCAAGTCTTAGATTACTAGAGACAGTGAGCACTCATTATCTGTTTGCCATTTCCAGGCTAGCCAGAATGTTAGAGACCTGTATCTGACCTCCTCCTCCCCCTCCTAGGTTGTTCTCTTTCAAGATAAAAAGCTCCGATCTGTTTAGCTTAACTCAGACAATATAATGTAACTTTTCCTAACCTCAAATAATTATGGACCTGCAATTAAATTTTGTGGCCAACTTGGATTCAATCAATACATTAGGCTTACTGGACGTGGTGATTTTGTTCTTTTTTTTTTAATATGGAAATTAATCTGACTCAACCTTCTATTTGAGATATGGCAGAGGAAAATACAGGGGAAAAAAAATCTCTATTTTGAGGATTCTGACCTGCACATTAGTTAATAATGAGGGACATATTAGTATTCTTGAAGTTCCTATAGTCTGTATGCTTCATACAGAGCTGTAAAATAAAACAGCCATACCCATTAATATGCTAATGTTATATGCTATGACCATGATGCTCCCTCTCTGAGGATCTCCACTGTTGTCCTGTCTCTTTCCACATCACATTAACACTCCCTGGGTGAAATCCTGACCCTGATGAAGTCAATGGTAAAACTCCCATTGACTTCACTGGAGTCAGGATTATCTCCTCCAAGGAGCTTTATGGCCTTAGTTCTGACTGTTTTTCAGTTTTCACATTCCACTGCATCCCCTACTTGCTCTTCGTCTTTGCTGATGAACGCTCACTCTCACACTCCCATTTATTCTCATAATGCACTCTTAATTCTTGAAATGAGTCTACCAGCAAGGGAAAGTCTTACTCTGTTCTGCCCGTCCACTGACTCACTCCTCCTGCTGTCAGATCCTGCTTTAATTTTGTATGACTAACTGCTAGCTACTGCTCAGGCATTCTCTCTTTTTTCTACATCTGATCATGGTATAGGATATACTAAAACTACAAGAATGGGTGGAAATTGCCTGCCTGCCTCCTCAAATTATTTCAGTCAAGGTTTTCATATGCACATAGTTAGGAAAACGCTTCCAAGGCATTTTCTCTCTCTCACTCAATTTTCCACCTTGGATTCAGTATTTGCATTCATTAGACCTGTAATATTAATTCCTTACAGTCCCGCCTTGTATTTTTAATTTCATTTTATTAAAGTTATGCACAGTTATAGAAAAATAAATTACCCTAAAATTAGCATGTTGAACAGGCTGAGGAATATTTAGAAATGAACAGAGAATAATGCTTTGTAGATAATTTATCATGCAGGCAAGAAGAAAGTGTTTGCCTGACTAAGGGCTTCAGACCCTCCATGAATACATAGTATAATCAGTAAAGTAAGGAGTTTGCATGATCAAGTGCTAACCAGAAAAAGGTCACAACAGAAAGTTCACTTAAATCGACAGAATGGTTTTGGATAGAAGCGTAAGAAAGGATTTCAAGATTTGACCCATTGTGTTGCACTGCACAGAAAAAAAATGTGCTTCTTTTTTTTTTCTTTAACTGAAGTCTATAGGTTGAGCAGCTTTATACTGTTGACTTTGAATAGTTTTGAGTCTAAGCTGAAAGACCCCCGGAAACTATTAATAACCTCCAGAGAAATATCAGCCTGCAATAGTGAGTATGGATCCCTCTTGTTGACCTAGTTTATATCTACAGAATCAACCTACACAATTCTTTTCACCAGCTGCTCTGTGGCTTAGGGAGATGGGGTGTTAATTAATGAGACATTTGTTGAAATTTATAAGGGCTTTTCCTATCCAGGTTAGACATAAATTATGAAGGCTCTGGCAAAGTGGGCAGAATATTGTTGACTGTAACTGTTTTGCTTATTTTAGTCAGAACAGGAGAAAATAGGTCTTCAAAGAACAATTTACGTGCAGGAGCAAGCTTAATGAGAAAAACAGAAGTTTTTTTGTGTGTCTTTTTTCAAAGGAAAATGATAACACCAATAGGTGTAGTGATGTTTTTTTTTTTCCTGTTCATTGCACTACTGCTTTTGCCATTTCTTTTTCAGTAAGGCCTTTTTGTCCCTTTTGTTGTGTTAGGCACAGAATAATCCCATGTTTATGGGATTGCAATCTGTTTGAAATTACTGTGATGTCGTACAAAATTTACATATATACAAAATTTAGTGATAAATACACTGGAAATGCACACAGAGAAAGAAAATTAGATAGATTTGTTTTGATTATGTGTAGTCTTCTTTTTAATGTTAATTTCTCACAAACATTCCAGCATGGGAATTTAATGACAGGCATGTTTGTAGAGAGAGTTCGTACTTTTTAAGTGAGTGTTGGAGAACAGTCGTTTTCTTAATAATGAAAAGCAAATTCCCATTTCTGAATCATGAGCATTGTCATTGTCAAGCTAATTCAAAGCCTGAGACTTTACCAGTCAGGAAAAGAAACATGTAACATGCATTTAATTAATATCTCTCTCTGAGTGTTCGAGCACAGGTAGGAGTCTGTGATAGCTATTCATTTTAGAGCCTTTTCAGCTCAAGCAGTAGATCCAGATCTGGAGGTCCCCCATTGCCTCAAACCTTCTCTTTTCTTATGACATTTGCTGAATCATACAATGATAAGGCAAATATCTTTCATTTAAACATATTTTGATCAGAAAATGCTGATTCACCAAAAGCAAAATGTTCCAGTGAAACAGGTTGCTTTTCATGAGCTTCTATTAAAATATAGGTGGGCTCTGCAAAGTGTTCTTTCTCTTTTCCCATCCAGCTTATCTGAAAGCTCCTAGGGCCTGCCTGAAGTTCTGAAAACTCCAAACATTGGGAACGTGTGATCTCATGACTCTGAAAGCCCTATCATCTCCCTGGAGAGACAAGGAGCAAAAGTTCTCATTCAAAACTCAGGTCCTTGCAGATCTAGAACAAGTAGGGAAGCCTTTCCTTTGGGGGATTGTCTTACAGGTTCAATTTTATTCTGAAAATTTCCTTATTTCCCCTAATTTTTCTCTTTCTGCATAATTCCGCTTTATTCCAGAAGTAAAAGCAAACAAATGAAACAACGTATCCCTTGCCTGATCATTCCACACTTTCTTCTTGCTTTTTCTCCAGAATTTCTAACAGAATTACTTCTTTTTTTTTCTTTTCATCAGTTTGAATCATAAAAATTTTCTTCGAGTGTCATTCACAGAGCTGCTTCACAAGCCAATCTGATGAGACATGCCACATGAGAATCTGAATTTACTCATCAGGTTGTTTCAGTCACTAGGAGTTTCCACAAGCAGAAGGAGAAGGATGAAATCCATCAAACGAATATCTTTATGAATTACTACTATAGCAAATCTTGGGAGTAGCATCTTTCTTTTGCGTGTGATAGGCTGATAATAAACATGATGCAAGTCTATGTCTTGTGGACAAGGGTTCAGACTAAGCAGAGACAATTCATGAGCTCCTGTAAATGCCACTGTCAGAGAGAATGTAGGGTTCTTCCCATAGACTTGGAAATCAAAGAACATCTGCTCAAACTGCTTGCAAATCCTTTGCTCTTTTTCTTACCACAGTCTTCACCCTGGGGCTATGTATATTCCCTGTGAGCCATGTGGGCTCCTTACAAGTCCCATTACTGCAGAGGAGCGGTGATCTGTGTGGCAATCAAAGAGGCCATTTCATGTTCCTTGTCAGGCATCAGCCTCCTGATCTCTTATCAATTATCTGTCAAAAGAAGAAGGTGTTCTTCTTCATTAACACATTGCAGTGAGGTAATTAACAACCAGATAGTGCAGGGCTTAAAAAGTGGCCTCTCTTGACCACTTATTCAATAAATATTGACATAAGCACCAGTAGAAATATGTCATATGGGTCTTAGATAAAAACAACAAGCAAGAAAGTAGGAGAAAAGCAAACAAAGTGCACCACAACTTGTTTTCTGAAGAGGCCTCTATCAGATTTTAACAGGAAATGGAAATTGCTGTTTACCATTTGGGCATTATAACCGAGGTTGCCTTGTTTTGTGTTTCTCTCTTGACTAAAGATGCTTCCCCCTCCCCCTGCCTGTGGTTGGGGGGCAGAAAGGGGAGGTTACCTTCCTGTTGAAATAAGCCAGCAAGAACTTTGTCAAGGAATGAACTCTTACTGTAACCCACACCTCATTTGTCACCCTGATGGGCTGAGGAAAAGTGACATTTACAAACTGAGAATGAAAGTACATCCATTTCACCAGTCTGACACCCTGATATAATAACTATTTACCTTGAGAAAGAGGGACTGAGATTTCCGATTCTTGTGAATCTTCTCACTTTGGCACTTATTTTCTCACTCTGTCAAACAGCCCCAGATTAATGGAACAATTTGTTCAACAAATCATATTAGCAGAAAGCGCACAGGGTAAAGAGAAGGAGGCGGGGGAGCAGGAAATTTTTACTCATTCATAGCAGTGGTATCTCTGCAAATAAAAATGTAGTTATGCCTGACATTTACAGAGGTACAATGTGAAAGGGAAAAAGTGTAATGACTTTGGGCAGTTGAGGGATCACTTTGCAAGAACAGTAGTGCTCAAAAGGGAATAAGATAAAGTTACACATAACATCTAGATTGAGCTTCTTTCTGGAACATATTTGTCAAACACAGCAGGATCTGTCTGTGTTTAAAAAAGAGTTTTCCATTAAAATTAAGCACTATGTGCTTTCCTTACTATGAAGGAATGCTCCCTTACAGTCTGCATTTCAGAAATGGTAGGTAAAGAATTAAAGTAAGTCAGAGCCATGTGGTGAATGCTCGGAATCCTTCTTCCAGGTTTGATAGTGTTTAAGGGACTGATCCAACCCCTCTGTGAGTCAGTGGAGGATTTCCCATTGACTTCATAGGACTGCAACCTGGGCCCAGAGTAATAAGAAATCCAACTCTTTTTCTGTGACTATTGCTCATTTACAGTGTGTGACACCATTGGAAAAGCAGTGCAGACAAGCAAGGTTTTGTTGTTATACATGTATGGTTCTCAATGTGAAGGCAAGAGAATTGCAGAATACAAAAATAGTTATTGGAGCTTTATAGGAGCACAAATGTAAGCAGCGCTGATCCTGAAAAGTCATCTTAAGTGTATGTTTTGGTTAGGAATTGGTAATGAGCTAAGACTGTATTGATGAGTAATTTGCTGGGCAGCAAACTCTACTTATTCCTTCATTTCTTTAACCCAGAGCTCCTTGTAAAACTGTGTGCCAGTATTTATAGTATATCCCGAGTAGATTATCCTTTAAAAAGTGTGTTTCTTTTTAAGTCTACAGTGTCTTCCTGCTAGCCATGAAAATATAAAGAGCAATGTAGCATCATCCCCCCCTCATGCATGCTCACACACTTTTACAAACACATTTGAAGAGGACACTCTAAGTTTGCCCTCACATTAATTTATTTCTGTTAGTTTGGTACAGCAGCACTGTACCCTGCATCTTCAATGAAAATTGACGCTCCCTTGTTCCACATTTCTTTATGCCATGACCTTGGGTGTCAGGGGAAAATATTGCTTTGCATCCTTGTGTTGCTTGAGTCCTGCTTCTCTCTTTATAGCTTATTACTTGGCACACTTCAGAGCACTGTGTACTGCAATGAGATATGCACTGTACAGCTGGCAACGCTAAGAATACTTCAGGCTATGGAGATAAGGAGAGCTGAGTCTGATGTGCAAATAATGTTTTGCCCCAAATTCAAGAATTTAAATGTATGGTTCAAACATCTTTGATGGTAAACTGTCATTTTCCTAATAAAATTTCTTCTTTTATGGCTTGTCCTATAGCCCAGTGAAGCCATAGATCAGCCTTTTCCATGAGGATACCAATTCTCTCAGGATATCTTGGGTACTTTTGTATTCTGAGCAGGATGAATGGGGGGGAACCAGCCTTCTACATGACTGGAAAAAAACAGCAGAGACGTTAAAGTCATTACTTATTAATTCAACTATTTTTTTTTTTTTAACCAGTGTTTTTGAAGAAAATACATGCATAATTTGCTGAGGATCTGAAACAAGGAACCCAGCGCATTTAATGTAGTCAAGATGTACAGCAACACTGAAGAGAGCAGAATCTGTCCTCTTCACAATGTAGCACAGGTTAAGGGTGTCCACTGCCGACATTTCCTGAGCAAGCACAGCAAAATAAGAGCTGCTAAAGCTAACTTGATTTGAAGTCGTTCAATCTCTTCAATCTATTTCAGTAAATCGAGAGGTTCTGAGAAAATGTTGACCCTTCCCCTTTCTACCTGCACCATGTTGAGCAGGACCCAGACCTTAGAAAGGCTTATAAATGCCTCTGTTGACCCCTCTCTCTCCACAAACCACTTTACTGTCTTTAAGTTTTGTGAATTCCTAAAGTTCCCATTTCTAGATGGCCCTGAGGCCAGAAACATTGACATCCCCTATGGCTTGAACAGCAACCAAAGACGGTAGTAGAGGCTGTTCGGCTGCTCCTCCTTGGAAATCTCCAACCTAGCACACGCACAAGCAACAACATTAGTTCAGAACAAAAAGGGGTTTTGTACATTTCGAGGTTTACACCCCAGTAATTGTTCAGGATGCATCCCTGTTCCATGGAAAGTAAATCACAGCATAAGGATTCAGCTGCATGAAGAAATCTGTGAGATATGGCAGAAGCTGTGGTCAGATGGCAAGTTCTCCTGCCAGTCTGCAGCCCCCAAGGTAAACAGAGATCAATCCCAGCCTGGTAGGAGAAGTTTCAGGGGATTTTCTTTTTTAATCTCAATCCTATTCTTTCATTTTGGTAGAATACTGCAAGAGGGAAAAAAATCTGGCTTTATATCTTCAGGGTTCAAGACAGTACTGGATGCAAAATTTTGTATATGGAATATTCTGACTTTTTTTTTTCCCTTTTTTTTTTTTTTTCCTTTTTTTTAATATATGCACTGAAATAAGCTTCCAGTAAGGGCTATTCTATCTCACAGCAACTTTAAAAGAGTGATGATGAAGATGCCAAGGTGGATACAGTGCCACAGAAATGAGCCACAAGGAGGTTAAAAACAAAACAAAAGTCAAAACCAAAACAGCTCTCTCTAGAGAACTGGAAAAGAAAGCGACACAAAGAACTGATTGTGAGTCTGCCCTTCCCAATGCATCTCTGTTTGCCAACATATTTATATTACAGAAGCAAGCGCTCTCATCTTTTCCCAGCTGAGGATTCTCCATCTCTCCGGGCCTATTCTCTTCCCTCAAGTCACAGATGGAAAGATGGGCTGGAGGTATTTAATACCTTATGTAATTTTCTAGGAAGGACTAGAAGGCATAAGGACTCTTTTTTAGAAATGGATGCTAGTTCAGGGGTCAATTTGCAGGCTATTGAATAGTGAGGGATGCTCCAAGAAAACATACTGAATCCATAAGAAATTAAAACAAATTAAAATCTGAATCTCAACAGCTAAATCTACACATTAGAGAGGGAGAATGCTTTCTTCAAGAAGAGTTAAATATCGACCCGTTTGAATATTTCACATTTTTATTGTCATGGTAACTGGTATTTTTTCCTTTAGAAATATCAGCAATTCAGACAATAATTCCATTTCCCTTCTGGCTCCTCCATATCACTGGATAATTCTTCCCCCCAAAAATTCCAGTAGATGGTCTGTGGTCCCACTGTATCACTGAGATGAGTGCAATATCCTGTGCCAGGGTAAATGATGCCTATCTGAGCACTGAAGTAGCTCTTCAAATCAGAGAGATAGATTGACGTCATGACTGGCTGAGTGATGTCATGACCGTCTGGGTAGATGAATGGAGAGCAGTGGATGTGTGTACCTTGAATTCAGCAAGGCTCCTATAACATCTTTGTAGGCAAGCTTAGGAAGTGTGAGAAAAATGAATGGACAATGAAGTGGGTTGAAAACATCTTCATTAATAATCTGCAGGTTGGCCATGAGCCAGCAGTGAACCCATTTGGCCAAGAAAGCCAGTGCTATCCTGGGGTGCATTAAAAACAGCATGGCCAGCAGATCAAGGGACATTTGGGACTAAGCTTTAAACCCCAAGTAGAAATATTAGTTCATGTGTCATGTGGGATGGTACTGGTCATGTGGGAATGCAGTCTCCTGAAAGCTGAGCTCTGCCTAGAGCTGCAAACTTACTTGCATACAGTTAAGGGGAGAATTCTGTAAACAAAAATAAAGCACTTTAGGTAGATAGGCAGAATATATACATATACATATTACAGAGAAAAATGTAGTAGATTAATATGAATTAAGAGAAGCATTTTCCTTCTCTGGTTACAACCTTTATAGTTTATACTCTGTGATAATTCTTTAGAATTCTTTAACCAAGTAGCTCTGCAATTGGACAGAGCAAAGCCTAATGAAGATTTTTAATGGATAGGTCTCTTGTGGTTGGATTCATTGTTGTCTAATAAGGTGAAAATACTGAAAGAAGCTATTTCTCCAGGAAGCTTTTCCTGGTCTAGGGACATTCATAACGCTTCTCTCCTGTGTAAATTATCTGATTCCTAATGGTGACAGACGTGTACACACATACACAGACTGTGATTGCATAAGCCTTGCTTCCCGAGTAAACCATGCTGAAAGAACCCATCAAGAATGCTAATCAGAATTTAAGAGATCTTCAAATGCCGTATGATACAACATAGTTACATAGTTGCAACTTTTCATGTACTGAAAGTCGCCAAACATAAAATTCATAAGTGTGTATCAGTGTATATAGAATTTATAGAAAAATGCATATGTATTTGTGTATGTATCTATACGCAGAGTTTTTCAGGTATTAGAAAGAAACTCCCTTCTTCAGGCACCACATTATCAGTTTGTTTGCCTGTGCCAAGGAACATGTATTAATTTGATGCGGCTCAGCTTGCTGTATGACTCACAGAAAATATGAAAGTGGGCAGAGTGGGTGAGTTGTGATATACCCATAATACAGTCGGGGCACATGGGCCGTGGACACCCATGTATTTAGAAACCCAGAGTACTCGTGGATCCTTTTTTTACACTTTAGGGGAATATGGAGGCATGTGTAGATTTTATATCCTCTGCTCATCAGGATAATGTATAGAGACTTGCTGAACTGAGATATGAATATGGCCTAATCACCAAATGTGGATTCAGGTCTCCCCTGCTGAGCAGGTAAAATCTAAAGATACCTGCCCAGCATGGGGTATCTTAATCAGTGGCTCATTCTTGTGCTTCTTCCTTCACTTTGGTGTACAGAGACAATGACCTCAGGAAGATGATTTTATTTTAGTGTTCAAATTTGCCTATATGAATATATTCTTAACTCCTGCATTGCCTTGTGGATGGGCACCACAGTCTCTGTACAAATGAAAAGAATGTCTTTATGAAGGGATTAAGGAGAAGTCACCAGATTCAAGGATGAAAATTGAGCACCATAACGACCAGTTTAAATGGTTTAATTTTTTTTTAATGTTGATAATTTTAAGCCTAAGCTGGACATTAAGCCAGATTTACAAGTCTGCAAACACTCACAGTCTAGCTGGGGGGGAAACATGTTACTCAACTGTTGAGCACAGACAGTGTGGGTACAGACTTACAAAGAAGTCAGTGGCTGCTTTTTGAATTACAACCATGTTTGTGGCTGCTATTCCCTTTGAGAAGGGTTCTGCTGTTCTGTGGGAGCCTGGCTGCCCTTGGAGGAGCCCTGGTGCTTATAGAATTATATGATCACAGAATCATTAAGGTTGGAAGAGACAACTGAGGTCCTCTAGTCCAACCATCAGCTCATCCCCACCATGCCTACCGTCCGTGTCCCTCAGTGCCACATCCCCATGGTTCTAGAACAGCTCTAGGGATGGTGATTCCACCACCTCCCTGGGCTGCTGTGCCACTGCATCACTGCTCCTTCAGAGAATAAATTTGTCCTAATATCCAACTTGAACCTCCCCTGGTGCAACTTAATGCCAGTACTTCTTGTCCTATCTCTATTACTTAAGAGAAGAGGCTGATTCTCACCCACACACCAGTTCCACCTTCCTACAACTTCCTCTCAGGGAGTTGTAGAGGTCACAGCAGTAGAAAACCTGTGGATTTCATACACGTCTCATACGTTTATGACAGACTTGAACAATTCATTTGCACCATGCTTTTAGGAAAGACAGATGGACTACAAAAGGCCCAACCCCTGTCCTTCCCGCAAACAGAGGCGGGAGACGCCACGTGTCCCCTTTCCAGGTAGGGATTGCTGCTGGCTGCCTTGGCTTTGTTTCCCACTTTCACCGCAGCAGTGGCAATGGGAGGCCTTATCTTGGCTTCCCAGCATTTCCCCCGGCATGCGTGTGGGAGCCGGCATGCCACAAACTTCCAGCAGTGGCTGGGCCGACAGGAAGGCTCTCTCGCCTCGTGCCCGAACGCCCGGGCCGCGTCCCGCCGGCTGCAGAATTGCAATCTGGCAGCTGCAGGGATTTCCCGTTGCTTCCCTCCATCTCTTCCTCCAGGCCTCAGGAAGCCGTGAGCGGCGGCAGGCGGGCAGGCGGGGGCGAGGAGGTGATGGTGGCCAAAACCCATTTGTTTGGTGGCCGTCGCACCGACACGCGCTGGCTGGGCCAGGGGAAAACAAAAGGGGGATGTCTGCTTCAAAAAGGCAGGAAATGAAGCAGCACGGGGGACGAGAGATCTATTGGGACTGGGCTGGGGCTTTTCTCTCTTAACCTATTGTTTCATGATATACGAAAAAAAAAAAAAGTAAAAAGAAAGAGAGAGAGAAAAAAAAAAAAGAAATTGAACACATCCTGTGACCTCTTATCAAGCCATCAGGAATAAAAACAAACAGCTCATTCATCTGAGGGCTGAGGGTGTTTTTGATGTTTTGCCGGCCTCGTTCAATTCACCAGGCCAGACGGGCTGCAGAGGGGTCACCATGCTGGCCCCCCCACCTAACACGCTGCCCGGCCGCGGTGCCACGCGGGAGCTGTTTGTATGTGAGGGTTTCTATATACAGCGCTGCTCGTTTCCCAGCCGGCCGCAGCCCCCCTGCCCCTCGAGGCCTCTGTTCCCTGTGTTCAGGAAGTCTTTCATTCCCCTCTTATCTGCAGACCAGAAGATTTTGATCCTTGCGTCCCCTCCCTTTTTTTGGCCAGACACCTATGATTTTCCACTCTTCTTTTTCTTCTAAAGGAGATGACGTTTTAAGGGAAAACAATGCCACTGCTTTATTTAGCTCCTACCTATGATTTTGTTTTTAATTATTCTTTTATGGCTGTTATATTTGTGAAGAACAACTCCAAACTGCTGCAGATCTGACCTAGCAGCACCTCAGCGATCCTGGTTCACACACACATTCACATAAACTTGTTTACATCACGCCTATAAAAAAGCTGTATTCACTTTGTAGATCTTTGACTAAGCTCTTAGAATTTTAAAGCCAAAAGGGGTCATCAGGTCACCTATGCTAAGCTGCTCTGTAATTCCAGTCTTAGTATTTTGCCCATTTCCCACTGTAGTGAGACTAATAAATCATGCTCAGCTAAACAATATCTTTCAGAAAGGCATCCATTCTTGATCTGAAGACTTAAAGAGGTGGAGAAGCCACCACATCTGCTAGTAGCCTGGGTCATTCAGCTTTAGCAGAGCACTTAAAGTATCTTCTGAGGAGATCTCCGCTGATGTGCTGTTCTGACAGAGCATGTACTATAATGGGCAAGTCTTTTCCAGCTTCAGTGCAAACAGAAGCTGGTCTGCAGCAATCTAGGCTCCAGGACTCTACCTGTGGCACAATCTAAAAGGGATGGGGAACATTTCTGCATCCTTTGTCCCTCAAATTTTGATGGAAGACAAAACTCAGATGTAGCAGGTACCTGCGAACAAGATGTTAACCCACAAATGCTCTTTTCGTGCTTAGAATGACTTAAAATTTCCAGCAGAAATTTTCTTTATAGGAGATATAAATGAAACTTATGAATGCATAAAAAAATCAGGCTCTGTTAAGATTATTTTGTTAGGTGAACAGTTGGCATTGGTGCTTCATTTTCTAGAAAACAGGCCATAGTATAAGTGCAATGATATATCATTGTACAACACTGTTTGGAAGCTCACTTGACCTTTCAGTCTTGGTTCTTTCTATATTAATCCCATGCTGCATAAATTATAAGAGGGAAGATAAATATTTAGCTTCTTACTTCTCTGAACAAAGTCCCACAATGTTTTCTTTGCAAGCTGAAGCAATTCATAGGCAACCAGGAAGGAGGCAGACAGCCCAACTGTCTTCCCATGATACTGTTAATAAAGACTGCACATCTAATTGCAAAAACAGAGAATGAGGAATTGTAGACAGGTTTTTTTGCTTATTTTTTTCTTCCCCAAATATTCAAAGAAACATAAATACAGGAAAGTGGAGAGAGAGAGGGAAATAGGAAACATAAGGAAAATGATTTTATTCCATTCACTGATATTTTGGGCCCTAAATTTCCTATGGATTTATGCAAAGACTTCCAGAAAGGCAAAGAGGCTTTAAGCCCTCACCCCAAATTAGTACTCAGTACAAATTACTTTCAGAGGCTTTGCACATTTCCCCACAAGATGCTTCAAAAAAGAAAACAACCCCCCCAAAATAAAACACACAACTCAGAAACTGATTTTCTTTTGCTCTATCATCTTAAATTAGGCTTGTTTGGTTGGAAAACTTAAATATGTGTATGCAATTTTTTCTCTTATTTCCACCATGCTATTGCATTCAAAAACATTTCAAGAACTTGATAAAGTTGCCCAAAGCTCTAATGGTTAACCTGAAGCAATTATTCTGAGTAACATTAGTGCTCTCTTTAACTAACTTATCCTTTGCTAAATCTTCACTGAGCTAAATATGTGTTCTGAACCCACTTCTAAGTTCCTATGAAGTTTAGCTTCAGTTTTTAGTTTCAGAGGAAGCAAAAATTGCACAGTGTAGGGACTGAGGTAAATCACTACTGCAAATGATTGTGGATCTACAAAGAAAGGGGTCAAGGTTGGGTGTATGGTATCACTCCTGAAACTGAAGGGAGAGAGCAGAGACATGAGGAAGGAGAAAGACAGCTAACTAAAAGCTGCTATCCTACAATGTCAAGGAAGCTTGAAACATACTTTAACTTTCCCTTGTTTTTACCAATGCTGTCAATATTCTTTCAGAATGACCGATGCTATGAAATTCTCAGTTTTCAGATTCTAGAAGAATTGACACCCTTCAAATAAGCATTCAATTTTTGCATGAAATGGACGTGGAATCTGTAAAGGATCTTCAGCTACTGAGACTCCTTGACTCTTCATTTCATTAAAAACACAATATATTGGTGGCTCTAAGGGGAAAAAAAAAGACTTCCAAGTCCTTTAGAGGGAGTCCTATACAAAGTCCAAGTGTGAAGCTCTTGAAGGCTTTCTTGTCCCCTTATTGAGTGTTAACGGGATTTGTATTGATTCATTGATGGGAGATTACATTCCTTAGTGTCTTTGTCATTAATACTTATTGATAAAATATATGATGTGTGGAAGGTCAATATCTCATCCATATTTTTTTTTTCCTGGTTTGCTTTCTAGTAGTTGGAAAAGTGGCTCTGAGACAACAGCCAACTGCAGCAGGGGCTGTTAAAGAGGCCTTATTTACCAGCAGCCAAAAGGATATCTTCAAACATAGATTTTCATGCACAGATTGGCTCCACTTCTTCCTATATATACAGTACCAGAATGATTAAAAAAAAAGTTAGACAAATATTTATACATATGGCTAATTAGAACACCTGGCATAGCAGACAAGGAAGCTAATGGGAAAGAGACGGGGTGGATGTGGAACTCACAGTGCATACTGCATCCTAAAATGCTTGTTTTTAATACGTCTCTTGAATGAGACTCCATTGCACGAATGTGCTAGATCTACAGCCCTTGAAAACAGTCAGGTTACCACTTGTATGAGAACTGCTGAGTCATGGCCTGAACCACTGACTGAGCACTGATTGAGCACCCAGCCAGCCCTGGGAGCACAGGTGAAGGCAATTCAGCTGTGCGACCAGAAGGAGTGGAGCCTTGCTGCACCTCTCTTAGACCTCATTGAAGGGCTGACTGCCACTGGGGAAGGATCTCTTTCTGGAGATACCTCCTTGTTGAAACTTTTCCTTGTAAACCTCCTGATACAGTGAGCAATCTTCTTTCCTTCCATTATACTGCCTTTCTATTGTGCTGGTCCTTCTGTCATCACACCTTTGTTGTAACAGCTTTCCCATTTTATCAATCTGCCTTGTTGCTGTACTCTACTCCAGGACAAAGGGGGAAGCCACCCCACTTTGAATGAAGTTTCATTAAAGTCTTCAGGTATCCACCCTCTTGCAGAGAAGTCTAGCAACCTGGTGATGGTATTTGGATCTAGATAGATGTCTCCTAGGACCCAAGCTGGCACCATCAATTTATTTCATGTTGGCTACAAAATAGCCATCACATTATAAAGACTTTCATTTATTGCTAGTGACTAGTGAACCTCTGGAGGTTTGCTTGGGACAAATATCAATTCAGCTGCCAAACCTTATCTGAACCATCTGAACTTCTCGTGTCTAAAAAAATTGGGCTGGAAAGCTCATCAGATAAGGATTTACTCTGTGACTGACTCTAGTTATTGCCTCCAGAAGGGCTAGCGTTACTGCCGTAACAGCATTTTGTTTGCTGGTTGATGTCTCCAGTTTTGGCTCAGTACCTAAGAAAAAACACATAGCTGACCAAAAATATGCACGTACTTTTTATTGTACAAATGTAAATTGATCTTCACTTTTTCAGGTTTCATTTTCCAGTTTCCATGTCCTGGTGGTTCCTGAAGTGAAAACTTGTGTTTGTTTTGTTTTCTGTTCTTCTGCAGACAGAATTCTGATTGATTCCAGAGAAATCTTTTGATATTGGTCAGCCTTCTTCAGTAAGAGTCATGGTTTAAAAAAAAAAAAAAAAAAAAAAAGCAGATAGTCAGGAAGGTAGGATGGATGGCCATACAGTCCCATTTAGAAGACCTACAGAATAATAAGCCTGGGTATGTAGAGATAACTGGAATTTTCTGTCTGAACTTTGACTTTTTTTTAATATGAAAAGAGGTCAGATAAACAAACTAGTCTGTTCAGAAGACACCTACTGCAATTCCATACATAAATATTTCCTCTGATTATTTAAATGTTTGCAATGTACTCATATTTTGAAGTATAATGTTTCAATTTAGCCAAAGAAATAGATATATACTTTCATTTCTTGGTTTGCTGATGGTTTTGGAAAATGTTGGTGTTGATTGACATTACTGGCCAGCTTTTTTTGTTGTTGTTGTTGTTAACAACCAGAAAATGGGAAACTGTTTTGTCCTGTTCTTGTGAAATAAAACCAGGGCTACTCCAGCGATAAACAAGTAACCAAAATCTTCCAAGAAGTCAGTGTCATTAGTAAGAGTGAAAAGACTATGGCTGATTGTGGGTCAAATCTCTGAAGATATGTCGAGTTGAGCTTCCTCATTCTCACAAGAAGTGCAAGAATCCATCAAGGAGATGAGATAATCTGGATGCCTTTTTAGTGTCAAGTCTTCACATAGACCATGTTAAGGACTAGCAGATGTACCAGAGGGAGAAGTTGGCAGGTTTGAAAAAGCAAAATGTATCTCACAAATGAGAGGAAAAAATGTCCCATTTCAGTAATCTGTGTAATCTATAACATGTCCAGAAGCACCATGTAATATTGATGGCACAGCATCTTCATGCAGAGTCACCTAGCTCATGGGAAGAGAGGAATTCCCAACTGCACACAGGTCAGTGGTCTGGCTCATGCTCTACCCTATCTCTGACAGTGCCAATTTTGAAAGATGAACAGTGGAGTAGTGTCCCAAGGGAAGTAGTGGTAGTCCCATGTCAGAGGACTTATACAACTACACCAGACAAAACACTAGAAAATGTACTGTAGCTGTAGCAAGCAATTCTGCATCAGCAGGGAGATGGATTGAATGATCTAATATGGCTCTTCCATCTGCAATTCCTGGGAGTCTATGAATCACATTTCTGTGTGGCAATGCAGTCGAGTAAATACAGCACAGAGCAGCATCATCAGCTATCTTGGTGTCTCTGTAACAGTAACACAAGTAAATTAGGCAGACAAAATTCCAAAAAGGGATATATTTGACTCTCTGGTTCTAAATCCATCTGTTCAAACTGGCGATAGTACAGTATGCTATTGCTAATTCCTAAGTGGTTCAAACTGGAAAACAAGATGCTTTGACTCAGGTATGCTATTAGTGAAGAACTAAACAATTATTAGCTCATATTTTGTTCTACAAAGTTAGAGTTTTCTAATTTAGCTGGCACATTTCAGATTAATAAGAAGAGTGGCCTGGCTATCTATAGCCTCTGTGAATTTTAACTTTAGCCATATGGAAGAAACTTGTAAATGTAGACTGTAAAAATGGAAAATATGTCAGTTTAGGATGCAAAGTGTCTTCTGACTAGAAAATGAAGGTTGGAGGGATTGAAGCATTTTATTCCCAGGCAACAGAGCTTAAGCTTCTTCCTGGTCCTATGCCCAGATAATCCAGACAAAAATGAAATCATTGACACTTGAGGGGATGTCAAAGCTAACCAGGTGCCATACGTACCAAACTTTGCTTTTCTGCACTTAATGAAGCGGAGTGGATCAGTTAAGTTTAGAAAGATGTCTGATGATGTTGATCATTTTGGGAAAGGGAAGTATTAAACATTTCAAACTTCAGCACTGACAGTCTTCACTACTGAGAAGAATTATGCGCAATACTTCTGCGGAAATAAGGGTTTTATACCGAGATGTTACGAAGTTGACAAAAAGTCCAGTGTTTCATCCTGATACATTTACTTGAGAGTTAAAAAAAAAAAAAAAAAAAAAAAATCTAGCAACTAGGAAGACGCTCTTAGCTGTTTTCCATAAATCAAACAGGAAGAAAATGTTTATGACCTTATGTGTTCTTTCTGGTTGTGAACTCCCACAACGCCAACCATTTATTGCTTGTGTTCTCATCACCGCTTAATCCCTCCCCTCACTGTCATAATCTTTCCGTGTTCCCTCTTAACTCTCTTCATTAAGTGTTTCTCCATTTCCTGGATTTGTAGTGTGACGTTTCTGCCACTCTTGTGGGATTGTATTTGAGGACACACAGTCCCAAAGAGCCTAGTCCTCCTAACTGTCCTCTGACCCCAAACTCTGTGGGAGTGCAAATGCATCTCAGCTGCAGAGCCTCGTGTCTAGTGGCAGATGCCCAGATCCATAGGAGATTGGCTCAGAAAGATAAACCTCATTAGATTTCTGAGAGTTGACATTACGTTTGAAGCTCTTCTATCTCAAGTGCAAACAGTGTGATTCAGGAAGCATACACAGCTATTTATGTACATCTCTACGTAGTTGTATGATCAGAAAATACTCAGCACATGAACAGAAGAGCTGGACGCTTACATGGGACATCGTTCAAGACTGTATGCATACATTCATAAGTGTGTGTGGTTTTTATATGTTCAGAGCAGATCACCGAATGTGCAAGTCTTCTGTCAACAGGCCTTCCTGAAAACCCTGACTATTCATGAGGATATTGCAGAAGTCAGTTTCATGACATTTAGACCTGTTGATTTATTCATTCTAAATTGTGGCATCATTTCTTTGCTATTCTTCATTCATTTTTCCCTTGTTTAAAAAGTTTCATTCAGCCAGTCATAAATAAATAAGTAAATAAATAAATAACCAGCACGTGGCTTGGGTAACCAATTCCACACCTTTTTGGAGGCTGAAATTGAACTATCCATAAATAAACCATAAGCTGAAATATGTTTGCATAAACTATTTGATAAACACTTAGGAAAGGAACTATTGGGGGGGGAGGGGAGGAAATCCATCTTCGTATTCATATTCTTCACTGTAAAACCGAAAACCATTCTGAGGGGAGGGGAAATGTTTGCACTTTTTCTTCTATTTTTGAATTGACTCTGTGTAAAATCTAATATCAGAAAATGTTGAAATTGCTAACAGATTACTGTTGGAACAGAAGCATTATTCCACTAGTACTAAAAAGAGGGGGTTGCTAAAACATATAGCTGTTGAGGAGAATCCTCTGTAGCTGTTCTATATTTTGGTGCCTGATCTGGTTTTACAACCCCTCCTGATAGTGAAAGGAAAGAGACAAGTTCTTCCAAAGGAATGCACAGTCCAGCCCAAGGAGGACACTTTCCAGTAGGTAGTACTAAGAGCTGTGGAAAACCAACTGGGACAAGCAGCTTTGATATCTAGCTTTCGGCTGGCTGAAGCTGTATGGGATGAGTACCTTCATAACCAAACCAACATAATGTTTATTTCCTATGTTATTTACAGTTGCAATTCAACTACCAAAAGACTTACGGACATCAGGTGAACTATATCTGTGTAAACCCATTAATAACAAAATGCAGCATGCTTGCCACAGCGGTAAATAGACTGCTAATATTTCATAATTAGATGAGAATATTTATGTTACATCCATTTTGTACCTGGATTTACTAGGAAAGAATCTACAATTACAACAAACAAACCATTTTTAAGACTTCAGGGTGAAACAGACTGCAAAGACTGTAGAACTCAGTAAGGATTTTTATTACCTGTGGGTTTCTAGATTAGGAAGACAGACGCTGAGAGGTTTGTACTACAATATAGCCCCAAAACCTAAATGTTGTGACATTACCAAGTAGCTTGTAATTAAAGTATGTTGCCATTTCACTAGGCTTTCATTTGTAGGAGAAAGTGCAAATTCTGTTCTATGTGAACTTTAGATACATCCAACTTTTTTCTTTGTTCTTTTCTTTAAAGCTTTGCAACAAATGCATCTCCATATGCTTATATTAGTTAATCTGGTATTAAACATATTGGCTGTGCAAAATGTTGGCATGCATTAATAAATGTTTTCATTTTTTTTATTCTTTTTTTCCCCCTTACTTTAAATTCTTCCTTTGACTACACAAGCAACAGCTGTCTAGCTTCCTGTTCAGTACTGGATCTAATGCCTCTACAGAAATCTAGGTCAAAACACTTGGAATGCATGAATATCAAACAGAGTTTTCAAAACAGCAAATGAATACATCTTTAACTGGTGACATTTTCCTGTAGCATATGGCTGCAAACTCAGGGGACTGCATGCTTTTTTGATGAATATGTTCCGTCAAAAACTAAGGAATGGCAGTGGGCTTATATCACCTTCTGTTTTGCCTTATGAAATGATAATGCAAACTCATAAATGGATACTACTATCATAAGACTTTTACCTTTGTCCAATCCCAGAGTAGTACAAGGCCTAGTGGTTGAGAGACTAACTCTTTGGTTGTGTTAAAATATAAAAGATAACCGTCAAAGATGCTTTTTTGTAAAGCATTTGCCCATGTCACGGAGGGCATGTGATTACCTGCATTTCCATACAAGTGGAAAACAGCAACATACGGTACCAGGAGAGAGATACAGATTAATTCTAAAAATCTGCAAAGACATTAAACCATGCAAATAATTTCTGCACTATGTGGCATGGCATTGCAAAGGTAATATCAATATAGTTTCCTTTCTGGCACAAGTGTGCGGAGAAAGTTTTGCATTTTTAATGATAGCAGCAAGAAAATAAAATAATAAGATAAAATTAAAGTGCCAGCATGTAAATAAACCCTCTATCAAAGCTCGAGTGACAGTCCAAAGAGAGCTGCTTTAACAAGCTCACCTGTTATTCTCTGAGAAGAAAGCATGGGTTTGGCAGCAACAGCAGAGCCTGCTGAATAATTAATCCACTACCACTTCTGACCAGTAGGAAAAGATGGAGTTGTCATTACTGATCGTGTATTCATCTCTTCAAATACGGAAAAGAGTTCATTTCTAATATCTCTTTACACTGATGAAGCAGGTAGGAAATAATCTGATTAAATACTCTTGAATATTCCGTGGGACAAGAATGATAACTGTCAACAGGAAACATGGAGTGTTTCACCCTCTGGCCTTGAAGGGAACTGCACGAGAAGTCAAAGTTTGACTGTGGCTGAGGTCTCTGCAGTTCTCACCTCCAGTGTCCTGTGGGATGGAGCAAGGCAAAAAGGCATGGATTCAAATATCAGAACTGAACCCACCTCAATAAGCTACATTCTGTAAAAGTGTGCAGTCTGTATTGAAAGTCTTGCTTTAAACATCTACTCGGGCCACTCTACATTGCTGAATAAGTACCAATTTTCGTGATGGGGTTCTTTTGTATTGTGGACCTCTTTTCAGTTCTGTAGGATCCTGCTATTTTTCATCTTTTCTTCATCTCCCAAGCGCTGTATTTAAACAACCAAAATCATGACTTTCATCACTTCTCTGTTATTCCGCTAATCCCACGCTGCTTTGCTGTCTCAGCTTGCAGCTCTGGGCTGAGAAGAAGGAAACAAAAAGTAGAATTTGGTACGTTTTGAGTAATTTTTTTACCAGTTCTTGTTAACAACGTGGGGATGTTCACCTTACTGAAAGATGAAGGAATGGATAAATTAAATACACAAATAAAGAATGGCAATTGTTACCTTCCCATGAGATGCATGCCTCACAGTTTAGAGGAAACATACCTGTTTTCAAAGCCACTTCAAGTACCTTCTTGATATATATTTTGAAAGAAAAGCAATTGGTTAAATAAAAATGAAAAATATTGATTCTTTTGAAATAGTTTCATTTTCTCTTCATATTTCTCCCAGTTCTACATTCAGTTTTGAAACATGAAGTGTCTCTTTCTTCCCCCTCTTTGTCTCTCTCGCTGTCTTTTATACATCTTATTGTCACTCTGGTGGAATATTGTTAAATTTAACCCTACAAAGGGAAAAAAAACCAGCAATTGTTGAATCTTCACAGTGAGCAAACAAATTTCTGAAAAATATACCTATCAGTATAGTATATATATAGCAGGGTTTAACTGATTAAATTATGCATGTGTGTATTTATTTACCTGGAAACCTAAAATCACTAGAAATCCCTCCTTCTTTTATCCAGTGATCCACTTAATAATTTCTTCTCATCTGAGAAATACTAACAGTTCATCCCATGCTACTCATTTGAATTACTGTCCTTCAGTTTATCAAAAGAAAAAGAACATTTGCACGAAATTGTTCTGTGAACTTAGATGATGGGTTTTGTTTTGTTTATTTGTTTAATACATTCTTTGCGCTTAAGGCACTGCAATTTTTTATTGTTTTAACACTTTAACTTTGGCACATTTGACTTATCAGGAAAGCTATCAGATGCGCTTTCCTTTGATATTAGGGAAATGAGCTAAAATGCCTGGCTCAGAAGGATTAAATCAAATTGCATCATTTTGAAAGAGAAGGTCTATTTTCTCTGAAATCAGTGGAAGAAAAAAAATTACAGTTTATTTGTACCTCCCTTAGTTTTGGATTTCCTATATTAAGTTAAACACGAAGACTGTATACTGACACATCTGTCCAGCACTGAGAATGAGAAGGGTAACAGAGCTACACAGCTAGCTGAGCAGGGACAGTAATATTTGAGTTATGAAAGCAAAGCTCATTTATGTTCTAAGCTTATTTTATTTTTCTTAAATCAACATTAAGAAGGAAAAGTTGAGATATTAATTACCCGTATACTGCCAATGTAGTGGAAAATGTAATTTATAGACCACTTGCAAAAAAGTGCTTGCTTAATTTAAGAACTCAAATTATTCAAATAACATTTTGAATTTGATTATTCGTATAATTGAAATGTTGCTTTTGCAGCCTGAATTGCTTCTCTGAGTTACAACGTCAGCAACAGTTAACTAAGACCTCACTCACTGTGGAGATGATCACAAGTGTGATAAGGAAAGGAAAGAGAGATGAAGCCAATGAACAGTATTTACCTGGATAAATTTACAGGCAAATTGAATCACAATTTAATTTGAATCTGGGGTTTCTACAGGCGTTAGCATCTCTATGCAAACAGAGCTCTTTCCTCCTTGTTTTTTCATTCAGGCTAGGATCAAATATTTGCCGATGTGCAGAAACCAAATCATCTGTGCCTGAACTGGCTGATTGTGCCTTTGGTCAAGGTGCCAGTTTTCTACCTAACTGTGCTCTTGGGCTGCTCCGGGCAAATCTCCCCCTTCACCTGGAACCCAAATGCTGTCTTTTTCCCACTCCAAGACACACACAGTTGACTATACTTCAACAGCGTTTGCAAAAATGAGACTCCTCTTTCTCTAGAACAATTGGGTATGGGTTCAACTAAACTTATTATTCAGGATTCAACAATGCAGAAATGTTGGAAACGGAGCTGTGTATATTTTGACCTAAAGTCCAATCCCTACCACTGAGCCTCCTGAAATATCTACACTGTGGTGAAGTGGTGAAATTGTTTTAATCCTGTCACCAAATACATTCTGTGGAGAACTTACACTGAGATCAGGAACCCCTCCTCAGAAATCTCAGACATGAATAACATGGCATGTATTTCATACTGTCTCTTGCAATTCCAATAAAAACAAGGCTTAATAAACACAGGCTAGATACAGGTTGTCTATGAAGTAAAATCTTATGTTTATATTCAAGGATATCAGCCTATATCTTTCCAAATTCAAAAATAAGTATTTCCTATCCATAGTGAGGTGGGGAGAAGAGATTAATGGGACGAAAGATAAAGGCAACATTTCATACTTGGCACCTATAGCACTCAAGGAAATAAACCTGCAGAAGCACAGCTCAAGAGAGGCTTTAGTGAAACTGGAGAAGACCTACTTTATATTTCGGAAATGGATTAAGATATTTAAACAATCTTGCATCTATAAGGAAAAAGAGTCTCACCCGGCCTCCAATGTACTTAAATTTTCTTAGTAATAACATCTCAGCTTTTCCAGGACTTAGAAAAGAAATTCAGACAGATCTAAGTCTTAAGATTTCTAGTTGTATATCGCTTTGAAGTTCTCTGTAGTAAATTAATGTCAATTCCTTTTCCTTAGTATACAAAGGAAGTTGAAGTTATTAGTTAGATATAATAATTAAAATAATTTTAAATGCATAATTTTTGGCAAAATTGCCATGGAATTCTCCTCTCTCTCCACATGGCTTGTTTTAAAGCCAGAGGATGCTCAGGAGATAGAGGAGCTCATGTTTAGGTATTTGAACACTAGAGAAATCCTTCAGGTTTCCTTCCTGTCAAAGGAGGAAGCTCAGATAGGTGGCAAAAATGCATAATGAGTTATGAAGCCCTCCACAGTCTGAGAAATCTAAAAGATAGTGGTATTGTTCTGGAATTTCTATAATATCTCTTCTACAGGTATTATCTTCAAATGTCTCTAAGTGGAGATGAACGGTGCACATTCTTTAACTTCAGCAAGCAAAATCATTTATTTCATCCTATCTCAAAATAATTGAATACTCTTCTTTGTTGAAATATATAAATAATGCAAAAGAATACCTCAACCTGAGGGGTAGTCAGGAAGCTTAGCAAGTGTTCACAAATAAGTAAAATTTTTGTAGTACAAAAGCGTCACACACCTTTAAGTGTTTTTGCTTATGTTGGATAAGGCAGGAACTTCTTGGAAACACATGTATTACTCTATCATGAAAACTCTGGACTCTGGTGTTATTATTACGAATCTAATGACGCTCTGAAAAAGGAATCAAAACAGACTCCAAAGTGCAGAATTTTCGAAGAAAATGAGATGATTCATATCTCATTCCGTTTAAGCAACTAATTTTATATCAGAATTTGAAAACTTTGTCCGTAATCAGAGACTTTATACATAACAAGTTGGAAGGCTTTTAAATGACAGATGAGCTTTGAGAATTGTGGATGAAATTAAGTAGGAGAGTTTTTTTTCCCAAATTCTCAATGTCTCCAACAACTATGCTTCATACTTTGCTGCTGAGAATATGAAACACTTGGACAGCCAATGGCATGATGTTTTCCGTTAGGTTTTTTTTCACACCCTTCTTTCCCAGCTTGTCTTTTCTTGTCTAGTCTTTTCTTTTCTAAACAAGTCTAATTCACTCTTCACATTTCAGATTCCCCATCCTCCAGTCTTTATTATTCCTTCCATCTACTCAGCCTCCTTTCAGCTAGGAAAAAGACGGGTTAATAAAGCCATGATTAAGCTGTAAATGGCTGACATTTAGATATCAACTACAAATCAACAGCTAAAGTATCAGTGCAAATGATTTCTTTCTTTCTTTTTCTTTTTTTTTTAACATGGGTTTGCAGCTCTTTTTTCTCCCCCTTATATTCCAGTTTTGCAAGGTGCAAAGGGACAAACCGCAGGTTGTGCTAACGCATCCACGGCCTTCTCCTATTGCATGTCCGCATTCAAAAACTTGATAATAGAAATTCAGAATATTTTTGCCTGAAAAAGTGAGGTGAAGTTATGAAAGGCAGCGAAGGAGCTTATCTCAGGAGCATTTCATCCCGCTCACAGGCAGCCGGTGGAGGCGCAAGCCAAACAAGGCAGAGAGACAGAGCCCAAGCGGCACAGAAACCCCATTAGCGATTCCCCCGCCGCGGTCTGAGTGGCAGCTGGGAACAAGGCACTGACTGTTTGCCCATTGCCCATTCTTGTGTTATTGGGTAAAATAAAAGTTCTTTTATCTGAGAATCTTTGTACAATAAAACAACTCTCAGTCATCCGCGAGTCAGGGGCGAAGAGAAAAGGGCCTCAGTGTAAAGTGCTGCAAACTGGCACATTGTTTCCAGTCATTTTCTCACTATTCACATATAAGGGGAAAGAAGGGGAAAATAAAAAAGGGCAGAGGGATGAGAAAGGAGAGGGGGAGGAGGGGTGGCTTAGGGTATCTTTTGACAGAAATGTCAGATGTGTGGGGCTGCTGGGGGAGGAGAGGCTAAAGTGAGTGTCTAAAACTTCAGAGTTTTGCCTAAAAGTCCTCAGCTGAGCTCCTGGCCACATTATGCCCCTGGCTTTGACTCTTTGCCCATCCCAGTTTTCTCTCCTTCGCTGAAGTGGGATTGAAAACATCCCTCTGAGATCCAGAGATCGGAGCGCTCCGCAGAGAAAGAACAAGATGGACACTTCCCTCCCTCCCCTTGCTGCATTTCTCATGGTTTTCCTAATAAAAGACACACTTAGCATTTAATTAGGAAAAACTCGGCAGAGCTGAAAGTCTGATTCCTGCACATGACATCGTATATTTCTAGGGATCAACAGAATAATAAATAGCCAGACAAAGGTTTTTAATGAAATCTTTTATTTAAGAGTCTCACAGGAACTTTGCTCATATTAGATGTTTCCAAAACAACAATAATAATTAAAAAAACAAAGATCCATGTGACATTAGCTAATGTAAAAAGCAGGACACAGCAACTCTGTAAAATTAAGTGATATAACTCCTTCACAACCTAAGGTAACTTTAGTGGCACTACTGGAAAAATTCTAGTTATTCCTTCATGGTTGCTCTAATGAAGGATAGCCAAAAGCATCTGAAGAGAGACAAGAAAACTACTAATACAAAATAAAGGAAAGATTAGAGGACTGACAAAAAAGAGGAAGTTGACAATAAGGCAAACAATCAGAATGTGGAAAATTATGGCACATCATTAGCTTAATGGCTAATTTATACTCATGCCAGGGCCTGGAGGTAGACCCAGTCTGAATGGAGAGACTGCTGGACTGCTTGACCACCAGCACCATGTGCTCCATGGGTTGGTACTACTGGGAGTGAGAGAGGGCATGGCTGTAGCTCCCTAAAACCCTGCATGCATAAATGCCATATACAGTTACACACATAATGGAGTCTGCACTGAATGTCCCTTGTTCAAGTTTGACTTTGTTGTTTATAACTTGAATTACCATAAGATTTCAATTCAACAGAGGGAGCTGTGGGTGAGAGTGATGCAGTTACAGCCAAAGGAAGATTGTGCTCATTCAGCCCCACAGCCTGGAAACGCTCCGTATTTATTTTATTGAAGTTCTTGTTACAACACATCCCTGAGTTGCTAAGTGTATGGGAACTGCTGAATCACAGCCTGAACCTCTGATTGACCACCTCAGGCAAGCAATGAGACAGGCCTGGGAGCTGACTCCCAGGTGGAGACCATTCACCTGCGTTACTGGAAGGGGGTGGAGCCTTGCTCCACCTCTCCTAGACCCCATTTAAGAGCTGACTACCCCCTGGGGAAGGTTTTTTTAAGGAGATTACTCCTTTTGGAGTCCTCTCAGTGAGCCCAGGACAAGGGTAAGCTTTCTGTTCATCCTTCTTTAGCGTGATAATCTGTTTAGCCTAACTTTCTTGTATATTTCTTAATTGTAACATCTCTGCATTCATTGATTCTACACCACGTTATTTTTTTCACTAGCAAAAGTTCTTTCCTTTTCCTTGTTCACTTAAGTGATACAATCAGTCACAAGAGCACTCTGGTATTTCACTCTGTTTTGTCTTCCTAGTGCACGTTTTGTTTCGTGATGGTTATGTGTATTACAGCAGAGAGAGCTCAACACTTTTCAGAGCTCTATAGTCTTGGCTGCCATTAGCTTATATTTAAATATGGTACCAAGCTGGATCAGATACATTCCCTGCTTTGGGATGGCCTGGACCCATGGTCTGAGCAATCCAAACTAGGTTATCTCTAACATCATTGGCGTGCTTCTCTGTTTAGCAAACTGGTGTTAAAAACAACACTGTAATCAATGATTACAATGACTTCATAGCTTCGTGGTTGCCAGTTAAGCCATACATAATGCTAGAGCAATAGTTCTATCATTTGAATTGCTGTCCAGTAAAAATAAAAATCATTGGCCAGAGACTAAAGGATAAAGTAAGTTCAAGTACTGGAGCAGTAGTTTGTGAGCCAGAACTGATCCAGCAGAAGCTGGAAGTGCATTTGTGCATAAGCTATTAAATTATGTATTTGTCCACTTGGTAATGTAATAAAAACGTAAGCCCACTCAGAAAGAGACAATGTGTCTCCACAAGTACTTTTTCCTTTAAAGCAACTGAAAAACTCCAGTTTTTTTTATACCTTCCCATGCTATCTGAAAGCTTTAGTTGAACATACCCTGCAAATTCTGTTGGGCAAGGGTTAGTACATCTGGCCTCTCAAGTCTGCTCAGCAAAACTGAAGCAGAGTTCTCTTCAAGGCCTCCCTGTGCTCAACCTTTCGAACACAGTCAGTCTTCTGAAGTCACAATTGGGCTGAATAAATACCACTGCCATTAATAACGTCCAGAAAACTTTTGTACAAAGTAAACAGGAAAATCAAAAATAGTATAGTAGTAACTGTTTATTTACACTAATTTTCCATTTCTTCAAGTTTTTTCTAACTTCTTTCTTCCCATGTGGTCTATTAAGGCTGAGAGTGTATTTGTCATTAAAGCATACAGTTCACTCAGATGTCTATCCCACTTGCTCATCAACAGCTCACACTAGCTCCACAGGTTCAGCTGTGTCCTTACACAAGACAGCGATGACAGTTTTTGACAGAATATTGCAGAATAACAGTAAATGAAGTAAGGACAACTCTGATACTGCTGTATGTTCAAACTTGAAAAAAGCCATGAAATGTCAGTGTTACACAGAAATTCCTTGATGATTCTAATGCTGTTGCTGAAGTCTACTTGAAATGTGCACTGTGGCAATGGCAACAGTGGTGGATATAGATTGACATTCCAGTTCTGTGGCTGGAGGTGGACCCATATTTCTGTGGAAGGGCACCTGAGAATCTTTGTTTCAATTCAGGTGAAAATGGCTCTACTTGTGATTCCTTAAAGGATGGGGGGTGGGTGTTGAAACTGATTTGTCTCGTTAACCTGGTCAACAAACTCTTGTAAATGTGAATTTATGTTCATAAGCAATGGATTTCGAAGTAGTGAGCAGAGCAGACAGGATCTGAACATAGAGAGGGACACACTGAAACTAATGATGTGCAATTAAAACTATCAACACAATTATTTTTATTATTATTATGCATTGCTCTACCATGGTGTCAAAAGGCTTTAAAACAAGAAACAACAGGAAATTTGGGAAACATCTTGAAATTAGCATGCAGCTATTAGGAGAGTCTGTAAAAAAAACTTATGGCCCTGTTAATGCAATGTTGTGTGAGAAATCTCTCAAGAGCATCCTGAATTGTTTGCTATGCTATCCGGGTTTCAGGAAGTATCCTATATGGCACAGAATCTCCAAGCTAAAACATTACTGCTTTTAGAGTCGTTGCCAGAGCCATGACCGAGATACAAAAACATGCTAGAGCAGAAAACTGTTTGCACCCACGAACTGCATATCTGTAAGCAAATAGGGTGTTTTAAACCAGAGAGAAACTAATCTGTTATTAGTGTGATATTTACCTAAAAATAATTACAGTCATTAATATCAGAGAAGTATCCAAGTCTGGCTTTTTGTAGGTCTCCAGAAAAGTTTTGAAAGCAAGTTCGTATCATCTGAACTGTTCCTTAAATACAAGCTCTGACTTTCAAGTGACTTTCATAGAATCACAGAATCATTAAGGTTGAAAAAGACCACAAAAACCACCAGTCCAAACATCAACCAATCAGTCTAGTCATCAACCCATCATGTGTATCTCCATCAGCATGCTTGTGCACGTGGTCTTTCCTCCGGATTTAACATATGCTCTCAAAAGTAATGGACTCACCTAGGAATCATTTAACTAAGAATCTGTCTTTCTTGGATCACCTCTTACCTGTTGTTATTTTTAAACAAAAGCAAGTTAACACTTCCACGCAAATCCTTAAAGCTCTGAATAAACTCATAACTCCTTGTGTACAGCGTTACTTGGAAGAGCTATGGGGCTGCATAATTACCCCAACTCCTGCATCAGGCAGGGAAAGTTAGTGACATGTTGAGGGAAATGCTACACTGTGTTAATAACGGTTTTGAAAGAAATCAGAAAAGTTAATCATGTGTGGACACAGGGTTAAGAAGCAATGTAACAGACTATTAAGTTTAATATAGATATGTGATATAAGCATATGCAGACAGCCATTAGCATAAATTCATGTTACAGAAGAGCAGTGCAGCATACTGCGCGATGGATTTATAGCACACGTGGTGTGCAGGACGGGCACCAGAATGAGGGAGAAATGGGTCAACAAATTCAGACAGGTCTGGAGTCAGATTGGCAGAACCGGGGCAAATGCAGCCAGGCTGCTTCTCCGTGGTGATGTTGTCTCGGAGTGACTATCTATCACATAACAGTCAAATTGCTTGGCTGCCGTTTTCTATGGGCTTCAGCACGAAGGCATCAAAGTCTGGAGTGCACTTGAGGTCCTTTACTTTGCATTCCTGCTGTGTGACGAGGACAGCTCTCACAGATCAATTTCTGCTCCCTGTTTCTGTAATGGAGATACTGACAAAATCTACAAAGGCAAAAAGTCCACTGCTGCTCACCAAGAATAAGAATTGCGCTCTGAAGTCTGCTTATTTTTGTCTCGTTTACCTGATTCCATGATCCCTCATTCATGCTGTATTGATTTTGCTTAGTTACTAGCAGAGCTGAGCGAAGAATCTGTAACAAGTTCTGTGAATTTGCCTTTTTCTCCTCACAGGATGTCAAAATTATTCATTACACAGATTCACTGAAGAATTCCCCCAGTTTTCTAACTGCTTGTCTTGCTATTTGACTTCATCTAAATATATGTAGTTAAAACTGGCTCCTATTACTATTCTTACTTGTAAAACTTGATTGCAAGCGCATTTCCAAAAGACAACAGGAAAAAAAAAAGTTCAAAACTGTTTACTGTTAGATTATTCAACAATGAATTCTGGCACATCCTAAGCAAAGCCAAGACAGAATAATGGGAGTTCCTGGGGTTTGTTTATAACAATCAGCATTTTACCCTCCTCATCTAGTGGTTACTGCAATGCAGAATAATTGGTCAGAGGCTGCAACTGGACTTTTGACAACATTTACAGCATGTATAAATTGCATTGAACCACTTGTCCTTCATAATCCCAGAAAGTGCTTTTATACTCAAGATGCTTCCTGTATTCTGTGTTCCTCCTTGCAATAAAAGCCCACAACGAAATAGTGGTAGGCCTGATTCAATTTAATAGTGGTCTCCTCACAATACCTACAACTGTTTAATGTTATGAATCCTTAGAGCTATGCTACTCTTTCATCAACAAAAGAAAGGGTTACAACCTTCCCCATGTACAATGTTTTTATTGTATTTTGCCTTTGGGAATTTCCAGCCCAGCCTAATCTCTATCTAATTGTGTGTGAGGGAGAAAGTCTCCCATCAGCCCAAAGGATCATTGATATTCAGGTGAGAGCCAAGTTGTTTTCCAAAGTTTGATCATTCCTTCATCTTCAAGGGCTGTTTGGCATCTTATTGCTCACAGGTGAAATCAGCTTTAAGAGTTAGCGTCCTCTGGGAACTTCAGCATGGGCCCATATTTGGCTCAGTGCATTTCCCAAGCTCCATAGATCTCAGATTTTTTAGCTAGATCTCAATTTGGAGCAATTTGCAGCTTGCTACTTTATTCCAATAATATTTACTTGCCGTTTTAACAAATTACTTGATGAAGACAATTTTTGTCCCTCCTGTAATCCCCAACGCCACTGTCTGATTCTCTCTAAATTTATTGGTAGCTCATCTTATCAGGGCTGCTCTAGAAGCATATTTAAAATGAGAACGGAAGAGGACTAAAAGTAGTGCTGAAATGTGAGCTTCAGTACAAGAACACCAGTCTTTGTCTGGAAGAAAGTGGTTTTCATGATGCAAAGCTATCTCTAATCACTTTGTGATATCTGGCCTGTCCAGCTTAAATCACAGCTTATTCTGGATCCAGAACTCTTGGGTTCTGCATCACTTCTGCTTTCTAAATGCTGTTTTTAACACTGCAATTAAAATGCAAAGGATACATAAAAGCTGCCTGACTGAAAGGACAGTGATTGTTGGAAGAATCGAGCAGACGTCTGCTGGTTGCACTGCAATCCCAAAGAGCACCGTTTGGAGCCAGCCTGCCTTGGGCACAGAAAAGCATAGGCCAGGAGGATAGCTGGAACTGCTGCTGAGCTGCTGTGAACGTATCATATTCTCAAGTTCAAGATGATGGTAGAAAAAAATTTTACACTGGCATATCGACATCACGGTTATCTCCTGGGCTGCATTAACCTACAGCAGAAAAAGGCTTCTTGGTGCTTTTTGAGGGCAAGAAAAAAGGCAGGAAGAATAAGAAGGGAAAGATAAACGCTCCCAACTATTTGTGCCAGATAGTTTGAGAAAATGTGGAGAAAAGAGGAATGGTCCAGTGAAAATGCAACCAGAAAGTAAATGATAGAACAGGAAAGATTTGCAGGGAAGTTCAAGTTTGATAAGGAGAGAGCACCAGTATTGTCTTCAGCTTACTTTTCAGTGGCTGAAGAGCCCAGCTAACTGCTCTGTATTCTCAGCCCAGTTCCTTCCTCCCCACCTTAAATAAAGCTCTCCCATCATGCTTATTAACATTCCAATTCATCAAAGTGATTGTTAAAATAGGAAAAAAAAAAAAAAGTTATTTCAGCACTGGCGGAAATTATTCTAACGTTACATTTCAATAAAGTGCCCCCTCCCTCAGTCCTCTGTGTATAAGCAATCAATGGGTTAAGTTTAGATCACTAACGTATGTTCTGTGACCCCAGAATGCTTCATCAAATGTACTCATTACCAACTGAGCAAGTGAATGAGTAGTTGTGAGCCACAGTTTAAGCGCTGATGGGATTGTGTGTGAGCCCCAACGTGGCCGAGGTATTTAAATTTTGATTTTTGTAATGGGCTTTGACATGTTTCATTTCCTCCGAGGGAGCACTCAAGACCTCTGAAAGTAAATGTTGCTAAAAAGTCATCAAGGCAGAATATTAAAATGCCATCAAATGAAAATTTCACTAATGCAATCCGGCTAGGCCTTCAGGTACCCGAGCGAAAAGGGGAGTGTCAAAGGTCCCGCTTCTTTTAGTGAAACATTATTTGTTCCTCTTCACTGACTGTTTCTCCAAAATAAATTATTTAAAGTCTTATTTCTTTTTTCTCCTGGGCCCTTTAAAGTTCAACTACGCCAAGAGGAGAAGCGGGGAGGGGGGCCGGGGGAAGGAGGTGTCATGTGCAGAAATTCAACAAATCACTGTGTGCGCCCATGGAGATGGGTTTACGCTTGCTGGATGTCTGTAGCCTTGGTATGGAAAGGCATGGACTTTGGGCTTTGGACAAGCATAGAGCAGGGGCCCACACGTGCCACTGCAGCATCACAGCTCAAGGGCAGGCTTCATCCTACAAAATATTGAGCACATTTCTCAGGAACAGTGTAATGATGGGAGTAGGGATCTCGCTTTTCAGTGGATGGCAGAAGAAGGACAAAAGGGCATTGCGTTCTGTATAAAAGCACAGGAGATTATGGTTCCACTATGGTTTTGGCCAGTGTCTATCTGCTCTTTTCCCACTGTTCTTCCTGACTTCCAGCACTAGCTGGGCAAAACTTAAGCCCCTTGTTCCCAAGAATCTGGAGGCAAATCAGAAAAAAATTAATAATAATGACGGCTACTTTGGTAAGAAGCCTAATTCAGCTGAGCTTCATTCCAACTTTATGAGAAGGATGAAACAGAAGCACCCTGACCTCATGCAGATCCCTTCCCGGACGACTCCACCAAGGATATTGGAACAATGAACTCAAGCAGTGGAACTGAGGAGAACTGCACCATCGGGCCAAACACTGACTGACTGAATACAAGCAGGAGGCTTGCTACGGTCAAACTTCATAAAGCTGATTAACACATCTCCGCCTGATACATATACCACCAGGAAGAGGGCAAGCAGCAACTGTCGGGGGACACGCGACTATTAAAAGAGGGTTGCAAAACAAGGGTTTCCAAATGATTCATAACTACCCTTTGTAACCCTCCTACTGATGTTTGCTTTGAGTGAAGGGAGCAAGCATTTTTTTTTCCCCTCTCTCATAGTCATTCGTGTATTGCTCTTGATGCAAATTCTGTGCAACGTGGTTAATAAAAGCAAGATAAAAGATATGCTGAAGCAATCTCTCCAGTGGCTCCCCAAGTCCTGGAAAAAAAAAAAAAAATCCCCTCTGCACACCCACAAAGTAAGCAATCTCATTTCAAAACCCATTCTACCAGTTCCTGACATTGTGCTGTCTGATTTCGCATTAGCACGACGGATGGAAATGGCATTTAAGCTAATTATCTACAGGAGACTGAGCAAGGGGTTTAGGTGAGCTCCAAAAATTAAACGGGAAAAAAAGAAAAGAAAAAAAATAATGAAATAAAAATATCAAAAAAATCCGCTTCCAAAAAGGCTCTGCAAATCCTTCCCCCAAAATTTTAGCTGATAAAAAATAGCCTGTCTGTTTTCTGGGAAATCCCCTGAAAACCGAGTCCCACCTGGGTGCTCAAGGAGAGGAGTTTACAAAGCGTACACAAATGCCTCCCACTTTTGGGGGATATTTTGCAAACACCTGATTTGTGAGCCATCTGCCAAAGTTGTGGCTCAGATGCATTTCATCTCAATTGGGATTAGGGTGAGTGATCCAAAAATGTGCATCTCAATCTAAATGTTGCGGGTCATGTCCCACGACATTGGTTACCTTGTCTCCTCTGGTATTCAGTATGCAAATGGCATGCAGCATGAAGTGATCCAACAGCAAGATGTGATAGGGAGGGAAAAGATAGGACAGTGTGTCAGAAAAAGAGAGAAAAGTGCAGCAGGCTGCGGGGGAATGGAAATGAGATGTTGGGGCAAGGCTGTTCTAACAGAACAGTGCGGCGCTCTATGAGAGACATCAGACTTGTTGGGAGCACATGGCTGAAAAATGGGTACTGTACTGCAAGCTGAAATGAGAAAATTAACAATAGGGTGACCTAAGTAGTGATGTGGGCAAGAGAAATCTAAAGTCGTTGGGAATATTTCAGTTCAATCTTAGAGAATAGAGCTCAGACTGAGAGAAAAGGGGGTTCTTTGCAAGCAGTGCTACTTCGTTTTCTACTTGCGAGGGTTTTTCTGCTTGTTTGTTAACAGAGCTTCAGTTAATCTCAAAAAACTTGGACTGCATTAAAACAAACAAAAATAAGTCTCCCTTGATGCACCCAAGGCTCTTCAGAACCCAGTCAATGTTTCCTTTTGGCTCACTTTAATTTCAGTATATTTTGACACTGAAATTAAGAGCTCAAGTTCTCACAGACAAAAACAAGGACTTAAAGAATAACGTATTATGGAAAAGACAAAACTTGGTTTCTTCACGCGTGGCAGTCATTTTCAGCAATAGTCACAGCTACACAAATGTTTAGGTTGTAAAAGCTTCCTTCAACTTCCATTTTGGTTTAACAGAAAAAAAGCAAAAGCAAAAAAAAAAAAAAAGCCCAATGGACCAAATTGTTTCTTTTCAAGAATTCTAAGAAGAGCTCAAATATTTTGCTAATTTTCTTATCCAACTTGCAATACTGTGTTCTCAGTACGTTTTAAGTTGATTAAAGTGAAGGATTCTCAAGAATAAAATATTTCAGTGTGGATTGCTTTTTTCTCCATCTCACTGAAGCATTCAAGACGTTAACAAAGGCCCTTTTTCAGTTGGATTCTAAACAGTCTGTTTAAAAAAAAAATCACAAACAAGCTGAAAAATCAATTATTCACACAAATCTAGTATTGACCTTCTTATAAATTACTCAACCATCCAGTTCTACTCGCAAATTCATGTATAAGTCACAGTGAAACCAAAGGAAATTGTGAATATGAAACTGACTGTAACTGTTCGGCAAATCTTACAAGAAAACACATTCTCAAATAAATAAACAAATACAAATCCAGCACAGAAAGTGTGGAGACAAGCAAAGAAAACTGCATTTTCACTGCTTTAGGAAACTAACTTCTTGGAAGCTCCTGATATCCTCAACAGTGAACAAGAAACCCCAAATTCCCTTCTGCTTCAAAGATCGCTCTCTGTATCTTAAGATTAGATTGAGGGGCTTGAGAGCTTCTGTTTTCTGCTGATTTTTCTTGCAATTTTAATATGCCCAGAAAAAGACAGGGAGTCATCTGTAACCGCCATAGGACAGGGTAGCATGGGAATGGCACAGGCAGCCTGCAGGTGAATTTTAACCTGGCTCATCTAAGCAGACATTTGACCTTTGCTCAAGTCTGGTAGTGTTCATCTTCGTAGTTTCAGTGTCACCCTGCATTCACCAGAATGATGGTGGAAAAGCAATGAGAGATGCTTGAGCTTCACCCATTTGTGCCCAGACTTTTCCATGCTTTAAATTCCACATATACTTTATAAACTTGGATATACTCTGATACCGAAGCAGTTGGAAATCATTTGGGATTTTACAGATAGTCTCTTTCAAAACCAATCAGGACTTTTTTTTTTTTTTTTTTTTTTTTTTTTTTTGCTTTCCATTTATGAGTTGCTTTACGGCAAATGGTACGGAAAAGAAGCAAACTCTCCAGAGATATTCATTTTGGGAAAGACTTTCAGTTGTCAAGGGGAGCATTTGACAAATTTCTACAGCACAAATCCTCTGGCCCTGTTTTATCTATCTTGGCACAATAAAGATTTGATGCTTGCAGAATGTACTATGTTTACTTCAGATTCTCTTCCAAAAACTCAATCAATATTGCAGTCTCACCGTCTCCTTTTATAATTGGCAATTATAGACTGACTGCCTTGACACCAAAGCATCTCCATGTGTGTTGTTCTCTGTTTTCTCTGTTTCCTATGTATCTGCATGTAGAGAATGGGGCCATCACTTTGGGGTTAGCCATTGACTCCGTACTTGAACTTCGGCCAAATGTTTGCCTTCCTTTGACCTTCATGTATCTAACTGGAAAATGGCTTTTGAAGGAAAGAAAGAGAGAAGTGCTATTTATTGCAGTAGGTTTCTAACCAGCAACAACAAAAGAAGAAGGGCAATAAAGCCTTCACAATTTTCTGTTGCGATTTCTGACATGAAGCTCAGGAGAAGAGAGCTCGATGTTTTTCTCTGGCTGGATCTTGGAATTTCGTATCATAGACTTGGTAGAATACGATGTGCATCCATTTCGTTTGGGAAGCTACTGCTGACTGACAGTTCCCATAAGACCCAAGTGAAACGATGACTGCCTTTAAAAAAATCCCTTAGCATTTCTTTTGACTACCTTGTGTCCTCCACTCAATATCTGAGATCTGCTTAGGCGGGTGCTGGAAAGAATATAATTCAGGAAGTGCTAACAATGCACTTTAATTTTCTTCTGGACTGACTTGCTGCTGATATACTCTGAGTCTGTTTCTGAGAAAACTGTTTTCTGATAAATATTATTTGAAAGGTTAGTGCCCTGTTGAGGAGAGAGACGAAGAAAATTCGTTCTAGCTAATAATGAGAAAAGTGCTCAGTGAACTTTTGTACATTTGTACAAATGAAATTTTACGGTGAACTCAAGTTTCCCTAGGTAAAGGCCTTCGTTGCATTCATCCCACTAAAGCATTCTGCTCACAAAAGTCAAAAAAGGCTGCAGCTGTTGTAAACTTTCAGGTTCTGTAAAAGGGAAATCCCATATAAGCACATAGCTCTGATTACACAGACCCAGATTTTCCAGAAATTCCCTTGTATCTATAATCTTACAGGGTGGGGGGGGGGAAAAAAAAAGATAGATAGAGCTGCTTGGGGTATTAGGAAAAGGTGAAGAAAACTCATGATTAAATGGACAACACTAAATAAATAAATATTTGGAACTAACAAATTAAGGAAGTGGTAACACTCCACTGTATGAAGAAGCAATTTGTAGTCGCTCTGTCTGCAAAAGATATTTACAAAATAGATGCAGGACTTCAAGTAAATGGCATAAAAGGGTAGAGGAATACCACCTTCAAATCACAAGAGAAAACTCTGAGGACCCTTTAGCATTGAGAGAAGATAGAGTCAGAAGATGAACAGAAGAGTTTTACAAAATAATGAACAGCAGAGAGAAGCAAAATCAAGGAATGATTTATAGCAGGTCCTATACCACAAGAACAATGCAGTGCATTTAAATTTGACAAAGTAAACAGTTTTCTTGGTGTTGCTTGTTGGAGTTTTTCAACTCAGTGGCTTCTTAACCCATGAGATGCATTGCTGCAAAGTTTCTTTGGAATGAAGAGCTTTGCAAGATTGAAAAATCTGATCGACATTTATTTTGATAATGACAAAATCTCCTGTTCCTTTTGAACATCTCTAACATACTTTTTTTACCGAGGAGTGGGATAAACCCTCAGGCAGAAGTGTAAACTCTAATTATATGGGGTCAGGAATAAACTTCTTCTCTTGGCAGCTCATCCCAACATTGCCCACTAGAGGGTCTCCAGGGCGTTCCTTAAGTCATTTGGTCATCCTTAATAGCGAGGAGAGGCCTCATCCAGGATAATCGTTGCTTTTCCCTCCATGTACCAGCCTGTTCCCTTATGCGAGCCTTTTGCAAACATCTGCATTTTGCAGAAGAGTCTTTTATCCGGGCAGATTTCCCATAGCAGAAAGGCTGCTTGTCCCTCCATCCATCCGACTTTGCCTACCCAGTCCTACAGGCTCACACAGAACAAAGAGCTGCGGGGGAGAGAGAGAGGAAGACATACACAGGGAGTAACAATCCTGCATCCCTTTGCGGGGATTTTAATGGTATATGTGAGGAAAAGTAATAAACGGGACATAGCCCATTAGGCAAGAACAAATTTTCTTCCCATAATTTTATCTTTGTTTAATTGAATATTTAATTAGGATAAATATGAAATTAATTTTTTTTTTTTTTTAATGTGTTCAGTACATTTAGCAAGAAGTGTTGATCCCGGTCTGCATCTTGAGAGGCATTTATGCAGACACGGACAGCAGCCATGCCCTTCTTGTCCCCTTCTGTGTGCTAATAGAAGTGAGCGGGTCATTTGGCATTAGCAAAGGAGTAACTTAGCATTTGCACTGAGCTGAATCTTGCCAGACTGTGTGCATATTGGAGCCAGTAGACAGCGGCTCCTTTCACGTTGATGAATGGCTTTTTTCAAGCGTTCTGCTCCCTAGTTATGAGAAGGGTGACCCGGTCAGGAGACGACTTTATGAAGCTATAAAAAATGTATGTCACTTCGGACTCTCTAATGTCACGGGAAAAAAAAGGGAGAGAGAGGGGGAGAGAGTGAGAGAGGGAGAGAGAGAAGGGAGAAAAAACCCAGCGCACAAAAAAATAGCAGGGTAATAAGCCTGTTTTCAATGCTCTAAATAGCTTTCTGTCTACAGCCCCTGTGTATCCCTGTGAGCTGGGGCTGCCGCTTGCTTCAACAAAGCAGCGAGGGTTTTGTGTGTGTTTAAAAAGGTTGATTCTCTTTGCCTTCCTATCACAGCAAATGCTTATCATGATGACAACAAGGCACTGGGAACGCAGGTCGGGTGGCTGTTACGTCGGCTGCTGCGAACAAGCTATAATGTACATTAAAAAAATGTAATCCACTCAAGGTGGCTCTGACTTTTAAGTATGCAGAACAGCTCCAGAGAAAGGCACCATAAAAGTAAAGTGGCTTTGAAAGAGCCCTTTCATCTAATATTTTATAAAGTATTTTCTCAGTGTCGCAAGGAATAAAAAGTAAAGGGTTGCCAGGTATGTTTGCCCCCGTGCCTTTGGTTTAATACTCTGGAGTTTAAAGATACTGCCGTGTAGATTTTAACAAAGATGGCCCTCTGTAGATCCATAATTTAGCATTCATTGAATTTTCCCATTTCTTTTTAGGCTTTGATATGCATATGTCATTGCATTAGATGCTTCCCCCTTACTCTTGCCCCCCTCCACCCACCTCCCAGAGATGTAGTACATTTTATAACTGATGTTAAAATGTTAATTTGCACAAGGTAAGTGGCCCGGAGGATTGAGGGCAGAGGCCTTTTCTTTATTAGGATTTCAATTAGTCACGGGCCAAGTTGGGAACGCCCAAGTTCTGGGTTTGAGCGCTGCCCCTGCCAAAGCCGAGAGGCAAAAGCTCCTGAACTCATAGACCCAACCATGGGTTCACTTTCCTGTTTTTCCTGGCGGGATTTCCAGTCCTCATCCCGCCCGGCACTGGAACAACTTGCATCTACGGTAGAAACAAGACAGCCTGAGAGTCAGGAGCCAGGCTCAGATAAATCAGACATTTCTCTATAGAAATTTGGAAACCTCTTTGGTTTTTTGATAGGCAAGAGTCGGACTAGGAGCAACACAAATCAGCAGGATTCAATAATGGCAATGTGTTAGTGTCAAATGAGTGGAGGTGATGCAGAAATGTAACTGGCACCTTTCTGGTATTCTGTGGGATTGCAAAAAGGATGTAGCTTTAATTCATTAGAAGTCCCTTGAGATTGAATTGAGTCCTAATGAAAGTTCCCATTGAAGTTAATGGACCCGATTCTCTCCTCATTGCAGGGAGTACTTCTAATTAAGTCAATAGAATTACACTAGCATAAAACTGGTGTATATGAGAAGACTAGCAGGTCTTGGGAGAGTTGAACCTCCTAATGACAGGACTAAAATTGGACCCTGAAAATTCCAATCACTTTTGCACTGCAATAAATTCAGTGTAATTGCATCAAAACACATCCAGCAGGCAGTGGCCTAAATTCTGCAGGATTGTTCCACGGTCATAACGAGTAATCCCACCCTCTTCCATCTGGAAGTGAGATCAGGATTTTGCTTTCAGTGGTTGGAGTATAAAAGCAAATACAAGTCAAGAAAAGTAGATGCATTTACTCTGATTATTACTTACTAATATTCATGCCTGCAACCAATGTATACTTAAGTCAATGGCAATACTCCCAGTTCTTTTTCTCTGGAGAAGACACATCTCAAATGATAAGTAAATACAAATCAAAAGGGAGTCACTACTTCCAAATCTTCCTATCTACAGAAAGGCATAAGAAGGTATGGGACAGGTAAGGAGCTTACTCTATCTAGACTGTGTGACAGCCTGGGGCAGCACTGACTGGCAACACCAGGCCACCCTGCCTTAAACCAAAGGCACTTTTCATACAATGGGAGAAAGGGAAAAAAATCATCTCACTCAGTGGCCCACTTCTCCTTATTCAGCCTGAGAGCAGATGAGCCTTACCTACCAGTGTAAAAGGTGGAGATAGTCTGTGCAGCAAATCCCAAGATAGCTATTTCAAGCCACACTCCTTTTTTCCTCCCATACTTCTGTTCTCTGAAAGTGTTTAAGCTTGGTAATGCATAAAATATATATTTTTGCAAGAAAAATTTTTCCCTCCATTTAAGAATTTATTAACAATTTACATAATTGCTTAAGTAATCTGCATAATTGACAGAAAGTTTAATTTGACCCTAGTTCAAATGCAACACTTATGGTTTTAAATTGAAATGGGTATAATTCATTTATGAGAGTAATTAAGCCATAGTGTCTAACAAATACAATGTATGCTGCCTGAGGCCTTCAAGGCCAGAACATGCTATTAGGATGTTTTATTTAAATATGTCAAATCTGTTCATCTCCAAAGCTGCCTGTGTTAAAATATATCAAATGTCTTACTTGACCTTTCAGTTGCCCTACTGAAAGCAGGGCATTAAAATAAAATAAAATAAAAAATCAGAGGCTTTCCTGTGCGCCTATGAAAAGGCAGGAGTGGTGGAAAGGAGACCAAGGGAGAAGTGCTCTGAATGAGATTATCATCCCTTCCAGCAGAGATGCAGCTTTAAGTGACTGGTTTTGCCTTCATTAAGTGAAATCCACTGCTGTGTGCAGTGCCAGCACACGGCTATTTACAACCGCGTAAGCCATCCAAATAGAGCTTAAGCGGTGCAGAAGTCTTTACGTTGGCCTTCTGCAAAGGACAGCCCAGCAATCCCTGGAAATCCCTTGATTCCTCTGAGACCATTCCGGTTGTGATAGCTTGTGCTATCCCAACAACTCCCAACAGCCAGAGCTAACATCGCTCTCCTCCCACATTACCCTAGAGGGTACCATACCATAGAGGATGGCTACTAAGGTTACAGCTGTCCTTTAAAAGAGATTCAGCAACCGCTGCTCAGTCTGAGCAATGCTTTCCTTCAGCTCTTCCCTTGTCAAAGTTCTGGCTGCTCAAGGTCCCAGACTGACTCAGACTTTGCGTTTCCCTATCTTTGGGTGTTTGTAAGTGTATGGAGCCTCATCTGCTCTACTCATTTTGCCCTGAGGGTTGAAAAATGAAAAGCTAAAGGTCCTTCTGAAAATCAGGTCCTAAGTGTAGTACATTTTTAATGTAAGCCACCCTGTCTCTGTAGGGCTGCAAGCAGAGTTGAGATGTGTCCTGGGAAGGAAACATGCTGAAGATCTATTCATCAGGAGGTAGAGTTTTTATATTTGCTTCGGAATTTTTTTTTTGCCATGTTGTTATGCTGAGATTCCCTACATGAGCCTGTAATTTCTCGAGGTTTAGGTCTGGGGCTGCTGATTTCATCTGATTCTCCACGTTGGACAGTTAGGCTGACTCATCCTCTGAGTACTGGCCCAGACTTGTTAGTGTATGACAAAACCTCAGCTCCTCAGTAATTTCAACAAGTTGACAGTCAAGTATTAAATAGCTGATAATTCTTTCTCTAATGAACACTGTCATATAGCAGAAATATTAAAGTCTACATTGCATATGCTATCACTGCTCATCTTTGAGGTCGAGAGAAAGGGAATATAAAACAGGACGTAGGGTTGTGCTTTTTTTCCCCACCAGAGATGTGTTCCTGGTGTACTCTGAGTTAGACCCACTCACTTTTCTAATTAGGTTGTTATGTGACAGATACAGGAGAGATGAGATGCAGGATGAATGTATGCCAAGTAGTGATCTCAATTACCAGTTGTGTCGACTAAAGCTGTGCGATATTAGGGAATTTATTAAAAGCCTTCCATAAGCGATGAGAATGTAAAGAACAGCAGTTTTGTCCGTTCCTGTGGCTATGTCACTAGTTTCATGATGGATGATGTTTCTACACCAGCTTCTGAGAGTGAGGAGCACGGAAAAAAAAATCAGCTTTCATTGAAAAAAGTAGAGATGGTCAAATCAGAACAGCTCAACAAATCAGAATGAGTCAGCTGGGCTGCAGTAACCATCCTTGCGTGTGCTTTTATCTGAAGACAAATACTAGCTTATATGGCATACCTCAGACTGTCTTGAAAGAGGGCAGGTGAAGTGAATTATTTTACATAAGCTCTGGGCAGAAGAATGCACTTGCAGGAAATCTGCAGCTCCGCCGACTCATGGTAACTTGCTACAGTTCCCTGATGGCAATTACAAAGCATAAATGTCTAGTCTGTTTGCAGACAGGACGTACAATTAAGAAACACCACCCTAATTAATCCTAAATAAGTACGGTCCATTAATGGAGATACATGCTTATTGATTAATTGATTTGTTTTTTGAATGTAGACTGAGAAGTAACCAGACAGTTATCTTCTTTCCCTGTCCCTAAAATCCAGCTTATAGTTTCACAATGATCTTCTGGAAAATCAATATTAGGACAAGAAAGAAGAAACGCTCCGCTAGCTGACAAGTCTGAATGACCATGTTCTGCTCCAAAATGGTGGAAATTTGGCAGATCAAAAAATGGCTTATGAGGACTTCAGAGAACAGATGTGGAATGCACGTTTTGGATAGAAAAAAAAAAACTTCTTAAAATGTTGTTTGTTACATCACTGGATTCCCTTCAACTGATGTAAATGGGTTAGGAATGTCAAAGCCAGTAACATGTAAGAAAAGAGTATATTGTGATTTTAAGAAAAGGTCACATTTAAATGTCAAAACGAGGTCGTGTTTCTGCTACCATGCTCTTAACAAATGAATGGGATGTTCAAATCTGTTAAAGAAAAGAATTGCAGGCTTTTGCTGGTGTTCAGACCCAGCTATGAGGTGTCACTTGGCTGGAGCACCTGGCAGTGGGGAGAGGAAAGCGGTGGGGCAGGAGGCTGAGGTTCCTGGGATGCTTCCTAGGGGATTCCCATCACAATCACCAAGTTGGCCAGGTGAGGCTGCCTGAAAAGCCTGCAAGGCAAACTGACTTCGGTGTAAGAATCAGGCTGTTGCATTTCTCTCTCCAAACATCTTTGATTCCAGAACATCTACCCAGAATCAAGCACCATGAGTGAATTACTGATCATCATTACTGATCTAATAATCATCTCATAAATAATACATCACGTTCAGCTTCAAGCAGCCATGCTGGCAGCATGAAGTACTACTAACCCCGAAGGCACAGATTTCTTCTGAAGGGCCTCAGTTGAGCTTGTACAGTTAAAAGTGCACGGGTTTCCCAGCATTTAATTGCCTGATTTGCAGTTTCCAGGTAGCCATCCAGATAGCAGTTAGACTATTAGATAGCACAGAATACTTTTACATCTGTAGTAATTCTTTAGCTAATAATATATTGCATAGAAAATATTTTACCGTATATTTTGTTACGTAGGACAAAACCTAATATTGTACGTCGTAAAAGAACAAAATCAGAAGTCATTTCCTGTTATATGAAGGTTTAATGAAGTCTTCATTTATAAGCCTATAGTTCCAGTCTGATTAAAAGGGAAGGTCTGTGATTAAAGCAGTCAATCAATTGATCGATTCTTGTTCAGCTCACTCCTTCCTCAACGTTGCTGGCTGGATTCAGCACTGCATGTTTACCTTTTTAGTCTATGTGGAAAGCATATCTATGTGTGAACCTACAGCCTGTTGCCATACATTATTACCCTGCCACCCCTATTCCCTGCTGTTACCTTCGGTACAAACTAAGATTGGCTACATAGGCATCAGCAAGGTAGACCTAGCTAATTAAAGTCTTGCTCCTTGTGGTGCTTTGCTTACCCTGGGCAAGGCTACCACATGAATGTCCCTTAGATGCTCACCAGCAGCAATGGAGGAGTGTCTTGGTAGAGTCTCAGTTTCTTTCCACATCCTTTCACTTCAAACAATGTGGAGATTAACCTGAGATACTTCTCCAGACCATGCTGCCATATTCCTCAAATACCTTTATTGTGTAAGTAACTCCACCTTGTTTAAAACTGAATTAAGCGGTTCACACCACTTTGTTTGGAACCACTGTGAAGGAAGTTATCATTAACCAAAAGCCAAGCGTGTTTAACGTCTGAAAGATAGATTGTTTTACCTCCCTTTTCACAGCCCATTGCCGCAGAAAAAATCGTACTGAAGTCTTTAAAGCTTCAAGAAGCAGATGCCACATAATGAGGAAGGCAGTGAAGAAACTGAGCAGGAAGAGGGTTGCCCTAGGAAAACTGAACTGTTTGACAAAATAAAACATTAGGACCAAATCCCACAGCCTGAAGTTATGCCTACTTGCTTAATTTTTTGTCCTTTATAGCGTTGGTCTTTTTTCTTCATCATACATCGTATACTTTGCTCGTGCTGTGACAAATTATTGTGTACGCAATAATTACAAATAATTGTAAGGGCAGCTGGCATCATTTTGACTTCCAGATACCTGATGGAGCATTTGGACACACTAGTGACCTTAAATACATTCCCTAAGAGCACAGTCTGGCCTCTAGCTTTTAAGTGCAGGTGATTCTATATCATTTCATTTTGGTTCTAGCTGGGCTTGGAATTTGCATCCCTGTACCATCAGAATGGCCTGGAGTTTCTTAATTACCAAACAAATGGAGAGTAGCTGCTTGATTTTGACAGCTCCTTTGTGTATCATTCTTCACAGAACATGAATGATTAATGGAATTTTCCCAACACAGTCAAAGTTGTTTACTGATGGAATTAAAGCTGAAATTGGCAGTGCTCTTTAGGGAGGACTTTTTCTATAATGTCACCAGACCTGCCAAGAGCCCCTAAAAAATAGGGACAATTAGTGATGGGTCAGAAGGATTCTGGGTATTAAAAGGTTTGGTTCTCTCTGAGGAAAGTGAAAAGGAGGGGTGGGCAGTGAGGTGAAAAAAAAAAATAAATAAAATTCTTAAAGCCTTTTTTTGATTTTCTTCATGGCGTAATATTTTTGGACCCATGATCTTCTATTAAAAGGGAAAATAGTTAAATTACAGTCTCTGAAGATAAGAAGTACAGAGAAGAAGCCAGATAAAGGACTCCAATTGTTCTGTTGCCATTTTGAGCATTAGAAATGGCTGGAGAAGCAACTATTTGGTGAAGAAGGCAATTGGTACTGGTAGACAGAATGAAAGCTGGTTGATGCTTCTGCCACCCTGCCATCTGCACGGCCTGGGGAGCTGATGTCACTGTAGCTGTACCAGTCTGGGGACACTGGGGATGTGCAGAGGAAGCAGATGGAGAAGAAACTTGTGGTCACAGCATGTAATGACAGCATGAGAGGAAACCAATTCCAATGAGTAAGGCAAAGCTGTGAAGAAAATCATCTAGAATTATTCTGAACACATTCATAAGTATTCCTTTTTTTCCTCTATTTTCATCATTTGCCCTTACATTGCCAGATTCCACAGGCAGAAAAATTTGTGGGAGTAATATCCTCCCATCAGCAGTGGTTCATCTGGGACACACTTACGAAGTTCATAAGAAAGGCAAGCCCTACGCAGCATGCTCAATGTTTAAAGTGTTTTATGAATAACTTCACACCAACCCCTGGAGATAGTTAGATAAGCATGTGATTTATTTTTATTTCCATTTTCCAGATGGAGAAAAAATGGTGGAATGACCTTCTAAAGGCCGCAGAAGGAGTTGAAACTGAGATGAGATCAAGGAGCTCCTGACTACCCTGCCTCCAGGGAAAACATCAGATTGTTCTGCATCTCTCTTCTGCAACTATTGCACTGACAAAGGCCTTTTGCCACACTCATGTAAGCGTGTCTACAAGATGGATTTTTATGACTGCAGTGAAATTTGGGAGATGGCCGGGACACACTGGTTTCCAGCAATCCCATATCATACTTCCCTCATGTGCTTCTCTCTCTCCTGCCTCTATGCCTTTTTCAATAAACAGGCAAAATTACCCATGAGCAAGGCTATAAGGGACTGCACAGAGCCAGTGAAATCATATGCCTCCTATGCTTGCATAGTTAGCAGCCAGTGTATATAACACAGCCCTGCCCTTCCTCTTCTAATGAAAGTGGCTCGCCACCAGGTAGGTGATTTGCTGCCAAAGGAGATTAATCTCCGCTTTTAGAACATGTTTTGGGGTTGGAAGGGATATCAGCAGCTTTGATATGTTTTTAACATCATCTAAAGCGTAGCCAAGGGATATAATCGTACCCTTGAGAGAGCGAAGGTACAATACGTAGCTAAGTGCCTCTAATCCACAGTAGCATGATTATCTATTGATAACTGCCTCCTCCCCTTCAGCTGTCCTACTGATCTTGAGTTTGGTTAATAAAAACAAATGAATTCAGCATGCCACAGCAGAGAGTAACGAACATGTTTTAGGGGTGCTGGGGCAGGGAAAGGTTAACTGTTCTGTTTTGTTTAGTTTACTTTTAATGCAAAACCCAACTGGCGCGGTGATCTCCAGATATGCACAAATACCGATGCCAGATATTCACTCACACAGACAAAAGTAATACAAGTACAAAAGGGAAGGCTGGGGTGGAGGAAGGGGAAATGGCTGTGGCCAAGAACTGGAAGCCAATTCTTGCCGTGATGTACTCTTACTGCCTTTGTGATCCTGAGCAAGCCTCTTAGATTAAATTTAATAGTGAGGACTGGATCCAATGTCTGATACTAATTAGAAAGCAAAAGGCCCTTTCACCTTCCGCTACTAAATTTGCCTGAAGTTATTTATCTGTAGTTAATTCTGTACTATTGTATCCTACAGTCAAACTTCAGGACCGATGAAGCCTGTAGTTGCAACTGACATCTGTAGGATATTTAGTTTGATAATATTGCTCATGATAACTTCATGGATCATTTTCATTTTTTTGTGATTAAGGAAAAGCAATAACACCCTTGTTCTACACCACAGAAACAAAGTTATGAGAAGGTGTACAATTTTGTATGCTTTTTTAAGAAATGGAAGATCTTCCAAGCAAGGCTCAAGAAAGAGAATCACACTATAAGTCAGTGTTGGAAACGCAGACTGAAAAATCAAGTGCAGACTTTGCATTATCACAAATAATAGATGGTGAACGGTATGCTCGAGTTTAGTGACATGCACTTCAGCTGTGCAGAGTTACTCTTGTTAGACTATTGTAACATGAAAGGGAAGGTTCACATGGCGCAGCAAGATGGTACAGATAGATGCATGCACCACACAGCCATTCATTTGGCTTTTGTCCTTTCCTCACTGGGAATTAAACTGAGGAGTACAAATGCTCTTCCAAGGTTTGAAAAGCATCTGCAAAAGTTAGAAAGACCTAGGGAAAAAAAAACAAAAACACAAAGCAGCTTATTTGTTCATCCATCATATTTTCCAGGCAACTGTTCTCTTGAGGAACATGCAAACGAATAGCCAAGAGTGAGTGGCAGAAAAGATACACATATATGAATTCCTTCAAGCAAGGCACGTCTTGGAGCTACTTTCATGTTCCTTCCTGATGCTGGCGAGGGTGGGGCAGAAGTCTGGTAAGAAATCAGTTGGCCTGGGAAGGCATGGGCCCTACATAAGAAAACAAAAATTCCTGGAGGTATGCCTTGTTCAGCCATTGCAAGTGTCCTCAGAGGTCAAGCACTATCATCACGTTCACTTGATGGCTCTTAAACTACATTAAACTGTCCAAAGGCACCCAACCAAATGTCACAGTAAAACAAAAATCAATTGATTACATGCCCAGGCAATACTTATCATGGGCTGTAATTATTTTGGATAAAGACGTACAAGGAAGTTTTTTTAAAAGAATGCCCCGAAGGTAACAAGCAATTAGTGAGATATTTTAAAAAAAGCAACCACAACACTCTGGCTTAAGGCAGCCATTGCAAAAAAATCCCAATAATCTGATCTCTAACAAAGGAGGGCCTGTCAGGTCAGCAACCCAGAACTGAGGTAAGGGTTTCATATAACAATACTGCTTGACGTGGTATTCATTTTCAACCCACAGTGGTAAAAGTTCAACCTAACAGCAGCTGTCAAATACCTTTGGCTAATCCCCCGTAGCTGCTGTGATACAATTTTGGTGGTGTAAGACATGGCATCACCTGACCCCAACAAGGCCACAGCACTGTTAACACTTTGCCTTTGGGAGGCACACGAGAGGGTCAGAGTGGCTACAAATTTCCCTTTAGATATTTCGGAGACAGACCTCCTCACGCTACAGACCACAGCTCTGCTGTGCTCCGTGCCACAGTAGTGCAGAAATGTGTTTCTTTCCAAATCATTAAAGCCTGGCACTTCAGAGCTGGGCTCGAGGGAAAATGTCCCTGGCTCTCTGTGCCTTCCCTCCTGTATTTCGAAATATAGATGCTAAGCTTCAGTGCACCTTCCTGCTGGATTTTCAAACAACTTGGTGTTTTACAGGCTTCAGGATATTATAAATATTGGCTTTTTTTTTTCTTTTTTTTTCCTCTGAGCTGTTCAGGGCATTTTTAATGCTCGGGCTGTGCAATGTGCTGTGAGTAGCAGGATGGAAAGAGCCAGGTTAATGAATCTCACATCCCAGCAAACCCCAAACACAGACCTCTCCACAGGAATAGAACATTGCCTAAGGGTTAGAGAAGGCTACTGGGACATCTCTCCCCATCAGCCTCGGACCTGTACTTTGTTCTTATCTAAATACTACATGAGCTAATGCCTTCTGTATGAAGCAGGCTACACGGTGCTCAATAGAAGTTGATGTTTTGATGTCCATTTGCATGCAGACAGAGGGTGGCCCGACATGTTGTCCAAGCAGACCTGAAGCCAACGGTCAACATCATCCTGATACGAAGCAACTTGCAAGAAAAAAAAAGTAAAAAGCCTGAGACCAGTGCTGTAGGTGGCCAGCATAAGGTGTCTTGTCATCCTACATGTAGGCAGGTAAACTTCATAAAGAACCTGTACATGAGCGGAAACTGTGATTCCATCCTGATATTTTTTACCATAAATTCTATTAAGCTCCACTTTATTCATCATCTGCACCTGCAAAGGCTTTCCTGTGTCATCTCAGATTAATTCCCCTTGAGTCTTCCTTGATGAGACATTCCACATATCCTAAATTCAGGATGTGAAATGAAAGGAAAGCGGGGATGAGAAATGCCCTCTCTCATCACAGCTCTGTCAGTGTCCTGAGCCTATGCCACCTTTCAGGGGGAAATTCAGACAAAGCTGAAGGATGTGGCCAGCAGTCTCTGCATGTCTAGACAATCTGCATAGTTTTCCTTATCCAGACAGGCAAGTTTGAGACACTCAAGGCAAAACACTTTGGGGTGAGCTTTGAATCCTTTCAGTAGCTCTTCAAGTCTCACCTTAACCTCAGCCGCCTTCTCTTTGTATTTATTGGGCTTGAACCCTTAGTTAATGGAAACTTCTGAGATTGCATTTGGCATTGAGGACAACCCATATGGGCAAAGCACCAGAGAATGAAGCGTTTCCTAACTCCATTTCAGGGCAATTTATCTGGGAAATACTGGCAGCACTTTTTCAACTGTGATTGGGCTTATTTTACACCCCAGAACAACCAAGATTCTTTCTCTTAGTTGTGTTTGTTATGTAACTCTACAGACTTCTCCATATATTTGCTGTTCTTACTTTGAATTAATAATGATAATAATAATAGTTTTAATAAAAATAAGAAAAAAATCAACTCCTTTTTTCTAAGGTACACAGCATTGTTCCACTTGATTGGCTATAACAAACTCAACTCCTTTGAAAGTAATGGAATTACATTGCCAGCACAGTTCACTGGTCTGCCTCATTTTGGATAATTCATCTCTCTTAACGTCTCAGCCACACTGAAGCACAGCATCACTTGCTAAGCTGTGGGAGCTCAGCATTGCAACCCAGCAGTCTCAAATCTCAGCCATGCCCTGAAAGGACCAAATGTGCTCAAATTGGTATAATAAGAGCAAGGATTCACTCTGACCATGTGATCCAAGTATTTCATTCAGAAGAAAGAGGAATGCAGTGGTTTATTCAGCCAAAAGTTACGTAAGGTTTAGAAAAGCACCTGTTTAAAAATCCAATTGCAAATTCACCAAGTCCACCTTCCTGTATCAGAGTTCAGGATTTATATCAGAGTTCACAACTAGATACCACTAAATGGGGCTAACTACTATACTTGCACGAAACAGCCCAATATCTGTATCTGCTGATAAAAAGCATCAGTTCAGAGAATTTCAATTTTTAACAGGGGTACTGCTCTAACACAGAGCACTGAGAAATTCATCAGGCTGCCAGCCAGCTGGGGATGTCCTCTGCCACGTCTAACACAGTGTGTTTGCATTAGGAAAGAAGTCATATTTAGCACACTACAATTTACCTGCATGATTAACCACTGACGGTGTTTTGGATGTCTAATGAGATTACATTGGGTTTATGTACAATTTCCTAAGTAGGTTGACTGATAGATTGATCAAGGGTAGATGGGATCTGACAGCAGAATATTATGGCAGAATTCTTCCAGTGATGGATGAGCCCACCTTGACACAAACTCCAAAGCTTCGCCTCTTAGTAATAAATCTCAGCGTGAAGTCATCTGTCTCTGACCTGAAGCTTGAAATCAACAACTCAGGATACTGAAGTTTCATCCTCTTTATGAACATTTAAGTTGCCTCAATGGCATAAATGCACACCTCCCACATTCAATCTCTTTTAATAGTGGCAGGCCTTATGTTGATTTTATTTTTTTGTTTTACAAAAGGTGGGGAATCACAACTGATTCTTTCTCCAGCCAAGGAGATCACTGCTAATAGATGACATTCCGTATGATGCTTAATGAGCCGTGATTGGGATAGGTGATGGGAGATGGCACTTTGGATTGATTTAGAAAGGATTCAGTAGAGGCAGTGCACAACTCCACAAATAGCAGCAGGTATTACACGGTGCCACAGAATTATATAACAGGAACCTCAAGTAAAACCTTCAAAATGCCTTGCTGACTTGGGAGTTTACTCCCATTTTCAAAGGCTATTCAAAGCAAGATTCTGTAAAATACTGCTAGTGTAGCAGAAATGCTGAGTCACGTCCTGATTGAGCAGTGATTGAGCACCTGGTGGGAAGGCAGGGCCAACCCAGTGGAGCTCAGGTGCATGAATGATGGAGCGACCGGAAGGGATGGAGCCAGGATCCACCCCTTCCCAGACCTCATTTAAGAGTTGGCAGGGGAGGTAGGGGTATTTTTTTGGAGATTTCTGTCTACCTGAGGCCTTTTGAGGGTAAGTAGCTTTTTTTCTTTCATTTTTGTATGCACAGCTGCTGTATTTGGGCCCATCCTCATTTGCTGTAGCCAGACTTTGCCACTCTGCTATTGTATTTTCCATTTGAGGGCTGTTTCAAAGCAACAGTGCGAGTAACTATCAGCAGGAGATTATCAGGCTTAAAAAACAAAGTAAAAATTTTTCTGAAGCCCAGTTGCAAGATGCCCTGTGTACCCATGAACTCAAAATTTGTAATATAGCTTTCCTTGTTTCTAGGCTGTAGTATGCACAGAAAATAGGATGGTTCACTGTGATGTTCACACCATTCAGAATTAGTAATCTAATTTGCCCAGGACTTGATCCCAGGTGGCTGAAAATAGTGCTGCCCTATTTTTTTCAAGAGGTTTAAGCACCTAATTCTTATGAATTTCAGTGAGATCCACATGCATGGGTCCTCAGATCGTATTTACTTCCTCTTGTAAAAATGTGAGGTTGTATAATAGAAGCTCTCTAAGCCCTGTGTTAGTAGACATTCTGGGTACCCACTGCAGCTCACTGAGTTAATTAAGTAATGCGTTTATGTGACCTACTGTAATGTCTTCATCTGTCAGAACCTGGAGACAGGGTAGCTAAGAGACCATTTTGGAGTATTCTGAGATCACAGCAATCTGATGTTTAAGGAGGTTAATGTAATACTCACAGGGGCCTGATGGAAGAGTTCACAAAACAGATGAACCCACCTGAATTCTGAGAGTTTGAGCAGGCGGATTCTTAACCTGTATTCAGTACTGCTTTGACTGTTTCTCCTCTTTAAATAAAAGGGAGGAGATTACCAGGAGGTAACTGTAATAGACAGCTCTTTTCTGACTAATGTTCTTGTCCGCATCTTCTGGGTTTAGGATGGCTGATAACATACCAATGTCATGGCCAATGAGGAAAATCAACTTGGAGGACAAAACTCACCTCCTGACTAACTCCAGTAGACATAAGTGCACCCTGAGATTTTATTCTTGCTAATATCGAAGTCTATAAACTGACATAGTTGTATTATTGTCAACCCCTGTAGTGAGGCTGGGAAAGTAGAAATAACAGTTGAGATAGCCCCGTGTGAATAATTCATAGGGAAGAATTTAGTTGATGAATTGACCTTTTTTTTTTTTCTCCTTGTCTGTGGCCCTATCCACAAGCAGCCTCTGATTTTTCTCTCTTCCATTGTTACTCAAATTGAAAATATCTGCTGAATAATTTCTGAGGATAATTCTTGTTCTGCAAATTTGTCCCTGTGCAGTTTGCTGTGAACATTTGGTATCTGAAATTCCAGTGCTCACCAGACCCACAGATCTCATGTTGTTATTTCCCTTTTTTGCATAAAGGAGACATATATTTGAAACAGTACTTTTTCCACTCTGACTATTGGCAGTTAGGAGTCCTTTAATGTAACCTTAAGCTCAGCAAGGTGTGTATTTGATTATAAGACCTCAGTACTGATTTGTGTGAGATAAATATATAAGGGAAGGAACTAAGGGTTTTTTTCAGGGATTTTCTTATCAACCTGCAGGTGCCTCCTACTTGGATCTTAGCTGCCCAAGAACTCAAGAAAGCCATGAGTCAATGGGAACAAATTCTGGTTTAAGTGGAACAAGCCAAACTCTGTTACCCTCCTCAGCAACCCTGGGCTGGGTAGAACCTTCACCTGACCTGCAACCAGCCTAGGTCTTCATGACTTGCCCAGCCTGCTGAGCCCAATGCAGAAATAATACTAAACTTGATGTCTTCAGTAATATAAAATCATTACTTATTTTACAACTCCCACTGTGGTTTCTGAATGCTTCAGTGCTGAGCAGCTCCTCGATTCCCTCTGAGGCACAATCGTTTGTTTACTTGCTCCACTCATTTCATTCCGCACTTGTGTATGGCAACTACAAGATGGCATGTCAACTTTCAGAATCTGGGGAAAAAAGGGAGTGAGACAGTTAAAAGTTTCAGCCCTAAAAGCTTTTGACACATCTTTCTGTCTCTTTCTGTCCATGTAATCAATCTTCTAAGTTTCCAGGAGCAGCTGAGATTTTTTTAAAAACAGCTGTAATCTGTGGTCATTGATGGTGGGGTAGATTGTTTGCCAAACTATTACCATAACTGTCAACCGAAATCAGAAAAATAATCTCATTGTGCTGGACAGATGCCTTTCCTGCATTATTGATATAGTCGCTGCAGAGTAATAGAGAAATATAAAGCATTGTTCTATTTACAAAAGGAGATTGGCCAAGTCCTTGAGAGTGAGCAGGAGGGACAGGCACTTAAAGGAAGTGAGATATAGTCAACTCAGTAAAAGTTATGTGTCAGGGTCATGTGGCCTCCATAGTCAGCAGTAGAATCTCGGTTTTCAATAGCTTTTCCTCTCCTTTCTCACTTTCAGATTTAGCTCCATAGCTTAATCTCTGACTAAATGAGCTTACTAGTGCTTCAGTGCAGCACCGTGGAATTCGCACAGCTTTTCCCCCTTGTCTCTGGCTGCCCCAAATGCATCTCAGGGACTGCCATATTACCAGAAAATGCACACAACAGTGCATTCCCCATGCTCTACTTCACAGCGAGGATAAGCAAGTCAGCACTGCCCATTAGAGTACAATACAGGAGAATTTTTGTTTGCTTGCCATCAAGATACCTCTGAAGACACTTTGCAAAGCAATGAACTAAATATGAGCGTTGCAGCAAATCCTTAGGCAGATGGAGCAGCCAGCCTGCATTTAGCCGCAGCGCCCACAGAGTCTTGTGCTGTTACAAATGTTTGTATATAGAGAGGGGCCCGATTTTGCTTCGGAATCTGCTACAGTGAACCCATAACCCCGAGTTCCCCATTTATAGCACAAATGAATAAATATCTATATATTGAGAGGACTGGAGGTGGTACTGGAGCTTCTATTTTCATCTGAACAGCAAGCAGGGGTCAAGTAGAGTGAAAGTCCCGTGATCAGCTGAGGACAGGCTATGGGAGATGGATGGTTTCATGTCCCCTTTTGTTTTTCTTAAAGTTTTATTTTATTTTAAAGTTACCTCACATTTTACTGCAGAGAAAAGTTTCTCTTCTTATCATCATTTTGAAAACATAAATTTGGATTTTGTTTTTTTTCTTAAGCAGGAATTATCAATGCAAGTAGCCCTTCATTTAACTTGAAAAGAGAAATTAGCTGTTACAAAATTACAGCAGTTTTTAGCTTGTTCTTGTTGAAAAGCAGCTACATGAGATCCAGGCCTCATTTTGGAAGTAACAAAAGTACTTTTCAGTAACTTAATGTTTTGAGGCAACACATGGCTTTTCCTTTCTTTCTTGGGATAAAAACATACAGATGCACTCTTTGTCTCACCACAAATAAAGATGGAAATAAAATCAGTTCATCAAATTTGATGTAATGAGAACTATTGTTGTGATATAAAAATAATTTAAATAACAACAATGAAATTGCTTTTGCCCCAGTTCTAGTGAAATGTCTGTACAAGAGCCATCACAGTGAAGTGAACCAAAACAACAGGGCTAACGGGAGGACAAATTCTTCCTGGTTAGTACTGGTCAATAAATAGCTCAGACCCATCACGTGGGCTGTAAAACATTTGTTACTTTCACATGAGAATAACTTACTGTGTGCAAAATGCCTGACTGGACTCATGCAGAAGAACAAACTGCGGCCAGGAAAAGAGTGCATGAAGTGCCCTTGACTCTGCATTGGTCTTGACTTGCATTCTCCTGGTTTCAAGTTGTGTTCTACTTCTGAGGTGCTCCAAGTCCATTAGTATGTGCCATGGCCAAGTAGTCTGACCCAACAGTTTGGTGCACTGCACCTCCAGTGTACACCTATTAGCACCATATGAGTGCACATGCATGCATGTACACAAGTAGATACCAATCCCAATAGTGTTTTTAATTAAAAAGCATAAATTTGGCCTGCTAAATCTATCAACGATTTGTTTTAATTAGGAACCCAGCTGCTTCCTGAGATTTCAGTCTGGGTTTCAGAACTTTAACCGTACTGAAAATGAGTCTCAAGTGAGTTGCTTTGAGTCTTTCAGCTCAGCATTTTTTACCAGCTTCTCGGAAGAGAGATGTTTCAAAAACTTTCCACAGTGTGCCTGTCATTCTTTCTCTGTTCTTGGCTCATACTGACACACAGAAGGCAAAAGCAGCCTTGGGATTTTAAGAAACACATGAAGATGAGGATTCCTTACAGAATCATAGAATGACCTGGGTTGAAAAGGACCTCAAAGATCATCAAGTTCTAACCCCCCTGCTATGCGCAAGGTTGCTGACCACTAGACCAAGCTGCCCAGAGCCACGTCCAGCCTCACCTTGAATGCCTCCAGGGATGGCACACAGGGATCCGCAACCTCTCTTGGGAATCTGTTCCAATGGAGAATAGTTGAAGTCCACTGCTGGTCTTATTAATGTCATTCTTAGGGAGGCTCATATGTGACCAACTTACTGCCACCCAAACCATTCCTTCCCCAGCATAGAGAGTGTAGTTAATTAATCAGACTTCGTGGTAGGTAATATCAGTGCTACTTTCTTTTGTCTGTATCTGTAAGTTAAATTCAGGACAAAGCCTCCCATCAGCTCAAAGAAGCTAGGCAGTAAATGTCAGCTTTTCTTCGGACAGTTATTTAATGAGATCACACACTAATGAACTTCAGGGCATTCCAACACTCGTTCCTGCTATGTTTGTATTGCCACTGCTAGCCAGTCGCTGAACTGACAAAGCACACTTTATGCTGGCAACAGTGAGTGTATGATCACTTAAAGCAAGTCATCCTTCCAAACAGCCAAGTTCTCCCATCTTCATATATGACTTTTATGCTTTTTTTCTTTTTCTCTTTACAACCTAATGCTGGTTTAGTGGCTACAGCTATCTAAGACTCCAGCTCATGGAAAAGTTATGAGAGGAGAAAGCAAAGTCAAGAGAGGCAGCAATGCATACCATCTCCTGAGCTGCTGGAGGAACAAAGCAGCTCTGGTTTCAACTGTGTACTGTTCCTCACAGACAGATCCTTGCTTTGCTCCTGTTTGGAGGCCCGGGTTTTCTGAACATCACCTTGAGCAAAGGGAATTATTTGTCTGATGGCTTCTTCCATCCAGCCAAAAGGTGAAAGCTGGGATAAGATATCTGTTTCAGCTTTGCATCTGCTACTCCAAAACTTGTTCAAATAGCTCAACTTGTGACCACGTTAGTTTATTTTATCAATCAAGCTTTGATGCACTGATAACAAACATATCAGCAAAACTCTTGGACACACTCAATAATAATAAACAGATAACTAAACTCTGACTGAGTTTGTTGGAAAATGGGAAATGTTTACTCCATAACATATTGTTGATAAAGTATAAAAATAAATAGTGAAATATTTTCATATTACCCTAAATATGACATCAAATAAAGCATTCTAGCCTGCTCAAGCAGGGGGGAGACTAACGAAAGAAGTTCCATGCCTATAATGAGTTCCTGCAGACCAAAAGCAGAGTGAATCCAAGGACTTCACAGAGATCCACTGATCAGATCTACAGGCACAGTTCTAAGATCCTTCTCATCCATTTTTCTTCCTGTCATGATACTCTGATGTGTTTTTCTCTACTCTTAAGGTCTTGACATTACATGAGATGCTCAGGCTGCATTAAAGATCTCTAGTCTGTACCCTGTAAAAGAGAAGCTTGAAATATAAAAGTTGGGGAAAAACACAAATCTTTCTTCAGTAATTATTTTGATATTATAAACCTCAGTATATTAAAACCTGTCTTACACTCCTGGACAGAATATATGCCTTTATGAGTTTTATATACTTCAATATATACCATCATATAACTCTGAATTCTGTACTTCTTTTTAAATTATTACTTAATTTTCCCAAATCCGACATAAAATTTTTCAAATACAGATTTCTTAAGATTTTTATTTGGCATTATAAACTCCTTACCAATTAATGGGAAGAACCCAGCAAGGACATGCTCCTTTTAACTGTTTTATCTTTAAATAATGGCATATTTTGAAGGCAAAAGAGGGAATGACTTGAACGATCCCACTGAATCTCAGTGACACATTGTCTTCAGACTTCAAAACAACGCCGATAGCCTTTGCTTCATAGGCCAATCTTAATTAGCTGGGTGGTTCGAGCTCTCACTCATTAGAACACTTAATGGCTTTCTTAGCTCCGTATGCACTGAACTCCCAGCTGCTCAACCCTGCTGTTTGCCAGTGCTGTGGCTGGGGAAACTCCACACACCTGTGAACCTACAGCAGTGTTGAAACAGGACAGGGGAAAGCTGGGGGCTGGAAGAAGCATGGAACTAGCTCTTGGTTCCAACAGCTGCGTCCAAACCTCAGCAACAAAGCATTGAGTTATTGCATCCAGAAAGGGATAGGGAAGGGGATAGGTTTGTACAGAGAAAGCTTTCATGTATGCCAGCACTGATTATTTTTTATTCATTTATATATATATATATCTTTTTTTGCAAAAGCATAAACACATACCTGTGGGTACCTAAGTTGTAAAACGCCTGCTGGTTCAGGAGCACTTACAGGGAGGGGCCCTTTGCATATTCACTGCTGTGCGGCTGAGATTCCCTCCTGCTGATACTACCCTGCTCACAAAGGGCTGCTTTGCCACCCTGTATGAAGTCTTTGTTGGCTCGTTTACTAAATCTTCAGCCTGTCTGCTCAGGGTTAAGTAGCCTCAACTAAGGTATGATCCTCCACCACGTGCTGTTTCCAGGGTTGACTCTTAAGTAGAAGAGTCCTTAAGCCTCAACAAGCAGATTGAAAACTCAGTAAACAAGCTCAAGAAGAGAAACTCAGCAAGTCCAAGTTTCCAGCTACATCGGAATGAAATGCGCTTTATAAATATATATTTAAAAGGAGGCTTTCAGTGACTTTGCAATGATTTACACTATGTACATGTTGTATCTTTTTAATTCTCTTACCGTCCTAGAACCCTTCCCAGTCAAAGGTGGGTTTATTTTAAGTAAAATTAAGTCAGGTTGTTACAAACCCATAATTAAATGCAGAAACCGCTATGCAGAATTGCTCATTTTTCCTCTAAAAGAAATATATATATATATAAAAAGAAAGTTAAGTGGATTTTTGTTAAAAAAAAAAGAGTTTCTGTAATCTATCAATATAAATGTTCTGGAGGTATATTGGATATAAACTTACATAATCTTGGGTATATTTAAAAGTTTCCATGGAAACCATTTCTTTGTCAAAAGAACAACATTGCTTTGGGTTATTGGTAACCCACACCTGGTCTCATCCAGCTCACGTATCAGGACCAGGAGGTGACTCTGCTGCTCACCAAGCAAACTGACTTGAGTGCTTTCAGTTTCTCACAGCCAGAACAGAAGGAGCACTGTCACATTCCTTCGTTATCCATAAATGGAAACAATAACAGTAAATCAGTGTAGACCCCCTGAAAACATCCAAATGCCAGCCTGCCTCCCTCTCCATGCAGGGACCATCCGGTTATGTTGCCTCTGTAAAAGGGAATGAGTGGGCAAGGTCCCAGGTCTCCTTAAGCAGAGATGATTGTTCTGCGTGTTGCAGGCTTTCCCTCCAGAGTAAGCTGCTCTTCTAATAAATGCTGTTCCGACAGCAGTGTTGCAGTTTGCCAGGAACAGCTCCCAGTGTAGGGCAGCTGCATCTGCAAAGGCATCTTCAAAGCTGCAGTTCCAATTCTCATACCATTTGTCTTCCTTTTTACCCAGTTCTTCCAGGGGAAAGAAGAGTCCAGTCTGACCTTCCTCCCACCTCCAGAAACACTCCAATCACAGGAGCTGTAAACTGCAGCTGGGTTTCTATCTGACAGCAGCTGAGAGTCAACAGCAGCCCATCTTATCCACTTCAGAAATGAGCCCTGGCTGATTGGACAAATATTTCCTATTTACCAGCTTCTCCCCCCTCCTGGATAATTCTAGGGTTAATCCACCGCACCACCTCCTCAGCCCAGCCCCGTGATATTGACACTTAAGAAACACAGAGCTGTTTATATTTCATTGGAGAGCTCATACTATCAATTTTCACATTAGTGAGTCTAGCTATTGCTCTCTTCTATCGGGATCTATTGAGTGGTGGCAGTAGAGATATCCGCTGTAGTGAAGGAAAAAAAAATACTTAGCTGTCTGATGAAATGTTTTAAATGCATAGGGTTCACCTTGGGGTTGGCTGCTGCTCAGATTTTATCCATTAATAACACGCAGGGCTGCCACACTACTCTCCAGGGCTGATAGGAAAAATAGTACCACTTACAGATCCCCTGGTTTGCCTCAGGGAGAGTGCACCAAATGCAGCACATATCATACATTTTGGGGCTGAAATTTACTCCAGAAGGAAAAAAAAAAAAAGCCAAACATTATTTATATTAAGAAACAAACCCAACCCTATTCTTGCAGCACAGACAAAGGGAAGTTGTCATGTAGTCCAGTAGTTGCAGAACTCAAGTGCTTTGCTTGGGCTGTGAAACACCTCTAGGCAAAACAGGGATAAGATTTCATTGTAAAGGGACTTCTTTTTTTTTCCCCCCGCTTACAGTCCTGCAGGTTGACATTTCATCCAGCAGGGAGAAGAATCTGAACTGTTATAAGGAGCCAAAAGAGTGGACCTCAGTCAGCCTTCATCTTTCCAGCACAAGCAACAATTTATATATTTTTTTTCTACCACTGAAACAATTCACAGGAAAATGATCATCAGAATGAGAATTGTTAACTGATTAGATTATTGTTGGCATTCAGTACAAGAACACAGCCAAGTGCTCAAGGGTAAGTATTATTTTCATCTGGTGATGAAGCTAAGAAGGGATTCTGCACCCAATTCCCTGTACATTAATGATGTGAAGATATTTGGGCTGGGTTGCATTGTTTTCCCCTTTCTTTCAAAGTGAGCCACAGAGCTCTCTGCTGCCAGGAAGTGTTATTTAAGAATATGAGTTTCTTTTGTAAAGGGAAAGGCATAATTAGATGTTAAGAGCTGATTATTGTATTGTTCTCCAAACAGTTTTGCAAGAGGAACTACATTTGAAGAAAGAAGGGAAAGTATGTATTGTGCTTGGAAAGTGAGAGGTATCTGGCTTAAATATTCTTTGTCTCCACATCTGAAAACTTTTCACAAGAGATGAGAAGTAAACCAACTTTCCGCTGCACTCTAGAAATACAGCTTTTGCTGCAAGCAGCCCACTTATTTACAGTACCTGTTGGTGGAACCTGGCACTAGAGTTTGCATTTAGAGCACCAACAAGACCTCCAATCTCTTCAAATACAATCACTTGAAACAGAAAACTATATATATATATATATATATATATTTTTTTTTTTTTAAGAGCTTGAAACAAGCTAAACTTCAATCTGCAGACTTCTTTTTACTACTGCATCCCCAGGGAGCAGTTGTACCTCATGCTCCTCCCTTAGGACTCAAAATCAAAATATTTCTTTTTCTGTCAGGCCGCTCACACTGAGAATTCTGTAAGCTGTAAACCTGGACGAGTATGTATTCAGCTTATCCAAACTCAGTAAGAGATTAAGTGTAGGAGATAGCTTAGGTATGAGACTGTGTTGCACCTAGGAGAGACCTGGGCTATAAGAAACATCCACTAAGTGCTTCTTTATTTCGTGCCATACCACAGAGAAACTGTTCCAGTTTCTATCCTCCCAAGATATTTGAAATAAAGTTGTCAAACCTCTTGTTCTCTGGAGGCTCCTGGAACAGCTCAGAGCAGATTGGTCAACCACCACAGGCCTTCAGCTGCTGCCAGCTTCCATTTGTTTTTCAGCAGCATCTGTGGGAGAATAAGCAACTGATGTGAGCACTCACTTCTTTATTACTCTTCTCACCAAGTGAGAAGTGCTTCAGCCCTGCTTAACACCTCCTCAAAGCTCTTTCTGCTGCTACTTCTTCATCCTCAGGATCCACTATATGTCTAGGTCATAGAGTTAATCTGAAACACAGCTCAACTCCCAGACAAAAAAAAGCCATTAAGCTATCTATACATTAAAAGTTGGCTTGGTGACCTGGCCACCCAGCAGGACCTCAGCCCTGCACCAGCCTGTTCCACCTTTATTTATGGAGCCTACACAAGTTGTGATGAGCTGGGAAGTACTGTAGTTTTAAAGAATAACAATGCTTCTTTCAAGTTCCAAGAATTTTACCCTCTTTTTGTGGGAAAGAGAGTAGAGAATTTAGCTAGAACTACCTACCTATTCTACCCCACTCACTGTATCTTTATTGTGTTCCAATACTTCTAAAGTTATCCCATTACTGAAGTCTTTAAGGCCTATTTTAAAGATCATTAAGTTATTTTTTTCTTACTGCTCCTCTCAGAATTTTGCTTCAAAACTTCCCATATGTCATTCTAAAAAAGTTCAAATTCTCAAAACATAGGGGCATATAAAACAAAAACAACGCTGCAATATTTTAAGTCCATTTTACATTACTAACTATAAACCACACACCAAAGAACCTACATATCTACATCGAAGATACATAAATGAGAACAAACAATAAAAATTAGTACACATAAGTGAGAATAAAGAAGGAAAATGTAGTAAGAACCTCAGCCTCCCTAACCCTAAGCAGAATAGCTCCTACAGCACACAGTCATCTTTTTACAGAATCACAGAATGGCCAGGGTTGGAAGGGACCTCAAGGATCATGAATCTCCAACCCCCAGCCCTTTGCCCTGCCCATTTTTTTCTCTATGAGCTTCACCTGGATGAAAGAAAAATAAATAAATAACTCATTGCATACAGGAAATAAAGTGGTCTCATAATTAATGACACTCTGTGAAAAACTGACTTCATGACCAGAGAAGTTCTTGGAGCCAAAGCCTTTGCTGAAGCCACCCCCTGACTCGGGACAGGTGTTGCAATTCTTTTTAAATCTGCAGCAACAGCCTTTAGCTGTATCACAATTAACACGCTCCATGTGCCAAAGTGTAACGAACTTGTGTGTTCTCCCTGGACCTGCTTGCAGCCCGAGGTGAGAACTAATGAATTCTCAGGGCCGCAGGAAGAAGACAAGGACGTGGAGGCAGAGAGGAAAGAATAGAAATGCAAACATCTGTGTTCAGAGGACAAATCTGCTCTCTCTCAGGTTATGCAGACACTTTGTAAGGCTTTGGCAACTGAGCCACCTCTCTTTCCCTTCAGTCGCTGTTAAGTTAGGCCCAAACCCAAAGGCAGTTTTTGTAGTAGAAGACTTTGAGCACATCCCTTCGGTTTATTGTTTGCTTTTTTTTTTTTTTGCTTTTTTTTTTTTTTTTCCTCCCTTCCTTCTATGCATCTTCATCCTTCATGGTTGATTTAGATTATGATGTAAACTAACCGAACGTGACACAGCTGCTCTCCTCAATAACTAAGGAGATGCCGGCTGCCACTCACCCTGGCACGTTGGTGGTTCACAGCAGGGCATACTGGGCTGATGGGGGCCCTCTTTTTTGGCATCTGTCTGTACGATCTTCATGCAGTTTGCTGAAACAAAACCAATGATGTTAGCAGCATATGGGCAGCCAGAATAGGGGTCATTTACCTTATTTGCCAACAAAGTAAAGGACAAGGCCCAGTGGAACAGCAGTATATTGAGAAGAGCTGGCGGCACAGCAGCAGAGGAGAAAACCAGGAAGGATCCCAGAAGTCACCTCTGCCCATACGTCCCTTTCCTTCAAAGCGTTTAGTTGATGAGGTCTATACAGGCTCTTTGGTTGTAAATTCTACGAGTTTGGAAAGCTGAGCTGCCTCTGCTAAAGCAAACCAAACACATCTGGTCAGGGTGAGCACCCCACCTCCAGTGCGAAGGTCTACTGCAAAGTCTGCTGAAAGCTGACAAAGATTTTGTTGACAATCAAATTTGTGTAATGGCTGACAAAAAATAAATCATTTCCATCTGCATACGGTCTGATTAATAAAGGCCTGGCATTAGAGAAGCCAAAAACCTGTCAGGGATCTGATCTAATTGCATATCTAACCTGACCAGAAGTAAGAATAATTGCAAACCTCTCAAGTAGATTGTTCTTCGTAACTCAGCAGGACAAGCCATACACCAACAGCTTGCACAACCCAACTTCTGCAAACAAAAGCAGTGAGGATAGTTTTGGAGAAGACCCCAAGCATTCACATTTACAGATGAGCTCTCTCTATTTGCTGCCAAAAAAAAAAAAATAAATAAAAAAATTAGGAACTTGTTTCTGCAGTGGAGTACCTGTAATTGTAAAGTTACAGTGCTGGGCATGTTTTAACAGATAGCCTGTGTTGAAACAAAGAACTTGAGGAAGGTGGTTAGTGGAGAAAAATAGCTCTAAATAGAACGGTGTCTGCAGAAACTGGGGATGACAAATCTACTGCTGTATGAAAACATATGTATATGGCATTGTGAATTTAAGAGGTGCCTCACATAGCACATATAGTTCAAGTATTTATTATGACTCCGACTCATGAAGAATGTTCCCCTTTTTGTTAGCCATTTTTTGCCTGCGAAATTAAACTCACTCTCTGTATGTCTATACTTAATATGGAAATATCCTACAAAATATTATCTATCCTTCTGTATCTATGTTAATGGTTATTTAAGTTTCTGCTCTCTTCCATGCCTATGTCTTCTGGTTTCTGAGAACACACATATGTGTACAAAACCCTCAATTTTAGGAGTTGACTGCTTCCTGAAATTGTGTGGGATTATAACCTTAGAGACTGCTAGTTTTACTGGACAATTTTACCAATACCTTTACATTTATGAAAATATTTTGCTTGTTGTATCGTTCTTATAACGTTTATATTAAAAGAGGGGAGGGAATTGAATTTTACAATATGACCCCAGAAAAAAATCACAGACTTTTTATATTTTGTCACTTATATCAGAAATATACATTAAAAATATATTATCCAAAACTGCATGTCTTGGTCTGTGACAAAATTGCAGTACTTCTTGATTGAGTAAAATGCTTAATAAATACCTTGAGTGTTTTAAAGAAAATAAACAGAATTACATCTAAGTATGAAAAGTAAAAATGTTGTAAATAAGGGAGTTGCTTTTTTTTGTTGCTGTTGCTGTTGTTGTTGGCTTTCTTTTTCCTTGCAGCTTAAAGCTCCAATTTCTAACTTAGATGCATAAAGATTTTTTTTTTTTGTCAGCTTCAGCGCAGAGAAACATTAAAATTCATCTCACCCCAAACCTTTGTCGGGAAAAAAAGATGTTAAATATCAGCAAATGGATCTGATAAGCTGCAGACTATTTCTGCTGTCAGAGAATGACTGTAGGACAAAAACACATGTTCAGGATTTGACATCCCTTGGCATCTTGTAAATAGCCTGCATGAATCCACACCTAAAAACTGCCAACACAAGCAAAATTGTGCCCAAGTTTCTTGTAAGTTAAGCAAGCAAAGCAGAGACGTGAAACGTGGTTGGATTGAATATAGGAACCTAAAGACCCCCAAAACTGACCTTGAGATCATTTTAGCGAAAGATCTTCTCTGCACTTTTGCAGCGCCAGCCTGATTTCTTCTTTATAAAGGGCTCTGTCATTTGTGTGTGTGTGTGTGTGTGTGTGCTGCAGGACTGTAGTAAACACAGGGAAGAAAAAAAAAAAAAAAAGAGAAAGAAAGAAAGAATTTCCCATAGATGAATAAGAAGGGGAAAGATCTGCTGAGTAATACAAAATAGAACCTTCTTTTTTGGAAGGTTTCATTCCTTAAATGAAATGTGAAGTAATCCCTTGGCCTGGATTTCTAACGCTTCAACTCCACCCCCTCACTGAAAGAAAAAAAAAAGGGTTTTTTTGTGGTTTGTCATTCAAAGCACATTTTTGTTTCTTTTTCCTGCTTTCTTTTTCTCCCATTCCTGTTAAAAATCATATGAAGAAGTGATATTTATGAAGAGAAGTTTCAAAAACTGGCTTATTCTTATGCAGCATCAGTGTTTGTGCCACCAGACATGGGGAGAGATTACTCATACATGTATTTTTTCTTCTCCCAGTCTCTCTTTTTCCCCTCACTCCTTTGTTTGTTTTGTTTGTTTGTTTCAATTTCTAGGTACTTTACAGAGATGTTCATCTTCCTTTCTTGGACTCAGGCTTGCTCACCATAAGAGAAGCTTATTGAAGCTGCTGAACTATGCTGTGCAAACTGCAGTCTCCTGTGCCCAGTGTAGGGCCATAGGGGAGCAGGAGGCTGGTCTCAGTGTCTGTCTGGAGCAGTAGTGCACATGGCTCTCTTCAGCCTAATGATGAAAAGGGAAATGGGATGAGGTCTTCACTACCGAGAAAGGTTACACAGAAGTCAAGTGCTATGTGCCAGGACGCGGTCAAGCTGGGATGAGGAAGGTGATTCTCTCCAAAGGGCATGGAACTATTGGCAGCCTGCCTCTTTCCCTCCTCTTCTTCTGAAGCACCCTGGAGTCAGGATGCAGCCTTTAATGACTCAGTAGTCTGCTTGGCTGTGGCAGATCTTGCATTTCTGGAGAGAATCAATATAAACACTTTCTTTTGTCTTTCCTTTATTTTTTTTTTCCCTTTACCCATTGTACTGCCTCCTATTTCACTGTCTGCTGTTTATCCCCAGCGCCTAAGGAAGCTGTGATCCATAATTACTGGTGCCTGGTGCTACACAGCCTGCAACAAAATTACTCAGTGTAAAAAGTAATATGCAAAAAGATTTTTTTTCTTCTTTCTCCCTTCTTTCTCTCTCCTTTCTCCCTTCTTTCTCTCTCCTTTCTCCCTTTTTTCTCTCTCCTTTCTCCCTTTTTTCTCTCTCCTTTCCTTTCCTTTCCTTTCCTTTCCTTTCCTTTCCTTTCCTTTCCTTTCCTTTCCTTTCCTTTCCTTTCCTTTCCTTTCCTTTCCTTTCCTTTCCTTTCCTTTCCTTTCCTTTCCTTTCCTTTCCTTTCCTTTCCTTTCCTTTCCTTTCCTTTCCTTTCCTTTCCTTTCCTTTCCTTTCCTTTCCTTTCCTTTCCTTTCCTTTCCTTTCCTTCCCTTTCCTTCCCTTTCCTTCCCTTTCCTTCCCTTTCCTTCCCTTTCCTTCCCTTTCCTTCCCTTTCCTTCCCTTTCCTTCCCTTTCCCTTTCCCTTTCCCTTTCCCTTTCCCTTTCCCTTTCCTTCCCTTTCCCTTTCCCTTTCCCTTCCCTTTCCCTTTCCCTTCCCTTCCCTTTCCCTTCCCTTTCGTTTTTTTTCTTCTTCTCTTCTCTTCTCTTCTCTTCTCTTCTCTTCTCTTCTCTTCTCTTCTCTTCTCTTCTCTTCTCTTCTCTTCTCTTCTCCTCTCTTCTCCTCTCTTCTCCTCTCTTCTCCTCTCTTCTCCTCTCTTCTCCTCTCTTCTCCTCTCTTCTCCTCTCTTCTCCTCTCTTCTCCTCTCTTCTCTCTTTTTTTTTTTTTTCAAGTCTTTTTGGCAGGCTTTGGAAAAGGCCTGTTTCCTGGCAGGAGGAAAAGCCAGCCTTGGCTTCAAGCAGTCACTGACAATTCCCAGCATATGGTAAGAGAGGGAGCTTCCGCCTACCCCATCAGGTAAGTGCCATCTTCCTTACTACAGGCAGCAATGATCGATGTCACGCTTGGAGAGCACTGGCTGCTGGGAGAGGAGCCAAGTGGCCAACTGGCCGATACAACGGAACAGGTCAGCGTGGACAAGGCCTCTGGGTGGGGAAGGCATGCTAGCATAAGCATGCAACCAGGAAATGTGTTGTCTTGATACACTGTCATGTGCTTCATGTTTTTGGCTCCGAAGCCTAGTTTGAAAAGTTTGTATTGTTTGTAAGGTGTGCTGGAGTTTTTTGCATGTGCTTCTCAGCAAATAGAGCACTGCTTGTGTGCCATTCCTTCTCTCTGTTTTCTTCTCTTTTTAGTCTCACAGTGTCTTTTCATGTTGTTTTTATAGCCAGTTATTTCACTTTGGCTAGAGGAAGAGCCGATCACACATTCATTCCGGTTCTGCTCCTGGTATTTCCATTATTTCAGAGCAGTGCATTGCAGAGGCAAACAGGAAGGCAGACCTCTTAGGGTAACCCTAAGCCTATCCTGTGTAGTCCCAGGCAGTGGTTCAGCACCAGCTTGGCCTCGTGTCCTCTTTCCTAAACCTTTTCTTGCATAGTACTCTGCAGCATCACATGGAGTTTTGATACTTCAGAGCCATACGTTCAGGACTGCAAGTGGTTACAACATGCTTGGGGGAGGAACAAGGTCCTGCACTGTGGTCCCACTTATAGAGCAGGGGGCATTGAGAAGATCAGGCCTCAGCTCCCTTGAGCTTTCCATAAGACAGACTTCCTCTGCCTCCATAAGGCAGGTCTGCTTCCAGGCTCCCAGAGCAGATAAGTACCTTCAAGGCCCCATTGAGCCATTAAGACCAGATCCTCAGCTGTAAATCAGAGCAGCTCCATAACATTTTTTCCCCTCACCTGAGCCCTGACCTAGAGGGACCACATCTAGTGGAAAGAGGGTAATTCATTCTCCATGCTCACTCAATCCATAGACCCTCGGCCAAGGATGCTTATTATTGCTAACAGGAGTGCTGTTCTTTATCATACTGGCAGGGCTAAGAGAGCCCTAACTCATTTCACATAGAGCTCTGAATAGCCATTAGCTGGTGAAAAGTTTTGGTGAGATCCAAACTGAGCTGTTCTCCATTTATCCTAATGAGGACTGTGCACTTTGCAGTTCGTCCTCCAACACAGAAATAAACTGTCAGTGGCTTCTCTTCTGCCACAGATTGATCTAATACAACTGCCTCAACGCACTTTGCTTGTGCAGACTGTTCCAGTGCACATTACTGTCATTTCTGATGCCCTAAAAGCTACTGCCTTCTCCCTCCCATGCTCTTAAATGCCTTAAATGCTCTTAAAAAGTGTGGTGACACTTTTACGGGTGATGGGGCAAGGGTCACATGCTGAATCTTTGCATGCCAAGAGATGCAAACAGCAGATTCCCATCCCTAAGAGGAAAGCAGAGTCTGATTTCTTTTGTCACTAGTTTCCTTGTTTGTGCCTGCTTATTACAGATAAACAAAAAGAAAGATGCAACCTTTCTTAAATTGAATTCAAGGTTTTCTGATTGCCAGGATAAAGGATAGTCTAAGCAACCACAGCACAAGCATCTTTGTTTGCCATGAGAAATCAAGAAACACAGAAGTGTAATGCAAGATAGTCTAGAATCCATCACAAAACACTGAGCTGAGCCCTTTGTGAGCCATTGCCCAAGTACCAGAAGTAGTGCAGGGTGGTAGATGAGGAGCAGGAAGGCCATGATCGTAAATTCATTCACCTGCACTATCAGGTTGCACTGGATGCTGGTTAAAGGAAGAAACAAATGCAGCTGATTTGCAACTGCCTGCATGTGTGGTGAACTGCTTTTGTGCCCCTGCACTTCAGACAATTATGCATTCAGCCTGCAGTGGTGTTTTAATGGACTGATTAAAAAAAACCAGAACATTAAAATAAAGGGAAATGTTTCAGTTCCAGTCCCAAAATTCTGCATCAAATGTCTGTTTTAGAGAGGCTATGATTCATCTTTAGCTTTTCATTTTCTGAATATTTAAAAGTGATTTTCAGATTTTGAATTTTCGATATCTCATTTTTGTTGTTTGATTGTTTTACCTTATTCTGTGATGCCTGAGTTGTAATGTTTTATAGTATGACAAGCATTAAATACCTCGATTCAGAAAAATAGAAAAGTTACTGTAGTTTATAGTGATGCTAAATAATAAATAATAAATAATCCTTTTGATTTTGAAATAAATTAAACAAGATAAATATTTCCAGAATTACATTTTTAATGTACTGCTAATACTATTGACACAACGTGAAACAATTACAATTAGAGTGAAATAAACAGTGTCAGTATTTAAAACAAACAAATTCCATCCCATCATGATTCTGCTCAAAATAGTTTAATTAACTACAGCTCCTGAGCATCGATGAGTGGATTTTCGTGTTTAACAAGTTCTGTGGAGTTCGGCAACGATTATTATTTCTTTCCAATGGTCATTCTTGTGGAATATGCTGCCCATCATATGATATCCATTACTTCTCTAAAGTTTCTGAAGTCTGCCATCTATATAAGGGAATGGGAATGGTTCTGTGTGACTTAGGTGACAAGCCATAAAACAAAAAATGAATAGTTAACAGCTGTCAGGACTTACTACTGAAAACTGTTTCATTCAAGTTTATATATGTCCTCATGGTCTTGATTTTCTAAAAATGGCAATCCAGATGTTCCAGCTGAAAACTACAGGTATCTCCAAGAGAACCAGCATCTATGGAGATATCACCAAAAGGAGTCTCTGCTTTATCTTCTTTCTCTCTTTTTTTTTTTTTTTTTCATTTCCTTTGCCTTAACAAGAGTAAAACTTGAACACAGCCAGGTGTTTTCACTTCAGAGGCTCCAATTGGCAACAACTCCAGTGCTTGGAAGCTAACAAATTTGTTGTGTCACAATTGATAATCAACTCTAGTAAAAGAATGTCCAAATCAATTGAGCTTTAGCAAGGGCAAACTGACTGGACACAGCCAGGCTCCCAGCAAAAGTAGGCCAAGCTTGATAAATTTGCCCTTATTATAGCTATTGATGTTTAAATTTCTTCAGGGATGTTGTTACATGGGTGCCTAGTGGTGACAGAGGTACGGTGACCTCCTTCGATCCTTAATCTACACCTGTTAGTTGGCTCCCTAGTTGCTTGTGAGTATACTCAAGCTTAAAGGTTAACAAAAGAAAAACAGGCCAAGTTTACGCGACTGCAGCAACGGATCAATGCAGAGTAAATAACCTTCTCTGTCTTATTTCCCCAAGCATTATTGATCCGAGTTCTTTGTTCTTTGTCATGTTTCTGTCTTCTAATCCCAGGGGACACTAAACGATCGGCTCATATTGGACATGTTAACTGGCACATTATGACAGCTACCATTTTGTCACTCAATGCGGTGCTATATATAAAGAACCCTCCATTCAGGGTTTTCTAAGCTGTTTTCTCTAAAACAAGAATGCTTTTTTTCCCTTCAGCTTCCTTTGTTCGCTCACCCTCTGCCCCTTAGGTATTTTGTCTAGAGGTCTGCAATAACACTAAACTTTTTTTTTATTATTATTATTATTAATTGCCGCTCCTAAAATTCCTCCATCCTTAAAGATGGACAGTAACCCAACAGTTAAAAATAATAGACACTTTTGCAGCATTCAGAGCTCGGCAGGAGTTTCAGGCAACAGCAAAGGCTGGTATCAATTCCGACCTGTCGGGGCTTGTTGTTTTTTATTTAGGAACAGGAGCCCTTTCCTTTCATTATCAAGGTTACGTTTAAAGGATATTGCGCTTTCCTAAGTGTCCTCAATGGATTTCTATGGGATATTACAGATATCACTCTAGCCACACGGAGCCCAAGCCCTGTCTTTCAGCTGCGCGGATGCTCCAAGAGCCTTAGCAGCTCTATAAACTTGCAGATTTGTGGTGGAAGTCTGTGTTCACTGGGAGACTATTGGATTTCTATCAAAATTAATTGGATTTCCTTCCTTATGAATGCTCTCTCTACATGCCCATCTCTGAATAAAGACTTGCCAGTAATAACTCCCAGAATTATAAAGATTAAAAAAAAAAAAGAAGAAAGAAAAAAAAAAGAAAAGAAAGAAAAAAGTGAACTTGGAAGGCATGGCAACCTACTAGTGCTTATTTAGCCTTCCTCACACTTTATCTAGGACACAGAAAAAGGCTATTTTAAAAGAAAAAGTTTTTCCCTCCTGTGCCAAAAAACTAACAGAAAGGGATCGAATTGTTGGGGTAAGTGCTGTGTGCCTTTCTGTCAGTGCAAAGGAGAAGACAGCCATCTGAATAGTACCGCAGGCATTCAAGGCTATGAAATTCATAAGGCATTCTGGATCTGTCTGACACTTAATCAACAGCACGGTATAAGTAGAGGGAGAAGAGCTACACTTTAAAAACAAAGAGATTTGATAGTCAGAAGGTAAATTCCTGTCCATTTCTCTACGTATAGTATTTCACTGTATTAACCATCACTAATCACCATGCAAATATACTCTGTCAGTGGACAATAATAGCATTATTACTTTCCTGCCACAGAATGTTATCTTTGTTTAAGTCACAGCTGAGTCAATCTGTTCTTTGAACAGGTACTTTTGTGAATGTGAAAAAATCCAGTGGAAAAAGCCACTGTATATTTCAGCTGAATTTCAAGTTCCTTCACGTCTCCATAGCTGATAATTAAACCAACTGACCTGCTTCTGCATCGAAGCCTGCAGGAAATTAAGCAGATAATACTCATTAGGTAGATAGGCTTTGGGGGATAGTTTATTAAAAGAAAAAGAAAGAGCCCCCAACCAAACAAATAACAATGAACTACGAATCTCAGAGCAGTCTCATCACTTGGCTCCAGGACTCTCCTTTTTTTCCAGTGGTGGAAGAGTTTGGGGAAGTATTAACTGCAACTTTTGAAAAAGGGACCTAAAAACGTATTTGAAGAATTTATCTCAGTTAAACTCAATCATTCAAGCCTAAAATCCAACCCAAATACTTATTGTTTAAGTAGAAATAGATTATTCCAATATTCATGTTTCAAAGATGGCATATTTGCTTTTTTTTTTTTTTCCTTTTTCACTTCAAACCATTAAAATACACTAAAAGCACAACTGGAATGCAGTCTGTCATGTGTCTAGAGAGACCTCTCATTTTATTTCAAATGAGTTTATTTTCTTTTTGATATGCTGAAAATGCATCCTAAAGAGATGCTTTAATTTCCATAAAGCATTTTTGGACCTGCTGATAAACTGAATAAAACAGAGATCAACCTGATTTAACGGTCAGTTAAATTCACTATTTATCTATCCAGCTGTAAATACTTTGAGGCAAATACCACATATCTTTATCTCTTTATAGTGTGTCTAAACCATCGTAATAAAATCTAATTATTAATAAAATTGACATGTAAATGCGATAGAGGCATTGCATGTGGGCAGTATGTCTTGTGCTGCTGGAATCTCTTTCTCCATATTTCCAACCAGCATTTATATTGTGGAGTGTGGCATGAAAAGGTCAAATACAAGAAGAGTTATGGCATAATTATCCTTAAAGGGTTGAATATCTACGGAAAGGACACATAACATAGTCCAAAAATGCAGTATAAATTTCAAATTGGCTAAAATAAAGAATTTCTTGTCCTAAGTGATGTACACGAGTATTTCCTTTCCTAAAACTGCAATGTCACTGTCTGGCAGGTGTCAAATAATGTCTCTGTTTTGATTTCAGGTGATGCAGTTAGTGGGGTTTTTATTTCCATTTATTACAATCCCAGTTAACCTCTGTTCCTCACTAGGGCACTATGGAAAGTGATGTCACTGATGTGGTGACATCACTGTGTTAAAATTATGCCACGGTGGCATATATGTGATGAAGTATAATAGTACACAAAATATATTTCAACTGTGCAAAGCCAGATGTGAAAGGCTCTCAGTGTGTTTGCACTGTATATTTTAAAAAAGGTGTTTCCCTGTATTATTTTTATACGACTATAAACTACTATGCCAAAAAAAAAAAAGAAAAAAGAAAATCTCCCAAATGATATATTATTATTTATTTCTTAATTTATCTTTATTAGCTGTGAGCAAAATGATGAAGTTGGATTCCCTTAGATTTGACATACATTCATCCTGATCCTTAATTCATTGGGAGGACAGATCTCAGGTGAGAAGCCAGGTCCATGTCCCAGTGTTTAGAATTTCAGTTCTTTGCCCTTTTTTAAGTGCTGGACCAGCAACTACCAAACTCTAGCTGTGGAAGCATTCTGTTTAAAGAATACTGTGAATAGCATTTGAAAGCTTTTTCTAAAGGTGTTTCAGTGGGAGGTTTTGTTTTGCTTTTTTTGTTGTTTTCTCAATGTGACCTTTGCCCTTTTACAGTGCACTCTTATGCTCCAAGTACAGAGCAGGAGCCAATTCTACAGTTTCATACCATTTGTGCCTTGATAGGGCAGTAGTAATATTCTCAAAAATCTTCAGGGAATGTGACCTACCAGTCTGGATTCAGTTTTATGAAGGGACTAGTCTCTCTGACTGTAAAAAGCCTCACAAGAAGCCAAGTCATCACCTAAGTAAAAAAAAGAAAAGAAAAAAAAAAAGCCCAACCAAAAAAGATGGTGGTTCCTAAATCATACAAAAAAAAAAAAAAAAAAAAAAATCTAAATATCAGCACAAAGGATTCTTGGTTTCCTTTAGGAAGTGCTGGGTAGTTCAGCTGACCTTGACATGGTTTATTTCAGCGTTTTCCACTGTTAAGTGGGTCATTAGGTAAATGACCAAAGAGACAGACCTGTCAGAACCTCTCAAACTTGTCAGAAAAGACACTTTCCTTCTTCCCATTGGAACTGTGTTGAGAACCGTAGAATTAGTCTCTGATTTTCCTGGTTGAAATAATGGGACATTGTCACAGTCCTCAGCTGGGTGAAATTAACATTTTTCTGTTGAGTTTTATAATTTAGACTAATTTAGGCTATAATTTAGGCTTTGGTCTAGCTGAAAGCTGATCCAGGGTCTGAGCTTTACGTACAAAGGAAAACTTAGCTCTGAGTATGCGTGCATCTATATGCACAAGTACCATTTGGCTGATTTGGGATCTTGGGGATATCTGTGATTTTATTGGTATTATTCCTTCATCCCTCTGTTGTTAAAAAAGGATGTTTCCATAAATAAAGCTTTTAGATTGTTCCGCAGATTTACCTCCTGCCTTCCCGGGCACACCCCAACCCCTTCTAATAATACAAATGTTATCAGTCTAAAAAGTTATTCTTGTCCTTACTGTGTATTCAAAAGCCAGGATGGAAAGAAATCAGGGCCAGAATGAGGAAGGGTCAAACTGACCATAAAAAGATAATTTTTTTTCCTTCACATACTGTACAAAGCAGGATTGTTAGAGTAGTCACTCACAAACCATATTATTCATAACACTTCACAGTTTTCTCATGGAAGCCGACAAACGTGCATTGCATGAACATATTTTGTTAATTCCTAAATTTTTGCTATGAATACAGCTGAATAATTTTAGAGCATTTTCCTGACAGCAGTGATGGTGGCACTTTGTAGCTTCCCTTGGATGTACATTACTACTGTTTTGCTCATTTAAGGATGAGTAAAAAGTGGCACAAACAGTGAAATAAAGGTCAAGAGCAGGACTATGAAAATAGAGGGAGCTTTGACAATTTTGAATGACTACCCCATATTCAAGTAAAACTCTGAAATCTTATACTAAAGTAGTTCGCCAGTTATCCAGAGCACGGTATTTCGGGAGAAATTAATGTGTTTAACTAAAATGTGGCAAAACATTTTTGTATTCTTAACAAATCTTTAGATTCAAGCTAGAAACCTCTGGACCATTTGTTTGATCTTCATATTTAAACATCTTAACAGTCACAGTTCACCCATGGCAGTAAGAGACAATTGCAAGAAAGCACACTAATAAGGACCAGAGCTGAATTAAACTGTGTTGATGGAGATAACCAGTTGCATATGTTTTTAGTTAGCAGGAGCCAAATCAGATAACCTCCATACAGAAACATTGGGCTTGATGGATATTTATTTCTCAGAAAAGACTGGATTGCAGCCTGAGTCGTGATTACGATGTCTGTCCATTTATACTTAGGAATCAGGAAAATGAAATTCTGGATAAAGTGAAAAGGTGACTGGAGAGGAAGGAAGAGCAAAGTGTGTGAAGGGCAAAGACATAAACATTGGTGCTGTTCTCTTTGTGTTACTAGACAAGGACCTTCTATTGATTTCTCCAGGCATGCTTGCACTTCCTTCCTTCAGTGACTAATGATACGCCCTTTGGGTTATGATGACACTGCATTTCATAGGCCCGCAGGTCGAATACCTGATGTATTCCCTGCCCAGCTCCTTCTTTAAGTCACTGTCCGACTCCAAGCCAGGCTCTTCTCAACGTGAAGCAAATAAGAAAGGGAGATAATTTATGTCGTTCATCTCAGGACAGAGAATAAAATGCAACTCTTCCAACAGGCTCAAACATAGCTGGGTCTTGTCTGGGGCTTCATTTCCAGTCAGCAGCATTGCATCCAGTCTGGTGCCTGGAATGTTTTTCTCACAACAGTTTCCAGAACTCTGTTTCCTTCTGCAGGAGCCCCAAAGTGCATATGTGTTAGGCACACATTTCTCCGCCCACCTCTGCGTTGGAACACAGATTTGTTTTAACTTTGATTAACAATCCTCCACAAAAATTTAAAGAAAGAAGTGACTGATTCTTCTCTCACTTTCAGTAAATTAGGAATAATTCCCCTCTACCTCCTACCCCTAGGCCATGGAGTTAACACAAATAATGTAAAAATGGTGAAGGTGACAGAAGAGTTAGGCTAAAAATGAAGAAGCCTACTGCCTTCAACACAGAGAATGTGGGCCGCAAATTATATCTCAGCCTATTTAATTGCCAGGCAAAATGTGGGACAAGAACTCTTGGGGGCTCCCAGTCATCGTCGATATGAAGCATTTGTTATAAGTAGCCCATAATAGCTGCTCTGGCCAGCCTCCTTCTCATGTTCAAGAAGTAAAAACAGCAGGAGATTTTTGAAGGCGTGAAGAAGTAAGCATCTGACTTTCACTTACTTTCAACAAAATTTTTGTCCTATCACTACCCTGCGTGCCTTTGAACATATCGACCTATATTCCACCAGCAAACTAACTTTTGCATAATGAACTCTGAGCTCTCACTGTAACCACCTGAAAGACCGCTAACACCACGAGTGAGAGATTCAAAATAATGTAATGTAACCTTAAACTACTCATTTGAACAAAGGACTTTTTTATCTCAATATCCAACACTGCTTTTGCTGCTTAGGGAGAATGATTATTTTTGTGAAGCTGGAGATCCCATCATTTAATGTGCAAAATCTAGGATGTCAATCAGAATGGCTAAATAGCTCATGTTTGTGACAAAATGTAGCCGTAAGGCTTTTCTGAAGCACCTCATAATATAAATGGGATTTTCTCATCTAGAGACTGAATTTACAGCTCTGATGTAAAATTTTCTGTCTTTCAGGAGACTACTGTGACTTGAAAAAGCCTTAGAAGGCATAGAAATACATCCCTAAAAGCCTAGAAGAACACTGATACTGAGAAGCCTCCGGACTCCTTTCCATGATTGCCTATTCTTACAGAACACTGAAAACAATTTAAATAAGTGCAGAGACACTGCCCCTGCCTCACCCTCTTTTGATGCCAAATCTCCCCAAGGAGGAGATAACTATTTCTTAGGTGTGGAGTGGAGGGCTGCCTTTGGTTCAACAGCAGGATGCAAACATTTCTTTCTTGGGCTGCACTGTATTTATACTGCAACTTTGCCAAGTGTTGATAAGGAGACACTGATGTGTAAAACCTGAGCATGTTTAATCTTTGCTCCAGTCACTGCTGACGGCAGTACACATGCCTTCTCCTTTTCCCCATCTCCCCTAAACATATTGGCCAAAGAAATGAGTGGAAAAGATTGGAAAGCAAGCACTTGCTAGCCATAGCAGTGCTGACAAATGCCAGCGGCCATGAAGTTTGATCTCAAAGCATATGCAGTAGCATGGATGGGGATTGGAGGGGAGCAGGAAAGCTTTCCAGGGACTATTCTGGATGCTGAACTGGAGATCCCAGAAGCTGCTACAGCAAAAAACCTGCCCATATCATACTTCAACTGCATCCCAGGCCCTGCTGGAATGTGTGGAGATATTTCATCTGGTAAGGAGCTGCAGTCAGGCACAGAGTGATGCTGAGAGCGTCAGGAGACAAGAAAATTCATACAGAAAGGGAGCAGAAAGGAGGATCTGATTTCTAGTTATTCAAATGCCAAACAGGTGAAGTGACCTAGCAGCAGCCAGAGGGTCAAAGCAGGTTCTGAGGATTAGAATCGAATCAAATTGAAAAGTTCTGTTGGAAGGGACCTTCAAAGATCATCTATTCCAACTGCCTGAGCTCTTCAGGGCTAATCAGGAGTTAAACAGTACTAGTGAGGGCATTGTCCAAATGCTTCTTGAACACTGGCAGGCACTGGGTATCACGGTTATAATCTATCAGGCCAAGCTAAGACAGAGGAGTATTTACTCCAGTAATACGTGAGCTCATCAAAATACTCTGCTAATGGCCAATAACATGAAGAAACATACATCTGAGGATAATTTCTTAGTTATCTTGTTTCCGAAGCTGCTTTTTTTCTTAGTTTCATTCATTTTCCTTCTACTGCCACCATTAGGAGGTGCTGAATGGATGCTTTCTCCAGGCAGACACATATTACGCCAACTGATACAGAAATACATTCACACAGGGAATTCCTGAACCGCCTGTTAGTTTTAGAAATATTATTCAAGAGCCAAAATTATGTGATCCTTCTTGGAACACAAAGACCATGAAAATCAGTAAGAGTTTTCCTCCATTGAAGATCTGGAAGTCTGTGCCATCTCTTAATATCCAACAGACTTCTCAACTATCTGGTGTGATTTTCTAAATTGAAACATATGATAGAAATGGAAAGCTTAATGAAGTTTCCTCAGCTTACTAATTATTCACTCTTTATTTTTTTCTTCCGTTCATTGCCTGACAACTGAAGATTGCAGAGACATAAGCCTGCAAGGTTTGAGTTGCTCATAAAACCCCTTTTTCTCTATCCACACAGGTTAAGATAAGAAAGAAATAATAACATCACTCATGTAATAAGAATGCCAAATGTCTGAACAAAAGATCTGATTTTTTCAAATGAGTATTTTTACTATCCTGAGATTGATGAATTAGTAGGGATTTTAATTTTAAATCTGTGGCTACTATTGCCACACTTCACTGACTAGGACCAGCAGCTATTCCATCCATTTGTAATTTTATTTCTTTACCAAGTGCTTGATCATGAGAAACAATAACTGTCAGCAGCATAAATTCCCTCAGAACTTTGAAGATGTACTCTGACTAACTACAGATCCAATAACCTAACTGCTTCCAATATCTCTCAGGATCAGTCTCTACCTATTCAAGACTGAGCCGTAATGTTCTGTAGACTGTAACTGTCTACAGAAGAAGAAGCCTTCAATATATCGGTGTATGAAATCATTCCTATTCCTCCACAGTAGTTTGTAAAGTTTCCAAAGAGCTTTCCAGGCTTTCTGGATGAAAGCCACTATATAAATGTAAGATGCCATTATTATTTATTGTTTCAGTTTGACAGAAAGATGGAGGGTTTCATTTTGACTTCATATTTCCATCTCCTCTCCACTTTGCCTTTGTTTCATAACTTTATGACATGCAGGATTTTCCTTTGTATTCCTTCCAAGCTATTAAGACAGAGAGGTTGGAAATGCTGTAGACACAAATAAGTTTTTTATTATAGCAATTTTTAATTATTATTTGTGTTCTCATCACATAGGAGATTAGACTAAAGGCCTCAAGCACCAGCGTCCTGTGTCTGAGGGCAGCTGGTCAGGATTTTCCTAAAAGGAAATTTATGTCCCATTCACAAGGATCTTGCAGACAGGGAAGCTTTTTTCACCACCCTACATTTCTGCTCACCTTGGCCCTTCGGAATGCTTTTTAATATTTATTGTAAACATGGTTCTTTGCAATCTTCTGTAGTAGTTATTATTCTCTTCGTTTAGTTATTATTTAGTTATTATTTTCTGTTACCCCTCTCCCAAATATATATATTTTTAATTTATCCCATATTTTCTAGTAGGGAACTGTATTGTATATTAAATTAAATATTCAAGAAGAAATAAGTTCTAGTAAGGTAAATGTTAGTTGCTTCTACTTTGAATCATCCATAATTCTGCTAACAACTAGCAAAAGAGACAAAACACCTGCTCTTCAGTATGGCTTTGCTGCTTGAGCCAGCTGAAGAGGAGTTTCAGTTCTGAACAGTCTTTAGAAGAGCAGAGAATGAGACTCAGCTCTCATCCCATTACCAGCCTTATTTAATCTAAAATACATCTAAGAGAGACTCCGTTATCTCTGAGTTGTGTGAACACAACACAGCATGTTGATGCAAGATCTGTGGTGAACCATATAGAAAAAAAGGTGGTGTATGGAATCCTAAGTATGTGAATTCAGCAGGTAAAACAGGACGCAAAATAATGTTTGAGGTCTATGGCTCTGTCTCATATAGTGAAGGAGAAGATAACCTGCTTCTGTAGCGCACAGAAATGAGAACAGCAGAGAATTAGTATGATGGGTGCCATAACTGCATTAATGTCAGTAATATCTGTCGCAAAGCAAAAAATAGATTAAAGAAGGAGTGTGCTGTCTAGCACATCATGGTGCCATGTGATCTCCCAAATGCTGAAATACTGAGGTAGATTGTTTTTTTGTTTTAATCATAATTACTCCAGTGTCAAATGAGATCGTAATGAGATATGGAGTTGTTAAGGAGAGTTCATCATTTTGGAACTTCTGTGAGATGGTGTCAAATAACAAGTTTTTCTCCCCATGTTTTTCCCACTTTTGCAGCTGCCTCTTCATTTCCTGGTTTGGAGACTGACTCAGAATTGAAGACATTAAGCATTAAAATTAGCTGAAAAATAAAGGGTGGAGATGTGAATAATGTCAGGGACTTTGAATTCTATTTCTCATGAACTTTCAAACTTGTTCAGCTTTTCTTAAAAGTCTTGTTTAATACTTGTTGTTCCAGCTACTTTTAGAAAACGTTTTGGAAGACACGAAGGCCAGATACTTCAGACACAAAGCCTAATGACTTGGGGCACAGACCACTTAAAAATCAATCCCAAATCCCTGAGGCTTCTGTACTTTGGCTGATAAGGCAGAACCTGGTGTATCATCAAAATTTTTGTGATATCCTTCGATGACAATGCAGAAACCATGATAATGTAAAATAATGGATTAAATTTGTATGAGCATAACTGTAGTGATGAAACAATTGAAACTCATTTCTGAAGGCATTCATGCATGGGTACTTGCTTAGGGTTTAGGCTAGAATGCTGCTATCCCTTCAAGACTAGACGGAGATGTTTTCTGTTGATGACCATTCTCTGTTATTATACTTGTAAATCACAGCCTGTCCTCATCCTTGAAGATCAAAAAGGGAGTAATTTCTGTTTTACAGGAGATTACTTGCATTACAAGTCTTACTCTTGCTCACTTTGAGGTACTTAAATATCTGGAGCCCTGGCTGTAGGACAGACAGACAGACGCTACCAGTGGGAAAATCAGCTCTGAACTTCATAACGGGAATTTCATTCATTTTCTGAATGTATATTCATCCTTATCCATTAGTCCAGAGGACCCAGGTTTAGCAGACTCCAGTGAAATTCAGTCCACTGCCTCAGGTTAGATTAAATGAATCTATACTTCAGATCAGCAGAATTAAAAAAAAAAAAAATACAAAACCCAAACCAACCAGAAAGCACCAACAACCAAATAACCATAAAATAATATGGAAGGAAATAAGGGATAAAAAAAAAAAGGGATATTTTTATCTGTGCAGCTGACCAGATATTTCCATCTCCAGATTGCTCCCTCTGCTGCCTGCAAGGCAGCTGGAGGGGAGCTAGCAAAGGTGAGCTCTGCATCCCTCTTCCTCGCCCAACTCCCAGCATTAGAGATGCCGACAGTTACTAGATAAAGTTAAAGACTCATGTAGTGATCTTCACACTAATTGGACTATAATGTATAGCCTCGGTCAAGCAAATCTCTCCCAGCACTCCTCTCCACAGACGGCAATCAAGCCATTTACAGAAGATGCATCGGCTGCTGGGACCCTGGAGTAACCTTAAACTACACTGGCCTTTTAGCAGAAAACACAATTAATTTTGATACTGAAGGGCAATTAGGACTGGGGTTAAAATAAAAAATCTTCTGAACAGAGAATGTCAAAGACTGGTAAGGAAACTATTTCCCTTGTACACAGCTTGTTGAAGGTCTGTAAGCACGGCGACTGTCAGCTCATGTTAATTCATATCACTTTGAAAACCTCTCATTTCAATGTAGGAAATATAAATCCAGATTAATAAGCACTGTGCTCAAACCTCACTAAGACTGATGGCTGTTTTCTTTAAGTCTTTTGCTGCTGAAATGAGCAGAGCTTTTCCCTCTTGCTGGGGAAACCTGTTTTACATCCCAGCATGTAGTGAAATGACCAAATGCATTTATTTTGTTCTGTTCCATTTCTGAAAGAAGATGGTCTCCCAGCTGACACTCTGCAGATCACGGCTAAGAGCAAATCTTGTCAGCAACTCTATGAACTACTCTTTAGAAACACAGAAGACATTCAAAGTAATACATATCTACATGCACCCACATGCCCTGATGTATGTGCAAGGCAGCCAAAATTTCGACCTCGCCTGCACGAACTGCTTAGGTTGATGCCACTCTCTACAAGTCAAGCAAATGAACCAGGTTTGTTAGTTATGGGTTTTCCTGTTGCTGTTGTTGTTTCCTAGAATCGCAATTATAGAATGGCTTGGGTTGGAAGGAACATTAAAGCTCCTGCTGTGGGCTGTTTGACACCCACCAAAACAGGCTTCCCAGAACTCCATCCATCCTGGCCTTGAATACCTCCAGGGATGGGGAATAATACCTCCATGGGTGGGGCATAACACCTTATGAATGGGTCATTTTTTTCCCCAAAAAACAATTAGTTGAACACTGAGCTGAAGCCCACATAAAAGAAGCATGACAACAGCCACGCTGACACAAAAAGGACAGCAATATTCAGTGAAGATTTCCACTGCCCGTTCTGTTCAGGAACTAGAGATAAAAGATGAATGCTCAGGAACCACGTGTGCAAACCTGATCCTGCCACACTTGTATTAGGCAAAGATTTCAGACACGTTATCCAGTAATCGTGACTGAAGATATTGCTGGGGACAAACACTGAGTGAAGATAGTCATTTTCTCAAACTGAACATGAGTATTTGTCCGTGACAGTTCAGGAAAAGATGGGCAGCTTCAATATCAATAATCTCAAAAAAAAGTCAAGCTGCTGGCCAGTTTATGAGAAAGCAATGAGAGACATTTTAGACTGTTCCAAGAGATGGGATGTTTGTGAATCTTTTCCTCAGAACACTCCCTGAACACGCAGATCTTCAAAGTGCACACTAAGGAGTGTTACCATCCAGTGGTACCCATGCAATAAAGCCATCACAACTCTTACAACAAATCCTATGGCCTTGACTTTGAAAATCTGTTCCTGCTTTGGTCCACGTTCCTTCTTTTCTCCACGACCTCCAAAGTGCTATCAGACATCTGAGGTAAGGGGTTCCCCATGATAGTAAGTGACTAGCATAGACTGATTGCATGCAAATTAGCTTTTTTTAGAGTTTGTCAGAGAGCCCATAGCTCATGACAAGTGTTTTTGTTGTTGCTGGTTTTTTTTAAATGCAGTTTAAACAAATCTCTGCTTTTAATACCAAGTGAATATTTCCAGGTATATGCAAGCACATCAGGGTTGGACAGAGATGTGGGAGGGTGAAAAGGAGTCTTTCTGTGGCTGGAAAAAATCAAAATGCCATTTCCCTTGATGCTATTGAAAATACTCATTTTTCCTGGTCTTTTCAGGTTCTCTTTTCTGCTTGTAGGACTCTCCAATCTGCAGAGGACTGTTTTCTCATCTGAGGCTCAAGCAGCCATCCTACAAGCTTTACTTGGGAAACCACTAACTGATGTTAGATTTACACAGTGAGTAGTTTTTATATATATTTTTCTTAAAAGCAGCATCCTGGGGGAATCTCACCGTGGCAAAACCAGCACTAATAGTCAATAGAGCATCTGAGGAGTTCACAGGGTTAAATCTGTTGTTTTCACGATTTGATTTAATCTCCATTTTGTCAAACTGTTTTAAGTTCCAGGGCCCCATTCCCACCAGCTACAAAGAAGGGTGAAGAGCCCAGAGTAAACTCATCTGGGCTTTTTAAGTACAGCATGATTCATATTTGTGTGCAGCCTCTGTCATGGGCTGTGCGCTGCCCACTGCCAGAAACCATGTCACCCTCTCAATCTTGTGCCAGAGGGGGCAGGTGGACAAGATAACTTAATAGCTCTTATTCATTTGAAATTTCTGTGGTTATAGGGTAGGTCACCTTGTTCAGCAAGAGAGGGAAAGCATGTAAATCTTCAGCCCAAACTCAAGCTCCAGTGTAAGCAACTTTCAGAGAAGCTGAACCTATAATTCTTCTCTTATTATCCTGTAATTTCTTGGGGCATTCCTATACAGACGAGTGATGCAAAGGCTCCAACAGTAATGAAAATAAAAATAATCCACCGCATTCACACACATGACATGAAAGTGAAAACTCCCACCAATGACTTGAGTGAGGGACAGGAGCAGGTCTGGTCTCTGCAAAGCATATGGCTCTGTGTTGGAAAGAGGCGTAATGCCGGTTCCCACATCCATGTACATTCGGTAAGAGTGCAGCACACATCCCACTTCCCCACGTGTGGGTCTGCCCCAGCCCTGCAGAATGCTGCTGTGCCAACCTGCAAACTGTGCAGTCACGCTGCTTGATGTCTGGGTCAGGGCAGTTTGCAGTGAAGACTAAAAGGGATAAGGTTTTCCTGCATGTATTATGACTTCCTTTTGTGGAGAAACTTGGAGGTAGAAACATGAGACTGGATGAAAGTAACCGAGAATCTGCATTTGAAAATGACCAGCAATGAGCCCTGAATAGGTGTGAACAAACAGCTGAATCTGATGTCCTGCAGTACCTCCTCCTGACATTCAAAATTTAGAAGTGGTTTTATATCCTGGAGCATGTGAAGCATCTGAAATATCGTATAAGTAGATTTTTCCACTGTCGTTGATAGCTAATCAGTCGTACCTGTACCTTTATTAGCATATAGTTAGAAAGAAAAAGGGAGAAACAAATGCAAAATACACCCATATTTTTGGGAGTCAAGCAGAATTGATTTTCCTTGATAAAAGTGGCAACTGCAAAGTAAAGTTTCAGTGTTCATTTTTCTAATCACCAGGCGTTTCTGTGCTGAAAATCTTCAGAATCGTCGGTTTTGCACAGGCTCCATTAATAAACAATACTTCTGTCACACTTTTCATCCAAAGAAGGAAAATCACCTAAAAACTCTATTTAATTAACCTTTACAGCCCCCTTGTGAGCTTGGCATTATTATCTCCATTTCACAAATGGGCACATTGAAACACAAAGAGCTTAAGTGACTTCCCTACAAGTGAAACTACATAGCAGGTCAATCGCAGCTCTTGGAATACATCCCCCGTCTCTTGGGTCCTGGTCCCCTGTTTTAAGTGCTACAAACCTTCCCTTCTCAAAATGGGTAAGGATTCAGATCATTATTTTTTATTTTATTGTACCTAAGCTGCTCATATCTGGGGTAAAACTCTGAAAAACACCTAAAAAATGCTGTGCAATTTGAGCATCTGAAAGAGCTACTGAGAAGGAGAAGCGAGCTCTCATTTTGTTTAAGGGCTGTACACAAATGTCTCTGGTGGAAAATAAGGAGTCTTTAAGAATGATGTGTGACTTCTAGTGATGGTGCCTGGGTTAGTGAGGGTATTTATTTTTCCCTTCATTAAGAAACAACTTATCATTCCAGTAAAGGAGCTGTTAATGAGTTTGTTCACACTCGCTGAGAAATGACTGCAGGATACTCCTCAGAGAACTTACTCCGAATGCATACATAAACCAGCCACAGCCCTAGGTACAACCAGCAGTCTGCAGAAAGGAAGTGCTTTGGGGTTTTTGCCTTCCCGTTTGTTTGCTTTTTTTTTTCCTTTGTTTTTGCTCCCCCTCCAGTTCAGGAATAGTTCAACAGATAGGTGGAGGAATCCTGAAGGCTTGGAGCAGGAATAGCACTCCTGAACCACCACTGGACTTGTTCAAGAGGCATGAAGCTGCTGGTCTGGTGGCTGATGGGCAGTAGTGGAGGAGGATACTCCAACCCACCCACGAAGGCAGAATCCACTACTACTGCTCCCCAGATCACCTGGAGGTGTACATTTCCATTGCACTTTGCAGGTGATAACACCTGATCTTTTAAATGGGGCAGCTGCCCTCACCAGACCAGGTGAGGCTGAAGCCTCCAGTCCCTACACACAAGAAGGCCACTTGGATTACATCCTAACAGCACACATGGGGATACATATATTCATACTCTAATAGGAGAAGAGGGTGGCAAAGAAGTTTTCTTCTGCATGTGCTTTCATTGTGCCCTCAGGCTACTGGCTTGGAGCCAGTGCAGTCCTGTACTGGGCAAAGTTTGGGATTCCCCAGTGCTGGAAAACATTCTCCTGGCACTATTTCAGACACTTACCCTTTTGACGTTACAGTTTTTGAATGTGGGTTAGCACATAATTAGACTGTGCAACACTAAAAGAGAATTACTGAGCAGGCAAGGCAGCCTGCCTGCCCTTTGGGTGGCTGGGAGCTGATCCTACGATTCCTCTGCACGTCTTCACTTTGTTTCTCAAAAACTGGATGCCTGTGTCTGTGCTATATATACACATGGGTGTATATATATAATCCCTCCTCACTGTCCACCCGTTGTCCTTCTGTTCTATTTGTCAGCTGTTTTGAGAAATATTTCCGATTCAGCAACATGAGTAATTGCTGGGGGGTTTTGTTTGTTTGATAAAATATGGATAACAAATGGCAACATTTGCTCTTCATACTCCACTCCTACCCCAAGAAGACCCACCCTGACCTCCAGAATGAAATCAGTAACTTCACTCCTCTTCATTTCCTCATCCTGTGTCTAAAGTCAGGGGAAGTGGGTTGCGACCTTTTGCACATAATGTGACACACGGCACCGAGGGCCGGAAGGCAGAAAATCATTCCAACAAAAGGCCGGAGCTCTGGGTTAGGTAAATTCAGGAAGGAGAGAGATAGGAAATGGCAGTAATGTCGCCAATAGTCTAAGAAGATCCTGGCACCGGGCTGGGTGTGAAATATGAGGTTGTCTCTAATAAGGACAGAATAAAACCTTCAGCTCACATTGAAATGCATGACACCAAAGACATTTACGGAAACAACACTGGAATATGAGGTGGAAGACGATTTTTTTTTCAGGGAAGCTAGCTGCCAAAAAAAAAAAAAAAGCCTCCTGTTTCTTATTGAAGGATAAGATGGCCAGGTCGGATGCCCAGAGAGCTCAGCTTGTTAAGTGGCAAAACCCTGGGATGAGTTGCTCTACCTATATTCATCCTCTTGGTCACTTAGAGACCCTCTGGTCATCTTGCTTAGGATCAGAAAAGCATTTCGTGGCCATATACCCATACAGTGCCATTTTACTATCATGCCTCTTGCTGTGTGGATATATGTTTATGTAAGCACTGTTATTGGATAATGTCTAAGTCGATATGCTTATCCTTCAAACACTCTGATGTGTGGAAATGCTGTCTCCCTATGTTACAGAGATGCACAAGTATTATATATTGACGTGAGAAGCCTGCAGAACCAGAGCACTACTGGCCAGTTCTGCAATCCCTATGCCACGCTGCCTATGAGCAGAAATAGAAGGAAGAAAAACATTGGAACGGTGACATGGGAAAGCGCAGCTTTCAGAAATATCTCTTGGTTGTCTGAACAAACCCCAGTCTGTCCAGTTGCTCACAGTAGTGAGATCGGCAGAAGAGGCCTCTCCTGTGATTCTTTCAGTTTGAGCTGGAAATAAAAGTGACAATATCCCTTACTAACTACTTTGGCAGCTCTTTGACTAAATCAGGAAGCTCAGGCACAGAGTGAAAGGAAAAAGACAAAGAAAACAAGATCCAAATATCTCATAGGATTTTTCATGACTTTAAATATTGTGCGATAGGAGCTTGACTTGTTAAGGGTTAAAGTTCTTATTTGCACAGTAGTAAATGTCTGCACTATTAAAGGCAATGACTGTTTTGTTATTAGCATCAATGAAAACAGGAACTACCTCTTCAACACCTATCTACCCTCCTGATAATTGTACTCATCCTGAGAGAATGTAAGTTCCCTTTGACTGTTTTGCGTTTAACCACCTTGTCCTTGGACCCTATCTGCATCCTCTACCTGAATTAAAATGAACCCTCCTTTCTTTATCCTCCCTCTGACTTCATTCCCACTGACCCTCTATTCAGCTGATCTCATTTAAGAATGGGTGTATTTTATTTCTTTTATGACTTTGCCTTCTGCAAGAAACTCCCAGTCCTTCCAACCTCAAGCCACGTGTGACATTCTGTCCCCGTCAAAAATCAGATCATTCCTTCAAAATAAGAACTGGCACCGGGTCAAAGCCCTGAAGATGAAAGGAAGGGTTAAGTTTACTTTCAATATTGGAGGAGGGTTCGGAAATAAATGTCGAGGTTAAAAAGTCCAGATGGTAATTCAACTGTATCCCTGCTATAAACATGATTTGATTTATGGGAACCACTAATGGTATCTCAGTTTAGATCTGGATGGCTTTGCTTTCTCTCATCTGTAGCTTTAAATTCATCGGATTTTTTTTCACTCCCACTATGAATCTTTCACTACAAAGAGATACTCCTATCAAGAATTTGGGAGTTCTTTAAAACCCAGCAATTGATAAACGTTAACAATCCTAATCCATGCAAATTACTGTCTGATGCCTTTATTTCTAATACCAAGCCAATGCGCTTATTCAAAGCAGTCTAAAAGAGCTTTGACAAGTTCAGTCTTAGAGAACTGTATCTCCTATTGCTGTTTTCCCTCTCCTGTCCTTTGGGGATCAAGCTGAATCAGTTTTCACTTTTTTCTGACGTTGCGATTATTAGGTTTCTCAGTTTTGTCAGAAAAATCCATCAGAAATGTTTATCTCATGGGGCAAATAGCAATGGAACAGCATGTTTATCACTTCGAGGGCCATAATCTACAGGCAGCAATGGCCCAATCCGGTTTGTTTTAAAACACAGAGGCTGAAAAAGAAAAATGCCCGTGTCTGAACTGTGTGATGGAGATGTGCAGAACTGCATTAGCCCTGTCATCCATTTCTTTATGTCTCTATATTTTGGCTGTCAGTCATTATATATATATTGCCTGAAGTCCTTAACAGTTTACTTCTTCCATCCTCCAGAAAGCAAAACAGTTGCCCTCAACTGTTAACACCCAAAGAACGGTAGCTTTTCATGGAAGACTTTGTGCAACTCTGTGCCCACAGAGTACCTAGGCTACACTGCAGTCTCCTTTGAGAGGTAAAAGTCAGTTAAAACTGACTGAAATGGTGAGAGGAGTACTTTCAAAACGGTCAGCATAGATGGTTTCTGTACGACCACATTCTTGTATGCCTGGCTATCTATCCAGTATATGTTTAAGACACCTATGCTACACACAAATGTCCATTTGTAAAGCCATCTAAACATAGATCAGTGTTTAGAAGATACCACTTTTAATTCATGCATGCTATGGAAAAATTACACAGAGTGCAGCACAATGAAAGATCATGAATGTCTTAGGAATACCCCAGCCTCATCTGCTGGGTCAGCACATAATGAAAGGGTAACCAGGTATCCAGAATCTGAGCTTTACAAGGATTTATAGATGCATTGATTGGCTTTGAATCACTTATGTCTTTAAAGACTTGCCACAAACTTCCACCAAACCATTCCTAAATTCCTCTCAGGCCGAGAGAATGTGGGAGTAAAAGAAAGCAAATGAAATTAGTTGCTGTCTGTCACATGGTTCCTTATAGCATCATACACAGATACCTTAGCAAGAAGGCCACTGCAAGAAATAGAATGCAGTAGTAAACTAGAGTAGTGGAGAGTACAACAGAACAGATGAGGAACAGACATTTCAGCCAAGTCACTCTTAAAGAAACCTCTCCTTAACAGACCAGAGAGAAACCAATGCCTAAACCAGAGTTTACAGGCAATTCAAGCATGCTGCTTTTGAGAGCATACAGTCAAATTTGTACGGTGGGCCTCTGTGGAAACCTGTTCTTCTTTCCAGCTGTGGCAATGATTTGCTGCGTGGTATTGAGTAAATCATCCAGTTTCATTATAGAGTTGGTCTGCACACAACCTCCCGCCAAAATAATAAAAGGTGAGAAGTCAAAATCAATTTCATTAAGTTGGTACAAGTCAATATTTGGATGCCCTACGATGGGGATGGAAGTGGCTCAAAGCCAGCACCCGAAGTGTTGTTTTAAATGGACAAAATAAAAGTCATCAAAATAAGAAAATTGATTTGGGGAAGTTAAATCAATGCATGCACCTAGTACAATTTACACACCTGACTAAAATGCTATAAGATATATGCTTACAATCACTAAGTGTTGCTATTATTACATGAACATTGCAAAAAAACACTGACTTTTGACTGAAGGTAAGTGCTGAGGCGCCTGGTCTGAGATTAGCTAACACAGAGCCTTGCCTTCAGTCAAACATGTTCTGGCTTCATTTATTTAGTGCACAGCTCCATGTAGCTCTGAGCAATTTTCTTGTTTTAGTCTAGCTGGAAACTATTCTTCATTGACATACTGGACTGGAACATGCCTGCCTTTACATTCCTTAGGACATTCATCGTGCTTTTGTTCTAGTATGTCTAAATTGGTATCAAATTAACTCTTTCATTTATGTCAGTGCAATTCTGTATGTGATCATCAGCGGAACCAATTCAGTACAAGTTTTCTTTAAATGAGTATTTTAAATCTGTTTGGCTGCAATCTGAAGCATCTTCAGGAGCCATTAGGATCAGCTCTGTCCATATCACCTATATTTTCCATGAGTCGTGCAGCGTATTTGCAGAAATAAATGGGAAGATGTTTTTCCCATATGTGCATGAACTCTGAACTCCAAGAGTTCAAGTGGGTTCAGTTGTTCTCCTCAAACTGTCATTCTAGTCCTAATTAGTACATGGTGCCGTGAGCAATTTAAATGGAATATATTAATAGAGGAGAATTCAGAGGAGGAAAAGAAGCACCCTCCCCCACGCCCCTGCCCGCAAAAACTCTTAAATAAACAGGGGATTTCTTCAGGGTGCCTCACACCCTTCTCACCTCCCCCTTTCCCTTAACAATAAAGATTGAGGGTGGGAGACAGAGAAGGTCCGGATGCTGTCTGCCAGGGAGGGTTTCCCACAGGAGGAGATAGCTGTAGACTCCCACTGCCTCCAAGGAGTCATGGGGGATGGGGAGATGCTGAAACTGAGCCATGATGGTTCAGAGAAGTGCTGTTTTATTTAAACCCTCAAATGGCTTGACATGCCCCTGGTACTTTCACTGCCTAATTATAAATGAAAGGAAAACGGCAAGAGAATCCCCTCCTGTTGACCATCTCCCACTTAACAAGGCAGCACATGTCGCAGTCTCTACCTTTTTAGCTCTGTCCTTGCTTTTATCCTTCTGCAATTTAATCCTAACTCAATTATATTATTACAACGTGTCACTTTGAGTCACTTTTCCCCCTTATTGGCATATGGCTCTTTTCAGTTTCACTGCTAATTCTTTTCCAGTGGACTTGTTTAAAACATACTCATTTTCTGCTTAGACTCTGTGTTATTCACGCATCACATTTTTGCAATGCCTGGCTAACTTCCTCGAGAGGAGAACAGGAGCCGGGGATCTTCGCGCTCTGCATACATTTGCTGGAGTTTCCATACTGAATTGTCAAAGCACAAACTAGATGGCAGGAAAGGTGAGCATCATGCCCCGTCTGTCAGAAATGTGGATAGGAGGCTGCCCTCCACTGGGTCTATTCCAAAGCCCTGGACTGGCATGATGAGGAGAGCTGCTGAATACTGAAAACTGTTTTCTATCAGTATCTCGTTGTTGTTTTTTTTTTTTTTTCCTCTGTCTCTCTTTTTTTTTTTGGCTTTCAAATGCATTCACTCAGATTCTTTGTGCCTTTTTTGACTTTCCTCCTTGCATCAGCTGGAGCTGAGGCTCTTCCTAGCAAGATGGTACTGCGGGTCCTGGCTTCCTGGGGGAATATTTCAGCTGCCCATCCATTCAAGTTGTCTTCAGATTTAGATATGGGCTAGTTGACTGATGACTTATTAAACAAACAGATCACAGAAGTCACTACCGGGGGAATTTGCATTTAAGAAAACAACATTCTGTGACACTTTACAGCCAAAAAAAGAGTACTATTTGAGAGAGAGATATATTTAAGTATATGTATATATATTTATATATATATAAACAGAGTACTGCTTTAAAAATATCTGCTTTTTTCATCCTCTCATCTAGCAAGAAAAGGAAACGGTAAGGCACATGCAATGCTGCCAAATCCTAAACTTTGCAAAAGCTTACCCTAAAAGCTTGTTTACACTTGTAAATGTGCTGCAATAGTGATTCTAGAGCATTTGGCATCTGTTAGTTAGAAAGACCTTGGTATGCATACTCTTTTTCTGGATGGCTTTTTACCAATTAAGTTTGTAGGTGGAATAAGCTAACTATGGGAAAGGCTTGTTGGTAAACAACCGCATAGGTGGGCCCAGAGATTTTTCAAAGCAGAAAAACATACATTAATAATAATAAAGTCTGGCCTCTCTTTTCCAACACCTTACTTAGATATAGGCACAGGAACCCAGACAAACTTCCAGCACAAATTCTCTAGGAGTAAAGATGAAATTAAAAATCAGTTTTTTCAAACATGGATGCTCTCAGACAGGAAGAGCAAACCCTTCTGTTTGAAGGAGTCCTACGATTTACTCAACATCTTTGTTGGGATCAATTATTTTACTGGAGAAAGAGTAATGAGAAAAAACATTTCTCATTTTTCTGCTTCTGTACATGTAACTCTGGAAATAAGCGGCTTGAATTCACAAGGTTAAGAACTGTTTTCACAGCCAAAATACATATCTATTTGTGGACTTTCGCTGTTAGATAACTTGCAGACTTCTATGTTTGGATAAAGACCAAGTAGTCTATTACAAATTCAGACTGTTGTAAATTGTTAGTGGAGTATCTAGTATGTATGATAAGAAAAGAGATATAGAAAGATACAAACGGAGCTGTGATATTCATAAAAGCAAAGCAAACATGTCAACAAGGGCTGTTTTAGTTCTTTTTCCTATTACTTTCTATTCATTATGGAAACAGTCTTCGACTACTTCCCAATTCAACGCTAGACATTTCACACAGAAAAGAAGTTCAGGACTTCTAATAACAAACTCTTCAACCTCTGTTACAATTGGAAAGACCAACGCAATAAAAAGGCAATACAGAAGTATAACAGCAAAGGAACCAGTGCAAATGGAATAGTATTACTAAGAAAAAGTACTCACCCATCTCTGAAGATCTGGGCTTGCAAGGAAGACCCAAAAAGGAAGACTCTCCTACCAGAGATCCTTCCCCAGTAGCAGTCAGCCCTTCATTGAGGTCTAAGAGAGGTGCAGCCAGGCTCCACCCCTTCTGGTCATATCAGTGAATTGCCTTCACCTGCACTCCCAGGGCTGACTGGCTCTTTCCCAGGTGTTCAATCAGTGGTTCAAGCTGTGACTCAACAGTTACCATGCAACCTCAGGTAGCCAAACTCAAATCATATGAAGACATGCTTATTTTCCTTATCCCTTAAGATCCCTTTTCATCCTGTTAGTATAGTCTTAACTTGCTAGCTGTATTATTTAGCTCGGTAAAGACTCCATGGTTTTACTAGCAGTAAAGATAACATGGTGTTATTATATCAAGAAATCATGTCTACTTTGTAGCTTTTCTGAGTGCTTCTCCTCTGTTTTCAGACTTGATCTGGGATAAGAGACAGCTAATTCTCCATCTCCTTTCAGGCCATTGGATCAAGTTGTCCCTAACCATCATATCAATTTCCCTAAATCCCTCAGTCAACTTGCCTGTCACACACAAGATTTAGAGTCTATTTATTCTACCTCCTCCATCTGAGCTTCATGCAGGCTGGCTGTTCCTCTGTAGTAGATAGCTGTCCATGCACCATAAAGCTTCCTTAAAAGTTATACTTACTGATTAATTGCTTGAAACACCAGGGAAAAAAAAGAAAAAAATGCTAGATTTGGGAAGGAAGAGAGAAGTCTAGATGCAGGGCAATTCTTTTCTATTTTAATAGAGGTGAAAATAATTAATTTATTTCTTATACCATTCATTTTGTAAAAAGCCCTCTTTGAAACAGATAGATCTCAGTGACTGCTGAGCAAATAAATAGGAAAAACAACAGCCCTGAAAAGCAATTTGTGGAAGGAAAGCATGAAGAGGAGGTGAAGCCTAAAAAAAGTTACATCTGAAATGAGTTTTGAAGAAACATATGCTCTCATGCAGCAGATTTTTCAACCTCATAGGAAATATGGTGCTGAAATGAGAATAGGTTGATGAAAGGATGGATTTGTTTTCTGTGCAATTTCCTGTACATTTGCATGTGAGTATTTACCCTCTTCCCTGTGAAAGTCTTTGCCTTAATGCTTGTAGAGGTATGGGAGCCTGCAAACCTACATTCCCTTCCCCAGTCTGGAAAGGATTTGCATTTACATTGATGACTGTTTATCCTCCTGTGCCTCTGATGTTTGTGATAGGTACAATAATGACGCACCTTGCCCTAGCCAGCCTGCACTATAGCTCATCAGAGGAGAATATTCTGATAAAATCCTTGAATTAATTCTAAGGGTGGTTATTATTTTGCAAGATGGGTAGCCCACAAAATGCCACTTTGCTATTTCTAGTGACTGGCATTTGTTTAGCAACACAGAGCACAATTTAGAGGAGGCTTTCCAATTCCTACTGGATGGGATCAATTTGACAGAAGCACTGGTATCAGGAGATCCTCTGCTAGGAAAAGAACTATCGCTCTCCACTGTCTTTGCCATTTACAGGAAGGATTGGTGCCAGCAATTTGACTTTCATCAGCAATAAAACAGAGAAGAAAAAAATAATAAAAAAAAAAGAGTTGCAAATGATTCTATAATGTCCTTGAAATTAAATTAAAAATAGCCAGCACTGCCAAAACTCAGAAAAGGACTCACAGCTTTTTTACAGTGCCTACTACAATGTGGATTTATGATTGCCGGAATACTGCCTACTGTATAACAAGTGTAGTATTAAGTGCCATATTGGACTACCATATGGCTACTAACCTCAGAGGTTGGTGGCAACTATCAGTGTAGAAATTAGTGTGCAGAATGAGCCTGAGGATAAAACCAGTTATCACTCAAGCATGCTATATAATTGGCTGTAGCAAGAAACTAAAAAATGTCTCAGAAACCAGATGGATTTGAAATGTTCCATTATTCATAAACACTTTTTTTTTTTTTTTTTTTCTGCAGCAATACTTGTTCCTTTCCCAAATATTCTGTTGTTAAAAAACAATAATTACCATGCAGAAGCAAAAAGTAAGCAGGATAAAAGTCCCTACCGCTGGGGTGGGGGTGGCCTTCGCCTGCTTCTGACCCCCCCCATGCCTGCAGTGCTCTGGGCAGCCCCTTGTGCCAATTTGCACAGGGACTTCTGCTGTGCTCCTCGCGTGGAGAGTGACACAAGTGAAGGAAGGAGTGTGGTGATGGGGGTACATGTGGCGGTGTCATTAGCAGCCCTTCACAGCTGTGGAAACTCATCCTTTCTGCAGTGTTTCCCTCTTTTTTGATGGCTCAAGTGACAACCATTGTAATATCCATGACAGGAACTGCCTCCCAAGAGGACACAGCATCCCCCCACGCGCTCACACTCCTTTCTTCTCCCTCCTTTTCGTTGCATTCCTCCCACCCCGTTCCTTTCTCTTGAGCCCACGAGTGAAGAAGGAAAAGGGAAAAAAAATAAATAAAAGAAGAAAAATAAAGAGTCCGTTTTGTGGACAAGAAACAGCAGTGATCTTTGTACAGAATCAGGAAAACAGAACTTGAATGTGCAGGCAAGGAATGATGTAAAATCCATTTAAGCTCAGCTCAGGGCTGGAGAACCTCTCCATGGGTGGAAATGTGATCTCTTCCAGTTCTCACACCACAACGAACAGCTTTTACCCATTGCAAGAAAAAAGGAAAAATCCAGATTTTATTTTTCTGAATGTAGGATACGTAGGGGACCTCCTTTTCCCATCAACTCGGTTATTTTTCACTTTTTTTTTATTTAATTCTAATAACCCATATACACATGGAAGGCTAATTCCAGCTGAAGAAGAAAGCCAGCAGATAGTTCCATCTAACAAAGCATGCTCAATGCAGCAGAAGAAAAATCTCTTGGTTTGGCCTTTCTGTAAACTGTACGCTAGGATTAAAGAATGAAAACAGGGAGACTTTTTGGGATTTGATTCATGGCCCAGATAGGTTTGTAGAAGGAGGAAATCAAAGACTGTTAATGTTTGTCAAATTTATTTCTATTGGATTGTCAATAAAACCACACTTTCTATATTGTTTTTTTGTTGTTGTTTGTTTGTTTGTTTTTTGGTTCTTTGTTGATGGAAAAAATACATTTTGAGTCAAAAGAAAATACCTTGTTATCAGCTTTTATGATTTTAAATTTGCACAACTGAATATATGATATAAAGAGTGAAATGAAAAATTCAGAACTGCACTTTCAATTTAATAAGAAAGAAAAAAAGAAAAAAATGGAAACAAACAACAACAAAAAAAAAAAGGAAAAAAACCCCACACCTAATCATAATTTCCAAATATTTCATGCTGAAAGAATGTTAGAAGAATATATTAGAACACGGTTAGACCTCTTACGCAAATCAAAACCAGGCAAAACCATTGCCTCTTCCAAAAGCATTAAAATCCCACAAAACAGCATATACCCATATATTCTTCTTCCATCCTTTGAGAAAAATAGGAGTGGTGCCATCCCATCCAGCACTTTGAGTTTTCTGAGCAATGGATCATTGGTGTAACTGCTGCAGAACAACTATGAAACAACTTACATTGTTAGGCACTGTACAATTGAAGCAATATCTATTCACCTATTAAATCTGTATGTAGAAGTTATGGTGTTGCACATGCAGGACATTTATTTTATGCATTGCCAGCAATACCACTTTAGCGTAAAACACTTATTTTATGGTGTACTGGTTTTGGTGGAAAGTTGCATGAATCTACTAATTCCAGGTCAGCAAGAGGGTTTAAAAGCTTCCATGATCAGCCTGTGTCTGACCTGAAATGTGCTTTTATCAAGACAAGCTATCTAGAAAATTTAAAAGAGAGAGAAAGATGATAAGGAAGCATCAAAAATCGTTGGGCAAAAGGAGGGGCTGGAATGAAACACAGACACATGCCTCCTGGTTTCAGATATGTCATGCAATGGTTTTCAAGCATGAAGATCCTTCTGGCCCTGCAATGAATGGAACTATATCCACAAAGACAAACTTTTCAAACCAGATTATTTATTTCCTTTTATATTTCTCTTACCGTACACCTCATTAAATCATTTTGCTTCTCAAAACCACTGTAGGGGACTGATAGCAGAAGTTTAAGAGAGAATCCATGGACCTGAGGAATGTCACTGAGGGCAACACATTTTGGTCAACCCAGTGATTGCCAAATATTCACTGTCCAATCTATGACAAAACCTGACATGATAATTGATTGTCAAAACAGAGAGTAATTTCTCTCAACAGTGAGAGACTTAATCTGATCAAATCTGGTATTGTTTAGAAAATGGGGGTACGGAAAAAGTGAAATATCCAGAGAGGAAGGAATCTTTAGCTCTGGATAGGGTAGGGTGCCAATAACCGTAACAAATGTCTGAATCTGGCATCCTAAAATACAAACGTGTTCAAGAGAGATTGAGCCAAGTCATCCTCTGCGGTGCGTGAAGGTGAAGGAGATGCCTAGGAGGTGAGGGTGAACAGATGGAAGAGAGAGTGCTTAGAGTTTAAGCAATAACTCTCTTGTTTAGATCTACATCTTTAGCCTCTCCTGGATCTCCTGGAGCAGAGCCCTCACTCAGAGCTTTAGTATCAACCAGCCTGTCACATGAAAAGTCCTGGCTGCTGGCAAAGCCTGTCCACTCTACCATGGTTGTGCACTGTGGTGTGAACACTGATACCCCACCAAGCCCTCAGTGTGTGCAGGGCAGGAGCCAGCCGCCTCATTTGCCCTGCAAGGGGCAAGGAGCTGTACCCTGCTGGCTTCTTACCAAGGGATGGACGTTTCAGATCTACCCTACCAAAATACATCAGCAAAGAAATCAACAATCTATTTATGCCTTCATGGAGTGAGAGGTTTAGAAGGATCACATCTGAGATTTTTGCACTGGATATATGTGTTGATATTAATTTATTTTCAGGATGAGTTCTTTTTTTTTTTTTTTTTCCCTTCAATCATGATTAAGATCTCCGCAGATGCTGTACAACTGTGGGATCAAACATCTCACCATTTTGCAAATAATGTATAAAAATGAAGATATTCAAATATTTGGGGTAAGATCTCACAGATTTCAGTGTCTCAAAGACAGGCTCTCTGTTTTGATCTCAAGAAAGGGACAAGTTAATTCCATTAGCCCTAAGGAGATCAAAGAATTGTAGGATTCAAATAGAGATCTTAAGGGCACATCTCAAACAACTCCTGTCATGGCATGATGATTTTCAGGTGTACATCATTTCTGATGGACATTTGTGCAATCTGCTTTTAAAAACTTGATGTTTGATCAAATCCCTTATACTGATCCATGTGCACAGACATTATTCCCTTCTCCTTCTTATCCTAGAGTCTGCAATCTTGCATGATAGAAGGTATTTTTATTCCTCTGGGCCTCTGGTCAAAGAATGCACCTTTAATATAATATTCATCATCTTATAGATTGCTTTGGAAAAAAAAAAGAAAAAGAAAAAAAGAAAAAAAAAAGTGTTTTTGTGGCATAAAGGGGAGGGGGAAAAAAGGAAAAAAGAAAAAAAAAAAAAAAAAGAATGGCATTCGGAAAAAAAGGACAACCCTGTCAAAACATGACAGCTGATCCACTGCCTGTTTTATGCTATTCATAGAAAATGCCAAATTCTGCAAATAGTAACCACATGTACATCGGCTTCGCAGACTCAGTGTTCTTCTGCAAAATGAGACGTTCTGTATTTTAGTGTGTCATCAAAGGCAGTGAAAATATCACTCCAGCCTCCTAGGCTTAACCCTCTGGTCTCTCAACTGTTAAAAGTTTAATTCGATGGCGGTGGGAGAGAACAGCAACACATCCAGCTTTGTGAGCGGTGTTAACGGAGCTGCCTAATGTATGCCAGTTGCACATAAAGTCAATTAACAAATCTGTTACCGCGCCATTTTTATTCATAGCCATGAGACCATTAAAGCGACAAGACTGCATCTGACGTTTATGATCTTGTTCGCGTTGCCAGAGGAAGGGGGGCTGGGGGTGGAAACAACTTTGTGGCAGGAGAGAAATAGCACCATTCAGAGACATAAGGGCTCTTGAGCAAATGCCGGAGCTTCTGAAGTCTTTTTCTCATCTCATTCCTGCCCCCACCCCCTTTTCCCCATCCCTCCTCCTCTTACCTCCTTGCTTGTGCCTTTCAGGTTTCATTTCAATGCAGAAAGATTGGCTTTTTAGTTCAAAACTATAACGTAATTGTCCTTTTTTTGTGCCTGGCTGATATTCCTTTTCACTAGCATTTAAAAGAGTACTTATGCTGAATTGAATATGGGATGGGAACAGCTCCTGGTGCTTTTGTGTGCAGTGGGGATGGCTTTTAGAGGCTCAGCTTGAGCTTCGGTTGGCTGAGTCCTTGTTCAGGAGCTCTTCCAAGATCTTCTAAGTGACCACTAGCTCTGAATAGAGTCCCCTGTTTAATCTTCTCCTCCTCAACAAACAGCCTTTGCAACAGCTACAGTAAATCTCTTTCAGCCTGGAGGAGCCAAACCTGAAGAGTTACACCACTTCTGCCTTGGATTTTCCAATGTTTTCCACCCTCCGCTGGCCCATTTGTTCTTCTTCCACTATGTTGGAATGCCAGGAGCATGTCTATAAGAAACTGCCTGTGAAGCACTTTAAACTCCCCAGCACGCATTGAGTATAATCTATATTCCCTATTATCAGAAAGGACTTCTGCCTGTGTCTCCTGAGTTTCACTTTGATCTCTTTTCAATGGTACTAAAGAGAAGATTTAGAAACTCTAGGGGCAAATGATTCAGTAGAAAATCTTTAATTCACAAAATGTCCTTCTCTTAAATCCAGCCTCACATTGGTGAGGATACAACCAATTGGACTAAGAAGGCTAGTGGTCAGGAGTAAGTAGGTAGAAAAATGGTTAAGCAAGGATGCCAATGGGCTTTATGGCTGGATGAACTAATTATGATACAGAACTGATAAATTCCAAAATTATTCCTAGTGTGCAGACAGGAAGGTTGGAGGCCAGCTGTCTTGAGAATCTCAGATCCCAGAATGTGTCTACTGCAGAGTGCCAAAATCCAGTGGCTGACATCCTGGCTCCATTAAAGTTGCTGGGTAAAACTCCAACAGATGTTTTACCATTGACTTTATTTGGATTTGTTACACCAAGAAACTGCAGGGGCTGTGTGAGATGGCAGGATTTTCTCCAAGACCAGAGCAGTGGGAGACATCCTTGTGAAAGTTTCACAGCACTGGACCTCTGAAAGAATTTGTCTCTTGGGAACACTTGTCTGGAGAGAGGCAGGAAAGACTGTTATCAGGGGGAAAATTGCATTTTAGTTTCTGCAAAATGGCAAAGAATGAAAAAAATGTGAAGTCTGTTTCATATTCGGCTAAGGCGAGGGACCCAGGATGGCTAAAGTGGCAAATGCTCATACATTATATGACTCACGTGAGGCAGCAAAGCCTCTCAGTCTTATCAGAGACATATTTAAACCTCACATCTTGTTTTTATCATTATTTTATATATTTTATTTCTTTGTATTTTGAGAGCAACGCAATCTAAAATTGTTGCTAAAATTCATCTAAGTCTGCAGGCAAAGCAGTAGTAGAATTTATAAGAACTCATTATTGATTTCTGTAGGCTTACACATAAGGTGGACAGATACTTATGTACAAGATAGAGTGCCTGCGACTCATCTCACCCACAGAACTTTCACTTGACCCTTTTGAATCATTATATTGGATGTGTTCACATTTAACAAGAGTTGAGCAAAGGAACAGATACAATTCTCACATGTTCATGAACGTTTTGTCCTGTAACGGAAGAAAAAAACAGTGAAAAAAACCTCTGAGATATCAGAACAGCTTCATTGCTACAACGCTTACTCAGAATATCTTACTCCAAAAGCAGTTCCATTGAAGCCACTGTTCACAGATATGGCTAAAACTGATTGTATGAAGTATTATCTTACTTTGTGAGGGTAGGAAAGTGGATCCTAAGTGTCAAATCTAATGCTTCTTTTGTTGGTGGAAGCTCTTCCTCTTATTCTGTGTGTCAAGATCTTTTTGTAAAGGATAACCCCATTATCCTGCAGTACCAATAGAAGACTCCAGCCTTCATCTGCACACTCCTACCAGTAGCTACTGTGTTGTTTTTCTCACCCAGAGAGGGACAAGGTTGACATTACTCATAGGATTTCAGAGACTTAAACAAAGCCCTTATGCTGTGAGTACCTAAACCCCTCTGAAAAGTATTTCTGAGAACCTAGATTGTAACGTTTGTCAAGTTTTCCATGAACATCCTATGGAAGACAACAAAATGTCAGTGAAAGCTGAGACAAGTAAGAAAGGAGCTGCAATTAATTCTGTTTTATCGTTCTTGCGACTAGAAGTTGAGATAGCCACAGAGAACACACTAAGAGCATTCTCCCCATCTTGCAAGAGCCACACATCCCTCTGCACGATTCGCTGCCACAGCCTCACTTCACGGGGGAATGGGTGCTCTAAAAGTCAGCCTCCAGCATCTGAGAAAGAATAAATCATATCCCGGCAAGAGAGAGGAGCCTATGCCAACATTCCTGCACAGAGAAATGGGCAGCAGGCGAGATCCTGCAGCTGGTGTACGCTAAGTACAGAACACCAAGGCCTTGAACTTTTTCCCCCTCCCGGGTCTCTTCCTGGACTCCCCCTCCCTTCTCGCCATCTCTCCCTTGAGCGCCTGGGAGAGGAAGCAGAATTTATACCGCTGTGCCCTTAAAATGCTGACTTTCCATGTTTACAGGGATTGTTTACACAGAAAATTAATCAGTTACGGTTTTAAATTTTAATTAAAGAATGCTTTCCACTGTTATTGCAAAACAGACAAAAGCCCATAAAATGTATATTTGACTGCCGTGCTGTGTTGTCTTTGGACCAGCAAGCAGACTTGAGATCAATCATGCATGGTATTTTTTGAACTTTTTTCCTAAACACAACACTCTTCACGCAAGTTACACTATTTATTTTTTTAAATGCCCTTCAAAATAAAAGCCAGACTGCACAACAATATGGAATTTTCCTTCATGCCTTTCTTTTTAAGACCAAAAATGAAATCCTTACTCTCAAGTTGACCGTGGGATATTTTAGCCATTAAAAAACCACAAACAGAATCACAGCTTCCATAGTAAAGGCCTCAGTCTTTCCTACTTCAAAGTCAATAACAAAACTCCCACAAACTTTGATTCAAGTGTTTATTACATGCTGTTTGTTCCCACAGCTGCAGTTTCTGGCTAGAAAATAAGTGTGGCCTTTTCTTTCTCCAGATCTCATGGCCATTAGCAGAGATTCGAGATCATTTAGGTGTTAGACATTCAACCCTACTTTCCTAAAGGATTTATCCATGGTGTGTAGGTGTCTTCTGGAGGCCTTTGGAAGTGCATAACTCTGAGAAACTGCATCTAGCCCCACAGTGTTACAGTCATGAAGAAAAGCTGCACTTAGGTATGCTATGCCTGAGCTTTCTTAGCTATGCTGTCAGACATTTTCCTTGAACAAAAGTAAACTCAGATTAATAAATCATCAATGCAAGTATAACTGGTTTAACTAAAACAGACTGTTGTTTCTCCAGCAGTATTTCTGATGTTATAAATCAAAGAAAAGTTTATTTTTATCTCTTCTGTCCATTTATCTAAGGATCCATGAATATCTGAGCAAGCCCCAGTGTAGCCCAGTGTGGCGATATTAATGAGAGAGCTTGGTGGCTCAACCTTTAACACAGTTAAATAGGCATAGATGGGAACCACCAGGCTTTGAAAGCCCCCGTAGCATCCAGTAGTCCTGTTGGAGACCTACTTGTGTTACACAATAGACTACCTGAAACAGTCCTCTCCTACTCTCTATGACAATGTGAGATTTTGCTAACTTTGTGAGGAAGGTGGCATAAGTATCAGCGTGGCAACTAATTTATTTCTAAAGATAAGAACACCCACAGGTCAAGCAGTGATGTGAGCATCTGGACCACCACATGTCGGGCAAAAGCTCCCCACTGACTGTTGCACGCTGACAAGTGTATGAGACAAAAAGAGATAAAAACCTCTCACCAGGCATAGTCTATGGCAAAAATAATCAGTCAAGTTAAAAGATCAGTGAAGAAGTTCTCATTACAATAAAGTTTGTGACAGGAATTACCTTGGATTTGAAGGATCAACATAGTTCTAAAGAGAAGGCAGAAATAAAAGATTTTGCCCAGATGTTGTCTCTATTGCAACAGGAGAGGTGACAAATCATCAAGAAGATCGACAGTGTGTTCTAGTACAGACAAGCAGGCAAACAGTTATGAATATTTATCTGATCTATCTACAAATTATTTCAGCAGCTTCTCTCCATGAAACTACTCTGGAAACATTGCCATAAAGATAACAAGTCATGGTATGAAGGTCACAGCAAGAACAGAACTTTGAAGGAAGGTGTTTGGACAAGAATAGAAACATCTGTTAGAGATGTCCTAGAACGGTCACTGCAGTGTATGGGGTATCAGCTTTCAACTTGCAGCCAGTGAATGACAGATCCATAGGAGTTAATAGCAAAAAGCCCATTGCAATTCTCTGTTCTGCTTGCTTGCATACAAGAGATCATAAGATTTCTTTGAATTCTTTTCTTGCTTCAAGTTCAACAATTGAGGTTGACGTAGGGTCATAGAAGGGAACTGAAGAGACATTACTCAGAACACTTTAAGTAATAGACAATGGAAAGTGTAAAATTTAATTTTGCTCCAAAAGTGGGTTTATATATATATATGTACACATACATGCATACCTATATGTGTCTATATATGTCTGCACGTATCGTGTTTCTAGTCTAAATCTGTCTAGCTTCAATCTCCAGCCGAAGTAACAGTATTCTGTACTTGACAAAGTACTTATACCCACTTATTTTTGACTGAGATCAAGTCAAAGCTTTATCTTGTCTCCAACAGCTCCTTGAGACTTTCTCAGAAATGTTTTGCAATCCTTTGTTCATTCATGAGCTATCCTCTAACCTGCCCCTGCCTCCAAACACACACATTTCTTCCAGCACCTTCAGGGTGCAACTATTCTGTTTTTAGTTTGTTTCTTTGTTTGTCTGAACATCAGCAAAGTACTTTTGTAACAAATCTCTTGATCACCCTACTTAACGCTATTTTGATTGACATTGTGAGTTATCTCAGAGAGCCCAAAATGGACTCCTGGATGAAACCAAGGGAGTAACAGTGCTCAAACCCTAATGAGCCCCAACTGCTACAGTGACACTGGGTGCTTCACATTAATTGTTTTTCTGTACAGATCCTCTCTGATTGCTCTGAACTAGTTTTTAATGCAGACACAACCTCAGCTGTGGATGCCAGAAAGTGTATGTGATATTCATGAGTGGCAGCACAAGTGCCAAAAACAGAACAACTATAAACACATCTACTCTATACTCCTTAATCTAGATGTACATGAGTCTATATAACCATATATGACCATATAACCATGAGTGTATATAACAATAACCAATGACAGCGATGCCACATGGGAAGAAAATGTATATAAACAGCTCCCTGCTACTGAAAATTATATGGAGTATTTAATCTATATGAACAGGGACCTTCTGTTAGGCAATTTGAAGTCGGAAAAAAGTTCCTAAAATGAAGTTACTATATAATCTTCAATGATTTCTTTTTCCTTTTATTCTTTTCAAAGTCTTCTGCTGCTAGGTGGAACCCTGGTTTGTTGAAAAGACAAAGCATTTGCTCTTCACTTGTATCTTTATGAGCTTCTGCTACGGAAAAGTTGCCAGTGAATGATTTGACTTCACGTGTAATGAAGTCACCTTTGGGATTCCAGGAGATCTAGGTTAAATTTCCTTGGAAATGTTTATTACTGGGCACTTACAGGTATGTCTGATCCTCAATTAATACATGAAATATTGTCTGTTTCTTTTCTTAAATGTCTTCTAAGGCATTTCATGGACACATAAAACCTTCGGCTATTATTTTGAGGAGTACCCGTGATAGCAATTGAACTCACTCACTAAGTGCATTTTTGTGCTAATTAAATATTCCAAACTTCTATCAAGATTATTGTCACCTATTTAATGGTTCATTGAGTTTATGGGCCATGCAAGTCTCTCTTTTATATTTTCATCAGGATAGTGATAGCAACTCTTCCAGTAATGACAAATTAGGGAACATGCAGAGGAGATGAAAGAACCTCAGTGCAGTAGGCCCAGTTTTTTCCTAACTTATGTCAATTTTATGATGTTGCAATGGCATTGACATTGGTGAAATTATTCTTCATTTCCTCTGGTGTCAGTGAGTGATAACTAGACCTACTTAGCTGATATGTGAAATATGGTAAACATGGCACTACTTTTTTAACCGACTTGACCCCCAGGCACTCATCCAAAAATGCAAGTCAGTACTAAAATCCCATCCATGGGCAGGTATGCTGCTCAGGGCTTAGGAGATTGAAATAATATTGTCCTTCATTTTACTGATAAGAATGTTCGTCCTTTGGACTATTTACCTGTTGGGCAAAGAAAGAGGACATCTGCCATCCACCAGGGAAGGGGTAAGTGTAATTTTGCAATTGCAACAACATAAAATATAGAGTGGAACATTTTAAGGTGAGATGTAATGTATAATCACTGGAGGAAAATAGAGAATGGTCATTTGGAAGGATCTCTAGAAAATTCCTGCCTCGGCAAATGCCCTTAAACCAAACCAAAAATAAAGTACAACTCAAGAACTTTCTGCAAATAACTGTTTTTGTTTTGGTACCAACGGGGTTCTTTACAGATACCAGAAAAGTCTGTTGGTGATATGTTCCATTATAAACTCTTTCTTCTTGCTGTTTCTAGTTTTAACTTAGTGAGAGTATATGAAGTATTAATGCTAATAGAAATGCAGTTTGATAAAATAAGTAATAAGTAAAACATTGTACTGATATTGTACCTCTCACCTCCAGGTGCAGAAAGCAGAATTTTCAGTAGAGTTCACATGATTTAAGGGTCAGAAATCTAATTGACTGACAAGCCCCTGTCTCACTTAGGGGCTAATGAATGTTGTATTGTGACTGTTTTTCTTAAAAAGTAACATCAAACTACTTTTTATTCATAATAAATTAACACATTTCGGAGACTTCTTAATATTTGCCTCCACAAAGCCATAATTTCTATCTGAACAGACCTGCAAGCACCTGTTGTAGCCTGATTTAAAAATGAGGTCTTATAACTTTCAGTTAATACCTCATAGAAATAGCAATGTGATTTCAGTGGCACTGCTCTGATTTCTTCTAGTGCAAGACACTCACGTTTTCTGTAAGTATCCCATGCATAATTCATGTGGGGCCTTATATTTGATTATTTATAGACTTTTAATGACACCCCCTCAGTGAATATTTGCACATCTCCCAGATAGCAGGGTGAAACTTCCTCCTGAAAAAAAAAAAAAAAAAAAAAATCCAGCTAAAGAATTTGCACCACTTCAGTTTCACTTAGGTCTCAAAACAGCTCTAAGTGCAACATAAGTGGCATATAGGCTTCATGCTAGCACTCTGCACGGGAGAATATTTCCACCCTCAGCTTCCTCCTGAAACAGAAGATCCAATCCCTACCCTTGTGCACAGAGCAGATGAGCCAGCTTCATCCAAAGCCATGGGGAGAGTTTGCATGAGCCAAGAAGGGAATTTAGCTCTTCCTGTTCTCAAGCTCTATATCTTCACAGCAGGAGCTTGCTTTCATCCATGATTAGCAAAATAAAATCCTTCTGCCTAGTTAGCTCACTCTCCACAGTAGGAACACAGAACATAAGACTGTGAAGAACCTTGGAGGCCATGCAAACCTGTCCCAAATAGGATTGGCTGTGCATGTATTCTTCAAAAAGAAGCTTGTCCTATTCGCTTTTCTGAAAACGTCAGATGGTTAGAAACTGTACAATAATTTGGGTGATTAAAGTATCTTGATAATACACTTCTTCCAACCTACATCTTTTTCACAATATTCTAAGCCCATCATTTCTTATCCTACCCATAGTGAAAACACAGAAGCCTTTTATTCTTTAACTCCCTACATCTACTCAGACACATTGAAAGAGCACATTCAGGCCATAGTTAAGTCTCCTCCAAAAAAACCCATCCCAGTTCCTTCAACCTAGTCTTACTCCAAGATCCACTCAAGAGTGATGATCTTCTCAAAGCAAAGAGATGTTCTGCACCAGGTAGGATAAAGAGTGCATACTACATAAGATAGTTGAGTACTCCTGGGAGCTTTCTCCTCTAGGCACTGCTTATGCATCTCCCTCATCTCATGATCACAGAAGGGAGCAGCAGAAGTCTGTCTGCCTTGCAGCTTCATACAGGATCCATATGTCTGGCGCTCAGCATGCCATTCTCTGTCTCCATCGAATGTCGGCTCTTCCCTGATCTCCCTGCCCTAAATGTCTCTTGCTTTCTTATCTTTCTGTGTGCAGTTTCCCCCTGTGAGATTTTGATGAAAGATTTTAGAAGACAATGCATACGATGAATGTATATGCGTGCGTGTTTTTTTAAATGAGAAAGTCATAGCTACTGATAGAAATACTCTTGAAAGCCACAATGTAGAGAGTAGTAGTGTGAGCCTGAGTTTTGTTCTCATTCACAGGGATTTTATTCGCATATTTTACTGTCAGTTTCTTGACATTTTTGTCAGCTTGGATCCGGAGGCCATAGTTGCCGCCAGCAGGTCCTACCACATTTTTATTCTCCATTGTATTTGCAGGGAATAAATAAAAACAGAACTAGAGTGAAAGCAAGAGAGAGGCATGGCGAAAAAGAGTCAGAGATTATTGGAAGAAGTGCTTTATGCATTTTATTTCCCTGCTAAAGAACATCCACCCAATGAAAAAAACCTAAATGACCGCAGAGTGTTTTGCACTCAGAGAAATTTCCTTCCTCAGTTACTCAGTGCAGACTTCAGGCAAAGTGGTTAAAACGTTTGCATAAGAAATCTCTAATTCCCTCTCACTGTCTGTCTTTTCCCTTCTTTTTCTTTCATTCCCTTCCCCTCCCCCACCCTCCCCACCCCCCTTTTTTTTCCCTTCTTTTTCTTTTTCTTTTTTCTTTCCTGTGTATTTCCGGGCTGCTGTGAGATTTTTCTCACAGTGTTTCCCAGTCACACCACCACTGGCTGTAATCGACTCTCATTTCTTTCTTTCTTTTTATTTCTTGCTATAACCACATATTTGCACATCCACTGAATAAACAAAACCCACCGTAATGTTATAAACAAGTTGGCTATAGAAGTATTTATTTCTTAAGCTTTTAGATGCTGTGGATAAGAAAGAACAAAGTCCCGCTTCTGAACTTATAAAGTTTGCTACCCTATACTTATTTTCTGCTCCATCAAATCTCTTAACCATGCCCCAGAATTGACAGCGTTTGAGCCTTTCATGCAAACAAGTTATAGGAAGACACAACAGTAAAATCCCAGGGGTGTCCAAGGTTTAATTCAGTCTCAGATAAGCAAAAATCTCATGTGGTTTGGTTGCCCAAACACATATACTGATTTGATGCTCTGTACTGATCTTTGCTGAGTTTGGTATTGCTATATAAACTTCCATCTTTGAAAGGTTGACGCAAACTGGTCTCCAGAACACTTGGCCTTATTGTCTACTATCTTTACATGCCTCTGACAAGAAGAGAAAAACTAAAAAAAATATATATTAAACATCAATAACAACAACCACATGCAGAGACATGGTAATCTAACTTTCTGTTCTTTCAGCATGCAATACCCAGCCCATTAGAGATGAGAGTGAATATCGTGCTTTCAGCTGCCTTTCCATAAGGCCCCATGGTCTCAGCCTCATGTTTCAGACTTCCGAATAGATATGCCAGCTCTTGCAGAAGTTCCTGACATCCACTCATCCTCTAACAATTGCATCAACACCATCAATTTCTTTTCACACTTGCAACTTAGCAGTAGCCACAATGGTGTTCAGTCTCTTATGAAGTGGACCAGATCTAAAAATGGTGGCAGGGAAGTTGAAAGGCTCGTTAGTCATCAAGATAGTCAAGCAGGTGCTTTCTGAAGTAGGAAGAAAAAGTCAAGTACTTAAAGTCGGCTGTGGAGTAAGTGCTGCATCTCTTACTTTAGACAAAGAGAGTTTTGTAGAGACCCATCATCTACACAAGTGAATGGGGAATTGGATATTAAAGACAAAAAACAAAGAGATATCTGTCCTGTAGCTTGGGGCACTGATCAAAACACTGCGTGGGAGGGCAACTGAGAGGTTAACCCTTCCTCTAGCCTTGAAACTGCACTGAAAATGGTCTTTGTATGACAGAGAATAAGCTTTACAAACCCCAAGCTTGTGGGTCATTGTCATAGTGAAAAGATGCACATTTAAATGGCAAATGGATCATGTTTTTGTTTCTTGCATATAAAATTGTTTTCTGAGACTTTTAAATGACCTTCCCATGGATACTGAACTTTTCATCATTTACTAACATTCAAATACACAAATGGTCACCCAAAGGGACTAGAACACATGGCAAAATAGATCTCATCCATTAATCCACTTCTTATTGAAACATTGAAATAGGAGCCAGAAAATATGGGTGAACATTAGATATGCTTGAAATATTGTGAAGGTCTGAAAAACAGATTACGAATTTTGGCTGAAATATCACTTCCTCTTGCCATTTTCAATGTCTGAATAGAATAGAGCACATGGACCAGACCTGGTTTCCACTGATGTCAAAGCAAGCACTTCCTGACTGCATCAGAAAAGATTTAGCTGTTCAATGGGTTTCCATGAAAATGAAACCAAGTCCTTAGTGTAATGGGATTTAGATACATCATTTAGTCAAATAACCAGTTATAGCTTCATGTAGAATAGTAATTAGAATAGACCCTACAAAACAGTTCCAGGATGGAATTGGGAGAGAACCCTGCATATTGGCTTTGTCTAAATTTAGCTTAAATTTATAGGTTCAAATTCCACTCAGGCTTCAGCTGGGATGCTGTTCAGTTCAACTCTATTACAATTGTAAATATTCCTATCGATAATTTTCCTTCAGTTCCTTATTGTTGTCTTTCCTATGTAAGAGATAACTGTCTTCAAGATAAATTCTTAAAGCTCTTGCTTGGTTACAGTGCCCTTCTCCTTTGACTTGGACTCTGATCTATGAAGGCACTACCAGGCTTATATTTACTAAAAAAATAAATTACTATCAGTATTTCTTTTCTCCTCTTATTAAATAAAGGCACAGATCTCTGTACCAGGCACGGAAACACCAGTTACGTCGTGGTAGTACTCCCAGTACGTGTGCTTTTCCTCAAGGTCCTTGAGAACATAAGTGTGGAGGTAGGTCAAGGTATACTAGTCTCCAACAGCCCACTGGAAGCACCTGTCCTTCATTGCTGCCGTACCAAGGCACCACCTGTGCACCTTGGCACGCCTGTGTTTTTGGAGTTGCAAAATGCTTAGGGCTCTCAGTCAGGGTATGAGCAGCTGGCATCTTTGGTGCAGATGGGGACAAGAGGGTACATTGTGCAGCCCGGCAATCTCTCCAGTATTTCACGTCAGCGCTGAACAATGTAATAAAAGTTTGTAGATTAAAATACTAAGTTGGCTGGAAGGCAATAATTCATGTTGGGTTTTATGACACTGGTCATTTAAGAGCTGTAGGAGTGTTTGAAGCAGGAGCACAGATCATATTCTAGCCAGACTCTAGCTCCAGCTCTACAACAGCAGTGTTTTCCACAGACAAAAAGATTTTTGCCCAAGTCTGACAACTTGCCATCTCTGTATGGGAGGTCTATGTCTATCTTTGGAAGCTAATGTTGTGCAAACAAAGGTGCGCAGAGGACTGATGTAACTCTGTTGTGAATGATTTAACTCATGTGAATGATTTCTGCCTACTGCAAAAACTACTGGGAGAAAAAGTACACACAAGCATATACATAAACTGTGCAGTTTGTGAAAGAAGGAATTCATAAGGATCTGCATCTGGGATACAGTAAGATATACTCCCCACTCAGTTAATAATAACAAGATCCAGAAGTCACAAATGAAGAGGTCATAAAGGGGTTTATAAAAAACATTTAATGTGCAAGTAAAATGTGGGGCAACCCATTATGTAATATTATTTATATATATTTGTTTTAATTTCTTTACCATGTCTTCTGATTTGAATGATTTCCCTGTAAGCTAAGAGCTGTTTAAACAAGTACTTCTCTGGCAAACAGTTTCTCTGGTTTGTCTGTTATAGGATGGGAACTTTTTGCTTAGTATGCTCTTAAATTCTGCAAGTAAAGAGATGGATCCTATCTTGGTTATTTTACAATAAGTAAAGGCTTTGATGACTGCTTGGACATGCATCTACAAAACTTGTCTGGTGTATCTGGGGCTGCTTTCCAAAAAGATTACTTGGGATTTAGGAATCAAGCCATTACATATCAATATAGCCTCAAAAACAGTCTCTTTATGACTACTTGCTTTCTAACAGCTCCAAGCACAAAGACATTTATATAGTTGCAAGGTATAAAGCAACATACCCTGAAAGATGGGAACCACATGGTGATGAGCATACAAGTGATGAGCAGGATGCACACGTGTGCAGATAGGAGCTTCTGCACAGTCCAATTTATTGTTGAGATGTCAAGAATCTGCAATGAAATACAAGCAGAACTGATAATCAGATAATAAAGGGGGAAAAAAGGCTCTTTCCCACAAAATCAGATGCATGTCAGTGGTACTTTCCCAACCTAACTGAGAGGAAAAGCCCTCTTGGCTAATTCATTGCAAAACTAATGAAAACCAGACAAGGGACCGAAACCAAAAAAGCTTTATGTTACAGGGAAAACAAAGCTTTCCAATGGAAATTATTCATTAAAAATAACTGGTTCACTGAAATTAACAAAAAATATGTGAGAGAAACACCATACTGAATGTGTTTTTGGTGATAACAATCTTACATTTATATATAGCACATTTCAGCCAGATGGACTCCAAAGTGCTTTACAAGCTTTGGTGCTTGTACAAACGAAATGTAAAGAATCACTTTTATTCCCCCCCATTGAAATATATCTTAGCTCGGTGAATCATTGCAACTGCATAAAAATGCATAGTATCACGCAATAGTTTCTTCTATATGTAGGCAGACAAGTTGACAGAACATAACCATCCAGATTTTTCCTTATCCTGGGCAGGCTACGAGGGTTAACACCCTCTCCTTCAGGAAAAAAATTTACAACACGTTATTAATGCCTGAAGTAGCCAGAGCTCTTTTTCTTAAGATGGTGTTTTCCTAAGCAAACGTGGAGAGATTGTCTCATTAACTGCCCAGTGGGGAGAATGTGTATTCCAGTCATCAATCACAGCTCAGCACTTCAGGTTGTCCGTAGGAATCTCCAAAATTGCATCGTGAAATCAGCTGCCCCTGCGTATCTTCAAGCCTGGGTGCAGGTACACGACAAAGCATCAAGGCTGGGGCTGCTGTATGCTTTAGGGAAAGCACTTGTCAAACTTCCCTGACAGCCCTGACACCTGAAGCACAGGGCAGCGTGCGGAGAAGCTTTCGCACAGTGACCGAGAGCTCCATCTTGCAGATCTGCTTCCCCTCCCGTTACTTTATGAAAATGGATTGTCAGAGCAGCTGGTGAGACAGAAGTGTCTGCCTGCATCTCAGTGTGGCTGTACTGTGATCCACCACCAGTACATGCTGAACCAGGCTTCAAGCAGAGAGGGGGAAGGGGGCAGTTCCATTTACTGCCAAATCCCTTAAGCAGTTGCTTGTTTTGTCTCTCTGTCTGAGCAGATTTTTTTTTCCCTTTGCTTTTCTTCTTGCTCCACCTGCAACGTTTTAACTTTTCTTTTCAGGCTGCATTTTATTTCTCAGTTTTGTTTTTTTTTTTTTCCTCCTCCCTTTCTGTTTTTTTTTTTTTCCCCAAAAGGGAGGGGTAGAGGGAGACATGAGCGCATGTGAGGGGTGGTTTTATTTATTGATTGATTTTGGGAGCTGAATATGCCTGCCAAGAGGGAGGGTGGAGGGTTGGCTGCTCCAGGAGGTTCTCAGTGCTCTGAGGCTGATTGGAAGCATCACACATGACAATGCACAAAAAAAGACTCTCATCATATCGCCAAATTTCTCTTGGTACAGAAGAGCTAGGAATACTGCTGAGGAGCTTTTCACTTGTTAGCCTGCTATCATTTTAGCAATCACCTCTGTAACAATTGGACAGATCAATACACTGGGAAAGGCGTTACAACAAAGGCATGATGATGGGAAGACCATCATGATAGGAAGGTGGTATAAAGGAGGGGAAGAAGATTGCTTACCTGTATCAAAAGATTCTAGGTTTGCAGGGAAAAGCTTCACCAAGGAGGAATCTCCAGAAAGAGATCCTTCCCCAGTGGCAGTCAGCCCTTCAATGAGGCCTAAGAGAGGTGCGGCCAGGCTCCACTCCTTCTGATCACATCAGGGAGGAATTGCCTTCACCTGTGCTCCCAGGGCTGACCAGATCCTTTCCCCAGGTGCTCAATCAGTGGTTCAGGTTGTTACTCAATAGTTCCCATACAACCTCCTACCCTCTGTATGTACATTAGTGTTGCTCAGTATGATTTGTGAGGATCTCTAGGTGGGTTCTCCTTGCATATCTCTTGCTGCCAAGCTCAAAGTATTATATTATTTTTATATACTCACACACCTGTAGGCATATACACAACGTAATACATTTTAAAGGAGAATTCCACACAGAGCAGTTATTATTAAATCATTTCCCAGTCAATCGTCTTCCCTCTAAACTTGGAGATTCCTTTTATCTACTGTTCCTACCAGCAGATGAAAGCTTTCTGGACTTCCAGTGTTTCTAGTGCATCATCCCTAACCCTTCTGAAAGAAATCAATAGCGGTTTAAAAAAACAAACAAACAAACAAACTCATGTGAAAAATAATTTTCCTCATATAGAAAGAATTAATAAATTCACTTTGCAAGATAGATGGCATGAAAAGTATAATACAATGTTTCCAGACCATGAGGGTCTTGTGCAAAAAGTAGGATGTGCTGGCATGAAGAGTGCTGATTTTAATGCTTTAATGCATTTTGTTGTATGCTTTTTTCAGTCATTTGCTAAGATCTAAAGCTGGTATATACAGCCTGTTAATCCAGTCTGAGTCATCAGAAGGACACTTGCAGGCATTGAAGTACAATTAGCATCATGTACTCTAAATGAGCATTGTATGGAGCAAAATTTTGGTCCGAGGGAGGATCGCACTAAGCATCTGGAAGCAGAGCTGGCTTCAAGTCTTGTGCCCTCATGGTTCATGAGCACCCAGATAAGACTTTTGTTAGTTGTGCTAGTGAGAGAATCATAGAATGGCTTGGGTTGGAAAGGACCTCAAAGATCATCTAGTTACAAGTCCCCAGCAAAAAATCTTTACCACCAAACTCTATCTCTTTGAAATGAATATTTGCATTGGGCCTAACCTGAGCAACCAGGTATCTGCTTCTTTCTGATATCTCTATGCTGAAGGGTAGCTGCTCAGTTACTTACTAGCTGTCTCAAGGGAACCCCTGCCTAAGCTCCCAAATATGTTTTCTGGTATCCATGGTCTGCTTGAATTTTACGCATCTCCTTCTTTGGGACTTTATAAGTCAGCCATAAAAGTTTGTGAGGGGGTGGAACATAGTGATGTCCGTAATTTCAGTCTGGAAAAATGGTTTATATAAAGTATCATTAAAATGGATTTGGCTATTTTTTATTTTTATTTTTCAAGCACAAGAAAGAAAAGAAAGGGGGAAGGGAGAAAGAAAGCATTTGATGCTGGCCATGGTTTTTTTTTTTTTTTTAATCTCTATGATCAGCAAAAGAAAAGGGAAAAGCTTTGATTTCTTTAACCGTGCATGACTCAAGAAGAGAAGGGGGGCTTAGCCCCATTGGAAAGAGCTGAAGTGCTCATGTATTCATGTTATTAATGGCTTTTGGTAATGATTTTACTGCACAAATTGTTATGAGACTGTTACAATGCAAATGGGACACCAGTGAGATTTTCTATCTGAAGACCCCAACTATAGACCACTGATAACACTAAAAATTCTCCTATTCAATGGATTTTGGATCACTCTCTGTGCTCATAACAATGTGAGCTACTTATTACTTAGTGGCATTCATTTTGTACCAGGGCTACACAGTAGCTAGTGATGTTGAAAAAGCCTTTTTTTCCCCTGTAACACCATCTCCTCGAGAACTGCTGCCGAATGTCCTTGAAGACATAATAGCTTCATAAACCCAGGTATGATTTTTCACAGGTAGTTCACAGTGCTGTCAGTTTCTGTGCTTTTTAATTCATAGTTTGAGAAGTCTGCCTAAAAGCCCGTGCACCGGGACACTTGTGATGACATGAGCCCCCATAAAAGTCTGTAGACGTTTCAGCTGAAGACAGTGCCTTGAAGATATGACCTGGGAATATGCTGAAGGCTGGGGGGGGAGAGGTGGGGAAAGAGAAAGAAAAAGGAGCAGGCAAGTAAAAAGAATATACTGCATATATTGTGCTTTTTTGTTGGAAAGAAAAGAGTAGCTATGGGTAAACCACACTCAAAATCTTGGAGAATTGAGGGCAGCTATATGCTTAGACTATAGCTTGTGTGCGCACGTGTCTTTTAGCCCAGGTTTATACCAATCTTGCCTTTTTGCAAAGGATAGCTGGGAATTTCCTTCAGACCAGTTTTACTAATAGCTCAGCACTTGTGGTGGATGTGAAGCTTTGCTGAAAGCTACATTTCTTCATGAGGCAAATTGGCAGTTTGGATGTACACCCAAGTCTCCAGAGCCTGCAGCATGTCACCCATCCCACAGTCAGTCTCTGCAACATCCCTGCAATTCAGCAACAGCTTTGCGAAAGCAGAGGAATGAAGTTGATGTGACTGATAGGGCAAGAGGTAATGGCCTTAAGTTGTTCCAGGAGAGGTCTGGGTTGGGTGTTAGGAAAGAGTGGTTTTCACTTTTCTTTGAAAGAGTGGTGATGCACTGGCACCCAGGCTGCCCAGGGAGGTGGTGGAGTCACCATCCCTGGAGATGTTCTGGAAATGTGTAGACTGTGGCACTAAGGGGCATGATTTAGCAAGCATGGTGCTGATGGGTCGACAGTTGAACAGGATGATCTTAGAGATCTTTTCAACCTTAATGATTCTATGATTCCGTGCCTGGAGCTCACAAGTTCTCTTGGCCCTGTTTGTCACCAGACACAGTAAATTCACTTGACCAAGAAAAAGACCAGATTTATATATGCTCACACCAATGGTTATCTCTGCAAGTGGTGACTGTGCAGAGGGACCAGGTATGTTGGCACCAAGCTGGGTTGTGAGTGCCCATAGTTAGCCATCCACGGAGGAAGCCTCTCCAGCACTTGTAACTGAGAAAGTCTTGAAAGAGTTAAAGGCAGTAACATGTTTAGTGAGGGCTTGTTTGCACTGCCTGGACTGATATTTTTTTTTTGTCAGCCCCATGACCTGCAGGCACACACCTGGTCCCAGGGTCAAGTTACAGCTAGATCCCTGGCCCTCAGGTCAGGACCTGGCTGATGATAAGAGGCAGAGGCCCTCCTTTGGCAAAAGCCATCACTTAAAGAAACAAGAGAATATTAAGGAATATTGGGTGTCACTCCATCTTCCTTTAGGCTTCATTTCCCTTCCTTTAATTATCACAAAAGGTAAACACTAAATATTCCAGGGAGCCGTGGCCAGGGGAAACATGATGAGCTGCACATTCGTTATGGCCTTGCTGTGACTGTGCTGGGAAAAAATAAAGTTGGTTGGCTGCCCTTATTAAACTTCACTTAGCTACTGTTAATTATGAACCTAGATTGAGACTGAACAGCTCTAGATTGAAAATTTCAGCTCTCCCCTACAGCAGCATCATTTAAAAACTGTAAGAAAATGTCAGTAAGGAGAGACCATCTGTTTTCTGAGTGGAAGCCCACAGAAGGAAGAAAGAAAGAAAAAAGAAGAAACAATGCATGCATAAACCTTCAGCTGATGCTTATCTTTGGGGTAGCTGGCTTTTAGGGTGGTGGAGTGAATTTGGGGAGTTTTATACTCCAGTTTGGCATAATTTATGTATGTTATAAGTATTAGCTATGGACTATATGTATTTTTAGCAAAACGTTACTTATTTCACAGGCAGGTAAACCAGTGCACACAAAAAAATATATAAATACTTCACTTGAATTATCAAATAACCAAGTATTGAATCCTGATGCTCTTTCCTGTGTTCTAACCACTAATCAAAACTGCCAGAGATGTCCCGGAGTGCTTAATAAATTGCGCCCGGGGGGTTATTTTCCTATGACTGAAATGCAGCTGGACTGAAAGGCTGCTGTCAGTCTGCACAGACTTAGCTCTGTAAAATGGGGTGTTGCCAAAGGAACTCATAGGGGAAATTTTCGGTACAGTTGGCAAGGTGTGATTACAGGCTCTGGATTAGCGCCAGGATCTAATGCAGACCTAACACCCTCCTTCCTGGAAAAAGTGTGGGCTCTTTAATAGCCCTTAGTTTTATGTTTCACCTGCAAGTAAATGAGTGGCACCAATGGGAGATGGAGGCAGCTACAGTGCAGCGAGCACCATTAAATCGTCCTCAGAACTGAAGCATTTCGTACTGATCAGCATTGGTCATCAACCTGATTTGTCAGCCTATCAAACGGCAGCCACATTCCCTGGAATTGCCCTTATTCTCTCTTTTCCTTGAAAACACTTCATGGGAAGGATAAGTATACAACACTTTAGTGCTAGAATGCCCTGTGCAAATGGAGAAATCAGTACCGGCATTGAACTCTGTCTCCAGGTTTAATTTGTACTTTATTTTTTGGGAGGCCTACTTTGCATAGCTGCTATGGGTTCAAATGGCAGTGGGAGCAGACGTGCTGGGCTCAGAAAACTCACCTTTTTAGGAGGCATGGTCTGTGATATCATCTCATTAAAGCTGTCCACTTTGGAAAGACAACGTGACTTTAAATCTCTCTTGGCCTTTTGTAATAAATGTTATAGTTTAAGCAAGCAATGTCTTTCCATTAAAACTATAAACTTCAATAGAATAATTAAGACTGATTTAAAGTAAAATTAAGTTTGACATGTGGCAGGTGAAGCGGTGCCATTAATTTCAGCTGCATATTTGGCAACAATAGATGAGAGAAAATGAGGGGCATGGGTCAAAAGGGGAAAGCTGTAAGTCCTTTCAGGCTCTTGGTCAAGTTGAGGGTGGAGAATGAAGAGTATTTCAACTCTTTGTGGGCTATATACTGTCATTTGCTATGCAAGTATGAGACAAGGGCTTGCGTCTATTCTCCTTGACAGCGATACAAAGCAGCTATTATCTGTAATATGCTGCATCCAAGGTAAACCAGAAAGAAGGGGAATGAAGATTTAGAAAGATGTCCCTTCCCTCTTTTTCTTTTCTTTTCTTTTTTTTTTTCTTTCTTTTTTGGTCTTTATTTATAGGTACTCTCTATTTTTCTTATTAATTCCATCCTTTCTAAGCTACCCCTTTTGGATTCCCTGTGGAAGATATTAATCTAGTCCTTGCCATTATTGGAGAGGATTCTTCTCCAATTCTTCTGACTGTGGTTTTAGATGCAGAGGAAGACAACAGAACATCTTCAAAACAATTTGTGGCGATGAAAATGTATTCTAAGGGCCTCTCTAGGATCCACTTTCACGTTTATTTCTGACTTTGTATCAAATTCCAGCTGAAGCCTAAACCTGAGCTCAACCAGCCTGATCCAGTGCCCATATCTAGTAGGGACAAGTTTGGGTGTGAGCCTACAGTGCACCCTCCACTGAGATAATCAAAAAGATCTTGTTATTATAGTCATCAACCATCTCATTTCCTGCCAAGGAATATTGGTGTGAACTCTCTCCAGAGTCCATCAGTGCCCTTGATCCTGAGAAATTACTGTTGAGAAATAGAAATAATTATTTTCTCCTCCTCCAACCCAGATGTGGTATCCATATCTTGACAGCTTTTCCTGTCCAACGTCAGCCAAGGGAGTGAAACACTAGTACCCGGGGAAGGATTTCCTTTTTTGAAATCAATAAATTCTAATTGCCAATCATGCAAATAAATATGCCTTGCTGGAGCAATGTTATAGTCCACCAGGACCGAACCGCATTAACTCATTGAGGAAACTTCATCCTCGTCTTTTAGGGGACTCAGCCACCCCGGTTCTGATGGTTGAATTCTAATTACATACATATTACTTTTACAATACTTATTAATGACAAACATATCAGCCTCCCTACCGGAAAGTGAACTAAAAATCCAATTTGAATAAAGAATTGCAAATGCCCTGTGTGAAAGACTGTGCACAAAACAAACCAGATGTTTCAAGCTGCAGAGAGAGAGCTTTACAGAGCAGCTGGGAGAATTTTTTTTCCATCAGCCATTGGTAAAAGTACACATTGCCTGCACACAAACTGCTTCCATTTTTAATACTCATATAATTGGTTTACTCCTGTAACCAATACGATATTAAGTTAAAAAGAGAGGAGTGAAGGAAAAAAACAACAACAATGGTATTGGTCAAAGTTTATAAAGGTCATGAGGTTTGTGGATGGGGAGGAGAGTGGAGGAGGATAGAGGTTATTTTTCCCCATAAAGCTTTCTTATTTACTGCAAGGTTGTGAAGTTTGGAAAAAAATACTAATAAAATTTATTGCCAGGGGTTGTAAGAAGATCATACCTTGGTTCTATTTTCAGCTCCAAACAGATTATAAGACAATGGAGCATAAATGGAAATTAAAACAGATTTAGAACAGACGTTAGGAAGCACTTTTTCACATTGAGGATAATAAATGTGTGGAATGGCCTATCAGGCAAGGTTGTAAAGGCAAAGACACTGGGATCATTCACGCAACAACTTGGGAAATAGCGCACTAAAATGGAATGAGTCTGGATGGTGCAGCGGCCTCTGTTTAGATTCCTGGGATGCTTCAAGTGTTCATGTTTGTTTCTTTTCCTTCCTTTTTCAAATGATAACCTGAATCCTGGTTTGTTACCATTTCAAGAAAATTTGCCAGTTGCTTTTCCTGTGAGGTGGAAGATGGCTCTTTATTCCCATTTATTTATCACTTTATTACCTGTGCCAGTCTGTGATGCAGAAGAGAACCATCTCTGGGAGGCCTGTCCTGCTTCTTGCAAGAGCCTGAGCAGAAAGTGAGCATCCTTCCCAATTTGGTAGTGGATAGCTCTGCCAACACTCACACAGCTGGAAAAGGACATGATAGACTTTACCAACTAGATCCCTTCTTCCTCATGAGACCGACTTTTACAGCCATTCCAATAGGGTAACTCATTCCTGCTTACATTATACGTTCTTAAATTAATTTCAAGATACTTCAAGATTACTTTCATCTAATGGAGAACCTCTGGGAGAGATACCTAGCCCCTCGGCACCTACAGTGTTCCCAGTAATGTCTGTAAAATGTGCACTGCTCTGTGCTACAGTTCTCTATGTCTGTACCTAATAATTTTAGATTAGAAGTACTGAGCAATTTTCAGATGTGCCTTATTTCAAAATGTTTCCCCACTTTGCCTCACTATCCATGTTCTCCACAAGAGTCTTGGAGCGAAAGTGACAATGTGGTGAGAAGGAGAAGGGATACTGCAATCATTTAATGTCCATCTTCACACATAACTTCCAATCACTGAATCTGCCTAATATCTCCTCAACATTTTCTTAACAATGTGTGTTGTCATTTTACAGAAATCAATAGATGCACCTTCTGAAATATTCTGCAACGCTCTGTAGTTGAGCAATAAATGCCAATTCAAATATGAAATCATAGATCATAAATGCAAATGATCATAAATGCAAAATGTAGGGCTTTGGCTGCCCCTTCAGCACAGACTGTACTTCTTGGGGAGTGGCCATTGGAGTTGACCAGTGAGGGGGGAAACTGATTTGAGGAGATGCTGAAGGTGCACCCAGGCTGCAAACGCTAAGTCAGTAGTCAGTTCAGAGATCTGATTTTAAGTGTCACCATGAGACCATGAACACTGTGACAGTAATTATGGGAATCCTACTGCACAGCGTTAAGCTATACTCCCTCATCACAGATAACATACGAAAACACACACATACAGAACAAACAAACAAACATTACTTCTCCCCTGGCATGCCTTGCAGTGTAATCGTATGTGCGATACTGTTTTATTTATTTACAGTAGGGTGCATCTAGATTTGACTACAGAAATCGCACTTTTTGCAGAAGAACTTAGAATTATATACATTAGCACAGTTTCCATACTGAACTAGGTGAAGGTGCCACTAGAAAGACCTAAAGGTACAAACTCACAGCAATGAATGTGATCAAAGGCCTTTAAGTAAACAGGAAGACAAGGATCTGATGAAAACTGAGCTGTCCTGGAAGTGTGATCTTGAGCTCTTTTTTTGCCCCTGTATCTCTCAGTTTCTTGCAGGCTGATGGTGTGAGATACCACCGAGCTGTATTCAAAGGCAGAGTGTTTATAGGGGATTTATTGCAACGCTGGAATCTGAAACAATTGTATTGATCACACCAGAACCAGAAAAATTGTATTGTCATATTGATGTCAGTTTTAAGAGAAATAAGCTGACTTACCTAACACCTGTATCTTGCTGGGAAAAGCTATCTCTGATAAATCAGATCTTAGTATACATATCTTCTGACAGCTTGATCAATATAATATTTACATGCATCAGGAAAAAAACACAGGGTTTCTAGTCTCTTGTTTTACATCCAGGTCTGAGATCCTAGAAAGTGGCAAATCACCATATCCTATGTCACTATTATGTTGCAAGAGGGTACCCAAAGGGTAACTCCAGCCAATGCTTTTATCACAAGTTTCTAATCTTAGGTAACTCTGCAGGACAGTAAGCAGCTGACATCTGCATGGCTCCGATCACCACCCTGTCACGTCCACGGTTCCTTTATGCCACGCTGACAACAGTGCACAGCTCCCTTTTTTTTTTTTTTTTTGGGTAACAAATCAGACTTAAAAAAAAAAAAAAATCCAACATGTGGTTCTTGTTTCCAGCCCCCACCCCTTAAAGCAGATTTTTTGTTTTCAATAAAACCCTCTCCTGGGTTTAATACTAGCTATTCAAAAGGCTGAAGTTAGATGAATCGCAACCCGCTAGCAGCGCTGAAACCGAAGGCAAGGCAGGGCTTTTTGCAGAGCATCCCCTGCACCGAGTGCACGTCTGTATCGTTACAGTGAGGGTCTGTGCCCCGTGGTGATGGCAGAGGAATGCCGATGAGGAGCTGGAAGTCCTCATTGTCAGCCTGCCACCGACTCTCCGCGTGACTTTGGAATTAAACACAATTTCCCCATGGCTCACTGTGTCCCTTTTTGTCAAAGCTGAGCCACGCTGACAGAGGGTGATGTGTGGGGGAGGTTTACACTACCACTGCAATTTCATGTGCTATCCGTATCCTGTGGACAAATAAATACATTCACTTCTAAGGACAGTCAGTCCACGCCATCCATCATCACTATAGACACACAGAGGGGAAAAAAATGGTCGTGAAATATGCCCAGAATTTGATCTGGGTTTGATACAAGTGGCTCAGAAGCCATTTCTTGGTGCAAAAGAGCTGAATGAAAGGCTTGAGACTGTGTGCAGCAATTATAGGGCTAGCAAATAGTGTTTCTCTTTCAAGATCATCTACACATTTACTGTGTTATCATTTCTAATTCATATTAATCAGAGGGTTCGTGAACTCATAACTGAGAGCCATTTGCAGCATAAATAACTTTATCTGCTTTCTAAAAATACATGTAATAAATATGAAACAATAGGGTTAAATATAAGCAATATGCACAGGCAATTAACCTGCTGTTTCCGTGGATTAATTTACTCTATACAGGTGGTACGACAGTGCCCATCACTGTGGCATGAAAACACCGTTCAGAATTTAGGAGACCAAAGAAGAAAATGAAGCTTAATAAACTGTGTTTCTTTCTCTGCCCGGTAGGTAGTTATTAAAAAGGCATAACCTCGTTATAATTACACTGCAATAGCGCGGTAACTACAGCATATTTACTGCCATTCTCTGATAACAGATAACCCGCAGACTTTTTCTCCCAAGTGAAAGCAACCCAAATTCACATCCTGCTTCTGCAGCTCGGTGCAGTCCCTCTGCCCCATTATTGCACTGCTTCTGGCAGAGGCCTCGCACTGTCAATATCTTCCCTGCCACGGCTTAGACTGGTAGTTGCTATTATATCAGACCATGAAAATTGATGGTGATAACACACTCTCTAGGAAGGCTCTATACATGTCAGTTATTCAAAATATGTCTTGTTAAATAAATATTTACAAGACTTTTGTTATTTAGATTATAAACTGTTTGGACTGAGGCAGCTTTTGAGCAGTTGAAGAGCGTTCCAAAGAGTTACTGCAGATTAATCCATGTAAACCACACCACTGTGCTAAAAATTGCTATGGTGGTTCCTAACTGCCAAGTCTATATCCTTCCAGCCTAAGAAATACAGGACATATTTTCCTTTGTAATAAAATCTCCCGATAAAAGCAATAAAAAAATACTAGTCCAGAACATGTGATTATCCTGGGGGGGGTGGGAAGCCTGGAGGAGAATCATACCCATGGGATGACGGAAGTTGGCTCATTCTTGTGGCTCAGAGAATGGATAAGGGTTCAGATTAGCTGCACCACAGAAATAGGGAGAACCTCTGCTATCCAGTTAATAGTCTAGTAATAATGGCTATTCAGCTAATAGCAGAGTAATAATTCAAAAATAATCAGCCATCCCCAAAAGAGGTTTTACATATTTTGTCCTGGAGAAAGTCAAAGGATAACACTAAAAAAAAGAAAACTGGGGGGGGAGGGGGGGTGGGGGAGAGTGAGGGGAAGGGGGAGAAAGAAAAAAAAGAGGAAAAAGAGTCGATTCTGTTTCTTAGCTTTGATTCTGTTTCTTAGCTTCTTGTTTGAGATCACCAGATCAGTGCTGTATAAGGATTTTCAAGCAGTCAAAGTAATGAGGCTGCATACGGCAGCGATACCGAGGCTTTGGGTGGGATGCAGCCTCTTCTCACTCCTAGAGATTCCTCCTAGTGAGCCCAGTTTCCTGACATTAGCTCCAGTGAATGGGGATGTTTTCCATGCTTGCAGGGTTAGGCTTGTGAGCGTGCATGTGCAAGCGTCTCAGGGTTGCACACCTCGAACACAGCCATCCAAGAAGCAGCAGAAATCTTCACTGCACCCAACGAGCCAGCTTTCCACGAGAGGGAGCAACTCACCAGCACAAAAAACCCTTTTGCCCAGAGCAGGCACCAAATTCACTCCGAGCTCTCAATTTACACAGCTGACGGCAACCTTGATTTTTATCAGTTCTACTAGATTTGAGAATCACATCCTCATTACTGAGTTTTCATGCCTAAAGTCGCACCGGCTGCGGGTGTATTTATGCATATCAGGGGAGAGTTAAATTGGACATCGCTCGTTTAGAGAAGTGATCCCTCCGATAAAAAGGAAACATGCGTGTTTCCAGCTTTGCAACAGCTGCTGGGCTAATTATTAGGATGCGAAAATGATGGATTTACCAAAGCAATCAACTGAAGGCTTATTCTTTCGGTGCCGAGCCGAGGGGCCCTCAGCACTGTTGGGGAATTGGAGCCGGGAGGGAGGTAATTCTAGATCTGCCTGGAGCGTGCTACCCGTGAAAAGCACTGGATGCTGTTCAAGCTTCCCTTCCCTGCAGCCACCCCTTTTTCCTCCCTAGCAGGAGTGTCGGGAAGCAAAACCAGCTGTCAAAGAGGGTTCAGTGTTATTGATAAGTCCTTTGTGTCAACTGAAGCCCCTCCACTGGCAAGTCCAAACAAAACAGCTTAAAATCTGCGTAGCGGTGGAAAAACATGTCAGGCCACATGTGGAATAAAGCAACCAGAAGTGAGCACGAGTGTAACAGTCACAGTCGATTTTTACAGATACCGTGCAATCCACAGAAGAAATCCCCTGGGGGGGATCCAACGTTGTAGCCCTGATCCTTCCTGTCCCTGCAGTCCCGCTGGAGGGAGTTTTCATCTAAAGTTTAGATTCCTGTCAGGAATTTCATTGATGGGCTCAGGTTGGGAAACCACAGCTAAGTCCTGTTCCGGATTCTGCAAACCTGGCTTGCATTTGTACCTTGCACTTAATTTTTTAGCAGGGATGATTTTCTTGTCTCTCCTGTGGCTTTCTGTCGTTTTGCCTCCGCAGTAGAAAAGAGCTGATGTGGCAACAAGTCAACCAAAAACTAGCAAAAGTTGTGATGCCAGCTTCTTTTTCATAGTGAAAAATGGGCCAATTAATAGTACTAGTGGGCCTTGGACTTCATCTAATGTACGTAGCCAGTATGAACAGATTTAGTGCAGGTTTCTGCCTCTGCTGAACGCTAGTATAAGCTCTGCTTCTGCCTCACAGGTGTCTCCTTGCTCTGTCCTGTTCTCTCTTTTCTCCTACATATCATCTCCTATTTAATTTGCAAGCTTTCTGGGGCAAGAGCACACTTTTTGTTGTTGTTTTTATTTTGTTTTGTGCCTGATGAAGTAGTGTCCTGGAAACTACATGGTGGGGGTTAAGTAAAAATAATGCAAATTTATATTAATAAGAAAGATAAGTAAATTTGTTTCTATGTGAAGAGAACAAGAATGGACACACAATTCAAATTTTTCTCCCCAGCATAGTTGGAACCGGCAGTGACTTGGAAAAAGGCAATTTTCTTCTGCAAGTAGCATTCATTTTTATATAATCTCACCCTGACCCAACCCATAGCCAATGCAAATGTCAAAATACATAAGGAAGTATATTAGAACATTTGCTTCCTACTGGAAGGAAGAATAGCTCTGTTGTCTCCCAAGAAAAACTGGGAAATGTGAAACTTTTGGTCCTATTTAGTGCATGACATTTTCTCATACTGTTGCTTTCAGGGAAACAGAGTTGTGACGTTTAAGCCAGTAGGCAAACTATGCGTTAATTTGAAATTTATTTTACAGCCTTTGGACTTAATAGCTATCTTTCAGCATTCATGATCCCGGATTGGAAAGTTCTAACAGGCATCTGGGGACAATCCCAGCCCTGTGTGCGTGTCTGTGCATTAGGGGTCACAAGGCATGTCCAATACATTAAGACCATGACGGTTACAGCCCAGCTATGTAGGTTTGACTCCAGTTCAAGCTACAGCAGCAGCAGCTCTGAAAGTCTGGAGTTTAATCATCACCGTGTCAGCCAGGATGGCAGACGTCACCCAGCAGTAGAAATCATGTGCCCTTTTATTCTGTCACTTATTTTTATCCTTCTTTCAACATTGCAGTATATGGCAGTACAGTACGTTTGCAGTGCAAATGCTGGTCTGTGGTAAGCAGACTGATGCAATCCAAACATATTTGACACCTTTTATCCTCCACAGTGTCAAGACCCAATGAGTCTTGTCACATGCAAAATAATTTATGTATCGCCCTTGTTATTTTACGTATCAAGAACCATTCCTAAGAGTCATGCTATGGTATAAGCTTAACTGGATTCCCCTAGCAGAGAATCAGGATCTAAAATAAGAGCTGGAAATATCTGTCCTTCAGCTTGAGTTGAGATTATATGGTTCAACCAGAAATGAATTCTGATGATAGCAATCTCCCTTCAGAAAGTGAGATCCCTCAAAGAAGGGACAAAAGAGGAGACTGTACATGGTCAAAAACTGATTCACGGTCATCCCCTCCAAAGATGACTACAAGAAACCATGACAACAAACTGCTTGGCTCCCATGTCAATGAAATCACCCTTGTGGTTTTAGAGAGGAAAAGTTGAAAACTGAAAAGCATATATCTAAAAGTAATTGCGAGTGTCAGGGAAATAACCCAACTCATTCTGTAACAATGAGACAACTGCTGAAACGTGTGGAGCAACCAAAGCACCTGTTTCCTTGTCAGGACAACATACCCCCCCACTGGCCAACAATTCAACAAGTTGAGAGACAGGACTCCAGCATATGGCCTATTTCTACAGTATTTAAGAACTTCTGGATCTGATAGAAGAGCATCAGTGAAGCTGATTGCATAGTACCAAGAACTCGTGTGCAACCTCTCAAACACAAGCTATAGAAAATTTGCTGCAATATCCATGTTACCAAACACAATGAAAAAAAAAAATTTCCCTTTCTCATTCTCCCTCCAATGAAAAATACAACATATTTTATTGATTATAAGTGCTAAAATGAATGTTCTTCAATCAATAATGAAAATAAAAAGAACTCAAATGCTCAATAGTGCTATCTAGTTTTCAAAGAATAAGGCCATGCATTTCTATCTAAGCATTAATGAATGTCTGGTTGTATGCATACAACTACCAATACCACATTATGCCAGAAACATGGTATGAACAAACTCATTCAGGAGTTATATTCGGAAGTTATGTTTGTATATTTGCAATGTGTAATAGCGTATATGTGCCTAGTCCAGGAAAGCTGATCCACAGTGCCCAGTTTAGAAAAGAAAATACAAAATATGACCTTGAGTACACCAAAATATCCCATTTGTAATGTTATGAATATTTCTACTTAAAGAAAGAAAAGACTAACAGAGTGTGCTATCAGCCAACGTTACTGAAAGGTTGAAATTATTAAACCAACAAAGGAATGGTTGGTTAACGCAAAGGTCAGAATAATGTATTTAATGTAATTAATCTCCCCGTGTCTTGATACAGTCAGGGCAGGGGCGCTAAATCAATGTTATGTTTGAGGTGTGATGTAACACAAAGGTACAAAAAGTTAAGGATGGAATGTCAGCCTTAACTTTAAACATCCCTTTATTTGCTAGACTGTATAACATAGCAGGAACTGTACTTACACATTGTGTTTGGTGCGTTACACAACACCGCGGTGTGTAAAAGGAGGTAACCGAGCCACATTCAATCAGCCACACAAACAAAGACGACTTTCTTGCAGTCTTTGAAAGGGCTTTTGGACACAGCTTTTGAAAATACTAGTGACAAGGATTTCAGATTGGTCTACCTGTATTAATTAATTTTCAGCTTTCAGACCCATCCTCTGCCAGCCTGATTATAGTTCAGATAAGTAGACAAGTTCTCTGTCCGGCTGTAGCTCTAAAACCTTCTGAATTTCTCAGCCTGTGGAAATGGCTTACAGTAATGTTTAATAAAGATCCCTTTTAATGCAAGCTAGAAAGGACAGGTCCCAGCAGCCCTTTTTGCAGCATCATTTGCATATTGGGTTAGACTACTTAATAGTCTCATTAGCACCATCTGTTGGGAACCTGCTAATAATGCAACCCAAAAGGTAATTCTCTCCTTCCGACGTGTGAAATCACAAGGATGGACCCATGACACAGACAAAGCTTATTTTCAGGCCAATTAGGATTTTCAGAGTGCACTGCAACGATGCTGCTTTGACCTTTGAGCTCCTTCACTAGTTGCAACTCAGAAAGCTTAGAAGACTTTTAATTCTGAACTCACCAAAGACCCGAGGCTCAGAAGTTTAGGTAGAAGTCTGAGTAGACTATTCAGTTCCTTACAAGAGTTATCTACCACTTCATGGAAAGACAGCCTGGGTTTCAGAAGGGTACTGCTAGACTAAGAATGTGTTAAAGAAGGCCACCCAAGCCTGATGACACGCAGTAACTTTCCCAACCTGGTGGCTCACCACAGTAGATGTAGAGCTCTCTTCCGGAGCCATTAATTTGAGCACACATGGTGCAGGTGTCAGCACAAAGCTCAACAAATCTTAACAGCGTTGGAGCTGGGGATTTTTCAGCAAGTAAAACCAAAGCCCCTCTTACAATAACAGCCAAGTGTATACACTGGGAGACCTCTGAAAAGGCTGGCATTGCCAAATTATTATTGGAGTCCAAATCAAATGTCAATGAGTGGTTTGTTTTTACAGTTGGCCAACCTCAGAGTTCAGATTGAAATACCAAAGGCAAGGCTGGCTCCTCAGCCCAATGTCAGTGGACTTCACCCACTAAAACGTGGTGAGGGCTCTCCACATGGCCACTAACACATCTGAATGAAAGCTTTTGGGGCTCAGCATTGTGAGTTCACTCTTGCCAAGACCAATACCATATCCCTAGATATCCTTAAATATCAAGTTACATGGGACAATTGGTCAAAATACTTCACATTCAATCTTTTAATACAGGTGGTTATACTATTAAATGGAAATTAATACAAATTAATATGAACCAGATGAATTCCTTCCTTCTATTCTGGATTCTTTCCTTTCTAATAAGCTCTGTTCTCTCCCCTCAGACCTCCTAGATTACTATTATTTTTAGATATTGTGTAGTAGGTAAATCTGGAATCCAAACCTACACTGGGAATATTGATTTTTCTGGATCAGCTTCTTTTTCCACTAAATAATATACCAGCCCCATTTCTGCTTGCACAACCAGTCTGAGCTAAGGTGTGTCAAGAGTGAAAGCCTGAACTTCTGCTTCAAATGTTGGATTTAAATGATACCTATTATTGCCTTATTAAAAAAAGAAAAAAGAAAGGCGGGGGGTTGCTTTTTTTGTTTTTCTTTTACAATTTTTTCTTCTTTGGCAAAATGTTTAGTGGTTTCTAAATTAATCTGAGCATGATGTTCAGTTCCAGGGCCCATTGTTGACTTCTTTCCCAGCCTCTCTTTTTCTGGAATTCTCCTTTTTAGGCGAGAACAGCTGTGTTCTTATATCTCTGCAATGTGGCCATGTTACAAAGGTGAATACTTTTGCATTTGTTCCATCACTTTCTGTTTAATTCAAAACTAATTGCTGACACATTTTTGTAGGGCTTCTGGGATTTAGGAATGATGGGATGAGGTTAGCACAGTAGTTCTGTTTTGTTCATAAAAGAATGTAGAATGGGTTTGTTTAAAAAGTTATCTAAATTACTCACAGAAGGTTCAGTACAGGCTATTTCAGGCCTCCATCCTTTAATAGGATTCATTTGCATTATGGCAGGGACTAGCGGTTCTAATCCAGACTGATGCCCCTCTCTCTGCATCCCTGTGCAAAGACAGAAAGAGATGTCCATGCCATGTAGCTTTTTCGGGCTACATATAAGACGGAGGCAGAAGAAACAGAGACACAGAGGGGTAAAATGGCTGGCATAGCAAGTTAGAGGCAGATGTGCTGCTTTCAGGTTTATGATGCTTTTTGCATTAGCCTGTATTGAGGAAGAATTTTTATGTGTGCAGTGATACATCCAGACGTGCTTCTTAGGGGTGGAAGGGAACAAGAAAACAATTCTTTTCATGCCCTGCAACTGGTATGGTTCTTTTTGGAGAAAGTTGTCCACAGAGAAGCAGATGCAAAGATTCTGTTCTGTCACCAAAGCTGTGTGGCTTTCGAAGAAACATGAAGCCAAGTAGAATTGCATGAAGAATATTTGCATATGTGAGTACAGGTTCTGTGAATACAGTGTCCCTAAACGTTAATTAGTCATACAAATATTACCCACAGAAAAATGATTGCCTCATTTGACATATATTGGCAAACTACAACCCAGTTTCTACAAAAGCTCTAATTTTTTTTTTCTCCTTTTCTCTTCACTAAATGAAACATATTTTCTTACTTTTGGAGTGCTTTACTGCATAATAATATATTTATAAGAGCCCCCCTACCTGTCTCTTTCTGGAATTATAAAACACATGCACCCACCTGCAGTCTACAATACCAGTATTTACAAGCTTGTATAGGAATTGCAATATTTTTCCTGCAAGTTTGTTCTGTATTTTTCATTTCCAGCTGCTAATAGCTCATAGAATTTAGAAGATCTTGAGACGAAGGTGTGACTTAAACACATACTATAAAACTCTGAAAGTACCCACTGTACTTTAATGTAAAGGAAATTCACTTTTCCCCAGGCTATATAGTTTATTATACCTGCATGTGCTCTAGAGCTCTAGTGACTCTATTTAGAATCATAGAAACATAGAATAGCTTGGGTTGGAAGGTACCTCAAAGGCCGTCCAGTTCCAAACCCCCTCTCCATCCATGAAAGTCTTCAGCAATCCCCGTTTCATTCTGACACAGACTAAGGACTCCTTTTTCCAATCTCAAAGACAGTTTTCTGAAAGGAAGACTGTTTCATTACTGTTCTATTTGGGAAATATTATCCTGAATAAAATGAGTTGAAGTTAGCCCAGTACTGTGAAAGAAAGCCTTCCTGAATTGTGTAATTTAAGAGCATAAAATTTTCAGGAGAACCATCGCTAGACACTTAGGCTAAACATCTGAACACTTCAGCTTCAGAATATTCTTCATATTTCTAGACTTACTATGTTCCTTGAACATCAGAGAAGTGTCATTAAAATAACATTCTCATTAAAAAATCCTCTTAAGCTCTATTACAGATGTGTTTGTGTTTGTATGCAACTATATAAATTGTCAAGAATAAGGGCAAATAAGAGATCATAAAAAAAATAGCATTAGATAGAGTGAATCTGCTTTGCTGCATACAATAATAATAAAACAATAACAAAAAATCACATCTGAGCCCCCTAAACCCCTCAAAAAACAAACAAACAACAACAACAAAACACATCATAAACACAAGAACACCAAAGTTGTGCTCTCATTTCTAGAGGTTAACATCCAGGAGAACTCAGCCAAATTGCAGGAGAGCAGAGCTTTCCATTCTCTTCATATTTTATGTGATCTAGTTTCACTGGTCCTTCATAATTTGTATTATATCAAGTCATCATTCACTCCTTCTAATGCTTCAATATTTTGATGCATTCCACATATTTTGTGATGTCTTCTCTGTTTATGTCTCCATTGTTCTAGTTTACTGGGTGCTAGTTTTGCTGCGCTTTAAGGATGATCAGATTCCCACATTAATTTCTAGTAAATTTTCCAGTATTTCAAACTTTACTCCCATTTTAAGGAGCAGGATGCATTAGACTCTATCGATATCTTTCCTTGGGTATATATAGTTTCAACACTTACCATAAATGTCCAACAGATCCTGACCTTCTAAATGAAGTCAGATTTTATTTAGGTTGCTGTAACATGCTGTGAATCATGGTTTGATTTGGTTGTTTTCTTTCCCAATTGATGAGCTTCTATAGCACCCATAATAGTACAGAGCTTCTCCTCATCATATTTTACTTTCTACTCTTTTAAGATTGAACTGTCTTAAATGTTTGATCTGCATTAAGTTTTTCTTTCAATAAGCTTTTGTACATCAAAATCAATGTGTTGTACCTTTTCATCCACTTAAAAAGTCCAGTGCTTGTTGATAGCCTCAGGTCTATAAAAATGGAATGTCCTTTCTGATAAGGTTAATTAACAGCTCTGCTTGAGTAGTTTAATTGAGTATAAATTTCCTATTATTCTTTCATGGCTCCAAAGAATTACATTTTCTTTTCTCTCTTTTTTTTTTTTTTCTTGGGGAACCATTGTCTCACATTTCTGTCATTTTTTCTTTTTTTCCATTTTGTCCTTTATAATTTGTTTGGAATCCAGCTTAAGGAATAGGACTACAGCAGGAGTGCTACAGAATGATTGCCCACTGACATCACACAGTACAAATCTATGCTTTAGATTCAAACTCCCAAACATCTCATTCAATTGTGCTTGATCAAAAAATGTGCAGTTTGACTCTTTCCAATGACACTGCATTAGGACATACACTAGGACTACAGGGTTTATTACATGCTAGTAATAACATTTATATCAAGAGAGCCAGACGGGACCATGACTAGTAGACTCAAATGTCAGTTTGTCCTTTGTGCCCTGTGACACACTGAGGATTTGCTTCTGATAGCATTGCTCAAATCGCTGCTGGAGAGCATAGCTCAAAGATCCAATTCCTTCCTCTCCCCTTGTCTGTAGGCAGCCTTTTGGCAACTTACAGCTCATCTGAGGTTTGAGCAGGCTTCTGCCTAACAAGATACAGCTTCTTATTTTAGCAGAAATGCTTTGAGGTGGAACTATATAAACATTTCATGATGGTTTTGCATTCTCAGCACTTGAATTCACCTATGCTACAATGGGCTGGGATGGGACTGCTGTCTGAAAACTGACTGTTCGGGTTAGAGGAACTGGATAGCTTCCTGGAAATTGAAGCTTTCTCTCCCTGGGGACAGAAATAGCCATTCCAAAAGTTTGTCATCAAATCGAATGAAACAAAGTTACCCAGGAGTGTAGTCCTTAACTCACTGAAACCATTAGCTACCTTTCCAGTGGAGTAAAGGTATTCAAATTTCCCTTCCTTTCCTCCCTTTTCCACCTTTTCAACTGTTTCTTCTAAAAAAAAAAAAAGGAGAGAACTATAAAATAATAAAGATAAATGAACAGTAAGAATCATTTGTTCCTTCTTTCCCTTATAAAACCAAGAGCAAAGTTTGCAGAAACAGAAGTGAAGATTTTGCAATGGCTCAGCCTGGATCTCTTCATGTCCAAATGCAGCAACCGAGACACAGGCTAAGCCACAGCTGATCCTGTGAATGTCCCCACATGTGGACATGACCTGAGACATGAGGAACCCACTGCCTCTGCATGGCTGCTTCTACAAATAACTTCAATATCTTCTGCCCAAGAAGAAAGAAATCTATCCACGAATACAGCCTAGGAACAGCCCTCAAAGTACCACCTCCATGTAGCCATCTCTATGACTGTAACTGTCTCAACCTCCATTGCTCCCTTTGAGCTTAAGTGTTAACACTTACCGGGGTTAAAATCAAATGGTTAAGTAAAAAATTAAGTTTTGAGGTAACACTTTTCTCTCTGAAAGGCCTGTGTTCTGTATCCTGCTTCCCACAATGTGCAGTCTAACGCATGATGAGACACAGTCCTTTCCCTAAAGCTGTTTTCTCCATGCATGCACTGGGCTAAAGAAAAGTGCACCCCACTGGTATGGAAGCAGGATTTTTCTTCAGGGTTTCTTAGTGCAAATATCAGGTACAAGAATAAAGCTGAAATGGTTTTCACACGTCACCAGACTCAGAGATGAAAGCACACCCTTATCAATATGCACAGTTTGGGTGTATTTTATTTTTCATGATGTGGCAGTGTAAACAAAAAGCCCACAAACATGCACCAGTAATGTCAACTGGAACATTTGTATTCACTGATTTTCATAACTGAGTTACTTTCAGGAGGCATTTGTATTAATATTTGTTTGATGTTTAGCAAATCTGCCTCTCTGTTCTTCTGATGAAATATTAAATCTGGGTTCTTTTGAAGACATTTTAGCTGCAGTCTAGTATCTGGCATTCTTTGCAAGCATAAAGATCCAAAGTATAATATGTAGCTACTTCATTTCTAGTCTTGCTGCAGATGTAGAAGTGCTCTCTTCCACTTAGAAGGAGCAGGACCGTGTTCTTACAGGGAAATAAGTTCAGCACATACCCCTGCTGCTTCTCAAAGTTTTTCTCAAGAGATGTGAGTTATATTCTGCAAATTCACAGAGGCTTTTTAACTCTTGGAGAGATTGTTCCATTGCAAATATTGGAATTCCTTGCCTAAGTATTGTGTATAACCCAAAGAATTCTGCTAAAATTATCAGCTGATCCTGAAGATAGAACAGTTTACATCAGGAGCAAATGTAGTACAGCTTAATTCAGCTCAGGTCACAGAAGTGCTGAGTGCAATACTGTGCAAAGAATCGACATATAAAGTCTGAGTAAGTTCAGCCATCTCTGTTCCCTACCAGAGCTGTGGGGCAACAAAAGGAGTTGATATATAAGGTCAGCACAGAAGAAATGGCATCAACCTCAAACTGGAGAAAAACTCCCTGAGAATTATGTCCTAAAATCAGCCTAAAATCAGCTCCAAAACAACAGTCGTGACTCCAACACCGGGTACAAAACTTCAGCAAAGGAGTAACTGGATTTAGATCATCCCTCTGACCCAAACTTTCCAAATTATTAACCGTGGGGATTTGGTTCATTTCCATGATGTTTTGTAGTTCATTTTCTGAGTAAATCTACAGTTTAACCTGAGCCCAATCTTTAGCTAGTTATGGAAGTATAATTGTATAACTTAAAAAAGAAAAAAAAAAAGTGAAAATGAAAGACAAGACTGGAAACACTGACATTTGGGAATGGAAAATAGCATCTAGATGGTGGTGGCTAAGTCAAACATTAAGCTATACTCATTAGTTTGCTGATAGGGGACTTCTTTCCACTCTTAGCATCTTCTTCTCCTTTGTCTCTCTCTCTCTCTCTCTCTTTTTTAATTGTTGTTACTCTGCTTTGCCTGAAAGCTGCAGCATCTCACTGTTTATTATTCCCACTTCAGTCAAACCCAGTCCAAAATTAACACGTTGCGTTCTGCAGCTGCTTTCCAGATCCAGTTATGCCCAAATGCAAGGAAACGTAAAACAAACACATGGAAGCTCTTTCAATTAGCACAGAATTTGATCCTGCGAAAGAAATTAAGCAGATAGATAGGCAGTTTTACACTGATGAGTAAGCCTAACTGAACATTTATGAAGTTAATCATCTGTTTAAAGCGAGTGCAGGATCAGGTCCTGGGCGAAGATGGAAAAGCTACAGTAACAAGTGTATTTACGTGCTGTATTCCTTCTCGACTTTTATTAAGATCAAAGAGGTCTCCGCAAAGCAGAAAAGCAAATAGGTTGCAGATGAACGAACGAGAAAAGTTCCTAAGCAATTACTGAGTGAAAGTGTCATTTTTCTTTAATGCCGCTCTCTCCGTGGCTGGCACAAAAAAATAGCGGCATAAACCTCAGCTCTCCCTCCTCATTCCCCAAAATTCATAATAAAAATGAATCAGTAATTGAAAGTCAATGGGAGTTAGGCACCTTTTGTGCCTTTGAAAATCTCCCCCAAAGCCTTTTCATCTGTGCCTTGCTGTTCTCTGCCTGGTTTTTATGAGGGTTTATTAAGAAGTAGCCATTTGAGACTCCAAACACAAAGCAAAAAAAAAAAAAAAAAAAAAGGAAAAAAAAAGGAAAAAAAAAAAGGGAAAAAAAAGGAAAAAGCAAAAGAAAAAAAAAGAAAAAAAAAGAAAAGCAAAAGTCAATAAAATCAGAAAACTAGTTGGTCTGATCAGTGTCAAGTTACATTGTTTTCAACTTGAATTAACTGTAGCCATCAATAAAGCTATAGAAATGGGGAAGTTGCTGTTATAAATTAATGATTATTTGCCATGAGCTTTAACAGGGCTGTGTGCACCACATTTTATTGTGATGGTTTATTCTTATTTGGTACAACAGTAATTGGGTCTTAAACATGATAAAGCATCTTAAAGGCTGCATTGGTAGCAGAGCTGTCTGCAGCAGGTTTTTAACTCTAGTTAAAGAAGGTTAATCAAAGCTAATGAATCTGTTTTATCCATTGCCACAAGTATATCAAAAAAATGTACCACCAGGTGAAGGAGCTAAAATATGAATTGTTCAACTGTGAACATACATTTCCAGCATGGTAATTCTGCCAGCTCCTTGTTATATATTGGATATCTTAATAGTTTGCTGTGCTGCTGGAAGAGGAGGGGAGAGGGACGATGCTTGCAGAGAGGCATGGAGTGCTGTCTTGAAGCTGTCACTGCTGGAAGAGCATTAAGTCAGTGCAGTGCACCTACTCGGAGTTGTGTGTGAGGGATAAAGGGAGCCTTGCATTAGGTCCAGCTCCATGGACCGTGCTTTTGTTACAAACGTGCAGCCAGCAGCCACACCAGCAAGCAGTGCCGTGTGCTGATGGAAGGTTCCTGCTATACAGCTGCAAGCACAGCTTGCTTTCTCCCTTTGCTCTCATCTCACCTCCATCCCCTCTTCCTAAGGGCCTTCTTGTAGTTTTGCAAAACTGAGGAGGGAATCAGGGGGAAAGAGCCAGGACAACAGATTTTTGTGTGTGTTTGCATGCATGTAGAGAAGATCACTTCCACTGCACAAGATTAGAGAAAATAAATGAGGGTGAGACTGCTGCCATCCCATTCCTACAAGATATCCAGTTAGTGGCCCCATTAATTTCATGCATGAAGTAAGATGGCAAAGTCTGCACCCTCGGTGATTTTCAGGTGCTGCTCCGGGAGGAATATCCCCAGGCACTTCCAGGCCAGCTTTGCCACAGTACAAATGCAGCTGCTGGAATCCCAAAGCCACCAGCAATGGAGCAGCAGCCTACTCACAGCCCACCCCTACAGCACGGAGCGGTTATTGAGTGATGCAAATGGAGAGCATCCGACCTGCGGCTGTCATCCTGCAATCTCTGCAGCTGCACATTGCAATCCCTGCAAATTGGAATTCCTGCAATTATTATTTTTCCCTGTCTCTTTTTTTTTTCCCACCTCAAACTGGGACCAGTGGTCAGAGCAGTTCAGCCAAGCCAGGCACGCTGGCTGTTGAGCTGATGGAGACTTATTCAAAGCGGGGAAAAAAAGGCAGATGCCTTTGCTCACATCTCCCCCACCCAGAACCTTCCTAGATTCAGGGCTGTGGGTGGGTGGGGGCAAAGCTATCAAAGGAATGCTGATATAAAGTAAGGCTCAGGGCAGGGAGAAGCTGAAGACTAATTGCAGCCCCAAGAAGGGAGCACAGGTTTCAGCCCAACACACTCTGAGCACCTCCCTCACTTTTACAAGCTGCATTCTCCTCTTCTCTGTGGCCCAATTTAAACAAAAAGAAAAAAAAAAGAAGAAGAAAAAAAAAAAGAAAAAATGGCCCAAAACTAGTTGCAATATTCAGGGCTTGTTAGACTTCAGCTAATTAGAAAAAATGGGTTTCTCCCCCCACCCCCTCCAACTCCCCCTATTCCCTTTCTTTCTCCAGCACCTTTTCTTTCAAACATTTCGTCTCAGAAGGGGGAATCCAGCCTCTTGGCTGGGCTGTTTTCAAAACACGCCTTTGAATGCTTCTCCCTAATTCACGTCTTTTGTTTTTCTGCTTTTGTGTTTGCCAGTTTGACCATATAACGTTATACATCTGGTGTATAGCTTGTTGGGGGCTTTCTTTCTCCCAGGGATCCTATGCATTCCCTATAGGACCCTCCTGGGCTTCCATTCGAGCTATCGTGTAACATAAAGGGGGCTAAAGCAGGGCCAAGGGGATGAAAGGGGAGGAGGGGAGGAGAGGGGGACAGGCAGGGAAGAGTGCGCCCGACGCTCACGCAAAATAAAATAAGGAGGGAGGGGGGGAATAAAAAAGAGCTGAAAAGCATTCTTTCGCTCTTTCTTTTGCTTCTCTCACTGTTTCGGCCGGACCCTGCATCAGGCGAGCGGTGGCCCTCTGTGGGAAAGTGAGGCGGCCACAGAATAGATAACTCATTTGAATTCCAGCGACATATTCGTAAATAAAGCAAAAGTGGTGGAGGGGAGAGGGGCTAGAGCCGAGGGCTGCGGGAGCTGGGGGCCATGACGGGTGAGAGGCAAAGCTCCCCCACCCAGCTCCCCTGTCCCGTCCCATTCCATCCTGTCCCATCCTGTTCTCCGAGCCCACAGACCGGCAGCCCCAGCTCCAGCCAGGCCTTTCCCCTTCCCCTCCCTTTTTGCTGAGAAAACAGGAGTTGGCTGAGCAAGTTGGATTCTTGCTGTTTTTGGCGACGTCCTTCACTGTGGCCTCTGCAGCTGCTGATGTTTATTGTTGTGGTTGATGCTCCTCTTGGAGATGGCCATGGTGGGGTGTGGGAGGGCGTCCAGCCTGCAGCCACCCTCCTTGCTGCACCCTCCCAGCTAGGGATGGTGAATGGGGGCATTGCCCTCTCCCAGATCCACCCTTCTGTTGCCTGAATGTGATCTCTGTTCTCACTTTAGAGATAGGGAAACTGAGGACTAAGAGACATCAGATGGTCAAGGTCTCAGCCCAGAGCTGCTGCATTTGTGCAACACAAAAAGCTTCCTTCCAGCTGGCTGCCCAGCTCTTTCTTTCAAAAAAATCAAAATCAAAATCAAATAGAGAGTAAGGATGAATTCCTGAGCCAATGGAGCTTGGGGGCACAGCTCTGTGCTTTCTTTAAATGCTGGCCTTTGGGCTGGGTGTGAGGAAGGATATATTGTGTTATATGCTCAAGTGTATGAGCCCTTACATAAGGTTTATTTATTATATACATATCAGATGGTCACAATTTATAGGGTATTTTAGAATTCAATTACATACATAATTGCCTATAATAAATTTATAGGCAGCTGGACAGACGTAACCAGTCATATTGTAAACAATAATTATATATATAAATATATACATGCACACCTGTAAATACGCATGTGTGCACATACTTATGTATAAAGCTAAAATACTGACCGGGCAGGTTTTTCTCATCTTTTGTACTAGAGCTGCTGAGACTTGTGTAAGAACTTTCAGACAGCATTTACTTTCCAGTGCACTGACTAGGCAAATACATGATGGAAACATATGTTCTCCTCCCCATCCACATTGTGATTCTTCCAAGAATCCTAATTAGAAAATCAATAATAAAAGCTCCGAGAACATAAGTAGTTCAAAACCCAAGTATTTTTTATGTTTCGTTTTCTTTCCGCTTTCTTTTTAGAATTTCTTTTTTTTTTCTTTCCCTCTGTTTTTTAAACAATTTTAGACAATGAAAAACTTTCCCTGCCAAAAAGTACATGCAAACTGCATGTAAACCGCATAGGTTGCATAAATTGCAGTGGGGACAGAGTCCTGCCAAGATGAAGTCTGCTTCTGTCACCCCACCGTGTAAAACCACAACGCTCCAAAATGGAAAGCAGAGATTCACAGAGATCCTACGCCAGCATCACTGATATTTGGAAGGGCAGGATTTGGCCTCTGGCTGAAAATTTGATTTACTGAGTCATTGTGATTGAGGAAGGGAGTACAAACCCTTTCTCTTTTCACTCCACATTCGGTCTCAAAGACCCTTTTTCTTCCTCTAAATGCCTTGAGTGTGCTCAGCAAGATCCAGACCAGCCCAGCCCAGGGCACCTCAAGCAGCTATGCAGGGCTCGGCCACCTCCCACCTCCTGCAGCTCTCAGGAGCAGCAGCAGCAGGTGAGAACATGGTGGCTACTTAGAAAAATAACGCTTTGCCAATTGAACAACACCCTTTAAAATTTCAGCTATTAACAAGTCTTTACAGAAACAGGAACTGCCAGTAACAAACTTGATTTCTAATGTCCCCTAGGTAATAATAACTCTCTAATTTGACTGTGTCCCAACTGGCCTCGTACAGCAGTTATTGCTTGAAGGGTTTGGAAGGGTTTTTTGTATATATTTTTTTAAGTTTTGTTTTGCTTTGTTTTCCAGCAGAGAAGCCTCATTTATTTGAAAAGGGGGAGTGGAGGCAGTGAGGGCAGTGGGGGGCACAACGCAGAAATTTAATATGAGAGCTGCTCTTGGAATTAAGATGTTGAGTTTGGCACGAAGACTGCATTCAGCTGGTTGCGTTGACACTGCAAGAGCCTTGCAGTGACTAAGACAAGCCTGAAGGATTAGGATGTCATCCTGTCCTGTCATCTTCAGGGAGCAGGGGGATGGAAGGCGTCGCCATTTTAGTTACGTCTTCACAAGACCCGGAGGATGGAAACTTCACTGGTTAATCAACCTCAGCCCATCACTGATCAATGGAGCCCCGTGTTTAAGACAAGCGGTACAGCAGGTCTCCACGGGTAATCACCCTGCGCGAGCGTGAATTTATCTCAGGAGGATTTCATGCACAACCTCCGGCGTCGGCCTGATGGATGGTTGCACGCTTTGGGAAAGTTGGTGGCCTTCTCCCAGGCAGCTGTCAGGGCCCTGGAATGAGCTGACTTAAGCAAATCATATTTAAAAGGGTAACGGTAATGCGGGGCATGCAATTCTCTGGCGTTGTCGGAGTTGATAGGAAATACTGCTGTCTATCAACTAGCAGTCCTGCTGGTGAAAGGAAGATATGATTTTGTGTGTGTGTTTTTGCATCCATCTCTGTTTAATTATATTGCACTCCCAAGTGCCAGGTAAAGCCTAATGAGCTAATGGCAACAGGTTCCTGGCACTCTGTCTGCATTTTTAGATGCTCTGATATATAAAGAATTTGAGAATTAAAACTGTTGTCTCAACCACCACTGAACATAAATAGCATTGATCAGGCTTGGAAAAGGTTAAAATCGATCATGCCCATTGCAAAGTGGCTCTAAAGAAATCCCAGAGCAATCTTTGGTCAGGGATGAAGTTGGGTCACCAAGGGCAGGAAAGCTTTGGTTCATGGCAATGGCACAGGGTGGGTACCAGCAGCATGTCATGGCGGAAAGGAGTTGTCTCTGCTCTGACAGCATCCCCATCATTGTCACGGGTTTTGCTGTTATCCACAGAGCTGGGGCAGATGCTGTAAGTAAGCAAACATTGGCTCTGATGGAGCTCGTGAACTTTCAGTCACTAATATTCACGCGGTGTGCGTTGATCGGACACGGTATCATTTCCATTTCCCAAATGACTGACCTTTAGCTTTTCTGCTTTGTCAGGAGGATATAACACAATTTCCCAGAGAACAGACTCTCATGCAAAAAGCTGTTCCTGAGTGGGAACACAAATACTGGGACAAGAGTGAACTTTACATAAACAGGGGGATCAAAACTTTGCTGCTCAGAAGAGACAGGAAGAGAAGACAGCGCTAGAAAATGAGATTCACTGGAGTAATTTGTGTGAATATTCAGCAAGCCTTCCTACGTACAGATTTCTTCCAGCTTCCTTCATAGTAAACTTAATATCTAAATATTCCTACTGGTGCCAATTCTTAAAATAGCTCCTACAGTCCCTTCTCCTGGAAGCATGTGATTACATGGGAAATTAACTTCCATTTACCAAAACCAAATGTACATCTACAAACCTTAGAAGTTCAGGGAAAAAATGGGAGCATGTTTTCTGAGGGCCCAAATACAGGACGTGGATTAAAAGAATCTCGCTGCCTTCAGCTTCTTAAAAATAATGGAACATTCACAATCTTACCACTCAAATCTAACAACATAGGTCAGAAAGTGGCATCGTGGGAGGAGGTGGAGTCACTTCCAAGAGAGTGTTCAAGAAACATGTAGAATTGGCACTGAGGGACATGGTCAGTGAGCAATACTCATAGTTGGCAGATGGATGGACTAGATGATCTTAGAAATCTTTTGCAATCTTGATGATTCTGATTCTATATGGAAATATTTCCATTTTATTCATTCTAAGGCTTTAATTTGACAGCAGAAAGGCTGCTGGATTATGTCTCCACTCTGATTGTACTGGGGGTACAATAAAAACAACAGCAAAGAAAAGACTTTTATCACCTTTCTCTCTCTTCTATTGCTCTCCAATACACAGTGTGCCTGAAGTAGCCCTAGAAACAAAGATGACAGCATATTTTTTGTTTTATATTTTCAAATTTTCCTGTTGCCATTTCAATAAGTACATTTTTTTCTTTGGTTTTAGTGCCCTCCCTTCTATATTCGAGATCTCTCTGTGCTAGGAAAAAGAAAAAAAAAATGAAAAATTTGTAGCTTCACAATGAATGAGGTGAACTACAGAAGCCTCGTGTTCAGGGAGGGAAATCGCTTCCAGTTAAACAAAGAAATTTAGGGTCTCCTGCTTTTCATGAAAATACCATACATATGGCCTTTGAAATTTGTCACTGAAGAGTGTTTAGCTCTAAGGTAAAATTCAGCACTTTATAGCATTTCAGCTGCAAGACTCTTGCTTTTTTTTTTTCTTTCTCTCTCTCTCTTTTTTTTTTTTGGCCTGCAGCCCAATGTGAATGTATGATCACTAGCACAATAGTTAAACATCTGAGTCTTTTTGAAGTGCCTTCAACATTCCGGTGATGCGATAGGGCTTTTTTCCCATCAGCCAAGCAATTCGGGGAAGAACATTCAGCCTCCCCCCAGTGGTGGCGAAGAAAATCCAGCAGCATCCATCTAGTCGATGCCTAAAAAGCTCACTGGCTGCCACTTCACAGTAATTGTATGCCTGGAGGTGTCTGTTGTGAGCATTCCTGTCCAGTGTAAAGATATTCAAAGGGCTTTTTTTTTTTCTTTTTTTTTCCTTTTAATGGATTAAACATATTGTTTCAATGAATTTCTCCCAGTGTATTTCTTTTGGAAATCAGCTTAGAGAAAGTTATTCAAAAGAGAATGCCAAATGCTGATCAAGAAGAGAAGAGCTCAATTCAGGATATTCAGTGCAGGTTGGGATGAGTCCCCCTACTGCATCATAGCAGATTGCTCTGACTGTGAAGGGCCTGCATGCTTTGCAGGTGTCCCAATCCCTGGCAACTCACTCACTGAAACCCTGTAAAGGACTCATGATTCCAGAATAGGAAAAGGCTGAAATCTCCAATATTTTCCTAGGCTGAGAAAGATGTTTCCCATGGAGCTCCACCCAGACACACAGATGTTTGCTCTAACTGGTGAAGTCCCCAGAATGATTCCCAGTGGCTGGAAATGACTTTGCCCTGCGCAAAATATGGCACTACTTTTAGTTATTAAACGCATCCTTTTGTAATTGTCACTGTGAGAGGCATAACCTATAGCCTAGAGGGCTCACTGTGGGATGGAAGAGCTGGTCGTTCCTCAAGCAGCAGGACCTGACAAAGTCTCACCTCAGTGACATTCCTCTGCCCTGATTCACTGATGTCTAATAAAGGTTGTGCACGTAAGACAGCCCTCTCTGCCATTAGCAGCCACACTGCCCTCTGCCTGGTGTCTTATCACAGTGGTGGTGGCAATGTGGAGGTCACTATGCTGTGCCATATACAGCTGGGATCAGAGAGAGGTTTCAGAAATGAGGGGATAGATAAAAAGACAGAAATGTATACACCTGAAGAGCATGGCCACATGGATGCCTTTTCTTTCACCTTGAGCTGGGAGTAGAGAGCTGAAGTTCTCCATAGGCTCACCTTCAGTACCCAGGGTTCATTCTGCATTTGTCAAAGTCCACTGGTATGGTTGCAAGTCTGGTGGGGTAATCTTGGGTTTCAGAGTGGATTCAAGGTTTACCAAGTGCTACCAAAATTACATGAAACTTTTTGCTTCTCTCATCTTTTTATGTATGTAAAAATCCCATTCCATATATACACACATACATACATATGCATTCCAGATCCAAAAGGTACGTTGGCAATAAATACAACTGCATTTTCCAAAGAAGGTGCTTTATATGCATATATATATACATATGTATACTGCAGCTCAAAAAGGTATGAGCTGGTAATAAATACTGCTATATTTTTCAAAGAAGGTATTTTAAATTGATTTGATTACAATAGAGCTGACATGTACTGTGCAAAAAGAACAAGCATTGGGAAAATTCATTTACTGGCTATTATAAATGAATTTCCCCGCCTGTTGTTCTTTTTGTGCAGTATGTGTCAGCTCCGTGGTAATCAAATCAATTTAAAATACCTTTTTTTTTTTTTTAAAAAAAAAGCCATACATTGTACATAGGATTTACATTCTCTACAAGCCAAGAAAAATACACAAGCCTTAATCAGAACTCTTCCTTCTTTGTCTTTCAACCACTCCATCTGACAAAACTACCTGACTCATCATAAGGTTAGTAGAGACTCTAATTATCATAGAATCATAGAATCACAGAATCATAGAATGGTTTGGGTTGGAAGGGACCTTTAAGATCCTCTGGATCCAATTACATATTTTGGTGTCAGAGCCAAGGGAGGGAAGTGGACTTTTCCACTGACATTCAGTAATGCTTTCTCCCATAGGTACTTCTCTGTGCTATGACGTTATCTATGCCATCTCACTGAGTTTGAAACAGGAGATGAAGCTATATGATGCCAACAAGCTCAGAAGGGAGGCAACTTCAGTCAGCAGACTGGAGGACAATGGAACTCTGCATGGACCAGATTCACAAGCAGTGCTAATGGGGTCAGATAAAGAGATTTCTGGCCCACAATATTATGTGGTCTACGGCTCACATTGCTCCTTTTCTCATAGTTTAAGGTCTGCATAAGGTGTTTGGAGAAGCTCATGGGTCACCAGTGGAATTTGTTCATTAACTCCTCCCACACTCCCCCTGAGGTGGTGCAAAGTAGGGTTAATATTACACTAACCCTACTTGGATTGCAGTTAAATATATACAGCATATTAATCCTAGATGTTATCACTTCCTCCTCCTCATTAATCTCTTATCTTCTTCCTTTCTTTTTTCTGGTCTTTGTCTTTTCAGATGATTTTATAGTTTGTTTGAGTCTTTAAAGTCTGCTTAGTATGTCGTGAGTCATCCAAAGGAGTGTTTCTAGCAATACATTTCACATGTTAAATATAACCAGAAGGGATGATCTGGTGATTAAAGAATAAAAAGTCTGGCTTCTTTTCCTAGTACTGTCATTAGACTAATTGTCTCTGATCTCAGACAGGTCATTTCACCTCTCTGCTTTAGTTTTCCCACCTTTAAAATGGCAACAAACTCAATGCCATGGTTTTGGCTGAAACCAAGTTAATTTTCTTCTCGGTATCTTTTAATGCATTGGATTTTTGATTTAGAATGATAATTGTATTGTACTTCAGTTATTTTGCATATTCCTTTATCGCTATTAATATTTCCCTTTCCTATTCTGTCCTGTTAAACTGTCTTCAACCCCCGTTCCCCACTGTGGGGACGAGAATCCAGCCTAGGATTAGCTGCAAAAAGGGGCAAATACATCCAGTCCTGAAATCCTGAGGTCCAATGAACAAAATACAACAAAATACAAAACCAACCACCAAGATACCCAACTACCACTGGATACCCAAACAGATACTACCAAACAGAAGCACAAAGGCCAGATGGCTGAGCTCCTCGCCGTGAGATTTCAGTACAGTTCACGTGCTAGCATATAATAAAAGAATTCCTGAAAAGAAAGTTTCAGAATAGCCACTCATACTCCCATGGCATGGATAATCAAGATAACGCTGTTGCAAGAAACGATTAACCACTGTAAACCTTTTTGGCAACCCTTTCTCAGAAACCGCTTTCTGATATATCCCTGGTGAAAAATGACACCATGGGCAGCGCTCCTATCCATCTAATCAATTATATCAGGAGAGAGACATTTTTATTTATTCTGCTGCCCATTGTTTTATGACTGGAACCCGATGCCAACGTCTTCATGGTTTAAAAGCACTGATCTAACAATGGGTCTAACTTCCTGCTTCTCGGTCATATTCCCCTTTTTTTCCCTACTATGCATTGTTCTAGAGGTAGGCAGCATTCCCTTTGCCTGCATCCTTCACCTGATTAACTACCTCCATCTGCTGCAGATCCCTGTTATTAGCCATGTGTCTTTCCCTTCTTTTTTTTTCACCCTCTAGGCAGACAATTTCCGATTTCCATGTATAGGACAACATATGTTCTTTAGCTTTGCTACCTCTTGTCAGCCATGGTCACTGCCAAGAATGCCTGATGTGCCCTTCTCCAACTTCTTCATTGCTTATTCAGCCCAGAGAGATACTGTGCCAGAGCTGGATATAAGACTGTTAACATGTGTTTACAGGGCCATTAAAGAGCCATTCCACACTGTTATAAACCCCCAGTGTATTTGACCTGGAAAAAGTGACTGCCGTGCATTTAGCAATTTCCAGCCGAATGAAGCTTTATCTCGATGACCAAGAAAACAAAGAGGGGATATGGGAGAAGTGGGGAGTGAGGCAGGGGAGAGGAACATGCATGCATGCAGGCACTCACCCCTCTATTTGTACCGTTTAACTGCAGAGGAAGAAATGCAGAAAACACCTCTCAAGTCAGGAGAATACTCCAGCCAGCCAGGGTGTTATAAATTAGAGCCTGTCAGTATTACAATGTATATTAATAGTCACACCTCTTTTTAATGAGTTTGGCATTGGCAGCTGAGAGGAAATACAAGTCATCATGGCTCTGCTCATGCACACCCCGACAAAGGAATCCGTAATAAATCTTCCTAGAACAGCACTCACCATAAATATGTATCACATAAGGCATCTGTTTTACATTCTGCATATAAATCAGCATAGCGCTGAATAGCAATGAATCAGCTTCTCAATGCCTGATTTGATAACAAATCGACTTGGATCTTAGGAGAGAGAATTTACAGCCCTCACCCTGAAGACAGATAGTCAATACTTAAGACGAGTGCCAAGTTAACTTCTCTTCGGCAAGCAAGTTTACACAATGAGACGCTTTGGCATAGGTGGGGGGGAAGGGTGTGAGCAAGGGAGTGAGAGCAAGATATTTTTGCAAAGGTTTTTAATTAGTGCTTGAAGGACATTGCAGACTCCGTGTCTGTGCTTTAGCCATGAGCCCTTGCTTTGTTTCACGCTCTGCCCTCTGCATCCTGCAGGTACAACTTCTGTAAAGCTCTGCCCCATAACTCCAAGCTCCTCAGCATCCACCAGTGGCCATGGGCTAGAAAATCCAGAGGACAAGACGAGAAGTCCCTCACCTGCATGCTGCTGACTGGCAGGGCTCTCCAGCTAGTAGGAAGCAAGGATCTGACCCCTTTCCTTAGAGTCATTGATAATAACTTCCTGGAAAGGCCTTTCATTCCAGGTTTGCAAACCAGCTTTGAGTATTATGGCGTATTTCCAGTATCGCATCGCTGATGGGATCAGGTCACAGGGGGAAAATGGAATAATTAAGTTTTTTTTTTTCCTTGTCAAAGCAATGGTTCACATGAAAATGTCTACGGTCACCGGAATAAACATTTCAAGATCCCATTTGTAGTAGGCTGCAATGTCTGCAATCAGCTGAAGAGGACTCTAAGTCAGTACCACTACTTTTCAAAGCTGGCTGAAATTCTTCCACAGAAATATTTTCTCAGTGAAATGTAGGGTTTCCAGAAAAACCAACATTTTTACATCTTTTTATGGGAAAATGTCAAAACCGGATGAAATTTTCTAATTTTCTGATGGGAAAATTCAAAATGAAATGTTTTATTTTGAACTGACATTTTGACATTTCTACTTTTGGAAGTGTTGAAAAATCTCTAAAATGTCGACATTTTGAAATGTCCGAAATGTCGACATTTTGAAAAGAAGCATTATGTTTCCTTATTTGACATTTCCAGGGAAAGAGTTTAGTTTTGATTGAAAATGTCAAAAACATTCGTATCCTGGCTACATTTTCTTCCTCAAAGACTTTTTTTTTTTTTCATATTTCAACTTTTCATCCCATTTTAGAATAAAAACAAACATCCTGACTTCTCGTGGAATAGAGATTGTATTTTTCAAAGGAATGGTCATATGTACTTTGTATTCAGCTCTCTGCTGGCAGGATGGCTTAGCTGCAAGTCTGCACTGTCTTTTGGGGATTATTTTTGAGGGCAGTGGGTGAGGAGGACTGAGACTACAGTAGATGCATTTCCCTTTTCTTCACAGTGCATTCATGTTTCAATTACATAATGCCTCCTATGTGACTATTTAGCTCAATAAGCAATCATTTGTCTGATTGCCCATAGAAATCACGAAATCAAGGTTGAGATGGACCTTTAGAGGCCACCTAGTCCATCCTTCTGCCCAATGGAACAACCAACTAGATTCGTATCATTCCTGACACATTCTTGTCCAACCCATTCTTAAAGACCTCCATTATGGAAACTCCACAAACTCCCCAAGCAATTTATTCCATTGCTTTACTATTCTTGCTGTGAGAAAGCTTTTCTCGTGTAAATTAAATCAACAGCAGTATACCATAGTATAATTCTTCTATGTTCTTTCCAATTGTCCTGAACGTGTTTGAAGGTGTTTTCCTAGACCAAGACCTCTTCCTGTGTTGTCACATCTTGCAAAAAATCGTGTTGCATTGTACCCAACATTATTTCTTTCTTTTCAAGGCACAATCATACCTACTTACTAAAGTATTTTTTTTTTTCCTCAGGTCACAGTACATAGTAAAAAAAAAAAAAAAAAAGATTACTGCTTTAAATGAGCTCTTAGCTTGGTCTAGACCTTCCACTAGTTGACAGTATTCACTGGTGATTAGTCCTTGCTGGCTGGTAATACCAGGCCTGAGCAGAAAGAAGAAAATATAAAAAGAAGTGTAAATTACAGCCCGGCCACTCTGGGTGTGACCAAATGTGTCACTTCTGCCTCTTGATGTGCAACTGGCAAGATCATCTGGTGTTATATACATGTGAGTACAAGCATTATCCACAAGACAGGAACACCCCACCAACAAATGTTTAATGGAGGAATAGAGCTTGTGAGGTGGTTTTCACCTATGGCAGCCTTTCCCGTAGGTGTCATTATATATACTATGTCTTTATCTGACCCTTACCAGGGCTGGAGCTCATGTCCCTGCAAGGGTAGCTACAAGCATGAAGTAAAGGATGAATTCCCTGCCCTTGCCCCTTGCGTGCCCTGGTGATGTCCAGGTGGATGTTGAAAGGGGAATGGTCTCCCAGGTGGGCCTGGGAGCCTGCTAACATAGCTCTGCTCCTGCACAGAGCTGAGCTTGCCTGGGCTTTCCTGCAAGTCACTGGGATCCCTGGACAGATCCCTTCAGAGGGATTGTACTTGGATAGCAGCTACCTTACCATGGAGCAGGCAGCTACCTGAATATCTGATGGCACTGTTGAGACTGTAAAATATCTATGGGAAAAGCAGGGAGAAGATTGCAGAGAGATCCAAGGCAGAGTTTCTTAATATATCACTATTATTGTCTGCCAAAGCTGGGGCGTCTCTGTTCAAGCCCGGAGATATGATTTGTTACCTCTCCAAGAAAAAAAAAAATTACGAGAATTGCAGGAGACGAATGTAATATCAAACTTTAAAACAGTGTAAAAAAAAAAAAAAGCCAACAACAATAATAATAATAATGGTCAATCATAAACTGATATAGAGCCGGCTTTCCCTCCCTTTTCGCCACCTTACAGGATATCCCGTCTAGCAGCAGGAACAAAACGTGGAAATGAATCAGTCAACAGAGCATTTTCTCCCATTAAAGCTGTTGGCAATTTTGACCCGTGCAGGGGAAGTTGCACATTAAGATGGATATTCCTAATCTGTAGGGACAACTGTCCTCACTGTGGGATGTAGCTTTTTTTTTTTTCTCTCTCTCTTTTTTTTTCCTTTTTTTTTAGCCAAAGGATGTCATAGGTGAATGCATTTCTGCTGTGCACAGTGCGAACGCACATACAGCAGAAAGGCCTGAAAATTGTTAACCCCTTCTTATTTGAGCTGGCTGTGCTCTCTTTTATTTTTTTCGCTCTCTTTTATTTTTTCCCTCAGCTTGCAAGAATTACTGCTCTGTCCTATTGCTGTTTACCTTAATAATGCTCAATAAATCTATTATTTTCCAGCCTTGGGAAACTTCAGCCTTTATTTTCATTTGTAATTCTATAACTGATACTCAACGACAGCAGAAGAATATTAAGGTGCTGGAAGAGATTCACTTTCCTTATTATCATTCACGGATCTTCCACATTTGCTAGGTGGGAGAATGCGAGTTCTAGTCTAAACAAGGACCAGGAGCCAGAACAGAGGTGTTCCATCCCGCAGCAACAACGACTAGATGTCAGAGATGTGTCATCTTTCCTATTTGTGCCTCAGTCTCTCACATAACACAGGGAATCATTCCATTAAGCACCAGCAACAACTATGGCAACAATGGCCATGTTATATCATAAAAAATAAATTAAAAAATCACAATGCCCATTTGTGATTAGGAAAACAGAAGTCTTGCTTTACACAGTGGGTATTAAAAGTGTGAGAAACTCAGTCTACAGGTGTATAGGAAATCTGTGGAAGAGCAAGGCTCTGAGAGCATCTCTGCCCAATGTCCCGCTTACATTTTCTGCCCTGGTTGATTTTTCATTACTGCAGTAGTTACCTACTAATCTAATGACAGTTACTCTGCTCACCAGGGGCGTGTAAAGACCAATTCATTCCAGACTGGAAAGTTCTTTGAGAAACCCTGAATGGAAGGTGCTATAGAAGTGCAATGTGTTATTAATAATCTCTCCTATCTGCATAAATCTCCATTGAATCCTCCTGGTATCATTAAAAGTAAAATAATCCCCCGGCACAGCTGAAGAGCTCAAACCTTCTTTCCCTTTTGTAGGTGTCTGGCTGGTTGCTAAATGGAAAAAAAAAAATGCCACACAAAACGCTGACATCTTTTTGTGACCCTCACGGAGCTACGTGGAGCTAATGAGTTTGTTTTCACTTTTGTAGATGAAATTTCCAGGGGCGGAGGGAATCCGGGGTGGTGCTGGGAAACCGCGGCGCGGCTCCCCAGGAACTTGGCTGAGACCACCAAACTTGTTTCATGTGTGGCCTCCCCTTTTGCCTCATTGGACCACAGATCTTTAATGAGCCTTCTGAGAACCACAGCAATGGTCCCTTAAGCTGGAAAGGGATGGTGCGGCGCTTGGCTTGCAGACCACACAGTTTTCAGGCTCTCTTCTCTGAGAGAGGCTGCGGCCGCTCTTTCCCTTTCAGCAGCTGACGGTGAAAGTGGGGAGAAAGAGAACAATAACCAAACAAAATTGCTTCCCACAGCTGAGAAAATCACCCTCCCTTTATTATTTTTTTTTTTTTTCCCCTTTAGGAAAGAAATAAATAAAAGGGAAAGAACCCAAATGGGATCTCTCCCTCTTCAAACATACAAATGATCTTATGTTAGCAGTTGGGATTAAACATCTGTCTGGTGGTTATGTGATCATAACAGATGCTGTGTGCAAACGTTTCCTGCTAGCTTTGTTTTGGTTAATATTGTTTGTGTAGCACATTGGGTTGCATTCAGCTGAAGGGATATAGAGTGTGTTTTTGTTCCTCCCCCCCCCCCCCCCCCCACTTCTGCTCAACTTCAAGCAGCTCCATCATCTTTCTGAAAAGAAATTGGAGGTGGGGGTGGAGGGGAAGAGGGTCATTGACTGATGTCATGTGGAAAGTGATGTCATACAGCACTGATGAAATGGCAATTCACCCGGGTTTTCAGCTGCTTTGATGTTATGTTAGGCCTTTTTCCTCTCTGTTAAGTTGCCCTTGGGTCCACTTGGCCATGCAGCTGGAAATAAATAGAGGGATATCGTAACGAGTTTCACTGTGCAACTGGAGCTCAACTGCTCGGGATTTCCATTGTTCTATCCGAGAGGCTGTGTTTCCAAAAAGGACCAGATGGATGCTGACACTGCACTCTTTGAAGGCATTACAGATTTTGTTTTTCAGGATATTTTTATATTTCTTTTGCAGATAGGTAAACTAAGGCACACTTATCTTAAGCGGTCCTGATCAGAGCGAACATGTGCAGCAGAATAAGGAGCTCCAACTCTCTTAACCCTCCCCTTCATCTCCACTCATTTAAGTCTTACAGGTGAATGATGCTTGCCCACATCTTCCCACCTGGTTGAGGATCAGCCATTGCATTTACACTGTTGGCCTCATCACCCTGCTCCAGTGGGTCCAGCTAGACAACCCTATTATCTGCAAAGCTCAGCTGGTCTGACCCTCAGACGTGGCTTAGCACAAACACCCTCCTTCTGCAAAGCGATACAACCACACAAGTGTCCACAGCATCCACAGCAGAACAGAAGAAAAAATACTTTGAGTAGCCTGTAATCCTCAGCCCAAAAGAACCTCTATAAATATATATGTCCTTTCTTTCCTACCACCATAACCTTGTGAAGCCCTGCTGTAGCAGACACAGGGTGCAGAGGAGTTCACTAAGGACAGGGGTTGAGAGAGCCCCTGCTGTTGTGCAAGGGGAGAGGACACATGCTGCAAGGATTGGAGAGTCTCACAAGCAGACAAGCATGTAATGATGCCAGGCAAGGCAGATGGGTGGGTACTCAATCTCAGTCTGAGCACTGACATCTACTCTTCCTTTTTACTAATAGTTCTGTTGTACCTTCTTTCCATTTCTCTGGTTATGGTTGTTTGTGTGTTAACATCTACCAATCACTTCTAGCCAAAAAAGATTAAAATGATTCATGTTAAATGGCTTCTGGACAGCCTTTTGCAATAGTGAGGGACTTGGGGTCTTTTTACTATAATTACTTTGAAATGTGACTTCCTTTTCCTGGAAAGGAGGGCTGGTCCAGCGAATGAAATACCCAGCTGGAGACTGTAAAAGTTTTTGTTCAATGACTATTTCAACCACAAACATTCTGTATAAAATAAAGAAATTTATTTTAACTCCCTTGTGCCTCAGTTTCCCCAGGTCTAACTGTTCTTGATTGCTTTTTTTTTTCTTTTTTTTTCTCATAAATAGTTTTGATGAATCAACATTTCTCAGTGGAAATAGCTCATTTTAACATTCTTCTCCCACCTCTTTCCAGCACTCGTACAATGCTTCTCTATTTCATGTGGGTTTTAGAAGAAGTCATTCAATTAATCACAATGAGTCTCTCAAATATCATGGTGATGAGGATCGCATGAGGGTAGGTAACGCTTTTTTTCAGTGAAGCTGCTGCCTTCCTAAAAATAGTAGATCCAATTTTGTTCATGAGGAAGGCAGTAGCCTCCCAGGGACTAAGTTTTAGAATGCAAAGCCTTTTGGACAACAAAGGACAAAGAGTCCCATAACTGTCTTTTGGTGCGGAAGGGGAGGATAAATTGTATAAAAGCTACATTTATGTACTTCAGCTTATCTCATGTGTGATGGGAGTCAGTTGGAAATTAAAATCCACCCTACTGCCTGTGACCACACACATAGTTCACTGGAAAAGCAAAGTATGTTTGTGCAATTGTGGATCTATCTCCAAAACAGCCTCAACCCTTGCTGTTGGGGCAGCCAAGGTCAGCAGCATCCATGAATGTCTCCTATCCAATGGAGGAGGAGGTGATGGCTCGTGTGGATCTCCCACGTCGCAGAGGTTTCCTCCCCACTTTCAGCACATCTCAAATACGGGTCTGAGACTTGGGGCTGTGTTATTATGTGCAGAGATGGCTGCTTAGGGTGATGGAGGAGACGCCTTGATGGCATGACACAAGGGAAACTGTTCATCCAGGGCTTGGCCAAGGTGAGTGACCAACCAGTGAACCTCCATGTCCAGAGCAGTGCTTTAACCAGTGCTAATTTTACTGAGAAACAACTTCAGCTAAGTCACACACAACAACAAAGTGACCAGGATATCCTCACAACTTGCCATTTCTCCTGCCACAAAGTACATAAAATTAGTCCACATGTTGGCATCCTCTAATTCAATAATCTAGTAATATAAATTTAGATAATAGACATTAATGCCATGTTTCAAAATACAGCCACAACATTTATTTCTTTCTCTCAGGAAAGGAAGAAAAAAAAAGAAGCAGCACACATTGTGAGGGCTCTCCTGATGAAATAATAAAACCCATTCTCATCTAGAAAAAAGAATCATTATAGGAGGATGGTAATTTACTTTATATGACCTTCAATTGATTATTCTGGGCCTGCTACACAAATATCACAGGAGCTATTGATCGTAAAACCTACCAAATAGATCTCTAATAGCTTTTACTGAGGAAAAATAATTATGCTAGCGCTGTGGTCAAACACACATAAACCAATGTGGAGGTATTAATGTATAGTATTATTACCCATCTGTCTGAGAAGTATGGGGAAGACTCTTCACAGTAACATGCTATGTCTAAGCACCATGAAGGCTCAATATCTGGCTAACAATTACAGCCAGTTATACTGAAAAATTGATTACTGTAAGTAAAAGCTAAGACTGGAAAGCAGAGGCTGGGACTTGCTTAATAAAAGTAAAATACTAACAACCATCATCCTAATTGTGGGGGAGTTCTGGGTCTTATATACTTGGAGTTGAAAATTGAATTTTTCTATGGAGCCTGTGGCAGGGCATCATTTCAGAAGTAAAGTTATCCACCTCGGAAAAGCTGTAGTTGGGTGATCAATGCCCATAAAAATAAACAGGTTGCCTCAAAAACAAACCAGACCATCTCAAAGGAAAAGAGCACAGAGTCAGAAACACACTGCCCCTGACCTAAAACACTGCGTACTGACTGCATCTTTGAGAAAGTTTGGGATCTGAAGGTGGGGAGTGCTATGATGGAAACAGCCTGTGATGGGACTTGTTGCTGTTAATTCCAAAGGAGTCAATCTCCACATAGGGATATAGTGGTGGTTTTGCAATGGGTTTCATTGGCAGAAGGATCAAAACCTAACTGCTGTTTCTGTGCCTTGCTAAAATTTTTTCTCTCTCTTCCCCTATATGTAGGAATTTTAAGGCATGTCAACTTAAAAATCAGCTTGATTTTATATAAATATTATTGAAATGTAAGTAAAGTTATTATAACTCAAAGGAATTATGATGAAAAGTATATTTTCCTCTATTTTTTCATGACTGCTTCACTTGTGCTTGCATGGTTTATTCTACTGTTTCTTTTATTGCAACTTTGTTCATTGCTTCCTCTGACTTCTCTGGGTCTCATTTCATGGCATAAGAAAATGAAAAAAAACATAAAACTTTTTTCTTAATGGAGTAATGAAAATGTAAATTTTTGAATAACCGTAGGAGGCTTTGCAATTTGGTGTTTTATGTACAGTACTTTTAAGGTAGATTTCAAGCTAGCAGTGACCCTTAAAAATAAGTATTAAATAATATCGCAGCATGCTAAGGTAATGCCTAAAAGACAATTTATAATCAGACCACCAAGCCAATTGATCAAATATTTATTTATCTGGGAAGTGAGTAATAATTAGTGGAAGACTAGCATCAAAAGCCATTCCCCTACTTAATAAAGAAGTGCACTTGCAATCAAAAATGTTGAATGCAAGGATGCTAAACTCAAGGGATCCATACTCAAGAAGGGGAGAAATGCTAATTGAAAGAAGCGCTGAAAGAGATAGACAGAGGAATGTTTTCCAGTCCCAATTTTGGTTTAAAAGCAGACAGCATAGTATCATGCTCCAAGCCAAGCTCTGAGAGCAAACCAGGGGGACCAGAGTTCAAGCAGAGCTCATCCCAAGCCAAGAGTTGCATCACGAAGGCAGAGCCAAGGCTCGCAAGGGCTCTCCCAGCCCTTCAGAAACAATACGGTTCAAATGTTAATTTCTCTTCCTTTTGGTTTGTACCAGTATGTGCTGTTAACAAAGTAACACTCAAAGGCTGGAGTCACTACTATCTTTGTGAATGATTTATGATTTGCACTCTAGAGATAAGCAATTTCCATGCCAAAATAGGGCGCTTGTTTTGCTTTTTTTTTTTTTTTTTTTCCAAGGAGCAGGCTGTCATTGCTATGGGGAGTGACAATAATTATTAATGAGACCTCTGCCACTTATTGGTAGTGTTTTCCTCCGGCATTTGCATGGGCGCCAGGGGTGAAGGGCTGGTGAGCTCTACTCTCTGGATTTACATCAGTAATTATTTAGATCCAAAACACACTTAACACCTAGCCCTGCAGAGCACAGCCCAAGCCTTCCTTGACTTAGGAACAAGTACTGATTTAAAAATCAATAGCATAGCTTGGGTAAAACGGCACTCACCAAAAGGTGCTCAGCGTGGACCCAAGTTTCATCACTTCTTGCAGAGAGGGAACACTTTGAGCTTTTCCCCTTCTGTTTTTGTCAAGTTTTTTCTGTATGCTGCCTAATTTCTGCCTAAGAAAACACCCATGTCTTGGGTATGATTAGAGATAAGGAAGATAGTCAGCTGTCTTTTCTGGAAAGGAAGGTGCAGAACAATGTGGTTTATCTGCACTCAAGAAGTACTTTTCTCCTATCTTGCAGATGTTTTTTTCATTTTAGAGTATTTTTGTCCCAAGAAATACAATAGTAGCAGAGCTATAAAGCTCAGTTATACTTTATGGTGTGTGTGTTCCTCCTCTCAAAGACTTGAAGAGTTTTATAAGCTCTCAAGCACTTCAGCAGGTGAATTCCAAAGGTACACATTTTTGAGTTTTCATTGGGATACCAATTATGAGTCAATTGGCAGCATATACCTCAGTCTCATTTTTTCTTCAAAATGCCAGAAAGAATTGTAATATACCTTGTACCAAATAGACCTCTGGTATCATAATTACTTTTTTTAAAAGGAAGAAGTCATTTTCAATTTGTCTTTGCACAAAATGTCCCATATTTTCCATTGTATTAATTAAAAACAACTACGGTTGTTCAGAAGTTTAATTCAGCTTCAAATTCAACTACATCCTGCCCTGGCTCATCACAATCTGCAGAACGTTTTATGGCAAAACCACAGATGCTCTTAGAACGATGCAGCTGAAGGGCAAGGTCATCAGGAGCTGTAAATAGAAACTTTAAAAAAATCTCATAAAACAACAAAAAAGGATTATCTGTCAGGTCTACAAGGAAAAGATAAAGCTATCCAGGCAAGCCTGACCAAAAAGTTCCACTTACGGAGAATTAATATTCTGGATATCATTAACAATTGACTCTTGCTGCTTTTATTGAGCTATTTTCAATGGTCTCTATAATTTACAGAGAGGAATGAGACAACTTTGGTAGCAAATTTATGAGTCCAACCCTGGGCTCTGTTGTGTCAATGGGTGTCTTTCCACTGACTTCGCTTTCCCACTACTCCATGCGTGGATGTTACAGAGGGAAAAAAGTCTGTGCTGGTACCCTGCCATATGTGGGCTGACTGAGCAGTGAGACGGTGGAACTAAATAGCAGCAATTATATGGGATAGGAATATCAGTCCAGAGATTCAGGGAAATGGATGGTAAGAATATAAAGGTGTAGCAAGGAAGTCTGGTGAGGAGGGAAATATTAAGTAGCAACAAGAAAAACAGAGGTATGGAAAAAAAAAGAAGTGTTTTGATCTCCATGCATGTACTGCTGGTGGTATACAGCAGCTGTTGATGTATCTGCCAGGGGCACCATGATCGGACAATTTTAGCCAGTCTGTACAATTAACCAAGTCATTGCTATGGAATGATTTGTTACCAAGTCATCTCGCTGCCTCTGTTATGGGTTTGGTGTACAAAAGGCAATGCAGGCATGCGACCAAAGAAGCAAATTCAATTCACAAGTGGAAAACGAGCACAAAATCACAGTCTTTCTACATTATAGACCGGATTTCAAGCTGTACCCCACAACTAAGTCAGAAAGAAACCGCATCCTCTGAAAATCACAAAAGCAATACCTGCCTGCTCCTGACTCCAGCGTGTTTAGCTGATTACAAGGACACCGTTAATGGTGTTATTCTTGCACAGCAATGAGACGGGGAAGGAAGGGAGCCCACCAGTGCCAGGTCAGGGTGCAGGGCTTTCCTGCGGGCCCGCATCCCACCTGCCCTGGCTGATTGGTTATGCTTGCTGTCGGAGCTGCGGCGCACGCGGCAGGAGGATTTGGGAATGATTAATTGCCCTGTCTTCTGAGCAGAGAGTTCGGAGCAGCGGGGTACTTGGTGTATGTAAATACACGTGGGCTCAGCGCTGCACCGGCACCGGCTGAAATGAATAAAACGGCTCAACAAAAGGACTCAACGCTGAATGTTTAGATGGCGAAGATTAGTTTCTATTATGTCCCAGTGGTAGAAAGGCATATGTGGTGTGGGAAAGTGGATAGGCTTCATGTGGCACAGGAGAGGGAGAGCCCACGTCCCCACTGCTGCACGCTGCCATCATCCCGCAGACCCCAAAAAGCCCAGGTGCTCACACGGTGCTTGGAAAATCTGACTTAAACCCTGTGGTTTCTGCTGTGGTCGGGGCACAGCACACAAAATAAAACCCCTTCAGAATTCAATTGCACGCTTAAAGAGTTGTTGTCTGCTTTTCTCACTCGTGTCTTATTCAAATGTGCACAGCTGCTGCTGTTAAAATCATGATGCACCCTGGTTGTGCAAAATGTAAGTTCAGAACCAAGCAAGGAAGCATCCCATGAAGTGCAAAGAGCACATGGGAGAAAAGTTTGATGTCTTCAGTGAATGATGTGAAATGAAGCACTTCTACAGCATTATTTTCCCCCACAAAGATTAAGTTTTGCCCTCTACATGTGCATCTTTTCATTGTAGAAAAAATAATCAAATAGGGGCGGGCAAGCCTTCCTTAATATTCCCCTAATTTCTGTGTGCTTAAATATCACCTGCAATTTACTAGATGGAATATTTTCAGTGGCATGGTGACAAAGGAGGGAGACCAGATGTTTTTGGAAAATTCATTTTTTAAACTGTTTGGTTGGGGGTGGTGTTTTCTTTTTTTTTTTTTTCCCTTTGCACACTTGTAGAACAAGCTGTAAAAACAACGCTCAAAGAATGAGCTGCTTTTTAAAAAATAGGGATTCAAAGAATTTGAAATAGGAAAGATGTTATTTTGGATATCCTTTCACTGGAGGAGATTATTATTTATTGGTTTCATTATATATCTTGCCTGGTAATCAGCAGTAATGTATGTCTTGGAAGAGCAGAAAAATGAATGTCAATAGTATCTTGCATTTTAGAAAAAAAAATAAATTATGAAACACTTAAGAAAAATGAAATAAAACCAGTGATGAATCTGCAGCCTGAGAAAATCAGATAAACAAAATGTTCCAGTTAGTTATTGCCACACTCAATAGCAGTACATGAAATTGTATTACAGGCTGCAAAATGAAATAATCCCACCCTGTGACAAGCTGGAAGGATTTGCCTGAAACTCCTCAGCCCTTCAGCAGACTTTGTTCCTTTGGGGAGCGGGGTTGGGGTTGTGCTGAGTCATGGAGGTTCGCCACCTGACCCGCAGATAACGGGGAGGTGGAGGCTGAACACAAGGATCAAGGGTGTGGATTGAGCCTTCAGAGGCAGCAACTTAATTACAGCTGAGGTTAGATGAATGGCCGTCCCCAACCCACCGTTGTTTTATTGTTAATGTCTGCTTTAATACCTCCAAATTTCACTCCGGGCAGAGTTGGGTCACTTGCATCTGAATGATGCTTCAGGATAGCGGACTTAAAAACAAATAATACAAAATCTCTGTCAGGGTGGGCGATTTTTATTTATTTTATTTAGTTTTTCTCTCAAACATTCCTCCTCTTTAGACTGAAAATTTGCATTGCTTTTCCAAACTACAGTGGAGCATTTAAAAAATGAATTCATGTTTTCTTGCACCTTTTTACAAGCGCTCCAGCACCCAGTAAATAAAAGTAGCAGCCTGTGTCCCTTTTAGCAAAAGCCATATATCTGTTCAGACTTGTAATTTGCTCCGTTTATATCCTTTGCCCTTGAACTCTGGTTATTAACGCAATGTTTCTCCAAATGATGCCATATAACTCTGCTCCAAGCACATTCCTACTGACACCACACAAACAACAAAGCCAGCTGAAAAAAGAGGAGGGGGGGGGGGCGTGGGGGTGGGGGGAAGGGGAAAAGAAAAAAGAAAGGAAGGTGAATTGTGTGTGATGGAGAGCATTACTCATGATGATATAAGTTACAGAGTTGCTCATGTTAGCAGGGTGGAACGTGGGTTAGAGACCTCACCTGCCTGTGACCGCCTCTTCTCCAAAAATCTGCTAAATGGCTTTCAGCAGACGGCTACCTGTATTCAGAGATAACCTCTTTATTCTGAGCAGAGATCCCGTGAAGGGTCTGCTCCTGTATTGCAGCGAGACAGGCTGTCACGCTGCTAAAAGCTCCCACCTCACCACCCCAGGACTATTGATCAGAACTTGCAACACGCTGCTGAAAACAGAAATGAAGCAGAGGATGGAAAAATAAAATAGAAATGGGGGATCAACAGGTGGCCGTTGTAAAATGCTCTTCCAGGAAGAAATGAAATATCTGTGGCAATATTTGCTCTGTCATAAAGCAGTGCAGAAATCTGAGGGGCAATTAGTGTTGTTCAAAACACTTTGGCTTAAGTGTTGTCAGACAGAGAAAAAAATGCTCCTTGCTCTGGTGCCTCCTTCTTTATCTTTGTAAGGGAAGGATTCTGCTGAAATACAGATCTTCAGATTCATTGCATCTACTTTCCTACTTTCCGACTTAGTTTCATTAAATAATAAGATGCTATGGCACCATCTAAATATTGACTGATTTTTATTAGTCTTTCCATATCTGTTTGGCTAACTGACAGTAAGGGCTTAGGCAGAGATCTGGGCTTAATTTGATGCCAAGGAGTTCTTTCAGAGCATGGACAAATCATTATCCCCTAATGTGATTCCATTCCTCTTCTTACGTTGTCTGATACGTTTAGATTGCAAGATCTTCTCAACAGCAAATATAGTCCCATGTGTCTGTAGGACTTTGGCTGGGCCCTGCGGGTCCTCCTGCTGCAAAATCTAAAGATAAAGAGGTTCCTAGAACATAATGCTGTACGGGAAAAGTAAAAGATATAAATTATCCTGTGACACTACACACTGCAATAGGTTTTTAAGGATCCAATTCCCTGTAGATTTGGAAAATGCAGGAGGTCTCGCAAGGAAAATCAGGCTTGTGAAAGTCACAGCTTCATTTGTTTACGATTGCTCTTCCGAAAAACACCAGGTAAGGCTTTAATCTGCTGGATGTGCTGTAAGAACACATGGCCACACGTTCACCACTTCCTGTTCTTACGGCTGCTTGGCACAACTTCTAAGACTGCAGCTTGTATAGCATGGCTTCCATAACAAATATTCCTTTTTCAGCTTAAAAACAGACCATTGGGCCGGGTTTTGTTGTGTTTGTTGTTTTGTTTTGTTTTGTTTTGTTCCCAATAAGAAATCACTGATCTCTCCACCAGAATACACTTACACTGAATTTCTCCGATTTGCTGAGTTCTGGGATGCAGTTGTTGCGGCACAGTTCTAAGATAGAGAAATAGATCATCGAAGCATGGGAAGAAACAGTGAGAGCAGAGCATATACCAGAGGAGAAGAAATGTTCAAATGAAGCTAGATGAAGATTTATTTGGTTTTAAATACATTTGCTTTGATTGCATTTTCTCCCCTTCTGCTTCCAGGAAACAAGTTCCTTGGCAGGAATGCTCACAGACCACTGCGTGTATTGTTATTTCTTTATTTTTGTTACCTTAAAGAGAAGGGGAGAGAAGGTTCCTGGAAAGCTAATTCTGATGTTATAAATATTTGAATCAGAAGGGATACTTCTAATGCTAAGGGTTGTGACCAACAGGTACCTTTCCTCAGGATTAACCATCTAATTAATTTCTGCTACTCATTTTGTTACAAAATGATGTGAAATAACTATATTGCAATCTCTTAGCATATACAACAAGCTATTTGATGCAGTGGACTCCTGTGAAAGTTTGTCAATAATTTTTGAAAAAGAATTGTTACTAAAATAAAGCAGCATAATAATTGTTGTACCAGCAGGAATGGCAAGTTTCCCTGTTGCTGCTCTGCTGACTGTTCTCATTCCTCTTCATTTCCCTTTCCGTTATTCCTTATAGCATTGGCTGACTCTGGGCCTTAATGTTTAGGAAAAGGGTAAAATCCAATTTTGCCTGTACTTCTGAGGGGCTGTGAGCCAGATCATGCTGTTTCTTTTTGCATTTGGATGAATTTTCCATTTTGAGCTCTCTGCGTGTGAGAGAAGAAAGTAGAAGCACAGTTATGGGCTAAAAAAGAAATCATCAAATTTTAGACCAAGCTGGTAAGCCTGACAAAAGCTCAGTGCAGTATATTTCCATGTTAGCCTGGTCAATACAAGATGACAGATTGAAACACCGTACGTGACTCACAGAAGACGTTTTGGGGCAAACTGTTATCCTAGGATGAAATTAAATTAAAAGACACCTTACACAGGGTCATGTCTCTAGTTTTTCTTTTTTTTTTCTCTTTTTTTTTCCCTTTTCTTTTGGTTCCCTTTTCAAGCTGGATTGTTATCTCATTTTCAGAAGACTATCACTTTTACCCTGTCTTGTCAAACAGCTATTACCATCAAGATGATGAGCTTGATACGCTGCAGGTACTGATTAAGGGGATAGTGCAATTGCTCTTGCTCTACCTTGAAGGAGTAATTTTTCTGTCTGTCTGGCAAGTGGAAGAAAAATCCAGATTTCTCCTTATCTAGGGAAGAAGGAGGTTGTCTCATCTTTCTCCGAGCTTTTGTGAGCAGTTAAATCTGGCCAATACCTGGCTTCCAGACCTTCTCTAAACGGATGCAGATGTTCGGGCTTCAAATGCTGTAAGCAAGAAGCAGCAGACTGAAGTAGTGACAGTCCTCAGCATCACTAAATTGCACTGAAAGAGCAGTTCTGATGGCTTTGTGTGCTAGCAGCAGATAACTTTTGACTATACCATAGAACAGACTGTGGGTGCTGAAGACCTATGGAAAATTTTTGCAAGATAAAGATTTGGAGGAAGAACTTCAGCTTACCCTAAATTGTCCACTGAACACAATTCTCCATGGTGATCTCTACAGACATACCACCTTTCAGACCTGCACCTGATCCACTGTGAAGGGTTTCTGTGCTCTTTCACACAGCTGCTGTGTTTAACAGCAAAATGGCAACACTTATGTGATGGCAGAAGTGATTCCTATGCTTTGGAGCATAGGCAATTCCAGATCAGGCAAAACTTGTACAGGATTTGAATCATAGGGAGCTACATCTGTTAGTGCATTTGGATAGAACATTCTGTTTTCTCTAGGATGAATAAAGATCACCTTAACTCTAACTCAAAACAATTAAGAGTAAACTTGAAAATATGTGGGTAAGAATTGGTCAAAGAAAATCATACATCTGAGTAAAGATTCTGCAAAATATGATATTTACATATACATAATGTACATGCATCTAAAGATACATATGTCTCTCTCTCTCCCTGCCTCTCTTTTTTCCTGTATCTCTCTCCATGTATATGTGCATGTATTTATCTTCTGTAAATTTGACAATCTTAAAAGTTTTTTGGAACTTTTACCAGACTTCAGAAACACAGCTAGATCTAGAAAAAACACATGGAGTTCTTAGCATAAAATGAAAGACAAAACGCCTCATTGCACCCAAGTTTTGTCATCTCAAGGAGAGAATAGATACCAACCAATTGCCAACTTTCCAGTTTGGACAAAATATCCAGTTTGGGGAAAGAGAGTGAGGAAGAGTGACAAACCTTCAGTGAAACTTTGCTTTGAATTCTTATGTCAATCCAGCAGCCAGGGCAGCCTATCTCCTACATAATCCAATCCTAATCCACCTATGGATGCATATGAGCACTGACTCTGTGCTTTAACAGCAGTAAAGCAAAGGCCCAGCACATTTTGGCTGTCAGAGAAGAGTTCCAAACCAGTGCCATCTACATATAAAGGAACTGCAGAACGCTATAAAGTAAAATCCCTAAAAAATAACAGAACCACCACCTATAAAATAAATTATCTGAGGAATGAGTTGGTTTTTTTTTTTTTAATTCTAAAGGATGCACTAAGAGCCCTTGGTTGTGGAATATCCATCTCAACATGGTAAATAGATGCGTTAGACACAGAGTGACATATGGGCAGATAAATACAGCCATAACTGGTAGGCAAAGTAAGTGCACGCGGCATGTGTCAGTATTGTCTGGTAATTCAGAGCTGTCATAAAACTGTCCCACTTATGATGTTACAGCATTTTTAAGAAACATGAATTTGCAATTTAAACTCTGCTAAATGAAGGCAGGAAGTTACAGGTTACGGAGCTGCATGCAAACAGGGGAACCAAGAGTTTTTCACTCAAATCTGTCTGAAAAAGTACAAACCATGAAGTTGCTCTGAATACTTCAGTGTTGCTAAGGATTGGGGTGGGCTGCCTGGAAAACAAATAAGAACATTTTCAATCTAATGAATGCTTGGGAACTGTAATCCCGGTTCATATAGTGGGGATTCCAACATAAACCAAATTTCTATGATTAAAACTGGGATACAGTCACTACTCTGCTAAAATCTTAACAATTTTTACTTCCCCTTTCTTCATTTGTATAATACATGCATTTAAAGGGATGACCAAATTTTGTTGGTTTTTTTGTTTTGGTTTGGTTTTGGGTGGCTTTGCTGTTGGACTTTGTTGTTGTAGTAATTGTTGTTGCTTTTGTTTTGTTTGTTTCTACCTCTACAGAAGTTTCTACAGAGGAAAAATGTTTTAAAAATGTCTTTGGTTCCAGAGCCATACTGCAGAGTAAGTCTGTGAGCTTTATCTCATATACTGTCTCCCTGGGAGTCTGAACTAAATGCATAATTTAAAGAGCCCTTAATCTGCAATGTCATTCCCATTTGGTCGGAGGCAGCCTTCACTTTATGATGTTAACTTTCTCAGCAAAGGGCAATGGCAGTTTTTCTGAGGATGCACTTAGAGGCAGCATCTCATGTAAACCGTTTATTCAAGATGTCTTGACATCCCAGTATAACACTGGGTGACAATGGATAACCTTCACCAAGTTCTCCCATGGGAGAAAGCACTGAAAGTGCTGCACAAAGCCAATGGTAATACATGAAGGACTGTGGAGAGGGATGGGAGATGGGAGGAGGAAAATGGTAAATGTACTTGAGCCATATTATATTTCCTTCTGCATATTTTGCATGATCCAGGCTAGCATCAAATAGGCAGCTTCTGTTGTAGCCACATTATAGCCTTCAGTAGGACTGAGATCCCCAGGAGAGCTGGCATGCACTTGCCATGTCTTGGAGCCTGCTAGCCTTCCTTGAGAAGAGCTGAATCCCACAGCCTGCTGCTCCATCTTATTAACATGTCTTGCATGGTGATTTCAGCCCCGAGTTCTTTTTGTAATTTAAGGGGTACAAACCGACCTTTAAATGGGGAGGGCTGTTTCCTTTTTAATTAAATCTCAAGCCAAGCAATTTGCCTTTCCCATCCTATTGAGTTTTTCATCAATTGTTTTTTTTTTTTTACCACTTGTGTTCTAGCAAACCACAAGTGCCTTATTACAGTAACTATTGCACTGCTCCTGTGCTCTCCCACTCTGAAGGTTTCTTTTAAAGTACCAATGCACTTTCAAAGACATGCAACAATCTAATACCCCAGGATGCATTAAGAACCTCTGTGTTTTATTTTAGCTGCTTATTAATAACAGGATGATAATCCAGAATAAAGAAAATTAAAACATTTTTCCCTCGATATACTAGGAGATGTAGAATGGCATTATGTGTGATAGATGCAATTGTAGGAACCATTGTGCATAACCCTTTTCTCTGGTTGACCCATTAATTCCCTCCCACAGTCCTTACTCTAATACATCCATCACCACATACATCTTTATGGAGACAAGCTTAAGAAGCTGCAGCTCTCCTAACTTTTCCTATCAGCAACACAGACACAGCAAAAGTCCAACAAATGATAAAGGAGAGGAAGACCATTTCACTCTAGGCTCCCCCCTTCCAGCTGTGTCCAGCCCTGAGCTGTGTCCAGCCCTGAGCCCTGTATCCAACAGCCCATTACTCAGCAGGACCAACGTCAAGACTGTTTTATTCCTAGCTCTGCCACTGATCTGCTGAGGCAAGTTAGAAACATCTTTAAACATCTTTGTCCTCGATAAGACCAAATTACCTTTTGCAAAGAACTTCATTGATAATGCACCCTCATAGTGTTTAGTCAAACACAGCCATTGATTAGCAGAGCTTCTAGGAAACATGAGCCAGCACAGGAGACTGTGAATGGTTCTGTTGAGCATTCCTGTGTCACAGAAAACGGGTTGTTTGTGTGTATGTCCTGAATGCACCCTCTATACTCGTGCTGTATCTGCAGTTGGTAGTGGGGTCTTGAGAAAGTCAGTGTGCTGAGAACCCCCATCTGACTCTCAGAGAAGACAAACTTCTTCTCTTGATACAAGGTTGGAAAACCTTGTTTGTTTGTTCCTTTGTTTTCCCTCTTCCCTTGCTTAGCTTTGGCCTATGGAGGGCAACAGTCCTGCTCCAGTTTCTCCCTGGCCCCCTCGCTGGCAGCCACTAGATGGGGAGCTCTGCTAATGGGTCCAGCCTTGCGCAGAGCCTGGTCACCATCTGGCAGACAAAATCAGAGGGAGGCGACTCTTATGCAGCAACAAAGTAGGCTGCCCTGTCTTCAAATTGAGGATAAGAACAAGTGATGGAGTCTCTGGCCACAGCTTGAAAGCAACCCATCAATGTCATCTTGAGTTAAGTACCTGATGCTGGCACTTTGCTGCAGTTCTTGGGGGGATAAGGGCTCTGACAGGGTCATTGTTTCAAGTGGAGTTCAGTCCTTTGTTTGCCATAAACGAAGAAGACAGGAAGTCAGCTGTGAGGTTTAGGAATAATATTTAGATAATTGTGAGATATCTCATCTTAAAGTTCAAACTGATTGAACCTGAGCTGAGTTTTGAGTCAAACTTTGTTTACAGGCCCATCATCTTTGTGGCTGACACTTGCAAAGAGAAAGAGAAAGAGAAGGGGGGGGGGAGGGCTGGGGAAAGAGTGAAAGAGTGAAAGAGAATGAGCCAGGACTTACGGTTTCTTTCTGACCTTGGCAAGAGGGAAAAATCCATACGGAAAACAAAACAATAAATAATAATAAATAATAACACCAACAGTGATGCCCACGCTCCAGGAGCCAGAAAATAAAAATAACACTCCATTGTACCCATATTCTTAATAACTCTGCATACGGCTATCTAACCCGAGCTTCTGCAAAAATCAACGATGAAGATGCTTGTACCAAACACAGCATGAGCCTCGCATTTAATCGGTTACTGTAATAAACATATAAAAAAAGATTTTTTTTCTATGAGAGGACAGAGCAGTGGCTACATAAAAGGACATCAAATGACACATCCTCCATCTCCCAGCAAATAAAAAAGCCATCAGCTCATAACAAGGCGGTGATAAAAGGTGCTGAGGCCAGTAAGATTAAGACTTTGTAATAAGGTTCGGGCGCCAAAACTGACAGCCATTTTCTTTTATATTTATCATGTCTTCACATTGGGGTGAGAAGCCAGGAGTCTGTCCCATTGCTGGCTAGAATTTATAGCAGCTCCATTATTAGGAGATTGCACTGAAATGGGGCAGAGGTATGGTTTTCTGAGAACGCTACAATAGCCTCCTACATTATACACTTGACAGGTTTGTCAGCGCTTAGTAACAAGCCTTGTAAAGTACTTTAATATCATTAGCACTATTTTCTTAATGTGTCTGCTCTCCTAGCAGCCTGAAAATATCATATATCATGGTGTGGAGGAAGGCATACATAGCTATCTCTCTCATTCCCTCTCTCTTTCTTTCCTTTTTTTTTTACCTTCCCCCTGAAATTTGATTTTATTGCCACACATTTGGTTGATATTTTAATCAAAATAATGTGGCCATTTTCCTTTATAGATTAACAAGTAAATATGTATAAATATGTAGTTAGGGGTGGGCAACCCTTTTAGAGGATATTGGAAACAACATAATTAATGGCTTCCTCATCTAATTACAGTGCATGTGTTATGTGTCCCCATTGTTTTTTCTGGTAATTCTTTTTTTTTTTTTTTTTTTTTTTAGTTCTCTGGCCCTCCAAGAAGAGAGGTCTGTTGCCAGAATGTCTGTGGATTTTGTACAAAGAGGCAGGGGCCATGGAACACAAAGCAAAACAAACAAACAAAAATTCCAAGATCTTGGTCACTTTTCTGAAGATATTCATGATATCACTCCTGTTTAGACTGATCACATTCCCCATCATCCCCAGATCCATCATTCTGGGCAGGCAGTGGTGGCCCGAAGCTGAGATGCTAACTTGAACTTATCTAAAATATCCAAGACATATATCTGTGTGCATTTATTTATATAGGGAATCTCCCTTTGAGGTGTGAGTTAAAGCATCATTTGCAAGCCAGGGTGTTACAAAGCAAAGGGTTGCCCTCTGCAGACAGAGCTGGAGGTCAAACAACTTCTAGAAGAGGTCTACGTAGCCTAATGGATATCCACTGTGCCAAAGTCAAAGTGAGATGTAAAGCCCATGTCCTACCACAACAATGCAAGAATTGTTTATAATTGTATTTGAAAATAAACATTTATTAAGTGCTCTGCAAATGCATGACATTATAAGCAGGGCTTGGATCTCATATGGGAACAGGATATGCTTCTTAAATAGGAGTTGTGTTTATTCCTGATGTTGTAAATATTCTCATGCATGACCTTAATCATAAAAATTCCAGCTTTGTAAACAACTGCACTAAATCTATATCCAAAAAAAAAAAAAAAAAAAAAAAAAAAGGGCTCAGGCAAGGAAAACAAATATGTAAATGAACCTCATCAAAGAGAGTTTTATTATCTTAAGTATGACCTCAGTCAAATGGCTTTATATCTTGGAAAATTGTTCGAGTCAAGTATACAATCTACATCCGTACCAATGCTGGGACTAAAACATCTGTACTTTTTAGCCCACATTTTACTGATTTAACTGTAAGGAGTCAAAAAGCAAATATTCTCTGAATGTACTGCACCTCTGATTTTACTGATGCGATGAAAAAAAAAAATCACATTTGAATGTGAGGAAGGGAAGACATTTTATACCCCATATTATACTCCCTGCTGGCTCTCTGGAGTTATGCCCATGTCCTTGGCTTTCCCACACAACTACAGCAGCACTTATGAGTACACTGGCTCCCATATATGAGATTACACGACGGACCATATATTGTACGGATCAGATAGCAGAGCTGCATGTGATCTCACAGCTAGAGAATATGCATAAGATGTGCTCTAGGGAGGCAGATGGGTAGGGCAAAGACAGTGATTCTGGATGTTTCTGACCAGGCAGACATATGGCCTTAATGTGGAACTGCTCCTGATTGCTCCAGTGAGAACAGAGAAAAGGCCTTGCTTTCCTGGAAGCCCTTCTCATGATAAAGAAAATAAATGAATAAATAAACAACTCCTTGACTTGCGCTGTTTCCCAAGAGCTGAAATTTGCTACAGTGTCTTTTAGGCTCTGTTTAGTTGGTAGTTGAGGTCAAGAAATGTTGGAACACACACCTTTTGCATACAGTTGATTGACCATGCTCTTTAATAGATTTTCCTCAGCAATTGTGGTTTTGTTTTATAAATAGACCATTTCAAAATTTGGATCAATTTAGTGCCAATTTAGCCTAGCTGAAAGGCAAGCTTTGAAAGGATTCTCTCAAATATAAACAATAATATATTTATCTAAAGCATTACCTGTAGCAATAAAAACAATCTAGGCTGTTAGCTTTAGCTTAAAAAATAAACAACAAAACGTATTTCAAAATATTTCAAGTAGGTCTGCATAATGTTAGTGGATAGACAAACTTCATTTTTTGGTAGCTCATTTGGACATAATATAAAACAAACCTTTTTTACTGACACTTTAACTCAGAAATTTACAGATTTCCTCAATTTGTAATGTTTTCTATCATGTTCACTTTCCTGGCTTGCTTTAGAAATCATTAAAGAAAAGCTCAAAAGAGATTACTCCAATATAGAAACATTTGTACTATCTATATTGCTTCTTACATACTAAAAGGTGATACAATAAGCTAAGTGGAGAATATCTATATATCTACATTGTCTTTGGCATATGCCACATGTTTTCTATTACTAGCAATGGGTGGAGTGTCTACTTGAACTAAGATTGTAAGGCTTTTTCTAAAATCTTCATGGGAATTTCGTCTTGGAGTTTCTCAGTATTGCATAATGGCAGAAAACACAGAGTGAAATTCCAAAGAATCAATCACATGTATTTCATCACATACATCGCCAAGTAAACACGTACAGATTCACATAACTCAGTTCATGTTTTCAGAGATCTAATATAAATCCAGATTAATGTTCTAATATAATATGTAATGTCTCTATCTACAGAGGGGAGGGAAAAAAAAAAAAAAAAGCAAGCTAAATGTGATGACAGTGTCCTTTTTACTGCTAACCAGACTTGCTTTGTGAATGGCTGCCATGTATTTCGTTTGCATCTAAAATGTCCATCACGGCAAGCACCCTGCAGTTGTAATTAGTGAAGATGCAGAATGTTATCGAATATCACAACATTTTGACTGTCAGATTGCTCTAGCCGAGGAAAGTTACTTTGTAAAATGAGAGGCTGATGTTGCAGTTGTATTGACTTTTGTGTCATGTTTGTTTCAGTTTACTAGTCAAAACAACTTTCAGAGCTCTTCCTTGTCCAGAAGGTTCAGGCTGCCTTATGAAAATGAAGCTGTCTTGTTTTCTGCTTCATAAATCATTGTCAAGCTGAGCCAGATAACAGAAACAAGTTCAGATTCCAGAATGATTATTCTTAGAGATGATGTATTAAGTATACAGAATACAACTTGATTTTCATAAGCCATGTTGACTTTGCAGAACTGAGACCAGAAGGGAAAAAAAATTAACAAGTAATTGGAGGTGTGAGAGCTTGCAAAATCCCAGGAGAGAGAGAACAGGGTGGGTGGGGAGAATTCCTTTTCTCAAAAGCACCTGAAGTCCTTTCAAAGTTGCCATTTTCCCCTCATCTCTGCCCTCGTGCTTTTTCAACGTTATATATAACCCATTTGGAGAGTCCTGTAGGCCTATTTCACTGCACCAGCTAATGTGGTTTTATAACCTTCGCTGGGCTTTGCCATCCAGGCTCTGGTCTAAGAGTCTTTCAGAAATTATTCCCCTCACGAGCACCAATGAAAATACCACTGCTACTGGAAATCTCCCTTCACTTCTCTCCCCCCTTTATATAATACCCATTTCTTGATGACTCTGCAATCCTTTCATAGTTTTTCGGGTCTCTTTTTATAATCCAGAGAACTAGAAAGAACACGAATCATCCCTCTATAATTGAATTAGAAAAGTCACAACACTAATAGCATAATGGAGGCAAGGTGTATTCTTGAAATATAGTTGCAAGAAATAGCTTTATGTTGGAAAAATATGAAGAGGGCAATGGCCAAGCCTCTTATACCTCTGTAGGAACCAATGTAGAGAATGAGAGAGAATAGGAGGGATAAGGTGGTGTGATAACAGCAATTCGGAAATGAAAAGAACGGTTTCACTTTGCAGACCTTCTTACTTCTATGACATTAACATATGATACAAGACTGTGAAAGGGCTGTAGGTGGTGGATAGGCACTGAGGTGAAGGGACTAAAGATGCCATGCTCTGGAGGGGATAGGATTTAAAACAGCAGTTCCTGTACGTACCACTGTGACAACTATCAAAGAAATGCAGATAACTGGACCTTTCAGCTTTCAGGCTGACCAAGTCAAGCCAATTTTTTTCTCATGTGCCCCAAATAGATGGGTTTTACCCATATTATTTTTTTTATTTATTTATTCTTTTTTTTTAACCACCTGCAGATCAAATACTCCAAAATCAGACACTGTAACACCACAATCCTCATGTGAAGTCTGACACACTAGCTTGGCTAAGGCTGCTCGGTGAAGTCTATGGCAGAAGAAGAGCTTAAAGCGAAGCCCATCACAAGCTGCATGGCCGGCATAGCCCTGAGACAATCTTTCTTGTCTCAACAGACATGCTCTGTTGCTGGCTGCATCACCTCACCAGAAGTTCGTTTTCAACACTAAACATTGTAACAGAAAAAACAAACATAGGAAATTTCAGCTGTGGCTATGAAAAGAAATCATGCTCAGGGCACCCCTCAAACATGTTTCTTCATTCTTTTAACCAAGAAAAGGAAATTAAAATCAAACAAACCTATGTTTAAGGAATGTGAAGGCTGCGAAACAAACCAACAAAAGCCAGGAAATGTTCAAGTTAAGGCTGTGACACTCTGTCCTTCACTCAAGCTGTTCTGACTTATTTTTCCTAAACAGAAGGGGTTGAGATCAGCATGTCACTCTCAGATTTGAATTTCCTGTTGTGCACTGGTATGTGCCTGTGCCTTATTAATGTTATTAGATACTGTTTACTATATTTGTGAATGTGATGCAAGTGCACTCACCTGCATTTAAGTACACCCACATTTCTAAGCATTATATTCGTGGATAGCATTGCAACTGTCTGAGCTTTTTGCATGCGTTAGGAGTTGTTTTCTTAACAACAATCAGCCCAGAAAGCTTCTGTGCTTTAACAAGCTGGTAGCCACCTCAGAAAGTCATGCTTGTCACCCCAGCGTGCACAACAGCCTTTGGAAATGTCATAGTGGCTGTAAGGACAGAAATCGAATTCACCTGCTTCAAAACCACCTAAGCAAGAGGGAACTCTTCCTTTTAATTTAAGCAGCACAGGGCTCCAGGAACCCAGATATATGTTTCTGCTCCCACTCAGTAGAGGGCAGCAGTAGGTGGAGATGAGGGCTGTTCATGTGCTCTCCGTGTCTAACAGAAGTCTGATTTTTACAGGATATGACAAAAACAATATGAAAAAAAATAAAGCAAAATAAAAGCTAAACAAGCTGGCGAGCATAGAGATGAGTACACAAGTGAAGAGATGGTTCCCATGCAACTTCAGGAACCAGTTGTACCATCACGTCTCTCCCACCGCATCTGGGATTTCACAAGTCACTGGATGCTCGGTGGGCGTGTGGATCATATGCTATTCTTCCTCCAGACACATGAGGAACTGGCGCAAGTCAGAGGCAGGATATCAGACTAGAAAGACCAAATGTCTGGGCCACTATTGTGAGAATAACGTCAATTTAATGTTAGTCTATCATCACCTATTTTGAACTAACCTTTGTCACTGCCTCACTTCTGATCTCGTTTGGAGTCTGAGCACTCCGGCACTGAAGCAGCCAGCACTGACTTCCCCCAGAACAGCTTTAGCACTGTGAACAATAGATTTTAACCTTTGCCACTTTCATTTTTTTTTGGTTTTATTATCAGTCTGTGCTTCCACTACAAACCAAGCGCACAGGGCTTTGAGCTAATTACATTCTGTACATCTGAGCCAACTCTCAGTGCTTCATGCTGACACTCGGATACATCTGGGCCTGATAACAATTACAAATACTCTGGGCATACTTTAAAAAAGAGCTTATGTTACAATGTGAAACAGCATGTTTTACAGTGCTCATAACGGTCAGATAAATACAATAGCTTCAAATTCCCTTTCCGAGGCTTTAAAAAAAAAGTGCCTCACAATAATTCATTTAGATCAGGAACCCATCAGGAAAGAACCCTTCCGCTCCTCTCCCCGGGTGAGATACGGTAAAATACTTGAACCTAAGGACAGGCCAAATTTTTTGCCACAAGCTAGTGAAAAGAGATGGTAAAGACTGGGAGGTGATTATGGGTGGCAGATAGCAGGGCGCTTCCGACCATCCCGTTTCACTCTCTGTGTCAAACACAGAGGGAGCCTGCAGTGATTTGATTCGTAACTTAAATGTTTCAGGTACGTGCAGTGAAGTAGAATGAAGCAGGACTTGAATTCCATGCAGAGCAGATGTGTGCAGCAGTGGAGATGGGAGGCCCCACCTGCCTGGGTTGCTCCTCCCTCCTCACCTCCTGCACTCGTTCAGGGACCTGCTCCTGGAAACAGCAAGGAGCACAGCTGAAGGCTGTCTCAAAATACAACCCTGGCACTGTGACCCCATTAAGGGTAAATAAAGTATAACATTCTTTAAACCTGCTCTCTCAAACACCTGGCACTCCATTTCTTAGTCTTTGCAACCCATTGGCTGTCATGGAGATGAAGCAGATGAGAGAAGCACACATGGTGGATTGACTTCTCTTCTGGGTCCCTTCAAACCCATTTTAGGGCAACCTGATGGCTGCTTTACGCATTTCCAGGGAGACACAGCAACAGCAGCTTCCCTCAGGAGCCACTGCTAGGAGCTGCTAGCAGCAGAATTGGAGCTGGAAAGATAAAGACACTTCACAGTGTTTTCTCCAAGACTCAAGCAGGTGAGGGATGCCTCAGCCTGGGACTTGTATTGCTCAGACAGGGGAGAGGCTTTTAAAAATTTATCCTTAGAAAAACCAAAACCAATAACCCAATAACAACAACAACAAAAAGAATGATTTAAACTTCTTTAGTGACTGTCTCGTGGGAGTGATACAAGCCGCTCAGGATGCTCTACCAGTTTACTTTTCTAAAAGAATTGTTAATGCTTTGGAATGATGGACAGAGAAGAATTAAAAGAAAAACAACTCCCCAGGCCAGTTTTTTGCATAGGGCTCTAGCAATTGTCAGTCTCAAAAAGCTCCCAAGCAAGCCCTTATGATAACACACAGAGTATATCAGTAATCATCTGTCTTTTCTCAGTAAACAGTTGTATAGTAATAAAACAGAGCGATACAGCTGACTCTAACCTGGCAAATTTCCCTGCACCTAGTGTTTACATCTCTTTAAGTGTATCTCTGTCATATGGTTACAAGGCTATTTCATGCTCTCAAGTTTAATTCTTTGTAAATATAGCTCTCTTTGTGCGTGTGAGGCGCATGTGTTAATAAATGTTCCATTTGCAGTCATTCCTCTTGCTCAAATGGAAAATTAAGAGTCCTTGATTGAACGGCGTTAGATTGCTGGGAGTCTCCGTTCCCATCTCTGTGGAGTCGCAATGATTGCTTGGGAAGTTTCACACATTCAAATATTCCTGTGAAGGCTAAATCCTGCCTTCTGGTAAGTTGTGGGGAGCCTCTTTTTCTGAGTGTGTTAAAAAATAGGTTTTTTTTTTTTTTTTTTTCAGGAAAGTCTGCTCCCTGCATTCTCAGGGGTTATAAAAATGGGAATCATTTTTATTGGCAATCCACTGGAATAGTGCTGAGACAAATGGAAACTTGAAGATAAGGATCCTCGGAGGTGAAAACATACAGCTGTTGGGAATTGCGAAAGAATCCGGCCAATAAAGGAAGTCACTATTTTTCCAGGCCTGAAGTGAGTTATAGGCAGAGACGGGTGTTGTATATTTATGTAAGGCTGCAGCAGGGAGCTCGAGCGACTGTATATTGCTGAAAGAGCATCATTCACATTCAACCTGAGACAAAAGGTGGAAATGAAGTAACATCCTGACTGAAGAAGGGCTCATGACAGAATAACAACATTTCAGAGAGGGGGGCCCACGCAGTGGTCTGCAAGTAGGCCTTAAAATGAGGAAATGGCGGAGGTGCCTTGTCAGCCTTCAGAAGCATACACACACATACATGCACATGGCCAGGTCACTGTCCTTGGGAAGAGGGCATTCAGCTTTCACAGAAATGCGTACACAGTCATTCACAACCTTCACCAGCACGCCCAGCAAGATTTTGCCAAAAAATGGGAAAATATGTTAATCACAGACTCAATGCATGTATATGGGTGCGTTAACAGCTATCATGTCGCATTCACCACAAAGTGTTTTCTGCCTTGTCGTTATCACTAGTGACCCAGTGAGGAAAGATTTCTGCTGGGCTGAAGCATTTAGGATTTCTCAATCCTTTTTTTTTTTTTTTAAATATCTTTTCTCACTCTTTTCCTTCTCCATTATTTTTGCAATGCCTTGTTTGAAGTCGTCCACATCAAAGGCAAGTTGCATTTCTCTGAGCAACAATGAATAACCTCACACTATATTTAAATACATTTTTTGCCATAAATAGATGTCCAAATAACACAAAGACAAATAATTTGCCTTTTCATGACTTTGCAGCTGGGGAAACTAAGGCACACAGATGGTTAATGTAGTTTCTGAGGTCTCAGACGCATTTGGTGGCAAAAAGTAAAATAGGGGGAGAGGTTCATTTTAGCCAGAGGTCTCCAGTTTATTCCCAGAGTGGAACCACGACCCATCTTCTAACATGCCAGTAGACCTTGTTGCAGTCATTTAAAAGCTTAATTTTGCCTTCACTGCTTACAAGTTTTAACTGACACTGAACCTGATGTTCTTAAGGAGAGAAAACACCAAAATTAATGTGTAAATAGAGTCATATCAATAGACAGATTTGATGTCCTCAACAAGTTATCCAATGATGGCCCTCTCTTAAATTTCACTGTATTTAGGAGAAGATGTTCTTCACTCATACCCTGAATCTATGTTCAGGTGGTTTTCTTATACAGAAAAGATGGAATAGATTTGGAGCCCTTACAGAAAGTGACTATTTTCTTTTTTTTTTTTTCCTTACATTTTATAAGCATCCAGGAAGCTCTGAACCACAACAGAACAAACAAAACCTGCTGTTCCCAGACAAATGGCCAACTTGCCGTGCCCTGCGGAATTTGGATCCAGTTTAAAACTCCAATGGCAAAAATGAAACTAAACTGAAAAGGTACACCTGGGCTTGGAAGAATATCTTCCAAGGCTATTAAATTTGTGAGTAAGACTATAATAACTGATGTGAAAATGAGAGTCTTTTTTTTTCCTATTTTAATTGTTCCTAAGTGATATTCATAAAAATATATTAGCTTATAAGGAAACTGCTGGAGAATATAATAGGGATTAAACTGTTAACTTTCATAGGATTTTAAAGCACTCTTCTAGAAGTACACCTGAACAACTGCAGGGAATGAATGTTTTTCCTAGAGATCTGGTTTAAGTAACTTGAAGAATTCTATATTTTGGATAAAATCGCGTACACTATTTTGTAGAGTTCAAAATTACCTACAGAAATGGTAATTTCTCCCCCTGAAACCCACAGGAATCTTAAACGACTCAGAAAACACCCTAAAGACTGAAATATATTGTTTTATCATTCAAGTAACGTTCATGAATTACAAAACTTTCAGGTCTTATTATCTAATATTTTTGTTGTTATTATTATTGTATTTTATCTAATACCATAAAAATTCACTGATATCAATCAAATTCAGATTAGGCACTTGTAGGTGTTGAATGAACACACTTACAAAGGCTTTATAATGCAAAACCTGATTACTACTGGATGGAAAAAAAAAAATCACAGTGCTGTGATTTATTCACTTAAATGCTTAAACTTAAAAATAAGATAAGATACCCCAACCACATGCAGGTAGCCCACGTAGCCCTCTTGTTAAAATGCCTTTCCATTTAAACACAGATTTTAACCTTTTCACCTTCGCTGCTTACATTTTTCTTTCGTTTTGTTCAAAGCATTTAGGTAAATTAGGATGAGGTCCCTCCATAAAAATGCAAGGGGATCAGTGAAACTTTCATCTCTAATTTATTCATGAAGGAGAGAGGTCTTTCCTGGTCATGCTGTGCATCATCCTGTCAGAATGACTTTCCTTCTTCTCGAAAAGGGATAAAGGGAGATAGAAAAATCAGGGGTTTGGGCTTTCCTACTAATATCCACTGGAAGAAAGAAAACTGTGCACTGTTTTATTCAGCGGTTATTATACTGCAGCTGAATTTAATATTACATATTACAAGGCCAAGTTTCAATATTAAAGGCACTGAAGTTACTAATGAGTGAAAGCATAAATTATTGATGTAAGGTAACTAGTAGTCTTTTATACAAAGTTCACGCATAACTTCACAAATATCAGTTGGTAGACTCTCCCACCAACCATAACAGGTATGACGGACAACCTTCTGTCTGAAAGGCAGCAGAGGCACGTATGTGTTTGGGGGAGAATGCTGCAAGCATGGATGGGATACACCACTCATCTCTACAAGCACAGATCCTGCTTTCTCCAAGAATAGAGACATTTGCCTTTGATTTCAGCTTTGGAAATTCACTACAACTGAATAAAAGTTTTGATATCAATTACAATAAAAAATAGATTTAATATGAATAATAAACCTGTTTTGTGGCTATTATTCATCACCCTTTCCAAAATCTTCACTTTTCTGATTGATTTCTTTCACTTATTGTTGTCATAATAACATCCCATTTTGCATCCTGATCTTTTGAAGGGGCAAAAAGGCTTCTAATACAAATGGCCTTTATCCCAGCTGATGAATGAACTCCTCTGTGTTCCCCCAGCTTACAAAAATTATCATCTTTTATGCATGCTTTAAAAAGAAAAGGGTGGGGACTGGGAAGCAGAGCAGGATCTGGTATTAGTGCTTTTAGTCGTCAGGAAATTACAAAATGTACACTTGCGGAGTAAGCAATTTTCGCAGTCTGCTGGCACATCCATCTTTTTAATGAGCCTTGCTTATATCCTGACGCCATGTTTCTAGTCACCTACCCTGTTTACATCTTTGGCCCCTTTAATTAAGAGAAGAACCAGTTAAAAGAAAGTAAGAAGAAATATTAATATGATCTGATTAATTCAGCTAGCGGGAGGTTATGGGGTACCAAGGTTATTATAACCTATAAAGGCAACATGAGCAAAGCTGTGTTCATTTGTAATTTTATTAGGCAGAGCAAATTAGTGAGCCCACATGGCAATGACAAAAGACCCCTTCCTATTCTCTCTTACCCCCCACCGAAAGGGCCAGGCGCCTAAAGTTAGGCTCCATATTAGGCAAATGAGAGCTGATAAATCTCAGCCAACGACTAATGAGAATCTCCAGAGTTGGAGCTGTGCTAATTTGAAAACATTAGCTAGGATTTCTTTTCCCTTTTTTTGGTATACGTACAAAGTCCAACCAACCCCACACCGCTCTCGTTGTGGGATCAGTGGGGTGAGTGCAATAGGGTGGGAGAGGAATCTGTAAGAGGTTAAAGATAAAAACATGTCATAAACATATGAGGGGATGAAGAGGAAACACTGCTAATGTGTAGATCATTAAGAAGAGCATATATCATTGATAATGCAAAGGGGGGATATAATTACACATAATTACATGACACTTATGCAGGAGCCACTTCGAACTCCCCAGATAAGAAAATCCAGGCATTTTACTTGCAGGGTTCTCTTGCAAAGTTCATGCAGAAACATTAAATCATGGCAATGTCCAGACATTTTCAGAGCTTTCCAGTGCCACATCCCTCATGACGTGAATTCATCAAACTCAGGTAAACCTCCTGATAAACGTACAGGTGGATCCTGGCTCTGGTGCAGTCCACAGAAATCACTGGTGGAAATCACAGCCAAGCTAAAATATCACGGCATCATCCAGAGGGTACTCAAGAAATACAACCATAAAAAATGAATAGCACTGCCATCTCCAAATGTACTTGTGAGGAAACTGAAGTACTTCAAGATCAGGGAGAAGAATAATGAGTTCTATAATTGTAGCTGAAATGCTAAGTCACGGCCTGAACCAGAGATTGAGCACCTGATGGGAAGGCAGGGACAACGCAGGGGAGCTCAGATGCATGCAGCTTTTGTCCCCTGTTTCTACATCCATGGCTGCTGCACTTGGATTTATCCTCATTGCTGCAGCCTGGGCCTCTGCTACCCCACTGTTATTGCTGTGTTTTCCATCACATTACAATAACGAACTCAGATTTTTGTTTGTTCAGTTACTTGTTTCCACCAAAAGCTTTTTTAGTACTCCTTCAAACTGAAGGATTAATAAGTCTTGAATTCTCCGGAAAATCTGGCTGAAAGAAAGTCTGAAATCAAACAGCCTCTGAGGCTCAGCTATCGAAAGATATCCTGAACTATAGTCTTATGCTTTGGACATTTACCATGGCTATTCATCTATTGCTGTATATATATGTACTATATGTACCATTAGTTCGACTGATATTCCAAGGTGTCACTTTTTATCAAAGGCACTCTCTCAACTGCAAGCCAACTAAGTGAGCAGGTGGACCACGGACCATAGGAACTTTCTCTTTAGTGTAAAGTATTGAAAGCATACAAAAAACAAACTGACTGACAGCAGTGAGCTAAAATAGCCACAAGAGAAAAATCAAAAAAGCAAGAAAATGTTAACATCTTTTAAAAGACAACAAAAAGATACTCTAAATGTTTAAATTCCTGAACTCATAAAACTAAGTTGTACGGATTCATAAGAAAATCAGAAGGAGGAATGAAATATGTAACAAGTACCAAAGAATTACCCCCCAAAAGGTGGGGACTTAAAATTGAGACCATCTTTCTAAGAAAAATCGATTTTAAGAACATTATATTTCACATTTCATTGTTGTTGCAGTTTATATAGCAAGCCTAATAATACTGAAAACTATTTTTATGTGTACCTAAATCATCCAATCCTCATTATTTTTCCCATCTAATCCCAAGTTATTTTTATTAACAAACAAATTATTATAATACAGGTAAGTCACCAGTGGTGGGGCACTGCCAGACTGAGAAGTCAAAACTGTCATTAGAATTAAATGGAGAGTGAGAGAAGATGATGGAAAGGATTGGGTGAAGAGTTAATAGCTAGATATTGGAACAGATGTGTAAAAGCTTGTTTTATAGTCCCAGCTCTAAGTGCCATCCATATATGAAGGACAAAATCTAAGACAGAGATCAGCTTGAACAGCACAGCATTGCCTGGGACAGTCTGCAGGCAGCTGCAAGGAACCTGGCATGGGTCAAGTTTTCCTTCATTTACTTTACATCACGTACAGATGATGCCAGGACCAGAAGAGGAAGCAGATCTCTCTCCCTGTGCTTTTTTATGAGGAAAAAGAACTACAGAAGTGCGTCAGGGAGGTAGAGATGTGGCACAGGACAATTTTACCTGAGACAACAGGACATTAACTTTCATAATACTCCAAATGCAACCATAGGAATTTCACGGTCTATAATCATATTTTAACATTTCCTGAGAAAGTCTGAATATATAATAAAATATGAACTGATACAATGAGATGGTGAACATGGTGGACGCAGTCATTTTGTCCCTGTTTACCAAACATATAGTTAAGTTCTTCTCCTCACTCCTGAGAGAAACTTCATCAACTCTGTTGGTACTATTCTTACTGTAATACATCAAGTTAAAAATGTCATTACCAAACCCTGGCATTTTGTTTTAGCTAGATCTCTTCATTTGTTCTTTCATACGTGACCTTGGATTTGAGAGTTTGTACCTCTAAGTCTTCTCCTAAACCATGATCTGTGGCTATAAGGCCCTTTTAAGGATAGGAAAGCTCAGGGTGACTGGCAGGTTCAAATCTCTCCTTCACAGCAGTGCCTATAAAAGCCAAAAGGCTCCAAGAATTCAAAGATAGATTTATTGTTCAATTTATATACTCTTACAGAGTCTTTAGCAAATGTTATTAGGTGCTATGGATTTTCAATCGCTTATTTTACCGGTGGGTTGAATTACCCCAGTGACTTCCTAGGGTAGACAAAAGATCTGGTTTGGCTCTTTCAAGACAATATCAAAACCCTATTGCCTCCAACCAAATCCAGAACCCCTCTCTGGAGGAAGAGGATTGTTGTGAATCTCTCTCAGCTTTCTGGAGACAAGGTTTGAAAACCATTGCGTTCATTTTTTATTTTGTCTTCTGATTCTCCACACTATCAAATCTCTGGGTGAGACTAGAAAACATCAACATGCCAAAATGAAAGATATCATTTAAAACAATCTGACACTTCAGTGCTGGGCCCCATGCCATTTTAACACAAGCTGGGACATATACTTGAAAACTCAGGAGAAAATTTGTTCTTGGGATATCTTCAAGTCCAATTTTACACTTGGAAGATGAAAGACGAGACTTTTTAAAGGAGTCTAAACAATTTCAGGCTCCAGATTTTAACAGCTTTCAGTGGACCCAACCTTTCTGATAGGGATGCCAGCTGTCATTCTCAATGCAAAGCAATGCCCTGATACATAAACCTCTCATCCACCTACTCTCATTTGCTTCCCTTCTTTTTTCATTATCGTAGATAGGGTGGTGAAACAAAAAAAAGAAAAAGAAAACAAAAAAAAAACCAAAACAAAAAAATACCATACTCAGGCTGTCCTTTCAGTGCAGACGTGTGGTTGCTTTGGGTCATTGTTTTCCTATTTCCACCCAGCTTCAAGTCTTCTTGTTTTTGGAGCTCACCTTTCCTTCATAAGACAATTTGTTTTCCCCAGAAAAGGACATGGAAAAAACGTGCCCCCATGTCCTGCTTTTCAGCTAGCAGGGAGAAGGAGGCTGGCACAGTACTTCAAGGCTAGTCTGAAATTAAGGAATATAAACACAGGAGCAAACCCCAGGAATGCTGTTGAGTGCCTCTCAAATGGAAACCGTTCCTCTCTCATTCTTCTCTACTAAATCCCAGAGTGGACTGATGAAAAATAATCTGAACTGCGTGAAAACCCGTGCAGTGTGTGAACTTTCATATGGAAATAGGTTTGTGGCTATTCATTACCTGTTTATATTTGCAAGGTTAAAAAGTGTAATTGATCGTTCAATAAATTATCACTTTACAGATCAGGTTAGGCTCTTAAACAAACCACGAATCACCATGTTAACACGAGGATATAAATGAGACTTCCACAATAGGATAAACACCGTCCCCCATGTACGGTAGGTGTGGCAATTAGATTATTGATTTTAGGTAAATGTCTCGTTAATTATGCAGGAGGCTTCACTACTCGTGTTAATTAACTTACTGCTCCTTTGAATCAATACACTGCGGCCACAGGAGAAAAATCTTTCTCCCCTGGTCTTTGGGGCCAAAGAAGAGTTTTGTTCATCTCCTGTCTTTATACCTCAAATAGTTCCATGAAAACCCAGTTTCATGCATTAAAAAGCTGAACCAGAGGATGATCAAAGCGCCACCAAGTGATGATCAAATACTTTAGCCAATGAAAATGAAATTCAGGTCTTGCATGATGAAAGACAAAAAATATTCATCCTGTACCAAGTTCTGAACAGGGCAGAGATTATCAGCAGACAAGCTCGTAAAGGTTCATACAAGTCTTTACAAACCTTCCCATGTTCTTGAGAACCTGAGACCCCTCTGTTTCCTTGCTCAAGTTTGTACGGTCTCTTTCCAGCTCTTTGCTTTTGTATCTCTTAATCAGAATTCTTTCTATCATGATCCTCTTTACCCTAATTCTTTTATCTCAAACTCATCTACAGCTGCTTTTTTTCAATCTCACCGAAATCTTTGTTTTCTGCTGAGATTGCCCATTATCCCTTTCTTCTTTTCCCTGCCTCTAGTTTTGCTTTCTAGGCATATGTTAAAAACGATCAACACCCTCTTATACACCAATATCCCCGCAGCTGGCAACATTTTCAAATAAATGCATGCTTAAACCCATTTTCAAGCTCAGACCTGAATATCATTTGTATATCTTAAGTAATCACCGCGGCTTCAGATCAAGTTTCAGACCACTCTTAAGAAGGTCCAATATTGTCGACTTAAATGAGTTGTTTTTTCATTTTTGTTATTTTAATAAGCAACTTTGATGCTATATTACCTAATAGAGATCTCAAGCCAGAAAATCCCATGCAGAACTTCCCCAAAATTTTAATGGTGTTATTGGAATTTCTGAGCTCAGAGGAATGCAAGTTTTGTCCACGCTAACTCTCGGGGTTAGGATGATGTCTATAAGCATAAACTTTCACATGATCACAGCCCAAATCCATATCAAAGCTCCCTGAAAGCAGGTGCATCTGGATGTTTGGTCAAAAGGTCTGTCATTTCCTTTTGAATTGCAATAAATGAAATAAACCAAAACCAGTTTCCTACTTGGCCCTTGGTTGTTTTCCTATTTTCTCCACTTCTTTGGGTGACTTTGCAGTACAAATCCTGTTCGTGGTTGTTTCTTATTCCCCAGTATATTTTGATAGTTTTGTTAGCAAGTTCCTTGGTGGAGTGTGGAGATGAATCATTGGTACCATAGCCCTGAAGACACTTAAGCATAACTTTATTCATATCAGCAGACTTGATGCAGTCAATGGAGCTTTTACATGAGTAAAGTTACTCACATGTCTTAAGTGCTTGCAGGATCAGGACCTTAATCTTGTGTTTTATGCTATTCGTTGACCTTGGTCATGTACACATTTATTACTGGTATGAAAAAGTACAAGGTAGAGTGAGTGACATTCCTGACACAAGGAGAGGCTTAACAGGGGGAAAGAAATGTGAGTGCTTTTGTAGCTGTTCTAAAAATAACCTTAAAAAAAAAATCTTTGCAAAAGTTTGAGACTAGCTTGCATTGATGTTTACATGAAGCCTGTTATACATAATTTTCCAAAGCTGTTTTCAATCATGCAAATGATTTTTTCCTTTGCAATATGCTAATGCAATCTGATTTATTTCAGTTGTAAAAGTTAATTACAATGTGTTTGTGAGTCCCTAAAGATGATGTATTAAATGTTTATAACCAGGATTATTAAAATGTCCTGTCTCGATTACAGTGCTTCTCTTTCAAACACTAGAACTAATTGTAGCCTTAAATCACAACAACCTCACCGTTAAAATTAACACAAGGGCAACATTGCATAATTTTAATTAATTTTAATTTGACCAAAGCAAATTAATTTTTGTTTTCTAGAAGGACAGCTAAACTCCTTCCCAGTCTGCTTCTGTTAAACTCAGAGTTCATAAACTACTTTTTCCACATTTGTATCCCTCTAATGATTCCATAGTTGCATATTTACACTTTAAAATACTCTTTGATTTCACATGCTCTATTTTCACTGGAATTACTGTATTTGTGTCTGAAGTCCTTATTAGTGTGCACGCCTCAAAAGAAAAGGAAATAATGGTGCAACATGCAGTATTCCACTAATTTTGCATGCCTGTGCACAGTTCTGAGTCATAGCATAAGTACATCAGAGCCTTCTTGGAACTTCTGCTCTCCTCAACACCTCTGAAAGAAGTCTCAGGATCTGGTGACCAAAAAAAAAACCACACAGATTTTAATTATTCCCCCCCCCCTTTTTTTTTTTTTTTGCACACCTACATTTGCTGTTTCTCTTTGTTTTGGTGTTTTTGGGGTTGTTTTCTCCAAGAAAAGTGGGATTTTCTGTGATCTTGCTAGTGAACTCCCTACCTAAAGCCTGAAACCTCCATGCCATGATATCACCTTCAGTTGCTGCAGTACCTCATTGCTTTGATCTACGTTTAGAAATATAAACACGAGAAAGTGATTACTTTTATTTTCTAAACCTTTCCATTGTTATCTTTTTTATAAGCATTACCAAAAGTATCAAAATTATACCTAGATGTCGTCCTAAAGCAGCAGCTGAAACCTCCCTTTTTTTTCCTTTATAAAATATGAAATCCCCATAATGGTAAGCGTGGGATTTGGCTGTACACAAGTAATTTGTTGCCAGGGAAAGGAAGCAAAGTTTCAATTCAGGGAGTTTCCAGGGCTCTTTTCCAGGGGGAGCTGTGGTTTGCCTCTCCCACCCACAGAAGCAGCTGTGGGAGAGAGGGATGGGTAGGGAAGGGCTTGCCCTTCCTTGTGTGCTGAGAGCTGGAACAAGAACAAGCTCACTGCCTTGCATGAACAGAAAGAAACCACTGGTCCCTGTGTAGCACTTAGCAAAGAGCATATGTGCATGTTTTTTCACGACAGACAGGAACAGCATTATTATAAGGACGGCCACACTGAAGTGAACCAGAAGTCAGCCTAGAGCGGGATCCTGTCTTAAACCATGGCAAGAGCAGTTGCTCAGGCAAAAGCATAAAAATAGGTCAAGCATACCACAAGCATACCATTACACACCATGATTTCTAGGTATTTAGCCAGATTCTGCCATAAATGTAATGTCTCCCTTTCAAGTTTTCACTGCTGGAAAGAAGTCCCTCAGCTCAGCCATGTGTTGATTACCAAAAACCTGTTCAGTTTAGTTTATTCCCTTTAGTGCACTGGTCTCAGAGCAACTACAGGAGGTAGGAAACATTTATTCTCTATCTACTACATAGGGAGGACGTGAGGCAGAGCAAGTCTGAGTTCTCTCCCCCCTTCTGCATGTAACCCTACCAGGCCAAGACTGTTAGTTTGTACTTAGCCCCTGAGCAGCCCATAGGTCTTTCTAATGGCTGCATTCCTGTTTCACACCTATGCCAACTCAGTGTTTTGTATCCTGTGCTGCTTTAGCTAGGCTCTCTAGATAAAGGAACCAAATCCAAATCACACAGACAACCAAACCAAAGCTGATAAGGCCATTTCTCACTTCTTTCTTTCCTTAATGACCTGGTCAAGCGGCTGCTCAAAAAGAGAGTGAGCAGACACGGTCACTGTGGGGACCTTCCCACCCACATAAATATCACTTACTGCACGCATTTCTGTCTCAGGCAATTCAGTCCTTGTCCCAGCACTAGAGTCAGGGCAGGGCAGCAGCTGCCCTGAGGTTGAGAGGCAACCCACGTGTTTTAATACAGTCCTCTGAGACTTCCATGTCTTCCTCTACTCTTTGTGTGTAAAAAGGCCTCCCGTAGCACAGCAACAGCTTTTTGGTTGCATTGGTCACTCCTTGTCTGTGAGAAATGTGTTAATGGTATGGTCCTAATCCTCTATTTTCACTTGAAGCCTGTGCCCATTTGCTCCCCTCACTCCTTTAAGACTTCATACTTTCCTGGAAAAGAAAACCAGCAAGAAGGATGCAGCTGCACTTAATTCAGATTCCCACTGACTGGAGAGATAAATCTTACCTTGGCCAAACATGTCAAACAGTGAAACTGCTGTCTTTAAGAGCTGTCGGACTGCAGCCTGCCATCTTCATCCTTCTGGCGGACAAATGGCTGCTGCATGGAGTCTCACAATGCAGAGAGAAATACAGGGCTAGGTGATCTATCTTCTCACTGGATCATCTCCTCACTAGAGAGGAGCAGCGTGTTTGCTTTAGGCTTGATTTACATGCTATTGGCTATCTTTAGCATCCTGGCGATTTCCAAGGAGATCCCTCAATACAGACATTAATTTCTCAACCAAAGCCAGACAGACAGAAGCTGGGCAGGGACTTGAGCTGAAAGGAGAAGCATTTAGAAACCGGGTGGTAAGCACACTTCAAAGGAAAAACAGATGAGGTTTTAGAAGTCCTGGTCTGTGTGCTCAAATCCTAACTCAAACAGACTGTGTGTGTGAGCCTGAAGGCGATGATTTCCCTGTTATGGTGATTTTCCTATTGACTCAGTAGGACATAGTCTTTCAATTCCTTTCCCCCATGCCTTCCCTTCTTAAGTTGCAGATGAAGCATGGACAGAACGGCCCAAGGACCGAAATAAATAAAACAGTTGTTCTCCTTTACTAGATAAAGATCAATCCAAGCATCTCAAGAACAGATTTTCAGAGTTGCTGATCAGCTACAGGTAGCACCAATAGGTGCTGAGCAGCTCTAAAAACAGCCCTTTGTTGTTCGGACAGTTTCAGCCTTAGGGTTGTATTTCATAGGATAGCTGACAGATTTTTTTTTTGCTGGAAAGGCAAGAATTTGAAGGAAGTTGGTGACTAAATTTCCTTCATTCATCATTTATAACTGAGGGTATACACAGACAAATATGAAGTCCTTTGCCTATAGCTCATGCTGTCCGAACATTTTACAGGGCCTGTAAAATATGGTGAAAGTTTATATGGATTTACCTAACCAGGCTTGATCCTGAGCTTTCTTGTTCTGGACAGTTTTAACACATCCTACAAAAGCAGCTCTTCACCTTCTCTTTCAATGGAGACTCTTCTGCAGAAATCATTGAGACTACAGTAAATGTCACCTGCAGCACTGAAACCGAAAAACCGAATAACTGAAAGCCTGCATCAAAGGAAGAAGCATAAATAGGAATTCTTTAATTATAATGAATGGCACACATTACCCTCAGCATGAATCTGTCATGACTTTTCAAAATGGCACACGTGTGGTGCCGTGCTTCTGCTGATGCCCTAGGCCTTTCAGTTGTTCACTTAGAACAACTGTGAACACTTCGAACGCTGTGTCTGCTTTCCTGACCAGAATGGCTCCCATCCAGCTAAACTCAGTCATGGTGTAACACATTTGGGTCCAGCAATACAGAAGAAACTTGCTCATCTGCTGACTGTTGTCTTTCTTGTTCAGGGGATAAATAAACTTGTTAATTCCCAAGGAATAGGATTGGGCATTAATCACTAGTGTTGAATCGACATACAAGAGGCCAGATTCTCTGTAACTCATCAAAGCTCTGCTGAAGCCCATGAAACAATGCCAATCATTACCAGCTGAGACCCTGGCCAAAACACTGTGAAAAATCACAAATGTGTGGAATAAATATATTGCTTTCCATGAAACAGAAAACACAAATGTTATGGTGGAAACGGTTTCATAAAGCGTGTTGCTATTAATGGACCTTAGATACATTAAAAATACGGTTGCTGTTTAAAATACATGGTAGAGCCATCAGTTTATGAGTGAGCCCTGATGGTACCTGCTGTGCTGCTTTTTCAGGTGCCAAAGGCAGAGCGATAAACACTGCCATCTGTGAGATCTGCAGACCTGTCCACAGATCATAGAGGGCTGGATATACTTGAATAGACTTCTAGATTCAGGTGTTCATTCTTCTCACTGTGGCTCTGAGGTTAACACACCATCATAGGTCAAAGCCATGCAAAAATATGGGTTATGGCGAGACCATGTGAGATAAAGCTAAGGGCCATATAACTTTTCACACCCACACAAAATGCTGACAAAGGGAGGTCAAGAAAACCCCATCTTGCCATCTGGGTCTTATTAAGTTCTAAATGCCTTTGGAAAGTCCTACAGTGTTTTTATGAATCTGACATCATAACAAACAAAATGGCCCAAATGCCCTATGGCAGGGACTTAGACTGATTCACCTTTTTTATTTTTTTATTTTTTAACCTAAATATCAACCAGTTGCCCTCCAGACGCTTGAGTATTTTGCCCATGGTCACACATCAGAAGGAAATGGTTGGGGTTCTGTGCTTGGCCTGCACTCACCAAAATTCTTCCCTTCTGTGAATTGCCTCTATGACTTTTGTATGTAAATCCCCTTCAAACCATGCTGTGGTGGCCCTGTGATTTAACTCAGCCTTCTCAAGAGCAATTCACTTGGACCAGCATTTAGTCTTTTGCTTTGTTGGCTGCTCCTCTGCTATTCTTGTTTACAGCATCATTAACCCATAGGGAAAGGGTGAGCTTACCCGTCAATGGAAATATGGAATATAATAAAAGTCCAAGTGATATAATGGCACTACTCTCCACCTCCAGACACAGTTGATTCAGCCAAGTGGACTGCTCAAGCCCAAGACTTCGCAATTCTGCTATTGTTTATTTTGCTGCAGCCCAGTGCCTATGTCTGGTGCGGTCACATACTCGCAAGCCAATGATGAGCTGGGCGTGTGTATTCCAATTCCTTCTCATTCATTCTGAGGTAAACAAGACCTTAAAAAGTAATTTGTCTTCTTCCTGCTTTTATTTTTTTTATGTAGAGGATTCTGCTCAGTGAGAAGCAGTATAGCTTTATTCAGTATATCACTGCACCTCATACATCAGATTTATCACCACTATTTTAATGATAGGGAGACTGAGGACAAGCAAGTGAATTGGTTTACATAAAGTTAAGAACAGTTCTAAATTAAGCACAGGTTAGAGAGAAAGACAATCTCTAGGGAAAAAGAAACAAAAGAAAAAAAGGGTTAAAATGCATTTATACTTTTTTTTTCCCTAAGCCTCTTCTTGTTTTGTTGTTGGTTGTAAATTATTGCATGAACGTGCACTTCCTAATAACAGCCAGTGACGGTAAGGGGAAATTCCATACAGGCAGGGGAAGAAAATACAATTAATTTCACTATATTTCTAGCACAAATCAATCAAAAGAAAGGCCTACAGTACATTCAGATCTCTCTCTTCAGGTTTTTAGCTCCTTCTCACATATAGTCATAGGCCAGAATGGAAAACTCAGCTTATAAAACAACCCCAGATCTGTACATCTGTCCAGTAGAGCCACAAAACTCCAGACCAACAGCACTTAGAGTAAATCCACAGAAGCCTTCACTAAAAGTTAACAGTCCCTATGTGTTCCTATGAACCAAACCTCAGAGCTTTTTTCCCAGCTGCTGTCTCAGTCTGGTGATACTTCTGTCCAGAAAAGAGATCCAGAAATGTTATGTGTTGAGGTGTCATCAGCACAGAAATCCCTGTTACCTACAGGGAATTTGAATCAGCTTGCAGTTCTGGCCAGATTTCTTGAGCGTGAAGGATTTCTCAGAAGAGTTTTGACTGCCTCTAAAAATAAAACTAATTCAAGAAAAAAAAAAAGTAGCCTCAAATAAGAATGCCTCATGCTACCTCCCAGATCCTCATCCCTGTGGTTCAAAGATGGGCTTTACCACGAGCAGACTTACATTTCATCCAACCCTTCTAATCCCTAGCCCTGACGGTGAACACATTGGCATCTCAGATTTCTCTTGTGATCCTTCTGATCACAAAATACCTTTTTCCATTCAATGAGCAATGAACTTTTCAACATTTACCCCCATGGCTGCAACGGCTTCATTTATCTTCATCTTTGAAAGCAACTCTATAATTATATCGTGCATTGTTCTCCAGGAGCTGCTCGCCAGTTAAGAAAAATATGTAATCAGCAGCCTTCCTTTCTAGCCAAAGGTACGTGTGACCACTGAGACCTTTCCAAACTAGGACTGTAAAGAAGTTAGATGTTAGATAAGGACCATTCTCCAAAAGAGAGATATATGCAAAACAGAGAAGATAGACATCTTGCCAGAGAGTAGCATTTCTAGATAAACACTTCTGGTTATAGATGATTTCAGATCACGTATCTGCTTTCCTGAGTTCCTTTGATTATTGCTGCTTGTCACAGACACTAAAATTGGAATTTGTGACTGACCCCCATTCCCTATTGGCAAATGACCCTGACAGGGTTATCAAGGCCTAATACCTAGCTTTTTCCTCTTCCCGTGGCTTTAATTGTACTGGTAATCTCACAGAGTTTGTGAATTGTGAGAAGAGAGGGAGGGGGCGAAAAATGCAGAAGAAATGGGGTTGAAAATCATGGAATTATGTCACGAATGCAAAGTTTCTCATAGGAAAATCTCTGTCTCGACTATGTAGGATGGGGCAGGCAGTGGGAAGGAGAAGGGAATTCTTCCCAAATATCAGGAAGAAATGGACCTTCCCTCTTGTCTCTCACGTTTTGCAGAGTAAATGCTCGGCATTAAAAAAGCAATGGGCTCCCTTGTCTGGATGAATCATCCCCTTGGAATCCACACAGAGCATAGGCTGAAGAGGCGGTGTATTGCCAAATGCCAAATGCATGTGCTGGAATCACAGCCCGCCACTTCCAGCACAGCCCTGCACACTCAGCCTCGCTCACTCCTGTTCCCACTTCTGGTTTGTGTCTTGTCACCTCGAACATAAACAAAGGCGAGGAGCTCTCGGAGAGAAACGAGGGGGTGGAGGAATGGGGTGGAGGGAGGATGAGACGAATTTCCAATGAGACCCAGCTCTTCCTTTCACTGCCCAGAGAACGTCCCTCTTGAACAGCCTGGTGTGTGGATCCCGGCCACATCTCCTTCTTATAACAGAAACATACTTCTGGAAGACAGCATCCCCAGGATGCTCCTGGGTATTTTTCCCAGCATTGCACTTTTTGTTTGTGTTTTATTGCTCTGGCAATATTAGACACTCTCAGAACAAGATGACGCTGCAGCAACACATGGATTAAAGGCATCAGCCTCACAAGGAGCGCAGCCATATAGGTAACATTTAGCATAGGGGAACTTATTACAGTGCTACACAAACATTTTTAGAAAAACTTTTCAAAAGAATTCTATTTCCTTCACATCATTCCTTTTGACATAGAAAAGAACAGTAATGACAGGGAATTGCAGGGGAAGTAAAATAGATGTGAAATGCTTTTAAATATTTTAATCCACAACAGTCTGCCTGTACCCTTGAGTTCCTTAACTTGGTATTTCTTTGCTGACCCAAACGTACCAGAGGTAATACAGCAGCATACAGTGGTGCTGGGGGAGGCCATTTCCACAGCAGTTCCCACTATTCTAATAAATATAACTGCTTTATTCCCACCACCTCCTCTTTCCCACATGCCTCTGACAGTTGGCTATAATAGAGTTGCTGAATTCATATGGAAAGAAGGAAATGAAATATTAAAATAACAAGGCAAAGATAAGATTTGCATTTGTACTTATACCATTGGCTTTTAAAAGAGTTTCCCCTATTAATATTAGATTTTGACAGGGGAAGGGGGAGGCCAAGTTTCTGCTCCTTTCAGAGGCTGACCGTCATCCTGCTGTCATTAGCAGCATGTTTCTGAGCTGACTGATCATCCAGCAGTAACAGCTTAATTCAGATTGGGCAGATACACACAGCCTGATCTCTGTCAGACTAACCAGGATGCACAACATGGAGTTTCTGCCAGATTTACACTGGCTGTGTCTAGACAGACAATATCTGATCTGGCTTAAAGTAAGAGTGGCATGAGCAGACAATATCTGCACTGGCAAAAAGCCTGGCAGGACAGAGTTAAGCCGTGACACTTGAATTTGTTTTAAAAAGAAAAAAAAAGTCAGTGGGGGAAAATTTATGTAAGGGCAGCATGTTTTATTATGTAGCCAGAGTTTTCTCTTGGTACTAGGGACCCTAGTGTCAGATTTTCTGTAAAACTGAAGTGAAGCTGTAGCTTGGTTTGCACCAGCGTTGTGAGCTCTACATCTTCCTTCTGTTTGGGTCAATTCAGTATAGCCTCTCAAAGGCTTGGAGCTCATGGAGGTATGCGCAATGATTTTTTGTTAGATGATGCTGTCTCTAAAGAAGCACCCAAGCAGTTTGAATATCAGTGCATTAAAAATACTGACCATATTTATCCTGAATTAAAAGTTCTGACTAGTTCTACCAGTCTTCTTCAAAAAACCCAAAACTTTAACGTCTTCACATCTCCAGCTTATAACCCCTTCAAAATTCCCTTGGCTTTTTCTGGATTTCAAACAGACCTTTTCTTCCAAGGGTTGCCCCAAAGTGACCTAACCATCTCCATTACTCCACCACATCAAAAGAACCAGCCACAAATCTATTATACGCCTGTGCTAGTCCTCTGGCTATCCTGGCAGTACAGCCACATATAAAGTAGGTAGCACTAAAAGTAATGCATCTTATTTTTTTCCAGAGAAACTGGAAGACAAGAGATACAAAGAGCACAATAGGACTATTTGATAGAGCAAATTCTCAGCTACAAAATACAGTCATCACCATTAGCTGCGCATTTTTGCCAGTGACAAAGACAAGTCTGCATGCCACACTCGTTAAAACCCACATGACCACTGAGAATATGGGTGTCTTTCACATCACCCACCACCTCAATGAGTTGACACCCACTGTTGGATCTCTACAAACATTCAGAAAGCATTGATGAATGCCAGTGTATGTCATTTTCCCTGCATGGAGAATTCAGTGACATACCTTTGCTTTCATACTCTCTTCCATGTTAGATGTCATTTTGTCAGACTGCTCCTCTGCTGCCATCTGTTGCACAGAGATAATGTAATACAATATAGGCACAGGAAGGTTCAGCCTCTACTGCCATACCACTGTGGGCCAACATCATGAAGTAGGAGGCGTTACTTTCAGAGCAACCCTCATAGAATGGTTCCGATTCACATCTCAGCTGTGTGCAAGACAAACACACCGGAAGAGTCCAGCCACCGGATGGGAGGACTCAACTAATTGGTTGAAATTGGCTCAAACACTTGGCCACCAGCTGCCTCCAGCCCCAGGGAATCAAATGTTCCACCCAAAATACAACCTGGGTCTATTTAGTGGCAGAACGGAGCAATAACCTCTGGCACCACATGGCTCAGACCATTTCTTAATTATTAATAATAATTTTGAAATATAGAAATAGCATGAAACCTTTTTCAAAAATTAATTTGCATTTAAAAAAAAGCAGAAAATAAAAGAATGAAAGCATATGGTATCAATCATATTTTACAATACTTGTAACTGCAGTTCGGAAACATGTGTTTCCTAACTGCTCATTCAGCAGTATCTGTATAATTTTTTTTAAGCAAAAAACCTCTCTAAACAAAGCATTTAAACTAACCAGCATTGCATGATATTGTACTTAGCTGAAATGAACCGTTTTATTTGGGTGTAAGCTGAATAGACGCAGCGGTTACTGTTGCTCTGTTACTATTCCAAAACCTTCTTTCAACTTCAAATTAGATTCAAGAAGAAAGGGAGAAAAATACTAATCCTTCAAGTATCACTGCAATTGCTACTCCTGTGATGGTAAACACTGAAAGTGTGGTATATCTTGTTCATGCTGTTGCCAAAGCATTTTATTTAACAACAGAGAATCTGCTTTAATGAAGGAAAGCACTGGCTCATCAAAACACGTTCCCTGTCTCGGTAGCATCCTTTAACTGATGCTTCCAAAAAAGCACAGTATCTACCTCATTCATTTATCCAATTGAAGCTGGGAAGGAGAGTACTTCATCTTGATCTTCTGTGATGATTAATTAATATTTGGGTCATCTTTCTTTCCTTTCTCATTAAGCATGACTGAAAAAGTGGGATCATTTTCCCATGAGTACATTGGGATGCCCAACATATAAACTTCATGAATTCAGCTCATATATTTAATAACCCTTCAGAGATCCATCATACCTCAGCGCAGAGGAATAACAAGAATTGGTTCTAGTCACCTATGCTTCAAACCAAACGCAACACCTTTTTTTTCCTCCCTTCATATCAGATATGTTTCCAGTTTCTTCATATATATGTGTGTACTCCCACCCTCACCTCTCAGGTCACCACTCTATCAAAACCCTTTTTTTTTTTCCCTCCTGAAAGCCTCCAGGTGATTTTTAGCAGATAAATGCACCACCTTCAAAAATTCAACTCCAGCACATTTTGTTTGTTTTGTATGTCTCTCTGTTATGTTCTGCATACCTCCTTGCAACAGAGTGATAATATAGTTATTGCCAGAGAAAAAAGTGGATGGACATCCCTTATCCTCTCTCTGTCACACTGACATCCATTCATTTTACACTGAAATAGCTCCATTGACTTTATTGTACTTGTTCTGACTTGGTATTGGTACAAGCAAGAGAAGAACAAGGTTCTATTTTTATTTTTCATTTCCCATGTGCAGCTGATATTTAAGACCCTGCAGCTGAGAACCTTTGCTGAGAAACTTGACAAAAAAAAACAACATTCTTCTAACTGAGGATAAAACGAGGTATTATCAGCAAGAAATTAGCACAGCAATCAACATACAAGAGGATCCTCATTTAATAAGTGCTAACTTTTATTTTCCTAATAGGCATTAAAAACAATAACACCACGTCCATGATACAACTTGATTAAATTGGCTCCGATGGCTTTGGGAGCAGTAATATGATTAAATGTTTAATACAGAGCATGTTCTTGGTGGCGGATCGGCAGAGCATATAGCTTTTATTCCACACACACTGCAGTTCTTGGTGATGTATTAACCATTTGGTGATGGATTAACCATTTCCTAATCAAGCCTGATGAAAAGCCCAAAACATTCTCCCATCACGAAGGCCTGGGAGACACCTTGAGGCAACACCAGGGAGCGAAGAGCCAGCAATAACTTCCAAACATTCTCTTCTCACTTCTCCTTTCTATCTTATATCCAACATCTTGCTCACTGTTTGGTACATGCATGAAAATTTATTTTCTCATTGTCTATTTTAAAACACAGCCACCAAAGCAAGGTTCTTAACCCAACCTTCCATGCAACAAGCACCGCATGTCAGGGGTTCCTTGACGAGCACAGCACAAATGGAACTACTCATCCCACATTCAGAAAATTACCATGTCTTCCATACCAAGACCTTGTAATTATCTTCTTCTGGTGGTTTGTGGCTAAAATGACTAATTTACTTTTAACCACTAAACCTAAGTTTCTATGGCATGGTATGATTTGTAAGCGACTTAAATGTGATTCTCTTGTAAAGTGCTAATACATCTGCTAACTTTAAGAATTATTTTATTTTTTTTACTGTAAGAAATTTTGAAGAAATCCTATTGAAATCAGACAGTTTACAGGAAGTTTACTCTTAACATTTGGTTTTATGGATACCTGATGCACTGGGGCCAATGACTTCTTCACAGATGGGGATTCACTGAAATCCAACCTGATTTCAAGAGTATTTGGTGAAAATCCAACAGCACTGCTTCCCAATATTACCCAAAATAAATTATTCAAGCCTGCCAGCATCATGACTTTTATGAGAAGTGCAGTTCAGAAAGATGCGTTCCTCATCACATGCCCATCAGATATTATAACAAGTGTTTCTCTCTCAGTGACCTATACTAAAGGCCCTTGGAACCAGGACACCAAGAAATAACAAGCAGTTGAGCTCAAAAGGCAAAATATCTAAAGACATCTATGTTGTTTGGTTCCCCAGAAAATTCTCTGTTGCTTAAAATAAACACACAAGAAAGCTCAGGTGGATTTGCTTATGTATTTATACTGGACAGCTTGGAGCAAAGTACATCCAATGATTCAGAACAGAGTATTTCCAGGTGTATAATGACAGTCAGCATCTAATGCTGTTGAGTTCAGAGCTCAGCACTAAGACAAAAGGAAATAATTATTTCAACTCCTCCTAACAGACCCCACATCACGCATTTGTCTTCCCCAGCCAACACAGCTATCTAACAGGTAAGTGGGACATTTAAGCTTCTTTGAGTTTTAAATAATTCACAATGCAATAAGAGTACAAACCTTTAAAAAAAAAATTAATTAAAAAGAATTTAAAATCTGAATTACCAATGATGATGTAATGATGTATCCTGAGAGAAAACTATACATTTTCCCTTCTTCCCTAAATTAATAATTACTAACACAATGCCAAATAAGAAAAAAAATTTAGTCCCCACTTATGGAGCCTTTGATGTACTGCACAGCTTTTTTGTTCTAATTCCGTATAGACAAAATAGCCACAGATTACTCCTTTGTAGCCTAACAGCTTTCTCACCATGCTTTTCCACAGTCCAACTTCTTGTTCAGTCAGGCTGGCAATATCTGTAGTGACTTATACTGCTTTTTTTTTTTTTTCCTCCTGTTTTCATGCCTGCAAAGGTTCACACAGCCAGAGGAAGGCTGATTTCTGAAGAGGAATAATGCATTGAGAAGCCTCCTGGACCTTGCTCATGGTCCTTTCCAGGAGAACTAATTGCCAAAACTAATTAAGACTGAAACTGATGGGGTTCTCTCCCACATAGACTTTACAGGATTAGGAACAATGCTAGTTAGCTGTAAACACGGTCTCTTAAAAAAACTACAGATTCTCTTTGCCGAAGGCTTAGAGTGGGCGGGGATCAGAAGCTTTTTGATATGTAAGTATACCCAGCAGTAATAAAAGTCTTACACCAGGTTAACTACACAATTTGCTAATAACATTTGCTGACACAATCCATGAAAATCACTCTGGCAGCCTGATTTTTGGCAAGTGTACAAACGTTTTATTGAACACATGCTGCCTATGAAACATGGTCTATGAAAACATGGCCCCCCTATTCGCAAACGAGCAGCTGAGTAACATGTGAATAAATACCTGCTTTCCATTCCTTCTGGCTTACAGTGGGCAGGAAACCTCCAATTCTTTTGCATACATTTTGGAACGAAAAGCAAGAAAAAAGTTTCTCAACCAACTTCGGTGTTGGAGAGTTACATTTCCATACGGTACGGCCCATAACTTTCCTCACCAATGAGTGTCAGTCAAGGCAGGCATCCCACGTCAAAGGAATCACTGTTTTCACACCGTTTCAAGTTGAAACATGGTCTGCTCGTGTTCTTCCTTCCACTCTAAGTGGGGCTTTACAGAATTCAACGATGCATACCATAAGCCAAATTTTTTCAGGGACACAACTCTGCCTATCCTCTGGGAATTGCATACAGGAATCACAAGGCAGTGTTCTGCCCCAAGCTTAGCTCCAGCTACACAGGAGATAGTCCCAAGAAGCGTGTATGACTAGGCACATAAATTATGCATCCGAGCTGACCTACCCATTAATTTATAAAGCAGCATTTCCAAAGGCAGACAGCAAGGCACTGCTGATCGCTGCCATGATGCTAAAATAGTATGATGCAGTTCAGCAAAGACATAGCATGTGCCAATAAGCCACATGCACTCATGCTGAGGTCCCAAGATACATCTGATTACTCCAAAACCACTGTCTCTAAAAATCCCTGGGACACAGAACGGGAAATACTGCTTAACTGACTGCCCACCAAAGGGGTCTGCAATAGGTAAAGGAAAGGATTCTTTACCCCATGCCTTAGCAGCACTTCCAGGGCAATAATTAGGATTAATCAACAATGCTGTCAATTTCACTTTTTACTCCAGCAAAAAACATACTGACGATGTGTCAGTAACATCTAATTAACCGTAATGTCTGCTGCAGTAGACCCCAGAAATATCCAGAAACTGGCAAAGTCCTCAGAAAAACAGAAAACCGATGCAAGCTTTTGTGTTTGTAAAGAATAAAAACTTGATGAATTATAACCCAGAAGTTAATGCTATTGTTTTTAATATTTTAGTGTTTATATTTTGATTTTTCTATTCAGACACTCAAATATAAATAGGCAAACACCTCTGGAAAAAATATAGAAAATAACCTGAGAGGAAGATAAAGAAAGAAGTGCTGGTTTCACCACAGTAATCCTTAGAATCCCAATAATCCAAGTTTCTTAGCATAGCTATTACAGATATATTGCACCTGGTCATTGCTTTATCAGGTACGCAATACGTGCCAAGTACACACGCATCTGATAGAAGCATTCACAAAATACATTGTGTAAGCCTGTCCTTAAATCTGGGCCACATTATGAGACTGCTTTGCGTTATTTATGGCTACGAGGAGAAATTGTGCAAAACTTGTGGCTTTGCCAGACAGCTGATCAAAACTGAAGCCTCTTACAGACTGACACAAAGCAAAATGTTCTCATAGGCTCTGTGAGCGCTCACCTCTGCCATGCCAGGATTTGCTAAGAGGAGGGAATACTTCTGCATGTTCATGCACAGCAATCTACATGTTTGCAGAGGTGATACCCATAGTGCTGGGGTATTCTTACGCAAGGGAGGAGCCTGCTGCTCAGGGACTATTAGCATCGTATTAAATCATCGGCTTTAGGGGTGAGACCTGTCAAGTTTAACAATGAGAACTGCAAACTTCTCCTTCCGAGGAGATGCGCGATGTTCTAGCAGCATTGCCCGCATTGTTTCCCATCTTCCCTAGAGCTGTTTCTTTATTTTACTGTGACTCAGACCCACATTCAGCGCTTTTGGAGCGGTTGGCCCTTGCCAATCTGGTAGTCTGAGTTAATGGTTTCATATTGTTACAATTGTCTCAGTGGCCGAGTCCTCCACAGCAGCGCGAGGAGGGTGGCTCCCGTTAGGCTGCAGATAATTAACTGTGTGACTATGATATGTGCAAAACGCACACAACGCAGGACAGAGTGTGGGATAGCCCAGTGGCTTCTAGTAATGAAACCGAAAACAAAGCACCGCGAAAGTTCTCCAAAACTGCAGAAATAATGCCGCAATAAATTAATCTTTCCAGTCATTATGTCCACAAGTGTGGAACAGTCTGAGGGATGCCAGATCCTTCCTCTACAAGAAATGCTGAATTCTGATAACCATAGAGTGATCCCTCATTTCTTCAATGTGCAAAGCTGTGAAACCCCAAGGGTTATTTTTTTGCCTTTCATTTCTCTGCTGACAAGTGGCATGGGAAGTGTAGAAAGAGTTTAAAAATTTAGCTTTGAGAAAACATATTCCCAGTGGGACCTACTTTATACGCTGATTTCAATAGAAAACTATTTTCCTAAAGGGTTTTTTTTTTTAATCCCCCTTTCCAGCTTGCTTCGTTAAACCAAATGTTTTACATAATATTGGAAATCAACTCCCACCCCTCACTTATTCCCTCCCTCTCTGTCTCTCTGTGGAATTAGCGAATCAATGGAGAAATGTTCAAGCCTTTGTTAAAATGAAAGAATGGAAAAATTAAAGGAGGTTGTTCAGTGTAACAGTCACATAAAAAAATGTACAGCCTGTGGTTCTTGACTCTCTTTGACTGTAGGACTGTTGCTCGTTTCTCTCCAGCTGCCTGTGGTAAAGGTACATATGCGGTCTGTATATAATTATATGAGGGTGTACAGGCAAACCCCTGCACAGTCAGGATGATGTGAGGTTTCTCTATACACTCATTATGTTCCTGAACTTGGAGATTTTTGTAGACAAAATAAGATTTCTTTCATTAAAATGGGATTTATTTGTGGTTCAATAGCCTGAGGCTGCAGAAAAACAGGGCATTTCACCATTGTGTCATTGAACACTGAACTCCTGCCTTTTAATTATATAGGTTTCTGACACCCAACCAGACTTTTTTCCCCCCCCTCTTCCCTTGAAGGAAGATGACGCAATTGTGACATAGCCAGGCCCCAAATAAGACATTCCTAACCCATATGGACACAGTATAAACATTCAGATGCAGACAGCCTTGCTTTAGTATTGCGGCAGGAGCCACTTGATTTGAACCACACTTTTCACAGGGCTTTGCTGGTCCCCAAATGAAAAATGATTGATCCAAACGGAGTAACATAAGGATTCTCTCATGCAAGGAAGAGCCACGTGGAGGCTTCTCTCAAGCAGATGGACCAGTTGAATAGTCAGTGCTTTCCCTGGTGAGAAGTGAAACTAGAGCAGGTTTTTCCTTTTTTTTTTCCCCCCTGGTTCCTGTGAATTCTTACCCCCATCATGTAAGAAAATGAGGTATTTCTTACACTAAAGCGAGTGAAATAAAATGTTCTTAATTATGCAAAGGTAATTTCATCTGATGAACAGGTCAAATAAAAAAAAGAAACACAATCCAGCTTCACATACATCAAGGAAATATTCAGTCTGATAATGAGAAGTGTTGAACTGTCCCAAGTCCTATTAAAATTCACTTTGTGTTACTGATATTCAACACCTCTGGAGCTCAGGCCATCTGGGTACTTCCACATCTGTGATCCTGGCTTCCCAAAGAGGGAAAAACAAAAAAAACCTACTGATAGTATAAATCTAACACCTAAGTCTGGAGGTCATGAAGTCAGACACAGCCTTACAAAAAACACACCACAAAACAAAACCAAGAAGATCACTGGTGTCTGCTCAGACCAGAGACTGATGCCTTCAGTAATCTATTTCACACAGCAGTTTAAAAACGGACAGTTAAGAAAAGAACTGTAAAAGATTCCAAAGTGAAAATGTAGGAAATGCATACATAAGTGTTTGTATAGATATATATATCCTCTGTTTTTCTTCTGTGATGCAAGAAATCAATTTTTGAGAGAAATGCAGAACTAAAATGCCTTCCAAAGTTAATATCCCAGTACAGTTCTAGGATAGAAAACTCATTTCATTGACTTCACATCTGCAATGAATTTTATAAAATTATACATAGTAGAACACCAACATTTTGAGGCACAATTTCATAACAATTTTCTGTTTGAAATAAATGAAAAATATTAGCTATTTGACTCTTCTTGTAATCGTATCTTTAACATCGAGGATCACGTCACTGTTGGAGGAAGAATGAATTGGCTATGCGCTGTTTGATTGTGCATACATGGTAACTTCTTATGAACATGACTGTATTTCATGTTGGGTAGGGTTCTCCTTATGATCTACCCAAATACTTCAAATAGAAAGACTTAATCTCTACAGGAAATGATATTTTAATCCAACTGAAAGCCAAGACGGGACACCTAGTTCTCAGTTGCCAGGCTTTCATCACATGCCATTATTGTCTCATTGATTGGATGAATGAAATATTTGCAACCAAAAGAATGTCTCAGACCTCCCTTGGACCCAGTTCAATGCTTCCCTTTAGATCAGGCAGGCTTTTTATAAGGCTTGCATTCTTCCAGAAATAGTCCAGCAAACATAAATAAAACGATCAATGAAATGATATAGTCTCTGAGTGACTGTGGACAAGACTTTTGGTACTTCCCAAATGAGGACAAAGAACTTCTGCACTATCACAAGGTTTCTAAACAAGTTAGATAAAAAATTAAGCATTATGCAGACAGGAGATGGACTGAAGGATCTGTATTATCTCCCACATGCAGTAGTTAGACATTTTTAGAACAGCTTTCCCACCCAAATGGTGCCTGGTGCAGTCACGCATTCATGCTGTAGGCTCAGGAATTTGCCACAAATCTCCTGATGTGTTATGTACTGATCCTTATGTTTCCCTACAAATCATTATCATCTTCCCAACACAAACAGACACGAAGGAGATTCTGACATTATTTCTGCATGAGGCAGGTAGTATTCCAGTGGGGCAAAAGTGCAGTGTGAAGTGCACCATGAAAACTCGTCACAGCTCTTTGCTCTGGATTGAGAGTGTTTTGGATGAGTCAGAGGGCAAAGAAAAGGTTTTCTGCATTTCAAGGTGATTGTGTAGTGCCAAGGAAAACTCAAGATAAGGAGCAGTAGGCACCTTGAGAAGCTTTACAGGGGGAGATGCTAAAAACCTACGCTGCCCTCAGACTCCTTGCCCTTTGTATCGTTGTTGTGTTTTTTTTTTCCCCAAGCACCTTCTCCATAAAATATCAGCAGCAGCAATTGAGTTAAAGCTTGGCTGAATTATCCCTTTCATAAGTCTGTCTTCATGTTTTTTTTTCCAAGTAAAGGTTCCGTTTATTAATTTTACCCAGCTAGCATTCACTTAGCATTTGCTTTGAAGGATAATTGACAGGTTGAGGCGACACTCGCCAGAATGAGAGACATAAATCAGAAATAATTTCCAAAATTGGCTGAGGGCTGATATGTTGAATAGGCAAATACAGGTAAAAATCTCTCTATTAGGCCTGAAAGCGGTAGCAAATGTCAAGCAAGTGCTATCTAATGCACCAGCTTAGATTAATTTTGTGGTCCCTTCTTTGGGTGATTTTGTCTTTGGAATGCTACTGTGCTCTGGAAATGCTACCAGACAGCTCTCCTAGACACAAGAAGTTCCTGATTTCTTCTTAATTGAGGATAACTTCAAATTTCTGTGAAAATTAAGGTGACTTTTTAAACTCTAACTTGCCTAAAAAATACATCCCAACTAAAAAGTTATTAAAAAAAAAATAGAAGACAGCACCATTTGTCATGAGGAAGCAGGAACTGCTTGGTCGTCTGGGGCAACTCAACAACTCCAACACCCAGAATCTGTAGAGCCTCTAATTCAAATTTTGTGCTTTTCAATCACTGGCAGCAAAGGTCAAAACAATCAGATTTATGAAAATCAATGTGGTTTGGGTCATTTTGCCTGAAAGTTCTTCATGACTTCCAGTTAAATAAGAGGTGTGTTTCCTCCAGGCCTGAAAGCAGGCACACATATAAAAAACACTGCAAAAATGGCCAAAATTCAGTCCCAGAATAAAACTGTGAAAATTCACAGTTTCTTCCACTAAGCAATTATTTCAGTTTTCGCCAAAAGGAATGGTGAGATTTTAGCATCAGGTTTTTTTGTTTGCAACATAAATACTTGTAAAGCAAAAAACTGGTAGCTTTGCAAACTCTAGATGTATTTAAGGATCTTCTGTGAAATATGATGGATGAGGGGGAAGAAAAAGAACAGCTCTTGTCATGGGAATCCAGAAAGAGAAAGTTCTGAGCACCCCATGTCTCAAAACCTTGAAAGATAACAAGGTTAGGGTCATGATACAAGATGGATTGTTGCTGGTAGTGATGGTTGAAACGCATAGAGAAGTGTGGGTTGGTAATCAGACTGACAGATTGCAATATTTCCCACTACTCCGAATTTACTTCTTCCTTGAAGTCATAAACAGGTCAGCATTCCTTTACCCTAAATCTTGCATTCGTGTATGACTTGCTCTGTCAGAATCCAAGGGTAAGTTCAGCATTGGGTTGCACCTAAGCTTGAGCACAAAGTCTATTCTCATAAGACCACCTGTGCATCTACTCTGTATTTTGCTGCATTAAAAAGAAGGAAGGCTGCTTCCCCATGACTTCACACTTACTTGTAAGCGACTTAGGATGTCTCTTAGGATACATAGGGACAACTGTTCTTATGTACTTGAAATCCTGCTGGATAAAGAGTCTTACAAGAAGAAGAGGATACAGTTTGCTTCATCTAGCAAAATGCTGCCTGTAAAGTGTATAATTGCTCTATTAATACAATGGGAAAAAGTTGATATGAGAGCAGAAACTTTAGGCTCTACGCTGACACAAGAAAAAAATATTTTATCCTAACTTTGTGCACCCTAAGGCTTGAAATTAGAATAAAGTTACTAATTATTAGAAAAGAGATGTTCTTGAAACAATTTTCTTATAAGGGAATGGAGGAGCAAACTGCTAAATCAGTTTTAAAAAATGATTAATAAATTAATTTTATTATTGTGCATCAAAGCTGCCTCTAGTAGCCGTGAATTGTACTTAACCAAAGCACTCCTTACACAGACATATTGTGTAATATCTATGTATAAAAGAAGGGAAACAAGCATATACCACAAAAGTTTTCTTAGGTTAGCAAAGGAGAGGCGATTCAACATATGACACTTGTTACTCTATTTTCTTTGGACTTACAGAAGGTATTTCAGCAGCTCAGCTTGAAGTCACAAGATGAGGAAGAAAATGGCTAAATCTGCACAAGGCAGCTTGGTAGTACTATGCTTTGAAAGTCTTATGCTTACTAAACTTTTACTTGCATTTATATATACAATAAACTTAGCTACATATTTATCCTGTACACAGATCCCATTCACTGACAGCTAACCACCCCTTTATGAAGAACTCATCACACTGAGGATTGAGTGACTTCTATATCAAACCTGGTACTAATTAAACCAGACTAAGTCTAGGATCAGAAGCAGACTCACCTAGGAGTACATTTCCTATCACAGGCACCTATGGTTTGATGGGCCACATGCATTGCATGAAGCTCACAGCCAAAGCTCTGCAGACTTCAGATCTGACAGCCTCTTCCTACAAAAAAAATCTCAGATGCGAGAAATGACTTATTGGAAGATTTCCCTGAGGTTCCCTCAATGGAGTTGTTTTTCCTTCTCTCTTCCCCTCTCTAATCAGAGAAATATATAATAATACAGTAACCATAACTATTTAAGTTTGGTCTGCTCCAGTCTGAACACCCACCGTGTCTATTTCTAAACCATTTGCCCTTCCCTAATTCTTACAAACCACTTTACAACTCAAATCTAATCAATAACAACTGTGTGAAACAGCACTCAGACAGTAAAGAAGTTGGAATTCCCCTTAATAGCCCTTTAAAGGAGTTTTAATTAATTCCACGCGCTTCTGTAGGATTATCAACTTTACAGTACGACTGCATGTGAAAGCTTTAAGACATTTCACTTATGTCTGCAGGATGTTCTGCTACAAAAACTGGTTTTCATGGCTTGTCACTGCTTACCATTAGCTTCTTGATTAATCCTAAAATCCCACTTCTCCTTCCCTCTCCACTTTACTAGCTGTCTCTGCAGTTTCTCCTACTGGTCACTCTTACTTCCCTTCTCCTAGAGGTTTATCCAGCTCTTTGTAAAAGAAATAGAAGGTTTCCACAGATGGCACCAGGATCTTGGCAGGACCATTCCCTTCCTTCTGCTTACTCCTCAAAGAAGCAATTTAGCTGATGCAACAACTGCATTGCACAGCTCCAGTTAGAAGTCAGCAATTCTTTTTTCATATCCAGATGCCTGAGTTTCCAATACATCCAATGCATCTTTTCTCTTTCATCACTCTCAACACCTCTAAACTCCTGCCTCTCTTTTTAGTCCTCATGTTCTCTCCATTCCTTCAATTACTTAACTTAGGTCCCCTTTCTAGGATCTATGGTACCTGACTTCCTGTACCTTTTCTCCCTCGCCTTCTTCTAGCTTTTAGTATTGCCGAGCAATTAATTTCATTTCCATTAATCACACAAGACATGCGCTAATTATTGCTCAGACGAGAAGATCTGAAATAGCATCAGTGATGAAAAAGAGAAAAAAAACGAGAGAGAAAAGATTTCCTTTTTTTTTTTCCCCCCCCCTTCCTCATCATATTTACAGCCAGCGATTTTTCTTAATGAGCTTATGGAAGGAAGGCAAGTGATGTTAGTGCAGGAAGCCCGAGTGCAGCGTGTAGTCAGAGGCTAGAGTTCATGAGCTGTCCAGAGCATGTTTTATCAGGTCACCGAGTCAGCCGCACTACAGGGCAATTTCTCTTTCTCAGCATTAACCCTCAACTCCGAGTCCCTGCTGGAAAGGCCTCCCCCTTCACAAACACTCCAGGATAAGATGATAAGAAGATTACAAGTAAAGCCTCTCTTTAGCAATTCCACATCTCCTGTCAGACACAGCAAGTTAAATTACAGTGCAGGCTGCAAATGCATTGATCATCCACTCAGCTCCTACAACCCAGGGGTGAAAAGATCCATGCCGAGGATAAGTGAAGTAATTTCAGGAAAGTTTATTTTAGCTGGGAGGGGTTAAACAAGTTCAACGAGGCAAGGCTTAGGGAGGGCGCTGGAGCCAAGTTCAGCAATGTCTTGTTTGTGCAGGTACAGGCTGCGGGTTACACATGCCACAGGTGTTTGGGTCTCCTCCGGCACGCTCGCATCGTGCCATGCAAGCCGCAAAACCTCAGTGATGATGGAAAGCTCTCTCGTCACTCCAATAAAAGGCTCCACACCTTTGCCATAACCAGACAACCTCTGATAGAATAACCACCGCTTTATTACAGTAAACGCCTGCTGCTGAATCAGAAGAGGACTTCTGATATTCACAAGAGCTCCCCTTTTTAAGTAGGTGGCAATAGTATTCATTTCACCTATAAAAACTATAGTAGTTTATGACAGAAGAAATAAACCTCCCTAAGCAGTTTTGATAGAGAAGGCAGGATTGTCCATTTTAAAGATTAAAAGAAAAAGATTATAAATCATTAGGAGTGCTTATGAATTCTATTCATGACTGCCTTCTTTATTAAAGAGATCCATTGTAAAATGGAAAGTTCAGAAGGCTTGGTGGTGAGCAAAAATGAATTATAATGACATCACTGGGTCATGAACTAGGCCCACTGGCTACTTTCCAGAATAAAATTGACTGGAGAGATCAGATGAGCCCATTTGTACTGAGAGACATCTGGGTGGCAGCCAGAGAATCTGGGTTCAAGCTCCCTATTTACAGAACATGCTTCCCTTTCCCCTTTCACTACCAGGAGTAATCTGGATTTCCCAGGCACAATGTGTGGGATAACAATGTCACTCCATTCAGATTCCAGGAGGATTTTCACCCAGAAAATTTCATTATACTCCTCACTTGGTGAAAGGCCTTGTGGAAAAAAACTAACGTGTCAACATCTGGCTGAGGTGCACAGTGCATTCTCATTACACTGCTGATGGGAAGATTTTACATTTAAATAAGCATAACTTGTAAGAGTTTTTCGTCATATTTTCCTCCTTGTCTCCTTCTGAGATAATAAACAGTGCCTGGAACCCAAGAGAAACTCATTTTTTGCCAAGAAATAATTTATAAACCTTTAAGAGCATCTGCTGAAAACATTGGGGGAAGCATCTTCCCCTTTCTTTCATTTTAACTTTTTCAGTTGTCTTTCTAAATGCAAAATGACACCTCATTCAAAGCTTTCTGGCATCATCTCCACCTTCCCTGTTCTACAGTTTACACTTCTTTTGATATTGCTTGAAATTTCTAGGAAGCTTTTACCTAATACTGTAATACCTATTATCCGAAACATTTAGGTGCACGTGTAGTTGCCAAAGAGCAATTGGATGTGAGTAGTCCAATAAGGTGGAATGGTACATATTCAGGGGAAGAAAAGATGTCTGACCATCTGACCTTAGCAATGGCACCATCTCAATATTAATATATTTTATGCATGCGTGTGATAATGTTTTACCTTCCTTATGATCCTGCAGGGAAGTTTCTCTTCTCCCCACTGAGGATTATTACATATTCAGAGGTGGTTATGATTATAGATACTTACGAAGACAAGAATAATTGACCATAAAAAACCTTTTACATTCCCACAATTATTTTTGCATTGACTAAAAATGTCAAGAAAATCTAGTTCTATTAGCAGGTCCTTAATTTTGCTTTCACTTAACTTATATCTAGATTTCCTTTCCCACCCAAAGCATGTTTTCACTTAGCTATGTTTGGCAATGACACAAAAAAGTGATTTGTCACAAGATACCAGCTGGGAGTAGATGATCAAATCTCAAAGCAGATACGTTACACCTGCAAGGGAGGGAAGGGGCTTGAGGAAGGTATCAAGACCTCATACATGAAGGAGCACGAGAGGCATCTTTAAGAAAGTTTCATAACAGTCATAAACAAGCGTGTATGAAGACAGTAGCCTGATAGACACAAAGCTAATAAAAAGTTAAGTTCCATGACAACTTTACAACAGAGGAACTGAAAAACAAGTTCTGTTTATGTATCAGATGTTCACACCATTCTTCAGCAAAAACAGAGCACTAAAAACCAATGAGTCCACAGGAGAAGCACAACAACAAGAGGCAGCAGATACAGCTACTTTAAACCAGTTTTGAATCATCCAAAAAAAGCAGCAATCCAATAACAAAGAAAGGAATCACTTACCCTTTTCCAGAGATCAAGGCTCACCAAACACTCCAAACAAGGTGATCTCCAAGTAGAAAGGCTTCCATTGTGGCTGCCAGCCCTTAAATGAGGTAGATTGCTTCCACCTGTGCTCCCAGGGCTGGCTACACCCCTTCACCAGGTGCTCAATCACTGGTTCAGGCCATGACCTAACAGTTCCTATACAAGACATTAACTAAACTAACATTAACAGCAACTGTATATGAGTGGTCAGTAATAAATTTGAGAAGTGTGACAGTAAAATGGCAGATTCTGAAGTACAGGTTTTAGCATTAGAGAATCAGCAAGGTTGGAAAAGACCTACAAGATCATCCAATCCAACCACCTGCCTATTACCATTAGTTCTCACTAAGCCATGTCTCTCATCACAGTGTCTAAATGCTGAACACCTGCAGGGTCAGTGATTCCACCACCCCCCTTGGCAGCCCATTCCAGCACCTGGCCACTCTTTCAGAAAAATAGTATTTCCTAATGTCCAACCTGAATCTCCCCAAAGGTGACTTAACAGTGTTCTTCTAACAGATCTTTATTTAAAAGATATTAATTAAAAGAGAAAACAAACATACAAAAAACAAAACAAAACAAAAAACACACAAAAAAAACCAACAACACCCAAAACAAATCAAAGCAAAACATTCTATCCTTGCAGTAAGCAGTAGATGGTAACTGATAGCCAGACCCCGCTGGGTCCTATCTTAGTTTGAGAGAACATTCTGGCAACTCACTAAAAGAGAAAGAAGCCTGGGCAGAATCTCCATGCTGCATTTATTATGAGAAGCACTTTATCCTTCAAATCAGCCTGAATATTTTCTGAAATCCATACCTCAAAGAATGACATTTTTAAAGACGCTCTCAAATCTCTGAAAAAAAGTGTAGCTCATTTAGGTCCTTTTGAAAATCCAGTCCAAAGAGAGGACTCTCTCTGAAAATACACCCTATTGTGCAGATTTGGCTGCAGCCTATAACTCATTACACAAAGGCCCACAAAAATTTAGCAATAAGAAATCCTTATTTGCCAGGATCTTGATAAATGACTGGCCTAAACTCTGTAGAGCTTCATGGAGGCTCTGAAAGCAATCTACATAAGCATTTCCACACTAATGGCAGTACAGAAGTACCTGATCTGGCTCCAGTAGAAAGCAAGTGTGGCTTTCTCCTAATCCAGGCCTGAGGTTTGGTCCAAGTACTTCTCTCTATCCGATATCTACTGAGCTTACCATAGAAGCTACTCTATACTATCATTCACTTTTTACTTGAATACAAGATTTTAGGACGTGGCTTGATACTTACACAACTAACTGGAAACACTTCAGTAAAATATGCTATTTCAAAGCCAAAATGATTTTGGAAAAATTTTACTTACTCCTAAGTCAACCACAGTAACATTCCCTGCCTTGGAATTTGGTTCACTTTCTGCCTCTGCTATAGGTTTACTGTGCCAAACTCCATTACTATCTCTACACTTTGTCTGCTCTTTCCTTTAAAATTTATGGTCCTCAAAGACAGACCATTCAAATTTCTTAAGCTTCTGTTATTTTATGAGTCACTGCAGAAATACTTGTAAGCTCAGGATGCTCCATGGTCCAGCACAAGGCTGAAAACTGACTTCCAGCTGCTGTGCTTGCTCGGTGCAACTGGGCACATACCCTTGACTCTTCCTGAGGTCAAACTTGAAAATTTGCCAATAGTCTGGAAAACGAGACTGGTCTTGAAGTTACCCTTGGACAGGTCCTTGAGATAAAGAGCAGGTGTACTCTGGGCCTTTTTAAAACAGAGATAAATATCCCTTTTCTAATTTCCAAGATATGTTGCTCCCAGCTAAGAAAATGCAGCTGCTGAAGTTGCAAAAAAAAAAAAAAAAAAAAAAAAAGATTTGCTATCTTTTACCATTCAGGGATATAGCGTGAGTCATTCTTTTAGAGCTACTGTCCTATAGGGTTTTATTTTCCTAAAACATTTATAAAGCCAATTTGTATATTTTCTTCATCAAGAGCATAAAACAATGTGACAGAAGAATTCCTTCCTATTAGATTATATCCATGAATGAAAGTTTAATTGTTTTGTTTAAAACTATTTAAGGAAACCTGCACATGAATAGGAAGTCTGGCTTTTAAGAAACTCAGTCATAAATATAAACAAAACTGTGATGCCAAATAGCAATTACTACTTTGTTTCTTTTTTGAATGACAGTATATCTTAAACTCATTCATTTCCAGTTCTGACTTGCTGCAATGTGTAAAAATACTACTGCAAATCCACTAAATGAGCTTTGTCTTTCTCTCTTGAACTTCTTTGGTTTATGCTGACTGTTCGTGCTCTGTTTTCCCTTTATCTTGTGAGGCACAAAGGTCTCCACCTCTTTTTTAACTTTGTTTGAAACAGCAATTATTCATAACTGCCTTACCTGGAAATGTTTCACAGATAGAGACAGAGATTGTGCTCACCAGTGGGAGTGCTAACAAACTGACTGACGGTGTTTTAAATGCTGTGGCATGTAGAGTCAGTGCAGATCTAGATGGTTCTAATTGCTTGCAGTTGTTGAGTGACTGTCAAAACCATTTATTCTTACCGCTGATGGTAAATTTTCAGGGAAATGTCACTGCAGACAAGGAGGTAGATTTTTCAAACGCACAAATGCTGGTCAGGCATCTCACTGCCATTAGCTTCTTTGAAAATCTTGCCCAGCTCTTCAGACAAGTTGCCTGGCAAACAGATGTGCAAGGATGGATTGGACATTTAGGTATCAACACCATCTTTGAACTTCTTGGATGAGTCTGCCAACAATTTTTTTGGCCTTTCCTCTAACACTTAATGTCTTCTAAGATGAAACACCAGCAAGTTCTTTAAGCTCATGTTATTTTAAATACAGGCCAAGACCTTTAACGAATTTGCTTAGTGGTGGCAGAGGAGGAAGAAAGATTTGGTCCTAAGTGTTGTTCAATAGCATGTCTTGGTTTTCACTGGATGGTAGCCAGGACTGATATTTAAGAGGTGTTTTGCTGATGGACTATCCTACCTCAGTGACAATAACAGAGTAACACAGTCCCCAGCAGCCTATCCATCTTGCTAAATCTAAGAATAGATTCATAAAATCAGAGAAGAATCACAGAAGACACTGCAAGAATTTAACTCACCATTATTAAAAGCAAAAGGAATATAATCCTCTTCTAGAGCATAGGTTCTCACACTCTGGGGGCAAACAGAGCAGTGTCAGCACTCCAGATTCGTCATGAACCACCAAGCATACTTAATCAAACTTTTAATTGAAAAAACACCACAAAGATAATAGAAGTTTGAGCACAAAGATAACAGCACTTTGAAGGCCACCTGCCATAATCTCACAGACCACTGATTGTCCTTGAATTTGAAAGTATTTTTTATGAAGTTACTCAAGCTATCTGAGCAACACCATAAAATAAAATATGTCATGAATTAGTGGAATACTCGAGAAAATACATTGGCTGTTTAGCTTCTAATATTACGTTAAAGGCCTGTATGGACTAACAAAGGGTTTTTGCTTTATTCTCAGCTGAAGCCCAGAATTGCTGTTGGGAACTTATGACAGTATCTAGGAGGAAAATAAAACAAAGAAGCAGAGAAACTTCCAAAACAGTTGTCAAATAATGTTGCAGTACTAGAAATGTGACATGGTGATCAGACAATTAGGAAATCGATTGAGAGAGCAAAATTCAATTCATTTATGATTTTGTAGTTCACTATATAAATTGAATTTTGAAGATTAAAAAAAACCTAAGATCTTGCTAATGGAAAGATAGCTGGAATATTTTAGTCTACAGTTTCTTCGGAATGAAATAACACATTCTTGCTAGAACAATAACATTTGAATTTTTCATGTTATTCTCACAATATCTAACAAAAGCTTCAGTGATCGCTGATGGGCTTCTTGATGTCATGAATAAAATCTCCCAATTTCACTGCAGTTTAAAATGAACATCTATAAAGTAAGTCTCAATTTCAGCCAATATTTCTGGTTAATAAAAGGCTCAAAACAGAATCACATAAATTTTGGTTGAAAACAAGTAGGACTCTGATAAAGAAAATAAATAGAAACCAGAAGCAACTTTGAAGTATCAGCAGTGCCTAAGATCTTGGGTTTTTTACTGCTTTTCCATCATGTTTCTTTGGTGCTTTTGACAATGATACAGGGTTGATGCTTTAAGGAATATGACGAGAACTTGACATAGTAGGAAAGATGACTTAACACACCTTCTTTCCATCACTGAAGACCTTGGTGTATTCCCTCGTGCTAGGAACATACTGAATTGTATGAGCATTTTCATAGGCCTACAGCACCAAAGATTCAAGTTAGGGCTTCAATTAAGCAAAACTAATCCTGTTATCTATTGGTGGCCTCCACAGCACTTTCTGCGTCCTGAAGACAAAGAAATAAAGAAAAAACTTTAATGCTCCAGGAAAGGTGAAAAATCAGCAAGAATATGAAAGCACCGATTAATAAAAGTCCTAAGCTGTCTGATGAGACTTTAAAAATCCACTTTAACTGTCCTGAACTCTGGAGGAGGTTTTAGCTTCCACCAACTCCCCGATGCTATATTGAATTTCAGCAATGAGACAAAAAACTGAGCAAAACTTACCCTCCAGTTATTCATCTAATAAAGTCCAGCTACTTAGTCTTTGGAGGCTGAGATAGCCAAATTTTTATCTGGAATAAGCATCTGAACTTCTGGGACGACCTCCAAACCTTTTATGATACCTCTAAAATACACCCTTCCTTTAATAGTCTGTGAGCTCCTTGCCAGTCTTCTACCACCAAACACAGATACTACACAGCCAGCTTTTTAAGTGTATTAAATCCCCTGGGAAACGCTCATATTCGGAAATAAAGTGGCCTTGATCTACTGTAGCTTTTTCCTCCCAGACCACTTTAGTCTCTCAAATTTGAGAGTTCACCAGTGCTTATATAAAGACTGCATAAGTGTAACAGAGCAATAACTTATCTTCTGATTTCTGTGCTTTTTCTCCATTTTCCTAACTCTTCCGAGTGTCCCAGTAGAGAAAAATCTCTGGGAAATTAATAAAAAATAAAAGAAAGAAAGAAAAAAAGGAGAGACTTGAAATACGCTGAACTGTAAGAGCAGGGCTGCAAGGGACCTTTTGCCTCTGTCTCTGCCCTCATCTGTTTTACAGGCAGCCTCATTCTCTTTCATGTAATTAATCCAACAAGTTTTTGAACAACTGTCTAACTTGTTCCCCGAGCCTCGGGTAGAAAATTTTTATCTTTGCTAAGAACAGCATGGAAAACTTTTCCAAGTCAGTTAACAGTTTGTCTCGCTGTGGGTTTTCAAAGTCTGAGTACAGATTTACAGCATGTTTTATGTATATTTTTTTAGTCCCAAGGTCCCTTCTCTTCACAGATACATACACAATGTGTCATGTAGAAAATATAAATTGTTGATTGTACAGGCACTTTCCTCCTTTTTAAACCTTTCCAAAGGTCTTTTTGTTAAATACACCCAGACACCGTTTGACAGATGAGGGGCTAATTGCTCTGTGAATTACCTCTATCGATTCCTGTTTCATGTTGAGCCAAACAAACAAAAGATATTAATGCTTCGAAAAAAATGAATGATGACCTTTCTCTGCAAACACAGCTTGCGGCCTCTGATTATTGGTGATTCCAAAGAGCAGCGGTCAATCGCAATAGCTGTAACGCTATGATCACTATAATAAGCTTGCCTGACCTTCTCTGCCATGTTAAGTGGTTTAAATTTATTTGCCCAACAACAGTGGAGCTTTCATTTAAAGTCACAGAACATTCAATTCTATCTAAAGATCTGGGGTATTTTTTCAAAGCTTTACCTGCTTAAAAAAAAAAAAAAAGGTGCCCTGCTTGGAAATGATAATAAAAGTGGATAGAAGGCACTGCCACAAAGTTATTTTAACCTGCATAATCGAGAGTCCTTGTTATGGCTCTAACAGTGAGGATTTTTCTTGATCATTTTGCCTTCCCACTGCTCCACTTGTCATAGAAGTGCAATCTGTTTTGCACTCTCCCTTCGATGTAGTTGCAGTTGGCCACTATCTTTGCAGTTATCCCAGCTGGACTAAAAGAAAATCATTATCATTGAATGCAAATGCAGTGCTAAACTCCGGTCCCTGTAAACAAAATTTCCTGAGAAGTGGTTGATAGCAGAATTTAGCTACAAGGAAAACTCCTGCAAGTCCTTCATCAATGTTCTCTGCCTTTTCCTGGCCGAGGTTAATCTGTGAAATCAAGTGGAGGCAAACCACAGAAGATGGAGCGCTTATCTTTTTGCTGGAAGCAGTCTACAAATTTGCTGGAATATCCTTTATCTTGAGATTTCCACCTCTCTGTTTGCTTTCCTATGTACAAGAAATACGTGCAAGACAATCCTTCGTCTTGATGTCTGCAATAATATTACACTGTATCCATAAAATGGGAATAATAATCCTTAGTCTCCTTTTTGAAATGCTTTTCTAAGTGTTGGGTACAGCAACCTCAGTAAAGTCCTTGGGAATTCAACATTCATTTTGATCACTGTTATAAGCCACTGTAGCCTGGTATCAAATGAAGGTTGAAATACAGCAACAGGAAAATATGGTCTAAATTTGTTAGAAACAAAACTACAGGATCAGAAATGATTCCTTGGGGAAAGAACACCAGCAGAATGCTACTCACTTCTCTCAGCCTCATTTTTAAAATTCTATTTACCTGTCCTCTTTCTCTGCAAGGAAGGCAAAATCTCTATTTCTTCTGAAATTCTCTTTTTCTCCACATATGACCAGTATCAGCTCGGGATCAGGACTCAGCCCAAAGTCACTCATGAGTTGTCTTGAACCCTCCTTTCTCCCCATCCGTGGTGCTTAGTGAGAACCTGGATTCAGCCAGTGTCAACCCCGTGTGTCTCACTTCCAGCTTGCTTTCTAATTCCAGTCCCTGCATCCCCCAAATAAGAGAGATGCTGGGGAGAAGCAACAAAAAGTCATCAAGGAGATTTTACAGGTAGCACTCAGCACTGCTATGAAAAAGAGACTAAGATTAAGAGGTGAAAAGGAGGCTCAGATGTATTGGCATCCTCCAAGGCAGATTTAAGGAGTGATGTAGACATGCTTAGCTGGAGGAAAACTTGGAAGTGCAATAAAGCTAAGTCAAGTGCGGGAAGGTATTACCTGCCAGAAGAAGTGGTGAATCAGGTAGGAAAACTGTAGAACAGAATACAGGAAGAAGAAATGTGGGGAAAGTACCCTGAAATTTTCTGTGCAGATATACAGGCACAGAGCATGGCTGCAGAGGATGTTTGTGTCTATGAAAGAAAATTCTTCCCTAAATGAATTTATTATCAAAATGCCCCTGAGGCTGGAATTTAATTTCAAATAGAGCTTAAGTAATCAGACATCTATGTCTTGGAGCTGTGAAAGTCTGAGGCCTGTTGTGTTGCGAGAGACAGCTCTATCTTTAACATCAAAAATTGTGAGAAAGAGTGTGTTTCAGACTTAACAAAATTCTGATGCATTTATGCATCCATATCAGAGCTGCACCCGAGGAAGGAACAGTCCTTTTACACTATTATGTTGTAGACAGCCCTGAGTCATAAGAATGCTGTAAAGGATAAAATATCACTGACCAGAACAAGAAAGTGTTCCTTTCTCCCCAGGAGACAAATCTTCATAAATCTTCACTGCTGTTCAATTTCTGCTTGACCATCACAGAAAGGGCAGTTCTTAGGACTAGAACACAAATATGTTCTAGGTTCTGACTTTCAGCATACATGCTATGTGGCTTATGTTTCCCCAGCAGTATATAAATACATTGTGGTGTGTGGAGGATTCCAGAAGCTTCCAAGAGCATAGATGATTATTTGGAAACCTTGAATTCCCTTGATGAAGCATTATAATGCAGCTGAATTAAGCTTGGCCATTTACAATAATAATAATAATAATAAAGAATAAATACATAAATCAGGAATATTCTTTTTTACAATAAGAATATCCGGCACTTGCAGAGCCATATTGTATCAGCAGAGCACCGCAAAGATCAAGTCCTGGAAGAGAGTCACTTTCAATAGACAGGAAACAGGCACGGTGACTAAGGAAGCAAGGAAGAAAGAAAAGGAAGCAACTTGTACATCTGATCTATGAAACTTCACTTTCTGAATTCATAATGGAGATTTGGAATAAGGAATTTTCACAAACTCCTCCTGTTGCATCATTTTGCATGCTTTAAGCCCAGTATATTGAACAAGCAGGTAAATGTTCCCAAAACTTGAAATAAAGAGGCATCTGGATAAGTATTGAATGGATTTTCAGATGGTTGTCAAGGTTTTTCATTATATTGACATTTTGGAGACGCTTTTTTGGGCCAGTTACTTTTTCTTTTGATTTGTATGCGTGTCTGTTTTGGAGGGGGCTGGTTTTATTGTTTTCATTTCTGAGGGGTTGGTTTTATGAAGATATCTTCAACATTTCTGCATGTGCTATTGTGTTGCTGTGTGGCCGGAGTGAGAAAGAAGTGATGGGAAAAAGCATATTTTAAACTACAGTCATCCTATGGGCCAAACCTATCTTGCTTAATTGATTAATTTCATTTGCAAAAGGGGCTGAAGGGGCAAATTTAGACTAGAATTTCCATGCAGTCACTCTATCCCTTTATAAATTACTTTCTATTGCATTTTCCTCCAGAGTAAACTGGGATTTAAAAAAGGAGAAGGAAGTAAAAGGAAATTCTCTCGTTCTATTTCTGACCCTAAAAATCACATATTGAGCACACTTTCCTCAGTCTAAAAGTCTCTTTGATTTCAAATAACATCATTGTTTCTGGGTAAAGTAAAACATACTTTGGCCCAGAGACTTGCTTCTGAGCAAAGGGCTCCATCAGTGTGGCAGGCTTTAAGACTGGCTTCTCACAGGAGTAGCACTTCTGAAATGCCATTTCACACCAGCTGGGGATCTGCTCCTTAAGAACAAAGGAAGCAAGTTACAGCTAGTCCCCGAAGGCAGATAGCTGGCATTTCCTCCCACGTGTGCCTCGACCAAGTCAAAAATAGCTTCTGTTCAGGAGACATCACACACAGATGCGGATTCAAACCATTCTCAAAAGGAGGATGCTGCTCTACCCAAAACTGTTTCTCTGAGAACACCGATGCGCCACAGTTCTGACTTGAACAGGCCAGATGAGATAAAATATGGATCTCCAAGTACTACAGATTTTATAGGACATCTCCCAGTGGAATGTCTGCAGTTGTTAGCTCATGGGATAAAAAGCTTGTGAAGCTGCATTCCTGCAGCCAGATGGGATATAGGACTTTCTTCCCTCAACTGAGTACCTTGCATTTCAAATCCTGTCTAGGTAAATTACCTTTCCAGGGCTGGATATTTCCTTTTTGTAGATTCCTTGGAAGTAACCTTCAGGGAACTGACTAACTTCTTAATGGCTTGGTCAGACAAGAAGGAAGGAAACTTGCACTGGTCCAGCGGGAGGCACCACTTCAGGCAGTCAGCATCCTGCAATTCTTCCAAGTCGGTGAATCACAGCAGTTTAACTTTCTTTCAAGGGCAAACTTCTTCCTTTCAGATAGGGCCAAGGTAGCAAAGACAAGACCTAAAATAGTTTCAGCTAGCATTGGGCTTTGAAAACAATTTCAAAGAACCTATGTCTATGGCTAGGAAGGAATCTAGAAGAATTGAATAAAGTATATCTCTTTGAGTGTAAAATCTGGAAAATAAGGACCTATTCAAAAAAGAAAAATAAGCCACAAGATTTATTTAATATCTCCATGTAGAGTGAGAAGAAAATGCTCAAATAACAAGGTTTGTTTTTTTGCTGTTGGAAAATAGAAATAGTCTTGATACTTGCCTAATTTCCTTTTATTATATTGAAATTAAAAGCACCTACAGACCTTCCTACAAAGAAAGTTCACTCTGGTGCCTTAATCAACAGGACCATGGCTCCAGGGTCTGATGCATGCTTTTCTTTACAAAACAGTGCTTCACCTCTTCACTCAGATGAGTTCACATTTACGTTTCGCTGTAGGTTCTGTTTGTTTCCAGTTCAGAGCTATGCTTTTCCAGGTTAACTATAGCCTCCAGACTTTTTGTGAAGCTAATGTCTAGTGGCCAGACATTCACAATAGGTTAGGGCGTTCTATCCATCAGGATCTGGATCTAGTAGAAGAAAATAGCTGTGTGTTCCAGCATTTCTTCAAGTTCCTCAAAGGATTTTTGAGCATCGTAGTGGACCAAACGGATTTCTATAGAAAATAAGATAAATATAACGGGAATAAATTCAAGTAAAGATCAAGTGATATGTGCTTAGAGTTGCTATTCAGATGCCAAAACTAGAAGAAAAAGGCATCAGTTTAGTCCGACCTCCACATAAGAGGCAATGGCTAAGATTACTCTAGTGTCTCTGGTAATAATATGGGCAAGCAGTAGCCAAAGAGACAAACCTTGTCCTTAGACTGACTTTTTGTTTGGCTGTTTGGTTGGTTTTCTTAATCAGAATGTTTCTCCTAAGATAAAATCCAGATTCTTGTTACCTTGACTAGTTATATTCTGTGATAAAGTTCCATAAAAGCTTTTCCTTTCTTCCCTAGATTCCAGTGATAACTCCCAAGTAACTGACTCAAAAAAGTTGGGCTTCATTCCTGGCAAAACCACTGTGAACTAGGGTCTTCCTGTACAAAAAACGTTTGCAAATGAATTATGAGAGAAGCTCAGGAATAATAGAGCTATCTAGAAAGAAAGAAGAATACTGGGTTAAAACTTAGATGACTGAATCAATTTCCTTGAATATATTACAGGTAATATCAATTAATAAAATCAAAAGATTATTAAGAGTCTAATATACTTCCCAACATTTATTGGTTTGTATAACCTTTTGCAGCTTAGACCATCTCAGCAGTAAAATTAGAGAAGTTTCACTAAAAACTGAACTGCCCAGCATTCAAACACTACACCACTGTTTCACAGGATGCAACAGAAAAGGCGAGCTGTGCATTAAAAGAAAATACAGAAATGGTTGACATCAGAAACATTTTTCTGTAGCAACGTTCATATGAAATTGAAATAACTATTCAAGATAAATGGCTAATCTTCATACATATGGCCCTTGCTAGAATTAAAATTTATTCTATATGAGCAGAACGAGATTTTTCATTCTTTTAAATAATTGTTTAAAAAACATTCAAGTCCAAATTATGGACGTCAAGCCTACGAAATGTTATTTTTAAGCATCAAGCTGTTTTCTTTTACTTAGAGAGAAGCCAAGGAATAAATTGCTAAATATAGTTTATATGTTGGAAACAGTGACACAACCTTCATTCTCTTCGTGCTGTAAAATATGTGACTTTAAATATAAATTTTACAGAACAGTATTTTTCTCAACAGAGATTTCATTTCACTGAGTGAATCACATTAATAACACTTAGCTTATATAGTGCTTTTCATCTGTGGATCCACCAGCACTTTACAAAACGTAAATTCATTACCAATATTTTACAGAGATGCAATAAAGGGATTTGCTGAAGGTTACGCAGTGAGTTAGTAACACAGCTGCTGAAGGAATAGTCCCAAAAACTTGCTCCTTACCTATTAGAACACAATGACCTGAACATTAATTGGTTTTTTGCTCTTCTTTCAGCACATCACTGGAAAAACGCCCTGAGAATTTATTATGGTGAAGTAAACCAAGTCAAGTCTCACGCAGCACATTGTGATCCAGTCACCTAATATTTGTTTGCCATATTTATCCTTGTGCTGTCTACACAGACAACTGAGAAAGCTAGGTGTGAAACGTCCATACACAGAACAGTCCCTGCCAAAGGAAACTTACACTCAAACAAGACCAGGAATGAAAAAATAGAGATATACGTGACACTGAGCATTTAGCAACTGTCCTACTGAGTTTGGTTTACCTATTTAATTTTTTTTGTGAGTTACCCTGGTAATGAGCGGCTTGGTGGGAATGACAAGAGGAAGGAATTCATCTGGAATGGAAGGATGGGTGTAGGAATACAGTACAATAGAGGAATTGCCCAGAATGGTCTAATTTTTTTTCTTTGGTAGAAAAAAAACATCCCGTCTTCAGGCGCTTTTCTAAATTCCTAACTTTTCATGGTTTAAGAGTTAGTCTGGCCTCTGCAAACTCAAATGACACCGGTGTTAATTTGGAGGAAGTATTTCATTTAGTAGAGTCACACTGGATTTGTGTGGATGCAATTGGGAACAGAATCTGTCTGAAGAACCAACAAGCCTAAGCACTTGCATCAGTTCCCAGAATTCTTGAAAAGTTTTCTGATACTTCATTTGCATTGTACTTGCTTTTAGCAATACAGTAAAATCCTACATACCATACCCTTCACAGATGTGGAGTGGTGTGTCTCTTCTTAAATAGAATTAATTAGACTATTGATTCACAGCAGCTGAAAATCCAGCCCCCCATTCTACAGCACATGTCAATGTTATTGCACAAACAATAAGATTTACTTAACAAAAATATAACTCTGGTCTTTTCAGGTATCACTGATACTTGATTGTTTCGAGTATTGGCTTTCTGACAGGGTTTGGAATGAAGCCATTTTTATTAATTTAGTTATTTTTGCTGATATAAAAGGTCGTCTATCATGTTAATGATGTATCGGTCTGTGGTACCACCGAACAATAATTACAGAATGTTCCTAATAGTAAATCATTTGTCACAATCAGAGCTCACTACAACAACCTTTTGTTGAGCAATAGAATACATTAGGTGAATAGCAATACACCTTTATGCTTACCAATTAAAGGATCCCACACACACAGAATTTACATGAACTTTAGAATGAAGTATCATGAATTACGACTGCTGCTTACAAAATCTTGCTAGGTATAGAACTTGCTGCTAATTTTTAACTTGTCAAACCATTTGTATGTATCTTTTCAAGTATAATTGGAACTGCAGACAGATTTCCCAGTCTGTCAAATCAGAAGTGTTTGGAAAATTTCATAGGATCAAGGACTTTTAAAATAGACGCAAATAAATATTTAAAAGACCAGCTAATCTATTCAGAATGCAAATATGTCCTGTCACTCTATTACTCCATTTAGATCGTGATTTATTTTTTTTCTTGTTTTATCCATTTGGTAAAAACTGCAAAAAGATTTTGGTTTAGGAAAGAGGTCTGCAATTTCTAAAGACAGGTAGCACTTGAAGGTTAGCTGTGAAGGGTAATTTGGTCGCATCCCACAAGTGTGTCCCTTTTAATTTCCAGCTGCTGAATATCATTAGCATACAGCAATAAACCAGAGCAGAAATTTTAGTACTTTCTGATACTCACAGAATTGCCACATGGAACTGGTTCATGAACTAATGCACCTAAAAATGGATATCAAACCAGAAATAAACTTAAGAATTTCTGGATTTGAATACTCCTCCTACGTGGCTTTTAGGGCCCAGATTTGGTAGGTTCAATGATTGTGTGATTCTTTATCCCCATCATATCTCATAGATCAGTAAGGGCACAACTGTCACTAGTGTTATGCCTATTAAGAGACAATAAATTCTAGACTATTGAGCCCATTAGCGTCTAAACTGGATTGATTAAGCCAAACCTGAAAACTGATCTTTTTGATTCATTCTCACACTATTTCTTGTGACCACCAGATTAAGATAGTGTAGACTTGCCAGAACACCAGGAGACACCCCACTCCCTCCACAATACTGTCCCAATGTCAGGCACAAGTCATGTTGAAGTTTCATGAGACCATCCATCCTCTCTGGAGCTTGAACCCCATCCCACAGCTGCAAGATCCTTACACAGTTTGAACCAGGATCTGTCACCAACTGATACTTTTCCACAATGAACTGTTGCATCTTCCATCCCGTAGGAGAAGTGACACAGTCAGTGGCGCACACACACAAAAGAAAAAAATAAATGAGCTGCCAAAACACTGCTGTACTCCACCCATATGCCTCAATTATCTCTCCCAGGCCTCTGCAACACCACACACCACATCAGGAGCAGCAGAGGGACTACCAATGAGTAATTAAACCTCTTATTGCTTTGCATGGCTGAGTAGTTTTCATAACAGCACTGCACAAAACTTGAGATTCACAGATTTTTATATAAGCTCCTCAACATTTCTACTTGTCTCTCTCTCCTTTTTTAATTTCAACTGTTAGAATAAACTTTACTGTGAACTGCTGGGAATAAGAGGATTTGAGCAGGCAAATGCTAAGATGATTGTTCATTAAACCCAATGACTTTGAAACTGCCTCTGTGTCAATTAAAATAAAAACTGTCAAATGCTTTAAAAGAGCAGCTTTGTATAATAGGAACTCTGTTGAGTTTATTGGCAAAGAGAGCCGTTCCAGGAGGTTATGCAGAGGAAATAATATGTTGTACTTAGGAACGTCGTCCTGGTCTCTCCTGATTCATCTTCAGAAAAGAAAACTACATGTAACATATATATCAACATTCATATGCATGCTTGGTGGACAGATAGAGAAAGAGGGTTTGAGGCCTTTTACTTTTGTTTTTCCAGCTTTTTTTTTTTTTTTTTTCCCAAGCTAACAATTAGGATTGTCAACTTAGAAACCACCGGGTTTTGTTTTGTTATGGTCTTAACTGGATGCAGATTTAACACTTCGTATAACTTAAAAATGCCATTTTGTTACAGTAGCCAACCAATACGACAGGGGATCTTCACGCCTGCGTGTCAAGTGTCAAACGTAAAACAGCTGTAAAATGGGACAATAAAAAGCGTGTTACTGTAGAATTTTGACAGCCCCCGCACTTGGCAATTAGAGAACCTTCATAACAATTAACAAAATTGAAATCAGATTGAAGAAGCAAATGTGGGCGAGTAGAATGGTCGTGATGGAAGGGCCTTCCTTCTGTAAACACCCTTCTTCTCTGTCTTGTGACTACACATGCGTGCGCTGTGACCGTCTCTGGACAATGAGGAAACATATGCAAAGGAAAGAAACCAAGTTTCTCTGAAACAAATGATGTTGAGTCCTCAAGAGGGCAGTGACGAGAAGGGAGGGGGGAAAAGCTTGCAAAAAAAAAATTAGAAAATTCAAATGTCTCTCCCTCCTTACCCACACACACTACCCACCCCTCACCGTGTTCTGTCCAGAAGAAAAATCCCTCAGCCACAATGGTTGTTTTTATTAAATTCTCCTCAATAAAAAGCTCAGGCAGGATTTATTAGGTACTCAGGGCGGACGTTTAGTATTTCGCCAGTTATTAAGTGAAAATCAATAGAAAGCAAAGAAAATGGAAGTCACTGCACTGTTAGCACGCTGTTGTCGCCCAGATATTATGTCGGCTGTCTTGTAGATTCATGACAGACGAAAGCGGCCGGGAGAGAACTCTTTCTGCTTACATTGCAGGAGCCAAAGTGGGGTTATTCATTAGATCAGGCAGCTGGCCAGATGGATTTCCAGTTCAGTTTTACCATTTATCTTAAAAACGCCTGTATCGAGTGAGAAAGAACACTGATATTATGTGATATCGATGGCAGCTTTATGTATCTAAATCAGGATTTATTGTTATTTTGTTCTGAAGACCTTTTTTTCTCAAGAAATACCATTTCACTGGAAGAAAATAATAGCTAAAACCTTGTCAAAGATAACCTTTCATGTTGTTCGTGCACCGCTGGCTGTAAAACAAATAGAACCCAGGGTATAAATAGGTTTAACCACATCCTTACAAATCATTCCCTTTAGGATATTCTTTCTCTTTTTTTTTAACGGTACAAGTGTGGGTTTTGGTCATTAGTTGTTTTTCCTGCCAGTAATTTAGTTATAAATAACATCAGCATTTGTTTTAATTGCATTAAAAAACACTAGAAGTTGTATGTCTCTCGAATGCCAGAGCAGAAGGTTTTTTTTTCAGTGGGTGGGTTTGGGGAGGCATTTTTTTCTGAGCTTTTTTGCCTTTTGCTTTTTTTTTAAGCTTCTCTCTCTGTTACCAAACTTTTCACCCAGATCATCACAACAGAAGCAACAGCAGCTGTTCTACCATAAAAAAATGTGTTTTTAAGAGAGAAGACCAGATCTCTGAAAGAGATTAGCTCCTGCTTAGGCATCTATAGGAAAAGTACAGCATTTCAGAAGTTCTCAACGTTCAGAAAGTTCCATTTTCTCCAGATCACGTAATTCTTTTGCAGTCAGGATGGATTTATTCCTGCCCTAATCGGGAACATCGTGCTGCTCAGCTCGAAGGCCTGCAAGGCCTTGGGCTGCAACCTCAAAGCACCATCTCTCTCACAGATGTGCAATCAAAAGGGCTGCAGCAGGAAACGTGTTTTACCTTCCTCAAACACCAGGGGCTTATTTTGAACCACATGCAAATAGACACAGGATTCAGTAATCTCTGCCTCTGAAATTGTTGGTAGGGTTTCTTTGGAGGAACAGTGCAGACACGCCATATTTTAAATGGTGGCAATCCTAGCATACATCACCACATGTTTTTTGTTCACAGATAAACCTCCGCAATCAATAACCCAATACCACAGACGTCAAGAATAGAATAAACTCAAACACATGAAATGATATAGAAATTAGTTGTGAGAGGTGAGGATAGGATGGATGTCCTTTAAGATAAGGACAATGAAGATGAAGCAGGGACAGGGAGGTGATTGTCCATCTCTACTCTGCTCTTGTGAGGCCCCATCTGGAGTACTGCATCCAAGTGTGGAGCCCCCAGTACAAAAAATACAGGGAGCTGTTGGAGAGGGTCCAGAGGAGGGCCATGAGGATGATCAGGGGACTGGAGCACCTCTCCTATGATGACAGGCTGAGGGATCTGGGCTTCTTCAGCCTGGAGAAAAGAAGGCTGTTGGGTGACCTCATTGCAGCATTTCAATACCTAAAGGGAGCCTACAGACAGGAGGGGAATCAACTCTTTGAAAGGGTAGATAACTGCAGGACAAGGGGAAATGGTTTTAAGTTGAGGGAGGGAGATTTAGGTTGGATGTCAGGGGAAATTCTTTACAGAGACAGTAGTGAGGTACTGGAACAGGCTGTCCAGAGAGGCTGTGGATGCCCCGTCCCTGGAAGTGTTCAAGGCCAGGTTGGATGGGGCCCTGGGCAGCCTGGTCTATCATTAAATGGGGAGGTTGGTGGCCCTGCATATGGCAGGGGGGTTGGAGATTCATGATCCTTGAGGTCCCTTCCAACCCTGGCAATTCTGTGATTCTATGTGGTTTGGTGGGCATCTATGATTGCCCACAGACCGAACTGAAAAAGGCCCAATGGGACGTGAAGAATCTTGACAGCTCAGTTACCTCTGTGGCTCAGAGTATTTTTGTATACAAATGCTTTTAATGTCCTTTCCCTCCTCTGAGCACCCTGATCAAGCTGTAGATGTCCCTGTTCCTTGCAGGTGAGTTGGACTAGATGGCCTTTAAAGGTCCCTTCCAACTCAAACCATTCTGTGCTTTTATGATCTTGATTCTGAGTGAGCCATGAGTTCAATCCACCCAGGTCCACTTCCAACCACTTCAGGATCATCCAGGCTATCCTGACCAGCCTCTGCCCCTGCCAGGGTCTCTTTAAAATGTGTTTGCTATGACTGAAGCAGCAATCTCAAACCACAACTTTTAGTCAGTCATCCTTCAAAGGTTGTGAAGACAGACTGTGGAGCACCGGAAAAATTAAAAAAGCCACTTTGAACCAAACACATACAAGAGGACTAACAAAGTTGTAAATAACATCACAGCCCTGGCAGGAAGAAGCAGAATGCATGCTTTATGGTTTTGGTTATTTTTTTTTTCTTTGTCTTTTCCTTCTGAGAGTGTCTACTTGTCACCATTTCAGTGACATGCTGGACAGTTTCCCCCAGCTGAAATATTTTTCTAGGATCTTTGAGTTTTTAGATTCCCTTTGAATCCACTGTACCACAGGAAGAGGAAACCATTGTATCTAGGATGGAGTCACAAATGCATGCTCTTCCCCTACCAATAGCTCAGCTATTGTTATCCTGCAAAATCCTTTGATTTAGCACCAAAACTTGGCCACCCCCACTGCAGTTGCTCAGAGAAGTAGCAGCCAAAGCAAATGATTTTTCCCAGCCACAAAGTCTGCAGGGTGGAGAGAGCTTTTAATTTCTGTGCATGTTAATTTTTCAGTTTGGTAAGTTTCATTCTTGCTAGAACATCTCTCTGAGACACTTACAGACAAACCAAACGTGGTGGAAATCAAGGGCTAATGAAGGACCCTTAAACTCTCTGGTGTTGGTGAACATTCAGTCAAATTATTTTTAAAATAATATTTTACCTGACAAATCACATGCAGTTCTTTGGATTCACCCAGAGCCATTTACAAGATGCAGGACTATCTGAAAACAAACAAAGGAAATAAGAATTTACTTTGCTAGACACTTGCATATATTTTGCCAGAGACCCTGGCTGATAAATAGACATAGAAGAGACCTGAATCTGGGGATCCCATGTCTGAGGTGGAAGTTGTGCAGCAGTTACGATGGCTTTAGGTTTTATGTAGCTGTAGGTATTGTTCTGATGCAACTCTGGAAAACGTTTCTTAGTTTACTTTTATTCATCATAATTCAAAATACATTTCTAATCAATGAACTTCCACATAAAATAAAACTAAATCAACCAATTTATCTCTAGATAATGAAGAAAAATGAAGGTGTCTTTAAATTTCTGTTTTGCTTAATTTCTTTCAGGGACGTGAATTTGTGTCCCAGCTGAGTTTAACAACTAGAAGACATCAGTTACTTTGTGATGGAAGCACAGAGCTACGCTTTTGAGCAAAGAGACATGCAGTGGTCAAATAAATTCAGAGGTAATTTTTTGAATGTTCCATTGCTTTTTTTCTTTTTTGGCTATCCATTTCCAGTATCTTCCAGTAGTGGCTGTGTGTAATGAACTAATCTATTCTTTCTCTCTTTCTCTCTCTCTCTCTCTTTTGTTTTTTAATTGACTTTTAAGATGCCACATTTCTGATGAAGCTATGGAAAATAGAACATATTCCATTTACTCCAGGGTGGAAAAGTTGTCTTATCCTGGAAGGGTATTTTCTCCCCAAAAAATAGTTTTTAGCAGTTAAAAATGCAAACCAGATTTTCTAGTATTCTGCAGCTTCTTATCTCCTGATGTTAAGTCTGGTTCATCACCATGAGATGAGCAACTCCCAGGCTGTGTCTTATTTCTTCATTCTGATGCCATCTTCACTACTCTATCTTCGTCTGTCCTTCTCACACATGCACCTCAGCATTTTGTGAAAACAACCAGATTTACACTCAAAACTCCACCAGGTGACTCTTGTAGTCTGTACAGTGTTGGACAGAGCTTTCCACTTCAGTCCCAGGGCAGAGAAAAGAAATGGCATTTCTCCAAGCAGAACTCAAAACTTAGATCAAGTTTTCTTTCCTTTGCTCCACCTTTTCCAAGACAGTTTTCTCAGTGAAAACATTACAAAAAATACTAACAACTGATTTGATTAAATCAAGACTTGCTTTCCTTTTTTTTTTTTTTTTTTTTTGAGAATTGTTAATAAAATCACACTTCTAAAAAACCAGGACGGAATGTAAATGCTGCACTAATTTAATTACACTTTGGCGCTGGGAGACACTAATGTAAATATTCTGGTGAGTAGGCCTAAGACACTTGAAGTAATTACTTAAAGGCTTCCTTTCAAAGAATCTCCCCCTTTTTATTAAATGCCTTTTAACATTAGCACTTTCTTCCTGACAAATTAAATGAAATTTCATTACTCTCCCTGACTTAATGGCATGACGCTGCCTGCTGCAAGTGCAAGTTAACCCTCTCTGGACAGAAGACACAGCGTTGGTGTATTCTGATTGTTTCTAGGTGTCACCACAGCCTGAGCATCCTCCTGGCAGCCCGTCATCATCCTCATTCTTGTCTACAAGTTTTGCTTTACACTCCATATTTCAGAGTGTCCCAGCTATTGGTTCATAGCTGCCTGCACGCCGAATCAACTGCTCGGAATGGGATGGTATCCAACTCTTCACTTACTCCAACTTCAGGAGAGCTCAGTTTGTGGCTGGGTGCTTAGATTATAGGATTCTTAAGAGACATATCCATAAAATTCAAATAATTTATGAAGCCTTTTTGTAGAATTAATAGAGATCTAATACCAGATTTATACTTGTTTTGATTATTCAGCTTGGTAGCCCACGATTGCAACGTTTCACGACACTACAAAACTTTCTAAAATATCACAGTCCAGGCACCTTTAGCACCAGTAGATTTTCATGTACTCACAAAGAGAATTGAGAGAGAAGTTATGTTACTAATCAATACTAGTGAGAGCAGATTTAATTTTTGATCAAAGTCCGCTTGGCTAGTCCATTTTGTAACTTTTTCTTCCCCCTTTTTCATTGATTTCTCTTTAAATTAAATAAAAGTTGGGTCAGGTGTCTCCTCTTTTATTTACATACCCACATAGCACACAAAAGTCCTTTTAGACCAGCTTCTGGGCAAGGAAAATAGTGACAAACTGCACCATGCTGTTTACAGATTGTCACCACAGCAATAGAAGCTTTTAAAACCCAATGTTCATAAGCTGGCAAAGAAAGTGAAGAAGCAGCAAAACAGCAGCTCTCTGTGCATGACTGAAGGGAACTGCGTCTTTCATATGTCTCCCAACATCACTCCCAGTATCCTGGCAGGTCGGGGCTCTCTTGGTCCTCTGGTGGATTCACCATTGGAAGCTGTAACAGTTTTACCTCTCAGACAACTTCCACTACTGCCAGGCTACCACTGCAGTAGCTGATTTTGCCTCTACCTTTCTTTTTCTTCTTCCATTTCCCTATAATTTTGAGATTACCAAAGGACTGTTCTAAAGTCAGCCAGCTACTAGATGTGCTTCACATTGCCATTTCCTACACTGTGTTTTCCTTCTAATTCTCTATCTCCTGAATTGTTGTCACTCTGGGTATTGCTGTGTGAGGAAAGGTACAAAGAAAAATACGGCCTTTCCTTGTAGGGTTCAGATGTTGCCTCCAAATGGAGCTGATGGAGGGTAGATGGCTTCAGCTGACCATCACTGCCACCTCCCCAGCTGACATCTCTCAGGCAGGATTAATGCAAAGCCAGCAAGTTTGCACTGTTTCATCCCAGCTGAGAATCTGGCCTTACATATAAATAAGGAAAAAAGTTCGGCTGCCATACCCAAATCAATCCTGTCCTGTCCACTGAAGCTGCCAGCAGCAGAGGAAATGTATGCTAGTTTTAATAATGGCTTTAAAAAGTTATTTAATGAAAAATTACCTCTTCTGAGCATGCTTCACCCATAGTACATGAGTTACTGATGCCAAGTTCCATCTTGTCACAGATGTCCTTTATCAGAACGCGGAGTTTTTGGGAAAGAAAAAAGGGCCTTGCAAACTCAAGTTCACATGGAAAATTTTTTTTGGCAAAGTCCATAGGTCAACCTATAAAGAAAGAAAATATCTCTGTTTTCTTCTGCAGAGTTATCAGATTTTGAAAAGAGAGCTTTCTCCTCTTGTGAGGTCCAGGTAAAAGTTCACCCATTCCCTGGCTGCTTGCTTCTGACAAACAAAAATTAAGGACCTGAAAATAACTATTTTATCTGAAAAAATGCTAAACATCCCAAAACAAACATTCGGCTGTGCCGCTGCCAAATTCCACAAGTAAGAGAGCTGCAGGCTGAGACAGCTCATGCCTCACTGGGGAATAATGGGTAAAGTTTGGCCAGCTGCCCCTTCCAGGCCTTCAGGGACACACAATCCAATTGCAGTGTCTTAGCGGATGTGAATTTCAAGGTTACACCTGGGTGTTCAAGGGCAGGGCCAAGTGTAATCGGCACTTAGATCATAGATTAATCTTATTTGCCATCTATTAGGTTTGATTCTTGCTTCCCGCTCTCCCTCCCTAAAGCCAGGATTATTGTGATAGTTTAAGATAATGGATTCTAACGGAAGAAAGGTCACGCAGGCATTGAGATTTGGAACCTTAAGATAATATGATTAATCTAAAAGCTTCTTTCTAAAAGGGGAGGGGACACTCTCATACATTTAATTGAGGGGAGAGAGTGAGAGAGAGGGATGGAATTAGCAACATGGAAGGAGGAGTGAAGGCTCCTACTTTTTGTCAACTGCAATTAATTAACACAGTGAGGAAGTACTTTTCATTCATTTTCAAGCTGATAAACCAGATCTGTTTTGTTTTTTTCTTTTTTTTTTTTATCCCTAAAAGCGATTATTATTCATTTTTTAATATTTTTATGGAAAATCATAAATTGCTAATAAACATGCATATTGATTTTCACAGCAGCATACATAACAAATGTAAACCATCTGGTGCACACTCAGATATATACGTACAAATTCATACCACTGAGGAATGGAAATTGCTATATAAATGAGATATTCTACTATCAGGTGCTTGGCCTTTATAGGTACTGTAAGAAAGCCTTACAGTAGAGAAATGGAGTAATAAGTTTGTAGTAGTAGCCAAAACGTTCTGTGGACTGTAGAAAGAGACTCACTGTCCCAAAGAACCTGCAATGCTATACTGCTGTGCAGTACTACATAATAAAACCTTTCCTTAGTTATTTATACTGCCTGAGATTATCAGATTAAGGAATTTGCGAACAAAGAAATGGTCTCTTTGTTATTTATGCTGTTTATTTGCTCGAGAATTTGGATAACCAAACATAAAATAATCAAATCATATCCTTATGGTTTGCACATGTCGTTCCAATACCACAGGAATTATAAAAAACATTTTTGAGAAATGTCTGTCATATTTCTATTTCGTTTTTAAATCATAAAAATATCTCTCTTAAGATTTATAAACAACCACCAAACAGCAATAAATATTTTACAGGCCCAAATCAAAATTGTTATTAACAGCCCTTTAAATATGATGAGCCTGGCCACCCACTGACTAACAATAACAAAATGCAAATAATTTTAGCCGACTCCTGGCTTTGATGTCTTTTGAGTGCCCAAGTTCACATATCCCATCCTTTCTTTGCTGATCATGGGGATCACGGGGATTTTTGCCAGTCAAAAATAAACAAATAAATAAAAGACATAATGACTTGTATATACGACAGTGATCCCACTGTATTGGACTTTATGCAATCAAGTAAAAATCATAGTTTTATGGAAATAAATCAATAGACTCGGAGATGTCACAGTATTTTTCTCTTGCGGGGAACCAGAGGGGGTTCTATATGGCTGGTTTCTGCTGGATGGATTTAGAAATTTTCAGTCATATCTTCCCTGAAGCTCTGTGGATCAGCCCCAGAATTCAAGCAGCCAAAAATGTACCCTCTTGCTATTAGACCAGGTTCACTTCCCCAGAACTCACTTCTCACGGGGTGCCTTTCTGGAGCAGAATCACACTGCAGCTCCTATCCCTGTGAGGATGTAGGGAGTTAGCATGCATCGCATGGAGCCTCTCATTTTAATCCTCTCTTTTCCTGACCAGTTTTGTCCCTTTTTATAATATATCCTCTCAGATCCTACGTGAAAAGAAGGGCAGAAGAATTTCCTTTCTCCCTGACCTTGCAGTCTAACTAAGAAGTACTGTGAGATTATTCCTAGAAACTCAAGAACCAAACCAAGTGTTACTGCTGCCGTGGCTGAAGGGTAATGTAATTAGAACTTGAGCTACGACTGCTTAATACAACCTGTAATAATAATATATGTCTATCATCATTCAGAGCTATTCTAAGACTCAGAGCAGTATTAAAAGCCATAGGAAATAATTAGTAGTGAAGAGGAATCATGAGTTGCTGGGTGCAGCATTCACACAAGAACCAGCTGCAGATGGCTTTAAAAATGACTGTCTCCAACATATGCCATCACTGCAAGATCATCTATGGATAAGTTAATATAAGGAAAGATAAAATCTCAGGAATGGATTCAGCTATATATTAAGCTATATAATTCTGCGGATCACTGAGGTTAGGACATTAAGCTGAAGGAGGAGTGAGGGAGGATGGAGCACTTAAGAGCTGAAAGTAGGTATGCACAAGTCACTTGGTTGCTGCAGTTCTTATACTCATTTTGTGAAAATGCGAGTATTTACCAGCTTATATTGCCCTGTAAAATGTTTTAGGATATCATGTAGAGCAGAAAATAGAGACAGATTCTCCAGAGAATTATAGCAGTGAGAGTGGCTGAAGCTGTTGGGAGAACGCGGATCTGCAGCTGCAGAGGGTTTCTATTTCTTTTGGAGAGGTGCTGAACAGGAATAGGTGGATTGGTCACAGCCAGTAACAGACAGACACACAGACCTGTTGGAAACTCAGAGTCCTTATGACATACTTTGCAAGGAGCCATATTAATTGTGCATAAAAAATTGAGAGCCTCTATGTTGTTCATTACAGTTCTAATTTCCCTCCACAGGAGTGTCATATTTTTGATGGTACTTTAGCTATGTTGTCATTACATCCCTCAGAGAATGTGTTCAGAGGATAAATGCTGATTATAGAAAAATAAATATATGGGCTAATGCATGTTTAAATAAAAAAAAATGATTGCTACATGAAAACGTAAAAAGGTGTAACTAAAGGTGAGGTATAATTAAACTGCATGAAATTCAGCAGTTTGGACTGAAGAGCACAATCCTATGAAACCTTGGCCAGGAAAGCCAGACATGTAAAAGCACAAGCTGAATGTCAAATCCACAGGCAATTCCATTCGCCTCTACATATAGGTAAAAGCTCAGGCCCATCCTGTTTTGGCAGTACTTACAGCTCTGTGGCTTTGAGGTATGAGGACTTCACTCATCTCCCTCAGAATCAGGCCCTGTGTTTCTAGAGGAAGGTGTTTCAGCAACTGACTCCAAGTTTCATGTTCAAACAGCCCCAAAGTTTTAAAAGAAAAATACTGAGATGTGTTTTCTTTTGCTTTCCCCTACATACAGTTTTAGTGGGAGTTATGACCCAGACATCTTCCCTGGAAGGTCACTTGGTTGAAGAACCATAAAGGGATTTTTGCTGCGACATTCAGCAGAAGTCTTGCCCCAGTAGAGCAGCATCAGCAAAACCACAGACAGTATTTTCCTGTTGGTAGACAAGGTGAAAATACTTCCCATGGGAGGGGTTCTCTAACACTACCCAGAAATGAATTAACACCCAATGAGTGTAAATACTGGGTACTTCGTCATTCTCAGCCTCTATATATCTAATTTTTTTCCCATAAAGGCCTAACATGCATGCAGCTTCTAAACAAATATCAAAAAATAGATATCAAAACTAAAGATTTCAAGATGGAAGTTATTGAAATAAATTATAGAACTTATTATCCAAAAAAAAAAAAAAAAAAAAAGTGAAATACAAAATAAACAGTGTTCCCTATGTGGAATAGGCTTTTCCCTCTCCTTTAAATCCATAGGATGATCCGTAGTCTGAGACACTGTGGATTGCACAGACATCTATAGGCTCTCTATGGAAGATCTCTTTGCTACCCACCAGAGCCTAGAGGTGTATGTGGAAGTGTTGGTCCCCATTTCTTCTCCATTCCCGTAGAACTGAGTCTTTAAAAAGTGCTGTCATGAGAAAACTGCCTGGATACTTTCAATCAACACAGCAGATTACGTTTTAGCAGAATATTTCTTCACTCCTCCCTCATTCAGCCGCTGGGCCTTGTGTATGTTATTCACCTTCTTGGAAGTAGTTGTCAGTTCTTTTGAGCTTCTCCAGAGAAAAAGCCTCTGCCTAATATATGATGTGCTTATTCATCCCAGACGTAGGGCATATCATTCTCAAATGACTGACAAGCGTTCTAAAATGAAGAGAGCTCCAAGTGTGCTCTAATAGTGATGGGAAGCATTTCTAGTCAAACATAAAGCAAATTAATGTGAGCCCCCACTGCACCTTTAATCTGGAAATGTCATAAAGTAATAAGCAGAGTGACCCTGGCAATGTCTAAGGTTGGATTTCAATAGATTTACATCTTAAAGGGCAACTACATATTTTTAAGTAGTCAGGGCCCAAATTCAGAGCCTCTCTTCCACCACTGCAAATCTGGAGGGACTCCACTGACTTCAGGTACAACAGATATCAGAGGATGATCTTATTTTATAAGCATTCATGACAATAATGCTCATCCCTAAATCAGCCACCAGCTTCCCCACCAAAGAAATTTTAATCCTTTCAATCTCTTTCATTATCTTAAGAAGGGGCAGACTCTGACTCCGCATGTCTCATTTCAAACTAGTTTCATTAGAAGTATATTTAATTAACGCACCCTTTTGATTAGCATTCAGAATGAAAAGCTGTTTTGCACAGCTCCCAAATCAGAAGATTCAATAATACACATGAAAAGAAATAGGCCACAGGTCATATTCCAGCCAAGAAGTAGCAGTTTTCATCCAGAAATAGAGGATGAATCCAGAGCTTCCTATTACTGTAGTAATGCTGTATTTTCCAGGTAAGTAAATAATGAATATACATAGAAAATACTCAAAGCAATGACCTTTGAGAAAATTCTTTAACTTGTTTTACCCACACACAAACATATACATGTTGAGGGAACTGGTCATCCATCTCTTTTCTCCATCAATCTTATTTAGAACCCTCTTTCTACCTCCTTAACACCTAATTAAGATAGAGGAGAGCAAGAAACCCTGACTAGATTCAATATTCATCGAGCTAATTATATGCCTAAAGGGGTGAACATTGATGATGAAGACCAAGTGGCAGTAAGTTTCTTCTCAGAGCTCTGCAGTACAGTGTACAGTAAAGCTGAGGTCCTCTGTTAATGTCTGCTCCCATCCTGGTGATCCTGCTGCACGTTACATGGAGCCACCCCTGACTGTAAGACATGGCATCGGAAAAAATCTCTTTTGGCCACGCTTGGGTGTGTTTTCTTCCTAATAATGGAAAGCCAGTGTGATTTAATGTGAATGCACCTGTAGCTCAGGTGACCAAAGCCTAGGAGCAAAACAAGGAGCCAAGCAAAATGACAGCATTGCCTTACAGTTCCATTTCCTGCAAAAGCAGAGCTCGGCTGTAAGAGGTATCCCACGTTCAGAGAACGTAAACTAAGGAAGCATTAAAAGGCTAATACAATTCAACGATTTACACCAAGATTTCTTGTTGAAGACATCTATTTTCTTCTATGCTAGGGAAAAAAGATGCGTTTTTTGCATTAATTCCCTACTCTACTTGCCATTTTCCCTAAAACACAGAAAATTATCAAGATTGAAAAAAGGAAGAAAGGCATTGAGTAGCAGACATATCATTGTGTTTGTGTGCTTTCACTCAATATAGGATTACATTTCATTTTAAATCATTCCAGGTTTTGGAAGAAGAGGAAAATAAAAGGAAGAAAAAGGAAAAGACACTGGGGTAATAGGCTTTTCCCTAGGGGTTCCAAATAAAGACGATTTTACAATATTCAAATAGGTATGTCAACCAGGTATGGTTCTGCTTCTTGAAATTCCAGTCACTAGTACCACTCTAGCAAGGAGGCTGAAAGATAAAGGTGTGCAAAAGCATCAACAGGAGACAGAGCAGGGAAGGGAAGACGGATCCTTTGGATCATCGGCCACAGGCTGGCAATGTAGCCCCGAGGCTGTTGCAAAGCACCCAGTGTTCAGAAGCATCAGGCACAGCTCCTGTTTAAACTAGCAGGATTGGCAAGAGCCACACACCTCTGGAGGGATGGGGAAGTCAGGCTCTGAAATGTTATGGTTTCCCCCAATGTAAAACGGGGTTAATCATACATCCTTAACTCACAGGGGTGTTGTGAAGATTGATCAGTTAATGTTTGTACAGAGCTTTGGAAATGTAAAGTGCTATATAAATGCTAAGGATTATTATGTTCCACTCTTTCTCTGCAGCTGAACCCTTTGGGGAAAAGCAAGAAAAATCTATTAAAAAGTGCGACTTGCATTTTATATCTCTGATTCTTTTTCTCTACCTTGATGCTTTTAGTAACTTGGGTGAAGGCGGGGGGTGGTGGAAATCTTCAAAATGGGTTTGAGGGCTCACATTCTGATTCCTTTACCAGTCTCCCTCACCAGTAGCCAACCTCATTTTCATTCATACATATTTAAGGTGAGATCTGACATCCTTTTCAATACATACATATACCTGCAGTTAGTATCTGGGTCCAAACTAGATTTCCTAATGCACAATTTGTCCCTAATCTATTCTCTTTCATGTCAGCAAGGCCATAGATCTCATCAGCTAGATCTGCTTCGGCTTTATCTTCCCCCAGGAATTGGCCACTGGATGATTAGCCTGGCATGTAAGCTAGTCCATCCCTAACATGAGGTTAAGGAAAACGTTTCACCCTGTGAGAAGAGGTGTTTTGCTCCCGCTGACTCACATCTCTGGGCCCTGAGTGTAAGTTCCGTGAGTAGAAGATACTGGAAGATATTCTTAAACTTTAAGTTGTGGAAAGAAACAAAGGGCGTGAAGGGAATTTCACCCATCGAGACCAAGAGTATCTCCAGAGTTACTGAGCCAAATACCTTCTGTCCTCTCATGCAAGATAATACAACTATATCCAAAGAAACCTTCACCTAGAACTAAAGCTCCCACCTGCCATATAAAAGCTTTAGACCATACGAACATAGGGTGGCAATAGATGTGCCTGAGTTGTGCAATCACTCTGGGCACATCCTACAAGAGGGATGACTCCTTCCTAGAGGTCACCCACACCAAAGATTCAGCATCTCACTCATCTTCATACACAGAGAATAACCTCATCCTCTCCCAGCCATCCTGCCACTTTCAATTGGACTTTCAATACACTGAAACCAGTGGAAAGATGTCTGTCGGTCATCAGTGATGGTAACCCCTTCAGATGCAAAGCTGATTAAGTTGCTCGTGATCGCACAAGGATTCGATGCTAAACATGAGCAGCTGGCACTCACACGCACGCACCAGCCCAGGGCAATTCACAGCAAGTAAGCTGCATCTCCCGAAAAGAAAAGGAAGAGGAAAGCAAGACTCAGGATAAGCATTTCCAAATTAGAAAAGTATCAGGGTGGGGAATTAAACTTTCATTTGCAACAGTAATTAAAACAGAGGATTTACAAAAATAAAGAAATTTAAAGATAGACCAAACTGCAATACAAATAGTCTCAATAATACACTTTGTCTCATACTGATGTCACTGCAACAAGGTTTTAATAAAGCAATGGACCTTTCTTTTAAGCTATACCTCCTCTCAACTAAAATCCTCTGCAAGTAAAAGCTTTATTATCTCCAATTTCTTGGCAGCCACTGGAGGAAAGGTCACTTAATAAAGTGCATTTATTCCTCATTGCAGAAAAACAATATGTCATCCCTGTGTTCATTATTTACCAAATTGTCGTCATTTTTTTTCTTCACCTGCTAGGCTTTTGGCTATAAAAATAAATAATATTACAAAACGAAGCCAGATATTTTCAGGCAGCATCAGAATTTGTCAAATCAACTCAGTTCACAGAGAGTAAAAGAGAATGAAAATCAGAGTGATGGTGCTAAATGATTCATCTTCAGGAAAAGATATACAGTTAGAAATGCAGACGGGGAGAGGACTGACTTTAAATACACTGAGAGTCATAAACTGTGAATGCAAGCGCTGATAACAGCTCAAAATGCATGATAGATAAAGGCTAGAAAAAAAAAATTAAAAAAGGAGAAGTAAAAAAGAAATAAAGTATTGCATCATTCTAGTATTTTCTAATCCTGTGATAATGAGGCACTTGTCCAGAACAAAATTCAGATCAGAATCTTCTCGTTAAGGACCAGAGTCTATATTTTCAATTAACCTAACAACTCACTGAAAATAATAAAGTTTTAAATCTCCAAGTTGATTACAGATTGCAGGATCTTTGAAGACAGTATGTAAGAGAACAAACACTCAACAGGTTTCAGGACATAAGCTCCCAGGCACTTAAAATAAAAAACAACTTTCATATGTTACAGATTTGTACTTTCAACTTTGTAGTCCTCATCACAGAGTTTTCCATCCCCAGCCTCTCTGTTTCACCTGCGTATATCCCCAGTCTTAAGAAGAATTAAGTGAGGCTGATGTTTAAAATATTACATATTGCAGCACTATTTTTTTTTTTCTGCTAACATTTGAATTTTTATCCCCAGCATTTTTCAAGCAACTCTAGACAGAACTAATAGAATATGTGCCTACCACATCTGTGACTTTTTAATTTGTGTATGTTGCATCCTACTTCTCTCCATCTGCTTGTTGTCTTTAAGCTATGATGGTGCAGCAAGTCTTACACGAGCGGATGATGAGGGGTTGGAGTACGTCTGCCTACATTCCCTTTCCAAATCAGTCCCCTGAAAAAGTATATGTCCCTCTGTCCTTCCCAGTGCCAAGATGTAGGCACTGAGATCTGGGGCTGGGGTGAGATTTTGTGACAACAAGGCATACTTTAAAATACACCAGAATCCCTGCGTTGCAGATGTAAGTGCAATAAAAGGGCCTTACCTGGAGGCACTGTGAATTCTATTTTGGTTTTAAACAGTTGGGCTGGAAAAACCCTGCTTCTGCATATAACATATCTACCTCCAGGCTATGTGGTGTAGGTGGAAGTTTTGGTTGCGTATACAGTGTAAAACCAAGCCTTTAGGGGGTTAATATGCCATCTTGAATAACTCCTTTGGTTGAAGTTTATTAAATCCAGCCAGCAGACTGTCTGATTGCTAATAGGATTTCCAGTGTAATATCTCCTTGTAAACAAAATACTGCACTTATCTGCTGGACATCTACATTGCACGCATATGTGTGTGTGCGCGCGCGCAGCCCTTTGGATCTCTTCTCTGCATTTATTAAACATCAAGAAATAATCCTCTCATGGTGCAGCCAAAAATAAAATGTGAAAACTCTTTAAAGCAGCCTGTAGGAGGCAACGCAAATCCCCATAAAGAGCAGGTCCTTGGAGTAAAATGGAAGTTCTTCAGAAAGCACATAAAGACTTTTCGCCTTTTATCCATACAGAGAGCAGTGTTATCTTTCTTTCCCCTCCATCCACCCTTTCCTCTTCTCCCTGCATCCCACAAATACGCATAGATTTGTTCTGCCATTTGATCTTGTGCCTTGTGCCCCGTGCCCCTATCACATCACAGTGACCAGTGCCCCTCTGAAGTGTGTTCACTCTGTCACCATCACACAGTCAGCATTATCAAGCATTTTTATTCCCAAAAGGGCGACCATCACTTCTGACCACTACAGCATTTGCAGGGCGTCCTGTGTTAAGTTGTAGTGTGCAGGATTTCTTTAAGCTGCCATGGAAACTAGCACTAATGCTTTATTGTAACAGGGATAGAAGACAACTGGATTGCTTACTTTTTTCAATTTTCTTTCATTTCACTATGCATTTTCATGAGCCTGTTTTCTGTATTTAGATTCTTTCTGCTTCCAGTAGAACAAATTACCTGCATAAATTGATCTGATCAAGATATGTTGTATTATCAGATAATAATCTCTAATATGTCACTGCCATCTTAAGTCTGTGTATTTGAAATAGAAACCAGTAATGTGAAAATCCTCTGTTCCAATCTTGCTGCAAGACTTACAACATCTAAATCCACAATTACAAAACTAGAACACTCATGCGATATTATCGACATTAGCTAATGATACAACCACACATGTCACTTGCTTGTTCATAGGTAACTTCATACAATTTTTCTCTGTCTCTTCCCAAATACTCTTACATTAGGGGTGAGCTACAACACAAACAAGCAGCAGCAGCAGCAGCCATAGTCATGGCAATACCCTGGAAGGAGGTAGACAAGGGGGTTGTTGGTGCTTTTAATCAAGAATTTTTTCTCTCCACATCTCAAGGCTCTGTGTTGACAGCAGTTGTAGTAGAGAGAACTTTATTCCCATAACTTCCAATTAAAGCATTTGAGCCTCAAGCATGAAAACTCTGAGTTTAGCTCAACACTCAAAGCCAGCCAGGATGGAACAAACATCCAACAAACCAAGAAGTTTTTCTGCTATGATTCAGCCTAATTTTTTTTTTTTTTCTAGCCAACTGAAATTGTCTCTCAAGAAGTATTTCAGGAGTTCAAATTCACAGAGGTGAATACATAGAGATGCAAGTGCAATGAGTTCCTCACATCCAAAACCAGACACTTCATAGTTTTGCTGAAAAACACATAGACAATACTGACATCACCTTTTCTTGCTCACAGGTGGCCACTTTGAGGTCTTTCTTGTATATATGAGCAAGCGAACCCAAATTCTGACAGCAGAACTGAGGCATAGACTCTATATATTTAGCACATTTCTTGGTTGCCAACTCATAATGACAGCTATTATACAGAGAGACAGCAGGAGTTCCCAATCTTAGCCTAGAAACACACAAGCATTATTATCATTAAAAAAAATAAATAAATTAAAAGCAAGTAAGACTACCAAATAATAGCAAACCTCACTTATCAAATGGCTAATATTATCTCATTCTGCAGTTTTAGCCAGCTCTCCCCAGCGATCTGCCAAATAAATACCATTCTTTGTTTCATCCAGATTGATCCTCAAATCAGTCTGCCCTCCACCCAGTTTCTATCTTCTGAGACACTAAATGTATCATTCCAGCACATTAGTGTAATTGCCTATAATAGAGATGTGCAGTTAGAGGTAATTTACATGCACATACGCCTAACAGTGCCCTCACATACTCATTGAGCGTAAGGGATGGCAGGTAGAACCTTGTGAATGAGTTAGATGAGCACTTCCTCATTATTATTCTCAATATATTTCTTCAAAGAAAAAAATAAAATAAAATAAAAGGAACAAAACGACAAAACTGACGTCAACATCATCTCCATGCACTTCTGCAAGGTACCACATTTGCACAATCACTTTCAGCATGAGCACCAGCTTAGCTGACAGAACGCCACAGAAGAGCTTCAGTGGGTAGTTCCACGGGTACAGGCCCTGTAGTTCATGGAAGTCTAAAATATCAGAGTAAAGGCAACCTGAAGACTTCAGTAATTGCTGAACCCTATCGTCTGTCACGTACTTGCTCCAGCATTCCTTATTCAGAAACAGAAGATTCAGTATATAACTGGAATGATTTTCTGCACAAAAATGCTCATAAAATCCTCCCAAATACCCTCCTCAAGGTCTCCAGGTATAATAGAACCTACAGTCTGTCACAAACTGAAAAAGTAGACAGGGAGAAACAGAAAATCTAGCATTTTAAGATGCAAATTTTTATATTTAGTCATTAATTCAACTGTCTCATCATCCTGTACTGCTTTTGTATTTAAAACACAAAGCCTACTTCCTCTTCCCAGTTCTCCATGCATTTTTCTTTGGCACATTGAGGTCGCTCCAACACACACATGATAACGTGGTATGGCAAAGTAAAAAGTTAGTTCATGAGTTGAAATCCCTGAATCCGATTTTAAACCTGACCAGATTTTACTTTCGATTTCAGTTAGAGCATCTACTCCATTGAGTCACAAGGCTGAAAATAAACCAAACCAAATAAACCAAATTTAAGATACGATTTTGAGCAGCTGAGGTTTCTCTTTTATACCTCACTGAGTAATTTGCAATGTAAAACTTCTGTCACAGAAGATCTTCATTCAGTGATTTTTTTATGGATCTCGCAATTCAGGAAGAAGGAACCAAAAGCCTATCCCAGAGGAGGCGTGAGGCAGACTGCTTCTGCTGAGAACCCACTCTGGATTGTCAGGTGCTTTTCTAGCCGACCTTCAGAAAGTGTCCAACATGATTTTAAGTCTTCCTTTGCATCGCATTTTTAAACCTCATCCCCACCAGCAGTTCTCTTGGGCTGGATCCTCTCCCTCTCACACTATAGAATAACCCTTGAAGTGGGGAGGACATCTTTGCAAAATATCCTTCAGACTATGGGAGGCTTTAGGCTCAGTGTTGATGACTTCGGTGTCAATACACATCCTAAGCTAATTTCTTCTCCCTATTCTATAGGGGACACTCCACGGAGGAGATATTTTGGGCAAGAGAGCTATGGCAGGGTTGTAGTCCCTGACTTGTCATCACAGGGAGATACTTCTATATACAGACCTAGTGAATGCATGACAGAATAGATTTTTTTGTTTTTTTTTATGGCACAGATTTCATTTCATAAACTGAAATGCTTGATAAGTAATCATGGACTATTAATCAGTATTAGTGGTATAAATGGATTGGACAGAGGCAAGCAAATTTACACACACTTAAACAAGAAGCTTCCTCAGGGACTTCCCTCTTCTTCTTTGTTCTCCAGCGACAGGTACATTTTCTCTCTCTCTTGTAACTTCATCTTTATTGATTTTATAATAAACCACATGTTTTAGTGATCAGCAATTTTTTCAGATACAATGATAATACTTTGCTCTTATAGAATAATATTTGGCACTCTTGGCTTCTTTCAGCCAAGTATCTCAAGCACTTTGCAAGCTTCACTTACTTAATGCAGATCAATTACAGGCAGCACCTCTTTTAATAACTCTGCTTTTCCTTCAAGGGAATTGCATTTGGCAAACTTGAGTCGTGGCTCAGTGTTAACATAAACACACAAATAATCCAATGCAAACACAAACGACTTCCCTCGTTTACAAAAGGCAGCATGGCACATGGTATTAACCACTAATCCCAGCTTCTTTAGATTACTTTCCTTTTGGATTCCCCAGAAATGAAAATGTGCTCTGATTTTCCTTCCGTTATTTGTTGGGCTGGAGGAGCTATCACTAGGAAGCCTGATTCTATTCCCACCTCTTCTCGAGTCAGCTGTCATCAAGGCCCTGACAAACTGCACGGCTGAAGCAGGATACCTCAGCCTCTTCTTTCCCATAGTTGAGGTTTCTGGATAAAGAAGAACCACCACTGTTCTGCACATTATAAAACTTTTAGCAAGAGGCTAATGAAATGCAAAGCTTTCTATAAGACCAGCACTAGCCTTCCTATCAAATCATCTGAAATATTTATTTGCCCTCTTGAATAATTGATAGGGGCATCAGCTCTCCCGGTCAATTGATTTATTAAGGGACTGTTTGGAATTAAACAGCTTAAAGATATTAGATTTAGCAGCGACCTTGCTTGTTAGCATATTCATTTACCTACGGGAGCTCCCATTAGATATTGTTAATACATGACGTTCCCAGTCACGGCCTAGATCTCCTCAAATTGCATTAACACTGGGCTGTTTAGCCACAGAATAACAGGTTTGATTGAGTGCTTGGTCTTGGTGTAATTAGATTTCCCTAGAAAAGGGGGGGACTATTTTAATGCTGTGTGCGTTAAACTAGATATGTCATCAGCATTACTGTAATTGGCAAACAGGATCTTTGGAGACCTAGCTGTGTGTGAAGGTTTGTGTTTATGACTTGTCCTGCTATTGTCATAGATGCTATATAATAGCCCTGCTCACTTGCATATGCACGACACTGATAGAAAGTACCCAGCCTCTTTAATAAGCATCTCTTTTGAAATCGGTAGAATATTCTATACTAAATAATGGGATCAATTTATTGTTAGTTAAAATCTGCCAATTATTCCTCTGACTGAAAAGGTCACGAGTCTGGTTGATCAATGATGAAAACGTAGTGTGTGTGCGCCCACGTGCTCATTCTATGGACCTGTAACAGTGAGATGACTTCCCCTCCAGTGCAAGTCTTTGACTTGTCCACACTGCAAACTTATTGGAGAATACCTTTACATTCCTCCTGCTGCAGTTTTACATCACTTCCACCAGGGCACACCTCCACTCATTTCAATTATTCCAGCATGAAGTATAACAACATAGCAGTGAACAGAGCACTTCATTTTTAATTACATGCACCTTGCTATAATTAAAATGCACGCAGGTATCAAATGCGTGCCACCCATGTCTAACTGTAGGCTTCTTTGGGGTCAAATTATTCCTTCAGAAGCACGTGCATGAAATTGCCATTGGCTTCTGTGCCAAATCTCCATTATAAGAATCCCTGCAATTCTGTGATTTGTGCTGGACATCTTGTTAGCAGAAACACTTGGAAACACCAGACAGAGTTCAGGGAAGAACAGCAAAAATCATAGGACATGGGGAATTGCCATAAAACTGGAGAGAGCATAGGAATTTGCTGTGACTTAGAAAAGGCCAAAACAGAAAAGCACGGTTAGAAGATGTACTCATCTGGTCTGTAAAGTTCAGAGTTCTCAGCGTGGTCAATGGAAGCATTGTTTCCATCACCAGTTTGACTATAAAGATTTAGGATGGCTCATGAAAACACAGTTGTTCACAGTCAATTCAGGGAGCTAACAATGAGCTTGTGTTTCACTAAGTTTGGAAACTACTGATGCAGTTACTAGGAACACAGAATTTACTTATTTATAGGAACACACACACGTATGACAACAGCTTGTTAGGTAAAACTTGGAACTAAAGTTACAGGTCAGGAGTCCAGATATAGGACAGTGCCCTCACTAAAGGAACTTTTATCACTATAGAAAAAAAGGGGAAAAAGTTGCCCTCTTCCCCCAGACAGCACTAGGAAATGTCCTGGACAACATACCCAAAAGTGAGATGAATCCACTGAAAATAAACCTTCAGTATTGTTATCGCATTTTCCCTAATGTTGCGTTCTTTAATGAATAGATTTATTCTGCCACTTCAACAACTGAGGAATCCAGCCTTTTTTTTGTTGTTGTTTTTTATTTCCCTTTCAGTGGGACAGAAATACTGGAAATGTTGTGGGAATGTTTTTTCTTTTTCTTTTCTTTTTTTTCCCCTCTCCCCTTTCTCTAAAGCCAGATTACTTCACATGCCAAAGTACCATTCTTGGGAAAGAAGAGATTTCCAAGAAGGGTTCTGCACTCAGCCAAAGCAGTAAACAAAAAGAACAACAAAAGTCATTTACTCCTGAATGAGGGGATAAGAAGAGCTGAAGTTGGAGGAAAGGACTCGAGGCAATAAACTGGCAGGTGACTGGCAGAGACAGCTGCCTGAATATTTGAAACTGAGTTTTGTAAAATGTATTTATTTTATTTGCGCTCAAACATGCGCTTATTAGTAACATGATCCTGCCGCTAAACGCCAGGTCAGGACAAGGGTGCTTTGCAGCCAGGGCTGCAGAGCTGAGCTCCAGACACAGTTACTCCATCCTGTTCCAACATGGGCAAACCAAGGCTGGGGAATGACAACTCCCAGTTACGCAAACAAAAAACTGAAACAACTTGTATTTTCTCTGCAAGAAAGGCACCAAACTGAAACAGAATGACCCACCCACAGATTTCTATACTCAGGACAGAGATGTCAGTATGCACTTTCACATTTGCGGGACCCGTGATGCTGCATTTCCCTGCTCCCCATGATCCTGGAGCTGAAGCAAAATGTAAGAAGCAATATCTTTTATTTATTTGTTTTTCGATCTTTGACAAATATTTTGAGTTTAACATTTGGGATTTTTAAAGTAGGACTTTAAAAAAAAAAAAAAGTCAAATCTCTGTCATATTTCAGTGCTGCAAATCCCAGGAGGACCAGGAAGGGAATCTAATCTTAAATGCAAAGTGAAACTGGCAACCTGACTCCCCCCTCAGTGAAAGGAAAACAAAATAAAAATGCTACTGCAAGCAATAAATAACCCAGTAGATTTTTTTTTTTTCCATGTAACTAATCCAGCTGATTTTTTTTTTTTTTTTTTTTTTTTTTTAAATGGACCTCAGTTTTCATTGCTTCACAAGAAAATATTAATGGAAAGGAAGAGGTAAAATATGTTCCTGAATCTCAAGTTATCTGCAGAATAACCTTTAGGAGGCATCAGGAATTCCCACATAACTGATCAAGCCTTTACACAACCACTCTGCACCCAAAGCCACCTTCACTCACAAAGCACAGCAGTGCACAAGTAGCCCCACGTTAATAATCAAATAGTCCCGGGCCAGCAATCAATTCAGTTCGGTGGTAAAGAATTTTGTGCTGTAAATAAAAAGTAGAATAAACTGGAACTAATGATTTATCCCATGTTTTCCATGAATAGCTATTTCACTAGGCATGACATTGAACGAGTGAAAAAAGACAGACAGACTGGAAGTTGAATATAAACAGGGTACAGTTTGCATTCCTGGACTGATGTTTTATTTAAAAAGGCAATTTTGGTGGCTTTTTTTTTTTTAATAAGGGAGAAAATGAATATTTTCCAAATATTACTTTTCTCATTGGTTTATCTCATCTGCAAGAACTTATTTAAAATAAGCAGGAGCTTTGTTTTTTTAACGTCTGCAAGAGAAGCAAGTATTCGAGTAGCACCAGCAGAAAGCACTGGCCGATCTTTAATCACTGCTTACCGATTTAGATCTGTTTTATTAGCAAGCAGCCCTTTTCCAGAAAGCTGATTTCTTGGCAGGAAGCACAGACTAATTGTGAGGACAGAGGGCCGTGTCCTGCAGCCTTCCTTCACCACACCACCTCCTCTGGGGCAGGCCAGCCCAGGAAGGCAGTGGGATTTTAGTGCCAGAGTTTGATCCAACAACGTTCATCTCCGCTAAGTGTGAATGAGTGCTAGATAGAAAGTACAGGGCTGGATACAAAGGACTCAACAGGGCATAAAAACAATACATAGTGCACACTCTCATAGGCAAGATGAGAACTAAAGAAGAGAGAATTTCATTCTTTGCGTTGAGAGATTTCCTTCGTTCTTGATTTGCTTACAATTGTTTAAGTGTCAGCATAAAAATAATGGGTTTGAGGAAAAAGACCTGCAAAAAACATTCCTTGGTTTAAAACAGTTTTTCACTCCCTCCCTTCTCTAGTCGCTATTTGTCACAGTCAACTACTGAAATCCTCTATTAATCGCTAAATCCAGATAATAGCGGAGGTGGGTTGGCTGACCTGTGAAATTAGGTCTGCATGTAAAAAGGAATTGAGCTGTGCGAGCTTTGGAAATAACTCTGTCGGTATTTACATTAGCATTTGAACATCAAAGATCTCCCCTGGGCTCCTCTAGGTGCCTCTAATCCAAGTACCAATCAAGCAACTCAGCTTTCCAAGCCAGCCAGCCAGCCCAGCTGGGAGACCCGTGGAGATATCCCAGCCAAGGGCAGGTGGAAAGCTCCTCTCTGGATGCCAGCCCCCAGGTTTCTGTAAGAGCGGGGCCTCAGGAAGCAAAGTAACTCCAAGAAAAGAGGGGAGAATCAGCATTTTTATTTCACAGGAGAAACAGCCTATCCACCTGACGGGCAAACGTGTGCACAAATTGTAATTACCGTCTTAAAAAGAAGCCTTAAAATTCACCAGGCTCAGCAGACTCTGTGGAAGTTGAAATTAAAAGGGGGACTCAAACTGATTTTTGTCTGTTATTGCTGGTAACGTTCACTTGTTCATACATGCACAACCACTGCCATTACAGCTGTATCTGCAGAACTCAAAGCACTGCTACTGCTTGGCAAAAGTCCCGTGGTGACCCATCTACATGGAGGAGGTTCTACCCATTCTACAGATGAGTAAAACGAGGGCTCCAACAAACACCAGCCACCACTTTAATTCAATCCTGTATTATTTTCACCACGTTATTCCCTGTAGAAGACTCCTCTGAAGGCCTGGTAATTTAGATTTCCTCTCGCCTAGCCCAAACTGTGGCATATGTTCCATTTGACAACAGGTTAAAATTTACCCAGAATTCCTTTCTTGGAGGAGCAGAAAGGCTGTATTACCTCCAGTCTCTAGGGGTCTGGGGGGCTCATTTACCACCATTTGCTAATAGGATAGGTGAATCACACAGCATCAAGTGTGCTTCCTCCTGAGGCCCATTCCCAGACACATTAGCTGCTAAGCTAGAAAAACCCAAGGTGAAGGTTGATCTAACATCTTCCTTAGGATATTTTAAAGAAAATTTAAAAAAAAAAAAAATCAAGAAAAAAATCTCCACAATGGCCTTGTAAAAAGTCGGCATGGATTTACCAGCATATTAAAAGTCAACATGATACAAGGTAGCAGGGAAACCTCCTACCTTTAGACTGCCCCACCACCTCTTATTTTTAACGCATCTTTACTGAATTTATTCAGAGAGAAAGAAGAGGTAGAAAAGAGATCACCTTTAAGGCTTTTCGTTTCCTTTCTTGCCTTTTTTTTTTTTTTTTAAATGACAATAGAATTTTTTTCCTAAAGTTGTATTAGGGATTCACTTAAGCAGAAATGAACTGTAATATGCAAATAGTTCTAATTGGACTGCTAATAGAGCGTGTCTCTGTTGTTTTTTTGTAGGGAGTTTTATGCCTATGTAATCAGTGCAGACAGCCGTTAAGTAAATGAAGAGGCAACTAACAATGTCAGAAAAGAGACCGGGCGGTTCCAGCTGACACTACCCTAATCTTCCAGGACCCATTAAATGGCAGTTTCAACGCATTACCTACCATAACATCCTTGAATATCACTGATTTTATTTGCAGTATCAAACATTCCATTTCATGCCCCATTAACAGTAGGAGCCTGGGCTTTTTGACGCAGCTAAACATTTTACTAACTACCTGGACTAAGTAACCAATTAACTTTTGGAGACAATACGGCCAATTAAGCGCGAAAAGGTAAGGCTGTCATCCCCCACTAAAATTGAATTTCCTTTTCCTGATGGCACTTATTGTCAGTGTTCAATTGTTAATGGAGATTTGGTCCCTATTAAAAGGATGAAGCCGAAGGATAATGGGAAAGTTCAGAGGACTTGGTTCCTAAAGAGTAGGTCAGAAAATGTCCCAATTGGCCACTAATTCAGTCATCTTTTCTTCATGCCAGCTCTCTTACTGGAATAGTATTGGCAGTGTAACTCTAATCTGACCTACCATGCTAACACATTGTGCAATATGGCAGCTTCACTGACATGCGTAAGCACAGACTGGTAGTTAGGGATCTTACATGGGAAAAAGTAAAAAATACGTATATAAACAAACAAACCCCTCTGATTTTGAAAGTTCAAATGCCATTCTTACATACTGAGCTGTTTACCATGATCGTGAGCACTTGAGTGCTTAAGCCAAAGGAGCAGGCAGCGTTGTGGTATTCATTTAAGCTTCCCTGATTGTTAGGCGAACCACAATGCATGTGAGTTTGTGTAAGCTCTCAGTGTTCATTCTCATAAATTACATTCGTTATTTAAATCATTACCATCGGGTTGAAGCCTTTTGCTCTGTCTTGGGGTCAGCAACATGTGAAGAAGGTGACACACTAGACGCTCTAATAAATAATAGTTTTTCCTAGGTATTGCATAGCGAAAGAGAAAGAAGCTTAGTGTAGATACCAATTCTATTTCTGGAAAAGGAGAATTTCCATCCTATAGATCTACTCTGAGTAAAAATACATCATCCCCTACCACAGAAAAGAAAGTTTACACTTAAAAACATCTCAGCAATGAGCTATTGGGCAGCAAGCTCAACCTTTCAAAGGAAAAACACCTCAAGAAGTCTTTCAACAAAGCACAGCAGTTAGGGTAACTTTTCAACATGATTTCAGGGAGTCATTTTTTTCAACAGTGACCTGAAGGAAGATGCAAAAAGGCCCAAGGCCTTTGTATGCAGACAAGAAATTGCCTAAGTGCAGAGAAGAATCTTATGCAAGTAACCTATAAACAGAAACGCACGGAGAAATATCAGAAAGAGTCCGTAAATTTTGTCTTGATTCCACCCTAAAGTTGTTTCTGGATTATGGGACAGACAAATACATGTGTTTGAGCCTGTGTGAGGCAGAAGGTGCGTTCAGACAATCTCCCATCACAAAGAAAGCACAGTTTTTGATAAATAGAGCACACATCCTCCAAACCTGGTGTTTTGAAAGAGTGCCAGGCCAAGCATGACCAAGGTGTGACATCTGAGGATTATGTTCTTATGAAACTACGTAACGTGGAGTCACTTTATCTGCAGCAACGGTATCTGTTGAAGTGCAGTATAATCAAAATACAAGTGGGTTACAGCCCTTGAGAGGAGGCCAGAAAGCATCATATTTTTGAAACTAAATAAGTCCCAGAGTTGCTTTTGTGGCTTTCCAGACTTTGTGAACATTTCCATTACATCATACAAAGCTAAAACTCATAATAAAGCACAAGCCTACTCTGCAATACCATATTTAAATATTAGCCCAGCTGCAACACAGTCAGTTGAGATACTTTTAAATTTCATTTCTTAAAATATAAAATATCCAATCAAGAAAGCAAGTGAATGCATTTATGTCTGCTCTGATAGCCAAGATGCAAAATTTGCTTTTCTCTGCAATGCCTCTTTAAGGAACTATTTGTGGGCAGAACCCCAGCCTCCATATTGCTATCTCTGCCTAAGTGATTTTACTGGTTCACAAACTAAGTCTTCCAATTAAATCTGGTGTCATTAGGCTTTGGTGAGACCCTGCTTTGCATTGCCTCTATTGAGTGACTTACTACCCCAGACTGGAGTGCTTAGTACCCAAGAAACCCTATCAAGCAAGACTCATGGTAGATCCAGGCTGAGTCAGATTCATGGACTTAACACCTTAGCCTATGTTTCTAAATTTTTATTATGTTTTCTCGTTTTAACTTTTGGGTTTGATTTTTTTTTTTTGTTAGTTTGTGTATTTTTTTTTTAACTAAACATATTTGACTCTCTGTCAAGTCTAAAAATATAAAGATATGTGGCTTTGTCATAAGAGTAGAAACACGCTAATTTTAATTTGAAGAAAATGTCATGAACTTATTTACTTTAATATCAAGCTGTAATGGGAAAAATTAAGTGAAGAAAAAGCTTTTTAAAATGGACAGTTTAAAAGTATTTAATATCTTCCCTCTCTGCACCATTGAGGATAGAAGGAGCTAAGTTAATGGCAGCTCAAAGTAGAATCTTGCTCAATGGGAATTTTCCATTATTCTCAACAACAACAAAAAAGCCCTAATACTCATGGGTTCTGACAAAAGTAATAGCTGTGAGAAACATATGGCCTTAATAATAAACTAAATCTTAGGTCAAAAAATCTAAACTGCAATTGTGTAAGTGAGGACAGAGCTTGTCTGGGCATCAAGTCCAGAGCTAGCCTTAGCAGCAGTTAGGGTTACCCTGCCCCTCTGCTTTCTACAGATTGGAAGACACTATGGCCCTCATCAACAGTGTTCTTCTTCACGCCAGTAAAACCAGAATGAACTCATGGACTTATACAACTCAGGCTCAGCCAGCAAGAGCTATAAATCTCACCTTGGTGTTACATGGGCATACACACCTCCATGGAGAGCACCAAGCCCACCTCCCCTGCTAAGTTGTCCCATTTAAGACAATTATATAAATTAATCTGCCAGAGACACAGGTCCTACAGCTAGGTTCTCCTGTAAGAGCTGTTTATTTCTGTCCTCCTGGATAAACAAGTAACTAACACAAACCTTTAGAGATAATCCTCATCCAGCTTTATTTCTTCTTCATCAGGAGCTTTTCCATCTTCTTTTCACCCTTAGTACTACAGCTTTGCTTCTACTCCATAGCTAACAGTCTTATCAGGCCAAGAAAAAAACAACACAACTAACACCTTCAGCACTTCACATCTCATCTGGTGTAATCAGAAACACCTGTCACCTATGAGCTGAGGTTCCCACATTATGCAAATCTGCCAAGTTGATGTAGTTTATGCTAATTAGTAAAATATTCAAGCTTTCACTTCTCCATTGCAAGGCTGTATCTTAGCATGTATGAAGTGTGGGAAAAGAGAGATTTCACACAGAAACATCTCCCTTTGTTCTAGTTTTTTTGGCAGGAGATATTCAGGGCCTCTGGAGGGACTGGTTCCCTGAGCCAGAAAATCAGAGTCCTGTGGACAGAGCGACTTTATCCACCACCATGCTTTATAAATCCTAAAGCTCTTTTCAAAGTTTCATTAATAAAGAGACCAACTCTATCCTTAAAAGACTATTTTGTGGAAGGGTAAGGGCACCCCTTGCACACTCTGTTTTTCTCCATGGGCTTGTAAAGGTGCCCAATGCTTCACAATGAAGCTTTCTCTATGAAAAAAGTAAAGAAAATGTGTAAAGCTTATATATTACAGCCTCCATAGATCTGTTTTAAACACCTTGTTCTTGTCTCTGGTTGTTGGATAATGGGTACCATAGGTGTGAAAATCTATATCAGTTGCAAAAGTACCATGTAATGCGCTAGGAATTTCTTGAAGAGTTATTCTGATTTATACAGTGAATTATCCCTGTTCTCCCATTCACAAGAGCTGAGATTCTGACTCCACACACAGACTGTCATAGGCCCTTGTTTTTGGGATTAGAGCTTTTCCTACTTTTATCTCTGCATTCCCTCCTCCTGTCTCCCCCCTCCCATCTCTGCTTCTCCCCCGTGTTGCACTCAGATGGTCTGAAACCAGAAATCAGCCTTACTGCTCTGCATAGCCATGTAACCTGAAATCCCACCAGCACTGGGATTTGTTCCAGTTGAGAACTCTGGGTTCAAAATAGACCTCCTTATGTGCAACTGGAGAGTAACTCAGTGCCTGGTCTAATTGTCAGGGGTGTAGGGTTGCAGGTGTAATTAAGGGGAGATTGGAGATGGCCGAGGCTGTAAATCCTCAACTGTCTGCTTTAGGAGATGAACACTGAAGCTGCCTGGATGCACACTGTTTGCCAGCTTAACAGCATGTTCATCTTGGGTACGGAGCATATCCTAGGCCTTTGACACTCACAACAGGGAAAATGCTAGGGAAATTGGATCTGGGACTCAATAGACACCACTGGTTTGGGACCTCATTGGGGAGTGAGCTTCTCCAGTGCTAGGTGTCCAAAATCACTCCTCACTTCTGAATATCTGATTGCTCTGGATTTCCTCCTACCATTTTTTATATAAGTAGATGAATGATATTCTATGCGTTTTGCAGATTTATACCACTTCCACATCTTGAAGAAACAAATGTTTCACCTCAGTTAGTTTTGAATTACTTTCCGTTTGTGGCTTTCTTTAAAAACAAAGGACTGCATTTAGACCTGAGTCCATTCTGTATGTGGTTCCTTTTAATCCACTGACAAAATTCTACTTTTGACAGCTATAATCTAAATGAAGGAGGAGAAACACAAGGAATTTGCCACCTCTTAAAGCAATTTCATTCCACAACTTAAAATGGTTACTAACCCCTGCAACACTTAATTAATTGAAATGACTCTAGCTGTGGGAATCTGTGGTGAAGAGGTCTCTAATAGTTACATGCAATTTGACCCGGAATTCAGTTAGAGCTAAAAGATACTTGAACAACATTTTTCAAGGAATGAAAAATAAAGGCCTTGTTGAATTTAATCAGTCATCCGCATTTTTTTTCTCCTGCCTCTTGTTTTCCCTCAGGGATTTGCTGGACATAATTTTTTGCCAGCTGATGTACACAAAGCACCTGCCTAAGCACAACTTCAGCTTCGGAAGAGAGATGAAGCAATAGATGCAAGACCAGAGGCTTTGTTATTCAAACTCCAGAAAAGTCAATGTCATTATCAAGTCTAACTCCACTTTAAAATAATTCTTAGCTGATGAGAATGACTCATGTAATAGTTATAAAGATGGTAGCTCTTTGTAAGAGACACTCCCTGCTCATTTATATTTATGATAACAAATTGTGATATCCTAGCCAGATTAATGAAGTTTGTGCTATGCTGTATCTCTAAGAAAGGATTCCAACAAGTCTAATGAATCAAAGACTCCAGCAGATACGCAGGAATTGTTTTGTTCGTGGCAAGGGCTTGTCTGATTCAGATACAGCTCTTGCTGTATATACAAGCACTGGTAAGAAGGGATTCAGAAGTGGAGGGGACAACAAAACAAAGTTATATAGAAAAGTATAAGGGGATTGTGCAAGCTATATCTGATCAGAAGAATGGTTCTAATAAGGAAAAAGTATTTTGCAGTAAGTAGTGAGGCACTGGAATGGGTCACTCAGAGTTATAGGGAAAGCCCCATCCTTGCAGACATTCAAGGCCAGGTTGGACCAGGCTCTGAGCACCTGATCTAGCTGTGGGTGTCTGCAGGACACATTACAGGAAAGTTGGTCTAGACCTTTAAAGATCCCTTCCAACTCTAAGGATTCTATTATCTTTAGTCCAGACTGCAGTCATATCCCTTATTCCTGACACTAGGGAATCATAGGCTGCATGATTTTTTCCTCTCCATTTTGCTAAACATCTCTAGGTTCCTTCAGTGTGAGCTGCTGCTGTGTTATGGTTTTCCTACCCAGCATATAATATATGTTGCACTATGCCTGACTATATGCCAGTGAATGGAGGGGAAATGCAGAAAGTGAATAGGAAAAATGCCCAATATACAATTATATAAGGCGTTCAAATGCAGTTGGATTTTGATATGAACCATCTGTAAAACAAGGACCTGCAGAAAGAGCTGCCTTATTAAAACTAACATTGAATCTCTCAAAAAAGATGTCACAGCTGTCCATTCTAAGCTAGGTGAAAACCAATACAATTATATCAAGGCATACTGAGGAACCCTTGGTGCTATAAATAATAATAAAGGGTAAATAATAAAAAAATAAAACAGGAGCCCCACAAGTGAGATGTTTTAAATGAAAGGTGATGCACTGTGAACTTAACACACTAGCCCTTTAGCCTTTCTGTTAACAAGGTAATCTGATTGCCATTGATTTTTTTCACCTCTGTTACTAAGAAGGTGATGGAATGGTGTCCACGCAGATGTATTGAATCAGATACTAAACAAAGAGCAACATAAAGAACAATTATCAGCAGCCTCGCCTTCAGCTTGCTGATTATGACATTACTGAAGAGACAAGGTCTGGGTGACTTAAACCAAAAGGAAAAAAAAAAAATAAAAGAGAGGGAGGAAACTGATATATGTTTACTGTCTGTCTCTGTACAGACAGTTCTTCGCCTGTACAAAAATATATATTTTGCCTTTGCAGCTATATAGGTGCTGGAGTGTGATGTAGCTAATTAATTTGATCATGTTACAGAAACAAAAATAGCACAGAGCCAAGGGTCAGCCAGTAGTTTACATTTTTTATCCTACATAGAGGATATCTTGGAAGTTCTGCCAGGAGAATTTTGTGTTTATGGTTCTGTCTGTCTCAGTATTACTGGGCTTAACTATTGTCTGCATGATGATTAGGCAGATTTCTCTAAGGGTTTGAGAACACACAAGCCACTATGAGGTTTGGAGCTCAATAGGCTATTAATAGGTGTTTATATAGCCACGTTTGAATAACATACAGAGGAATGGTTGGCCAGATTCTTGCAGGGTATAAAATGAGAAAACACCATGCATCCACGTACTCTATCGATTTCAAAGCAGTTGGGCCAATTTGCACAGGCTGAGAATCAGGACTGGATAATAGGAAGACTAATGCTGTAAACTCTAACCTTGTGGTATTAGATTTCAGTTTGTCCAAATGGCACAGGCTGTTCTACTTGCATTTCTAGCAATACACTTTACCTGACCCAGCCTGTGTAAACAGCACAGTCAAGTAGCTCTAGTGCTCGGCTGCCTTTATGTACTGGTGGAAGTAATGACGCCTAGTAGGTAGTATTATTATTTTATGACATCAGCATAGTATGCCATTTCCTCAAGGGCAGCCCATATCCCTTGCCCTCCTCCATACTGGCAACCAACACTAATTGACTGTGAAAGTGGAGAATTCAATGGTTTAAGCTGATCTCTTCTGAACTCCAAAACAGTTTGTGGATGGAAATCAGCTGAAGCAAAACACTGGTTCAATGACACTGTCAAGGGATATGGCTCCTGTACAACAAAGAGGTAAACACTTAAAGGAGCCAATCCACTACTATGTATCACTGATATTATTATTCTATTTCAGATGTGGGAATCATGTGAATTAATAAAGGCCAACACTTATGTCACCTGGCTAAAAAAAGCCACGGTGAACTTCTCTTGCTGTGAGTTGCTCACAAGGGTTAGCAACTTTCTCTGGCCAACTGAGGGTATAATTCAAAGCCTGCAATTCACCGAGAATAAGACAGTTTTGTCCTTGATGTTATATCAAAAGGCTAAATTGTAATCTTCTTACTTAGGTCAAACAAAACTTTCTCATCACATTCCCTTCATTGGTTTATTCAGAGCATAAAGCACTGCCTAGTATGAATAAAGAAGAGAGTCTGCTTATGCATTCAGTGTCCATGCACCTCTGACTGTGTGTTTTTTACTGTGTAATAATTGATGACATCTTCCAAAGACAGCCTAAAGGACAGGTACATAAACTGCAAGAATCCAAATGGACATACCTTAAATAGGACCTCATGGTACTTACACTGTTCCCACAGAACCCTAATTATTGTAGAATATTTACCTTTGCTTATAAGGGTGAGAGCTGGTTTATCAGATGCAGATGAAATTACTGAACAATTTACTATGGCTGAGCACACTGTGGACTTTCTTCTTGACAGCTGAATACTGACTAGTGTAAAATAAAGTTGCACACTTTCTCGTCATTGAGAAAAAGATCTGTTGATCATTCGGGAATGGTTACTTATTTCTTCAGCTTGGGGAAATAAGTGGGACTTCTAGTTAATCCAAAGATCATCATTTTACCATTGTGTTCATTGAACTCGGAAATTAATTGGACCTGAGGATAAGGGTAGAAAACATTGATTGGCCATTATCATAAACTACTTTGTAAAACAAATTATCAGATACACAGGTGAGTGGATGTCCATATTTTAGACTGTTTCATACTTCCCAAATCTGATATAATATCTTCTCTAGAAAGTACATCTGTGATATAACAATGTAGGGGTCAAGAATGCAACAGAAGTCATTACCTCAACAAGTTGGAGGGCACAATGTTATCTGAAACTGCAGCCAGGAATAAACAGAAAATCATAGGGAGGGAGGAAAGCATTTTTTTGAAGACCTAGAGATTTCTAGAGTTTGTAGCACAGGTTTTGTAGTACAATCTTCATCCAGAAGAACTACAGGAACTTTTGGATTTTTTAAAGATTCACTCTTCTGTTGGAGATTGGAAAACTGCTACCTCTTCTTCCAGAAGTGAAGCATGATATAAGGCACTATATGAAAAGCTGAAAGAGTGATCACATCTCCACAAAATTGACAGTTTTGTCATATATGAAGGGAAAAGTTATGGCTGATTTCAGGAGAAACAATCTATGACATAGTTTTTATTTTGGAACATAGAGGAAAATAAAATACAAATTACTATTGCTAATGAGTTACTCACAAGGGAAGAATTCCATATCACATACCCTTTTGAATACTCATGGAAAAAACAGACTACAATGTAATTTAAAAAAAAAAAAAAAAGATGATATCACAGTAAATCAATTTGGAAACTCTAGAAAAGTATTGAAACCTTCACAAGTATAAATGGTAAAATCTCAGATTATCAGTCTCAATTTATGCTCATCTGCATGCCACTGCAGACAACATGGGGCATGGGGCAGATAAAAAGCATTAGTTTGCTTAGCTAGCAAAAGCATAAGCAGAGATTTTTTTAAATGTTTCTTTGAACTATACTGAGTGAAAAGGACTACTTGCTTGGACCATGAAAATATTCAGAACAGAAATGGACTTAAGACAAAGGTTGAATAACTCAGGGAAAAAAAAAAATACGAAAAAAATCCCTGCTTGTATCTCCAATTCCAAAAGCATCTTCAGTTTGCTAGTGAAATATTCCAAAGTCAAGTTAGAAGCTTGGACTGAATTTCCAGCTGAGAACTGCTCAGAAATTGAGAAAATAAGCCTTTCATAAAGAAGTTTAGCTTAGGGCGTTGATTAAGCATTTTTCCTGATTTCCTTCACTTCACTCCCAACTTCTGGCTGTGACCAGAGGCATAATTATTGTAATTAAGGCTGGTTATTGGATCCAACCCAAGATGTAAGAGGATATACCACGTATAAATATATCGTTCTTCTTAATTGTCTCCTATTTAAGAATTTCAAGGTGCTTTAAATTTAATCTCACGGCCCTTTTGTGAAATGACTTTTATGATCTTAGTTGGAAAAATAAAGAAACTGAGGTAGAGACAAGATTTATGTACGGTCGCAATAGAGATATGAAATAAATCAAACACTGGAAATGAGCTTCCTATCGTGTAGACTTGTCTTTGTTCTTTTTCCATTAGCATGGCTATTTTCTCAAACTTTTCAGCTCATCACCAACAGATTAAAGTGATTTGGGGAACCATCCAAGTTTCTAGACGTGATTTCCAACTAAAACAGAGACAATAAGCATAATGAGGCCAAACTTGTACCGACACCCAAAATCAGCATTGAGCTTAACTCAAGAAGGAGGTGACACCTGGAGAAATCTGACCACGGGAGATGAGAAAAATAAATAAAGTACCAGAATGGATAGGAGACCCTGACCAGAGATAAATGATTCCTCTCCTGAGATGTGTTTTTGTTTTATCACAATGACCTTTCTGAGAAAAGATGAAGCCAGCCTCAGGTAAAAAGAAATAGCCACATTTCATCTACGGTTAGCCTTTGTGACCTCTGAACTCTGCTTTTCTATCTGAACCTATTTCTATGCACCATTTCTCCTCGCCGTAGATAAGAGAAGCCCAAGTGCCAGAAAGAAACTTAGAGCTTTGGCACACAGCTTAGCAAGTCAGCATGACTACTCTTTAATTTGGGAAATTATCCCCCTTGATTTTTAACATCTCTCTCCTCCTGTGTGACATGAGAAGCTGATAAACCATGCACACTGCACATGCGGGAGCTACACTTAAAAAAATGAATTTCTCTTCATACCTGTGTCTGTTGTGTGCAGATGCACATGTATGCATTCATTTACGCAACGTCTCATTATCATATCATCGTTTTTCAGCTATCTCTAACACAAGAGCCAAGGGGTTTGGGAACACACACACAAAAAAGAGAGATTTCTAAGAGAGCAGGAGATTGGACTGGGGTCATCCAAAAGGGTAATTATTGTTAAATGTCAGGTTAACTCTGAAGGCCTCGACTCATCCAACTGAGAGCAGATTAGCCCAGATGGAGACATTTTCAACACGGTTCTGTCTGACCAATCAGCGACAGCTGGGATTAGCCAAATACCTTCTCTCATCTGCTTGCTCACAGAAAGGTCAGTTTCTGCTCATTGCTTCCCTTTTAAGATGTGCTTTTTTTTCTTTCTTTCTTTCTTTCTTCCTTTCTTTCTTTCTTTCTTTTTTTTTTTTTGTGTGTGTGTGTGTGTGTGTGTATGTGTGTGTGTGGCAGCTATGTGCAGGAAATCAGGGTTCTTTTATCAGCAAATTAAATATTCAACATCTAAAATGTACTTTTTTTTTTTTGAGAATCAACTTCATTCACTTTCAAGAGCACTTTAATCTTTTTTTTTTTTTTTTTTTACTGCTGCATACAGACAGATAAAATAAATACGTAGCTATCAGAACGTCAGTTTGTGTAAAGTGATGTTTCTTCACGGACTTCACTGAAGGTGTGTTGGTTTTCACCCACTGAGAATTCGGCCTGGTATTTCAGCATCGTTATATGAGCGCTGTAGGATGGATTTTCCTTGTTTTTTTCTTGTTTTGCCTTCCTATAGGAAGTCTTTGGTAATTTTATTCTCAGCATTCATCTATTTTAGAGCAACAGTTTATGTCTTTTATCAGGGACACACACACACACACACACACACACAACAACAACCCCACCAACCACAAGTTAAAACAAAACCAAACAAAGAATTCTCCCCGAAACCGACCCTGGAGTGCTTTAAAAACTAATCGTCTTTTATGTAAAGCCTCTTTTCCCAGACAGCTTAAATATGTGCAAACATAAAACTCAGTGATAAAAGGAACAGAAACTGAAACAAAAATCACCTTCAGAATATGTTTTCCAGTAATTCAGCACAGGATCCCTAGAAAGATCTTTTGCGTCTTAATTATTTTTACAAGAAGTGAGATCCCTTTCCTTCTTATTAATTTTGTTTCTGGATTTCTGATGCACGTTCCAGGCAGATGTAACAGCAAAGCTATCTGAACATTTTACTGACTTGAGTGTCACATTAAGATGTCTGTATAATATTTGGGTATAAAGTGATCTTTAATAATGGGACAGTCACATTCACCGTTACATATATGCATATATATAACATATGAAGAAAGAAATATATATATATTTCTTTCCATTTCCAGGGCTCTTTAAAAAGGCCTCAATGTCAAAGAGCTCTGGACCTCACGAGAAGTATGGTAATAGGGAGGGCAAGATCCTGATGGCTGATGATGTTTTGTTATTGATTTCTCATGCAAAGTGACCCAACCTGGAAAGAAATTGGATATTTCCTGCAACAGTTTCTGAAAAGATGAATGAAAGTATGGGTTAGCATCCAAAAGGAAGCCGGACAAGTCCTCATTTTAGGGTATTTATAGTGGACTTAGAGAAGGACCTGCAGCACACACCGACAGACAACTGGATGTAGGATCTCACCAAGCAAGTTGATTATTATGTATTCTGCTCCTGCAGTTCCAAAGAGCAGCCAACTTCCTCTGATCTGGGCTGAAATTAGAACCCAATACTCATTAATAATGAAATACTCCTGCTAGGCTAGAACTGAAGTAATAATGGGGGGAAAATCGCAGGGGGATGGCTCTCCAACTCCAACCTTCAGATATACGAAATGCATGGATAAGATCTCATTAACTGTCATGAGCTAAATCATGTTCTTGAATGCAGACCATCAATTGACACAAAGAAATGCAAGATCCAAAGCTTTCTTTCTTCATTGGCTGTCCAGATTTCGAGTCCAGGTATGGACAGAAACATGTATTGTGAACATATGCCATGATGGAGAAGAAGCCATGCTGATCCCAACCATGCTAACCTGAGGAGCACAGAGTAGCTGCTAGGCAGGAATACAACACTGCAAGCTCATTTTTTTCCCTTGCAATGCACAAGGTCTCACACATCCATCCTATCTACATCTAGTTTAGAATAAAATGATTATTATTACAATATTCATGTGAAAAGAAAAACTCGAATTTACATAGCAAGTTAAGAGCAAGTCCTGATTTCCTTTAACAGTTCTTTTTTTGCCAATGAATGTCACTGATTCTCTGTTTGCCACAGCACAGTGGTTCTTTTTGCAGTATATATCCTTCACTCAAGCAGGTAATATCATCAAAATCAATTATTATTTCAATTAAATGACCCTGCCCATCATCACCACAAATTAAATGGAACTACTATGCAAGATGAAACCATTTATTCATTTAAAACACGTATCCACCATTGCTCTGCCAATTCTTTGAGCTCTACCTTCCATTTGTATCAAGATGCAATCAGGCTTCCTACTTCCTCATATAGAAGGGTTCTAAAAATCATTGATAACCTGTGAATAATGCTATTTTTACTACTGAGGCATTCCCATGTATCAAATTCTATTGTACTATAATGATATAGAACTGTTTCTATGGCAAATATAATTTTACTTCTAGCCACTGTATAGACACGAACAGAAAAGAGAGTGAAATGATTTGCCCAATGGAAAATAGTAGGTCAGTAGCAGATTTCGGAGCAGAACCCAGGTGTCTGGAATTGTAGGCTTCTTGCCTACCCACTGGACCACACTAATTCCCAAGAAGAGCTCAGCCTTGTTATTTTTAAGCTTACTGTCCTACACAGCTGCTCGTGCACTTCTTACATTGTGCTTCTAGGAAATTAACATATTTCACAATATGTCACATGCAAAAAATAAATGCCTTTGATAAATATTTGAATCAGACATAGGGGGAAACCAAATTCTTTTTAGTATTCAGAGCTAAGCATCTTATCAAAGACCTGTTCAAAATATAACACAGCTTCATTATGCAATTCTATTAATTTAATAAGCTACCATTTCAGTAGCGGGAAATTTCTTTCCCAGAATCCCACCAAGAAAGCAAAGAACTGAGAGAGCTTTTAGCAAATTTGAAAAGTGAGAAACCTAAGTTAATCTGAATGTCAGGCCCAAAAAGCAAATTAGTTTATGCATGAATCTAGACTCCTATTTGGAACTAAATTCTAACCTACACATGTGCTTTGCTTCATATGCACTAAAATTTATGTCTCCCTATATAGACATGTAGATATATTTCAAGTCAAGCAGAGAAGATTCAGTGAGATAATGAAGATAAGAATCCACAGGAAACAGCTGAGCTCTATTCTATTTTCCAAACCTCCCAAGTTGTAAAGTTGTTTAACAGAATTCATATTAATTTACTGCGGAGCTAATTTAATAAAAGAAAGTATTTGAGCAAATGACCTTCTTAATACAAATATAAATCATGGTGTTTGTATTCACACAGAGTGGGGACAGGCTCCACCACAGGATATTTAGAGAAGCATAGAATGAACTTTGGGATGCAAGGCTCCATTGGACTGTGGGTGTTGGTTTTGGTTCCCTATCAGCCCAATTTGACTGCCATGGGCTGAGGTCCTCTAATAGGAAACACTAACTTGATTTGCTATGAGACATTCCCAAATGTGATATCCTAGTTCAACAGTGTTTTGCACTTCACTCCATGTCTAACCTAACCCCCCTATAATCTTTTATACATTTTGACACTCTTGCCAAGGTGTCCTTTTCCTCAGCAATGTTATAGCTGCTGGAAATCCTCCTGCAGTATTAAGGTCTCACCTGGTTGGATGAACACATCTCCTGCACGTCTTCTGTGCTGCCCAAAGGAGTAAGGTTTCAGAATTTGTCTTCAGTGACTGCTCAGAGCATTTCAATGACTGTGACGCCTTTTTATGTATGTCATGGACTATCATGAGAATGGCTGATCTACTGATACACCCCATAAGACTGTCATTCACTGAGTCTTGATGAGAATTGCTTTGCCTTTTACATCTGAAGGGCAAGAAATGGCTTCTTGTATGAACGAGGGGATTGTGGCACTGTTAGTACTTGGATAACTCCGTGTGAAAAGCGATAATCAAAGTGGTTAAAACGCATATAGGCAAAGTGTGGACAATACAGATGATTAATGTCTCTGTCTTCAGTGCAGGCCAAAAGGAAACCAACAAGAAACATCTCCAGATGGTCAAGCTTAGTTCTTCCAATCCATAAATAAAGATATTTTTAATCCGCAATCTAAATATCCTCAAACTACTGTACTTCTCAGGACTCTAAGTATGAAGTAGTTATAAAACAGATATTATCATTGTAAAAATAGACTTAAATCATATATTGGAGGAACAGCCTGATGGATAAGAATTAACCAAATATGGTTTAAAATGGAAAGTGTTTTCTGTTCAAGAGCTTTACACTTCGGAGTGTCTAAAGAACATCTAAACCAAAAATCTCCCAGTACTAAACAGTTAATATTTATAGGTAACTTTGTAATCATTACTATCAACAGACAAAAAGCTACAATAATCCGATTGCCATCACTTTAACCAAAGCCCGTGTCGTAAACCTTGTAATTTTCTGCTGTCATGCTCAGGCACTTTCAACACATTTAAATTAGAAAGGACTATGCTAATTTTGCTTCATAGCCAGGGTAATTGTTGTAAGACATAATTATCTTTTTTTTTTTAAAGGATCATTTTATTCTCCAGAGTTGTTTAAATTCAGTCTCAGTTACTGCTCGTCCTTTCATCCCTACACTGCATTCTGGCTCCCACCTCCATTAAATTATTCTTTTCATCTTCGTTAGCTGGAGACAACTTAACCCTCCTTTCTGATGGACATTTCAGGCCTTGGCACAACTCTATTAAAAGCAGGAAAGTATGCTAAAGAGAAATCTAGTTCTTTGTTTCCTTCTGACCTTCCTGAAGAGTCCTCAGAAGGTCTGACAGGTTAAGTCATCTTTGATGCCAATTTAAAGTTATAGCCCAGCACATAGTCTTCTTGAGTATTGCTGCATCAGAGCATTTTCTTAACAAAAGAAGCAAAGAGTTTAAGCTTGATAATACTGCAGTGCAACTAAGCACAAAGAGAAGATGTGAACTTTCCACTAGATAAAGTCCATCAGGCAGGGCACTGCCCGTAATCTCATATCCAAAACTTTTAGGCCAGAGAACTGGTAGAGTCTGCAGTAGATGCACAGTCCATAAGTCCAGCCAGCAGATGGGGGACTGCTAATTGCTTAAACCCACTTGTGCCTGCTCAAGCCATTGACAGGCACTGCAGGTGAGAGCTGCTTTACAAACCACCTGCTTTGTGCTGCTGCTGAGAATATCGCATGGTGTGTCCTTACAGCCAGAATTGACTGCTCCCTTGTTATCAGGGCACCTGGAGCTAGAGCTAAAGGAAACAGTTCTGAATGGAAATAACAGCGATACTAGTTACAGATTAAATGCTGGGAACTGAATGGAAGCATTGTTTGCAATCCAGGTGGACTGACATTGGCACCATGACATCTTCTGATGCCAAATGGAAGACCTGAGTACAAAAAGGTGAAACATTTAGGCTTGACGCCAGCAGACTTTGGCATGTCATATACTCTTCAGAGCATGTCAGCAAGTCAGTTCCTGGGCATGTTAAAAGGTGTACCTCAGTAATTGAGAATCTGATGCCTCATCAGAGCTTCAAATGTCTCTTGTAGGGTTGCTCTAAAGAGTTTCCAGAAGACAGCTTTTTCTTTCTCTTACATGCTTTTTCTCTACTAGAAGTTCGATATATGGCAGGGGGAAAATTGTAGCAACAAAGGCTCAGTGACTGTTGCCACACATCAGTTGTTACAGATAAGGCTCATTAAGGAACATTCTCTGTGCTATAGTACTGGCCCAAAGGAGGTGGTAAAAAAGTAGTGCAGTTCCCTGGCCTTAAGGTCAACCTCTTCTCCCCGTCTATGGAACAAAATATTGTTTTGGGGGGTTTATGGTGGAAAAAGTTCTTATTCAGTTCTCCAGCATATACCTACATAACCTGATTTGCAGATGTACAATTCAGCTGACAGTGTTCTTGTCCCAGTGACAACCCCACTGCTTCTTTTTGAGCATCGTCACCACCTTCTTCTGTCTTTTTATTCTACTAAGGAAAAAAATGTCTGCACAGTCTTTATTCTATTTCTATTCTGTGAATGCTCCCATATTGTCCTTGTCACCATTGTATCTGAAAGTTTTTTATCTATTAACATGATTACTACTTTGAGCAGTTTGTTCCTCTGTCCTCTCCCTATAGGAGGACACTTGAGCAGCAGAATGGATTCAAACCTTTTGTAATATTGGTCATCATCAGTAACCAAATAGTTTCTAATTCAATTGGCAATAGTCAAATCTGGTTGTTGCAGTCAAGAAAACCTAATGGCACTTGATCATTTCTTCATGTTCAACTGATCTCCACGATCAGCCGAAGAGGGAAGCAGGATCTCAAGTCTATGTAGTTTTGTTTCTTGGCCGCATTTACACAGAGTTTAAACTCTTAAATGGAGAGAACAACAAAGACGGGTTGCCTAAATGATAAACTAAAACATCTCAGGGTATTCATCTGTGCCAGCGTTGGCTGAGAAAAGGAATACTAACGAAGGAGACTGTTTCTAATTAGGAGCCTCTAACAGTGTCCTGAGACAAACAAGAAGTGAAAATTGTCTCTCTGGAAGCTCTGAACTCAGACATTTTGTTTGTGCACACACATATATATACACTTACACACAGACTTCATTTTCAAATGCCACGAGTCATTTATATCACTGTTAATAACCCTGATGAGTTACACGTGCAGTCACTGCTCCAGGCTCTGGGTCTCCATGTTCTTACAGCATCATGGGTTAGCTTAATTCCTCCTGCAGTTGTCATGCTGGAAACGCCTAAGGTTAAGGAGAAATGCCTGGGACCAAGAAGAAGTACTGAATCCTATAATGCTGAACGAAGCAGCAGACATTGTCATCTGCTCAGTTACAACCGCTGTTTAGAAGCACTTGCAAAAAGCCAGGCCCCATATTAACATTCAGCACTCACTCCTCTGCTCAGCAGGAAAAGCTGAGGTTGATGTGGTTACTGGTACTTGGACTCCTCGTGCAAAATAGGAAAATTTTTTACAACAGCCATTAAAAGTTCAATCAGAGCATTTCTGCTGCAGCCTCAAAATACAGTCTCATGGCAATATCCATCTTCCAGAGGAACTTCCATCTGGAGAAAGTATCAGATTCTGTTCCCTTCACTCAGTGATGAGTAGTAAGATAAAAGCCATCAGAGGACAGAGCGAGCTGTAAGTCACTGTTGAAGTGCATTACAGGAGACAGACACATTTCCTTCTGTCTGAACTGCCCTCTTCTTCTCTTCCTACCCACTTTGACACCCAGTGTTCTGTTATGCCAGGGAAACCATGAGTATATGGACATTTATCAGGCAGCAAATAATCCCCCATGTTATTTGTAAGCATGTCATTTCCAAGAGGTATTCTGGGTTGTTTAACAACATGCAGTGCTTTTGTAGCTGCAGAAAAGGTCCTATGGGCCATTAAGCAATCGTTTATTGGTGAAATATCTCCATTCTCAGTAATGAATTGCTATTTTGTAAGAACAAACATTTCCTTTCAGTTTAATTTTCAAATTTTGAGGTCACGATGATGTGTGCTCTGGAGAGGGGATAAAGCCTGGGACCATGACTTTAATACACTCCCAACTTTTATTTCCTTCAACAACTGTGGCTAGACCTCCAGTACATTAATTTCCTTCCTTTTTTGAGGCCTCCAGCATCTCAAGGAAAGATATGTGTGGCTTCACTACTCCTCTCGTCTGCTTAACTCAGCTGACACTGATTTTTACCTACAATGAGATAAACACTGAGTTTTTTAATTGGGTGTTACAAGCTCTGCCCTTACAGCCTCCTGACCGTAGAACAGCCATGAGGATGATTTTCTTTATTGTTTTCAGTTTTATGTTTTTTGTGGGTTTTTTGCCCTTTTTTTTTTTTAATTGGAGAACAACAGTCTTAGACAGACTTGGAAAATTTATTCCCTTGTTTGTTCCGCTACTAGAACTGATTTTGCAGAAGTGTCTTAAGAATAAGTAATGTTTTTCAGTGCACTTTTTTCATTTGTCTGGAAGATGTGCCCTTTGAAGATGAAGGAACAGTTCCTGTAACCTCTACAATCATTCTTTCTCCTTAAAAGAGTCCAGAACTTCTCCAGCATCCACGATTCTGGTTTTTTGACCCCAGAGGACTTTATGCCCTGCAGTTTTCTATACAAGCACCTCAAACTGCTTTGCTGACTTGGACAAAGTATGTTTAGCCTCATGCTGCAGGTGACAAACCTAAAGAGTGAAGATCTAAAGTGCTGGAGGTCACACTGCTGAGGAGGGAAGATAACTGAGCAGAGCCAAGACCATGGCATGTGGTCAGACCCCACACTCTATGGATGAGTCAACAGAACCAATATGAAACCTGCATAAGTATTGTGTTCCCAGCCTCCCCTCCATCCCAGAGGTTAAAATCTAGTTTTCCGTATTTTGCACTGAATGGGATTACTAACAAGATTGAGGAAAATGTGGTTAAATGGGCAGAGCAGGTGCCTTTGATTCTATCCCTGGCTCTACCACTTAGTTTCTGGGGTGGCCTCTGGCAAGTCTATTTCTCTTTTTTCTCCCTCAGACTGTTAATTTACAGTCTCTTTTAGCCTGAAGGCACAGTGGGGCAGTGACAGTCTCTGCAAAATGTTAGTCCAGTTCTTAGCACGATGACTCACTACACAGAGCAAAAACTCTAAGGCACAACCATAACATTATTTTTATTCCACTATTCATTACCCTCCCTGTGAGTGCCATTGCAGCCTTTCATTACTGTTTTTGCAGAAGAATGAGGAAACAAATTCTGAACTACACACTGGGTTTTGTAGCTACATTTTGAACATTTGCTGGGTTGGAAGGAATAGCTGAGGCAGTTGTTACATGCATTTGAATATTACTCCTCTTCTAGTCACTGTTATTAAAGCCCACCTTATCTCTAGGGAAAATAAGTCCATTTTGATACAAGACCTGCTAGGATCAGTTGAAGTGAGTCAAGAGTTTGGAGAATCAATATACCTGCACGTGCCCACGTTTTGTTGGCATGCACAAGAACAGTAATAACAGCAGAGGACAGCAGAAGCTCCACTGCCTCAGAGAAACCAGGAGACCCAGTGCCAATGCCATAGGGGACATATTTAGAGGTCAAAATGCAGTAACTCAGGGTTGATACCTGCATAAGAGCGAGGCATTTCCAATCCAACAGAGGAGTACCAGTGTGAATGAGGTACATCTCAAGCTGCTGGTTTCCAACTAAGTCACTTGTAGTTTCCAATTAAAGCAGGAGTAGTAATACTATGAGCAGGGGAACAAACCTTTGGGAAATGGTGCTCATACCATTTCCCCCTCTCCACTGTGCATGCGTGTGGTTGTAAGGCAGAGTCCTATTTGATGCAGGTCCCCTGGGTGCAAACATCACCCTGTGCAAACAGAGTTGGGTCAGAAGGCATTGAAGCAGTCAGTGTCTCCTGGCCAGCAGTGAGACCTACGTGTTGGAGAGGTGCCTAACAAAAAGACACCTGCATCTACATGAGCCCCTAATAAGCATCTGTGAATCCAAAGTACATCGAGTGATGGAGCTGACACTACCTTAACTCACTGACTTTTTACCCAAAAGTCATTTTGCTGTGCAAACAAGCATCAGGAAGACCACCTATTGATTCGCTTTCCTCGCTCTAGACACTTACACTCTATCAAGCAGAGAGCAAAAGAGAGAGCAGAAAGGAGGGAATGAATCTGTTATGTGGCACAGCAGAATCTACATCGTCTGCATGCTGGAGAGGAACACTTCCACCTTGCTCCACAAGGGACGTTTCCCTGCATACGGACACCACGTCAGAATATATCATCTTTCTCCCGATTAAGTCATCGGAAGGGGCAAAAGTCAGCTCCAGCCTCCCTGCTTGGATTTAACCTCAATGGGTTAACTTCATAAAACTGCAGCTCTTTATTCCAGCCTGCGATTTCCCATCATACTTTAGGACCAGCGAACCGTCCCTTCATTGATGGCACCTTTTGGCTTCACAATAGAAGCCAATTTGTTAGAATTCTTCACAGGTCAGGGGCTGTGTGAAGATGTGGAGGGCGCAGCAGTGGCCGCTGGAAAATGAAGTTGTATTCGCTTGGCAAATTATACGTCTGCTGCACTTTATGGGCCTTGATTTCCTTTCCCTTCTCCCTCTCTCCTTCCAACCCCCTCCCTCCAGCCCCTCCCTTATCTTCTCTTTCTTTTTTTTAAATCGGAGAAGCGTGTATGTGAGCTATCGTCACATATCCAGTTAATGTAGGTTAATAGATTGATTCCAGTGACACGGATCATAATGAACAGTAAATTGTTTTATCTCTTAAGTCTTATTTGGTCAGCCAGGAAAACATATGAGGTAATATGGCTTGGACTAAATGGACCGTATAATAGATCTCCCTCTAAAGAATAAGGACAGGGGTGACAGCGCCTCTTATGATTAATGAAAATAATAATGGTCCTGAAATTGAAATTTTTCTAATTTTTTTCCTTCTTCTCTCTTGGCTGCCACCAAAAACTTCAGCCAGCAGATGATTTGTGCACAATAACCACCTCTGACTTCTTCCTCAACTCCTAATACAAGTTTGGGGAGTGCTGGGGAGGGAGAGTGGAAGAGGGATGGATGGTTGCCTGCATTTCTAAGAGCTCGGCTCAGCAGCAGAGAAGCATATAAACAGACACCGTTTGCTTTTAACCTGGGATTTAAAGCAAGTGCTTTATGAGCAAGTGCTCATAACTTGCCCAAACATGGGATGTCCAAAAGCATCCAAGGGAGCTGAGACTGGAACATCCACCTCATTAATGTGCTCTGAAAATACCAGGTCTTAAGCATTCAGCCACATCTGCTTGTTTATTTATGTAGGAGCCCCTTTCTTTTATTGCTTATGTGCAGCATTCAGAATGATTTGTCATTATTAATGAATATTTACACTTGTTCAGTGTCAGTGCTGCTTGCCATAATAAATGTATAAGAAGGTTATTCCCTGGGTGAAGAATCAGGTTTGGGCAGAATCAGAGCAGTTAAAGCAGTTTGTTTGTTTGTTGTATGTAGGAGTTTGACCAAAGTGCTTCCATTTGGCTAAAGAGCTTTCAAATAAGACTTGTGAGCATTTATCTTGAACAGCATCAACAACCAGACAGACAGCATAAGAATTCTGTCACTCACAGATGGATAACCTTAATCTAAGGACTATTAATAATGAGGAAAACAAACCCAAATGGGTACAGTAAGATAGTCGTGCAAGTATCAAACAGTACAACACAGGATGACCAAAACAGCCTTTCAGGGGCACTGGAGAACATTTGTGTGTGTGTGCATGTATAAATCCCTCGCCCCTTCTAGTAAAGCCATAAGTGAACAGCAATACAGCACTGAATATAAATTTTATCCACAGTTCTGCAATAAATTCATATAAAGTAAAACAAGGAGGATCTTGAGAACTGTCCCATGGAGCATCTTCCTATATAAGCACAGCAATATGAGTCAGTGTACATAGGGCCACTTACAGCCAGATCTGGATTTTGCACCCCTCACTATTTTTATGGTGCTTATACTTTTTCAATCTTTCTTTTTAACCTAATTCTGTTTAAGACTATAACAAACAACAGTAAGTGCCTGGTCCCTTTTATTCCTCTTTTATTTTTCTTTACGGCTTCTTTGTTGTATCTGATTTCGCTCTTATAGGATCAATAAAAGGTTCATAACATTGCAAAGTTTCGGAAACCAGAAATTGCACTTAACAAGTGGGATTATAGGGATCGTTTCCTGATGCTTCTGCAGAGAAGATTCCTTTTTCTCTCTCTTTTTTTCATCTTCCAATATCTAATCTCGATGTCTGCAGTCATGCTTTTGAGTTTTACATTGGCTGTCAGCAGGCAACCAGTTCAGACATTCAACTCCTTTGGATTAACATCAAGCTCTGCAGTTTGGTTATATTAGCAGTAGGGTCAATCACAGCATCAGGAAGCAGTCTGTGCAATAAAATAAATAAATAAATAACCGAGAAGAATAAAAGGAACCCTCTGAACTCCAAGAGTCTGGAAAACCCAAACTGAGACTAAACTTCATAAATATCCCTAATCTCTGGTTTAGAAGCCAGGATTGTTTATGATTCATGGCATTTGATGACATTTAACAGCATGCAACCCATTACAGCCCTTAAGTCATTACACAACACGACAGAAAATGTCATCAGGTGCCACAACAACAAGGCAGGTTATTGGAGGGGCAAGGTTCAGTTCAGATTAGTTCAGACTTCTGACAGATGCTAGCCCAGTTCCAAACCCAAATTCTGTTTGTCAGCCTTATCTCTCCAGCAGATCATCCTGGCTTCTCCCTTACTTACTCCTTTTGCAGCTCAAAATTCAAATTCCCAAATCATTATTTTTCTGTTTTTATTAATGGACTGAGTTATTTATTTTTCTAAGATGAATTGAGGTCAATCTGGACCCTTTCTGAGTAGGCAGAGAGGTACTTCTATCTGACATTATCCCTCAGTAATTTGGCACCTCAGGATGCTTCTGTTGGGCCTCGTTGGCAAAGCAGGTCTGAGTAGATCCCACCATCCAGTTTCAGACATCAGTAAGGGAACCAAAAGGGTTAGTGAGTGACAGTAATGTGTGTGAATAACACGCTCCATAGCCATGTTTCAGGGCAGTACAATTAACCTTAATAAAGTTACCAGCATCTGGAAACAAATGGGGCATTAAAAATCTGTATGAAATATTTAGCTGGAGATCTTCTCGTAAACAGCGGAGTGTGACAAACCAAGCTCTAATCATCTGCAGTAGGGAAGAATTTCCTTCAAAATAAAGAGAAGTTACAAAAATTCCTGGGAATAAACTTTAACAGATAGCAAAGAGAAGAGTTTTGATACTGCTGCATTGGTTTGGAGAGCCAATTTCAGAAAGCATCACCTATACGAATACTAAACAAGAAGCACTGACTTCCAATAACAAAATCCACACCTGCTGGGAAGCTGAGAAGTTCCACCACATATGTGGTCCTTTAGTGCCTAAACCCTACTAATGTTTCAAATCAGAGTAGAAATTTAAGAGAAGTGTTGTGGGGATGTTCCCATTTTTGATGTTAAAAACAAGAGAAGCATCTACAGAATGGCACAAGAGTGAATATTATGGGTAAGTAGACGGTAACAGAAGAAAACAATGAATCTTTGCAGCCTGAGAAAATTTTCACTTTTAGACACCATTGTGAGTTTCCAGTAGATTTATCTGAACCAATTTAGTCTCCTTATCACTAATTATACATGAGCTATCTTTTAGAAACTTTCAGGTGGCCTAAAGTTACATGTAGTAAAGCCCAAAAGCAGCATTCTCATCTGTTGACATTGTGTCTTCTCTACTCAAAAATACAACAGTCGTGTATAATTAGCTTATTTACTTTGGGGAAGTCTTGGGGCATAGACGTTTGATTTAATGTATATATTTTGCATAAAAACGATATAAACGTATCACGTGTTTGTGACTTTCTCTTCCATTTCAGAGATGGGTATACATACACATTTACACATAACCCTGCATTATTTTGTCTCTTATTGAAGAAAAAAGATATTAAAAATCCAATGACTGATTTTGCTTCTAGAACCAAGTTAAATATTTTCTTGTCAGTATGCTCATAACTTCAGACTGCAGAGGTCATGGCCTTGACTTTCTCCTTCAGATGGTTTGTGAGTGGAATGTCCTTGAGATTAAGATTCCCTTTGTTTTCCTTGGGAGGGGCTTTGCTTACACTGGCAAGCAGCTGAGACTTGCCAAGGTCCTCCAGACTCTGTTTATTAGATTTTTATCTTCTTATCAGAGTCTTCCTCCTTAAATCATGTCAGCATTTTACCACTCTTCAGGGATTCCTGGTGTTTTATTGTCTCTGAACTGCTTGGGAGGTGGGGGTGAAGGAAGATATCCTAGCAAAAACAACATTTATATAATGGCAGAGATGGAAAGACACAACTGTCTCCTTAAGCTTCTCATTCTGACCAAAGGTACTGATAACTGGCCAGTTTCTACAGATCTAATTAAATCTGTATTTAAACAAACTCCAGTTGATTTTGTTGAGAGTTCTGTGCCTGGTGAAGGACTTTATAATTTGGTCTGGAATTCCTTCCCAACTCTGAGATGATAAAAATCCAGTACAGTTGGCTATTGTCATTATATTGTTTTTCCTGGCAAAGTGGAATTTATTTTTGTTAATATTTTCACATTAAAAGGTCCGTTGTGGCTTAATGTAATAATACATACAAATATGCAATCTTCTGGATTTAATTTCTACTAAAATCATCGATGTCTATCACTTAAAGATGATTCATATGAGTCTACATATTACTGGTTTAGTGTGTATAAATGCATATACTCTAAAAGAACAGAATCTCAATTTTATCTTCAATTAAATATCTTAAAGATCTCTATAAATCTTAGTGTATAGACTCTCCCAAATCTGCTTTGGAGTAAACTAAACACAAAAAAAATTCCTTTTCCCAAGGTCTCAGCCAGGGAGTGAATAAATCCTTATCATAAACAAAGCAAACGTAGGACATTTCTAGACTGAGAGCTTTAAATGGTGCAGGGGAATGTAAATGATTCATGACAAAGACATAAGCAAATCACAGTTGGTGCCACCTGTGCCAACAGATTAACAGTGGCTGAATCTCAAAATGTTTGAAAGCACAAAAGTTTATGGTGTGAAGTTGAGGGCTCACTTTCAGTTCTGAGATGTTGATGAAGAAGTTAACCCTTTTGAGAAGGTGACCTAGAAGAGGAATCCAAAGAGAAAATTCAACCATTGGTTCAAAATATATGAACAAGTACCCACATGTTGTAAAACTGTATATCATCATTAAAGGTATTTGCCTGTTGGCATCAGTTAAAGATGTGCCTGGTCTGGTAATATAGAAATGTGTATATTAGATATGCATAGACAGACAGACCAGATTTGTACTAGTCTTTGAAATATATTCATCTTGGGATTGCTGTCACACTTTGTCAGGAGAATGAATCAGTGAGACTGTTCATACTTTTCTGCTTTAGGTAACTATTCTTTTGATAATGAATCTTTAATGATAATTGCTCTTCTAAAGAGAGCATTTTCTACCCTTGTTAAAGCAATACTTTCTTGTGGAAATGTGCTTAACATTAAAGCTTCAAGACTGATGTACTTTTCCAATTGATAAAGATCTCAGTAAAGGACAGCAACCTGAAAATTTGGGATAAGTTGTCCAAAACACAGAAGATAAAAATTAACTGTGACAAAAGACGTGTGAGATGGTATTTCTGATGTTCTCTACAAAGCATTAGAGTAACATCTTTAGTCTTAATGCTAACCCTTACTTTAGCTAAGCTACTATTCTTATTAAATTGAGTGTGAAAGTATTCTTTTAGCCATTTTTCACAAGGGCAATGTAAGGCTTCAAAATACTTCAAGTTTGGAAATAAACAGAAGTTGAAATCATTTCATGATTTGATAATGAATCGCAGTGACCATTCAAAAACAGTATCTTTACAGACATAACAGTTATGATAAGTTTACTTATGACTACCTGAATTTTGCAAACCAAATGAACTACAGATTTGAGCCTGAATATGCGGGACTGGGAAAGTAAGATGAAAAGATGCCTCCATGAATGTGGGTAGATCACTTTGCAACTTTGACCGTGAAAGATTGCATCACAAATTGTGAAACATGAGTCTGCTAGGCTTCTCTGACAACTAACAAATATTAGAACTGTTTTGGCTTTCATTTATTTTTAAGTTTGAATGATAAAGGACAATTGGAGTTCATTGTGTTCATTCCCCTGCCATTGCTTCACAGAGATGTGCCCTCTGTATATAACATAGGAGGCATCAATATTTTACCAGCAAGTTGTTAGAGCCAAGTGCTGCAGCATGTGCCTGAGATGCAACTCGTACAGTGAAAATATATTTATGGGACGAAGCATGTGATTTTAATTGCAAGTATGTTCCTTCCTCCTTTTAAATTCCATGTATTTTCACATATACCATTCAAAGACTATCATATGAGCTTTCTGTGCACTCTTTGGCATGTCTTCCAGTATGAGAAGAGAAAAAAAATCCCTGCTAGTGCCAACAAAATCACATACCAAAAATGAAGAACAGATAAGGCAGCAGATTCAGCATGAAGTGAAATGGAGAAAGATTCAGACAAGAGGAGATCCAAACTCTTAGGCTTTCTACACTCCACTCATTCTTTTACAGACTTGCTTTTATCCTCTTTTTTACTTTTCTTTCTACTTTTCTTTCTTGCCTTCTCTCTCTTTAGGATCCTCTTTTCTTCATTATCTGACTTCACGTCTCCAAATTCCAGGCATTCAGTTCTATTGCCCAGAAAAGGATGAGGGGTTCACAAAGGGGCATGGTGACTTCTACTCATGTGTTTGAGAGAGAAAGTGTCTTTCTGGGCAGCTGAGCATTGCCTTTGAAAGTGTAGAGGGAATAATAGTGCAGGCTTCAAGGCATTAGGCTTAATAACCCTCAATAATTCAGGCTTCTGGATTTATGTGCACCATATAAGAAAACTTAAAATGATTTTACTATTTAAAAAATTGACTGTATTTTTAATGAGCTCACTGTATATTTCAGTGGGAAACATTCAGTCTCCTCATTTCTGCTTCAGGCTGGTGGTATTTCACTAGCAGTCTCTTTAAAAAGAGATCCTCATGCTGGAACAAACTATAAAAAAAGGCAAACAAAGAATTGAATAACTACAATTTGTTTTTTGCCAGTAATTTATGGCAGTGCCATCTGGTTTTGCACTTCTTTTGCCTTTCAATGTAGTTCATTTCTTAGCCAGAATTGTTTCTGGCCTTGATGAACCATTTGATAATGTTCTAGCTCATTTTTGTAGGCAAATTTATAATGAAGAATCTCAGGAAAAAAACATACGGGGAAAAAAATATACGGGGAATGACATGTTTGCCTCGTAACAGATCAACACCTCTTAAACAACTCTGACATAATATATGCTCATTGTACATAATCTCTATCATCACAATGCCTCAGTGAATATATGAAACATCAAAAATGAATCCGAGTCACAATGTCCTGCAATGGAATCAGAATCATTAAGGTTGGAAAAAACCACTGAGATCATCTAGTCCAACCATCAATCTATCCACACCATGCCCAATAACCACGACCCTCACTGCTACATCTCCACAGATCTTGAATACCTCCATACATGGTGACACCACCATCTCCCTGGGCAGCCTATGTCAGTGCTCAACCATTCTTTCTGAGAAAAATATTTTTCTAATACTCAATCTGAACCTCCCCTGGTGCAACTTAAGGCCATTACCTCTCGTTACCTCAGATCTGAACTCTCCTATAAGTTGAGGAATTTGGTTTCGGCAGCCACAAATGCTGACCTCAGCCACAAGGTTACAATTTATATTCAGAAACACAGGAAAAAAAAAAAAAAAGTGATAAAAGGTAATGTCACAGGTTGTTCAACTGAAATAAAATATGTAGATATATATACTAATAAAAAAAAAAAAAAAAAGATTCTTCATTATTTTACCCTGCAAAAGTAATATTTGAGGGTCATTGTCTATTCCATACTGAGTATGATGCTGAATGGTAATTTCCTGTCCAATTTACATTGTGCCTTTCCCATGTGATCAGACCACTTAAATTGTCAGAGCCAACCAGAAAATCAGGGACAGATTAACCTAGCTATAGTCAGCACAGTCTGGCCTTGGGAAAATGGTGAGCAAACTTTCCCAATTAGCAGGCCAAAGACGAAGAACTGTCACTGCTCAGCTCCTCTCTTGCATCTTCAGTGTTGGCTAAGAGTGGAGCTTTGACTGGATTTGAAGTGGATTCCATGTTTTCCCTGTAATACATCTCCGCTTTATATGGCTCTTATTTTCAAAATCACAAATTACCAGAGAGTTTGGAAATCGACGTTCTCTGAGTGGTAGTAAATTGTTAGGCTGTTTGCTTAAACCTACTTCCTGGGATTAGCTCTGTCCACTTTGTGAGTTCTGGACTGAAAGCTAGACAAGGGTCAAGTAGGAGATTTCACTGCTATGTGATACAGGCTTACCCCCTCCAATAAGAAGAAAGCTTTTCAGCCAATCCTGTCTAATGCTTCCACCTCAGACTATGCTTTGTTTTGTTTGTATGTGTAAGGAGGTTTGAGGGCAGGAGGGCACAATTTTAAATCCCAATTCACGATTCCATAACACCCATCATTATCTGTCTATGTGCAGTGATTATTGCCTTGCTTACAAAGCCCACTGTTCAAATACATTTGATACTAAGGAAGAGACCATGTTCAACTGGGTTGTTCCACTGCTGAAATCTTTCTGACTTTTTCACCCATTGACACACTTATGGTTACAGGAAAGATCAGTACTCTTACCTTAGGCTGGGATTATCTGAACAATCTCCAAAACTGAGAACGTAAAACCCACTAAAATGTAGGAAATAGGCATGCAGTCTCATCTGAATAACCCTGTCCTCAGTTTCTTGCAGACCAAAACTCACCCTCTTATTTGCATCAGATTTTGAGTTGGTGCTAATGAGAGAAAACTGAATATAAGAACCATGATCCACCCCCTAGCTGGAAACCTTAAGGGATGGATAGGCAGATAGGCACAGACAAACACTAACCTTTCCCCCCTCACTCTTTTAAGGCCCATATATGAATTCCACTATATGTAAAGTGAGAAGGTCATAAAGAATTACTTATTATGGCCTTAAATTTGATTAGACCATTTCGTTGGTTTGAAAGTACCAGTAGGTCAAAGAATACCTTTTAAAAGCTAAAAATCAAATTTTATTCAGGAAGCAGAGATAAAACTTGCAGAGCCAAAGTAGATTTTCATACTGAGGTTCCTCTTTAGATATGTTCAGTGAATGCAAAACTCACTATTTCTGTAGCCTACCCAAAGCATATTCTCCACAGATTTTCCAGATTCACAACAGCAATATGGAAACTAAGGTTATGCTTTGAGCACTCAGTGCCAACCCTGAAATCCAAATCCTCAGCCTCATTTTTCTCATGATTTCATTTATATGTTCTTCCCTGTTGAACAGGTCATTATTCCCACCTGATAGGGAAAAAAAATCAACCTAAAGTTAATTGTCCTTAGATTTAAAGTTTCCTTCCTATTCTTGGAAGGAAGGAAAGAAAAAAAAAAAAGAAAGAAAGAAAAATGACTTTCCTAGACCATACAGCTCAAAAGAACACAAGCCACCTCTCTGGAGGTCAACCTGAAAAGATTGACTTCAGTCCTCAGAGTAATGTGGTAGCCCCTCGACATTTATAGTATGCAGCTGCTGAGGGAGAGAATTGAATACTGACCTTCCTAATTCAGCAACAGAGGTAAGAAGAACTCTCCAGCTCACTGAAATTGCACAGCATATAAAGAAACTCCCCCTTCAACATTATTTATTTGGGTGAACTCTCTCTGTAACACAGAAAAGGCTATGGCATGCTTATTTTGCAAACAGATCATTTTGTCCAGTTCCAAAGCAAGCACATTAGGAGAATTCCTCCATAATAAATCCACCCAAGGCCCAGCACCCACTTGCTGTTGTGTACGGGATTTTTTATTTATTTAACCATCAACAACATTAAAAAAAAAAAAATTGCACATATAATGAGACAATGTCCTTCTCCAACGAAAGGAGAGTTCAATAGTTTAATTTTTTTTTAACCAAAATCCCTTGTACTAAGGTAAATTACATTACATTTTCTATTACTAGCTCTTTTAATTGTCAAGCAATAAGAGTTTATGCACTCATGCAAAGCAGCAGAGAATTTCCCATAATGTTACAAAATAAAACCTGACAAAGCACAATAATCTTTAGTTTATTGATGTGCTACTCGGCTGTGGAAAGTATCAGATCTGTAATGTGCTTTTAGTTAAGAAATTGGTGCCCAGAAAGAATCACTGGGAATTGCAGTGGAATGTCAGGTTCCAAGAATATATACATATCTACAGTGTGCATAAACTAGAGTGGTGTTGTTTTCCTTAGGAAAATGATGCTGAAAGACTTTAACATTTACAGAAAAGGTTCTAAGACTGCAAGAACACAAAACAAATAAAGTAAAAAGTGTGTGAATGCAAGCAGAATTTGTTAGGTAATAGCATATTAAGAGAAGCTTCTTAATGGAATCATAGAATCATATAATCATTTGAGTTGGAAGAGGATCCTTAAGGGTCATCTACTTCAACTCCCCTGCAGTGAACAGGGACACCTACAGCTCAGTCAGGTGCTCAGAGTCCCATCCAGCCTGACCTTGAATAGCCCTCCATCCCCCGGTGTAATAAGTCAGGAAAAAAAGGCAAGAGACTGGCATGGCTGAACTGGGACCTGCTGGTCAAACTGGAGTGCAAGAAGAAAATGCACAGGAAGTGGAAGCAGGGACAGGTAAGCTGGGAGGAGTATGAGTGTGCTGCTAGGATGGAATCAGAAAGTTCAAGGCCCAACTGGAACTGGAATTGGCAAGGGGCTCAAAGAAGAATACGAAAGATAATAAAAAACTGGCTAAAATTCAGAGCTTCCTGTATATTTCCATTTAACAGGCAGTGATGGAGGATGATCATGTACATTTCTACATCTTAGAGCATTTATTTTAATTACAAGGTCTCATAAACAAACAGGGAGATGGAAGAGCTGGGAGAAGGAGGGGTCAGAGGAGGGGTGACAGCAGGAAGGGTGGGGGGAACGTCCTGATTTTGCATTTAGAAAGAAGAAGAGAAACACAGAGATTCTCTACCTTGCAATAAAAGATGGCAAGGTGATAAATTAGTGCTCTCAACTGAAATTGATTACTTTGTGTTCCTATCCAGTTCATATGGCAGCAACACAGATGCTCTGAAACACAGTAATGACACATTGGAGAAAACCTATCAGGTTGGCCTTGTGGATCATTTTCTCTCTTTCCCTCCTCCTACTGACTCAAAGGATAAACTGCCATTTGCTCTGCCTGCACTAGAGAAAGACATACACTTAACACACTCAAGACTCCTGCCTGGGAACTTTTCAGACAATGTAAATACTGAAATGATAAATGTCAGTGATTTTTTTATGTTCTGTGCCTGGATATAGTTTAATACTTGGAGGAAGTGGCTTATGTAGGCTGAAGTAGCATTAAGTCACTTTAAGGCAATTACATCTGAGATGATGCAAAGAAACAAGCAATGGGGTATGGTTTGGCAACTTTTTCTTCTGAATGTAGTTTTTCTGGATTTCTGCTGATAAATTCAGAGGGAGTATTGTGTTTTAAAATAATCATTTGGATTTCTGTGCTGGCTTAGCCATTTCATAACTACTATTATTTCAGTATTTTTAAACTGGAGACTTCACTGCTTACTTGGTATGAGGTGTGCGATCATTACGCCCTTCAGAAGGGAAGTCCTGTTCCCATGCAAGTAGAAAAATATCCTCAGAAGAATTGCAGGGCAATTTACCTTTATTCATTGGTCAGGTCTCTATATACTGAATGCATTATTAAGGAGATAATCCAATATGTTGGGCCAATGAAGAGCTAGAGAACATCAGAATAGCACCCTAAATTTCCACCATAGAAAACAGACTTCAGAGCTATTGAGAGCAGATGGAATGAAGGAAGACCTATGCAAGATGAGATGCAGTGTAATTATGCAAACTTATAAATGTCATGATCCTTTCCATAGAAATATTCTCCTTGGTGTGAAGCTACTCCCTCTTTTCTTCAGTGAGCTTCAGTATAAATGATCAAATAAAGCTGAGAGCCCTTCTCAGAGTGAGAAAGTAATCCAAAGAACTAAGTCCCCTTTACCCACATATATTGCTATGTATGCCTTGATGTCCTAGCATTTCCACTGATTTAAATCAGCTCAAGTCCTGTCTCCAAGCCCTTTATCTTGGCAAAGGAAGGACAGAAAGCTTTAGACATCCTTTGATCGCCTATGAAAAATGCCTGGTAGTCACTACAACTTGTCCCATGAAGTGGCCTCAAACCAAAGCTGTTCAGAAGATTCAAGCAGAGTAGAATCAGGCTTGTCCTTTAAAAGGAAGTCTTTCATTTAGCAGTGGCTGTATAATTTAGATGAATGGGGGGAGCCATGTAAAATTATACTTAGAAAAATTTAAGCAGACTCTTGTTGAGGTAGTTTTCTTACATTTCCCTATATTGTATAAAATAATAAATTATTTGAATAGTTCTATTATCCGTCCTTAACTGAAACGTACAATGCCTGTCCTAGTTCCTCAAAAAGCTTGTTAATATGCAATCACCTAGTACAACTGCTAAGTTTTTAAAGGTCACCTATGTTTTATTCATAAAGGGTGGTTTTCTGGAGGGAAAAAGGTTACAGTGTCATGTAATATCATATTCTGATAGAGGCTCAGCTTCAAAAATGTATTTCCTTATAGTTTGTAGTGAAAAAGGTAGATTTGTTTGGGGGTTCTTAGTTTGGCTGAGATCTGCCTTGTTCCATGGAACGTATGCTGGATGGGAGCAGCACATCATTTTTCAGACACATTTCAAATGATTACACATTACTGGTGGTGCTCTCATTTCTGCACCAGCCCAGTTTCAAAGCAAGAGTTCAGAAGGCTTGGTTGCCTTTGTTTAACTGCCTTTAAAATGCTATTTTATATGATTGTACCAGGAGACTGTGAGTAAGGGTTGGGACTAGAATTCAGCGTAAGTGTAGTGGGAAAAGCACAAGACCTGAAATGATGGGTGGGTGTGCATGCTGGGGCATCAAAGTCTGACTGATAAATTCTCTCTCGTAGGGTTTCTTGTATCTGCTCCATGACAGTGGAATATAGAGTGTTTATATTGAGCTTTATGTTTCACAGGGCCCAGCATGTTTCATAATATACTGAATTGAGTACTCAACTTTCATCCGAGAATAAATTCCCAAGCCGGTGTTCCTGCAAACTTATGCCCTAGCTGGCAACTCTTGCCTTCAGTCTAGAAAATTCAGTTCTGCCTCTAAGACATAGAGGAGAAAACTGTACTGCAATTCACCTTGGACCCAGGCTGCAGTCTCCTAACTTTTTAAGCTGTACAGAAGTTTCTGTCTGGACTAAAATTCAAACCTCTGCATTGAGGCTACCTCAGTTGAGAGACCAAAAACTGATCTTGCAGAAATACTGCATTCACAAGATGTAACAATAAGATTTATGGTGTTTACAAAACATATGCAATACCTTGTAAGGAGTTGTGTGATGGAGGGACGTATTATTTATTTGTCCAAGTGTCCCATATTTAGTTGGCCATCTGCTATATGCCTTCCCCAAGGAAGTACTCACTGAAAGGAATGAATTTGTTTTTCTTTATGGATTTCTGTTTGCTGCAAGATGGGTGGTGCGGCAAACCATTAAAAGCAGTTCATATAGGGAATGTGACCCGAGCGAGTTAATTGGCCTGTTTCAATGAAAAACTCTCAATTTGAAAAGTTCTAGCGCTACTGGCAAGGGTGCCAAATTCAGCAAGGTTACGAAAATAAATGCGAACCCTTCAAAACACTTGAAACACAGGCAATTGATGGAATAAAACCATTTTGCTTAGGACAGAGTAAGCTGACTGTTGTTATTCTCTCTGTCTCCAGCTGAACTCAGAGCTAAAAGCCACTTTACTTGCTGATCTGTGGATCTGCTGTATTATTAGCATTTTATTCAATTTTGGGAAGCGTGACTTTGCATTTGTAAGTGGATGGTGAGACTCTGCTTTTACCAAATGGACGAGGTCTTTGGAGTTATTAAATTATTGAGGAAACAGTTTGTTCCAATTTTCAGACCTAAGTTGGCTTACTAAACAAATTTCAATGTAAATAAGGTTCTAAATCTATGCATTCATTAGTACTGTTTAACAGCAATGACATTTCTTTGGCAAGAAAGCTTTCTTTGAGAGCCTATTTAGCCTGAGGTCGCTTCAGCTGAGGCCCCAATGGTGAAGACAGAGGGGGAAAAAAAGAGTGTTCATGTCAATAAAAGTTTTGTTCTCACTTTTTCTTTAATGGCCTGGTAAAAACTTTGGTTTGGCAACTCATAGAAAAAATGAAAGCCAGAGTAAAGAATGTGTAAGGCAAAATTGTATGGAATCTGGAGAGCAAATAAAGCCATTTTATTCTGTATTTTTATTGCCAATACCAGAACATCATCTTAGCCATGACAAAATTGCATCAGCATGAAGATACAAGCCATGAACTGAGAGCTTTGATCAGAATTGCCCCTCTGAGCATTCACATAGGCAAACATATGTATACACCCATACTAACCTTGGAAAAGAGATTGTTTCATCAAATAATAGCCCAGTCAGAAGTCATCACCCCTTCCCAGTTTTGGGGTCATCTGAGTCTTCTGTGTAATGTAAAGAGTCTAATTTGTTAGAAATCAATAGCTTCAAATCAGCAAACCCATTTCTATCACAGATGTTCTTAATGGGTAGTAGAGCAACTTCGTGAAGATGGGTGAGGGAAAGATCTCAAAAAGAAGGAAGGAGTTGGTTGATAATCAGCCTACAAGCACAGATAGCTACTACACAGAAAGTCTACAACTCCATTTCTCATGCTCCATCTGAAGTCAGTATACTTTTTGAGGTCTGCCATGGTGTCTAAGAGGAAGATCCCCCAGTCATCCTAGGTTTCCAGTGAATGGGAGGTCATAATCACATTTCTTCCTTCTCTATTTCTGTAGTGTGTGTGATTGCAGTCACTATCTGGTATTGTAGCATGCATTACATGCTTTGCAAGTTTCTCTGCCTCTCTGGGTCACTATAAAAGTTGAAATACTGTACAAATGGCCACACTTCAGTTCCTTGATGGTGGACTGAGGTAGCCTAGAATGAGAATCTACTAAATATTTAATGAATATACATAGGTATGAGTGTTGGGGTCATGGAAGAAAGCCAGATTTCCTAATGTGACCCATCACGCTGAAATGCTGAACTTCTATCTCTGTAATACTTGTGTAATCTTTAATTTATTTATCTCTTAAAGCACTGCTTTGATATGGAAAAGGGCAATTTGAAACCATACAAGTAGAAGGAGACGAGAGCAACCAGATCCACGCTGAAAGTCAGGCACACATGCTACAACTCTAAAAAAATTCCTATTTATAATTTCAACACAAATCTAGTTCGTAAGTATCTTTGTGCACCTGGTCGCAAGCAGCTACCTTCATGGCATGGCAGTTTTGTAGAAGGAGGATTTGCATTTTCCTGTTTCAAGTTCAAACTAGAATGTTAATTGCTGGACTAGCCTTTATCTTTCTTATTAGCTAACCTGTTTGGGGAACGGGTTCACTGATTGTCAGGGCACAGAGCCCCACAGTGTATACACAGTGTTTGCGTTCAGTCCAGTACCAGGCTGATATCTTCTACCTCTCACCAGTGGAAGCAAAAATATTTCAGGCATGAGGTGCTGACTCTTCCCCATGGAAAGTTTTTGTCCCTTTATCTTTTCATTTCTCTTCCTGCTCGAGAAACCAAGGGCAGAGCATTCTGCCTGTGGTTGGCAAGAGATGAAGGAAAAAAAAAGTGAATGGAAAGGCTCTCCAAGAATTTTTGTTTCTACTGTATTTTCTTTCCTATAACTAATTATTCTGGCTGGACAAAAAGTGAAATAGAACACAATAAAGCACAATAAAAACCTGGATATGTACTGGATTTCCAAGTTTTCTTGGAGCCAAAACTCCAGGTACATGAAGGGGAAGAAGAAACAGCCCTCTTCATCCCTCAGCCAAAATATCAACATAGCATTTGCCAGTCATTCTCTGCCGTGATTATCAGATTGGCGTACAAACTGATAATTCCCATCCTGCTCAGAGCGAAGCACGCACGCACTTCAAACAAACTATTCCCTTGTGCTTGGCTTTATCAGTGACTCAAAACAACAACCATAAAACACGTCAGCTAAACGTCCCCCCTAGGCATTGCAGTGCCTTAGGTTTTATATGCCAGCCTCTAGCAGGTCTGATGGGGAGAAAGGAGGGAGTGTTACTACATGGTGACCACAGCTCCTTCAGCTCCCATCATCAGAGGTTCTCTTTGGCTACAGCAGCAGAAGATATCCTGGAAATAAAGGAGGTATTCCTCTCCTCTGTGAAATATCACAAGAAACATACTTGGATCATATTCTTGATTTATCTTAAGACATCATGTGAGAGTTAACAATGAACTATCACAGGAGAACTATGACTTTGGCCTACAGTGTGACTTAGTATGGGTAACTTCCATATGAGACCACCCTTCAGCAGAGAAAAAAAAAAAAAAGATTCAAATGTGAATATGTATAAGAAAATTTGAGATAGAAATCCAAATGTAAAAGTGGATCAGTATTTATCTGCATGTTCCCACATTTCTGACTACATTGGAAATACTCTACTAGCATTATTTCAGCTTTTCTTCATTTAACTGACTGTAGAAAACTTAAATCTTTCAGAAATGCTTCCTTTTAGATGTGCTCCAAGTTTTCATAGATGCTGAGATCAATAAGATGTGCTGTACCTTAAATGAGCTAACTGTATTCTATAGCATAGAGGCACAGCCACACAAAACACACACACCAACCGCATCTTGTTTAAACATCACATGCTACTCTGTGCTTCTGGGCTGTTTTACAGGATAAAAACATCCAGATAACAATGGATAAATATGTAGGTGTTAACTTAGTTTTCTAAATAACATTTCAAACCATTCATTATTACTTTCTGCTCAATTCCACTTATGGTTCAGTACTTCAGTGTTGTAGACCACATGATCTCCTGTTCTCTGTACATTATTTCAAAAACTCAGAAGTCTAAAACAGCCCCTTACTTTTTAAAAATGGGCTTCTGTAATATGGCAGAAAACCATTCTGATGGAGATGCTGTTTTAAAATCTTTATTAATTATTATCGTGATAGACATTTCCAAGGAATTTCAATTTCAGAAGCCTCTACGGTCAACTAATAACTTATTAAATATTACTCAGTCATTAAATATCTTCAGTTTAAAAATGAATATTTAGGGGATAGACATCTGGTAATATGTCTTAATCCTATTTTTAGATTAGATCCTCTAAAGAAATTCCCATATGCTTTTAGATAAAGCTTGGCCCTTACTAATCTTTCTGAATTTTCTCCGCCTGCTGCTCCTCACACACCGGCCCCTGAAACGCTGTACTTAGGGGTTGTGCTTAGGTTCAGATTTCACAAGGTAATTGCGATCCCTCATTTTCATGTTTTTTAGCATTAGAGCCACAGTAAGAGAGGAAGTGGAAGGGAAAAGCAGGGGGAGTCCGACAATAATGTGCGTCTATTAACGAAATGACTGCAAACAGACTAAAAGTCAGAATCAAAAAATAACCCTGATATTAGTGGTATGCATATGTGGATCAATTGCATAGAAATCTGGTCTGTGTACTGGGAACAACTAATAAATATATATGACTAAATTAGCTCTCAGCATTTAAAATATGCTTGAACTGATAAACCAATGGTGGGTGTTGAGTCTCCAGCAATGTTCCTGGATTTTAACAGCATTGCTTTATCTAAATATATTTCTTAGAGCCACAAACCCTAAAAGGTATAAAATAAAGTAGATTGAGATGGATTAGGTTAATTAATGGGTATGAACTGGCCTTTCACCTCAACAATTGTAGACAAGTTCAACCTAAGAGCTTAAATCAGAGTTTGCTGTTCTAAGCTGTAGTAGACATTAATTCACATCATATAATTTGGCAGAGTTGGCCCAGAAATGAACTTGCCATGGATTTGACCCTCCAAGTCAGAGATGGGGCAGCAAACAAAGGAAAAAAAAAAAAAAAAAGAAAAGAAAAGAAAAGAAAAAAAAGAGAAAAAAACTACAATGTCTCCCAGCTGTTCCCTTGACTTGTGGATAAAACAAGAGCATGTGCTGAGGGTTCACCCGTGTGGACAGTATGACCTTTTGTGTGGGACCAAATGCTGCAGACCCAAAAGGAGAGGCAAAGCACTGAGTGGAGCCCCGGGGTGCATGATGGGTTTTCAGCTGGACACTTGGCTATAGGACACCTGGTCCCCTCTAGGGAGAGTATACTTCAGCAAATGATGTTTTGACATCGTACTGATGGTCTTGGTGTTGTCACACAGTGCTTTCAGCCATACAGCAGCCACAGCTCTACAGACATCAGCACTCTGCACACACAGCCAGGCAGAAGCTGCAGAATGGGACCAATTTTTCTGCCCTTATTTGCATTCCTGCAGCTCTCCAGGGGGTCACACATGTAGAAATGGAAGAGAAATAGATAAAATGCATTAATCCCTTTGTTTTACTTTTATTATCTACCTGTAATTCAGGCTTGAAACCACCAGATCATTATTCACTGATAACTGCGTATGCAATAGCAAACTGTTCCATGAATAAATCTTTTGCCTGAATAAAGCAACAGCGGCCATAATATGCATTTAATGGATTTATCAGTTTTACATTAAATGTCTTTTATTTGAAAGCACCAATTCATTTCGGAGACACTCCCGTTAGGTCTAGGCACTGAGCTTTATGGTGGTCTCTTGCTGCAGCTTGGCTCACCTGGGGAACACCCGCCGCTTGTGTGCATACACGTGACCATCCATTGCATTTATTTGACTGCAATAAGCTAACATAGCTGGTACCACCTCAGGAAGAGCAAACACGGGGCCCATCTGTCTATCACTTTCCCTCCTGATGCCCCACTTGACCTCCTGTGATGAAGAGTATCAGCAGCGCTGCTTGGCCACAGGAATCAGCCAAATGCAGAGCAGGCTGGTATGAATCAGGGAGCTGCGAACAGCTGAGCACGGGATGGATTTAAGGGAAACCCTCTGTCAAAAAACAGGCCAGAAGAAGATGAAGCACTCCTCCGGGCCTGCAGGGCTGCGGCAGTTATTATTGAATATTTGTACATTTGGCGGCAGGATTATTGTTTCGCTGCTAATGCACTATTTTTATTTTTCTTCAGTCCTGTGTGGCTGTAATGTACATCACAGCCTTCTCATGAAGGTTATAGTTTAAAAAGAAAAAAATGAAAAGGAATGTTATATTCCAAAAATAGGTCTGCGCGTTTGGAATTGCATTCAGAGACCAGAAAGCATCGATACCATCACAGCCTGACTGCTCTTAACTTCTTACATACTGTGTGTGCACGCAGGTTGAGGCAAATATCTTCTATTTATATGGATTTGGGACACGCAATAACCACAAATGGAAAACGTGCAGGGGACTGACAATGTCTGGATCAGTACTGCAGTTAAATCTGTCAGAAATATGTTGCTTAAATAAATGCTGTCAGAAAATCGGACTGGGCAAGGAACCAAAACATGGACAAATTAGTTATTTCCTAGTCTTATTTTTCCATCCAGTTTTACTGAATAGTTTCTCCACTAACAAGATACTTGGATTCCTTCAGTGCTTTGGAAGGGGTCTGCATCTTAGAGAGATTTTCAATATGAAATTTTGTTAACTTGCCATTCCTTAAACCGAATTCAGCCAATCTCACAGAACAGCTAATATTTCCTTAGCTTTCTCATTGTATTTATTTACAATAATTCTGCCCACAACTAAGTCTACATTTTCTTTCTCTCTCGCTGCATCTTCTCTATACCTTTTCCCCTCCAGATGGGGTTCACTGATGACTGTAAACCTCTTGCCATTCTGAAAGGGGTGAAATACAAACTAATGCTGATGATTCCTTCAGAAAGTTTTGCGAAAGACAGTCTATGCATGGAGAAAGATGAAGGGTGATAAAGCAGAAGAGGTTGAGGGGATCAGGAGACCAAATATGTGGTGACGTCAGGCACACAAAAACCTGAGTAAATGCATTCCTAGAAAGAAGGCAAACTTCCATCACAGGGTGCTCTTGCTGATCAAAAGAGAAATAGGAAGATATCACTGTATGAAGCCAAATTACTCTTTCCCCTTAAACCATTTCTATTTTTTTAGTTTATCTTGGCTCTTGCTGAGTTTGTCCAAATTCTGATTGCCCTACTTTATTATTCACCAGTTCCGCAAAACACAAGCTAAACTTACACTGGTAGGATTTTGTATTCCTTGCTCCAAAAGCACAAAAGGGAGAAAGGAATCAAAGGCCAACACTGATGGACTATCGTAACTCAAGTTCACTTCAGGTGAGTGAAGAAATCTAGGTCAAAATCTTGTCCCACTAGGCTCTCAAGTATAATCAGACTAGAAAGGACCAAAAATACTCTGATTACTCCATTTTATATTCCAAGTGAATGAGCAATTAGAGAAAGCTCCATAATTGCATTAGCCAAGCACAAATTTCTCACTAAAGGTTTTCATATGGGACTATTAGCACTCAATTGAAGTTGGACTGGGACTTAGTGGTAGCATTTGCCATTGTAAAGTTAGATTCCTACCCGGACAAGAGGTTTTATTCATACCTGACATACACTCTGGAATTTATTTGCTACACTGTGCGATAGCAAAACCTTCTTAAAGTTGTAGTCAAGCTGCATTTTATATAAACACTGTATTCAGTATGCATAATAAATTTCACAAAGAATGAATAACCTACATGAGTGGGACTGACACAAGGGAAAAGCACTGGCTGCTGATAGGGGGTTCCGTGGCATTTCAAATTGGGTCATTGACTTCTGGCCTTTGACAGTTTTGAGGTTAGATCTGGTTTACATCACAAGTGAAATGATCATAGAGGTTTGGCTTCAAAAATTAACACTCAGTTTGATTGAGTTTGACAGAAATAGCACACAGATGCCAAGAACCACGTTAGACAGAAATAGGTTGTTTGGTGGTGCATCTGTTGATGGCAATGCTGCTTTCTGTCATTTGCCATGAGCCAATTAATACATACATATACATATATACACCAAGGTTCAGTCTCTGACATAAGAAATTGTTTAAAAAAAAAAAAATGGTTTTGAAAGTATCTAGTGTATAGAATGCAAACTGTAAATAAGTAGGTGAGACATACAAGTGAATATACCATTTTTACAAATTCAAGATTTACTTTCAGATTAGACAAATCTAAAATCTATCTGGTACAGAAAGCACTTAATCTCACACTAACATTCCAGATGTCAGATGTTATCTAGCGAAACTCCAAACCTCAAAGTCCAGTTAGGAGTCAAATTTGCAATATCTGTGTGGTCTAAAAATGAGAAAAATATCTGGTCCGTAAGTCAGAATAAATTTTTTGTCTGTAAATCAAGGGAGAACTTGGATAAAAATAGGCATTCCATCAGGATTTTAAGTGCATCCTCTTTTCAGCCAGATCTAAATTGCTGTCAGGATAACAAGTTTTTCTCATGGCATTTCAGCCTTCAAGTCTGCTTCCAAACAGGAAGTGCCAAAATGTGTACAAATAACTTCATAAAAATCATTCAAGACACTGCAAATAAAGAGAAAAACATTATGCTAACTTTCTCATACTTTAAAATGACTTGAGTTCCATGAGAGTGAAATACCATGGGCCCCCAAAGAACGGCTCGCTGTTCCTCCCATAGACATGCTCAAACACAACAGAGAGGGTTAAGGAGATGGTAATGCTTCAAGAAGGGCTTCAAATCCACTCTCTGGATTCAGACATAGGGGGTGGATTTTTTAGGGAAAATGGCTTTTACTCTTTGGATCTGTTTCTGAGCTCTTGAGTCAAAGGAAATACCTACTAGACAGGGAAAGCATGACACTGGGCCTCTGGAACGAAAGAATAGCGATGTAAATTCATAGGAAAAAAACTGGCTCTGGCCTCAGCTGTATTTGAAAGAGTTTACAAGGTTGGCACAGACTTCTTGAGGAGCTGGGAAAAGTGATCTGCTTATTCCCAGCAAGACTGAAACGCTTCATCCAAACAGAAAAATGCAGCCTCTTGCTGTAATGACCATGCTTTTATCCTAAATGCAGACCATTTTTCACTATGCCAGAACTAATAAAATGTTAATAAACGTATCACCCTAAGCCTTCAGAGATGGGACCAATTTTGTTTGTTTTTTATTTAGTTTTATTTAGCTGGATCATTATTGCCATGGGAGATTTCATTCACTATTGCATCTTTCCAAAGAAGAATCTGGATGTGTTTTTCAAGGTTTCTCACCAGACAGTAGGTAGGGGCATGATGCCAAAAGGAGTGCTAATGACTGCTCCTGTATGGAAGCCTGGCCATGAATTTTCCATCTTAAAGGTAGCGATCAACTTGCTGGTCTTAAAAACATACGTGTAGTAGAACTAATTCCGAGGGGACATTCTCTCATGTGTTTTTGCAGATATGATTCTGGGACTATTTCCAAAAGGTGCTCCCGAAATAGAGAAGTGAAGACCGAACTCCTATCATATGTTTGTTTTGCCATGTAGACCCTGAAGGCAAACCTAAAAGCACTTGGCTGAAAGAGCTTTCCAAAACATCCTGTGTGTCTAACTGAAGGAGTTTTCCAGGAAAGAAAAAATAAGTCCAAAAGAGTTTTTCTTGTGCAAGACAAAGAATGACTTAATGGCTACGCATTTAAAGACAGGCTAAGCACGCAGACATTGTTTCTCTTCCCTCTGTAGATGCTGGAGGCAGAAATCTCCAGGATGGTTTGGGAGATTTCTCATTCTCCAGCTTGTGGAGGTTCCACCTTCACACTGTTCTTTGCAATGGGTAGTTCCAGAAGCAGCTAGGAAAACTTGGGAGGATGTGAGCTGGATGGGAATCATTTCAGTTTGTGGCACTGTCAATGTTCCAGCTTGCTGGTCCTCCCAACACAGATCACTGAACAGGGAGTCTGAATGGGAATGTTTAAATTGGAACACTTTTCTGACCAAAAAAGTGCCTTTTTTAAGATACCTTTTCCCAAGGAAGGAAGGAAAGAAGGAAGGAAAGAAACTCACTGAGGAAATCTCTTCTAATGCAAGAGAATTATTTGGCATTCCTACTCTAGAAGAGACATAGCTTAGTTGGTTAAATGTTGTCATCATTAGGTCCAAATAAGCAGTGATCACTTGGGGATGTTTTGAAATCATTTCACATGTAACACATCTACAGAGTGGATGCTTGCCTGAAACTTCTGCTTGACTAACAGCAAAAGCTCTTAAATGCTCAGAAATGTGGGAAGTAACTACTCAATACAGTTGTCCACGACCCAAAGTAGCAGAAGCAGCAGGTGTGACAGAGCTATATTTCATCAATGTGACGTAAAACATGGCTCAATAACTTGTTTTCAAATGCTGCTCTTTTCAAAGCTTTTCCTTACAAAACTACAGGCGTGACGCTGTCAACTAGGGGAAAAGGATACCTTTAAATCTAGCCTGGCATGCATGTGTATATTTATTTTTTTAAGTGAAATATAAACGGACATGCTGAGTTCCAAGTGCTTGATGGATAAAGAAATTAAATGATTTCATATATCTCTCTATATAAATATACAAAAAACTTTCCCTGATGGGTCACAGAGGATTTCATGTGGATGTGAACTCTGTTTACTGTTAGTATTAGGGAAATAGTGGCTTTTTAACAAGTTACTCATGCCTGGAAAAAATCCCAGTATTGCAAGTTGTCCTAGATTCTCTGCCAATTGTCCGTGGGAATCGTCAGGATGGGAAAAGTTCAGATGTGTTTTAAAGAACCAGCTTAATGGAAAATGGAAAAGAGGGAAAAAAAGCTACTGTGTCAATCTCCTGGGTAAGAAGAAGTAAAATGTGATTTGACTGGTTTATTTCTTCTTTCTTTTTTCCCCCCACACTTTCCGTAATGCTTTTGGATTTTATTCTCACCCGTGCAAAGAGTTCTGTTCAGGCCGTCTGCCCTAATGGACAATGACTGTGCTTCAGTTCTTTGAGAAGAATCAAGTCCAGAGTCTCTCTCCCTCTACCACTGGCTTGTAATTATAAATACTCAGGATTCATCCTTTAGAGCCTGTCAAAGTGCTCGGTGCCTGACAGGCCTCTGTGTTCAGTGATTTCACAGCCTAGAAATCAGCCTCAGGAGCATCTCCCACCTCACCAGCCCAAAGGGACTGGGGCTGAGGAGGGAAATCACATGAGTAAGGAAGGCTTTGACCCACTCCTCTGCCCGTGCCAGTGTATTTACTTATTTATTTATTTCCCTCTGGTGAAAGCTTCCTCGACTCACTCACTTGAAATAACAATGCATGTTGCCTGCAGCCCCTGCGGGCTTTTTTGGGGAGAAGGAGCCAAGCCCTGGAGGATCTTACTCTGTCCATGTTCCCCCCCTCCCCATTGGTAATTTCACCAATGATCACTTGTTTCCTCTCGCAACCAACACTTTTAAAACTCCGGGCATTGATTCTGTCACTCTGGAGACCACCAAGTGACTAACAGTGCTGGAGTGAGAATCCCTCATGGATGTCACATCTCGAGAAGCATTAACCTACTGATTTAGCTTTAAATAGCAATGGTGTTACAGAACATGTCACTAATTATTTGCTTTCCAGCAACAGTGTGGTGCCTTCTGGTACGTGCACACACAAAAAGATGAAGGTTAAGTAGGGGGCTTTCTTCAGCTTCGAATAGACACATTGTGTCATCGTGACACCCAATAAATCCACCCGCCATAGGGGGGAACAACCGTGCTCTTCCCTTAGAATCCCAGGTCCAGATCTCACAAATCATATTTTTATTTTTATTTTTCTCTTTTTCTCCTTTTCTTTTTTTTTCTATTTCTTTCCTTCTATCTTTCCGTCTTTCTTCTTTTCTTACTTTCTCCCTTTTTTCCTTTCTCCCTTTTATCCTTTCCTTCTTTCTTTTTTCCTTTCCTTCTTTCTTTTTTCCTTTCCTTCTTTCTCTTTTTCATTTCTTTCTTTATTTGCTTTTTTCTGTTTGTTTGTTTGTTTGTTTTTTCCATAGGGCACCCCAGCCTGAGGCATACAAAGTAAATGGTGTCAAAACCTACAACTCATACCCAATCCCCGTGTCACACAACCAGCTTCAAAAACCCTTATTTTGGAAACTAAAAGGAGCATCCAGTATCATCTGGAAACAAGCTGTTAGTCTGGATGCACTTTTAAGATACAGAGTGGGGGGGAAATATGGATTTTGTTGCAGATCCAATATTTTTTTCTTCTCAAGACTCAGCCAAAAATTAGCTTCATTTAAAGTAAGATTAGTCATTTATGGGAACTGGTTGTACAGTTTGGAATTTTTAAGGGAGCGGAGAAAGCAGCTTTTCAGTATATTAAATATTTATATTTGAATAAAAAATCATTGAACGGCTACAAAACTCGCCATCATTCCTTTTCGTATGTGAAGTTTTTTTGGAACAACAGCACTGCATGTTCAGATCTCCCCCTACCTTCTGTCACACACAGCCCAGCCCCGGCACCCCTGGATTTGGGGATACACATTGCATTGACTATTTCAGATCCCGTTTGGGGCTCACAAGCTGAATTCTTTGGGGCTACGTTCAATTACAGAGCTGAGAAAGCTTAGATGACTGTGGAACCCCAAAAGCATTCATTTGATTTGGGGGCATTTTATTGTGATTATGGCTATGTTTACTATTATTAGCAAGACAGGAAGCTAATCCTTCGTGTGAGATAAAGCCTGTTAGCATTTTCACACACACATAAAAACGCACTGTCAAGCAGTCCCACAGCCCGAGTCATTTGCATTGCGCAGTTCTTATTTCCTTTTCTGGATCCTGCCATGCAGAATTACTCTGTGATGTTTCCCCTCTGCAGCATGCCGCTGAAATGAATAAGATGCTGTTTACGACACGGCTCACAAAGGGACATTGCAGTGAGAACATGATGCAGACGGGTTGTGCAACATCCTCCCAGCCACAGCTGAGCGGATTGCTGGAAAGGGACAGACTCGCCAAAACCCATTTGTTGCCGGTGCTGAGAGCATCTCCTGCACAAAGCTCAGCACAGAGCTGGGGCAGCACTGAACTCTGTGCCTTTGGAGGAAGGTGAAATCTTTGCAGTGGGTTCAGCTGAACCTAGCACGAAGGGTTGGAGCCAGGGAACTCGTTCCCAATGGCTGTCATGCAGGAGCAAGCAAAAACTTCCTTAGAAAAAGGGATCTGAAAGTACATCACCACCTCATCTATTTTTGCCATACTGGAGAGGGTACAATTACCTGAATGCAATTTGTGGGGCACTTCTAACACCACTCATGCCTGCTACTTAAAACCCAACATTAAAAAATAGGGGTAGGTAAATTGATAGGGTGGCTGGTGGTAAATCTCACTCAGCAGCCAGAACCCTGACAAGCTGGTTTCCAGTAAATGATGATTCCTCCTTTTTCCATGGAAATTTTTGTCATCTTTTTTTTTTTTTTTTTTTGGCAGATATCACTATTATTTGTTATTTTTAATGCATTAATGAAGAGAAGCAGAGCCACTGAGAAATCTCTCTCCAATTCCAGGGGTATTTCTCTGCCTCCTTTTTTTATTTGGGTTTGGTATAGAATGAAAAAGTTGCTGGTCTATAAAAAAACACACTTTCAACCAAAAATATACGGGGCTGGAGTTATACTGACTGTCAAACACGAAAATATTTTCTTTTGATTTTGCTGTGCCATTTTTAAAACTACTTAGCTTACATCTCAACGCTTTCAAAACCCCTCTTCTGTAAAACGCTACTTTTCCATCTGAAAACATCAAAATGGACTTCTTTTTCTTCCCTCCCTGAAAAATATGTTAGACGAAAACACTTCCCCCTTTCCCACTAATCCTTTCCCACTAATAATCTGACAGCTTGGAACAATGAAAGAAAAAATTGTTCACTGAAAATTACGGCTGGGCATTTTGAAGCCTTTTATCTGGCTCGAGGACCTGCTGCGTGGGGTGCGGCGCTGAGAGTCTTGTCTTGCAAACAAAGTGACCTGTTCATCAGCTGGTGTTTATACAGAACATTTTCAACCCAGGGGTCAAAATCAGAAGTACATTAGAGTCAGCATTTGTTTACTGGCAGAAGATTAGTCTGGAAAATAGCGGTTGCATGGATTTTTAGCAGGATCAAGTATTCTTTTGACTGCTATCCAGACTAATAACGGGCGTTCAGGTTTCCAGCAGGGTTCAATGCTGGAAATATTTTGCTCTCCGGCATTACCAGAGCCTTCAGGAGGAATTCCCAGCTTGGGAAGTTCCTGCAGCTCTGTCTGCAAACAGCAACGTCTGATGGCACAACATTCCTAATCTGCCATGGAAACACCTTGGGAGCCAAGTGGCCTCCGAGTGTTTGATTGCTTTGAATAGGAAACCCCAACACCTTTTCACTTTGTGGGTGTTCCCATCAGAACCTGCCCAATACAACCCCCTACCACTGCATCTGCAAGGCCCTAAGATTAATATTGATATAATGTCTCTATATTTCTCCTTGGCACCTGTTGAATTGTTGTACTTGCCCATTAGCACTCCATTTAACATCAGAAGTCAGTTAATAAATTCTTCCTTCCTGCATAGGAAATTGACTAAAAGACACAAAATTAGCTTTTAAATTTTAAAGAATTAAGATCTCTACAACTCACTTTTTCTCTTTATTACATTACCTTGAAAATGAGTGTCAGGCTGCATTCTCAGCACTGCTCTAACCTGGTGAGATCTTTGCCTTTCAGCCCTCGAATTTAATGGCTGTGAGGAACAATGTGCATCTTTTCTCAGCCTCTGCCCTCGGGCAGTTCTCAGGAAAAAGCCCAGCTCGGCCAATTGTCCAGGCCTGAGGCCTGAGAGGTCAAAAAGTTCAGGCTTTTGTGCTAGGATGCTTCTCGGATTTCTTTACAGTCTTTGTCTGGTAACAGATAAATAACTGTGGGTTTTTTTTCCCCTTTCTGCAAACAAAACAAAACACACACACACAAAAAAAAGACTATCAGCCCACAAAAGGGTAACAGACTGGAGAGCGAGATACTTTCCTTCTTGGGCAATTTTTATCATTTTTATCATTTTTAACATTATTATTTAAAAAAAAAAAAAAAAGACAAAAGCTCATTAGAGCTACTGTGACATTTAGCAGCTAATCCAAGCGTTGTCTATAAAGTAATCCAGGCTTTGTCCATAAAGTTTTTCTGAGATTTGGACTAAACACCAGAGTCCAAACACACTTGCACCGCTATATATGAATGTCCAGGTCTGGATCTCAGTTTCAATGGGCACAGCTTCATACCAGCAGCATTGGTATCAGCCTGGAGTCACCATCTCTGGAGGTGCTCAAGAAACATGTAGATGTTGTACTTAGGAACATGGTTTAGTGGGCAATATTGGTGGTAGGTGGATGGTTGGAGTAGGCGATCACAGAATCACACAATTGTAGGAGCTGGAAGGGATGTCTGTAGGTGATCAAGTCCAGCCCCCACCCCATGATCTTAGCAGTCTTTTCCAACCTATTTATGATTCCATCCAGTCTATTATTCTGTGAACTCCAAACTGAAATGACATCAAGCTTGTGCTTGGAGCCCTCTCTACCTCCCAACTTCTGCCCACTCCTGTTTCCACTATGGAACAGTTATTTCAGAAATACTGTTACAATCAGTCATCTTGTCTCTAATTATATGTGACATACTCAAACTTCAAATTGTTTTAGAGGTAGCTATCTACACAAAAAGGGAAGATAGGGACAGTTCCTTCACGCTTGGGGCAGGACATGGAGGCAGAAGGTAGGCTACAGGTGCAACACAGTGTCATCCCCATGTAATATGGATGGACGTACATAATTATTGCTGGTGGACATAATGATTTCAATTTTACTTTTATCTTCTTTCCCCTTTCCCTTCCCCTTCCCTTTCCCCTTCCCTTCCCTTCCCTTCCCTCTCCCGCTCTCTCCCACTCTCTCCTTTCATCTCCCATCCTCTCCTCTTTTTTCATTTCCTCTCCTTTCTGCTTTCTTTCTCCTTCCTTCTTTCTTCCCATTGTTAAGGATTTGCTCGTCTTACAGCTGATACCTGTTTTATCAATGAAGCTTTGGGGATGTGGGTGAATCCCACTTGTCTCGCTCTTGGGAATAATTAAACTTACCATTTACCATACACACTCAGCTCGCACTTCTCTTTAGCCCAGCCAAAGATTTGGGTTAAAAAGGGAAGGTTTGGCAAACCTCCCTCCGTTCTTCCATAGCCTCGTTGTTGAAATCATAGAAGTCCAGAACCAGGGTGTGGAAAGCTGTATTGTATAAACACCCTAATGCATGACACATGACTAAGTGATAAATCCTGACACGTTTACAAAACAAAATGAAAATCTTCATTTGTCTTTAGGAAAGGGAAGTGCTCCCACGTGTTTAGACATCTGCACACTCAACATGTGGCAATTATTGCGCTGAGGAATTGGAGCACTTAACTGCTGCGGCAAATTACGGCTCCAGTGATCAGTACCTTCTCGACACTGCAAACAAAAGCGATCGGTGGTTTTAGGGCTATTCAAGCCAAGGGATGTTTCTGAATGGCCTAATCCCATCAATATACATTTACCTCCAGCCCAAACAATATCAGTAGTTTCCGTTCTGTTTCCATTTCATTTGACTGTACACAACCGTCATATCCTAAAGCAGTTTATAAGCCCTGCCATTGTATGTTTGCTTAAATACTGAAATTAAATACACATAATGAAGCCATCTGCAATGAGCAGAATTAATAACTGGCAAACCATATTGCTACGAGATTGTTGACTACACAAGCAAAAAGTACACACACCGATCTCCGAAGAATTTGGCATTTCTCAAAACTTTACAGTTTTCGTTTGAACCTATCCCAAATTCTTTATTCTGATGAAATTCCTATTTATTTAGATAGGAAATGTCACTGGTAAGTTTATCTCATAAACTAATCTTTTAGGCTCCCGGTAAAAAAGTCTTCTATTTAAAACACAATTTTAAGAAATGTAATGTAATGTACACTTAAAATAATTTGTTTGGGAAAATGGTCAAATGGGTGTTGTAAAATGCCAAAAGTGATTTATTGCAATGATGATTCCTCTTGCAAATCTGGAAATATCTGTCCCACACACACGAACCATCCCAAGCTATGCATTTCAGAGTTGTCACTGTTTGTTTGTGTGTGCATAATGCTCCAGTGCCGGTTGTGATGACCTGCTATTATCTCCCAGGATTTTCTGTGAAAGCAAAGAGAAGCTAAGAAGCAATCAGCACTGGATTGTACCTGCCTTCTATACAAACATGTAAGGATCGGATTATTAATGCCTTCTCAGACAAACCTATGTTTGTCTTTATTTCACATGCAATTTTCATATCAGACTGAAAAATCAGAAGAAAAATCTCTGCTGAGCCAAGGTTAAACTGAACTTAGCCTTTGAACTTTTATGAAGAAAGTAAAATTAAGTTCAAATTCACTTCTTTGGGGTGACCTCTTTTGACAAATTATGGCATATATGCACACACACACACCCAAACACAAACACACTTACATAATCCAATCAAAACATCCACTTAAATTAACATGAATGAAGTGCACATTCCCACATTTCCTTATAAACTCAATGTCACAAAGCAAGAGCGCCTTGGTAGCAATTGCATTATATCAAGTTTCTTATCAGGTTACCTAACAGCAGTGGAAATCTCAGCTCTTTCAATATATTTCAAATGGAAGAACTGGAAAGAAAACTGAAATTGCCATTTGTTTATTTTTTCACTCTTGTTATTACAATGGTGAAAGGGCAAGTGAATATGGACCGTATTGCTTTAGGATCTCTATGGAGAGTTTGAAAAGTTCAGAATCTAATAGAAGGGATAAATAAGCATCCATCCAGCTCTATGGGTTCATTTGATTATTTAAATTTTGGGCTAAGGGGGAATTGTGTTCCTGTTTGCTCCTTCTTTCAAGAAAGATTTAAAAATTAACTTATAGTGACAAACTTCCTTGTGTGTGGAGCTGAGAGCATTTTGTAGCCTCCAAACAAGTAAACAGGAAAGGAGAATAGGAAAATAAATAAAAAAACAAAAAATTAATTTGGCATCAAAGGTGCTGGAGCTTTAGGGAAAAAGTGAGAGGTAACAACCGACACAGGAAACTGCAGTCATGGTTTTGAGTTTTCTTCATTCCACCATTTCAGACTCTCCATTTCCTTTTGTTTACGTGAATTACTGCACACAACAGGCGTACACCGGGCACCTGTCGCCTTATCAGATTGGCAGGGACATCTGACTCTGTAGGATGTCACCAACACCACTTCTCCTCGCGGCCAGGAGGAGGTGTCCTGAGACCGGTGTCACCCCACACCTCTCAACCAACGCGTCCCGCACCCCTCCCCAGGGAGTTCTGCACTGCCGATGAGCAGAAGCTCAGCCCTTGGCCACCACAAGCCTGTAACCAACCCAGCACCAAAAGCCAGCCTTTCCTTTTGCCAAAGTATTTAGGAGGCTGTTTGTTTCTCACAGCAAGCGTGCCAAATCATGAGTTTTAATTTGTTTTATATATATATATATATATATATATATATATATATATATATATACAACAAAATAAATCACTTTTTTTTTTCTTTTTTTTTTTTTCCAAATCCACTTAAGCTGTTGGCAAGCGAACAATTTCATGTTTGTCAAAGTTAATGACATTCACCGGTCAGAGAAAGCCCTCTTCGGGCCCACTCCGTTCTTTGTGACAGCAGAGCTGTGTCACTGATGGTACATCGTGCTGCTTCGATCACAAACATCTGTGTTTAAGTTGCTGAGAGCATCTCTGCAGCCTTCGTGCACATTAATGCTGTGCCAAGCAGGCAGCGATGCAGCCAGCTGGGCAAACGCACGCTCAGGCAGAGCTCTTGAAGAGCAACTAGAGGCCTTTGTACAGGGGCCACAAAAGCCCTTTTTATTTGGAGCCCTTCTCTGCACAACCAGCTCATTGCTGATGCTGCGGCTATTGCTGCCTTTCTTCCCAGCACTGTAGCACCTGGTCCTGATGGGCAAATGCTTCAAGGATAATGCCTTGCTGGGTCCCCTCCTAAGGGATCACATCTTCCCCAAGGAACAGGAACTCCAGAACTGGGCAGGCTCCTGTGTTAAGCTCCCATCACCATGTCCCATGAACAGGACTTTAGAAACCTTTCATCTAAGGGACACACTTAGATGATGCATTTATCACTGTTATCAAAACGATGTCATTAGCAGTGGTTATTTGGCACATACAGGCATCCTACACAGGCTAACATCAAGAAATTCCTGGCTTCATTGGAAATAACAATTTTCCAAAGGGAAAAATTATTTTTAAAAAAGAGAGTAAGAGAGAGGTGAAATAAAATCACACGCAAACTAAGAAAGGAAACAAAACTCAGGACCTTTCATTGTCCAAATATAGAATCTTACAATTGTTTGAGTCAGAAGGGACTTTTAAAGGCCATCTGGTCCAACTCCCTTGCACTGAACAGGGACACTACAGCTGATCAGGTGCTCAGAGCCCCATCCAGCCTGACCTTGGGTGTCTCCAGGGATGGAGCACCACCAGCTCCCTGTGAAACCTGTGCCAGTGCTTCATTTACCCCTATAGTAAAAAACTTCTTCCTTACATCCAATCTAAATCTCCCTTCTCTTAATTTGAAACCATTTCCCCTTGTCCTACCACAACAGACCTCGCTAAAGACCTTCTTTCTTCTCTGTCCCCTTCTTTCTTAGATACTGAGAGGCTGCACTCAGGTCTCCCGAGAGACAGCCACACTATTAGAATTTCCTAACGTTAGATTCTTCTACATACATGTAAAGCAGAAAGTGCATTGGCATGCATTTGCAGTTCTGTGTGTTCACCATGTCTGTGTGCTCAGTCCCCAGCCTCCCTCCACTCTATTTTTCTTTAGGGTAGAATTGGAAAATGCCAAAGATCTTGCCCCGAGCATCGCTACAGGAAAATAAAACTTGCATCTGCAAAAAAAAAAGTACTGCTTTTCCACCTGAGGATTGCATAGATGGGCAAAACAGCCATGTGCTGTTCGCACTGTCAAACACAAGTTGTGCACAGAGCCGTTGTGAGGAGGTGAATGATTTACAAGCTGCAAAGGGAAGATGTGCCTGAGTTTCACCTATTTGGGGAGTTTCACTGAGTTTAAAAAGCCCAGCTTATAACAAAAGCTTCATCAAAATCACTAATTCACATAAAGAACAAGGGGAGAACGGCCCACATCATCCTTCCACAGCATCAGGAAAAATGCAGGATTAAATACATGGAGTGACACTGATTTAAAACCAATGTGAGGAGAATCAAGCCCAATGGGTTTTACTATTTTCTATTAAAATGCTTACTTGCATTTCCTCAATAAATACAGCCTATTTTAACACATGGGAATTAACCTCTTTAATGGTGCACGCTTCCTTCTGGTTGATGTGGGAGCTGGGTATTGATGTGTGGGTAAAGATTATGTACTCGCTTCCATGGGACTGGAGCTGAGTGCGGTCTGGGGGGACTGCTGGGAGCTTTATGGCAACTGAAGAATTTTCTCAACCACTCTTCACTGTATTGAGAAAAACCCAATTAAATCTGACCAGAGACTGCTATAATTTGCTCTCCTGTTCTTTTGATATTATTGCTGTATTTTTTTCACTAACTTCCTCCACCTCCCACCCCCGAGGGAAGTGAGGGGATATAGTTCTGTTTTCTGCAGTTATACCATGTTTGGGATGTGCACTCATTTCTTCTTCCTGGAATAGCTTTGGAAAGCTTTGTGGGTCCCTGCATTCCCTACATATTGTGGTTTTCCTTTATTCAAATAGGAGAAGACAGCAGGACTTAAGAAGAGTGCTAAAGGTTTGATTAGTGTGAATCTAGAATGAATTCTGCAATTTCTGCCATGTAGGATCTGACCTGCTTCTTTTTGTAATGAATGGAATCTGGATGGCCAAGCACATAACTTTAGATAAAAATCATACGTAAGCCCTAGAGAAAACTGGATTGACAGCTAAATTTTCTATATGGTCTTTATCTTCATCTCGCCTCATGTTTTTGGACTTGTAGGAAATTGGTGACACTTAGAAGCAGATGTGAGTTGAGTGAATTGGCCTTATTTGCAGTAATAAGAAGGAAATACGTGAAAATGAGAGCTGAAAATCTTCCTTAAGAAATCCCAAACAAAACATTTGACTGCATGCATTTTGCTCTCTCTGGGAAAAAAGAAAAAAAAAAAGGAAGGCAACATACACATCACAGATGTTGGTTACATTTTTAGTCACATCACTTAATGCTAGGAAGAGATCACAAACTATGGAGCTGAGTACATTAAAGATCAGCAGAAAAAAACGCGGAAGAGTTGAGAAAAACGTCTGAAGACCCAAAACTCTGATGCAGTGAAGTTGCATGACGTGTGAGTGGGTATATTTCAAACTGATCTCACTGATACAACTTCAAAGACTGCCCAGGGGGTGGTGGCACCTGGTTTGGCCCTGCACTTCTGCCCATGTCTCAGCAAACATAGAGTTTGCTGAAGAAGACCTTCACACATTCTCTCAGGAAGAAAGCCAAAGGTCCTATTTGCCTAGAATGGATCAATCTGATCTTTATGTAACTGGTTTAAGGGATATTATCCTGATAACTCTGCCAGGCTTTGCATTTCCCATATTAAAGGTGACACAGAGCACAGAATTTAATTCCCCAATAAAAAGATGTAAACAATCAGCTGGAAAAAAAAAAAAAAAGCATAATTGGCTATTAGACCAATTGAAATAAAATTACTGCCTTCCTTTAAGTCAGGAAATCTTGTAATATTTATAGCTGATGTAGCATGAAACATTTTACTAAGTGCAGCATCAATATAAAAATAATAATAAAATCATCCACACTACTTCAGGTAAATGGAACAAAAATAAAATACCCTCCCTCAAATACTACCAAGTTCTCATCACATACCCCAGGATTAAGCTGTGTGAATGGGCAACAGGAAAAACCCAGGAGTATCCGATTACAGGAAAGAGTTGATACTTATTTATTTAATTCCCCCACCCCACCCCCTTCTCACTCTGGAAAAGGGGGGGGAGGGAAAAAGCAGGGGAAAAAAAAAAAAAGAAAAAAAAAAAAGGCCCTTGTAACCGATTCCAAGAGCTGCCCCTGCTTGGGAGTTTGAACACAGGAGGAACAAGATAAATTCCTCAAAATTCTAATTGGGGAACAGTTGACTTAATTGGTGGCCATTTGGCAGACAATGGGAAAGGAGCCCTGGCTGGCGCTGATGGCACCCCAGGGGGATATAACCTTGCAACAGGCCAAAAAGCTCTCAGGGACAGATTGTTTCCTGAGAAGAAACCATGAGACCAAGGGCTGGATTAACCCTCCAACTGTCAAGCTTTATTAGGAGTAATCAGGCTAGATATAGCAAGGGTTAAACACAGGAAACTGAACTGGCAATGATGACATATGTCTCTTTAAAAACAAGAAAAGCCAGGGAGAGAGGAGGATTTGGGGGAAAAAATACATCTAAATGAACCCAAGTGTAATTCTTTCCGGTTCAAATGAATTATCCACTGAACCTTGTGTTGCATGTTACCCACTTGGCATTTCTGGCTTTCCTTAGGCTTATGGGCTGCACCAAATTCCCAGTTGCTTTCTTTAAGCAAAGAGGAGTTAACACTGAAAATTGATTATTGTTTTTCTGGAGAACGTGGTGGTTTCTAAGGGCCTGATCCTTCACTGTGCTGAGCAATTACAGCCAAAAAAGTGATCAGCTATGTAAAGGTGCATAACAGCTTTTAGAAGTGACTTTGTTCCTTTCTCCCTGGACGTGCAGAACTACAGAGTGCTTTTATTAGATCAGGTGATACCTTTGTAAAATCAGGCTATCCACGTGGTTTTGGGGAACATTTCTCTACAGTGAGGCACCCCAGATATCCGTGCACACCCCGCTGAGCAACCCTGTTCCTTGCACACCACAAACCAGAGCTGTTCCCAACTTGGCTGTGGGTCAAATTCCTCAATGGAAAGAGTGCATCACAAAGAGAATACTTGGGATAACTAAGTCCTTTAGCAAATAGGACAAGAGCACCCCACAGATCAGCTTTCATCATTTCTAATGCATAAAATGGCAGCATGTTTATGTTTGTCATACACATGTACAGCAGAAAAGAGGGAAGTGGGGTATGTATATGTGTATACTATTTTCATGATTTAAAATAGAAACAATTAACCCTAGGGTCAGGCATTCCCAGGCAGTTAATGACCACCTGGATTAAAAGCCCTCAGCTTTGCCTCAGGCCCTCAACTCCTGCAGTCAGTCATTAACTGCTGGAGATTCCCCTCCTGTCAAAAATCATTGTTTAATTACAACGATGGGACTGAACCCAAACTGTCACTCTCTCTTGCCCATGAATTTTGGAAAAAGTCAGAATTTGAGTTCAGATCCAAGCTTTGTTGTTCAGAGACATCTCCACTTAATTATAAACCTATCCGTTAATTACTGGGTATATATTTCTGACACACAATAGGTTATTCGGCATCTTGCTAACACTACAGCACAGCCTGTATTTTGGATAGATCAGAGTGTCCATGGCAACCCACTGGCCAACATGGGGAAAAGGTAATTAGTGGTTATTTCTTCAGTTTCTTCATTAAAGTTGTTACCAAATCCTGTTCAAAGTAAACAATATCACCTCCCAGGTTGGGTGTTTCTCACCTGCTTTTGTGTCTGGCTGACACATTTTTGGTGTCCATCAAATGTCACAACAGGTCATTGCTTCCAGTTTTTTCTTGGTTGCTATTGCTCAGAGCTGAGCAGGGTCAGGATGTTGAGGGAAGTAATGGAAAAAAAAAAAAGAAAGAAGGGAAAGAAAGAGAGTAAGAGAAAGAGAGATAATAAGGCAGAAAGAATAAGAGAAAGAGAGAAAGCGAGAAAGAAGGAAAGAAGGAAAGAAGGAAAGAAAGAAGGAAAGAAAGAAAGAAAGAAAGAAAGAAAGAAAGAAAGAAAGAAAGAAAGAAAGAAAGAAAGAAAGAAAGAAAGAAAGAAAGAAAGAAAGAAAGAAGGAAGAAGGGAAGAGGAAAGAAAGGAGGAAAGAAAGGAAGAAAGATATTTGGGCATGTGAAGTATTTCACCTGTGGTGGAAATCAAGTGAGGTACCATTGGCTGAAAACTCACTGCAGAGGGTTGACCTTTACAGTGGAAGGTTGTTGAAATCCAATTTGATCTGTAGTCACCTATCTGCCTCTGCCCCTTTCCTAAAATGTCAATCTTATGGGGAAATTTGGTTATATATGAGAAGAAAAATCCTTGTAGGCAAAAAGAGGAAACTGTTCTTAAATACAGTCCTTTCAATTCATATTCATTTCCACTTAGCCTAGCACTGCAAGCTATGAATCTTCTCCATCTAGGAAATTTGAATGGAAGTTGCTCATACAGACATAGTCAGCAACCATGTAGTTCAGCAGAGATTTTTAATTTAACCAAGAAAGAGAAATTGCCAGCAACAGATCCAATTCTGCAGGCAATGTGGGATTTAAATGGGGGAAAAATATGTGAATAGCACCGGATATCATTTGGAAAAAAACAAAAACAAAAACAGTGTGTTTGATTTTTACTATATTTCAGCAATGTAATTGAGCAGACATATGTTCAAAAAGACTTTGGGTACCAAGATGGTGCCTCAGCACTCTGAAGGCACTGAAGTCTTAAATCCACACTTCCAATGTGGGGTCTTCTGCCCAAACAGAGATTGAGTTGTCCTGAAAATCCCCCAGGTGCTCCCATCTGTGCCACGAATTACACTGGGCAGGTGGAACATCCTTAGCCTGGGCAGGTGGGATGTGCCCAACATGGGTAGATGGATGCCCCCAACTTGAGCAGGTAGAATGTCCCCAGCCTGAGCAAGTCAGATGTTTCCAACATGGCCAGGTGGGATGTGCTCAACGTGGGCAGGTATGATGTACCCAGCTGCCTCTTCCATAGGTTATACTCTGAACACAGGCAGGATAGGGCAGGGAAAGTATTTAAGTCTCTGGCTCCCAGGAAGATGGAGAAATCAATTTCCTACTCTGACTTGGGCTATCTCATGGTACGCCTATTCCTTGCTTTTCTAATCAGTGAATTATTATTTTTATTATTTAACTAATCAGCAAATTATTTGACCAAAAAAAAATATTTTTTTTTGAATTAAACTTACAAGGAGCCTGAATTCCCCCACGTGCCCAGGTGCCAAAACCTGGTTGAAACTCCACCTGCTTCCATCCTTCCCTCTGCAGCCAGCAGCTAAAGCAAATCAGATAATAACAATACAAATAAACCAGGATCACACCCAGACTGATATTTTGTCTTTGTTTTCCCATTGCCTGACAGTCCAAGCCGAGTAAGATCCCTGAGACTCAGTCCTCACAATTTGCATTCTGAGTGTACAGTCCTGCCTGGCACTTCCCATCTAATAACCGCTCCTTTTGTTTATCTATAATCCACCCCTGTCACTGTATACCTGTAGTGCACCTTTATCTCTAGGCCTCCTATCTCCTGTACAGAGACCATTCAGCCCTGGGGCTTGTCAGTTTTATGATTCATGGGTATATTGTACCTAAGATCCTACAAAGAAGGTCTTGAAGTAATTTAAAGAGAAAAAAAAAAAAAAAAAAAAGGAAAAGGAAAGAAAAAAGAAAGAAAACAGGTATTTCAGATGGCATGCTGTGTGAAAGAAATCCCTTATTGACTAGCCTAATCTTGTATAATGTAATCTAATAATAAAGCCTGTTCCCAGAGGTACTGCTCAATAGATGTTATAGTGTTAAAACATGTTTTATGCTGTGTTCTGAAACATATTATGTGTAACAAAATTGTCCAGCTACTTCTTACACACCAGCTACTAAATATGGCATGAGCGCTGTCAATAAAGCCAGCCGTTACTATAGTTTAGATTTCTCCAAGGCATAGGATTCAGTTATACTTTCAGTAATCAATTAATTGGCTGCTCATTACTGGCACAGATTGCTGGAAGCCTCCCAGGCTGTGAGGCGAGCTGGGCGGCACAGCTAAGCCCAATCCTTGGAGCACCCTTTGCGTCAAGCAGGATAATGGGTTCTTGTCTTGGAGATGAAAAATGAATGAAAAAAATCTCCTTCTGGTGATTCTCTCCATAAGGGAAGGAAAGGAAACTTTTCTGTTTCTGTGGGCTAGGGCACAGGGGTACAACACAGAGAAGTGCCTGAGCAAATGGATATGGGATGGGAATGATACACAGTGATGAAAAAGAGTTCGGATTCACTGGAAACAGCCATATAATGATGCTCCAACCACCAAACCTCTTAAAAGTTCCCTACCAACTCCCATCCCAAGGAGGTGCATGCTGCCTGCTGAGACCTGACCCAGGCAGAAACGTTCAACCTACCCCAATGACCACGGGCTCCGTCTCTCCCAGATGCTTTGCAAACCCAGGACCTCCCTCTCAATATATGAATTTTCTCTGAACAGCTTTTAGGGGTTTCTTTCAGCATGGTCACAGATAAGAAATTGCGTCTGGGCTTTTTTAATGTTTATATTCTGTTGGGTGTGAATCACACAGTGTTGCTTCTGTTCTTTGATTAAATGAGCGTGGCTCTCAGAGCCAAGTTTTTAATAATAAATGTTGTATTTACAAATTCATAATTTGCAAATACTCTGCAGGCTTCTTTTAAATTGCTGTTTTCGTGGCAACTTCTCTCTGTAAACTGACTCGTAGAAGTTTGGTTTTATTTGCAGAAAGCAGGCACAAAATGGGATTGAAGGCAAGAAAAGATGCTTTGAGAAGAAAGATTTGCTGTTTTCGTGTTGTTTTTTTTTTCTAGAAGGAAAATTTGGAAAATTCTTGGAAAATTAGTTGTTAATCATGTCACAGATGTAGGGCAGACTCAAAAATAATTTTATTGCTGTCATTTAAAATGGCAGATGAAATTAATATATTGAGATAACGGCAATAATACTGACACTAATGTTACGCTATTGATAGATCTTCATAGTAATAATTAGTGGGAATATTATTAGTGATGTAATTGCCTGATCTGTGGATGTATTATACACCAACTTGAAATTAACAAAATGGAGAGCAGAATCACGTACTGTCGCCTATATTTTCCACTTAATCTTCATAAAAACGTGCACGGACTGTGTAAGAAAAGTTATATATGTTTCCCTAAAAGCTGTTTTAAAGTGCCAAGGTAAGCATTGTTACTTCCAGACCTGAGAAATAGCAAGGCACTGTCCATGAGCAAATATGAATAATTAAAAGAGATTCCTAGCATATTTTATAAATGCAGTTGCTATCAGCATATGAGAAACGTTGCCTTAAAATATGTATCATAATACAGTTAGCAATTATTTATCACGTTAATCATCAAAATTGTATCCCCTATATGCTTAAGTGTATATTTAAATTGAATACAGACAGTCCACATCAAGTAGAAATCAAGCAATATATGTTGTAATTAATATAATCATCTATCTCTAGAGGTGTGTTAGAGAGAGATGCTGACTGTATGGCTTCTTACCACAATAGGACATTTCAGGAGGGCCTGAAACACAATAAGAATGTGTTTCTATTAAGAAACATTAAATATAGGTGCACAGTTATGGACCATGAAATTGCTCGCCTTTATGCAGTCCCAACATCTTCCCAGAGTACAGTAGAATTATCACACCAGAAAGCATTATGTGTTGACATCCAATTGGTACTTAACAGTAAAACAATTGCCTTATTAAATCTAAATTAAATCCTGTTTAAGATAAATTTAATTTAAAGTGTGGCTTAAATGGCTCACAAGAGTGACAAATGCCCGAAACGCAGCAGCCCTGACTCATTTGTATTTCCTTATTATTTCAGCCAGATAACTGCTTATTATTTTTGTATTAGTGTTTTAATTTACCAATACCCCATCTGCTTTCATAGAGTTCTCTGAACAAGGAGAACCACGGAGCTCAGATGCTCTCATTCTAACCCAGAACTGCCCACATTCCTCAGGAACTTTGGTGTGCAGACAGAGTCATTAACATCATTTGACCATTTCATTTCAGGATTCATTTTACACAGCTGGAGTGGAGCTGCCCTGTGAATGAGGCATGCCTATAATTGACAAAACACAGGACTGACCCAGAGTGGGGGGGGAAAAAAAAATAGTACTGTGTGATTTATACCAGCTAAAGGTGCTTACAGTTTCGGAGCTCCTTGTGACACATTTTGTTTTCTGTATTTTCATTTCTAGGAAAGAACGGCTGCAAAATAATCATCCAGCACACATTTTAAACACAATCAGTATCAAATAATACCCTATAATGGATGCGAGCTCCCTAGACATGGCTCCTATCACAATATCCTTTTAGATTTGTTCCTTAAAGGAGTGACTTTTCCTCCTCCAGGTACATTCTGCGTTTTGTATTCTGGCGAATCGAATCCCTCAGCACTCCGAATCCATGAAAATTTTCCACATTGATTTGTAACCTTTGGGGGAAAAATTCTTAATTCTCCATGGTTTCTGATCACTTAGGCTTTTCTGGGCTTGGGTAACACAGCATGCCACATGTTTTCCTAACAAATTGCATTCGGACACTTTCCGACACTTTCATTATTTTAACTCAGGTAATAATTAGTCACTGTCAGAGCTAAGACTTAGGTTGTGCAAATCAGAATAAATTTACCTTGCTGTAGCAGCAGTCACAAATGAAGCAATAAATTAGAAATAGCAAATTGTTACGGACTTAAGAGATCACAACTCAGAATCGCTACCTGAAATCCAGGAAATGTTGCAGCACTGCTAAGATTTCCTTGAGAGCTTAATTTTTCCAGATAACTTCGTGTTCCATGAATGTTATTGCAAAAAACCCTGGAGATATTATACTCCTGACATTCCCTAAGAAAACACAATGGAGCTCTGCTCTCGGGGGAAAAAAAAAAGAAAAAAAAAAAAAAAGGACCAAAGAGTGTTTCCTATTAGTATGAAATGCATGTCTTTTGAAGGTCTTCAGGGTTCAAAGTCTCTCCCCCTCCCCAGCTTCCCTCTCCCTTATCCTTACAGTTTGTATAGATTAAATGCATAGTGCAACCCCATGGGTTCTCCGTTGTAAAGCTATGTCTAATATGAGGCCACTAGACACTGTCACATAAAATCCATTAAAGTCCATCAGATGCACTGTCTTGGTAACATTCAGCTCATTGTCATTGGGCTGCTGCAATGAAGCATAGAGTGCCTGCTTTGAAACTTGATTAAAACAATTCATTAAAAGTAAGGCAACTAATCAGAACACAAGGGTTGTCTTCGTGGGACTAGAAAAGTTCATTAGTGCCCACACGATGAAAACAGGAGTGGGAAAAAGAAAGGCAGGAGGGAGAAAGAGAGCCCTCCTCCTCCTCCCCTTGTTTCCAGCCGTTATCTGGGGTGAGGAGACACCGTCCTTCCCCACAGCTTTAATTGCTTTGCTCTGCTCCTCCAGCACCGTCTTGGAAGCCTTCGTTTGGCACTGTTGACCATTATAGTTTGGTGCCTCTTCTTCTCCTGTTCTTAAATAATCACAGAAATGCCACCAAGTGGTTTTCCTCCCTATTTCACCTCTCTCCCCTCGAAATGCAGATTTCATTACACAGATGCCCTTTATCAATAAAAGCATAAGAAGAAACAAGAAACAGCACTTCAGTCTCCTTTTATAGTGAATGCTTGGTTTGGGGGTATTTTTGGTTTTGGGTTTGTTTTTTTTTTCCAAAATCTCCTCCAATTTAATTTTTATCAAAAAAAGAAAAAAAAGAAAAAGAAAACATTTGAAATTGAAAATTGTTTTGAATTTGTCAAAACAAAGCATGTCTAGCAAGCGTAATTTATGCTTTCGATTTGCCAGGAAAATGTTCAAATTTGTCATTTTCATTCTGAAGAAATTTCTTTTCAGTTTTGAACAGAAAACAGCTTCAATAAATCAGTGCATTTTGGCCAAGCTGTTTTTCACCCTACAATTCTGATTGACCTATCTGGATCTCATCAAAACGGGTACCCGAGCCTGAATATGATCTTTCTTCAAAGCCTCATTAAAATAATAAAAAAAAATCTTTCCCATAAATGGCACCAGTGTGTGGCTGCTGCTTCCCTGCACTCCTGCATGGTGCTGGAGGATGCACGGGGCTGCTGCAGGTCTGCCACATCATGTCAGCTGTTTGCAGAGGTACATTAGCTCCTAATCTTAACAGGTAAATAGCAGTAAATTCACAGAGCCTATTTCACTGGTGTTAATGTTCTTGTGAATAGTAATAGCGGCGCTCCAGACATCCTTCAGGAGGGCTGTGATTTACGCGCCACGGGACAGGTCTATTCTCTTTGTTCAATATAAACCATAAACAAAATTCTTCCAAATGACTATTATGAAAAGTAGCTTCACAATATTGCATGAATCTCTCAGCATCCTACGCCTTATCGAAAGTTTATGCCTGGAAGATGGACTACTTGTATTGCAGGAACTCTATAGATTATCTCCATTACCGATTAAAGAGGCTGTCTTTTTCCATGCCTCGTGCCGATCCATTTGTTACCTCCTTAAATGAGTGAAGGGTCTTTTGATTACAGGGTTCTTTGCTCAAGAAACCACCACATTTGCAAACACAAATGCATATATACACTCTAATGAATAATGAAGGTTATTTATTGCTTGTGCTTGAAATAATGGTAGATTTTGGAGTGCCTTTCATAAAACCCACATCAGAAAGTGTGTTATGTCCTGACATTTTCATTGCAGTTCAAGTAAAATAGTCCTTGGAAATTGTCTTGCTACCAAATTGCAATCGTAAAGGCATGGCTTCAGACTCTGAGAATCACTTCAGATTGTGAACTTCTGGATAATATATAACATAAAGAGTTTAATTGAATCAGCCAGTTGGGTTTTTGCCCAGAAAAGTAGAAATTTAAATGCTGATGCAGCTTTAGCTTCCAATGACACCAGTCAGCACTCCTTAGATTGGATTGTAAATAATCTTATTTGAGGATATGCAGTATGATAGGGATATACTTGTCTGTAAACTTGCTAGCAAAAGTAATTAAATAATTCTATTGTGTACTAAGACATATGAAAAATCACAGACCCCAAAGAAAGATTCAATAAGTATTTACCAGCAGCCAGAAGAAAATATGGACTTTTTAGCAACTCCTGTCTCATTGCTAAGACAAAAGAAAACAAAATAATAAATCAAAATTCAACAACAGTGAATTTCTGACCCATCTTTGAAGACATTTGTAGCAAATGCCTTTCAGCCCACTTGGATGACAGTGCAAATCCACAGCCTGAATGCTAGCTTGGTTCACATCCCAGTGTTTAAAAGTTCATCCTTCTGGACTGGTGTTCTGAATATCTCAGCTGAGCTTTTCCAGTCCAAACACAGCTAATAGAAACAGAAAAATAAATACAAATATGTCTCTACGTCTCCTGCAAGATTCAGCATGAAGCATTGTATCCATTCTCTCCATAGAAATATATACCAAAAGACTGGGAATCTAGTCAGCACTTTTTGCTGAAAACAAAATTTTCCCTAACTCACAAATACCTCAAAATTACTTATTTCTCCAAAGTGTCACAATCACTCAATGAGAATGGCTGAAAGTGAGAAAAGGAGCAATGAAGAACAGCATCTTTAAAACTGCAGCCTCTTTAAGACTTTCTTTTGCCTTTATTTTCAAAGACAATGAGAAAATTATAATTGAAAACTGAAAGAACAAAGGGGGTAAATAAAAGACAGTGAAGCAAGAGTAAAAAGAAAAAAAAAAAAGAAAACATTACTTCTGTTTATTAAATCTCATAGTGCAAATGTTAAGGATTTGCTTTTTTTAACAATTTTTAACAATTTAAAATCCAATTCTAAGATTTATCTAGAATTTTTCAGGAAAGCAAAAGATCTGAGAAAAAAATTCCACAAAATATTACTGCTGTTTCCTGATTCTGTATTTTATGATTCCAAGTTCTGTGAGGTGCTGTTAGTCAATCTAAGAGACATCCAAGGAAAAAAATGTCACCTTATCAGGAGACAACTTACGATGGGAGATGATGGGCCTTTTCTCACTGTAGATGTTAGCGTGTGTAGGAGAGCTAAAAAAAAAAAAAAAAATTCTATTATGTGTGAATTAAGAATTCACACTTCAGATGTTCTTGTTTGCCTACCAATACTACAGAGCCTAAAAGCTCCAGATGCCTTCATCCATTCTGCTCATGTTGTAACAACTTTAGTCCATGCAAAATCAGTCCTGTGAGTTAGAGTGGATCGCTAATTCGCTTCCACTGGATGTCTAACAAAAGAATTTGAGAAAATCTCAGACATTTCATAAAGTGGCGCAGAGCTCCTCTAAAACACTGAAGCACTCCTCCCAGAATGGGTACTTTGCTGCCAAAATTGTTGTCTACAGAGAAGTTATGAGTTCAGAGACTGCTGACATGCAGCTTTAAAGACCGTGCTTCACCTCAAAGAATACAAGTGATAATTTTATGGACCCAGGCAAATTCCAGTTGGAATCATCTTCATTTCCTAGCAGAGTTAGCCACAGTTACTGAGTATTACAAAACAGAAACTTCATTCTATTTGGACAATAGCTCCCTGTCGTCATAGCAAAGAATACGTGTCTTTGGGAACATTCATTCTTTTTTCCTTATATCTATTTTCATTAAAAGTAACAAAATAGCTGTTTGTCACTACTCAAAATTTTGTTTTTGCAAACTGCAGTGAGAGCTCTCAAGATATCTCATCGAGCTTCGTTCCATAATACCTTTATTTTATTTCCCTGCACAGCCTTTTTGTTTCTTTTCCCTCTTCACGTTTCTTTGTGGCAATTTACACTGTGCCTACAAGGAAATCATCTATAGCTGATGCAAACCTCAAAGCACTTTTCTGTCCAACTGAAGATGTGACCAACCATGTCTTTCACCATTCAGGATGCAAAAAAAATATATTAAATCTGCCAAATAAAACATTGATACCTGTCTTTTTTATCCCCCCAGTTATTTTACCAAAAACTCCAAGTGCTGAAAACCTCATATACAAGAATATATGGGTAACGTGGTTAGGTCACCTTGGTCACCACAGTAGATAAAATCTACCTGTCCAAGGCAGTGTGCCTGCATTGTGTTCCTTCTCTTTGCACTCCAGATACCATCAGGGACCACAGACTTAGGAAGAAATTACCCCAGTACTGAACTGTTTTTCTTTGGGAACTTAGGCATATCTCCACTTGCGTATGTAAACACTGACCTCCATTTTGCCACAAGTCTTTATCAGAAGTAGATCAGCCAGGATGGAGAGCCAGCACCCCTGTTACTCCCCAAAACTTATTAGCCACCAGACCTACGTCAGCTCCAAAACATTTGAATATGTAGCCAAAACCAACTTTGCAGATGGCTTTTGCTTCCATTAAAATCTATGGTGAAAAAAAACCCAAACCATACATAAGATTTAATTTAATTATGGGCATATAGAAATTGGAAAAAAAAAAAAAAGCTTCATATTTGGATTTATGGAATTATTTTACCGAAAAAGAATTACGTTACATATTTAAATCCCTGGTGGCTACTAATGTTTTATTAAATACAATGTAAATCCAGCTGTGACCTTGCAATAAAACCTCCAAGGGGCAAAAAAAAAAAAAAAAAAGATTTTATATTTTATGATTTCTGCACAAAGCAACATGGTCTCCCTAAAACTGCCCATATGCCATTATGCTCTCCTTGGCATTGATCTTTAATAAGAGTGCAGTATGCTGAACCCCAGCTTAAATGTACAGAAGGAACATGGCAAGGTTATGCATCACCCATTGCACTTCATATATGTTTCCAACTCCCAAAACAAAACCCTGTGCTAAGCTATCAGACAAATATATTTGATGTTGGCTAAAAAAAATACACAACAATTTGCTTTGTAGGAGGAGAAGTTTGATTTCATTAGAGAACTTCAGGAAATAATAATATGACTCTGTGGGCAGACAGTCACTCATAGTAATTAGCTGGTGAGTAAATCCATTTGGTTTTTGCTTTCTTTTCATAAGGACATGCATTTTCACTGTCATGTGCCCAGGGTTTGAAAGGTTTACATTACATAAAATTAGGACTATATAAACTATGAGCTTCATCTGTTTTCTAATATAATTGCCCCTTCCCTCATACAGAGTAGCCTAATTGATAGCCTCCATTGTATGCAATGCACGTCAATAAATACTGAACATGAATGTGAATCAATATTGTGTTAGTACTGGGATTAAGAAAGCTATTTTCTCCTTTTTTTCCCTTTTTTTTCAAGAAGAGATGAATATGAGTAAATAAAATGAGTGTTTTTCTAAAATTCTGCCTGGGGATTTGGTTTTGCATTTCCCTGTCACAGAACATCAGAGGTCACCCTGAACCCTAGCACTTAGACCTGATGTGAACATTAGAAGCAAATACTTCAGCTGGGAAGGACTGCCCTTCATGCTAAAAATACAGGTGCAGTTGCAGAAGAAAAGTGATTTGGCTTCTGATATCTTTTCTCTTCTCTTTTTTTTTCTATTTCAAGCCACAAATTAGAGGACAATTTATGAGAGTCTGGACAATAATTTATAGGACTAGTATTGACTGCTCTTGACCCTGTGTGTTATTTTGCAGTCTAAACAATGCCAAATCGCTTAGATGACCCAACACCATGCCAAAACCCATAGACACCTGATATATATTGCACAAATTTTTAAGCATGGCAAAAAGCACAACCCAGTGATAAATGATCGCAGTATTTTAGGTCAGTTCAGCGCAGGAACTTCTGCAAGTCTCTGAGGTTTTGGGAAACAAGGACTGGAAAAGGAGGTACATAATGTTAGGGGCTGTTAGCCATCAGATCAACGTTAGGATCTAAGCCCAGAAAGACAGGAGCTTGCAATAACCTCTAGACCAGTCATTGCTCATAAACACCCTAATGCTTCAGATGTAGGCTGGAACATGGCTCCCCATTTTACTATCCAGTAACAGAACCATCCTCATACTTCCTTTTATATTTTTTTTCATTGCACAAAAGTAAAATTGTTGTAATTTATACCCAAGCTATTTGTGTATGGGTATTTCCCTACTGAAAGTTAGAAGAAGAAAACTTGTGCATATTTGAAAATACATATGCATGCACACCTACACATGCATAGATGCATTTGCTAAGACTGTATGTTGTGCACGCATAAATGCATAATATGCAGCAAGGAAAAATCATTGTAATGTCCTCTTTAAAATGCACCGCATTTCTTGCAGCTGTATTTATTTATCTCTGCATAAAGAAAGGGAAATATATTTTAAGAATATACTATGCAGATTTTTTTCCAATAGCAGCACACTGTTTCTACACACCTTTTACACCAGATGAATTATCGTTTCCTTTGCTTGAATCTACAACAGTTAATTTAAATGGTGTCTTGTGGAGAATGTATGGCTAAATCAAGTCTTCAGTTGGTGGGCTCAGCTTAATTTTCTGTGGCATCCTGTGTCACAATATGTCACATCAGTGTGCCTGCATGGGTGGATGGGATACTCTTAAAGAAGGCATCGCTCTTAAATGGGATTTGCTGAAAAGCCAAACAAACAACAACAAAAAAATGTTAATGAACTGGATCACCATGCGTCCCTCTGTTCTTATAGTTAATTACTGTACCAGTCAAGGAGTTTGGGGGAGAAAAAAAAAAAAAAGTAACAGATTTGCTCTGAACTCTCATTTCGTATGAACCTTTTGAATTACGATCTGCACTGACAACCTCTCTTAACTTAGAATATTGCCCTGAAGTACCTGAGACATTAACAAGCCTACAAATTCCAACCTTTTTTTCCTTTTTTTTTTTTAATTTGCCTCCCACCCCCTTCCCCTTTGTTGCTATAGTAAAAATGTTTCTACTTTTCTACATCTGTCTGCTGTTGCCAACAAAACACTGGCGAACAGGAGGTGATCTTTCTGTTTTCGTTCCAGCAGCCTGGCCCTGAATGAGTTTAATCGGCTGAGAAACAAGACTGAAAAGGGCTTTGCTACCCTTTCTAACTTCACTGCGCTCAGGCTTTCTGTAGCCTAGAGAGTGACACCCTATGCCTTATTTCACTGTGGATTATTTAGAATGCTTCAATTGTGACTTGTCAATGCGGTCCGGGATAGATCAAGGCAAAACCTCCGACAAGAAAACAGCAATGCGAATATGATGTGACTGACTGCTGCACAATGGACTAATACCTCTTAATTTGGACTTTTAGCAATCGTTTACCATCCCTGTGCCCTTGAAGATTCCAAATCCACTCTAATAGAGAAGAAAAAAGTCCTTTGCTTTCTCGTCCCTTTCCCTCTCTCCCCCCGACCATACCTTGAGTGTATTGATCAATGTCTCTGTATGCATTTAATAGCTTTATTTCAAAGCACTTTACTCTTAAAAGCAGCTCTCACCAAGCCATGCTATTGAAATACTGTGCAGGTGTAATTAAATGAGCCAAAATTTGGCTCTGGTCTGCATCCCTGTTCTCTCTTTGGCAGCAGAAATACAAGATGATACCTGGCCACTTCTTATCTCTGGATGGAACTGATTTGGGGTTTGTCTCTCTCTCTTTTTTTTTCCTAATTAAAAAAAATAATTAAAGTGAAATTAATTGGTTAAAGGTTAATAGATGTAGAGATTGACGTCGTTACTAACAGTACTCCACCTGAAATGACAGTGTAGGAGCCTTAATATATTATCAGATACTGACGGCTGTACTACACCCAGGAGCAATATGGCCAGTGCACCACTACGTGTCCTGTTTGCTGTGGAAACTGCTTCAAAGTTATTCAGTTCCTTGTGGATACCATGACTATGTTTCCTATGTTCACTAAGAACTGAAGTGAAACTACACATTTATTGCACATGGGAAGTTTTCACACACTGAGTTTAGCTCTCTTCAATAAGCAGGAAAACAGATCAAAAATAGAATCTCAGAATATCAGTGTGAATAAAGTTATACATCTCTTTTGGTATTATTTCTGTTCTTTACCAGGCACTTTTCACTAACACTTGTCTGCACGAAACTGACCACACACAAAAAAGTGTAGGAAAGTCTTGTGGAAGCTCACACACATATATTTTCACTAAAAAGGTTGGAAGGTCAGTTGAAAGCTCTCTGCAATACACATGTCATCCAATGAAGACAGAGCAACGTAACTCTGCATCTTAATCAGGCATCGTGAATAGAAATACTCAAAGCAACAGTCATGGTGAATAGTCTGCGATTAGTCCACAAGCTAAAGACAGACCCCATCAACCACACTGCGGATAATTTTGCATGGTGATCATAGTTGTAAAAATCAAATTTGTTAGTAAGTAAAAAATAAAGTAAAATAAAATAAAGATATACACTACACTTCTGAGATAAATTGCTCACAGTGGATAGAGTACAAAGCTCCAGCTTGGGATGGTATTGAACCTGATTACCTAGAGGTAAATGGCTGGGGAGTCCATAACCAATCACCTCTGAATTCAGCGTTCTGGACTGTCTATCCGAAAATTAAACAAAGACCCAACTGTAGTAATTGTGTCACCTTATGTACTTAAAGTAATTTCCCCAGCTCAGCTCAATATCTGGAGGAGCAAATGGAGAAATTGCTTGTTGTGTCACTTCTCTTCTCTAAGGCTTTATATCTGCTCATTTTTTCCTTAGTGCTTTCCTACTGCTCTTCACAAAAACATTGCAAAGTTCCTTAGAACAGGCAATAAAACGCACAGATGGCTGAGCCAACAGAAATAATACTAAAACTAAGACCTTCACACAAATGTGAAAAGGTGAGACAAAAAAAAAAAAAGAGAAAGAAAGAGAAAGAAAGAGAGAAAACACCTTTGCATAGTTATTTTCTTTAAGCATTAGTCCATTTTGGCTAAACTGGTGTTACTGAGAAAATGCATTTATTTGCCAGATCACTGTTAAAAAAGAAGTATTCTAGATTTTATTAATTTGAAAAGCTGAAAGCAGAACTTGAAGTGGCTGGTGTCAACAATCAGGACATGGCATAAAAATAACCCTATAATTTTATGTGGTTATTGACTGTATAAAATCCCAGTCTGCCCCCAGAATGAGCTAAGAGCACAGCTACAGTCCTCTGCAGCTAACGCTGTCTGCTTAAGGAAGGTGTTACATTCTGTCTGCCCAGGCTTAGTGTCTTCTCCAACCCATGGAGAAGGTCTCACTTGAGAGCCCCTTCCTGCCCCGAGGCTCTGGGAGCAGTCTGTAGTTTGGTCCCCATTAGGGGATGAGATCCCATTTAGCATTGCTGCCATTGCTCCTTTTGGACCAGAAACATTTCCTTTATTTTACCACTATGGTCTTTTGCACTGTAGGTCTTTTCTGCCTCTTGCTCAGCCAGAATAAGCCAGTGAAGATCCATGCAAGTTCAAGGGATGCAGATTGCTTTACAACACCTGAAACACTGCCAGAAGGTATAATTACAACAATTGTAGCTTGAAAAAAAAAAAAAAAAAAACACCAATCTATTTATTAGCACGAAGATGGATTTAGCTGGATTCTAATTTTTCAGACTCTTGTTTTTCTGTCATGTTCCAAGCTAGTAAGTGACTTAAACCAGAACAGGACTGGCTTTAAATTCTCCTTCAAAACTAAAAATAACCCTTTCAACTAATTGTGCTTACGTTACCTCCTCCAGCAGCAATTACTTGGTTTCATCCCAACCTTCCTACTTACCCACAATTACCATCTCCTTTGACATGGCTAACTAAAAGCAAGTATTAATATGGATTTAATGTTGTTTCAGAAATTGGTGCAGCACCGAGGGTGCCAATGACCCTAATTTCACTTTGTACTAAAAATGTGTTGATCTGTGGTTTTTGGCTGCTGCTTTAATTTGACTTGAAGGTTGAAAGTAAACACATCACTCAAAGGCATGGTGCATGAATTAAGGTCTTTCTGCCACCAGACTCTGCTTTTTTTTTCCCTACTCCCTGGGTCAGGCACCCCAGAGTTCCCCCTTTCCCCTTTCCTCTCATGGGACCCTGGGGAAATATTTCTCTTGACACAAACTCCTGTGTGACTAACACCTGCATTTCTTTCAGTGCACATTTCCATGGGGGAAGTTTTTCTTTTTTCTTTTTCATCTTTCCCTTCCCTAGTAAATATTTCTCTAAGAACGACCAGATTTTCCTAGCTGCTCCAAACACAGAGACTTGTTGCATTTCCAACAGCAGAAAGCACACTGCTTGACTTTGAATTCCCTCTAGCCAGGAGATCACCTTCCAAAAATGTGTGCTTTCAATGAACAAAGTCCATTTTTAATGCTCAGTGCTACGTGTTGGGATGGAATTGGAGACATGGCAAACCCAGGTTTTGCTGCCTATTAGAATAACAACAAAAGCCAGTGTGGCAAATTTCTCTTGGCTTCCACATATTAGAATGCATTCAATGCATCTTTGACCAGTTTACACCTACAAGGGTTTGCTGTGTCACAAACCTCCTTCTCCAAGGATGCCGTTTTTTAACAGCAAAAAGGAGCTTTGTCTGTTACAGTTTGAACTGGTTCCCTGAACAAAATAGAGCTATACTGTAAAATAACTTCTCTACACGAGGGCTTTAAATACATACGTCGGGGTATATGGTGGGGGGATTGCTCTTTTTGGTTTGTTTTTCCACACACATAACTGACATCTTTATTCTGCAGGAAAAAAAATAAGTGTAAACCAAGCATAACTGTCTACAGCATTTTCTTGGGGTCAGGGTTTCCAGGGAATAATAGAAGGAGAAAGCTTCCTAAAGACATATCTTTGCGGAGTAAGGATGGGGGTTCCAATTTACTAGTCTTCATCTTATTGAGGGCAATAATTTCCCTGAAGACTTTATTGGCAGGGTATCACTGCAGAAAACGTTTGCTGCCGGCAACCCTATTATTTTCCATGAGAAATACAGTCCCGTGAGAAAGCACGTTCTCACTCTATTTCTGTGGGAAACACCAGGAGAAGAAGAATTCCAAATCCCGCGAGACCAAGCAACTGGAAACAACACCAGAAGCCCTCTTGTTTGTGTAACTTATTGCAGAAATATCAAAGGAGGAGAAGAACATGTTTTCATAAAATTTTCGCTTTGCAAGAGCTGAGAGTTGTTGTTTTTTAAGAAAAAAGGATTTGTATCTGACAGCCAAAATCCCAACGATGATCGGTCTATTTCAGTTGTCAATTTACGATCTTTAAAACATTTTTAAAATTGACTGAACCTTAACTACATCCTACCTCATCTTGTACTAGCCAAGTTTTACAGATGCCATCTTAAAAATCAATTCAAGGAACAGCCATAAACTTGAAAGCTTCCTATTTGAAGTGTATATGGCAGAATGCAATTTTGTTTAATTTTAATTGACAGAGATGTCAGCCTAAGAGAATATTTTAGAATATTAGTAAGAACAGTAAACTCACGCCTTGACACTTTTATGATATAATGGTATAATTCTCGGGGAAAAAAAAAATCACCACTGTCAGGATTTACACAAAAGCAGTACATGTTTTACTTTTTCCTCAGTAAAGGAGTGACAAATGTATTACTAATTACACAATTACTTTATTATGTAGAACCAGTAATAAAACCCTTGATGTACACTCAGCAAGGTTAGTTGCATTAAAAAAAAAAAGGAAGTTTTTTTTTTTTTATTACTACTACAAATGTGCTGGTGAGGCTTCAGCCTGTGGGATGTGGTTCGGTTGGCTGCTCTCTGCATTTCACAGCACAAAAAGCATGTTTGCAAGGCCTGTTTGTTTCTAAGGAGACAAATCTTCAAGCAGTGTAAAACTGCTATTTGAGCAAGCTAAGAATTAGGCTTGAAGAAACATGATCAATTCCTGCAAAAGATCCAAAAGCATGGATGTGTGTTGAATTTCTCAGATGCTGATTATTGTATGTGCTTATTTGTTCAGATACGACAAAGCAGCTTCACATTAAGGCATAAATGAATGACTGAAAACACGCTCACGCTCTGAGTTCAGATAAAACTGAAGTAATTTAAACAGGAAACTTTCTTTCCCCTTCTCTGATTTTGACAGTGGTCAGATTCTGAGCCTACTGCTTTTTGTTAAAGTCCACAAAACCAAAAACGGAGCTCTCAGTCCCCAGTCTGGGACCGGATGAAGTCCTGCTCCAGACGGTACCCTGCTGTCTGTCTTTGCACCACTGTTGTATAGAAAATTCCCAGGCAACAAGGAAAGGGATGCAAAGGCAGAGTGAGCAACTTGGCGCTGCTGTACTACAAGAACACATGGTCCCTAACTCCTCACGGCCTGATCTAGCAAAGCAATTAAATATGCAGCTAACTTTAAGCACATGAGTAATCCCTTTGACTTTAAAGAATTACTCATGTGCTTAAAGTTTAGTGCCCTGCTGTACTGGGACCTACTCTCCAAAGCAAAGTATGGCAGAGATTTAGTGATTAATTACAGCCTACAGATGGACAAGCCAGTTGGGTGAAACAAGAATTGGCCCAACCCTTTGCCCTTCTCCAAAAACAAATCTGAATAAAGGTCAAAAGAGTTTGGTTAAGGACATACTTACCAAACTTTCAAACCTTTTGAGGACCATCCACCACTAGTAAAGGCTCTCACATTGTATCCCTCCGGGAGTCCCATAGGCGTAGTCGGTTGTAAACTCATTTTCCTATATGGTCAGGCACGCGTGTGGCAGGGAGGAATGAATGACAATGTAGTACGGCCAAAGCTGGTGTCCTGTGACCATGGAGCTTTTAATATGGAGGCAACGGAATCAGGATTAAGAATTGCAGCTGCTAAGATGCTAAACCCCACATACAGCTCCTATGGCTCAGATGTTATCAAGCGTAAAATCTTTTGAATAAAGCCTTACATGGGGGCACCATTGTAAACTGCTTTCCCAGTTAAAGCCTTTGCGTAGCAGTAAGAGGGACATGGTTGTATTTTGCCGTATTATTTTCAGTAATATGTCAAAGGCCACTGAAATCAATTCCTATTAATTTTAAAGGACTTTTCATAGTAAAAATAATGCCCAGTAAATGCACTGTAATGAAACTGCTGTTTAAAATCCTTTAAGGATTGCCAGCAACTAATTTTCTTCCATGAGATAAAATTGTACAGTGTTCATTTTCACTATAGAAGCAAAAGTTAGTCAGGTTTCAAATAAGTAAGCTCCAAAGGAGTTTGTGTGATTTTGCAGTTCTTTATGACATAGCCTTTGCCTATGTTTGCTTACATCTAATCCAAATTCCCTCTCTTCAGTATTGATATAAGTCCCTGTATGAGAGGAGAACCAAATTCTAATCCCAACACTGTAACTAACTAGATCTTCGGCTATGAACAAGCCCTCATCTAGGAAAAGGCATGCAGAGACAACGACCCAGTTAATATTGTACTCCACTAAGAGAAAAGGTAGAAGTTACTATTTTTTTTTTTTAGAAAATCAAAACAAGATTTCTTTCCACCACAGACAAAAGTACTGAGAGATCCCGGTAAAGGCTTCCCATCAGGAGGGTAATATGAATCTCTTCTATTAGAATTCTGTTAGATGCACACTCTAATTCTGCCCATGATTGTCGTCCTCAGATCCTAGGATTGGTTCTACACCAAGATGCTTCCAGTTTAAGAGCACTTTCCCATTCAAACCACGTTAGATTCCCTAACGTCATTGTCATACTCAAAGCCAAAACAATTTTCTGAAAAACCTTAAATAGTTCCAGGCAAGACAAACATTCAGATATTTTTTTCAGGGTACTTGCAACCTAAAGCCTTCAACTGAATACTTTCTTCTAGTTTTTCTTCCAAGTGTTTGGCCTTATTTCATATGCTGGATGGGAAAACAAGGGTGAAGAAAAAAAAACACAACAAAAAACCAACCATTTTCCAAGGCTAGGAACTGATCTTCACAAGAAGTGTTTGTGAAGAAGTTCTTAATTCACTATACACGTGTCTAGATTGACTGCTTATTTATATGAACTTAAAACCTGTAGATACACAAACTACAACGATAATCTGAAGCATCCAGACATCCTTTGGAAAAATAGAATTGAGCTTCTTTTGTTTGATCAGATTTTTGGTTTGGAGGGGGTCTAGGGAGGAGTTGTTTGTTAGTTGTGAAGCTGCCTAAATTTCTCTCTTGGTAACAGAATAAAATTCTGTAACACAAAAATTCATCTACGCAGAACAGCATAGTAGAGACTATGCATCACAGAAACCCAGAAGACAACAAGACAGTTTTCAGTATTTTTCCTTAAATATTCTTGCTCTTTTTGATGTTCACTTTCCTGGCACTCATATAGAATTTCATAATATGCACAAATAGCAAAGTATTTTCAGTTTGAATGAATTTATACAGTTTTGTTGACTAAGGAAAAACAGCCAAAAAATAAAATCAAGACTACAGGTTTCCAGAAGTGGGACTACAGCATATAAGGAACTTCTGTAATGAGCAGCATTACACAAACATCAGTTGCTGACGCCTGGTAAGGTTAAGCTTGAAGCAACCACATAGGTGGAAATGCCATCAACAAGAAGAGACATTATGAAAGAAATGGACTGGCAAGCAAAATAGGAAAACTGGCAATGTAGAGATTTAAGAAGTGCTAAGAGGAAACAAGGAACATACCTTTTTCTTTTTTTCTTTATTTATTTTGTAGAAGAAATGGGTGGGAAAATATATGTCTCCTCCATCAGATTTGTCGCTCCTTGTTCAGAATGGGCACCTGGCCCCTATGAAGGATTAACTGCTCGCTTGTAAAATACCGTGTTTTGATATTAAGCCATTTTTAGCTGCAAGTTGGCCAAGCAATGTGTGTGCTTCTGCCACTCTATAACTCAGCCATAACTTCTGTAGCGCTCTGCAGAGAGCACCATGCCTGAATTGGCAACTCCCGTGCCAGCCAACAGCCCTCTGAGATTCGTACTGAGTTTAGGGGATTATCGCACCTTCAAATGCAGGATTTGTAAACAAAGAGTAAAAATAGCCATCACTATAGCAGTATAGTAACGCTTTGTGCAAGTGAAAAACAACAGTGGAAATGGTAGGTGGGACTCCTTTTGCAGGAGCTATTTTTAAACAGCTCCAGGTTTGGGGTATTTTGCTGGGTTTTTTGTTGTTGTTTTGGTTTTTTTGACAGTATGAAAAGTTTTAGTTTATGTTATTGGCTAACAGGCTATGAAACTGCAGATTTGGAGAAAAAAAAAAGTCAGCCCATTTTCGTGATCCCTAAAAGAGGTTCAAGCCATTACAAATAACTCCATAATTGCCCTTTCTATAATTCTGCAAGACTTTAATATAGCTTACCAGATACAGACTTGAATCAAAACTTATTGAAGTCGAAGAAAACGTTTCCACTGCCTTCAATGAAAGATGCACTTGGCCTACAAATGAATTTGCCTACTGAGTTCTAGTCAGATCCAATCATAAGCGTTCAGTTGGAAAACATCATTCACTCTTCTGAGGGCTCTGAAGAAAAAGGCTTCATCACTGCTTAGCTCAGACCCACAAGCTTTAAGATCAACCACTGAGTAACCTTCTTTTTTCATGACTTTTGTTCGCTACGATGGACAAACAAGGCAAGGTTTAGGGAATGGTTGTTTAACCTGGTGTATAATCAACGAATATACAGATATTATAATTAAGAAATATACAGGAAAGTTACACTAAGTAAGATTATTGCAACAGAAAGATAATAAATGGAAAAATAATAAATGGAAAATGCCTACCGATGTTGTAGGCTTGCAACATCCTCCGTGAGGAATGATCTCCAGGAAGAGATCCTTCCTCAGTGGCAGTCAGCATTTAAATGAGATCTAGGAGAGGTGAAGCAAGGCTCCGTCCCCTTCCAGTAGCACAGGTGAATTACCTTCAACTGTGCTCCCGTGGCTGACTCATTGCTTGCCTCAGGTGGTCAATCAAAGGTTCAGGCCGTGATTCAGCAGTTCCCATACACCTGGAAATTCCCATCTTTCTTGAAATATGGTGAGATTCATGGTTGTGTAGAAACAGTAGAGTGATTCATAGGCCTTGTTGTTCAGAGGGCTTGCACATTCAAAATCTGCTGAAAATATTTCTAGTCAAAAGGGATTTCCAGAGGAGCTGAGATGCAACCTTCAGAAGCACTTTTCCACCAGATTTTTATAATTTTAGGACAATTTCAAACCCAAATCACGACTCAGCTTTAGAAAAAGCAGAACCTCAAGGAAAAAAAAAAAGTTAAAATCAAGAAAGACACCAAATTTTGTTGTGGATGACATGGAGTCAGTCGTGAGTCTTCTCAGTGAATCTGGTAAGTCTCTTCTTCTCCCATACCTCAGTTTCCTCAGCAACATGTTGCACTGGCCTCTGATGTGGATCGATACAAAATTTCAAGCCTAAAGTCTATACAATACGCAGGTTGTAGTTGCTTGCCAATAGGATACCATAAATTGTAGGCTCTAGTAGACCACAGTGATAAGAAGAAGATGGGAGGCCAGAAGAATAAAAATAGATAAATTGGATCACTTAAACAATAGAAATAGAAAAACATTATTTCATTTTTATGTGATACAGGAGGTTCATTATGTGCCGTATCGACAACATAATATTTTTCAGTGTCACCTCTTCATTAAAGAGTCATTTTAAAGGCAGTTGATGGGTTCCAGTATCATTCTATTCATCTAATAAAAGTATTCATTAGTTTATACATCATATTCCTTTTCCTGCTGATCTGGTAATCTTTAAATATGATGTCCCAAAGGTACTGATTCTGATCTCACATCAGTACATATTAGTAAATCCATTAAAGTTAATAGGTTATTGTCCATTGATGTGGGAAAATCAAGGCTAATGAGGCTGCTTGAGTATGCAAGAATTACAGGATCAGAACCTACTGCCATTTAGTATTTTGGAAGGTTATGTGCCTTTTCAAGATAGGACATAACTTTCCTTAACACAGCTTTCAATAGAGGTGCATTAGCCTCTAGTGGCAGTAGAGGTGATATATTGTATTGTTAATTTAAAGGATTATGCATGAAAAGTGAATATATTGCAATAATTATGAAGTCTTGTTTGACTTCACTTTTCCACAAGTGTACTTTGTCATGCTTTAAATACGTTATGGATTTGAAAAGCAAAATCAAAATGCTGGAAATCAGAGTGAAATAAAAATCTTATTAGCATATTCTAAGATTTAGGTTTGGAATATTTTCCATCTGACTGCCATTATTACCACATTTATACCTCAGCAATGCCTCCATTTGATTGCGAGCATGTGTGAGTTTGTGCGTGCATGTGTGTGCAGAAGGGGTCATGACATTTATTAAAGCAGTCAATAAGGCACGCATAGGACAGGCATCTAACTCTGGAATATATTTATATTTATACTCATTTCTGATATGGAAACTAAAGAGAGAAAATCAATTGGAATCTAACGTTTCATTGTCCTTCACCTTGACTCTTTGGTTTAGAGTAAGCAGTTAAAGAATAAACATTGCTGGGGATAAATAAATAAATAAATGGATGAAAAAGCCACTCTCTAACATTATTAGGACATCCAAAGTAAATAAAAAGTGGTAGAGTTGAGAGCAAATTGCTGCAGTGGTGCCAGGGAGAATCCTGATTTTAGCACCGCTGTACCAAATTTGTCATTTAGGAAAGCTCTTGTTCCCTTTATTGAGTTCCACTGTAGTGAACAATTTCTGCCTGCATCCCTCGTGTGTCCTTTTGGTTTATTATCTTTCACTGTGAATTGAGCATCCACAATCAGTTTCACAGGAAGCCTAATTTCACACACTGCTTATACATATGATGAGGACTTCCCTCTCCCTCCCCCCTTCCCTGTCCCTTCTCCCAATGTTCTTATCAAATGAAGAATTGTGGATAAGGGTTAGGTGCAGATAAACATGAGTGTAGCACTTCCAGAAAGGTCATGATCCCCCCATAAGGTGCTTCTTGTTATGCCTGACCTTCAGATTTTCATCATCAGCCCACCTGACAACTTAATAATGCAGAGGTGCAGGATTCATTTCTCCCCTCTGAGAGAGCCAGTACGGGACGCCCTTTTCCCTGATTATTTCCCTGCACTCCCGGCTGCCCTTTATAAGCCAACCAGAACTCCATCAATCATGCTCTTCTCTCCTTTCCTCCTCAGCCCCCAGTCCTCAAAGCTCGAAAGCTGCAATGTCCCCTTTTGTCTTGCGCTGCTACCCAGCTACAACAACAACAGCAAAGGCTCCCTGCCTGAAAACAGGCAGCAGAGCACCTTCCTATTCAAAAAGAGAGAGCCTTTTAGTTTCCTCCATTCAGACTGCAGTATCTTGCAGAATAACTCTTCATGGGCACAACTAATTGTTAAAAGATGCAAGAAATTTAAGCTGAAATCAGAAGTTTTGACTTTGTTTTGTTTTTTTCCTTCTGTTTCCCTTCTTTATTTTTTCATTCTTGTTCTTGTTCCCCTATAGATTAGTAATAATCAAATGAAGAAAAAAAATCCTTCTGGATTACTCCTTTCCTCTTTTATTGTTTGTTTTTTTTCTTTTCTTTTTTCTTTCTGAAGATAAAGGGAAAGCAAAGACTGGAGATAGTCAGGGTATTAAGAGTATCAGTTTAATAGACTGAAATAACAGAAAAGTTTGGAAAAAAGTCTTCTTTTGATGGGAAGACATTGATTCAGATCAGATTCTAAATGCTGCAAAATAAACCGTCTATAATAAAATATGAATTCACTTCACCCCCAGCCTTCCTAGTGCCAATAATTCCTAGAGTGAAAACGGGATGATAACACACCATGAGCATCTGGTGAGAGCAAAGTACAGTATGTTCCCTGACAGAGCAGGGATATGCCAAGGCCATCTCCTATTGCCTAAAGCAGCTGCCATTTGTATCTCCAAGAGGGGAAGTATCCCCTGGTAAGCTGCAGCTCAGCTGGGTATGCGAGCTTTGCTGTGCCCAGCAAGCAAGCTCAGATCCTACCCTGCCCAGTGGCAGCAGGATGCAAATCTGTACCCAGCTGGATAAAGAAGTTAATGCGATAGCCCAGCTCACCCCATTAAGGCACTGTGCTGGAGCTGCAAGAATAAATAAATAAATAACAGAGCCGCATGAAGCACCATAAAACCACTCGTTTGCCAAATATCAGCATTGTGGCTGAAATTAAGTTTTCCTAACTCCTCCTGTGCCTGGATGCACTCAGACTGCACTGGTGTGTGAGAAAGCCTGATCTCGTGGCTGTGTGTTTTTTAAGTGAATCAGCACCTCGCCTCGAAAGGCAAAAATCTGCTTAAAAGCAGAGGGGGGAAAAAAAAGCTCCAGAGCCATTCACAGTCTTCACAACAGGTATTGTGGGAATAATTGGGAGGCCCCTGAATAATGTTTAACCATCTGAATTATTTCATACATCACAGATTTAGAAAATCCCAACGCAGAGTTGGAGCCTGTAGTGAAATGGGGAATTGCATTTGCTAGTGGTGAAAGCTAAATCTCTCTTCAGAGCCTTCTTTTTCTTAATAATAATAACAAAAAGAAATCTCTCCATAAAGGTCTTCTTTCGAACTTTGACAAACATGTCAAAGATGCTAATTGGCAGTAGAAGAGAGCTAGAAAAGCTAGCAAACATTCAGGAGGCACAAGAACTGGGAGTATGTCCTAAATCCCATCAATTACAAAATCAGTGTTGCTTCTACTTTCTGTGTGCTTTGGACAAAATCCCAAAGGATCATCTGGTTCATTTTCAGGCTTTTCTCCCCTTCATCTAAAGAACATCTTAGAAAGACCAGAAAACATGAGTCAGAAACACAGAGCTGAAAAAAGTTTAAGAAGAAGATGAAAGAAAAAGGAAGGAAGGATGGAAAGGATAAGGCACAATAGAGAAAAGGGAAAGATCATTCTGAGATGCTGGTGAAGAAAAATAGATGGGTGATAATGATCTGGTGGGGCAGAACCTGTGTGAGGGAGAGAGGCAGGTTTGGTCAGCAAGGGGAAGCACAAACAAGTGAAGCAGAAAAACAGGAAGGAAACTAAAGAAAACTTGCAGATACAGAGGAAAAGCAGCAGGAAATCTGCAGTGCCCAGTATCCTTTCTTGACCACTAGACACAGGAAATCACACTTCAAAGGGACAGTCAAGAACGTGTGACCTGATAAGACTGATAAGGATGCCATGCCACCAGATCAGAGTGTTGGAGGGAGCAGATAGAAGGAAGAAAAGCAAAAGAATAAAGCATAAGAAGTCAGTCTTAAAAGCAAGCTGGACTTTTTTAGAATTTCACCCTAAAACGTGAGTCTCTAAGTGGGGAGGGGGTCTCCCTGGGATATTAAAACCATTCCCAAGCCAAGCTCTGTTTAAGCTTCACAAACTAAAGCAAATGAAAATCCTTTGCTTGGCACCTCTCCTTCGTTCCAGCCTCCATCAGCTGCAGCAGTGATGCCAGTGGCTGCCACAGCCCTTTGGCAAGGCTTTCCCAGCAATCCCTCACCTGGGACTCGGGCTGCTCATCTTCTCTCCAACCCCTGAGCTCCCTGGGAGCTTTCACAGTCTTTGGGTGGCATCTTCATACAGCTCCAAGTGAATGAGGTAGGGAAGGACACAGAGGGTTGGGCTATTCCTTGGACTGGGATTTCCCTTGGTGAAACGCTGGTTTTATAGGGAGGAGGAAGATTGTCCTCTATCGACATTTGCCAAGGGAAAATGAGGAATAGTTTGGATCCAGACCAGAGGGCCATGGCTACATCCAAGCCCTTGCAAATTGACTTGGCAAGAAAGGATTCTCTTGAGAAGTGGGGAAAACCAGAGAGATGTTAGTCAGAGAAGTAAACACCATATGCTTGTCTCACAGCATCTGATGGTAGTGAAGTGGACAGAGCAGAGAGGCTGGCAGAACTGAGAAATAGGGCAGTGTAAATCAAGACACATTCTCCTTTCTCTGCTTCCCAGAGGAGTTCCACAGACATGAGCAGTGTATTCCTCCTAAATCCAGGAGCTCTTCAAAGCTGATTGGTGTTTTCCATACTGATTATTTACACTAAGCCTTGATTGAGTGATCTGTAGGTTACAGAGAGGTGACTTTTTTGAAATGTATGAGATAAATCCTTCTTCAACTGGAGGGCAAAGAGTTAGTGAGAGAAAAGGAGTGAGTACAAAACCACTTAATATGGTCTGTTTAGTTTTAGATTAACAAAATCTTCATGTATATATATATATATATATAAATATATATATGTTTTTTTATAGATATATAAAAATATATATATATGTTTTTTTATAGATATATATATGTTTTTCTCAGTACTGAAATTTTGCAGGCAAAGCCTGTCCAGTCATTTCAATTTTGTTAGAAAAATGTTGTCATTTGACTCATGTGAAGGTAGCGAAGTTGGGGAGCAGCTGCTCCCTGATGCTACTTTGCTCTCCTTTTCTACCTATCACCTTTTTCAGTTGAAATTTCTATCATGGACACAACATCTCCCCACCGTTCTCCAGAAATGCTATTAAGCAGCAGAGACAGGCTGCAGTCACATGTGAAACTCCGTTACCCAAGCAGAACTCATTCCTTAAGTCCATCAGTAATTACCCACGTGGCATTCAGCCCATCAGGTTGCCACTGTTTTAAAAATTGGTTTGAGGCACCTTGAAAGCTTTTTGAAAACACAAAGCAATGATAGCTATGGAAATAAACAGCTGAGAAGGCAGCTCCTACAGACAAAAATGTAGGCTGTTGATAAGACAGGTTGATGAGAAAGGAAAAATCTTGCTAGGAAAAAAAAAAAAAATTGGACTTCAAGTTAAAGCAAAAGCTTCTGAAATGTGTAATGTATTAGATTATCCCAGACATATTTTGACAGCTGTTAAGGAGAAATAGCTGAATTAGAAGTTTTACAAGTGTAATCTCTGATGATTTTACACCAAATATTTATTTTTTTTATTCATCAGGTTAATAAACTTGTAACCTCTTCTTGCACTGGTCATTTCCTGATGAGATCCAATTTTCTCCTATCTGCCTGCAACACGCCTGTGTGTTCAAAGCAAGTCTTGAACACAGGTACATCTTCAGAGCCACCATTCAGCTCTGAGGAGGCAGAATTCGCATGGAAATCCATGGGAGATTTACTTGCATAAGAATTGTAAATCTGAGTTATTTGGGGGTGTCATTTTGCTCAGCAAAGATTTCTGTTCCTCTTGTTAACTCAAACCGAGAGTTTCCTGCCTTTAGCTTCTGAATAGGGAAAATGTTGAGCCTTGATTGCTTCATCTCAGTTCTCTAGAAAACCAATATTAAGAGCACAAAATTCTTCCTTTTCCCGTGCTCCTTCCCTTCATATGTACCATGTACATAATGCACACAAGAAGTTCAACTGTTTGGGCAACGGATATCAGTATGACTGAGAAATAACCTTATTGGACATGGGCTTTCTTATGTCTGATAATCCGTGTTCTCTCAGAGCCTAACATTATAAATCCTACTAATTCACCTTAGTAAGAGTTTGACAGGAATAGTATTTGTGACCAAGTGAATAGTAAACGAATACAGAATGTGTCAAGCTGGAGAATAGGGGGGGGAAAAAAAGAAAAAAAAAAGAAAAAAAAGAAAAAAAGGAAAAAGATAAAAATAATAAATTATTATTATTATTATTATTATTATTAAAATAATAAAAAAAATAAAATAATAAAAAATAAAAGGTAGTAAAAGAAAATTCTTGCAATATCCTTCTGAACCATAATCAATAACACGGAGAAACATTTTTGCTGTTGTTCAAATTCACCTAATGTTCTATTATAATCAAACTCTTTCACATTAAGTCTAATCCAATGGCTCTTCTTTACTGCTTTACATTTTTTGATTTACTATTTTTTATCTTAAAAATTCCTCCTGACCAAAGACATGAAAAAATCCATATTTTGTCATTGTATTATTCTCATATTCTTTTTAATGATGTAGTATAAAAATCATATTCTAATAGAGGACACCTGTAGCATAAATATATTAGGACACTTTTATATCAATGGCAAAAATCTGTAGACATATAATACCCTCATATGATGGATAAAAGCTCAAAAAATAGCTTCACTGGAGTAACCTTTGTTCTAAGTTAACAAAAATTAATATTAACTTCTGAAATATGTGATAGAAAATCTTTAATGCAAAACCCTCCAAGTATTCATTCAAAAAGATGTATCAGTTCATAACCCAATTCAAGTAAAAATGACTGTTTTCATCAGCTAAATATTTTCCCATGAGAAATCATTGCATTTGGTGAACAGTCGAACAAAAGATCATGTCAGAACTAAGATTTGTCTGGAAAGAGCATATCCTACCTGAAACTGAAATATCCATTTCAGTATGTCCTCTGCATGTCTTTTTGCTAGACCTTCTCCCATTTTTCTATCTAACAGACTGCATCAGCTTCCTCACGCCGTACATCAGTGGTTGGTACCAATCGTATGGTCAAAGGTTTACAATTTTTTTGATGAAGAACTTTATTTTCTGCTTTTTTGTGACACTGTGTTCCAAGTTGGTTCCCTTTTGGTAAACAAACCCACATTTTATTTTCTTTTTTAAAAAGCCAAACCAACAGAAAACAGTTTTTCCCCTTGTAACAATGCATTAGTCTTGAGTTTCTAAGACTTAAAAGGCAGAAAAAAAAATTTTTCAAACTTCAAATACATTTCCCAACCATTTTTTAATTGCTTCACTCTGCCACTCAACTGCAAAGTCTCCCTAACACCTCCCAGTGTGATTGTTTCCTGCTAACAGAGACATTTTGCAGACAGATTGAGTGTCAATATTATTAGCAGCAAATTATTCACGTTGCGTGAATAGCCTTATAATCCTTATTTACTGTGAATATGCAGGAACCTATTGTTTTTGAAATAACAGCTTTTAATAAGCCTTGATGGTTCTGATTACATTTTATTGATGCTATCAAGGTTTTAGAGCAACGGAGATAAAATGTTATTCTTCTGATTCAACAGCAATACCAAGTCAGTCCCTAAAATGCCAAAGACTGCACAAAATGGATGTAGCAACCTTGTGTCCATGCTATGGGCACCACTACTCGTCTGCTTGTGTGGTACTTAGATAAAGGTAGGGAATGTGTAGCTGCATCAACCAGTTTGCTGCTAAAATAGCCTTTCACTGTTTATTTTCCAGCTAAGTCAATTAGGCAAGGTGGTGCATCAACATTCAGAATGTGCTGATTTCAGATACATTGGCAGGCGTTTAAATAAACACCAATGAAAGGAGTATACATCTGTTAATAAAATTTAAAAAAAAAAAAAAAAAAAAGGCAAGCTCTTAGGGAAATAAATGCTAAAGATGGCACGCTGTAATCCAAAAACACAGGAACACAGGAAGGCTGCTTTGTTGTCTCAGTATTTTTTCTGTAGATGACTTCATTTCCCAAATAGCCTTGTTGCTGGTTGTTTTTTTTTTTTAAACACAAAACTTTAAGCTTTCTCAGTTACAATGTTGTCTTGTTTGAATGCATGCATAAATAAATGTTGATCATCTGCTTCAAATCTAACTTTATGTGAAAGAATAAAGAGGTAGTTTTGAGCTTTCTAATTAAAGCACTGAGACCTACCCCATTAAATGACTCTAGTTTTATGCCATCTTGTATGCTGCTGTAATTCAAAGAACCTGTCTGTCCCATTTCAGGTCAAGGCTCATACAAATGTGGAGGTAGCCATTGCAAAAGCATTTCTGGAAGGACAAGGTCTGAACAGGATCATTCTTGGCAGACAAGTTAACCCAAAGATTTGAGGATAAAGGGGAAACTGAAGTGCTAAAGGTCAGACTGCAAAAAATCACAGGATCAAGAACAAAACCCAGAGACCCTAAATTCCAGGTCAGTGCTCTGCCCACTGTTTCTGTAAATCAACAGTTGTCTCAGTGCATCTCCTAAATCACATTTTTTATGCCTTTGGCCCTCAAATCAATGTCTACCTGTATCTCCATCCTTTTTATCTACCAGCTTAAAATTTGTCTAATTAATCAAAGCTCAATTTCAAGGATTTGTTCCTGCGTCCTACAAAGGGCTAAGAGATGAAGTTCCACCAGAATAATGACTTTCGTATACAGCTCCTCACCCTCCCAGCCTCTGCTTTATTAAACAGTTGATCATTTTGTTAAAAAATTAATAATATGGTGCTTTTTGTAGGATACAGATTTAAGAAGGGCACGATCCATTTAGGTTGCCAGTGCAAGCGATTTCAATGTTACCATCACAGTCCATTTACTATGAGTAGTAGAGCAGCAGCAGAGGAAGGCTAGGTAACTTCTTAAAACACGGGCCTTTAAATGAGGCTGTTAAATTGCCTTAAGAAGTCATTTGATGAGTTCTAATTTGTCTCTGGTGGCAGTTATTGCATCAAGTCTGTTCATAATCAGTTATTAATTGTACTGTCACCGGAATTGGGTGGATTAAAGCATTTGTGAGCGCCCATGTTAATCCAGAATATTTTTTTCACCCATGCTCATGCCACTCTATTATTTGCTTTATATAAACACACAGGCAAGTAGGTTTTGTTCAGATGAAGATATTCCTGCCAGAAAAATGGTGATTTTCTCAAAAAGGTGTGTGAATTAAATACTTGATGTTCTTTCTTTCCTGGCTTAAAAATATTATACTAATCCCATCAAGAATATTAAAGAATAACATTTGATCAAGTTTGCTAATCATTCATCAATTAAAAACCCCAGCATTACAAAGATGAACATGTTTACATGATGAAACATCCCAGTGTAAGTCATGCAAATAATCACTAAAAAAGAAGCAATTTTTAAAAAAGGTAGACATAAGCAGAAAATATATTCATCCCAAAAGTCTCTTTAATATGAATAATTTAAGGAACTCAAGTAAGCAGTATTAGGTATTCTTTGCAGTGTCACAGAAATAATAGAAATAGCAGTCAGAAATCCTCTGTAATCTTTTGACTCTGTGACCCATGGGAAGACATGGTACCTCCGAGTGACCTGCAAGTTTGGCTGTCTGTAAAACAGGTATTTTAAATAATATGAATCTAATCACAGGGCTGTTCTCAGTGCAGTTAATGTTTGGGAAGTGTTCTCAGATCACTGGATAAAAGTGCTATATTAGTTCAAACAATGATGATTATTATCTTTCAGGGATTTTTATCCTCAGTGAAAAGCAAGAAGAATTACTGGCCAATTTTGTCTAGTAAATGCTGAATACTTGGAACACTTCCCGTTCATGCTCATTCTGTGGCTTTCCTGTGTCTGACTTATGTTTATCTTCATTAAGTGGAATAATGCAAGTCAAAATAGCTACAAGTAAACTGTCTGCTGGATAGGGAACAGTTGTTAGTTCATGGGAAATGGATCGTAAAAAATGTGCTCCTTTGACTTTAGAAAAGAACTCTAAATTGATCCATTTCCAGTTCAAAGCTCCTTAAAACATACTGAGCAATCTCACCTGATATTTCATCACCATCACCACATGTCTTCCAAGTTCAATAGGGGATGGAAGACTGAAAGTTTTTGTCTGTATCAAAGTTCAACAGAAAGTCCTGATTCAGAGGGGAGAACATCTTCTATACTTACTGGAAGCCCATCCAAATAAGCAATTGTCCTGGGTTCTTTGAACTTTGGAAGAGGTGGAGATGCAGTCATATAGAAGATGAACTACTTCCCTTGAAGGAGCACAGCACATATCTGTGCAGATTGATGGAGCCATAAGTCACTAGAAGCTAACCTGGGTACAGCCCGAGGTAAAGCTGAAAGATAAAGTCATTCCAGGTGGGCTGGTGGAAGGGAAAAACAAATCCTAGACATTCACATATGAGGTCGTAACTTCTGTTCCATCGTAGCTCACATATAAATATTTTAGATTTATATTTTAGAAGTTTTAAGCCTCCCTATAAAATGCATTTAACTTCGGGTTTTATTTTAAAATGCCTCTCAAGTCAGCGAGGTGCCACACTCTCTCAAGGATTTCAAGCAAATCTCTCTTGACCAATCCAAATTCATAAGCCAAACCATATGATTTCAAAAAACATTCAATTGGCACCTGGATCGTATGTCCACATCTGGAAATGATGGATATTCTCCTCCCAGCTGCAGAAGAGGGAAATTCTGCATTAGGCTAAAAATACTGTGTAAATTGCAAGGGAGAAGGGTCAGCTTTCTAAAATTACAGTGGTCAAGGCATGTCAAGCACTTTAATGGAAGGCTCAGATCCAAGATCAAAATTGTTTTACAAATCTCTGAGCAATTTCACCTAAAAACACGCAGAATGTTTTTGTTGGTTTTACGGTGAAGAGCAGCAAATTCACATAGCTGGAGACTAATCTCCCTTCACGAGGGACACAAAGCAGGTATGCTCTGCCAGGATGAAACTGTGCCCCAAATTTGGTTGATGTAAAGCAGGAGAGAACTTTCTGATGGGAAATGGTTGTAAATCACAGGAAGATCAATAGAGAAGAACAATTCAAAGCTGCAATCACAGTTTTGAACTCACCTTGATGAAATGTCTCTTTCTAAAATATTCTTAAAACACAGAAGGATATATTAGTTGGTCAGTAATAACAGGAAAAATTATTCAATAAAGAATGACAGAAGCAACTATGGAATTTTTATGATGTATGGCCAAATTTAAATCATTCGCTTGTGCTACCTTCTTTTGCATCCCTTTTCCTTACCCTTTATGTGCAATTACCTATTCTGAGACATTGTCGTCTATAGCTTACAATCACTCTCATATGAAATTATACATAAACAAAGGAGAAATCATTGGAAGGTATGTCATCATATGTTACCATTGATGGTAACAATAAAATAATCATGAAGTTGAAACTGTCTGTCTATGTCTCTGAATCATTACCTCACTAAGTCTTGTCTGGGAAAGTCTTATTACTTCCAAATGGAATCACGTTGGATTGGACCTTATGTAGAAGTAAGTATAGAAGGGACCACAGTACAGACTGCATTTCCTAAGGGGGCAAAAAAAAAGAAGGCTTTACACTTCTCCATTCAGGCATCTCTGAAACACATGCAAATGATGCGACGCAAGAAAAAAAAAAAATGTCTGAAGATCTCTGAAAGAACAAGATACAAAACCTCAATGCTAGGATAGGCAAATCAAAATGAGCTGCTACTACATCAGGGAAAACTATGCTGAAGTTTGGGGATTGGTATGGCTGCACATTCTTGCAGACACAGATCTAAAATTCCTAAGCAGGCAGCACATCTTGCAAGAATATAGTTTTCTCACAATATTTCTATTAGCTTCTGTTTTTAGTGAGGTTAGAGATAACAGGAAAACAGTATGTCTCCATGTTATTTTGACTCTTGCAGCTAAGTGCTGGCTGGAATACTGGGGTCTAATTCCAGAGCTGACGTAAATAAGCTTACTCAAAGACAGTGAGACAACACCAATTTACACAAAACATAGTTCAAGCCTGGGAAATTCAGATGCATGTAGAAGTTTAGATAAGATACATCTAGGCAAATATTTGAGGTATGTATACACATCTATATATAATGCTTTCTAAACCACTTTAATCTCAATATGAGCTGTCTAAAAATAAGAGAAATCTGCTACAGGGAACAGAGTGGCAAGGATGTGAGAAAGCGCAGAGAAGCTCTGAGTCCATCTGATTTGTCTGACACCCACAAATGAACCCCCACAGTGCCCAGCAGAGGAGGCTCCTCAGCTAGCATCATCTCTGGAAGAAGGACAGAGGCAAAGGTCCTGCCAGGGGGCCGTTCATGGGTGACCTGAGCTATAATCTGGGGGATGTCCATCTTCTGTTTTCTAAATGGAGACCTTAGAAATGATGATCACGTAATTTAATGCACTCAAAAATTAATTACCCTAAAATCACACCAGATTTGTCCTCCAGCACATAAAAAATATGATGATCAACCTAAGCATAAGAGAAAACATTCCTGAATCTTAAATCTGTTTTGAAGAAAAAATATACTTCTACGGTTCTGGTCAAGGAGTAAGTTTGCTTCAACTACTCAGTCTTTAGGAGAATGGGACTATCTTTCAGACAAACACTAAGGTTTCATTAGAAGTTGGAAAATATACCAAACATGGATTCGTCAACGTGTTTCACTTGTTCTGATTCCCCATTTTCTCAACTTATTCCGCATGCTTTATGCAAAGTAACAAGAAACAAGAAAGTTGAAATATTGTGCTTTTTTTCTTTTTGGCAAAAAAAAAAAAGAAAGAAAGAAACAACTACAAACAACCACAAAGTCCAGGTTTGTATCTTTTAAACAGTATTCACACTGGGCTCAAATTATGCGCATAAACATTGCTAATGTATTTGCTATTAGTCTGTGTGACACCTTATTCCTTTAAGTTTGCATCTCTTGGCATGGACTAGAAAAAGTCTCTCTTCTCTGAGAGGGCTAGTTAAGATGTATCTTGCTGTTTCTCCGTATCTTTAGTATGCAGGGAGTGCAGAGATGGAGATAAAAGGAGAAATGTCTATCTTTGAGTCCTCTGCAATACAGAATAAGTTATCAACCTACTAACATGCATGTCTGAATAGACTCCTTTGGCAGGAGGGAGATTTTATCTGTCCTGACATGCGAATTCCTCCCTCATGTCAATCCATGAAAGTACTAAAGAATAAACTCTCTAGTAAAATGAATGTGGCATACCACTGGGACTTAGAGAGCATCATATTTTCCCCTAGCTACTTTTTTTTAATTCTCCAACTGAATCCTTGATATCCATATAAATTAGTCACTCTGAAGAACTACTTGAAAATCCACTGCTTTAATCTCATAGGCTTGGGGAGGGCGGCTCATTCTACTAAAGCCTGGGAGTTCATTGTCTCTTTATTTTTCCTCTTCAGCTGAGCAATGTGCCATCACATCTACCCCCGTGCAGAAGCACTCGGGCAGCATTTGTGCTGGAAGCTTTGCAGCTGTGCAAGTCAAATGAGCAGGCACTACTTTGCCCTCAGATCTGGTAGGCCCCAAGGTACAGATATGAGCAGTCAAAATGTCCTATTTAGCATCATGAAGTGCCCACCCATGCGTGAGGGAAAAAGATGCAATATTTTGAATGAAGCCGAACACGGTTGGTTATTACATTTTGGGAGTCTGAGAGGGAAAGTCACATTGGTCTGTTTGCAGATAAATTATCTGCAATATTTCACATATATTTGTTGTCACATTCGGCACCAGTGTGAAGACTCCTCACTCACCAGCCTCGATAGCACCTAGAACAAGGCTGCCGCTGCTGGAATGAATCCCTTAGTCTTCACTTATGCAATAATTTCACATCAATAGTGGTGGTACAGGGAGAATAATAATCATTTTTATAGAGAAAAACATAACCGAAATAGTAAAAAAGACAACACAAAAGAAGTAAAATAAAAATGATCCATCCTTTCTTCTTTTGGTCTCCTGTGTTTATCCCTAGACATTTATGATGTACTACATAACAACATACCGGTTCTTATTGTATTGCGTCGAAGGCAAGAAGTTACACTTTGATTTGTGTTTTGCCCGTGCTTTTGTGTCTCAGTTAAAGAATTTAAATGCTAGACAATTCCTATCCTATTTTTTATTAATATTTTTAAGTACTCTCTTAGGGGCCAGGCACACAAAGTTGTTGTTACATCTTTATGTGATATCACTCCAGCCTTTAATGCTCTTCATCATTTCCTCCACCACCACCCCCCCACCCTTTTTTTTTGTCACTCTGTTTATTATTCCCAACTTTTCTTTGTACGCAGTACCTGTGATGCTGCAAGCAGTTCGCTGGACTGTTTGCCATTCATTCTTTTTCATGCCTGTAAATCTATAATAACTGGAGTTTTTATTTAAAGACGAATGTAAAAACGCAAAGCAAATTGTTCCAGCCTTGTGGACAATGGCAGTCTATCCCTCCTTCTGACTTTCCAATGGATAGTTGGGGATTTACTTACAGAACTCCAAATCTTGAAAAGGATGCAGCTAAGGGCTACATAAACAAATCTAGGAGTGTATAGACAGATATGGAAGAATAATCAATTGTCTTTTTGAAACTGAAGCTGGGATGGAAGCCTGGGGAGCAATCCTAATGTTGCCAATGGGTGTGCTACCACCAGCAGCACATGCTTTTGCCTTTATCCCCCTATAGAGGAAAGAATTCTGAAGTTTTGCCATAAAAACAAATTGATGGCAATGTGTTATAATGACACTTCCCTCATTTCTTAAAAAGTAATTAATTCCACCTAGGGTGACATTTTCAAACTCCTATGTTCAGGTCTTTTCAGCTAACCTGAACTAAATCTTTTTCAAAAGCTCACAGATGAGCAAAAAAACCCTCCTTTTTTATTTTATGGATCAAAGGATTTCCCAATAGATTAAGACTTTTCATTTTTAATGTTGCAAACTCCTCATTTTGAGTGCAGAACTAGGGGGGAAAAGAGACTCAAGTGTCAGGTGTGCAGCTGTGGAAAGGTGTTGGTGGGATTTTCTTTGGGCCCGTAAAGCAGTGAATGAAATAAACATCCAAAGCATGGATACATATCCTCTAATACTTTCCTCTATCCCAAACACGAACTGGAAAAGTAGAAAGCCTACAAATGTATCATCGAATGAAAAGTTGGAAATGCAAAAGCAGTATGGTACAGGTAGAGTCACTCACTGGGTTAAATTCAGAGTAGAGAAAGAAAACAGCCCTGATGGGCTGCTTCATATCTGTCTCTCTCTAGACACATATGCACATACACACACAAACACAGAAAATGTGTTTGATCCTGCCCTTTTCTATGCAAGAGCGTATCTCAGAGTAGGCGATAAATCATCCGCTTGGGCATGTGCACACAGAAGCCAGTTTGAAAAATACAAGGAGCAGAGGAATTGCCATATTGAATCAGACTATTGGTCCATCAAGTTTGGTATCACGCCTCCAGCAGTGGCTAAACCCTGATACTTTATAGGAAGGCAACCCTCAAAGTCCGCAGAGTATTTAGCTCAGTCTGTAGGTGGGGGAGGGAAAAATATTCATCCTAACCCCTACAGGCAGTAAATGTGTGTCCTATAGAGTGAGCTAGGATTTTCCTAATGTGGAGCTGCAGCTATGATTACTAGTTTGAAGCAGGACAGCAGAACAATGTTTGCAAACGTTCATTCACATAAAAAGCTGCTAATTCACTTTGACATCATGTGTGACCCTTTTCCAGGAAGGTTCATTTGAGCAAGTAGTTTTGTTTATGGAAAGCAAAAGTTTGTTAAATGCTCTGGAAGCACTTCCCCAGACATATGACGTACACAAACTTTTCATTTATCTCTACACCTCTCAGTCATCCACACAGGAAAGAGAAACGGTGTTGTCTGACACACACGTTGACTCAGGCAGTGAAATCATGGCTTGCAAACAGCAAATGCACAAAGTGAAAGACAAAAGAAATGCACCGTAGACCAAAAGCAATGTATGGGGAATTCCTGAAGGGAAGTGTGACTTTTTTTTTTTTTTCCAAATAAACCGTTCTGTTACCCAAGCTCTTCTAATGGAACAGTCTGACATTCCTGGAAAATCATCCAGACTATTTAATTTGACTTCCCGTGTCAGCAAAATTCACCGTCTGGATGCAGATTTCTGGGCTGAATCAACAGTTAGCACAAAGGGCAGAGTTTTAGTCACTTGCCTCCAGACCCATTTAAATATGCTATGTGCCACTGCACTCAATCTCAAGGAAAAACGTTTTGCTGTGTCTTTTCCTGCCTGCTTCCATTCACATCCTTGGTTACACCTGCTCACAAGGAATTCCCTTGTGTCTGAACTCATCTGCAAAAGAAGCACCTTGTAAATCCTGAAATTGCTCCCTTCTTATGATGGAGGAGCAGCAAGCCATGGATGGCTTTCACAAGAAATCAGTGGACTATCTAGTTTAAAATCATAGAATCAACAGAGTTGGAAAGACCACTGAGATCATCTAGACCAACCATTAACCTATCACATCCGTTCCCACTGAACCACATCATTCAGTGCCACTTCTTCTTGAATACCTCCAGGAAAGGCGACTCTACCACCTCCCTTGGCAGCCTGTTCCAATGCATCACCAAACAGTGTGTTTAACAGCACACAGAGTAGCAACAGGACTCGATTTTCTTGTTATTAATTACAAGTGAGTCTGAGAGATAGGAGAACGTGTAGATAGAAAAGGTTTAATCAGAGCTGGGTATCCTCATTTCCTAATACAAAAATGAAGGTTGAACTCATAAAAGAAATAAGCCTCTTGGGTCAGAATGATGCTGTTACATTTGTATGATAAAAAAGAAAAAATCTCCATTAGAAAGATTGTAACCACCGATCCAAATAAGCACTTACTTGCACAAAGAGGCTTACCCCAAAACAATTCTCTGCTTTAAGAAATCATATTTGGTTTTGGTTGGTGCCCTTTGGAGTCCCAGTGCCCCAGAAATGCATCTCATTCACTTCATTTCATAACTAGGTTTGCTGAAATTTTGTCTGGGCGAGCAGGCCTTGGCACAGCCTGGCTCTCCCTGTGTCCCCCAGCAGCTCTGTGACCCTAATGGAGATGGCTGATCCACTCGCTCAGCCTAAAAGTTCTCAAGTGTAAGTTAACTGCATTAAAATTGCATATATCTTGGATAGGCAGGTAATCCCAAAACTGAGGGTATGCTCCCCCAAACATGCCTTCCTTTCTTCTCCCACCTCCTCAGATCAACCTTATCAGCACAACCCGCACAAAGCAGGGAGCAGAACTCAATGTGATCTTCTTCTGTTAAATCAATTCCTATTACAGTTACAATTTGTTTTGCAGCTTCTTTAAAAAAAAAAAAAAAGGGAAAAAAAAAGAAAAAAGGCAAATGTCTCTCCTGATTTGTTGTGTTTTTTTTTTCTCCCCGTTCCCTACCTCTTCCCCAGGGCCTCCGCTTGTGCCTCTGTGTAAGTCCTGGGGTCTTGGGTGTCAAATGTCAGGCCTTGTACAGAGCTGTCAAAGAGGAGAATAGGCTGAGATGATTGATGACTGCAAAGCCTGAAATCCAAACCTCTGCTGCAAATGCTTCTTTTACAAAAAAGCTGGGGCAACCCACAGTGGCTATATTCAAGGTCAGCTCGCATACCATTACACCCACCGCTTTGGGCTCCTAACAAGCCAACGCATTCATCGAGGATTTCTCGTCTCTCTGTCCCTGTGTGTTTCTCTCACTCTTTCTCTCCCTCCCCTCACTCTCCTGGCAACCCTCTGCCAAAATTTTCAAGCACTTAATCCCAATAAAAAAAGGCATGGCCTTTTTTCCCCTCCCCTCCCTCCCTCTCCTTCAGGCTGCATTCGCTATGAGGAGCCACGGGCTGAAGCTTAATGCTGCACAAGTCAGATGACAAGATTATTAATGGGAGCAGGGCAATGTCATATCTGATTTCATGCATATTCATGAACGGAGTCATACAGCTGGGACCATGTGCCATGAAGAGACAGAGCAAGAGAGAAACTTTTACACCCCCTCCTTGCCGTGAAGAATCTGATCGTGGAGATTAAGAGCCCTGTCTCGCAAAATTCAATTGTTCTCTTTATATGTTAAGAAAAAAGGGGGAATTGCTTGCATGTTAATAATGATGTGGTGCCAAGATGGTGTGAATATCTCTTTTACCCTGACACTGAATTAACTGTCCCAAAGCCAATCCTTCTGCAAGAAGAACGTACATCATCACCTCAAAACTGAATTATTTCCAAAAGTCCCAGCGTAGGTTAAATGAAGAGAGGGAAAAAAAAGGAAGCTACACATTGCCAAGGATGCATGGTAGAAAAAGAGCAAAGCAGAACTTTATTAGAGGTCTGCTTTGTACTCAGTACCTGTAGAGTATTTTAGTCTGTAGCTTTACAGAGCAGCTAGCTCCTCTTACCTTTACAATAGTGCTTTCCAAAACATGGGGAATTTTATTCCCATTTTACACCTGGGTAAATTGAGGCATAAAGCTTTTATGGTTTATTGGCCCCATATCTACCTTATCAGAAAGGTTCCCATTACCTTAACAGGACAGGGCCTGTAGGCACTTGAGCTGAAGTCAGGAAGCGAATAGCAGGGTGGTAATGCAGCTGTAAGATGGAGTTAATTCTGTCTTCTGTTTGTTCTATGTTGAGAAATAACGCTCCTTCCTGCAAGACACCAGAACAAATAGAAAAATGTAGACACCGTGGCACTTAGCAAAAGATCTACGGTTTTTTTCCCTATTCAAAATCCATCAGTATTATTTCTGAGGCTTTGTGAGAATTAAACTCTGTTATAGCTGTCTGACACACTATTTCTAGGTAAAAATCTGTTTTTCAGGCTCTTAAAATAATCCGTTCAGCCAAGCAGCAGTGTCTATTTGTGAAGAGACCTAGGTATGCCATTTCTTTGGACAGGTGAGGACCAAAATAAATAACAAAAGCAGCATCTGCAACTGTGAAATCAATTTGGAATTTAATTGCTGAAAACTATCCGACAACAAACTGTAACAGCGCATGAAATGGTCCTGTAATGGAAGTGGTGGCTATTCCTGGAGTCGTTCACAATTAGCTGTGGATAAAATACAAGATTACAGTAGGAAACCAGCCTGGATATTGGCTCTAGCAAATAGGCAGACGACTTCTTTGCACCTTTAATTGCTATCATCCAAGGCCAGCAGCATATTCTCTCATGAGGATGCCAAACAACCCACGTGACCCAAATGCTCTTTGGTACAAGCTGATCTGAGTTACTATCACAACAGGCTTCCTGGCACAGAGAGACAGAATGGGAATATTTGGGCAGATTCAGGCTTTCTGAAAAAATGGTGGGTTTATTCTACTATGGGTAAAAGGGATGAAGACAGGCTTTCTGCTGTTTTTCCTATAAGCTCATTTCATAACTACACACAAATACGTTCCCAGCTATGCAAACCTCACTGTGAAACATACGTATTTACAGAGAGAGCCCATATCTAGACAGGAGCAGGAGATAAAACCACAAGTATCTTTAGAAAGAATGACTGAAAATTTGCTGGGCTATGGCTCTAACAGGTACAGTTCAACGTGAGCTGGGAAAAGTGGTTGCAGTGTGCAATAAATCAAGTTCTACCGCAGTTGTAGGGCAATACATCTTCACTTGGTAGAGGCAGAGCACACTGCAGGAATCTGGCTGTGCCACTGGACAACCAAATGACCTTGGGTGGCTCGCTTTGCCTCCCAGCTCTCTGCTTCCCCCATCACTAAATGAACAGTGTCAACTACCTTCATTAAGTGCTTTCAGAGCATTTTATAACAGCAAGATATTGCTGTTATTACCATGCAGATGGCTGTGACTTTGTCGTAATCACCTATCAGATGATAGTGACAGTCTTGAGGGTTTCTCTTGAGCCCATGCATAGAGTACTGTTAAATATCAAACCTCGTTTTAATTTCTATATTTGAGGATGTGACCTCATATCTGTAATCATTTCTCAAGTAGTGAGTAATATAAAAGACTGAAAAAAATGTCATTTTTCTCATTCAAACAAGCGAAATGAAAAAAATAAAAAAAAAACTCCACAACTGATAGAGATTATAACAGTGGGAAGAACATGACAGTGATATCAGAAGAGAGGAAATAACATGTTAATGACATTCAATATTCTCCCTGTGTCAAGTCATCAGCATTTTTATTGCCACTTTTCCTCCGAATACAGTATCAGAATTTATTGAGACAATCTGTCTCCATCACCTGTGATATAATATATTTTATTCAATAAGATATAGAATAATATTTATCTTTCAACTCCGATGACTAGTTTTAAGGGCAATAACAGCTTTTTACACAACAGCTACAAGTGTAGGAGTTTGTAAGTTTTAATGTCAGGCCTAAGGGCTACAAAGACTTTCCCATCAGAAACAGAGCAGTGAAACACTTGTACTTTTGCCTCACCAGTTTTCTGATTGTTTGCCCTTTGCTATGGTTCTCATTTGTAAGAGAGCTAGTGCCAAAAGACAAAACAAATGGTCCTAATGCAGCTCCCGTGAGTACACGTTTAATGGAAACTGAGGCTGGAAGAAGCTGGTACTTGTCATAAATTCAGGAGCACAGCAGTAGAGCTTGGTGTTTGATCTCCAAGGGGAAGAGGACAGCCAAGAAAAAGTTCCCACATTACTGCAGAAGGCAGGCAGGCAGGGGAGAGGCTGGAAAAAGAAAGTGAAGAAAGCCAAGGGTTTGTCATCTCTGGTGCAGAGCATGTGTCTGCATTTTAACCACCCAAGCCAACTTTTCAGCTGGTCATCCTGGGTAGCAACGTGGAGGGAGGACAGCCTGGCTGTCCATAAGAACCAGAGATAGAGGTGATCTCAGCTTCCAAACAACCCTCTCTCGGTATTTCTGATGTGAGGCAACAGCCTTAAAATTAGCAGGGAAGGAGGAAGAAAGAGAATCACTGCAACTAGAAACGTCCAGCAGTTTCTGTTGGTTTTGTGTTTGTTTGTTTGTTTTCTTGATAGGGAAAGAAAAAGCAGTAACACTAGAAAGAAGATGGAAACCAACTTTGAAATACAGCCACAGCTGTTCCTGCTTTTGCTCTCCTCCCTTCCCTCAATCACACTACAAGAAAAGGCTGTGTACTTCAAATCATTTCCTGCCTGCAGCATCCTGATAAAGCCAGGCTTCCTGCCATTTGCCCAGCATGCTGGCACTCTGTCCTGTTCTTGTTCCCCTTGACATGTCCTAAGGCCTTCAATCAACCTGCTCTGCAGATCTCTGGGCTATCTGTGATCAGAGAACAAAATGCCATAAAGTCCAAGAAGCGGCTCTGGCTGTGCCTACAATGGCACCCTAAGCAGCCACACCAACCCCTAAAACCCGTTAATTGCCTTCAGCCCTGTTCTGCTACCCTCCTTCCAAGCAAATCCAGGCCGACTGATGGTTCTGAGCTGCCTCCAGCAGATCGTGTGCTCCATCTGAGAAGAATGGGAAGAAAAATCACTTGGCCATAAGCGAGGACCAGCCAGGGCTTTGGAAAGGGGATGAAGATCGTTCTCATTGCCTTTGTGCATCTCCTAGCTCACTGGGAACAGACAGCCACAGCAACACCTTGTAACTGGTAGGATTTTTAAAAGCTGATGCAGAAGGAGCGAGAAAAAAATCAGCAGAGAATAACCTGGCAGTGTTGAAATTGAAGAGTCAAGTTTTCATGGCCTGAGTATCTGTGGCTCTACATGGGCTAGGATGCCAAGAACAGCTTGGAGACTCTGCAGAGCTGCAAATTCACCCCAGGAACCCAGAAATGCTCAGCTGTCTTCTCATAACATTCCTTAAAACATTTCATTTCCCTGAGTAAGGGATTGCTAGGGCCTGGTTTGCAGTTCGGTGGCTATGGTGGAGGTCTGACCATGTACTTCTCCATTCACTCTCCCTGCAGTGCCCACCACCCTTCTGCCAAAGCAACAGGTCCCAGCAGACCACATCTGCTTGGCAACAGGCAAATGTCATTTTCAAGCACATCATATTCAGCCTTTATCCCTGTAGCCACATCCATCTGAACCCACTGCCAGTTTATTCCCTTTAACGAATCCCCTATGAAACAGCCGAGGGCAAACATAAACCTTGCCTCTCAAGTTGCCTTTCACGGGCTGATGGAAATGAGATGGCCACAGTCAGTTTCAGTGCTGCCTGCCCCAGCCAAGCTCACCCTGCCTTTCTCCTACTATAAGCTTATGATATTTGCAGCCTTGCAGCAGGCTCCTGCCTTCATGCGCCTGCATGCAGCACCAAGGGGCTACCAGAGGACCTCTCTGTTGCCCACAAAGCTGTGCTGTCTCCCTTCCTTTCCCTTCCCTCCATCTCACTCCTCAGCTCTCTCCTGGCAGCGTGGCTCTTTGCCAACACATTGCACTGCCTCTGGGCATCTCACACTCCTTGCTTGGCTGACTCTTTACTCACCTGGCCCCACTGGATCTTACTGATTTCATTCCTGCCTTCCCTTTAGGCATAAAAGTTGTCGTTATTACATTTTCCACTCCCTGCTGGGCCATTGCTTTGCCTTCCTAATAATTCAGGATAGTTTCAAGTAATTTTGGAGGGGTTTTAATTTGAATTTCTTCTTCTTCAGTTCAGGGAAATGGAAGGTGCTACTTTCACTGCATGACAGTAGCTTTGCACATGTGCACACATGTCATACACGTGTTCTAGGCAGTGATTGATATCAGCAGTCCATATGTGTATGTACCCTGCTCACTGCAAGACAGTTGGACTATTGGACTAGATGACCTTTAGGGGTCCCTCCCAACTCAAATGATTCTATGACACATACGCACTCTGACTGCTGTGGAGTTTGGCCACCCTCTCCTCCCCTGGCACTGAGACACACTGACCTCCCATTGCTTCCTATTCACTTGACACCAGGGTGTCTGGATTTATCCAAATGAGCGGTTGAATGAAGTTCCTGGCGCAATTTTTTATTTCAGAAAAGAAGACAAAGAGCTTTCTCGTGACTGATGTGCAGAAAGCACTTCCCTTACCTCTTTACCTCTGCTCACACACGCACGCACCCCAGCCAGCAGGCAGCCAGGCAGATCAAACAGGAAAAGCTTTGGTGGGAGAAAGAAATCAGCTACAGTTATTTGGCATCCTATCCTCAATTACTCTGCACACATTGTCACAGTCCCAGCTCATATAAGAAATCTGGTGTGAGCAGTACAGGCTGGCTTTGGCCCATCTTATTTAAACTAACAGAAGTACCCAGACTTTTATATGGCTTTGAATATTGCACGAGTGTTAAAAGGAAAGCAAACAGGTGGTCTTTTATTAAAAAAACTGACATTTTATAGGCACGTAATATCAGACAATGTACATAAGAAATATAAAAAAGTGTATGGGAAGGCAGCAAACACCCATCAAAATTTATTTATAACATAAGCTCCCACTCTCATACCCGATACACAGATTTGCACTGTTATTTCCCAGTGGAGTCTTGAGAAGGGTTTGCTCTGGCTATCTAAGCTCCCCATCTTTCTGGGCACAGTGGGAGGCCCTGAACCTGACTGTGGATAAAAACTACCTGGTAGTCTGCATAAGTGCAGTGGGGTCACATCCTCTTGTTTTTATCTAAAAATGAAGGAACTGGGCATCTTCAATAGCAAAATAACTTTATTGGGTGATACTAAACTCAAGCTAAGCTGCCTTCAGTACAGAGTTAAGACAGTGCCTGTTCTACCATTGGGGAATTTTGCACAAACTTTTTTCCTCCTCTAGTCAGCCTTGCATATACCTCTGAGAAATGGAAGATAAGTCCCACAAAACAGAAGACCGTATTTTGCTCACAACTGGAAAAATCAGTAGACTTCTTGGGAGTATTTAAAAAAAAAAACATACATTAAAACGTAATGTGACTCCCAACCACTCACCAAGGAATAAACTGAAGAAATGTTGAATATTTTGCTAAAAACAGGCATTGCTACGCATTCCAGGAAAACTTTGGAAGGACAATTGAACACCTAAATTCAACTCATGCCTCATATTCCTTACTGGTTGACTTTACATCTTCAGAAGAAAATAGTGCCAAATTTTGGATCTGAAACTGTACCTCAGTGGGCTACAAGTTGCTCTAACTTAGTTCAGGATGAAACCCACCCCTATGACACTGGGACTCCAATGAAATCCAGCTCAGGCTTCCATTCCAGAAGTGCTGGGATGAGGCACTGCCTCACATATATCAAAGCATTTTAAAACACTCTTAAAAAAAAAGCATTAACCCAAATGAGCCTGAAGCAAGCCTCTCTTCTCTGCGTGCACCACAAACTGCAGCAATGCTACTATGTGTGGACATAAAAATTCTCTTGCTGCTTAATTTGCTCTTCTCTTTCTCTTTGAAGGAAGTGTAGTGAGCCCCTGAACACCCTCCAGGTAGACCTGTGCAGATGGGTGAGGTTACAAACCCTATTAGGGCCAATTGGCATAGTGGCACCAGGAATGTTAGAAATCTGCTAATCCCTTTTCAAAAGATGTAAATTGCTAAGTCAGTTCTAATGCCAACTTGGCTGCTTCTCTTCAACCAAAGAATTTAATACAGCAGAGGTCCCCTGAGAAGGAAAAATAGATTAAGCCCCCCCTAAAACTTTGGTAGTTGGTTTTACATACTGTGAGCCTCAGGCTGCTACTTGAATTTCACTTCAAACATTTACTGCAAAGTATCAGCTAATTTTTTTCTATTCGCCTGGTTACTCTTTAAAGGAGAAAATTTCATTAACAAACCATGGATATAAAATATGAAATCAGAGATCAGCTACCGCAGAGGAGAAGCCAAACATCACTAAAAAGGATTAGTTTCTTTCACTGTCTCGAAATTTCTCATGGAAGACCTTGGCTGCCCTTTTGATATTAAAACTTCCTAACAAGTATTACACAGGAGTTTTAAATTAGAACTTGCTGTCATTGGGACAGTTATAAAGTCTTAAATACATCCCTTCGCAAGTTGAGCTCCGTCAAAATGCATGTATGTGTGGTGGAAATCAGTGGGAAATGGGTGTGTATTCGTGGAAAGTTGCCAGTCAGACCCATTAATTATGGCAGGAACTCTGCCAGCCGATTTATAAAATGAGCACCCAAGTTTTTCCAATTAATTCCCATAATTCCATTCTGGACAGTGATCCAGTAGGCAAAGTAAAATAAAGTTCACTCTCTAGTGTACTCTAGGAAAACCAATTTTCTTTTGTGCCATGATTTCAGTGAGTTCTTCTGGTTTACGCTAGGGGAGAGGATCATCGCTTCCCAGGTTGCTTTCTAATTAATAATTATATATAGTGCAGTTGGGCAAGGTTACCAGCCCCCTCCAGTGCCAGTTGGCACAGAAGCACCAGGATCATTTGAAATTTATTAATCCTTTCTTCCAAAAGATGCAAATTGCTTTAAGAAAAAAAATAAAAGACAAAAGAGAGAAGTGCTGTTACTTTTAGGCACAATCACAAGTCAGGGACAGAGGCACCTGCCCGCTACTAGGAAATATTGTCATTTCCATGGCTTTGTTTGCCCTTTACCTTCTGATATTGGACAAGTTCCCAGTCATCACCTAAAAGCCCAAGCAGCGTTCCAGGAAGCTGTAATGTGCTCATGTGAGTGTAAGGGACTTTGGGCTCTCTTGAACAACCGTATCAGGTCTAAGAATATATGAACTGTGACTAGCATAGCAATCACTAGAGGTAATTGGAAACTATTTCTCATGGAAATTTAAAATTTGTATATGAAAAAGTCACACCAATTTGGGTTTGAGCATTCTGCTTCAAGAGGGCACCAAGGTTTCCTGTGGAATGAACATCTTACTTCGAAGCAGGGGGGGAAAAAAAAAATGGAGACTGTTGCTAGTTCAGAAACAGCTTCAGACATTCAAGAGAAATTCCAAGCAGGTTGTTAATAACACTTTAGTGGTATCTGGCATAATTGAAAACTCCACTGGAGCCAATCAAGTTAAGCCAGTGTAAAAATGGCCTAAGTTAGAAGAGAAGCCAGTCACGTTAAAATGGAACGAATTTATAAAACCACACTTCCTTTTCACCTGTTGTAAAGGGCCCCTTTTTCCCCCCTTCCTAAGAAGTCAATCTATTCTTCATTCTATTTCAATTTCATTTTCTATTTCGTAAGCCCAAGAGTAACATAGCACTCTCTGGTCCCGAATGCTTTGCAAGAATGAGTAAAATAGTAAAGACAAAATTTTTCCTTGAAAATATTTTTGTTCTAAGCATACATCTTCAGTCTTGAACTTTAAGGTACTTTCTACTAATCTAGAAGAGTGAAGCTAAACAGAATGTGATACCACAGCCTGTTACCCAATTAGGTATGTGATTTTTCCAGAAAAACTTATCACATCTGTTCTGTCCCATCACATCTTCAGGTTGTGTGTTCACGATGTCATAATCGCCCAAGCCCATGAACACAGCAAAGTTTACTCAGGTCAACTGCATGTCTTCCCTTCCTCCTAATTTTTTCTTTGTTTGTTTTATTCTGTTTCTGACAACAATAATCTCTTTTAATTGCCAGTTCTGCCAGTCGCACAATGGACCTTGCTTTCTGCTATCTGACCAGTAGAGCTCATAATTAGTGCTTAATTATAGTTTATAGAGCCACTTTGGTCTGATAGGAAAAATCTGCTTTGTTACAGTCAATGAAGTATTTAAAGCTATGTCCAGAGTTGGAATAGGTTTATTAAACACTTGGGTAGGCAATAATAAACTAACATTGATTGAGCAATCCGATAGCTTTTTTTTTTTTAAATGTACTGGTTTAAAAAAAAAAAATTAAGAAAAAAATTCAGATAGACTTAAAAATAACTTGGCATGGTAAAGGAATGTCTCCGCTAAGAACACACGGCTGCCAGTGGGGTCTATCGCATTGGATGTAACTCAATCTTCAGCTCCAGAAAAGAGCACTTTGCAAAATATGTGGCAGCATCATCGCTATTATCTGCAAAGGAGGAGGGAGAAAGAATTCACTGAGGTCCTTCAGTCTGTTCAGAGCTAAATAAAGAATGATACTGCTGAGCATGGGTGTGTTTCTAAGGGAAGCTGCCAGAACTAATGAAAAAGAAAATCAACTCCTTGCTTTTTAATTTTGCTCGTCACTTTCCAAGTCTTTCAGGGGAAATTGGAGACGGTCCCAAATTCATGACAATTTTGAGTTTTGTGTACCAAATTGTGATACAGACACAAACAAGTTCTATCTGCCCACAGGTGCCCTCACACCTATCAACTAGCTGAGACAATATTATTCTAGGCTTCTTTCCAGTAGGTCTGCCAGGCCACACAGACTGAAATGGGGAGAAGTGAAATAAAATAACCATTTTTGTGACATGGAGGAGGGAAAGGATTGTGCAACATCATTTCCAACCAGTTCTCATGGCAGGCAGTAGCCTGTCTAGCCACATAATTCACTCCTCTGGATAAACAGAAAGGTTAACAAGGGGTGCCTTTGAAAAGACACAATAGTTTTCCACCAGGTGTGATTTTCAGAAGGGAAATAATCTTCAAGATCTGCATAAGAACTGGTATATTATCAAGGACAACACTATCTGCTGAATGGGTAACATTTATCAAACCCAAAGTTTTCAGTCATATTAACTCCTTTCTTCATACAGATATTTTCCTGTTGTTTTTCTTCTGAAAATGCAATACACTTTTCCAATTCAAGATGTGATAAGTTCACCCTTTTTTTCAAGGGGACAAAAGTATTTTTTAGCCTTGCTTGGGAGAAAGAGAGAGGAGAAAAAAGGGAAAAATCTGACAAAAATGAAGTCGCTGAAAAAATGTTTTTCTAATGTGACAACAGCATCCTTCCTCATTTAGCTGTGGACAGATGGAAGGCCACCGAAATATGCAGCCTCAGCCTAAAGTCAGTTTATTCCTTTTGTAAGTTTTCTTTCTTTGTTGAGGAGGCGATTTCATCATACTCAAAGTAGAGAGATAAACAGGCAATTTATTCATCACATGAGTTAGAAGGATGATTTGACCTTTTTTGATGCACAGAGTTGTTGTTACTTAGACTCAGATTAGGACAGGACTGGACATCTCTGCAAGTTGTATTTGCCCCAGTGCAACTGAGTTTTCCTCTGTCTCTTCCCAACCAATGAAACCACATCATTATCGGTGGTATATATAACACCATAACATGGTATCACCATATCTTGGGGAAATGGAATTTGCACAGGATGCCTGTGCTGAGCTCATAGATGAATTTCTATTGTCCATTATCATTTATATCTAATATGAACCATTCTACACAGCTCGCCTCTAATCCCCATGCTTGTTAAGGAGCTTAAAGAGTAAAATCAGTTGATTTCAGGGCTTTTGGAGTTCAAGGTCAAAGTGATTATTTCCTTTTTTTTTTTTTTTTTTTAAAGGCATGGACTCACCACAGTTTCCAAAGTTCAGTTTTTTCTTGGTTCCCTAATTAGAAACTGTACCAAGAGCATATCTGGTGCCTTTTATACATGAGATCAACCCCTTACCCTGGGACCAATTATAGAAAAATAGCTTTACACGTTTCACTATTTGAATACCCGATGATCATACATGCCGTCACATTCTACAGCGAAGCCGTGATAAAAAACACACCATTAGCAATTTTGTTCTGTGCCTTTAAAGGAATTTAAAAGGAATATTCACACCATAAGCCTATCAAGCACCACACGCACAAATATGGAGTCACAGCATATAAATGCAATCATGAAGTCACATGCATTGGATACTTACAGGAAAAATATGCATAAATTAGAGTTTTCATCAGATTTTCCTCTCTTGGAAACCTCATTTACCGTCTTTATGGGACAAATATGCATTTGTATGTATCATATAGATACCTATCGTAAAGGTAGGTGCAGGTATACATACGTAGACACGTGTAAAGACATGGGCAATAAGCACATGAATGCATTATCTGGCCCTATGTTTAAATGTAAGCCTTCCATAACCACTGATTTTCTCTCAAATTTAAGCAGTAGCTGAACAAGTCAAAGAAAGGGTCAGAGATTAGAAGGGATTGTTTGGGATTCAGTAAAGTGCTTTACGCTCCCCTTTTGAGAGCTAATAAAACATACAGTGCAGGAATGTCCCTAAAATTCTCCTACTGCTTTCTCTGCCCATCAGCGCTTTGCTTGTGCTGCTGATCTGCATCCCGACCATTGACCTCCTATTAACCTCTGTAGCAACCCATGGTATTTAAACCCAAGGCACACAGTGAAGCCATGCCTAATCTGGTGGGAGACTGAATCTGCCCTGCTGGTCCTGAGCTCATGTCCAAAGGAGAGGGTATAGGAGAAGTTCCACAGGGCCCTTAGTTGAAAGTGTGCTTCTGTGGCATGAGACCTGGAGACCTTTGCAAGGGGCTACGTTATCTGGGAACATATTAAGGATTCAGATCAGGCATTTATCAGCATTTATCAAACATTTAACTTTAAGAAAGCACTGCCTGAGTGTGACATCATAAGTGGCTCCATGCTCTTGAAACACTGCTGAAAGCCTAACGGAGCCAGCTCCATTACTTTCACCAGCCTTGTTCAGTGCTTTGCCATAGGACAAACCACTTGACTTCTCTTTTTTAAAGTCCATAATGAAGACCAAATACCACTTCTTCCATTAATTAGCATGGCTAGAGAGTCACAGACACCCTTTGATCCTTTGAAATGGTGCTGATACTCAGAGCCTTCTGCATTCTAAGCCTCTAAGCCATTTGCAGTATCTATCCTCCTCCTTCTCTACTGTTCATAGCTCACTGAGAAGGGTTGATACTAGGTTAGTAGGGTCAGAATCTGCTGTAATCCTGCAGAAAAGTTCATAATAGAGTCTAATCATACCAAGAAAAAATGTTTATGTCTCAGATGTTTTTCTGACATGATTTGTCCCCAGGTTTCCTAGTTACTCCCAGGACAGGGCAACCTAAAGTAATATCAAAAGAAATAGACTCCAGAGACATATTATTTCCTCAGGATATTAGTGAAGGAAATCCAAAGTTGTAAGAGTGGCACGTAAGTGGGGCTGGACCTCTGTAGTTTCACAAGGGAAAAAAGAAAAGTTGTTCCATGCACAAACAGAATGATGACCAGTTTCTTCAGACACATCACCTAAACCACCATGGCACAACACTCCATGCTGCCTTCCTCTCCTGACTACCCCTTTCTGGACACTCTCACATCACCTATTTGGCCAACTGAAGGGCCAAATACACCAAAGTGTGCTCAAATCTACCTGCGCTGAGCTGTAGGAAAACTTTCCGTCCACTGGCTGTCAGTTCTCCAAAAGTTTTTATTAGCATAATGGTAATAAATAAGTCTACTTCTGTGCCAGATTTTGCTGAAAGTAACAAGTTCAAAACTTATGAGGGACAGACTGACAGATGGATGGACAGAGTCAACTATATGTTACTAAATATTAACAGTTTCTTCCTTGATGACGTTTCAGCTTAATTACACAAGTCAGCACCTTCTCATCTAAACAGAAGAGTTGCATCATGGCAAAAAAATCATGAAATAGGACCCTCCTTGTGCCAGTGAGGGGCACAAAGAAATGGGTAAAGGAGTTCATGACCTTCAATTTGAATCAATCCTTACCAGCTTTTTAAATTCAAACAACCATTAAACTAATTCCAAACAGATTATATCTGCCATAATAGTGACTAGCATGCCCAGGAGAGAGATGTTTTTTAAAGTACCCAGTCATTTAATTTCATCGTGCTTTATAAATCAGTATCAACACTGTGAATTACTTCTGAAAGCAAAGTTGGCCTCTTGCAAATTGTGGGACCAATTCTGAAAACATCAAAATATTTCTGAGCAGCAAGGTTAATCAGAATGCCTGGAAGTGTTTACTTTTGTCAACCCTATTGAAAAGTAATTCAGTGAAATCACAAAGGGGAAGAGGAAATGGCTATCAAACTACTTCCATTTCATCTTGGAAAGAGTGGTGCCTGTCCTTGTCAGTCACACGGTGCTGGGACAGAAGAAAAATCTCTGTTCTCACTGTGCCAGGAGCAAACAGTGGGAGAGAAGAATATGAGAGGCTCTATGAAGAAGGCAGTGGGGAGAAGAAGGCAGTTGGATTGGATAAAAAAGGAAAAAAAGAAGAGTCCAACCAAACAAAGCCATGAACATTTATTCAACTCATGTCAAAAAAGAAACGTAAGCCTTGTAACATATTGACAAATCCCTCACTAAACTGAAACGCAAGCTGCAACTTGAAAAGCTAACACATGCAAACACTTGCAAAATAGACCCTACAGCACTAATTTCAGCACTACTAAGCCAAGTAGGATACCACTCTTTTGCATGAAACACAGATAGCTTTTTTCTGAGAAATCATCTCCAAAAGCAAAAATGCAGAGGGTTTTTTTTTCCCAGCTCTATTAAGGAAACATGCCAGTTTCAGGCTTCCAACAGGGAAAGGGAATAAAATAAAAAAGTTTATAAATTATGAAAAGCGAGTTGACAGTGTGTCCTTATAAATATGAAGATTACCTATGCTACCCTCATGAATCTGAAAAGTCACAGCTTAAAAAAAAATGGCAAAAACTACATATTCAGCAAACTGAAAAATAATGGGCAGGTTTTGCTGACCAGGGAATAGTCTGCAATTTAGTTCTTTTCTTGTTTAACATTTACTGTATATTTCACCATCCTGAAATATTATTAAGTTTACAGGAAAAGACCCATTTTCCACAGAAAGGTCCCGCTATTGACAATATGAAATACAGTCTGATACCTTGGAATATCCTCTGAATCTATTTAAAGTCCCTAAGGAAAATCCTCTTTTTCTAAAAACAAAGATATTTGTTATGTCAGCCAGCAGATATTGACACACATCTATATGAGTGCGAGTCCACAAAAAAGCCACACATAACAGTTTCTTGCTTGTAGAGTTACTACTTGTGGTGGCTCACCAGATCATAGAAATTGGAAAGTTTGAGTGAACTGGTAGATGGATTGGTTTAAGAAAGGCATAAATACGCAAATAAAAGCGTGCCCTTTCTCTCATCCAACATCTCTATATAGTACATGTACAGTATAAACTACCATGATCTCAGCTGAAGACTCAAAGCACTGTTACTACAGTTCACCCTCTAAACCATGGCAAGTACTCATTTTGTACTGACAGTCATTAGAGGCACCAGAGCCTAAGGTGTCCCCTCCAATAAATGGTCTGAAATGACAAGAAGAAGAAGGTTTTCTCGATTACCACAATCACTTCAAAACTTCAGTGTCAATTAATTTTGGCAGCTTTGGGAACTCAAATACATATTTTGATTAAAAGCACAAATGTTGCAATGGGTCATTTCACGTTTTCAAAGCTTCCTCACCTGTAATATTTGGGGGCTGAGAATTAAATCAAAACCTTAGAAACAAAAAAGAGAGAGAACCCTGTAAATTTCCTTGTTGCATCTGCTAATACAAGTTTGCTTTGCCTGGGAATTATTTTTTGAAACACACTAAGTTTTCTCCATTAGTGCTGTATAAATATCATCTCCAGTGCAGAGCCTGGAGGGAGTTCAGGAGTTTGACTTAATCAGAATAGCTAACATGTATTCAGAAGTTTGGTTTAGAAAGTAGTTGAGAATACTGAATAGGTTCAGGCAGCTCTTTGATGAGGCAACACTGTACCATACAAGAAGGGTGAGTTATCACCACAATGTTAATTACTGCAAACTGAATAAGTGCCCACCAGAACTAGTGTTCGTTTTCACAGTCCTGCTAAACTTTGAATAGGGGGAGACAAATATTGTCAAGAAAAAAAGGAAAAAGTAATTATTTTGAATTATTTACATTTCCAATTTGGTAGATTGAAAAATTTTTCTTAGATTTTCTGCTGGGGGAAAAAAAAAACACTTTTCATTAAATATGTATTTTCTATAGGAAAAATCCCACTTTGCTCCTCAAAGTTTGATTTTCTGACAGGGAACCTGAAATGGTAAGTTAACATTGCAAGTTTTATCCAGTAATAATAATGTAAGTAATGTAAGTTAACCTTGAAAGTTTTATCCGGTTTGGGCTAAAGCTTGTGAATTAATCTCACCACGCAGAAGTAGAACTATCACTGTCTTATATAGATAAACAAGGTTAAGCACACAAAAAAAGACTGTGAAACAGCTGTCTCCTAAGGAAATAACACAGCTGGAATGATACTTGAAAGATCTCGTGTTCTCCTCCCAGCACGTGGAGGAAATCCATAGGATACCTGTCTATAGGAGGAGATGGGAAAAGGAGACAAAAGCTGCCTCCCAGGGAAGTGAGAAATACTTCGGGGCACAGATTTCAGCTCCTTGCCTGAATCTCACCTTGAGGTGAACAATCTTGTTCACCATGATTGGGATGTCCTGAAAAAAACTGCAGCATTTAAGGGTCCTTCAGTAGCAGTGCACAGGAGAGTATCTCTAGTTCAGCAAATGCATTTTCCTTTAGCTTTGGGCTTTTTCAGCCCCCTCAGATTTGACCCCAAGATGTTTCTGCTCTGTCATGTGCAGTTTCACATTTAGTGATCATCTACACATATCAGGTCCAGCTAATTCAAACCTTTGTCACAGCTCAGTTTAGTCTGACCCAATCCTACCACCAACCTTGGCCAAAGGAGTGAGCTCATCATTATGGTACTGAGCCAAACCTGTAACTGAACTTAAAAAAAAAAAAAAAGCAATTAGAAAACACTGTTAGGAACACAACCCACCATCTTGCCAACTGGTGATGAAGCTTCCCAGTGCAGCTGCCTCGAGAGCAGTTGAAGCAGGGTGTGAACTGGGGCCCAACACAGTGGGTGCTTCCATTCTTTTGGAGTTTGTCACCTTAGTTCTAGACCTGCCCTGTAGCTTTGCCTTTTCTCATTCACACATCAAACATGGGACTTTCCTTTTGCCAAGCACCTCAACTTTCCTAGCCCAGCTCTGATGAAGAAATCAGAGTCCCCACCATGACTTGGGCAACACCAGGAGCTCAGCAGCTCCCTGAATCCTGGCATACCAAAGAACAAAGCCAGAAGAAATGCCAAATGGTCAAACAGCCTTTAAAAGCAACTTGGTGAACTTGGTTCCCCCCCCATTTAGTCCACAGCTTGGAAGGTACAACACAGCATTATGGACCACTGACAGTCTTGAGCAGGAGCAGAGGGGCAATTTGGGGGAAAACTCCTACCCCAACACCCAGATCTACCCAGCCTTGTTCTTTAACCTCCAGCATTTCCATTGGCTCGGGCTATGGGCATGAGGGAAGGAAGGAGAAAGTCAGACTCTGAAAATTGATTTCATTCTTGGTAATACTTCTTGCACAACAATCTGTTCCTTTCAGAAGGACACAGATTAGGGAAGTATTTGGTCAAGGGGCAGTAGAGGGCACTCCAGGCCAGATCAGGTTAAGTTTTGGTCACTTTATCTCTTCTTGTTGACGTAAAGGCTTGAGGCCATGGCCTAGGGTTTTCCTGCAGAAATGTGTTTACAAGCAGGTCAAGGACTTGCAGACAGATAACCATTAGCAAAACAACTTTTCTATTGACAAAAGAGCGCAGAATAGTGTGTTGGCAGATGAATTCTCTTGTTTTGTTAAAGAAAAAGAGAAGTTAAATCAAAGGGCTGCACCCCAGCTGGTTCTCACAACTGGGTTTTCCAGCAAGGATTTAAGATCAAAACTTGCTCCTCATCCACTTGCAAAATGATACTGAGGACTCATGCCAAAGTGCTGCATTCGGCAATAAATCAAGATGGGATTTATGACTGGTCAGCAAATGTGTAAAGCTTGTTAGCAGATTTGTTAATCCTGACTCTGCCTTCAAACTGGATATATCTGTGGGTCACCAGCCTGGGTAACTCACCTGGAATCAGGCTTTCCTCAAACCTCTCTTCCTCCAGCCCAGTTTCATCATGTTTTGTCAAAGTTCAAGAGTCATTTGAGCAGAAAACAGCCAATTTATGGGTTTTATGCACAACTCAAACGAGGGCAGCTGTAGGAAACATTAGTGGAGCAGGCTAAGATTTAAGTTTCAGATCAAAGCTCCCAGCACTGGACCACTGATCAGTGCCAAAATTTCCATAAAGCACAGTTCTATATGCACACCAAAAAAGCAGGATTTTAAACAGCCACAAAAACAATAAAATATAGTTCTTAAGTGGCTTTTTAAAAATATAATTATTTGCTACCTGTCAGCCAGAGTTACAAAGTTAGGGCATAATCAGCAGGGGAAGTGGCTTCTCGGAAAGCCTCGTTCAGTCCTACTGGAGGAATTTGTGGTCTGTTTTGTGTACAGTTTGTGGTGTCTGAGTCATGACCCGAGTCCAAGAGCCTCTGGATGGGGGATGACAAACACTGTCCCTCTGACGGAGGCCTCGCATTAGTCAGAAACCAAATGTGTGCACGCTCGGGAAAGCTGGGACATTTGAAGCCCAAACAATAAAGAAAGCAAAACAACATGAGCTAAGCCCACTGGAATCAGCAGAAGGGGTTCACGTAGTTTGTCTGGCTGTCCAAGAGAGTTAAAAAATCAGCCCACAGCATGAGCAAATAGAAGGAAAGGTCAGCATGTGCCTATGGATGCACATCCATGTCTGCATTTCTACACTACACAGGAAAAGCAAAATCATTGTCAAGGCCATTCCATAAACCAAGGAGAAAGTGCAGTTGGGATAACTCAGAGCTGTCTCATTAAAATAATGACCATGGGTTTGTTTTCCTTCAAGTTTCTTTTTATCCCTCCCTCCCAGCCCTCACTCCCTCATGCACTGACGTGCAACCTGCGTGTGCAGAGTCAGGAGGTTCTTGCAAACTTCTGCCCATGGAAGCTGGACAATGCAACATGTGCAGGCTCAGCAGCCAAATACCATTCAAGCCCCCCTGCTTCCCACCAGCCCTCCTTTTTAAAGAGCCCGCTGCTGTGAAAGAAGCTGTTTCTCTAAGGAAGGGCTGCCTTGTCTTTATTAATCATGACACCAAGTGCCACTCAATGCATACAGTTGTGTGCCTGCATCTCCATCGCTACTTCCCTCTAGCCCCATTAATACTATTAAAAACCCAATAAATTTTGCTATCACCTTTCTTTAAATCATATTCCTCTATGAAGTGTAGCTATTAAAAGTGCCTGTAAACTCTTCCTATTAAAATGACATTTTAAAAGGCTTGATTTGAACATGGCTATGTCACTTAAAGTGGAAAAGTTTCTGTGAGTTCCCTTCCAAGCTGTTAAAGATTAGCTTGATGTAGATAAGACTATTCCCCAAACTCATTATCTGTCTTCAAAATGCACCTTAAGGACTACTTAATAAAGTCAAGGTTACGTGAAGAGTATTTCAGAGAAAAATCAGTGAATGACTATTAATAAATCTGCATTACAGATTGGTTATTTTACCAATGTCTTTCATCTGAGCAGTAGATCTTTTTTTTTTAAACAAGCATGTGTTGCTTCCTTATACAGGTCACCAGTGAATCAGTGGCAGAGAATTTCAGCATGTTTACAATTAAGGTGATTTACACAATATAAAACATTCCACAGGGAAGAGTCACTTATTTCTGACCAGTATGAATGCACTGCACCAACCTTACATTTAGAAAGAAAATCAGGTTACTCACTGTTTAATTCCCAAAAATCTTGTTTCCTACTCATTTCAATGCTAAGTGTGGGAAATGCTAATCCTGGGAGCTCCAGCACCAGATAGCAGCAAGTCCCTTCAACAGTAAAGCAGCACAACTTCTCAAAACAGGAGAAGCTTTAGCCTAGACAGAATTTATTCTCCAGATCTTCACATCGGTTGCCCATGCTGTAACAATAGTCACTATGGATTGCTGTCATCTACTTCACTGTCTTCACCACTGCTGCCAGATCAGCTTGAAAGTTTATGCCCAAGGACTGGCATTTGACCCTGCAATTGGTGTTAACGATTCACCCATGCAGCAAGGACACCATCTTGCCCTGGGCTGATATAAGCAGCTCCAGCACTACTCCTCTCCATAGAGGGGATCAAGCTGCTCCAAAACCCACTCATCTGCCTCTCTGTGGACGTCAAAGAAGTGGTACAGGACCACAGGAGAGACATTGGCTATTTCTTAAAGACGGGAGAAAGTCCCACCAGAGCTAAGTTGGATGAAAATTTGGGTTGGAAGTGTAAGGGTAAATTCAATCTATCAATTAGTTTGCTCACTGCTTTATTTTTTTTTTTTTCCTGTTTTTAAGCTTTTAAATACTTAAATTTTTAAACTACTACTACTAGTTCCAGTGGAAAGCAGTCACCATAGAAGCTCCCATCTGTATATGCACCAAAAAGGTAACTTTGCAGACTCCTGCTGGGCTGACTTGCTGGAAACTGTTGATTCACTGTACGTGGAACAGCTCCAAGCTATTACCAGTTTACCTGCTGTTTGACCAGCTCAGAGGAATTTGCATAACACACGTTTCTATATTGGCCATTCTCTACCTTGTACAGTAAATATTAGCTTGATTAAAGGCAAGCAATAATATTTTTAATATAAATCTGTGTAGATAATCATTAGCTGCCCCTTACCTTTATCTACAAGTGCTTCCATGAACTCTGTGCTTGTTGACACTGGAGCATGCATTATTGAGATGGAACTGTATTTTTACCAGGTTTTTGTTTCAGGTGTTAGGTCCTCAAAAAACTTGCGTACATCCATAGGGATTATTGCACACAACTGAAATCCTACTCAAGCCCATGCTCTGTGCATGCCAGATGGAGAGCAGCTCTTGTCCAAGAGTCACATACTTCATTAGCACGATACTGAACCTGAGCCTCTCAGCAGGGTATTTCAACTTGATCAGAGTGAATTTAAACCTGCCCACATTACCAGCAGAGACAAGCCCACCATGGTCTGCATGTGCAAGTGTAAATAATAACAGCAGCAGCCAGCAATTACTCTGCAAAAGCTTGGATCTGCTTACAAACCACAACACTAATTTTAATGCTGCGCTTAGGTTCTCCAGTTTAGGGGATTTACACATAAGTTATGGGAGATCTGGTAATTAGGAGACAGGCCCTTGCGAGTCTCCTCACTATTTTTCAGATGAAATCCAATTCACCCTTCGTTTCACCTTTAGATTTTTTTTTTTTATTTCCTGAAACCAAAGACAGCAAAAAAGGAAAATCATCTGAGCCCTTCTAATGCTACCTACTTCCACTGTTAGTAGAACTACAGAAGCATATTAGAGCAAAGCTAGCTCAATACCAACACAGGCACTGGGGCTTAATGGGCAAAACTCCCCCTGCAGAGCTGATGGATCCAAGGGTACCATCATTTTGTTGCCAACACCTGGCCTGAAGTCTTAGCGAGAACAAGCTGCAAGAATATTTAAATCCCCAAAATGAGTAGAGTAGAAACAAGCAGGGATGGCAAGGAGAGAGAGACCTCAACGAATTACCCTGGAGAAGAGCTCTTTTGGTATATTTTTCCATAGATAGCAAAAGATTTTGAACAGGTGAGTTGTGTCATACACACTAAGCCTTTTATTCTGCATTTCTCATCTTCCTAGTTTATCTAAAACCCACACTGCATTGAGCGAATTAAGATGCTGATTGAAAAGTACATTATATAGCAGTTACCTGTGAGATGTGCACTTTAGAAGTGAAGGTTTAGGGGCAGAGGAAAGGCATATAATAAAGAGTAGTGTACTTTGAAAGGTCTAGGCAATGCTGCAAGAAATGGCATTACCTCACAGTTGTCAAGGCTCAGAAGTTTTATTACCAAGGAATTTCACTTTTGCCTCTTATTCTTAACACAGTGGCCAGTTCTGGGACTGAGAGGATTTGCTGATCTAATATAGATAGCGATTCCGTAGGTTTGTTCAGATTTATATAGACAGCACCTTGGGATCAGGAATTACATTTAAAATGTAATAAAATGTTCTTGTGCACTTTTACTCACAAATACTGTACTTAAAAAAGTAAACATCAAATAATCTCAGGTATCTTTCAAGAAAATGTTGACATAGCTCCAAGAGCTCATACAGATGACTGAATAGTTTTCTGAGCAAACTTAATAAACTCATATTCTTACACTTCCAGTGTAGCTTGAAGTATCACATCATGAAGAAGAGGGACAAACTAAGCTATATAAATTAGCAGAAATCTCTTTTAAACATGGTTTTCAACATAGAGATATAATATAGACATTTATGTAGGCATGCTTTTATACTACTTGCAGTCCTAGGGTTTAAAAAGTAAAGATAACATCTAAGTCTCACTCATGTCAGTGAATTAAATTCACACTGTTTAAATTTTGTTCCCATTCTCAAAGACCTCAGCCTTTTCCCAATCAGCAGCAATATAACAACAACCTCAAGGAGCAGGATTTGACCCCCTAATGTGTTCAGAAGGACTTTGTGTAAGTTCAGGAGTTTTAACACAATTGCTCCTCTCAGTAGTCAGAATGATTCATCTACATTATCTGTCTTTATTAAATAGTCATTTCCCCTAGCGAGTCCCACTCAAGGGAATCCTTATTATTCAGACAAGCCCTTACAGTCATAATGACACAAAATACATATATAGGAGTAGTTAATAATACTGTTATTTCTACGTATGTGGATAAACACTGGCTGGTAACTTTACATCAACAATCCATCTGAGCAGAGACAAATCCACCATTTACGCAAGCAGGCAACCCATAATACTATGCATGAGGTCTGGTGAATAATATAAAGCAAGGCAGAGCCCTGAGAGACAGCAAATTGGGATTCTTAATGTATTTTGCCCAACAACATAAAATTAGCTCGCTCTTACAGGAATTGATGAAGCTGCTCCAAAGCTCAGCTGCAGAGACTATATATAATCTCTGCTCCAAAGGGGTAGATTCCAAGCTAGAACCTACCCAACCCATTTATGATCCCCAGGTCTAGTTGAAAAGTCCTGCAAAACGCTTCATTCTGAGCCTGCAGCTGAAGCAGTGCAAAAGTTTAAGCAAAGTAAAACCTACTTTTCCTCTCCCCATCCGTTTGCGGTTTCTTTGTGCCATCCCTCAGCCGTGCACAGGTAAATTAGCTCCAGAATGAACACTGCAAGCCTTTATGGAGTATGCTGCTCTTTGATCTCCCTTGTTTCTGCCCATAGGAGAACACGGCGAGCTAAGCACAGCAATTAGCGGTAACAGCTATTAACGGGCTTCACAAAAGATACAAAAGGACACAAGCAGGAGGTTTACAGCGTGATGGATAAAAATAAAGTGGATACTTTCTTTTGCACATCATTCCTCCAGCAAGTTTAGCCTAAGAGACCATGGGGATGACTGGCAAACAGTGCACTTCTGGTAAAAGGACCTAACAATAAACATACCCAGCAGCAAAGGAAGTAAGTTCAGTTTGTCCTTAACTAAGATCTGTATGAACAAAAACTATTTGAGAACACTCTGCTGGACTGAGCTAAGACTAAGGAAATCATCACAGACATTGCTATAAACACTTTGATTTCTGTGCTAGAAGAAATTCAAAGAAAAAAAAAAACAACAAAGAAATCAGACACTTACTTCTCCATAGAAGTACATTACTTTCCATTTGCTGTCACTCCAGAAGAGGCCATAGACCACAAAATTACTCCTCCTATTACTGGACAACAGTTTACAAGCCCTAATCACCTCTAGGAAATACTGGAGTACCCCAAACCAATCTTCTACTGCTCCACGCTGGTGCTCAGACCTCAGCATAGACCACAGGTGGTTGTTCCACACCATGACAGCGACAGGTCACATTGACTCATTTACAAATACATATGTTTACATTATACATACAGAGATACATATAAAAAGCTGGAAAGCAGGTAAAGGAAAGAGATGCAACAAATCAGAGAACACCTGCAGACTTACAGCCATAAGCAATTTCCTAAATTAGGAAGGAAAACACATTAATCAGTATATTAGCTCCAGACTAACAACATCAGGAGCATTGCTTGTACACAGAAAGTCATGAACAGACTTACACAACATTCATATGACATTAACATAATCATTGGCTTTTATCAATAACATACATGAAAGATCAAAAGGTCAATAACTTTTGCCTCCAGTGTGGACTCTAGATGTATGAAAATCTACAGAAACAACAATAACAACAACTATTTTTTACTTTGTCAACTAGCACCTTGCCCAAGGGCATCTCAGAAAAGATGGGAGGCAGTAGTTTATGTTTCCAGAGCCATTTGACTCCACTATTGTTTCGTATTGACTGTGTAATCAAAGTAGATAAAGTCTCACTGCAAACAGTGGCTGCAGATGTACTGAACAAAAATCTACTGCACACACTGATGGTTTTCTCCCATTCATGACAGTGGATAGACTCTGAGGAAGAGAGCAAACTGGAACAAACTCAGGTTGGACACTAAGAAAAAATTCTTCTCAGAAAGAGTAAGGATGCAATGGCACAGGCAGGTGGTGCTGTCACAGCCCCTGGAGGTGTTCAAGACTGAGATGTGGCACTGAGGGGATGGGTTGAGAGTTGGAATAGAGGATCTCAATAGTCTTTTCTAATATTTATGACTATTTCAATCAATAGAGCAACCTCAATGAGAACCTCTGCGGCAGGCTGAATCTGGAGCAAGCCCTGGGACTTTATGGACACTACAGCTCTCTGGAACATGGAAAAAGGCAGTTCAGTACCAATTTCTTTCTCACCATAAGCTGCATAAGAGTAAATTGTTATTCATATCTGGTAGATGGGGAAAATGAGACATGGAGAAGTAAAACACGCCTAGCAGCAAGAATAAAAATCTGAGATCCCTTTTCTGATGACTACAAATATGTCCTTATTACATTCCCACATTTCCAGACAGTTAGACATGAGTTTTCCCCACATTAACCCCTCCCCTCAGAAGTGACTTTACTAACACCCACGAAAGACAAAGCAATGTTCAATCTGCCTGCTAGGCTGCTGCTGAGAATCAACTCAGACAACTTAACCATATACTTTCTTTTCATTCTCTGACTTCAAGCACTTACTCCAAATAAAGCAGAGAACCACAAAAGAAAAAAAAAAAACAAAGATATGAATCACAGAATCACAGAATTGTAGGGGTTGGAAGGGACCTCCAGAGATCATCGAGTCCAACCCCCCTGCCAAAGCAGGCTCCCTACATCAGGTCCTGTACTAAGTGTTGAACTACACTGTGCCCTCTTAACCATCTTCCTGTTTTCTTCCCAAGTTGATTAATAACTTGTGTTGTAACTGATCTAGACCTGGAAAAAGCACTTGGCTCATGTCCCTTAATCAGTGTCTCTAGCATGGTGGGGATGAAGGTAAATTATCAGAGATCTGTAAGTGAGGAATGGGAACCTCCAGTTGAATTATCTTCAATGGCCTTCTTAGTTGAGAGTATTTAAAATTGAGAGCTTTGGTGAGGTAGGAATTATATTTAAAAATCCTATATACATTTATATCAACTTAGCCTTAAAGGAACATTCTATCTACCTCTAAGGAGAAGAAAAAGCATTATTGGATTCAGTTTCCTTTGATCACTTTTTTTTAAACCAGCTGATGGTGACATTTTGTATGCTATTGTTTTCTTGAAGTTTGCTTAATTCCTTCCTTCAAAACTGAGTCATGTAGCACATTCACTACTGAGACAACTTGGTGAGAGCTAAGTGGGAAAGTGTGATAGAAGCAGATATGAAGGTAAGTTTTCCTTTCACCCTCCCCTTGTCCTCTCACAGAAGCACACGGTACAGCTAAAACCTGAGTGGAAGGCACTGTGCTGCCTAACACCCATTTTTCACATTTACCTGCAGTACTGGTCATCTGATCCCAATTCCCTTATTATTGCATCAGGCGTAACGGGGACTGCAGTCCAGCACAGGGATAAAGAGCACATAAAACCTTCAGAAACATTTGTCAAGACTTTCCCTTATACTTGCAGATGTTAAAACCAGAGGCACAAAAGGAGAGGGCTCTAATATGCATGCTATTGGATACCAAGTGTTAACTTGATTTCTAATGCGACTGCCTATAAAATACAACCAATATTTCTGTGAACTACTTCCTATGACACTTCCCCCCACCAAATGCTCTCCCTAAGCTTTTAAATGTTATCTTTATCTTCAGATATTCAGAATCACTAATGCATCATCACTTGATGATGAACGTAGGAAATCTATCCAACATTACATTAGAGTTTTGACAAATACTATTCTTTGTTTAGAATATGCTCACTTTTAACTACTCTCTATCGTGTCTCTGGACACACTGATCACCCAGTATTTTTTCCACTCCCTGACTGAAAGTCTTTAAGCTATTAAAAGAGAAACGTGTGATAATACATGTGTTTGAATATACCTCAGATTACAAGTAACTCTTGACAGAAACTGTGTATATTCAGCAATTCAGAACTATATGCATAAGCATCCACTGTCTGAATATTCACAATAATTGATGATGTGATCCCCTCACGTGCACTAAAAACATCATTCTCTCAAGCACAGAGATCCAGAAATTTATGGAGGCTGCTCCAAAAGTAATGACTCTTATTTTGCTGTACTTAGAGAGTTTGGGGGAAGGTTTTTAAGGCTTTAAAAAAAAAATAACCTTCATCTATTTTCTCCTTACTAAATAGTATGAGAAAGGTCTAATTCTACATGTCAAAACTCTACCTTTAAAATAGGACGCTGCACAGCAAGGCAAGCTCCACTAAGGCTTGCAGTGCATTTGTTTATTAAAACAAGCTAATTTGGTTATTAGTCATAGTGGCCTGGAGTTTCACTTAATTCTTCAGACAGAACAAAAATCAGTGGACCTCAACTGTCCTTAATTACTTTCTCTGGATGTGATCTCTTCTCAGAGCATCTGAAGCCAATATACATCTGTTGTCTTTAACACTTTTGGACGGAGATATAGACATCATTATTCTCCCTACTCTTTCCTCTGCCTCCCCAAATCAAAGGAAAATCAAACATGCTCTTTACAAGCCCATAGACTGTGCAGTGTTGGCCCATCTCCATTACTTGCTGAATCAGGTCATGAGATCTGTACGTCTGAATTCAAGAGGGGTTTGTGTTGGCATCTGGTCTCAGACTGTGCAGCAGAGTCAGCTTAGACAAAAATGTAATTTTAAAAAGATAAGGACTCCCCATTTAAAAAAATAAATAAAGGGTAAGAGTGAATGAGATACTTACACTTGAATAAATTAGTCATTAAACAACATTGCTCAATTTTATCTTCCTTTTTCTCTGAGGCTTCTATGGTCACAGATGTTTTCTGCAGTTTTGAGGTAAGGGGGCAATAGCACTGCAGTTTTTCTTAAACGAATATATAAGAAATTATGCTTACAACAGTGCAGCTTTGAGAGCCACACTCACATACACTCCCTCTCTCTGTTCGGCTTCATTTGATAGCTATGAACTGTGGATAAAGAATAAATATGGCTTTTCAGTGCCCTAGGACTCTCACCTGACTTATTTATGTCTGACCTGGTAGAACACCGCTGACCTTGGAAAGTTTAATTGAGGCTGGGATTATATGGCACTGCTTGAGGCCACCTGAATTTAGAGGGTGTGACACTTTCTCTCTCACTGACTCTCTCATGTCTGCTAGGGATGCATGCGTGTGTGCACATTTGTGTACCCTAAATTGAGCCTAGCAGTGATGAAATGCATTGTTTTAAGCCTACAGCACACGCTATTGTAAGGGAAAAGATTACTCTTGTCAGGCAGACAACGTGAATGTTTATTTTGTTTGGTTCTTTGTTTGCTTTTTTCCCCAGCACATTCTCTCTGAAATTTGATTTTTACAGTTGATTCCTAACTTTTTATGAATGTGATTCTGCCTAGAACTGAGAGCTTAAAGAATGAAGGAGAAAGAATTATGTGGACACTTTATCTAGACCCACTCATACATATTGTGTTTAATATCCTTTAATTAAATTTAATTAAAGCATATGATGAATGATGATCATTTTCACTCCTTTTGGTTTTCAGGAAAGTTATATGTACTTAAACCTCCCTACATCACAGTTAAATGTGAAGGGGAAAAAAAAAGCAGAGAAAAGATCCATAATACTGAAAGGTGGAATAAAAAGAAATGGCATGGATATCTGCTAGCCAAAGAGTACTATCTTTCCTACTGGAGACTGTCCCTAGATGGATATAAACAGCTCTCATCTGGGTTTCTTCAAGGTAGAGGCCAACAAATATGCCATATTATGCACAGAGTCCTTTTATGGCAGAGACTATTGTCCACCAGAGACTGAGCAGATATCGCCAAGCAAACTTCACCTACGGCCACAAGCAAGCATCAAGCCTTAAGGGGATTCCTCGCCCATCCTTAAACATATATTTTCTCTGTCACTCAAAGTTCAGGCCAACAAAGCCCCGAGATAGCCAGGCTAAAGCCACACAGGTAGATGAGAACGTTCAGCTGGTAGAAGGGTTAAAATATTCCACTATGGAAACAATCCACAGAAATTTCCCAGGAAATAAAACAACTCTGTGATGCTTTCAAGGCCTAAAATTATCCATTCTTTACCTTATTTCTAATGTAATGTATTGCCTGGGCTGAAACAGTGACCGTTTTCTGTTTGTAGGTATCATAGGAAATGAAATAAGGAGAGGATTGCTGTCAAGAGCAGCCTCAATTCCCCCATCTCTCTCTCCAAGAGGCTGTGCCATGAATCAGGATACATTTTATTATTTTTTTATGGTCCTACACAGTGACGTAACACTTACCCACCTCCTAGCGAAGCAATGCTGAGATCTAGGCACAGGCAAATCCCAACAAGCCATCGGTTAAACGCATGGTTTACAATTCACAGTCCTGTTTTCAGTCTCTATAGCATAGATGACTTCGCATCATCTAATAATTGCATCAGCACAGAAAAGCATCTCAGATGGGTGAAGAAAGCACAACAGTAAAGCTATCTGCAGCTGTCTCTAATCATCGGTGACATCCTACAGACATGCAGACAAACTGTATTTTTGGAATTCTGCGGTGAATGGAAGGAACTTTGGAATGACTAACAGACCTCAAGAGAGAATTCTGCTTTTCTCTCTTTCTAAAATAATCCCTCTCTTCCCTTTCGGTGAAACATCAGCCTAAGTGACAGAGGTCTCTGCCAGCCAAAAATAACACCAGCTGAACAGTTCCATGACAGTTATGCTCTGCTCCATAAACCAGTTCAACACGCCATCATCAACTGAGAGCCTCACACTGAGCATGTAGGAAGCCGAATACTCACCCAAATCCAAATATTGGCAGTATTGAACACATTCATGTTTACACCAATTTGCAGTCAATTTCTATCCAAGTCACCACCTACCAGTCTTCATCGCAGACTGGGATCTACTGCTCAACATTTCAGGATTCATTAATTTTATTTATTTTTTTACTATTGCTAAGTCCTCAAGCAAGCCAGTAAGAATATTTTCACAAGAATATAATTACATTTATAAATTAAAAACACATATTGAGAGCCTCATCATTAACGGAAACCCATCAGAACTTCAATAAGCTAATTTGCATTTATCAGTTTCAAATAGGTACAGTGGGGGAAGAAAAGCATTAATACACGTATACTTCTGAAACCCTAGGAACAATAACAAAAAAAAGTGCTAGAGAAAAAAAAAGGAATTTCTCTGTGATCCTTATTTATTACATTTTTAATAGAAAGTCAGTGGAGGTCTTATCTGATGTCATTTGGTTTAGGTTCCATGGTATTTTTTGTATTTGACCAAATTCCCTTATCTTCTCATTGCTTGTGTTCTGCTCTGCCAGCATCCAGCAAACTGATATACTTATCTTCAATTTTATAATAAAGTTTTAGCTTCCACGGGATAAAAAAAGAAATAGGGAGAAAGGGGAAAGGAAAATTGCATCTAAGATACTAAACATATCAGGCATGTGTGACTGTCAAGGAATCCAGCAGTTAACCTTGTTCTTAGTATAGAAACTTTAATAGTTGAAAGACATTTGACTCAGACTCCTGACTATTTTTCTTTTTTGTTTTTAGTCATTCCCATTTATATGGTCAAATTAACTATTTATTACAATATCAGACACTACCCAGTGAATATTTTTGAGGCAACATTGGTAGTTGTTACTTCTGTGATAACAGTTAATAACCAAAGGTGAAAAGATAATTAGAAGCATCAATTGCTGAGGCAGAGAATGTAAACCAAAAACTAATGAGCAAGTTACTGTGCGAGTGTCCATTCCCATTCTGCCGTGCCATTTCTCTGCCCTTTCTTCTCAACTTTATGCTTCTATATTTCCTCAGCATTCCTACTTCAACCTACAGTGACTTAAAACTCATTACAAGAAGTGGTTTCCTCTCCATACTTTCTCAGCTTGTTAATTTTTTCTGATCTTAGTAAACTTGATTTATCTTTTCTTGTCATTAGTACATTCTCTTGGCTTTACTCCTTCGCCAGAGGTCCTATCTTCTGCACAGTATCTTTCCCTCTGCAGAAACCAGTCTGACTTGCAGAGCAAACAATCTTCCCTCAGCCACTAATTTACTTGCCTAATTTATAACTGTGCTTCATTTGCTCAGAATTCAACATAAAGGCAAGAAGTTTTTTGACATCTTTTGCTACAATTAAGAAAAATAAAGGGGGCAAAAACCCAAATTAATGCACTAGAATGATAGAAGAGAACTGAGAATGAGAAAAGAAAAGAGGAGCCAACTTCCCAGTCGGAGTAAATCAGTCCCATCAGCCAGAGTGGAGCAATACCAATTGAAAACATCTGAGGATCTAGCCTGAGATTACCTGTATTTTGCACTAAGAAAACAGATTAAGAACTCCCCAAGGTTCCACAGATGCAAATCCACAATGGAGATAATTTTTTGTGAGTCATACAAGCAAGGAGCGTTGTGACTCTGGTAGGCAGATTTGTGATCTCTCCATATCTGTTTCCACTAATTAAGGAAATAGCACCTCTTGAAGCCATGTTTTCTAGAGACTCACCTGGAGCCTGGGGAATCCTTCTCTGGCCACAATGAAGTGGTTTGTGCAATTTAACTGACCCACCCCTAACTGATCTACAAGTTCTGCTACTACGCTTATTTTTTAATGATCAAATGCCAAAATTTGCATGTAAGCTACTTGTATTTCCTGTCATGATATTTCACAAAAATCATGAAGTTCTGAGAGGAACCACCAGATGCCCTTGGTCTGTACTTGAGAACCACTCACAATGCCTGCTCTCCCCAAGATTTGTAAAGCAGCAAAGCCAGAGAGAACTGAACACAGATCAGCTGCTAATTCAAACAATTTCTGAGATGCCTTGCATCCTACAGTGGATACAACATGAGGATGCCTGATCTAAGAAAATCCTCAAAGAACTAGTTGCCATTGCCTACTCTAACTCCAAAAATTCCTTCTTCATAAATTGAAAATCCATGCTTTACACATATAGGAAAATTTACTTCTGAGAAGTTTCCTGCACTCTGTACCCTGAGAACTCTCAGCAGCCTCCTATGCTGAGAATTTCCTTTTTCCAGAAAGCATCAAGTGACTGGGAAACACACTGAGCTGAAAGATCACATGACAAACACAACATCATGGAAATACTAAATGAACCTAGAGTAAGTCCTCTTCAGATAAAGCACTCCAAAGCAACAGGACAAACACAACTTTTTTCTTTATATTGTTTCTAAGTGCATTTACAGTCTTACACAAAGAAATAACATGCACCTGGGCCAGTGCAGATCTAGGTTGCTTTTTATCTAGGGCTTGTAGACCGTTTACGTTCCATAACACTGCTAGAACACGATGAAAAATGCAGCAACAATAGAAGGGTAGCAAAGTTCTAAGCTGCAGCAAGTGAGGATAAGCCCAAATGCAGCAGCTGTAAAAGCAGAAACAAAAGAAGAAAATCTGCTTACTATTAGAAGACCTCAGATACACAGGAAACTCCAGCAAAACACCCTCACCTCCATGCTTGCCAACCCTGAAATGAAGTCTGGGAAGGGGGGGAGCCTGGCTCCACCCCTTCTGGTCACTCAGCTGCATTACATTGAATTGCATGCACCTGAGCTCCCCTGGGTTGGCCCTGCCTTCCCACCAGGTGCTCAATCACTGCTTCACGCCATGACTTAGCATTTGTGCTACAAACATTACATTGCAGAATGATTCTACCATGCAAAAGGCCAAGTTTTATTTTCAGCTGTGGTAAGAACCTTCATGTTCCATGAGGACATCCCACATGTCCATTGCTAAAGATGAGATCAAAGTGCTCTTTTCTTCTGTCCGGCAAAGGAAGCTAAATTTCAGAGCCAGAGATTGAAATTCCTGGGGACTTTCTTTACAACAAAACAATTCCCTAACACAACTGTCAGCTTGAAAGTCAGAATCCTACTACTTCAGTGACTGGTTGATCTGAAATTCTTATGGGTGTCCAAATAGTTCTGATTTTTTTTTTTTTCCATTTTTCTTTTTTATATTGTCTTGAGCACCTCAAATATCTCAATTGAAAAAAATGATTCCATTCTAAAAATTGCCTGAGAGGCCTCATCCCTGTGAGGTTTTGTAATACTTTTGCATCTACAGTGCCTTCACTGAGACAACCCTCAGATAAGCTTTGTAAATTGAATGACTACCAGCTTATCACATCGTTTTACATTCATACTCTGATCTTCGTATGTGGAAACAAGAACTCATGGATGAAACAAAACTGTGTGCATACACATAAACACCTAGTTACACAGGCGAAGCCAGATATAACATCAGTGCGTATCGTTCAGACAAATAATGTAACAGTTGTAAATCCTACCTACAAATTTTCATGACAGAAGAAAAAAAAAAGATGAATAGTTGTGTCTGAGTCCCTTTGCTTTTTGATTACTATCAGACTTCTGGTAATGTTACCAGAATGTGTATATATACTTGTGCACACATTCATCTGTGCACTCATGTCTGTACATGTATATAGACATGTTATTTTCTGTATTTTGCACTTCAGCCTTCTGTTTTGGATTTTTTTTTTATGCTTAATTACCATTTCTACTTGCTTGCTTGCTTTTTTTCCTCAGCCCACCAAGTTTCAGTCTGCGAGAGGCACAATTTGATTTACAGTGCTAAGAGGTTTTAAACAATACATTTCATGCCACTAGAGGCTTTAAGCAAGATCCCGAAGCAACAGGCTATCTTTCCCTAAAGCTTAAATATTAAGATTCACTGGAGTATGAAGGTCAATGGGAGACTCAGGAAAGGGTAAACGGTTTGGTATGATTACGCTATGTCTGAACCAAACTGGCTTTCCCAACAAAAATGTGTCAAGTAATACAGACAGTTCATAGATATCAATTTCTTCTCTGTGCTTCTGCCAGTGTGATATTTGAAGGATCTTGCCAAAGATTTTAGTCCCAAACCTTGTGTTTTGTATTAAATAACAGGATTTAATAAGATCTGTTTATATTTCCATGACATCAGAAAAAAATGTAATAATAACCTATGGAAAAAATTCCCCTTTCCCAAGCTCACATTTTAACAAATCCTGAAACTCAGAAGCAGAACTGCAGAATGACAGCCAGCAAGAATAGGCTCACCTGCATCTCCTCCCTGCCCTTCCCAGGGACTATGGATCCTGCCCTTGGCTGTTTCCTTGCTGACCTGTTTTCTCAGGACAGTTAAATAGCACACGGTGGACTCTGTGTGTTAGAAGTAGTTGTTTTCAAAGGTGTCCCTTGAGCCCTCTCAGTGGACATCCTTGGCCCGACATGGACATCCAGAAAAGGTGACTTAAAGAGAGATCCCTACCACTTTTTCCACAGTCAGATGAGGTACAGAGTCAGTCAGCTCCTGAGTCACTGCAGTTTACCATGCATTCTGAAAATCAGATGAAATTGGTGACAACTTACCGTAAAATGCTATGCAGGATGTCATGAGCTGACTGACGAGCAGCACAGTTATCTGCACAGAAGAGGCAGGGCTGGAGGCAGTAGCCTTTCCTGATGTCCCAAGCGAAGCCTTCCTGTCAATCAAAGCCCTTATAACAATCCTACACATGAGGATTTCAGCGTACAAAATTCACTGTCATCAAGAGATGATAAGCCCTTTGAATCCAGGCAAGCTTAGTTCAAAATACTGCTAAGTGGTTTGTAAGGGGTGGGTATGTTGCACTGACCCTTGTGCAGAATTTCAGTCTAAGAGGTGTCTGTCCTCTGCAGAGAGATCTGGTCAGAAATAACGTGTTACCCAAAACTATCTGAAGATCCCACAGATTCTTTCTACAGAGGAACTGAAATTAAAGTGAACAATTGAAAAAGCACTTTTCCAATCTCTCATTGTTTTACTCTTCGCCAGATACATCACTGTTAACTCAATTATGTAATAGGAGCCACAATAACAATAGAAATAAGGGGTATGAAAAAAATAATTTGGACACATCTTTATGTTAGCAAAAAGAATAGTTTTATCATTCCATTATCCATATACGGTCCAGTGTTAGTTATCAGACCTTGAAAACTGGGGAAAAAGGTATAAAGAGGAAGGTTAACTCAGTTCCGACTGAGTGGGGAAATGAGAAGGCCAAATGTACATTAGTCAAAGAAAGAAAAATAATATCCCAGAAAATGAATAAGAAATAACTATCCTCAGAATAATACTATATAAATACATTTGCTGTAGGTCACATAAAAGATTCATGGCACACACATGTACAGGTCAAATTACCTTTAAATATTAAATTTCTTTCCAGCAGAGAAGAATTTCAGATTTATTCTGTTTTCATAAAGAAAAAGGATGCACCCCATGCATTATTATTTGCTGACAAATGATAGCTTCTGGGTTTGCCTGCAAGATGTATGTTAGAAACACACTTTTTCACAATTAAAAAAAAATAATAATAATCATGAAATTCATCTCTTCCCCCATAAGTTTTTGCTTTCTTTTGGCTCATTAAATCAATATTTTCCTATTATGGTACTATGAAAGTTAGCATTGGAGAACACTTTTTTGGTCACTTAAAGCAGTCCATTTTCCTGCTAACGCCGTGTGTTTTTTCCCTGCAGCACATTTTGGGCAGTCTGGTTTTGAAAGATTCAGCGAATCAGCAGCAAGGTTATGCTGCTCCTTGGAGACATGACTCCACACACACCTCACCATTCAGACATTTTCATGTTAATAGGTCTAAGCAGGGATAACGGAACCCCACAAAATTATAATGAAGATAAGGTACAAACTCAAAGCTCAGCAGACAATGGCACAGAGTGGTAAATCTATCAAACAACTGGTAACAAACTATTACTACTGAATTTATGGTTCCAGTTTGGCCTATATCAGTTGAAAACAAATGTGCTATTATCTCTTGGCTCTCTGATGGTCTCTCTGGAATGAGCTGTGACTCTTCCAGATGGATAGATGTTCAAAGCGTGAGACCAACTTTGCACTGACAGCCCTGAAAACTAAACCCAACTCAATTACAGCACAAAAACTCATTCATTCAAAATATGTCTAAAGGCCTAGTACAGGCTCACAATAAAAATATCATAGAGTCTTTGAATCATTAAGGCTGGAAAAGATCACTAAGATCACCAAGTCCAACCATCAACACATCACCATCATGCCCACTAAACCATGTCACTCAGTATCTTCCAAACACATTATAATATCAAACTAAAAATACTCAGAGTGTCTTTAACAGTAAACAGATAAAGATTTATAACTAAATGTAATGGTGCTGTGATTTTTCATTAATAAAGGAAAGATTGGTTTTAGTTCCAGACTGGATAAGACTGTGCAGGCACATCCTTTGCCTTCAGCAAGGCTCAGAGGGATACCAAAACCAGGCTGAACACCAGGAGATGCTGCCAGGCTTTAACTCTCTTTCAGGATAGAACAGGAGATAAGCGGCAATACTGAATTGTGGAGATCATAGAATCATAGAATGGCTTAGATTGAAAGAGAACTTAAAAATCATCTAGTTCCAACCCCTGCTGTTGCCATTCGCTGTCTCTCTGGTCCTAGCATATCCTTCAAAGATGAAGGAAAAATGTCTGGAGCACCCCTCCATGATTCCACGATTCTATGAAAAACATCCCTGATGTTAGTTTCTATATCAAAAGAGTTTAAAAGATTTTTCACTTCCCACACATACTCAAAGTAATTGCAGATCACATCCAGAGCTCTGAGTTATAGGGCTCTGGTGGATTTAGCAGTGGTGAAGTCCATCATTCCCCTTCCTCCCTCTAGCAGTATGAGCTAATACGTGTGAGGGCAGTGTGGCTGAGGATGTACCTCCTGCCATCCCTGCAGTAACCCCTGGCAGAAAGGCAGCAACCTCCAGCAGCTGAGACCACCAGGGTCTGTAAGCCAGCGCCTTCAGGCTACAAACTCCCAGGCAAGGAGGCAAAGTTCAAGGCAGAGCACATTGCACAGAGGAAGTTGCCTCCACGAACTGCGTATCTGAAAGCACAGCACATTTCGTTCTCATTCATTCAGGGTAAATATGCCACTGCAAGACTTCGGTCATGACTTGGCTGTTTGCATGCAAACCTTGGTCTCAGAGGAAAATCCCACAGTCAGGTTATTGTCTAATCTTCCTGGCAGGGTCTGGGGGAAACCTGCTCCCTGGACTGTATGCTACTTTCCTAGTAAGGGGAACTTTGTGAAGCCTTTAGTCACTGCTGTGACTTATGTCCAACCTGCAAAGATGGCCCCAATCCTTTATGGATCCATGATATTCTATGATTCTATGATTCTCTAGCTCAGTGCATGGCGTTGGTGGCTTTGCTCTGTGGAAGGCAGTGCCTGTTTGGCCAGCATTGTTTCCTTAGGATTTTTGCCATTCGCATTCTGTCCATCATTTGTAATTAATGCCCTGCTGAGGCTTCTTGGATAGGACTTTTTTATATTGATTTAAATCAGTAGAAATAATAAACATAATGAAGTAGATCGCTTCAGACAGGAATCATTAGACATGGGAGTTAAAACTTCCCAGCCCTCAAGTCTTCATCAGATGAGTAAAACTCAGAGGGTGGAGAGACACATGGAAGGTGAACACAAAAGAGGCACGTACACAAGGGCACAAATTTGTTTTCCTTTCACTGCAAGTGAACACTCAGGGGAAAGAGTTTGCAGTGTGAGACAAGCTCCAGTTTCCATAGTCTCCACAGCTCCTGCTGAGGGCAGGAAAGCCATTCTTTCCATTCATGGCGTTGACTTTTTTGTTGCCACCATGCCCAGGCAGCTCCTGCAGACCATCTGGCACAAGTGAACCCATTAACCTCATTTTCCAAAGTGCACACCTCACCCGGGGCTCCAGCCGCCGTCTCTCTGCCAGAGGACACCGGGACAGGAGATTTCTCTCTCTCTTTTCTCTTCCTTCCCTTTCTCAGCGTTGAGGCTTTAAGAGAGGTGGTGCCTGTCTTCCTCAGATAGTCCCTTGATCTCAGTGTGCTCTCTTTTCCCTTTCTTTACCCTCACCTCCATTCCCGCCTGCTTTGTGTTTTATCTCAGCCTGTAAAGTTGTGTGATTACGGATAGAGAAGTCACCACACAAACAGGATAGAATTCACCACAATGGCTGTTTTGTTCATATACATTTCACTGTCTGTCTCTTGTCGGAGCGTGGCTATCATCTTCTACTAACAATATCCCTGGGTAAATGATAAAGTCAACTCTGGAGTAAAGCTAGACGTTTTATCAGCATGTTCAAACTATCCCCTTACAGCTCTGTACTTGCCAACTGCACATCCTTTTCCTACACAAAGACTCAATGCACATTAAAAAGGCACTTATTGAAGCTGGTGTTTGTTTGCAGAGAGGGTGTGGATCCTGCTCACTGTGGCAGTCACCCTCCGTAGTTTTTCTCTCATCTCCTGGAGAAAACCGGGTGACGCAGTTGTGCTCTGTGACAGTCTCTTGGCTCAAGTTTGAGGTTACTTCACTTCTTGCCAGGTCATTCTTCTTCATTCCTCCGCTGATGCTAACTGATGGATTTCCCCTAAGCTGACGACCGAGTTGATCTAATGCCTTGCTGCAGGAGAAAAGTCACCGCAGACGCAAGATAAAAGATAGGCAGCTCTGAGGTCTCTGTTGGCTGCTGTCCTGAAGCCACAAGAAATTGATAACAAGGGACCCTCATATACTATCCATACGTCAAAAGGCACAAAAAATGATAAACCTCCAAAAGCCTTTCCCACTCTCAAATTTGGTGATCAGATTAATGCCGTGAAACAATCTCCTAATAAAACAATTGTACCCACATCTTGCCGGGCAAGGATTAGCAGACATCTGCTTTGATAAAGTTTGACCTGTAACAGAAAGTAAAGCTGTGAAGCAAAGGTGGCTGTTACATTCATTTATTTCTCCCTCTAACATAAACACGGGCTGGGGCTGCTGATTTTGGAAGTGAGTGCTATGCTTTGCCTGGAAATGCTCTTATTGCAGCTGTTTCTCGGATGTGGGGATCTGTGTGGATTTCTCACAAACTTAATTCTTTTTGAGTACGGTATCTCTTTCTCTCCACCCTTTTCCCTGTGTCCATTTAAAATAAAGAGCCTTTGCAGAGGAACCACTCTGTCCTCTGAGTTTATATAGCAGTTAGTGCAATCGGACCCTAATCCTGGCCGGATGTTTAAGAGATTAAGAAGAGGAGGAGGATGCCTGTTTATACAGAAGGCTTTCTCTTGTTAGCCAAATAAAGAGAAAATTTCCTATTGGTTTAATTCTTAACTGTTTTGACCTCTTACAGCAGGGTTAAATTTAGCCCTTTGTTCTAATGCAGAGTAAGACACTGTGAGCAGAGATGAGCTAACTACTTAATTTAGTTTCATAGGGGTTGATGTAAAGGTTTGCCTTGCTCACAATTTCCCACTTCCTACATCCCAAGCTAATTCCACTTCAAGCCCCATGGGGGCTTAGCACCTGAATGAACATAGCGTCTCACAAGTCAAATAAATAAGAAGAAAAGAATGAAAGATTGAATTTAAAGAGAATGAAAAACATTTTTCCTTGTCTGAAGATATGGACCCTTCCAGTTTTGCCTGCACTGAATATTATTGAGCAGAAAAAGACTGCACTATAATGATTGCTTATCTCTATCTTTTCTCTATTTCCCTTGAACAGTGGTTGGGAGTTTTCATTTCCTATGTCATTTATAACGTGCAGAATTTTGTATTTTGGGGGGTTTTTTTTGTATGTGTGTGTTGTGAAAAGAGGGCCCGTTACATTCTGCATCACTCTTCCTTATCCCCACCTCTATTATTGTTAAAGATACCATTTCTTCTTAGTGCAGTGCATTCTGATGGAGCTGGATGACTTGCAATGTTGTGTACAGACTGAAACGCTCCTTAACACCTGGTCACTGACCTGAAGCTCATCTATAACTACAGTAAACTTAGTCAAAGTAACATCCGTAGTTTTGTAAGCATACACAGAATAAGAAACCACTTCCAAAAATGCCTTTATCTGGCGACTTCAGAAGACCAAGCACTCCATAATGGTCTTGAAATCCAAGCCATCCTCTAACTCATAAAAATGGTCTTTCTAGGTAAGGGTTATGGCACATCAGCAAACATATGTCAAATGTGCTCCACAGTACCTGCCCTGTTCTATTCATTATCTAAGAATGTCCATCTGGAATTGTAGAAATGACAATTCTTGCGTGTTTTTTTTTCATTCTGGTCCTAATCCAATTCCCACTCCAATTCTCACCACGGTCCTATTAACTCCTTGCTGTGATGGTTACCGGAGGGCTAAATTTTGCCCAAATTTGCCCCAGAGCAGTTTTTCACTCATTTGACTTTCTATCCCAAAGCCAAACTAGCTTTTCCCTAAGATCCTGCAATTTGAAACAGTAGCATTCATAAGAATCTTCTCTTCTGTATCATTTTTCTAACACATAAAACAAATGCTGTACCGTAATTGACTGATTCTTCCAGGTCATTGCTCTTGGGGATGTTAGGAAAAGTTTAGTTTTAAAATTCATATTGAAGCCTTGCCATCAAAGAAACATAAAAGGTTTCTGCAATGTTAGATGCTGTTCTGCCTTTGCCTCGCCTAACAAGTGGCTCTAAGACTGCTAAGCATCTGAACACATCTGGCTTCAGTCACCTAAGCTTGCAGGTCACTGGATTGCTCTTTCTGTTGTCTTTTGCCATAAGGATTTTTCTCAACCAGATCGAAAGCTTTTAAGTAGCTGTATGTTTGTGCCAAACACTAATTGAATGAAAGGGAAAGATGTGAGCCAGATGCAACAGGCTAAATTCCCTCTTGAAGTTAATGGAGTTACTTCAAATTTAAATCGATGAATCTGCAATGAGGATCTGGCCTAGATCCTCTGTTCCAAGAAATAGTGAGACATATTGAAAAATTGATACATCATTGTCTGAAGATAGAGCAAGAGCAGAAGAATCTAAGAAAAATGTGATATGCAGATCAATGAACTTTTGATTAAAGATACCTATTTCCTGTTACAAGCAACAATTTGTATTCCTCAATTCTGCAAATGAGTGGAGGATTTTACAAAAGGTAATTTATGTATTTTGTTGATGTACTTTGTTTGAGTCTCTTTTATCTGATTTTTTATGTCAGCCGAGTGAACATTTTGCATCTGCATAACAGCTTATGAAACAATGCTTATCGGTTATCTTCCTCACTGTCAGCAGGGACATGAATCAACTCTTTAGACACATCTCATTGAAAGACAGCACTCAGAAACAGCAACAGCTCAATGGCATAAATAAGAAAATACAGAGTTATTGAAAATATTTCCCCACCATTATGATCTGAGTTAAGCCTACCAAGAAATAACCTTCTCTGTAATTATTGCTATTTTCACGTGAAGTTCCCAAATTAATGTGTATGCTCATTTGAACATATAACCTAACATTTTCAAAACAAAAAAAAAAAAAACAACTGGAAAAGGTATGAGAATCTGAGCAGGAAGATTTCTTAGGCTTAGGAAGTGCTACTTTTTTTTTTGTTCATTTCTTTCTTTTGCTATTTCAAAGCAGTTTTAACATTTCAAAATAAATCTTTATTATGAGTCAAAACAAAACATTTCATCTGCATAACATCAGAGTATTTATTCCCAAAGTGACCTTTTAAACTTGAAAGAATTGCACAATAATTACTGACTTTTCTTTCATAAAAGCCACTTGAAATTAAAAACTTAATCTATGCTTCTGTAAAGACATATGATATTTCAACATTACTGAAATACTTCATTTCATACATATTACAAAATCCAACATCGTTGAAACATTTTGCTCTAAAATAGTAATGATTTTTAAAGTTGCATTTTTCCTCTCCATAATTACTTTGACAAAAATTCTAGCTGATTTGAAATTGGGCTTTCTCTTACTGAGAATAGGGGAAGCTGAAGGGCTAGGTAAAAACCTGACCACCCATGAGAGTTTTGCTGTTTACTTCAATAGAGCCCAGATTGCCCCCATGGAATTCAATGGCATCGTGAAATTTAGAAGTACTGGCTCCACACTATTCAATGGCAGCAAGAGATTAAAGAGGAGTTACACAGGATGGTGATAGTAGAAAGTAATGTATATGGTTCAGATTTAGTACATATCACAGAATAGGCCACAGGGGTGAAAGGGGAGTGGGGCAGGAATTCCAGCTGAACTAGCTCACTTGTCCCTAATCCCTGCTATCTGATGAACTGCCCCTGGCAAGGACCACAGTAGTACAAAAATTATGCCAGTGTTCTTGTGTCAAAGGTGATAGAAAGCTAGAAATCACTTTGCATCAGATGGCTGTAAAAGATTTCCAAAGTTTGGGCTGGATCAGTTTCCCCAGCCATTCAAGAAACAAAAGTAGAGCTCCATATCAGCGCATATCAGCACTAATTCCTGTATATCATTTCTGAAAGGCTTCAGCTCAGAGACTCATTTTGTCCATCAGCTTGGCTCAGAGGTGTGTCGACAGGGGAATATGAAGAGACCAGACTTAAAAACTCTGTCTGGATTGGAAAACAATTGAGGGAATGACAGGAGGGGGAGGGTAGAAAACAAAGTGGGGAGAGGAAGGAAAAGAAGAGAAATAAAGCACAAATTTACACACACCAGAACAGAATCTTTTTCATTTATGAGAAGAAAATACACTCCTCTGGTCTGACAGATGAGCACACCTATAGATTTACCTACAGACTTTGATAAGCACATTTTCCTTCCTATTGGTAAACATAATGCATCATTTTGCAGTCACTATTAAGGGTTATTCTTATCTTAACACAGTGCCTTAGAGAGTTGGCACCCAACATGTCTTGCTACCCCAGCAGAATGTTTCAGACTGCTGGCATTTCTGCACTGATTTTGCCTTTGCCCTGCTTTAATGTCATTAACTTGAGTGTGTTTGTTCCAAAAAGATTTCATCTAGACCTGAAAACAGTCCTTCGTAAAAGTATGTCACTCACCACCTCCTCAAACAGATTTATTTAACACTGCTGATGGTCTCATCTTCCATATTTGCACTCATGCAAGTTCTGGGGTGACTAGCCTCATAAAGCTTCGTTTGACCTTAATGCAATGAAACTTGTATGCATGGACACTATTTTGGAGACTACTTAGGCTTTTAACAATGCCATAATCAACATTTAAATTAGCAAATTCTTTTCTGATCTATGGCCTCCCTCCCCCTTTTTCCTCCTCTCTCTCTTTTTTTATAATTCCAGGGAAAGGGAAACAAACCACAAGCATTCATTAAGCAAACAGCTGTGGACTGGAAGAGATCAGAAGTGCAGTCTGGAAACCATGTGTGCTTCTCGTGTTGCAATAATTGGAAAATGATGATCAATGGCAGGTATGGAAACATAGGCATGCTGAAAAAAAAAAGAGTATATCCAAATCCTGCTCTGAATAATAGAACCACTCTGAAATCTACTTGATCTCTAAAGAGCTGGTTTGCAGAGCATAAATAGACAGCACTCAAGTGCTGACAGATTCCTCTCTCCTCAAAAATATATTTAAATAGAACATAATGCAAATGTCAGTTAAAAAGATTGTGTTTAACCACCACATTTTCTTTTCAGCCTGTGATGTAATCTACTCTTCTGCTAGTTGCTTCTGTTAGGGACCTATGTATCATGCCAGTAGGAACGCATCACAGAGTTATGCTCCATCTGAATTACCAAAACCAGATAATTGTCACAAATTCCAGCTTATCTGCCTAAGCAAGTCTTGCTGTGTCACAATGCCATGGGACAGCTTAACATGCAAATCACGTGACTGTTGTCTGTTAATGAAAATCTCATGTCAACATGCAAGAAAAATCAGCTGTCTTCACATTTTGAATGGAAATAGGCATCTTTATTTCAGAGATTTCTCTGTTCACTTGACGCAGCAAGGATACTGACTCTATCTCCACCAAAAAAAAAAAAAAGTTAAACAAGCTTAAGCTGGACTTCTGAGTTTACGTTGCACCCATATGTCATGGGCATGTTCCAGTGTTCATCATATGGGCTGTTGGACAATTCTGATGAACAGCAGTTACCTGGCCATTGCTATCGTCTCATTATAGTCTTATGCTGAGCTGGAGGAATTCTCATTTTCCACTCAGTCACTGACCTCCCTGTTGAGAACACACACATGCACACATAAAACTAAATTATATTATTGAAATACATCTGGACTAAGAACTTGGGTTAAGACCGATGACTGGGTTTTCATAGGTTTCCCATCTGACTCTGGCAGTATGCTCCAATCACAACTGGCCAAAGTTGGCTTCGCCCCAGTACTAGAAGGTTTTACTCCTTAAGATAGTATTTTTTAACAGTGAGTTCCTCACATCTTTCCCTGTTTCCTTACGCAGAAGAAAATGGAGCAAAATAATATTTTTTCAGTTTTCAACTCTCTTAACATGGATAATCGTCTTGACAGTGAGTGATTCTCCAAGAAGAGGCATTGGAAGAAAAGGGAACATATTCGGGGACTTCCCACATCGTCAGACTCAGAAATACTAGGTTTCACCTAGTGGGAATCCTCTGTGTAAACATTTCTAGAGCACTTTAACCATGGAGTTTAATCACTGCTACATGGACCCTTTCCTAAGAACAGGCCAGTCTCTGCTCCAGATTGGGTAAAATGGCTCGAAGACCCTGGAAATTAATTAAAAATCACAACACATTTGTGTTTAAAGTAAATTAATGTGAGTTCTTTTTTTTTTTTCCTTCATTAAAAGCCATTCTTTCTTTACAAAAAAAAGTCATCCCAGAATTATAAAGATACAGTAAAGCATATGCTTTTGGGATTTAGTACTAACCCTGTACAGTCAGCCTTTTTATAGGGAAGCCCCAAAATTAATAAGGATTTTATCATGTCCAGAGGCCTACCGAATGTATTTCAATAGAGCAAAATGCCTGCTGTAGTGAATGAATACTCTGTTATAGTGAATAATCATTTGGCAGCATAGGTTATTTTAATGGACACATCACTTTAAACGAAGCCTTCACCATCTGTTCTGCCCTCTAATTACAGATGCAAAAAGAACATAATTCACAATTGCATCATAAAAAAGTAAGATATAAGTGATTTAAATGCATGTGTATGTTCTTTATTCAATGCAGCATGCAGCTGTTATGTTGTTTTCATGTTTCAGACACAAATCAGGATGAAAATGGCTCTCCTTTGATAGAGTGAATTCCCTCACACAGGACATTTTGTGTGCAGCAAGCAAGAATTCAGTAAGGGCAAAATCTCCACTTTTTCACATAAAAGACAACTCTGGACTCCGTAAAAAGAAGATGGAATTTATATCACTTAGCCACGAATTTGCAGGGCCATGAGACAGCCTGTTCACAGCTATTCCCTTGGAGTGCAGGCAGCAGTAGCAGTCACTGGTGCTCCGTAAGGCTAATCCAGAGAATATTGAAGTCCCGGAAGGGTTAATCCATTGATATCAATGGTCAGTGGGTCAAAACTCACACACATATCTAGAAGAATATATAGATATTTTTTACCTTTGTGCTCCTTGCATCAGTGTGCATCTTGCTAGCCTGGCTTGTTTTAATTCCCTGGGGAACACAACCTTCTCTTTGACCTGTAACCCAATGTTTCAGCTCTCTTGAACACCTTGCTACAGGGCAGGAGTCATGGCAAGGCACTTCCTCCAGCCCATTGCACCGGGCTGGATTTCAGCCTAATAGAAGATTTCACAGTAGCTGCACAGTATATAGCTCAAAAAAGAGAAATTGGAGAGTTCCTGCTGAGTGGGAACTCATCTATCAGCAGCAGCAAAAGGCAGGAATATGCAAGCAAAGAATATATTCTAAAACTTAAATGATGCCATAAAGTGAAAGAAATGCCAATTATTCTCAAGTGAGTCAAGATAGTTAAAGTGCAACCTTTTATTGGACTAACAAATGGGCTAGAAATAGTACACACAAGCTTTCAAGATGAAAATGTATTTTCTCCAGGTGCTGGCAGCTTTTAAATTGAGCTATGGTCCAATCCAACTTTTCCTTTAGGATCAATATGGCTCCAGACATGTTATTCTTTCTTCTTTTTTTTTTTTTCTTTTTGATCCAGTAAGTTTTATTTAAAGTTGGATGTTACTTTTATCTACTTAGAAAAAAAAATCAAGTTTCTAATGAAGAATATTTTATTTCTTCACAAGCCCATAAATTTACAGTATTCTTCTTTCTAACTTCAACACAAAAGGTAGTTTCAGCAGAACTTTATTCTCTGTGTAGTTCTTTTTAAAAATTAGATAGTTCTTATTCTAAGTTTGAGATGTTTCTTTTACAGCTTTTCTTATCCTGACACAGGAACTTAATATTATCTTTAGTTAAATATGTATCTAAGTATAGAGTAGTTTTCCTGAAATCATTCAAGTCCATTCAAGTCAATGTGCATTACCATCTCAGCTGGGCTGACTGAAGAATGCAAACATTTTTTTCTGCATTTTTTTTTCCTGGGGTTCCTTCAAAAAATGCAAAGATCAGTATTTACAAGATCTGTTACTTCTATGTAAATGTTTCAGAAAACAGTAGTCCACCACTGCAGGAGATGAATCTAGCTCCTCATTGCTCTGGAGAATGAACCAAAGCCAGAGGAGTCTAACAACTTAAATGACTTGGATCTTACCAGGGAGAATTAAGTCCAATCAGCACCAATTTCATTAGTGTCAGAATTCATTAGAATACACAGTCTGTATAACATGGATGTGAGGAATAATTTTGTTGCACCTCCCCTACCCGTCAGTCAAACAACCTGTAAAATGGGGATACAAATGTTATCATGTTCCTTTGAAACATCTTGAACTCTGCAAATTTTAAAAAATCCCATATGAAAGCTTCAAAAGTACCTTTTTATAGGTAAGGTGGAAGAAAAAAAAAAAAAAAGAATTGCAAAATTTCCATTAACTATTTTTATCTTTCCTTTTTCTTCCATTTTATGAGGTAGTCCAAACATTTCATCATTCAAAATACTCATCAGAAGTCATTTACACTTTTTTTTTTTCCAAAATATTTTCTGTTCCTTGTCTGTGTGCTGCAGATGTCAGCTCCAAGCAAACTCTCACATGTGGTGGGTATCTGCCTGCAGAGGAAGGACAGGACAATCTCATCTAACCTACCCACGGTGTTTCACTGTTCTCCCCATATGTCAGGTTATTACAACCAGTATAGTCAATTTTGTTTGATAGCTGAGCATATAATATGAAGTAAAAGAAAATTGGTTAGGTATGTTGGACCTCAGACAGTTAAGACTTAAATGCAAGTCAGAAAACTTCAAAATCAATGGAAGTTTTTACAAGGCAACAATTCAAGAAAAGAATCTGCAGTGCCAAGACAGCTGTGTACTGGTAAGAATCCTAGCCGCTTCTTTGGAATAAAACATATACTGTAAATAATGCAATCAAGCAACTCCTCAAAATGAAAAATTACAGTAAAGCATCCTTAAAATAACAGAAGATCCTGCCAGCAATTCCAGTCCTGGTGTAGGTAGTGTGCAAAATGCCGCGTTTCTTCTGAGTAAGCTATTACTGTCAATTCCCAAGATAAATAATATTGACCGGCATCGGACTTTCCCAGTGTCATAATGTTCAGCCAACATAAACACTTCAAATCAAGTCATTGTTTGTCTCATTTCCAAGACAGTTTTCCAACATATGCTAATTTGTTTAGAAAAAAGAACTGCATGGAGGAGGATGCCTATTTAAACCCAGTATCAGTGATTTTCCCCAGGCACCTAGGAGGAAAAACTTGATAGAAGAAACTTTCGACACTCAAAATAGCTACTAGAGAAAGGCTGGCTCTGGAAAGGGAATCAAAAGGCTATTTTTTGGGCTGAAATAAGCTGGTTTTCACTAGGGTTTGGGACCAGAGGAGGGGAGTGGGAGAAAGGAGACGCATCTTCATGTTCCTTGGTCTGCTTGTTCATTCTTGGGGGAATCTGTCACACCCCTGGGGATGCTCTGATCCCAGCCAGCTGGAACAGCCTTCCAATGAATCCTGCCAGCCCCGACTGTGAGAATGTCCTGAGCCTTTTTCAGCCATGCTCTCGGCCTTCCACTCTTTGCAGGGCAAGAAAAACATGGCACCGGCCCAGCTCTGCTAGTTTTATGCTGCACAAAGACACCTCTGTGAGAGAGGACTCTTGTTTTTGGCTGCTTGGGACCATTTTGCCCTGCTTGAAGGAGGCCTCTGCCCAAGTTCTTCTATTTTGCCACTGAACATTTCTTAAAGCGATGAAAAAAAGCACAATAATAGTCAGTATTCGGAGAGCAGGGAGAGAAGAGCAGAGCAAACCCTTCTTATCCTTGCTATGATTTAGAGTGCAGGAGCTCTCTGCACATCAGGCGGCACATCTCCACAGGGGTTGCAGAGATGAGTTAGGTGAGGATGAAAGGAAAATCATATCTCCAGCTTTCAGTTTATGCTACTGTGCAGATGAGATAATCCAGTCATACTGAAGGGTGGCCCCTTCCAAGGGGCCGACTCTGTTTCAGTCCGTACGGGGGAACGCCTCTGCAGCACCCAGTGAAGCTGGCACATGTACACTGCCACCTCCTAAACAATGCTTCCCCCTCAACAGACATAATCTTTACACTGCTCTAATTCCAGCACCTATTTGGCCCTCAGCCCAGTGACAGACTCGATCTCTTTCCAGAACTTGGACATGCATTTACATATACTGCGATGTATCTCTGTACGTATTAAGATCTGCAGAACAATTTTAGTGCCTCTCCTTTCAGTGAGGTCACGTGAGTGTGGGCACTCTGGGAAAATATAAAATAAAATATTAAATGCTAAGTGCAAGGAGTTGGAATCAGATTTTTGAAGATATTTGCTCACATAAAGATGCAGATAGGTGCCAAATAGTTTTCTAATCTGTTTCAACTCCTAATTTCAGCTGACTTCAAGCAGCTTTGAAAATCAGACATCAAGAGTCCAGCTTGACTCTGCTGAAACAGAAATAAATCTCAATTGATTTCTCAAAGTGTAAGTGAGTGAGGAGCACCCTCAGCAGCCTTTGACTTTGGATGATGTTCAGTGCCCCAGAAATTAGGTCACTCAGTGCTCAGGAGGGCTGCTGAAAAATGCAGGCACAGAAAGAAGCGGGTAGTGTTTTCTGGGGTGACTTGGGAAAGCCAGAAGTTAGTTTCTGGCCAAGTTGGCCAGAACTGTTCCCAGGGGACAGGTTCAGCCCCACTGCAGTCAATTGAACTTTGTCATTGACTCCCTGGAGTTAGTGATTTTGCCCAGGACATTTTTGCTGCCAAACAGCTCTCAAATCCACTGGGCAATTTTTTCCTTCTATTGAAATGCATGCCATAGTGATGGGGCAGACAGTCACACCATTTGCAGGGAACAATGCTTAGGCAAAGAAGTTTCTTTTTTCTGCCTAACCGTGGTATCTCTCAGAACTGAACTTACTTTTTCAGATACATAAATTCTCATCTTCAGTTTAGTTTCCAAGTCCTAAGGGCTGATGGGACCGAAAACAGCCTGAGAGAACTTGCCTGCCTTTATTCTCTTAGACTTGTTGACAACTTATCAAATAGATACAAACTACACTCTTTAAGCATATAAAGCATCCTTTCAAGTCTTTCCAAGATCACAGGTCAATGAGAAGCCAAGAAACATACACGACTGGAGTACAAGGTCTGAAAATCTAACAACACTGTTATCTCGGAAAACGAAGTAATCATTGTCATGCAGGAGCTTTTCTGTGAGGCCTTCTGCTGTGATACCTACATACAGAAGAGTGGTCACAGTGCTTTTGATCCTTGTGCATGGAAGACATGGCTAGTCCAGCTATAAACATTCTCTTGAATACTAAAAGCCATCCAGCCAGAGAAGCATAGATCATAGGCTAGATTATTTTGTTTCTCCACAGCCTTCATGTCCCAGGTCTAACATTTATTTTTCTTACAAGTATAGAATTCCCCTTAATACATTTTTAATTAGCTCATTCATCCTCTGTGGTGTCATTACCACAAGTCCACCGTGGAGAAGGAATAAGAAGGGTCAAGCTGGACAAGTATGAATTACTTGGGATGTTGTCCTCATCATCTAATGAGTCACTACACAAGATGAAATGGATACAGCCAAAAAGGCATTTTGCAGCCAGTGAGCACAGCACCAGACAGACCATTTTCTAGACAGTTGAACTTGGCTGTGGCCCACCAAGTTCAGATGTGAACTGAAGTCCCACCATTACTGCATTTCCTTCCCTTTCCTCCCCTACTGTCTGCACTGGTAAAAATGCTACTATTTCCATGACGTCTCCAGTGCACATTTCGATTCTATCTACTTTTCCAGGTGAAATACTCATGGTTCTGGTTATAAGACACTGATGGAATTCATGGATGACCATTTTGTTAGGGAACTGGTTGCAAACACATGCTGGGAAGCTTTTCTCTGAGACGTTGCCACAGAAAATTCAACATTTCTTCCTGGTGTAAATCTTGTGTATTTCATTTTTTTAAGAGTTGGTCATTTTTTTGCATCATAGAAATTTGTAAATTTTTTCAGCTTTTTTTCAAGCTGTTTAGGACGCTTCCAGCTTTCCTATGAGAAAGGAAAAAAGCCACTTTAACAAAGCTGGAGAAAACCACAGCTTACTTCATTGCTGAAGAAGAAGTACCAGGGCTTGGGTTTCATCTCTCCTCCCTTTGCCCTCTACTATCTCTAGCCTTTCCCCACCCCCAAGAGAAGGAAGATGGTTCTAGCTGCCCGAGGTAATAAAGTTAGGCCTGGGAGGAAATGTTGTCTTTTGGGAAAAAGCAAAATTGTGTGACTGCATTAAAGTCAACACTATTTATCTTCACCTCTTGTCCTAGGGAACGACAAAGGGACACAACTGTTAGGCCCAGCCCCTCTGTGCAGCTGCAATGCAAAGAGGGCAGGGACTGGTACTTTCAAGTGTCAGACCTTTTGTGCCCAACTACTAGTTTATGAGGCTGATGTCAAGCATCTCACTCAATGAAGCCTTTGTCCTAGGTGTATAGGGCAGGACAGTGGAAAAACTACCCTGTCTTATATCCCAGGCTCATCCATCTTCAGCTCACTCCGTTGTTCCAATTTTAGGCTACCCGTTGTGTTGCTAGTAAGGATTCCCCCCTCCCGAGTTAATGTACTGGAAAATTGCTCTGCATGTTTATGTGGGGGTCCCTTCCAACTGAAAGAGAAAAGGAAAGAGGAAAAAGAACTATTTGGAAAGAGGAATATTTTTCCCACTGAACTCACAGGGCAGACCCCAGCTTGTGGGTTCTGACCCTGATTAAGAGAATTTCAATGACCAGCTAGGAGGTTTATTGTGAAGTCTGCCAGAATGCACTTCCGAATGAATTTTTTTATTATTTATTATCACAAAGGTGGATTTGAATGGTCTACGTTCCTCTCCTTCATCAGTTTCCTCACCCTAAGACCCCAAATTTAAACCACCCCAGATACTTAGATCGAGTTTGCTTCAATTCTCATTCAGGTTTTGGGTCTTAGCCAGGTTCTCTATTTTGTGCCAGTGTCTCTTTTTCTTTTATTCAGGATAAACTTGGATTTCACAATACAAATTTAGCCGTTGTTGACTTTGGACCCAAGGATAGAGCATCACAAAAGATAGCACAACAGAAATAACTTGTAGCAGCTGGATAAAAATAGATAAAAATACACACCTACGAGCAACAAGTCTTGAGGTAATTTTTAGCCAAAGTAAAATTTCACAGGATCACTGGGGTTTGAGTTGAGACTAACTATAGGTAGAAATGAAATATCACATCACAAATATTGGCCGTAAATTAAAAATCATCAGTCCTGTTTTCCCAAGTCCAAAAGCATATCCACTTGCTCTGTGTTCATAGATCTGTATTGTCGTGGATTGAGCATCATAAATGACTAAGATAAAGCCAAGTACTAAAAGGAATTTCTTAATAGATTGAAAGTGTTGTATGTGTAACGTTAACACTCAGATGCCTTTCTGCTCCTATTAAATGGGGTAGTAATTTCTCATGTCTTGTTCAGTGAGATCAACATGAGAACAATCTTTAATTCTGATCTGTCCCCTCACAGCTTCTGAGACTCATAAAAACATCCACAACTGCTCCTTCATCCTTCTTTTAGCAACACTGAGCCCTGTCACCCAGAACTAAGCTCCTTTCAGTTAGTAGGAATAGAGAGAGGTTCTGGGATTATAGTTCATAAAGTGATGTCATTTCTGGTTATTGCTTCTCAAAATGAATTTCAAATACAGCTGTGTGGGGACATTAACTCCTCCTGTGTATAATAAGGAATTTCCATATGTGGAGTATTCTGATATAGCCAGTAGTCACAAAGTCTACCACAGAAGTTAGAGTGGGGTCCCACACTTTCTTTTTTTTTAAGCTTCTGATTACATCTTGGCATTAGCTCTTTCTTTAATAAATATAGACATAGACAGGGAGCAGGAATCCTTCTCCAGGTGTTTAGGACCAATGCTGGCCTCAGGCCAGGGGGTGAAATGGGCCTCACATCCCAGCATCCCAGAGCAACAGTTTCTATCCCCCCCCTCCATTCTCCTTCCTTGGAGTCAAGTGACGTCAAACCCCTTGTGACCTCAAATCCTGGCCAGACCACTGGCATGGTTGACCTGTTTATTTGGGTAGAGCATAAAAGAATTTCAGCAAAACTGACAAACCAGGCTCAGATAAGGGGAAACCTTCAAGTCAAACACAAATGTTAATACGAACACCCCTAATCTCCCAGTTTGTCCCCTTCCGTAGGCAAAGGTCAGGAACATTTGGTCCCCACAGACCCTTAACAAGCAGATGTTACTGTAACATGCCCAGGGAATCAAGCATAAATACGACCCCTGACCCCAGTTGTCAGCTGATCCGCTGAGACTCTTAGAAATATACTCTTAACTTTTATAAATTCCCACTTTTTCCCACCGTCCCACTTCATTCTTTCAGTCTCCTCTCCCTTGTGTCCCCAGGACCCATCACTGCCGAGCGGCGCTTGCACAGTTGCTTGCAGTCTGACCCCTCTCTTCACCCGGGTCAAAGGCCCTAGACCCAGGGCAGGGCTCTTTTCTTGCTAAAGGCCAGCTGATGAATCATTCCCAACTTGAAGGGAACAGAGGAGAGGGGAGGAGCCCGTCTCTCAAAAGGCCCTCAAACAACTGCGGCCTATATATCAGCATTTACACTATTCTGACACTCTCAAAAATTCACTTTCCTCTCTGGGAACGGTAACAAAAAGTGAAGGGGGTAGGGCTGGAGGGGCTGTCTGGAGAAAAGCCTCATCCCAATAGGGTTGCAAGGAGAGCATCACCCTTGCTTTGTTTGTTTGTTTGGAGATGGGAACATGAGTTCAAAAGACACTCCTGTTGAATGGGAAAGTGTGAGAGGGAGGAAAAGAGGGCTTCCAGGGAAAGCTGGATGAGCTGCAGCAGGCAGCTAAGGTCCAGGTCCTGTCGGATGGAGCGGCTGTGCCCAGCAGTGTGAGCTGTCAGGTTTCTCAGCACTCTCAAAACAGCTCCTTCTCCTTCCGCTTAACCCCATGTGGCATTTGATTTCTGCCTGTAACGTCTTACCTCTCATTCTGCCAGATGATGCACTGCAGATCTGCAGAGTTCATCTGCAGAAAAATGTTTCGGTTCTGGACTCTGTCACCCCATCCACTGAGGAGGGACTGTCTCGTTCTAAATTAGCTGCAGGAATCACGGATACCAAACCCAGACACCTTCCAGCTCCGCAGAGACGTTGCTTCGGCTTCCTCGCATATTCACCTCGGCATGTGTGACTCAGGGCCGCCAGCATCTGGAGACTGCAGGCAGAGGGATGCGTAATGCTCCCGAGACGTTGTTTATTTTTGTTTGAATCCCTTCACCTTTTTAAAATCTCTGAGACATTTTTGGCATCACACCAGCCTTAGATTTGAAGCGGGGATTTCCCTGCGTCTGGTATGGTCCACATTCCCTCTCCGGACACTGTTGAACAATATCTACAGGAGATGACTGTTACTCCTGATGATCATGGATGCTTGCGTAGATGTGCACCAGAATCCTCACATCCACTGCACCTTGGTTGTGGCCATCCCACGCTGCTGCCTGCTCATCTGGCCTTCTGCTCAGTCTCACCCAATTATGTGATTCCAGCACCACATAAAATGCCATTAGTCTGCTGTTCTTAGCACCAGAAAGATTTAAACTGTTAGTTTTCCTTATTCAAAACAAGGTCCTACTCCAAAGAGAGGGAAGGGAGAGTTTCACTTCTCTCAGAGCAGTTTGGGATTTTGCTCAGCCTCACTTCCTGCTTCTCTATATTTTAAATACATTTGTACTTTGTTTTATCTGCATCTGCTCATTTTTTGGAAGTTTTATTAAGCAGGGTGATCACTTTAATACATTGTAAATTTTAAAATATCGCATCAGGCATTATCCAGATGTCTTCCCTGAAAAAAGGCTTGTGTTTGTCAGTGAGCACTTTCAAACATTCTCTGCCATACTTCTGACTGCCTCCTGGCTGAGTTCTGGTTGTGACACCATCTTGGACACGACATTACCTTCTGAAGTAGAATCCTGTATTTGCTTCTGGTCTCTTTTTTCAGATGGATGCCATTATGGCTTCCTGTTCTTCAGGGTAGAAGTTGTCTTTGAGTTCATTCTCTGTACAGGTTTTACTGGCTTGCTGGATGTCAGTGATAACGTAGGGCCTGATTACAATAAAACATTAGTTTCTATAAACTTGTCTCATCTGTTTTAAGATAGAAGAACAAGAGAATTTGCCTATTTTATTGATTCATTTTATTATTCATGTACATGTGTATTGAAGTAGGGGACTGGAGAAGGGATGGAAACTGCATGCCTTGAATGTAGAATGGACATAAAAATTTAAAAATACACATTAGTGTGGCTGGGTGATGTATTCAGTAAAGCAGTGTTGATTTAAAAGTCTGTCCAGTGTAGACAAGTAAGAAGTGTGGTTTTGTTCACACAAAGACATTGCATTCTGGTTCCAGAAAAGTCAGTGAGAATTTTGCCATTAACATTAAATGGAACTAAAGCTTCACCTCAAAGCTTTCAATCAAAAAGTGTGAGCTTGCATGTTTGAACAATACCTTCAGATCCTAGTCAAAACAAAGTCTATGGCTCTAGCAGGGACAGGAACCTTGTCTGAAAGCCTTTCATCTACCCAGTCTCCTGGTTACCAGTGAGAAGCCTTACTCTGATGGCTGCAGTCCTCAGCTCTCTCCCCCTGAGCTGCTAGTACAGCATTTTTCCTCAGCAATGCACCATTTCTTTTAGTTTATCCTGTTGTGGCCTTACAAGAAAACTAAACTTAGACAAACTGGAAGCTCAGTTGCAGTAATTATTTCTCTTTGGGACATACAGAAGTTCTTTCTGCATCTTCCAACTTGTACAAAATTCAGCACTGTAATTCTTGTCTCTCCCACAGAGATGATGCTTGCTGTGGGTGCCTCCAAAAGTACATCTCTCCAAATGCAAATCTCTCTAAGAAAGCTCTATTTTGTCCAAACAGTTTCTTATCTATATGCTTACATATAAGCCATCAAATAAGGATCCTATCGTCATGTAGTAGATCAGCAAATTATTTATACTTATATTTTTATATAAGTATATATATATATTATTTATATTTATATTTTTTCTCATTGCAAATAAAAAATATCAGAGAGAGGATGGAAATATAGGAGTTATGTGTATTGGAGATTATTTTCTGGTAGTCAGAATTGGAAATCTTAGTTTCAAAGTAGAAATAAATTTTCCCAAGTCTCATTAGTCCTCATGAGGCATTTTAGCACATTATCAAATCTTCAGATGATCCAGTAGAATTTGTTTTCCTGGAACTGATTTAGCCTGAGCCGGGTCCAGCCTGTGATGTAATGTAGAAATCATGCATACAGCCATAATGGAGAGAGAATCCACAGAAGTACCCACAACATTTCCGTACACATAACTCACAATTTAGATCAAGACAGGAAATGGTTTTCCCATCCCATGTGTACATTTGACATTTTAAAAAAATGTTCCTATCTCAAATCAAGATGAAAAGATAAAATATCCAATATTTTTAGACACCAAAATTCCACACATGAACCAAGGAGGATTAGACTGCTTGAAGCAATTTATTCCCAAACGGTTGCATTTCTTCTCTAACTCTACTTTCTTTCACAAAAGTTTCCCTTAACTCGCATTGCAAACAAAACAACAGGTTTTGATCCATGCAATGGAAGGATTTTTAGAAAGTTGAAGTGGAATACAAGCGTTGAAATTTTATCGTCAGTCTTTTTCTTTGCATAGTTTGGCATCTCGGGGAAAGAGCACTCTTCAACAGAAGAGAATTTGCTGACAAACTTCAAGTCACCTTCACAACCACTACATAATTTAGATTCAGGTGTAATTCTAAGTATCTCCTGGTATATGCACATTTCTGTATATATAGAACTTGTACAGAACTGACTTAAAAAATGGGACATTTGTCATACATGATTCTCTGCAGCAAATTCAGTAAAATCACTCTCTTTTCCCAGAGCTCGCAATACAATCCTTCAAATACCTGCATGACACACTCCTGTTTGGCTGTGTCCCTCTGCACTAACAGAAGATGCAAATTACCTGGTCAATAGTATGAGATACATGAGGCAGCGTGACACTAAACTGTGGGAAAAATGTAATTTGTGAATGCTGCCTGATAAATGGTCTTCTATGTATCTACTCCATCTGATGAAAGTAGTGTGAGTAGTGTGAGAATAGTGTTATCCTCAGATAAATGGGCTGAGTACCTCAGATCCTCTACACGTGACAATTCTGATGTACTTATTCTGCCAAAATCTCATGCCTAGCCCACTTTTATTAACTGACAAACCATTAAATCATGTTTTAAAAAGCTGGTAAAGAACTACAAACATTTTTCTACATATTAAGACACAATGGGAAAATAAACTGTCTGTTTCAAATTTCCAAATTTTTGCAGACTTCTGGAGTTTTATCCCATCTACCTTTACATACCCTTTTACAGATTTCTAACTTGGGTTACAACTGTGCTATGCAAATGGCAGGAGTCATGGATCTAACAGGTAAATGTCTAACAGGTAAAAGGTTGAATAACTTGTAAGAAAGAAATTGCAGTTTTCAAGGAAGAAGCTTAAAAGGTTTGGAACTTCTCAAGTACTCCCTAGTATTTGTTCCCCATTTAGTCCAGGTCAGTGCTGACACTGCATTTTTGATGGTCACATATTTTTTCTTTTATTGGGTTTCTACTCTGTCCAACTAATTTTAACCTTGCCCTGGCAAAACTATATTTTTACTTAAACATACTGCTCATCCTTTTTCTTGTTTCACTGTTTGTCCCTTTTTGATCTCTTTGTCTTTGCTTTGTATGTATGTCTGACAGCTAAAAGTGTAGGTACTTGGGACTATGAAATATCTAGCATATGGTGCCCCAGTTCACCCATGCTGGGAGATGCTACAATAATACAGTGCATACTGACTTTTATGATCCTTGTGTCCTTGGAAAAACTCTTGACTTATATTGATAACTTAGATTGCTCTTCAACCCAATTCCAATAGAGGAAAAAGAAAAAAGGGGGAAAAAAAAAAAGTACTTCTACTTTCTGTATATTTTAACTTGAGAAAAATGCTATCACTTTCTATCTAAACAAGGAGTCATTTTGTCCTCTGCATTGGCTCTTTGTTGTTGTATTTCTTCATACTGTCTAACAAAAAAAAAAAAAAAGAATTTCTTTAAAGGATATAGGAGAGTTCTGAATTATTTCTACAACTGCTATAGACCCTGCAGCTGACCTAGTTAGATTTACTTTTATTCAGTGGCATGCATTTAAAGCAATTGTACAAAAAACTCAACTAAGATAAAGGCAACACCTGCAAAAGTAAAGGAAGTTTCCCAAAGAGATACCATAAAGTTGCAGGAAAAAAAAAAGTCACACCCCCCCCCCCCCCCCATACCAACTGGATTGGAGTAATTTGTTTATACTCTAGAGCCAGAAGTATTGTCAAGGAGGTATTTTATCTGTTATTTTGTCCAGAAAGAGAGGAGTTGAAGCAGTAGTGGCTGAAGGCAGGTAGTTATTGAGGAAATGATGCTTGCAGATGCTTTCAGTTCCAAGAAATAAAAGTGAAATTTCCATTTGCAGTCTTCCTTTTTTTTTTTTATTTTGCTTTCCCCTGTTACCTGCTCATTGTCTGATAATCATGTTTAGACTCCTAGAAGGGATTGAGCCAGATGGCCCATTGCCAACAGAAGCTAATGGTGAGCTAAAGGTGCCCAAAGCTAATCACTAAATCAAAAAGCTACTACGTGAAGTCCAGAGCATGTTCCCAAGAAGGAATTACCAAGAGACCACAGGGACACAAGAGGCTAAGCACATCCTGTGCTTGAGCCCTGGAAAAGTGTCAAGGAACGTCAAATATGAAGTATCCCAAACATCTCATAAATAGTTTCTGGAGTCCCAGTAGTTAATGTCCAGAGGAATTTCTTTCTGGACTTTGCTAAAAAGACAGTTCTGACCCCGCAGCAGGAGAGGCAGATCCCCTTGTCTGTCTGTCTCCCTGCTTGACTGCCTTCCTTTTTCTTTCCATCCTTTCGTCCTTCCTTTTTTTTTTTTTTTTGTTTGTTTGTTTGTTTCCAGTTAATTGCTAAAGTTTTGCTTCTACAGTAGCTGAAAAGCAAACATTTGCAGAGTAAGAAAACTCTTGTGCCACAGAACGAAATTACCATGGAGGAACAACAGCTTAAACTGTGCTTCTCAGTGTTTAGGATATGTTCTTTGACCATAGGCCATTCATCATGCGTTGCAGCTATTGCCGGTGGTTAGACCACAGACATCCAATTGCTCAGAATTATCTCCATGACATTCTCTGGTTAAGTTAGTGCACATGGCAAAATACATCATATACTTATGGTTAAACTTTAAATGCAACTCTCAGAAAAACCATTTTAAAGGGCTTCTAAGTGCTGTTTCTTACTAACTTGTCCTTTAAGCATGTGAATATGCTTGTTAACAGCATCTTTTTTCCTGGTCTGAAAGAATTAGAAATGTAAGTACTTGGAACAGCTAGAGGAGTAGGCTCGACCCTAATGGAAATGTAAGGGCTGGAGAGCTGTGATCATGTTACAGGACAGACAGTGCATGCTGTTTTGACAGATCCTGGGGTAGAAGGGCCACGTACACTTCAGCTACCTTTGCCCTACTAGTAAATTCAAAGCTGATCATTGCAAACACCGGAAGCATCCCTCAAGGCTACAAGGAACACTTCCATTATGTTAAAGATGGATGAACACAGAGCCATGTTTTTATGAACTCTACAATAAATACTACCGTGGCCACAGAATATCTTTCATTTGGGAAGGTGTATACACAGAAGGCAGTGAACTCATTTCCAAACAGTGAAAACCCCTTTTATAACAGCAGAATTGTCATGGCAGCATCCTTTATAAAACCAGCCCATGAGATGCCTCATGCTCCAAGAAAGCTGGTCTTTGGTCAGTCACTGGGCTGAAAATTCAAAAGTTTTCAGTGTGACCCCAATTCAGAGAGCAAAAAAAAAAAAAAAAAAAAAAAATCCCCATCACCCTGCTAGTAGGAAATCAAACTCAAATTCTAAGAACTAAGTTAAACTAAACGGAGCAAAAAGGAAATGGGAGGGGATAAGAAGAGGGGAGAAATTTGAATGCTTTATGTTTCACATTCAGTTGATCTAAAAGACAATTCACCTCTGGTGGGAGAAACTATGTTGCACCAGGGAAAAATCTGGCAAAGAGACTTTTGTTTTCCAAATTCCTTAAATGGTAAAACTATCCCATATGCTGCAAAGGGTCAATACAAGCCATATTCATGTATTTTCAATTTCACCCAAGCATAAATATTCATTGTGCTGTCTTTTTTCCGCTAAGTGAAATTTCAGGTACGTGAAATTACCTTGCCTCACAAAATTCCCTTACTTTCACAACGCTAATTATAAGTAATTACTTGCACTGTTCCTTTAAGAATAAGAACATTATCAGCCAGCCCACCTCAGGGAACAAATATGCATCTCAGTCTGATGAAATTTGCACACAATACAGGTCAGGTAGTTAATGAAGCCATAAACCATAATATGTCTGAGGCACTAAACATCACCTTATTCATTTGGCCTTGGTGTTTAAGAGAGCAAGAGATGTTTATTGCCATGAGACACCCTCCTCGCCTTTAGGATCACCATTCATAGCCAGCTCTTTGTAAATAAACATATAACCTTTGCAATGGTAATTTAAGACTGTGCAGTAAAGAAGATGCAGTGAGTGCATGGAGAGTGGAAGAGAAGATAAAAAACCTCATGAATAAAGTCGAAGGCTGCAGGCTAAGGTGTTTATTAAGTCCCAAGCTGTTTTTTTCCTCCACTTTTCCTCTCTACTGAAATAAAAACAATGATTGCTATGATGCTCTAAAATTAGAGCACATTTGTTGTTTTTAAAACCAGCTAACAACTGGACTTCAACTGTGCAACAGCATAATAGGTGTAGAAAATAGGTCTGCCCTAGGCCTAGCCTCTTCTGTTGTGTAATCAGCCAGTGAGAAAGCAGGAGATCAGCACAGATAATGTCAGTTTTCCACTCCAGAGTGGTGAAGGTATAAAAGGTATACATTAAAATGCATCAATGAAATACTGCAGTCCACCAGGCTGACTTCCTGGGACAACGCATCACACACAACTGGTTGCCTTTCCAGCTACAGTGTCGTATCTTTAGTATGTGTCACAAACAAAATCCCTACATTAAAATGAATAAAACCCCAATCATAAAAAGAAGACTTTACCTTTCAACCCCAGGATCTCAAAGCGTTGTGCAAGGAGGCATGAATTAAACCTTCTGATGCCCTGAAAGGTAGTGAAAGAAGATAACTCTGTCTGTTTTATGGCTGGGAAACCGATACACAGGGCTCTGACCAAGGTCACGTAGCAAGTATGAGACAGATAATAGTTAGATCTCCTGATTTCTGCTCCTGTGCTTATTCCTCCCTTCTCGTGCTCTGCCTCTTAGTCTGAGAAATGGTGTCATAGCTTTCTCAAAAACTCTCATAATTCTCATTAATTCCTCTCCACTATTTCTACAGCAGAGAAAGCAATGGTCTCCATGTTCACATGCCAGAGGAGTTCAACAAATACTTCAAATCACCAGTTTTGCCTGTGATCACCAAATCATGATGAAATTGCGTGCCTTCTAGGTCTTACTAAACAATCTGCAAAGAACATAGTTTATCTTTTAACTCCACAAATCACACAGATGTCAGCCCCACCACTGTATTGTCTGAAGCAGTGCATGCAGCCACGCAGACAAATAAACACTATTTGTGACTTTTAATTGCTCGTTACTACTATCAGTGATGGAAGGATTGTTTGATCTTTAGAGATGTTCAGCAGCATGATGGATTCCTCAGTGCAATCAGTGTGTTTAATCACTAGGGCTTTTAAGCCACCTGTTTTTTCCCCAATTACTATTTTTGTTACAAGTTCAATTTTCATGACAACTTAGAGAAGCCTCATGGCTGTTCTGTTTCTCAGTGCATCAATCCAATGACTTTGAGACTTAAAAATCAGCTGACAGCAAATATCAGGGACAGTCGATCATCCCATTCCTCTTCATCTAGCTATAATATACTCAGCAAGGACTAGCAGCATCACTTCTATGATGACAGCATGTGAATCTGAGATTGCCATGCCATGGGATCTTGCAAGTGACATATTGAGAAAAACCACTAGTTACTTTGCATTGGCATCTCAGTGTAAAACAGCTGGGATATTCTGGGGAATTTGTGCTAATCTCATCCTTTTCAAACATTCATGTGGTTTGCATTCAAACTCCAGAGGACTTCTACACCCCAATGCAGCCACAGAAGCTGGTGGATATAGGTTAGAATATGAACTCTGCTGTGAGTGGCTGCTAATAAGAAAAGTGGGTAGATCCAGTAACAAATACAATACAATGACATAGTAAAAAATTTGGGAAATTGCAGGAGTCATGTTTCTCATTCAGAAGCAAACTTAAAATAAACTTGAAAGCCTGCAAACATCACAATTTTTGTCGGATGAAAAAGTCTCAACTGAACAGTTCAGTGAAATGACTTTGCAAGAGTATATGAAAGACATACCACAGGCAAATTGAGATACAAAGTTTGGGTTTTTGATCCCAGAGAGAGAAAATAATGTGTCCCTCCATTTATCCATGAACTCTGCAGCTGGCAGGGGCTGCTTTCTGTTAGTAATTACCATGAACAGATGAGGGAAGATTTTTTTTTCCCCCTTTTATTTTGACCTGCAGTTAAAGAAAATCTGCTTGTTTTATTTTAGGTTTAAAAATGATGAGGCAGCATCAACCTGTGTTTCACCCCAGAGCTGTTGATTTTTCCCTGTCTTCTCCCCTCTCCTTCCTTTCTTTCTCCCCTCATCCCCCAGCATCTTAATTTATTTCAGACTATGAGTGTGCAGATTCCCAATTTAGTGAGAAATACTTGCTGCCAAGGCCCTTCGGGGGCTTTCTCTGCAGTTTATTTTCTTAACTACAAGCTTCAGGTTTGTTTTGTGTATGCGAGTGGTGGGGAAGGAGGGAGGGAACTGCATTCCTTCCTCCAAATTTACAACATGAGAAGTTCAGATTTGCTTTTAGCTGAGTAAGTTTCGTCCTTCCTCGTCCTGCTGTGCCTTTTGTTGCTGCCTTCCTTCAGCAAACACCCAGCCTCAGTGACTTTGGTACAAGTATTAGATGCTAAAATGGTTATTTCCCTTCATTCCCTCCTTCTTCTCTGTACATGAATGAAAAAGTTACAGAACATCTTAGACTTTTGGGCTTACCCGCTTTATCTGCTGCAACTTTTCATAGAATCATAGAATCATTTGGATTGGAAGAGACCCTTAAAGGCCATCTAGTCCAACCCCCCTGCAATGAACAGGGACACCTACAGCTCAATCTGAGCTTCCGAACGACCCACCTGGAGCTCAGCTGCACCATGGCCCGGAGCTGGGCTGCTCCCACCGTATGCCTGGCCTTGTCGGCTCCGTGCCGCAGAGGCACCCACCATGTGCACCCCATTAGGCCCGAGGATTTCCCAGGCGGAAACTCAAGAGGCCTCGCTTCGCTCCAAGTTTTAAAAAATCTTGGTTGCTGTTCAAGTGGGAGGAAAGCCAAATGGATAACAAAAAACAAACCTGTTTCCTGCGTGCTGGAAAGCCTGCATTGAGGCCAGTTGTTGCAGCTTGCTGCCTTCCAGCCTGGGGGACAACGTTGGAGGGGGATGAAGGGCCCCCTGGGCACTGACCCAAGGCAAGGAGAAGCCCCCCAAAACTCCCTGCTCTGTATTGCCTTCTCCATAACCCATCCCAGCAGCAATTATTATTGGATTCTGGGGGCCTCAGCAGCACATCTCTCCTGAAGGGAACAGTGACAAGGTAGAAAGTGCAGCAGCCTGTCAGAACATCACAAAAGTTTCAAAAACTCGACCCAAACACTGCTCGAATGTGTGCATTAGAACAAGAAGCAAGTGCAGGAAACCCCAGTATGTCATCAACAGTCCTTGACCAACAGTAATAATATAAGGTTTGTTTCACTGAGGAAATTATTTAATATAAACTATTCACTCAGCTCCAAACAGAGGACAGTAATGTGAAAGTACTTTTATTCTTGTAAAAATATAACCCTGGGCAGGTTTTCTTTAGGGAAAGCAAAGTTTCTCTCCTCTTAGCCCACTTCCTGCAATTCCACAGAGCAATTGCATGTTGGGAATATACCCAAACTTATTTTTATGCAGATTACCGTACTCACATATTTCCTTAATACAGTTTCGTAGTCGATTTCCTTTGTTCATGCTAACTGAAAACTGGTTAGCATATGCCTCACAACGAGCCATCGTCAGACTTGGCCTGTGTTTGGGACTCCCCTTGGGTGTTTTTGGTAGAGGAACTTTTTGTCATGCAGTTTAAACTGATGTGCGTAAAAGATAGATAGAAGAATTTTCCGTATTTCCAGAGAGTTATTTGCACAGTGGGCTTTTAGTTGTCCTTTTTGTTTAGTTTGTTTTTTGTAACTGGTATGCCCCATGATTACCCAGTGTTTCAGATGACAGCCAAGGATCTGTTTTACTCTGTTCCTGGTTCCAAATAGCCGTGGTCAAAAATAAAAGGGTTTTTTATGAAGCTGATCCAAAAGCTGCGTCTGGGAATCTCAGCCCCCAAGGATGCTGTTCTCAGCATTGCACGTGGCCACTGTGCTCATCCAGACTGTTCCTGTGAGTTAGCTTCCTCTGCTACATGAAATCAAAGGCGAAGAAGCAGAATTAAGTGGCAGTGAGACAAAAGTCACCTAATACAAACCCCCTCTCCTTTCTGCTACATGGCACCACTAACAACCTAAGACTATATGTGCTACAGGGCTCTGCTAAGAGGTCCTGTGCGATCTGGTCTCCTTCTTCCCAGGAGAAAAAGTATTAGGAGAGGCTGTGCTGGAGGGAAGAGGAGACAGAGCAGATCACGCTAAGAGAAAATTCTAGCCTAGAGGAGTGGAGGGACTAGATCAAACAGAGAAAAAAATACTCATGTGCCATCTGCAAGTCCTTTGTGGTCAAGTCATGGAACAGTGGGACAGAAAACAGGAGAGAGATGAGAGAAAGAGATTTTCTGCATTTGTTCTCCTCCTTCTAGCTCAATGTATATTGGATCAGTTTACCCAGTTTCTCTAACTCAGGGAACAGATGGTGTCATATTTGAATATAAAATGAGTTTTCATTTGCTTTGCCATAAAAGAAAAAAAAACAACAAACAAATAAGAAGGAAAAAAAAAAAAACCTCACCCAAAAAAATGATGCTATAGTTTTTTTACAGACCTGTGGTCTCAGTTACAAGCTGAGTTTGTTTCAGTTCCCGGATCTAATTTGTGGTCTATTATGGTCCTTTTATGCCTGCAGATGTACAAAATGAAAAAAAGTCCCTTCTACAAATGGAAATACTTTTCTACTTAGACAATGTTCATGTTTTGGGGAAAAGTGAAAAACTGTTTAACCACATTTGGCAGCAAAATTCCAACTGTACAGGCACAGAATTTGCTGTTGTTTCTCTGTGCTGTGTAGCTTTGAATTCAATTAGAATTCAAACCCACTCCTTTTTAAAGGTTCTGTTGTGTTATACAAAACAGCTTCTGAGATGAACATTTTTTCTCATGGTACATCTTTTCAGGACCTGTGAGGACTGAGAAATCACAGAAGAGAACCTCTTCACATAGCAATCCCAGGAAAAAAAATATGGAGTTCCAAGAGATACCAGATTGAACAAAATAGGATTTCAGAGCTGAATGGATTGTGGCTACTGTTCTTCTTTTCTAAGGCATGAGTTTCATCCCTGAAGAGCTGAAATAAGGGATCTGATTAACCACTCCAGTTGTATGCCAGTGCGACATCGTAATGTCATCGCAGTAATCAGTGGAGTTAGGCAGTCATAAAAATAAAATCATGTAGTGACAGAGGAAGCCAACAGGTCAGATGAACAATCAAGACCTTTTTCTGAGTCTATCTGCAGTCTTTCACTTGCATCACTTTTCCCCTGCTATGATGCTTATAAAAGTTTTGGGCTGTTTGCAGGTGCCAAAATATTCTCAGAATAAATTTGCACTGAATTTAAGACAAGCTGACTGAAGACCTCTCCTGAGTCCCTTATTTTCTCAAATTTCACAATTACGATGTTATTGTAAGTGGAGCCTTTTTTTCCTCTTTAATTTACACTCTGCTGGCTCACATGTTACCCTCCAACACATCTATAAGAGACCTTGGTCGCTGAGGTGGGGCAGCAATTGAGTGGTTTAGGATTTGGTAAAGGGATTAAGGAGTCTTTCATTTCTAGGTCACTAGTTCAAGACTGTCATGACTGTAGGCTGTCTACTGACCTGTGTTAAATATATTGGTGAATGTTGCCTATTCCCTATCAAAAAATCACCACCACATTTGGCATTGATTTGACTTTATAACAGAGTAGGTTTGGTATGCATTAATCAGAAATGGGAGCATGTTGCAGATCTCAGAAGAGGATGTGAAATCTCTCAAGGTTTGAGAATGGATGTGTTTGGGGTTCTGGTTTGACTTCTCAAAGCAAAAGTCAAGCAGTGAAATGTGGGTTTCAGACTGTCTAGTAATTCAGAGATGTTATGAGCCAACTCCTATTTTCAGTTCTAGCCATGCTTCTTCCTTATGAAAATGGGTTTCTTTCTTTTCTTCTCACCTGTCAAACTGTAATAAAAGCTCCCAGTAAAATTCCTCTTTTCTTATTTTTTTTCCAGAGATCTCCGAACACAGAAAGAAAGGAAAACATAGAAATTAGGAGATTATTAATGACTCAATCAGCTATGAATCTCAGAGGTAAAGGGAGCCATTATCACTTCTGGTGTATTTTAGCTAAACACTGGAAGAAATACAGGAGTTTGAAGCCTTGAGTTCATTCAAATTAAAAGAAGAAGTATGATATTCCCTTAAGAAATTCAAAGATTAGGCCTTCAAATAGGCTTTCTTCAACACCTCAGAAGGGAAGCTCCCCTACTTTCTTATGTCTCCACACCCTCCAACAGGCTCTTTGACCTTAATGAGATGCTATTTGCTGACTTGGAGTCTCAGTCCCAGCAGTGAGTTTGTAATAGGAGTCAGCTGAAGAAAGGCTGCTTCCCTACCTTCCAATGGCTTCACATTTTACACCATCAGGCTACATATTACTTCTGCCAGCTCTCAGAAGGATGTCAAATTGAGTAAAAATTCAAAAAGCAGAAAGCTCATTGAAAGTATAAACTCAGCTAAAGTGTTAAAATGCAGCATTATCTCTGGCTGGGAGGCAGCTTTCATAAACGGTACAGAAAAGCAATCAAATTAGAAGATAAATACAACCTGGAAACAGCAGGAAAAGTTATACTGAACATAAATCTGCTTGTGATAATTTTAATTAAAACTGAATGTGATACAGTGTTCAATATGATATTTCCTTCATTCCTGTTTATTATTGGGATTACATCTGTATATGCTGCTCAGCTGTAGGCCTCCACCATCGAGTCCAAGGAAGTTCACATACAGTGAGGCCAAAATAAAAGGCTAACAGAAAATCACCAAGGAAAACATATTAAAAGAATAAAAAAAAATAAAAAGAAGAACAGGAAGAAGCGCAGTTGCTGTTGTAAGCCTTCCTCTCTTGCTCCCACTGGGCTGCTGTGTTGACCACATGTTCCATACCTGGCCATATTTTTTATTTGGGAGCTATTAGCTCTAAGTAATTTTCTTTTTTGAAGTTTGAGCTTAAGCATGGAACTGGTTTTCCTGAGCTACTGCTTCCACCCTCATACATTGGTTCCTGGTGCTGGCAATGAGCCTTTCTCTTTTCCTTAATCTCCTTTTGTAATCAAGAGTGCCAAGCAGTTGCCCTCCCTCCCTCATCTCATTGTGAACTCCAGCCTTCAGTGGACATGATCAGCTTCTGCTCACACCCTACAGCTCAGTCCTTCCCTGAGGGGAGGCACAGCTTCTTTGCATAATTGTACGATGCTGCATCCCTGGATCTCTATCAAACATTGGATGCAACCAGCACACTCTCCTCCCACTTCAATATTTTTCATATATCCAGAAAAACTAGATTACCCAACCAGCAGCAGCACAAGAAAGAAAACAGTATTATGGTGTTGCGAGGGCAAAGATTTCTAAATACCTTCCTGTTCTCTACTGGGAGAATATCAAAGGTTTTGTCATTCCCCAAATGATTCAGCAACCAAAGCAAACCACTACATTCTGTCTGCTTCTTTAGGCATGTTTCAGTCCACGCTTACTAACAGCAAGAGCATGCTACATGGTACAAAGACAAAAAAAAAAGAGAAATGATGTTCCACCCTTGAGTGGAATGCTTCAAGATACATCTTTATTCCTGCCCTGATTTCCTTCCTAGAATTACTTTGTCCAGCATTTGCGTTGCTAGCTAAAGAAAGCTTAATTTTTAGCTTCAACAAATTTGTGTCCCCCTGAAAATTTGTTAGGAAAATTCCCGTTCTGCTCAGTTATAAAATATAGATGACCACAGTGGTTTTCATAGTCCGAATTCTTCATTCCCCAAGGTGGATCAGGGTGAGAATTTGATCCTACAGCCAGTTATGCTTACCAAGTGCAGCCTTATTGGAACCATGAGGAGCTCTGTGCAGCTGACCTGTATCCCTGCATTGGCACACCCTGGCCTAGCCAAAGCACTGCTCTGACAAAAAAATAATACTGTAGCATTTCAGCAAAGCTGATGAAGATGCTCTCAGGTGATTAAGGAATGGGTGTGCTCCTGTAGCAGAATTTTCTAAGACAGCAGATATTTCAGGATTGTGAAAACTGAAAAGAAAGGGAGATGTTTGACTGTCTCTGAGAATCCTATTTCCCCAGCCTCAGATGCCTATGCTTCATGAAATTGTATCATCACAGGCTGGGGATATCTGCTTACAACTTTTGAAGGAGATCTTTAGTCATAATCTATCAAAGCTTTAAATGAACGTGAAACCAAGGAGACAAAATGAATAACTCACTCTAATGGAATAGCAGATGGTAAGATCTCACAGCACATCATAGTAGTGTTCCAGCATCCATTATATAATGTTTCTTTTTCCGAGTGAGAACAGTGCTCATTCTTGCTGTTTAATGTCTACAAGGTCTGGTAGAGACTAAATCATGATAAGAGCCACAGACATTTTGGAAAGCCTGAAATTGGATAAGTGTCAGTCACTATCACCTCCATCAACCTTAACTTCCTTAGTCACAATGTAAACAGCTTTACGTAGTTTTATTTCATCATTTACTGAGAGGGAAAAAAAATATATCCTAAACACTTCTGGACAGCAGCTGTGGATGGAAAATATATAGGATGGTGAAGCTTGTGAAGTGCGCAAGAAAAACAGCACTAGTTAAACATCTCTGAAGATTGGGAATTCCAGCACATGCATTTCAGAAAAGGGAGGGATGCTGCATTTCACAACAAAATGTCTTAAAAATAAAATAAAAATAATTGCTTTGGGGACCCAAGTTAAAATGCAGGTGTTTTGAGGGGAACATAAACATTTTTTCCTAAATGAGGCGTTGAGGGCTGGGAGAAGGGCAGTAAAATTAGTGGAATTACTGCCTGATTTTAACCAGATGATTGCTGCAGTTGGACACCAGTGTGGTTTCATTAGGGACTCTAATTTACAAGCCATTCGTTGCATTCCAGGGGAACACAGCAACTCCCCCCACTCCTAAAGAATGCCAGCACCGAGCTTTATGGCAGCAATGCCTGGCTGCAGGCTCATTGGCTTTGGGGCTTTTTTGTCATTGTAGCTATTTTTGGCTGTTTTTTTTTTAAGGCCAGCTTGACTCAAGTGCTGCAGCCAAACTCCTTGGGAAGGGAAACAGTCACACTGCCTTAACTTGGGTAGGTATCACAGAAATCTGTGTAAATATCTCTCAGCATGGAGAACATATGGTCCTTCTAAGAGCTACCCGGATTTATACATAAAGTGCAATCAGGTATATTACATCATTTCAGTACTAGATATTAGTATACTTCAGATATAAAATGACCCTTTTTCTGGCCTTCCATTAGATCCTAACTTGTCAATAAAGTATAGTTCTGAAAGCCTGCAGCAGGTAAGCTTTTGGCCTGATGTGACCTAGCTCAACATAAATTTGTCTGACCTTTCTAGAGGCAAATGGCCTAATGAACGCCATGGATAGAGATTTCCACGTAGCCAACCCTTGGGATCTGCTATTACTTTCAGAAGTATGAAATTTCTACCTCAACTCACCTTGCAAAGCAGCAGTAATTATTTTCTTTGACAAATAACTCACAGCTCTCCCAGATTCCTTCTGTTCACTCTACACAGTCATCATCTGGATACATCCACACCACATCAACACAGCTTTCTCTCATATCCCTAAGTTTGATTCCATTGCCACAGTGTAAGTCACCAAAGCAAAAAAAAAGATAATGTGAATTATTGTTGCATGGGTTCAGACCCTTCTTTGTAGAGGACAAACATCCTTTTGACATCACATTTTCTGTTTTTCTCTTATTCCTTCTTTCTAATGCTTTTTCTCACTTTTTTATCAAGAGCTGTAAAAGTTCCCTCTTTTGTCCAATCCGCTTCCTTCACTGTGTTGCTTGCAATTTTCATTTACATTTTCAATACGCCTGAGTTTCATTTTTCCCCAATGATTTCCCTCTTGGCCAATCCACCCTCCAATTTTGGTAGGCTCACTGAGGTCCAATGGCCATGGTTAATGTTTGCCTGCTGTTAATCCTAACCCTCACACCTAAATTATGATTAAATATAGTGAACAGAACTCTGAAGCCGGAGGGGGTTTTGAGTCTGTCATCAAGTAGTTACAATATGTGCATGTTACATATTAACAAAGCCTACAAATGCAGGAAGTGAGGTTTCCCTTCAGTTGTAATATTTGTCTCCTATTTTTTGAGGGCAACCATTCTGGTCTACCACCGCCTCTCCTTTGCTCCTGTCAGATCTCTCAAGTTCTGTTGGGTTGCCTCAGCTATATTTTTCAATGCAAAACCTCTTCTTTAAAACCCAAAACAGATTGAGTAAATAATATCCTTCCCCCGAGGCAGGAATGAACTAGCAGAGCAGGAACCGTGCTGACGGAGGAGTAACCTCACATATGAGAAAGGGAAAGAGCAAGTCCTCCTGCGTTAATTCATTCCTTGGGATCTTGCAGCCTACTTGAGAATCTGTATTGAAATATTGTTTGGTCTTCATCTTGATCAAATTCAAATTAACTTTCTTACATCTTTGCTTGTTCAAATCATATTTATTGTTTTGTTTTGGTTTGTTTTTTTAATTGCATGGGGCTTGTGTTAGTGTAGGTAAAATTGGGCACTTTACCCCTCTTCCAAAGACACTTTGATTGAGAAGATATGTTGCCTACATCAGTTCCAACTATTCACTTCAAATATTTCTCAGTGAGTATTTGGGTCTTTTTTTGTCTGCCAAACAAACGTGTGTGGATCAGTTCTGAATCCTGTGAATGCCTTTGTTGGCTGTGAATATTTGCTAGCAGCCTGTATGATCAAGTGGCAGCCTACAAATACCTGCAAATGCTTCTCTCCAGGAATATCTAGGGATCATTTCTTTGGTCACTACCTGTATGTGAGAGCCACCTGGGCTGCAGGGTGACAATGTTAGTCCAGAACTGAGTGAAACATTACAACCTACATGATGATTTATGGCAAGAAGTAAATGAAAAAAAAAAAAAAAAAAAAAAAAAAAAACCTCCTTTCCAGATTACATTTTAAGCTATTTTTGCTACTACGTGGGCAAGTGCAATGATTTGCACAAGGACTCATCTGTGCAGAGGTAACTGAGCTGATATGGCCAGCCAAAAAGCAACCAACCGCCTTCATCAAGGAAAGCTAACCTGATAGAAATCTTCATTTGACCATGTGGTTGAAATTAAGTAATTTCGGTTGGTTGAATGGAGTAAATACAAAGTTGACCAGACCCTCTCCATTATTCATTTTGCTCACTGAAAATCTTTGTGCATGAAAAATACCCTTATAACTTACTGTGGTATCTCTCCATTCTTCTACAGATCTAAAATGGCGAAGGCCCCAACACTCAACTTCCTGTAGTTTATGAAGCAGTTATTTTTACGTTCAGACTATCAGACAAATTGCCATGGAGCCACTCCGCTTTCTCTCAGTTCACATTCTGAATGATAACAGACTTGGAAGACCTTTAATTTGCTTGGTTGATGTTGCTACACAGTCAGTATTCAGCACACCACTAGGACATTTTCAAATGTTTCATTTTTACCCTTTTTTTTTTTTAGTTCTTCCTCAATTTTCACTCAAATTTAGGCTTGTATCTCACCTAAATATTTTAATTCATTTGTAAAACCAAACAAAATATTCTGTAAGTGTAAAAGATGCAGATGAACTCTCTGTATTAACCAATTTATAGGAGTCTCTCTTGGTACAAACAAAGAACATGCATGAAATATTTCCTGCTGCTATTTTGAGACCCTTTGAGACTGCACTTCTTGTTTTCCTAAGACCACCTTGTGTAATTGAGGGCTAAAATGCAGGGCAATTTGTTCAGATCCCTCCCCAGTCTGCTTATCATCACCTCATGGATATATGCAATGGCCATTTAAAAAAAAACAGTTGAACAAAAGAAGCTGAAATGCTTTAACACAGTGAAGCCAGGAAACTTCTGGCGTTGAATATGTTAAAAGCTCTTCATTTTGGACAACATTTTAAATGAGAGACCCAGTATTTCACAAAAATAAAAATAACATATCGAAATTCAGTTGACTTACTAAAGAAAACACTGTTCTTTTTAGTTGCAATTCTTGAACATTACCAAAATTCTCTCTCTCTTTTTTTTTAATTACTCTCTTTTAGTCATAAGTATGACTGTGGGCATTTGGACAGAGGAATTGAGATAATCTTCTACAGTACTGACTGATCTTAAAAGATTTTCAGAATAAGGTGCCCTGTTTTTATGAAAAAGCCCTATTGACAAAGATCTTCAGGTAAGGTTAGAAACTGGAGTATCATGAGCGATCAAAAAGATAGCACAAATCTTACGGCTTTTCATAATTTATATAATTGAAATTGCTGGGTTTTATGGCTTTGTTTATTAGCTCTGTGTACAACAATCAGAGATGTTGTAAGATTAGAAAGATTTAACACTCTATACTTAATGTTATAGGAAAACGACTTCTGGATAATTCACTGAAAATTTGATGCCCTCCTCGAGAAGATATGAAACACTGTGAGAAAGCAAGTCAGATAAGGTCTCAAGATATCTCCCCCCACCCAAATGGGAAGTTGTTGTTAGTAGCGTGAAGACCTGCTCCATCTCTGCTGCAGAGATCCTGAGGAAGCTCCGAGGTGAAGCAGAGCACAGATGTTGTACACCAGTGTTCCACTGCTGAAAGGGGATAAATGACTAATGGCTTTCACAAAAGGCCAAACAAAGTGTCATAAGATCCTAAAAGTGCCTAAGATGTGTTTCAGCATTTTTTCTATAATTATCTCACTTCTAGGCCAAACTTGACAGAAAACCCATTTGGTTTTGTGAGAAATACTCTTGTTTAGGAATGCAGATGTTGCTGAGACTCAGAAGGAAGCCTACTTTCATTTGGCCAGCTGTCTCCTAACAAGATGTCCACAGACTCTTCACTGTACCCTTAACACTTAATCCAGACAGACAATGACTTAATGCTAGCTCTTGACACAAATAGACACTGCACTGTATCGAATAAGCTGAAGCCATCAAAATATTTCTCATTTGAGAGTAAATGCATCTGAACCTAAATTTGGGAGTCTGCTGAGTAAACACTACCAAAGGAGAAATAAACATTTTCCGTTGGCCTGAACTACCTTAACTCTCTCAGCTGCAGAAAGAAAATACAGAACAAGAGAAAAAGGAATGTTTAGATGTAATTTAGAGGATGGAAATTCTCTCTTCGTTTTTAGAGGATCTCACAATATCTGACCACAGTCATGTGTGCTAGTTGATATCTACCCCTTACCCAAAAATATGTTCAGACAGATGGAGAGTGAGATTGCTGGGATGTGATTATCAAAAATAAAACCACAGACCTGGATGAGCTAATGTTGTTCCAGATGCATTATCTTATGATCTCCAGGAAGAGAGAAAAGGAAGACAGAATCCTCCCTTAGAGAGGGCTTTCAGCAGGTTTAATCTCCCCACTGCAAGAGAAGAAATTGCTGCCTAAAACTGGAAGGGATCTCTGAGTCAAAATCAGAAAAAAAGCCAGGTCTGAAGGAGCAGCAGACAAACTGCAGAGTGAATCCAAAGTTTTCATTGGTCTGTAATGACACAAAAAGGATCCCAGAGACCTTTCTCTATTCTGTATTTTTCAGAAAATGATGGCCTACTATTTTTCTTCCTGTTTACTTCTCTCCCCCTCTCCCCCCCCCCAGGCCACCTTTCCTCTTTCCCCCCAAATTCTTTCTAGCTTGCAAACTGTACTACAAAACTCAGCCAAAATCAAACCTTCCAAAAAACTTTTCAGGGGAATATTTTCAAATAAAATCCCACTGAATGGGACGGCACTTAAGGCATTCAAAGAAGGGCTGCTTTTGAACAGATTACACTTTAGAAATACTTCCAGAACAACTGTCATATCTTTAAAGCCCTCTGACTCTCCTGGAGAGGAGTGGCTGTGTCAGATGCAACACACAGGGCACTGCAGTGGGGCCACTTTGGTGCCTGTGCCTTTGACCCACGGGCCACTGAGCTCACCAAAGATGTGTCTGCTCTCCAAGGGACATTCAAAGCTGCAGGCATGTCCCACAGCCACTGCAGGGATGGCTCTCTGCCCCATACAGTGACCATTAGCTGAACACTTTGAAAACCAAAGGTCATTGGAATGCCCTGGCAATATTCATATGCTTGAAAAGCACCTGGGTACCTTTGTGTACCCAGACGTTACAGCTCTTACATAAAACCAAGAATTTGCTTTTTAAAACAGGATACATTTTTACTCCCTTATGCATGCCATATAAGCCAGTTTCTCTGCCTTCAAAAGAGTTATCTCATATTTAAAATAATGTGGTAGGGAGCAGAATTCATTCCTCAGTAAGCTGTAGGGCGAAAAAGCTGTGAAGCAAAGGATGCTTTGACCATTGTTTCCTCATTGTTAAAAGGTGAAAACCTCAGACAGCAGGGAAAAAAAAAGAGAGAGAGAGAGAGAGAGACAGTTTTAAGGGCTTTTAAAATATCTAATGCTCCAAGATCTAAATTGGCCAGGAGCCAAGCGATGTCTTAAAGGGACAAGCACTTTATTATACTTTCTAATTCTTCCAAAGTCTGTCTGTAGGATATATGAGATGGCTCTAATATGACTACTCTATTCTCATCCTCCAGTGGAATACTCTGGTCTCAGCTCATAAATTGAAAATGGAAAATCAGTAAATCAGCGTGGACTGTTTCAGAGGGACATTGTGAATTTCCAGTCAAATCTTCTGGTTTATCTTAAATATTTCATCTTAATGTCACCTTTAGAAAAATCTTTCATTCAAGTAAGTTACAACATCTACTTCTAAACTGATTACACTCCCCCACTGACCTTCTGGAGAAAGGCTTCCACTGCAGTACAAATACCACATTGGCAGCAATCTGTTATAGCTCAGGAAGACAACTTTTTGGCACTATGATGATCCTTAAAACCATCCCAAGACACGTTGCAATGAACAAATAAGGCAAGAGGAAGTCCTCATCACCATCACACAGAACATACATTGCAGTGGCTCTTGTCTAAGGCTCCTTTTCAGGGTCTACCATATCTGGGAAGGATTTCCATATCCTTTATATCAGCATTACCAGCACACCAATATTCATCATAACTTGCTAGGCCAGACTACTTTTCTGCATTGCCACGTTTCAGCAGTCTAAGAACAAGAAGCCAAGGAGATGCAGTAGAGGTGAGAAGGATTAAAAGAGAGAGATACAGATGAATACCCTCAATGAGTCTCTCAGGTAAAGCCCAACTGAATCTTCTAATAATAGGAATAGCCACATCTTCCCCTGAGGAGGAACGTTTCCCAAAAGCCCAAAGAAACGCCCAAAAGGAAAAGCTTTAACTGAAAAACTGTATCATGAAATGCATTATCAATGTCATTCATTCCAACCAATGCCAGTTGTACTGGGCAACAAACAATAGGTGCTTGAAATGCAATTCTTTATTCTGCTGCTAAAACTATTGAGGAGTTACCTGAGAAATACGTGCTATAGAATTGTTCAGCAGCTTGGCTCTGCCCTCTCCCTTCCTACCCCGGACTTATTCTTTTGTCATCTGAGGGGAGATGACTTTGTTTTTCAGGACTTTAAATGAAGCCAGAAATTTCCATGGCTGCTTATTTATACAGAGCTATACTCCACAGTTAATTCACCCTGACAAGAATGATGTTGAGCTTTCTTGCCATATGATCTTGTATTTAAGATCCTGTCAGTTTTGAGGACTCTAAATAAACCTTCTTTTAAATATTTAATACTCTTCTGTGATATATGCCTTTAGGCTCTAAGCCTGGTCCAACCATCAAAACTTAAGAGTTTTCTATATTCCTCATCACCACAATCTTCCCACATAAATTAAATTTGCACTTCAATTTCTACAGTGGATTCCAAGTTGTTTTCCTCTCATTCTCTATTCCCCTATATCTAGGAAAAAAATAAAAAGCTTAGTTCCTTCTACAGGACTTCTGAGGTCTTTGCATGGTAAATCCACCTCATTCCTAAAAATAAGTAGCCAGAATATTTTATGGCAATGTTTCTGACACTGTAAAATGATTGAGTTTTCTGTACCTTGCTTCCTTTTTTTTTTTTTTTTAAGAACTTGCACATGGAATGGTAAAACAAGTCAAAGAAAGGATGATTTTTCTGTCTACTTCTCTGACCTTGTGACTTCCTCCCTTTTGTCCTGGTAACTACAGAAATAAGAGAAACAACGGAGTCCCTGACACGGAACAGAGATCTTCATCGAGTAAACAGAAGCCACCTTGCAATGCTGACCCACTGAAACGCCATGGTAAATGCAGGCTTTGACCAAAGCAGCAATAGCTTGGTGCTCTGGTGCCTCACCCAGCTCACTAAAAGAATCAGATGTTAGAGCTCTTCCTTTGAATGAGATTAAGAGAGGCTTGGACCTCTGCCTCCACCATATAGAACTATAACAAACTATACAGACCTGTGTAACCTCAGGTCAACTCATTCAGGCTTCTCAACACTGGGAAGGGAAAAGAGGCTGAAGTTGGTGAATCGGAGGTTTCCTTTCATCTTTCCTTTCCCAACCAGCAGCTTCATCAACCAACAGAGTTCACAAGGTATATAAGGACTGGGTCCTCCTAGGCAAGAGTTTTTTGCTCCCTGATGCTTCAGCTCCTGCTGTTCTTGTCCTTTCCCTGTCCCCTCTTATCTGTGCTGCTGGATGTGTCACACACCCTCTTACCTACACGAATCACAGGATGTGCTCTGCGGAGAAACCCAAGCAGATGGGATACATGCCACACACCCCAGCCACAGTTACTCCCAAAAGTAAAAACACTAGAAAGGGCCTGCATGAAATGAGCACATAACTAAAACAAAATAAAAGTATGTGTAAGGTTCTGTTCAAGAGAGCTTCCAAGAAGTTAATTCCTAACAGCTAGAACAAATAAAATAAAATAAAATAAAAAATTAGACTTTACAGAACTAGGCAAAATCGCCTTCGAGTGTCAGCAATGAACACTGTATATTCTTCTAAGACTTCACAGTCCAACTGTCAGCTGTCTGTTTTCTTTCTGCTATGTGCAGAGTTTATACAGACACTCCCAGAGGAGCCTTTAATTGCATGTCATGACAAGTCTCCCAACCTCTTTGCAGCTCTTCCACTTAACACATAGTGTAAACTCACCCAATCTCCCTTCACTTTCTCCTTCCTGCATTTCTCCCTTGAAGCTCTATGGAGGCCTGTGTTGAAGCTGCATTATGATGGAGTGGACCCAGTGGAGAACTCTATAAAAAGCATCCAACCCATTTATCAGGACAGATGTCTTTAACAAGTCTACATAAACCTCACGTGTTGAAGAGTCTTAACCTGTGACTCAGTCACAAAACTAAAACCTGAAGTAACTAAGAAAGACTTTTTTCCATCGCTTAGTCCTACAGTTTTTCCCTCGTTCGTGCAAGAATGTCACTAGATTTTACTAACGACAGCACTGAGTGGTCCCAGCAGAGAGACATCACCATTAGAGAGAGAGCTATGCAAACACAGAGCCTGTCCCTGCCCCAGAGTTCTTATAATATAAATAGTAAAGACAGTGGGAGGGAAAATAGAAGCACAGTGAGGTGAAACGTGTTGCTCGAGATGACACGACAGCTCAGGAGTCACTGCAGAGTATTGCCTCCCTGCGTGTTTCTGTAAGAAGTTTGGCTTTGCATTTGAAAAAAAAAAATGTCAAAGCAATTCTCATGGCAAAGATTTTGTAGTCTGGTTATACTTGTAACGGAACTGTGCAGAACATCGTGTCCCAGTTGATCTGCTTTTGTGATTCTCAGAGCAAATTTCCTCAATATTCAAGTGAAAGAGACATTTCTTTTTTACTGTTGCTGTTTCAAACCAGCATCCAAAAATTAAGTTGCTACAGTGAAGGAACTGTGTGTTTGCAACTGATTCCTCCCCCATCCACTGCAGCCATGGTTTAACAGCACATTTAAGCACATGTTTAACCACACAAGTAGCTCTATGCCCATCAATGAAACTACCTGCACTTAAAATTAAGCACTTGTTTAAGGGCGAGATGTAGAGAGACACATAGTGGGATTTTAAAAACCCCTTGAGTATTCAGTGGAAGTTAGGTGCTTAATGCACTTAAGAGACATTAGAAAATCCTACTGAGATGGTGTATCTGCAGCTGAATGCCTCTGGAAGTCTGGCAAGTGAGGCTCAGAATGACACAGCAATCAGCTGCAGCAAGAATTACGCCTCTAAAGAAGTCCTGATTGCACAGAGAATTTGCAAGAGATACAGCTAGAAGTGGTGGAGGATTGGCTGCATTTTCTAAAGGACATTTTGGAACCACCCTGTACAACGGTCACAGGCCTCACTCCTCTCTTCCCATCCTATCTTACTATCTCCATCGGAACCATCTCCATGTTCCTCCTTGCTGACCAATCCTGTCCTGATCCTTCAAAGGGGACCCAAGAGACCCAGGGACAAACAGCTCACACTCAGCACAATCTCCATCCTCACAGCCCTACTACTCACCCAGCAACACATCCAAATGCCTGAGGCCAGAAGCTAAACAAACACCCCTAACAAAGCAATCTAATTTTTCTAAGATAATGAGAAGAAGAAGGTGACTGGAAGCCACAGGTATGAACCCCTACAGGACAGCAAGCCGAGGAGATAAGCCCCCGCTTTCCACACGAGCTAACAGAGGTCACGCTGCCCAGAGTTTGAATCTTTCTGGCAAGCAGCTCACTGCAGCTCTACACCTGGCTGGGTTTAATTTGTTATTTATGTCAGCTTTGCATATTTGTAAAGTTCAAGGGTTTATTGCCCTGGCCTGACCTTGCCAAGTCAGAGCTCACATGTGGTTCTCTAGTAGCAATTTCTTTCTAATAAACTTTACTTGAAAGAACATGTGTGATAGATTTTGTTGATGATTAAAAAGAATGGGGCTATGTTCATTGTTAGCCAAGCTGGTTTTGAAGTTTTGTTGGAAGTCACCTCTGTTCTCATTTTTTAAAAAATGTCCCCTTCCCCCCTCACCCCTTTATTTTACTGCACACCCTAATTGTGTTTCATGTTGAAGCATGTAGCATTGTTTGTGTCTATACAGTAAAGACACTCCCCCCACCATGTGCTTATTAAGATCATTAAATTAAATAACATTATTCAGAGTTGTTCTTTAATCAGAGCATGTGCAAGCAACCAAAACTTGGGCGCACACAAAGCATGAAAATGCAAGTCTCTGATGTACAGACATGCAGAAAGCAACCGATGCCTGATGCACTTTTCACGGGCCCCAAAGACTGTTGCACCCAATATATTTTGTTTTTCCACATCAACAAAGGAAACAAATATTTTCTGTCCTTAGGAGCTCCGATCCTAGCTTCACTGGAAACAACAGCACATTCATTTTGCCTTCAAAGGGCTCAGAAATTCACCCCCTTATGCCCAAAAACAAATAAGCAGCGGTTCCCTGAGTAGTGGAACTTCTAAAACCTGCTATTTTGGGCTTTCTGCGCGGCAGATTCTCCTGTGGCTAAGAACATGATTGTGCCTGTGGTTTTTTACCTCGATACATTTACAGGGAACAATTCCAACCCCCTGGGTGCCACACAAACTTGAGTGCTAGATGCATTGTGGGGATTGCTATAACCGAGCACTTTGTGCTTTTGCCCACGAGCCTATTTTTAATCCAGCTCTGCCTATCCTGCTGCCAAGTGTGGTTGATACTGTCCATCAAGTTTAAAAGTTATTAGGAGCAGAGAGATAGACAGACAATCAGATTGTAAAATCCAGCTGAAAGCATTATAACACTGCTAGCGCATCCGAAAATACTCTCCTCCCCTACAACTCCATTTTCCCACAGCTTGTTCCATTTCCAGCTTGGGCCCCAATTCTGAAGAGATAGCATTAAGGAAGTTTTCATCTGATGCATGCCAACAAGTTAGCATGTGCTTTTGTGATTACTTGAAGAGCATGTATGTACAAGTACTCTCCGGAATCAACAGCTTCGATTGTAAATCATTCGAGGCAGGATTGCCATTTATTAAATTCATGCACAACGACCTGCCTGAGATCCCTAACGCTGCTGTAAAATGACTAAATAAGTATATAATACTGACATTCATGCTCTGACAGCAGCCACAAGACTTCCCATTAAATGAAGAGCTCAAGAGGCAATTGTGTCTAACAGGCAAAGCAGGGACTGGGAAACTGAATTTCTGGCTGTTGCTTGCTGAGTGAGGCCAGGATGCTCTGTGGGTTACTTCTGCCTGGAAATATCAGCTCCATGCTCCCCTATGTACGGGACACTGGCCTAAGAAACTGACAGCCTGACACAAGCCTTTACTTTTGCTAGGTGGCAAACACTTGTTGGAATCATGTTTATTGTGGGTTGGCCTAGGAAAGCTGCAGGGCAATCAGCAACAATCAGCAGCGTGCCATCTGAGTGTAAGAGCTCAGCCTTCAGTCCTATCAGTCCTATCTGACATTTGCTTTCCCCAGTGCCACTTAAACGAATCTTAAATCTCCTTGTTTATCTTCTGTTTGTATGAGATGACTTTTCAGAGGAGCTAGGCAACTTCAGCAAACCTTAACCAACATTTCTGCACGTATGCATATATCTGCACAACTCCAAATACTTCTTTTTCTCTTTCCTTTCTCTTCTGTTTCATTGGTACATCTGCTGTCTCTTGTCTCCATATGCAGTCTTACTTTTCCCATCTCTTTCTCCTTTCCAAGTCCTCCTCTCACATCATTTTAGCTCTAAGTATCGCTCCCTGACCCTACTAACATCACATTTTAATCAGATAGCACCTCCTTTTCCTCTTGCAAAACTCTGTTATATCGTTCACACTTGAAATGCAACAGATAGTTTAGCAAGAGCACATTTTTGCAAGGAGCAACCAAATAAAGGGGATCCAAAGCCAACTAAAGAGCCCCGCTTTCAAAAGGGTACAACAGAGAGTAAAGTGAAATTAGAGTTTCTAAAGAAAGCTGGAAAAGTTTCAGCAAAGTCTTAGCCCTCATTCTGATTACAGCTTAATTGGACACCCTGGTGTTTGAAGGGGCTCAGTGGAAAATAAAACAAATGTGCCTATTGTTCTTAGAATAAGTATTATAATAATAATCATTCTTTAAGCATCAGTAGTGCCTTTCATCTAAGGGCCATAAAGCACTGTGCAAACATTAATGAACTAAGCCTCTCAGTGCTCCTGTAAACAAGGTAGATATTTTAGACCCGTTTTTAAATGAAGAGTGAGGTCCAACAAAGACAACAGCAGTATGTTTCTTATGTTTGCAATTGGTTACTTAAATCTGTGCATAACTAGACCCAATGTAAGCATCGTCTGATTTTCAGAAGTAATAAGTAACCTTAGTTCCAATGGCTTTTGGAAGCATGTAGCATCTTTAAAGCTCAATTCCCACTTCAGCTGCTTTAAAAGTACATGCTTAGATGCCTCTCAAGATCTCTGTCAGAATCAAGCAACAAGCCTGTGCAAGGATCAGAGGAATTTAGGACTCCTGGTTCCTAGTCCCTTCATCTACACAGTAGTCTGCCATGATTTCTGTAGCATAGCTATTATCCCATAAAGACCTAGCCAGTCTTCACTTTCAGCATGAGCAATTCTATTGAATATAATACTGAACACAGTGAATACCGTTGATTTGGTGTGCACAGGTATCTACAGGATTTAACCTCACACACTTCCCTTTCTAGACTTTAGTAGATATACTTGGATGGCTTCATATAATCACTCAATAATTTTAAATATGAAGTGGAGCTAAATCCCCAAGAAACTTTGCTTCATCACACATGCTAACTATCTGGAGATTGGTTAAGAAATTTGTAAGCATCATTTCCCATGCTTAACAAGAAGCTTTTATCCTTGCTTTCAGCCAATCCCAGTGCTAAACAGAACACTGCCCAATTTATTTTTTTAACAAGGTTCTCTGCTATTGAAACCAGTATGAAGTGCAATTTATGGGCTTAACATTCAACTGTTAAATTATCCTCCCAACATCTTTTCAGGCCACTCTCTTAGCTCTTCAGAAGAATATTTTATTGGAAAGGGTAAATGTATAAAAATCTACTGTTAAAACACTTAACAAATCTCCCCTGTCAAGCCAGTAAACTGTAGTCCATCCACTCTGATCTGAGATTGCTGTTTCCCTGCTCCCCCCTCCCCACCTCCCTTTTCTTTGTTTAAAATATGCTGACCACACAGTGACCTCTCGTAACCCATTGGTCGAAAATTACAACCAGCCACACAAACAAGCAGCTCGAGGTCAGAAAGAGCAGGGTCTGCTAAAAGTTAGTAATCATACATTAATTCCCTGACATAATTAATCAAAATGAACCACCGTTATCTAGCGCGGAACCTTTAACCTATTACAAAGGGGTCAATTTGCAAACCACTTGAGCATGGGAGTTTGGTACAAATAGCATACTCCCTTCATCTGGGATGCCCTAAGTAGGCAAAAATGCCTTTGAAGTCCCAAATCTACCAGATTTAGATATAATTTCATCAATCAAGTTAAAAGGCTGCCTTCCCTCCAAAAAGGATTTCATGTAGATCTGTCATCTAGCTCTGTTCAGTGGGTGACTGAAAATCCATTTGTTAGGCTCTTTTTGTCAGGATGGAGTAGGCTGCAGTTGGCTCTACATGTCAAAATAGCTGAAAGTTTATCAAATTGAAGGCTAAGAGGCATGATTTGTGTAAGAACCTGTGCTGACCTGGTAAAGGAAGCAGTAAATCTCAGCTTTGTTATGCCAATCAGCTTCAATTCTGGAACTTAATTGTGTTTTCATTTGATATGACTATAATTACATCTATACAGTGCATCAGCCACTCACAGTGAATAAGACATAGGACTTCACACCTCTGTACAGCTCCCAGGATCATGCTGCTTCACCATCTTCCGTGCAGTCACCTGAGCAAAGTCCCTGTGAAATAATATTGTCTCCATCCTAAAGGAAGGAACTGATGCCCAGAGAAACACAGCCCTGACCTTTCAAGGATTTCTGTGCTCAGTTCCTTTTCAAATCTTAAATTTCCACCAACATCTGCATGAGTAAGGCAGCTCAAAAGGAACTGGGAGCCCAAATACTCTTAAGATTTGGGTTTAAATGGCACGTCCAAGGTCATGCAGGAGGAACTCGTAGCAAAGAGGAGAGCAGAATCCAGGTCTCTGAAGTCCACTGAATCAACTTTCCTCCATCAGATTTAAGATCCCTACAGTCCACAGAGTCTCCCTTGAGTGTTATCTAATCCTCTTTCATATGTATCAGTGCAAACACTCCTCCATATGTATATTTAATGTATTTATTTATTGCATGCAAGAACGGATGAGCTGTAGAGTTTTAGAATATCATCTTATCCAGTGATATCATATATCACACAGGTGAATCTCAAGGGGTTTATGATGTTACCAAGACCCCCAAATAGAATTAATTTTAAGTCATTCACCGAATCTCATTTTCTGTGTCATATAATGTATGACCACAACAAAGATGTCAAAATATTTTAAATGACTTTACATTAGTATTAGTGCAACAACTGCATTTGGAAAGTATCACACCTACTTAAAAAGTTTCTGGGAAATGTAAAACAAAGTCATTGTTAAGGTCAGTGTTTTAGCAGAGGTCACTTGAACTACAATTCCCAATATGCACGTGGAGTTGACATGTCTGGCTTTTAAAACAAAATCACAATTCATCATCTGAATGTCAGATCTGTGGCTTATGAGTTCCTGGTGTCTGAATGATTATGACACTTATAAAGTATATTTTATTATTACAGCCCACTCATTGCCACTCTCCATATGTGAAGTGATGGATATTTTAAATGTAATTCTACTTATTTATATTTATATCTTACTAGTGACAGGTAAAAAGCATCAACAAATCACTGCAATTTTTAACTAGTCAGAGACAAGATTTATTTTTAGTATATTTAGTATGCATACTGCGGTTATTAGGAAGAGTGATTCCCACCCAGAGAATCATTGTTTAGTCACGTTTAATTAAAGCAAACTCCCCAAAAAAGGAACCTCAAAACACACAGAAATATCACACAAAGGTAAAAGGGACAATGGTAGAAATAGACTGCAGCATCTCCCTGGGCTGGAAGTGGCTGCTGGAATTTGAAGGGCTAAAGAAAAAGGTGAGGTTGCCTTCAACATACTATTTATTCAGAATGTTACCATTTCAGACTACTTAATTAAGTACGTAATTCATTTATTAAGATGCTTCTGAACATTAATTGTTAAAAAGAAGTTAAGGCTGCAATAATAAATAGAGTCCTGCAGTTCTTGCTCAGGTTCCTATTTGACCACCTAATTTTCCGTAGAACTGTGAGTAAACAACCTTTGCAATTAAAGACAGGTAATGACAAAAATGTGTTCACATATGGAGGTGTTCCTGAACAGAAAAACATTTTGGCAGAGCATCTAACATATGCACTTTTGCTGCAGTGCTATTATAATCAAGACAAGTGAGCTTTGTACAGTCTGTAAGACTTTTGTCATTACTGCAGAGACCTTCAAGAAGTGCAATGCTTCTTTCCCATCAGCTGGCATAGTTTCCTAAGACACCTTGACACGTTGCCAGACAAACCTACTGCCTGCCTCTGCTCCACTCTACGCACTGCATGATCCACTACAAACTGCTGAAACCCTCACTTTGCAAGTGCCTAAAATGGATACAACTATAATTAATGACCTCTAGGGTCTCTGATAAAGCCATTTAGCATTTGCCAGGCACTTTGTGGGCTTTTGGGTCAAAAACAGTAACAGCAAGGTAGTATTATGAAGTTTCATCCTCAAGTTATAATAATATTTAATAGCAGGATCTTCACGTCGTTAGAAATAAAATCACATTGCAGAAATGTATAACAAAGAAAATGAAATTGAACGCATCACACATTCAAACAGACTTCAGGGTTTACAACTTACAATCATAGAATTAGTAAGGTTGGAAATGACCTCTGAGATCATCCAGTCCAATCATCCACCTGCCACTAATGTTGCCCACAAGTTATGTTCCTCTGTGCCGCATCCCCACGGTTCTTGAACAACTCCAGGGATGGTGACACACCACCTCCGTGGGCAGCCTGTGCGAATGCCTCACCACTCTTCCTGAGAAGTGTTTCCCAATATCCAGTCTGAACCTCCCCTGGCTGAGGCTCTTGAGGCTCTCATCCTATCACTCTTACCCAGGAAAAGAGGCCAACTCCCACTTTGCCACAACCTCCTTTCAGGGAGTTGTAGGAGCAATAAGGACTCCCATAGACCTCCTCTCCTCCAGACTAAACTTGGAGATGTTTTCTAGACCTGGACAATCACACAGCAATAAACCTGCTCTTACATAAGTAACTTCTGCAGCTGTTAACAAATGTGAAACAAGTGTGAAAATGCCAAGTGCAGCACCTTACTTGCAATGTGAGGTTGCTCCAAGGTATGAATTATCTTGAGCTGATTCAGTAACATCACATGAAGGACAAAGAGGTTGCTGGTAGCTCATTCTGCAATGCTGTTTGAGCTGCAAGGGCTTATGAGTCACACTCCAGAGAGTCCGCAAGGAAAAACACGTTACATTTTCCAGGCCACCAAAACTCAAAGTGAGAAATATACACGTGTTCAACCCATTCCCTCCCCAGCACACACAGTTTCAACCCCTGTGGGATAGGGAATTTATTCGTTAATTCTTGAGCTTAAGTCTTCATCTGAGGAAGAGATGAGCACCAAAGTCTCTCCTCTCATCTCGCATGGAGATGAAAGTTTCTCAGTTGGCCTCTTCACTGCAGCCTCCCCCTTCCAGGAAGAGATGAATCCCCATGGAAGAAATCCGAAACCTCTGGCCACCCAGCATATCCATCAGAAATAAAAACATCTTCACTGAGAAAATGCATGCGTAGAACAGAGCACAATGCAAGGCGAGCTCTGCTTGCACAGAGCGGTAGGAAATGAAAGGTAAAAGCCAAAAAAGCCAAACGGAGTGGTGTTGAGATAACAACAGGACATTGTTTTGATCCCAGGAGATCCTGTGGTTTTTCTTTTTAATAGTGTCACATAGAGTAACTTATAAAGGAGGCAGGGAAGGTGACACAATTTTATAACTCTGCGGGGGCTTCACACCATGGGACAAGATTCCTATTGTACAGAGGAATATTGGAAAGAAAAGGGGGAAAGGGAAAAAAAAAAGCTTGCAAAGCAGATCTAAAATTACACCTATTCTCAAGGAAGATACAAATCTAGGCCAAAAGGATTGCTCATTACAATGAACTCCTAGGAACTTTTCTAGCAAATGCTTCACAGGTATTTATCAACTGAGCCCAGGGCAGGTGAGGAGGATCAGAAAGAAAGAAAAACAGCCTGCTTTCTCTCCACAACTCTCTCAGCCCATTTTCTACAACTGTAGAACTTCTAGTGAGTGTGGCCAGGCCTTCTCTACCCAGAGATACTATACTATGCATCAAGAGGGCTTTTAGCTCTCCCTGTTCCTCGGTCCCACCATTGGCAGCAGGGGTAGGCTCCCATTGCACCAATGGGCTCTGTATCACCTAAGAAGGATGCTCTGCCTCATATACACAACACCAACAAATCAGTTGCAAATCTCAAGCCAAAATGTGGAACAAACCCAAGATAACGCCACTCTCTTATGAAAGAAACTCATAAACAGTTAAGCCCAAAATAACATCAACTGGGCAGGTTCAGAGGGAGAAACAAACAACAACACTGCGTGGGCATCTGTGATTCTGAAATGATAATGCGAATCCAGGACCATCAATACAGTGGGATGACTCCCCTGTCACACTGTTGCTGTGGTGAGGTGAGGTCTCCAAAGATCTCTGTCTGAGCTAATTTCAGTTGTTTGCTGCAAAACTTCTTTTCTTCCCTTCCCACTCTGCATCGCACAATGCTCTTTTTGGTGTTTCCGTTCACACTGCGGGCACTGATCCCTGCCAGGAGAGGTGTCAAAACTTCTAATAAAACGACTGCTCACGCAGAAAGTCTCACAGCTGAAATTTTGGAGCCGTACACACTCCCACACAAAGCAGGGCTGTCAGATCGGATTGCAAGGTGTCAGTTTACCCAATTCAAACCTGAGGCTCTCTTAAAAAAAAAACGCACAACAACCCATCCCCCTACAGACACACACACGAATGCAAGACGTCAATCAAAAGTAATTAATAGTTTTCCTTCCTCTTCCACTCTCCAAAGAATGCCAGGAGACAATAATCTGCGAACTCAAATGACCGATGAATAACATTCATGCAAAAATTAGGCTGGTGGTGAAATATTCACAGTTGTTGTCAGCGCTACCTGAAGGCCATAGTGCAGACCATCCCAAATGCCTCTGCATGCTGTGCTGAACTGCTCTGCACGATGTGGAGTCTGGGAGGTGACAGAAGGCGTCGGCGCAGATGGGGAGGACAGATGTGGGGTTAAGCCAGATGTGAGGGAAAGAGCTCGGGGCCAGATTGGAGCCTTCAGCACCCACCATTTACGTCAAGCAACTGTGAATGATCTCATTTCCCAAGTCATCTAGGGCAAATGTGGCTTTCTGTAGAGGAGCCAATGCTTTTGGGGGCTTGTGAAAAAATAAAGAATCCAATTGAGCTTCACTGAGACCTACAGGGATTTAACCCAAACTCCTCCAAACTGAAGGGCAGAGTTCTGTTATCCAACAAGACCTGCACAGAAGGGCAGCGTTACAGTTTCCTGACCCTTCACTCCAGCATCAGACAGCATACCAAGTGCTAGAATGCTACTTTCTTTTTAACAATTAGGTGTGCACTTACCTGCAGAAGGATACAGAGAGGCTATCAGGTCTGTAGCCCCACTTTCCTTCTCCCTCATTAACCCACAGAACCCAATGCCATATCTGCTCCTAGCCATAACATGGATCACAGCTGCGTATCTCTGCTTTCCCCCACACACACCCACGGATGTGTTGGATCCAATCCATGTGGATGGAAATGCATTAGTAGACAAGCAATGTACCAAAAAAACCCAACAACCTCCCTTTTTCTTCATGTTCCTTCTCTGGAAGAAAATGCCCCTCTTTAGAGCCTCCTGACCAGGCACATGGAGGAGGCAGACACACCTGGCTGGCAAAGCAAGCTCCCTCCAGCTGCATGTGATCACCTCCCTTCAGCCAAACTGTTCTGGCTTAACAAAGAGTGACTATTAAAACTATTGTGCAACTTTTTCTTTGCTATTTCTCATCCAGTTCCATATGTAAAGGCACGATTCTGCAATTAAACAGTGAAGAGCAGTTTCTCAATGTATATGCTGAAATTGCTGCATGATTATGGCTGGTAAACGACTCTAAATCATCCACTTTCACCTTCTAATACACGCACTGCTTTTGTGGACAGGCATCATATATATGTTCTGAAGGCTTTTTTTTTCTTCCCCAAAGCTTTTTTTTTTTTTTCCATATTTTCGAACACATTGTCCTCTTACTCTACATCTAGACTGAATGGCAAGAAGTTGCATGGTGCAGGTAGCTCCTCCCAGCCTGCTTGCAGGCAGCCTCACGGTAAGACGACCACTACTACTCTTGCTATCTGTAAAGGGCCTTAAGTTGTTGCTGCAGCTATAACCCCATAAAGCTCTCTTCTTTTGTTCTCTTCTTGAGTCTGGTTCCTAGTACCCTTCAGACATTTTATTGATCTTTCTCCCCCTCTAGCTCATACATGCTAATTGTACCTCTGTAGCAAAACAATCTTATTATCATGTTAATTAGTGGGAGGGTTGTTGAGGGTTTCCAGTTCATTACCTGCTAATTTCAAGATAAATGAATCCACAGGTTACTAAGTAAATAAGGTCACCTATCAAGTACTTGTAAACGTGTTTGTAAACAAGGAGGGGAGATGGGGAGGGAGAGAAAGGGAAGCATGTTTGGCTTGGATGGTGGGAAGTAGCTTTGGATACGGATTTGGCATCCCATGCTGGGGTGACTCCATTTCCCTTGAACTCATTTGTAATGGAAAGCGAATGTTTGCTGTCCACCTGGTTCCCCAGTGGGACGTTTCCTCCCTGCAACTACTTTGTGCGCTCAAAAGGCTCTTTGTGAGCAGATTACTCATTCGGAGGTTCGGTTGATTGTTGCTGCCTTTTGTGGTGAGAGCCAGGAGTGAGGACATGCACAAGGCAAAGCAGCACCAAAGGGGGAACAAAAAGCATGGTAGTGTGAGTCACGTAACCTCCCCCTCCGCAGCCTCACATGGCTCAGGGTTATTCATATTGCCTTTATACGCAGGGACACGGGACAAAGAGATTCAATGGGCGAGGGGAAATAAACAGTCAGATCCTCTGCTGGGGTAAAATGATATATTGCTTTGAAATCCATGCGTCTACACCACCCCCAAACCTCCAACGGAGATCTCTCCGAGTGGGGCAAGTGGATAAAAGGACCATGTAGAAAAGCCTATCTGAGCTATGCGGATTGCAAAGGTAAAGTTATCAGCAGACAAAATGGAAAACGATGCTGAGTGAGCTCCCCCGGGGTCTGCCCTGGGACCAGTTCTGTTCAACATGATTGTTAAAGCTAGTGAAATAAAGAATATGAGAATTAAATGTTCAGAGCACACCAAGCTGGGGAGGGCGGCCAGCTCACAGTAAAGAAGGAAGGCAATTCAAAGAGAGCTTGATAAATTGGAAAGAAAGAAAGGAAAAAAAAAAAAAAAAAAGGTCTAGCAAAAAAAAAATAAGGTGTCACTCCTTGAGGGCAAGTTTGGAGTCCAAGACTGGGCAGGAACAAGACACATGAATACAGGGAAAACCAGACAAGGTGGTGATCCATCATTAAAGGCATGAAGAGATGAGCAGACCTCAAGTTGAGAGGAGAGAACACTGACTGTCATGATGTTGTGGAGAAGGCAAACATCATATTAGCATTTGTAAGCAGGAGTGTTGCCAGCAGGATTCCTGAATGACCTCCAGCCCATGCAGAGCTGGCTGGGGCCAGGTTAGAAGGAGAGCTGAAAGATCAGAGCTCTGGGAATCCATCCTGTGGAAAAAAAAAAAAAAAAGGGGGGGACAAGGAAAACAACTGTTTCAATAGAGGGTCTTCAGAAATGCAAAAGATGTAAGAAGGAAATCATTTACCCTCCACAGCCATACTGACTATGCCAGAAAGGAAAGAATTTACCTCAGGGTAGGAAGGATTCAGGCCAGGAGAAGTCAGGTGCCTGTACTACATGTTTAGAGCCAGCTTAAAGACCCAAGAACATCCAAGACAGGCCTATTGGAGATTTGCATCCTTGTGAGGAGGCTGAAAGCTTGGCAAGGTACCACCAGAGATTTAAACTTGCAGTAGTGTCTTGGGTTTAGGTATCCAAATGATTCCCTCAGTGCAGCTCCTTAAAGTTATGGGCAGTGAACAGTGGAGTAATTTGCATGAAGATGCTATAAAATCTTTGGAAGAAGCTGGCACAGTCTGCCTGCCTTGGAGCACTGGGATCCAGTAGATCCCTACCATGAACCTCCTCAGGTACTTCTCATTTTGTATATAGGTGAGAACTCACTAACCCTCCTTCTGACAACAGTGTTGATGGATTCATCATTCAAAACCCACGTTTGAGTCTGTTTCAGAGGTTTGTAGCAGTTCAGAGTTGAACACAGACTCTCCAAGGGTGGTCCCATGAAGTAGACCCAAGAGGAGCTGGGCAAATGGCAGTGAGTCATCCATCTGCCCCATCCCACCTTTTTCTCTGAGGGAGATGTCTGTAAACACTCTTCCACTTTGCCAAATTTGTTCCAAATTCTGTTTAAAAGATATTCCTGTGGTGAATTTCCTTCTTTCTCCCTGAGTTGCTTTTAAAACTTGTTATTTGTGCCAAAAGCTCTGTCATATGAGTCACCTGATATTCTCCCACCAGCTGGATGAGCACGCAGCAAGTTGTATCATCAGCTTCCAAGGGTGAATGATCATGAGAAACATATTTAAAACTGTTTTTTGTGAGCATGCATGATGGAAATAGCCAGTTGAATGTTTGCTAAAAACAAGTGCAAAGGCACCACAAAAAAACTGGCAAATTCATTTTATTTTCTCTGTTGTTTTTTCTTTTCCCCACTCCATTTTATTCGAAAAGCTGTATATTTCTCCAATTTTATGAACTAAAAAGTAGAAATAGTTTCTTTCTAAGAGTAGTGGCTGATATCAAATGCATGTGAAATCCTTCTTTGAACTCTGAATCGCTTGTGCATTTCTTCAGATACCGGCAGCTCAAGGAGCTTAAATATCAAGAATGGCAAATATGAGGAATATTCAGCATGAACTTATCATCACTGTAACTGAACAATTCAGTTATATGCATGAAACATCATCAAAGGGGATTCTGCATACGTAATTATTTAATTTACACCTGCTTGCCATATAGGATTAAAACAGACTTAAGAAACAACGCTTTCTGTGTTCATTTTCGGAGTGGGCTTGGGAATTTTGGGGTTGTTTTTCTGTGGTTGGCTGTATAATTAACCCAAAGTCTATTAAGGCAGACTCGAGTGTTTGTACCGTCTGGTTTTGGTATCCCTTTCAGCACACCTCTAATGTTACTGCGCAAAGTGCAGATACAGCAGCCCAACTGCCATCTGAAACACTGAATTCTCTCCTCTTCTTTTTTTTAATTAAGATAATAAATTGGTCTTAAATTATCCCTGAAATCAGACCAGTGTTGATTACAATGGGTCTCATGCTGTGACAGCTCAAGATGATGTTATTTTTATTCCTTTTCAATGAGATCTTAATCTCTCCCTGCGTGTAAACAAATTGTCACAGTAACCTTGTTCTTTAATCTCCCAGCTGAAGACCTTTAAAGCATTGGGAGATAACAGATCTAACTGAGATTTCATCAGCTTTCAGGCTTTTACAGATATGCCGCATGCCTCTCCCACTGCTGCAGTCTTTAAATGTTGAAGGAGAGAAGTGCACATTACACTCAAACGCTCGCCTTAAACGTTTGAAAATAGTATCCGCCCAGCAACATGCACTCCAGGGCTCAGATCTGCGATGGAACTGGGATGCAGGCAGGAGGCAGGTTGGTGCCTTCATGGCAGAACCGTGGCTTTCCGGTGTCACTGCCCTGCTCTGGACATTGGAAGCAATAAATGCCGACCTGCATTTCTTATTCTTCTCCTAGCAAAAGGAAACTGTTCCAGCGCGCAGTTAGGAAGAAGAATGAAAGGATCAGAGGTAGCTCACTCTTTTTTTTTTTTTTTCTCTCTTCCACCTGCTTTGCAAATATGAACTAATTCATCTTCTAAAGCAACAGATACATAATTATACCCAGTCAGCTATTACAAATGGGGAAAAAGAGGCAACAGGCAGCAAAGTTATTTGCCTAAGGCCCTGCAGTCTCTGGCTCACGAGCAGTGAGTAATTGCCCACCCTGGGGAACCCAAATCTTCGGCCTCGTTGCTCTCCGCTGAATACTTTGGAGCAAACTCCCAGGATTAGCTGACATCAATAACTGCTTTCCAGCTAAGTTCCCAAACCTTTTTTCCACCGGCGCATGGCAGGGATAATGCTGCCAACCCCACCTGTGAATACTTCTTTAAAAAATAATGTCAACAATCTGCGTGTCAGGCTACTTCAGTGCATTCAGATGAGCATTTTTCATGTTTGAGGGCATGTAAGCATCATTATTCATAGTGGTAGGACTGGGAATACTCAATAGCATCCATAAACCTGGTGTGCATTTCCTTACAGGTGAACATTATTTGTGAGTAGACATATGGGTACATTTTCCAAACACTATACAGGAGCCACTGCACACAGGAAAAAATCTGTTCCTGTTAAAATGGCTTTTGCCCAGGCATCTATTGATGCTTGGAAAATGCACTCCATTTATTTACTGGCGTGCCAGTTATTTGTCTATATAACAATGTTTTCTGTCAAGGCAAAAAATTTATTGCTCCTACAGTTTAAACTCTTTCATTGAAAATTCAGCCAAAACTATTCCAAGTCTGACAGAAAGGCCTGTCTGCAAACAGCACAGATATCTGCATCAGGTTTTCAGTAATATTGTCCCCCATTTACTGCCGACTTTCATTTGTTTTAATATGCTTCCAGATCAAATTTAAAAGCACTTCATATATTTCAAGAGTATTTTAAAGATGGAGCAGATCTACGTTACCAGTTTATAAGTAGCAAATAAATACATATACATACATGTGTGTATATATAATGCAAATTGCTTTTCATTAACATTGCCATCATCTGAGAATTATTTCTCTGCTTCTGGATGTTTGCTTTCCTGAGAAGTTGGAGTAAACAGGCACTTTTCAGACGAAAACAGACAGGGTTCTTCCACGAAAGAATCTTAAGCTGATGGCACACATTATACCCACATTTCATTTGATATTTCTTCATCAGAAATAACAAAATGCTTCAGCAGCATTAACAACAGTAACCAGTTCTTTAACACCAAATTATTCTACAGATGTCTCCCCAGTTTGCCAAATTATTTTCTTTAAGTTGAAAGAGCCGCAATAGATCTGAGAATACAAAAAGTTGGACTCCGTAGGTCTAAAACACTTATTTTTTGTTCAGGGTGGGTTTCTGTTCTGAAATTCCTTCAGCTTTTCTCTCTTTCTTTTTTCTTTCTTTCTTTCCCTCCTCCTTTCTCTCTTTCTCTCTTTTTTTCTTGTTTTTTTTTCTTTCTCTTTAAGCATTCTGCCATTCATTTTCTAGGAAAATTGATATAATCAACTCAGGAATGATTCCAGAGAATCACGGTTACTCATCGTTTTCTGAAAATATTATAAATAGATAATAGGAAGCATTTATTTATTCATTTATTTGCCAGCAGGCTGGTGTAGTGACAACACTCAGAGCTGAGTTTGGGAATATTTACTAGCTGAAGCCTGAAACCAAACGGCAGCAAACATGGCTCATAGCGTGAGGAAAAATAAGCTGCTATTGATTACTCCCTATTTTCGTGCCTCAGAATTTCAGTTTGAAAAAAGAAAGAAGAGAACACGACAGACTTTGCCTGTGGTTGAGAGGCCTGACTCCTCCAGAAGCATGTTGTCCCCGCAGCTCCTGATCACGTGCCAAACCCAACTACGGAGCCTCCCCATTATCTCCATCGTCTCCGGTGTCAGGAGGAGCGCCAGCCATCAGCAGATGCTGCGTGATGTGAAGGCAGGGCAGGGCTCTCAAAGAGGACAACTCCATTAAGCCATTGCAGCAGAGCAGTGCACACCTCCCTCCTTGCTTTGCTGTGGGTAATTCCTCCGTGGACACACAGTACTTTTGGAACAAGTACTTAGGATACTTGCACTATCACATGGGGCTGCCCCACCACTTCAAGCCTTACAGCACGCACACATTACAACCTGAGATAACACAGGGACGCTGCTTTTTTGCTAATCTGAAACTAGTTCTTGAATCACTCCCTAACTACCCTTTCTCCCTATAGTCATTCCAAAAAGAAAACATCCCTGATAAGACGTTATTAAAAATGTATAGTGGCTTTAAATGTAAATATCAGCTGGAAGCTCTGCCTTAGATTCTGCAGCTGCAGTTCAAGTGTATGTGCTTAGCACCATCTATTCCTTATCATAACAAGGGCTAGCGAAATACCACAGCCCGAACCAAGCACAACTTGTCTTGCAACTTCTGAAAGAGTGAAGATCAATTTTCTCCCTGAGCAACAGCCTAATTCATCAGCAGAGTGGAGACTAAACTGTGGCAAGAACAAATAGCAGAGAGGTACAGAAAGAGAGAAAGAGAAGGGGCTGAAAGGAACACAAAGACAAAGCAATTTGCAAGCTAGCGAGGTGCCGCCTGGGCTGGAAGAGGTGGTTCTGTGCACGACCCCTGTGTGCCATTTGCAGAGCAGTAAGCCCCAGAGTTACACTGTGAGACCCATCCTGCACTAAGGCATCAGTTGCCTCACTGTAAGGACATCCCTTGCTCTCATTAGTCTGTTTGGAGCCCGCTGAAATGTGGAGAGACAGGTACCTCCATCCACCACTCCGAACAGCCTTCCCCGTGGTGCTGCCAACACAGTTTTAAAGAAGATGGTGTAGATGATTGCTTCAGTGAATTTACACATGATGGCAAATAACTATGCTTAATAAAACTGAGAGTGCCTTAATGATTTCATTTTGGTGATTTAATTTATAAAAGCAAAGCTTAATCATTTAATAGCGTCATTAAGAAAACACCACAGGAAGTTTAGAAATAAAGAATCATCCATATCTCCTGAGAAATGAGTTTTTTTCGAACATTCAGCTCATGACAAAATAAAATGGAAAGCTTACAGCTTCTTAAATAATTGCACTTGAAATATAAGCAATCCCTAAAGAATCCATTTAGCCTCATCTTCCGCAGCACTGAAGAATTGCATTTCTGCTCACCACTGTGTGAAAGAGGCTCCACAAGTAAGAGACAACACTGGTGATGGGAATGTGTGTACGCTTTTTTGGTTAAGGAATTCTTTGTGAACTAACTGCAAATGTCACAGCAACAACAGCAAAAAATAAAATGAAATAAAAAACATGTTTATTTCCAAAGCAGCAATTTAAAATAAAATCGCACTATAACATTGCATTTGGTGAAACAACGATGGAAGCACCCCTTACCAGCAAATCACAGTGTACGTGTCTGCATGTCTGTCTGTCCATGCATGCACGTGCACACACAAGTGTGTATGGAAGTCTCCAAGGACTGGATTAACCAAGAGTTTGCATTGGGGTAATGGAAAATATGACCTCATTAGCACTAGGTTTGTCATTTGCTCCATAACACAAAAGTAAATTACAATGTATTAATGCAGTTAGTGTTGTTTTTAATGTGCACTGGGATACAATAAAAGTTTTTATTGGGGAAGTGTGATGGCATGTTTTCACTACGGCATTAGCACTTGTCTTCTGATAGGGCAGCCAGTCATATTACCCAGTGGAACACTCCTATAATGATGTAGTAAAATTTGACTCTGATATAGTAAAATCTGTTTATGGCAAAGCTGCTTTTTCACACAATTGGGCTGGGACAGGGAGCAGAAAGGACATAGCTAAAAGAATTCCTTTATAACTCTATTTTCATAGAAAGAGTTTCAAAACAAACAAACAAACAAGCATTCCCAGGCCTGCCCAGACAAATTGCCATGCCCATACTTCCATTTCTCTCCATGTGGTTTCTTCTCTTCCTCACCCCATCCAGCAGCTGCCATAAATTAGTGACCACGTCTGGGTGCAGGAACCCAAACAGTATTGTAATTTCACACACTTTTAATGGGCTTGTTGCAGAGTTTTGCATGTACAACCCAACCCATATAAAACCACCTTGGGCACACTCATGGTAGAGGCAAAGTGATGGAGGAGAGCAGGGGGTGGGATCCATCCCAGAGTGAACAGAGCTTGCTTGTGCTTGCTGCAGGGCTGGCAGCCCACACCCTCCTGCCCATGCTTCTTTACTGCCTTCCCAACAACAGGTTTGTGGTACTAATGAAGGCTCACAGGTGCTTCCCAGGTTGCTCATTTTAAGCCATGAGTTTGCCTTTTCCTTTTTGCTAACTGGACAAAGGATGCTTCATGCATTTAAAGTCATTCTCATAGATCCCATCCACTATCTCTCTGCTCTTCCTCCTTTTCTCTCTGCTCATATTTGCAACCTTTTATGTCTGAGGGTAAAGAAACGGAGTTTTGCTTTTCCATCTGAGATGCACTGAACCAGCTCAGTTATCCCTTTGGAGGGTTTTGTGAGAACAAGAGCTGGAGTGCAAAATTTTCTAGGATGAATCTGTGAGAGACGTTCATTAAAAGAAGAAAAAGACAGTGAGAAAGTCCTGAATAAGGCTTTGTAATGAATGGACCCAACTAACCCACGCCTGTGGCTTGCTTGCTAGTCTAGTGACAGTAGTTGAAAGTTATTTATTTGTTTGTAATATACTTTTCCACCGGAACACTTTAGTAATAAAGAGACATGAGGGGAGACACATTAGAAAGTGTGCCATACATCAAAATGAAAAGTACCACATAAGCTACATGATAAACGTAGGATAAAATGTACTTTGTTTTCCACAAGACAAAGCAATAAGGAAAATGCTGTGTCTGGTGTAATTCTGAGCTTGGAACTTCTGCTTGTTATTTATTTTTATTAAGCAAATATACAGCCCTGTAAATGTACCTGGTGCTAACTAAACAAGGATAACATGCAGTCCGGGTCGGGAGAAGTTCAGAGCCCAACGTGGCCAAGGTACTGTGCAGAATAGGCAAAACAAAAGACCACGATTCAGGGAAATATTGAGAGGTTTTAGGTGAAAACAAGCAGAATATATAAAAGAAGCATATAATGGGGCTATTGAAACTCCACATAATCATTAACAGGTATAAACGTATCTCCTTCTTAAACACTCTTCTCCTTCCCATTTATTGATTTATTCCCCGGTGGCATATTGTTTAAATCCTTCACCGTGGATCCCAAAGCAAGGACAGCCTTTGTGTTATTTGTACAGTGCTTAGCACAGCCCGGCCCCGATCTTTCACCGGGGGCTCTTCTATTTCTTTTGCCAGCATCGCTAATATAATGAGCAAAACTGAAGACGAGAGCAAGGAAGAAAAGCATCTGCAAGACGAGAGTCAACAAATTCTGAGGATGACACCAGAGGACTCCAGACAAGAAAGGGGGAGAGGAGGAGGAGGAGGAAGAAAGAGTTTCCGCGGGGGCAGTGGCAGTGATTATCTGCTTTGCTTCTCTTACTTATTTGCTCAGGAGCTCTTGCAGTTTTACTTGAAAACGCACAAGGAGAAGAGAAAAAAAGAGAAAAAAGAAGAAGTTATTTTGACTTACAAAAGCGAGGAAAGGTCATTAGGAAGACTTGAGAACCAATAAAGCTCTTTAAATCCTTCCTACTTGTAATGCATAGAGCAAAGCTTACAGGAAAGCTGCAGCTAAGAAAATTACAAATGGTAATGCTATTATTTGGCATATAGTTGCCAAAGGCATTCAATATAAAGATTTTACAGAGGTGTCAACTGATATATAGCAAACACACAAACAGTCTCCAGCACTGTAACATATGCAAGGAGAGCCGAGGCTAAATATTAAGCATATGAATTATATATTGCTGCGACGCGAGGCTGAGAAAATGCTTGCTGTGCACCATAGTTAAAATGAGCAATAAATACCAGCGTTAATGCTGGCAGTGTCTCGTTGGGGAAGGTTCCTCCAAGGCCCCTCTCCCAGGTTTGGGTTTCAAACCGTTTTCTGCTGCGTTGGATAATGAAGTGATTAGACTGCTCCTTTCTGAGACTGTTACATATTTAAAACAGGTTCCACCGCTGCCTTGTTTTAAACATCAGAACCTGTTTTGGGCGCCAGAAATGTGAAACATGAACATCAATAGCTTTCTCCTGCCAAGATAAGAGCTTGCTGCAGAGGCCAAACATATGTCTTTCTTTCCTTCCCCAGGGAGGTTTCTGGATAAGGAAGAGGTGTGTCTGTACCTGAGCTGCTTAAAATGGCTCAGCCACATATGTGCATTTTGTGAACTTCCCTTTGCTCTTGCTGAGATTTTGTCCTCAGAGCCGCAGCCATCTGCGTTCTGCAGGCCTGAGGCTGGCCTCACCGCTAAAGGGATTTTAGCACGGGGGTTGGAGCCCGTGGTAGGTGAGAGCCCCATCAGAGGGGCTCAGCAAGAAAGGGTGACCCCCAAGATTGCCCTTTGAAAGCAGCAGCAGGTTCCTCTCGATAAAACGCAATGCGATTCATCACCACCCACCTCGGCGCCAGCGAGGTTCAGGTGAGGGAGGCGATAGCAATGCAAATATGTGACACTGCTCATGTCAAAGCAGAGCTTCTGGGCCAGGAAAAGCAATGTCTGGCCATGCTGGGCAGCCAAGGCGATGCCTCTGCCACCTCATGCTGGCAGTGCTGCCCATGCCCGACACCCCACGCAAATGGGACAAAGCATGGCTTTGTCTTTGGCAAGCTTGCCCAAAAGGCAAATTAGTTCTTGCAGCTCAAGTTTAATGAACAAAAAGTGCTAGTAGTAACCAGACCCTTCCCTCCCTCCGACAAGGTGGGGTAGTGTCAGGGCAAACTCAGCTGGGGACTGGAAGAAAGACTTTCCTTGTGTTTCGCCCTGCATGAGTGACTCTGTGCAACCCAACGCAGGGCTGATCCACCCTTGGCTGCCTTCCCCTACGGTCTCAGCAGAGAAAAGAGTCACCTGAGCCAGGCTGCCACCCAGCTGCTGGCTGCCAGCCCTAGGATGCTCTCTAGGGAGACAGCTGGAGCCCAAACCTGGGCTTCCCAGCTGAGATTTCCTTCCATCTCTTCTGTTTTGCCATGCAAAATGTTCAGAGCTCTGCCCTTTCCAGTGCCATATCTGCACCCTAAGTGCTTGCTTGTGCCTTGAAATCACAACCCAAAACACACCAGAAAATATATAAAAATATATTAAAATATATAGAGAAGAATAATATGTAATGTAGAATGACATACAATGATACATAGTATATAAAAACATATAAGAATATATAACAAATTAGGTAGCTCTAGAAACTCAGTCTGATTGTAAAAAGTGACAGTATTTCATTTCTTCAAAATGTACATCAAAACCCCACGTCACTCTTATAGTGCAAGGACTAATGGGGATTCACAACTATTTTCAGGAGTGGTGGACGTGAAGCTACAGGGTGACTTCAGCTTCACCCTTTATTATACATGTAAAAGGCCTCAAGTGTGGTCTGATCATATGTGTAGAGCCAGTCCTCAAGCACTGGCAGCCAACTTTAAAGTAGAAACAGCAGTAAGAGAACACAAACCTGGACAGATACAGGAAATGACCCCAAAAATGCAGGGAGCTTTGGATAGCAAAAATGATGGTTGCCTTGTGGCATTTTGGCTCCGGTAAGGAGCCAGAGCTCCTAAATCTTCACAGTCAGCACCATCCAATTTTTAAGCAGTTAGGCAGTGATAAATAAATGCTCATTTAACTGCCTCTTATTGAAATTAATAGGAATGAATCATCCTGGCATTTTTGAAAAATCTCTCTGAAGCAGCTTAGGTGCCCAGATATCTTCAGCAGCATAGACTTTTCAAGTACTAGTTAGAACCTGCTTCCTGATGTGTCTCACAGCACTAAATCACATAGAATGAATGGAGTTTTTTAATGAATGGGAGAAGATGGGGCTCAGCTGCCAAGCTCCCCTTGCCTCGTGCAGAACATGGCAGTAGCTGTGTCTGCCTTCCCTTAGGCAGTCAAAATTTGGGCAGAAACCATGCACTCCATCCTGTTAGCCAGGGTTGCATGCACATCCTTTCCACTGCAGTGCTGCTCTTGAGCCCTGGATTCATTACATTTTCCAAAACATTTTGGTTTTTTTCTCCCTGGGTTGCTGAGCACACAGAGTCTCCCCAGGAAGGTTACAGCCACGTCCAGCACTCTCTCCTGCACCATGGTGCCTGCAGTACTACCTGGCCAAAAGCCCCTGACAAACCCTAGCTTTGTTCAGGCAGGCTCCCTCTCATTTGTCCATCGGGCTCCCAGGGAGCCCAGCCCAAAGTTATTCACTTTGCTAGCTCAATGCTTGAGAGGCAGAAACCATGCTGCACTGTCAGAGATTCCAGCCACCAAAAATTCAAACTGCCACAAGTACAGAGGTCAGAGAGAGATGAGATGGGGCTGCCATAAGGAGAAAGAAAGCTCAGTTACTTCTGTGGTCATGAGCTTGTTCCCAGCCAAAGGCTTTAGTCCATGGGAGTTGCTGTGAGAAGAGAAGTGAAGGGAAGGCATTTGGGAATGCTTTGCATCCTTTTGTGTTTGATTTTGGATGGCTTGGGAGGCACAGCACATTCAGATCCCAATGTCATTGTTTAAGGAGTTGTTTGTTTTCATTCCCCTCCTCCCAACACAGAAAATTAAATTTGGCACACGGAGACCGGGCACTGATGACTCTTCAGGGATAGATTTTTATTACGTTTAGGAGACAGTCAAAATAGTTTTTGACATTATTTTATTCTAGGAATTATAACCGAAATCCTGAGGGATGGAGACACGCAAAGCCCACTGTAAAGCAGTGGGAGAAGCTGATTGCCCAAGGCTCCTTTGAAATCCCAGATTATGTTATGGATATAGTCACACAATTGAAAGTGATCCATTTAGCACAGTTTAACCAGTTACTGCCTGCCAGATGAGGCGTGGGAACTGCTTCTGTGGTTGAAGAAAACTTGCTAGCTATAAGGTGGCTGTACTTCAAGCAAGGGCATGGCACTGGTGGGTGATAGCTCCTCCAGCCACAGCCACTCAACCAGCGTGTCGTGTGCCAGCACCTCGTGGCAAGGAGTTATTATATCACTGGGATGTGTCCTAATGGCACTTCTAAGCTTCCAGCATGTGGTGGCCTCAGTGCATCTGCTGTGTGTCTGAGGGTACAGTCCTAATGCTGCAAACAAGCTATAAGGGATGAATGAAACAATAATCAATGGGTGAAGGGCAGAAGGTAATAATGATGTTACGTAGAATGGATAATAGGTACATAACATGTTTTTTACAACTGCTGGATATCCAGAATCGAGTCTTCACTGCATTTAAGGGAGAGGGAGATTTGCTCCAGAATGAACATAGAAAACATTAGTTTTTGTAGTATTGCTGTTGTAGGGAAACAAAATAATGCAAGCCCAAATCTCAGCCACTCTATGCACATGGTTGCAACGCTGCAACCATGAAAGTATCTGTATGCAAAAAAAAAAAATTAATAAATAAATAATATCAAAGCATGAGGGTATCTTTCTTTGAAAAACATGCATTGTTTCACATTCGGAAAATCTAAAACAAACTCTCCATATTTTTGGCCTCGGAAATTCAGCTGGCTACTTGAATTAAACTGGCCAGCTACATCTTTTCCACAGCTCCGCATGCAGTTAATAATAGCACTACTTTGAAGTTAGCCAATTCCTTTCCTCTGACAGTCTCGGAGTGCTTTTGAAATGCAACTAAATGTTACTATTCCCATGTAGTAGCTCAGGATAAACCATGAGAAAGTAAACGGTTTGCTGAAGGCTGCAGAGTGGCAGAGCTCAAGTTTCCCGTGTTCCTGTAGGTCAGTGACATCCAATTTGGGGGTCCTACAATGCAATGCATTTCCTTAGGCAGACATTTGAAGCTTTTCACCCTGGTCCTTCCTTTATCATATGACTATTAGGGGACTGAATTGGAGGCATTACCATCTCATACGGCCATGCTGTAGATGTGTGCCCTGTGTCATGTGGGAGAGGAGTTGCTGTGGGACTCAGAAAAATGAAAGCAGCAGGAGCTGACCTGTGCATCACAAAACCTGGCCTACGGCTCAGTGCATGCCCAAATCCTAACCTCAGCCCAGAAGAGAGGGCTGCAGAGAGCAGGCTCTGAGTGGGATAAATTGTGATGGGCTAGGAGCTATAGCTATGACACTTCTGTTCTTACTAATACACCTGCAATCACTCACCGTGTTCATTATCACAACAGTTCTTGTATTTTTATTCATCAGTGAGAGCAAAATGACCGAGCCTCCTGATGCCTTTGTCTGCGAAACACTTTTGTCTGCTGTTTTTGTATCACCTTTGCCATCGCAGCTGTAACAAATCACCTTGTTAATGTTACAGTGCTTGTTCTTGTGGCCCGGGGTGATCCCTTGTAGACTGGTGGGCAATGCTCACATAACTATAATCCGACGCATTTTCATGCAATTAGTATGCGGCGGAATTGTCCTCAGATACTCACCCACATGCAAAAAGATTAAATAAGAACCATTTAGCATCACGAATCGTCCTGTTAGGAGTTAATGAGGTCTGGTAGCTTGCCAAAGTCCAACACACAGAAAGCTCCGGCAGGCCAGGAGGGGAAAAAGGAGGAGCTGCTGGGTTCAGCCAGATAGACCTTGAAGTGCAACAGCTGTGCCTTGTCTTTGAGGAGAGGATCAAGTAGAGAATATGAGATAGGCAAACGTTGGCTTAAACTTTCTTCTCTCTTTGATTGTCCTTGGACATCTGCCTCATCTCCTGTCAAGAATGTTTGGCAGCTGTGAGCCCAGAATAACACAACCGCTCAGCCAGCCCGCTATCGCCGTTCTCTAATACTTTAAGCCAACTAGTCTCTGCTGTGTGCCTCGACCGATCCTGAACTATGCTAATGCCTTGAGCTAACTAGGCTTTCTAACGGCCCGGGAAATACATAGAAGTGGGGTCTGTGGTTTATTTTCCTCACGTGCTAATTGGCTTTAATTGTTGGCCAATTGGATTTCAAGTTGAGAAAAGGGTGCCCCAGACAAAAGGAAAAGTGTTAACTTAAGACCGTGGGAGAGACGGGCCATTCTGTTCAGTTTCTAATGCAGTAGACTTTATGCAGATGCGTAAGTCTCAGGGCAATGGCTGTCCTAGAAAGATTTCTCAAGCATAACCAATGCAGTTTCTTATAAAATATATGCTTCCATATGGGCTGAATGTCATTAACGTTCAGCTATTTGCTGAAGTGTAAATTCCCATCTTTCAGAACCAAAGCGTTTGTGCTCATTTCACCTCAAAAATGTAGGTGTAGGTAATAGGAATACGAGATTAATTCAGCTAGTGGCTTTAGAACTAGAAATTCTTTGGCCAAAGCTCCATTTTGCCCCCACAACCATGGCAAGGGACTAGGGAGGGCTTCCATCCTATACATACCTCTATGCTTCTTCAACAGACACAAACCCTCTCTAAATAAGGGCACTCGGGTTCTGCACCCATGCAGCCTCTGAGCAGGATATCACATCATAAGAGTCATTCTTTAGTGACACCAGATTTATTACCACTGCATTTCCATTTTCAGATGAGTTTCTGAGAAGAGAATCGGGCCATGTTAATAAACCTGTGAGATCAACCTGCGCAAGTGGCATCTGTGAAATCTTTCATGTGCTTGTCCCCCCAAATCCCTGATAGATAGGGTCTATTACACGTCCTTTGCTGAGGGCACAGAAGGAGACATCCTCTCATACCTTGGAGGTATTTGGGATCATAAATACCTATGAAAATATGTGCTAGAGAGACTAAAGGCCAGCTTTTCAAAACTAAATTAGTAGGATTTAGGCACTTAACCTGCTTAAGCACTTGTATGAACTTGCTGAAGAACTACAGAAAACTTGATCAGAAGTGATTTGCCTTGGTCAATTCAGCGGCTCTTTGCAGAGGGAGTCTATGTCCTAAAACCCAGTGATAGGAATTTAGTGCCATTAGGACCTAGCCAACTTCTTGAGCAAAACCTCAAACAAATCCTCATCATTATATAAAGCATCTAGAAATAGGATCAGATTATGGCATTGCAAAGATGATACACTGACTGACAGTTGTTTTCCATGCTCCATTTCATGAAGGATATTCCTTAAACAAAACTCTCTTCAAGATATTTTCACTTGCCCAGCAGCTTTTTTGCTGAAGATCCATGCAATTTTTGTATAAGCTACACCAAAACCAAGGATTAGCAACAAAGATGCTTAGTCAGATCTCATTCTCACACAAAATTTAACAAAGTTTTCTCTGTCCTTTGAGCCCCAAAGCAGCAGACATGTGTCCTCTCATGCCTGTATTCTGATAGTCCTTTATTGGAGCAAACACAAAATTGTTCTTCAAGTCTAGGCCTGATCACCTTTATAACTCAGTCTTTGCTGTTGTGACTCAATGTACTGAAATGTTTGACTAAATGTTTCCCACTCAGGTGGGAAATCTGACTGCACATGGGACCAGTGCTGAGGATGTCAAAACCAGAACACAGAAACGTTCTAGCACTACTCTTCCACCTGGGACAAGAAATAGAAGTACCATAAATCTCAGGACTTGTTTTCCTAAAAGGAGAACAGATATTTGGTTAAATACAGACAGTAGGCTGCTCTATCCAAATCAAGCTTGAGCTATGAGCACCCTGACCTCTTTCTTTGTAAAAAGAAACAAAACAGTGTCTTAATTCCATTCTATCTCCTTACTCTATGTAAACTGCTGTAAGGAAAGCAAAAACAGAGGAACTATGCAGGGGAGTGACAAATTCATCAAATTCCTCTGTTAAATCTACTGCCTAGTGATAATATCATGCTCTTCTCCAAGAAACACAATATTGTCTCCTGGTGTACAAAGCACCAGGGGGGAACATACTTGCAAAAACTTCCAGCTACAGTGAATCTGACCCGGAGCACTTGTTCTCAGGGGCAAGACCTGAGCTCAGCCTCCTCAGCAGTTCAGTGACACCATGGGATTAGCACGGAGGGACTTTGCTGCCTTGCAAAGCTCTCGGTCACTGCTGCTCCCTGCAAACACTGCTGCATGCAGGCATCTCATCCTTTCTGACAGTATTCATGGAAGGTATGTGCTGCTTGTAGGAGCAAACTGACCAAATTAAACTCTTTGTTTCCCGTGCATGCCGTATCTTCTTCTTCCAAGAGCACCTCAGCAACCATGATGTGAGGAAGATGCGGCAGATAGCAGCCCTGCAGATGAGACTATCGCAAAGCGCTTCCCTGCCTACAGTATTTTCACTTGGGATTGTCCCAGTTTGGCTTCTTTTGTGTCCTCGGCCATCACCGAGGAAAGCTGCACACTAGACACCTTCTGCAGCTAGTCAACACATCTCTGGGTTTTGTCAGGAGGGGTAACTGAGGGCTGACGCCGGTCACCTGCTCTGAAGTGCACTGCTTTCCAGTGCTCAGCGATTCCCAAGAAGCTGCAAGTGGATGTGAGTGGCAGATGCTAACAGACACCAGAGAGCCCGGATCGCCAGCCTTGCCTCTCACTGACAAATTGCCCCTTCGCCGCAAACATCTCCGAGCAGAACTTATCTCCCCATCGCCGCGCTGGCCACCCCTCTTTGCAAAGGCAGCGTCCTTCCAGGTGGATTATTTTCCACTCAAAGGCTGATGCCTGCAACAGCAATCTTGAAAGTCTCCTGCTATCTGCTTCTCACTCCTCACAAGACAAGACAAGACCACCCAGTGCTTTGCCTGAAGAAATATTACACCCGCCTGCAGGTCGGCGTGCCTGGAATCGGCCCGGGGAGCACATCGACAATGAGTTACCCAGCTTAGAAAGCACAAGGGGATTAATAACTTGGACAGTGCGCTGGATAAAACTGAACTCAGAAACAATCCCACATCCAAACCCCATCAGAATTTTAATCTTTACAGACTTTTAGCTCCGTAGCCCAATAAATCCTTTCCATAGTGACTCATTGTTACCCTGATCTTCCTTATAAAACACACGGTGGAAACAGTGTAACATTTTCCTTTCTTATTGCTCTCCTTTGTAAAACCATCTTTCCTTGTATCTCACTGCCATTTGCCTGTTAGTCATGGGCTTCACTCCTGAATGAGCCACTTAAGAAATGTTACACTGATGTCAAATTGATACATGTCTTGTGAATACCTCATACTTTCTCTTTATTTAATGTGAAAAGGCGGTGCTCAGGACCGACCAAAAATTGGGGACGTTTTGGTGTGAAGTTTCAGCAGTTCTTCTATTGCAAAATAATTACCCTGTCGCAGAAATCAGAGTATAAGAGTTCACCCAAGGCCACCAACATTTCATGTTTCAGATTTTTTTTCTTTCATTTCTCTTCCAGAAATTGAAATTCCTTGCAGAGGACATTATTTACATTTCTTAAGAAACCCTCCAAACACATTTTGTAAGGAATCCTGCTGCCAGACGTGGTAAGCTGCAATTGCAGATCCGTGTGTTTTCCTTGTGAACTCAGCCCAGCAAAGTGCTTTCCCAGATATTTCAAACCTGGGAGCCCACATCGATAAATCAGCCCCAGAAGAAGAGCAGACAGAGGTTTTCATGGCATCTGAGCAGGCAGAGTGGCAACAACATGAATGAGGAACAAAAATAATGCTGTCCTGCAAATTAGCTATCTGTCTCAGGCTGCGCTCTGCCTTTTGGAAGAATACTTGTCCGCTAATATGATGCATTTTCAGGAATTATTTTCAGCCCTTCTGCTGATGTAAGTGAATCTCATACAAACTGGAATTTCACATGTTTTGATTAAGTGAGAGCATTAGGACAAGGTTGTAATGCCCCAGGAGCAGTGCAGGGGAGAAGCTGAAGCTGTGGCTGGAGCAGGGCAGCAAGCACGTGGCCAGCCTCCTCAGCTGCTATATGATTCCTCCTAAGCTTTAATGCAAGCAGTCAGCTTACATTTTGAGATTCAACCTTCTGCACATACCAGAGTCCTTGACCACTCTCATACAGAAAAAAAAGAAAAAGAAGAAAAAGAAAAAAAAAAGAAAAAAAAAAATCCTGCTTATTTTGGCGGATGTTCATTTTTTCCTTTAAAATGTGCCCATTCTATCTTCTTTCTGACTCTTCGGGGTATTTTTCCTCAGCACAGCATTATTGTGGGTTTAAGCTGAGACATGAGTCAATCCCCTCCTTTAAAGTAAACTGATTTCCCCACTCCTTTCCCTGTGATATCTATTTTGGAGGCTCTCAACTCCCTGGTGGGCCGGTGGGACATCCCGCAGGCTCTTTATGGCTGGTGGTCTGCAGGAGGGAATAGGATTACATATCTCAGCAGCCAATGGTGCTGCCTGTATGTTCAATAAACTGGCTTTAAAAAAAAAAATAACAAAACACACACACACACACAGCATGTCCTTCTTACCCTGCTTTGCGTAGTGTGACCAAACCTACGGAGCCAGTGCGAGCGAGTTCTATAGTGATAACGGTCACCGTTGACTTTCCCTTTCCTGATTTCACCTCTTTCATTATGTCGGAGAGCTTTGTTCCAGACTAGGAGATTATGCAATGGGTCGAGGAGGAGATGTGACTTCAGTGAGATATAGCGCACAAAAAAGTGTGACCAATCGCAATGACAGGGGCTCCGATGGTAGCTTGTGATGGAGTGAAATTAAATCCCTAACCAAACAATGCGGCATTATGCTATATTCTATAGGCACCCTTGTTGAGGGTAGATTGAGAGAAAAAGAGACGGGCAAAAAGAAAGATGCACACATACTTTCCCCATCCTTGTTCCCAGCGAGCCCTTTCCCCCAGTGTCAGCCCGGGAGTAAACAGCAAAAAGCAACAACAACAAAAAAATCCGTAACGGTTGGGATGTGGGACGTGGGGTGAGGTGTCGGGGGTGGAGGCGATGCCAAGTTGGACACCCACGTCACCGCCTGTCCCCATGCCTCCACACAAGGCCTCCTGCTCGTTTGCCCTCCTTCCTAATTAAAGTGCTCCCTGAGGAGGGCTGGAGAAGAAGGATGTGTGTACACCTTTGTGCTTGGCTGCTCCACGCTTCCTTGGGCGATATCTTGGGGCCTTCCTGATGGCTCTTTTCATGCTAAATAACTGACCTAGGCGGCCTTACTGCCCCATTCATCTCTTCTACATAAACAAACTATTCATTCTCTGAGGAATAGGTGCATCTGTTCACCCAGGCCCAGCTCCTAAGGGAAGCCAAGGAGAGACCTGACACTATTTAAGGAGATGGAACACAACATGCTGTTAAGAGAGGCTGCGCTGTCCTGGGGCCATCCAGGTGTTAAATCACTCAGTGGCCCCTACAGGGTCCGGAGCCAAACATCGAAACAAAAGGCAGAGACAGGGAAAGAGAGCGCCAGATATCACAGCTCCTGCTTTTCTTTTGCTTGCTAGGCTTTTCGGGAGCAGTGTATCGACAGGATGGAAAATGAAGCTGACTCTAAGGAGGCCAGGAGCGCTCAACACAGCCACAAGCTTTATGAGCCGGTCAGCACTACTAATGTTCTCAGAGCAACACTCTTGTGGGACTCCTGAGTTCGCTTTGCCCTGGGAAGAAACAATAGTTCAAGCTGTGAAATGTTTTACATTCAACTTCCACCTCTCCCCCCTTCTTCGGTGAAGTTGCCATGAGCCCAGACTTTAAAAACATTCAGACTTAAAAGGTTAAGATTTAAGTGCTGCTGATTTTATCTGGGCTTTTAACTAACATAGGCAGGTGGATTAGAGATATGTGTACAATCTCCACTCTAGACACTTGGGTAAATATGCACAAGTGCTGAGTGAGCCAAGGAAGGAATCTGATGTTATTGTCTATTAATTTGAAAGCAGAGATTAAAGAAAGTGCAGAAATCAGTAGTGTAAATATCAAAAAGGATTTCCATTTATATGTAAGAACATTACTCTAGCAGTCTGGCTATTTCAAATAACATGAAAGCTTTTTTTCTGAAGAAAAAGAACTGCGAATTTGTTTAAATTTACATATTTTCTTCCCCCTTTGTTTGCAGGAATGGTCGCCATGCTAGCAGCGAGGAAGCAGTTTGCTTGGCAGGGCTGGGTTTTGTTCTGAGCCTGCATTTGCCAGAGGACTTCTGAACACCAAAAGTATTTCATAAAGTTACATGAGAAACAACTGAGCTGGGATTTCCCCCTCCCATTTTTTTTTTTCTTGGTGTAGTATCTGTGATTATCTTTTCCCCTTTTTTATTTTCACTGCACAACAGCTTGAAAACAGAGTCTGATTTTCTAGTAATGCTTTTGTTATTCAGAAATATTCATGAAAACTTGGCAGAAATAATCCGCAGGTGATGAGGCATTTCAAAACCATCTTGGCTGTGGCTGTTGGTTGAGTCAGCAATGCGGCTACCTACCCATCTCCTTGGCATTGCTTCTGCCTTCTCCTCAGAAGCCTATAGCTGATTTTTTAACAAATGATGGATAATACATAGTGAACACCATCAAAACAAATGCGGTGGCTGCACTTTCTCTTAGGAAATAACAGCAAAAAATGTATCTACCTCATTCATATAGCCTATATTTTTAATATTGCAAGAAATAACGTTTTCTCTAGAATAGGAATTGTGTCTGAATGTGATAGGTGCTCTTTAAAAGCATACTTTTGGTTAAATTATCAAGGAGTTCTCTACTTTTATGAAAGCTTTACAAATTCCTGAAGGTCATCTGAATACTCAAAAATAATGCATAATATGACCCCATGAATCAAATAGGCCAAGCTCAGCACTTTTTATTAGGAGAAATATTCATGAATCTTTTATCCTTCTCCTTAGTCCACCAGCTCTGATTTTCACTCTGTTCTCTTCTTAATGCAACATTTCATAGGAATGCCAAGAAAAAGGAACCTGGCTTCAGGTTTAATTGCTAATATTTCTAAATTTAGTCAGCATAAAATCCATCTGAGGCTCCCAAGATTTTCCCCGTAATCTGCAGAACCTGAGTTTGAATCTAGCCCAGGAGAGCAGCGCAGCAAATAAATACCATCTGATCTCCACAGAAATCTGACAAGAGTTCAGCTGTTTTCCACCTTGCTACAAGTATATCAGAGTTGATTTCCCAATGTAATGCTGTAGGGGAAAAAGTCAATTAAAATGCAACTGTCCCAATTTCATTGAAAGTCACTGATCAGCAGGAATCACTACACATGTGGTTATTACATGTTTTTTTCTTTTCTATCAAACAGGCCCATGTCCTTGTGCCATCTTGCTTCATGATTCAGGTAACAGTGGACAAACAACAGTCACATGAGAGAAAAGGATCCCAGTTTTCCACAACTGCTAGACAACTGCTCACTCCTCCCATCCTTCTCACCTGTTTCAGTGATCATTATAGGCTTAAACTCTGCAATAGTTGGCTGGAAGCACACAGTATGGGATTGCCAGTTTTGTTACATACCAGCTTTTTCCCTATCACTGCACCTGAAAGGGGATTAGGCGATACAGAAAGGAACCAATCAGGGATGCTGGAAACCAGCCAGATTTGGTTATCATTTCACTGACCTAATCATTCTCTACTTTGGACCATGTAAAGGTCTTATGGAAGATGTCAAGCTTTAACAACCAAAGAAAAAAGTGAAGTTTTTCCAGTTCTCTTTCTCCAGCTGTATCACAGATCTATCTATGTAATGATTCAACCTGGTAAATTGCCCCAACTACTACAGAAATGTAGACAAGCTAATCTTCTTGAAGACTGGATTTGCACTTTCTTATGCAGCAGCTACTTGCTTTAGATAGAAAGTTTTCCATATTTCAGTGAGAAAGCCTCAGATTCAGCAGTGATTTTGTTTGGAGTGGTTTTTGCTCAAGAGTATTTATTTTTGATTTGTCAGATCATTTTGCAGCAAACATTTCAAAAAAAAATAATATGTAAAAAACTCTACTTTCCACCCTGTTCTAATCTTACGTATCTGTGAAGCACAAGGGAATATCCCCAGTGAAACACTTAAAGTATCAGATCTTCCCAATCCAGAAACATGATTAATTATCACATATAAGTAAATAAGAATTGTTTCAATTCATTTCCAGATGTAGGAATATTGAAACTACATCAATAATTACTGAATAAAAAGCCGAGCACTGGGTTTTGGACTCCCTTCAGTGGTTTGGATCAGGAGTTCATTCAGATTATGTTACAGCTAACAGCTATGCATGGTGTTTGGCTCGGGTTCAATTTCTTTACTTCTAAGACCAGGATAGACCTTCAGCTCATCTCCTTTGACTCTTCTCTTAGCCCATACAATTATATTTCACTCACATATTTCAAAGCTGAGCCCGGTGACATTAATTAAATGAGAGCATTTCAGAAATCAAGAGATAGAACTGTTGCCTGCTCTAGGCAGAGCAACCAGGACTTTGCCATGGCAAAGAGCAGATAAAGGTGACAACACCTGGGATTTGTCTCATGTAACTGTAAATGTCTTTAAGGTAGATGACTGCATCTGGTGTCACCGTGCTTGTACTCCTTTGCAAGGAGAGCAAGGGCATTTCTTGAGCACAATTCATCTGCTTCAGGATGAGACCTGCTGACCCACTGCTGCTCGCTGAAGGGTGACCACCTCAGATGTAGGAAGCTGTGGTACAGATAGCCAAGAGCTGTGCAGGGCCGTCATCTGTTGTGCCTGTGCCACAAGCACTACAAGAAGGCAGGTTTCAGGCTCTTAATGGTCTCCGTTGGTTTAACCAAGCAAAGATTCAGATTTGCAAACCCTCCAAATGCAGGAGAGCTGCGCTGGGATTTCCAGTTGGGGCCTGCATCTATTGCTAAGGACAGCTCTTTATCATGCAGAAGTGTCTTCAAGGCTAAGATGGGGATGACTCCATCCTCCTTCTAGATGAAAGTGAGATATATTATTGTCCTTTCACTCTCGTAAGGGATGCTTTGAAAAAGAGTCCTTGAATTTTGTTAAATATAACCAGGCTCTATTTTATTCTAGGTTATTACGTAGATTAGGCAACGCCTGACACTCAAAATTAAACATTAGTAACACAAAATAAGAATAAATTAAAAGACAGCAAGGTGTGTTAACTACTCCCACTTCTGTTGTAGTTTTCCTAATATTGCATGACAAGAGATGCTAGTTAAGAGAATTTGGATCAGTCCTTTTGGAAATGTGTTATAAAGGAAAATAAATTACAGAAAATGTGAAATTTGGAAATAAAATCCTATAAGAAATTGTTTTCTGCTTATCTAGACAGGATTAGAAAATACAGACTAATGCAGTACAATGTCTTCCAACATTTCATCTCAGCCATCACATGTTTCAACTCTCTTCTGAAAGAATAGCCTCTAGGAAGAGGGCTGAGTGCAAAATTCACAGCACATAAATTAGTGTCCTTCTCCAGCTAGTGGGATATTGAGAGGAGATTGGAATTGCTTTGTTACTCAAATGTATTTGACATACTCTTTTGCCATTTTTTTAAACCCTCTTGGCTATTAAATGCTTTGCCCTGAACAGTTGTGATCCCTATTTAGAGGTGAATTGCTTTCCTTAAATCTAATAAACGAGCAACTTGGCTTGTGTGAGTAAAAGTAGCAGTTTGCACCAGAACTTGCATCCACAGTCGTGACATTGCCATTTGAAAGCAAGAGTATGAGCAGTCACAAACAATTAATGGAAAATTGTAACAAAAAAAAAGGGGCTGACAGGGTGAAAAAGAGTTTTTTAGAAAATCCAAATGTCTGTGGATTACTTAAGCTTAACTCTCCACCTTCATATACACCCTCTAGCCTGTCAGAAAGCCTCAATATGTCCACACAACCCAGCACATTACAAATACAGCATGCAAGACACATTAAGAAACTTGATGTTAGGTTTCCCACTGATTTCTGAGTAAGTGGCTGTGTGGTTGACTGTCTGCCTTTTTCCTTTTTCCCAGCACGCCTGGATCACTAGTTTTGCTGTCATCAGTCCAAACACATGCTCTATTTTCCCCTATTTCTAAGCAGAACTATTACTCCCTCTTTCCCTCCTTGATACATTACTCCTTCCTGTCGCTCCTTGCTCCAAAGCAGTAGTGCCTGCCAGAAATGTAAGATATTCAGTGGGTGCATGGAGCAGCCTGGGGAAGGAGCCAGCGGGACAGAACTGCCCATCTTTGGCCCAAAACACGAGATTTTCAATCTTTGTGTTATTATTCACGAGAAAAATCAGGAAATAGGAGAGAAAAAAGTGTCTTGCTCAGCTAGGACATGTGTTGATGAGTATGTGCGCACTCTAATGTAGAATCTATACCAGTGATTAAATGGTCTTTAAATCAAAGCCAATAGATAAATAAGGGAACTATTCCAAAACCAAGGGGGTTAAAAACACTCTCCATGCACCTGCTGGAGACGCTGTGCTGCTGGCTCTACATTTCAACTCTAACCTGTATTTGATATGGTGTTGTTGCAGCTGTGGGTTGGGGTGGTTTATTTAAGTGGCTCCAAATGCTTGTCAGTGTGGCAACCAGCTGAATACATAAAACAGGCTCTCCAAACCCTTTATGGCCCAGGGTCAGAGTAAATGGAATAATAAAATCCAAATGCTTTTGTCTCATTTTCCATCACCCAAGCCTTCCGCATAAATCTACAGCTTTGCAATGACCTTCGCATTCAGTGTCGAGGATGAGGCCGCAGGTCTGAGATACATTTGGTCTTCATCTTAGGTCTTTAAAAGCTTTTTCCAATTAATTTTAACTGACTTCCATAAGGATCAAGTACAGTTTCCTCCTCCCAGCCCCCTCATTCCACATCCCACCCCCTTTCTCTCCTCGGCATCTTCTTCAACCACTCAATTGGGGGAACACTGGAGAATAATGCTATTGATCACATTATATGTGGTAGCACCACCAGAAAGGACATTTACAGAATAAGTGATTTAGCAAATGGGAGGTGGGAGATTTCTTTAAGGAGTTTTAATTTGATGTTTTCCTCGCTGCTGGGTGTCTGGTTTTATTTATTTTTCTAGTGCCACATTATCCCCACACAGATGTCATCAGGGGGATCCACAGTCTCCTGTACATGTGTTTACAAAGGGTAGGTCACTATTAAACTAAAATATTTATGTTTGGCTTTAGTGAATCAAAAATCACCTTGTCTGGAATTAACTGTCGAGGGCTGCTCCTTCCCCCCTCCCCATCTGATCTAAATTAGATGTAAAGCTACATCTACGTGCCTCAATTATAACAAAAAGCAATCCATACCACTGTCAGAAAGAAGTCCTCCAGACACTTCCACACATCCTGATCTTAAGAATGTGGGGATCTCCTCTCCAAATTCCCAAGCAGGATTTTAACAATCTGCTAATAAACTGATGTCCAAAAATCCTCTCGTTCCTAATTTTTCACTTTTAGTGAAGCTGGGCCAGACTTTGAGAACAGTAGTGAACATTAGGGGACGCATTCACAGCCCAGAGTCTCTACTTGTATCGTGGCTCCATTAGCTTCCATAGAGCTAAACAGATCTATACAAGCAGAAGACTTGGCCCATACTGTGAAGATACAGACAATAAACCAAACAGTTTGGTACCTCGCTTCTGGGAACTCGGCTCAATTAACTTTAGACAAAACAAGGAGCAAAAAACATCCATAAGACGGCTGCCTTCCCATGGTCAGCCAAAAGGAAAACAGCAACTGACTGTCATCTCCAGTGAAAACCTGAACTTCTTGAGATTTCCTGTCCAGAATTTTAAGCATTTTAAAAATTAAGGAAGTTAAGATCATGTTGGCTCAGCACCAAAAGACCTGTCCTAATTCAATTACGCACTCATATTTGATTCTATGAGAGATTATTGAAAAAAAAAAAGAAAGAAAGGAAGAATGGAAGAGAAGGGATGAGAAGAGAAAAGAAGAAAGAAGGAAAGGTGGAAAGAAGCAACTCAGTTACAGAACAGGAAGGGAGGAAGAAAGAAAGAAAGAAAGAAAGAAAGAAAGAAAGAAGAAGAAAGAAAGAAAGAAAGAAAGAAAGAAAGAAAGAAAGAAAGAAAGAAAGAAAGAAAGAAAGAAAGAAAAGAAAGAAAGAAAGAAAGAAAGAAAGAGAAAGAAAGAAAGAAAGAGAGAAAGAAAGAGGAGAAAGAGAAGGAGAATGAGAGAAAGAAAGAGAGAAGAAGAAAGAGGAGAAAGAAAGAGAGAAAGAAGGGAGAAAGAAGGGAGAAAGGAAGGGAGAAAGGAAGGGAGAAAGGAAGGGAGAAAGGAAGGGAGAAAGGAAGGGAGAAAGGAAGGGAGAAAGGAAGGGAGAAAGGAAGGGAGAAAGGAAGGGAGAAAGGAAGGGAGAAAGGAAGGGAGAAAGGAAGGGAGAAAGGAAGGGAGAAAGGAAGGGAGAAAGGAAGGGAGAAAGGAAGGGAGAAAGGAAGGGAGAAAGGAAGGAGAAAGGAAGGAAGAAAGGAAGGAAGAAAGGAAGAAGAAAGGAAGAAAGGAAGAAAGGAAGAAAGGAAGAGAAGGAAGAAAGGAAGAAAGGAAGAAAGGAAGAAAGGAAGAAAGGAAGAAAGGAAGAAAGGAAGAAAGGAAGAAAGGAAGAAAGGAAGAAAGAAAGAAAGAAAGAAAGAAAGAAAGAAAGAAAGAAGAAAGAAAGAAAGAAAGAAAGAAAGAAAGAAAGAAAAGAAAGAAAGAAAGAAAGAAAGAAAGAAAGGAAAAACAAACAAACAGAGAGAGCAGGTGTTTAGCAAGTCAATTAATTTATATGGCTTCTAGCAGGCACAGGGCATTAACACTACCCCAGCCCTGCACACAGGTGGCAGGGTGCGTGCTCAGGAGGCGGGCAGGCAGCAAGACATACTGTGAATTTTCTCCCTGAGCAACACGATTATAGAAACAACTGCAAATAACTTTGTGCTGATCCGCAGCGATGCATTCAGCAGTCCCTAATCTTCCAAATGTCTGCCTATGCGATGGTATGAAAGCTATGGCATTCCTTCAGCCCTCACCTATGGAGAAACATCTGGGCTTTCCTATCAATTCTGAATTTATGGGTTTCTGAGCAGATTGAAAAGGGAGCCAAGTGAAGATCATTAATACAATCCTGAGAAGGCAAGAAGATAAAGAAATACTGGAGGAATGTACAAGCATGAGACACACTCCACATATTTCCACCTGGAGTTTTTAAAAGTGATTTTCAGGCCCGCACATTTATAAGAGCAGGAAACTGAGGCACAGGGTGAAACAACTGAACCATGCTGTGCAGCAGAGGCAGCAGCCGAGTCAGATCCCCTGCCTCAATTCTCCACATGAGCTTCAGAAACCTCCATGCCGTGGTTCACATGTGAAACTCTAAAAGCTTAATTGAGAGGCTGTGTTTCCCCTGGAGTGGAATCAAATGAAACACTCAAGCTAGACACTCAAGTAGGCTTACTGGTTTAATTTAAAAGCGAGGGGGACTGGTAGCAGGGAGCTCTCGGTCAGGGGTCATTTGGTGGGGAATATACTTCTCACCTTTATGTTCCTCAAGGCTGAGCTCTGGCAAACTTAATGACATTTGGCACATTCACCTGCTCTGTTGGTTTATCTATTGGTTTGAATTAGACAGCTCAGCTCAGAGTGCCTTGAGAGCTTCTCTGGATCTTGATTTTTATTTCTTTGGGGGGGTTGTGGGTTTTTTTCTCTTTTCAGAGTTGGATTATAGTAATATTAGTAGTAGTAGTAGCAGGAAAAGTAGTGGGACCCCACAATGTATAAGTGAAAAGAATCAGTGCAATTTGTGATGCGGTTTGCCTGGAGGAATGATGTTAATTTTGGAGCATTCAGCTTTCCCCCGGCATCTGCTTTGCGATTATACAAAAATAGGAATTTCACAGGATCTTGATCCAGGAGATGAAGCTGACTTCATTCCTTTTTAAGACTTCGGATTTCAGACCAAACATCTGTTTGAAACTCGAGCTGAAATTCACATGATTTAGACACAAAGCCATGAGTCAATTAGATGTCCAGCATGCATGGTCAAGATCCTTGGCTCTGATCCTCTGAAAAATTAGCACGTAAGTAATTTTATACACATAAGAAGGCCCAGTACATTCAATGGGATTACTCCGGGTTATTAAGCTTTTCCCAGGGCAGGGTTCACAGTTGGAATCAAACCATAAACCACATCAAGTTCATACACTTCTCATAGAAACATTTTGCACTTCTGAAACCAGAAGAATTTTCTCTTCACGGCTCTGCAATCATCACTCAGCAGTGGGGATACTCCTGGAGGAGAATTCCAGCTCTGCCAGCAGCCAGCTGAGAGGTGCCGAAACTCTGTTTTTGCACCCCAACTCATTTATCAAAAAGGGACACCCAAGGCACTGTTGGAGCCAAACCACTTCCAAGTGGAATGGTTTGGGTTGTTGTTGTTTTCTTTTTCCCCCTCTAAAAGCCATTGAATATTGTCCACAGTTTTTCCACAGCATCAAGAGCTTTTCACAAGGAGAATTCTTCCTATTTTTCCACTCTCATTTTCAAGAAAAGAAGCTCTGTTTGGTGTCCATGATGATCTCCATGAGCCACAGGGATGTCTAGAGAGGGGACTTTCCTCTTAAATTACAGATTCTTGTCAGACTCAGTGGGTGAGAGACCCACGTGCCCTCGTCTGGTCGCAGAGCACAGCACACTGGCACATTAGCTTCTGAAGCTGCCTTTTTAGTGCTGACCTTTCTATTAATGCTAATAGGGTTTAGAGAAATAAAATGTAAATTTGTCTCTAAATGGATTAGTCCAGGGTGGGGGTGGGAAAAAAAGGTGCAGGAGGGGGTATTGCTTGAAGCATTTGCACTAAAATTAAAACATTTATGCTCCAACATTTAATTTTATTAGTGGCACATCGAAGTTGCCTGAATGTGTAATACGCTTCCCAAGTCCTCTGCTCTTACTCCAACCTGCATCCACACACTCGAGTTATTCACCATATTTACCTAATAAATGTCCTCCTCTCACAAAGCTCACATTTTGTCATCAGGGTGGTTTGTTGGTTGTTGCATCGTGGGATCTCCAGGGAAGGAAATAAACAATCCTGCAAGCTTCAGCTCTGCCCCAGGAACCGTGAAGCTGCAATCTGGGCCTGAAATAAACCCCTGTATTCTATCTGCACAACACTATGAGTGCCCATTTCTTCCCATCAGCCCAGAGTTTACACACAGGAATTGAGTAACAAGGTTAATTGGTGCTTAGGAGTGCTTTACCTAGGCAGAGATCTTAAGAAAAGTGAGCCAACAGCAGCATTCCCATTTTTCAGATGGGGAAATTGAGCCATAATTGGCAAAGATCTATTTAGTTGTGAGGACTCGCAGGAATAGCAAAGACCACAATATTAACCCCAAAAGTACAGTTTAACATTTGTTAAAACATTAAAGTCTCCTTCAGGCTCTGCTTGAACCTCAGGGGCTGACCCTGCACAAGCAGAGGTGGAGATCACTGAGGTCAATTGCCCAACACTCTCTTCAGTGGGACAAATCTGGGGCCCTCTTACATGGTGCAATTTGTTTTCCTTTTTTTTTTTTTTTTTTTTTTGACAAAATAATTATGCAGTGGAAAACATACAGATCCATTAAAATCAAAATGTCTTTATAGGAATAGATCAGCTGTGGCAGAAAAACATTGGTGAGAAGTTATGATATCTCATTTCGCCAACATCAAAACATTTCTGTTAATTTCAGTTCAATTTTATATTAAAATTTGAATTTTCACGATCTGTGTTTATATATTTTTCTTAAATTGGCACCTAACTGTTATTTAATGTTTTAATACAGCATATATTTCTCAGAGCACCTTTTTTGGCTTGGAAAATATAAAAATTTCAGCTATTGATTCTGACAGAGACCAAGGTTTTCCAAAATGTCAGCATTTCTTTGGAATAGAAACTCTGGGTTGTAGCCAGGCCTGAGCCCTCCTCATTGTAAATGAGGCCATATTCATTAGACAACCAGCCACGGCACACTTATCTTACATGAACATATATCTACAGCATCGTGGCTGGGCCAATGCAGAAATGAGAGCTGACGTATGGGGCTGACACAGATTCATTCGTAATGAAACACTCCTTTGTAAAAGTGATTAAGGGCAGCATGCTAGAGAAATTACTCTAAAATCTATTGTTTTCAATGAATATCTGATCTCTGAGTTGTAATTAAAACCTCTCATTGGGTTCTAAGGGCTGACAGGCTGCCCCAATCCTATAGAGTGCCATGAAATATCTCGCCTTTCTTTCTGTGTATGGATTTGTCCATACGTGGGTGAGCCCATGGGCTGAGTGAACCAAGCAGGTCAGTACAGAAGCAGGCAGACATCAGGCTGGGGCGTGGGGAGGAGGAAACAGAGCAGAAGTGATCTGGGCACCCTGTTACTCCCTGTTAAGTGCCTGTGCACTACGTATAAGTTCAAATAAGGCTCAGATGTGAAGCACAGAGGGAAGTTACTGCATATACACACAGGGTCTCATAAGGTGGTAAAAAAAAAAAAAAAGGAGGCAGAAAAAAAAGAGTGGATCATTCAGTAGTGGAAAAGTATCTGATTGCCTAATGTAAACTGTGATTAGTGGCTCAGTGCCTGGACAGTGAGTACTTTGCAGGCCCCCAAATACGGTCCCCAAATCAGCGTGCATGCTGCCAATCTGTCAGGCAGTCCAGCTGTAACACTTTCTGGCATTGCAATGTCTTCAGCTGGTTTGTGTCAGAGCCGTCCAGAGCGGGGGGAGGCTTTCCAGAAGTTGGCTAAGGAGTGTCTGTCTGCCTGGATCAAGGGTGCTGCCAGCTCAGTATCCCCGCGAGAGGCCACCACATCTGGCCGCGGGGCCACCACATCTGGCCGTGGGGCCATGAGGGAAAGGGGCAGGCAGGGGGTCCCACAGGATTTGCAGCTGAGTGATACTCAATGGAAAAAAGTAACCGGTCTGAAACCACAGCACTTCGGAGAAAGTTGAGACCACCACATGGAAAAAAGGGTTTTGAAGTGCTGTGAGCACAGGCTGAAATTCCCAAGTGGTATTCAGCTCCTGAGTCAGATTGGGTCTCAAAGCCCTGAGCATGCAGACCACTTGCTGAGCCTTTTCCTCCCTGTTACAAATTGATATTTTATTAGCTCAAAGCCAGATGCTTCTCCTTAAAACAGATTAATCTCCAGCTCATCCTATCACTGGAGACCAAGAAAGGCGAGGGATAGCTGTGGTGCTGAACACATGCAAAGTGAAAGAGACCCCTAGGTACTGTGGGGGGAAAAGGGAGAGGAAATCAGCACCATACTGTTTCGATTGGGCAGATTTCTTTGCTGAGGATGGACAAGGTGGGGGGGTTGTGGGGAGGAAGATAAAACCCATATAATAATCCAGCAGCTCCATATATATATATCCATATACAAATCCTGTGCCCTCCCTGTCCTGGCACTACATACACAGTGAACTGCTTCTAAAGGATAAAGTTGTTCTCATCCAAGGGGAGAGGCGTCACAACTGACTACAGCAGAGAAAAGGGGTTCTTGCAAAAGGATTCTTTAAGAGTATCTTGAATCAAGGGTTAATTGTTTCCAAATGACCACTGTGTGAGAGACTATTATGGGATGGGACCCATTCAGGATTGGTTTAAAGCTGTTGGTGGGTACCTTAAAAGAGGGCTAAAGCAGCAGCAGCTGTTTTACATTTAGAGTGACTGAAGTGAGTAGTGAATTACTGTGGGAGATGAATGAGCCCATGACATGATTGGACCTGGGACTGCTCTCCCAAGTGGCCACTTGTTTCATGAGAACTCCCACCCCCAGGGTCTGCATTTGGGTATCAAAGGCACAAATAGCACCAATTAATTCAGATTAGCCTAGGAGAGGTGGCTATGTTGGCTCTCTGCTTCTGAATGCAGAGTTTCCTCCAATTGCTGCATCTCCTCATCTTCAGGATGCCCCTTGGTTGTTCCAGGCTCAGATTTTGCTCCAGGTTGTTTTCCCAAGGAAACCACAGAGAACATCAGCAGAAGTCAGCAAGGCCAGAGGAGATATGTGGTGTAAACCATTTGTGAGCAATAAGGAATGAGGTAGCGTGCTGCAGACATCAGGTTTTGCCTCCAGAGACAAGGGTTAGCAAGAGCCCTGACACAGTTCACTTCAGTGCATGCTAATAAACACACAATCAGATCCAAATTTTGTCTGGGATTCCTCCACAGCATAAGGAAAACATAAGATAGATCAGAATTAAGAGTCTACAGATGGGTTAAACTGTCTGAACTATGCACTCCTGGCCATGAATTTCAACCTTCAAGTTTGATTTCTAACACCTTTGGAAAGATGTGCAGAACTTCCATGTAACCCCCTATCCTTTCTTTTTTTCTTCTTCGTTTTTTCTTTCCCCAGTATTAGCCTCAATTTGTAATACTTCAGTAATGAGTTTGCTGCCTCTCCCCAGAACCTCCTCTCTCACCATTAATGCACAGCAGCAATGCACACAGAGCATCCTGAGCACCTCAGGAACTTGGTGTCTTCCTGGTGGCATCAAGGGCTACTATCAGCCTTCCCAGAATCGAAAGGAAGCAGCAGCCTTGTATGCTATTTACTAAACTGCATTAGTCAAAATACTGCATTTTAAAGCCCCCTTAAGTTGTTATACATCATCATATAAGTCATCACAAAATAGTGAGTACGGATTCCTAAGAATTATGTTGACATGGAAATTGTCAGCAGAAGTGCTGGGAAATTTACATCTCCTCATATATCTGTAGTCGTATCCTCCATAGAAATTAACATATTATAACGCTAATATTTCAAGGTAATGTTTTCTCATGAGGATGCCATATTTTATCAGTTAATATCATCTGTGTAAAAACTATTCAATTACAGTATCCAGCAATGTGTGATTAATACTAATATCACCAACATAATGGCAACTTTGTAGGGTGTCATCATAGCAGTTCATACAGCTGAAAATGGTAGCAGCAGGGAAAAAAAAAGTCATCTTTTAGATTAAAAATAGTTCAATATCCATGAAGATGAGTGGCCAAAGATATCTGAACTTCAATCCTATCCTGCCTGAAAAGTGTAAATTGAGCCACAGATCTCAGTTGGTGAAGAATTTCACTCCTGAGTCCTCATACAGATGTATGCAGCCCTGAGTTCCATCCATCAGATCCCTATTATATTAATACATAGAATCATAAAATTGTAGACTCATTTGAGTTGGACGGGATCTTTAAAGATCCTCTGTCCAACTCCCCTGCACTGAACAGGGACACCTACAGCTGATCAGGTCCTCAGAGCCCCATCCAACCTGACCTGGAGTGTCTCCAGAAGCAGAGCACCCAGCACCTCTCTGGACAACCTGTGCCAGTGCCTCACCCTCATCATAAAATGCTTATTTCTTACATCCAGTCTAAATCTCCCCTCTTCTATTTTGAAACCATTTCCCCTTGTCCTATCACAACAGACCCTGTTAAGGACCATGTCCCCTCTTTCTTACAGTCCCATTAGATACTGGGAGGCTGCTCTCAGGTCTCCCTGTAGCCTTCTCTCCTCCAGGCTGCACAGCCCCAGCTCTCAGCCCATCCTCACAGGGCAGGTGTTCCATCCCCTGGGTCATTTTTGTGACCCTGCTCTGGACACACTCCAACAGGTCCATGTTTCTTCCACCTCATGTGAGCTAAGTTCTGAGAGCTTTCTCCCAGCCTTTTACCCAAGGGTGGATTTCATCTGTTTAGAAGGATCTGTGGAATCAGTGTATGAATCATTTTGGGTCTGTAGCTCATCCACATGCATATTCACAATTTCAAATTCAAGCTGTCTTGACAAGATGCTTAGGTCGCATGGGCCATATCTGTTCCCAAATTGGAAGTATGTAATTTGGAATCAGCTTTGCAGCCCCCCACCCAAAAATCTCTTCCCACAGAAAAATCTGCAGCGTTCCCCTGAAGTTCGTTCTTCCACCCACTCTCCTGTCCACATATCGCCAGGAGAGGATTCATGGGAAGTGCAGCAAACCTGGCCCAAGTGAGTTAGTTCAAATGTTAGGATAGCAGAAAAAATGCTTTTGGCAGCATTCCCCTAACTTATTTCACCAATTTAGGCAGATTTTATAAAGGCAGCAAAGCACAAAATGAAAAGGGGTCTCTAACAATTCTGAATCGTAAACACATTTTGAGCAGATTGTGCAAGGCAATTCAACTAAAATTAGATTATGAAAAGTACACTAAGTAAAACTGTATTATGGAAATGTTATGAAATTAATTAATCTAAGAAGCAGCATTGCCACCAGCATGTGCTGGCCCTGTAAACTCGTGAGTGCCTTTGTTCCACTCTTAGCTTTCATTCCAGATGAAGTTAACACGAGTCAGAGATGTGACATTTCTGGGTCTGTGATCCCAGTGAGTATTGTGACCTATTACAGTTTTTCATTTGATCCTTAATTTGAGTTTGGCTGGTGCCACTTGCATCCACTAAGAACTGCTCTGGTAACCACGGATTGACAGCTAGTTATGATTGGGCCAGCATTTGTTTAATAGGTTTGGTTACAAGTGTGGGTTGTTACTCAGCTCAGCCAATAAATAATGCATTTTCAATTAATACCCAAATCTTAGAAGCCTTTGTACAGTATGTATGACTAAATGAAGAAACACATTATAATTATATGGTAATTTGTTAAAATGATCGTTAATACTTCTGATGTTAATTATCTAATGGCAAAAAATTACAGAGGGTACAAGAAATTTGCCCTTTGTAATTGCTTACTAGGTTGCAGGATAATCATTTTGTTTTCTTCCCATAGCAGTATTTATTGCATTTTTCTTCTGACAGTAGCTGAGGTGTATGTGAGGTCAAAAGTTATCAGATGCTTTTCTTAAGAAATGAGAGCACATTTCTGTTAGAAGTTCAACAGAGGGCATCCAACCATGATTGCTCCACGCAGACTTCATTTGAAAAAAGAATTGAAAAGATCACAATACAAAGAGAAAATGATAGCTTTGGTCATGGACTATATACACATTTTTATGTAAAACAATAATTGTGGTTGTTGCTATATAACATAAGGAATCCAACACGGTACACTTGTACTGCTGGTTCTGCTAGTGATTTGCTGTGTGACTTAGGCTTTGCTACATGACATTATCTGTAGTTCATCACAAGCTGAGTACATGACTTCCAAAAAGAGCTTAAGTGCCAAAAATTATTACGGATTTTTTTGGCCTTCACCTCTGTTCACTTTTCCCACCTTAAGGGAGAGCAAATGATTGCTCAAATAAGCAGGATCTCTTTCACCTATTCCCTCATGTTAATCAAGAGTAGATTTTAAAGGCATTTTTTTTTTCCTGAGAAACATATTAAGCAGCAGATAGCTTATTGGGAGGCATGGAATGAAAAAGTCAGTGTGTTTTAGCTTAAAGTTCTTGAAATAATTCAATTCATTTTCTTATTTCATAATGACGTTTTCAGACAAATTTAGCCAAACTTAATTACACCTTAAAGTTAGGGAAAAAAAAAGAAAAGTACCTGACAACTAAATGAAACGCTTCATCTAACATAAATCTTTTTTTCTTTTTTACTTTTTTCCCAGGCTTAATTTCAGTCACAAAACTGAAATTTTCCTTCAGGCTGACCCAACCAATTTCTTTTCCTAGTACATTTCAATCAGCAAAAAGAAAAATACATATACATATATCAGTAACTATGATTTTTTTTTTTTTTTTTTTGCATATTTTGGGTAACTCTGAAAATTGGTACTCCTTTAAAAATAGTTGCACTTGAAAATATGTCCCCAGAGGTTTTTCCTAAGTCACCAATAATCAGAGGTCATCAGGGCTGGGCAGAACACAAAGCAGGGAGGAATCTGAAGTACAGTAATTTGGGAATATCTAGGGAAATGAAGCAAATGGGAGAGCCAGAAGAGACTGTGAGGCTACTGGGAAAGACGGGGCCCCAAAGTAAACTTCCCTTCACATTACTTACATCTGTGTATAACCCACACTGCTGATGAATCTCAGTTTTTATAGATAATCTGTGGGTGATACACAGGAAAATATGGTATTCATCAAGTTCCTATCAGAAACAATTTCACTGAAGTTAATGGGGTTGCACAGGCATGAAACAGATGTGAAGGAAGCATCAGGATCAGGCTCACTGCATGCACACACAGGCTGTCAAGTGCATCATGCTCTGACACCCATTTGGGGAAGGATTCCCCATTTAAACATGGAGTTAAAGTTGACAATAATAAGAGCTGTAAATATAGAAGTTGTCATCAGTAAAGCTCATCGAGTCTGTTTCCAGGTGGAAATGATGTCTTGGGAGGGCTAGGAGGGAATCTTCACCCAGCAAAGCACTGCACATCGGCCATCATGACAGCAGATTTTCTTGCAGCATGGTGCCCAAATGGAAGTGATTACACTGAGTGTGGTGTGAAGCAATAGGGCCATTCACACATAATCACGGTGTAGATGTAGAGGAGATGGGTGTCAGCCAACGTCTTGGATCCAAGCACATTTGGATGTGAGAGAAGTTCAGATCTGGATCCAAATTTTGTTGTTCAGACCTGCCTCTTGCTGTCAGGAGGTGGCTTCTGGCCAGCTCCATCTTCCACGAGTGATTCCACTTCACCCAATGACAGGAGGGTTATCCATTTAACTTAACAGAGAGGGGAAAAAAATCCTAAAAAATATGTCCTTAAGTAGATGCTATTTTTGGTGGTCTTTAATAAGCAATGCGAAGGGAATAGGAAGATAATTAGCCCTTTTACACCACTTGTCCCCATGCACCTCCATTTTCAGACATTCTCCCTCTTTCCACGGGCTCCTTTTGAGCACTCAGCCTCAGCGAGGCTCTGCTCTCTGCAGGCCAAGCCGTCTGGTACACAGCTACCAGTGGCGAGCTGCAGTTGGCTCATAAGTCCCAGTGCAATCATGCACTGTCTGCTGCCTGCTGTTGCAGGAGCTTAAAAAAGACTCCTCCAGTCCTTTCAAAAAGACAACTGATTTGTTAAAGCAACAGCTCTTCAGGTGGTTAGAAGGACAGAGAGGAGCAGAGGTAGAAGTAGATATGCTCAGAGGCTCATGCACAGCTGCCCAGAGAGCTGCGGGTGCCCCATTCCTGGAGGTGCTCAAGGTCAGAACCAGCACCAATTTCATCCTACTCCATTGCCATGAAGTGACTTAGCGGCAGCAGTTTCTAGATCATTAGCTTCCTATTGTCCAGTTTCTTGGCTAAGGCACCAGGCTTCTGGCATTCACAACTTCTGCAATGCTGCTTCACATGCAATGGAGCGTTCTCCATTATCATCATCCTCTTTAAGACACCCAGAGTTCTTCAGGATTCAGCATTTCTAGCACCTGTATTGCACGAGGGTCTTTCTCCAGCCCCCATGGCTTCCTCAGCCTCCCTCCGCTACGAGCTTCCTGTTAACCCCACAGCCTGGCTCAAAAAAAAAACAAGCCAGCCTTTTACTTGCAAGACATATCATTTTATCGAGATTAAACATCAACTCATGCAAGCATGCAGTGGGAAAGCCAACAAAGAAAGCCAAATTGACGAGAAGCTCTCTATCCCCACCTCCATCCAAGCATGCTAGGACATAAGGCAATGCATCCCATGTTATCCAACTGTCTTCTGAACGAGCTATTTTGCACCGTGACAGAGCGTAAACTACTCCAGCCTTATTCTCCTCCTGACAGACCTTCTAATTATCTCAGCTGTTTACAGCGCTCAGGCCCTCTGCTACCAATTTCTCCATTATTCTGACAGTCAACAAACTAGACCTATTAGAGCACAGCACAATTCTTGCCCAAGGCAGGAACTTTGTGAGACCACAAATCGTCTTGGTATTAAAAGTCGGTGCATAAGAACTGCCCTCAGCTTTAGCGCTAAATTGCTGGTTTGGAGACATTCATTGCTGTATATTGTATTTCCACTATATTCTGCTTTAATAGACTTCGTGCCGAAGTGTGTAAGAAGAGTTTTAAAGCCTGAGGTAGTGAGTAGAATTTTTTTTTCCATTTTATATATTTTTCCATCTTTTTTGTTTGTCACCTTATATTGCAAGGTTGGTTCACATACATAAAACAACACTGCAGTCACACAAGGATATCTAACAGCTAGTGGGAAGCATAGATTTTACCACTAGAAGCTAAACAAGAAGATTTGGACAGTCCAGGATTCGTTATTCTTTAATTTGCATGGGGCTTCAGTCCCAAAACAGTTTCTTCCATGCTTTGGAGAATTTAATATTCCTATTTGGTAAAGCCAACCTGTTCTGATCTTCTAATCTCCTGGTATCAAAATGGTTAGGGCCAAATAAGAATAATAGAGAGATTACAGTTTCTATTAATAATTTGCATCTGTTTGTTTAAGCAATGTTTATTCAAGGTTCAGAAAGCTCTTAGAAAATTGTATTTATTAATTAGTGTACACAGCTCTCCATAAAGAATTTATATATGGCCTATCTCCGGTCTGCTCTTAGTCTGCATTTGTACAGACCCAGGGGTTATTCTGACTAAACATATAGGAAGTATCTGATTCAGATATACTCATACCTGAGACTGGGGCTGATTTTCAATGTTATCTTAAATTCAAGGTTCTCACAGGTGTATATTAGGTTCACATATCTCAGCTAAATTACTAATAATTCTAGATGTCTAAGATACACATTATTATCAAGCCAGTATATCTTGGCTTGATATCTCTTGACTAATCCCAGTAATTAGCCCAAACAGCAAAAGCTCCAAAAACTATTTTCCTGAGCTATTCAATTCCTTCTGACTCAGTGAGGAATGCACTCACAGCAAATTTCATTCAGCCTTGTATTTGCCAAGCAAAAGTGGTTACTTTATGAAAAATTAAAGCTTGTAAATTGAAAAATTCTTTTAAAGACTGAAAAGAAGGGAAAATATATATAATGTACACACTGTTTCAGCTCAGCGGCATGTTGGAAGGAACGTGTGCTTTCACTGAACTGTTACCTTTGCCTGGTGGAATGCTAGAATATAAAATGACATGTTATATTAGATTCTACTGAATTTAAATTCTTCCTTCAAGGCATTTACAGCGAAATAAAATATTTTCCATTGAAGACTCTTTGGAAAGTGACACTGCTTTCAGCAACACCTTACTGAAGACAACTTCTAGTTTAGGGACAGGGCTGGGTGAAGTTGTTACCTGGCTTATCACAGGAAATCATGTACTGGACATGAACACCATAGAACAGCAGAGAGAAAGCTTTGGTCCAGGATTTATGGCAAAGACTGTTGAATTCCTGTGAGATCAGTGTCAGTATTGAGTCATGTTTAGCTCAATAGCTGACCACTTAATAGCTTTAAAGTGTTCAAAGTCTTTACGTTGTTTCAAACACAGCTCTGCAAGAGAAATGTGTCTGCATTGTGCAATGGTTTTACGTTTTGTCTTTTAGGATAAACTAAATTAGGGCTAAATACTGCTGTAATTTATTAAAACAAAAAGTAAACCAAATCCTTAGAGACACTGTTCTAAACCCAGATAAATTCAGGAGAACTATGTGAGATTTGGAGTTTTGCTACTGAGATTAGGATCTGGTCTATTGATTTCCATGGAACTTCCATGAAATGGAAATTAGCACAGGCTACGGTCATCTGTCATCCTTTTCTTACTTGTTTCCAAAATCTGATTTCCTGTTCAGAAGAAGAGCATATTCCTGGATCAAAGCCAGGTTGAAAGTAATCAGACCCTGGATGATACTTCTAATGGGCGTTGGATCGGGCTTTCCAGCTGGGGAACCCTGGATTAGTGGAAAAAAAAGGAGAAGCCAGAACTCCTTGAACTGTACAGGAATTGGCATTGCACAAAAAGAAATAGGATCATTTAACCTAAACATGGGTGCAATAAAAAAAAAAAAAAAGCTAATGTTAATTTAGGAACACTGTACATAAATAAATGTACATGGCTATATTTAAAATAATATATCAGAAGTTGCTATTTTGTAGACAGAGCAAAGCACAGAAGTCTTTTTTTATGCTGACCGTAATGAACAAGTTTACTGGTATTTTCAGAATGTGTTTTAAGTAAATAAAACACAAAGTAATTGAAAGAGAATTTCAAGCTTGCAACCACAAGTATCTGTAGTGTGGACCTAAGTCTAAGCTTTGGGTTTATCCAGTTATGGTATCAAATTATTACCATACATATGACCAGTCCATATGACAACAGTCAACACATCAGCCTGAATATCTGTAGGCATTATACCCTGGGTACTCTTCAGCTCTCACAAATTATGCAAGAATTGTTTGCAAACCTTGGCAAAACAGACGAGCTGCTTAGTAACATCGTTTGGATATTCAGGATTCAGCGTACCTTCCTCTGAGACCATCCAGAACATCAGGGAAATGTTGAGATTAGCAGTACCACACTTTCAGACGCAGCCTATCGTAACTGTTGCTTAAGCCTCTGTGGCACCTTTTACAGTTAAAACACTCATTTTAGCGACCTAGCCAGCAGTGTTTTTCAGGAAATTATAGTTTTCCTATATACTCTGAAATATAACTGGAAAATATATTAATTCTTCCCTATTGCATGCTGCAGAGCACTGAGACACAGATTCAGGAATGTGATTTCTGATCTGAACCCCTCCTTAGCACCTAAATTAATTAAAGCAAACCAGTGGGATAGACTTAAATTCACATTGGCTTCAGGAAAAAAAGTAACCCTTGTCTGTCAGGGGAGGATGGCAGCAACACATTATTGATTTAGAAAACCTAGTTCGTCGTCATTTCTACAGTTTCATTTAAAAAGATACACACGCTAATCATAGAGATGGGAGGAAACATAGGAAAAAAAGTGTTAGTATGAGAGCCTGGGACGTTGTATTTCTGTGTACAACAGGGAAAACTTTATTGAAATGACTGCTAAAAACAGCCCAAGAACAATGCGGGAAATGGCAAGGAGGAAAACTCAAATCCAGTGCCTCGTATGGGATCAGAAGAGTTGGAGTCAGAGCCACAGAAAGGAGAACAGGTGAGGGTCAGGAAGATAGAAAGGAGAGAGAGCAGCACTGGGAGAAGACATGAGAAATTAGATCAGAATCTAAAAGCACTCAGGAGAGCAGGGGAAAAGGCAGAAATTAGAGCAGGAGCTAAGAGGAGAGCCAAAGAGGCAATAAAAACTCAAGGAGGAGAAAGAAAAACTGCGAGATGAAGAGAGGAGGATGAGGAAAAAAAAAAAAAAAAGATAGGAGATAAATACAAGGTGACATAAAAGAGCCTCGACCTCCAGTTTCTGAAGGTGATGCGATTTCAGGTGTGAAAGAAAAGAAATACTTTGCATTTTTTTGAAACGGCCCTGAAGAGAGGACTGAGCTACATCTCAGAAATCAATACCGCATTTTATGCCTGCTGCACCCTTCACGAGGAACCAAGACAACACTGATTCAAGTAAGTAATATTTCATTGAAAACTGATCTGTGATTGCATAGCTGCGAGGGACCGGCTCTCCAAGTCCCCGTGTGGCATCTGTGCTGAACAGGTGTCATTTTGGGGATTGTGTCAGGAGTGATGCTGCTCCGTTCCCGGTCTGCGGAGCACGTGGAGAGCAGAGGACACGTCACTTTAGTCTTGGAGAGCAGATGATGCTGCATCAGAAGGGCTGGCTGCTCTCTAGGGTCATTAGGCTGTGCCTGTCAGCATGCAGAGAGCAGGCTGGGAGCTCTGCTTTGTGGCTGTATTTGTTTCAAGCGGCTCACTGATTATTTTAAGGTAATCAGGAAAGCCTTAGCCTGAGTTTTTAAAGCTGCTTTCCTGATCAATTGTAGCGGTGCTGGTGTGCAGCCATGAGGCAAAGGGGTCTCCTGGGCTGCAGGGTCAGGCTCTGGTGATGGTATTTGCTTTTTCTGAGATTCTTTTTCTGATGTTTGAGGGTAAAAGTCCTTTGGTTTTATTTCCCTGGCCACAAATTCTGTTGGGAAAACAGATTCTACGTTTATTTTGCTATCAAATCTTGATGTTTTTGAGCCTCTTCATATCTGAAAGGGTGATGGTGAAGCAGTTTTATAACAAAATCTGTGTTGGAATTCCCTTTAGAAAAATCACTTTGTTATCATGACAAAAATCAAAGCATGTGTGAACTAAAGGACATACTGATAGTAGGGGGAACAGAAAAGATTTGTTGACATAAACATCAGTGTATTTCATTACAAGCTGGCACAGCCCACTCAGAACATTTAGTCTTTTAAATTAACCTAGAGCACTTAAACTGGTCTCACAAAGTGACTGCCTATGGATTATAGGAAGGCCAGCTGCCCCGCGTTGCTCCATAGCAAACATCCCACTGAGTCACATCACGGCCCCCCATGGGCATCACATGGCTGCAGGGCACCTTGGGAGATGTAGGCAAAATGGCAGGAGTGCATCTTTGGGACAAATGGAACCTCCAGCCTTCCCATTTAAAAATCCTAAAAGGTAATTTACTGGTGAGATTTTATTGTCACATGAAGAGTGGTTGGAGCCATCCCAGCAAAGAAAAACCACGCAATTTTATTTCAACTATTTCAACTACTCAAACTATATCATTTCCATTGAAAACACACAAACAAAATATTTCCACAGCTTCTCAATCTGCAAATTGTTGAGGCAACAAAAAGCGGAGGCAACTTCCCAGCCCAGCTGGTGATTAAAGCAAAGGTTGAGACACGGGCTGTGGCCCCATGAATCAGTTCTCCTAACTCATTCCTCCACATACTCCCACTGCTAGAGGTCTCTACTACTGCAGTACCTTGTTGGTAGCAGAAATAGGAGAACTGAGAACTTATTTTTAGCATTAATGAAAATAAAACTCATCTGAGAGGTGTCAGAGAAGCCTCTGAACCTGCTCTTCAGGATCAGTACCAAGTGGAATGGTAGCTCTTGAAATGAAAAGTAATGTGAAATCAGCACTTTTGAAGATAGTTTTAAAACAAAGTCAAAAATTAATGCATGGTAATTGTTCACTAAACAGCGCAAGAATTGCTAGACGTATTTTGAAAAGAAGTGACTGAGGAAGACACTTTGCAGTTAAAAACAGTACAAATAACTTGTGGCCCAAGAAAACACCACGTAAACATATTCTGTAGATGTATGTTCAATGTATGACTGCATGGCTGTGTATATATTAAAGAAAAGAACAACGTTTGCAACATATGGACAGCAAATAACAGAAAAATGCAGTGGCTATTTCTCATGAACATTGGCTACTGATTACAAGTATTCATCGTATTGCTGCCTTTCCTAAGAGGAGAAGCTAATACAAATGTGGAGAATGTGGCATGACCCATTGAGCTGACATTAAAAGCTTTAAATTGAATTACATTGGCAGAAACCTTCAAAAATTGTCTTGGGAGGAGAAAAAAATTCATGACAGAGCATAACAGATGTATGAAATTAAGAGCATTTAGGAAACATTATCTTTGCTGTATGATGGGAAATGTTTCTAATTGCACTCACAGGGTGCCTTTAAGATATGCTGTTTTTATTTAAGATACGTTCTTTATGATCTGTTACAGATTCTCAGCAGAAATATATAGCAGAGAGAATAAAATGCATATTAAGATATATGATTTTTTGCAACAATCAACTCATCTATTTTCATTGCTCAAAGAAACAAATTGCAAAGGCAAAGTTGCTGATTCTAGAGGAGTAGGATGAAAAGAAGGCATCTTATTGGCTAATGAACAACCATACCATACTGATGGATGTAACTCTAATGCTCACAGGTTGTCTTATATCTCATATCACAATTGGACTGCATGGATTTCCCGGTACTTCTGTACCTGACTTTATGTCAGTTGTCACTTCTGTTCTCTTCCCGGCTACTGGATGCTAATTAAATCCAGTAACTGAGATGCAATAGAAAAAACTGTTTTTGGATTTAAGCATTATTAATAATGTCTGTGCTGCAAGGCTTTCCCAACCGGCACTCACTTAATGTTCAAAGTCCAATTCAGCACATAGTGAAAACTAGATAAAAATGCAATGGAATTTCTGCTCTTGCATACTGCTGAATCAACAGATTTCAATAAGAGGTATCTTCTAAAATTACAACACTTCCCCTATGCTTATCCAGGGGTTCACAAATGGAGCTTTTCTAGTGAATAAATACAATGATACTATGTGCAGGTTTTTTTCCTGCTTTGAGGCTTCCAACAAGATTCATCAGTTTCATGCCAAATAGAACCATCCAACAAATGCCATGAACTTGCACCATCTGAGCCTAGACCCCATCGTTTTCCTTTCACCTCACAATTTATGTCATTTACATTATGATGGAAAATATATTTCTTTTTTTTTTTTCTTTTAAATACAATAGGAAGCCTTTATGCTTATAGTTGCATTTAAAAATAAACCAAACATTACAAGGAGTCCCTCCAACATGCAGTGTAGACAGAGAAATTAATTCCCTTGTCTCCTGCAGGGATTAGTATCAAACTGATGGATTCATTCTATTTGGAAATTCTGCTTTTCCAGATTTCATGCTATCTCTAAACATGATCTCTGAGTCTTATGTGGCTCAGTGACAATACACTAAATGGTATGGGATGAGAAAAAGAAGCAGCAAGATCCTGACTGAGGGACTGGAGTGGTTACCAGTAGGGAAGGAACTCTCCCAGAGAGCTGATTCACAGTTCATTTTTTTTTCCCCCACTCACAAATGACTAAACTATCCGACTCATTCCTATGAAAAGCTGAGGAAACCAAGAATACAGAAGAGCTCATAAAAAAGGTTTGAATCGTGTCCTGGGGAGCAGGTCTGTCGTGCTGCAGTCCTCTCAGCAGAGCCTCAGATGCTGCTGAATGCCTCTGGCAGGGCAAAAATTAGCCTTGTAGGGGTCACATCTCTAGCACTCCTCACATTAACTTCTCTGGGAGACAACACACTGGGAATTAGACATATTTTTAGTCTAAGCTAGTGAATACATCTGAGTTTAAACTCCTGTGCAGCACATCAAACCAGAATTTTCCATCTCATTTGTCATTTCAAAGCATAGCCTTTCTATGCTAGTCTTCACCACTTGCTACTAACATGAGATTAAATCACTTTTTTTTTTTTAATCCATATCCCTTTCATGAGTGCTTTCCTTGAATTCAACTACTACGACATTTGCTTCTTCTACAAATCTTTACCATATTCAATTTTTCCCAGCGAGGGGATTAGACCACATTAATTCACCAGGATATTAGCTTCTCTCGTTTCAGAGAGCAGGTGGGATAGATAATATTTTGGGTGATGAGACGTGTACAAACAGATACACACCTCCGTTTCAGAAAACCTCTAACTCCCAAGCTGTCTTGTCACTGGTACATGTATAAGTGTGTGATCTTATTATCTTTATTCTCATCTTCTCCAATCTGTCTTCTACTTGTATGCCAAATTTCTTTCCTCGGTCTTGAAGTATATAGTCAATTATTTGAGGCAAAAATCATACGTTAGTACCTAGGACTGCATGTTTGGACATAGAACTTAGACTGGGAATGATCTATGAAGCATTGGAATTTGATGCAATTTATCAAAATTACTCTTCAGAAAAAGATACGATGCTTCCTACTTGTATATCACTCTGCACGTTGAAAACCTTCTGCAAACACTTCTCCATTATCTTTGCAAGCTATGTACTATCCTTGCCTTAGAAGTGGACCAACTCTAGATAAAACTTCAGTGCTCTTCTGGTGACCTTGTAGATTAATTCCTCACCCAAATCAGGAGCAATAGCTCTAAAAACTATGCTAGCTCACTGACAGTTAATATTCAAAAGCACATTTCTGCTGATAACTTCAGACGGAAATGTAATAAACTTCTTCTTTGTTGCACTTACAAGAAAACAGACTGTTTACTAATCTGGGCAGAACTGGTTCATCCCATTCGTAGTGAAAATTTACAAGATCCAAATTATTATTTCCAACATAAATTTGAATAGGAAAAGGATTTGTTGTAATGGAAACTCATGCTATTGGATTAAAAATGACCCAAGTTGTCTGACAGATGCCAAAATCAGTGGAGGCCAGGATGACTTAGAACCATTCAGTCTGCATCAGAGAAAACAAATGGGCTGAATGAAATAACCTTTCATTCAGTTCTTTATTTTTTGTCACCAGTAGTAAAAATAAACAAATAAAGTACTATAAATACACCTTCCCAACTTTCTCTAAATCAAAATCATCACATTATATGAGCTAATTTCATGTTCATTGTTTATAATCATGGAAGGGAAAAAAATCAAATATTAAAAAAATAATAATAATTTAAAAATTACAAGAAATAACTTAGAATTCTTCCATTGCAGTCACATAACCTACATTGTAAATTTTGTGATTTAATTCCTTTTTGGTAAGATGTCCACCAGTAAAAACAATACATAACGAGTAAATAACTCACCAAATCGTGCATGCGTGTGTGGAGTACATCATTGGCTTCACAAACAGTAATAGAGGGAAAACAGTAAAGAAAAACTTAAAGAGACAACCAAGAACTGCAGTTAAACAGAGAAAAGGTACCTGGAAAGGAGCAGAGAACTGATTGCTAACTGAAAAGAACAACAAGCACAGATCTGAGCTGTGGGGAGCTGTTGAGAAAACTGAAGGAAGAGTGAAAGTCAAGGGCCACACAGATTATCCCAGAATAGTGCAAATGCCCCAGAAGCCAACAGCTGGGGAACCCAGGGTTCATTTGGGACTTAATGGGTCCACAAAGGCTACACTTACAGTTAATGTATTTGAACCCAGAAATTTTTCCTTTATGAATACTTACTCCAGAATACGAATGTATTTAAAATGATCTAAGAGTGTGTTTTTTTCAAATTGAATTCAAATTTCAGAGATATTATTTTAAAAAAAAGCTTAAAATATGGGATAGATTATTTTCAATGAAATATTATCTTTGGTCGAGTGAAATGATGTGACAGGTTGAAAAAAAATAAACACTACATACTATACTATAATGTATACCTGAGTGCAAATAGTCATTTTTCCATGGTAAAGCATGACTGAATCAGTGTTCCAGCATGTACCAAATGAAATCCTCATTCTTTGAAAAAAAAAAAAAAAATATATATATCCCTTTCAAAGCTGTTATTTCAATAAGCCATTAATTTCTGGGTTAGACTGTGTGTTAAAGTGCCAGAAAACTCATTGACAAGGATGATATATTTCATTCAAAACAAGTAAACCTAGCAGGAAAAAAATAACATCTATAGCCTGAAGAAATCTTTCTAACACTTGTTTGTAATCCCTTTGGTTAAAAGGTATACATTCATGCTTTTTATCCAACATTTCAGAAAAAGAAGCTGACAAAACCACTGAAAATATTTCCATCCACTTCAATGATTCAGAAAATCCAATGAACAGAAGAAAAATCCTTTTAAATCTCTATTCAAACCAAACCTTCTTGGATGTATTTAGCACCTGCAATGACACTGAGAAACTGTGACTGAAGGGTCTCTGGACCCAGCAAGTGCTGTTAACCATGTCGTGCTGTTGGAAACTGAGGCACAAAGACTAGGAGCCTGTTCATATTACTCAAACATAGACAGATTCATTGTTTTTAACTGTTTCCTCAGATGACTATCACACGCACACACTTCTGTGACACTGGAATAAAGGTAGCTCAGTAAGTTACTTGGTATGTCTCCCATTCAAATCTAAAGTGCTCAACTTCTGGAAAAGTCTCCTGCAGCTCCTGGGGAATTGGCAGCTTATGAAGTCAAAGAAATACTGGGGTTCATTAAGCACACAAGCGCTCTGCTAAAAATCAAAGACCAGCCTGGAACCCCCTTGAACATATCATAGTTACCATTAAAAATCATCATAGTATTTGAGGTTAGTAAAACATATTGCTTAGGCTATAAAACATTCTAAACTAGTATCCCAAATGTCTTGCCTCAAGCAAGCACTTAAATTAAAGTTTCAGACAGCTGGCACTGGAATCAAAATAACAGTTTTGCACAAAGAGATTAGATAAACATGATTATTGTTTTCATAATTTATTTTGTCAATGCGCAGCATCGTGCCTCGATCCATCCTTTGTACTTGGGCATGATTTCTCCCTCTTTTCAACAGGTAACTATATATTTCACTGTGGATTTTTACAGAAAACAATCCCAACTGATCTGCTGCTCTTGAATAATATAATCCCTAATTAGCTGAGTCTGAACACTGAGAAAGGCAGTATTGTGTGCTTTAATTAATTTCCATAATCTGGAATTTTTGTCTGCTTGCCTCATGAGATTGTTTGGTTTTCAAGGAGAGTCTAACACAACAATATCACTTCTTCACCTATGAAAAAGAGGGCAGTGTTCTGGATACTCAATACAGCACAACTGCAACAAACCCATAGGTCTTAATTAAGACTAAACCCATTTCCTACTTACTTTCAGTGACACTTTTAAGATGCCCTTCCTGTATTTATTCCTGCTCAGCTGCCCCTCATCTCTTCCATGTTCTAAACATGGTTTGCTCCCCTTCAAGTTCCTTAAGCACAGCCCTCCCAACCATGCAACATGCTTTAAAGTATAGAAATATAGTGCCAGAAATGCTATGCAGCTACCTCTTACATAAACACACATTTTCAGACACAGATCCCCCAGACATTTCACATTTAAAACTCTCTTCCAAAGCCAAAATGTGGCTTCTTGAACAAATCTCAGAAAGATTTCTGCAATATTTTATCCACATGGTTAGCCAAGAAAAGATCTTCTCTCGAAATCATCAAATCATGACACAAACAAAAGGCACCACAGTTAGGAGAAGCTCCAGCTTTGCAGGCATAGAAAAGCCTTGCCACATTGCTGGAGTGTAAAACCATTGTCATGATTCACGTTGCTTTCTGCTATCGTTTTTTAACTACTTTTTAAAGAAATGTTATAAAATGTTCAGAAGGAGCTGAGTTTTGACAACTACTTTTCTTGTAGACCCTTTTGAATGCTGTCACTGCAGATCTCTCGTCCAAATGAGAGTCTAAACCATTGCCTTGACAGGAGCTGAGCTCCCGTGCTTCAGTTCACACAGCTGTAAAGTGGAGATATATTTCTATATTTTATATATTCACTGTTTCACAGGGCTGTTCTGGAGCTCGTGAGCACATATAAATTGCTTTGACTCATTCTGTTGAAAGTATTCCATGGACAAAACAGATCTTTCTCACAAATATAAATTAGGAATTATCTCCCTTGTACTCAGAGGGTTTAGTGTAAATTTATTACACATGCGGGACTGAGAGCAAAACTTGTCCCTGTTTATGCAAACTATTTCTATGGTTTCTGCTAGCATGACAAGTGGTGAGTTGTTCTGGCAATCGTGAAAAGGATTTCTCAGGCCAACATAGGCCAACCAGGTCCATTTTGAGGTTGCGCTTTGCTTTCCCACCTTGTGGGAATTCCTCATGGAGCTGCGACCACCAGGGCCCCAGAAGATGTAACCAACCTTTCAGCTTCAGGATAAAACCCATTTCCCACCACCTGTGCCATAACCAGACCTCAACTGGACTCAGCTCTCCAGAGGTCAGAACATTAAGACACTGTCCCATTGCACGCAGAATTTCAAGCACTAATCAGAGGAGGAACAAGATGTAGAAAACATTAGAAATTTGCCAGTACTGATGTTCAACTCTTCCCTTCCTTGAACATGTCTCTGCTGCTTTTAATTAAGTTCTCAGATTCATAGCTTGGAGATCTTTAATAACTACAGAAAGTGCTGGCAAGGCAAATTTTTCACTTCTAAGAAGGATGGTTATAATAAATGCTACCCTCTAATTTATAGGTAAACTTAACCTGATTTTACCTTTATTGCAATACATTGCATGGCCATTTTCGTGCAATAGACTGATGACATAAAAGATTTTAACTTTTAATAAATGGTGAAAATGTTGGATGGTATGCCTCCAACACACTGTAAGTAGAGTGCCTGCTGATTAATTAATCTAATTAACAAAGGTGAAGGTTTATAATTGGGGTTAACTAGAATTTAACTGGTCATTGTTCATACCCCCCACAGCATTGTCCCCTAAGTAACTCACTCTGGTAGCCCTCCACGGTCCCTCGACCCCAACTTCAAATCCAGGGATCAACCAGCTTGAAGGAAAAGTAGATACAATCGTATTTCCAAGACTGTAATAACAGCAGAACTTAATGGTGTGATATTTTTATACTGTTTGGGAAAGAGACCCTATTTTTTCTTACTCATAAGCCCAGAGTATTTTTAAATAGTTCAAGTCCCTGTAGTACTTCACAGTTTGCAGTGCAGTTTAAAAAGTAATACATCTTTTCTTAGATGTACCCCAGATTCTGCCTTTTAATAGACATGATAATGAGATTCTGTGTCTTCATTTCCCAGTGTGCAGAAAGCTCAAATAAATCTTTGATTGTTCACAACCCTGGAGAAGGCTCCCAAGCCCAGGAATGTAATGATGTTTCTCTAAACAATCATTGCTAATGAAATTTAAGTGTATTTAAAATATATAGATGTTTGTGTGTATATATATTAGTACTATCGGAATTGCTTTTTATTCCTCTTACTTTGTAAATTTGAATCTGACTGCAGTAAACTTAGCTCTCAAGGGATTCGTTGCTAGGAGAAGGGAAGTCCCAGGTTATTTCACTGACCTGCAAGACACACATTGAACTTCTGCTTTTGAGTGAACTTTTAAAGCATTAAAAGAGCCATTTAGTGACTTCTTCATAAGATTAGGGACTGCATCCCTAGACCTCTGTCAAATGCATCAGACAGCAGAATACAGTCCAACTGTACAGTTTTGGAAGAACATCATAAGCTCAGACCTCACAAGGTTCAGGCAAACATCACCCAATATCAGTCAAAAGACACAGATAAACCTCTGCTTGCCTGTACATGATCCTGACACCTCTGAACCTCTTTGTCAAAAGAACTGTAATGCTCTGGTTTCCTTTGGCTACTTCAGATGCTCAAGTAACTACTTTCCAAAATAGGGAACTGTTTCTAGGAAGGGAAATTGAACAACCATCAGCAATTACCTGTTGAGTCATCATTCTGCACAGTTTGTTGCAGATTGTTGAATACAATTATTGATGTTCAACAAAGACGAACATAACATACTCGTGCTCAGGAAAGAATGCTAATGCCTTACACCTTCAGTCATTGTTAAATCATTGTTAAATTTACTTTGAAGGGAATCTAGACTTAACAACATTGCTTGTTTTATTTCAGGTTGCCATTTTTACCATAACACTTCCAGTTTGTTTTCACTCCTTTTGCATATATCAGCCGTTTTCTCCTGAAAATATATATCTCACATTCCTAAGTTTTACCAAAAAGTTACACTCTTCAGAAAGGTTACAGTAAAAGCATTTTACATTATAATGCACTCCATGTCACAAAGAGGCCTGATAGGACTTTGGATATCACCAACTTCTAGAAGTTATAGCATAAAGAGACTTAGAGAAAATACCAAGTTAAAATATCGTTTGTAAGCAGAAAAAAAAAGCCTGAACACATAAGGTGGGAGAAGAAAGCATAGGGAAAGCTCTGCAGACTTCCCTTCCTACAGGCCTGCAAATCCCAAGCAGCACCTACCTTGGCCATATCACCCACTCCCACATTCTCAGAGAGTCTCAGGTGGAGAATAGTAGCGTGAATTGATTAATTAGCCCCATCACCACTCTGTTTTCATTTTTCTTTTCCTTACCACTCCTTCCCACCACTGAACACAATCTTTAGAAATCACATCTACAAACACTTTCTCGACCAGAAAATAATTCCCTCCTCCTCGTAGATTTAAGTACATTTTGTATGGTAGTTGCACCACATATTTTCTCATAAGTAAGTTTTCCTTTCCAAGTACAAAAATTCTCACTACAAGCTACTATTCTTGGTTTTAATGCAAAGAGAGCCAGACCCTTAGTGGGAGTGAGCAGGTATTACCTTATGGCCTCTGTCACACCTTCACCTGTGAAGAGGCTGCCTTTAGCCACAACAGTCTTTTAGATGCTTTTGGCATAAATAGTACCTCTTTCTACTTAAACAATGATAGACATCAAGACTCAACAAGATCAAATCAAGATAGGTTTTACAGCAAGACTTAATAAGGCAGACCAGGATTACCTGTTAACTGGGAAACTGAAGAATACATTTCTTCAATCTTGGAGAATGTTTCTCTTATTTCTTCATCTCTTTTCTTTTGTATGTGGCCTAAAAAATGAACCAGAAAAAGGCAATCATGGACGAGAGAAGAAAGGAAATGAAAAAAAAAAAAAAAAAAAAGTATCCCAAAAGCCAGCTAGCCATTGGAAAGCTGCTGGATAATCATGGGAGCCACAGCTAACTATTGCTTTCCAAGCCAATATGCCCTGAGAGTCTTGAACTCAGATATTCCAAGGCAGCTAAGTTAAGGCCCCATCCTATCTGGCAAGCAGCTGCAGCCTCTTGTTAATTAACAGCATATTCCTGACTTGGTCCAGCTTGTATGGATGAGAAGGTGTTTCCCAAGGAAATCAGAGTAGGAATAGAATAGGAAAAAGGAAGGGGGGGGAGGAAAAAAAAAAAAAAAAAAAAAAGGTGAGTTCAGGAGGGCAATGAGGCGGGGGTTAACAACGCTGCTTAAGATCAAGGGCTGAAGTGCTGAGATGCTGCCAGACTTGAAAACTTTAATTTACTGTCACTGTTAGCCCCCTTTGAGGTTTATGGTGGTATTTATACACACAGCATCAATCACATGAAACAAGGAGGGGATTTATAGTTTGTTTTAAAGACTGCAAATGCAATGTAATGCAAATAGCATGCCTCATGGGCATTTACATTTAATGGGAAAATTACAGATGCAAAAGATTGGTAGAACAAATTTTAAATTGACTTTATTACATCTAGTGCTTTTCAGAGAATACTATTAAAAAAAAACACGAGGAGATATGGTAATGGAGTTCTACACTGTAGCTTGACAGCTTAAATTCCACTTAACTGACTTTGCTTGCATCTTTCTGTTTACATTACTTCTTCCAATGAGTTTGGCTGGCAAGATCTCTGGATCATAAACTGATTAGAAGCTTTGATTCTGTTTTGTTTCCTTTTTGGGGTTGGAATATTCAACGTGTAAAGCTGATTGTATCTTGATAACTGTTTTTAACTAAGTTTTATGATCAGAATTTCTTAATGTAGATACAGTCAGGAACAGCTCTTTGAATCTATTATCACCTTTATATGTGACCATACATACATAGTCCTTAATTTGTATAAGCTTCCTATATTTCCTCTTATCTCTACAGATAGAACAGAAAGAGATGGCTGCATTACTTTGTTCGATGATGGAGCAAACATTCAGAACTAATCTCAGCTACTTATGGAAAGCCCATTCTTTCTCAAAAAGCAGGTTTATTTCCCAGTATTCCCCTGTGGCTACAAACACTTCTCCTGGAATGAAGAGCATTTGCTGTTGCAGTTGAAGGTTGTTATCATCATTTGTTGACTTATGGTAGATCCATCTGAAAGGTGTTGGTGGGTCTCCAGCTCACCTTCAGCAGACCAGATGAAGCCCTGGTTCAAACAGGTGCAACTGTACTTGCTTCAGGGAAGCTGTGCCCAATTACACAAAGGCTGATTTAACACCCTATAATGATTGCTATATTCCCATCCCACTCAGGCCTCAAATGAACAAATAATTGAAGGTGTTTCTTAAGCCCATTCCAACTGAGTGAAGATTGAAGCACACGTGTTGTTTTTAGTCTGTTTTGCAGCCAGCAGCAGAGCAGCCTCTCTACATGCTGAGACCTGCGTTAAGATGGTAGAAGCCTTCCGCCCTTTGTTCCTTCAGATTTCCAAATCTTTGCTGTCACACAACATAACACCCGTGAAAATGCTTTACAGACCTGCTCATCATGCCATATTTTCGCCACAGCATAAGCAAATGATGATGTGACCTTTCAAGAGCATAAAGCATGTAGTCAAAGATTACTAGAGCTCAGCCTGTTAGGACTGTGTCTTTCCAAGATTTCGAGCAGAATCTCCCTGAAATGCCATCCTCTTTCTTTGTTTCTATTCATCATGATACATATGCATGTACCCTTGAGATGCTCTATAAACTTGTTATCACCAAAAGGCCACGATTAAGAAAGGAGATGATTTGCTACCCATTAGTGACTCAATCAATTCTACTGAAGTCAGTGAATATTTGTTATCGTCATCTACAAATTCCCCTCCTCGATTTCTGTATCCCTATTTTCAGTTTCTGTAGGTCTCTCTTTCATCTTATAGAGTAATACCTTACAAGAAGACTTATAACAAACTGTGTGACATCTCAGTGCATTTATTAGTGAGGAACTGAGTCAGAGCAATGTTTGCTCTTTGTCCAGTCCTGACAGATATATTCTCCAGGTGTTGTCACCCATAACAAACACATAATGGCAGAGAGCAGCCTATATTAACATTTGAGCTAATACAAACATGCACTGTTTAAGCAATTCACCTGAGATTGACTGCCTTGCCGTTGTGACTTTTGTTTAAGGTTGTAATCCCATGCGATGACATTCTCCTCTGCAGCAGTATGTTAGCAGCAGGCTTGGGAGTGTCACGATGATGAGGAAACCATAGGCTCCGGAAGCGAGAGCAGAAGTGAAACAAACTTTCACACTCAGAAACCATTAATGAAGTAAACACACTTGAACGTTGACAGGTAACTCACAAAGCCACCACCTACCAGTCTTGTTCCAAATCAAACCAACACTTACACACACACATACAGAAAAAAAAAAAAAAAAAAAACTATTTGTAAACAAAATTCACAGTCATTTTTAAATTAGATTATCTCATGCTGGCCATGCATCTAATGCCTGAGCAGACAAAGGAATGTCAAAGTAGAGAGGGAAATGGCCTCTATTCCACCAGCACAGCAGACTCTGCATCCGTTTTTATGTTTCTGATGATCCATAAAGAAAGTACATTTACTGCAAGGATGCACATCATAATGGAGAATCCAAATCCTTCAACACCACTAAATGTGGTTACATTAGCTTTAGGCACTGTGAGTATCACAAGTATCACTGTTTTCAAGAAACTACTCATCAAGTTTAGCCATACCTGGAAGAATATAGACAGCTGAAGCTAAAATTGCAGTACACAGGGATACATATGTGTCCCTGTATTGATGGGTAACCATGTGCTCGTGTGGGATGAACTGGAGAATTGTGTCTTGTTGTGGAAGGTTGTCGAGGCAAACATGCACAAATCACAATATTTGGACCAGTTTTGTAACCCACAAATTATGGGTTTCTGCAGAATTTAATGAAATGACAATTTAAACCCCTCCCACTCCCAATCCATCTTTCAACAAGAATTAATATTTCTTCTGGAGATTAAAAAAAAAAATTACACTGACACGATGTGTATCAAGACAGAAAAAAAAGATATAAAAATATTAAGCCCCTTAAATTTCAAGTGCAATTGTCTTTCCTGGTAAACATTTTCCACATCTCCAAAAACAAACACTATTCAGAGTTTAGCCCAAGCTTCTGAGACACCAATTACACCGCAGCACTCAAGGACTGTCATCTGAATGTAAAGACAAATACTGTCCAGATAGCACATACCAGCTGCCAGTTCCTGTGTAGCAGGATACTCCCTCACCTTCTGTTTTAGGTTTCTGAAAGATTGTTTTCTTTTAAAATGGCAGGTTCCCTCCATTCCTCCTTCGCTGCTCACAGTGAGACATGTCATCTGATACTAATTTGTACTCGCTTTGTGTTTTGACTTAATTTGATTAATAACTATATCCTTTAATGGCACTGTGACTTAACAATATGCTATTATGTTGGTGCACTGCACTTCGGCATCTAGAAGCCATTCATCTGCATCACAGCAACATTTTGAAACTAATTCAAAGTGGCATTTTCCTGTACCTCTTTACCACGGGGTAGAGGCCTGCTCTTCTACTGGAATTGCCAGCTAAGAGCTGCAGGCCAAATCTGGCTTGAATTTATCCAAAGACTCCTCTTAGTGCTCACATTCCAGCCTGGCTATCTATAGAATTGCTTCACCCCTTTTCTCACCCTTATCCTATTGATTGTCTTCTGTGTCTTTTTTCTTCTTCCTTTTCTTTTTTTTTCTCTTTCAATTCCCTCATGCATTCATTTTAGATATTTCAGAGTTTCTTATTACAATTCTCCAGACTGACAAAAATGTATCAGTATGGTAAGACTTTACCAAGGATCTTACAAACACACATTCCCATAAATAAATAAGTAAAAATAATTTTGTGACAGAGACAGATAAACGAAGATAAAAGAGAAAGGGAAAAAAAAAAAAGAATTGATCACACCTCAAATTATAACTGAACTTTGCAGTGTCTTAAGACATAACACATGCTGCCTGGTGGATGGGATGAAACTAGCAAGTTTTAACATTGTGTGGGGAGGAAAGGAAATCCAATGAATTCCCAGCAGCTCCAGATAAACTTAGGAGAAGGTATCAGTGCACAAAGTGTGTTTGTGTCATCAACGCCAGTGGAGCAATTTGCAGATGAAAAGAGAAAGGCAGAGTTGAATACAGGGCAGTGGCATGTGGTATGTGTAATTCTGCTGGTGATGCACATCCAAAAAGGGGCAAAAAAAAAAAAAAAAAAAAAAGGGTTATCTAAAGAAATCTAAGAAGGTTTCAAGTTTTAGGAAATGCAGGAAACATGACAGAGGAGCCAGTGCTTGGGAGGAAGAGGAGCAGAGTCAGCTCAAGAAGGGATGTCACAGAGCTGAACTTTCCCATTGCTGACAGGAGTCAGTAACAGCTGTTTAAGGTTCTTGCTTCTGTAAAAGAAAGCTTGAAACTAACACCCTTGGTACCACAAAGCAAACCTGTACGGGCCTTGAGGCAATTAAAAGATCATACAAAGTAAAAAAAAAAAAAAAAGAAAAGAAAAAAAAGGAAAAAAAAAAGAAAAATAATTGCCCCCACTGTGGAAACAATGCCCGTAAAGTTTATACATGATGGTTTCCTTTGTATTAGACCAATGCTTGCCACATGCCAAAACATAAACCAGATTCCATAATATGTAGGTTTTTCATAATTTCCTCAGATTAGTTTTTTATTAATGCCTGTCAACAGCAAATGATAGGCATGTGTTGCATTAACAGCCGCTACAAGCCATGCCAGCCCTGACTTTGCTGTTGATCTAAAACCTAGAGGAAGCTTAAAAGCCCATTGATTGAAGCCCATTTGCATTAAATCCCAGAGGTTTTTACCTTCTCCCCTTTTCAAGCAACTATTAGTTGTTTTTACATTTTCACTAATAGTAGTCAATAATTACAGGGTTATTAACAATCATCTAGAATAAACAGAACTGATTATCTTCTCCAAGGTGTTTCAGCCATCCTTGGTTATTTATAAACTTTCTGACTTAGATCATCTTTGAGAATTTTTATTTTTTTTTAATTTCTCCATGTGAACAGTGGAAAAGAACTCCCTGTCTCTAAGCCTCTACCCTCTAGTTCTCCTGTTAGTGATAATCTGTAAGATGTGTTCATAGAAAGGCAAAATAAGAGGAAGAAAATAGACTTCATGTCAGCAACAAGCATACCTTTTGTTCATACAAGGCCCGTACAAGCTCATAGCTTATACACTGAAAAAAGACTCAAAGCTTTTAATGCTCAATTTCTTAAACATTAGGAAAAGCAAGATTTACAGACTCTTAAAGGAAAATGAGACTGAAATATTTAAACTGGAAGCTACTTGTAAAACAGTCATTTCTAATTGGTGAAATAAAAGAGTTCAGAATTGCTTTTTCTAATAGGTAATGTTCCCATCATAAAATAAAAGTGCTGTAAAAATTTACTAAATTCTCACATTAAAAATGGACACACTATGTTCCTTAGTGTTCTTTTCACGTCATCAGATAACCACAGAAGTCTCTAAAATTTAAACATCTCTCAGACCAAAACAAATGAATGATTGGAAAAAAGAAATCAACTCCCTGTAGGTAGGAGTATGTGGGTTTAGAAGAACATCCCAAACATTGATAACATGGCATTCAGAAAATTTATTAGTTAGGTCTACAGCTGTTGGCCTACTATTCAGCTAAGCTGTGTATTGCTCATATGCATTTCATGGCAGAAGCATTTCATTTCAATGAGTGGAAAGTCCATGAGAGTTTGGCCCAGGCTGTACAAGTGTAAAACAGGACTCCACTGTGTTGAGCTGCATATTTCTGGATTCAGATTAATTAACATTGCTGACACAAATCCAAGTTTTCGATGTATGTCCATCAACCTCAGAGGAATTCTATCCAAGGACGAGAACAGAATTAAGGCAAACAGATACAGGTCAGCTTTAGGAATAATCCATTACTTGTGTATATGCCTCTCTTCATCAGACAATACATTTAATAAAAGAAGAGTTTTTTTCTATTCGGGTTATGAGGTTAGCTCAGTGCTCCACCACACATGGCTCGCATGAGCAAAGGTGGCTGAGCAGGGCTATATAAGCCTGAGAGATGAACAAAGCTCAGCAAGTTGAGCCTAGACTTTAGCTTCTCCTTCCCCTCTGTGCACAGAGCACTCCAGTACAACAAGACAGTCCCTATAGGCATTTATAATCACATATAGACTCAGACAGATGGCACTACCACCACCACCACCAAAAAAAATCTGCAGAACAGCCACCTCTGTTGATTGGTTGAGGCAAAATTCCTGAACCTACAACAGGCAATAATTGATGGGATGAGAAATTTCCAGCAAGGCCACTTCTGCTGGGTTTATGCACAATGTCAGCCATTTTATTGGCACTGAAAAATAATCTGGCTGCCTAAGCACATACAGTTTTGCCTCATGTGCAATCAAGGCCTGTACATTTTTTATTGCACTCAGTGTCCCACTCTGGAGGGAGAGGACTTCCCAAAATAAAACCTGACAGCTTACTCAGGAAAAGACTGAGTAAATAGATAGAGCCCGTGTGTTGCCTGAAGGTCAGCAAACCCAGGCTCCTCAATTAATGGCAGATGCAAATTCCAGCCTTTGCTCTGACAGCTTGCCCCCAACTCCCAGCCAAATCAAAATGGCTGAGCTGCCACCCCTTCAGCTATCCTGCAGCATCAAGCATCTCTTCATCCAGTTTGGGATGCAGACAGCACTTGAGCCATGTCCATACAGCACACAGAGGCATTTTGTGATTTTGTGCTGGCAAGAGATTCCAGCTGCTTGTCAAAGCAAGCTCCTTATTGGGTGGTAAAACAAAAAAAAAAAAAAGAAATGCTTTTTACTATTATAAGAGAATCCAAAGGAACAGAAATGATGGTTTTTAACCCCAAACAGAAGCTATCCCCGTGGCTGGTACTGCAGATATGCAATTCTGCTTTGAGGATATTGGGATTCTGTTTGGAGATATCTGGGACTCCTTTGTGCTTGCTGTTGGTGGGTCAGTGGTCATTACTGTGAGGGGAGGCTGTTGGCCATTATCAGGAGATAGCGACCTGAATTTCCAGCAACCCTTCCTAATCAGTGGCTAAGATTTTGCAGCAGCTGTTTAATAATAGTTTGTCTAATAAAATATTCATATTATCATATATTTTCCATCTTAGAGGATGATCAGAATGTCATTTTAATATTTTCCCCCTACTAAAATAAAATTCTAATTAAAGCTAAAGATATATTGCCTACGGAAAGTTAAACTGTTTAAAATTATTAACTGCTTGAATACTTGTTGCTATACTACAAGCTGCTATAAAAGAAAAGAAATTAAGTACATGGGGGATTAACGCAATTTTGAAAGCTGCATTCCCCTCCCTCCTCCTTTTAGATACGCCTAACTGAGCCATAACTATTTTTCTCCACTCAGCCAGACTCCAGCTTTGTGGCTTTTTTAATAACCTGGCTTTTCAAGCTTGTGCCCCCGAGAGCCTTTTCATTTCTGCCGCACTACCTACAAGCAAATTTCTTCCAGTTGCTCAACAGCCTAATGCCTCCCTTTCTTCGTTGTTGAAGCATTTCATTGCAGTTTCATTGACTGGGAGGTGTTCTGTTACAGTGGAATCAATAGCTTAGGGCTTCCCAGCACACCGATTAGCTTGTCAGTCAGAGCCTGGGGGAGGTAGTGTAAATCCCAGAATACCAGGGGCCACCAGTTTGAAAACTAAGGAATGCGAGGAGCCCGCATGGGTTTTTCTACCACCTGTTGCTCTGCAACATGTGCAAAGTGTATTAACTTCTTTGCTGCTACATGCCTTAAAGGTCAACTGCGATAGAAGCTTTAAGCTTTTGGAATATTTTAATTCATTACAGGAATCAACTTTTAGCGATTTGCTACAAAGAGCGCCTTACAAAAGGCGTTTCTTTTCCGTTGTGAGGCTTTTTGTTGGGGTTTGTCGGTAGGTTTGCATTTGGCAACATGTTGGTACCTCTTTCAGCTTTATTTTATTTAAATAATCTGCTTTTTTTACTATGTAGGAATAGAACCAGTTTCCACAGCAAATGTATTCCCTTCCACCATGAAAAGAGTCCCACTTTAGATGACCCAGACCGTCAGAGGGGGGATATTTCTTCTCTCCCCAGTTTGTGTTTGAGGAGAATGAAATTATGAAGCATGAAGTCAGAAAACTTCTGCAGTCCACATGCTGTCAGACCAGAGCATTCCCACCTCACTGCCACCTGACTCCAGCTTCTCCCACGCTCTTTCTGGATGCCCAGAACTTCTCCCAGTGTCCCAGGGCCATCTGCTATCAGCCCAGAATGGCTCTGCATGTGGGACAGACCTGAGGCTGACTCCTCACCAGCTAACTCACTTGGGTGCCTCAGCTGGGTTAAGCTGTGTCCTTATGACCAGCCAAGATGATGCAGAGGTATATATTTTTAATACCTCTGGTCAGAAGTGGTGAGCAAGCCATGGTTCTCTATACCAGCCTCTATGTAACTAAATGCTGTCTGTTGGAAGTGCTTGAATCCTAAAAAAATACACGTAACCCAAACTCCTCCGAATGCAGCCATTAAAAACAGAGGCACGGGCCCTCTGAGCCAACCTAAGGAAACCTTATTACAGACATTTATTATCCAAAAAACGTCACACATGACCACGAAAGGAAATTCTGTGCTTAGAGCATAAAAGCCTGTGCTTTGGAAAGGTTTTGCTGTCACCACATTTGGGTTTGCTCACAAAACCTCTACAAACTCGCCACAAACCACAAAGTAAACGTGCACAGTGCAAATTGTGCTTATTAACATAATTCCACAAAATTAACTCAATGGGCTGTTTTTTTATTAATTTCGTTTTAAGAGAATGGCACTGGGATTTTCTGACTATTAGCATAAACAACAGCTGGAAGCTCGAGGCTGTCCAAGTGGATTTCTAAGTTTGTATTGAAAATATTAATCTTTTCAATAGAGAATAATCTCAGACTTCTGTCATTCCAAAGGCAAGGAATGAAAAGAGTTTACATTAATTTAAAGACCCTTAGTGAAATGCCCTCCACTTTAGAGTGAAGAAAGAATCCAAATTGATCTTCTAGCTTGTTTCCTTTAACTGACAGGCGTAAGCCTGCTTTTATTTTAAAATATAAATGTTTCCTGTTCTTTTAAGTGTGTTGCTCCAGACTTTTAGCTGTTTAAGCAACATAGCAGCGGCACACAACCAAACTTCGTACTGTAGACCACACACCTCCTATACACCTTGTAATTAATAATCCTGAGAATGTCCATAACGAATCAATGTTTTTCCCTCCCCTCTTCCCACTACTGGAAGTGCTGTTAATTCAGCAAAATTAGCAGCCTTGTGTTGTCAGAGCAAATCACTCCCACTCCGCTATGAATGTGGTTACTCAGCAAGAGTGCATGTTCACAATTTCGGGGATGTTTTTTCTTTCTGTTTCCATCTTTCACTTTGTTCCCTCCCCCTCCACGCGCTGCAGTTGTGAACATCTGATATGGGTAAAACGGCACTGCGTGTTTACTTAAATTCAACCTTTCACTGCAGAAAAGCGCTCTATACCTCGGCGCTTCTTTCACCAAAGACCCTGCCTCGTGTCGAATCAAAGTGCTCGCAATAAAGGCACGCTGTCGTATATCATCTCCCCCATTTTACCCAGTAAAAGTAATTAATTATTTCTTTACCTTGCACTTTACAGACAGTTACCTCAGGCAGCTGAAAGCAGCTCTGCTGCTTGTAACCACTTGAAGCTTCTGTCATCGGAAGGGGATTACCCTGTGTTACTTATTGCACACGTGCACGCGCACACTCACACATGCACTCATTATACTCCAGGCAGGAATGCGAGCCCGCCCGGCCACGAGCCATCAGCACTGGCTTGGGCAGCAGCAGACTCGCAGGCCATGTGGGACCCAGCCAGCACTGACCAAGAGGTTTGCCCTGCAGATATCATGTTTCAGTGCAGATAAAGGCCTCCAGTTAGACGTAGGCTGGAAAAGAAGTTACCATGCATCATGGTTGTGTATATTTGTATGTTCACTTTTGTACTGCTAATGTCCAAGGTGTGGTAAAAGTGAATAAAGCAGTGAATTCCCTCACAGGCTGTTTGGGAAAACATACCCAAGCCAGGGAAAAGAAAAAGAGAAAGGGGTCATTCGTAAGTAAAGTGATATTGCCTTTCTGACATATTATTTTTTCAAATTATCACTATTTATAAAACTCATGAATTAATTCATGAACAAAAGCTATAAAATATTCATGAGTTTTCTATAGACATGGAAGTTTTGGCTAAACATGAAATTACATATGCAGAATATACTCACACAAACAAAAACAAGTATAGGAAGAGAGAGATTTGTCACTTACATCCAGCCTAGAAACCTATTAGTAGGTCCTGCAGACATCTGTATTCCTCTATGGTAAATTGGGATAGACTTTAAGGGGATGATGTCCAAATGTCTGTGGGTGTCCGAGCACAACCAACACAAAACATACCTGCACATCAAGTTGTTTGCTAATAGGACAAATTTCCTATCTCATACCCGCTCTCTCTGCCCCTTTATCTGTTGTTTTCTCTAGCATTGTGCAAACAACGGATGCACTGAAAAAATTGTCTCTGTTAATCATTGCTGCATAAGCTAGGTTATACTTTTCATATCCAAATCAACACCTACAGCCATCATTACTTCATGTGTTTGGATTCTGTCCTAACTGGCAGTAAAAGCTGTCATTAGGAGCAGGAAACAGTATGAAAGACCTTTCACGGCCTCTTTCAGCATGCAATGTCATCTGTTACCATGGGTTGTATAGTACTGATGGCTATAAATGCCACTATGAATGATGCAATCTCATATGTGATGATGAACTTGAAAAAACCTTTGTTGAATTTGTGCTTAAGGTGCTCATATTCCGGTTATTCATGAGCATCCAAAATGTTGATCACCAGCCGGGTGTTTCAGCAGCCCCAGTGGCAATGCTACAAAACTCCCCTACAGCCCTTCCTGTAAAAGATGGCACAAATAAACTCACTTTATAGATTCCATGAGAGTTATTTGTCAGACATGTCAGCTGCAGCTCATTTCCTAAATTCCATAACCTTTCCTGGCGGAAGGGTTTAGAAATAAAATTTGCAGTTTGTCTTTCCTTTTTTTTTTCCTTTATATTTAATGACCACATTTCTCTGAAGAGTTCTCCTTCAAACAATTTGTTCAGATGTATCTATAAATACATTTTGGATACCGAATTGCTCCTATATGTAAGCTAGTTTGTCTGTCAGGAGTAAAGCAATTTATTTCCCGAACTGTAGGTGTGAGGCAAAGAATTAGGTGTTCCCAAAAGTGGGGGATGTGGAAAACTAGCCAATGCTCTGCATGGTTCCAAGGGATGTTGTGGGCAAGTTCCCACTGGCGGCTGCCAATGGCTCTCCATCACAAGCAGCTGCAACCTTTCCTACCAGCTGTCAATCATACCATTTTGTGCAGCGATTTTGCACTCTGACAAAATATCCCCACCATAGGCTATGATGAACTCATCAAACATATTCTTTCCTGTAAATTAATGGAACTTGAGCCTTGCTCTCTAAAGGCAAAAATGTCAAGTTTTAACTCACAACAAACTAAACTTCAGTAGTGTTGAATTTGCTTCTTTTAGAAACAGAGAAGCTTCTTGGTCCTCTTCAGGGTAGGTTCACCAGGCTGAATGACGAGCACTGAGGCCTTCCATTATGGAACAAAGTTGTAATCATCATTATAGCTCTATGACTAAATTTACTTGCCAGTTCCAGAGGATTTTGAAGTAAAAAGTATCAAAACAGGAATTTAAAAGACCAGAAACACAAGTCACCAGCATCAGAAAAGGTAAACAAGGCTGAAAAAGCTGGACTATGCTGCAGAGCAAATGGAGCATTTAGCTAACAGAAACACAAAAGAAAGTAAGAGCTCAGGCACTTTGCACTTCCTGATACACAATATCGTGAACTTAAGGAGGATTATTATGGTCCACAAGGTCTAGAGTCAAACTAGACTTTCAGTATCAGCTTTGGAGCTCCCTGGTCCTATTAACTCTTAACCAGAAGAAAATCCTTCATGAGAAAGTCTCTAATATTGTGATAAATTTAGAAATTTATAATCTCATTTTATATTGTGCAAATCATATGGGATATAGGTAGGTAGGAAACTGCATTAATTTCTAAATTGCGTTTATTTTTTCCAACTAAAATCACTGAGAACATGTAAGAATATATTTAAATTAACTATAAATACAATAGTAATATAGGGATAATTTGGAATAGTTGACTAACTTTGTTGAATATGTGGGAAATTGTAAGAAAGAAATCCAGGGCATACTGAAATATGAATAAGTAAATAAAATGGAAATGATAACGCGGGAGAAAGCTGAACCATAGGATGGTGAATACTTGGAAAACTGTCAAGAAATAAACAGCAAAACAGGACAGGCAAAAACAGCTTCAACTAACACATATTAAACTTAGGAAAATGGGAGGGTTAAATGTTCTTTGTATGCTTCTATTTACATAAAACATGTTACAGATATTCATCAGTGATGAAGTAAGCATTAAAGATGTGAGGGGACTGCTAAGACGCAAGCAGCCATTCCCATCAGCCCAGGGCTGTCCCCAGGAAGGCTCTGCAGGCTTAGGGATCTCATGGCACTGGAGGCACCCAGGACATTTACCCGCAGTGGTGACATGGAATAGCTGGCTTCAGTCCTTCTGAAATCAAACATAATGGCCTCAAGTCTGCACACCCCCTAAGTAACCACAACTTCACCTTTTCCTATGTGCTAAATAGAATAACACAGTAGTTTTTAGAGCCTTGATACTGGTTATCTACATCTTGGCTATAATTCTCTAGCTTTGGAAATATCCCATCCTTCTCTTCATTTCCTCACCAAATACGCAATGTTCACCTTCTTTCTTCCTCTTTCCCCATGTACAAAGAGCTCATGAAAGAAGCAGATCCACAAGAATTTTTTAAAGCACGCTGCATATGCTTGCCCAGAAAGACAAGAGATTTTGCTGTCAAAACCTGGGGCTATACAGAGTAAAATAATAAAAAGATTAACGGAGAGGAGTTTTTCAGGTTCAGAACCAGAGCCTTGTAACAAGGATAGCCCCTTTTGTTCTCCATCTCTTTTAACTTTCTTTTTCCCTCGTAACAGTTGCCCGGTGGTTATGAAGAGCTCCAGTCCTGCATTTCAACTAAGGGGCCCTTCTTTATTCTCTCAGAAGAGAGCTGTCTCAAGAGCACCATGCTAAAGTGCTAAGTTATCATCAGGCTGGGGCTTTCGTGCAACTGTTTGTGTGTGTGTGAAACAAGCTCTCAACATGTTAGTAAGAAGCCTTTAACCCAGATTACGCCACCTCTCTTTCTATAGTGTTCTTTTAGGGCAGAGTGTGAAAGGTCACCCTCTCAGGCTGGATAGCGGTACTCAACCAATTACAGTGCACCAGTGTTTCCACAAAAGAGAGTTTCGAGCCCACGGCTACAAAAGATTTTACGTGTCTGATTTTCAAAAACACAATTACAAAAGGAGGAGGCTCGCTTATGTCTATTTTGGGCCCTGAATGATTTTTTTGTTTAGCGAGAAGAAAAAAAATTCAGTTCTCCTTCTCCAAAGAGGCCTGAAAAATGTGGCCAGCCCAGCTCCTACTATTTAAAGAGCAAAACCTCTAATCCCTCAGGTTCAAGTAGGTGTGATTCAGGAGTCCTGTAGCTGCCAGAATAATAGGATGGGTTATCTGAGAATATGAGTAGGCCGGCTTTATGAAAACAATATTTGCAGCAAGTTGTATAATGACTTTGAATTACACCTTGCATCTGCCTCCCTGTTCCGCTCTCCATTCCTGACACATTGAATGCTGTGAATTTCTTTTGCACAGGTACATTTTCAGACTGAATTCTCTGACTAAAGTTTCATCGTTATTCTAAATGTAAAGTCTTCAGAAGTACGTGTGAGAACGAGCCAGCAGCCTGTGTCCTTCTGCAGTGGAGCTGCTGAACTCAACGCAATGACATTCGTGTTACTCATTGTGCATCTCAACAGGAGCTCACTGCAAATGTGGCGGGAGGAATCCTTCCCTGAGCATTAGCCATCTTAGAAGTCCTAAGGCAGAGAGCTCTCCATTTAATCTGGAGACCTGGATCCTTCCTTTACTCTGTGTACCTAAAGGTCTCTCATTAGTTAGGGAAAAAAATCTCAGTGCTTTTAAATTGTGCACCTGAGTATTCAAAAGACAGAGGATTTAGGCCATCAGCTCTTCCTAGTTAATTCTCAGGGAAAGCTCCATGCTTTCAGCTCCATGCTTTCAGCTTAATTGTTAAATCAAATAACATCAAGAGAATCCTTCAAAACTATCTAGGAGTGTTGGGTACGTACTGCAATCAAATTACACGGGCAACCTAGACAACCTCAACCTGCAAGTCTCATTATTTCTAGCACGTCCATCACATTGGCACCTCAGATGCCTGTGTTTAGGAATTTCTGTATTTCTCGCTAAAAAAAAGAGGTACATTTTCTACTCTCCTTCTTCTCAACCCCTGGAAAACCTATTAAACCCACAGAAAATGAGAGTCTTTTGTAGGGGCAGGTAACAACTAGAGGGATTGAATAAAGCAAGGTTCCAGAATTGGCAGTAAAATATTCCTGGAATCAGAAGCTGTTAATGAATTGCTGCAATAGCACACGTTTGAAAAAATTAGGACAGGAAAAGAGTGTTTTATCATAGATCATGTAGAAGACCCACAGACTCAGAGAAGAAAACTAAAGACTGATGCTATTTATGTCAGGGCAGAAAAGCAAAGTCCATGGGATTCCTAAGAAGCTCCATGGAGATTAGAGCTGCCTATGCTCCAAACTCCTCTGGTGATTCTGGGAAAATTGGTTAAAATTCCTGTAGCTCGTTGCACGTATGTGCAAAATGATTACTGATTTAATTCTCAAATGTGTTGTGAGATTTACTTGCCAAGTTTTGGGGATTCTTGAAAGAGAAGAGCCAAGTGAAGTTTCACACCATCTCACAGAAGATATATGCAAGATTTTATATGAACATATCTACATGCTCCTATATGGGTTCCCCAAAAGATAAAATAAAACAGCACTTGCTGCACATTTCCAGCAATTGTCCTGTGTCTTTTTCTCCTCTTCCTCCATTCAATGAACTGTTAAAAGGCCAAGAAGAACTGTTGTGCAGATGATACGAAACTAAAGAACTTGTGGTAGGTGTTACACATTTTGGTACCATCTGTGCTATCTAATCCCAGCCAAAACAATCTCCTGTTCCTATGTAACTCTGAATCTCACTGGAAAAGGGGGGGAGTAGTGTGACTGGCTCAAACCTTCCTGTGTAGGAGTATTATTATCAGTGTTTGCAAATTTTTTCCCTCTTTATAACTACCATAACTCTTCTTTAAAACCACTCATCTGGCTGCTGGCCTACTACAGTGACTGAGCTATCTGCAGAAAAAAATGGCTCGTGTTGGTTGGTTCACTTCTGGTGTGTTGGAGGGAATCTTCACCCATGAGAAAACTGTCAACTCACTTCAAAAGTTCTTGTCTCATTTCTCCACTTTTTCACATTGCCTCACAGTGTTCTTCACCCCATTTTGAGTAAGGAACACAGGAAAGCACCCTGATAACACATTTTGTAGCAGAACTCTAGGCAAGCATTTCCTGGAAATTGTTCTAGATTGAAACCACTTGTGAAAGACATTTCCAAACGTTGGTGCCACTGCAGCTTCTCATAAGACTTGAAAGCGGATTGTTTTGTTTGACTATTATTTTTCTTTAGTTTCTCCTTTTGTTTGTTTCTTTGGGTTTAATCCATATTCTGATCTGTCTTTGGAGAGTTTGCTCTTCTCTAAAAGTTATGGGAAACCTCTGTTTGTGCCAGAGGTTCATGCGTGTACACACGTTAGTCATCTTGTATGGGACATACATACGATGTTGTCATCGCTGTCAAACATAATAAAAGTAAGGCTAAAACACTTAGCCACATATTGATCTGCTTCTGTTTCTCCCGTAGTATACTTAGTGTAATAAGGTCTTTATACAGAGCTCTAATGTGGGGAACAGCGTGCTTCCTGGAACTGTTTGCTTTGGAAACAATAGAGGAAGCATCTGATCTTAAACTTGCCCATTGTTCTGCGATTCTGATGTTACCATATAATCCTTGGGAACCTGTGGCCCTAGTAAGAAATACAAAGGAGCATCTGATTAGGTTAGCCATTACTCTTCACAAGGCTGGTTTGTCTTGGTGATAAAGCAGAGAAAGGAGTAATAGAAGTAAGAAATTAAAATTTCAATCACTCATGAAGCCCATCTCCTGCCCAGCTCAAATGATGCTGCATGCCTCACTCTGTAGTGCTGCAGCAACTCCAGCAAGTGAGGTTCCCATAGCTTTCCTTCATGTAGGGGGAATAACCTCCTTTCCGAGAAGCCTACTTCTTTTGTTGTCAAACATATTTTAATTTTAGTCCAACACACCTGTTTATACTGAAAGCCTGGGCAAAATAATCTGTGTGATTTCATTCATCTGCTGATTAAAAAAAAAAGCAGTTGCTGAAAGATGGGAACTCTTGCAAATTACTTAAACTTGATTACTGTAATTGTTGTCAAGACAAACAAAGTTTGCTTTATAATGAAGCAAAAGATGTAGTACTGTAGTCTTTCATTGTGCTTCTAAGCAATATTCTCTGTATTTTATTGTCCTTGGAAGATAGCATCCACAAACGCATCTTTTTCACAAATAATCAGCATATTTGAGACAGAGATGAATATGCCACAATAGCACCAAAAGGCTAACCTCCAGACTGCTTACTTGTTTTCTTCAACACATCTTCCTCCCTATGGTTATTTCTTTTGTCTCCTTGGCTTCATGTTACCTGGATCAGATAAATGCATGCTCTGTTTAATCTTATTAAAGCGAAATCCACTCAACTATCTCATAGTTAAGTACAAAATCTTAGTTCCAGAACACTGGTTTTGCCCAGGGATATGGAAGAAAGAGAAGTACTTATTCGAGGATAGACTGATCTCATTGAGACATGTGGTCAACCTGCTAATGAGTACGTACAATGTGAGACTGTACAGTCCAACTTCAAGGGAAAAGATTTGTCTTTTTTCTTTTTTATAAAGAAAGCTAACCACTCGGTTTGCAGGAACAGAGGTAGCTGTTTGCACTACTTGTGATTTTTCTTCTCTTGTGACATGTTTTTTCACTATATCTATCTTTTCCGAAAAGAGGTGAAAAAAGATAAATAAAATGTTGATCAAGGATTTAGAAATTCCCTCTCCTTTGGCTCATTCATCAGTAGTACTGTGTATGATAAAAGTGGATCAGGCACCTTTAACAAACCGGTATTTCCAAATTACCCCTGGGTAATTCAGAACAGTAGGTATTTTAATCTCCACAATCCCTAGTACGTATCTATTTATTTTCCCTGGCTTTTTGGCACCCGGTTGGCAAAAATCCAACCCTCAAGGCAACAGAATTATCAGAAACAATAGGAACTTCAGAGTGGAACACAGGCAGTGAAAGAACGATCAAATTAACAATTTTTTTTATTTGGTTTCTGCTGGCATCTAGCTGGCACAGACACACACACAGATACGCACACATCAAGAAATACAAGGCAAGAAAAAGCAAGGGAAGAGGAAGGGAGAGTGAAACTGAAACACAATACATGCTGAGAAATCCCAACAGACCCACTATATTTTATTCAAGTTTTCTTGTTTTCCCAAGCCTTTCTAACTGGCATTATTCCACTGCAGAGCAGCACAGGAGTTAGGAAAGCTGAATAAGAGCAGTGCTGCCCTGACTCCAACATGCTCTGTGTATATGTTTAAAAGTCATTCTGCCATCCTTTTGCCAAGAAGCGTTGTGTGTACGTGTCTGTGTGTGTGAGAGAGTTTGTAACTTTCCAACATCAGAGACATGAGTGACTGTATTTATTAGCTTGTTTACAAATCTCAACAAATCTTTCACAATTTTATATTGTGTTCATAAAGCTTGCCAAGTCAAGTCCCCAAAACTTCACAAATAACTTTTTTTAATGGAAGAGATAACGCAGTTCTCCAGCCAGGAGAGGATATCGAACCAGTGGGATCTGCAGAAAGTGGAGAGCAGCATTAAAGACAAAGTGGTCTTGGTTAACCGAAGGAAAGATCTTAAAAATGTAGTTCAAGAGGGGTAATTGTAAAGTATCAGATTCTGAAGAAAAATTTCTGCATTTCTGTGCAGAGATACAGTTGGTGGTGGATTCAGTTTCAATCAACAGTGTTGGGACATTGAAAAAAATAAATAAATGTAAACATCCTACTGGGACGCCGTGCCATCTGTAGAACACTTGATGCTTCCCCTCAGTTCCACTCAACACTGGCATGGTAACAGCTGTGCACTGTAATCTAAGGTTTGTACCAAATAGAAAGGGACCCCTGGACAACAACAGCAGAGGTGAGAGGTCCAGAAGTGCAGCCAACATTTTTAGGACTTGATTTTGCTCAAGTTTTGATAAGAGATGAAGGAAAAAAAATGGCAGCAGTTTTCAAAAATATAAAACTAGATGTAAAAAATATTAAATTCTTCTACGTGGGCATTTTGGCTAACAAGATTTAGGAAAGTAAATAACATCGAGCACTAGAATAGACCACATAGGGACCCTGTGGCACTAGCAGCTGTTAAAAAGCATAGACAGACCTTGTCTAAACCATTTCTTCTTGTGACCTAGCACAGGAAAGGACTAGATAATCTCCTGGGGTCCCTTCCTGGCTCACTCTTGATGGCTCCACAATGAAATTTGGGAAATGTCAAAATTATGGGTGTGCATTCCTCATTGTCCTCCACAGTGCATTAGCTCCAGCTGGGAAGAATTAAGCAGCAAGAAAATTATCTCTGCTCTCAGTTCTGGCATCACAGCAGCTCTCAGCAAAGAGGAGTAACTTTTAACTGAAGTCCAGCTCCAACCCTCGTATCCCAGACACAAAGAGGCTCACGCTCCCCTCAGTCAGAGAACATATGCTATCTGGTTATAGATACAAGAGCTGGCATGTATTTGGTGCATGAGATACCTGGAAATTTGGCTACTGAACTCCAGCAAGTTTCTGCAGATCATGTACAGACTTCTTATTTTTTTCTAGAAGCTCAGAAATGAGCTGGATGAAAATTGGGGGAAATTTTCCATAGGCAGCAAATTGCACGGGGACTCACCCTGCCAAGTTTCATTCCCATCCTCCCAAGATGGAAGCCCTAATTTTTTTACATGAAACTGCTCTATAATGCATGAGCAGAACAACTTTTTCTGCAACACTCCAGGACCATTTCACTCTAAAGAATTTTTGCAGAGGGAAAAAAACGGCTATTTCCATGCCAGAAACCCAAAATTTCAGCCAAAGTTTTTGAAGTTGGGGTAAGTTAGAACTGAAAAGTGAAAAAAAGATTTTGCTCAAGGTTAGTGCCACACAATTATTAGGAGGAATAATGAGACTGAAAAGAACTTCCAAGGTCAGTTAACTCAGTTCTCTGCTATGCAACTATATTGTATAATCCCATTTATAAATGCATTGAACTCCAACTTGAAACTAGTTTCATTATTTGCTTTAACCACATCTATTAGAAGGCTATTCAAGAGTGTCAGTCCTCCATTGACTAGAAATCTTCTTCTAATTTCTAACTTAACTTTATTCACGGTCAGTTTATCCCATTTGTTTGTGTGCCAGTACTGTTGCTAATTTAAATAACTTTTTTTTTCCTCACTTGTTTACTTCTCTGAGATTTAATAAAGAGCAAGATATCCCAAATTCAGCAGCACCACTTATCATGCCTACAGTACATGACTTACAGATGCCTAAATTTTGTTTATCAGCTGAATTCTGCTCTGTAAGACTACAGAGGGAGAAGTCCAAGAGAAATCAGACAGGAGTGTGAGTCACTGTGGTCCAAGCAGAACTGTTGTTCCCGCATATACATAACAGGGTCTCTTTGCAGAGCAAAGGAGAACAAGCCTTGATACACAGAGACCACATTTCTTGGAATACTGAATCCAAACTTCAGCTAAGAGTAAGAGAAGAGCCTTGGGAATCTGGGATCTTTGCAGTGATAGTTTAATTAGACTGCCTTATCTGTACAACTGATGTAGCAGCCCTCTGAAAAAACTCTACTTTTTGCTCCTCACTTACAGCTCTATCATTTTCCCCAGCACTGAATAAGCCTTTTGAGTAGTAACAGGCATGATGCCTACAAGCTGGGCAACACCCATGCACTAAAACTTGAATCATCCACTTCTAAATGTGCAGCAATTTATGTAAAACAGAAAATGTGCTGTGTCTCAGCTGCTGAAAAAGGGAATTCGTTCCAAAAATTGTGATGGAAAGTGGTATTTGGAACGTGTATTTATAGTGTATTATTTTACATATTTTGTATCTATCTGTCTGATTTTCTTTTTTAAAAAATGTCACTATTAGTCTGAATAAAATCTCTCAGGTGACTTCCCATCATCTCTATTTTCATTATCCAACCGAGCGCTCTTTTCTGGATATTTAAATGTTTGTTTATTCATGTTTAAGTTTATTAAAGTTGCCAGGGAAAAAAATAGGACACTCTCAACTCCACTTTTCTCATAACACAAGAACTAGAGGAGAGCCAATCAGACTGAAAGCAGCAGATATAAAATTAATACAAATGAATACTTTTCAAATAAATGAACAAATCAAACGGTTGAGTGATTTCACTGCCAAAGAATAACACTGAGGTCCAACACTGAGCAAAAATTCTGACAGGATCTCTCCAAAGATCTATGGGAAGAGTGAGTATGGACTGATCTACCCACAGATCGGCACAGATAGGTAGATAGTCACCCTTAGAAGAAAAAGGCAGGTATTTCCATTTAAACTGGACAGCTGAAAGGAAGAGGCTAACACAGTCACAGAGATGAGCTACTTTAATGGAAAAAGAGAGAAATTCTGCCAGGAAACCTGTGTGGATGTACCCAAGAACTGCCTTTAAGCAGAGATTGCACAGAGGACCTAGCAGCCCCCCTCTAGTCTTTCACAGGACCTGTTTATTGAGGTCTTCAAAGGTTTTTCTTTACCATATAGCTACTATTGAGCTTTACATTCTTAATTCTAATGTGTAAAAGTCAGATTTTTTCCCCTTAAAGATTTTTCTAAATTTTCTTAACAAACGAGCAGGAACTACTTCAGCCTTAATACAGAGACACCTGTAGATATCTAAGGTGGCAGAATCAGATATTCTTGAAACACTTTATTTGAACTTTTCTGACAGATGATGTTTTAGAAGAAAAAAGGGTTAGATATGTTTGGCAAACATAAGAATGCTTTAATTTTCCAGATTACCACTGGGGAAGGGAAGAGGGAAAGCTCTGTGGATCTGCCCATCCCTCCTAGAAGGGGAAGAGGTGACCAGGGTCAGAAACTTCCTTTCTGGTAGGAACAAAAGAGAAGTCCAGAAAGATCAGATGCATTTTGATTAAGAGAACTATCTAGGGGAAAGCAGGAGGGAAATGACAGGCACTGAGCACAAGGTTAAGCAAGAATAACCCTCCTTTCATAAGTAATACCTTCCTATTCCAGGACATCCTGTGTATCGAGGTGGGATTGGTCCCAGAAGTACACTGCACTGCACAGTACTATCTACAAATCTACCTAAGCGAGGCTATAAGAAGGGGACGGACTCCTTAGAAGGCCTGCTGTGATAGAACAAGGGGAAATGGTTTCAAACTAGAAGAGGGACATTTAGTTTGGATATAAGGAAGAAGTTTTTTATGGTAAGGGTGGTGAGGCACTGGAACAGGTTGTCCAGAGAGATGGTGGGTGCCCTGTCCTTGCAGACATTCAGGGTCGGGCTGGATGGGGCTCTGAGCGCCTGATCAAGCTGTATGTGTTCCTGTTCATTGTAGGGGAGTTGGACCAGATGGCCTCTAAGGGCCCTTTCCAACTCAAAGGATTCTATGATTCTATGATTTTACTTTATGGAACAGGGGAAGCCCACAGGTGGGAACGGCGCCCACCCTTTTTGGAGCCCAGGTGAAAGCTGGCTGCCAAGGTCAGGCATTGAGTCACCAGGTGGTGTATTTAATTTAAAAGGAGCGTTAACCTTGTTTACACAAAATAACACCAATATGCAGAGAAGCAGTAAATCCATTGTCGTTAAACAGCAGGGAGGCTGCGGCATGCTGGCAGTCTGCCCGCCCGCGCCGCGAACTCAGCTGGCACCCGGCAAACGCCGGCCGGAGCCTCGGCCTCCTCCTCCTCCTCCTCCTCCTGGCAGCCTGCGCTGAAAATGCTTGCGGTATGCCCTTTCTACCCTCCAGTCGACTCTTTACATTCTTGTCAAATATATTTAGAGCAAGAGGTGTCCACTTGAAGGGAAACATTTGTTAATCACTTAAATGCAGGAGCCTGGCGGCTCGCCAAGTTTACATTTATAAATATGTAGTATCTGTTTCCAGCTAAACAAGGAACTCCTGACCCCCCTCACCCGCAATCCAGCAAATATATATACATGGACGGGGGGAACTGGAAATCAGGGAGAGAGCTGCTGGACTGAGGGGCAGTGCTGGGGTCCCCCTTCCTGCTGCCAATTTGTTCTCCGCCTTTGTCTGAAAGTGATGCAGATAACAGTGCAGAAAGGGGATGATGTATCTTTAAGTAATGAACCGATTAAAGTTAAATTCCTGTTGACCGAGACAGTTGTGTTGACATTCCTGTTGTTTACAGGCAGCTGTCTCTGCTAATGACACTTTGATAACTGGAGTGAGGCTGCTGGTGGGCAGGGGCTGGGGCAGGCAGAGTCACTGGCCGGGTTAAAGAATGTGCTTTTTGAAACCTGGTCATCCAATTAAACATTAAAGTTTGTTGGCAGTGGTGCAATTCAGGAAGGGGAAATTCTGGGCTGCTTCTTTGACTTGTGCTCAGCTTATGTGGCTTAGAGGTCAGCCTGCCCCAGGTTGCTGAAGGATGGGGGAGATTCCAAGAGGACTTAAAACGAGCCAGAAAGCTGTAGGGCTTCAGGGCAGCCATGCATTGCCAGGACACAGGGCTGGGATCAGAAGGGTGTCCTGCAGGGCAGCAAATGCAGAGACTGCAGCTCATGGGACAATGACTCTCATCTTTTGCCATTTTCTTGATGTTGCTCTGAAATTAGTGACTTTGCAACTACTTACTGTAGTTTTGTTTACTGCTTGCTCTTGGTGTTTGCCATTAATAGCTCCCCATTTGGCTGTGAGTTCTTGTGACTAAGGACTGAAATAACATCCTGAATCCCATTCCCAAAGGCCTCACTCAGGTCAAATTTCCAATAGGAGCTCCACATTTACCTGCTGATAAACTTTTGTTATGGAAATAGTCTACAAGATCTCCTCTTCTGGTGAAAATTAAACAAGTGTTTAAGTACTCTACCAAGGCAATGCCCAAAGGAGATAACACAGTCCATCATCCTGGGCCATACATCAGCCCTTCTGCCTTGTACCAGCAGCGTTTGGTCCTGCTCAGAGCCTGAACGTAGCCCCTGAGATGCTGAAGGTATCTGGCACTGTTACCACATCAGAGTTTCCAGCACTCCAGAGGATCAGTTAAAATGCAGACATTTCCTTCCCATCTTTTCGTTAACACAGCTTAAATTTAAGGCCTTTAAAACAAAGTGATAATGCCTCTTTAATTCCAAACTCACTTCCGCGTGCTCATTAACTATAGGCATTCATAGAAACCAATGGATTTATTTTTGAATATATAAAGTCAATTTAATGGACTTCAAACTCCAAATAAAAGTACCTAAAAGGCAGCATTTCCTTTTGTCACTAAAAACATTGCTGCCTTTATAGCAGAAGCATAATTCATGCAGCAAGAACACTTACAGTAAACACAAGTTAATTTAAATGAGTATCGATCAGGGGGAATGTACCTTGCTAAGAAATCTCGGCTCTTTAATCGCCTCCTTTAGGTGATTAGAAGCTGAATCTTTTTTTTTAAATTCCCAGCATCAATTTGTTTGCCATTTTTTTCATAAAACAAGCCATTAGGAATGGGAGGAATGCAACTGTGTTTTACGCAGAGTTTGAAATATTTGGTAGATGAAAATACATGCATATTTGAGGTAAATTCCCAGCATGCATGCAAAAAAAACTTGCAAATTTCGTAACAGCACAGGAAAACACCACTGACCTCCAAAACTGAAGGACTTGCTTTAAATAAGTGTTACCTGTATGTGCCCAATTTAAGCTGAATCCATTGCAAACAGTGTGGTGGCCATCCAGGCACCAGGTTATCAAAACCGTGCTCAGTGCTAACGGGTAACCAGCTCGTTTCCAGTGGGACAGCCTCGGAGCACAGATACCAGTGATGTTCTGATACAACCCCAGCCCTGCGTTCTGACTTGTGGCCACTTCACGATGCCATGGGACGTTTTGCTCACGGGAACAAGAGCGTAAGAACCTTGGCTGCCTTGGCTGCAGTCCAGCTCCGTAATTACTTTTTGCATTTCTAAACATTCCTGGTGTAGCAGCAAGCAGAGGTTATTTTCTACTATTGAGTAACACCAAGACCCAAAGAATGGCCAGAAGGGCTGGCTGCATTTCAGTGGGAGCAGGAGAGATCTCTGCAGTCTATAAAGTGTTTGGGGATCCTTCAAGATGAAAGGTTCATTAACAATTGGAAGTTAATATTAGCATAATAATCAGTCATAGCTCTTCTGGTAAGACCTACTCAGGAGATCCCACGCTGCAGGTTTCCATTCGGCAGCACAATTTTATGTGCGTTTCCCAATTTGCGAGAAGCAGAGTCCAGCAAGGTTTTCCCATGTGAATGATTTTCCAATAAGAAATACAGGATACAGAGGTGAATATATACATATGTATATGAACCTCAAATTGCTATTTCTCCATTTTGTGATCAGGGGACAAGAAATCATTCTGAATTTGTTTGGTCTGAAAAAGAATATATCAGTTTGCTTTAACTATTGAAATGTAAAAGTGGTATGGCCAGTGACACTTTCTTTAAGGAAAGAAATTCAGGAAATATCCATATATTTTCTAAATGTTTCAGAGTTTGTGGGGTTTTTTCCAAATAGCATGTTTGTCTGGGATATATTAAACAATGCAAAGACTTGGAGAGCCACAGTTTCAGCTCAAGGAAAACTTTAAGCACTAATTCAAACCAAAAATTTTGACTTGACAAGGAATAAAAAAATGCATCTTTCTGTGATTCTAACACTTTAAGATTGTTCTATTATTTGCTATTATTTGCTTCTCCTGCTCCCACTGGGACCGGACATAAAATTTCCATGTCAGTATATCCGATTTTTACTAGCAGCTTTTTTTAACATGAAGGGAATTAATACTTGCTATATTGAATTGCACTGCTCTGTGATCAAGGACACTTTTATGTGTTGACATCTGCTCCAACAAGACTCATGTAAGGGAAGGAACATGACAATCAGATATAAGTTTGAATAAGAAAATGAGTTCATTTTCTTTCCAAGAAACTCCAGTGGAAGAAACTCATATAGCAACGCTGTACTACTTGTCTTTTAACTAATTAATTAGTTTGGTCTAACTTGCAAAAATAAAGGCAACAAATTACTTTTGCTCTGGTACCAGAAGCAATATTGAAAAACACAAGTTTCCAAGTGAAGTGAAGCAGACAGGATGCTAGCTTATAATTAAAATTCAGATTCTGAAGGAAAAAAAAACCTGTACCCAAAATTATTAGCAGGGTGAGATGCTACGTTTGTGGAGGCCACGACCCCATTCTCTAATGCACACCTGGAATGGATGGACAGCATGTTTTCTAAGTACTGTGCAAGCAAACATGCTCTCTGGTTCCATGCTGCACTGTAAGGAATTTTATTGAAACTCACTCCCTGAACAATTCATTTTTGTAATTAATTCAATCATCCAACAATTAGTCACAAGCTTGATGTTCACTTTTACTGATCACTTAGATTTTAAAGGCTGAAGAGGACCCAAACTACAGCAATTTCATCTTAATTCAAATGTCAACCTTCTTACTGAACCCTGTGCATTAGTTGGAGTTTTAGTTAGATTTATTGTGCTCCAAGACAGCCTTCTCACACAAGAAAATGGTGTCTTGATTAGTACTGAATGTGCATCATGAGAGATTCCTTGGATTACAAAATAATGACCAGTTTCTAACCAGCTCTCCGGTGTCTTTTACCTTTATAACACTATCAACCAACTGAGTTGACACAAATTACCTCATTTTAGCTTTGACGCATCATTTTATTTCCATTTACCACTGACTTAAGCACACATAATTACTAACTTAGGTCACAAACAAATGTGACGGACAAGTTTCACACTGAGCAAAATGTTTTATTACATGGCATTACTATCAACCTAAGTTAATTAATTAAAATTAACATAAGCTGTTGGCTAATTGCAGCCCAGGAGAAATTCTACTGCACCCAATGGTATAAGATTGGAAAATTATCACAATATTTTAAAGCTTGACAAGTTCCAGTGAAAAGAACATTAATAGAAGCAGGTTGCCAGGGTAAATAGACCAGTACTGATTTCCAGTATGGAAATACATATTTCTATACATTGCAATTGGAGCAGAAGCTGCAGGAGCAACACTCTGAATTCTGTGCTTACACAGAAATACAAACACCTTGTAAATAAAGTGGGTTTTTTCAGCAGTCTTTCACTACAGCTACATAAAATATAATTGACACCTTCCTGATGTCAAACACAAAATGCATATATATACATTTAACTTTTTTCTGACAAAGAGAAAATGAAAAGGGCAGTTTTCTTAGAACATTGGTCACAAGAAGTGATTAAACAAGCAATGGACCCATCCATAGTGTTTTGAACACTCCAAGTCTTAAGCTGCCAATGAGAATCCCCACACTGATCAGAAATACCATGGAGGTACAAGGTGCATCATACAAAATAGTGCCATACCAATACAATTGGAACATAGAGCCTCCCCTCACGTCACAGTGAACCCTCAAAATTACAAGTGCTCAGGAATGTCTCATTTTGTTGCCAACAGAAAAATATACAATAATTTCATTGGAAAGAGTCTCTGGAGGTCGTTTGGGTCCACACTGCCTTGTATGTACCTCTAGGTACATATACACAGTATGTACCTAGAGGGTCTATTAAAACCCCCACGAGTGTTTGCTGGAAGTGGCATCTGTTAAGAAGGGTCTTGTGTTTTTGTTGATGCTATCTGTTGCTTCTTTAATATCAAATATACAATAATTACCACCATTTGTTCAGCTGCTTGAAAGTAGCACGGTAATTTCAGCCACAGCCACCCAAACTAAGCACGCACAGCAGCCAAGGACACAGCATCAGGAGACTGCTGTGGTCCCAGCACACATGAATACTGAACCCTAGTATGGGTGAATGATAGCCAGTATTGACACACCTTCCCTTATTTACTTGCTGTCTTACAACGTTTTCTATCCAGTGCTTTTCTATCTAACGCTGCCTTAAAAAATGAATTAATTACAGTCGAATTACTTACATTAACTTTATTGCCTCCCGGTGTTTTGGTATTCCCAGGGCAATTTCAGTCCTTAATGTACCTCCAAGCCAAAGACAGTTGAGCCACCTAATAAATACATCTTAGTTTGACCTCCTACCTATTTGGCAGGCTGTACTTGTGGCAGCACTGAGATACAGTCACATTTTGAAAGGTAACCACAGCCTGGCGATGCTCACAGTTATCTGTCCCTCCCCTGTTTCTCATTTTATTCAATGAAAACTAAATTTGATATTGAGAAACTGCATTTCTGCAGTTCAAAAATAGTACTTGGTTTCCATGCATCCTACATCACTAGGACAGACAGTCCGCAAGCTTCCCCCCAACCTGGCAGTACTCCATGCCAGGCTTCCATCACACCCATGGAAAGCAGGGCAATGTCAGCTGCTTCCTAGCATGAGGACAGGTGGCAGCAAAACCAGGAGACATTCATTAGCCTGATAAACCACAGAAACAGAATTTGTATTCATCAAGCTCCCAGGCTTCCTTATTGCCCTTTTTTCCACTATGTTTTGATAGAAATTCTGGGCTCGGCAAACTCAGCCAGATGGTAAAACTTCCACATACTTCTATGGCCTGGATATTTTCTTTACTTTTACTGCAAGGCAGAAGGTTAAATCATGCTACTATTTATATTTGTCCAGAAGTGAAAAATGTCATGAGAGTCATATAAAGTGTCCTTAAACTGACTAGGAACTAACTCTGCAGAAATCCCGTGCAACAAGTTCTACTGGGCCAATAGGGTAGGGTTTATGTGCCAGACCTTGCTGCCTCTCCATGTTTTGGCTGGTAGGTGCAGAGATTTGCTGCTGAAATGTATTGCTAGATTTTCCGCCTCACACTCTGAAGATTTACATCAAGCCTATTGTACTTTGGCTCTCCTCTACTGCCTGGGTCCTGTAAGCGAGCGCTGCAAGCACAAAAGCACTAGACTAGTCTGCTAGCAGGAGGTCAAAGGCAACATGAGGATGCAAAGGTATAGAAGAAAGATTCAAGAAAAAAATATATAGTTCTTTAACTCCTACCAACAACAACTACTACAAAATCTAAGGGTTCAACATATCACGAGATTTCTGTTCTCCTCTTTCTATCGACAAAAGCAATCATACATGTTGTTAGCAGAGAAAGTAATATTCTTTGTCTTTCTAACAAAGATTTTAGTCCTACAACAACGGGTCAAAGGGTTGCATGCTGCAAAGGAAAAAAAAATAATCTCCCATAAAACCAAATGTCTTTCAGAGTTACAATTATTTGCAATTATCTAATTCAGCATAAAAGGCAAACATGATGTCACAGGAGCTTTGATACTATAAAAGGCTCCTTTTGTGAAAGGCCTTTGATCCTTCCTAATCCACACGCCAGGTATTGCTGATTTAATTGCCTGAAAGGTAAATATAAATTACCGAGCAGATCCTTGTGCTAATTTTATTTTATTGCAATTATTGCAATTGCTTTTTTATGGATTTTTTCACACTGAAAAAAAACAAGTGTTCGTTTCATTCCTAAAATATTTCCAATGGATACTTTTAATTACACAGAAAAAGTTTAACCATTGTGAATTGGATAACGTTTGCTTAGAAACACATGTGATGGAGGAAACAGCACTGACTTCATGATGTGTGCAGTTGTGTGCGAGTGTGTGTGCATGTGTGTTCTGCAGGAAAATGAATTATATCTTCCTGAATATGTCTCAGGAGTAAAATTTCTCACATTTAAAACATATGCGAGCTTCAAGTTTTAATCCCTGTTGAAAAAATGAGGTAGTTTATGCTATTTATACCATTCTATTTTCTTAGACCTCCTGTCCTTTCAGTTCTTTCAATTCTTTATCATCTTATTTCTTTTGGAGCCAATAGCATACCTGTATTGCCAGACAAGTGTAGCATAAAGACAAACTGAAGTTGATTTTGCGTAACAAAACCTTAATATTAAATTGACATAGTGAAGTAGCTAATTCAGGGCTGCATGTGGGAAAACCGGAGTAAAAAGAGAATCCTGAAAAATAGTGAAGAAAAGGTTCCAGAAATTATTTCCTCCCATTGTGCAGCCTCCCCTGCACAGCGTGCTGCTAGCACTGCAGCACTTCTCCCCTGTGAAAGGAGAGCTTCAGTGGTGTGGATCTGTCCTCATGCACGTAAGGATTTCTGAGTAACCCGAGCAAAACAAAACAAAGGGATATCAGCTGCAGAAAGCTCAGCTGCCTCTTAATAATACATGGTAGTTGAATATTTCTAATTAATATACATTCTTCTCACAGGGGCCTAAAAAATTAGCAGGAAGCGACGCGAATGATTTTATCCCACTAAAGAACTGAGGCAAGATTTACGCTGAAATTACAATCTGAGCCTAAACAATGACAGCCATTGTCTTGCAATAACATCTGAAAATTGAGAAGTTGCTGGCCTGAGGTGAATCTCAGGGCAGTGAACACAACCAACTTTCGAAACATTATTAGCTAACATCAATAACTCTATCTTATTAAAATCTCCAATGATAGCGGACGTAAAAACACCTTTGTTAATGGAATACAAATATGCCTTCCTCCTTGCACTGAAATGCTGCTAACTTCTGGTGTAGAAAACATCTTGGTCCAACGGGGGGATTTGAACGAGGGGGTCCTCAAATGTTAACACTGGTCAGTGACATTGGTGTTAAAAAGGAGAGCGAAAGAAAGAAAGGAAAAGAAAGGAAAAAAAAGAAGGAAAAAGAAAACTCCAATTAGAAGTATCCTGGGGTTATTAGAGATAACACTGCTCATATCCAATTAAGATGAAAACCATTTTACCAGTTTAATGTGCCACCTCTGGCAGTTTTGGTTTATTAGTTTTATCAGACTTCAGAACTGAAGCTCACAGTGATACGTATGCTGTGTACTGGAGAGATAAATGTTAAGGCTTAGAGATTAATTAGTATAGAATAAGATGCTTCAAAAGTTGTTCCTTAACCATGGGTACTGAGCAATTTCTTGGAGAGAAAGCACTGTTTCTGAGGCAGGGCTCCTTTGGGTGCAGTGATGGGAAGTTACCCCTCTGCAGTGAGGTGTGCTGACTTTGCTACCCTCACGTGTGGCTAATGTAACACCAAATGCCTTTCCCTGCTGAACAGATTTCAGGAGAAAAGCTGAGAGCAGGATGCTTTGGGTGGCAGACCCTCTGGTACACCTGTTGAACTCAAGGTTGTTTTGATTTTACAACTTCTGTCCAATCTGGGGAGCACAGGGTACCGAGGAGGCAACATTGACAAAGGTAAAAAAAAAAAAAAAAAAAATCAATTATGTCATTTCTTCTAAAATCTGGTGTTGAGGAGCAAGTATTGAGGAGAAAATCCTCATGTACTGCTATGGAGCAGAAGGAAATCCTTATAGAATATAAAGACTATATTCTATGATTCCATGATTCTAAGACCTAAGAACAGAGATTAATGGAGAAAACCTTGAATGTTATCACTGGTGGAGATGGAAACTCCTGATGGTTTCCATACTGAATAATCACCAGAACAACTGTAACATCAGCAGAGTAACATCTGCATGGTACAGGCCTCCAAACATTAAGCAGCTGAGGCAGCATATTGGTACAAAGCAAATTCTTCCTTCAGGAGGACAAAACTCTCCTGCAGCATTTCCCCAACTTCCTCTGTTGGGTGGATCAAAAGCAGCTTTTATTAATCCCACTTCCTAACCAGGACAAAATTAGCAAGTTTGACTGAAATATGGAAATTTAGAACAGAAGGCTTTCCTTTTTTTCTTTAACTTTTTTTAATTTCAAGCTGGAGAAAGTACTGAAGATTATTTGATTTGCCATTAATCCAAAACACAAAACACAGTTCAACTCTTAATTTCATTCAAAATAAGCATCCACAAATTTCACAATGTAAAAATGAGTATATAGAAGCAAGTTGTATTCATCAGTATCTGTTTGCTGACACTATATCAACCCCCTCAATTCATTCATGTTGCAAATGTCAACTGAACTGCATGAGACTTGAGAAGATGTTGTCACAGCTCTCAAGAAATAATTTAAAAATATATTTTTGACTACCTGATCACATCACCACTTTGAGAGTTTTAATTGGAGTAATCAACCTGAGGTATAACAACATGAAAGAAAAAAAAGAGAGGAGAGGAGAGGAGAGGAGAGGAGAGGAGAGGAGAGGAGAGGAGAGGAGAGGAGAGGAGAGGAGAGGAGAGGAGAGGAGAGGAGAGGAGAGGAGAGGAGAGGAGAGGAGAGGAGAGGAGAGGAGAGGAGAGACTAATTCAAGGATGTTGGTGTTATGGAAAAACTGAATAGCTGTGTTTATAGTGGATCCATAATTCTGTAGTTCACATAAATAGTGTTTATGTCTAAGCTGAACTACAGGAAAATTTACTGGCTCTCCAGCAGTGCGTATTTATACCTTAATGCTGATTTCAAGAAATCACAAACAGTGAGTTTTCTTATAGACCACTGCAGCTTGAAAAGTAAACATGTTTAAATATGTATATTCATATGTACACAAACAGGCATATGTAATTGTAATTACATTTCTTCACTGAAAGTTCCACTCCATGTATTCCTTTGTATCTTATTTCTAGCATTTTAAGAGAACTAAACAATCTAGCACAGGACTGGAGACCAAGCACAGCGCAGTTCTAACCCCACCACCACCACCACTTTTCTCTGTAGGCTGGAAAATGGAATCTAGAACAACAAAATTCAGATAATCTACACCAGTCTAAAGGCAACCAACACGCAGCGCTTATAAATTATGAGCACTGAAACTGCACATTTTGTCACTGGCTCATTAATGTTCTGGTTGTTGCTGCTTCTCATGTTATTTTCCCCTTTTTGGTTAACAGAGGTCCAAATTTAGAGAAACCTTTTAATGAGAGTGTTTCCTTCCCTATTAGCAGAAAAACAATTCTGAAAACTTATCATTTCATTACAGTATTCATTGACACATCTCATAAATACAATGGAGACACCAACATCAAATTAACAAATTTAAGCTTTCATCCTTCGTTCACTTTTTTATATCTTCAACTCAAAATATCTAAGGGATTAATTTCAACATTGAAACCATCACATTCATTTTCATCATCTTCAGCAGCCATTACACTGTAGAATAGGCTGCCCCTCATCGCAGCCACAAAAAAAAAAAAAAAAAAAAAAAAGCCATGAAAAATATCTCTGCTTGTTTAGTCACTGTGATTAATCTAGCTGAAGGTACATGAACAAAAAGAGAAGGGTCTTGAAGTCAAAAGGCCCACAGAGTAGCTGAATCTCTGATTGACTTCAAGCAATGTATCCAATTAATGTCCCCCTTCTGCTGAAATCCCTACAATAGTTTCCCTATTTCTCAATCTATTTCTCTCTGAAAGAGTTTCATGTCCACCCACATATAAGGCCCATAATTTGTGGCTAAATGGCAGCTGCAGCTCAGTGCTGGAGGCCTTTCCTCAAATTGGTCTTTAATTGGTATAATCAGGAGCTTGAATTATTGGTTCAACCAAAGGAAAAGTATTCATTCGTACCAACAGGATCGCTCTCTCTTTTTCTTTTAAATTAGCAATAAATTAATGACTTTTCAAGATGTTAAAGTGAAACTAAAACCTATGCACAAAAGATGAGATTCATTAATAAAAGCCAGGCTGTTCCATTCTCATTAAGGAGAAGAGCATTTAGGCAGCAACTTAAAGTCTTAAAAAAAAAAAATTGCTAAGGAGAAGCAGTACAGACTTGGGTGTACAATTGAAAATCAAGATAACTTGAACCGTGACCTGAAGAGATCATCAACCTAAGAGGACTTTGGGCTGGTTTCCTTTATCCCATACAGCCTCTTTTATTTTGCAAATTCTGCTGAATTGTGACAGGTTTTTTTGTTTGGGTTTTTGGGGTTTTCTGGTTTGTTCTATAATGTCAAGCGCCATCTTTTAATCCTTAAACGTAGCTTGATAAATTAATTCCAGAAACTGAATGCAGTTGAAGGGCAGGAATTGGATCAGCCATTCTGATTACCCTGAAATGGACTCTGCTTCAAAAGTGAGCTCCCGTAAGGGCTCAAGTTGTGTCCTTCCTTTCATTTATTTATTTTGGTTTTAATCAAAGAACTCATCTTTACCTGAGCCTTTGGTTCTTTACAACTTTTATAGATATATATTGTGTCATAATTATCTACTTTCGTCAGAGAGTCAGAGCAAATATGTGTTATAATCCCAGAACTTCTGAGATCTGTGTCCCTTTTCTCATAACAGTGGGTTATTTGGGATTGTTAAAGTTTTAATATGATATTTACAAATTGTAGGGCTCATCACCTTCCCTAAAGATTTGTAAGCAGAGCATCTCCTTTCCTTGGGCATCAATTTACATGACAGTACTTGAAGTGATGATGCCATTTCTTAGTAAATCCAAAGTTAAGGTGTGGATGGCACAATGAGGGCCATGGTTGCCTATGACAACAGATACATATGTAGAGAAGGTCAGATGGAGAACTCAAAGAATTCCTTTGCCATTGCTCCAACAAGTAGTAAAATTCCAGTGTTTCATTTCTTCCTGGGATGCTGCAAAATCTCTCAGAGCCACAGCTAGCAAGAAGGGCTGAAATCCCTTCCAAACTCATTACCAAGGGAGGATGTGAGTATACAACATGTTGTAGTAACACAGGGATTTTTTTCTGCCTACACTGTAAACAAACAAGACTTTACTCCTCCTGTTCACCACATCCATAACACCTTGTAACATCCTGAGGGCTAACAGACATCTGCAACATCTGCAGAGTTAATATTTCCTGTGCATAAAATACAGCTTCACACATTTACAGCTAGGTGTGGATCAGGGGTGAAGTCTCAAGAAGGAATAGCCACAAAAGGTCTCATGTGCAACATTTCCCTTTAAAATCATCTCTTTCAAAGTAACTAAGTATAGAGCCACCTTGCATGGAGATGAACATCCTGAATGGAGACGATGGAGAAAAGTAAATGCACAGTGATCCCACGGCAAGAAGTCTTCAGCTTCTGCAGACTTCAGCAGAGATGGAGCTCCCATCTGCCTGCTGATTACATTGTACAAAAGAACCAAAATTACTATCTGTAACTGAGTCATGTATTCTTTTAGCTTCCCCCTCTGGAAGAGATTTTTTTCAGCTACTTCTTGCCAGGTCTCAATCAGAGTCCTTCTTAGCTAGAATTACAACAAATAAGAAAATAATGGTGCTTACAGCATTTAATTATAATGACTGAAGTATTATTGTTGTCTGTCTTGGCCCTGACATGGGGGCTAGAATTCCTTAAGGTTACATTTCCAAGGCACAATGAAACGTGTTTTACATGAGATTCCTTAAAAGCCATCAATTATGCATGCTGCAAAAACTTGTTATTGTACTCTGAGGACATGATCCAAACACCAGTTGTGGTTATTGGAGATCCACAGAACTTGGATCATGTCCTAAATCAGCTGTATGGCCAGCTATCAAAGTTACAGCTTTTTTTCCCCGTTTCCTAACTACAGTCTCTAAAGGTGAAATATCCTCTTTACCATCTTAAAAATACATACACAGCCTCTCACTTTATGAATATTTTTACATTTTTTTTAGCAAAACTCCTTGAATTTGGTCATTTCTATACTAAAGAGTGTGTGAGTGCATATGTGTTTATGTGAGTAATATTCAAATAGGTTTGTGAGCTCTTAGAAAAAGCATTTCCACTCTTCTCTATTTTTTCAGTTAATTAAAAAGAAAATAGTCAGTATTAGGAAAAGGAAGGAAGGGAGAGAGGAAGGGAGGAAGGAAGGGAAAGTGAGAAAGAAGGAAAGATATTAGGAAAATTAGCACAAATCAGCACCAAGCAGCTTGGTCTATGTTTCATCAGAAGTCAGATCCCTGCCCAGAGCAAAGCAATGTGATGTCCTTTCATTTGGTAGAATTGAACCAATTTGCTTCAGGTTTTCTCTACTCTCATGGGACTACCAGGAAATTATTTAGAAACCTCTTATCAAAAGTCCTTTTAATCTCTGGCAGAATGAGAGTTGTTTTGATGCAACTCTTCTACATCCACCATGTTGTCATAAAAGTTAGAAAGACTGGCAGAAAAACACCCAGTAAGAGAGTTTAGTTAATGCAGTGGATTAGCAATTGCTTCCCCCCCCCTTTTCCTTTCTAAATCTGCATATTTAACACCAAGAGAGAAACCCTTCCTCTTTTCGACTGGAATAACTGCAGTTTCTGTTTCTAACCTGGGAAGAATGTGATGGGGATTGAAAAGCACCCCTGTCCTATTGTTAGACTCCCCCTGCACTGATCCTTGCTTTTAACATCATAATGAAGGATGCTCTTTAGTGGATTATCTTGAGAAGGGATTAACTCCTTCAAGACTTCTTAGAAGGCAAGGTGTTTTGAGCCCTAAATACACACCAATTGCCTGCTTAACTTTTCATCTTATTTTGAAAACTGCCCAGCTGGAATTCAAATTCTTTTCCATAGAGCTGAATTTTCTTAGTAGCAAAGTTTGAGTCACGGGCAGCAGATGCTAAAAATAAATACTGTTCATTTAATCGCGTGTAGCCAAATGTTTCAGATATTTTGCCAGACAGGCATGGCAGGATAAGACTCAATCAAAACTTTGCTGCAAATTCAGCAAAGCTTTAAATTCTGTCTCTGTCACTCAGGCACATGAAATAAGTCTCCGAGGCCTAACCTTTCTTATAAGGCTTTCTTTTTAACATGACAGAGAGACATAATATAGACGGATAGATGGATAAACTACGTTCCATGACACTCGTATAGATTTCTTTTTTAATTTATATTAATATATCACTTCTCTAAAGAATTAATAGGGCTGCACATGGATGTGCCTAGTGATATTTATGCTGTAGGCAGACACGCATGTACACCCACACAGATGCACGGACGTGGAAATGCATACACCCCTATGGATGCACACACCCATACATCATTCACAACCCTATTAATGCACGCATACATATCTATGGGTTTTGGCTGCTGTACCTTGCCTTTCAACAACATCATTATCAGCACTGTTTTATGACACACTTGCTGTAGCATACAAAATGCCTAGGACAAAAAAAAAATACACTGAAAAGAGGACTAATTGCTCTATAATTTATAATCAAGTGACTTCTTCAACCTATGCTTCTTTATCTTAATAACCATTCATTTGTGTCTGCCTAATTTATTGGAAGTGAAATCTTGTATTTGTTCCACGTTCATCTTATCCCTCAGCTAACCTTGTCTCCATTATTAACCCGCTCCATTGTTTCATGTTCCACCTGGCTAGGAAGAAGGGAGATTCCCTCAAACTTTCTCTTCCTTTCCTGTTTCTTTCCACTGTACCAAAAACTGATTTTTTGCCAGGCCTTAGGGATAAAAACACTTCTTTTTGTAGCAGTTTTTTCTTCATTTCCGCACGGCTGGCTGAGGGGGTGGGGATTTGAAGCATATTTTGCATGGGAAGCAAAGGAAACTTGTATTTGTTTGATTATTTTTTTTTCAGCTTTCCTGGTTTGGTCCCTCTGTTTTTTGTCCTTCTGTCACTTTCTGCCTCTACAACACACGTAATCTGCAACTTCATAAACAAGTTTTTCATTTGGATTACCCAGCCTGGGTAGGAAAAAGAGTTTGTTAAAAGTGACCGGAGAGATGGTTCTGAGGGCAAAGGAGTTTTCTCCATCTTCATCACACGGAGAAGACCCAGGTGCACTCTTATTGTGAGCGAACTGAAATACCCTCTTATTCATTTTTGCAATAATAACTGTATTCCGCAGACTATGCTTTAATTGTAAATAATCCCCCACATTCTTTCAGTGTAAACTCTTTAAGGAGTCATGAATTTTATTTATACTCTCTCACTCTTTGAGAGTCTTTTGTTTATTTGCTGTTTAGTTCTTTGTGAAATAACACTCCCAGAAGAAAATCCCCCTCTCTGCTTAAGGAATTAGCCCAGAGACAAAAGCAGGGAATTCTTTAAGCCTTGTTTTGTGCTAAGAGAAATGTTTGACATTTCTGTGGAGAGGTGTTTAGTTTGGATTCATTAGGTCTTAGGGACTCTTTTCTCTTTTTTGGCCTTTCAGTTTCTGTCACTGTTTTTTTTCTGTGTTTGGTAGACTGAAGAGAATTTACCAATGTGTAATTAGGTTTCCTACATTTGAATAGCAAAATCCAGTTGTGTTTTAAATAGGCGAGCTAAGCATTCCCCTCAACCAGCAGGCCCAAACCTGAAACCTGCTTTGTGAGCGGGCGAAAGGACGGCAGAAGGAAGAAAAAGGCTTCCCCAAGGTTACTTAATGCCTGAAATAAACACCAATAAGGCTCCACCAGTGCAACCCCATCTGTTGGAGCACAGGGGGAAACTGCAGGCTAGAAAAACTGGAGTTTCCCTTAAATTTGGGCCTTAGAATGGTAAGAGAAGCGTGTCGTGTTATCTTTTCCTTCCCTGGATTTATAGGGCTGGAAAATCATTGGCATTAATTGATACTGTGAATTATTATTTTTAACAATTGGTAATACCTTTTAGAGAAGTTCTAATAAATTAAAATTGTTAGCTCAGCCTGATATACGTCAGCACTTTGTTAAAAGCAGCACCAAAGATGCTCCGAGGGCAGAAATGCACTGCAAATATAACCTAAAGCTGCCCACAGCAGAGCCTTCACTTCGGTTGTGATGCACAGGTGAAGCTGTTAGGAGGAAAATGGGGCTGCAGTGATAAAACAGAAAGAGCAGATTGGGGGTTTTAAGAAGAGAGGAACAGGAAGCGGTCCCTCACAGCAGCTACTGAGTCACTCCGAGCTGTTTGTGTTGGTGCTGGCATTAGGCTGCTTTCCTCTAGAAAATGGCAGAAAGGAATGTGCTCGTGATTTCAATTTTTTTTTTTTCTTTGTAGATTCTTATCAAAGTGGGAAAATCATCCAGACTGATCTTTCCTCACACAGTTTCTGTTTTCAAGCAGTCAGCAAATTTCCAGTGAAAAAGGAACTTTGTTTAAAAAAAAAAAAATCAAATTATATTGCAGTTCAAAACCTTGTTCTTAGCCAAAGCTGTATTTGTAGGTTAAAAACAGCCTGAAGTTGTCCATTGGGGCTGTGCAACACAGTGGAAAATCAGAAGGTTAAAGACCAAGCAGAGTACAAAAAAAAAAATCAACCCTTGGGTATACACATGCAGTCCCTGAGACATTAACACAGTGGTTTTACCAAACTGATCTTTGTGAAGAAGCTTTACCTCATTTCTCAGTCCTCTACTTTAAATGTAAACTGGTTGTTAAAGGACATTTTTAATAATCAACTCCCTACTTATTTAACCATTTCATTCAACGTTGTCCAGATTTATTGACTGTCAGAGCTTGCTTTCTTTTCTGTTTTCTCTGGGACTTCCCTTCTAGGTGAAGAATGTCACTGCTGAAAAACAGTGTTATTTAGCCAGCCTTTTACGGCTACAATAGTTATGAACTCTAGATCATTTTTTATTTACCAAATGACTGCTGCCAAATGCAGCCAATTCATTCAGCGGAAAGACTTCGTGCAATAGCTAAAAAATCTGGAATATTCTTCATTGGTATATCTGGCAGCAACCACCTGTTGCGATGCCAAACATACAGTGTGAAACATATCTGGATGTTGACAGACTTCAGTTTCATTGCAGAGAATCGCTGCTACCACATAAAAGTTTGCTTTTCTGCCTTTCAAAGATGCTGAACACCTGCTGCTCTCATTGTTTTCCTATTTATTATTGCTTTTTGTCTTTAATACAAGTCATAGTTGTGTTTCCTGCTTGATAAAACAGGTCTCTGGAGTCTCTCCACCGACTTCAGTGATTTTGACTCTGGCCCCAGAGATATAGGTGCAGCACAGACTTTTGTGGCTATGTAACCTTTCCACGGCCCTCTGTCTATACATACTGATACACTGAGGCATTGCAATCCCCTGTAACACAAACAGAGAAGACCTAGAGTTCATCATTCCAAAGACACTGGAGAAAGCCACTGAGAAGCAGCAACGGTATTGGGTTTGCAACCAACCTAACCATGTATGTAACCAATTTTTCCATCCACATTTCTTACCGTAGAAGAAATTTCAGTATTTGTTTAGTATATCCACAAGTTTTGCAGTATCTGACAGTCCTCACTGTGGCCAGTGCACCTGCTGCACAGCGATGGTCTGTGTGTACATGAAAAGTCTGGCATCTCGGGTCTACCAAGCAGTAGAATTCCTAGCTGGATGCATCAGTACTACTTCATAGAGACCCAAATTATTGCAAAGCCCTTTTCAGATAATGTATTACTGGTTAATGCATACCGGTGTTTTAGAAAACATAGCGTGAGTTTATTGTCACAGGACCATTAAAACAGCTGTGTGTCACAGCAGAAAAATAAAACTTCATGAACTAGTGGTGAGCACATTATAACACCGTTATGCAAATAGAAGGTGTAGCACCAGCTGAAGTAATGCCCTTGGTTCTTTATTCTCATTCTAAAAAGATGCAGACAATTGAAGATATTCAATTAATGCATGGGAGGAGGCAAGACACCTGTTTCATTAGTTTCAGTAAGTTTTGGATTAACCGTCTCCCAATCTCCAATATTTTTTTCCATAAAAGACTGTAGTTATCACTATTAAGGACAGGGGGGCAATATGACAATATCTTTAGACATAAATGAATCTATAATAAAACCATAATTTCATTATTTTTCCTGTATTCCAATATTTCCTGTGAGGCAGTAACCCATTCATGACAGTGCCAGTACTGGAACTTTTAGAAAAGGTGCATAAAATCCTGGATAATTATGGAATGAATTTCCTCCTTAACTCTATTAGTCAGTAGTTGGCTTGTGTCCTGAAGCATAATTGTTTATATCCCTAATGTATGGTTTCATCCTGTGTAATGTAACTGCGGATGGTCTCATTATCCATATAAGTGTTTAATAAATCCCTTTAATCCTGCTAAACTCATGCCTCAAAGATACTGTATTTTGTGGCAATGAGTTCCACGTGTTAATTAACTACTGCATAAGAATGATCCCGAGTATAATTTTTGGAGAAATTTTCATTAGAAGGTTCACATAAATTCATTTTGACACTGCTAGTTGCTGTTTCTTCCATTTCTGTAATGATACTCTAGATCATCAATCAACTAGTAAAAAACTAGTGTTTTCCAAACAGTTAATTTTAATTGGGTATTTTAAAGTATTCACAGAAAATGGATGCCTGCTCTGTCTTCAGCAGAGATAACATCAGAGACCACGATTACTCTTATCTGTTTCAGACAAGGAAACACAGATATGACCTGTGAGCCCAGATAACGTGGGATGTGACTTCTCAATTTCTTAGCAATGGTATCCCAAGAGAGCAGCATCCTGACTTTTTCAGAGGCAGCATCTCCCAGTTCATTGGCAATTTTGCCCCACACTGGGATACAACAGCGCAGCCCATGAGACCACCATGAGGCTGATGATCTGTCTTCTAACTTGCAAAAGTCATCTTTGCCATGATCTAAAACCTTCAACCCAGTTCTGGTAGCAGTCATTTACCCCTAAATTGTTATACAACAGTCTCTGGTCTCTATGAAACTAAGTTAAAGATTAAAGTTAAGACATATAAACGATGAGGACTGAGTGCTGTAGCACTCAGTTCTATGGGAAAGAGTAGTCTGATTTCTAAAAGGGGATATATATGTATGTGTGTGTATATATATATATATATACAAGATATATATATAGTTTGGTTACTCACTCAAAGAAATAATTCTTCAGAAGTTCCCCAAAACATACAGATTGCTCCTTTATGGTTATTGAAAGCAGTTTATTTATACCTTCCATTGTAGCATGGGCCATAGCTTTTTAATGGGAAAGTATTAAATCTGATGTTATATTTTCCAACAATTTAAAATGTTATTCCTGCTTTTCTCTAAATACCAGCTCTTATTACTCAATAAAATCTGGGGGTCCTGTTTGTTTTTTGGGTTTTGTGGGTTTGTTTTCATTTTTTTGAGGCAGAAAACCTTAGAAAAAATTAAATATTCTCTGTACAAGATGAACCAGAGAGAATCTGCAGGTACTGTTAGCAATTCCAAGCCCACTCTTCCATAACAGGAGTGGGATCTGAGGGGACTAAGTTTTCATTTGAGGATATTGTTTCCGCTGTCATTTGTTGGTTCTCTTTTGTTACAAAATGGACAATTTTCTGAAGTTGGCTGTCACTTTTGAAATGGAAATCATGATGAATTATGGCACATTTTCCTTGCTATGCTTTATCAAGCTCATTAGAGATGATGCATGGTCTGAAGCTAACACAACAAAAGACGAAAAGTAACATAAGAAGCTTCCCTTTCTTATCTGTAATGTTTGCACACACAAAGAAACATCCAGTTGTACTTGTTGCACCAGACAACCATCTCTTATGGGCAGGCTGAACTCACTGTGGCTGTAGATTTCCCCCCCAGTTAGGATACAAACCCATGCTGAAAAGTTTAAGGGCATACGTTATCACAAAACTTGCTTCTCAGTGTCACTGTTTCATTCTAGACTTATTTTGACAAGGAGCACATATGCCGATAAGCTTTTCATACTTTTACAATGTTAAATGCAGAGAAATCCGAATTTGTGCTGGAAGAGAATGTTTTGGAGCATGTATTTCCACTAAAATAACCATGGAACAAAAGATGTTTTCTATGTCTCATAGACGCTGATGCATCTTGCACAACAAGCCAAGGCTCTCATCCAAAAGCTAAACAGCTGTGGTGTAGTTTTCAAGCACTTAATATTTGCATAAACACATTTTTTCTTTTGCAATTTGAATCAATCCTTATATCAATAACAGAGCAAACCTCCAAACAATTGTTTGAAGAGAAGAATCCAGTGAGACTTTTCAACACTGGAAGGAGTTCTGCTTATATATTTTAGAGCAAATTTAATATCTGGAAAAGTTAGCCATTATTTGAAGTAGCTGGAAACATTTGCTAGAAGTGCTTCCTTAGACGGGCCCCGATTCAGAAAAGCACTTAAGCACACGTTTAGCTGTTATCACGTGTTGAAGTGCTCTTCTGCCCTTCTGAAACCGGGCAACAGGACGAACCCAGCACTTCTAAAGGCCAGTGGAACAAGGCTCTCTGGAATCACTGGATCTGTCCCTTTCTTGACCACTCACTATCAATTCAATAGGGCAGTGCTAAAGCACAAGATGGTAAAAAAGGGAGGAAGGAGCTTAAAAAGGAGCGTGAAAGGGCAGGTGTGCTGTCAGACTGTTTCTGGCAAGGCTCTGCAGCATTGTTTCACCTCAATTTGCACTTAGGACAGTATTTCTAGCAAATTCAGAATATTTTCTATAATCTTTTCTTTTCCTCTGGACATGGACAAAGAATTCAGCATCTTTTCCTGAGATCTAAGTACCTATTTGCAACGTGATAACAACTTGCCTTTTGTAAGTTGTTCCCTTCCACACTATGCAAAAATGCCTAAAAAATAGCTGTTGGACTAGAATAAGGAAATACCCTTTTAAGTTGAAGGGCAAGATCCCTGCACATTGACTGAATTGCATTGACTTGACCAAATACCACTATTGTCCACAGGCTGACAAATCAACATTTCATCCCAGAAATACAGCATTTAATTGCTAAAATACACTCAAGTTTGTAAAGGAAAAATGTACAGCTGGCAACCTCAAGATGCGTGTGACTTAGATGCTGTTTCAGAAGTCATCTTCCGGCTTGTTCCTACTGCACAGGGTGTAGATAGGCTTGAAAAGTCCTTCCTATTTGTGATCTTTGTTGAAAGTAGCTAGAAAGTGGGGGAGAGTGTGCTGCACTTTTTTACTAGGCTAGCTTATAGCCACATTTTCCAAGCTCTGCTCCAAAATGAAATAAGACTATTATTCTATGCAGTCACCGCTGTGGTTTTACTTGAATTGTATGTTCACCTTTATAGACCTCTAAAAATAAAACATTTTGAAGCTGATGAAAATTGGGGGAAAAATGTTGTTTGCATTGGACTCATTCAATGTGCAAAACTGGTTTGGTCATCTTGATAGTTAAATAATGGGAGGAAGTGTGTGACACAGAAGCCTGGAAATTTTTTTTGATCTGCTCCCACCTTTAATACAAAAGCACCAGGAGCCTCCTTCAAACTCATTACCCACCTTGGTTATGTCTAGACTGTGGGGATAACGCTTTGCAGTGCAACCCGCATGTCTCAACGCTCCACCCCTCCCTGTCTGAGCACTCAGGTCTCCTTCCTAAGGAAACCAAGGTCCTCAGTGGGGAAAAGAGCCTGGATTTTGCCCCAGCACAGATTTGGGATGTGGCCAGGGTATGCACCTGGGCCCTAGGAGCTGGGAGTATCCACAAATCCCAAAAAGCCTTAATTTCTCTACCCATAACATGGGCACTATGAGAGCTCATCTAGCTATTACAAGAATTGAGAGGTTTATTTAACTGATGTTTATAGCAGTGACTCAAAACACCATTCGCTACAGGGCTGAGTTCTCTCGATGTGGCTACATTGGTAGACAGAGGGGAGAGAAGATGCTAAAGCCATGGAAAGCATTCTGAGTTTCTGGCTGATACAAATTATTGGAGGTAATTAAGAAAATCACTACAAAATAAGGCAGCAGAAGTGAAAGCTTAAACATGAAGAAATAATGACTTTTTTAGAATTTAAGCGAAAAATTAATCAACTAATAAAAAGAACTTAGCGTATGATAAGCCAACTCATTCTTTTATAATTGAATCACGTGGCCTCATCTCTGAATTGCCATGAAAACTAGCCAATACTATTAAGTGGTTATATTTCTTTATACCTATCACGTAGCATAATCATCATTTTGTATCTCGTATGTGTCTCTGAAGAGTTACAGTTGCTAAATGCCAGTTTGCAGACTCAAGCTACTGAAACAGCTCCTTCCTCAGCCCCAGCATCAGTAAGCTCTAGTTTTTCTCAGGATGTTCCCAAGCCTTGTCTAAGCATCCCCTTCATCATGGCATCAGGGCTTCTTCCCACACTTTGGTAAATCACCCTATTTCTCTCCACTCAGGCATAACCCCATGCAGACTTGTAACGTGTCCTAATTGTGCTGAGAGCTATCACCCCTTAATGACTGGCAATAACCTTTGTTTTATGTCCTGGTTGTTAATCCCTTTATAAGGGCCATAGCAGCTGTCAGATGAGGTCAGGCATGAGTTCTTATGTTCCATGGTTGCATTTAGACAAATGTTTCTTAAAACTCTTGAGCAATTCTCTTTTAGCAAATAGCAGAGCCCAGATATTTCCTCACTATCACTAACTACATCACATACCTGGAGAAGTAAGTAAAGAACGGCTATGCTTTCTGATAGGAATTTAACACTTGCATAATTACATAGAGATGTGTACATTACGGACCTGTATTGCATGCTGTAGGAATAAGGCCAGGAGAGGCTTTAAGAAGTTGTTTGTCCTAAGAGCTGCTTTGAGGAAGAAGCAGATCTAAACCATTTCTTGCAAGGTTTGTTCAGCCTATTCTTACAAACCCAGGGAGGCTGTGGAAACTGCTAACATTCAACAGCGTGGTCAGAAAGCTTTCTAACTTGAATCCCCCTCTTACAAATTAAACCCATTCCTGATTTCTTGTCCAATTCTTAGTGGACATGAATAATTGATCCCCTTTCTCTTTATAAGAACCATTTAAATATTTGAAGTCTGTTATCATGTACCTCCTCACTCTTCTTCTTTCTAGACTAAACAAACCAAGTTCTTTCAACCTTTCCTCATAGGTCATGTTTTCTAAATCTCTCATCATTTCGGCTGCAGTCCTCTGGACTCTCTCTGATTTGTCTGTGTCTTGAAGTGCTGGACTCAGAGCTGTAGCCAAAATCTTACCAGAGGAGAGCAAATACATACTGCGTTCCCATTGCATCTCAGGATGCAAGAGCTTTGTAGCACTGACTTGCATGCAGCTTGTGGTGTAGCTCTAACTCCTTGATTCCTTCCTACAGAACACCAGTAGTATCTTTGATTTTTTTTTTTTTACTTTTTATTGTAGCACTTTCTGCTTGTCTATTGAACTGTAGGTCACTTCTCTAATTTAACAAAGTCATTTTGAATTCTAATCCTGCACCAGAAGTGCTCACGCCCTGGCAGGTTGGTGTCACCTGCAAACGTGATAAGGGAATGCTCTATTGCACAGTCCTGGAGGTTAGAGAATATTGAACAAACCAGGCTTAGACTAAACTCTTGTAAGATCCCCACTGACATGACTGCCCAGTTTGATGGCAAAACATTGACATGTGCTCTGGGTGAGGCTTTTCAGCTGAAAAGCGGTTATGCTTTTCAGCAAACAAAGCTAGTGAAGGAATGAAATATTCAGAAACAGCAGAATAAAAGAATTTGGAGCAAGGATGCTATGAGATCTTAAAAATAGTAAATTATCTTGCATCTAAATGACTATAATATGTGTTTCTTATTGTGTCTACTGCTGCGCAAGCAAAGCTTAATGTGATGTTTAGATTACTTTAATAGCTTTTGTTAATAAGGCAGTTTTCTGTGTGTTGTTTTTTTTTTTTTCTTCATTTTAGAATGAAAGCAGTCCAACAAATGCAAAGGGGATAAAATAACCTCGCAATTGTATTTTTTCTGTCTTTTATGTAACTTAGATATCTGTTAATTAGGAAATTACAGAATATTTGTGCATGGTGGTATAGCTGGAAACTTAGAAAATAAAGTATTTTTGCCTGACCCAAGCTGTAGTTCCTTCTCAAAACATAGACTTCTGTCTAGCCTGTTTTGCATGGCCCTTTGCAGGAAGAGCTTGTTTTAGTCAGTGTTTACAGCCAGGTCTCATTTAGTGGGGCTGCTTTGTATAACATTGCAGGCACAAGTCAGCAAAAGCAGCAGTCTGTTGCTGCTGTGTTGGATGTCAAGAGTGAAACCTGTACGAAATGAGATGATGAGCACTGTTTAAAGATGCTCCTAGGCTTTTAGTTACATGAAAGAATGAATATCTATCCCCTCTGCCTTCAATATTCTATTGACTTAGCCCTTCTTATCACTAGTGTGCTTGCTTAATAGAAGAGGTGATTTTCTACCCTAACCACAGGTCTGAGAAGTCAATTTGTTTCAGAAGCTTTGATTGCTTCCAGCAACATACCTCATAGAAATTCACAGTATCCAATGAATTTCAGTAAAACACATCTTGGACTATATTTTTAGTGTACAATATTGCAATTCTAGAATTAAAGCATCAGACGCTATCAGAAGCATTTTCAGACATCAAAAACACTTCAAATGACAAGAGTTTGCTCATCCATTCAAACGCAGCCTGACTGAAACAAGCATTTAGCAAATATATCAACTACAGACCTGCTAAAATGAAGACTGAAGAGGATTAGGAGATAGAAGTTCAGGTGCCTATGTAGTCTGGAAGCCAATGAAAGTCCTTCTGTTAAAGCTCCTAGCAGGAGGCACCTTCCCTTGGCTTTTCAGTTACCTCTTGTCCTACAAAGGGAGCCTGAAGGCACTTGCCCATTTATGCTGCATGCTTTTGAGGTTAAGGATGAAAAATGGGATGTGTTAGATAGCAGCCACCTCATAGCTTTTTAAATGATTATAAAAGGCAAACTAGAAGAGCTGCACCCCAGTCATAGAAAATGAGACGGAACTTAACCTCTTCCAGGTCAGAGACCCCACAGGAAAGTAAGAGGCAGATAGATGATCATTCTCAGCCAATATTACACTGCTTATGCTAGTTTTACATGGATCTAGCATTTGCTTGAAAAAAATTGAGACAGCACAGATTTGTATGGAACACAAGAGAGGAAGCAGGAGACTGAAAGCTAGCTTGCTGTTGGTTAGTGTCCCCTTAGATAAGCAAAAGTCTCTTCATAAGAGAAAGAAAAATTAAACTTTATAAACTACTGTAGAACATACATCTATGAAGACTAATTAGTTAATATCTGTACAGCTCTTTGGAAATGTAAGAAAACTATGAGCAGTGGAAAGGAGCATGAAAACGTTACCAGACAACCATGCTATATCTATGAAGACAAAGTGGCTGAAACAGTGAAATTCCAGAGACGTTTTCTGGGCTCCTTCTGCTTTGAGTAACATGAACACAATCTTCCTAATCCGCTGCTCCTGCTCTGACATTCCAGCCTCATGCATAGCCATTGGCAAACTTGGAACGTGCATCCGGTGCATTTTTTTGGTTGAAATGCTACATCTGGCTTAGCTGGCAAGTGTTACTATGCCTCTAGAAAGTAAGCCAAAATGAAAAAAAGAATCTTAACTACATGCAGGAAAAGATTACTGAAATATACTGTCCTCTTTGTTTCCTGGAAAATTGAAACTGCATTTATGGCCTCTGACCTTTGGAAAGATGGCCTCAGAAGAAAGCCAGCCACCTAAGAGTTAATATATGCAATGTACTGTAACTATTTCGTTAATTTGCTTATTAAAAACGTGAAAAGCTTTTGCCTTTTTGACACCCAAACAAAAGGCGAGCAATTGGGAGACTTTTGACCTGAGCTTATCAGATGACTGGTGTAATGCTGTCAAACCTTCCCCACTTCATGCAAGTAGGGTCACATTTTAGAGGTGTTTATGACATTTTAAGGTTCATAACACCCATCTTTGTCAACAAGAGAATGATGCAGGTCAACCAGATGGGTTAATGAGGCCAAGCACGTGAGGGAAAACATACAAAAGAGATGAATACCTAAATTCAAAATCAAAACTTAAACAACTTGTAAAGCAACCACGTTCTACCAAAAGCTAGAAACATCACAGTTTGCTTAAGCTTGATCATAAGCTTTGGTGCCCACTGGCATAATGTAGACTCGGGAGCTGACTACTTAGAATCACAAGGCAATATGAAAATCTGAGGACAAAAGCATTGTGGAAGATTTCTTACAGCTCTTGCAATTTCCTGCCAAACTTTTTGAGAGTAGGAACATATATCCTCTTTTTAAATAACTCAATAAATAGCAATTTCAAACAAAAAAGTCTGAAACCACCCAAATGGTTTCACAGCTCAGTATGATCTTTTGGGAGAAAAAAAAAAAAACACTCTACAAGATCTTAGATTTTGCAAGGAAAAAAAAAAATGGGCACAAACTCAGATCATTTCAAATTCATTTAAGAATATTTGCACCATATCCAAGCAACAGAGAAGTAAAAAACAACTAACATAACATACAAAACATTTGTAAACCTGGAATACTTTCAAGATGTCATAGGCTACATCTACCTTCTCAAGGCAGTGCAGCCACAGGAGTTAATCAATATCTTGGAGCAGTTGCTGTTGAGGCTTCTTTTATCTGCACTGCAGAAGAGGTGGAAGGACAAGATTGTCTTAAACTTGATTTAGGCCAGATCCCTGAACTGAAATGTCCCAGTGTGCAATTCCAAGTCGTCTGGAGGTCTAGTCATTGGTTTGGCCCCTTATTTCCGCAGTAGGAGTTGAAGCACATTTGGCACATGCCTGGATCAAAGCTTCCAGTTTTAGCTTTGTCCAAACAGACACTAGCTTGTGTGCTACAAAACCACTCTGTGATCTGAGCCACTGCACAGTAAATGGGACAGTCTGGGGGATTTGCTTAAAAACTACATCACTGCTCTGAATCACAGCAGTGATGTGGATGCAGTCATAAAAGCCTCCCAAAAGGCAATTTAAAAAAGAGCATCCCAGAGGAGACATTACTGGCAATTCCTGATTCAGTGATAAGCCTGTTTCTCAGGATGGAGAATTTTTCTTTAATAGCTTGATCTTCTGAATGCATATATTCTAAAACACTGGCCAGTGTGTCAGTAGCATCTAGACTAAGTCAAGGGTCTACATTCATTCGACTTTTCATTCCAAATTTCAGTCCACCGGGCTTTTCTTCCTGATCAACATCAGCACAGGGAATAGAAATATTCTTTGTGCAAATATTTTAGGGATTTTACATATATTAAACACAGACCACACCAGAGGGCTGGGAAGTATACAGCTGTGCGACGTGCCAACATTTTCTCTGATGGGAAAATGGAATAGACATATACAGACAATCTTCCCACTCTACTATAGCAATGCTTCTAGATGTTCATGAAACTACTATGAAATTTAAACTACCAAGCACTGCAATATTTTGCTGAGTCCAACATGTAAAACTCTCTGTCCAAGTAAGAAGTGAGACTCCTCAGAGAGACTGGGTGAAGCTCCAGGACAGGAGAAATGTACTGTGAAAAGAGGTGTTATGATATAACCAAGACACATATTTTTGCTATCTTTTTTTCCCCAGCAGTGCTTCATGACAATTGAAAATTCAGAGAGATTGTTTTAATCTCAGGTTTGGTGGTAGTTGCTTGCTTGATTATCACTTTTTTTTGTTTTTTTTTTTTTTTCCTCTCAAGATAAAGGCATTATTATGATGGTATTATTATAATGATTGTCTTAAAAGCTTTCCTATTCCCACCCAGCACTTTCACAAATTCCTTCCCTTTTCCCCCCAGCATTACGGCTTCTCAGATTTTTTAGCATTATTTCAATTATTTGTAAGAAAAACACAATGTCATTACAACCAAGTTTCCTCTCACAGAAATCACAGAGCTTTTTGGGCTGTAATCATTGCTTAGCTTAAGAAATGCCAAAAATAAGAACAGAGCCCATCTTAGAAGATAATAACAGTAACTTCCAGTTAGTCTGATCATACGTGTATGAGCTATTTTTTAACATCTTTTTGATGCTGAAGGTGTCTGCATGATATCTTCTGAGATGACAATACATCCAAAGAGGGGGAAATTTAGTTTTGAGTTCAGGATTAGCACAGACTTCTCTTCCTAAATTTAAACCTCCTACAGATGTCCAACATAGAGTGCCAAAAAGCCTTAAAAACAAGTAGGGATGCCTCTTCCTTCTGCCTCTCCCATAGGTCCCCAAAAGCAACTGAGGAGAACAAAGGTGGAAGCGGCACTCTGTGACACAGGAGTTTAAAGTAAGATTTAGTGTTGTCACTCCCACCCCTCACATGTAAGCTGGCTTTGTCGTTCCCTACACTAATATCTGCCCCGGGCATCAATACACATACATTTTATTAGTAATTACCAGTGATATGATTGGGATCACAACTAATAGCTAAGATGGATGGGTACACCTACACATACCAAACAAATTGGTACCAAAGACATACCCTAACATTTTTTTCCAGTCAACAAGGAGGGTCATCAAGTAGATATCTATATTGATAAATATTCATGACCACATTTCTGTCTTAATTACTGAAAATGCTTCTTTACCACCCAATTTTTTTTTTTTTTTAACTTCAGTTTCACAGAAAGCAAGTTCAAACAGATGACTTTTGCTTATTTACTTACGTGAATTTTCTGTGTGCACGTTGGGTATTTTAAAAGCACAGCCTGAACAATATCAAATAAGGCTGACCGTCACAAAGTGAGATTAATACAGACTGGTGGAAAGGTATGGAAATTCACCGAGTTAATGGCTAAAGAGACCATATGTCCTCTGACACCTTGACTTGATGGAATGCCTCTCCATAAATGCTTCCTTAATGCATCCCGTTGTGCCTAGGTGTGGGATGACGTATGGTCTGCCTCCGTCCTTTCATGAGCTTTCATCCCTTTCATTTACGAGCCGTGTGTTCTTATAATGAAGATTTTTCTGTTCACCAGAATATTAAAAGAGGGCAATTAGGGGTAATCATTGAAAATTGTTGTTAGATGCACATGCAAGTCTATGAGTAATATTTGGCAATTGGCAGCTGGTTCTCTGGGAAGAAAGCAAATGGGTTTGCCAGGGCCTTCTGTAAATCAAAACATAAATCTTCTTGCTTTTCTTTTCTTTTCTTTACAGTAAGGGTCAAAGAATTTGCAAAGATGATTACTATTTTACAATCTCTTCTATGCTCCTTACTCTCCTAAATGTTCTGATAACAAGAGTTGCATGTTATTTGATAAAAGCAAAATTTCTAGCGGTATTATTTTTATTATTGCAATCACCCTCAGTCACTTCCACCTCCGTAACAGTGGGGCCTAAATAAACAAGCAATATACAGGAAGACATGGTCCCTGCCTCAAAATGTTTATGATCTAATTTAAGACAAGACACAACAAGTGAGTATAACAAATGTTCAACACAGATTCAAAATGTAAACATACGGTAGATAGGAAAATGGCCATAAATTCCTCTATCAAAGATAACACCTCTCAAAGTCTCACACAGTCTCCGTAACATGAAACATGTCAAGAGAAACGCACATAGGGAGGGGGAATGCACATGTTGGTGCTGCTGCTGAAAAATTTAAGTAACAGCTAGAGCAAACTAAAAGGTTTTTTTTTCCCTGCTGTTCAGGAAATATGTACAGGCCTAAGAAAATAAAATTTACAAACGACCATGATTCAAAGAGTTGGGGTTTTTCTAGTATGAACAATCACATTTTGCAGTTGTAGCTGATAGTAAAACAATAAACAGAAAAATGTGTATGTATGTGGCTGTTCTTTAGTTTTATGTTATCTAACATAGGAAAGACATCTGGCATGTTGGTTTTATTGTTCTTTTATTGCTTTATTGTTTTGTTTAAAAAGGTAATATTGTCTAGTTTCGATCTGGTAGTGACTACAAGCATAACAAACTGTGATCTTGTGATTAGGGTGGTGAATCTGGACTCACATGGTGTCTAGGGATGGGACACTCCTGGATTTGTTCATAGTAAGAGCTGTTTTGGAGCCACAATCCAAGTCAGATTCATGGGCAATGCCAAGAGCAGGCACCTAAGCTTCCCCCAGCCACCTCCATGCCAAGCTTTTGCACTCAGACATATTTTGGATGGTCAATCCACAACTGGGTCCCTATTTCATCCTGGCAGCAAATTCTCTGAAAGCAAATGCAACACACCTAATGTTTCTATCTACACTTCAAGGCATTTACTGCAATGAAACTCAAAGGTCACATCCTAAATTGGCCTCAGTAAACAAGCCCAGAGAATGTCAGTGCAGGTACAGTACAGTACTTTGCTCGCTCTGGAGGGGAATTTGGGCCATTTGCTTCTGTGTGAGTCACCTTTGAAGGTCTTGGAGAAGATGGTGTTCTGTGATCAGCTCTCCCTCTTCCCCAGCCTCGTCTGGTGAACAAACATAAGCCCCAGAATCAATAATTACAGAGTCAGATTTACCAACAGGTAATATTCAAGCACACAGGTTCAAAATGTAAACATAATATAGGAAGCAAAGCAGCTGTAAATGTATCTCCTGAAGATAACAACTCTCAAAGTCCCTTCTGCAGACTTCAAATAAAATAAAACATGCTGAACACCAGGGATTGCTTAGCAGCCTACACAGCACTGGAAATACCCCAGGCTGCCTGGGCTTGCTTTAGACAACCAGCTCACCTACCCGAAGCTGTAGATGTCTGGTCTTTGTTGGGCTGGATATTCAGATTACAGGTTTGGCAGTTTTTTGACTGCAGGAATGAGTTCTGCTCCTGGCTTGGCTAAATTCCTCCTCTGCTGTTACTGGGTGCCTTGATGCAAGCAATTTTTTGCTTAGCTTCCCTTACCTGCCTTTACCAAGCAGCATTTCATTTACAGATATAGACTCCACTGTGCAAAATACTCTATTCATCCAGGGACCGGCTATTTGTTATTTATAAATATCAATATTATCATCATTAGCAGAGCAGAGAAATTATCATTATTATCTATTTAACTGGCTGTTCGTACAAAGAAGTTGTTTAGCTGGTTTGGGTTTTTATTTCTTTCTGGTTTTGAACTCTGTTATGAAAAGATTGGGAAGGAAATAAGGAAGAAAAAGGAGCACTGTGCTATATGAAAAACTGTATTCAGTGTCTACAAACAAATTAAAATCAGATATGGAAAGAAGTAGCTCCCACAAGAGAGGATTAATGAATATACACACTGGCCCGAGTTCTGCCCTTAGGTGAAGTCAATGAAAAAAGCAAGTGCATATTTTTGGCCCATTACATCTTTTCTTACAATGTTTTCTTAATATAAACCCAAAGCCAGGGACCAGATCTCCAAAATCTCAAGTTTTCTCCTGAGCAATATGAAGTCTTATGGAAAATGATTTCCAATATCACAGAAAACAGAATACATTCAGTACAACTGGGAACACACTTATTTCCCACAAATGAAAGAAATAATCCTGTTCATTCTAATTGGAGAATATTTTTCTGAGGCAGTGATTTTGTCAGCTGTAAAAATGATTAATGCTGTAATTCAGCAGGATACTTAAGCACATGTTCAGTCAATTCCTATTCAGCAAAGCATTTAAGTACTTAACTTTACGCACATGCTCAGGAATTTCAGCACGTGCTTATGGGCCAGATACAGAAGCACGTAGCATCAAATGACAGAGTGGCACTAAGCAGGTTTTCCAGCCATTGTCCAACTGGCCTCAGTGTGACACACCAATTGCAGAGCGGTTTGGCACCTACATTCCTCTCGCTACAAGATGCTCTGTGTGTACTGTGAAATATAGTTTGACTGTCAAATGGAGCCTAAGGTGATGTTTTTGTTACAGACTTAATAATGGACTACCCAACCTGATGGCAGCTCACATCCCCCCACCACAAGAGTCCCACAATGAGCACCAAGATGCAGGCATGAGCAATTTGCCGTCTTCTGCAATCAGAGCTCCAGCAGGCAGCATGTATGTGGCTGCAAGCACAGGCATGAGGAAACACATTTCCATCCCTTGATAGGGGACATGTGCAGGCAAGTGCCTGTGGCTGCAGTGACAATGGGATATCAAACAACAGAATTTGTGCATCCCCTATGGAAAGATGCTATTTGAGGGAAGCACTGTAAGCAGTGAGCATCCGGCAGGGGTTGGTTTTGCCAGAGGAGGAAAATCTCCAATGGTGGATATGGAGAGTGGAGGCAAGAAGGCAGACCAGAAGAGATGAAGACCAGGCATGTCAGTAGGCAAACAAAATCGTCTGGACCATCCAGAAGGAGCTCAAGCACTGGTAAACCTATTGTTTGCCAAAAGAATGGCAGCTACCACTTTGTCCAGACGTCCAGACAATCAAAACATTCCCTCATCTGAACAGATGGTTCCAGATGTTCTGTTGTATTTATTGCAGTTTTCTTAAACCAATACATGGGATACAAAAACAGGAGTATTCAGTGTGAAAAAGTAACTACTTTCAATCTACAGTTGAAAATTAGACAACATAGAGGGGACAGCAGCAAACAACATAAGGGGAAAAACTTCTTAAAGAAGTATGAGTAGTTATTACAAAACCACAAGAGAAGAACACATTTGCCACTGACCACAACCAAAACTATAGCAGGGGAAGGCTGGAAGCACACTGATATTTTGTTATATGGTATTTTTTTCCCCCCATTGTTCAGAAATCTGTTGAAATTAGAGCTGAATAAATACTTGATTAAAGTTATAAAGACTAAGCATTTCACCACATCTTTATGAATTTTTGAGGAACAGTAATTCCAAACAGTGCCCAGTTTTCTCTTAAATTGTGTAGGTCTGTATTATAAAATCTGAAGCCATCTAATTTCTTAGCATATTTCTGCAAACAGCTGACTGATAAAGCCTCTAAATCTTAGAGTGAGCAGAATTGCAGAAATCTCTAAATGTATAAATTTGGATATGCACAAAGCTTATCAAGGAATATTCTGATAGAAGACCCATAGACAAATTCCTTACAATAGAAGCCATGGCCCTGTAATAAAGATAAAGCTGCATTTCCCCTCTGACGTGATGAGTTTATCTCACAGTGGCCAATTGGTCCTAAACCATTCTTTGGTTAGAAGTACAGCTGAGCTCTGTTGTTTTTTTTTTAATAAAAACAAGAAAAATAGCATCTGTAGGTAACCCTGAGAAATACAGCATGAAATTTAGCTGAGGAGATTTCAGCACGAAAAGCTCAGCTACTTTCAGGATGGGTGGCCTAATCACAGATGCACACAGAAATGTTTGTCTTTGACATGCCTGACGGAACACCAGGAATGAATAATTTCTCAGTACCTGGGAAAAAAAAAAAAAAAAAAATGTGCAAACTGTATGGCTTTAAGGGAGCAGTTACAGGTTAATAGAGTTACGTGTGTCACTGTGGTAGAGACTTTGCAAAGTACCAAAGCTATTCTCTAAACAGCGTCTAATCTACATAGTGGAATAGTTCAGTTTCTCTTCTCCATCCCCCATCACTGAAAATCAAAATGCTGTTTCTCAAAGCACAAAAAGGACATAATCATGTTTTTTGTAGTTGTGGCCAAACTTCAGGAATTATAAATAACTAACTTCAAGAAATTCCTTTAAGTTTGATATTCCAAGACAACCTTTCAACTTGCTATTTGTAAACTCTATGTCTCCTGGAAATACATCTACGACTCCATTAGGATGATAGCCAAGAGGTTAAATAAGACAGAAGACATTATCTGCTGTTGAGCAGTTTTTCCACCCTTTCATTAAAGCAGTCATTTGACACCCAAAAAAAGTTACTTGTTAAGTCAACTGCTAAGCAGAAGGAAAAAAAAAACCAGTTTTATTAAACCATATAAGAATAAATGAAATAGGAAAAATATACAGAAATACACAGCCTGAGGTATCATGGAAGGGATGAGACGTCACTGCCAAGAGAAGTGATGAAGGACTGTGGGTGCAAGGGGAGCAAGCAAGGTGAAGTAGGTAAGGGAGATAGGAGGGAGATCTGGGGGATGAGAAGTAGAGGAAACGAGGTATGATTTCCTAAAAAGAATATGGGAAAAGCACAACAAAACTTCATTATTTCAATGTGATTTTAAAACCCTCAGCAAGTCTGTGTCACCAGTTAGCACACCCTTACAACTCAAACAGGCTCTGCAAGTTTTTCACTCCTCTGGACTGTGTTACTGTACTGAACTTCAAAACCAGTTTTTCCTGTGGTCAACAAAAAGTCAGTGAAAAAGAACAATGCATCTCCAATTGCATTTTTTGGTCTGCAGTTGATAACATTGCTTGAATACATTTGCACAAAATCATTTCTGGTATACTTCTTTGTTCATACATGCATCCAAGTCAGTGATAAAAAACTGCATCATTATCAGGCCTACCAGTCACAGTACAGTTTTTCCATGATTTTTATTATTACATCATCATCCTTCCTGTTTTAAATAAAAGAAATTATTCAGGGCAATATCAGGTATATCAGAACCTACCTTAACTACAGTCACTGTCCTGAAGTCACACAGACAAGAGGAAACTATTTTTCTTCCCCTTATAGTTCTCATCTGCATGTGCCTATCATTTCTTTCTCTCTTGCCCAGTGGAATGCCTTCCGCTCTCTCCCTCACTCTGCACTTATGATTATATGCCAAAGTTACGGGGCTTCATACAACACTTCTATTTTTAGTTGCTATTTCTTACTGCATTTTCTGGGCAAGATAACATCTTTTCCTAGAGTTTTGATATGGGTTTTTACTATTTGCAAATTGATGAACATGACTAGCATTGGTGGCATCACCTGTGAATAACACAGACTGTAATTTTTGGCATTTGCTGTAACTGAGCAGTTATTTACAGATATATTTTTCCATTATGAGCTAGCTGTGCATACACCTGTGACATTAGCAGATATATGGTTTGCTTGCTGTGCCAGTTACAGGAAGTAGCAATTAAACAGTGAAACACAGCAGTTTTAGCTTGTTTGTACTTATTTCCCTGCCAGTCCTAACTGGTTTAGTAGTCCTCTCACATGTAATTCTTTTACTATTCCATTTCCAAAGCATATCGTGAGCATTTATCAAGTGATCCTTGCAAAACCACTGTCAAGGATTATCCCAGTTTTCCAGATATATACACGGGGGGGGGGGGACAACTTGGATTCTTTACTTGAAATCTCAGTACAAGTTTAGGTCGCTCTGAACCAGCGGCAGTGTCAGACTGTACCCTGGTCCTAGGGGGTCTGAGGCACAAGGCCTCTTCCCTTTAAGAGATTTGCTTGCTGAAGAATATTTGAGGGAAAGTCCTATAAGGCACTCTGACAGCTATTCCTCCTTTCCAAACACTAAAACCCAACAACTCCTACCCTCTCAGCTACCACTGTCCGAAACAATCTCCTGGAAGATAAATTCTTCAAGAATAATAGAGTTTTAAAAGGCCATGAAGATAAAACTTTGTTAAGAAGGAGGGAAAAAATCAACAATGGGGAACTGCCCTATCTAGGTTAAATACATATTTTGGTATACATAGTATTTACGCAATAGAGCCTAATGGCTTCTTCAGAAGCCATTAAGGTGTATTAAGTAAATACATAATTTGGTACGTGAGCTAATTTTGAAAGCACATTATTCTGTGTACAATACATTCTTTCAGGTCTGAATTCTACTTTTCTGAAGTGCCCCAAGAGTGACTCACAAATGGATCCTTAATCCACAGCAAGGAAATCACCTCCTAAAACCAGACCGGCTGTCTAAAAGTTTACATAGATGGTTGGAAAGAAAAGAGAAAAAAATCAAAATGAAATATTAACCAGCTGAGTGCTCTCCAGTGTACTGAGTCTATGGAGTAAAACATACCACCAGTGATTCTCTATCCACCTATTACCAAACACGCCATCTAAAATACCACTGCACACTACATGTGAGAGTCACATGCAAAGGCATGCGTTCAGATACAGCAGGAGAAGGGTTAGAGGACCTGTGCCTTTCAGAATGAAGTAAAATAAACAAAATGGAAAGTGATGTTTGAGGAAAGATCCAGTTTGCATTGGATAATATGGGAACTGTGGTAACAAATGACATCAGTAATTTATTTCTAGGGATTTGTCCAAGCTAAGACTGCATATCCAAACACTCAGAGTTTCAAAAAGTTTGGATCTACATCTGAATTTTTAAGTTTAAGTCATCTGTAGTAACAATGAACTGTGTCTCTTAGAGCATTGTCAACTAATGCTGAGATCCCTGTGAATCTTCTGATTTTTTTTTTTTTTTTTTTTTGAAGATGGGCCACAAATACCCTTTTTACTACAATGTCTGCTTCACAGAAGGGATTCTCTTTTTGATGAGTATGCTCATCATTACAAATGTTCAACTTGCCCCAGTTCCCAGCTGTACCCAATGATTTAAATGTCAAATAAATATTAGAATAATTCATGTGAATTTCTGGGGAAGGTTACAAGCTTCCTTCTACTGACGGCATCACACTTGGCAGTAGATTGCAGACTGAAGATGAGTAACTAATCAATCTCTATTTTATGACAGAGGGGAGCAATATTTGTTTTTGAAAGTCATGATGTGAACCAAGAGATAAATTTTAATCTCCTGATCTGGTTGAGCACAGGTTTGGGAGTCAGTAAGTTCTGTGCTCCAAATCCAATTATCCAGAAATATTGACCTGTCCTGTCATACAGATGACTCTAGTTATCTATCCTAAAACTTATCACAATCACGTTTGATGTACAGGAGTACTATTCTACAAATGGGGAACTGAAATAGAAAGAGATGAAATAACGTGCATTCAGTCAAATAGGAAATTGTCAGAGGATCTGGAGACCAGACTATCTCTGCCTCAATACCTTGATTACAGAGCATTCCTTAGAAAGGCCACACTGGTAACAAAACAGTATATTAAATCAAATGTGATTAAATACAATATAAATGATACATACTAATAAAACACATTTCTCTTTGTCTGAAAAACAGAAGAAATTTAAGACAAGGAATGGGGTGGGAGGCCTAGATTGAAGGGATAATATTCGATGTTAAGAAAATGAAGTCGTAAAATCTATGTCAAGCATTGCTCAACTCTTCAAACCATATGGAGCATGACTGCTGGGCTTCATATAATGCCCCAAATGTTTTTCATTTTCTATCTCACCATTCACAGCAAAGGCACAGTGCTGTAATCCCGTCCTTCCGTTAACTACCAATTGTTTCTTTTGCCAACCTTTTTGCTTTAAAATATCATTTTTTATGAAGGATAATGTTATATAGTGGAAAACTGTAAAATTTTTATGGATAGCCTTGGTGCTGAGAAAATGCATTCTTTCAACAGTTTTATTATATATATATTTTTTTGTCCATTACACATTTACAGGTTTTTCTCCATTGTATATATATGTGTTTTATAGTTCATTCTAGACAAAAGGCATTATGTTAACGGTCCTATCATTTAGAACTTTAATTCACCATTATGTTTTTTAGCTTTCTGTGGAAAGAACGATATTATTTTTTCCTCCTCGGTAATGCTCATTGTTGTTAATAATAATAATGGGCGATCCTAAAAAGGGTTAGGTGTGAATAACCACTCAATGGTTCAAATATTTCTTTGAGCCACAGGAAGAAGTATAGAGATCTAGCTCCCAGCACATCAGATGGGATGATATAGCTTCAATATAAAGCAGGCTTGTGAGTTGTATGCCCTCAGTCAAATGTTAACCAGTCTCCCGGTCTCTGTGAGTCCTCCAGATCACTGTAAGCACCTGCTACACACATCTAGTTCTGGTGACATTCAATCACAGGTAAATCAAGAAGAAACACATTCATATCAAAGGAATGAAAATACATTTACTTCAACTTTAAGAGATGCCTATAAACTCTCTTTTGATATTCCTTCCTATTAACTCTAGGGTTAAGATTGATATTTCTTTGCTCTACATCAGGCCTCAAGTCCTTAAATGACAGACTGGACTCCAAAGATCTAACTATAAACTCTGCAAGCTTTCACAACCACTCTGCTGCAACCTCTGCCTTTCTTTGAAACTGGACTCTACAGCACAGTGGAACTGTTGGTGCCACTTCTCTTTCCCTCATGCTTTGTTGACGAGTCCAATCCAATGCAACGTGAGCCCATGCAGGATGTCACACCAGTAACAGAGCAACCTAGCCCAGATACAGACAGGTCACTACAGCCAGAGTGAAGCCAGAAGATGGGAAACTGAGACAAAAGAGGGTCAAGAATGCCAATCTGAGAGCATGACCTCCCAAGAGCCTCATGTTATCTGAGTTCTTCAGTCAAACTACTTTGAAACTTTCTCAATGATTAATAGGGTCCAATTCAAATAGAAAATTAAGAGCAAGTTTCTTTTTACAGTATGGGATTTGTATATAATATGGTCCTTAAGCTCTTAAGTAACTAATCACATTCACAAGTAATTAAATACTATGACATATTTCTTTTCACCTTAAACTGATATTTGCAGCAAAAGAACTGCTATATTTCTATGATTGTGAGTTATTTTTAGCACAATTGTTCATTGTCTTTCTTACTGGTTAATGGGCAGTCCCTGAGCACCTTCTCTACCCTTCCAGCAGCAAAGAAGTGAATCCATGCAGAACACTCTTGGCAGATAATCTCATGTGTTGTTTTTTCTTTATGAACATCTAAGGGAAGCAAATGACTTTCTAATCAGAAAAAACAATGAAGCGTTAGAATCAAAATATGATGGACGCTGTACTGATAAACAGAGGAAACCTACATTTGTACTAACTTTGAAGTACTTGATTTGAGATTAGTTAGCTTGAATTATTCACACAATGGTCTGAGGAAAGATTGCCTTAAATTCTCATTAAAATATGCCCTTTTTGGTTTGTCTATACAGTCTGTGCAGGGAGCAGCTATACCTTGTAATGTTATGTCATCATATTGCTGATAAGTTTCAGCAAGCTTCAAACCTGCTGGAATAATCTAACTATACAAGACTCAAACACAGAAGTATGAGAAATCAATCCAATTTTCTACCTAGAGCTGGCCAAATCAAGGAAAAAAAAACAGATAACAATTAAAGGTAACAGACTGCCTGCAAAAGCAAAATGCTACATTTCCATTCACACCAGAAAAGACTTTCACTACTCAAATGAGGCTCCAGATGTGGCTTCACATCACTGAAATGAAAGTGAGTTAAAAATTACACATACCAAACTGCTTTCAAGTAACCTACAAGACAGATCAGAAATTGTTCAACTAATAATTTGGAATGACAAATAATTGGGAAAAAAAAAAAAAACAAGTAGTGTATTTGCAGACCATTCATAAACAGAAGTAAAAGATTAAATGTCAAATAAGTGATTCATTATAGATTATTCATTCAGCCTATGTGTGAACATGTGATGTAGAAAACTAGTTCTTTCCATTCTCTACTTTTTTTTTTTTTTTTAAACGAGCATGCTCACCATAAGCTATTGTTTAGCTGGGTTACAGAAGCATTTCATAAGAAGGGCTTCCCCATTTATCACTCAAAAAAATTTTTGAATTAAAAAAAAAAAAAAAAATGAGGACAACGACCCTTCTGGAGTCTGAGTGCATATGTTCAAAGTAACTCTGCAGTACAAGCCAACAGAAAATTGGCCCCCAAAATGACTTATAAAGGGATTTTGTAAGACATGAACAGAACAGCATGGGCTCTGGCTAGGCAAAGAATTCAGAGTTGTAATAGAAAACATTTATTTGGCTACAGCTAAACATCCCAACACATGTTAGCATTTGCTGCCAATATGCTTCCTAATTAAGAACAACATAAAATCATAGGAAATCCTGTATCCCTGTCTTCATGCACTTTCCTTGTATCTTCCGTGTCCTGGCTCTATTTCTCAAGTATAGTCTGCACAAGAGAAAGGTTAACTCAAAAGTAATGTTTTGCCAGCCATTAACTGTGTTGTCATTAACAAGATTAATGTACATTCCACTATGCATCACCAAGTGCATTTCCCTCTCGCCCCCACCCACCCTTTAAACAACTGCTCCTATTAAAACCTAATGAGCACAGCACAATTTAAAGAATAGCACCATTTCTGCTGGGCGAAGTGTCATCTGTAAACCATATAAAGCTGCAGGATTATTACGGATGTAATTGAAGGGCAGCTGAAAAAAAAATTCTGTTCTGTCTTGGACTATGAAGTCTTAACCATGTTTATATATTTTATCACAGTGAACAGATTTCAAGACGAAGGACAGACTAGTATCTGCTTTTCTTCCTAGCCCCTTCTTCCTTCAGTCTCCACTCTTTCTTCATCTGAAACTGTTCAGAGACTCCCGCTAGGCACAGTCCCACACCCAGGTTACCTCCAACTCATCATCCAGTGATTACTGTATGGATAAACAGTTGATTGGACCCTTCTAAACAATCATCAGATACATTTTTTATAAGCTGCTCTTAGAGGACTCCAATTCATCAGCAAGGATGGAGCCGAAATTTGCCCAGCCAAACTCACTCTGTTCTTCTAGAGGAAGCAGCAAACAAACTGTTGGGTAATTACAGTGCTCCTCCTTTGTTTTTGTATTGAAGTGGGCACCAGTCTGAAGATCGAGAAATCAGCAATGAGACACTTAACATTATTCATCAGGTTCTTGAGAAATTTCAGAATTATTCAGTTTCCAGAAAATCCACACGCTCTGCCCTGTTCTCCTCTTGCCTGCTCACTTCACATTTCTGTTTCCCCCCCAACTTTATAAAATTAAAAAAACGAATCTATTTATTGCCTGTTTTTCTTGGCTTATCCTCACTTTCAATTTTTCATTATTAGTTCTTTATGATCTTCTGTTTCCTTTTTTTTTTTTTTTTTTTTCCTCTGTCATGGCTGCTATCCCAGTTGTTCTCCTCTGGGGCCCTGAGTTTCCCTTAGCTAATGAAACAAGAGCTGCCTACCTCCCTTGCTTTTGCAATCCAGCTGTTTCCTTTTTAAAATATAAACTCATCTTTATTCAGTGAAGTTCCTGTGCAGGGTCTGATCGTTTAAGAGGAGATTGCATTCTGTGACAGAGGGAGGGGAAAAAATAAACTTTGCTGCAGGAAAAGCCCTTTGGGTAGGAATCCAACAAGGCTGCTCCAAAAACACAAAGTCTTCTCTAGTAAAACCAGGTCGTTATTTTACTTAGCACCTCTTGGCACCTTGACATTGCAAAACTCTCCTTGACATTCTCCCCTCCCTTTTCCTCCTTTAGCTCCTCAAACCTCCCACCTTGAAAGCTTAACGTTTCCTGGCCTCTGTGAAAGTGTAGTCTAACTAACACCACAAACCTGGATTTTATATGATTAGTTAGTGAAAACTTGCCAACTTGAGGTGCAGCCTGCCAAGTCAAGTCAATTTACTGTGATGCTTTGACTGTGCAAGTAGGTCTTAATCCTCCTTTAATCTCCAGTGTACCCTTGACATCATGGAAATTACTTACAAAGCTAATGTCATCAGATGATCCATGTTAGCTATTTCAGTGAATGTTCTTCTGCACAATAGAGCGAGTTTACCTTGTAAGACACAGGCCCCAAAATATTTTCGCTTAATGAGCACAGCAGATATCATCTTACAAATGGGGAATGAAAACTCCATCTTCTGCACTATAACTCCCCAGGCCTCATGTGACTTGGAATTTACATGCTAGCCAAACATCAGGTCAGTGTATTTTATTTCACGTCTGATTGATTGGATAAAGAGATTTACATAGTAGCCACAACAGCTATGAGTTATTAAGAAGGCAGTTTCCCTTCTAAACTCTAAAGGCCTCTCCTATGCCAAAAACACTGGGCCGACATAAACATTTCTATGAGAATCATTTTTGAAAATGCATTCAGTCATCAAAAGTGTAAAAGAAATAGAAAATGTCATGTTGTGCATGTAGCAACCTAACGCACTGTTGTATCTAACAGAAAGGAGCTAGCACTGTTATTATTTATTGGTTTAATAACGACTTCCATTTGTACAGTACCTTGTATCACAGAACGACCCACAGTGCTTCATAAACAAATAAAAAAGATATTCAAACTATGTAGAAAGATCATTTCACCCCATTACTGGAACACTGGCAATGCTGGAAGAGGGATGGACACGTAGCAATCTCCTCAGCAACCCGAACTAAGACCACAAGACAGAGTTTAAGATAGGAGGTGAAAGGAATATTACATCCCCCTGCATCTCTACAATGGATCTGTGATCACAACATAATCTGAAGAAGAGCAAGGTCACTCAGGTCCTCTAAAAGAAAGAATGCTCAGAAAAGTTATTTTAAATATCTGCAGAGGTGAAGCTTGCTCTTGTGCCAGCAGGACAGTGTTCTGCATAGCCAGTTTTGATTAAGAAGTGACTCGTTAGTGTCTCTGAGGGAAGGGGAGCACTTATGAGTGCTCCTTCCCGGATCATTTAAGAGGCTTTTTAAGAGCGTCTCAACCCAATGCTGTTATACCTCTTCCTCATGTAGGTTTGACATTGCCCTCTGGAAGCCAAGAAGATGTCTAGCATTCATTCACATGAGAACAGGAACAGATACTTCACTTGTGATACCAGATGACAAAATAACATTCAGCAGAACATCTACGAGCAGCCAGACCATGAGGAAAAAACACACTACATGATTCAAAATGAAGGTGTAAAAGATTGTACATACTCCACATCTACAAAGTACCTTCTTCGCTTGCAAAGTGCAAGTATGGATGTATAACACAGCCCTGGCCCATTTAAGAAAAATAATGCAGGTTTTAATTCAACAGACATCCCTGGTCAGCTGAAACTTGGCCTCTGTGAAAGGAGATTTCTTTTCTTCCCCAAACATGTGGCCTCTGGGACAGAAAGCGGCAGCTCCATGTGGAAGAACATTACAGTGTTTGGGAAAGATGACAAGATATGAATCCAAATCCAAAGTTTATGTGGTGAATAGGTGTCTCTATCCCTAGCTCTAATCTATGTCAGCTTTTGAGCGAGAAGGGAAGTGAAAATTAGCTTGCACAACAAAAAAACCTAAGAGAGCATTTAATTAGGAAGATAGCATAGAGCCACCCTATTTGAGATTTAACTGAAACACTGTACTAGCTGTCTCCCAAGCCCTCACAGCAATTTTTAACTAACAGATGCATTCAGGCTCTCAGTTTTATATCACAGTCATAACTCATGATACACAATCTCGGGCTGTTTTCAGAAGGTCTGCAGAACGAGGCCAGCCTGCGATTTCATACCACAGGCTGCTCTACTGCCAGCACCTGTGCCCGACATCTGATCTTAGGGCTGGAGCACATCCTCTCCCCCCCTCTCTCCTCCACAGGACTGGCTATAGCAAGCGAGCAAAGAAGCATTCCAGCAGATTATGAAGTACAACTATCCTGGCCCTGGCAGCTCAGAAGAAACTGGACCTAACAGGAATTTCGCGCGCTGTTCTCATGGATCTAAAGCAAGCTATATGGGTAAGGTCTGCAAGGCAGTTTCTATCCATGTGCTCATCTGTGACCATGAGACATGCAGATCCCTAAATGCTATGATTAGGTCAAGGATAATGGCAGGGACAACTGCTGCTCTGAAATAGGGGATCAATGAAATGAGCACATTCCTAGAAAAGGTGGCAAAGACGTAAACGAGAGTCACTGATGCTTCCAGAGAATGGAGAGAATGGCTTGGATTACGGGGAAGTTACTGAATTCATATGAGAGAGAGCACACCAAACATGAGGGGGAGAGGCAATGTGAAAGCACCTCATCCCAAGTCCTGCCTTGGAAATACTAATGTTTCCTAAACAAAGGCCATTATCTCTGAGCCAGGCATTTGGAAAGAGGGAAGTATGAGCCTAACTCTATGCTTCCACAACTTGAATCCTCCTGGGGTTGTGACAGGAACAAAACAGTCTACGTAGAAATCCCTCATACAGCCACTCTTTTTATAGATCCCCAAGCGATGGAATGAAGAATGGAAAAGCACTTTGGTGTCACAAAGCACACATAAGTCACAACAGATCAGGTGATTGAAAAGAAAAATAAGAACTTCATCTCCTAAGCTGTAAAAAACTCTGAAATTCACTATTCTCTCCCAGTAAAAGGATTCAAAAGGGATTCTCTTTAGACAGAGCTTCTTTCCAGAATAACTTTTTTGTTTTTTAAACAAAAAAAAATCAACAGCTGTTTTAAAGAGAATCAGTGGGCACTGCCCATCAGTTTTGGAGTCAGCATTCTGACACCTGGCTGTCAGACAGGTGTGCTAAACAAAGTCAGGGCCAGTCCCATGAAAGATTTCAGGCACCTCACTCCTATCAGAGCCTAAATATCTTTGTGGATGTGGCCTTTAATCTTTGCATGAGATGCGATCCCAGCAGAGAAATCTGAGTCCTCTACATGAGGACTTCACTTCTGCTTGATCCAGGATAATTCCAAGGATTACTACTTGGAATACTGGGAGGATGGGTTGTCATGCTGTTCCCAGGCAGATAGCACTTTACCTAGCTAACACAAAATGCAAACCAGCTTCCAGTGCCAAGTTAAAGGATAGGAATTGCAGGAAAATCCTATTAACCAAGGGGATTACAGTCACTAAGTGAACCACTGAATGCAATGCTGTGTTGAGGAACAAGAAGAGAGAGGTTAAAAAAAAAGAAACTACATCTAATGAAGGAAGGGAATTTTCTGTCCTCTCCGATGGCTTTGGTGACATCAAGTAGAAATTTCAGAATGCAGACATGCAAGAAATAACACATTTTTTGTTTGTTTGGAGGGGGGGGGGTTGTTTGTTTTGCTTTTTGTTTTTTGCTTTGTTTTTGTTTTTTGCTTTGTTTTTGTTTTTTTTTTAAGAGCAAGACTTCACGCTTGGTTTTTTTTGCAACTTTATATTCCCTTGTGCTATTTAATATTAAAGGTACTGATAGGCTTTATAGTAATGCAAATAGAAAGCATTCCATGAGAATTCATCAAGGCATTTAAAGATCCTATTAATCTGATATCTTAATTGTTATTGAGATTAGGAAACAGCAGAGCCTTTGTTCTCACAGCCTGGGTACTTTTCTAGAGAAGTGGCACAGGTTGTTTGGTTTTCGTACTGAGGTTGTTGATGTGACAGGGAAAGGAGCGTGACTCAGTGCAGGTGATTCATAAGGGTCACTGGCTCGAAGCAGCCAATTTCTAAGAAAGCTCATGGCACTTTAACCGATCAGGATTGAAAATGCACTCCTGGGTTGTCCCCGCACAGTAGCTCTGTGGCCAAAGTACTCCTGTTCCACTTGCCTACCTGCTCTTGTCAGGCAAAAGTAGAAGTTATGTTTGCTCACAGTAGGATTCAGATTGACTATGGTTTTGTCAGTAGTGGGTCAGAGTGGGGTGAGAATGGCATTACCGTAGGGAACAAGAACAGGGAGGGAGGAAGAAGGAGGAAAGAAACTCTGTTGAGAGGAAAATGGAAACCAAAGTGGGGGAAAAAGTAAGCTGTGAAGTTGTCTCCACTGCCTTCAACAAAAAGGTTAGAAAGTAGTGAACAAACACTTAACAACTGGGTAAGCAGTATTCCTGCTATGGCCAAAAACTTACTGAAGGGAACAATAACAAAAGAAGGACATGGTAACAGTACTACCCAGTGTGATCAATGTTCAACTCAAAACAGAAAGAACATGGTGGAGGGTAGGGTCAGTAATCAAAAGAAAATCTAAACATTTGTAAAATATTCCATAGGAATGTATCAAGTAGCATAGCTTCAATAAATCAGCAATGATTTGGCCTTAAGTCTGAGATGACAAAAATGATGGTCACTCCCTGTACTATGTTTGTCCTTTTCTACACAATCCAAGGTAAACTGCTTCACATAGAGTCCATGCTAATATTTTGAGTGTCACTACCACATACACATGTGCACCTGCTAGAACCTGCTGCTAGGAATATTCCTCAGCCATTATGCAGACACAGGGAGTTTTACAGTGTGGCAGACACTTTATGGAGTGTTGCAGCTATCACACTCTGTAGACTTTCTGGTAGCAATAGATTTTTTTCTTTGCTTGAGACGCCTATGAGCTTATTTACAGAGTCAATTAACAAAAGATAACCTCCCATTGTGCAATCATCAATAAATCAATGTGTTAATACTACCTTGGAATATCCTCCACTATTTACTTTAATATTGTTGACTCTCAGCACTTACAAAAGCCAGCACCTTCAAGTTTCACCTGATCATAGGCAAGTGGATTTTATTATAGTTAATAAATATAAATTGTTTTGGAAAATACATAAGTTTGTCAAACTTAACTACTTTCTGAGCATTAAAAACAACCTCTTATTCACTATGTTTGACAATTACGTCAAGAGAGACAATCTCACATTGTAAGATTACACTCCTGCACCTCTATATTTGTTGGCTTAAGATTCTTACAGTTCCTTTCAAGTGTGATTATTGGCATAAATGCATAAGACTTTTTTTTAAGCTAACAAGCTCAGTAAAGTGCTTTTCTATAATTTGGCAGATCCTCATCCCAAAGAGGTTACTTATCCATAGCTCAGGAGATGCTACATTTACTCACAGTGAGTAGCACTTTACTCCAGCTGTCCCACTGGTTTCAGCTCTATGAACATGTATGATGCCACATCCATTAATGTTCATCAGCACAGACGGGTCTGTTAGTCACGCTGAATTGTGCCTGCTTCCACAGCATAATGATTTATATCTACAGGAGTGCTCAGCATGAGCAAGGGCAGCGGAATGTTTCCCTAAATAGACAATATATAGGCATAGGAATGGGGCAGGGTCATGTTAAAGAAACCTGATGCCCTCAGCTCATTCTGCAAGGACCCCAACAAAAAGTTCATGAAAATTATGCTGCTTTCAGGACAGAATACAATAATACCAGAAGAGCAGTTTAGATTTTGCTGCAGGTTGTTTGCAACCTCAGGCAGACAACAAAATGTGCTTTTTGGTAGGTATGTATTTTAGGTTTTTTCTTTGCACCCTCAATACACTAAGAAATACTTTTTTCATGATATAGTCCTGAGACAGATTTAAGAACTTCTAGTTTTTCAAGGACTAAAATACAATCAGGAAAGTTTTGTTTATTTAAAAATAAAAAGAAATAAGAAGACAACTGAGCATAGCTAAAGTAATTCTGATACCATATTACCTTTGAGGCAAGAAATCAATTACTTCACTTATTCTCCTGTTGCTTCAGAAATCAGTTAGCCTTGGTGGTAAATTGAATATTATGCTACCACAGACAGCATCTTCCTTGTCAAGCACCTACCTCCATCCTTCTCTTGACGACGATTGGTGATTTTAAAACTCACATGACTTCTAGATAATAAATGAAAACTGCCATTGTTCTGGGGCTGCTGGGATTCATTTTTTTTCTCCCTTCCCTCTACTTCAACCTCATTGTGATGTATTGTCTACTTCTACTGGGGGGAATAAAACAAAAAAAGACAGTAGCTTTTGGTCAGGTTAATCTGGCCAGGAAAGTAATGTAAATGCAGGTTAGAGACAAAGAATATGTAGCTAAGGCCAGAAATGCCTTTTATCAGCAGCTTACAGATTGCTCATACACCAATCACATAACCGGTACCATATCTATCCAGAGGAAAAGAAGACTCTTTACAATTCAGATTAAACATCTGACATTCATCCATTGCTTTTCCAATGAGGAAAACCCTTTGCTTAGGAACTCAAGCTCAGAGAACTCCTTTGACTCAGACCCCACACTAGACAGTCCCCAAACTTCAGGAAATTTCAGTTCTTGTAACTTTGTATAACTCCAAAATCCAAACTGTGTTTCACTGTTCATATGCTTTTTAAGTTGCTCATCTGGGATATGAGCTTTCTGGAAGAAAGAAAATACTTTGTGTTGTTGGAGGCCTGCGGTGGAGCTGGAACTGGACCAGCTGAACAAGGGGAGGCACAAGCAGAACATGAGAGAGGACAGGGAAGTTGCTGACAGGGCAAGAAGAAAGGGGATGTGAAAGAAAGGAGTCACAGAGCTAGACAAAGTTTACAATGTAAAAAGCAAGAAACCCAATAGTATAACCATCCTGCAGCTCAGCCAACCTCACATGTAAGCGAAAAACACAATCACAGCCTGCAATATATTTGGTTTCCCTCTTAAATTAGGGCAAACGTGTACACTGAAGATGGTCTTTACCTTTGCTTTCATGGCTGCAAATGGACAGCTGTGAGGACATACCTTGTGCTAAGGGAGACACAAAGTCCAAAAAACTAAATTAGAGAGGAAGCAAGCTGATAGACTGTATCTTTCACTACAAGATAAGATGGGTTGGATAGATATGGCTCTTGGTTCTACAGTGGTTACATTTGGCTCTCTGTATTTTTTTATTATAAAAATAAACTAAGAAAAGAAATTAAAGGAAGAGGAAGAAGTCCTTGTCCAAAATCAGGGAATATGATGCCAGATAAAACAGCTCTTTAAAATCAGAGATAAAGTTATATGAAAGGGCACGCAAAACACATATAAATGGCCATCATTTAGCATCCGGCAGCACCAAGGCAATGCCCTATGACGACAGTGATAGTCACTAGTTTTCTTTAGTGGGTAAAAATTCCCAGGTTTTTGAAAATCTAAAGTAGCCTTGCCCACACATGAGGAAATGTCCGCAGTAGTATCCTCTCTGTTGTGCCACTAGGAAAAGCACTTCTGAAGAAGTGTTTCCTCTGCCGCGGCCCATATGGTATCAAGCACTCTGCTGGCTCTTCACAAATAAATAAGATAATGCACACCCCTGTGGCAAGGATTTATACTCCTGCCTTCTGCAGTTATACAAAAATAAAGCAAGAACGTAATAATCATGGAAATTATTCTTGTGCTTTCATATATAAATATATATACATGCATATAATGAAATCATGCCCTAACCACTCACCTTGTCAGCATTTAGACATTTAAAATATCTCCCACCTGCAATGCGTAGAACACATGGCTGAATAACCCACTCTCCCACTGAACGAGATAGAGAACTGAACGATACATTATAAATAAAAATAGTCATGGAAGCTATCAGTTCTTAATCTCTTCCTATTATATTTAGATCTTTAAACAGTGTTTAAGAAGATGATGGGATGTGCAAGACAACCTCTGCCCCTTTTACTCACTCACCCAATTGATCCCCATCCACTAGGTAGAACATAAGTAATGCATGTAGAATCTGTATTTAAATAATTGTGGCATAATAGAGGGAGTAAAGGCTAAGAAAGAGCTGTTCTGGTCCATTGGGTAAATATTATGATCTTTATAGTGGAAAATAAATGCCCAGCTATCTATGAAACCAATAGAGCTGTTCCAGTCTATCAAATTATAATTTGTGTTTCCAAAAAAACAATTTTAAATAGACTTGCTCTGATCTACAGAGCACATTATATAGCTTGGAAAGACTTTGAATATATATTTATCTAGGAAATTTTAACAGCTCACTGTAAATAATAAGCACCTTGAGCAGGGGGAAAGCCCTGATTAAATATGTCATTGCTTTGTACCTAAATGCAGAACATCACTTCCTAGAGGAATATCATATTTGAGCCTTCTCCTTTGTCTCACAAGCTAAGATGTGTCAAGCAAGGTCAGTCTTAGATGAGAGACTTCCAAGACCTGGTTTCTGCTTAGGAATGGTGCTGATGATTCTGGCTTACGCACCATCCTCTGATCAGCACTGAATTCGTTTCCTAGACTTGTGCTAAGGTGTGCTGAGTTGTTGTCTTTCAATGATATCAAAAAGAAAGCCTACCCTCCACAACTGCAGCTCATTAAAGTTTCTACAGCATACTTTGCAAGACTGGGGTGCCAAACCAATGTTCTGAAGAAGTTCCAACAGAAATAATTACATTCTCTCTCAGGTCTCCCTGCAGTTTCAATCGGATGCGGAACACTTCGTCAGTTTCTACCCTGTTGTGTAGTGTCACTATACACCATTAGACAGCTGTTGTGCTTGAACCTTGGGATAGCTCCACATCAGTGGTGGGTGACGCTAATTCAGTATTACACTTAGCCAACTCACATGGCTTTTGGCAGCTTAATTAAGGTGCTGGTTGAAAGACTCTAGGAAAAAAAAACGTAGTATATTCTTTTCTTTTTCTCCTTTTAATCAAACACGTACATATTTATCAAATAAACTCAGGGACTGCCTCAATAAAAGGCAGGACTGCTGAATGGATTCATGACTCCAGCACTGCTTGTCCACGTCTCCAAACTAAGATGGATTTGACCAAGTCCTGCCCCTCAGTCTTTCAAGATAATAATGCATGCTTTAAGGAGCATTTTTCTTTTTTTCCACAGTGCTGTAACTTCAGGTCAAAATGTCAGAAGAGCTTGATATTCTTGCCTTTTCTCAGGTTTTGTCATACCGTTATTTAAACATAGGTTTTTGGATTTAATTTGACAATCTTTATGTAGTTGCTGGCATAGTAATTGAGTCTACTTGTCTTTTTCAGGACACCAGAAGATCTAACTAAGTCAGAATGTCTCAGTTACAGTCCAGATTTCTATTTATTACCTACCTCACTGAGAAAGACAAGGTGAGTTATCATTCAGTACAGAAAACCTGAAAGGCATTTATATGCTTGAAGTACTGTATAACCATTCTGCACAGTAGCGTGTTACAAACGTGCTACAGCTCAGCCAAATCTCTTTGAAACAATACTACTAAGCCCAAATGGTCTGTGCAGCCAACAGGAGGGATCTAGAAAGCTTACCTCCCACCCAGGACCAAAACAAACTCCTTCAGAGATTATTGATACAATAGTTTATGACAGATTGTTCCTCAGCCTTACTACTTACATTCTGTATGATAAATTCAACATGAAGTGACAGTCACAGCAAGTGTTCAAGGCTGTAACTAAAAAAAAAACCTAATTTTTACTGAAGTTAGAACTCCAATGAACAAGAAAATGTGAACGTATACCTATATATACATATCAAAGCTTCAATCCTTGTAAATGCCATTACCGTTACTTATAGCTGAGATGATGTTAATATTTGAAAATATTTCAATAAGAAGCCAATTTCAGGCCTGCAAATTGTAATCACAAAGATAATATTTCAAGGCTCCTCTTACAAACGGATATCAGTAGACCAAGGAAGAAGAAAGCTGCCTGCTCCACTTATCTCAGTGGCAGATTGGATGAGGCCACCCTACACATCAATTTGAGTGGGAAGTGCCCTCAGTTACTTTTTCATCGTGGGCTACTGCTTGTCTTTTTAAATTAGGCACTTTTGATCAGCAAAAATTAAAAATACATGAAGTTTGTAATCATGGGTAAAAATTAGTGTCACCATATTCAGCTTTAAATCAGTTGTGTCCCCCTTAGAAAAATACCTGAAAGAGAAATCCTACTTGAGTTCAGGTTAATACTGAAAATTTGAAGAAAAAATCCTGGAGACTTACTTGGGGTAATTCTTTTTTAAAAGCATTTTATTATGCCAGAATCATGCAACTATACTTTTTTCCCTGTTGCGATTTATTTCAAAACACAACTAGAAGCAAAGAACATTCAGGTTTTTTCTTTTACTTTGTGCCACTTGGCTGAAATGGCCTTTTATGAAAGTGAATTATAATTGGTATTTAATTTCTTTTTTTCTCATCATAACAAAAAAAAATAGGTAGATAATCTTAAGCAATGAAGAGTATTTTTAGGTTATTAAAAATGTTGACATTTACTGGCCAAGAGCCTGGCATGTAGTAGCAAAGGTCATCAATGAGTAAACAGACATTAATGGTTAGCTGGATAACTGGTACATAAACAGGTCATATTAATAATTAACACAGAGGAAAACTGGCAGTTTAGAGCAGGCTTAGGAAAATAGCTAATAGAAATAATTTTTAAAAGGGCAAGGACCAATATTTAAAAGAATCTAAAAACAAAATCTAGAGGAGCCTAATTTTAAGGCATTAATTTCTCATTCTTCTTTCTCTTCCTCTACTTGTAAACAGATTTTTTAATTCATGGAGAGTAAATTTATTTGAATCACTAAAAAAAAGTATTGCACAGCTGTTCATTCTGCAATTGATTCTCAGACTGATGCTGTCTTGTTGACAACTCCACAGAATATAAAATATTCAAAGGACTGATTTTGTCCCCAAATATATAAAGCGAAAAGAAAAGAAAGGAAAGAAAAAAGATAGCTGCTCTCTTTGTTCATTACTAGAAACATATTAAAATATTAAAATGTATGGATATTTGGATTTAACATTCCATCAACAAATGTGAGAGCTGTCTAAAGATTCTAAGCAAACTATATTTAAAGTGCCAGTTGTAGAAGCTTTACCACCACCTAAGAAGTAAAGTCTCAGCATTTGTCTCCCACTTTCTAAAAAGCAACATTTATTTTTCCTCAATTCTGTTTGGCTTGTAAGTTCAAAGGAAGCTTTCTTTTTCAGCTCTGCCTTTATTTCCTGATTAACATCAGAATTATTAACGGTAGGTGTTGAAGTTCTGTGGGTTACAGGTTTTACTATGGATACAGAACCAAGCAGTCAGGTCTCATCCCTATGTCCACAGTTAGTGATAGCAGAGTTGACTGTAAATGGATCCCTGGTGACAGAGGCTAGGAAATAAAGGCAGCCAGATCTGAGACCAGTCGTATTTCTCCTGAAATGTATTCATAGTGCCAAATTCAATGGACACCAATTAGTTGGCTTCTTTCAATTATTATTTAAGCAAATATAGTACAAAGTATATAGAACTGCAGATTAGAAGGGAGTAAAATTTACAAACACTGCAACAATAATCATCACGGTACTCATACTACAGACAAGTATTACCCTTTTCTAGTGCACAAAAATCATGTTGATTCTGATAGCACAGCAGTAAAACTGCAATAACACCTCAAATCATCTAAAAGATAAAGTCAGAACAGAACAATAGGAGAGAACATATTAGGGAAGCCTAAGAAAATGTATTAAGAGGAATATTCATGATGTAACAGGAGAGGTTACTGATAATGGATTTGGCAAACCAGGAGTCTTCAGTGGGCCTACAGATGTGAACAATAATGGAAAACTCATGTTACACTGGCAGAAGATTCTTTTTCCCTAATTTTTACCAAAACTGATTTAAAGTTTTCTTATTGATGTTGAGAAGTCTACCACTTAAGCAGGTAATTGTTTTATTTTGTGGTTTCTGCCCCACATTTTTGCATCTTGTTTGGAATCATCTGAGGCTCGATCCCACTGACACACTTCACTCTCTCCCCCTCCCCCCATCACATGGTCAGGACTCACATGCAATGCTGGTACAGAAGGTCTCTGTTTGATCTAGATTTCAAAATATGTATTCTCACAGTAGAAGCCTCTGTGAAGGATGAAGAGCTCTCCAGTTGGAGTGGGTGTTTGATTTGTTAGCTGCTTGTTTCTGGGACTCAAAAGATTCATGGTCTCAAAAGGTTAATAGTTATTGATATCCATTGCAAGAAAAGCCTGCTTAATGTTTTCAGAAGTAAAGCATCTTCTACTTGTCCAAATTTCTTGTTCAATACAGCTTATAGTTTCCACAAGACATTTAATGACTACATTTTAATATATAACCTATTCTTATGCTTGGATGGCTGTATTTCTTCACCCTCTTTTCCTAACATGTATCTATTCTCATAAATTTACCTTAAAAAAAAAATCTATCTTTATTTAATTAACTATACTATTCTTTAATCCTTTTAATGCCACTAAAATATATATATATTGAAGCACTTTACAGTCCGAGTCAAAGGGCACTTTGGCAAAAGAATATTACAGCTGTGTTGCCTGAAACATCATAGATGGTAGTGTCTGCAGGGAGCAGGAGAACTCGGTACAATACTGGCAGATGTAAATAACAGTGTCACATTCAGCCATGAAAACCAGTTTGTGGCCATGCTCATTAAGAGCATTAAGTTCTGTGTCTCTGCAAGACTCCAAAGGAATGGGGAGGTCCACACCCCAGGCCAGGAGACTCACTCTGCACTGCTAATCCTGTTAATCTCAGTTCTCTCAGGGTTTCCTCTGCAGCAGTGCAGAGTGCTGGGGTGGGGAGGAAGGGATAAGCGTGAAGCAAGCAGTGGGGCAAGGGCAGAGGAACTGGGCAGTGGGCATCTTCCTGTGCTTTTGGGGAGAGCTGCAGAGGCATGGTGATTGCAGCCATCAGCCAACAAGGAGACAACTTTTGTCTTCCAAAAATTCTACCACTCAGCAGAAATAACCAAGCTTGGCAGAAAAGATTTCCTCCCTATTTCCTCATTTCTCAGTTCTTCCTCTGTTAAACACACTGAGGAAATCCAAAATAGATGCTCTCCAGAGAACTGACAAAGACAGAAGGGGCTGGGAACACGTGCAGGGGTTTGGTCCCACCACCCAAATCGCAGCACAACCACCATCAGGGCAGGGAACTGCAGCATGGAACAGAGACGTCTGGGCAGAAATGTGCTCAGCATTTCAAGAGAGAAAAATAACAAAATAAAAAAATAAAACCCCCAAGAAAATAAACTGAGATAGAAAATGTGAAAGCCATTAAAAAAAAAACCATGGTTTAAACTTAAGAATAAATGCAATGGCATAGTCACATTCTTTAAAAGCTTTGCTCTGCTCAGAATGGCTTTGTTATTAGTGATTCTTAATGCATGAGATAGTGGTTTGGAATAAATCTTTAAGTAATTCAAAACAAGGACTCTTCAGTAAATAGTTGAAATTAAAGGGGGAGTTAGAGTCATCTGGTTTCCATTAGGATGATAAAATAGTTCACTTGAAACCTTTTACAAGATGCTTTGTTACTGGGAGGTGTCTGTGCATCTCACTCCATCACTAGCCATTTGACACAACATAAAAGGCTTCAAAAGCCATGCAAGGCCTCTTAATCAAAAACTAATTGTAATAGATATTGGGGAGTGTTAACACTGTGACCGCTAGGTTGTATCTCCAGTATATAAGCAGGAGTGAACATTAAACACAACCCGGAGTTGATAGGGCTTATCAGAATTTCAGAGTTAAGTGCTAAGCACTGCAGCCCAGTATCTGCGTGCTGTTGCTTTGTACCACTTTTGGAGTTAATTGCACTGTAGGGTTTCATCTTCCCAACAAAATTTATGGCAGCCTCGGAGAACCTGAGAGCCTCCCCCCAAAGAAACTGCAACAGTTTGCAGAAGTTCAGTGAAACCATGGGGAAAAAAACTGAAGTTTCTATTTCAACATCTAATACATTTGCTTAGGAAGAGGGGCTGCTCCCTTCCATCCCTCCACATTTTACCACACAATAATGATGAGCTATTTCTCCCTTTTGAAGCCTTATTTGCAGCTAATACTGTGGCAGAAGAATTATGGCACCAACAGATGCAGGGATCCCCAGCTCAACACTGTCCCTAAAACTGTCACTAAATTGACATACATGCTCCCATCCCAGCCCCGTATGTCTTACAATTGTTCACATGAATATTCACAGTGCTCATGGAAACAGCTTTATTGATTTTACTGATACGGGGTGGGATCAGAATTACTGATTTTAGCTTAATTCATGCATTTTTCCAGATAACAGATGACCTTAATATTTACACACTATTACACCACAACAAACCCAGGCCAGATCCTCTGCTGTTCTATGAACTGCTGAAAAGCAGGGTTCACATTTTCTAAGTGAGGAGCTCAGAACTACTGTCATACAGTGAGGAAACCAGAGACTCGGCAATTTACTCCAGCTGAGAACGTAGCCCACAGTGTAAAATTCCTTATTCAGTGCAAAAAAAAGCACATTAAAAAGACTGCCGCTGTTATTTCTCATGAGTTCATTATAACCTGTATGCTACCAAAGTCTCTAGACAGCTGTGTTCCTTTTTACTCCAATTTCAAACAATACAATTAAAAAAAGCATTCGATGAAATGTAGACACTTCTACCATTTATGCCGGAATGCTGGCACCATCCAAACTCAGCCAGTCTGTAAATACCAGATTAGGATCTGCGAAGTGAAGGCTTTTATTCTATGAAGGCATATTCAAAAGAAAGTCTCAACCTTTCTTGGTGAAGAATAAGCTTTATTTGTAAAACCCGTAATTATCTCAAATGTTCCGTGAGGCTGGGAGAGCTGCAAATGTTAAAACAAAATGTAAGGAAACAGTTTTGGACATTTAAGCAGAGGCAAATAAGGATGATGTACTCTTCCCCTATTAGTTTACTATATAAATGAGAAGACATTACAGAATGAAATTTAATTAAAGTAATTGACCAAATTGCATTTTGTAGTAGTTATTGTCGTTAGCAGCCCTGACTCCTCTGTCAAAGGGATTTGCTGAAGATTATTTCTAAGGGGTATTTATTATGAATATGAATCTCTTCAGTAAGTACCATCAACATATTAAAATTCATTTGAAGCACTTTATGGAAGACTGCAAAGAGAAATGACTGGTGAAAAACAAGGTGTCTAATCGCGTTAGCTTGGTTCACACATGGTTAAACCAGAAGTAGAACAGGGATAAGAAATGTAATAAACGCTATCTTGGATATATTATGATAAAAATGTGCTTAAAGGGTGCCTGATTTTCAAAGAAATTCAGGTTGTGCTACCAGGAGCGCCGAAGACTGCTGTTTAAGACAGGTTTTTAGGTAGTCTAGCAGTATCTCACTGGAGAAGCCTGACTCTTCAGCCCGTATGCTAATTCCTGTTTGATCTTTTTAGGGACTGTTTGCAGGAAGCGTATAATTAGGGAAGGACAGAACTCCTGCAGAGAATTTGGTTTACAGGTGCTACCCACACTGCTTACACAGCCAACACACAACTCAGGTTCAGTGCTCAATACCCCATAGAGGATCACCCTCTTTTCAACAGCAGGAAGAACGCATTTTTAAACACATACCAAAGGTATGGATGAGGAACTGCATGGAGTTGTATTGCTGTCTACCCCCAGTAGTGTAAGTGATGCAGTTTTGTCTGCTCAGCGCCTACTTGATCTTCTCAAACACAAGAAAAAGTGTAGGTGAGAAGGTGGAGTATTGGCATTATAATTTTCAAATAAGCAAATAAGATCTAAGGATTTTTTTTACCCACTGGTGGCTGAACGCCAAAGGGAAAAAAGATGCTACTGAATTTCACAGAGTCACAGGCTGCAGGTTGGTCTCAGTCCTCCCCAGCCACATCTCTTCCACCTCTTTGATGTCAATGTTTTTTCTTCATTTCCAACAAAGCCATCTGCAACTTTCATACTGCCTGTGTTTAAAATGAACACCTGGCAGCAAATAAGTCCTAAGTATATACAAGCTGGGCATCCCAAGCTGTATTGCAGCCCAGACATCAGCTTCCTTGTCCTTTTAATAAAGGCTCAGATGCCTATCGTTCAGCACTCCATCTCAGTTCTGCCAGGAGGCATTCTTTCCTTTCTTAAGAAATAAGCTGAATATTTTTCCTGTGTAAACATCGTTCCACATCTGTTCGCACTGAAGAACATCAGAGAACCACTTCTAAGAAACCACTCTGGCTATGTGTGGCCAAATGTACCATAGAGAAATCAGCACAAAGTCAGGAATATCCTCAAAGTTGAGGCTTGGAAGAATCACCTCACCCCACTGCCACAGTTCACCCATTCAATTCATACAATAGCTGCTGTTATCCTCATATATGAAAGGTTAACATTCATGCAGTGCTTTGGACATAGAGATCACTATAAGTTCAATTAACTCTCAGTCGATCATGCCTTGAATGACAGGCACAGATTTACCAAAAAATCAGAAAGAAGGCTTAACCCACCCATTAGCATTGCCCAGTGTGGCTGTGGCTGCACAGTCTCCCCACTTGGACCTGCACCATGGCAGCCACAAAGTTAGTGGCTGGGGAGAAAAACTCTAAACCAACTCTTCTCCTGAGTAGAGTATAAAAGACAAACCATTTCTACAGCTGACGATAGCAAAAATCCTTAAGGGAGTCCACTGATTACACTACTGAGATTTGTATGAACTAACTAGGGTAAATAATTAGACTATATTTTAATTAATATATCAGTGCCTGCTAGCACAATATAGTTAAATTTGTGCCATTATTAAAGCTGAATGAAAGAAAATTGTCCTATTTGTGGTGAAATTATAATCGTGACCTTTCCAAGAAAAAGATAAGGCAAGAAGAACTCCACAAAGCTTTTTTGTGCTGAAAGAAGTCAAGAGATACCTCTGGCTCACCAAGTGCCTGTGTGCTTCTCCTCTAGGTAGCAAACTGGATATGGCAAAAGAGTCTCTGGTGAACAGGGAAATGAGCCACACATACATATATATATATATGACACAGATCACAAAATGAGGGCTAAAAATACAGTTCAATTATTCAAAGTATATAATTTTTTTTTCAGGTTTGACCTTGTTATTACTTCAAAGCACCTGTGTCAATCAAAAGGGGCTTTCTTACAGAAACCAGGAAAAATATTTGCACATTGCAACAAAGGCTTTCTCTAAAAGCTGGCTTCCTGTGTAACGCTGCAGTTTTAGGGAACAGACTGTTCCCTCCTTTGAGCATTAGCAGAGTGGACTTAGTCTAGACATCTTCCCTGCTGCCATTGGGCCTTCTCCTTTGCTACCCATGTAGGCAACTCCTCACCATCTTTCTAGCAGGAGCAAGGAATGGAAGGAGGATAAATCTGTACAAAAGAAGTGGTTTTTCACGTAGGCCTGAACTTTGAGTACAGCATTTGATATTTCATAGAATCATTAAGGTTGGAAGAAACCACTAAGGTCGTTTTGGTCCAACCATCAGCCTACTGATGATCTATTTCTTTTGGTAGATACAGATGGTTGGAAGGGCACCATCTGAGACCCCAGCACTGTGTACCAGGAACAGCATCCCAGCAGCACAAGGACCAAGTCTAACAAGAGGTCCTGGCTGTTTCAGCACTGCAGGACAAGAAGCTGCTCAGTTTTCTCCTCCTAAGGCAGCAGCTAATCTCCATGCTGCAGCAGGCAGTGTGAAACACGAGGGCTTGATTTTCAGGAGGTGGGAGGCTTAGCACCTGCTGAAAATAAGACCCACTTAAGTTGTCACAACAGCAGTCACCTTGAAAGATTTAAGCCATACTGTCTGGTGAACTGGCTATTCCCCCAGCACCATCACGTTTATCAAAGCCCTCCAGCAATTCCCTCCCCTTCAAAGTATTTTTGATTTTTTGATCACTCCATCCAATTTAAGATGTCACACTGGTTATTGTTACTTCTCTCCCAAACTTCTCCCACTTTTGGCCCACACAAGATAGAAGAGAACCCCTTTGATAAGTATCACTATCAAAAAAGGAGAATGTGAGATGGACCTCACCATTCAGCCTTAACATTAATCTTTCCTCCAGCCTCTCATTACTTTGCCAATAAGACAATCTTCCTCACACCACATTTCGATATATTTGACATCTGTCATAAAACTCAGGTCACACATATCTGTCTTCTGGTAAAATGAGTCATCCTACAGAGACCCTTACCATATCATTAAGGTCTTGCCAGAAATAATTATTGACATATTGTCAACGCATCCAGCCTCCTGTATTAATAGGAGTCATAAATTATCAGCCTTTTTTCTTCACTGTACCTAGCAAAGAAATGAGGGGACAAACAGCAGGAAAGCAGGTACGTGGCCTTTGGGTGACTGAACAAGGCATTCCCGTTCACTGCTTTCTAGAAGCTATGCATGATTTAATCTTATTTGAGTAATTAGCTCCAGAAGTCAAAAGTCTTCTTTCAGTACCCTTTCTCTCCTCCATCACTGTTCTCCAGGCTACTATACTCTTATCAAAACAAAAAAACTACCAACTGCCCAAAACATGCAGCTGATAAACAACAGTAGGTACTTAGGGGAGAGAGGTCACAGTCAGATGGAATTCAGACCATCCTCAGCATAAGAACACCGAGTGCATTGAAAAGAGAAGTTTAACCTGTTCTTGATGCTGCTGCACAAGAGAGATGCAACCTGTCTGTTTTCATTAACGACTTAGGTATACTTAAGGATATTTTCCTGCTTTTTTATTTTTGAAAGCATAAGTATCTTCCACAGAGAGAAGAGTAGAGATTACAGCCGTAACTAGAAAAGAAACAACCTTTCCCAGAACCAAAATACTCCAGTAGAACAGGCACTGCCACAGGTCCTTCCTGAAACTGCTGAAGTGGGCTCAGTTACCAGCTCCAGGCTCCCCTTGCTCCATATACTGGTACCAGGGGCACAAGGACAAGGTGGTTAACAGTTAAAGCGACTCCTTGCAGACCCAAGCTCTGCTTTAGAGTCACGACACCAAGAGAGGACAGTTCAGGTGAAAAGGGACTGCACACACCAGTGATGCTCCCCAGGCCCAGCAATGGCAAAAATGTCACTTCAATCTCTTATGCTTTCACTCCTTCCATCTACAGGAGTACTGAGAGTGCCTCAAACTAATTAATAAGTTCCTCTGTATCTTTAGGCATTACTTTCTTTTCCCCTTTTGATTCACATGCACATTATTTTTAGAAAAAGAAAAAAGTTGCATTTAGGAAAAAAACCACACGTGGCACTGCTTATCTGCTCATCTCACGTTTGTGGGAAGGAGGGAGAAAACAGAGGCTGCCCTCACCACTGTCACCTCCTTCAATCCAAAGGTCTTCAGCAAGCACCAGCTTCCTTTCTTCCTCCCCAAAAACCCTGGTGGTTACATTCACAAAACCTGAACTGTACTCAGTCAATTTTCCATCAGTTCTGATAAGGAGCAGACACTGTTACGAGGCAGCTCATTTTTATGGGCCATCTGTGGGTGACATACACCTGGGCTAACAAACATGATAGCACTTATAACCTTATCACGTAGGCACCATCGCATTCTTGGCTAAGGTGTTGAGCTCTTAAACAATTTTGCTCTTTTCAGGTCATTTATTTTTGCCCATTTGAACTCTTGATAAACCCTGAACTGGACCTAGTGGTTTTTCCAGGGTTGAATTTAGTAAAGGTAGGAGTGCAAAAGCCACTCATGCTTTTCTGCTTGGGCACTGTTCTTTGACACGCTGGAGGATGCTGTCTTTCATTATTAACTTTGGCAGCATTTAAATTAAGCAATATCTTGACAGGGGAAAGGAGGTGGATGAAGGGCCCTGGGAATTTTTTTTTCCTATTTAATTGTACTGCATTTGATGCATTCCAAAAACACCAAAAAAACTGCACTTCAGAGACAAAAAAAGTTTACACACACACCCTCCCCACCCCCCAGCTGAGGTAGTTTGGCAGCACATAGAAGGATAGAAAACTATCATCTGTCCAGGGAAATCCACCCCCTGCTTCTCCCAGCCCTCTTTCAGCTGGTGCATGCAAGATGTTCCTGCTCACTTCATCCTCAAACATTTAAACACAATGAGGACCACACACCTACAGTGCGTTACTTGCAAGGCTTCTAAGCTGAGATCCAGTGTGCATGCATGTGTATCTGTGGGTGGGAATGGCTGGATAATGTTACCATGATAGCTGATGATAATATTCCTAGCAATTGTTAAGCTTCTTAAGTCTCCACTTTGTGAATGCTTCAGTGTATCATTTTCTGAAAAATACAGCCTTCCTTGCCTATGGAAAGGTACTGGTCAATAACGTGCTCATGCAAGATTATCTAGGAATCTCTGATTTACTCCAGAGGAAAAAAAAAAGTCTCCCCTACACAAATGCACCTTTCTAAACACTTCAGGGGTCGCACGGTTCACTGCAGGATTGTGTCAGTACAGCCATAAAATAAGGCAGCAGCTCGAGCTGTCTTGGGCTAGCTGGGCAGCAGGTACAGCAGAAACACAGATGTGCGTAGCCTGAGCTGTTTGAAAGTGGCCGCTTGCTTTTCTGCTTTTGTTCCAAATAGACATCAGAAAGTGTGTAAGGGATGAAGTAGTGCGTGTTTCTCCAGTGTTTCGGGAAAAAGAATAGTGTGGGAGTAGAGATAATTTTGATGAGTCAAACTCCTAATTCCCTTCAGACCTGTAAAGTCAGTAGGAGTTGTTTCACTTTCATCCTAACATACAAAGATGGGTAAAGTTAGAACAAAGAAAGATGGTAAAAAAGGAGCTTTTTTCATAGAAGCGCACATAAGAAAAACCAAAAACACCAGTGGTCTTCTTGGTGTCAGAACAAAATCAAAAGCAAACTACTACCCTGCATAGCATGTTATTTAACTGGGAGCACTCATTCAGGCCCTGTTTTCTGAGTACTCTGCTCATCTTTTTCCCATTTCCTCTGCCATGGTGACTGGACCGGGCTGTAGCCTGCCTTAAACAAAGCACAATATCCTCTGGGACTTTCTTAAAAATACTGCTCAAGACCAACTTAAAGGCCAGCTCTTCTGGCTGTATCACGCTTATGTTTCACATTATTTATCAGTTCCTCCTCTTCTTCCACTGCACCGAGGCACAAAATTCTTGTTTTAACCCAGAGGCATTTCCAAGTCAAGCCACCCATAACCATTCCCTCCTCTCATTCATTTTTGTCCTGAGTTAAACCTGACTATCCACTTCTCCCTCAGGCAGTATTATTCTCAAAGCTCCCCATACTCCATAAATTAACCATAGTTTCACCCATCAAAACAATCCACCAAACTCTCATTCTTCCACACATAGAAAATCATTACAATGTTCATTACAATTACAAAATTGTACACACGATAGCATTTGCTAACACATCCTTTTAATGCTTTCATCTTTCCATGTCCTTCTCATATAAAGTCTCCTGCTTTCTTACTCCTCGGAGCCTGATCCAAAACCCAGCAAGGTACTGGAAATACTAATTTCCAAGGTTTTGTGGATCAAATACTTATCCCACCACTTCTTTTGAGACATGGATTCACTTACTACCATTCTCAGTCTAACTCAAATTTAGCCCCTGGCTTTCCCCGACTATGATTAAAATTCTCTGCGGTTTTGTTCCCCAAGCTCTGCCCAAGTGGTCTGTGCAGCCCCAGGGCACAGGACTTCCTTTAAGAGATCTGTGAGAATTCAGAAAAGTATCCATTGCTAGGACGTTTAAATTTACCATTGAAGTGAAAATCCTAAGGATTCACAATTCAAAATAGGATGAAAAATCACTGTTGCATCTATTTGTGGATTGCCTGATACTAAGAGGTTTCAACTTCAATAAAACCATCTGGATTCTGCTGTAAAATAAACAGTAATAATTATATTGTTACTACCATCATGTTAGGCCCCAATACTCTCATTCTGAGAGCTCTCCTAATTTGAAAGAGAGTTCTTTCTTCCAGAGAGCACTGAAGCTTATACAAAAAGTCAGTCTACACACAAGAGGCAAAAGCCAGCACTAAGGAATAGCACAAAGTAATAACAATGAGTCATGCATTTCGTGCAGGAAGCAGAGATCTCTAGTTTTGTCTTTTTTGTGACCAGTTTCTCTGGTCCAGGTCCCCAAATTTGTAATTTTATTTATTTCAAAGTCTCATCCTCTGTCACAGCAAGCCCCCAGCTGACAGCCTCATTGTCCCCTTGGCTGTCATGGGAAGTCATGATAGATGGCTACACTGCGACCCTTTTAGACAGTGCATGTTCATATTATGCTCAGAGAATTTTTCATCGATAGTCAATTCAAACCTTTCCACTTGTGTATTTGTACAAACATATTTATAATAGTTGTAGATATACATAAGTGGCCAAAGCAAATCTACATTGATAGGTTTCAGCATTTCGGAACTCAAAGCAGAAGTATCTCATGAGTAAATGCAGTCATTTGTAGCATATGTAATCTTTTTTATTTAATATTTTAGTCAAAGTACAGCCAGAATACTTTCCACTGTGGGGAGCAGAGACTTGAAATAACTAGTTTTTGATACTAGCCATATTGCACTTCACTTTTCCTCAGCACAGAATGCCAGCTTGTTTCTTCAAATTAAGACAATATGCTTATAGTGATGAACCTTATTGGCCATCTATCTTCCTTTTGTAATCTGGCTCTCATCAAGCTGAAATGAAGCCATTTCTTCTGACTGTGGCTGATTAAACACAGAGTAAACCTAGATCTCTGAGGAGGCTCTAATGATTCTCCACAGGCCTAGTGTCAGCCCAGCACCTGCAGCATTCAGCTTCCCCATTTCCATCATAAAATGAAGCATCTGTTACAGAGAAGTGTTATCTTTTTATCATTGACGGTATCTTTCTGTTTGAATTCACCTACCCCATTTGGTCTAAATTACAGCCATTTCATACGTAATGAGTGGTCACACAGGATGCACTCTGGTTATTGGGGGTTAAAAGGGCACAAAATCCTTTACTAAGCCTTTATTTAACTTGGTGAAAGTTAAGACTACATGGCTTGTGTAAAACCTTCTTTCTTACAACAAACAGGAGGAAATACTTATCACAGCTTAATGCTGAAGCATTTTGATATTGCTTATCTAAATACTGGCCTTTGAATTTTTGGGGGAGTGATTTCTGTGGCAACATTATTAGTTGCAGAGAAAAGAAACAGAGAAACACATTCACACCAAAGACATTTCTGTTACTGTTTCAATAACTTGATTAACTACAAGTCTAAAATGTAAAAGTAGTGAAGATTTGTTTGCAAGAAAGGACAGTTGCCAACTTAGAACCTGCTGTAAATCCCGCAGAAGTCAGTTGGCATATTTTCAATGATTTCAACAGCATTTGCTTGGATCAGGCCAAAGATCAGCTAGCTGTTTGCATTTTGTGTGGTCCACGTGCTCCTCTACATTTTACCTTCTTGTTTTCCATTTGAGCTTAGAAATGCAACTTTGTCTCAGAAACAGCTTTTCTACTGATGAGGACTTTAGGCTTTGTTTGTCAAAAATTTCATTGTCACCCACCTACAACATGGATAACCTGGACAACTCCACATCTCAAAAAATAAAACTTCCAAATAAACTAATTCAGAAGAACTTTGCTCATCTGCTCTTTAAGTACTAGGGAAACCAGTTACAAAACTGCAACCAAGCAATCCTCCCCTCCCCCATTAACTCATAGCTACAAGATCTGGAGGCGGAGGCAACAACTGCATGGCATTCTTCTTGGCCAATGACTTTCATAGAGGTTGTTGTAACACAGCCATTTTTATAACATCTGAAAATCACAGTTGAGAGGCGGCCTTCTGTATCGCTGTAATACTATAACGTGATGGAAAGTACAGCAATAATAGTGGAGCAGCACAACCCTAGGCTGCAGCAAATCAGAACAAGCCCAAATGCAACAACTGTGGACACTGAAACAAAGGAAGAAAAACTGCTTACCTTTAGAAGGCCTCGTTTACGCAGGGATCTCCAGCAAGATCCCCTCACCTCCACTGCCAGCCCTTAAATGAGGGCTGGAAAAGGATGGATCCTGGCTCCAGGATCCAGTCACACAGGTGCATTGCATTACATGCACCTGAGTTCCCCTGGGTTGGCCCTCCCTTCCCACCAGGTGCTCAATCACTGCTTCAGGCCACAATTTAGCATTTCTGCTACACCTTCCATGTTCATTGCTGTAAATATGAAGCCTTGAATGAACAGCGTAGAGATACTTTAAAGTAGCTAGCTTGGATATTTGTATGAGACTGACCAGAGGAGAGCAGAGATCAGCACCACCTATTTCTTGGCAAATTCTCAGGGTGTTGAGTCACTGAGGTGTTAAACCAGGATAGCAAAAGCAGTTGCAGTCCAAAGCATTTCATACCACTCGTCATCATAAGCCATGCTCTGAACAGGATATGTCCCCACTCCAGTCACTGTGATTTACAGTACAGCACTAATAATGTGCTTTAACTATCAGTTAGCCCTGAAGTGATCAAGTAGTAATGATCCTTCTAGGCCCCTTCCAACTGAACTACTTTATTCTATAGTCCAAACATTCCCCCCATGATTTTTTTTTTTAAAAGTTTCTCTTGTATGATGATAGCCAACTGGGTGGCCACCTCATCAAGTCTGCCTCAGATTTCTCCTCCTCGTGTTTATTAACAGGTATAGAAAATGGACACAAAGTAGTATAATTGAGGTTCGATTGAATTATAGGTTTGGATGATCAAAAAGGAAACTATAATCAAAAAAACTTCTTTGGTGGATTTTTTGCCTGCTTAGTTTTCATAGCACATCACACCTGAAATAATTCAATTGCATAAAAGTAATTTAAAACTGTGTATGTTATTATCAGGTTTAAAGTTTCAAGTACCTGAAGAACCTATTATCTACAGAGGGAAGGGGGAGTAGCTTTTAGTGGAGCTACTGGGAAAAAATCTTTATGAAAATAAGGAAAAGTGAACGATTTTGTACCAACATGCATTTTCCTGGTCATTTTGCAAGCCTGCATTATGCGGCCACTTTCTGTTGATCCAGTCTGTAGCAAGCAAAATCATATTGTCCTATCACAAGAGCACACTTGTTATTCAAAATAATTAGGACATGAGTCATCTTAGTATCATAGTTGGCATTAGTGATATATGGGGCTGATGACTGATGAGCCCAATGAACGTTTGACTCATGTAGACTTGAAGTATGCAGCCGAGAAGCCCAGTTAATTCAGAAGAGACACAGCACAGCAGCGATAGCATCTTGTAAAAGCAAGATCCAAGACAAGTAGAAATGCAGCAACACTAGTGATGAAAACAGCTGAGGTCTTCAGATTTCGCAGAGTAGCTGAAAAAAATGGAAGAACTTCTACCCAAAAAAAAAGTAAAAACTCAGATGTTTTCTACTTGAAATGTTCAAAGAGTAATAAGTTGTTTTTTCTACTGTTTACATGTTTTTTGCAAGTGATGGAGTTGTTTTTGTTCCCTGTCCACTTTTTCCCTTTTTTTTTTTGTTACTTTGGTTGAATAAGTGAATGATATCCAAAATTTCAGTTTGGTTTGGAAAACTTGTAACAGCAGAACGAAAAATGAAACTAGCTCAACCACTTTAGAGAGTTTCAATTTTCCTTTGTTCCCTTCTGTAACTTATCCAGAATTAGAGATCTGGAAGAGTTCATCCAAAAACCAGGGGAAAAAAAAAGAAGGATGGGGACTGCAGAGTTAAGGAAAAGGAAAACGATGAAAAAAATCCAAACTTTTTTTCCCCCCTCAAAGAGAATGGAGAAAAGAAAAACAAAAAAGTTTACTATTTATTTTAAGCAAGATAGAAATAAGAAGATTGGAAAAGTATACTTGAATTTATTTTCTTCTCAAGGGTATCAAACATTTCTGCAACTGACCAATAAATTTAACATGTGACAACTGTTTTCATCTGTATTTAGCCAAGTTTGTTGCTGCATTTCAGACATAAGGAAGGTTTCCAATGCCTGAAAACTGTCTGGTTTTTCCTACCTTATTATGGTATCTAACAAAAAACACTGCACCAAACAAGCTCTGACTTAGTTTAAAAAGTAGCAGTGTTTCAAACCAAATATGCTTTAGGACAATATCAAGGTTGAAATCTGCATCAGATGCAATTCATTTTGAATGCCACCTTTTGTAAGCCCTTCCAGTTGGTATTCTAGTCAGAAAGGTGCCCAAAAAAAAATCAACTGTCTTCAAATCTGCTTCATGTAGTGGTGAAACTAATAAGTACTTGTCTTTCAGCAGCTGGACACCCTGAGGGCAAGAGGAAAGCAATCAGAGCCAGAGACTCCAGTTAGTGTTTTCTTCCTCCATGGGGCAACTTTTGGGTGATGCACAGATGTTCCCTACATCAGTATTAAATCCACATTTTGACTGCAAGTTGAATCAACAGGCTATTGAGCAGTGGAGACCATTAAGAACTACATGCTAATGGTGACTAAAAGTTGAAGGACCTCATTTCTGAAATGAAATTAGTCACCTGAAATTAGTCAAAAATAAACATTTAAAAACCAGGAGATAAATACATGATTATTTCCTCTGCAGTTCCATATACTGAAGCATCTATTCCCAAGTTTAACATTAAATGATTTGAAATCTCTCTTATGTTTTTAACTAGGCATGAAGTAGTACAGTGCCCTCCTAGAAAAAAAATCAGATTCGGTAGCTTCACTGTTTTTGCTTTTTTTTTTTTTAAAAAAGTCACTGTCTTAATATTTAAACTCCAATGGTGCTCATGATCAGTACCTTCATGCAGCGAGATGCTTTCTTCATTGATTCTAACTTCATAATACATATAAGTCCATGTAAAATGGTGCCAGAAGAGGCTTCATTAATGGGCTAAAGCACTCGATGGTTTTCCAAGCCATTAAGCCATTTTGCAGCTGTTCTGGGAAAGGGCAGAAAAAAATCCACAGCTACAATGAAATATCAGGTGTGTACCAACTTACACAGTTCTGAAGAACAATATGTGAAGAACGTTGTGATCACCACAGATGAAAGAACTTTGAGATGAAATTGGTCTTTCACAGCAATATCAGTTCACATCATCAACAACAATGTATGTGGACAATGTGCCAGTGTCATTGACTTCCACCATTTTAAAGGCCTTTAATACTGATTACTGCACAGTCCACAAAAGCTTTTCTTGTGAGAACTCTGAAAAGGTTGATTATATGTACATTACAGCTGAAAACGGATCAGACAAGTAGTAAGTTATGAAAGTATGAACACAAGAGAATAAAACCATTCACTGTGCTTGAATTACTTTAGTTTATCTTCTTAGGCTGAATTGTGGCTGTGGTCTTTTGCAACTCAAATAAAAAGCATAGATCAAGATGAGATAAAGATAACTGAGTATTGCCCAGCATTAGGCAATAAAATCAGTAGCAGGAAAGGAAAACTTTGATACTACACAGAAAAAAGTTACAGTAACACAGGCAAAAATCCTCTGTAGCTACAAGTCAAGAAAATTAGGCACTAAAACAACAAGACAAGCCTCTGCTCCTGCACATCTTTATGAAGATGTTTGAAATTGAAATTACTTTGGCCAGCTGAAGGGGACTGTGTGATGTTCCACTTAAACATGTTTTGGATGCTTCCAAGACATGAGGACAGACAACTTTCATATTACGGCCCATACAGGGGAGAAAACCTTATTCCAAATCTAAAGTCATGCATTACACTGGGAAAAAAAAACTCAAAAAACACTTCTCAGAAGATTCTTCTCATGTGCTTTAGAGACATGTTTCCCTACATACCTTCGAAACAAAATTAAGTTTTAATTACTTTCTGCTTGTTTCAGCACGAAAGAGCCAAGACAGTCTTCACTGGAAGGAAGGGAAGTCAGAATTTGTATTGCTAGCAATGCACACCTTAGGAGGAACTCAGCATGGTCTGCAAGGCTAAGAAGAGTTTACAGACTGAGCAGTGAGGAAAAAATTCAAATGCTGCATTTTCGCTCCCTAAAATACAATAAATACTATGAAGGCTCCAGTGTTACTCCTGTGAAACAAAGCTTGTACTTTTTAGAATAAAATATCCTAAATTAAATTCTAGTCACTACATTAAGGGGTCAGTTCCAAAAGATGAAAGTACATTCTGTAGCAGAGTTAAAGGATAATAGAGGCAAAAAAAAAACTACAACACACGCTAGCACTACTGAAAAAGAGCATGAGTTGTTACATCCATGAAATGTTAAATTTTCCGCTATTCACAAGGCTCTGCATTCTTAATATCTGTAAAGAATGGTCATCTCAATTGCTAAAATATAACCAAATGCTCAAGCCACAGCTAAAATTCTCCAAAGCAGCCACATCCAGCTGATTCTGCCACTTAGTGCTTCTCCTGTAACACCAGCAGTGTAACCTTAGTCCCTAAAAATTAGAGGGCACATTACACAGCCGACCTTGGTCTGATCTGGCTCTGGGACAAGTGACTGTGCAATCTCAGGGCTGAGAGACACAAGGAAATGCTGGGACTTGGAAAGGTGCAAGCAGCCCCAGATGGAGAGGAAAGCAGTCAGAGCCAAGCTGTAACCTCTTCTTGGGGCTGGCAGTAGCCTAAAGCAGTAGGGTCACACATCATATAGACACCAGACAATCTTGTATCAAATGCTGCAGGACATGTAAAAACCTTTGAGCTTTTTCCCCAGTGCCACAGGCACACATACTGCTATGTGCAGACACGCATACACACATGCAACAACTGCCTTCTCCAATACAGACAAAAGTTTGCTAATTGATGTTTGTTAAAATTAATCTTTTGCCATTCAGAATTAGTCACACATGAAGCATCATGAGCTTCAAGTAGGCTGTCTTAATTAAAGTTTTATCTGTCACTTAATGGAAGAATTATCATCAATTCTGATCACTGTTTTTCATTCAGAAAACAGTAGTGCTGTATCAGCCTGTGTGTTCCTGTATACAAATCCAAGTTTCTGATTTCAGATGGAGGCTGGTTTGCTTTGCAATGTGCTTCCTGCTTCGCAGCCCATCTCAGCCACACTCACCCCATGTAGCACAGGGGCTGTGCAAACAGGTGAACCCACAAAAGGAAAGGAAGCTGCACATTCAGATACTTTCATGCAATGAAATACCAGCTGCATGGCTTTGCTTTCACTTACTTCAGACTTTTTCTCTTGCAAATAGTTGGACCAGTACTGCTTCTTGGGACAGTTTTTTAGCCAAAAAAAATGTTCAGCAATGCCAGTTTTTCTAAAGCATGCTCTATCGTCCATAAGCTAATCCAGAAAAATAGCACTAACGAGGGTGGAATTAAATCTGGAGTCATTCAGGAGTAGCTGAGATCCACATCTTCCCAATCAGTAACATTTTGTACCATATTGCAAAATTTCTTGTTAGAACACAAATGCTCTTTTTATTAGAAGTGCTTAAATGAGTTGTTAGTGACGTCTTCACAGAGAGAGCTGAAGAATTTGTTTGTACTTTACAAAGAACCTCTTCCTCTATTCAAAGCCACCAGTTGTTTTAATTTAAACTAATATTAAAAGCTTCTTGCCCAGAATCTGGGGCTGGCTATGCCACTATACAGCCAGCTTTCTTTATCAGTGTAACAGAGCAGAAGCACTAAGATCATGCACTCAAGCAATACGTATCCTTAAGTTACTTCTCTCAGTTTGCTAGAATTAATCCGGATTTACACATCACTCATCTATAGAGGAAAGCCAGTGCCCAATTTCTTCACGCAGAACTGTGGAGCTGATTCAAATAGCAAAGACAAGGAGCTCTGTGTATATTAACAGAAAAGAATGGACTGGTAAATCAAAAACTCCCTTTGTCTGAACTGCTGCAGATTCAGGGGGCTGAACCAAGTGACAGCATGTCCCAGAAATTGCATCGTCATCGATAAAGCAGCATAAATCAGGAATGCTTTGGTGGCTTTTCTGGGCAGTTCTTTTTTCTATGAAGAAACACAGAGCAGCCAATCGCTCTCTTGTGCCACGCTGACGTCAGTAAACACAGAAATCTATAGAGTTCTCTTTAAAGTATTTTGGCTACATGCAGTGGAGCTTTAATAGGATCAGTCCCTTCCTGACAGGTCACAGTATGCTGGCTAAGTTTGCTTACACTTTATGATTTCAAAGGCTTCTATTCCCATTTTTGAGAAAATACTCCCCCCTCCCCTTTTTTTAAATAACCACAGCAATGATCAAAGTGCTTTTAAAACACTCTATTCATGACTACTTTGAGTTTAAAAAAAGAAAAAGCAGAAATCTAGAGTGATTCCAAACAGCATTTCATTTCAATTTAAGGAAGGTATAAATTTTGCATTTTAACTTCCACCATTCAACCACTGGAGGTAAAGAACAGTTTGTTAAATTATTTACTGATACCTATCAAGCTGAAGTTTAAAGTCAAAAATCAATCAGCAGTTCAGGTCTTTGGATCAGCACACGAGTGCTGGATACCATGCAGAATTAATCCAAGATGCAAGTGAACAGATCTTTCATCTATAATATTTTATTCAAGTTTTGGAACATATGGAAAAAAAATAAGGACAGGTCAGTGCAACCACTGCAAAAGACATGGAGCACAAAGTGTCCATCTGCCACTTTCAAAGAATATGTTGAATATGTGAAACTAAATGCGTCCATGTGCAGGAATTGAGATGATGAGTACTTCAGTGTCCACACTACGTTTATATTTTCATGGTATTATCTAAAATACCCACTCAATGAAAACTGCTGGTTTACCTTGGAAAGAAGAGCCAAGCTGCTCCCTGTCAGGATTTAAGCACACTGTTCCTGGGTAGTGTATGTTTTCCATGCTTTATGCTAGGCTACCAAACTTCCTACACCAGCACTTATTACACAGTCCAGTTCCCCCCCTCCCCAGAAGAAGAAAACAGATTTTTGTTCATTCCAACACTTTTTATGAAATATAGGACTTCTCTAAGGGACCAGTTCCAGTTTATAAGTAGGCAGTATATAACAACATAACATTCTGGGCACAGCGACTGCAAAGGTACACTCATCACATATGAATGATTGTTAGCAGAAAGCATTGCCATTTCTTTGCTATCCTTGGAAAAAGGAGAGGAAAAACTACATTAACTGTTAGGGCTGAGAGGAAAGGGACACTCCAGTTCGTGCCATTGATTCTCTGCAGTGCAGAGGCTGAGAAGTTAATGCATTCTGTTTCTCTTCAATGCCAGCTTTCCCTTGCCTTATTCATACAATTTAACTCTGGCTGTCTCCTTCTCATCCCTCCTGCTTTGCCTCCCGCTTTCTCAAAAGGCATTTCTCTGCATGGCACATCAGAAACTAAAAATCTAAGTTGCTATCTTACTTCCAAACCGAGCTGTTGTCAGCATTAAACCTACACAATGCATTACAATATAATCCATTTACAGGGTGTCTTATCATGCAAATAACTCAAGGTGCCTCACAATAAAAGAAAAAGGACGAGAGGAATAAACCTTGGCCATTGGAACACACAAAAAAGGAAACCTTGAAATTTACTTTTAAACACACTAATGGCTCTTTTCTCCCAGCGAGGCTCGAAGAAGGACAGGGGAGAGGATTTCACCAAGGAATTCCTATTAGCATTTGATGGGAGTTAAATGTGCAAATCCAGCCCGAGATCACCGGGGGACTAGACTTCTTAAAAAGGAAAGCTTCCCTGAGATCTTAAGATTCGTACAGGCACGAGCGTTAGAGAAAAGCTTGGTCACCAGAACAGGGCCTTAACGATCTAGCTTAGGGGCAGGAGCTGTAAAAGCTCCTTGCAACATAGAAGCAGAAACACTGTTTAAAAGTAGCTGGCCATAGCTCATTTCTTACTCATTTCCAAAAAGGGTCCTGGTTTAAATTAGTGTTTCATTATTAGCATAGGGAAAAGTGCCTTTTATTTGCTATTTCTTTCTCATTTCATTTGCTTTCACTTTCCATAGCTCTTCCTTAGGCTGTTGTAAACACCCCTTTGGAAGAGGCAGATCAGGAACATCCTCCCACTCCTTTGCTCCCCCAGTTGGAGCACAAAGCATGAAGCTGATCAGACCTACCCAGGAGCACAGGAGGAACAGGAACTAAAGCACATTATGGCCCTCATTCTCCCTCACTCCCTGCAAGGAAGAGAAGTGTCAGCTTATGCCATGGCTTCTCTTGCTCCCCCACTCAACACCAAATGAGCTTTAGTAGTGACAACCAGAGCAAATACACCTCACTCCTTGTATGGTGCTCAGAAACATTTCTTCCTACTCCCAAAAAAACACTTCCAATATCCAAAATGTGCTGCATTTTTTTCAGTAGTGGTCATTGACACATCATCAGATCCATAACACAGCTAGCATTCATCTACCACATTCTAATTTGACTGAGGAACATGTAATGTATTTCCAAACATACACTATCTGCCCTTAAAGATAATTATGTACCAACATCTGTTCTACTTCCAGAGCTCACCGCACCCAGCCTGGCTTACAAGCTGGGTTAAGTCCACAGTCATAGAAGGAGAAAGCTGAACTGTAATTTCCCATTTTTAAGACAGATTCCTTCATTTCTGGGTCAAAACAGCCATGGTTTCTATGTTGCTCTGAACATTGGCTCTCCTTAGATTTGATTGATCTTTTTCTTCAGGACCGCCACTTTTACATTCATGCCCACTGATTTAAATCCAGAGCAATACTTAAACTGTGAATAATATTCCACATTTCTAAGTGCTATCAGATTGTTGCCTGTGGCCCATGCTAAGAAGTAATGAACTCCTGAAGTTACTTGAAGAAATAAAAGACTGAAGTAAAAATGCAATTTAAATTGGAAAGCAGTGCGTTGTTTGACTCCTCTCGCTTCAAAGTACGAAGGCCAATTTGTTTGCCATCTGAAGAGGATGAAAGCCTAAGACACTTCATGCCTCGTATCTCTGGGACGTGTAGCACCCACAGCTTTTGAGAGCCCTTCCTCAGGGACCATAGCTAATTTCAGAAGCAGCAGAGGGATATGTATCATCTGCCTTTCCAAGATCAGAATCAGGTCTGTCTTGGTAAGCTAAGCTTTAGCTTGGAGAGAGTTTTTATGGCTGAGTTATAAAAACCCTGGAAACAGGGGAGTTTATGATAGAACCACTGACAGACCCTTAACTATAGCAGTATTCATGGTTACCACTACAAGACAGGCATTATGTTGGAGGGCAGTAAAGTTAAACCTGCCCATAGGGCATCCTGAAATGTTAACTGCTGGTGCATATAGTAAGATTTTTAGCACAGGTGTACTCTCCAAATAAACTTGCTTCCAGAAACCTCCTCCTTTTCAAAACAGCAAAGAAAAAAAAAAGAAAGATTTTCATCTATGACACTGGAAACATTTCTATAGTTGTGAACAACTACATTTGATTAAAATCTGTCAGATTTATCTTCTTAGCAGGAGGGAAGAAATATGTGTTTTCCTCCAAAAGGAAATCAATGTGTCTTTATGATAGATGCAGAGTGAAAATGGGGATGTTGTCACTTTAAGTGGGGAAGGAGGAAGGACGGGCACCCCACTGGATATTACCATTAGCTGCTGGCATAATTGTTGCAAGGCAATGCCCCAGTTCAGATCTTATATTCTGCTTTTATAGGGCTGTTTTATGGTCACTGACCCAACAGCTATTACTCAGACTTTTAAGGCACATCTTCAGTGCAGAAGCATTTTTGTTGTTGTTGTTCTTTTTGCATTTCTTAATTACAGCACCTTAGTGAAATCCTAAGGAAAAAAGTCCTTGGCTTTTTTTTTTGCTGACATTCATGCCAGAGTCCAACCAGCTTCTTTTAAACAGCAGAATAATTTCACTTGAAATAACATAGAATTTGAAAACTGCTTACAGCATGCTGCTTGATTTAGTGGCCAAAACAAACATTCCCATTGAGATAATGTATCACCAAAATTAGAAAAAAATATATTAATTGAGGGAATGAAACAGAGCCCGATTAAAATCAGTAACCTAGTGCCCTTATCAAACTATTTGACCTTAACTAATGCATTATCAGCTTGGATTATGACATTATCCAGAGTTACCAAACAAAACTGTTTAAAGAGCCATGCACATAAATACACTGCCCCTATCCTGGAAAACTTAGGTGCCAGACAGAGAAAAAGAAAGGAATAAGCAACGATTGCACCCTGACCAACTAAACCACAGAAAGATTAAACAACATGCTCAATAAAACAAATTTTTGGCAGAGGATGAGTTTGAAACCTGCATATCCTCAATGCCAGACCACAGGCCTGAACAGAAATCCATGGTCTTTCTGGAGACCTTATATTCAACTAAGTAAAACAAAATCTCTGCAGTTTTTAATGCCAAGTGATATTCTGCACAAACCACTTTCACTAATGATCCAAGTTCTCTAAAGAAGCAAAAAATGCATGTTCTGGGAGAAAGCACAGATCTCCTGAAAAGTTTTGAGAAGGTGTCACAGCAAAGGCCCTTATACTGACCTATTATAGGATGAGATGAACAAAAGAATAAATATCTGTCTTATTTTGTTGTTTTTGAGCAGAGTCCTCCCTATCTTACCAGCTATGCTGATCACATACGTGCAAATGACACAGAATTACTCAGGACAGTCCAAGCTAAAAGCTCTCACTGTACTGAGTATCAGGGCATTATACCAACATAACTTGCAGAAATCTGGTAGCACTGAGGGGAAAGCAATGCAAGTGTGACACACAGGCGCTAGACATTTATGCCAGAAAGATCTCAGTGATTGTGAATGATTCGCCATAAAGCACCAATTTTATGTTCCACAAAAGGGAAAATAGGTTACAAGAATATGAGTAGAGAATGAAGACCCAGAAAATACCCCATGCCATGTATAAATCCACAGTAGTTCTGGTCATTCTAATTCAAAATAGATGGATAGATTATAACACTTTCCCTGTTTTTAAGTAAAGAATACCTAATAAAAAGAAAGAGGGGACAATGATACCTGCCCTACAAAATCCAGAATAGAGAAGATAAGTAGAGAATGATTATTCACTATTTTTCATAGTACAATTTATGGGGCCTATTAGAAAAAAAGTATTTTCCTCCTCAGTCCAAATTAAATGATGGAACTAATTTACACAAATGGTCATGAGAACAAAAGTACACACGGGTTCAAAGAAACTTAAATCACCAGGTGCTACTAAGCATTGGCTTTGAATGTCTTAACTGCTGACTGTGAAATCAGAAGGGCACAGAGTTCTGCTTTTAAATCTTTTCCTAAGCATCCATCACTAAAGATGCGTGGGCCAGGTGTTGCTTTGGTTTGACCCAACTTGCAACTAAATTACAAATAATGAGCTTTATTATTAAATCTTCATATACTACACAAAATTGTGTTAATAAAATCTATAGACAACTCAAATAAGTATTATGGCAGAAAGTGATGGAAGAAGACAAGATGCTTACTCAGAGCAGCCTGTTACTGTCTATTTAAAGCAACATAGATACATACAACAGAAGTCAAGGAGCACAACTACTCTAATAGAATGTAAAACTGCCCCAAAACAGTTCAACTAGAAGGATTTAGAGTTTAATCTCCACCTATGTTGAATACTATAGCATAAAGACGCCAGAAGTCTCTGGAGCTAGAAAAAAATCCAAATAGAAAACAGGAAATTATCTCATCTATGAAAAAATTGCTAGGATAACTCATTAGATATCTGGATCCAACTCTACTTCCAGAAAGCAATATTGAAGCATAACCATCAGCGTTAAAAATAAACCAGGTACCAGAAACAAGCTTCATACGCTCCACATCAAATTCTGCAGTTTGACAAAGAGGATGAACAAGGACTTATTTCTGAGCAGTGGCACCTGCAGATGGAGTTTCCCAGCACTGAAAGCTACTAAACTTTGGACAGGCATTTTCAATACTGAGAACAATTCTCACATCTTCATGATAGAATTCAGATTTTGGTCTTGCTCTAACTCCACTTTTTTTTTTTCTCCTGATGTACACCAACAACTTTGCAATACTAAGGTTGAGATTCTGAAAAGGTAGTCCACATTTTCAGGGGCAATGGAGAAATCTCACAGGTAGTAGTAGCTGGGGGTCTGTTCTTCTCATTCGCAGGATCACACTGCTCACCAAACTCAGACTGGAGCAGGAAAGTAAACCCAGACCAAATTATCAGGGATAGGGAAGAATTCTTAAAGCATGGCATTACGTGGACATGTTTTAGCTGGTTTCCCCATACACTGATGGCTCTTTGCTGTGATTTTTTCTCTGCCTACATTTACAGATTGGGCAACAAGGAAGTGCAGAGCAGAGGGAAAAACTGCGGAGTTTTAAATTGGTAGCAATCTCTGGGTTTATCATAGGTAATTTGTAGTATTTAATAGCTCTGATATACAGGAGGTCACATGAAATCATTTAGAAGTCCTATCTGGATTCAATTTCTAAGAAATTATTAATCTCTGCCTGGCACAAGAGAGATAATGGCATTTCCTTCAGTAGAGCCTTAGACAGTGCCAAGAGCAGGAGTCTGACTGTCATCAAATCAGCCAGCAAAAACAAGAGGGGTATTTGGTTGTTTGTTTATTGAGTCATTCCAACTTGATATTGGCTTTATGCCAATGCATATAAGTCCACAGATAAAGAGTCATTTCTGGTGACTGCAAGACACTCCATTTCTCCCCATCGCAGCACAGAAGCCCAGTGCTAAACTAAATCCTATCCCAGATATGCTGGTAACCTGAACCTTGACTTTCACAAAGGAGAAAAGGTTCAGGAGACAAGCTGGGGCAAATCCAGAGAAGGGTCATAAAGGTGCAATGAGCCAGATCCCTGCATAAAAGTTTTGCTGCCTTTCAACAGGCCAGTGCAGATTTGAACTTGGAAAAGTCCAAAGGAAACTATTTAAACCCAGGTTTCAGAATGCAGAGTGCGCTCAGGAGCCTGGAGTGGCATTTTTTTTTTATAGAGCAAACAATACAAAGTAAATAAGGGAGAATGACAGCCCCCTGGGTACTCTGAAGGAAAACTGAAAGTCCCACTGGTGTGCTCTGCTTGCTGGAGAACACAGGAGCCAAATGCAAGCATGTTAAAAGACTGTAGCCTGGAAGAGATTTTTTCTCCTTCTTTAAAGCAATGAAATGGTTCAACAACCTTCTGAGAAGGTAAAAAAAATCTTGCCTGTCTACATTTGCAAGAGCAGCCTGAATTACCTGCCTTTCCCTTTAAGCATTTTCAGATACAAATCAAACACAGATGGCCCATTATGTTTATGACCTCACTGTCAATTGCTCTAGATAGTGCACGCATTAATTATTGAAATATTTTCATAGTATACAACTTTTTAGTGTTCATATTGTCACAGATAATTTCAACTTTCTGATTAGAAGGAGGTATAAACAGTGTTATTTATGAGAATTAATCTCTTGAATACCATAAAAACCACAAATATACTGGAGCTTTTTTTATAATGAATTCAGCATTAAAAAAAGAAAGAAAAGAAAAAAGCCAACAACAAAAAGAAACTGGCCTCAGTCCTGAAAGTCAACATTATGTTAACATTCCCTGTGATACGTAAACGATGCCAAAACCTATTACAATCGCAGTAAATTTTGATTACTAGAGTTGTTTGTTATTTATGTCTAGAAGATAATATTGGGAATAGCCCTCTTCTTTTCCATTTGTAACTTACATCTATAAAATATTGTGATTTTTAAACAGACAAAAAAAATCAAAACACAACCAATCCTTGACTGAGGTTTTCAAATTGTTGTGTCTACCCTGGTTCAAGAAAACAACCTTTGGAGACTGAGGAGACAGTGGCATTTCTTTAACTCTAGTTTACTTTCGTTGGCAAAAATCCAACAACTCTAGACCAAGCCCAGAAGAATCCACAAAGCAACAAACAGCTCCTGGGAGCAGCAAAAGAACCATATTACAAATAGAATTGTCAGAAACACAAGTTTCCCCAAAAACAGCTCACAGCCACTGGAGGAGCGCCTTAAGTTTTCACGCTCGTGAGCAAAGAAAAGGAACAAACCCAAACCTCTGCTTCCTTGTCAATAGAGAGGATAAAAAGTAGCAGGATAAAATGGCTTTTTCTGCCAGCTAAGTGTTAGACAGTACCTTGAGAGCATCAGGCGGCTGCAGGTCCCCTGACACCAAATCAAGATGTCCCACGTGCGAATGGCCACCAGCCCCAGGCAGGAGCCCTGCCCTGCCTGCATACTGCTGGATCCACAGACCACATTCCTGAAAAATAGAAAGCCAAACCTTACAGCTTCTTTTACTTATACTTGTTATTGCCTTAACACATCTCCAAGATAAAACTAGAAAGGGAACCCCAAATTTATGGGGTGAAGAATTAAGGGAGTTAATTCCTCCTGGAATATTCCAGATGAGCAAAGAACATGCTTTTCCAATACTGCTATTTTCAGAAAATCCTTCAATAAGCTGATGCCATTCAAGGCAGCAAAAGCAGGAGCGGGGGGGGGGGGGGGGGGGGGGGGGAAGAAAGGAAGAGAAAGAAACATCTCATGCAAACAGCCCAAGGGAGAAATAAGTTCACAACTAGCACATTTACACCTTTCTTGATTTATTTAAGGTACAAGAATACTGTAATATGACCTGTTTGCATCAGTAACAAACTTCTGTATTTGCAGCAGATCAAGTCCAGACCCCATTCCAGGGACTCAGGCACCTAACAGGCCCATGGAGACCAAGGGAACAGTGCTGGGGCATCTCCAACTCCCCCAAAATAGAAAGGAAAAGAGGAGAAGCTAAAAAACAAATCCTAGCTTTTTTTTTTTTTTTAAAGCAAAGAAGTAGAATCACCTCTAAGAGCAGCAGCCCAACTTCATGCACGATCGCTGGGTCTTATCTTCGCAGTTAAGCAAGGTCTGAGTTTTGCAAAGCCCAGGTTTGAGCTCATTGCTCTCCCAAAGCCACACCACACAGGTAAGGGCACTCGGATTCCTCCACAAAAACCTCTCTGCCCCCTTCAGATTGCTCTTCTCAGAGGTTTAACATCTGCTACAGCCTCTCTAATAACCAAATTAACTGAGAAGGAGAAACAGATGGCAAATCAAAGCCCACACCCTCCAAGATGGAGGCTGTTAAGTCCTCTAAGCTCCCAGCATTCCTTTGGGCCAATTTGCACCACAAGCTGCAGCTGGCTATAAATTCAGTGAAGGCCTCAGCCTACTCCCACTTTCCTCTGTATAGATGTATGCTTTCTTAGGGTATTTTTTTATGCTGTTAAAATGAAGTTGGAAAAGAAAATGTAAGCTTTTGGGGACTTTTTTTTTTTTTAAGGGGTTGGAGCTGCTCTGAACTTGGAAGCAAGGGAGGGAATGCTGTACCTCAGCCTTTCCACAAATCTGCTGTTCATCTGTCCTGCTTCTGGTTGTTCTGAAGTTATTAAAGCTAAACTTTGGGAGATTTAAGTAACAGAAATAGGGATGAGGAATTTGCTTTTTCTGTGTGGAGATTGCCTTAGTCCTGTAGCTTGTAGAGGTAAAGCCAGTGCTTCTAATGGTCTCAAACACTGTGCCTTTCTCCAACCTGCCAGGTCTGAGAAGAATCTAGTAAATATTTATTTCTCTTCTGTCTATTTTTCTCCATTTTTTTCCCTTTTCTATATAAGAGGTGGAGGCCAGGTTCCATTTTTGTCCTCTCAGATAAATGGGAAGTGTGTTGTTTAACTGTAAGGAAGCTTTACTGCTTTCTCTTTCCTGAGCTTTCTCTTTCCTGAGCACTGTAGAGGAAAGATGCTCAGAAAGGCTGTATCCCGCAGGAATGTGTTTGGGCTGATGGAGGCAGGCAGGCTGCAAGCACATCTGTAGGGATTTATGGTGATCAGTTTTTCAGGCATTAGGAAAGCCTTGAGAGCACATTATTTTTAAATGAGTTATATATTTAGCACTGTGCCCGCCATTCTTTCAGTTCTAATTTTAGAGGGCAGGGGACAACTCTGGCACTATTGTAGCCTTGTCTAAATTTAATATAGTTGAGCAGCTGATGATTATCAGAGAGATTGCCTTTTTGCTCCTTCAGGAATTTTTCACTTAGGAAAATAGTCACTGTACTACTCTGCTTTGGGGTATTGTACTAGCTGTTGTACACAAGAAAGAAAAGCGTGCTCTAAAATAGCCTTTTTAGCCTTACCTCTTAATCCAGTGAAGGTTTTCAGATACAAGACAGGAAAAGTGTGGTTGGCATGAACATTGTTTTTCTGTTGAAAGAGTAATAACTTGATGCTGGCATTTGGCACACAAATATGCTGGTGCTGGTCCACCTCCATGGCAGTGCTGAAGATCTTCCAGTTCATAAGGTGCCTTGCAGAAGTGTGAGGAGTCTGCTCGTCTGATGCCAAGGCACCAATATGCCACCCAGACTCATGCTATGAAGACCAGAAGAGGAGCCATTCTAACCCTTCAGTCCTGTTTTCTACAAGATAAAGCCCCAAACCAGCCCCTACATTACAGCCATGGGTAAGTGTGACTTTAACTATTATGTGGTTGAAGGCAGTCTAGACCTCAATGTGTTGCTTTTTTATTAAGGCTGTAGTGAGCAATGTTGTCTTGAGTAGTGTCTCTAAGTCTGTCAGATGATATTTGATGTTTTATTGGAAATGCGGGGACTTGTGGTGTAAGGATGATTTTTTAAGTGTTTGTAAGTGATTAGAGGCAACATACACAAGCATTTTAGTATTAGAAGCAAACATAATCTGCATAACTCTAGACAGTGTAAAAGACATTCTAAGCAGAGAGTGCTTAATGAATAACTCAGTATAAAGAGGCCTTCTAACTCCCTATGTATATTAAGCTTTTTCTTTCTTTCTGAAATATATTAATAGCTTCAAGAAGCCTTATTGATGCTGGCAAGTAAGCTTAAGCAGCCCTCTGAAGTCCCTGACATTTTGTGTACAGCATTAGACTTTTGCATATGGTTCCCCCCCCACTCTTGAGTGTTTTTAGGTTGGGGTGACTGCAGGTCTCTGAGAAAGCAAGATTGATAAAGCAAAGCAATTGGTGTTATTTCCTATGCATGAAATTGATTAAATGCTTCACTAAATGGCTTATAAATTTGGCTCTCATATTTCTGTCACCCACTGCAAAGATTACAGAAACTCGTCTATAACCATGTTGTATACAATACCAAATTACAAAAGGTTGTAAAAACTAATGTTTTGTTTAAAGTTTTGAGCAGGACCATATGCCTTCAGTGACCTTGAGTAAGCTATTTTAATTCAAAACATTTCAAAGAGTAGAAGTGAAAGAAAAAAATAATCTGCATAACAAAACTAAACTAACACAACTTAATATCTATTATTATTGCTGGAAAAATGTTGAATTCCCCTCTACTAGAATTTTATAATTTTATAGGTACAAAGTGTACACAGCATGAAACCAAATAAGCTCAGGTTTCCCTAGGCTGAAATGATTGGGTTTTCTTTACATACTCTGTTATCAAATTTATCTGGGAGGGTATGCAGTCTCTCTTACTCCTGAACTCACAAGCAGGAGGCACTGGTGGTTTTGACCTCACCAAGCCCTTTGTAATAAAGCTTTATTAATTTCTACATTAACATGATTTTTCCTTACCTCCCAAAAGGTGAGTAAGAAACTGAGGTATGTATGCTGAGGATCTCAAGATCCCAAAAGCAGGTGGGAACACAGCTTGCTCTTGTACTTGCTAAATTCTTTTTCATTTGGTGTGCTGTAAACAGGAAAATAACTTTCTGCAGGCTGAGCATTGAGGTATAGCTGTGCAAGCATAGTCAGCTGCTACTGAACATGGTGCAGTGTGGGTTTCCTGACTATCTTACTCTCATATGGTGTCCCGCACGTGCTTAGCAGCTGCTCGTTACACCCAGAGTTATGCTCTTTGTCCACAGCAGAATAAACTTTTGGTCAATTGAGACTTCTATTATTATAAATTCTTGTACAGACTTGTGCCTTGGCTATCCTGGTATAAAAGTCTGACCTAGAAACTTCAGCTTGCCTAAACCTGTGTAATTGTAGGAAAGGATGTTACTTATAAAGTCAGATATTAACATACTAGTTATAGCTAGAGACTAGAAAAGCCAAGTTGCTATTATAAATCTGGTAAATACTGCCCTTCCAGCAATCGTAAATCTTACCAGATCCTTTTCACATGCAGCTCCATTTTATAGATGGGAAAGCTCAGGTTCAGTAAGCAAACAGGCTTTGCCTAGTTTGCAAAGCCTGAGACTCAGCTCTAGCTCTTCTGCTTCCTAGAGTTTTAAGAACTCCAACATGGTCTCCTTAGTTATAGAAATGAAGATCTGAAGAGATTAAATGTACTCGAATACATACAAATACTTGAAGCAAAGTTCATAGCAAGCTACAGTGATTTGGCATGAAATGCAAACGTAAGCATGAGAAAATAATCCATGTTTTAACCATAAATGCCTGTTTTCTACAGGAAAAGCTATGTTCTCCTATAACATTTACAAGCCATCGTGTCCCCAGCAAGGATTAACATTTGGCATCGAAGTACTGATCTGGCAAAGAGCTGCCAGTAATGTAATCTCTTTTACAACCAATGACATGCTTAAAGTCTTGACGGACTTGACCTCTGCCCATTGCTAATCCCTCACTTTCTTGCCCATTCAGATGTACATCTTTAAAGAGATGGCACCAAACGTGTAGCAAACAGCTAGACTTTAACTGAAGGTGAAACGAGAGCTGCCCAGAGAAAAGCAGAGAGTGGCCAGAAACTTGAGTGTTCTCTACCAACCAGACATGTGCTGGGATTTTGACCCCATTAGTGGGGAAAGAGGTGCTTGCTCAGAAGCACATATGCAGTGACTTTTCCTCCTGAGGCAGGAGAACAGACCTCTTGGCAAGTGTGGTGATAAAGTATTTGCTTGGTTTACGGGTGTACTGAAGAGGTCTAACTTTAATCAGACTTTTTATGCTTACATCCTGAACAGTCCTTGATACCAAAGGATAAAACTTAAAGTAGCTGAAGCTCACACGTGGAAAAATGATGTCTAAAGGAACTTTATATTTTACTGTATCAGTTTCTAAACTCCCCATTCAGGCGTTTGGTTGAAAAACCAAAGTGATGGATTTACACTATGCTCAGAGAAAATAACAGTCAATCCAGAAAGATTCCAGCTGTCTTTTCTTCCATTTGTATGACAGTGAGTCCTGGGACACATGCCAGCTCCCCAGATATTGCTGCTCCACAGTCTAGTTATTCTAACTTCTGGCAACTGGTTGTTTGACCTTTTGGTGGCTTGTCATTTTAATATCACTTTCTCTATGTGGATAATCTAGCAGGAATCCCTCCTTTATAATGCAATAGTCTATACATGGTAATTAGCCAGAACAGTGAAGTATTGTGCTGTTAAGTCCAGTGTTGAGCCACAGCTGAGGAGCACTTATTGTGGTTGGAAAGCACAAAAAATATGGTTTAGTCTCCTGTTTGTGAATTAGTGGTCCCCAGGCACTGGCAGAAAAGTCTAATCTTTTCTATGCCATGTGTTTTGTACCAGTTTTTGGATTGCTCTCTAAAGCCATGTGATAGCAATCTCCTCCCAGATGACTGCAGCCCTGGCTCTGAAGAGGACACAAAGCACACATCAGCTGAGTAGCATCAGCCCTCAAAGCTTTTGCTTCCTTATGGGTGAGTTGCACCACTTTTGTGTAAGAAACCAGCCAGGTGTAAAAACTTGTCTGTATTCTTCTATCCCATTGCCAGTGATTACGAAGTGGCATAGAAGCTTGTGGTGTGCTCTGAATCCCATAGAGATCCTTCAGTGAGTGGCCTCTACTGTGGGATGAGGGCTTCTTTTCATTAGCTTCTGAAGCAGCCTAAAAGCATGTCAGAAGAGCCTAGTGTCTCTAGACAGCCTAATATTCTGATGCTGTATTCAGTGAAAAAGCGTGTGAGCAATCCAAGCAAAAAAAAAAAAATGGCCATATATCTTTAATTTAAGGCTGTATTCCACTGTAAATGCTAGGTCCACAGTGAGCACTCAGGGCAGAAAAGGATCTTAGGCAATGGTGTATTCAGTCTGACATGGACTTAAGTAGATTCCAGAGTAATCCATTATACATCAAGTGTTTAATCGACATAATTAATATTTTTAAGGGGAGCCATTTACATTGTATGTTCTATACGCATTATTTACAATTTCAACAGTAACAGTTAATGCTCTGTGACAAACTATATTGTTTCCAGCTTGTTATCCATTCATAACAAGGTCAATCTATTACCATTATTTTTTGTGAATGTAGCTGTTACCTTGAGGCAAAAAGTTAATTGTAAATTACGGAGGAGGGATTGAGTTTTTTCAACTGTACTCACTGTAATGTATGATAATGGTGCTATTTTATGAAACATTTACATTTAAAAGCATTTTGTTATTCATATCAGACATGCTGGACAAATTCACTTCCAAACTTTTCACAAACTTAATGGGAAGAGCCATTTGAGAGGATGCAGCTGAGCATTTCATAACTGCTGCAGTTAAAACCAGATGTGGTCTCATCTATTTTTTTTTCCTATGTCTGGGAGTGATCCCTCTGCCATTACTGTCCAACACAGCTCTGAGAGATGCTTAGTGCTCAGAAGCTGGAGCAGATATGATTGTAATTTAGACCAACACTTTAGCTTTTGCATCACGAGAGCAGTCTGTAAGAGATGCATCTTAAGATTTTATTCAGCTTCTAATCTACACAAAATACATAGTGTTTTGGGCTTTCTTGCACAATTTCTATTGTTTTCTGATTCCCTAGGAGACAAAGTCATTGTATATTTATGCCTTGTCTTATTTGCCTCACCTGAGCAAAAGTCAAAATGCATGTGGCATTGCTGCTTTCTCAGCTCTGTTTCCCAGATCTCAGTAAAAGATGTCATTCATAATGTAGAAAAGGAGAATCGTCTTAATCTTTCCCACATAATTTTAATGATTCATCTGAAGGCAAAGCCCGTGAGCTTTCTATTGGAATGTATACTTGTCTATCTGAATGGAGAAATGACACCACTCAGTCCAGTGCTTCTGCTGCGCCCCAGATGTGGCAGCTCTGTCCTCTTCTTTGGTCTCCATGTCAATTGTCTTCTGCATTTGTGCTTTGAATGAGGTGATTGACTTAACCACATTTCATTCTGGTTTCAATTATAAAGCTGACATTGAATCTTCACAATCATTTCCAGAATAAAAGAAGATAAACTTGTAAACTCTGAATGTTTTGAGCTTTCTAAAGAGAGCAAGAAGATGAAACTGAACAGATGCAGAAATGTATTTCTGGTAGCACAAGAATAAAAGAAGTATCTTAAGAGTTCTATCTTCCTTCCTCTATTGTGGAATAAGCAAGTGAAGCATGTTGGGATATTTGTCTAAATGATCCTATAAAAAAGTGTTCTAACTTCTCAGTGATGAAGTCTGTGGTATGCTTGTGGTGCTTGGGTGAAAAGAAATCGATTTCCTCTGAAATTTTATGGGGAACAATTTAAATTATCTGTTGTTCAAGCATCCAAATGCTCACTTGAAAAATCTATTCCTTTCGTTAAGTCCTAATGAAAAATAAATTTGTCAAGCTTATGTCTTCTATCTGGAAGACTTAACATGCTGAATCAGACCAGTGGTTTGTTGTTGTTTTTCTCACCATGCAATCAAACTTGAAGGCATTGTCAAGAAATAGCATATCTAGCTTGGGAAGGGTTAAGCACCATTATTTCTGTGGTCTCCATCACTGGTAGCATGTTCAAAGTGCACAAAGCTCAAGACATGTGCATTCTTCGTCCAATAACTTGTCCAGTAATTGGTATATTGATTGCTAATGTCATCATGTTTTAGTATATATAAACCCTCTCACTCTATCATACAGCCGCCAACAATCCAAGAAGTCATTGTTTATTCATTGTAACTCCCAAACTGGCCGTGTCAGATTCTGCTTGAGGCCTTGCTGATAAAAATCAGCAGATGATTGGGCACACACATTCTTAACATGGCTGACCCATGACATCTTAGGGCCAGCAGGGAGCCTGTCATTATGTGTACAATACTCCTCTTTCTTTCCCCTTATCTATTCCCAGATGACTTTGAGATTTTTATTAACTCATTAATGACTGAAGATGTCATTAAAGAAAGTGGAGGGATAAGAGGAGGACAGTGGAGAAGGACATTTTGTTTGTTTGTTTAAAAGTGGAGAGCAGAGAGCCATTGGCTCCAGATAAGGAAAGTCAGTGCTTAAAGCCAAAACTGAAATAGAACCAGGGAAAAGATTGTTCATTTATTAGGATGCCTAAAGCTAAGCCTTGGAGGGGGAACAGTGAGGAAAACATTATTAGGCCACTTTTGAAATACAATTAAGAAGGGAGGGAGGGATTCATCCACGGAAAGAAATAGCATAAAAAAAGGCTGCCCAGGTTTTATGTAGTATAACTGGTAGTCTTTGCAGGCATGGTGGGATGTGTTCCTGGCACTGTCTAGGTGTTCAGATTACTGAATACAAAACTCATTCCGAGCATGCATTTTATCAAATGCCTTTAAAGTATGCTACTTTATATGGAGAAATAGTATCTGCTTTTTCTGTTGTAAATACATAAATTGAACAGATACTGAACACCATTATACAGTAATTACACCTGCAGTTCTCTTCCATATTTTCTTGTGTCCTAAGAATTCTATCTGTAAATGTAGCAAACTGTTGATGTAAGTATTTTTGTGGGTAGGGTTTGATTGCATTAAAACGTACATTTGGTGCAGTACTTTCCAGTGGGTTTGCTCTCAGCCAGCTTCTGATTCTATGCAGTCAGTCATTAAGCTTCCCTTGAATTCTGGATAAACAATTAGTCCCACACTATGTGCTTATCTTCCATTTTAAAATATTGCCCTTTTATAATTTCTCTTCAAAAGATCTCATTTGATATTTATATTGGGATCTGGATTCATGTGACAGACTTTTTTTCCACCCAAAATTTGGGTGTTTCTTATAGTCTGAGGCCTGTTGGTTTAGAACCAAGGACTTAATATTTTGAGGATTGGAATTTTATTTTAATTATTGCCATTTGTAGATTGACTGAGGAACAGTAAATGCTTTTCTGTCTCAGGCAGCTGCCCTCCATATGGCTGCTGATCTCAACCTAGAAATCTACAACGTGATTGTAGTGGCACTGGGTGTTACACTGACATAGATCTAGATGTCATCTGCATTGGCTGGCCTTTAATAATCTTTGTTTCAATGTCTGTCTTTTTGATGAGTGGGAGAAAGATGAGCATGTTTCCCTGAAGGACCACCAGCTATTGCTATAAAGTAATAGAAAAAACTCACTGTGTGGGACTACGAATCACAAAGTTCAACTAAAGTGGCCGTCTGCTTACTGCAGGTTATAAGCTGCAGATAGTGGCAGTGCAGTCAGGTATGGCAGTCTGACCTTATGGGCAGGCAAAAAAAAAAAGGATGGCATGAACACCTCAGCATTTGCTGCCCTGATCAGCTATGCCTGACTTAAATCAGTGTGCCACATACCTCATGCACCTCATTGCAAGGAAGCTTCCCTTCCCCCTCATGTTCTGGCATGCAGGCTCTCTCCTATTGTGTGCTGAAGTGAGAACCTGTGATGAATCTCTGGGTAATGGACTGTTGCTTTGACAAACTGCTTCTCTAGTGAAACACATGCCTGTCTTGGTGACGATAATAGCAAAGTGCGGATTTTGTGGAAGAAATAGAGGCTTTGAGGGCTACAGCACCAGACTCTGAGTCTATAAATTGCTGGACTGGGATGTTCAATGCCTTTTAATATTTTCAAACATCCAGTAGAGTAATGAAAGAACTGTAGGACTATCCTGATGTGAGACCTCGGGAGAGTTGTTTTCAGAGATCATGGGAGCTCACAACTTGTTTAAGAACATGAAGTCCTATCCAAGTAATAGCTGGAAATAAGTTGCTTGATTTTTCTGTCCCCAAAGACAAATTCTTGTAATAGCAAAAGTGTAAAATCCAACAAAGAGAGGCTTGATACTTTCAGATGCTGCAGCCACTTCATACTGGGAAAAAAAGGCATACTGACAGTGAAACTATTTGGGGTAAATAATGAGGACAGACTTCCCAGAAATAAACTGGCATGGATTTGGCCATGAGATGTCAGATTTGTAACTTGGGAAATGAAAGCTTCTATATACCGGAGAGCAGGCCCTACCCCAGCATGGCAATTCAGCCTCCTGAGCCGCAGGGATTTCTTTATAAGCAGTGGTATATTAAATGTGGAATCGGGTAGGCCAAAGGGACAGCAGTAAAACAGACAACGTGCAGTGACCAAAAATGAGCTCAAGCCAGACACACTAATTACTTATTGGTAATTTTGTTTTCCTATGGAGTTGGTTATTACCTCTTGCTCCTGGCAAGTTAATGCTTCAGTTTTGCATCTAGTATTTTTTTTTTTTTTTCCAGTTTAACAGGAGTTAGGCAGAATGCAGTTTTTGTCTACTTACCTGGTTCGGTACCTTTATCAGTGTAAGGCAAGGGGTGAGTTTTTACACTGTACAAATCGCTGGCGTGGGCTGAGGAAGAGCACTTTTAGACAGGCCTAGGTCAACAAAACAGATTCATCCATCACATCTGCCAGAATGGAAAGATAGTTGTCTTGATGCTCAGTCAATCTAAGACCTTTCTGCTGAGTCAACTGACAAGATTGCAGATATTTGTGACAACGAGGATGCTTATCCCCTGGTAAGTGGACTGAAGACCACCTACGCGTTTGGCATTGGATCTCCAGCTGAGGAAGCCTTAAGTTGCTCTGGCACATCAGCACGCTGCTGTTTGCAGTCATCTTCTAAGTTGGGCTTCATTACCAAAAACTAAACCAGAATAAGACAAAATAACAAAAGGAATTCTGAGGTGATAATGGAGGAAGGTGTGAGAGCCAGTAGAAAGTACAGTAAAGAACCCCATGACAAGTCATGATAAATGGGTCGTTATAAAATTCATGTTTAGGCTGCACCAGGCTGGGGATAATGCCATTCGTCATGGCAACACTGGGGCACTAATGAGCCCTCATTGCATATTCATGGCTGTGGTGCCTCTCTGCCTCCCTCCCACCCCGACCCAATGCCTGGTAAATATCTCCACCTCAAGCTGAAACTCGACTTAGGCTGCTTTTTTTATTTGTTATGTTGCAGCAATTACACTGTAAAAGTGCTGCACAAGATTGATTGCTCTGATCTGTAGTTCAATTGTAAATTAGAATACACATCCCCCTGGGGACACACGGCCCCTATTTGTGATTAAGAAAAAAGCCCCATAATAGACTAATAGCTAAAGTTCTCTCTTTTACTTTCAGGCAATTAGCTTGATGAAATGGCCTCTTTTTGTGTACCCTGGAAGTGTAAACCGATATCATAATGAAGTATATGATGTTTATTCTATTATTTTCACCTTGCCATGTATGCAGGAATGCATAAATAATGGCTGCTTTGTCTAGTACATTTACTGATTCAGAAGTAAACTATGTCTTAAAGATGCAGCATAAGATCCTGCAGCCTTACGTAAACCGAACACCTTGACCAGTCCCTATGAAAACTGAGGTTCTGCCTACAGAAATTGGAGACTGTTTTTAGCCAGGTGATTAAATACTGTTCACAAGACACTTTCATTTGTAAAGAACTTTAATTGGAAAGTCCTCCTAATAACCTTGTGAGTGAAAAATCAGGTGTCTTCATTCTGCAGGAAAGAAAACTGATGGGGAGGTGTTGAACAGGTTACACAAGTCCACACAGAACCCCCTCAGTCAGTGTTTAAGGAATCCTAGCTCTGTGGGCATTTTTCAGGAATGCCCTTTCCTCTCCTGTAAATTAATACTGTCTTGGATGTTCACAGAATGGCTCTGACCTCAAAGATGGAAAACTTTGATGTCATGGTTGCCTTCTTTCCATGAGACATAGGTGGTTAAAGCTCTTTCATCTGAATCTGAGGTGGATATGGTTTGTGTGTATGTTCAGTATCATGTGCTGGATGCTGGTGTTCCCAAGACTCTCTGAACTGTTGTGCAATGGCCTTGCAGCACAGTGATGGTGTTCATGCAGTTAAGCTTGAGATAATTATCTGGGAAGAAAACTGCCATATGCCAATAGTGCTGTGCATACCTGCTTTGTGGCAAGAGGTGTTTCTCAACTAGTGTTTCATTTTGGGACAGGAGTGTATTTTAAGTGAATTCTCCAGCTGACCCTCCGTTCTGTGCTCCACAGCATGCGAGTCCTTTTGTGTGAAATTAAACTAGGTAATGCAGTCTGGGAGTTCCAGCAGCTAGTTAATGGGCACACACCAGAGCTCAACCAAACAAACCTCTGACCTGGGGCAGGCTCCTGCTCTTGGAGCAATGTGGATGTCCCTTTATTGACCTATTTGCCAAGTGAGGTGTAGTCCCTAAATTGTTATCCAAGGAGTTAAGAGAAGATCAAATAGTATGACAGGGAGGTCATGTGAAATAGCCTGAAAAACTTGCATGAGAAAGTGGCCTAATTTGTTTAATATATGTATTATGTTCTACATACTTCATCTACAATAGAAATTATTTCATTGAGAGTATGAAAGAGATTCTGTAGGGGAATGTAACAGTTCATAAATGTTCTGTTAAGAAATGCTACTGATGTAAACCTTTAAAAGGTAACACTGCACATGGCTACAATACCATATTCTGTTTAAACTTGTTCATCATTGTCTTCTTGCATGACAGCCCTGGCATTTAAAATATGTTAGGGGTGACACAATACTTTCACCTGGTGCAGGCATATATCACTGGAAGGATGTTCTCATAAACAAAGTGCTGCAGGCAATGATCTTATCGTTCTCGTCTTCCTTCTTTTCAGTTCAGTTCAATGACAAACACGTATTTCTCTTCTTTGCTCCCTTTTCTGGTCTGGAGCAGCAGGTGATGTTGCAGATCAGGAATGACAAGCACTGGTGGTGGCCTGGCAGGGACAAGCAGTAGATGGGCAGTGAGCATGCGATGTTTTGTAATGTTTGGGCTGGTGCACTGATTCTACATCGTGCTGCAATTTTATAGCATGAGCAAAAGTTTACTTGTGTGCATGCCTGCACACGTGTGGTTTTTGAGAAAGACATAAAGCAAATTAGAGCGTTCATATGTAATTAGTTCACTATTAGTGTAGTTCAGCCAAGGTGATAGGCAGGCAGTAAACTCTGAGATAGCTCAGAGATAAAAGGACTGAGGGTGTTGTGGAGAGATCTGGAGGTAGTAGTTCAGAGGAGAAATTCCTGACAAATTGAGCAGACATCTTGGGATGTTCCTGCCCCACACTGCACACCATCCCTGTGTTGTCTGCCTTGTCCCCTGCCCAAAGCCTAACCCTTCCTGGCATCTAGGGCTCTTTCACCTTAGATAGCCCACTTCTAAATTACTTAAGAGTTAATCACCATTTTTGTCTTAACACGTTAGTCTGTGAACTAAAAGTGGCTGAAATACCCTGCTCAGACTTCCTGTCCTGTTTGTGACAGTGTAAGAAAAATGATGCCCTGTCCTTAGAGGCACTCAGGGTCAGGCTGGACTGGGCTCAGGGCCCCCTGATCGAGTTGCAGATGTCCGTGTTCATTGCATGTGAGTTGGGCTAGATGACCTTTAAGGGCCCCTTCCAATTCAAAGGATTCTAGGATTCTATTCCATAAGGGAAAAAAGGCTATCAGCCGTGTGGAAGCTGGAATACCTCCAGGTATTCTGTAGAAATGTAGATGACAGTGTCTAATAAAAAAAGAGTTATCACTTACCGTGTGTAAGCATCACACTTGGAAAGAAACCCAAACCCTGAGTTCCAGTATGTGCAACCTCTATGGGAATGTGAGTATTTCACTAAATCTGTACGCTAATGAAAGTGACATGAGATTTTTCTCTCACTGTGTAGCTTGTAGAGAACACTTCATCCTATCCCTTGGGAGTTCACAAGATTTCATTGTTTTCAACTAATTCTGTGACTAACCAATGCATTTAAAAGGGGAGGAATAAGCACCAAATTATTTTCTTCAATAATCTCAAAATATTTCCTTTTTTTTTTTTTTTGCTTTCATATAGAAATAAAAATTTTAAACTAAAGCATATTTCAAAGCCAGTGATAATTTAGAAGAGTATCTATTGAGACACTTTACATTATTTTGAAATATATTTAACTTGTTTTCAGTTGGGAAGCCTCTTGAAAACTGATTTGTTCACTCCAACCCTTTTTGCGTGTTTGGCATCATTATCCCATACAAAGTTTTCATGGAAAACCCCAGACACAGTCCATATGTATCATCCAGTATTTCACAGTTGTTTTGTTTGGGATGGATTCTGAGGAGGAATTACAGAACTTTGTCCCCCAGCACTGGTCTGAATTATTTCTGTTAACATAAAAATGTTAGAAGGTTTGCAAAGCTTCCTCGCTTTCTTAGCCAGTGCGTGAGTTCCACTGCACATCCTTCTATTAGAAATCCATCCTACAAGTCGCATGAAACCAGAAAGGTTAATGGTATCAAAGGAGCTGCACTGATTGAATTCTAAAGCTTTTCTTAATACAATTATATTTGTTAGTGTTCTGTGGGAGAGTACCAAAACTTAACTGTATTGCATAACAAATATATGTTATTTTTTTAATTTAAGCCTCTTTTGCTCCTTGTACTAAAGTGAGCAAACATCTTCAGAACGTTCTTCGTATTCCTTGTCATTCTGTAAACCTCTGCCACCTCCTTTCCCAGAGTTCTAAATGTATGTAGTTTTTTTTCTCATGTGGAAGCAGATGCGTAGTTACTCACAAGACAGCTATTAAACAACTGTTGCTACTGAGACTGAAACTCTTCCAAAAATTAATTTAAAATAATCCTAAATGCGCAAATATCCAATGATCAGGCAGATCTGTAAAACCTGCCCCGAGCAAAATCATGCAATTAGAATAATGCTCATAAGTGTTGGACTCTTAAAACTTTAATAGATCATTTTAATGGAAGGAGTTATTAAAATTTGTATTTGATTTGCATTATTACAACACTTAATGCACTATGGAAAGTTGAGTTCATGAGAGAAGTGCGGCAAAAACGAGATTCTTACTATCTGAGTTGAAGCTTTAAAGAAAGAGCGTGTTCTGCCTGAATTTCCCTTAGTTTTATTGCTCTTCTAAATGGATAAAAACACCTATTTTATCATAGAAATGGCTAGGCAAATTGCTTGAGATTGATATAAAGCCTCAGAAGAGTGATTTGAGGAGCGAAAAAATCCTTCCCAGTGTTGTATTTCACGTATGAGAAGCGGTGGTGTTCTGATCATAACCGCTATCAAAACACCTTCAGCTGCAGAGTTTCTGTAGGTGATTTAGGAAAAAAAAGTGTTCCATGTGCGGTAACAGTTACAAAGAAATTCATGACTCTTTAGCAGGCATTCCTTGGTTTATTTGTTTCAAGCAGACTAATTTCTGCATCCGTGTGACTTCTTTTCTGTTGGACACTTACCCTCCCCAGTGCGTTTATAAAATTACCCATTTCATTAGTGTTCCATCCTCAGCAAACTTGTTGCACAAATGTCTTCCGTAATAGAAAGCACAGACTGCAATCAACAGAATTTCCATCGTTATTTTGGAATAATCCTGCAAGGGTTGTGCATAAATACATATATAAATACAAATAAAAACCATATAAAACCACATATAACCTCAAAGTGGAGCAAGGAACGCAGTGAGCTTGTTTTTATTTCTGTATTTTATTTGTACTCTTTAGAATCCCCAAGAAGAGATGTGCTCCCCATGACCCTCATGCACGTTGTCAAATTCAGTGTTTCAGTGTTTAGACTTGAGTTGATTTAAACTACTATAGGAGTGCTCTGAGTTTTTCAAGGCAGCTCAGATGTTCAGTAATGGTGTCTGTGTACAAAAATTCTCTCTTTTAAGAGAATTGTGCCAATGAATTGGAAAAAGGAGAGTAGTTATATTAAAAATAGAAACAGTGTCCTATAGAAAAATATTGTCTACCTTCTGAGCTTACTATATGGTTTAAAATTCAATAATCAGGCTCTTAGCAGGTGTAAATCATCACAGGAATGATGCTGTGATGCTTTATATGATATTACCCAATTGTCTTGCTGGTAATTAAGAATATCCTCAATGGAATAAGGACCAATGACAGAAGAAAGTGTGAGTTGGTATTGTCTCAGCACACAGAAGTGGTAGACAGAAATATTCATGTGCATAATCTTACACCTTGCCTACACATGATACCCAGCGGGCTGAAGTAATAGCCTACAGTATAATCTTGGAAAAGGCATTTCTAACAGAATGAAAGTCTTATGGGTTTTCTGTAAGTTTCTCATAATTATACATGGCAACACAAGATGAAAATAAACTAACAGATATGCATTCAGAAAATGTTTCTTTAAAATTGTTTCTTTGAGCTTCTCTTAAAAATCCAGAGCATACTATACTCAAATGTTCTCAAAGCCCTATTTTTTTTATTTCATCCAAAGAAAATCAGCATCTCTTCTTTTTCCTCTTTCTTTTCATGGGTTTCCCTGTATTCCACAGCCCAGAGAAACAAATGCAATTTCTATTATTCCTGAAGGTAATGAAGTCAACCTGATAAAATGCAGCAAACCTTTGTGCTGAATTTCTAGTGTAAGTTTCAGGGGGAAACTGAGATGTCTACCTCTTAATTAAATAGTCACTTCCATGAAGATTCATATAAACCATGCTGTCTGCTACAGTACAGTTCCTTTAACCTAATGAGCCTTTTCCAAAATCAAACTTTTCATTGCGAAGCAGGTGCTTCCTCTTCTCCGTGCGTCTCTTCTGATTATTACAAGAAGTTTTATTATTTAAACAGCCTCTTTAAGGAGGTGTCTGTTTTGAGATATGTAATCTCATGGCTGGGATCTTGGATGTAGATGAAATGTGCTCTGACCTATGCATACTGCTCATAGCTTTCCCAGTATTAAATGGACCTTTGAAATCACTTGTTTTTTAATTCAAATCGAGTTGCTCTGGGAATGGCAGGTCTAAATTCCATTTCAACAGTTATATTGCTGGTCATCTGTTCACTGCATTATTGCATTATTACTTGCATTATTATGATCAATTTTGCTTCTGCTATCCCCCAAAAAAACTTTAGGAATAGTCAACAGGGAGGGGGGCGAGGGAGCACAATGCATAACAATGAATGATGTTTGGATGCATGTGTTGCAAGTATCCTGTAAGAATCATGATGACATTAAAGGGCCAAACACAATAGATGAAGATGTGCACACAAAAGAAGCCCTTGGAAATCTTTATTGCAGATATCTAAAAGGTATTTCTAGATCAGATGAAATCAAGAAAGAATTAGGATGTATATGACTAGCACTTATCTCATGTATGTTGTATAAGGCAGAAAGTACTGTGTAGTAAGAGGTCACAGAGCAAGAACCACTATCTAAGGCATCAAGTGCAAACGTGTTACAATCAGAAGATTTTCTTCTGAGTAGTAGAAATACCTGAAACCATCAAAGCCAAATGTGGATGGCTCTGTGCAAGGCTTCAGGGATGTCCCTCTGGAAGCTCTGCTCAGGCAGTCTCATCTCAACAGCTGTGCAGTCTAAGCAGGGGAATATTGAACATTAGCATTTTTCTGAAGCTACTTAATGTATTTAGGCTCTTTTTTGACCTGTTGGTATCCTGATTTCTCTTGTAACTTCTCTTAGCTTTTTGTCCTTTATTAATATACAAGTACCCACATATGAGGACTGCTGAGATGCTGCCTGTTGTAAAAGAGCAAATATTTTGTATAGAGAGTAAACGCTGACCTGCTATTAAATGAGTAGATCAAATGATATCTTGTGCTGGCACAGTGAACTCGACTCAATTTATGCACATTGGAGTCTTGCAAATCTCTGGTGTTTTATTCAGCAAAGCAGATGTGCCAGTGGTGACCTCACCTCTGAAAAACAGGTATTTTACATGTTGCTCTCCTGCTGACTGTGAGAGAAGTCTCAATCACTTAGCTTGTCGCACCTACAGCCCATGTAGAAGTTGTGAAGATATAAGTGATGTTAGGAACAGAATCTGTATTTCGGACACAAACTAGTTACGTTTAACATGTGAAGTGCAAATCCACATTGTGACTCAGATGTATTAGCTATAACCCTGCTTTAGCCTGGGAAGAATTACTTGCATCCAGCGAAGCCTACCTCAAGGAATTCCTCATTCTTTTGGCAGAAGTGATGGTTTAGCTAAGACTTTCCCCTGCAGGTGAAGTCCCATGGATTTTTCCTGGCTGAACAGTGCTGCAGATAGGAAGGAATAGGTTTGTTTACTCCTGCCAAGCCTGCAGCAGTCAGAAGGTGGGCAATGGTGATGGGATGGGAAAAGGGTTGTGCTGGCACTATGCTCCTAGAGGAGCGGGGACGTGGCAGAGCACTGGCAGCACTGACACGTACCCAGGGCAGCTATGTGACATTCAGCTGTGGCGTGAGGAAACCGGTTTGTCGTTGCATCGCTCAGCATGTGATCTCAGGCCAGAGTGAGGTGCACCTGTGGGTGCAAGAGATAAGATTGCATCATGAATGTTGTGCTCGGATTCTGCAGATTTTCTTGTTCTCAGCCTCAGCTTGAAAAATGTGGTGGAATTCTCAGTTACCAATACTCCTTCATAGATAATCCAACTGAAGAAAACAAAGCATCTCTCCCTGCCTGCCCTCCTAATTACTGCCAGAAGGTACCAGGGCCCCAAAATAGATGGGAGCTCCCACAACCCAGGGCTCCTTGGCCTCAGAGCTATATCAACATGAAGAAACATGTCCTTAGCCAGAATTATCTAAGCTATGAATGAAGTTTGTGAATATTTGTGTAACAGCACTGTGTTATATCCTAAAAATATATTTTGAGTGTAGTTGAGAACAGTAGTGTGTATAACTCAAAGAGTAACCAAGTATGTTAAAACATGTATGAAAAGCACAGAAGAGGCAAGAGAAGGTATTGATAAAGGCAGGAGGAAAAAGAACACCTGTAGGGACAGCTAGAAGGATGGCAAGTGTGACAGGTAAGATGAATCCTAATTGTTTATAAGATGGAAAAATGCATCTCCGGCATTGAATCTTTCATTCTCTCCCATGTTACAGTCCTTTTTCTACTGTCTTTATGCAGATGGAGCACTGAGGTTCTCCACATATTCTTTTTCCTCCTGTATAAGGTGTCCTTTACGCTTTGATGAGATCACTGGTGTATTAGTTCATTTCATTTTTTCAGAAAGAATCCAGGAACCACAGTGAGGTCATGACTGTAGTAATGTCTGAAAGGATAGTTTTATGGAGGAAAGAAGTTGTCCTCTCCTTTAGTATAACAGTAAGGAAATTTGTGGCTCTCAAGTGTGTTGGACAAGTTAAGGTTCGTTTATTTTTTCTGTTGTGTATTATTTGCAGAAGGCAGCCAGCTTCATACTCTTATTTCCTACGTATTACATAAATCCAGGCTTGCAGGGAAAGCATCCTGCAAAAGCTGTGCTCCATTTTATTTTGAAAAGCTGGTAGTTCCCCAGTCATACAGTCAAGCGGAATTATTTGTGGAAAATCAGACTCCTCTTATGAGCTGAATGTCACATCATTAGACCCTCATCATTCAGAGGGTGGGTGCCATGCTGAGAATGTCATAGCTCCCTCGTTCAAGGAGAAAAATCCTTGGGCCATCTCTAGTCCCGTGATATCGCTTTTTGAAGCATCTGTGCCTCATTGATCAATGGAAAAAATGCCAGATAAGGATTTAGACTGTGACATTTCAGGCAATGACAGCAATTTGGAAGTGCCAAACTTTCACTGTTGTTCTGATTTTACCTCTGGTCTTTTCCGCTTTGTTTGTAAAGTGAAGTGGCAAGGCTTTATGGTGTGATTCTGAAAGGACTCTAGATGGATTTAGTACTTGAAAGAAATATGTGGGCAGAAGGAATAATATGCTTTGCCTTTACCATGGTCAGTGTATTGTATTTTAATGTGCTCTAATGAACTTAAAAATGACTCCCCAGTGTGCTTGCTCCTTAGGTCATAGGGCTTATTTTGAGTTTGCTGTCTTCCTGGATTCTTGAGATAATTCCCCCCGGATTTGTTGGGTCAACAACAAAGTGGAGATAACAAATACACGGCTGCTTTAAGCCAGTGCTGTGCTTTCTCCCTCTTTGCTGTGAGGATTTATGCATGCTAACAGTTACTCTGCTTGTAACTTAACAACTTCAGGGTATCTGTGACACACAATGTAAAACCAGTTTTCCTTTCATTCCTAGAGACCAAACATCCTGGATAACCTGGGACAGATGCCACAGGTTTCATTTTGCTCAAAGTTTGAGTGTGTTAGTTACCCAGAAGGGAGTGGGAGACTAATTGCAGCATTGATGGTGATAGGGAGCCATGTGTTCTAAATGCCAACAAGCCAAGAAGAGCCCACCTTTAGGTGACAGTAACATGCATGGCTGCAGAAAGACTACATGGGCATAGTAGGTCTTCCAATTTAAAAAGACTAATTAATAATTCTTAATGGTCTGTGGCTTTCTGCGTATTTTGGCAGGCTGAGGGAGGTGAGGAAACAGGTTTCGTTGCATTGTTTGAAATTACAGGGTTTAAAATTGTTTAAACGATGAGCAGATAGAGCTTCCACACCAGATTTGAGACATTTGTTCTCTTCTATTTGTATTAAAATTTCAGCTTGAGCTCACATTGTCATGCTATCCAGACTGCTTCCCAGACAAGCTAATTTGTCTACCTGTGTTCCATTTTAGGCCCTGGTTTTAATTTGAGGATGATTCCTGCTAATACCAAAGACTGGAGAGGACATCCATTAAAAGTCTACACAGCAATTGAAATGGAAAATTCCAAAAGAAACCCTATTAGAGTTTTTCTCCATCAAATCAACATTACAGACTTCTTATGCATTTCTTAATTAGACATTGATATTAACTGGACTGTTGCATGATTTAGATCTAGCTCTTAATCTCAGCTATTCTATGCTGCTGTAGTTTTTATGACATCCAACTAGCGACTGCTTTATGCATTAATCTATCTGGAAAACCACCTTCACATTTTTTGTCTTTTTTTAGAAGAATAAAGGCCCCAAGAAGGAAATGAAAGCTTTTGGGTTCAGCCATTAGTAATTTTCTGCTTAGTATTTGAAAAATTGCTTATTTTAATTGCTTCATAGAAGAAAAAGATATCAAAGCTAACGTTCTTTCTCTCCAAACTTTGTAATTATTTCTCTCAGACTCTTATTTGAAATGCCTTGAAAGGATTTTCATTGAAATGTAGATTTCTTCTCTTTCAAAAGTACTTTTATTCCCTCGTGTTTTTTTCCTCTTTTTTTTTTTTCTTCCAGTGACTTCCTCTCTACTTTAGGGCAAAATACATGGAGTCCAGTGTCTGGACAGGGCAACACATTACACACAGATGTCACTTAAGTGCCATCTTCTTTAAAACTAACTGTCCTGGTAGTTAGTGGTAGAGACCATGATAGCAGCCAGCCATTGGGTCCTCAGCGTGGTGTCCTCAGGCTTGATCTGTGCAGTGAAGTCATAGATGTTGGACTTGGTGCACCACAGTCCTGCTCCTTTTGAAAATTGCTATGGGATTTGCTTATTAATAATCACTACCAAAATCAGGAGAAGCCTAATGGAAAAGTTTTATAAATGTTTTGTGTCTGCCAGTTAATCTGAATTTGGGGCTTGTGATAAAGTCTGGAGACAGACAAATTCTGTATAGTTTCAGGTTCTGTTTGCGACTGTATAACTCCTGAATATCCCAATCTGGGATGGAATTTGCTAGCCAAACCCTGTCGTTAGTTCTGCATTGTATATAAACTGCAGCACAGAGACTCAGACCTATGTTGGCCTCATCAGTAATCCCTGATACCAATTGAGCAATAGTAGCAAGTTCTTTATTTCACCTATACGTTTCCAGAGAACATTATTTACTCATAGATTATGATCTGGTCAAAATGATCTATACATTCATTATGTCTGGAGTGGGCTTTCATAACTCACACTATCTAAGAATGAGGCAAAACTCACATTTGTTTATAGTGCAGCAGTTCTGCTCAGCAAAAAAGGCACAGAGGAAATACTGTCCTATGCGCCCTGTGCTCTGCTCTGGATCCCAGGTGATTTCTCATGCCAGTTCAAAAGCATTTTTGAGAGCTCCATGAGAACAGGGTCCTGACTGCTTTAGAGAACCCCTCAAAACACAGCTGTTCTGTCTGCAAAGTGGCTCTGCAAGGCTTCCTCCACTGTGGCTGAGCTAAGGGGAATCTTCCCAGTGGAACAAAACCTTTTGAGAAGAAAAGGTTGAAATGAAGCTAAAGTATTCTCAGTATCAGATTTTACATGTGTGTTTCTTGTTGTTTTTTTTTTTCTTTTTTTTCTTTTTTTTTTGCAAGAACACAAAAGGAAGAAATAGAACAAGAAAATGAGTTAGAGGAAGATGGAGAGATGGTCTATTAAGCAAGGCTACTTTTTTACTCTCTGAATTTACAGTCCTGATAGACATCTTTATTCAAAATTACTCATTTTTTATATTCAGATACTACAGTTTTCAATACTAGGCCCTAGATTTGTCTAGACAGATTACCTTCTTATTCTCACAATGAAACTTAATTATCCTTTTGATATCTTCAGGTACTTTCAGTTATTTCCTGATCTATTTCTGAGAACAGGGAGCAGCTGTTGGTCAGTCAGTAGTGCAAGAACTCCACCTCCCTGCTCATCATGCTTTTTTGAAGGCAGAAGCTTTCTGGCCCTGAGATTCCTCTAGAAAAATTTTAAGGGCATTTTTCTCTGATTTACCTTTGTTGAGCTTTCTGACTGGGCAGAGACTTGTCATTTTCCCAGCACCTTTCTGTGTATTACTTGGAAGCACCTAGTGTGAGTAACTCACCTGGAATCCACAGAGGGATGTATGTATGATTCATGACTCAGACAAGAATAAACCCTCATGAAATCCAGAATGGAAATGACTGCATGGTTTCAAACATCCTGTATAACTGCTGTTGCAGCAGGAAGGAATGCATCTGAGTAAAGTCAAAATGACTAAATAAATTGGTTCAAAGCAGCAGTAGGAGCAAAGAGGGCCATATAAACTAGTATTAAGTAGTTGCTAGACTTCAGGACATTTCACTGATTTCATCTGTAAAGAAATCTACAAACACACATCTATTATCACTACCTTCTGTAATTGAGCAAAACTACCAAAGGGTAAAACACTAGCTAATGTGTTAAGGTTGCATAAGATAACCCAGAACTTGCAAATACTAAAGAGAAAATGATAATGAGTATCCATCTGGTTTTTGAGAGCTGTTTTTAGGTCGTAATATGTTTGTGAAAGCCTCTATTACTCAAATAAAAAAGTAGAGAAATGTTACAATAAGTTAAAATAGCCTTAAGAAAATCTGCCAACTGATCAGAAGGTAGAGAGGTAGCACAACTGATGTGTGCTATAGAATCTTTTACAAAAGAAATGTGAAATGTCAAAGGGCTGATCTGGTAAAATAATTTTAATATATAAATGGAGTGGGTGTTGCTACGGTATGGTACACAGGTATGCGTTATGGGATTGAACAAGTAGTGGTCAAATGCATTTTCATGACGAGGCTGGGATTAACAGCAGATTTTGTACAGACTTTATACATCGCATTAAACTAAAACTTGAACAAAAATCCACTTACGCGGAATTGTATTCATATTCTGTTCACATTTCCATGGAAGTTGCTTCTCCAAATGGCAGTTGGGACCCCAGCCTGACAGCAGAGAATAGGATGGCACAATCCTGGTACTGCAGAATATAGCACAAGTTTCTCAGTCACACCCAGCCTATATTTCTTTCCTGATGAATTTCTCACTTAATCTCCACTAGCCCAAGTAAACAAAATGTTTTCTATATTAAGTATAAGTAGTGTTTCAAAGGACATGGCACTTGCTCGATTTATCATTTCGGTGACTCAAAATAAATGTAAAAATAAAAGTGTCTGAACCAGTAGATTGGGGGTAGAGAGGTTTGGGCTGGGTCCCCAGCTTTGCTGCTGATAGGATCTGCAATCTTGGACCAGCCACTTCAACCCTCAGCCTGGCTGCATTTGTCATCCCCGTAATGCAGACAGCACCTTTTATAGGGCTCCTACTGTACAGTCTGTACAGCGCATGGTAGTAAACTGGGGCCTGAGCTCACCTCTGCCCTCGCTCCCTGTGACTGGGAATCTAGTAATAAAAAGTAATCATAAGGCCTGAATAGTTATGTGTTGTCTTTATAGCAAAGCAGGCCTTGAGCAGTGTGAGCCCTCCACTGGGAGAAGTCCCATTTAAAAATTTCCCTGGCATGAAAATGAATTGGATTCTGTCACATGAATGGCCTGCATTTATCAGTCTTCACCTACCTTCTGGTCGTTCGTTTTCTCTGCTGGCTTGAGCTTGTTCCCTGGTTGTTGGCAGGATCTGGGCAACAAGATCTTGCTGGAAATTGGCTATTAAATTAAGGAGAAGATAGAAGAGAAACAGAATGGACTACGTTGATGTAGTAGCATCATATAACAAATGCAACTCCTGAATGTTTCGTGGTTCACACTAGAACAGGAAGGAAGAAAAACAAAAGAGGATTTTGATCATTGCCAGTGAATTTGAAACAATTTGGGATTTTGGGATCTTAAGAAATTCAACATGAGACCACGTTAAATTCTTGGCTGATCTTAGCAGATGTTCTCCTTCCTGTAAGCACTGCAGCATTACATTGCACCTATCATCTTAAAAAGTCAGGGCTTTAACTATCCCAGTAGCAAGGACTGCTTCTGCGGAGCCAAGAAGCTCTGTCACCATCTCAGCACTGGGATATTCAAAATGTTTGGGTAGTTCAGGTCGGGGGAATGGTTTGTGTATGATCCTGAGACTGCTTGTTTCACCTGGGTAAGAGGCAAGGCACACCGTGACTGGTCTTTGAAACTGTTAGAAGGTGTTCATGGGCAAGCAGCTGGTCCAGGCTTGTCCCAGTGTTGGAGCATCTCCCAGAAAGATGGAGTGAAACAGGACAGTGTAGAGTCTGAAACACCACAAGTTGCCCAATGGAAGTTTTGGTGGTAAGAAGGGAGATTCATTACAGGAGAAGCATGCTGATCATTAAGTGTACTGGAGCAACACTGAAACAAGGAGTTTTTCTTTGCTTTAAGATGTCTGCCCTAAGAAAGCATTCGCAGTTGAAATTGTGTTCTCTCTTCCTTGACTCTTGGATTCTCATGAGTCAGCTGTTGCTTTGTTAAATAAAACACTGCTTTAGGGAGTCTGGCTGGCTCTGGGGATGGGTAATGCAGTATAGCACTTTCATCTCTCACCCATGAACCCAAGTCAAACAGAGTTTGGTAAATGGCCAATAACCTTTCCCATCCCAGGGCTGTTTGGTGACCTGTGAGAAATGAGGAGGGTCATCTCTGCATCTGTTTACTAGAAGGCAAGTGTCAACTTGACTATAAAAAGGGACTTGGTTACTCCTCGTTATCACCCAATTTAACATTCTTAAGCCAAGAGAATGACCCCAGAAAACGCAGCCAACTTCTTACCCGGCAGTGGTGGTCCCAGTGCATCAGAGCTGGAAGTATGTGCATTAACAAGGGCAGTGGTGTGGTAGTAAGCCAGGCTGAGCCTCTCCTGTATACAAAGATTTCTGCAAGCCTGAGTTTATGATCTGAAATAGACACAGGAACCTGTACAGGAACAAAGCACTGATAGAGTTAATATGTTGATAAATCCTTCACTGTGCTTGTGCTTATACTATCCTGACTACACAGTTCTGGTTACCAAAATAGCTGTGTGTGAAACTCAGTGCAGTGCCCGATCTCACCCCGTGTGCTGCTCATTGTAAGGTCAGACCTTTGGCATCAGGAACCTGTTAGAAGAGAGAGGAATCGCTTTAAGAGTTGCTGCCACTCGGGGGATTACCCTGGAAGGTCTGCGAGGGGAAAGGAAAGGGCAAGATGGGTAACTGTTTGGCCACGTGAAAAATCAACAACTCTTAAATTTCAGTAGATCAATATAAACCTCTGAAACCCACCCAAAACTCCAGTCAGCTTGTTCTTGCCCACAGTGCTTCTAGTCACCGCAGTCATTTTCTTCCAGCCCTTTTGCACCATAGAATTGATAACATTGTCGTGTTCAGCTGTGAGTTACTGTTTAATCCCTACTATCTTGATTAATTGCATTAAACTGGTATACCTGTGTTAATTAAACAGAAGATGGCAGAGGCAGCTTTCAGTTCGTATTCTTTTGTGTAGATCATTTCCCAAGGCTTCTCAGGTTGTGGAAAAATAACAATGCAGACACATCATCCGTAATATTTCAGCTCAGCTGATAAAGCTATTTTACTCATACAGCAGTCTGTGATTTTTTTTCCCACTTATCACAGTATAGGCTTAATTACCATGCTGCTGCTGCATGGCAGCTCCACTCACTTTTTTTTTTTTATTTGTATTATTTGCAAGTCGTAATCATGTTTTCCTGTCATCCCCGAGCAATGTGCGTGCGTGCGTACAGGCAAATGCCAAGCCTGGAAAGGAAATCTGATGCGTGTCCATGAATTGGAGTTTTCAAACTTTGGCTGAAGATTAGTACGTATAAACATAGCTCTGCCCCCTTCATCTTGGATAATTGGTCACAAATGCTACTTGACACTTCTCAAATCGGACACTTTACATACTTCTGAGCATAGCTGAACTTTTTTGGCAGGAATTAATTTGCTTTGCAACTCAGCCGCTCATTCCTGGCCCGATCCCTGCTGCAGTGATTTCAGCACAGTGCTCTGCCAGCGCGAGGAGCGGAGGCAGGACGAGATCTGCTTGTTAGCACTGACTCGCCTGGCTTTGTTGGCTCCCTCAGAAACACAGTGACTGCAGCTGATGTTTTGCCCTGCACCAGTCTACATCAGCAGTGGGATTTTTACCTTCAGGTTCCTCTCTTTGTTCCAATTACTGAGCAAATTACATAGCATATAGAGGCAAAAAAGTGATGAAGGCAGTGTAGTGCCATGAGAAAACACAACTTCTGACACATCAGGCAGGACCCTTCCACACAGCACTGGCTTTGCGGGAGATGGCTGCAAACTCCTTCTGCCACAAAGAGATTGTCTCTGCGCTCTCCTGCTTCTGAAAACAGTGCTCACTTCAGTAGAGAAAAAGAATCCATTCCTGAAGTATTGGAAAAGTTTGATGTAGCCACAGAATCCATGCTATTAAACAGCCCTCTGCTTGCTCTGACTTTGCTGTGTGGCTCACTTGCTGTGCAGTGGTACTGCAAGAGCTGAGCAGACCATATGGTCACGTAGAAGGGTTGCCAGGTCTCAGGGAGCATTATTGTGCATCTCCCAGTAGGAGCTTGGGTCAGGAACATATTCCATAAAGGTTTTCACTAGGAATACTGTATTTTATCTGGCAATTTTTTTCTGTACAGCCTCTGGACTAAGTGGCAGTTTATCAGCATATCCATGTACACATATGAATAACCAAAGGGAAATATCATTCAGCCTTTATTCACTGGGATGTTGATAAGCGGCAGCATATTAAAAATGTTTGTCAGTTTGTTCTTTTCAGCTATAAAGTGGGATGTGAGCCAGCGTGCCCTTCTCGTGCTGAAGGCATTTATCCAGAAAATGGAGAGAAAATGATGAAACAATGTCAGTTCTAGAGGAAGACAGAGGTTTTCATGGATTATTTTAGTTGATTATTGACTTGCTCATTGCTAACACTAAAGCCTGTAACCTAGAGTAAGTCTACACAAAGATGTGAGCCAGAAAAAAGTGCTCCTACCTGCAGTAGAACAGAATGAAACTTCACGCCATGTTTCAGGTATGGTCTGGAAGAGGAGTAAACACTTGGCCATGCTCTTGGTGCGGGCTTGATTCTCAGATTCTTGGTGATGCTCTTGCTGTTGGCTTGGTTCTTAGGTCTTCATGCAGCTCAAAGTACTGTTGAAGAGCAGCCAGGATGAGAGCAGTCCATGCTGAGCCATTGCTGGGCAGCAGTCAGAGCTCCAGATCCATCAACTGTATTTTAACGTGTTTGGTCCCCCATAAGCACACTGTCTTGTGGTAGTTCATCTCTGTAAGAGAAGAGTAGCTGGTGTGATGAAAAGCATGGCAGATTCATGGTAGAGGGCACAAATACTTTTGTTGCCCTTGAATCTGCCATGGAATAGTACAAGGGATTATTTATTCCAGACTAGTAGGTCTTAAGTTTTCATAGACTCTTGCCTTAAATTAAACAGATAAAGACGTATCATGCTTCCTCTTGTTTATCTTTCATACTGCAGCCATAATGGGATGGCAGATATGGTATTTGTAGGTGAACCAAGCACCAATTGATGAAGAAATGCAACATTGCTGTAAAACCTGGGCTAAGGAGGATGCTTAGCTTCCATTGCTATTACATATCACTATATAAAATTAGCTTTCAGGTCCTAGACGGTTTAAAATAACATGTCTAGTGTTAGAATAGAGGAGTATCAGAAAAAGTGAATTACAGGTTATGGGCTTCTAGTATTTGCAGTAAAATAACTCTTATTGTAATTACACCTATAGAGTACTAATTTATGTTATTACGAGAAAAGGATGGTGGCATTAGGATGTATGGAAAGAAAATCTTACAGGAGAGCCAAGTAATGGGATAAAGAGCAGAAGTGGCTACTCAGTATACTTAAGTTTTTCAGCACGTGCTCACTGTGTATGTGTGGACATGTAATGTTCAGCAGGTTAGGAGAAACTACTATAGGTAACTGATATATGATGCAAATAGGAGCAAGCTATAAGTCACAGAAGGTCCTTACCATACACGCAAACCCCCAGTGGTGCCACTGAGCACCTCCTTAGTCTTTGCTCGATGAGAATGGAAATCACCCAAATTGCTCTGTGTGCTCAGTGTTTCATGGATGAGATCCTAACTCCCAGCCATAAAGACCAAACTTAAACACTCTTGAACGTTTGCAATGAAACTAAAATAAGAAACATTGATAGTTTTTCACAGTAAAGCTGAGCCTCCATTTTGAATCATTATATTGTGCACTTCCAAGCAGTGCATAGGTACCTCCTGGATGTCATTCCTGAAAGCAAGTGAACTGTTACTTCAGTAGGTAAAGATTTACTTGCCTAATGCCTGGTGTCATCAACAAATTCAGGCTGGCAATGGTATCCTACTCATCTCAGCTAATTACACTTTAGCTTTGCACTCCCCTTTTCTTCCCATTCAGATGTGCAGCTCAGTGTTAATACCCACCAGTTGAGCATTAACCAATGGTTACAGCTGAGATGAATGAAGTGATGGATGAACACAGTTTGCATATTGGTAACTGGAAGTCCAGCTGAGTAGTTCGCATTATTTAATGTACAATCATTATGTTTGTCTTTAGAAGCAGCTAAATAATATTATTTCTTCTGTTACTCCATCTCTGACACCAGTGATGAAGCGCACTTTTGGTAATGGTTTGTTTTCTAAAAAAATATGGAACTAAATCATTGCTGTAGGAAGTTAGTAGGTTGTTCCTAGTTGAGAAAAGTCCTGTGTCAGAAGTGAGACTCCTAGTTTGGCTATGTTGGGGGAAATAGGACAGTATTTAATTATGACAATTCAAATTCAGCAGGGTTCTTCTGAGTGCAGACTATACTGATTTGCAGTGCTAACATAGGAAAGGCTGAGCTAAAAAGCTTGCTTATTTGGAAACTTACTTGTTCCTGAAAATGTCTGTTCAGCTCATTTTTAAATCTGATTTCTTATCCAGGGTGAATTACACCGCATTTCTGAATCTCAGAAAATGCTTGTGCACGGTAACAGCTGGACAAAATGCCAGTTGAGTTTGTTCGTTCTGACTGTAAAATTCTGTTTGTGTTGGACAATGGTGTTTGGGAAAGGGAGATTAGGAGCACCAGAGACAGAATGAATGACCACGTTTGGTTAGTGCATGAGGCTTAATATAAGCATAGGATCACATTTTGTAAGATCTGTGGCAAATGAATGCAGCTTTCAGGTAAAATCAACACCTTGCTGCAAAAAAACAGTGAGGAAAATCTGTGCCAGTGTTGCAGCATGACAAATGAATTTATGCAAATTGAAGATAATCATTATTATTTAATATTCAGCAGCTCTAAAACTTGATAGTGTGTGGACAAAAGATCAGAAGGCTTCTAAATCCAAAGTTTTGCATCTTTGGTTCAATATGCTTCTCATGTCTTCAGCATTTGGTTTAATTTAGGAGGAAACAGTTCTGAGCTGAGATAAGATCTCAAACAAAATTGACGTGGTCTCACAACATGGCCTAACATAACAATTTAATCTGTCCTATGCTTCCCCTGAAAGAGGGCTTAATAACTGTGGTATGATTTCACCTGCTGCTTCTAACGTTTGCTCATTCTTTTTTCCTGAGTAAATTTGGATTATCAGATGGCCAGCAGCTTTGTTCATGGTAGACAAATGTGAATTCGTTTAGGATTAATAATAACGGGCTCAATCCTGGATTCAGTGGCAGCCCTACTGAACGAGATCTTTGGAAAGGAAGTATTTGTGTTAAAAAGAAATAACTGATTGTCTATTTTCATAAAGCCTTTTCCCAGTGTATCCAGCCTTGGGCGTGCGATCTGCACAGTGCATTATTTGGTGTGAGGAAAAACGTGTCTCTTACCCATGGAATTATCTCAGGCCCTCCTGATGATCTGATGATGGGGAGCAGGATGGGTTCCATCAGCAGTCATTGCTCACGAGAGGAGTGCACAGAAGGAGGAATCCAGGCTGGATTTGCTTTTGGCCCAGACCTCACCATTGTGAGTCGTTGGCATCTTCCAAAATCCTGCGGGAAAGCTTGAGTTCTTTGCTGTGTTCCCTGTCTCTGAGAAACTGACCAGAGCAAAGGGCAGCACGGTGCCCAGCCCCAGAGGCACTGCCTGAAGCCAGGAGCTTGCTGACCATGGTAGAATCAGCAAACTTCAGCAGAATAACCCTGCAGGCAATTTTACCGCGGAAAAACATCGGTTGTGTTTTAGATTAGAGCTTTTCATTCACATTGGATGTTTTTTCTTTTATTTCTCCCCCCAGTAACGTCCAGTTGCTTAATTCTGTCTGAAATCACCCAGGGTTGGCACCTAAATACCTAAATAATCTTGTCCTTCAGGGCTGTCAACATCTTGAGGCACCTAACCACCTTTAGAGATGTGGTGTGAAAGCTTGTGAACAATGCCATCGGGGAGGGAAACAAAAGACAAGTATCCCTATTTGCTGCCCAAGAATCCACAAAGAATGCTGCTTCAGCTCTGCTCTGATTTCTAATTAGATTATGAGTGATGTAGGACTCTGAAGCCAAGCTGGAGTTTGTGCTAGCACTTTGCATGTATGAATGACAAAGGGACACCACTTTCATATTGATTTAAGCGAGCGGTGGAAGAATGTTTAAACATCAAGTGCTTGATGCCTCGGTTTTCCAGAGCACCTGGAAATATCAAATTAATTCCAGGTGTTCTGCCATCAAGACAGACTCGCCGCTTTTACAGCCACACATACAAAATGTGGCTCCCAGTTCCACAAATAAAAACGGAGCGGTTTTTGCTCCCATGCCTTGATAACTCTGACATATTGCAAGTTCTGGAAAGAATTTTAATCTACATAGTTTTTTAAATGGGGAGGGGAGTGAGGGGGGAGGGATTTTAAATATGCTGCATACAATTTGTGATGGTCATCTCTAAAATGCAGCTCCATTATCCTTTTCCATTTGGAATGAATGAGGCTAATTAATTTCAGGCCATACTTGATGAGGTCAGCACCATACGAAGGGTGCGTGCTAGACATTGCTAATCTCTTTCAGCTGAGAGTGATGAATTAAAGATGAAGCATTCCTTTGCAGGCCTAATTTAGAATGTATATCAAAAACCTACAGCAAATAATACTATACCCTACAACAAAGGAAAACTTGTTCTCTCAGGCTCCCATGTAGGGTTGATTTTAAAGGCATTTTCATTTCACTTTGGAATTCCAGCTGTGGATGGGTGAAACAGTTCAGAAAATTCAAGCTTTCTCTCTTTCTATTGCTTTTATGGACAAAAGTAGGCAAGGGGGGGCTACGGGGAGAGAGAAACTAGTGGGTGTTTGATCCTGTATGTGCTGTGATTCCAACTGTACGCTCGACGTTTAGGAGAGTTTCCAGGGTCTTGAGCTCCCAAGTACCTGTGACGTGACCCCCCCCCCCCCGCCCCCATAGCAAACGTTAAAATTTTAGGTTTTTGTTGTGGTTTTTTTTGTTTTGTTTTTTTTTAATCTGAAGGTAAAGCAGCAAAGTGTCCCGTTTTCTCAGCTTTGAGGATGTTTTGTAGGACACTGCAGGCTTTTCTGAGGGAAGCAGGGCAAGTAAGGCGGTTCTGCTGGGTCTCCCAGCGAGGATGTGATCTTCCAAGCCAACAGTGAGCCACAGTTCACTTTTGCAGGGGGAAAAAAAATCACCTTCTTATGCAAAGAAATCATCCTTAATTGTCATTTCGGTAAAATAGGAACTCTGAAATCCTATTCTAGCCCCTGATGGAGGAGGCTGGACATCAACTTCCCCAGAACTCTGCTGTTTAATACCTGGCAGTTGGGTGAAATTCTTGACAGGTTACTGCCGCGAATCCAAGCTCCCAACTGGTGGCCATAAGCGGCTGCTGTCTTTGTATCCCAGTAGTACTCATTAGAACAAAGCTGCTTCGAATTAAATCCAATCTACATGCCGAATCAATCTTTCAACCCTTTGATTGCTTCTGAAAATATTTATATTTCTTAATAATGCACATTTTGTCCCACAGCCTGTGATTAAACCCAGACAAGGTCCAGAGAAGCCTGAAGTATATGTGGAAGGGGTTATTTTGGACAGGAAAAGAAAGATAAAGAACACAGGTTTTTCCTATTGTGAAACCATTAGAGTGTATAAATCTAGCAATTGCTGTTGTATAAGCATCAGAGTGGGGTTGTAATAAATACAGATTGGAGTATTATAGTAACCAAATGGAGTTTATGGATTATGCTCACTAGTTCATATTTCTCAGCTACTACACCTAACTAGCACCATGCCGCACTCAGCTCTATTAATATCCCCTGTTAATATTCTCTGTCTGTATTTGCTGGGGGGAAAATAAAGTTAGAAACTGACCGCTGCTCTCCGTAGAGCGAACACATTCAAGGAATCATACCCTCCAAAGGAAATAAATGAACAAGGGTGATTCTTTGCAGAGCCCGCGTGAGCAGGGCATGGGCTGCGGCTGGCTGAGATCGGCTCCGTTCTGCCAGAAGGTAATAACTTCCATCCGAGTGAGAATCCGGCCCGAATACAGGGTGCTTGCTGCCCAAAAATGTGGGTGTAAAAATAAAGGTGATAACGGCTGCTGTCCCTTCCCCAGTCACATTTTTAAGGTGGTAAATAATAAGCTGGGGATGCAAAACACACAAAGGATTTGAAGCCGTGCTTTGTGGTAAGTGACATGTTATTCCTTCCTCACAAAGCAGCACGCATCACAGGTGAGATGTGTGGAGGAGATGGGGAGGATGCATTCCTGGGCTGCGGAGCCCAGGCAGGGCCCGATCCCACACAGTGGGAATTTACCATCCATTAGGATGGTGGCTGTGCTGGGGACACCGATCAGATAACAGCACTGTACCTGTCTCCCTCCCTATACATAAATGACTGCCCTTGTCTATAATAAATGGGAAAAATTGACTCCTGAAAACATGCTGCGATAAATCTCCTTGGATAAAGCGGTGCTGTGCCTGAGTGAGAGGGAGAGAAGTCCTAGAAACTAAAAATATATAGTGCTTATTTAATGTCATTGTCATCAGCGGCGTCACATGGTGAATGCAGCTAATATGCGGTACCACGGGGCTGGTGAACGCTCGCCGTAGTTTTGCTTGTGACAGTTTCCCCTTTTGTAGAAGAGTAAAAAGAAATATTCCTAGCTTCAATGTTATTCATTTATTCTTTCATCGTGTATTTCATTATATTAAGCTGTCATTTCCTAAATATGCTGGGGGGGGCTGTTATCATTATACTTACACCCTGTGTCTTGACAGCTATTTTGCATTAATATATGATTAGGATGCCGAGTCTTTAAGGTAGAGAGAAGTTTTTTATCATCACCAAAAATAAAGAGAAAGCAGCGCTGACAAAAAGCCATTCACAAATAGGGCCCAATCCAAAATCTAATGGCGTGGATCCGGCCCCCGGCAGAACATTATATTGTACCACCAGGATTTCTGAATATCTCCTATTGTTCGACAAGCCCGATTTCACACTAAACTCAGAGTTCGTTTCAGAACAGAAGCTTTTTGTGTAGAAACTTTCAGCTACATCCCTTCATGAACACACACATACCACAGAGGCTATTGTCTTATTAAAGAGTTTAAGCCTTAAGGTGTATGCCTATTTTTAAAAGAAATTTTCTGATTGTAGATAACTGCTCAATTTGATTTAGTGTCCAATGATAGTGATGGGGTTGATAACTGAGCATTCATCGGTAATTCATCTTGTGCTAGTAGAAATTTACAGCAAAGCAGTGCTTTCCCAACACTGACAAGTCCTATTAATCTTCTTCAGACACATTTCAATAGGTGTCTCCATCTGTGCCCAACATCTAAACACTCTGGCATCACTAGGGACTCGGAGACACCTTCATTTCAGGTTACACTAGTGAAAATGTGATACTAGATTGTACTCTATTTTTAACCTAATTCTCCCTTTTCATTCAATTAGCCTTTCTTGCCTGCATTTTTCTACTCATGTGTAACATCCTTTTCCTAGGAAGAGCTTAAAAATGAGATTTAGTTACTTAAAGAGACAGAATCTGCCAGGGCAAGAGCAATCAAGAACTTAATGTCAAGCAGCAGCACAGTAAGGCTCACACATGCAGTGCAGGGAAGGCATCGCCGGCCTCAAACCACATCCTATACAGCGTGCCCACTGGGTTCCTGTCCCCATGGGATCTTGCAGACGTGGCTCAGTGAGGATGGGTCTGAAACTGAACGCCCCTTCCCCAGCTTTCCAATTTTTAAAGCAATCACAAAGTATTGGGGGTCTGAAATCCTATCTATACCCAAAGACCTCTGTTTGTTCAGGCTGCAGGAGGACCGCCAACACACATCCCCACCTCTCTTTCCGTATACGGCTAATGCGCGAACAAACACGGCGCAGTCAAATTACGGCAATAACATTTATGGGTGGATTATGTTCCAACTTCCTCACTTATTATTAAAAGCCAGAAAATCGCAGAGCACGTGGACAAGGCAGAGTAGAAACGCAGGAGAATTTCCCCTTGGAACCAAATGTTGTTTCTTTCACTCAGCACTGCAATGAGTTTGCCTGCAGATGCAGCAGGGCTTTCAAGATTCCTCATTCAGAAAAGATGTGTTTGGGCTTTTTCCTCCTCCCTCCCTATTTCCTCTCACCTGTCAGGGAGGAGCAGGTGTGAACCGTCGGGGTTTGGGTGGCTCAGAACTTTCTTTGGAAAGAGCAAAGCCTGAGCCACACGCCGACTCGGGAGCTGCACCGTGCGAGGGCGGTCCCTAACTTTGTTTCTGGCTTTATGGAGTTCCCTCATGAGCCATATTATAGATCTAAATGACCTTATTGTAGGTGGCAAGTTTAAATGTGCCATATTAATAACTTGTTATCCAAGACAAATTAAGTCCTTATGTGTCAAAAGCACTCTGCTCTGGATTACCTACAAGACAAGTATTTATTGAATAAACGTTGGATCCAATTTCATTTTAATGTGACTGACTGTATGCTTCAGCCCCTTAAAATGAGATAAAAACACTCAAACCTATGACTGTGTTGCAACATTACACCTAACTTGTCTATTTCTATTATTGTCTTTTTAACGTGGGATATCAAAAGCGTTTGGGGTTTTTAAGGATTTATTATTATTATTATTATTATTATTCTGAAGAGCAAGGAGAGAGATAGAAAAAAAAGACTGGCATTCAGCCTAAAGAGAAATCATTGAAACAAATTAATCCTATGCCGTTTAAATTGACATGGTAATCCATCATCAGCAAAGGGAAACTCTGAAAGCAATCTAGAATCTGCAGTGTTCTTTCACTGGCCCTCAGGCACAAAGACAGATAGTAAAAGAGAAAGAGGGAAAAAAAAATCATAAAAGTTAGCAGTGCCTTAGAAAAGGAAAGGGATAGAGAGAGCAGCTTTCACTTCTTCTTGCTTTCAAATGCCCAGTTCAGAAAGGCGGGCTGATTAACCTCCAGCCGTCGCCTACTATCATTTACTCCTGTATGTCAAATCATCTTCAGCTGCTGAGATTTGAGTAATTCTAAATAGCACAGAGCCCCATCCTATATAAACTCCACCATTGAGAACTACGCCAAACATCAACTTTGGCATTTCTGCTTACAGAGGGCCTTTTATTAGCTAAACTTGAGCGCTCCAAATGGACAATAAATTCTATCTTTGCAACCCTGGAGAAAAGAGCTGTACTATCCTAGGAGCTTAATAGCCAGGATTTTCATATAGCTAGCAGGGAAAAGCTGGCAAAGCTAAGGATTTTTTAATATTGATTTTTATTTGGGTTTTCAGGGGGGTGGTTGTTTTTTTAGTTTGTCTGTGCACTTCTTTCTCAGCAGGACCGCCCACCATCATCTATGTTTCCCAAGGGTTTTTTTTTCAATCTTGTTTTAAATATCTGAAAAGTGATGAGACTTCCTGCACCTTTAAAATGTTATTATACTTATGGTCAGAAGCAAACGTAAACCTCTTGGGCCTTGAAAGCCCGTCGCAATACAGCCATTATCCCTGTAACATCAACAGAGCTACAAAACTCTCTAGAAATAAACCTTTTAAGAGCAGCTTTCCCTGCCTTATGTTTTATTTTAAGGTCAGCGGTGCATCACTTTTTGGAAAACGTTTCCCCTCTCTGGGCAGGTTTAGCAATCCGAAGTAGAACGTATGTTGCTAAATGAATAGGTTTAATTTTAGACGCTGAAAAAATAAATACGAGAAGAGAGCGAGGGCAGGAATAATACCTTCCAGTTAGAAACAGACATGGAATAAAGCAAGAGTCAGGACTTTAGTGCCAGGGGCAAAGGGGTGAAGGGCTGGCTAATATGAACCATATCCAACATCTGCCCTATTTTAATTTAGCGGGGATAAAGTTTCTTCTTTTTTATTATTAAGAAAACTTTATGTGGCAGAGAAATCCATGAGCTGCCTTATCAAAACTGGTTTATTGTCACACTGAAACTTAGAACTAGCGAGAGTTGGTGGGGCAAAGAGATAAAACCTCCCCTTGGCTCTCCCTTTATGCTCCTTGACAAGCCTGGGCTCGGGTCCTGGTGTCTGGGATGTCCTTTTCATGGCTTTATGAAGCACTGCGCTTGGGTCCATCGTATAAAGGGGAGGTTAATTGTTTGGGATGGGTCCCAGTGATTGATTCTCCAGGTAAAAAATAACGAAAACGATAAAAATGGGGGATTTAAAACTAAATACGCATTGGCAGTGGTGGCACAATGGAGGTGTACAAGTGGAAGGGACAGCCACACCGGGGGCTGCGTGGGACACGGCACACATCGCCGGGCTGGAACGTGATCTCACTCCATGTGCAAGTTTTCCACCTCGACAGTGCAAATTCTGCTATGAAATGCCAAAATGTACAAAAACACGTGTGAGGGGCTGCGGGAGTAAAAGAACAAATTGGTTTCTGACAAAAGGAGGATGAATACCTTTGGATAATCTGACGTTAGAGTTTGATTGAAAGCATAACATTCCTTTAAGCATCAATATGCTTAGGATCCAAAATATGGTTATTTTATTACCAGTTAATGCTCAGATCAAAGCAAAACACTGTAGCTGGAAGGGACGTTCTCTCTGGAAATAAAGTTCCATGTAATTATTTCCTATTAAAAACTAAAACTGGTCTTAGATTCAAAAAACTGTGCTTCTTAACATGTGATGTTGTGCAAGCTTGTCAGAGGGAGCAGACGTGCCATTTTTCACTGTTTGCTGCTATCCCTTTGCTTTTAAGTTTTCGGTTCAGCTTTAACTCTTTGCATGTGAAAAATTCTCATCCAATTTACCTCAGTCAAACACAGGGGGTTGTTTTGAATAACATTCACTATTTTCTTGCACGGAGAAATTAGATTTTGATACAAACAAACACCGTTTTACATAAGGTCTGCAAACACAAGGAGAAAGAAAAGACAAAGCAAATGATACAGAGATGGATAGGTGGCTGAAACTTAAACCTTAAATTGCAAACAAGTATTTTACTCCTTGGTGAAACACCTCATCGTAATTCAATTTGGGAGAATAGAGCTTAAAATATGCACTCAAAATATTTCCAAGAAAGCTGCAACATTTCAAAAGAGAGAGATAAGGATGTATTCTAATTATGAGGTTATAAATATGCGATCTATTTTTTCTGCTCGTCCCCTGTTGCAGTACGTATGATTCAGTTCAGATGCAGTTCTATAGCTGTCTGTCTATATTCCTGTCCAGGGTTTGGGTTTTATTTGGTTTTTTTTTTTTTTGGGCGGGGGGGGTTGTTGGGGTTATTTTGTTTTGGTTTTTTTTCCTCATAGTTCAGTCTCTATTTCTGTCACCTCAAAGGCAGGCCCTGGAAAAATAGGAGCTGCCAGCCTCAATAATCCATCCTTCTGTATTTTAAAACATCCAAAGAATAAATAGGGGATGGTTCCTTTTTACAAGTGAAGGGCTAGAATTGTAAGTGGGAATATGAAATATTTAGAGCCGTTGTTTGGAACTTTCTGTCCGCTTCTGATTCTGCTAATTATTTTTTATGACGCTCAGAAATCAAAAAATCTCTTTAAAGAGTTCATTTTTAGAAGCGTGAAAAGGAAGAGGAGTCTGATAGAAGGCAGCAAGTGTGAGCTGGGTTTAACATCGTTGTTGACTCCTCGGCTATATTGTTCCCTGGATGGATGGCTACAATATAATTCTGTATTAAGCGCGTGTTAAACAGAGAAGGAGCTGAAACGCTCAGCTGGGTTGTTGTTTGCTAGCTCAATTAGCATCCCAAGAATTTGAAAGTACGGTACATGTATCTGGAGATCATATCTAAACATACTTACCAAAAAGTACCCACCTCGCTCAGCAGGTCGCATATTTCTGCCTTCTGACTGGGAGAAAGGAAAAAAACACAGAGGCATTTCGGATGTGCAGGTTAAGATTGGCGTATGGCAAGGTTTGTGTGAGATACAAAGAAACCTGTATTTCACTCAACAATTTCATTGCTTAAACATATAGTTTAGAAGCATCTTTTCCTTAAACATGTGGTTCAATAGCATTTTCTTCAAAGGAACAATTCAATGTGTTAAAAGATTTATGAACAAAGAATGTGCAGCAAAATGCAAATTCTTACAGTGTTATACTGTGTATGCAATTATGTACGTAGGCAGATAGATATAATTTGAGAGTTATTAACTTTCAACATCAATGATGTACCCTGAATCAATACAATGCAACTACCTATTAAAACATAAACCAGGTGTGTTAGCAGCCAAATACAGCCTGAGAAGCTTGCCTAGATTTCTTTTTTTTTTTCCCCCTTAAAGATTACAGCTCGCTTATGGACAAGCTTAAGAGATTGCTGCTGGTCCCAGAGATGGAGATTGCTTTGCCTTTTGCAATATCTGACGTATCCAGCATGTTTCATTCCCTTCACGTTTGGGGAAAAAAAAAAAATAAATAAAAAATCTTAAATTAGAAAAGAAGAAAAACAAAAGCAAAGCTCTGAAGTGATGTAAAGGGAAAGAATCATTTCCCGAATGTCCGTATGTGTGAGCTCCTCCCGGTGCAGGGGACACAGAGAAGATCCCTTTCCATTTCCCTTTCCCTTTAGATTGGGGGGGAGCAGAGACCATCTGAAGCCCCGGCACCCCTTTGGGCCGAGCCCCATCCCAAACCCTTCCCTCTGCCTCCAGTCCTTCCCTCAGTGCAGTGAACCCTGGAGCGGGGCCGAGGAGGGAAGGGTTAATGAAACCCAGCTCCTTCCGACCTCCAGGGTCAGACTCTTCCTATCTGCAATCTAAGGAATTAGGTAAGGAGGTTATAAGATTATAGCGAAAGGAGTTATAGGCCCTCGTAGCCTTACACCTGAACATATTGGTCTAATCCACTGGGATTCTTAAAAATCGCTTCAGCTATGGAAAACTGTTAATTAGGCTGTGTCTGTCCCGAGGTTTCCTGTTGCACTGGTGATCCAGCAGAGCTGCCTGAGCTCCAATGGCTCATGTGGAATGCTCTTCATGTGCCTCTATTTGTCCCCCTCTCCGCAGCTAAAAGCAGCATCAGCCCCGGCTTTGGGGAAAGGCAGGGGCCGGGTGCCATGCATGGACAAAAACGGGGACACGGGGGGACAAAAGCCATTTTCTCCTCTCTTCCCCTAACCCCCCTGTGCCCGGTACAGTATATGCAGCTGTTTCTAACTTCAGTGTTTGTTTACAGTAGCAAAATTAGCACTTGGGGGAGAAATGAAAAGCTGTTTCCACATCGGTTCTACTCCTCGTTCCTCGCTTTGAGTGCCTTTCTTCCCTCCCAGCATTCAGTATCAGTTAAACTGCGGCTCCAACTTTCTCCCGGTGCTTTGACTCAGTGCTCTGCAGTCGCATCCTATTGCTGCTACAGGAAAATACACCCAGGGAGGAGGCAGCGTTTGAAGATGGCGCAAACATCATTGATTTGAGGCAATATATATATATATATAAAATAAAAGAGAGAGAGAAAAAAAGAAAAAAAAAAAAAGAAAGAAAAAAAAAATCCCAGCTTTCCTAAAGAACGTATTTTAACGGCGATGGGCAGAGCCCTGCCCTGCTCCGTGCCCTTTAGCACTTCCACATTTGCTGGAAGTTGGCCTTAATGTTCCTTAATGTCCCGGCACCTGAAGCACGGCGGAGCCGCCTGCGCCCAGCAATCCGCTCCCAGCCTGATGGCACGGGCTGCGTTCAGCCTTTTTGTCCTTTTCAGAAATACTGATTGTTTATGTTATATATTTTTATTTATATTTTTCTTTTCTTTTATTTTATGCCACTTGTGGTCGCCCTCGAATGGCAGTAATCTGTAGATTACATACTGCGAGCCTTGTCATTACGGGAATGGATAAAATGAGGTGGTTAAACCTCTAAAATCCATTTTAGTCACCACACTTTGCTTGAGGAGGGAGAGAAGGAGGGAGAACAAACTTGGAGGGGAGGGTTTGAGCCCCTCGCACCGGAGCTGGGCTGTCCCCGCCTGGGGACACGGCTGGGACCCCGCACCTTCACCCAGCGCCCGCTGCAGCCCCGCCGTCCCCTCGCTCCTGTCCCTTTTGTCCCCACGCTCTCAATGTCTCTGCATTGCTCTACAGAGGCGACTTTTCTCTGCCTCTCTGTTTGCTCTGTAGCATTTCTAGGCTCTTCTCGCCCCCCGTTTGCCTCTTTCATGTGCGTCCCCGGTTCCCCTCCAGCTGATGCGATTCTTTGGAAATGTGGGGCTTATCCCGTCCGTACCTTTGCCGGCTCTGATTAGATATTATTTTTTCATTGGCTCCGCTACAGCGGGTTCCTCCCTTTAATCTCTCGATATATTTTCCTCCTCCCGGTATAACCAAATCCATGAAATTCACAGCCTCTCTCTTTGACACGACTGGCTCATCTAATCACTCCATATCGATTTCCCTAACTCTTTTCATCCAGCTGAAGACACATCTTAAAACACTCCAAGCCAGAGTGTGCTCTTTGCTTTATACACACTAATAAAATGATTTACCCTTCTCTCTCTGCTCTCCTCACAGGAGAAAATCGTTCAAGTCCCGGCTATTTGTGTGTGATCAGTAAATATTTAGTGTGGCGACATCTTCAGCTCCTCTCCTGATCAATACGCAACCCAACAGGAGGTGGACTATTGTCCGGGCAGTGACTCGCTGAGATCTCCTTCAGATGCATTCCTTGCCCCCATACCGTCTGTTATGATTTATCCTCGAAGGTAACGAGCAAAGAGAGAAATTGAGGCTGTAAAAGCTTCTGTCTCTAACCTGCTTACCGTGGCGTTAAGCCACCTAAGCGAAGAACGCCTTATTCATCCCCTTCTCCCATCTCTACATGATGGTCTGGCACTTCCAAAACGCTGCTAGAAAATGAATGGGAAGGCAGGCAGCCGTCGCACGGGCGCTTCGCATCCCTGCATCCCTCTGTCCCCTCTTCCCTGGCCTCTGGAGTGACAGCGGTGTCACATCAGGGCGAGACCCGCTCCCACCCCGCAGCATCCCGCGGGGGTCCCGCAGGGTGCGGGATGCGAGGTGACCCCCCCCCCCCGCTCCTCCCCGCTCTCCCTCCCGCAACTCCACAACCCCGGGTTCAGCCGAGGCAGGGCTGGGGCTGAGGGCTTTTTGTTTGTTTGTTTCTCCGGTTGGTTGGTTGGTTGGGGGGGGGGGGTTGTAACGACTTGGAAATCTGTAGCAAAGAAAAAAATAATGGAAATGGAGAGGAGCTTAAAGCTCAGTTCCTGCGGTTAGCCATACACGAGAGCTTTCCCAGGGTGATAAAATGGACAGAACGAGAAGTTCGCGCGAGCGCGCGCGTGTGTGTGCTTTACCCTCATCTGTTATTTCACTCCTGGGAAAGCCCGTGCCTCGGATAGGAAATCTTTCCCCTTGCAGTCACCTCGCTCCGCCGCGCAATGCCCGCGGATGTCCGCGCAGCGCAGCGCAGCGCAGCCCCGGCAGCGCGATGCCCGCCTTTGGCGCACCCCGATCCCGCACCCCGATCCCGCACCCCGCACAGCAGCCCCCGCCAGCGCCCAGCTGTTTGCTTTATTTCATGTGCATTTACACAGCAACCCCGGGTCGGAGGCATTTCTCTGTGTAAACGCACGCTGCGTGTATGCACGCTCCATAAATACATGGCTGTGTGTTGGAGATGTGCGACTGTTATTCAAATCTAAAACCGGCTACATCCACCTGTTAACTTTGTTTAGAAACCACTTTCACTAATGGCTTTTCGCTAACTTATTCAGTCCGTTACTCGAGTATAGGAGTCAATGGAGGGGAAAAATCCATATGAAAACCTGCTTACAGGCTCTCTTCGCGAGGACACTTTACACACCTTGCCCAGACAGGGCTCCTATAGAGCGCTTATCTCTCGAATATATCTTTATACTAATGCATACTTAATTGGTCTGTCTCGACTGTCCATATAAAACAATTTAATTAGGGTGCTTTCTGCTTTGGAAAGAAAGAAAAAAAAAATCTGCCCAGCATTTATTGTATTTAGCACCAATACAGGCAGAAAATGTTGCACAAGTTTTTGGTTGAAAGAGCACCTATGTGTCCATTGAAGGGCGTTGATCCGAAAAGACAGAGAGGACAAGTAAAATCGATTTGAAGCGACCCTCTCTGTCCCTTTCACACCATTCAGACACTCCATTCCTTCTAAGACAAAGACCCAGCGCCTTGGGAATGCTGGCAAAGGGGGAAAAAAAGAGGAGGGGAAAAAAAAAAAAAAAAAAAAAAGGCTTCAATCCCCCCAAGCGAAAGGGAGAGCTCTGAAATTCCTTCATATCGCTGTTATTTTCCCCCCACCACCCCCCCAAGATATGTTCAGCTCCAGGATTTTCTTCAATTCGGCGTCTAACGTTTCTGCTGTGAGGAATGTCCCTGGGAGGGAGGAGGTAATTATGGCTATTAGTGCTGCGAGCCCGGCCGCAGCCTTGGTCACTCGCAGGCTTTTGGGGTTAAAATAGCTCTCACCTCTGACCCTGCGGAGCAGAGCTGGAGCTATCGCCACAAGTTGGGCCAAAGTTTCCAAATGTGAGGCTGTGCGGCACCGGGGAGAGACTTCTCACTGGAATTATTTTTGGTTGGGATTTAAGTCATCTTTAGGCTATTTAATTGCATTTCCCTCCTCTGTTGTTGGGGTGGTTTTTTTTGTGTGTGTGTTTTTTTTTTTTTTTTTTTTTCCTGTTTGTTTGTTTGTTTCCAGCAATCTCTTTTGGAGAGGTGTAGGAGAAGAGAGCTCGAAATGCCCTTCTCTCACCACCTTTCCCTCTGCTCTTGCCATTCGGGTTTCATTTTCAGCACGAAAATGGTCACCCCCAAACTGAGTTCCCAGGTCATCCTCCTCTTCTCCACGGAGCTCAGGAATAAAGGGGGGGGGGGGGGGGGCTGGGGGGGCACGGGGAGGGATGACCTCCTCCCTTTAGTCCGTCCCCACTGCCACCACGACCCGTCGAGCTCTGCAGAAAAGGAGCATTTGCAAAAAGGGAGAAAGGACGGGCAGGGTGGATTCACCTCCTCGCACCTTTCAAGCTCATCCACTGCGAGGGGGCATCTGGGGGCCGGGGGGAACCGGGGGAGGGCATCCACAGCTGTGAGCATCCCTCTGGCAATAAGAAAAATGCATTCGAGTGGGATACGTCTCCATCTTCCATGTACTGATTAGGCTTAACAAGAGTGGAAACTTGTGTAGCCCATATTTATGGTATTAACGAGCAGTTAAAAGATTTATCCTTCTTCTGATCAATATTGTTCGTGCCCGGTCTCCCCCCGTCCCCCCCTCCCGGCCCGGCCCCGGCCCTCCCCGAGGGCTGCAATGACAATTGCCTTCATACTTTTTCATCACTGTTCGAGGTGGCAAAACCCCATTGTAATTTTCATTAGCCCAGTAAACATGCAATTAACATGCAGCACTGTGGTTAACTTAATTCCCGTTTTAAGGCAAGGACAAGCAAGAAATGGAAGAGCGTTTGTTCCATTTGTCAAGTATGACACACTTCTTACCATAACAGTTTCTTAAAATAAAAGCTCGGCTCCCCACGACCACCACCCCTCTTTCCAGAAACCCCCCACACCGACACACCGGCACACACACACACACACACACACACACACACAAAAAGGAGCAGGAATCCATTAGTTGGAGAGTATTCTCCTGCCAAAGGCGGTGTAATGTATTCCAAATTTTCCCAAGCCCTCACTGTACTGGGCTCCCATTTCCCCCCTTGGGAAGGGGCTGTGAGCTGATATTTCTCGTGGGTGAAGGATTCAGCCTCCCCCCAACCGTATTTTTTAATAAAATAAAACAAACGTGCTTGCCATGTCTAAAAGTTGCCATGTTTGTGAAAGGGGGGGGGTGGGGAAAATGTCTCCAAGGGTTTCAATTAGCAACAAATGATTATTGCAACGGATTTTTGGTAATGAAAAAATGTGGAGTACCTCTTTCTAGCTGGGATCTCAGGGGCAGTGAAAGAGAGCGGGGGGGAGAGGAAGAGAAAGAGAGAGAGGGAGAGAGAGAGAGAGAAAGAGATTGCTGATTAGCTCGGATTCTTTCCCAACTTGCTGTAGCGTGTGCTTGCGTTCCCTGCCGACCCTACACAGGACACTATATATTTTTTCCCCTTCGGTGCATGTGTTGATAGTTCAGCCTCTAGTTGTTTGCGGTTGGCTTTTTTTTTTTTTTTTTTCCCCCTGCCTTCCAGGGAGGGGGAAGGTGGGAAGGGGGGGGCTGAAATCGGCCGCATCCATCCTCCCCCCACACTCATTAAGTTAGGAGATTTCCCTCTTATTTTTTTTTTTCCTCCCCAATTGGAAGGGTGGGTTGTGATTTTTTTTTTTTTTTTCCCTAAGTCTCGCCTTTCCAGCTCCAAACAAGGTGTAGCGAGACGCTCTTCCTTCTAAGGAATGAAATGAGAGACAAGGATCACTCAAAGCCATCTCCTACCTTGGGCTTGGGGATTTTTTCTTAAAGGCGAGGCGCACATTCCTCAGCAGCTATGTACAAAGCCCCCCCTGAAACCTTGTCTGTGTAAAGTTAGAGTGTGTTCAGGATTTTTTTTTTTCCTCTCTCCCAAGGCTGATCGCTAATAATACATCGAAAGCACTTCCCTTTAGGTTGTGGGAAATCTATTCCCTTCACCTTGCCTCCTTTTTTTTCTCCCCCTGAAGGCTGTAACTTTACTTTTTTTTTTTCTTCTTCTTCTTTTTTTTTTTTTTTTTTTTAATCAGTTTGCACAATCGCTTAGATAAACACCACGAAGGAGACTTCTCTTTAATTACCCAACGCACATCTTTCTGGGGGGCAGACAGCGGTCTGATCATTTTTTTGTTGTTTGTTTGTTTCACCTGCCAAACTAAAGGAGAGGTAGAAAAAGGAAGATGCAAGCGATTTGGGACCTTGAACAAGGCAAATATGGTTTTGGTATGTTTACTTCTAGTTTTTTTTCTTCTTCTTTGACACTTTTTTTTTGCGGGCAATGTGTTGTGATTCTTGTGTTTCTCTTTTAAGGAAAACAAAAAATCCAAAAAAGCAAATGTTAGCTAACGTGCGTCTTAAACGATCGTTTCTAAGGTTACGTGGGTTGCTCTAAGGAGGGGAAGAGGGGAGGGGGGGGAGACCCGAGGCTGTGTAATCGCAGCACCGCCAGTTAGCACGTCCTTTAGCTAAATAAAGAAATCAGCAAACAAACAAACAAGCCAGCAAACCCAACGACCGGGATCGGCTCCCAGGTCCGAGGCTGCGAAGTGCCTCAAAGTCATTCCCAAAGCGGCGGCCGGGGCTGGGGATGGGGCCGGGGTTGGGGCTGCGGGCGGGGACGGGGCTCCGCGATCGGACCGCGCCGGGGCTGCGGCTGGCAGCGCTTATAGATACAGATAGAGATATATTTAAGGGGAAAAATATAAATAAATAGGTCGGTGGGGAAGGTATAGCGTTAAGATCCCGTCTCTCTCCCCCCTCCGGTCGCTTCCCTGGTTAAGTACAATGGAAAGAAGCTGGAATATACTCACCCTCCGAAGGTGTGGTTGGCGGCGCGGCGGAGGCTTTATGGCAATTATTTATCCTTGCTTTATTACGGCAAAAGGCGCAGATCTGAGTTTAAGCAGCAAAAGTGTTTTGCCCTGACAGCCGCATGCGAGGCACGGTTCCTCGTTTTAAAAAAAAAAAAAAAAAAATCACAAAACAGGATTCCCCCCCCACCCCCCATCCCTGACCAATATCCCTTAAAAATACCTATTCGGCACAGGGCTGGCAGGAACCCTGACGCAGAAATCTTATAGTCCGGTCTAGGAGTGCCCAAGCCAATTAATTTTAAATCCTTAGGAATTAATCAGATTAAAATGTACAGAAGTTTCATTCTCGTATGCATACGTGAGCCAAAAGTCGTTTCCCTTTAAGAGATCCTTTTCTTTTAAAGTTGAATTTTAGGCAGATAAGAGACTTACACTAGGGGGCAGCCAGATACTGTACTTGCTCCAATCTTAAGCAATTTTTTTTCCTCTCTCACAGCATATGCTCTGATTTAGCACTGTAAATTTTTCAGAGGACCCAACTCTGACAGCCCCTGGTGATTTTCAAAGTACCACAAGCCAGTGGTTAAAAATTGCATTGACTTGGAAGTTCAGAGGCACACAATAGGAGCCACTTTCCCTATTCATGGAACTTCAGTGTGGTGGAAGAGAAAAACACACACATACTACATTGAGGGAGAAGAGGAATTCATTGAATTCTGTTAGACGTAACTGCTTTCCACTGAGTTCAGAGCGAAACTCGGTATTTGTTCGATGCTCTATTCATATTGCGATTTAATCTAGGAAGAATTAGAGGGCTGCAAGGCAGCTTTCTGCCAGGGAAGCAGCTTCCCTCTCTTCCTCCTTGTTTAAAAAACCCCAAGATTTACACCGGCTCTATCCCCAACTCTATTTTAGCAAAATAAATCCTTCCACTCCCTCTCATTACAATAAATTTACATCTGCAGTAAAATGGCAGGAGGGATGCGCTTATTTATTTGGAATAAAAACAATAGAGCCTTACTTCTAAACAGAGCATTTCTATTGTGACGGGGCTCGGAGAAGGACAGCGGAGAACGTCCCCTTCTTCGCGAGGCGTTCGGGTCTCAAATAGGATTTAGCAAAATGAACCGTAGTTCGTTTTTCCCTTCACCCGCTCTGCCTCAGCCCACTCGCAAACAAATGGCAAAGCGGCGGATGGTGCTCGTAGAGAGTTACACCGCTCCATCCCTCGAAGAGCAAACAGTTAATGCGGGGCATTCTTCATTAATGCTCGAGCAATCGGCGGCACGGCGGTGTGTGAGCGTGTATCAGTGGCTTTGCATTGCTACGATCGTGTGTTAATATCGTGGGTGCTGCGAAAACCGCTTTCCCTTCTGATTTCCGCGCTGAGGACGGTATTAATGTTTTTGCACATGGCGAATTAATCCTGTTTACTTTGTCAGGTTCGAGGCAGGAAAGCCTTTATTTATTATTGTTATTATTATTATTATTCCTCGGGAAATCCAACCTCAGCAGCAATGTGGGACCGTTCCGCGCCTTGCGCCCCGTCCCTGCCCGGAGCTCGGCCCTTCTCCTCGGGGTCACAGAAGGCGCTCGCACCCTTTTACCGGGGACAGACGCCTTTCCCCTTCCCGGAGCTCGGGCACGGGTCGTCGTGCTCGGGCAGCGCCGTGTAACGGAGCCGCAGAGCGTCCCCCACCCGCGGGGTCCCGGCTTTGCGCCCGCCGAGTCCGCAGCTCCGCAGCACCTGCGGCTGCCAGCCGCGATCCCGCGTGCGGCGCCGGGACGGAGCGCGGGGCGCGGAGCCCTTCGGATCTCGCGGAGCCCCGCGGGGCTGCGGCCGTGACCCGCGGGCGGCTCGGCTCCGGCTGCCCGCTGCCCGCCGGCTGCGACCGCGGGTCCCGTGCCCTCTCTCGGTCCGATCGCCGCTCTCGGCGCCCGTCGACCGCGGTACGAAGCCGAAGCCCCGCTCCGTGCGGGATGGCTCCCGCTGCGGCGGCGCTCTGAGCGCTGCGGCAGCGCGCGGAGCGAGGAAAGAAAGGGAAATAGAAAGAGCACAAAGTTAGGGCGACCGAGACGGAGAAGCGCCGCGCCGGGGCCGCGCGGAGGGCTCCGCAGGTGCCGCGGAACGGAGCGGCCCGGCCTCGCCCTGCCCCCGTGACCCCGAGGGCCGCGCCGCGCGTTTGCGTCGCCGCGCTCCGCTTTTCCCTCCGCGTTCCCCTCCGCCGCCGCCCGCCGCCAGGTGAGCCCCGCGCGGGCTCCGGGAGCGGGGCTGAGATCCGCGCGCGGCCCCACGGCGGCGGCCTTTAGGACCGCGCGGGGCGGGCGGGCGCGCGGCGGCGGCCATGGCAGGGGCCGCGCACAGAGGGCGTCGCGCGCGGCCCAATGAGGACCGACGGGGGCGGGCGCGCGCGGAGCTTTCGCCCAGTCAAACGCCGCCGGCTCGCCTTATAAGGCCGCGCGGTCGCCATGGCGACGTGCGCTAAGTTGCAGCAGTCGTGTCAAAGTTCACTCTCCCGCCAGCGGGGCGAGCGGCCGGCGGGGAGCGCGCACACCACCCGGCCGCGCCCCCGCGCCCCTCCCTCTCCCCTCTCTCCCTCCTCCTCCCGCCGGGGGGGGGCGCGCTGGGGGAAGGGCCCGCGCTCCCCTCCCTCTCTCTCTCCCCCCTCCCTCGGGCTGAGGCGCGATGCTGCGCGCCGCGCCGTGATCCTTCCCTCTCCTCCTCCTCCTCCCGCTCCCCTCTTTTATCATCCCGCCCGGCTGGCGAGTTGACTCCTTCCCTCCCCCCCCCCTCCCGCCCCGCCGCCCCCCTTTCCCTCCTTCCCCCCCCCCCCCCCCGCCCGCGCCGTGAGCACCGGCGGCGCGGAGGCGAGAGCCCACTTGCGAGGCGGCACAAGCAGCATAAGGCAGCAGCGGCGCGGCGGAGCCCGGGCGGCGGCAGCGAGGAGCGAGCGGCGAGCGGCGAGCGGGGAGAATTAATAAAGCGGCCCCCCCTTTAAAAAAAAAAAAAAAAAAAAAGGCAAAAAAATATATAATAATAATAAAAAGAGAGAGAGAGACAGAGAGAAAGCAGCGAGCGCGGCGCGAGGAAGAATTAAAGAGAGGAAGAATTAAAGCCGGCGGAGGAGGAGGAGGAGGGAGGAGGAGAGACGGAGCGCGGAGAGAGGAGGAAAGAAAAAAAAAAAAAAAAAAAGCCGCCCGCACACACAAAGCGGAGCGCGGCGGTGGATGTGGCTGCGGCGCGCAGGACTCGCGGCGAGAGCGGCCCCCAGCAGCCCCGCCGCCCGCCGCCCCGCGCCGCCCGCGGCCGCGGCGTTCCCCGGCTGTTCGTCCGCGCCTTGATGGCTTTCCTGAATGGCTGACGGCGAGCTGCCCTGGAGCTGGCCCCCCGGCACCACCCGCCTCTCCGCCGGCAACTCCGCTGCGGATCGGCGCTGAGAGCAGCGGGCACAGCGGCGAAGGGATTTTTTTTTTTTTTTTTTTTTTCCTCTCTCTCTTTCTCTCTCCCTCTCCCCCCCCTCCCTTTCTCCCTTCGCTCTTTCCCGTGCTCGGCGCCGGGGAGCTTCGGAGAAAGGAGAAAAAAAATAAAAATTTTAAAGATATATCTTCTTTTTTTTTTTTTTTTTTTTTTTTAAAGCAACAAAAGGGAGAGAGAGGGAAAGAGAAAGAAAGGAGGAGGAGAAAAAAAGCAAACTGCTGCAAAGCTGAGCTGCAGAGCAAAGCAAACAAACTTTGAAAATAAAGGGGGAACAGGAAGTTTGGCAACGGTGTCCAATAGATATGGCAATGGTAGTCGGTGCGTGGCGAGACCCCCAGGACGATGTGCCCGGAGCTCAGGGAACGCAGCCAGCGCCCGCCCCGCCGGTGCAGGGCCCCCCGGCCGGGACCCCGCACACCCCGCAGACCCCGGGGCCCGGCGGCCCCCCCAGCACGCCAGCGCAGAGCAACGCGGCGAGCCAGCAGAGCCAAGGGGACAAGCAGCAGCAGCAGCAGCACATTGAGTGCGTGGTTTGTGGGGACAAGTCTAGTGGCAAACACTACGGCCAGTTTACCTGCGAGGGTTGCAAGAGTTTCTTCAAGCGGAGTGTAAGGAGGAATCTCAGCTACACTTGTCGTGCCAACAGGAACTGTCCCATTGACCAGCACCACCGCAATCAGTGTCAGTACTGCCGCCTCAAAAAATGCCTCAAAGTTGGCATGAGACGGGAAGGTATTGGGATTTCATTTGTTTTGCAATTTTATTTTTTTCCTCACCCGCTGCCTTTTAGGTTTGCTTTTATTATTATTATTCTGATTATTTTGAATTATGACGATTATGCTTTTATTGTTAACCTCCCTTCCTCCCCCTTACCCCTTCCCCCCCCCTACCCCCCAACCTCAACCCCACCAGAACCCTCCCCCCCTCCCCAAATAAACTTTCTCTTCTTGAAAGAAAGAACCGTGGGAGGGGAGGAGGGGGCTCCCGCATGCTGCCCCGGAACCCACCGCGGCCGTCGCCGTGTGCCGGGGGGCGGCTGCTCGGGGACGGATTTCCACTCCGGAGCCGATGGCTCCGCCGGACGCTCGCTGTCCCCGCGGTCCCCCCCTGCATGCTCGGAGCTCCCCGTTCGCATTCAGCCCCCGGCCCTCGGCTTAACCCAGGCGGTTCGAATTACGGTTACAATGGAACTCACCCTCCCGAGGGCTCTACAGCACTCCACTGTGGATTCCCGACCGGATTTTCCCTCCTCTAAAAACACATAGACACATCCCTCCCTCCCTCCGTATGTGTGTGTGTGTGTGTGTGTATCGCCGTGTTCCTGCCTCTCCCCTCGCTCTGACCCCACTTTTCTCCTTCCTCCCTTCTCCCCGTCCTTCCCACGGGGGTGAAGCAGCACCCAGAAGGAAGCGAGGGGCGATGGGGGCTTTGTGCTATAAAATTAGCCGGGAAATGTGAGCCCGCGGCCCCGCAGCGCGTCTGGACGCTGCTATGTAGGTTAAGGGTGAGGGGGGCTCGGGACTTGCCGGGCTCCTCTTTGTGTTCCTGCGGGGGAAACCGGGCTCGGAGCGCGGCCGGTAGCGAGCAGAGCCCGAGCGCGGTGTCCGCCGTCCCCTCCCCGCCGTCCTCCTGTCCCCCGGCCCCTTTTTCTCTCTCCTTTTTTCCTCTCTCCGTGTCAATGTCTGAACAAAACGCCACAGGCCCGCTTCCACGGGAAGGTGCCGCCGGATAAAGCCCGGCCCTGGGGGGGAGGTGATGCTGGGGCTCTTCGCTCCTCGCTTTTCTTTTTCTTTTTTTTTCTTTTCGGGGGTTGCGAAGTGTCGGTGCCCTCTGCCCCCTGCCCGGCCCTCTCCCCCAGCCCCAAATCGATAAAGCTGCTTTGGTCGGAATGAAGGAAAACACAAAGCGTGGCCGTAGGAGGGGTGGAAGGGGGGGGGATCGCTGGGTCCTGCCGTGTGCGGGAGGTGAGGCTGTGCCGGGCCGGGGACGCGCTGGGCTCGGGCCGTGGCACGGCCGCACGGAGCGGGCTCGGGGCTGGCGGCGCTCGGAGCAATTCAGATATTAATAGCTGTAGTTTCTTCTTTATTCACTGCAGCGGTCCAGAGGGGCAGAATGCCACCCACACAGCCAACTCACGGTCAGTTCGCCTTGACAAACGGGGACCCTCTCAACTGCCATTCCTACCTATCCGGATATATCTCCCTTCTTCTGAGAGCAGAGCCCTACCCCACCTCCCGCTTTGGCAGTCAGTGCATGCAACCCAACAACATCATGGGCATCGAGAACATTTGCGAACTGGCAGCTCGGATGCTCTTCAGCGCTGTGGAGTGGGCCAGGAATATCCCCTTCTTCCCAGACCTCCAGATCACAGACCAGGTGGCCCTGCTCAGGCTGACCTGGAGCGAGTTGTTCGTGCTCAACGCCGCCCAGTGCTCCATGCCCCTCCACGTAGCCCCGCTGCTGGCAGCCGCCGGCCTCCACGCTTCGCCAATGTCTGCTGACCGAGTGGTCGCCTTTATGGACCACATACGAATCTTCCAAGAGCAAGTAGAAAAACTGAAAGCGTTGCATGTCGACTCCGCAGAGTATAGCTGTTTAAAGGCCATAGTCCTCTTCACCTCAGGTAGGCAGCGTTTCTTTGCTCTCCCCTTCCTCCCCCTGCCCCTCTGAGAGGTGTTTGCTCTTTGCAAAGTGTTGCTGCCTTCGCCAGCCCTGCTGCCCTGCCAGGAGTGGGGCTGGGGGGCTACCCGCGGGGCCTCGGCTCTCAGCAGCCCCCCAGCGTGGGCTGCGGGGGGAAATAACCCATCGCAATGCTGAGAAATAGAAGGGGAAGCGCACCCCGAGCCTCGCTGCATCAGGCTGGGGAAGGGGGAAAAGGGGACTCGGGGGGAGGCACCCATTCGCCACAAGAGACTGCGCTTTTCCCATCGAAAATAATATTTTATTTAACAGTCTAGCTCTGGGTTGTTGCATTTAATGACACGCATCCGAACAGCAGCAAAAATCTGTTTGATGTTGTTAAATACAAGGCGTCCTATCAGTGAAACCACTTTAAAAAGAGTATCATTTTATGGGCAGCCAGGAAGGGGGGGCGGGGAGGGAGGGAGGAAAGCCCTGCAGGATTAAAAATTGAATTAAAGAAAAATATAAAAACTTAAATGCGCAAAGCTGAGTTTAAAATATGTTCCCTGCCATCCCATAAAATAAAATAAATCAACTTCCCAAAGAGCTGTCTCTGATTGAAACAGAACGTGGCAGCGAGCAGTTCTGTGTCATTGGAGCTAAGGGGAAAAGTTTGCATTTGTACCCAGCAGGAGCTGCAGAGTGCAGAGCGAGGAGAGGGTGCGGAGGGATCATTACCATAAGCAGTCGGGGACAGCAGGAAAAAGTCAGAGCAGAGGGCAGGAGCTGCGCTTTGCCGAGCAGTTCCGGGGTGGCACAAGGCGAGGAGCGCAGCTCGGGGCGCTGCTGGGATCATCAAAGCGAAGGGGGGAAAAATATGTGTCAACTTTTGCTGCCTAGAAATAGTGCATGAGTTATAAAGCAATAATTGAGTGCGTTGTGAAATCTAATTAGCTTGCACTAGAGTTTAACTTGGGTGACTAATAAGCCTGATATTAACTCTGGAGGCTAAATATTTTTATTATTATTATTATTATTTTTAAATCTGCTCGCTAATTTGCGCAATATGTGATCTCAGATCGCTGACTTGAAGGCTGCAGCCCTGCAAGTTTGGGGATGGAGTTTAAAAATCCCTAGATTTCTTCTGTAGCTCATTGGGAAGCTTGGGAAAGTGGCCACGCGATAAACATATGAATGGAAGCAGGACCTGTAAAATAATTACTCATCGGAGTTTTTTAAAGCCTGATATCAGGAAACAGGAAAAAAAAATGTAGTTTATGTGGGAAAAGGAGGACTCACAATCCGCTCCTTGTTGTCTTAAAGGGGGTCTGGGGAACGAAGTCATTTTCTGGACTTTGTCCAGGTTCTGGGTCGTGACCTAAACTTCCTTTTATATATTATTGCTTTACACATTAAAAAAAAAAAAAAAAAAAAAAAAAAGCCTTCTCCTCCCAACCCCCCTCTCTCCCCTTCAACCAGCCGTGCTGAGGTCCTGGGGTGACCCACGAGCACCCAATGGGGGGGGTCCCGCGTGGGCCCGCTGCCCATGGGGCTCTGTTTGGGGTCCAGGCACATGTGGGGACGCCCCATGGCTCCCCTACACCTCCACTGGGCTGCTGCAGCCCCGAGGAGAGGAGCCGAAACCTCTCCTTTCTCCCCAAATCACTTGATTATGATGATGATTATTATTTTTAGCCTTCTGAGAAAACAATCGTCCGATCCTGTCGTAACTGTTTAATTTATTGCTATTTTCCAAATGTGAGGCCTGGCGTGTAAATTGCCTCCCAACGAGATAAACGCTCCTTCTTATCTCGATGCTGGGGAGATAGCCCAGTGCACAAGGAGGGCTCCGCACACGGCTCCCCAATAACAGCACTGATGGAAAGCAGATGCACAGGGATGCACACACACACACTCGATTCGCTCCTGCTTCTTTTTTTTTTCCCCTTCTTTTTTTTCTTTTTTTCTTCTTCTTTTTTTTTTTTTTACACACGCACACGGAAAGAAAAAGGGAAAAAAAAAAAAAAAAAGAAAAAAGAAAAACACAACAACTGGGTTCTAATGACTCGCAGAATATGCATGTGTTAGCCCTGTGCCTAGGAAAGCCACAGGGAGGTCAGGTCACAACCTGTGCTCTTTCAGCACAGACGTCTCTGATTTAAAGGGAAGTTATTGTATTTTAGCGTATCAGGGAAAAAAAAAAAAAAAAATGTCCAGACCCTATCAGGGAGTTTTCTTCTTGTAAGGGCCTTTAGGTTTAAAAAGAAGAAGTAGAGGAAAAAAGGGGAAAAAAAAAAAAAAAAAAAAAAAAAAAAAAGAGGGGGGAGTCGAGGGGGGGAAGAAAGAAAGAGAAAAGAAAAGAGGGGGGAAAAGAAACAGCTCAAATGAACAGAGAGATCACAGTTTGCATGGCTGCCTCTGAATAGGCTAAACTGACAAGATCAGTTTTAAAGGGCCACTTAAATCAGTTTCAAAGACTGAAGAAAAACGCGTTGTCTTCTCTGGGGGAGAATCTGTTGCTGGATCCGGGGCGCCATTCTCTGCGGCTGGGCCGGTTTTTTAGCCTTATGATGATGATTTCCATCACTGCCATCAGCACGCCTTCCCATCGCACGCTTAGGCTCCCCACGCTTCTTTTCCAAGTGGGGGAGATGAAGCTGCTCCCCCTCCCCTCCCCTCGCCCCCCGCCCCGCCCCGGCCTTTCCCTGCACACCGGAGGTGGGGGGATCCGGGCAGCCCCCCCCAGGAGGGAGAGGTGTGGAAAAGGACAGAGATTGGCCCTATGGGTGGTGATACCCACGGAGACTCCTGGGGGGCGAGGTGATGGCGCACGATGCGCGCTTCTTTCTAGAGATTTTAAAAAAAAAAAAAAAAAAAATCAAAAAAGAAAACTTTTTAATCTGATGATTGTTTTCTTTTTTTTCTTTTCTTTTTTTTTTCTTTTTTTTTTTTCTTTTTTTTTTCTTTTTTTTAATACACTTTCTTCTAGATGCCTGTGGTCTCTCTGATGTAGCCCATGTTGAAAGTTTACAGGAGAAGTCACAGTGTGCTTTGGAAGAGTATGTTAGGAGCCAGTATCCCAACCAGCCAACACGATTCGGGAAGCTATTACTACGTCTCCCCTCCCTTCGCACTGTCTCCTCTTCTGTCATAGAGCAATTGTTTTTCGTCCGTTTGGTAGGTAAAACCCCCATAGAAACCCTAATCAGGGATATGTTACTGTCTGGCAGCAGTTTTAACTGGCCTTACATGTCCATTCAATAAAATATTCGAGAGAGAGAGAGAGAGAAAATAAAAATAAAAAATCAAATAACAATTGAGAAGGGAGATGAGAGTGAAAGGAAAGCAAATGACATTTGGGTTCTGGTTGTTTCTTAAATTTCCTTCTGCTAAGAAAGGACGTAAAAGGATGTTACAAAGTTTGCAAAGTGAAGACAGGAAAAAAAAAATAATTAATGGACTGTGAATTAAAAAAAAAAAAAAAAGAGAGAGAGAGAGAGAGAGAGACTGTCACGTGAACTTTTACAGAATGCATTAAAAACTCCCGTGTCGCTCCGAAAATACAAGTTGCTACTTATCGTTTTTTGTACAAAACTTTAAAAAAAAAAAAAATTAAAAAAAAAAGAGAGAAAAAAGAAAGAAAGGAAAAAAAAAAGAGAGAAAGCGGAAGGAAGGAGATGGCGGTGGGCTTTTTCTTTTTTTTCTTTTTTCTTCTTTTTTTTTTTTTTTTTGTTCCTTTTCTTTTTTGGGGGGTCAACTTTTTAAACAATTCTCGCTTAAAGTGCATTTAAAGGAAATTTGGAGAAAATGAGCAGAACGGAAGGAAGGAAGTCTTTTTTTTCCAAATTATTAATTGTCCTATGTGTCTATGTACCTATAGCTGTTCTTTTTTGTATTTTTCTGGTTTCAAACCAGTTTATTCTGTGGTTCTATAATAATTTTTGATATAATCTTGGCTTCTTTAAAAAAAAAAAAAAAGAAAAAAAAAGAAAAAAAAAAAAATGTGTATCCTTAAAATATATGTTCTGAAAGAATTAAAACTGAGTCCACGAACGTATCGTATAGGAAGAAAGGAAAAAAAGAGAGAGAGAGAGAGAGAGACAGAGAGAGAAACACAAACTCAACATCACGGTGATGGAAGCGCACTTAAGGTGGTGACCCAAAATCTAAGCTTGAAGCTGAGAGAGCTATAATTATATAGACCCGAATGAACCACACGTGTCATACAGCTCCCCCCAAATCTCGGTTTTTTGATATTTCGGACAGAAAATGAACTGTGGGGATCATATTCTAGGTAGAAGGAACTGTGTCCAAGACACACCACGGTTTTGATTTAAAAGCAAACAAACAAGCGAAGTGAACTTTTGTAATTCGAATTGGGTTCCACATAGTTCATCATGAATTGTTATTAAACTCCTCTATCTGTTTGTATATTTGCAAGCCCTTTGTATTATAATAATTGTTGATATTTTCCCTTTTTAAAAAAAAAAATACCATTGAAATCAGCATGACAAAATAACACTGTTGGCACTTATAGATAACGTGATTGATTCAGTATCTTAGAGTTTACAGTTTTGTGTTTAAAAAAAAAAAAAACTGAAGGTTTTTTTTTGTTTTATTTTTGTTTTATTTTTTTGTTTCGTTTTTTAAGTGCAACATTTCTGTATACTGTAAAAGTTATAATAACTGAACTGTTTGGTCGAGTCTTTGTGTGTTATATTCCAAGGAAAATTGAAAGTATTCAGAAATTAAAATATTATTTGATATCTGAAACCTGTTTGGCTGTCATAAATGTCTTTCAGAAACCGCATTACTTCTCTATAGTTTGCAGTCCTTTAGGCCCATAGGCGATTGGTTTGTTTACTTGTCACAGTAAGTTTGTAGCAGATGTATTGTAGTGTATTTACCTGTTTAATTCCGGGCTGGGGGCGGAGGACTGAAGTTGGTGGTTGATCTGTGGTTTGAGGAAGCACCGGTGCTGAAACGGTGAACCAGCAACCCCCCATTCATCTAATCCTCCTGGTAATTAAAAATGGATTTTCTGGAAGGAAAAAAAAAAAAGAGAGAGAGAGAGAGAAAAAAAAAAAGAAAAAAAAAGAAAAAAAAGGCCCTTATTTTTGTCACCCTGAAGTGCCTGCGTAGGAAAGGTATTGTTGTGAAGTATTAGAAATCTGGAGATCAGTATCTATTTTATGATCAGAATGGGGCGAAAATCTTTTGTAAATGTCTGACATAGGCGCACAAGATCATTCAAGCAAGGTAATAGCAGTATTGTAAATATAGGTCAGTTGTTTGCAATGAGTTTTCTTGAAGTACGTGTGATTTTTTTACAACGCTCTGTAGTTGCCATCTATCGTTGTCATTGAGAGGTCTTCAATTGGAGTGGCTGTAGCTTCTAGCACCGAGGACTCGGTTTTTCATGTATATATCCCCTCCAGCGGATCGGTCCTTATGCTTTTTCCCTCGGGCTGTACGGACGCTCCCACGGGTCGCTCCCCGCTCCCCGCACACGGCCACGCGCGGCCGGCCACGCAGCCCCGTCCCGCAGGGCCTCCCGCAGAGCCGCAGCGCTCGGGGCGACGCGAGGTGGTTCGGAAGGAAGGGCTTTGCTCTTTGGTTTTGTGCGTCTGCGGGTCATTTTTATTTTCTCCTCTCTCTCCCCCCCCCTCCCTTCCGTTCCCTTCCCTTCCCCTCCCCTCACCCATCCATCCATCCATCCATCCATCCATCCATCCATCCATCCATCCATCCACCCCCCGGCCGCCCTCCCGTTGCTCTGTGGCGGATGCTCTGGATGCGAAAGCTCGCAATTTTGTTCCCGGTTGAGGATTTGTCCCCTTCTCCCCTTTGCCACGCGTTGCCACACAGTGCTGTGGTCTCGCACGGGGGCTCGTTCCGTAAAGTGGATTCCAGCCCGGACTGTGGCTGCTGGGGCCGAGGGTGCAGGGCTGTGAGCCGAGCGGGGCTCTCCATCTGAATCATGGCTCCTTTCCTATAAATATATAAATATCTATAAATATATAAATATACTATTATTGCAGGGGATTGCTGACCTCTAGATTTAGCTTTTTCTATTGCAAGTGCTATCCATGTGAGTGTGTGTGTGTGAAGTTTTTATGCTTACTAAGAACACAGGATCTTGACTTGTTTGTTTTGTGTTAGTTTATTGTAAACAACCATTTGTTGTAAATTGTTATTGGCATTAAATTATAATTTATGATTTTCAAATCCAAAACATTCTCCGCTTTTTATGTCGTAAAGCCTGTAAGCTCTCTCTGTATTTATAAGTTCCTCGCAGCAAGCTTTGGTTCGCTGAGAATAATAGTAAACAGAAAAGCACCAGGGTTCAATCAGAGCACACCCGCACGCACACCCGCACGCACGAGCCCCGTGGATACGCAGACCTAGATGGGTCTGCGCTGCTCCGAGCGGGATTTGTTTAGGGACTGCAGTTAGTTTTAAGTTTATAGCATTTAAAGAAAGTTTTTCTTTTCATGCTGAGTTAGAACAAAAGATCTATCCAAAGATTGAATTGGACAAAAGAGGAGGGTTGGGATCGAGGAGCTTGTTCTATGTGGAATTGAGGAGATCTTTTTTTAAAGAGAGAAAAAAAAAAAAAAAAAAGCTGCTAAACATGGCGACTCTTTCCCTTTAAGTCTATTTTTTTCTTCCCTTGCCGTCCCCCCCCCAAACCCTCCCTCTTTTTTTTTTAATTCTCTCTTTTTTTTTTTTTTCTTTTTTCTGTTTTTGTTTGGGTTTTTAAATCTCGATTCTTTCCCCACCACGGGCGCGGAGACTGGCGGGGAGAGACCCGAAGGCGACCCGGAACGAGAGCTGCAGAGCGCAGCTCGGGCACAGGGCTTCGCCTCCCCTCCTCCTCCTCTTCCTCCTCCTCCTCTTCCTCCGCGCCGCCGCTCGCCCGAAGCTTCCCCGGCCCCGCCGGTGGGGAGGGGAGGGGGGGAGGCGGCTGCGCGGGCGCGGAGGGGGCGCGGAGGGGAGGCGGCTCTCCCAAGTTCAGACAAAAGCGGAGGGCTGGGGCGAGAGGAGGCGCCTGGCGGGCGGTGCCGGCCCGCCCGTGGGGCTGCCGGGGCCGGGCGCAGCTTCGCGGCCCCGCCGGGCTTCCACCCGGGGGGTTGGGGAGGGGGTGGGAGGGGGGGGAGAGAACCCCCGCTCCGCGCGACGGGGAGGGAAAAGCCGCGGTGGGAAGCGCGTGGGAAAAGCCCCGCGCCGGGCATTGCGATGTGCTGCAACCCACAACATGGCGGCCCCGGCCTCGGTTTGCGCGCCGCGCGGATCCGCCGCTTCCAGCGGCAGCGCGGGGGGCCCGAGAGCTGAGCGGGGGCGGCCGCGGGTGGCGGAGCGGCGGGGGCGGAGGGCGCGGAGCCCCGCGGAGCCGCGCCGTTCGCTCAGCGCGGCGGTGAACCGGGGAAGCGACTCCCCCGTGAGAGCGCGACCCACCCGGGTCGGACCCGCCGTGGGTTCGGGGAGCACCGGCAGACGTGCCAAAATAAGGGGCTGGGGGGCTGGGGCACGCGGAGAGAAGGAGGAGCGGGCCGCTGCGAGGCGCTCCGGCGGTGGGAAGCCGGCTGGGGGGTTCTTTTTATTTTAATTAAAACTTTCGTGGGTCCCGGGGATCGCGCTCGCTCCGCTTTGCTTTGTAGGGTGGAAAGAGATACACGGAGCAATGCGGGCCTTGTCAGGATTTATTGAAGTCGGGTTTAAAAAACGTGCTTCAGATGATTTTTCCCATTTTCTCAGATTTCAAAGGCTCCCCGCAGTGCGGCTGCCTAATTAATGGTGAAATTCAACTAAATCTAATTATGCAGTAATTTTAAAGCAGTTAGTCCTGGGCGCTGCTTTGTAATAGGAACCCAGTTTTTAAAGTTTGCTTAATGTGTTGGTTTAGGGAGCTGGGGAGGAGAAGGGTGTGAGGGACAGAGCGCTGCTTTTTTTTTATTATTTCCCTCCCCCCCCGTCCACCTCCCCCCATTATGTTGTAAAGCAAAGAAACGCGAACTGCAAACCCCAGCCACGCAGCGAAAGGGCCGGAGCGGGGCTGTTATCCGTCGGATGTGATACGGGTATTGAGTGAGAAGCACCAGCGAAAGTGTAAATAACCCAGTAGTTAATAGGGACCATAAAGGTATTCCCGGCCTGTGGGTTTCCAAGTGCCAAGCTGTTGGAGAGAGGATCTTGAGTCCTGCGGTAATGAAGGGGCAACGGAGACACACAGCGTCTCTTCTTGGGAAATAGAAACCAGATTTCTGCTATTGAACATCTATTGTCATTAAGAGGAGAGGCTTGTGCTCACGGAGTTATAAATCTTATCACCCTTTTGATAACACAGTTGTAATCAGTTAGCATCACATTCAAACCCAATTGTAAAACTGCCTAATTTAATATGTCATACATGTCATTAAAACTTTATTTTCCCCCCTTCTCTTTTTTTCCTCTCCCTTCCCATCCCCCATCTATAAAATGTCAACAGAGCGGCGTGACACAGCGGGCCGGGGGGGCTCGCCCTCTCCCACCTGGGGCAGAGGGAGAGGAGCGTGAGGGGCCAAAATAGAAATAAAATAAAAAGAGGGGGGTGGGAGAGCAGGGAGAGGAAAACGCGGTTGTGATGGAAAGACTGCAATCGCCCAGAGAAGTTCTTTGAAAGAAACTTGTCTCATGATTAGCTAAGCAAACACATCTGCTTTCCTAGTTTGGGCTTAGCTAATTACCAAAACAAAGGGGCCGTTTCTTCTTCTACCTTTGCTGGAAAGGAGATGTTATTTCAGCAGTGCTGTCCCTCCGGCCCCGCACGCACCCGCAGCCCCGTCCCAGCCCCGCACCGCGTTCCTTCATTGGGATCATCGGTTGGGGAAATGGGATCGCGCACCCCTCTTCCTACACGCTGAGCTTTGCCATTTCCCCCTTTGGAACAATATTTTTCCACCAAATGTCCCCGCGGCGGTGGAGGTGGGGTGGGAAGGGAGGGAGGGGGGGGGGAACGGTGGTTTAGAATTGCGGACCAACTTCGCAGCTATTTGAATCAAGGCTGCGCCCGGTTGATTTTAGTTGACAGAGCGTGTGTTGAGGCTGAACTCTATAATTTGCACTTCTGTTCTTTTATTAGAGTTGGACAACGAACTAATGAGCTTTCCCCCGGCACAGTGTCACTTGTATTTATTTTCTTTGGGAAACTTTTAGATAGAAGAACTGTTCTGGAGAAAGGGCAGCGGCGGAGGGATGGGTTCGCGATTTTTTTTGTTGTTTCTGGAGGTGCGGGGAATCTCCTCTTGGGGAGGGGGGATTCTGTGCGTCCCTGTCGGCCCTTTGCGAAGGGTTGAGCTGCGAACCGCTTGTGATCCCGGCGGTGCCGCCTCGGCGGGGCTCGGGGCCGGGATGGCAACGCGGAGGCGATGCTGGAAAGCCGGAGAAAAACGCGGCGATCCGCGGGGCCGCATCTGTGGGAGCTGCTGGCAAAGGGCAGAGCGAGGGGAGCAGGGAGCGGCCCAGCGTGTGCCTGCGAGACTGCGGGGAGAAGGGCTGATAGAAAGACGGGGAGATGAAAAAAACAGACAGAGAAAGAGGAGAAAAGCCCGAAGGAAGGGTTTCCACGCTCACAAAAAGCGGGGCGAAGGTTTGTCGCTCCGTGCCCACCGACGCACGGAACGCTTAGCGCTGCTCTGAGCCCGCTGGCGCCGTGCGAGCCGGGAGATAGCCTGAATTTTGATTCCAGCGTGTTGTCTTTGAACCGGGCCTTTCGGTTTATTAAGGCAGGAAGAGGAACTCAGCGATCCTCTTTGAAACACGCTCGGTTTAACTATTTTACACAAGTTTGCCCAGGTCCCTGGGGATTCTCCAGTTGAAGAAGATTGAAATTAGAGTTAAAAGCCGGCGGGGGGGAGGGAGCTGGGGTGGAGGGCGAGTGTGAAAGAGGGTGATGAAGCCATCGCGGGCGATCTCTGCGTTCTGCTGCCGCCGGTCGGAGCGGAGCGGTGCGGGCAGCGCTTCTCGGTCCGTGCGCACAGATCCGCGTGTGCCGCACCGCCGCACCTCCATGGCCGCACGCACACGCGGAGCTCGTAGGCCAAGCTCCGTATTCCGAGAAACGCAGCAGAAAAATCTGCTCATCGGTGTGGCTGCCGAAATGCGCACAATGACCGCCTGCAGCAGCTCCTCTCCCAAACTTCGCCTTTTCTTTGTTTTCTTCCCTTTATTCCTTTTTTTATTCCCCCCCCCTCCCCTTGTAAATTGCTGTTAACGTGTGTCTTTATGTTCTGTCTATAACTAGGATGTAATCAGGCGCCCCATGTCTCTCTCTAAAAGCATTTAATAAATGTCTATTAAAGCGCTACAAATGTAAGATAAATTCAGCGGCGCGGCTGTCTCCCCGTACCCAAACGGTAATGATGGATTTATCAACAGGGATTCGCCTTCAGCGCAGTGAGGGAGATTTACTCAACAAATAAGTCGGAAAAGCACCCATCCAAATACAGCCATTTGTACGGAACCTGATTTCTTTACAGCACCACAGATTCGAGAGAACACACCGCCTATTGCCTTTTCTCTATTATTATTTTTCGTTTTTTCTTTTCTTTCTCTATTTTTTTTTCCCCTTCCGCCCTCCTTTTATCCCCCCCTTTCCAACACGGTCGCTGCGTGTATCTCTGGTTGGGGAGCGTTATTGGTAGGGGAAGCTGACAGGCTCGGACAGAGCTCGGATCAGTGCCCCATTTCTCCGCATTTGCCCCCTCCTCTTTCCATATTTCCCCCATTTCGGCCCCAAAACATCGACGAGATGTACGTTAGGTCTCAAAACTCGTCGAGTTTCGGAGTGTAAGGTGGATGATGATAAAAGGGGAGATTCGCCCCCCGAACGTCCTCTTGCCGCTCCCCAAACGCGGAGGCACCGCCCGGAGAGATGCTGCGCTCCCGCTGACACCGCTCCCCTTTTTCCCAGCCCTTGCTTTGAACCCTTCCCATTAGCGTGGATGAGGATAAAAGGAGCGAACTCAGAAGGAACCACCATTCATTGTTGGATTCAAGCACTGTAAAAAAAAAAAAAAAAAAAATTACTGAAATGCGGCCACATAGCGCCCTTCAGATTATTTCCCTTTCCTAGAAAGTATCTCCCAACCTCAGCTCTCTCCCTCCCCCCAACCTAACACCCCCCCCTCCCTTGACCACGATTCGTCTTGGGAAAAAAAAAAAAAAATGCATGTGCTGATGTGATGGAGTCCTTTAAACAACGGGGATGCGAGAGCGGTGTTCGTGCTGAAACGTTAACCCTGTTTCTGAATTTCCTTCTTTTCCAATAGCTGCTTCTATTTTACCCTCCCGGATCTCCGATTTAAGCATCCAGGAACAATATTGGCTTGTTAGAGACGTATACATTTGAATTTCATTTAATTTAATTTCGGTATCGTACTTAAAATGACAATAAATAAAGCCGAGAACTTGTATTTTCCTTTTTCTGCGGAGAGTTTTTTATTCTCCTCTAGAAATTTCATTGAGATGTCTCTGTACTTTGTTTGTCAGTTATCTTTGTTCCGTTTAAATAAAGGGCTTTTAAATGGACTTATTGCTCCCAGCGTGGGTTCTTCTCTCTAAATGTTAGAAAATTGTGCCATCTACCCGCTATTCTAAGTACTGTCACACTCGGAGACCTCCAAGGACCTTCCAGCCCCGACTTCAATACAGCCGTGTCAAAGGGTGCCTAGTAGCGAGAGGAGAAAGGTTGGCGTGGGTTTTACAGATTTCCAGCCTGAATCGCTCTGTGAAGCGCCGAAATGATCTGCAGAGATGCAGTTGGGCTCCTTTGATTGCTGCGTCCCCGGCCCAGGGACTAATGAAGCCGCTCTGCCTCTGCCCCATCGCACTTTTCTCTGCGGTGCGGAGTTTCCGTGCTCATTTCAGCCCCGAGAAGTGGGGTTGTGCCGGGGGGGCCGGGGGGGAAGGCAGCCATCCTCCTGTCTTGGCTTTTTTTTTTTTTTTTTTTTTTTTTTCCCTTTGAAATAGACAGATATTTATAGCCGTGGCCTCTAATGATGAAAATATAGTGTCGTTAATTGGGGGAAAAAATAAAAAAATAAAAATGGAGCTCTGTGAGGTTGGTTGTGGCAGATCGGCTCGGGGTGCTGCTGGGTGAGCTTCCAAGAGAAACAGAGATGTACATCAACTTTGGAGGCCCCTCCATCTCCATCCAAAGGCTGCTCACAGCCACCCAGCCCTGCCTTTACCCGGACAGGAGCAGCGGGGCTTTGGGGTTAAAAGCAGATTTCGAAACCATTCTTGCTCGTGGGCGCACGGAAGAAGTTGGGCAATTATTTGGTTCTTCTTCTTTTTTTCCCCCACCGTCCCACCCCACCACAAGTGCTCCTAAAACCAGTTCTAAAGGATTCTCGGCGTTCGGGTTGACGGTGCGGCTGCACATCCTCGAACTGATCCGGGGGTGCGGAGGGGATGTGAGTGTCACAGAGCATTTCTGGGAGGGGGGGAAAAACCCCCGGGACGCTGCGGGACTTTGACCATTTGTTTCGCACCGTTCGAGAAGCGGTGTTTTAAGCAACGTACAACTAAAACTGTATCGTTCTTGGGATAAATTCCAAGAAACTCCAATAGGAATCGGTTTAGATCCCGGGATACTTGTTGCTAAAACTGATCTATATCGCAAAACCGAAGCGGAGAAGCAGGCAGCCACGGGCAGCTCTGCTCCAGCTGCAGTTTTTCAGCCCCGCTTCCCCAGACCAGACAGGCTGTGCAGTCGCTTCTCCGATTTCCCAGTTGGCATTTATTCTCGTCGGAACATCCCGGCACCGCAGAATCCCTTTCTCTCCCTTTTTCTGTGCCTTCCCCGTTTGTTCCCTTTTCGGGCTATCGGGGCCGTTTCGCGGTTTGATTTCCAACCCCCCCCAACCTCCCCCCCCTCCCCGTTTGATTTTTCCCGACGTCATTTTCTCTATAACGGTGAATACTTCTGCTGGTCAGATATTGAAGTTCAAACTTTACCCTCCCCACAACCTGCAGGCGACCCTGCCCTCCTCCCTTCCTCCTGTCAGGAGAATCCAAATTGTGACAGTGGCTTCCCCAGCCGCTCCCTAACCTTCATCACGGACTGTTTGCTCACGTTAAGTCCCATCTCCACACACGCCATTATGTTTTCCTTGTCCCAGAACCTTCCCCACACCGCGGGATCGGCCCCCGCTCACGTACGAGGGTTCGGAGACCGCTGCTGTGTGTGACAGCTTTATTTTTCTGGACGAGAAAAGTCGTCCCGGGTTGTGGATGCAATGGAGCCCACCGGCAGGTTTTCCTGCTTCCATAATCTAATCTCAGCCAACAAGTTTCTGCCTTTACTCCTGCAACATTACTAATTAACGACCCCTGGGAATTAAGCGTACAGTGACCTAAAATTTCCTGCTCTCGCTGACAGTTGAGCTTTGCCTTAAAAAAAAAAAAGAAAAAGAAGAAAAAGAAAAAGAAAAAGAAAGGAAAAAAAAAAAGAAAGAAAGAAAGAAAAGAAAAAGAAAAAAGAAAAAAATAATAAAATGAAAATAATAATATAATAAATAAGGGTGATAATAAAACCTCCGGGAGAAGCATAGATGAACTTAAAGGAAAAGCCTTTAAAAAGGCATCGGACATCCAGGCAGGTTTTACACCAACTCCGAATTGAGCTCAAAGGAGCGAATGGAAGGGCTGCACCCAGCAAACTTCGCTGGATGTCGCTCAGCTCAGACTCCATCTCTCCCTCCCTGCAGCCAAAGGCAGCCCGGACAATAGGAGGAGGTCAGAGCCCGTCCTGCTGCCCGTGTTGTCCGCAGGAGCTCGGGCAGAAAGCTGCTACCTTCCTCGGCTGCCTAACAGCGGGTCGTTTTATGATGCTCCACGTCTGATAGCCACCCCCTCCCCGCTCGGATTTTGGGTTTCCTATTCTCTTTATGGGCGGCCGATTCATTTTGCACTGTCACCATTTCCAGTTTTGTGGGTTTACCGATGTCTTAGTTGGAAAAAAAAAAAAAAAAGAATAAGAAAAAATAAAAGAAAGAAAAAAAAAAAAGTACCCTATTCCTACCCAAAGATTTCATTAGCTCCGCTGGCTGCTTTTCAGACAGCAGCTTTCTCTCTCTCTCCTCCGGATGAATTTATCCAATCCCTTCATCTTCTCACGTTTTATTTCGAGGTTTTGGTGCGAATCTGACATCCCGGCAGGGTCGGCTGCTCCCAGCCCTCAAATCTCCATCCCTGCCCCAATATCCCACTCCCAGCCCTACCAACAGCCCCGATCCCCGGGATGGGGGATCCCGGCCGGCTGTGCCCCCCCGACCCCCCGCAGCCCGCAGGCTCCTGCATGAGGATTATTCCGATTCTTTTTCTTATTGTTGTTATTAGGATGAAACGCGAGATTCAAATTGCTCCCTGTTTGTCTTCGCCACCAGCGTGTTTCAGAGCGATTATCTCATATCTTTCCCCCAGAAGTAAGCTATCCCTCAGCCCTGGGTCAGGCATTGATCTCCCTGCAATGTAACAAACGGCCGGGTTAATTTTCCCTCATTACCATCTCCATAGCTCAGCCTGCACACCCAGGACGGAACCCTCCGCTCCGTGTGCGGCTCCGGGCGGCCCCTCACGGCCCTACGGCCAACCCCACGCCCAGCCCCGGCTCCGGGACAGCCGGACAGCCCCGCTCGGTGCAGCACAGCACGGTGCTGCAGCATCTCTACCATTCTGCGCGTCCCTCACCTCGCCTGACCTCCCCATTTCTTTGTCCCATTTGGGGTTTTTCTATGGGGTTTGCATGAAGATGATTATTTTTTAAAAACGTTGCTTTGCTCGCTATAAATTACAAGGATTTTTTTTTCCCCCCTCACCCCGTTTACTTCTTAATCTTTTTTTTTTTTTTTCCTTGAAACCTTTTCATTCAGTGGCCGCCAAAGAAAAGGGGGTTGGTCAACACCAAAATGGCAAAGTTCAGCTCGGGGAAAAAAAAAAAAAAAAAAAAAAAAAAAAAAAGAACCCTCCAGCTACCTACAAAGGGGCTCAGGGCTTTGTAATGGCAGAAAGAAACAAAAATGAAAAGAAAATTGCAGTTGAGGCTAAAGTGTGAGAGCGTGTTTGTGTGTATGTATATCTGTGTGTATTTTTAAAGGTTTCTTTGAACTGCCTTTGTGCTGAGTAGGCAGAGCTCCTTGCCAATGCTAGTCACGGTTTAAGGAACTTTGAGTTAACCTCTTATATCGAATGAATCTTTTCATTTGGAAACCAATAAATCTCAATCTCTAGCCACCTTTTGTAGAGCAGGCTGGGGCTTACCAAGGCGAGGCTGAAGCTTATAATAAAGAAGAGATAAAGTTTGCCAAAGTTTTTTTTTTACCCCCCCCCCCCCCCCCCCCCTTCTTCTTCTCTTGTAAATAAAAGTTTTGGAGATGGCAGCAGTTGGAAGCAATCCGGAGAAGGACTCGGATCTGTGCATTGTTTCACAGTAAGCCTATTTACTTACATAGAGTCTTCAGGGACTCGAACACGAAAAATGATTTATAGTTTTCCAACAAGTCATTATTTTGGTCAGTTGTGGAGGGTGGGGTCGTGGAAGGGGGGGGAGTGGGGGGTCCATACAGTCTAATAATCAATGTGCGGCTATGGAAAGCGAAAAGGGAGGGATGTGGGGGGGGGAGCGTTCCGCAGATAAGTAGGGTTAACACTATAAACATTACAGACAATTGAGTTTTCCCATCTGAGCGGGTGTTTGGGGTCTTCACATTTATCAGCCATTGCTGAGAGCGCGCGGGGATGAACGAGAGAGGGGGAGAACCCAACTCTGGGAGCAGCTCGGAGTCCCTCCTCTGCTTTCCAGTTCTCACTTTTTGCATATTGGGTATAATTTCTTTGAAGTACTTTGAAATCCAGCGCCGCGTCTCATCTCTGGATGGGAGATGCGACCGCAGGAATCGATGTTTTGATTTATTTTTCAGTACTTATTTCCCGTCTGCTCTCCCTCTCTCTTTCGCCCTCCCTCTGAATATGCCATGTTTACAGGGCTGTATACATTCCATCCATATTATATGTATAATGCCCCCGCAGACGGCTTTTAAAAAATCATTTGCAATTTCTCTTTCGCGGCGGCGCAGTTCACTTCCCAGCCCCTTTCCCTCTCTCCTGCTTCATCTCAAGGCGCTGTCGTCTTCCCTTCTCCAAATCGTTCCCATCCAGGAGTTATTAATTACTCTTACAAGGCGGGAGATTCTTAACTAATAACAAAGTTGTAAATTACCACCTTCCCTCCAATATTTCTCATTTGTCAACCCTGATTGATTTGATTAATATTCCTTCGGCTCAGATCGTTCCGAGCCTCTCCGACGCGACCATCGGCTCAGCGTTACGCGCGGGGCCGCCCGGCGGAGCGCAGCTCTGGGAGGGCTCCGTCCGGCCCTGTGCTGCTATGGGTTCGTTGTTTATGCCTGGGAGGGTCAAGAGCGTCGAGTGGAAAAAGGGTGTCGGGAAATAAACTGAACAAAGCACGGCTGCTTAAAAAAAAAAAAAAAAAAAAATCATAAAAAAAGAGAGGGGAAATTAAAAAAAAAAAAAAAAAGAAAAAAAGAAAAAAAAAACCCTCACGAATGGTAACCCCCGTAACGAACGTAATGCTGAAGGAGACCCCCTGTGGGCGGCTGCTCCCAGCCCTCGCCGTGCACCCTGCCTGTCACACTGCCCGGAACGGAACCCCGGCACCTCGATTTATGCTTCGTTTGTGGCCTCAGCAGCACAGAAACGATAATAGCGCGTAAATTAACCCCTTGAAATGATAGACAATAAACTTGGCTTCAGTCCCCCTTCTCCGCACAGCGAGTGGGGCTGGATTTCTGGTTCAAACCCGTCATATTGACTTAATTATGAGACTGTAAATAACGGCTCTTAAGGAGAAGGAAAAAAAAAAAAAAAGAGTGAGGGAAATAAAGAGCCCTAAGGGTGATGTTCCGCCCAGGGTCAGAGCCGCACCTCCGTACCCGCGCAGCCCGCACCTACGGGCGCTCTACTATATGGGCCAGACGGGGATGTCGCGGCACTAACGGTGACCCCCGCCCCGATGGCAGCTGCTGTCCTTGCGAAGCCATCGACGGGAGCTCCCTCCTCCACCACTTGAGTTTTAATCTTAATTATATTAAGTGGAGTGCCGGGCTGCCGTGGAATTGAACGTGATGCATGACGGCCGCCTGTTAAGCGATCGATTGCGACTATTGCCTCTTTCCTCCCTATCGATATTCACAATCCGCCTTATCTGCGGCCGAGGGGGGGCTGAGGGCGGCGGGGGGGGGTCTTTTTTTTTTTTTTTTTTTTTTGTGGAAATGTAAAAATGAGCGACTCGAGTGAAATAACATTCCGTCCGGTCACCTGCAATTCAATATGCGCACGAGAGACGCCGATGTATATGAGACGATTTTAATTATGATTAGAAGACACACTCGGAACGAAGAGAATAGATTCGGAGGGAGGGGAAGGGGGGAGGGCGGCCGGAGGAGCATTAATGAAATCTTTCCCCGCGATACCAAAAGAAACAAGTGGTTGGTACAACGGAGGTGATTTGTCACCGAACTCCAAAAGGGGGGGGGGGGGGGGGGGGGAAGGGTGGGCGATGGGAGCCGAGCAGCGGTGCTTCCCCCGCTTTGAAGCGGCTCTGACGGGCAGCGCCAGACCACGCCTCGGCGGCCGCTCCCCCCCCCCCCATCCCCCCCGGGCCGTCCCTTCCACGGCGGAGAGAGCGGAGCGGCCGCGGCCATACGGCACCGGAGAGCTGCTTAGGCCCCGAGGAGATTGTATTTGTGCACACGAAACCTTTTGTTTCGGCCCGCGGATCGCCTGCCTTTTCAAACGCAGCCGAGAAACAGTTCAGGGTCACTGACAATTTCCAGCCCCGGTGGATGGGGGGGTGGGAGGTGGGGGGGTGGGGAGGAGGTGACCCCAGCCTGCCGCCTCCCGGACAGTTGTCGCCTCCGGTCGCCTTTGGAACCGAGACGGTGGGACGGGGCGGGACCCCTCTCGGCCAGGGCCGGCTCTGGGCTCTCTGCTCTCGGCTTTCTGCTCTCGATCTGTCCCCCCCCCGGCCCCGCTGCCCCGGCCGGAGCCGCCCGCAGCCCCCCCCGCTCCGCCATAACCGGCTATTTTTCTCAGGCTGTGACTTCCAAGTGGCAGAATCTGTAGGAGTGTGAATCTGTTCTCGTTATGTTTGTCCCTTTCGGTATTTCTACAGGCTTTTTTTTTTTTTTTTCCTTTCTTTCTTTTCTTTTTTCTTCTTCTTTTTTTTTCCCCTCTTTTTTTTTTTTTTCAGTATAAATTAACTCCGACTGCAACCACCAGATTGTTCCGAGGAGACTACCTCCCTAATGACTTCATCTCCAAAAGTTGACTGACACTCTAGCGAACTGCCAACACCTGTTTCCCAGCACCCAGACTCCAGAACCCACCAGACCTCGTAAATTTAGCTTCTCCCTCCTCCCTCCCTCCCCCCCACTTAATAGATGACGTGAATATCTAAAGGGAAGGGGGAAGGGAGGGGGAGATGGAACTAGGTCACATTTGAAACTTTTTATTTTTCATCTCCTCTGAGCGAGATCTGGAGATAAAAGAAAAAAGCCGGAGAGGGAGAGGGGAGAGCAGGGTTGGGGGCTGCCCGCACAGGAGGGTTTTGGGTGTAAAGCTCAGCTCTGGCTCCAGCCCTTTTCTCTCTGGGGATGCTCCAGGCCATTTGGTCCCACCTGACCGTGACGCTTCCCTGCGCCTTTGCCCGTACAAACCTTCCTCTGTCCTCTCCGGGCCGGGACAAGGGGACAGGGATTGGGGAAGCCAGTGAGGAGCCAGAGGGAACTGCCCCGGGATGGGAAAAGGATGGAGATGGCTGAGGGCACCGCGCCGTGGCTGCACCCGGCCCAGCTGAGAGTACGGGGACAGAACGGTGCCGATGGCCCGGTCCCTCTGCTCTGACAACGGCGGCTCCCCGCATGGGTTTCAGAAGAAAACAATGATAATAATATTGAGAATTGTTGTTGTTGTTATGGACTGGTGGGAGGAGGGGGCGGATTTTGCCCAACTACATTTTCTCCTGATAGAACGGGATGGGCCGGGAGACCCGAAACTCCCCCATCCTGCCCTGCTCAGCGCAGGTGCCCTTTGGGTTATAACCCTCCTCCCAAACCTTCCCGGCATCCCACCCTGCCCGGGGCCGAGCGGGCCCAGAGCCCAGCGCAGGAGGAGGCGAGGAAAGCTCCGGGGCACCTCTGCATCCCAGGAATATCGGGGGGGGATAGGGGGATATCGCCACGCTCCCAGCCCGGAGCAGCTGCTCGCACGGTGTGCGTGGCTCTGGGACAGGGGAAGTGTTTTATTCTGATGACAGTACGGCAACTTCGCAGCGATTCCCATCCCAAAGGAAAGGCACCCTTCCCACACCCAAAGTTTGGCGTTTTCTAAGAAAGATCCTCCTGAAATGAATAGGCTCCGAACATAATGAATAGGTGGAAGACGCAAAACGTTTGCGGGGTTTAAAAGGCTCGTGGCAGAGCCGCGTGTCTGTGCGAGGTGCTGAGATGTTGCGAGTGCCGGATATTCACGGGAAGGGTTTACGTAGCTTAAAAAAAAAAAAAAAAAATCAACCAAGGAAACCAGGTTTTCTTTTTCTCACTTCTCGCTCTCCCTCTCTCTAATCCAGGAATCATTAGCAACCCCCTCTGGCTACATGTTTTGCATCAGTGAAACATTATGACATAGTTGTAATACAAACTCCGCTGACTTGCTCTGCATCTTGCGGTAGGAAGTGCAATAGCAATAAAAGCAGTTTAAAAGAAAAGGACTCCGGGCATTAAGTTGTCTCCGAGAAACGCCCTTTTCTGAACCTCAAAGCGAAGGGACAGACGGACGAAGGGGCAACTTCGCGGCTCTCGGGACCCTCTGCCCGCACCGGGCAACGGGGATCTCCTCGGGGTTCTTCCCCTCCGCCTTTTCCCGTCCGTCTATAATTTTGATCGGGGTTTTGCCGTTTCCCCCAGTCGCCCCACAGCACTCCCGGCACCGGGCTGGTATTTCCCCGTAACGCGAATGGCCGAAGCAGCCTTTGCCCAATTATCTCCCTTCCACCTGTCGCAGCTGTTGGCTTAGATTGTTCCCGGTAGAAATTCTCGCTGGAATTAAAAAATAGAGCGATCCCCCCCCCCCTCTCTTCTTCTCCTTTCTTTAAAAGAATCCAATCGCGCTCACCCCAGGCGGGGGCCCGGCCGCTGCGTGCGTTTGTACTTTCCCCGTTACTCATTAACTAATATTCCCTACTTTCTGGTAAAGTCAAATGGCTCTTAATAGCTCTTTATATTCTCGGAATAACATGTGGATGCTCTTAATCAATACTTAATAGCACTCCCCGTGCTAAACAACTGCCGTGAGCGCTGCTGGGCTCTGTAAGAAGGAGGGAGAAGCCGCCTCATGGCAGCCCCCGACCCCGCATCCCCGGCCCCGAGCGCAGCAGGACGCGGCCCAACCCCGCGCTCAGCCCCGCAGCGTGCGCTCCTCTCGCCATTGTCAGCTCGGGGGGATCCTCTTTATTTTTCTTCTCCCCCCCACCCCTTTTTTTTAATAATAATTTCCCTGAGGCTCTTCGTAAGTGTTCTGAGACTTTTTTTTTTTTTTTTTTAATTTATTTCTTTACTCATTTTCTCTTTTTATTCCCCTGAGCGATGCGGGAATTTCGAAGTGCCTCGGCTCAGGCTGATAGACGCACACACACACACATATATATTTATTCAGCATTTACTTTTGTTTTACTGAGGAATACAGAGGGTTTAATGACATGAAGGGATTCAGGCTAATGTCACAGTTACACGATTTCCGTGTGGCTGCAGAAACGTCTTTGCCCTCTCAGTGCCATTTGAGCAACCAAAGCGAAGTGTCTCAATGCTGTTTTATTTTCCAGTGCAGAAATGACGGCGGGCGCTGCCTGTGCGCCTCTGTCATAACGGGGGAAATGGATCCTTCGTTGTTTTGTTTTGTGTTTTCTTCTCATTTGAGCGGAACACTCGAGGCAGTTGTAGCTGTTTGTGTTACGGGACACTTTGGAGTTCAACCTCTCTGAAAGGGGCAAGAAAAAAAAAAAAACACAATGGAGGAGAAAGAGAGAGACAGAAAAAAAAAAAAAAAAAAAGGTCTTACGGGGAGGGCGAGAAAAACTATCTGTTATTTTTTTACAGCTTCCGCAAAACACGGAGCTTGTGTTACCCCACGGGCTGTGAAACCGTACCCGAGGTTTTGCCTTTCCCGCAGGTGCGCGCAGGGCGCTGCGCGGCCCCGCAGCCGTTCGCAGCCGTTGGCAGGGCTGCAGTGACGCGGCGCGCAGCGAGGTGGCGCCCTGGGGCGGCCGCTGCGGGAAGCGCGGAGCGGAGCGGGGCGGCAGCGCGGAGCTGCGCGGAGCGGGAGCGGCTCCCACCTCCGGTCACGCTCATCGTCACCAGAATTCACAGCTCTGTTTTATTATTCGTTATTGTTATTATTTAGTTGTAATTCGACGGCCGACGAACGCGCCTCGTTTAAATGTGGCGGTTTTTTTTTTTTTTTTTCCCCCGCACACGCGGATTTTCCGCTGTTTTTGCGTTAAGGTCTTCCCTTTATTTTACCTCGCGCCGAATTGCTCGGCGAGGCCCGAACAGCGCTGAGCTCGGCTCACTGCCCGGGCGGTTCGGGCACCTCTGCTCCGTTCTTATCGAGGCCACCATTATTCCAGCGATCACGCCCACGGCATTAAGGGAAAGCAAACGCAGAGGAACAACCTGTGTCGTTTGTTTAAAATAATTCCTCCTCTCCCACTGCTTTGCCCCCTGAAAGCGCGCAGTTGCCGCTGCGCTCCGACTGTGGGTTTATTAATAACCGCTCGGTGTCGAGGGTATTTCGGATCTAAAAACACCACGAAACCCTGAACGCATCCTCAGAACTGTTCCAAAGGTGCGTTCCCAGCACCGCACCAAACCCGAACCGCGGGTCGGTGCGCGGTCAGAGGAGACCCTGAGCGCTGCGAGTGCTCTCCTTTCGCACTGCCTTACCAGGATTGAGATTTTCACCCTCTCAGAATCCCTAAAATAGAAAAAATACATTCCAATATTTTCTGGGTCTGTTTATTTCCCTGCAATACCTGCCCGATTTCTCTACCCGCTCCCAAAAGATCGCCTGACTTGAAAAAGAAATAACGCCTTCACAGGATAGGGCAAAGGAGCGAACTGAAGGGACCCAGGGCATCTTTTCCTATTTTGCTGTATTTTCCACATTTCGAACAGCCGCGATCGGGGAAGATGAGGAGAGCAGTGAGACACGGAGTGCTGTCCGTGCACGGACACACGCGGTGCCTTCACCCTCCTCTCCCTCCGTCCCCCGACACTTTATCACCTTTTCTTCAACTTTTGGAGCCCCGCGGGTTGATTTGCTTTTTTCTGATTGTTTTTAATGCTGGCGTTGGGCACAAGGGTTCCCAGCGCAGGTCGGGTCATTAGGAACGGGAACGCGGAGACAAAGAATTACAAACGCGATCTCCGAGTCTCTCTCAATTCATTTCTCCCACCGTTTTATTCGGTTTAAGTGATGAAAAGTGACAGTTCTGAAATAGACAGCTTTTAAAAGTAATGAAGTCAGATGACGCTTTAACCTGTCGATTGCTATAAATCAGCTTTGGAAAAAAAGATGAATGAACGTTATCATTTGCCTCCTCCGCTCCGAATCCGTTCGGTGCCGCTTTCGGTGGGCGCCGTCCCTACCCCGACCCCACCGCTTCTCCCCCTAAAACCGCCCGGTGTCATTGGCACCGCTTTGATCGCGGACCCTCGAAGGGAAAAAGGGATATTTAAACGATCCCCAACATCCAGCTGGGAAAGGGGGGGCATCTACTTCTTTTCTTTTTCTTTTCCTTTTTCATTTCTAGAGGCCTTCGGAGCGCAGCTCTGGCCCCTGCGCTGCTTTTTAAGGTCGAAGTGATCGCAGTGCAGCACTCAGCTCTGCCAGCAAGGCACAGGAGCTCTGCCAAAATAAACGTGGGCCGTTTCCTCTCGTCCACCTTATTAATTTATTACCTGCGGGCTTATAGACATTAAATTGGGGAAGGGGGGAGGGGGGAAAGAAGAAAAAAGGAAAAAAAAAAAAAAGAAATAAAACAAGGGAGGAAAAGGTTGGTTATTTTCGTGGGATCAAAGCCACTTCGTTGGCGAACCCGTCCCCTTCAGCGCCCGGGGCGGGTGGGACATCGTCGCTTCTCCCCGTCCCTCCCCGGATTCGCCCGCAACTCGAAAAAAAAATTGCAAAGGCAGTAATTAATGCTCCTCTCTAATGAATTATTAGGAAGGAATTAATGACGGTGATTACATGTGTGGGGGTTCGCTCCCGCAGCTCTCCCTGTGCCCCCAAATCCCGCTCCGGAGGACGGGACGAGGCCGCCTGAGGCTGCGGGAGCCGACGGGGAATGGAGGCACCGCCCGCAGTGTTCCTATCTGCTGGGGTGCCACGGTGGTTTGAAAACGAGTTGGAATAAGAAGAAAGGAAAGAAACGACCGAAATCCCGTCTGCAAAACGGGATCGGAATAGATTTCTTTTTTCTTTATGTAATATTTTTTTCTCGTCTCGTCTCCCAGCGCTGTTCGCTTTTCCTCCTTTCTTCCATTCCCCGGCTCTTCCCTCCAGGAACGGGGCGGTGGCAGAGGGCGGCGGGGCGCCCACGGGCCGGGCACGTTTTTGGGGCTCCTTCTATCAGTTTGCACACAGCCGAGGCAGCTCTGACCCCACAGAAATGTGCACTCGGGAGAGAAGTTTCTCCGCTGTTCCAAAGGTGACCTTTGGGGAAGTTTCCGCACTTTCACTCCGAGCCTCTCAAGGACTCCATTTGAAGCTCCTTGGCTGCCAGCGCTCTCCAAAGCTCAACCTGTGTCTTACATTGCTCTTCTCAAGTCCCTTTATCCTTGAAATATAGAGACGCAAATACATTTTCTCCCCCTTTTTATTTTTATGAAACAATCGATCTCTCTGCATGACGCTTCTTTGGAAAACAAAAACTTCTCCTTAGAGAAGAGAAAGACAGAAAACTCGCATACCTGTTGCAAGGCTGAAAGCGCTTTGCAACCCTCCCATTCCCTCCTTAGTCCCCGCACCCCCGGCTCTAAAACCTTCGCTCGGGGATGGGACTCCGAGGGAACCCGGCGCTGCGCGGACTTTCCGCGCTTTATTCGCACGGAAGATGCGGAGGCAACGGCGGGCGCGGATTTATTTTTAATGTACAAAAGTGCAGCGGAACCTCGGCCCTCATATCCAACCCCCCCCCTTACCCGGTTACCATCCCCTCGGGCAGCCCCCCTGCCCCAGCTAGCCTCAGGGAAAGGCCACGGAAGGAAACTTTCCCCTCTATGATTGTGTTACCTTTGCCTGACCGTGTAATGAAAATCCTCGGAAAATGTTACACAACACGAGGATACCCTTTGGGACCAAAGTTTCCAGAAAAGCCTGCCCCGCTTCCCTGGGGGTGATGCTGAGGGACGCGTAACCGCTTTGAAAATCTCATCCTCCGCAGTTTCCCCCTTCCCCGCCCGAAACGTGAGCCCCAAAATAACATAACCCGTCTGCGGCCGCAGACATCTCCATCGCCATCACAGTGTCACCAAAAGCATTTAAATGAAGCGGCGCGCTCCCCACGGCCGGTTAATTAGGCGGGGAGGGAAGGGAGGGCTGCGCGGGGCCGCGGGATTTGCGCACCCACGGGCTTTGCTCCCCCCCCTTTCCCCCCAGCAACCCAGATCAGGGCTGCTGGGGGCCGGGGGTCATGGTTGAGTTTCATCCCTCCACCCTCCCTTGCGGTGCCGGTGCACGGGGATGCGGGAGGGCTGCTGGGGGTCCTGGGGTGAGGAAGGGGGGGGTGGCACACCTCCCACCGAGCTGTCCTGGGGGTCGTACGGATAACGGGAGCATTGCAGCCTCGGAGGGGGTGGGGGGTGGAAGGCTGTGCACCCCTCAAATCCAAGCCCACCAGGAGCTGAAGCGTGGGTGGATTTCATTGCATATTATTTTTATTTTAATTGCCCAGATCTCGCGATAAGGGAAACCTGGCGAGAGCTGCTTTCCTCCCCTCCCCCTCCTTCCCCCGCTTAAGCAAAGTTGAGAGGAAAAAGCAGCAGAAAAAAAAAAAAAAAAAGCAGAATAAAAACTCTCGTATCCCGGCACCGCACCGGGTCTGGGGGCAACCCAGGTGGGGGCACGTCTCTAATGTCACAGCCAAAATCTCGTGGCACCTCCCGGAGGGAAGAAGGACCTTGCAGCCCGTGGGAGAGCGCATCTCTTCAAGTCAGAAGCCGGTGCTGCGATTCCAAGTCCCCCCTTCCCCACTCCTCCCAAGATCCGACTCTCCCATTCCCAGCCGGGCACCACGCCCCTCTCCTGGGTTGTGCGGGGTAGAGCTTGCTCCATCATTATTATTATTATTATTATTATTATTATTATTATTATTATTATTACTACGACACCGGCTCTGCCAAGCGACACACACGAAGGGCTACGGGTGTTCTTATTATTCTTGTTAATTCCTTTTGGTGGGGGCCCAAAGGAGGGGCTCCGACAAGGGATCAGGTGAAGCCGGGCCCGGCCCGCCGCCCCGCTCCGCCCGCCGCCGCCGCCGCCGCTCCCCCGCTCCGCAGTGCCGGTGGCTCCGCGCTGCTCCGGGTGGGTGGGAGCGGTGCGGGGGGAGAGCTAGGAGAGGAGTCCAATTTTCCTTTGAAAGAAAAGAAAATAATCGGGAAGGGTGCGGGGAGGGAGGAGGGAGGGGTGTGTGTGTGTGTGTGTGAGAGGGACTGTGGTGAATTGGTGTGAAGGAAGTGGGATTATTGCCTTAATTTCGGACAATGATAACCGAATGAGGTAAAAACAAAACTCGCTTCATTATATACAACAAAATGTAATTTATACCCAGGGATGCCTGTCCACTGAGATTTACATCATTTGCTGATAGCGATCACACTTATTACTTTTCTTCAAAGACTTTTTTCCCTCTTAAAAAAAAAAAAAAAAAAAAAAAAAAAAAGAGGGCATTTGTGCTAAATTGCCCAATGCTAGTGTGATAACTGTCAAAAGTTTGACATCAAAGGGAACTAATATTATTCAGTTACCAGAGGAGCTGTCTGTCCAAATAAGAATATCTTAATTACTGAATCACAACGGTAGAAAAGGGAACAGATCTGAAAAGGAGAGGGGCTGTGGAGGAGGGGGGGGGGGGAGCTTTCAGTCTGTTCCTTTTTGATGAACCATCTATATTAGGCCACTGTGCGATTCTTAATCATGTTTAGTGGTTTATACCCTTTCTCTCTCCCCACCGGTCCTCTGAACTTTATAACTATATGTAAACACGTTGTCAGTTTGAAAATAATCTTCTCTGGGTTCTTGTTAGAAGAAATTTCAATCTTCTTCAGTTCTAGATTAGGCAGTCTAGTTTTCTCTATCGGTGAATGGACTGGGGTTTCTTGGACAATAATGTGCCAATTGTTGATGGTTTGTGACCCATAAAATGTGAGGGTGACTATTCTGGCTTTGGTATGTAATTATGCAAAACACTTTCTATAAAGGCTTGCCATCTGATCTAATGACAGTCCCTGCGGTCTATTTCAAAAAGGGAGGGTCTCTATATACAGTTCCCGAGAGAAAGAAAAGTAACATTTTGTTTTAATACAAGTTTTATGGGAAAAAATGGATAAATACAGAAACAGCCGAACACATACGCGGCCGATTTCGGGGCGATTTAAACTAATGACGGCTGTGCGCTGTGCCGTGGGGGTGAGGACAAATTGAGCGGAGCCCTTAGGGCGGGAGCGAACCCCTCTGCAGGCGCTGAGGGACGCTCCGTGGGGCTGCGGGTCCCTCCCGGCCCCCCCTCCCCCCCCCCATCAGGTCTGCAGGTGCCTCATTCCGCTCCGCTTTGAGGTGCGGGGTGAGCCGGGTGGGCGCACAGAGGGGGGTGCGGAGTTGCGGGGGGAGGGAAGAGGGGGGGAAGAGCAGCGCCGTGCCGTCAGGCGGAGCTGAGAGATAACGGCACCGAGCTGCGGGGAAACCACCGGGACAGACACCGCGAAGGGCCGGGGCTGCTGTTAGACAGGCGAAGGACCGCACAGAGATAAAAGTTAGGCGGTGTTTTGTTGGGGGATTCATTCCCCCCCCCCCCCCCCCCTCCCCCCTTTTTCCCATTCCGAAGGGAGGAACGCTAAAAAGGGCTGCTCTGCTTGCTACCAAATGACATTGCTGCTACGTCACGGGAGAAAACATAAACACCGCTGCCAATTTAAATTGATGTATAAAGATTAATGGGAGATGAAGCATACTAACAACCTGGTTCCTAACGGCAGCGATACACACGCACGTATAGGCAGAGCCGCAGGGACACGCAGTCCCCGCTCGGGTTCTCTCTCCCACATCGCCATGATGTGTGTCCACCGTGACATGTTTAATTCCCCCGTGGACTGCGCTAATACGATTATAAAAAAAAGAGAGAGAAAGAAAGAAGGGAAGAGAGAAAGGCTGATTAAAAGGGAGAATCAACAAAATATCAACGTGCCGCAGAGAGGAGGGAGGAATAGATAATTAGAAGCAAAAGAGGAGCAGGTAATTGTGATCTGAAATTAAATATGATGTTTAAGACGTCTCCTTTGCACCGCGGTGAAGATTTCAGATTCGTACACATAATAAACACTCAGGTTGTCATCTGGAGGTGCAAATCTGAAAGATATTCCACCAAATGAAGTGCTGGCAGAGAGAGGTATAAAGAGATCTCCGCCTGTCAGGGGTCAGACAGCCTGAGATTGCTTCTAGAGATCTTTTGAAAATTTCACACGATTGAAGGCTTAGGGGCTTTGCTGCGTTCGCATTTCAAACTCAGATCAGCGGGATCACAATCAAAAATAGAGGTCTGGAAAATTTTGATGCAAAGATGGCCACAGGCTTCAGCGGGTTGGTTTTTTTTTTTTTCCTTCCCTCCCAGACAGACACTCTGACATGGCTGTGATCCCCGGGATGACAGAGTTGTCAGAAAAGAAAGAGAAAATAGCATCTTGTCTTGTAACTTCCTATCAGTCAAAAGGAATTTAGGATCCTCTTTCCAATAGAGGAGAGGGAGAGGGAGCGAGAGGGGGAGCGGGGGAAGGCGCTTTCTTATCAAGCAAAGCGAAAAGAGTTCTGTGTTTTATAATTAATACCCCGCACCTAAACGTTTCTGATCTCTCCCTTTGCAGTCCTCCCACCCCATCACCCCCTTCTCCTCTACAATTTCAATTTTAGATCAATTAATGTCCTCTGAAGCAGTGTGTGTAGCAATACAGCGCTGGCTACACGTATGTTCGTGTCACACGTAAAAATCCGCCATATGCACTTCCACGAAATGCATTGAGACATATTGAATTATGTACTATTTTTTAATCTAAACTCAGTTGTAAAAAGCTTATTTTCACCACGAAGATCCCATATCGTTACGGTTTCATTTAAATCATTACATCGTTGTAAGAAATGTTGTTTAAGGTCCGAATAGCGGACGGGAACAGAAAACACGAAGTGTCCCCTTTGGAGTAAATGACAAATCAGGCAAAAGGGAACCGTGTAAAAAGACATAACACACCATATTCCATTTTATAACTCTTTGGGAAAGGTCAGGTGCGATAGGAAGCGTTTGATCATCTCAGCTATCGCAAATGAATTGCTATTGATTTGTTGACCGGGAGGAAGTGTAGTTAACTCCGCTCAGGTCTAATTATTGCAGTTTCTAAAAGAAACGATGCGGGTTTACTTGCCGAAAGGAGCGGGATGGGTTTGGGAAAGGGAGCGGCAAGTAGAGCTCCTCCTCGGGAGCTGTGCGGGGCTGTGCAGGGCTGGGGGCCGCTGCCCTGTGTCCCCAGGTTCTCCCCAAGCTCAGGTGCGAAGGGATACAGAAATCTGCCCCGTATTTCCCAGCCGGGGTGGGGGGGGAGGTTGTTTGTTTAATTTTGTAGCCGCTCCCTTCCCGGCTCCGGGGGCTGGAAGGTGGAGATCGAAGGGGGGACAGAGAAGCTGCCGTCGGAAAGGTGGCTTTAGTCGTATATCTATTTATTCTCAATGAAAAACAAAACAAAACAAAACAAAACAAAACCACATTTATTAACAAGGAAGAGGAACGTTGTTAGCAGTTGGACGGGACACGAAAGGATTCGGAGTGAGGGGAGCTGCTGCCGAGCCGGACAGCAGGAAACAAACCTCTGCAGGGCGCCCCGAAGGACGAGGTTTGCATCGCCGAACTTAAGATAATAAAGCCAATACTTTAAAAAGCGAAGTTTTCCACCCCCTCCCCCCACCCTCCGCCCCCTCCGAATTTGACAGCGGTACCTCCGGCGAATGACATCTCAATAATGAACTAAATATTCTCTGCTCCCCCCCCCCCCCCCCCCCCCCGCTCCTCCCTGAAGTAACCGGTTAATTAACAAATAACCCCCCGTTCTGCGCGCACCCCCCATTTTCTAAATGAAGGGCGATAGTTTTAAGCCAGAAAATCGCCGCCGAACTTCAGGGTGCGAAGAAAAAAACTTTGGAGATGCGTTTGATGAGCATTGAACTCCGCGGGGAATGTTTCGGGGCGATGTCACCGAAACGAACCTACGCGGCGGTGGGAGCGATTCCCTGAAGATAATAAACAGGAATTAAAAGAATAAAATAGTGGTATAAAATAATTCGGACATTCAGCCTCGGATCGGTTTTAACGACGCTCGGAAATATCTGTTGGTGTGGGATTATTACTATTTTTACTTCGCCCCCCAAAATAGATGAAGCAGAATGAGGGGGTTCAGGCGACCCGCCTGCATCTGGAGATGCGTTTTCGGGTGCAGCTTGAGGGATGGGGAAATACAGAGTGAAAATCTGAAAAAAAAAAAAGAGTTAGGAAGCAGGGAGGTCAAAGGGATTCGACGGCGGGTGGGGAAGGGCAGAAATAGGTATTTCTAAGAATTGTTTCCCTCCTCGGGGAAAAAGAAAGTATTTTTGCCCAACTACGACGTACGTTCGGGCTCGTGCCGAATTTTCCGGTTTTACCCTAACAAAGTGTATTCGGGGGAACAAAAAGGTGAGGAAAGCGAGGGAAGTTCTGAACGTCTCTTTGCGATCGAGTCGCCCTCGGGAGCAACCCGTCGGTGCATCGCCGTCTTATTTGGGGTCCCCAAAAGCGTCCCGTCCCTCCCTGGGAGCCGTCACCAGGAGAGAGGGGACGGCAGCACCAAACGAACTCCATAGGGGGAAATCGCTGCTGACAGCGCAAGGACTCGGGCGGGAGTTCGACCCCCAAACTGTGACTCGGGAAGAGTCAAAAAATGAACGGCTGGAGTCGCGGGCGGTGCGGGGGGTGCGGGGAGCTGTTGGTGATGCTCCTCCGGAGCGTTTTGGACAGGCGGAGGGAGAGGAGGCAGAGAATTTGTATTCCTCTCAGCCCAGAGATGGATAAGTTTGTCCTGACAACTGCAGAGCGGGAGGGTGGTGGTGGTGGGGGTTCGGACCTTTGTTCTGGAGTTGAGGACTGCGGTTTGGGGTTGACAACTGCTGCTTGCTTTGCTTTTAAAGAAAACGGGATGGTCCGGAGCTGGAGAGGGATATTTTGTTCCAGAAAGTTTTCCTTGCCTGACTTCTCTCTCTCAATCTCTCTCTCTCTCGCTCTCTCTCTCTCTTTCTTTTTTTTTTTTTTTTTTAATTATTTTTTCTTTTTTTTGAAACGTGGCCAAGAGCTCCCTAATAAATGCAGAAATTAACGGCACCCTTTCTTGACGTCCCTAACCCGGGTCAGGAGCTGGCAAGAGAGCCCGATCCTGTCTCGCTTTCTCAGCGAAATCCACCTGGCTCCCACCCCACTCTATTTTTGGGTGTATATGTGTGCCTACATTACCTCAACACCCGAAATCGAGCTGTCCCGTACCACCTCCCCCAGCGTTCCCCTCAGGACGGGCTCAGTGCCCGCAGCCGGACCGACCCCGATCCGATCCCGGCCCCTCCAGCCCCGCGGGCACAGGGGAAGGGCTGGGGCAGGGCACGGGGCTCCTCCGTGAGATGGAAACATCACTTCCATGTGCTGAACTGCAAACACCTCCTACGGCACCGAACGCCTTTTCATATAGCCGCGAGTAAATTAAATCCCCCTTAAATCTTCCAAATTGCAACAGGAGACGGCAGCTAATATTACCATTAATTGAAAAGAGAGCTGCGCTTGACTTATGGGGAGTTTCACTCAGGTTTTTTACATGAGTGATTTAGGGTTGCTTTCAGACCGCATCGCCATTACGCCCGTACCTCGCAGCCCTGACATTTTACCTTCGGGCTGAAAAAGGTTGCTCAGCCAAAGCCTATATCTACGGCCTGTAACGTATATATATCTATACGTTTATATACCGCTGCGCTTAGTTGGCTCTTAGCACACGCATGTCTCAGTGTGTGGCACATCCATCCCCACCCGCGTGTGCACCTCTGGGGTCAGCAGAGCGCTGCGGACCCGCTGGGTTTGGGGGAGAAGGAACCGGGGGGGCTGTGCGAGGGGGCGGCCGGAACCTTTCCCAGGCACCGATACCGCAGCGGAGATTTCGCATGATCTCCTTAATTCCACGTTTTATATTTTATGATTTCTTGCCAGCATCACAGTGTGTTTCTGTTTAGATATACTAAGCTCCTTGAAATTAATTAACCTGTGGTCAGCGACAAAAAAAGTAATACTGGTTAAGCTATATTCCTTTACAGCGTTTGGTCACAGTTAGTTACAGAATTTTCCAGCTGTGAAGATGATGTACACTATTTACTGTAATTGAATTGCTGTTATAACACCTTTCAAGAGGAAAAGTGATACACGACAAAAGTTTCGCCGGCTCACGGGCTCTCTTTATTTATTTATTTATTTCCTCCCCTCGTTTATCCGCAAGAAAAACAAAACAAACAAACAAAACAACAACAACAACAACAACAAAAACCAACTACAGCCGAACCGCTGCGCTCGCAAAGGCTGCGCTGCGCCGGGGGGATGCGGTCCCATGGAGCGCTGCGGGAGTCGCTCCGCATCGCATCGCGCAGCGGGCAGCGGGCAGCGGGCTCAGCCCAACCGGGACCTCCCGACCCCCCCGGGCTCAGCGTTGGGATGGGGCGGCCCTCGGGGGAGCGGGGGGGGGTGGGGGTGGGATGGGGGGCTCGGTGCGCTGAGCGCAGCGTTCCCGCGGTCGGGGCGGCAATGGGATTTATTCCCTTCCAACTCGTAATAGATTCTCTCGAGCATCACAGAGGCTATTTTATCGAGTCAATTCAAAGCAGGCTGTTCATTAGATCCCGTTATTACTCAAAGGGGACGATCAGTTGGGAAAAAAAAAAAAAAAAACAACCCAAAACATCTACCTAATTTGGAGGGGAAAAAAAGAAAACAAAACACACATTTTAAATAATTTCTGTAACTTTTGCTACCTTTGGCGTTTTTGGCAAGAGAACAAATAAAAACCCGGAGGAGTTAGAAGTGCTTTTTCCCTCTCTCTCTCTTTTTTTTTTTTTTTTCTTTCTCAGTGCCACATAACAGCCTTTCCTCCTTCAACTTCAAAGAGGACTGAAAGGACAAACATTCTGATACGGCTAATAATACACGGAGAGAAAGAATTTGCATTCCTTAGCAAATATAAGTGCTCATTAATAGAATCATGTATTTGGCTAAGAACATCTTGCCGGTACCGCTGGGAGATAGAAAGCGTCCATGTGGGGAGGGCTTCAGGAAGAGTTTTGATTGACGTCGTAGGAGTCGCATCTTCCCCCTCTTCCCCAGCCATATATATTAGGTCAACTATTACTATTAAATAAAATTTAAAAAAGAAAAAGAAAAAGGAACTAATAATCATAAAGGAACAGATGGGGACAGAGTGCCCTGCGACTTCTGAAAGGCACAGCAAGGACTCGCCGCCTATAAATTCATCAAGATAATGCTAATTGAGCTCTCAGGCCGTGCCGGAGTTCCGGGTGGGCCCCGGGCTCAGGCTCCAAACCCGCGGATTCCGCGCACCCGCGGATCTCAGGCAGGCACTCCCGAATCGCACCCGCGCCCCCTCTGAGCTCTTTTTGCACTCCCCATATCGGTCCTTTTCGCCGCCGTTTTCCTCCACCCGCGGGGTTTGCGCGGACGCGGCTCCGGCTGCGCGGAGGAGCGCGGAGGAGCGCAGGGAATGCGCGGTGCCGAGAGGGCGATTTTCAGCCCAGCGTCCCGAATGCGCACAGCCGGAACGGGGCAGCGATTTATTTTGCCGTAGATCCGGGATTTAGAGAACATTCGGGGATGCCCCTGAGAGCCTCTGACTCCCACCCAGGGCTTCAGCGTGCCCTAAAACAGACAGGATTCTTCGTAAAAGAGGGGTATGAAATGGTAAAGAAAATTAAAATCGCATTCTGGTTTTGGGTGTTTGAATGAGCTAAAAGCAATCTGGGCACATTCTTCTCCAGGAGGGAATAAAGCAACTTCAGATGGAACCCAAGAAAGTTCCTGTGGACAACACTATGCTGTTTCCAGTGCAATGAATTGCATCAAAAAAGATGATAACTTGAAGAAATGGAAAAGAACTTTGCCTGTTAGGGGGTTTATTTGGGGACCACTCCTGCTTTCCTGGCTTATACCTGCAGATAGTGATTCACATCTTGGTGCAAAGGCAGAACATAACAAAACCTGTGCTGGGTGTGTGTGGGGATGGACCAGAGCTGGAGCCATACACTGGGACCAGAATTTGATCTCTTGGGTTTTTAGCATCCTATTCATAAAATGTCAAAATTAAACAGTGCTTTAAAGCTGCAGAATGTATCTCAAACTGTTATTTCAAAGGACTCAGTGAGTTTGTTATCATCTCAATCTTTACCATCAGGTTTGGATATCTTTCTAGAAATGAACCCTTAACTCAGCCTCAGGGTTCAGAACTTGGTGTGAATACCGAGGGAGGATACAGCCCTCCTGTGAGAGTTTAACTGCTTCAAACTTTCCTGCTAACAGATCCCTGCTGGCTTTTCCCCTTCAGGTTTATTTAAAGAAGCTGCCTTTGCCTGAGAATTTCTTATTTTGTATTGGAAGCAGCTTTTTTTACACCTACACGTGAGCGTATTTGCATTACTGAAACACAGCTGAACACAATTTGCCTCTGACTTTAGTGGGACCATATTTCATCGGTGATGCACAAGAATGCCAGAGGAACCACGCTCAGGGAGCGTCACATGTGGTTCTCAGTGGACGGTGAGAGCAGAAACATCCTTCGGCTTCAAAGCAGTCCTGGGTTTTATTAGCATAATCGGGAGGAATCGTCGGCCGGGGGCTGGCTGTTGGTTTAGGCCCAGCGGTCATTGGTCTAATAACCTTCTGACTGAGGTTGGGATTAAAAAGTCAAAAGTTTTTGGCTCATTCAGCAAGTGGGACCCTCCGTCTGAGCGCGCCGATGTCTGCATTGGCTCTTTGTTCTGCCCCAGTGGTCCCCAGCCCACGCCGGTCCAGGGATAATAATATCAAGCAAGGAATGCACTGTCTTTTTTTTTTTTTTTTCCCTCCCCCTTCCCCATCCTTTTTCACTCTTATGGCTGTAAGCAACCTCAGAGGGTCCATAAGGTTAACAAATTGGGAATTTCAACCCTGCTTTGTTTCAGCCTCCCTGGCGGCGTTGCTGCAGGGCTGTGAACCCGGGGATCCCGACTGACAGCCCCGCAGCCCCTGAGCTTTATCCTCAGTGTGGATCTTTGGGGATGAATCAAAATGTCTCAGGCACAACAAACTGGACATCTATTTCATCGGGGAGAGGAAAAAGAGAAGAAAATCGTCAGCTCTAATGAGAGATGCTAAGATATTTTGGTATGTTGGTAGGTTGCCTCCTGCTCCTCGCAGTTGGAACAAACATGCTCCCTAATCTCTTGGCCCCTATGAATGATTTTTTTCCCCTGGATAATACCTTTTCTTCACATCAGAGCGCTGAGTATCAGTAGCATGCACTTGATGCTTTCCAGTGCTCTCTTTTGCAGTGCTGGGTCATTGCCAGCCTTCAATTTACCTGCCCGCTCCCTTATCTCTAGGCTGCGGATCCATCCTGTGCTGGATTTCCTAGATACAATGGTGTCTTTCTGTGCAAGCTATTGTTTTATAATTCAGCAGCTCTATCAGTGCAAAAAGTCTGTTTTGTTTCTCTGTTAACCCAATCAGGGAATCTGCTTTTACCCCGAGCTTGTCTTATAGGATTCAACTCCTCCAAATGCATCTCCAGCCTGACACCAACCATACTGGACCAACCTACAGGACCTGCTTTTCTCACCCCAACATTTCAGCATCGTGGAACCAATCTGTGGCCCAGTGCTGGGTGGCACTCATGTGTGTTACCTGCTTTATCAAGAGATGCTATCCTTGTTTCAAGGGATTTTTATTAGCAGCTTTTTTCTTGACTCCGAGTGGCTCGATGGTGTGTTTTTGGACCTGATCACATTTTTCCCCTTTGGTTACAGATTTGCTTTGTGCACAGATTTAATTCTTACTTCTGTATTTGTCCGAACTGCTTTCCTGTAAACACGGTATAATTTCTGGAAGGAATTGCTCTCCAGCCCCTATGTGCTCCACTGCTGGGCACTGCTTTTCTCCTGGGTACAACTCTGTTGTCTTTGTACTCTCTACTTGCAGGAGGTATCGGGGGGCTGAGCTGTGCCCAACCTTCTTTACATACCACGGGTTGAACAATGCCATGAAAGATTTTTCGAACACAAAACACCTTTTTCATTCAAAAAGCAGTAACCAGCAATGGTTGGAGTGGAGCTGGGACTTTAGCCAGGCGCTTACAGACCAACGTTACCGCATTGTCTGTGAGAGAACTGTTGTCTCAGAGTGGACCATCGCCTTCCCCAGCCCAGAGCTCTTCCCTACACCTCCCATCCCCTGCAGCTGCACTGGCAGTGGCCCATTTCCAAAGTGCTGTCACCCACATTTATTCAATACTTGTCACGGTACAGTCTTCTGGAAGCAGGAGCCAGGCTGAAGCGACAGATAACAGCTTGTTGTGCTGTTGACACAGTTGTGGATCCCATGACTCCCCATATTTCTCTTTTTAAAGAAGCATTCCAGCTCTCTTGCTGTTTGAAAAGCCTTCCTTTCATTAAATTGTGCTGATGCCACAGAAAATTGTCAGCTGTCCATCCTTTCCCCAGGCAGGGAAAATATATCTGTATATATCTGTATATATGTATGTATAATCACAGCAAGGGGAGGGAAGGGTCAGGTGTTGCTATGGAAAGAGACTATTAATGTGTAACAGAACTGGTCGTACGGGAGGTGCACAAAATGAGCCTTTCAAAAGAAGGTCATAGGCAGCCCAGCCTCTCTTTGGGGGACACCTGTCCCAAATTTGATAATTCGATAATTTGTTCCTCCCATTATTTCCGTTTGCTGATGGCTCTTCGGCCAGATTTTCAAGCATCAAAAGGTATCCTGTGCTAAAATGGTCTGGATTCATTCAGAGAGCAGTTTTTTACAAGGCATGGGCTTGAATGCTTTATGAAAAGCTTATAGCCAGATCCTGAGGGTGTATAAATTACAATAGCTTTCCAAAGTCCAGCTTATGCCAGCTGAGCACCTAATGTACGTGAAATATTTTCTGCTTTTAATAGGAGCATCCGAAAGGAAAGAAGGTGAAGTGTGAAGCAAGGGGAGAGAAGAATGTCCGTGTATTGCTTTCCAGTCTGTAATGGTCATGGATTTCATTGGGGATAAGTGCTTTGACCAGTCTGTGTCAGGTAGAGCCAGCTCTGCTTTTACACATTAATTCCAGCTCTGGCCAAGAGAAGGAAGATGATCTCCCGGTACCTTTGCAGAACTGGTTTCTCTTTGCTCCATGCATGACCATCCAGATGCATGCATCTCCCCGAGGCACCCAGCGTTGCCCTCTGCTCCAGTCTTTCTCTGTGTGCCCCATGAAACATGGAGGATGTATTACTAACAGTGGTATCTTGATTTCATTTAAACGTAACAGACAAAGAGTAGGTTTGCTAGCTGGATTTTTCATCTATAGACTCAGGTTGCATTCTGCAGGATCATAGAACCATTGAATATCCCAAGCTGCGAGAGTTCATGAATGATCCATAAGGATCACTGAGTCTAACTACTGGAGCACTCACTCCAATCTGGGTGTTTCTACACCATTACAAGAGTTACTCTTTAGGTATACTTAGCTTCATCTTGATTGGGCTCCCCTTAATGAGGGAACTCAAATGAAGAGGTAAATGAATTTCTTCCTGGAAGACCGGAGCAGAATTGCTAAGTCATGGCCCGAAGCAGTGATTGAGCACCTGGTGGAAAGGCAGGGCCAACCCAGGGGAGCACAGGTGCATGCAATGCAATGCAATCCAGCTGAGTGATGAAGGGGTGGAGCCAGGATCCACCCCTTCCCAGCCCTCATTTAAGGGCTGGAAGTGGAGGCAGGGGTCTGTTATTGGAGGTCCTTGCAAAACTGTGGTCTTCTGAAGGTAAGTGTCTTCTTTCTTTTTTTTCCGCTGTGCTTGTGACTGTTGATTTTGGGCAGATCCTCACTTGCTGTATCTTGGGGCCTTGCTGTTCTGCTGTTGTTGCTATGCTTTCCATTTCCATCCACAAAGATTAAGTTTTTCAATATGTTTCACTTTATTTTTTTTTTTCTCCAGCCCCTGTTATTTTTCTCACTGGCCACAGAACCATCTGCTGGTGTCACCACTCCTGGTCCCTTGGAAATGGCCTTGAAGAGCATGAGGTCTGTCCTGGCTGAGGGCTGAAATCTGCTGCTTGGGGTGAGGGGAAGGAGCTGGAGGAGCCCTCTGCCTACCAGGGTCATGAGTGCAGTGCTCACACTGGTCACATGCTGATGCTGCAAGCCATGTTTTATTTTGTACTGCCTGCAAGCCACAACTTTAACTTCTTACAAGAGGTTTCTTTGCTACGGGAAACCACAGAGGACTGCAGTCCTATATAGAATGAGGGAAGCTGATTTAACTGTTGAAGTGTTAACATTTCCTTAGTCTCTTTCAGAGTTTCTTCAGAAGTAAATAGATTCTGAAACTTTCGTGTTGCTCAGGACCCTAAAAATCTCAGATCCTTCAGTCCTGGTAAGAAATCATTGTATCTGGCTCTTGCTTGTTTTCTGTCTTTATGGTCTGAATGTGCCTCCTTCTTCCAAGCACATGTATGTGCATACACACAGGAAAAACAGAATGAGGTTTATCTGCCTATCTGGGAATCACAACTGAGCAAAGCAGAATTGGGCCCTTCCTACAGCCCTGGGGGAACAACTTTAGGATGCTCTCCATGACCCTTCTCCACACTTCTCAGTCTGGGCTGTAGATCCAACTGCTGTGTGAGGGCTTTTTCTCCTTACTCTCAGCTCAGTGCTAACAACTCTAGTGAGCACAGAGGGACAAATGGCAGAACACTTGCAAATACTTGATGAGTTTTTTGCCTATCAGAGTTCAGTGCTCTGGATAGTCATTATTTCATAGCAGGAGAAATAAAGCCTCGGTGTCCCTCAAGTGAGAGGCGTGAGGTGACAATCGCAGGGGCTCTGCTGAACTTCCTGATATTACAGCAGCTAAAGTGCTGTTCAGATGTAATCCAATCAACAAGACCCGACTCCAGGCAAGCTGGCAAACTGAGCTGATGAACACCTTGTGCACCTCACCTATTAGCACTGCTGGGATGAGGGTCAAGGTGCTTCCTGACATGTGATTATCAGTGGCCACTGATGGTACAGAGGAGACTGGTGAGAAGGGGAGGGAGATAAGAATGGGCTCACGGTGTGCCTGGGGCGGACAAAGGAAGAGTCAGAAAGAAACACTTATTTTCTGGAGCAAAGAGATTAATTAGTGAGAAGAGTTGGTTTTGCAGCACAGAGCAGGTTTTCTTCACAGATGGGCCTCAATAGTACTATTATAGAGATGAGGTCTCCACAGGCTTGTATTTCTTCTCTTGGGAGACCATGTTTTGTTAGATGGTGAGGGAAGAGTGATCCAATCTCCTTAGTCCTACCAGTAAATCTATCCTCAACAAAAACAAATCTTAGTAAATAGAAAAGCTTTTTATTTTTTGTTTGGGTGCTGCTTTAGTGTGATAACACATGCCTTGTTAAAAGGTGTCCATCCAGCATCACAGCAAGAGCCCCTTAAAGGAAAAAAATGCTTGTGGGATAAGTTCATCCTGTTGAAGAGGAGAATGGTCACTGTCACAACACTTACATTCTTTATATTGGGAGTCCATTTAACTTGGAACAACTTATGTCATTGATTGGCTGCTACATTTAACCTATTTGCTATGATCTTTAAGTTCCCATATCAGGAACACTTCTTACAGGGTAGGACTATCGGCCAGCAGAGTGCTGTGAGGAGTGGGTACCAGGACTGGAGGACAAAAGACTGCAGTTGAAGAGGTGGCTGAACAGAGGGTCCAAGTTGGCATTGTTGGTGAAAAAGAAACTGGGATACAGTAAGGAAGAATGGCATGAAAAAAAGAAGGCTTGCAAGCATCTGGAAAGGGAGGTTAAGTAGTATGATCTTACTGTAGGATGGAAGAAAAAGGCGTGTAGAAGTCTGGAAGAAGGGTACAATGCTGAGAGAAGTGATTTGCTGCTTGAGCTTGGTCTGGATGACAGATGGGAGGCTGCAGTGAAGAAGGAGACACAGAAGGGAGAAGGGGCAGGCAGCAGAGTGAGTGGGACCTTGGGTGGGCAGTAGAGGAGAGGTGACAGGCAGTACCATTTGGGGGGGAGGGGGATGACTGCCAGCTCTTCTGGGTGATGGGGTGGCATTGTCAGCAGTGGGGTTGTCAGGGATGGCAGGTGACAAGGTGTGGGCAATATGGAGCAGAAAGAGCTCCTCCTTCACTGCTGATGTGGGAGGGGTGAGCTCAGTTTTGTTCTCTCAGTGCAGTTCCTCAAAATCTGGGGCCATCTGGACACAGTCCTGTCCCTCACACAAGCTGTCACCCAGGGATTGCTCTGGCAGCCGTGACTGGCTGGCATGTCCAGGAGTCTCTATGTTCACAGCCAGAAGGGCAGATGGCACAGGATTCACTACAGTGACTTTGCAGCACCTGGTGCCACCATTTGGGGGTGTGGGGTCCTGTGGAGCCAGGTGAGCCTTGCTGTATGCAATGCAGTGTCATTCAATTGAGTGCCACATGGCTGCTCTGCCATGCTGACCCAGCAAGCTCCCAGACACCTTCAGTATCACTGGTGAAAACATTTGGGATGGGCATGCTACTTTCCAGCTGGGCTTGTAGTTTTGGGCCCTGCCAAAGAGCTGTCTGAGGTGAGGGAGGACAGTGGAACTCAGCTGACATCACTTCAGCAATGCATTTGCAGTGACCGATGTCTTCAGCTCACTGCCCTTGGTGGTCTGGGTTGCTCAAGAAATGGATATGAAGAAGAGACACTGGAAACGAGACACTGGAAACACTGATAGCTCTACTTGCATGCCTATGCAATGGGGATTGGTTTGTTCATGGAACATTATTAGCATTTCACCATCCCTGTAATGATGCTTTTTTAATATAACGTTTGTGATATAGAATTTGTCAAAAATTAAAATGCTTTTGGGTGAGAAAATGGTGCTGTGTGCTTATTGCTGATCTTGGAGCTGTGGGAAACAATGGAGTCTGCAGTTCTACATCTTTCTCTAGAGGGGGAAAAAAAATACTAAGGATATCATCAAATTGTGTGTTAGAGAAGATAACCTGGGAAGCAAATGATGACTGCAAATTAGTCAAAGGGTCGGCTTGCTCTTGCTGAGGAGCCCTGGCTGTTCCCCGTCTCACACTGGGCTCTGCCCTCTCACAGTGCTGGTCCTGGGAGAGGGATGGGGTCACAGTCAGCTCATCTATCTACAGCCCTAATGAACTGCTGCCAGAGGAGATCTGGAGACTTTTTAGCACTTAACTCCAGCCGGAGCACTGGGTTGAATCCCACATGTGAATATATTCCTTCTGCTGAAAAATACAAATGTCTGGAAATAAATTACATCAGTTTCAGTTAAACTTTAAGACTTCTCGAATCTAGATAAGACTTTCTGGTCAAAACCTTGGAGGCAGAGATCCTTGTGTGAGGATAATGGCATTGCATGACTGTGAAAGTATTCACTGAGAGAGAAAGAAAGCAAAATGAATTGCTTGAATGTGTTGTCTCTCTGCATCATACATGGGTTTTCTAAGCATTAATTTATTAGGTGTTAGGAAGATAGGAGGAGGAGAATGAAGAGAAGAAGAAAGAAAAATCCAGACTGATGAATTTACAGCTCTTTTACTTGTACTTTGTTACATACCACAGAAAAAGTATATAACATTCATGTGCAAGATAAAATTGGATAACCTTGTAGCAGAAATGCTAAGTCATGGCTGAAGCAGTGACTGAGCACCTGGTGGGAAGGGAGGGCCAACCTGGGGGAGCCCAGGTGCATGTAATGCAATGCACCTGTGTGATGAGAAGGGGTGGAGCTGGGATCCAGCCCTTCCTGGTCCTCATTTAAGGGTTGGCATGGAGGTGAGGGGGTCTCTCTGGAGATTCCTGCATAACTGAGGCCTTCCAAAGGTAAGCAGATTTTCTTTTGTTTCTGTATCTATGGCTGTTGCGTTTAGGCTTGTCCTTGTTTGCTGCAGCCTAGGATTGTGCCACCCTGCTATTACTGCTGTACTTTCTATCACATTATAGCCTTTTAGTATTATATACCTGTAAACAGGCAGGTAACTGCGTGATTGCAATCCAAGTGGCAGGTTAGAGAGAGCAGTCCCAAAATCCTGCATTAAACTCTGGCAGATGTACTTTACTCAATAGAGGCTTCTGCCTCTTCTGACTGTACACCGTACTTTAGGACTGCATGAATATGACAACACAGGAAATGCATTTAACTGAATGATCTGCTGTATGTCTCTCTTGGGTCATTCCAAACTTCTCTTGTGGCTGACACAGTAGCTCTGATGCTGCTACTTGAAAAAGCACAGCGTGGTTCGTGGCAGTGACGTGTTAGCTGCAAATGTTAATAACAATAATAATATTATTACCGAGTTAGAAAGGTGTAAACAACAGAATAAGCAAAATTATGGCAAGCTTGTTAACAATAAAATCAGAAAGACAAACATTGCTTATCCAGATGGGGAGTAAAACCAAGAGAACAGCAAGCATCAGATTTAAAAGCCCAATCTATCCGGTGCTATTAGGGAAGATCAGCCTATAACTGCATTGCACCTGTCCAATTCCATCGTGTCCTATGCAGTGCAGAGCCCCTCAGCACCTCTGCTCACACAGCAAGCAGCAGTGACCTGGTGGTACCTTTGCCTGCCCTGCAGAAGGAGCAGGCTGGCCTTGTGCTGTCAGAATGATTCATCTCGTGTGTAAGACGTGGCCCCTGTAAGGGTCTGGAGATAGCTTTACACTCACTAACACAGAAAGTTTCAGGAGTATTAAATGAATACGCACTGAGTGGCTTCAGTGTTCAACATTGATTAATTTCAAAACTAGGGAAGTTTTGAAACTTTTGTGTGTGTGATTTCTTTTTTTTTCTCTCTCTCTCTTTTTTTTTTCCCCCTTCTTTTTACTTCTGATGTGCTTTCTCTCTATGAAGGCAGCTTCTGGGTGTCCAAGCTGTCATTAAAATCAAAGGGAGTCTGAACGCAAAGCGAAAGTACAGTTGTCACTTTAGTTTACTCATGCTTGTCCCAGAAAATGAAAAGAGGCTTTTCTGACTCTGTTTTTTTCCTGCACGTGTGCAGTGCAGTGGCATTTGGAGTTAAACTTCCTATTGTCATGTTGGAAACCCAAACCGTGAACGCAAATCCCCTGATGGCTTAGTAGCAGATTTCTGAGTCTCGTTGCAGGGACATCTTTGAGAATTCGGCCCCATGTTGCAGTGATAAAGTGACAGATTCCTCCTGTACTGAAATTCTGGTGAGCTGAGTGCCTGGAGGTTTGGCTGCTTTGCCAGGATTAGAGTCTGGGTTTTAAAGACCATAGCTTATTTTTTTTTTTTTTTTCCTCCAAAGAGGCATAAAAATGGAGAGAACTGCTTTTAGGGAAAAACAAATCCATAAAGACACAGAAGTGCAGGTCTGTCCTATCTGATTGGTGCTCACGTGCTCCGAGCTGAGCTGTGCTCCCCTTGCTGAACCGCTCTGTCAGAACACAGGCCTGTTTTTTTCCTCTTCTCCCATCAATGCAACAGCCAGCACTCTTAGAGAAGCTTGCTTTCACCCTGTTGATTTCAGAAATCACAGGTTTCTGTCTCTCACTGATGCTGAGTGGATGCCTTACATACTTTCCCCTTTAGGGACTTGGTGGTTTGAGTGGGCTCTCCTTCCCTGCTCTTCTGTTATGTCACACAGAATGGCATCCTCATAGCAGGGCCAGGCTCACCACCTCCTTCACCTGTTCAAAGATATCACTTCGTGACAGAAACTTTTCTCAAGCCCTTGCCAATTAAATTCAGTTTAATAACTTGACCATTTATGTGATACACATAATTTTTGAAGAGCTAAAAGTAAAATAATAATAATAATAATAATAATAATAATAATAAATCTATTCAGAATGCCCCGAGAGGCACCTTGTCACTATCACACCCTCATTCCATTGACAGGGAGGAGGAGGCAAAGTGATTTGTGTAGGGCAATAGACCAAGTCCTCGTGTACCACCCAGCTGAGTTCAGTGCTGTCTGGTTTCTCACATGGGGCAAAATCTATCTCTGTTAGAAGTGAGGAATACCTTTATGTGTTTTTTTTTTCTTTCTTTCTTTTCTTTTTTTTCCTTCCATATTTCAGCAGAAGAAAGAGCTGAGAGCATAGAGTTTTTAGGTCTTTCAATCTGAGCTTCATCACTGTGCCTGCTCGTGCTCGTGCCTCAACACCTTGGGCCAAAGCAGAGTCTGCTCCAAGGCAATGAGGTCTTTTGGATATGAAAACAAATAGCAGCCTCACAGGGAGTTCTGAGCTCCAAGGATGTACAATGAGATGAGATGTCCTATCAGTTGTGGCTGTTCTGCCACATCAGAGCAGGAAGGCAATATTCAGAGTAAGGCAACATGCCCCACTTTGAGAAGTTCAGTGCCTTCCAAGAATCTCCAAATCACAATTAGCAAATAGAAAACAAAAGCACCGTAGAAGTCAAAGCAGGAGGCCCTTGTATGTTGTTCCAGAATCAAAGGAATATTACCCATGCTTTCAACCTCCTTTCCTCTTGTGAGTTAAAGGTACAACAGATTACTGCATATTTTAAGCAATTTCTGTTTTGAAAGTTTAAATGTCAGTGTAATTCCCCTGGTGGTGACTTCTGTTGTGCTGCTCCAGGCTGGGGCTGCAATGGAACGTCTCCCAGTTTTCACACAGTTATCTCATCTTTGCCTTTGATAGGTTTTGTGCCCAATTGCTTCAACCATTCACTCTGAATTTCAGCTGGCTCCTATTCCTTGACTTTTTGCTTTGAATACGGTCTCGAATGAGGTACAGTGATGGCTTTTATACAGCATTTCTATGCCCTGCTTTCCCCTGGTTCCCTCATCCCCTTCTCTCTCAGGTGCAGGATGATCTGGCTGCATCTCAGCCCTCCTGCAGTCCATAATATAGCCACCTAGAAAAGAGCATCTCTCTCTTTCTTTGTTTTTTTTTTTTTCCCCCACATATTTTTCTTTAGAATGAACTTTGCATTTGAGGATTATTGACAAATCTGTTTGGAAAAGATGCACAAAGAAAAACCTTTATGGTCCATCTTGTGGTAGGAAGCGGGTATTTCTTTGCTCATTTGAATGTCAGAGGATTATTTATGCTGGTGCAATGTTTTGAAGAGATAAAATACTCCCCACTGTGCTACATGCAAATCTCTGCAATGTAAACATAAATAGTTGTTGCACATGCATAATCAAAGACATTTTTTAATAATTATTGTTGGGTACTTCAGTTCTCGAATAGCATCATCTGGTGTAAGTCAGCCTAGCCCTGCTGAAGCCTGCAAAGCCCCCACTGATTTGCACCAGATGGGCCTCCAACTCTTCACTCTAAGTTTAGCCCTTCTGAAAAAATGTTAACTGCAAAACCTGATAGTCCTTGGAAACGAAGTCCTTTGTTAATCCACGGAGAGCTGGTAGAGCAAAAGGGGTGGGGACTTTTCTCGACCCGCACGTGTGCCTCAGCCCTTATCTAGGGAGAACATTTCTGACATGAGGGAAGCATGGGCTGCTGTGCCAAGTCAGCTCCTGCCCCTCGTTTTGGACCGCCACAAAGATTTGCCAGATAGTGCCATGTACAATGTGAACTCCTTGCTGCAGGGACTTGGACTATGACCACCAGCTCTTTAGCACAGAGCACCAGGCTGCTGCCAGATGCTAAGGATTTTCAGTCATTTGCAACCTGTGCTGCATTTTTAGATATCTGAAGGTGAAGGTCTCGAAATCTGGTTTTCTGTCCCCAGAGCAATCTTGTTTCACTGTCATCCAGCATTATCTTTTCTTCAACACTATGCACAGCACAAAGCACGTCCTAAAGCTATTTTGACACCTGATTCTACACCACCTGAAGAAAACAATCCCATTATTTGGATGTTCAGTAGGCAAACTTTTCTCCAAGTTAATGTAAAATATGATATTTGATAACATTGATTTTCACAAATAGATTCAGGCTACATCATCCAAATAGTTGATAGTGGACATTACCTATGGAAGTTCATGCTGTAAATAGATTTTTTTTTTCCAAATCATTAGTGCTATTAATTGGCTTATGGTTGTATTTTGTCTAATTGGCATGAAGCAAACTTTGTACAAAACAAAATGTGAAAAATTAGGAGATTCCCCTCCTCTTTTGAATGATGATAGCAAAAATATTAATTACATACTGACTTATTTCTCATTATAAGATAAAATAATGGTCACCTAAACTTCATCGATAAGTAAGATTTTCTGGAAGAGAAGATTGTAGACACAGGCACCATATCTAGTTTTCAAGCAAATTAAAGGATGATTGGTTCTTTTAGGTTTGCCTGTGAGATTTTTTTCCCCGTTGTCCACGTTTTCAATGATCTTCTCCAAAAAACTGTTGGTTTTATGGAAGCTTGGTGTGGAGCAAACTCTTTTGCAAGGAGTCTGAGCTACTGTGAGCAGCTACTGAAGAGCTTTAAATCCAATGTGGGTTTAATGTTGTGATGAGTGCCATGGCAGAACAGTCTAACAATATAAGTCTGTTGGACATGTCGTCTGGGCTGTCACGTTCAATTTGCACATGACCTCCTGGCCAAAAAATGGGAAAGAAGTGGTAGAATGTGGGACTGAAAGCTTATATTATTGCTTTGACAGCTTCACTCATCTAGAAGTAATGCAAAATGCAATTTATATTTATACTCTCTGACCTTCTGTACAGAGAGGGAAACTATCTAATGATGGGCCACGGTAGAAGAGAAAGAAACAGATCTCAATACAGCTGGAATTTGTCTACATTTTTTGCTTTTCAACCATTCAATTACAGTCAAAAGATAAATGAAACATGAAGAGTGCATTGGTTAGGTAGTGAGACAATTATTTTATAGTGAGTAGGTTCTGGCATTGAGCCTTGGCAAAGGTTGCCATGCACGCCTTGTTTCACTAGATACAGATAATCTGCTTGCTCCCACTGGACAAATCCCCTCTGCTCGTAGGTGTGTCATGATGCCCATCACAGAGGGAGAAGAGTGACACCAGCAACTCGGTACCACTCTTCCTGTGCATTTGAATCTTCTTGAGAGGGGCTGACACTCTAATCCTGTTAACTATGATAAATCAAGTCAGGCCTAATTGTAAATTGGACGTTATTATTCACTTTGGAGGAAAACAGGCAGATAGGGAGAAAGCACTGCTTTCCAGTCCTCTGAGGTACAGAACGTGGGTTTGTGTCTTCCCAGGATACTGACAAACATATCAAAAAAAGAAAAAGAAGGAGTTACCAACCTTTGATTCTGACAGAGCTGCTGCACTAAATACAGAGCAACACCTGATGATGTTTAACAACATGTATTAGAACAGATATCATCCTGCCTTAGCTCAGCATCCCTCACTGCAGCCATGGCTGTTTAAAGCATGATAACAGCATGATTTGGCTCAAAAAAAAAAAAAAAAAAAAAAAAAAAAAATCAGCCTCCAGCTGCATGTGTTTCTCCCTTTTCATTCAAAAGAGGCGCAGCATTTGAAGGAAAAGTTGTTTGCAGGAGTGAGCACTGAGAGAAGCCAGTGGGCAAGGCAAACACAAAGTACGAGCTTTACGCATCTCAGTATATTTTGGAAAATTGCATTGGTTTGGATTTGTTGCTGCATTGCATTGATCCATTCTGCCCCACAGTGAAGTTGATCCAAAGTCTATTGACCTCAACAGGGAGGCTTTCAGAAATGGCTGTAGGCTACGAAACAACCCCAGAGTTGTAGTGTTTGTATCAATGGTTGCTTGGTTATTTTTTCCTGTCTTGTTTTTTTTCCTGGACTGCCACATTTTTATGGGTGAGTTTTTTGGGGTTTCTTTTTATGCTTTTGTAGGCTGAACAAAAAATTCAGTCTGAAATCCAACCTTCTTTGGGAATTCATTTCTGATAGTTATTCATAATTGCTGCTGAGCTGGAGCAAGAAAGTTTTTTAAAAGATACACTGTGACAATAACAGAAAATGACACTGATAGTCACTGTGCAGTTACAGTGTCGGGAAAGAATAAAAATATGGAAACAAAAGGTATGGGAAGGTTGTGTTTTGTAAATAAATGCAATAAGATGAGACAAGTAAGACAAAATTGTGTGATATGAGAGCCCAAGTATAAACTAATATGTGATTTATCTTCCTCTGATTCATTTCCCAGTAAAAATAGTACTGTGTCCAAAGTGTTGGAGCTACCCTGCAGGTTGTACTCTTCCCATCTCTGAACCTCTTGGAGCAGAATGTAATTATATCTTTAAAATTATAAGAAAACTTGGAGCCTCATCTTTATAGAGCTTCACCCCTCTGTCCCTGCTGTCACAAAGCAGTGGCTTTCCAGCAGGCCACGCTTTGGGCTGGGGTTAAGTGATGGGCCACACGTGGGGACAAAGACCTCTGGGTGGTGAGGGGCAGGGCTGGGCACATGGATGTGTGCAGGGCACGCTGCAGCAGAAGCCTTGTCACTGTGCACGTGGTTAAATCAATACCCACCTCCACCAGGAGCACTGCACTTCCTTTCCTCTTTTTTCCAAGTGGGTAACTAGAATAGAAAGGATGAGTTATAAATCAAATCTACCTGTCTAGGGCCAAAAATGCATCTAGGTCTGACTCCCACTGGTGTCACCATGGGTTTTGCCTGTTTTTTTTTTGCAGTAGGAAAGGGAGGAGCCCTTACAATAACTACAAATTTCCTTTTGTAACTTCTTGCTCTGTGGCCAGCACAGGACACGATGCCTCCTTTCACATATGTGCACTTTGCAGATCTTTTCCAGCAGAGTCATAAAATCTGGGAAGAAGTAGAGCAATTGAGTTGGCATTTTGGTGATGGAAGGGAGAAAGAAAGAATCCCACCTTTTGTCTGTTATTTATTTATATTTTTCTCACCAAGCTGCTGGAGTTCAGCAGTTAACAGTGTTGGTTTTTTTTTTTTTCCCCTTCACCATTTTTAATCCACAGCCCTGCCCTGTACCTGCCCTTATAATCCCCTAGCATGTGCTGGTGACATCACATGGCCATCAGCTCCCAGCTCCATCCCTGTGACTGTCATTAACTGTTGCAAGCAAATGAAAAATGACTGGGAGACTCGGTGGCTCCCACCAGTGACCTTGGGTATTATTAGAATGACCTCGCTTTGGCTTGACCATAAAAAAAAGAAAAACCTTTCTTGATATCATCACAGGGGCTGGGGCCGAGCTGAGGCTGTTTGCAGCAAAGAACAGGGGACAGGAGTGGGGGAAACTGTTAAAGAAAGAAAAGTAAATGTTATGCAAAGACACAGTGACCATAAATACTTGCTGAGAGTCATCGCCCCACAGCCTGATCCTTTGCCAGGACACATGGGGCAGTGCCTCAGTTTCTGTGTGGTGCTGGGCATACTTCTGAGCCACCTCCTGTTCATTACTGGCCTGCTTCATCTTAAAAAATATATATAAAATAATGTGTCAGGGCTCACTGACCTCACCTACCTTCTGTTATGCTGTACTTTCCCCGTCTTACACGCATCCCTGTAAGCAGAGGAGGCAAGGCACTGGGCAGGCTGCACACATGCATATAGTGAGACACATAAACCCTGTCTCTATTTATCTATATACAATGCAGGTGCTCTGTGTGCACACACATACAGTGTGATTTCATGTTTATTTACATGCATGTATGTTGGTATAGATACATATACTGTATATAACTGCATACTTATGGCTCTGCATTATTCTCAGTGCATATGAATATGGACATAAAGGGGGCACACGTTTATCACAGGTGTTGCTGCCTCCCTCTGTGTGATTTATGGTACGCAGTTGTATATGCAGCATTTATTATATAGCAGTCATTGTCTAAAAATATTTAACAGTGTTGATATTCATATTATTAGTATGAATAAGAATGAGAGGAAGAGGGGGAACAGGAACAGAAAGGGGAAAGGGAAGGAGAAGGAAAAGAGAAGGAGAAGAATTTGCCTAGCTGGGCTGGGCCATGTGACCGTGAGGATGCTCTACTGTTGAATGCCATCCCTGTCAGGGTCTCTGCAGGACAGGGGCTGTTCGGGACACCCAGCCCTGCTCTCATCCAGGCCGTGCTCTGGGAACCACTCCGGGCTGCAGGGTGGTACCTGGGGGGCTGAGGATGGCTGCGGTCCGGCTGTCCTCGGAGTGTGTGGCTGGGAGGTGGTGAAAGCCCTGCAAGCAGACAGAGCGATGGCCGGCCGCTGTGCTGCCTTACGCCTCTGCAGTTAGCTGGAAATGGATCCTGTGCCCTCTGATCTAAATTCCCCCCCAAAAAAATAATAATAAAAAAAGGAGGTTGGCTTTTATGGTCAAGCCAAATAATAAAAAAAGGAGGTAATAAAAAAAGGAGAGATGGGGAGAAGAAACAGCAAGTGGAACCAAGGGTGGAGATGGGAATGCTGCAGATGTTTGGAAGACAGAGCAAAGGCAGCTTCAAGCAATGGGTGCAGGCATGAGTGGGCAGGGGTTCTCCGTGCTGCGACGGAGGCAGCGGGACCCCCGGCATCCACCGGGCAGCACTGCGCCTCCGCTTCCATTGTATTTCTTTGATTATTTTATTACTGCATTATTATTTATTTTTTATTTATTGTTGATGACTTTTCTTCGGCTATTCTATTGGGTTTACCTAAATGCAGTGAGAGCCTTTCTCCCTCTTTGCGTCGGCTGTGTGAGACCGAGAGGGGAGAAAGTAATGCCATCAGGTTCCCCACGCCGCTCCTCTACCTCTTTTCCTTTGGGGGCCGGGGGGGGGGGGGGGTGGGTCGGCTGCTGCCCACAGATCACCCAACACACCCCGGGGGGGCAGGAACCCTCCTCTCAGCCCTCCATCCTCGGAGCTGTCACGTCGTTAGGAGGATGGCAAGGACTTTATGGAGTCTGTCAAGCGCTCAGCACTTCTGTCTTTAGTGGCATCCTCACACGCAAACTTCGCAGGTGTTAAAAAAATCTCCCGGAAAATGATGATAATAATAAAAACCCAACAAGCTTAACAGCTGTTCAAGGACACTTTAAACCATCTGATGTTGCAGGATAGGGCTACCGTCCTAATTCTCCCTGGCAGCTTTTCAGGCTCGTTTCAGCGCCGCTTGCCAATGGGGGACGGCTCAGCCGCTCCCCGCGAGCCCCGCTCGGCGCTGCCGGGTGTCTGCGAGAGGTTTGGCACCGGGAGAATCAGCTCCCAGCTCGGCAGCCGGGGGGAGGTGGGGAGAGGTGGGGGGGAAGGAAGTGCTCGTGTCTGGAAAAATAATAATAATAAAAAGAGTTTCGAGTGTCAGAGTGTAAATTTAAGAGCTTCAGCCCGGGTAACTTTACGCCTTGTGGCAGTTGAGCATCACCCCGGTGCCACCAAGGGACGTGCGACAAGAGCGAGAATAGTCCTAGGACACGCGGTGTGCCATGAGCTGGGGGTGGCCGTGTGCCGGCAGGACCGAAGGCAGGAGCACAGCCCCGTCCCTCTGCCCCCTGCACTGCCCGTCAGCCCCTCCGCTTCTCCATTCCCTTTGGTTCCTGGGTCTTATTCCGGGTTTACATTTAATTCTGAAGTGTCGAAGCCTCGGTAACACGAGAGGTTTCCTCTGAAGGACAAACAAACCTCAGTGAAACCCCAGAGCGATCCGCAGCGCGTAGCAGAGCTGCAGCGATGCCCGCAGAAGGGGTGAAAGTCATAAACCTGAACCAGAACCGTACCGGCCAACAGCACAAGGGCAAACTTCTCACGGGCCGCAGGGTTGGCTCTTATCCTCACTTACACTGATAAGTCCTTCTGCTAAATCCCCCGAAGTTGCTTACTCTTCCGTTTCATGTATAAAGTTACCGAAATCTGACAGATAAAGGCTATGCCTTTACCATTCGGGATAAACCTTATAGCCGTAAGAGACCCCGCTGCAGAAGATCAGTTAAAATGTGGTGCTGTTTACATGGAAGGCTGGAAAAAGACAGGAAAACTGTGCGTTACTTTAAACCATAGCGTGAGGAAAATCGCCATGCAGTAAGAGGAGGAAAAAGGCATCTGACAGAGGGATAAAAACATCCACCGCTGTGCTGTCACCTGTATCTGTACTTTCGGGAACGGGCGGAGAGGTTCGGGAAGCTGTTTCTCTTTTCTTTTTCTTATTCTTTTCCTTTTTAAAACAATGTATTCATTTATTTTTAAGTTGCAGGATGCGATAGACGCGTTGATGTACTGTCGAGCACACGACCTATTCCGCTCTCAAACTCGTAGCCGGGCTTGTGGGGCTGCGCTGGATGTGTCGTGAAGGTTGGGGCGAGAAAGTGAATAACAGATAACCCTAAAAAGTTTTTCTAAAAAAAGTAACTGAAGAAAACCCCAAATTACCGGGGACTGGTGGGAGGATAACGTACCAGTCCCGTACTGCTCGGGTACCCGTAGAACTAAGGAAGGGTGACACATTTCGGGAGACTCAACTGTTTGCTTCCTGTGTCCAAGAGAAAAGTTTTCGCGTAGTTCTGCAGCCAATTTTGGTGGTTCGTTGCAGTGCTGCCGTGGGGAGCAGAGCCCGGTCCCAGCTCCCCTCACACTGCTAACAAACCACAGTTTCTCTTTGGTTACCCAAAACTGTTTGAATTCGAGCTCCCGAGCTCCCGAAACTTTTGCAGCCATAAAGAGAGAAATAACCCGTGCAAAGGAGTATTTGGACTCGGGGGCAGTGTTATATCACAGCACATTGACTTAAAAATACGCAGTACGGGCTCTCGCTCGGGTTTATTTGAAAAACGTCGATTAAAAAAAAAAAAAAAAAAGAAGAACGAAGGCAGAGGAAGAGAAACAGAAAAGTTTAAAGGGAAAAGGGTGAGGGACTCTATCATGGGAGAGCCGGGAAGGGAAAAGCCGAGCGTGAGCGAACCCAGTGCTGTTCGGTGGGGTCGGGGGAGGCGGGCAGCAGCTGGCGGCCAGGGAGAGCCCGGGTCCGTCCCCGTGCTGCAGGGAGAGGAGCATCGCCCTGCCCCGGGCCGCAGCCCTCGGGTAATGAACTCGAGTGTCTGCCTGCCTCAGCCCTGCCCGTTCTTCTTTAGCCAACTTGACAAAGTGGAAGAAATATGACATGTGAATTATTAAAGAGGAGGCAGTTGACTCCTAACCTCTGTTGCTTTTTCTCAGAAGCCATTACCTGAGAATTTATCTTGCAGGAATTACAGTGTCTGAAAGCTTCGGGAGAGGCAGAGCGGAGGGAGGGGGACGTTTGAATGAGAGTTTTGAAGAAATACCGCTGAAAAGCACCGGGTTTCACCTTCGCATTTGCACCACTCAAGAGATGGATAACGTGTTAGAGAAAACAAGCCATCCCTCCTCAGAAGTGGATCAGTTCGCCGCAGGGAGCCGGGGAATAAAATCCGGACTGAATTTAAAACGCCCATCACCACTTAAATACCTTTAAAAGTAGGAAGGGGAAAACGGAGAGCTTTTCCGCGGTTAAAGTTTGTCCTTTAGCCCCGTCCTTAGAGTTAATGAGGGCACTTTCTGGGCACCCGATAAATAATCCCTCAGGGTGCAGCAGGGCTGTACGCATCCCGCCCGCCCCGGTGCGCGATTTACACACGATGTACACATCATTTATGTACGATTTCTCTCCCTGCAGAGCCGTACCGGAGTCCTGGGAGGAAAAGCACAAACTTCTCGGGATAGGCTTCAAAGTTTGGAGGACCCGCGATCATCTCTGCAGAAGTCGCACTGTGCCGCCGCAGCAGCGGGCACTGCCGGGCAGAGATGAGGAGAATTATTTCTTTTTCTTTTTCTCTTTTTTTATTTTTTTTCTCTTTTTTTCTCCCCGCAACTCGTAGTTGAGGTCTTTATTGAACGGCACGGACGTATCTTTTTATTTCATTATTGGTATTTTTATTTTTTAAATTTGTAAACCCAGTCTGGGAGAGATGTTGGGGGGATTTTTTTCCCGTCCTGTGGGCATAGATTTGTATCTAGCGCTGCCAAGCTGGATGTAATAATTGAATCTCTCCCAAATCTTGGTGATAGAGCAGTCAGAAATGACTCCATCTGACAGCAGAGCCATGAGGCAAGTGATGGATACTATTGTCCAAGCCTGACCCTCCATTAACACCACCTATCAGCATCTGTATTCTGTCACCAATTCCCATGCCGGAGCCAAGAGGGGTGACTCTAATATTCTGAGCACATTGAAGGCTTCCATGCTGAGTTCAACCCTGCATCAACTAAATGGGTGGAGAGGATGACCTAAACCTTGCTCTCTCTATCTCCACTCGCCTTATTACCCCTCTCCAATCCCATTGTTTTGCAGGTGCCTGCAATTTGCTCCTTATCTCCTCACTGTTTATGAGGGCTCCTTTTTTACTAATACAAAGGAGAAATGTTATTAATATTAATTAACAAAATAAAAAATGAAGCAGTTTGGGGAATCCACCAAATGAATAATCTCATCCCCTAATTGGAGATGAAGTGGGGGGGAAGGAGGTGTAAGAGAAACAGATGACCTATTGGGTGACAGGCACAGGTTGGAAGGGTGACATTTTATTGTAAGCCTCCCTATGAAAGGAAGAAAAGGAAAGGACCAGTCAATTTAATGCAGGGACCAAGAGTGCAAGAGTGTTGCTAAGAGACAGAGATGCTGCTAAAGTTCTGTGAGAAGCTGTACCCTGACCTTATGCAAATGGAGGCTTCCAACTCTTTGTGGAAAGGCTGCAAATTCCACCCACTGTGTCACCAATACCTGGCATCGAGCCTTTTATTCAAATGTTCTCTAAAAACACACACGCAGAGGATGTGACAAAGCATGACACATTTAGGGCTGGAAGGGGGGGGGGGGGGGGTGCGATGGTGGGAGCGGGAGGGGGAAGGACGGATCTCATGGTGGAAATATCAGCCACCCGTACCTCCTAGAGCCTGTCATCCTCCCGAGCTGAGAGACGGACCTAAAGATTCCCAAATTGCCTTAATCCAGACCTATTAAGAGTCATAAACAGCACCAATTCCTCGTGCATTTGAGGGGGTGGGAAACAGCAGAGTCATCCCGACCTGCTCGATGCTCCTGTCCTCACATCTTCAGTACCTACAGCTGCCCAGCGCTGCTTGCTGCCTTGGGTTGCTCTGCGTGGTCATAATGCGGCAGGGTGAAGCAGAGCTTGCCCAGGGCCCGGACCCATAGGAACCCCTGAAATGCGGCAGAATGTGGAGGTGCTCCCAGCTGAGCCCGGACACAACCTTCACCCGAGACTGAAGGTGAAAAGAGGAACTGAAACTTTTCGCTATCAGGATTTTTTTTCCCTCTCTTTTAAATAATCTCAGTTGCAGACCAGTACGCAGGGAAAGGAATCCTATAAACCCCCAGATCATGCCAGCTTTCTTCCTAATATTTTAATGCCTGCAGATGCTGCAAGTGGGGCTCCCTGCAGCTCCTAATTCTGGAGCAGAGCCCTGCAGCACAGTAACCCGCTCATCTCTCCTCAGTACGGTGCAAATGGCAAGGTGGTGTTTCCCCACGAACTTGTAGACCGAAAGGAAGGGTAGTTTGTGCTCACGGTGTGAAAAGTGCGAACAGAGTAATGCCGGTCAGCCCCTCCTTGAAACGAAGTGCTCCAAGGGAAAGCAGTCCTGGTGGTCCAACTTCACACCGGCTGAGTTCAATACCGTTTCCACGCGATCTGGAAATTATCGGTCTGCTTTTATTGCAATTTATCCTCGGGGCACTTTTGGGACTCTCGTGGGCAATTTTCCTTTCACAGGAGATAGGGTTTCTCTGTCTGCCCTAAGCAGCAACCGAGCAGTGACTCAGCTGCAGTTTGTGCATTAAGTCGATGCCCGATTACGCTTCTTTTGGTCGCGCACTGTTTCCTTCTGCTCCAAACAGGCTCGGAAAACAGACACGAAGGAAGAGATCAAAACAACAAAATGAAATTAAAAATGATAAAAGTAAAAAAAATACAAGCCCTCTCACCCAGTCGGATACACCTATTCCCCAGTCCTTTTGTAGGGTAAAACCACTTTTGGGGCATCTCTTGCCCTCGGGATGCCCCAGTCCATCTGGATAACGTGACCCTTCGCTTGCAAACGGCCGAACCCTGCGGACAGAGATGATCTTGGGAAGGGACCGCCGCTTCCTGAGTGCCACCCGGACTCTGGGGCCGTTCCCAACGCGGCCCCGCTCCGCCCCGCGCATCCTGCGCACCCCCCCCATCGTGTCCCCACGTCCAGGTGGATGCAAGAAATGAATTTATCCGTGCAACTTGCCCGGTAGATAATTATTATTATCCTTTTTTTTTTTTTTTTTTTTAATAGTAAGACTTCTCATAATGCGCACAATATTATTAATATTTCATATTAGCAGTGTGTGTATGGTGAACTTTGTAATGGGAAATTCAATCGCCGCTGTAAATATTAATGGAATATGAAATGAAGCCACAGCTTCCATGTAGCACTGACAGTAAAACGGAGTGAACATGTGGTGGCCCTGGGGCAAGATAGGCCTTTCCTCTTGTCTCTCTCACTTTATTACATTAGCCCGAGCCTCTCCTTACAGTCCTGGGCTCAGAAGCTGAAGTTCACAGGTCAGCCATGACAAATGTCCCTACGTCTCGCCAAACAAGACCCCCTGGCCTTGCCATTACATCTGCCCAACGAGCCCCTGGAGGGTGCTTAAGGGGGTCTGGTGCAGGTAAAGAGCTCTTTAACGCAACTTTCCAAACAGATCGGAGGAGCGGAGGCTCCAGGATCTCCTCCAGGGCTGAGCTGCGGGGAGCCCCCGCACCCCCCCGTCCCCACGCGTGGGCAGCCCCCGCTCTGCGCTGCGCTTTCCTTCCACGCAGAGCCGCGGCGGAGCGCGGATATTCCCCAGCTGCGAAGCGCTGCCAGCAGCGCCTTGGAAAGCGTCTTTCGAAGGCGTTTTTTGGCTCATCAGCCAATTATTTCAACACTTGGGATGACATCAGCCCCAGACTGTCAGCCCGTGGGCTCTTTTTTTTTTTTTTTCTTTCCCCCTCTTTTCTCTATTTCCAGGATTTCTCTTGTACAAACAGCGCTCACAACAGCTTCCTTTCCAGAGTGGGCATCAATCTTCATTCGTTAGGGGGGAGCACGTTAGAATTTCCTCCTGCCTTTCCCCTTGGACGAGTTGGCTGCGCACTGATTTATACCTCACCCCCCTCAGGTCGGGGTCGTCTCCGCGCCCCGCGGAGCTGCGGGTCTGGGTAACGCGGTTCGGAGCTCAGGGACGGTGAGCCCGGAGTTTGGAGCCGTGCAAACCCGCTGGGGTCTCTGAGCGGGCAGGGTCGGGGCCTGGAGAGGTGGTACAAGGCACCGTGCTGATAATCAAACAAGGTGAATTTAGCTGAGTGGAAAGCAGGAAAGTAACGAATAGGGGGGAATTCCAAAGCGCTTGTGTGGCAGCCTTTTATTTCTCAGCAGCAAACTTCTTCCACTCTCCTTCACGTGAGAGAAGGAAAACCCATCGCACTCCGATTACCCCACCGCCATCAGCCCGTGTTGATATTCTGCTTCCAAAATTACCCAGTATAATACCCAGTCTTTTTTTTTTTTTTTTTTTTTCCCTAGGAAATTCTAATCTCCTATTCTCTATCAAACCGTATAGAAAAGCATTCGCGTCTGAGCTGCGCGTTCAGCCCGTCCGGCTGTCCAGCGGCTGTGAAAATGCTGAACAGGGGGGGATGAGATGAGGAGAGCCCCCACCCGCTGCCTCTTTCCTTCGGGTGCTCGTCCCCAGTGCGCCCCGAGGGGAACCCGCCCCAGGGAGCCCTGCAGCCACCCCTGCTGTGGGACCGCCAATGCAAAGGGAATAAACCCGAACGCGCATCCCGGCGTCGGTCCGGCCACTTCCACATCGCATTGTTCTATAATAGCTCCTGTTTTTTCAAGCACCGTGGCTCGCGTACTTCGTGCAGTGTCTGTGGCTTCATTAAAAGCATTCTGTTATATCCCCCAGGAAAATGCGAGCGTCACCTCTCTTTGCCTTTTTAAAAGAGTTGCACTTTCAAAGAATATTTTTCCCCCTTTTTAACTAAAAGAAACAGCGCCGGAGTCAGGTTTTGTAAGTGTTAAATAACTTTCCCAGCGTGTATTAAAGGAAGATTGTATTTTATCAACAGCTGATTGATGCGGCCATGTGATCCTCTCGGTTTGTCTATAGTATCATATTTATTTAACCTGCTGGGGGACTGTGTTCAGGGGCCGCTTGCTCCCGCTGGCAAGAGCACACACATTACACACTACCCCAGGTATTCTGATTGATTGTTCCCACCCCACAGCCTTTGGATCATAATTTAACACAGCAGGTCCTACAGCACAGACGGGGTTTTCGGGAAATACGGTGAAGGATTTCTATGAACCAGTACCGCACAACCACCAGGTTTTCTGAACTAAATTCTGAATCAGGGAGAGAGGTGGAGGAGTGCTTTGCAACCACAATGCGAACACAAACGCCTTTAGCCTCTCCACTGAATGCGAGCCCTTCAATTTTAACAAGTTCTTCCTGCAAATGAGCATTTTCTGGGACTATCGGAGCACCTGAGAACAGCTCCATCAGCCACGTCAAATGCTTCACAGCGGCGGTCAATTACATTCGAGCATATATAAGATGAGGAGAGTCAGGCGCTAGTTTTCTCCTCGCTCGCTTCAGGTGAAGCAGAAGCTCCTATGGCCACCAGCTGCTGTTTGCCCCCAGAGAGGGTTTACAAGCAGAATAATCCCGTCCCAAAATAACGACCGTAGGTAAAACAACTCACAACAACGCTCCCTAGGCTGCAGCAAGTTGTGCCAGGTGAGGCGGCTGCTCCCTGTAAGCTGTTTTCCCCCCACCCCCCTCCTCGGGCAGGGTGCGGAGCGGTGCGGGTGTACTGTTGGAAGAACCATAACTAAGGTGCTATGTTAATTTGTTCAGCTATTTATTTAGCTATTTATTTATTTAAAACAAACTTTTCCAACTGCTTACGGGATTAAAAAAAAAAAAGTTATTTTTTCTTTCCCCCCTCTCTCTCCGGCGGGATGCTCTCTGCAGAGAGCCCTCCATCCACGCTCTCCGTGCCTCGAGGAAGGCTTTCCTCTGCCCTTGGTTGCCCACCGCGCAGAGGCGGAGGGCTCGCAGCTTTGCTCTCTGCTTCCCCAGGACGCCCGGCGCCCTCGCAGGATACGAGGCCGGGCTGCGGGCTGTCTGTGGGGCAGGGGCTGCGCCCGGCGCCGGGAGGTGCCTGCCCTGAGCTGGTACCCCGGGCACAGCCCGGCACCCGGCGGTGTTTACTCATGACTCAGGGCCAGGCGAGGGATGCAAAGACTTCGCAAGGTGAGGGAGATGGCAAAGGAGGTGCCAGCTAATAGATCGGCTGCCGTCCCGTGGGGCAAAGGAGTGTTGACAGATCACGTTAATCAGTAATTTTTTTTATATTTAGTTTTATTTTAACTAGTGGGTGCCAGTGGTGGATAGCCTCGTTCCTCGGGCTCGTAACCCCTTCGTGGCCGGAACCCCGTTGCGTATTCTTCTCCTCTTTGGGAACCCCTGCGTTGCCCGGGTACATCCTGGGGCACTTCTCCTTTCCACTCTGTTCTTGCCCGGGACGAATTCTATCGATCGCGGTCAGCCGTGCTGGGACCCACTAATGCTGATTTTTGTGGTCCAGACTTCCCTTTGAGAGCAGGTGAATGCCACACCACCTGTTCTGTTGACAAAGTAAAGTAAATCCCACTCAAAAACATGATTCCTAGGCTCTGCGAGAATGAAGCATATATGTTTTTAGGGCTTGTTGGTGCCAGGTCATGTTGACCGATTCCTGAATAGTTGCCATTGTGCCGCGCTTGCAAAAGGAACCCGAGCAAACATCACCCCAGAAAGGTTTGTGGTTTTCCTACACATGCGGGCTGCAGCCTCGCACCGCGCCCTGCCGCTCGCCCAGCCTCTCCCTGCCCTTCCTAATCTCTCCCTTTTAAATTTGTTTTGAAAGGGGGGGGGGGAGAGGGAAAAAAAAAGAAACCAAACAAAAAAAAAAACAAAAAAAACCCACCCTCATTTCGGGAAGGGGCAGAGGATCAAAGAGCAATGGGTGTTCGCGCTCCTCCCGGGCAATAACGGGGCGAACGCTCCCCGCCCGTAAGGAGAAACGATCGGGAGTGCCCGTCGTCTTTCTCAGCTCTTGCTCCCATCGCTCCCGGAGCACAGTGGGGGCTGCACCGCCCGCTGTCCCCCGCTATACGATGGGGTCGGCTCGTTTCCCCCCCCCTTCCCGAGAAACTTTGCTTAGGAAACAACAACGTTTGTTCATTCCAAGCCTCGGCAAACAGCTGAACTAGTTTACACAGTTGGTTTTGACAAACGAATAAATTGTTTTCTTTAAGTACGCCGTCTTAAGCAAGCACACACTTTAACTAGTTTTCCTATGAGACAGCTTTTTACTAGATTGCTTTTTCATTGCGTGGCTATCGAAATGAGATAATGACCAAAGAGGTGGAACGTAATCAGCCTTTTAGTTGAGTTTAAAGAGTCTAGAGGTAGTTTAAAGGTAGCTTTGGTCATGTTTGCTGGCCGGCTGCGATGTTTGCACTACCACGTTATGATGGGGAGAGTAATGTGTTTGATAGATAAGGGAGAGAGGCTAGCCAAAAAGCAAGGTCAGCTGTGATAAGGCTTGACACTTTTACTCATTTTTCACACACTTAAAAGGAAACTTTAAAATATGAAGAAAAAAAAAAAAAAAAAAAGCAAAGAATCGACATGCTAACATCCATCATAAAAACAGGATGTTATCAGTCCTTACTACTTATTTAATTAGCCCAAAATCTTATCGTAGTTTGGAACGTGTCATGGTATTTAAAAAAAAAAAAAGCCATTTAATATTTTTCTAATTTGTTAATGAACAGAGACATCCTCAAAACAGGTGTGGGATAATCACCCACCTTATTTTTTTCTTCTAAAGCACCTTCCTGATGTTTTATGTTTTTCTAGTAGTGAATAAAACAAGCTGTAGGGTGAAGAGACAAGTCTATATGATCAATAGTGATGGGAGCATGGAGGATTTTAGAAGAGGACAGAAATCCTGGGGGGAGAACAGAAAAAAAAACGCTCACAGAGGGGTTAAAATCTCTGCACAATAAAACCACCAGGTACCAATGAAAGAATATAACATGTAATGTAACCAAACAATCAATGGCAAAACTCTCATTAAGTTAAATAAGGCCTGCCGTGACTTGAATGGTATTTTTGAAATACTTGTGTCCAGGAGAATAGATACGTATTATTGATCCTAGATTCTATAAAATGAATTGATTTTTTGCTATATACACAAGAATTCTAAAGCAGAACTTATTATGTTTTTCTTTCAGGAAGCTTTTCTGCCATCTTCAGTTGAAATCTAAGCTACAAGTTGAAGATCAGTCTCTAGCCAACAGCACATCTTTTGGGAACAAATGATTGTTGTCCTCATTCAACAAAGTAATAACAAGGTAATATTTACACAGCGATCTAAAACCAATTTCCAAAAGCAGCTTGGGTTGAGCATACGAAGGCAGCTACACACCTATGTCCAAAAACATGTATTCTCAAAATGCCTGTGCAACTGCCAGCTAAAATAGACCTGGAGTGTATAGGTGCTGCAGATTTCCTCCCCAAAGCCTGCAAGCCCTAGAATTTGCCTTTTGGCTTCTCTGGGGCTGTGCCTTTGCTCTGAGTCCTTCACCAGCAAGGTCTTTGCCCATGTCCAAGGGGTTGGTTAAGGAGGGGTTCTCAGGGCTTTAAGAGAGAAATCGGTCCTGGTGAAGGAAGGGGGACAACCTGCTGCCTTTTCCCTTTTAGAAGATGTTCTGCCCTTGGTTGGTTGGAGCTGCACCCAAAGGGATGATCTCTGTTTGGGGTTCTCCTCTGTCTGTGAGGGCTCCTGCCCCAGCTCTGGTGGGGTATGGAAGGGAAAAGTGGACCATATGTTCATGAGTTCCTCCTGAAATGGTTCCATTCTGCAGAAAAATAGGACCAGAGATAGAAGACAGCAATGAGTACAGCTCTGTGTCTTAGTGTCGTGCACTAGAGGAAGACATTTAACTCCAGGGTGAATCCTGTAAGTCTGGGATATTCTGTGGAGATGGGCACTAACATCATTGCTATGGCAAACCTCAGCCCTGAGCATCCCCAGGTTCTGGTGTGCTTGCAACTCTGCAGGGAAGTTACACTCTGAATATGGAGTGGCCCCTGATTCCTACTGCACCCAGAGCAGGCAGATCCCTGGGGATGGATAGGAATTTCCCCAGGGGAGCCTAATCCTGGCATAGCTTGCCTGCAGAGCTCGCTGCAGTGCTGGGTCACAGTCCCTGAGCAAACACAGACTCACAGCCCATGGCTGGTGCCAGCAGACCACTCCTTCCAGGTGGGGCTGATAGACTTGCACTGATCCCAGAGTTAGCACACAAGGCACTGCTGAGCCCACGTGTGGAATCTACGAGCTTTAGGTGCCTAGAAACTTAAAACCTTGTGCACAACAATCACTTGGGCAATTTTTATAATACCATTCCTAAACATTTGGCTAACTGGAACCGCTTGGGGAATATCCCAGACTTCCCTGAGACCCCTTATTTCTAAAATAAAATGTGAGATTGAGGCATTAGCTGAGAAGGGGTGGGATCACTTGTCCACTTAGAGACCATGCAGTGTCTCTTTCCCATGTCACCATAGCTTGGGACTGCTTTTCATACCAAGTGTTTCTTTCTGCTGTTAAGTCCCAAAGGTCAAACAAAATCATTAAGGTTGGAGAAGCCACCAAGCTCATCCAGTCCAACCATCAAACCATCCCTATCCTGCCCACTGACCACGTCCCTCAGTAAACAACTCGTGAGTGCAAGCTTAGGGCATCGTGCAAGCAGCAGTGGATGCAGCTGGATTACAGTTTCCATGGAAGAAAAAGAAGAAAGAAATGTAGGACTCCAGTAATGATTTTCTTCCTATGGAGGCCACCTTCTACACTTTTTTTTTTTTTGGTCTCATTTTAATAATCTATATCAGTGTTGTTTTTTAGCTGATTTTAATGTCAACTAGGGATTAATGTGCATTAATTAAATTGACTGTATTTTCTTTAATGAGCACAAAAGGATTTTATGTTAATACTGATGATCCTAATAAGGATTCTCTCTACTTATCTGTATTTTCTCAACATCCTGAAATATTTTATTAGGAAACAAATTAATTTAGTTACTATCACGGGGTAAAAACAGAAGCTATCAGGTGACCACCAACTGGGTCTGGCGTTAGCAAGCTATGCAACAATTAAGCTGTAAGAACTGCATTTAGCTGCAGAACTGCTCATTGCAATGTATTATTTTGAACAATTTATGCCTTTTTAAATTTCTTGTTTGGCATTGGCTGACTCTTACCTGGATTTGAAGCTACTGCTAAACAAGTACATGAGTAATAAAAGATGCTGTCAGTGAGACCCTGGCTAAGATCCATGTCTGTTCCTTGCTTGCAAGTAGGAAACGGAAAGGATGGGCTGGGAGCAGATGCTGCAGTGATCCCAATAGGTAGACAGGTAGTTTTGCATGACCCTCTTTCAGCTGTGCAGATTGATGATGCAAATTAGTTTCTAAATCGTCAAAAACCTTATAGTATAAGAACGCTTTTCCACAACAAATGAAAGAAATACATTTATTTGCATGCATTAATATATCTGTGTCAATATATATTTATACATTCACAGCTGTTGCGGGCTTGAAAGACACTTGACTTGCTGAGCAAGCATTTAATAGAAAGCCCATGGAAATGTTAATTAATGGTATTTGGTACTAAATGCTCACTTTGATGCTAAAATGTTATATTGCACAGATTTAAAATTCATGCTGCATTTTTTGCCCTTGTTACCATCTGCAAATTTCTACCCCGCACCCCATTCTCACATCAGGTTGCTGAAATAATTCAGTAGTGTTATAGCATATGTTAGTAAGAAACAGTAGGGACGGATTCTCATCTCGGTCCTCTTGTTTAATTTTGTGGCTCTCAATTGCGTGTTTGTTGTCAGGTTTTCTCATTTATCATGGTTTAGATGATCATCCTGCTCAAAGCACCCTCAGATCTGCGCAAACATGTAGGAAGAGAAAACATGTCTCAAAAAAATCCCCATCCAGAATTCCAGCAGCTGCTATCTCTTAAATAAGTGAAAAATAAGTGATTTTAGAAGGAATATTTTGCTGCACGAAGTTACTTAGGTGTAATATAACTTCCAAGTGGAAATGTGAGAAACCTGATGGCTGCTCTGTGCTGGGTTCTGAAGGTCTTGGGGCTTAAAGCCCACCCCAAGCATGGTGTGAAGGGGCTGTGAATCCCACTGAAGGTAATTTTTTTTTCATTAGCCCTATGTTTGTGTGGGGAGATTAAGCCAAGGCAATGATAGGATTTTTTAGGCTGAAAAATCATGAGATCATTGGAAATGAATGATTTGAAGAAAAAGTAGCTTACTGTTCAAGGGCTTTGATTGTAAACCATGTTTAAGTAATTGCTGACATGATATCAGAACTACCTGAGCTTTCATTTACATTTATCCTCAATCAGACCAAGTTTCCGTGCAAAGCATTTATGATAACAATTTAAACTTAGTAAAAATTTGGCTAAAATGTTTCCAAAGGGACCAATTTCCACTGAAACAAAATAAAAAATTGCCACTATTTCACTGTGAAGAGAAAAAAAAACTACGAGAAATCCAACTGTTTTGTGTGCTTGGATAGTTATAGGACTGTTTGTGTGCGAATTTGTTTAGGCATTTATTTCTTTGTGCTGGCTCTTTACGTTTAGTTCAAGTTTTGAATTGAATGTTTATGTTGGGTCCTAATAACATTTCTGTTTACCTTGTGTCTTTCTTGACAACTTAACCTTTTCCAACAGTAACTATAAATTATACAATCATATTACAGTATTAATTAATTAAAGATATTAGTAGATGACCTATAATTAGTATAAAATGATTACATGAATTATTGTTAGTTTCGACAATCTGGAGTTGAAATTCCATTTGTAACAGCTCATGCCAGTATTCCTGGGTGTGATTGCAGTGTATGTTACAGTGAAATATCCCACTATCATTTTAACTGTGTGTACCTCTGGCATAAAGATTAATTCTGTGCAGTACATCCAGGCAAATAATCTCTGCAAAGCAGGCAGGGGACCCGATCCTGCGCATAGAGTTCCAAGGAACATCAAACAAGAAAAATACAACCAAGTTCTTCCACCATGGAGAAGATCCCCATTAGATCCAGCTGCAGAGCAGGGCTATGGCTCATATCTCCATGCCTTCTCCATTGGAGTGTTCCCAGCGTGGTAAGTGAGCTGTGTAAAATAGAACATCAGACAAAAATGGTCTGTCGTGTGTTGTTGCAGAAAATGTCTTTTGGAAAACTGTATTGCCTGTTAAAATCCTGCAAAAAGCTTGAACGTGTTGACATTTATCAAACAGTATTACTTCTCATACATCATTATACCCTATTAAAACCAACAAAAATAAATTATTATTTAAAATAAATGTTCCCTAGAGAAATCCATCAGTTCCTATTTATGTCAATGGTGGACATTTTGAAGGGGAATAATTAATAAACATCTTTTCAATCTACTACTTACAACATTATAATTTGTCAAATGAAAGAAAGAAACCAGTCTACTTTCTCGACGAAAAAGCATTTTCTTTAGCTCTCATTTCACTTGAAGTGTCTGGCTCTTTTCATGTCATGTGGATCTGCTCTTTTAATAGTAAAAATAACTTCCAAGGCAATATTTCTGGAGCAGATTCTCCCACAGAGTGAAAGAGCACACATTTGCACTTACTTGGACAGCTGAAGTAGGAAGAGGAACAGTGAGGTGAGACGTAGCTTGGGCAGCATCAATCAAAGGTTAGGGCAGTTCCAAAGGTTCACCTCAGCTATTTCCCACAGCCAGCTGATGATAATCCAGTTTTAGAACATTTCTCCAGTCCAAATAAATTTTCTTTATTGCTATTGGCCATACAGGTGTCCTCTCTTAAGTTGTTTTTCTAATATCTTCCTTTCCTATATGTTCTTTCAGGTTCAGTGCAACACGTAACTCGGCACACTGTGTTGGAAACTTGGCTTGCTCCATTCCCAGTGGCCGATTCTGAATTCTCCTTTTTGGAAACATGGTGAAACCTTCCTAACAAAAAGGAAAAAAAGTCTTCTAAATCCAGGCTGTGTCTACTTTCCCTCATCCATGAAGTAGAGATGCATTCATCACACAATCTCAGGGTAAGATGTTCTGTATTAGACTTTCAAAAGAAGCAGAACTTACTTGCAAATATTTTGCAAGGCTCTGTAGCCCTTTTAAGCAGGCAGAAGCGTCAGGTTGAGAAATCCAGGACTTCTAAGGGAGTAAAACCACAAAGCTCTGATCTGACTATGAATGTTACATTGCATTTCATTATTGGTTTGGCACACATTATAACAGGTGAATATAAAGGGCTTCATCTGTATCTTGGAATCTCTGCACTTATTCTATTGTGAAAGATATATTTAACTTTTAAGGTTGCTGCCTTGAATAGAAGAAGAAAATAAGCTTTATTTGAGCAGATATTGCACTAAATATTGGCATGTGCATAAATAGAGGTTGTAGTCAGAAAATACTATCCATAAAGATTTAGGGGACGTTGCTCAAAGTGAATAAATTTATCCCTTGTTCACGTGCATGTATAACTACCTGCAATCGAGTCTTCAGTGACCAGTTTAGATCATGACCTTGTAAAAGCAGCTCCTGTGCAAGAGTCCACTTGACAATTTCCTATGCTCTAACCACCTCCTTTCATTGCAAACTTAATGAGTGCTTTCATGTGCATAACAAAAATGAGATGAGAGAGTTTGGGGGAACCTCCTTATCAGGGAAAACTAACACCTTGAATTAAAGGCATCAAGTATTTGAGCCTCTTCTCAGAATATAAAGCTAATAGTGTGCATCAAACTACTGAAATACTATAAAATATAGGAGAGCAGTTCCTTAAAGACAGACCCTAAAACTGTGAAGAGGTTCTTGCTTCTGATCTGCAGGAGTCTCTGCTTCTCTATATTGCATAGGAAGAAACATTCAGCTTAACCTGTGGGTGCAGCCTCCACCAATATTTTAGCGATTTGATATTAAAAGACCACACCTGCTATTTTTCAGGACTTTCACTTTCCCCTGATTTTTTTTTTTTGGTGTTATTAAACTAAAGAGCAATGGGATTTTTCCTCCCCTGGTTTTGTTCATAAATTGATTTATTTTGCAGTGGGTAGTTGCTGAACACTAGAAGTGCACTGGCTTTCTACCACTTGAAGATTAATCTTCTCTCTGAGTATCTGAGAAAACAGGGCTCTCACAGCTGGAGAAGAGCATTCCAGCCACAGGTTTGTGTTTTTAATAGCATGTGAAAGCTGTTGTCAATTTTTTTCTTTTATCATCAATATCATGAGAATAATTTGTTGTAATTCTACTGTACATTTCATCCAAAATCCTCAAAGTGTTTTACAAGCATTAATTATCTCGACCAACTCATGCAACATGTAAATGATGCATAGGGATAATTTAGCAACTACTAAAATGAGCTAACTGTAAGGTAGCTCTGTAGAGGCTGTAAATTAGTCTTACAGGCTACCTGAGTTAGCTGTGGCCTGAGAGAGCTGAGAAGTGCACTGCTGACCTGGAATAGCAAAGTGGCATTAGCAGGCTGAATGCAATTATGATTTGGCAAAGTCAAAGTATCAAATAATGACACTATTGTGAGATTCACACCGAGACGTGCAAGACTTCTCCTTCAGTGCCATGTGTGCTGCTGGTTTTGTGTTCTCAGTTCACTAAGGATGATGTACATTGATGCAGTTTGGCCAATCTTGAGACTTTAACTTGAAATATTCAAGAAAAGCGGGGATCTTTGTTAATTATTTTCAGAGAAAATGAAACAATTCCTTCTACGCTGCATTTTCAAGACTTTTGGTTCTCAGCTTCATCCCAAAGGCTTCTGCAGCAGTACGGGCAATGCCACTGCTGTGCTGGAATACGGGTCAATTTAACTCAGATTAGAAATGCCACTACTAAGCCAGATCTGCTGAAATGTGACAGGTTCATGCAAACAGGCAGTAAGGCTGAATGAGTATGCAGATGCAAATATTTCAATTATACCTTCACAGTGAGAGAGGTTACTAGGATCTTGATGTGCTTTTCAGCTCCAAGCGGATGGAACATAAGCTCTCATCTAGAAACTGAAGGCAGGAGACAAACTTCATTTTAGTCTTGAAGGAAATGCTGTTGGTTTAAAATTTTACTGAAGCAATGATTTATGGAATATACACATTTCAAAACAAGTTTGCAAGAACAGTGTTAGGTTTTTCTTCTTTTCCCAGGTTCTATTAAAAGGCAACTGGCCATTGCCAGTCAGCTGCTCACCTTAAAACAGTGGCTGTCTCTGACATCAGTCAGCTGTTGCCACAGGAAAAATTAAGTTGTCTTGATTGCACATGCTGTCAGTTAAAGACAACAGAGGAAAAAAAAGCCTATGGATAGAGAATGCTAAGATGTGCTTGTAACCAAGGCTAGATGCTAAAGTAGGTACAGAAGCAATGAAAACTATTTCTCATCTACTATCAGTGAGTTCAATTTCCAAAGTTCATTGCTGAAGGTGAGGTTTAGGGTCAAATCCTGTCTCAGTTACAGTAAACTCTGTGCTTATTTTGAGGAGAAGTCCAGGCCTCTGCCAGCTGAGGATGTGGCCCTGGTATCACACTCAATTGCCATGTGAGTGTCTTTGTCCTCTGGGTTTTGAAGAGGTATGCAGATGTAGCCTGTGTACCCATGCAGGTATCCTAGCACAACGTTTTGAAACAGAATTCAAGGTCTTTATTTTTATATATATATATATATATATATATGTATATGTAATGGGGCCTGAGTAATTTAGTTTGATTTATGCGCTTGGTGCTAGGCAGCAAGGAAGGGGTTAATCATAAAGTATTTCACCTTGAACCTTGCACTCTCTTTATCTAGCACACAATAATAAAAGATCAAGAGTTCCTGCTTATTATCTTATTTTTCCTCCTTGTTCCACTAGGCTAGGGCCCAGACTAGTTATGGATTAACACTGTGATCAATAGTAAGCTTGCTGTCTCACTCTTGGCAGGGGAAAATGAACTCAAAATGCAGTCAAACTCTTATTGATCAAGGATATAGGTCTCACTTTCATTACCTCTGTCTCCTGATAACCCACATATAATGTGATGAGCTGCTAATCTCTCTGATTTTCAATGGACCCTTCACCCTTCCTGTCTGCACAGTATAGCTTTTATTTTTGCCTCTTATGTGTAATGCTTGTAGCGTTAACTCTCACTCTATTACCATCAGACCTGGTCAATCAGGATTCATAAAATGACTTTCAAGCAGAATTGGGCCAACTGTGCTAAGGTTATATTTGGGTATCTCCCAGAAAGTGTTACCCTTCAATAATAAAAAGATCAGGTGATGGAGAAGATTGTTTCACCTACAACACTGGCAAAGATCAGTTAGTTTGGACTACTCAAACCCCTTAGAAGAAAGCGTTATGCTGTATAAACGTGCTGTGCCATAATATGCTTATGGCTTTTAGAGACTATTCAGCTTATTTCATTCCATCCATTGTAGATAAAGATCTATATCATGTCCAGCCAATTGGTCTGAAATGTTGGATACCTGCAAGGAAATAGTAGTCCCTTAGAATAGACTTGAGTGTGTGCAGGTGAATATGTGAATATAACACTTGAGCAAATTGCTCAACGCTAAACAAAAGTTGGAAAAGTAGTTTACTGATGACACTGACAGCCAGAGAAATGCTAAAAATTTTGTCATCTTCTGGAATTTTTTTTTTTTTTTTTAGAAGCTCAGATACCACCTTTAGTTTATGATTCTGAAATGAAACTATTTTCCTTCTGGGGTATAATTTGCTTGACTGAAAAAATGGTTTGCATTGATTTCGTTGTCCAGTTTTTAACCCCAAATTACAAAAATGTTTCTACTGAAGAAGTGTCAGTTTTCTTTATTTTCTACTGATGATAACAATTGTAATGACAAAACTGAAAATAAGACTCTACTGAGAAGCTTGAATTAAATTTCCTAAAATAATGAAATTTGAAGGATTTTTTTCTCCAATTTGGAGAAAATCAAACTTTGAAATACTGGAATTCCAAGCGAAATGAAACTCGTGATGTCAGCTAACCCTGCTGTCTTGAAAACAGATAATTCGTTGATGAGCTAAATCATGGGAATAAAATAATCAGAACTGTGTTAGAATGTGCTAATCATGTCCCCAAGCAGTGCTTTTTTTTTTTGGTTTGTTTCAAACAAATAGTCTACATACTTCTATCAGGTAATTGAACCACGTCCCCTTGCATACAGAGTCACAGAAATTCAAAGGACAGTCCTTGTAGATCCAATCCTTGTAGATCCTACAAAGTGAGTCATTACCGGCATAATTATGTGTGTGATCTTCAATCAAGGATGTCATCACATTTTCTTAAACATAATATAGACTAAAAATAAGACATTATTGATTGGTTCTGAAAGAGAAAGGTCTCAAGTTTCACGTGTAGTGTTTGCCTTCGGTGGCAGTTGTCTTTATACGTTAGATAACATTCATAACCTTGTAGCCATTGTGAATGCTGAGCTTTCTTTTGAAGCTTACATCAATCATATAATTAAGACATCTTAGTACTAGTTTTGCAATCTAGCCAGATTGTGATCTGTGCTCCCTGGGCCTGTTTCTGAAACTTCAATTCATGTTATTTTTTTTCTGTGTGTGCGCCTGTGTCACGTAATTACCGCTCTTCTTTCTTTATGCTTCTTCCAGGTACTTTTTGCAGTTGGTCCAAATTTCTTTAGCTTAGGCTTCCTGTTAGCGCTACGTCTTTCCATTTTATTACAAAGAATAATTAATTGGGTTCTAATAATGAGGTAGGCATGCAGGGCACTTACCAATGAAATACAATTGTTTGTGCATAATAGAATCTCTATGGTGGCATCTGCTTGAACAGTTAAATCAAAGACCAACCAAAATCACTGGTTTGAGATAATTATCTTTGCTGTAAAATGTGCTCAGTTCTAAATATTAGGATAAAAGCTCACTCAGGGTATCACTAACCAGTAACTTCATTTTTTTGGGTAGAAGGGCACTGATGCGTTAGATAAAAAAAAACCCAAAAGCATATAAATGTCATCACAGACCAAAATATTCATGTAATCCAACATTAAGCACCTGAGCTTTCTTTTTAACATCTTAATAAAAAGGGAGCTGAGCTTCAAAGTAGGTATTGACACTTTGTACTACCTTCACTGCTTTGTCTTCTTTTTTATATCTTCTCAGACGTGTTTCTTGATACCCAGAGTTCTCTACTAAGTATGTGACATATAATCAATTTGTATATTAGAGTTAAAGTTTCTAAAAAAAAAATGCTCATTTGATGGTGTTGGACCTCTCCACTTGGTTTTTTTTTCATCACTTTAGTGCTGAATGAATAAACATATGAGGAGAAAAAAACATTTTATAACAGAAAATATTTTTGTGGAAATGACAGAGGCCTCCATCATACAGAAGAAAAGTGAGCTGATTTTGTGATATATAAATCTGAGATACAGTCCTGCATGTGTCAAATGGATATGTCAGAAAAAGTGACAGTGGTATTTTTTCACTTTATGACCCAATCTGATACTTATCAAAGTCAGATCTGGCCCATAAAATCATGGACATCAGCTACTCGGTAGACCTAATAAGACAGGTCTAGTTACACAGTCTTAAACGTGTTTTATCACTGAAGACCTAAAGCACACTTAAAGATTTTGCCAGTAAAGCGATGTAAGCCCAGGTTATAATTTTAGAGGACATGCTGATGTTGGCAAGATCCCCAGTACACAAACAATTATATCTCTAGCATAATGTGCATAGATTTGGTGGAATAGCTGTAGTCATAGAACAAAACTATTTAACCTTTAAACACAGATAAGGTTTGAATTTGGTACCATATTTGCAATATCTTTTTACTCAACTCTAGGCCCAAGTTTTACGTTTAGTTATTATTCCCTCTTTCTCCAGAGAGAGAAGCAGGGACAGGCCAACACCATGTGAATTAATGAACTGCTGGCAATAATTACAATTATAGTTGACAGTCGCGCTGCAGTGCTCTACCTACTAATCATGACACTATGAACAATACATGAGGAGAAGAATTAAATTCTTCAGAAAGGAAAGAATGGGTTAAAAAGACTGATGGAAATTTACGTTAGGAATAATTTGAGGCAACTGCTAAGATTAAAAAAAAAAAGTATAATCACAAAATGTCCACCAATTAAGCCTCAAGAAAATATCTTTTTTTTTTTACTTTCGTGTTTTGAGATACAGAGTTCACCCTAGAGCGCTGAATTTCCATTCATGAGCATAGTACATACATAATTAATGCAATCTGCTGTCTGTTATGACTAGAGATGACAGAATTTTATGTGACAGCTACCAAATATGTATATATTTGGTTGTTGTGTATATGGCTGTTAATAGGTTTGACTGTATCTGGCATTGATAATATGCCACCAATGTGGTGGAGTTAAACCTATCCCACGTCTTTCAGGACTGGTGTGTGGTAGGGCTATCCAATTTGAATAGCTCCTTTATGTTCTTTTTCAAACCAAACGTTTTTATTTTTGTCAATAAACTGTGTCATTTATTATAGTTAAGAAAACTCATGTTGTTTGAGGTCTTTATCAGAGTTCCTACAAATCAGGTTAATTGGTGATCAACAGAGCTTTTCTGCCTTTAATGAGGCCTGGTAGCCCAAGGCAAGGCCCAGCTCTTGATAAGGGACTTTCCCTTTCCTTATTCAGGACTCTTTGATCACTTTTTTTTTTTTTACTGGGAGAACAACCGCCGGGAATGTCATTGTTTTTTAATTGCCTGATTACCAAATGTTGGAGATAAAAGATAGATGTTCTCAATTAATAACATTTACATAGATTAGCATCACTAACAAGCCTCATTAGTAGCTGCTGACTTTTGTTTAGACTACATCCTATGTCAGTTGTGCTCTGATAGTGTAATGGTAAGTATGTTCTCCATATTAAATATATTTATTTCTAATCTATTTCCATTAATCAAGCTACATACGACATTTTAAAGCACAAATAGGCCTTTCATTAAAGTTAACTCTTACTTCTCAGAATATTCCATGCAAAGTTAGGTGTACCAGGGGACTTTACATCAGAAAAATCCTTGCCTTCCAGAGCATTTGTCAGTCTGGAGGTACATTAACATACTTAGCATAATAAACAAACCAACCCAGCCAGTTGGTTCAGTTGGTTGCAGAGTTTCTCCAGAACTTACTTTGCTGACTTCTTTGTTTTGAACTCCCAGATCATTTGTTTCCCATGTGCTTTATATTGTAATACACGTTTTCCTTAAATGTGCTTTGAATGCAAGCGTAGAAAATATATTGATAACAGTCTGCACTTGCAGAGTGTATTTATAAATATCTGTCTTGAGAAAATAAATCTCTTATGCACCATTCTGTTAGTGCAAGTGTTATCCTCGAACCCTGAAGTCTGACCTTCCGTTGAGGCCATTCCTCAGCAAAGCACCTCATCCTAATGATTAAATCATAGGAGATGTCAATAGCCTTCAGGTTTAAACTCTGGAGAGAGAAAAGGGGAGTTAGAGTTTTCTTGGTCCTCACCCTAGGATTGACTTTTCTGTTGGTCAGTGCAGTCGCGTGTGCTGTTGGGGTAGCAAGAGAAACCTGTCTCTCCCCTTCAAACAAACACTTGCTGAGTTGGCTGTACTTTAAGCATGGTTGATTTTTGGAAATAAAAATCTATTTGAGAACTTGTGCATCAAGTAAAAGAGAGAAAGCAGCAATAGAGAATTGTTAGAAAAGGCTTAACGTTTGTAGCTTGCCACAAGGGAAGGGAAAATGGTATTCTGGCTGAACAGTCCAAGGAATCAAGCTAAGAGCTGAAAGATGTATATAATGTCAAATTCTTCAGGAGAAAGAGATACACTTCTGCAGGTCTTTGTATGTGTGTTTACAATTGGAGATACAAACATGTATAGACTTGTGCAGATTAAAAAATGTTTCCATCTATTATTTTGATCAATGGTCCTCTTTTTTTTTTTTATATATATATTTTCAACACCTACTGCACTGACACATAAAACCAATATTTTTACTCTATCTGCTTGAAAATCTCTAGTGTCATGGCCTTTGCTTCAATGTTGAAGCTGATTTCAGGGTTGCATTAAAAAAGTAAGCTCTATAGTTCAGTCAAGCATCAACAGTAAAGTGCTAAAGCAGAAGCTTTCATGCTATCAGTGGATGGATTAAATAAATAAATCAATCAATACTGGATGTAAACCTATTTTTAATCTCTCTTTTCAGTAGAAAAACTAAGGTATAGATTCTTCTACCCTCACTCCTTAAGACAGAAATAGCTTTGTTGACATGCACTGATATCTGTGCTGTAAGATATTTCTGCCTTTCCAGCAAAAGAAAACACAATGCGAAGTGAAACAGAACTCAGTAGGGATAATCATTTTTTTATTTATCACATTTTTCAGCTTGTTGGCCATGGTCAGTTTTGTTTTTGCTTTTTTAAAGGAGAAAATAAACCTTGATCTTCATTTTACTGTTGCATGCATTTCATAAGGCAATACAAAACGTGGAGCAGAAAACAAAGGCAAGAAAGATACAGGAATTGAATATTCCTGTGTGGCTTTGCATCATAAGATGACAGAATTGTGATTATGCATGTATGCATGTATTTCCTTCATAGCAACGTATCTGTTTTAGAGAAAGAGGTACCACTGAAATTCTTTCAAGTGTGCAATACCAGAACTGCTAAGTAACATTGCACATGATGTCAACACCCCAACATGACAGATGTGTTCTGACAGCAAAATTCATCTTTGTTTCTGGGGCCAACGAAGAGCCTGTGAATCATGTAGACACTGTTATGAAAGAGGGACACGGACCACAAACTCGCTGCATGTGGGCCCTTGAGCAGCCAACCCATTGCTGTTGCGTTGAACTCTGGCTAGGTGCAGACCTGTTCTAAGGGAAATGCTTCTGTGCTGTTATCAGTAGCTGGACTACTTCCCTACAGATACAAGTTGCTATTACCTGTATTTTAAATCTTCTCCAGTTTTCCCTTTTAAACCTTTGTTTGTGACCAGCACAAAAGAAAAATAAGAACAGAAAAATAGGAATCTAAATAAGCAAGCCAAATCCTTTTCTATACTTACTTTCTGAGTCCAGGTAATTCCAGCATTCTGCTCTTCCAAATTCTTTGATTCATGTTCAGCCAACCAGAATATTTTCCCTCCTGACAAGGTATAATTTCAATAGATCTGTGTTTTGTCTCTCTATGATGCACTTCATATTTTTCATGATTTTGCATCCCTCGTACAACACTCTGTCAATTAAAATGATAGCTACTTATGTGGGACAATAAGTGACTATGAGGGAAGGGATTTGTGGAGGCAATTTACAACCTCTAATTCAGCTCCAGGGATGTGCTCCAGCACAGCTACCCCGCGATGGCTGTGCCAGGTAATTTGCTGGAACGCTCCACCGAGGCATCAGCCTGTTGATTGCCTGATGTGTAAGAGGCCTCAGACTGGGTCATATTCAACAATTAGTTTTAGTAAAAAACTGGGAAACTTTTCTTCAGCGTTTGTTTCGGAATATATTACACACTTCCATATTGTAAGGGTTAAAATATGCAGAAATAAAATGCAAAATAAATTAAATCTGTGTTTTGTTTGAAACAAAACATTGCAGATTAACGTAAGATCATTTTGTTTGTCACACTGCAATAAACCTTTGCATCTGTACTTAAGTACTCTGACGCAAATACTATTTAGATCTTTAGGTTAAGCCACAGAATAAAAAAACAACCCAACTATTTATCACCTAGATCTAATCTTGATCACATTTTCTTCTTAGCTCGTAGAATATTCTGAAACAGATGGTTTTAACCAGCTTTCCCATACCAAAATAAAAAACTGCTTTAATTAATGTGTAAGCAGTCATGGCTGTGCACTCCCTGCTTGTGCAGCTCCCCACAGCACATCTTCCCTTTGTCAGTGGAGCTGCTGAAATTCTCCCGTTCCCATTACTTCTGCAAACTTTTAGGACAGACCCTCAATTGATATGAATCAAAGTATCTACACTGCCTGTATGGAGCTGTGCCAGTGCATAGAAGCCGAGGTTCAGTGTTCATATCTTAGTTCTCAATTTTTTTTTTTTCCCTGCCAAATGTGCTAAGAAAATAGGGGAATACAGAGGAAATTACAAAAGCTGTTGTAGCATTCATTCATGGTTTGTCCCTTTCAGCAAATGCAAATGCACCAGAATGTTTTTTTCTTTTCTGAGTATTGTTCTCATTTAAATGTACACTTTGAAATAAAACAGGAGATGTGCTAATGGAATGAAGTATTAAGAAGCATACTTTTACAGAATCTACATAAAGGAGAACAACAGAGAATGACTTACAATAAAATGGCTTTTCCACTGTAAAGAAAATGAGTTGTGCAATTGCAATTTTTTTTTCCCCATTATTATATACCATTCTGATTCCCAGGGAAATTATGATTTTTGACAAAAACAACCCATTCCTGCTTGAACCACATGCTGGTTCAGGGCAGCTTAGTGGATAATGCAGCCAGAGTTCACCTACAGGATCTCTGCTTGAACCAACTTCGGGTTATAACCTAATTGGCTTCTTTGCCTGAGCTCAGTGTCTCCAGGTCAGGGTAAGGATCATAGCCAAGGCATTAGGGAAACTTGCAGCCCAGTTGCATGGCCCGAAGACAGACAACTTCAGTTACAAGCTCTGCCTGTCCTGACCCTGACCCCTCACTTGCACAAATATCCTCTGCTTGTTTTAAAGAAGAAGGAAAATCCACACTCTCTCCTGATCAAAGTGGTTATTTGTTTTTGTCTTGCGAGGTATTTGGACTAAGAAAAGGAATAAAGAGATGTATTTGTTTGTTTGTTTGCTTTCAATTTGAATAAGCATCAGAACTCTGGGAAAAAAGAAGAAGTAGAAGTTAAGTGAAGTCAGTGGAAAAATGAAGGTTTTGAGGCAGTGACTTCGAAGCAGTTGGACCCATGTGATCAAAAATTGATGGTTTCTGTAAAAGAAATAGAAGGATAGGCTTGAGAAATGGGAAGGACCCAGAACTATTCCAGCTGGAGCAGATTATTCTTATTAATCAGTTAACACAAACAACAACAATTACAACAAAAAGTGAAGTCTTCAGCTTGAATTTCCCTATTATGGGACTAGATCCCAGATAGAAGTGGTTTCAGAGGAGCACAAAATCCCTCCCTCAGCACAGAAGAAAGGAGCCCACAAAGGGATATTGATCGATAGGGAGGGACCCATGCTAGAGAATGATTTTTTTTTTTTTTTTGAAGAAAACAGAATTTTATAATTAAGTGACTTGAAGAATCTCTCTTCATTCATTGTTTCTTCTAACCGAATAGATAACCAATGAGATCCTTTACTGTTTCATCATGGAAAGGCTCTTTTAAAAGTCTTTCATTGTTTTTTCTGCTCTATATTAAATAAGCATATTGATTTCTGCAGCTAATCTATCGGTAGACGATTTAAGCCTGATTATATTCTGGACTTCTTAAAACTGTTGTTTTTCTTTAAAACTTCTGGCAGAAATCATCTTTAATAAAAACTGAATGAACACACATTAAAATATTTTCTATAGAAAGATTGTAAAATATACTTACAAAAACTCACTTCTCTTGACATTTTAAAGGCATTTTCAAAAAGTGATTTTTTTAGAACTTGAAGTTTTATTTTTGGTTGTATAATTTGGTTCTACTCAGTATTTTCTGGCTTTTTTTGGAAAGTAGCCAGAGGAAAGAAGAGGCTGCCACTTAGTTGGAATCTAATTTTTCCAGGCTGGAGGAAGATGTAAGTTTACTAGTATGTACAAATGGAGAGGAATAAGAAAGTAATTAAGCGGATCCTACTCTGTTTCTGCAAACAAACCGACCCCAAACCACCATATAAAAACAAACCAAAAAAAGCTAAACAATGCTGTTTCAAATTTTTGAAAAAGCAATTAAATGCAAAAAGGGAAGGGGATGTTTTACAGGTATAGGAATAAATGCGGGACTTGAAGTGAGTTATGGTGTGAAGCACTTTGAAAGGAGAGCACCACATTCAAATATGAACAGCATTCCTATTTTGAATTTGTCATGAAATACTTTTATCTTTCCCTCCAGAATGAAGGAAAAAGAGGGAAAAAACCTCTTGGAGTGGTGATTGTGAGCGAGGAATGACAAATGTGTTTTGTAAGAATCCTCGTGCAAACCACTAACAGGAGAATTTGAGTTAAAACTTGACTGTTGGTAAGGGGGTGCTCCTCATAGCCCCAGACAGCAGCATTTCCAGATTTGGCAGGAAGGTAGGAGACCTCACAATCTCAGCCCTGCACCCCCAACACAATTGCATGGAAACAGCAGTGCCGGGCACAAATGCCACAGGCTGGGACTCATCTGCTGAAGATTCCCCTGGAATCAGGTTGAAATTATCTTTTTGTTACATTTTGAATATGCCATTTATTAAATTCAGGCACGCTTCTGGTCTGGGAATTTCCTGAGTGCTTGTTGGGAATATATTTTTGAGTCATCTTGCATCATTTGCAATTTCTGATGAATTCAAAGACTCCGTTAGGTTCCCGGAGGAAAACCTGCCTGTCACTAGCCCTCATCTGATAGGAATCTTGCAAGGGAGCTTTACAACTCAGGCGCCAGTTTCGAATGCTGAAAAAAGCAGCCCAAGAGATAAGAAAAGAGATGAGTGGTAGTTCCCTTAACAGTGTTTCATGTTGCCCGGAGTATCTCTTGAATATCTTATAAAAGGACAGAAAGAAAAACGCAGTAGGAATCAATTCAAATTAAATAACACAGAAAATATATTCTAGATAAATCAAAGTGTGTGATTTAGAAATTCAAGCTGCACACCTCCAGTGATTTTTTCCATTGCAAGATTTTCACTGTGTGAGTGGGGATGAAATGCTCCACAGATACTGCTGTCATCTTTCCCTATCACATTGCAAATATGTTTGTGCTTGAAACTTACTGCCTTTTCCTACAGTGAAAATAAATAGTGAATGTTCTTTTCTGCTCACGATGTTACATGTTTCAGAAACTTCCAGAAATAAGTCAGAACAGCAATGTTTATACAGTGAGGCCTGGCATATTTGTGTATATTAGGTAAACATGGTTATTTGGAACCAAGCTGTGCCTATATGGTTCCTTCATGCTGTTTTGTTGTCTAGAGGCACAACAAGGCCAATTTTTTAGAAGAAAAATGTGCCATATAATTGCCACTTTGTGATTCATTCAACTAAAATTACAGAAAAAAAGAATCTCAGTCTCCCCTTTGATGCATTGTGCTGCTGTTCCACTCGGGCTTTTACGAGCTTTCCAATGCAACTGTACTGCTCAGTAAGAGAAAATACCTGAATTACATACACAAGTGCACACACACACACACATGCATACTGATAAGGTTTGTCTAACCCCTGACTTGAGCACACATTTCAAAGATTGCCATAGAGAAAAGGATATGTTTGTTTGAAGGGGAAGAAAAGCAACACTGCTAAGAAAGGTACAAGCTGACATGGTAAATAAAAGCATCACAAGTGAAGGCACAATTGGAGCAGGGAATAGTCGGGAGATGTGATTCAGCACTCAGCCCGGGAGATTATATTTAACATGAAGAGTGGAAAATGTAAGGCAGCTCCTCCTGCTGCATATTCATTCTAATATGTGAAATGGAAAAGTGTGGGACCTAGCTCATTTGAGACTGATGCCACAAAGGGAAATGCCGTGTCTCTCCTGTTTTTCACACATTTCCATTAAAACTGTATGAAAACTAAAGGATGACATTATTGGTGCAGTGAATCTCTCAGCAGACTCACAGAATATTCTGCTGGACCAAGATGATGTTTTAAAAGGGTGCAATTACATTTTCTGTACGGGTGTTCGTCAGGATAAAGATGGCCCCTTGGAAAACACCTCGCATGGTTTTTTTTTTGACACTGTCACAACAGAAACACAATAGCAAGTGCCTCTTTCCAGTGCTGGTAGACAGTTTATTTATGCAAGAGCAAGACAAGAGTTGCAGTAGGATATTTATATCTGGCATCAAAGAAAAGCCTGGTTCAGACCAGCACATGGGAAAAATTGCTCGAAATATATTCATCGCAGGGAGGTTATCTCTGTAGTGCTGCTGAAAGCAGGAAAGCGTCGTGTTACCTGTGATGTAATTGTCATCTGGATGAAGGGATGATTTGCCTTGCTTATTATACAGTACTTCTGTTAATACTGTTTGTGGTTGTGCTTTCTAATTCTTTCTGGCTTCTTCAGCTTCTTGCAGAGCTCTTCATGCTGGGAAATGGATCCAAAACGTTTATATTCTTCTTAAAGTGAGTACTGGAGTTCCAGTGCATACCTTTTGTTCCTGCAGCATGTTCAGAGTTGGAAGATAATCCATACCTGTGAAAAAAAAAGGAAAGAATAAAAATATAAAGAGTATTGTGTGTAAACCTGGAATTTAAATTTCTTTTTTAACTGTATTTCTTCTTGATTTGCAAAGACAATGCAGAATCTCAAATGTTTGGAAAAAATGATGCTTTGAAAATATTTACTTTTGAAGTCATCATCATAAAAAATTTCACAACGAAGGCTGAAACATAAGTTTTGTATTGAAAGCATAATTTAAGAAATTTATATTAAAAATAGTATTTTATTTCAATATATAAAGAACTCCACGTTGGAAATGCATTTTTGTCATTTCTGAAAATTTTCATACAATATATTGATACAGCATTACTTCATTACACTGAATGGAAAAGAATTTTCTTTGTGTGGCAACGTGTGCCAGAGGATATGTGACTTAAACCCAAAATCTTAAAACTTGAACAAAAGAGCAAAGCAAAAATGAATTAGGATAATCGAACAGATGATATATAAACAAGAATATAATGAAGGAAGACTCGATTTTATAACCAGTCATCAGCACTGTGTAACTGCTAAAACTTGCAAAGCCTTTCAACTGAAGTGAAATGACATTTTTCAAATGACTTTTCTTCTGACATTTTGCAGCAAGTTATACTAATTCAGTTTCATACAAAAATGAAATTTATGAGTCCAGAATCCTGCTCTAAGCACATCTACCTCTTGTCACAAGACATCTGAGTTACAAATCATGTAGACATGAAGGACCATGAGAACCTTCCAACAGCTGGAAAGTTCTCCTGGTGGCTGGACTCTGATCACAAGGAAACACAACAGTTTGTCTTCATACTGAAAGAAGAAATCTTTAATTAACAGAAGCATTTTTCCTTCTTTAATTACCTGCAGTTTTCCAAATGTGAAAATAAGATCATCATCTTGCCATTGGGCATAAGTAGCAGACATGTTTTAGTTTTGTAGGAAGCACTGGCTGAGCTGTCTGCCAGTGATTTCAAGACCCACTTCAGATCAGCCACATAAAGGAAGACTTATCGTATTTCAAGTCTTTTCATATTTCAAGAGACAAGGTTTACAATACTTCTTGTTCACAGGTGGTCAGTTCAAGGACTCATTAAAAGTTATACAACTTTCCTATTGATAAATATGTGGAAATCACAGTCCAACTGTCTTCAGAAGTCACAGCCGTTAGAGAACACGTGCAGCATTAAAGGAAAATAACAAATTATTATTTAATGAGATGACTAGTCTTGCTATTGTTGCTTTATTTTCAAGTAACACTGAAACGGGCTCCCTGGTGTTTGTAGTTTCTGGCTATCTTTTTTTTCTCCTCATTATTAATTCTTTTTTTCTCCATGCTAATCAGCCAAAGTGCTATGTGTCCAGAAGACTGATTTTTATACCCTATTCCCTTTGGATTTAAGGGTTACTTGCAGAACTAGCCAAAGACTTAGGCAGTAAGTAAAGTCAAGGGCACACCTCATGACCACCACAACGTACACATGCAGAGTTTACGTGACTGTTACACTTCTGGGTCAAGGTTCATCTAGGATTTCCATAAATCCAATGGGTAATGTGCCAAATAAGATTAGAGAAGACTTCACATTATTGCACAATCCAATGAAAATATCATCTGCTAAGCTCCTTCTGGTGGGGACTGCAAGCAGGTAGCTAATATTAGCAGGTGTTTGTCTCAGAGGCAAAGGAAAGGCAGCAACACCTGCTAACATCTATGCGGAAAGTGGGAGCAGCTATAGTAACTTCACCTGTGGCAATGACTTCTGTAAAACTGCTGTTTTTAAGAGCAGACATTCTGAGCATTGCCCTGTTGGGTCATATTCTTTTTTGTACTCTTACATTAGGTTTAATCTCATCCTGTTCTGTTTACCCAAATGCGTCTTCATTCAGAATTCTGTTTAAATTTATCTAGATACCTTTCCTGATACCTAATTCCCAACATTATATTTTCACAGACAGAATCACATTAATACATGGAGCAGGTGGATTTTTACATCTGATCTGTGTCTGTTTTATCTATACACGTATTTTTCTCTCAAACTTTGACCTGCAAGAAAACAAGAAAGAAGAATGAATTTTGATCTGCATCCTGGCACTGACACAACAATCTTCCAATATGTTTGCATTTGAGAATAAAGCAAAATGATTTTTTTGTTTTGTTTATTATTGTTCCACAAAGATATAGCAGAAGTCTTAAAGAGGCAGGTCCATTCATATTTGCCTCCTTCATAAGAATGGTTAGCTAACTGCCTCTCCTTTCATTAGATCTCTATCCTTTGTCCTCAAATACGAGAGGAATGAGATTCTGATATTGTCACTGAACTTGATGAGCACCTGACTCCATTAGTCATTGAACTCAATGGTCTAGATTCTCAAATGGTATAAATCAGCATAACCCATTTCTATAATCTAAAAACCTAACCTGAGAAAATTATTTGTGGAATAAGGTCAAACATGATGACAGTAAGAGAATCTGGATCATAATACAAAATGTTATGAACCGTCCTTATCCAGAAAGCCTTAAAAATATTAAGTGAGAATAAATAGGAACAATTAGCTGTGTATGACAGATACAAATAAAAGGTACTAACCTCTCTAAATGCACCTTGCCTTTATAAACTACCACGTTTGGTTCAACAAACTATGCTTTATTGCAGACCAAGCCTGAATTCAGGATACACACTGGCTGATTTCTGTGTAATGCTCCTAGAAATACAGCTGCAGTAATATTCACAAGAAGTTGAATGAAACAGACTGAATACGATGTCTTGTCTAGAAATGACTGAAAGCCAAATTTTGAAATCATAGTAAATGAACAGTGCCCAGGTCTCAATCGTCTTATGCCAATGGGAAGGAATGACGGATTTCCACAGTTGCTGTGCAAAAGTGATGTCCCCAGCCATAACCTTGGCAATCAGTCAGGCCTCAGAGTGAATGAATGCAGACTACATCTGTTCTAAATTTTGCCAAGATAATAATAATAATAAAAAAATATCTACATCTCATTTCTGGCCTGATTCTCATTTGCTTGTTCTTCTCCTGGCTCATTGCCTTTTGCCTTCCAGTGACGCTGTAACAAGAAGAATGCATGGAAAACACCTTTACTTCTCCCAGATCTTTAATAGCACAGTAGCTGGGAAACACACATGCAGGAAGCAAGAAATTTGGTTTTAGACTCTACAGGTTGGGGAAGATAACAGACTTCAGATTTCCCTCAGGAAGTGTCCAAACTATGTCTGGTATCTCTGGGGCTATGGCCAACAGTTTTCAGCACGTAATCAGGGTACAGAACTCCAAGCAGCACGGACATGATGACTCACTCAAGTTACAGTCACATGGCCCTGCAGAATGGAATCCATCCCCTAGTGTTTATAACTTACATACTATACTATGCAATTCAACTTTGTAGACTTCTTTGGAAACACAGTTAATCCAATACTGAGTGTTTGTAAAAGACCAACCTGACGTATGGTGAGGAAATGCTACAAAAATAGAGTTCTGCTCTTTACAGCTGCTTCCAAAAGTACCACCCTATCAGTGAAAGTGGGAAAGGTCTGCTAAGGTGATATATCCCACACCAGCCAGAGCTGTGGGTTCATGATGGATAGGATGAACTTTATAAAACACTTTTAATCTTTGGCCTTTAAACAGCATAGCCAACAACAGGTTCACATCAGGATAGTGGCATTAGCCAAGACAAGTTTACAAATCCCTGAGTGTGCTTCCATCATCCTGAGCTTGAGATATCTGTCAGTCCATAGCAGATGCTGCTGTTGCTGTGCATGTGTCATGTTACTGAAACCCCTAGATAATGATTACGACCGATTATACAAGATGCCATGTTCCTTAATCATATCACTTACATTTCTGCTGAACAGCAGTGACAAGGTTTTGAAAGGAGAAGATCACAGCTGTCCAATAAAAAAAAGTCAGATAAAACAGACAGTGTTTGCAAACAGAAGATTATGCTAACCTGAAAAGTAGCTTTAGTGCTGTTGATTTTTGCACTCATCCTATCTGAGCTGAGCCCTCATTCATCCTTTCTGTTTGGCATTGCATCTGAAATAGAGATGATTGATGCATGAGCATGTATGTTTCGCTTTTTTTTACATGGCTTATTTACAATTTTCTGTGCTCCAAGTGAGCATTTTAGAGGGTTTTTGTTGTTGTTGTTGTTTTTCTTTCCTTCCCTCACCAAGATTACAGGCCCCTGAGTACCAGGAACCAAATACCAGTTCTGATGCAGACCGCTGGAGTGAGAAAATCCCCTCATTGCACTAGTGGTAACCCCAGCTCTAAGCTGAAGACATTCCCCCCTCTTCATATGCTGGCTCATTTTGGAGTTTCCCTTCAGAGACTGCCAACTGTCCTGAATTAAATGCAGTGCATTTCAATATGAGTTACTGCCTAGTAATGACTGAGCAAAACCAGTGTATTCATTTAAGTAAAGAGTTCAAGCAGGGTTCCAGGAATGGAGCACTGTGTGCCCTAGTAACAAAGCTATCTAGTTCAGTGCACAATCTGAACTGTGCAAAAGAAAGAACCTTATACTTTTAAGCAGTTATAAGGCAGTACTACAGCACTTAGTGTTTTTGGTGAAAAAGTCAGATGTAATTACTATTTGACACAAAGGATTTTTTGTCCTAGGTCTGCCAATGTTCTATTTTAAATAATTAAAATTATAATTTAAAACTTAAATTGATCATTTCAATAGACCTGATTCAGTCCTCAGAGGGTGCCAGTTGTGTCGCTGTTAAACTGTTGATCAGCCTAGTGTCACTGCTTCTCCTTCATCAGTGCATGTAACATCAGATCTATAATTCTTTTTCACTTACGATGGCAGAGCTCCAATATGGGCGTAGCTTGACCCAGGTTAAGCTGATTTAGCTAAATGCATAATTTTTTCACATCCTTCGTGTGAAAGATACAGGCCTTGAGCTGAAGTTGGGAATATAACAATGAGAAAAGTAATGTATTTATGTATGTAAATTTTCAGAGATGGTTGTGTCTGGACACGACTCTGGCAAATCTTTGACTGCTAATTGTCCAAAGAAAGTACATGGATTAAAACAATGTCTTTGATTTTCATGAAGCTTTAGATGATTGTGCTTTCTAGCATTAACATTCACAGAAAGTGAAGGCAGTACAATTCACTGAAAGAGTGCTCTCAATCTTCTTTCAATCTTTCTGTCCCATTCACACTGTTAAAATTTTGTGAAGAATAAGACCATAAGTCAACTAAGAACAAATCAAATGGCGTTCGTGGTATAAATCACAGACCTAACTGGATGCCAATGGCCTTCAGAGGTAAGGGCCATATCCCTGCATTCCTTTTGACTTTACAGACTGGTTTCTAGTGGCTACCAGTCCACTGGCAGTAGAGATGTTCCATCAGAGATGTCCTACAATTCCTGTGTTATCTCCTCGGACTATTTTCATGAGTACACAAGGGAATTATATTTATCCATATGGCAGAAGAAAAAAAGAACTGAACCCTGAAAGTACCATTGATTTGTGCCTTAAATTATCCTTTTAAACTGTTATTAAACAAATAGTTCTATGAATTTCTGTTGCCAGAGTTTTCTGTTCTACAAAAGTTAAGTCAGCTTCTTCAGGAACTCATAACATAAACATCGAATTTAAAAACTAAAACTATGTGTAACATGTGATAAATCCTAAATTAGAGAATATTCCGAGCTGGAAGGGACATAGAAGTGTTATCGAGTCTAGATCCTAACAGAGAGTCCAATCCCTCTCAAAACCAATGTGCCATATGATGGGTAAATATATTTGCTCCTTTTCCCTTTAGAACGCTCTCAACTTTGGATATTGGACTTCACTGAAAATCAGAAATACGAATGTAAAGTGAGATGCATAGAACTGTAATTTCTGCTTAGGTAAGTTATGCCCTTCTAAATAAACAAAGATGATTGCCTAGGGTTTGCTTAAACTCCCTAATATAACATCTATGGACCATATGTGACCACATGTGGTATAAATAAAATGGAAGTATAATAGAAAAAGAGATAAACATATAATTAAAAACAGCATAACAAACACTTGTGCTCATTCATTTTAATGACTGCATTCTCTAGTTTATAGAGCAGTTGCAGATCCATGCTGTAATAGCTGTGTTGACCACACGCCATAAAATACATCAGTGTAGGCTGGGTCCAAATTATTCAATACTTGTAATAAATCTATCCCATTAACTAAATAAATATGCATAAGCAACAACTCTGGTGATAATGTTGGAAAGTGACAAGTTGTTATTTAGTTATGCTAGCTAGAGGGAACCCACTAGTAATTACTATTGTCTTTTACTAAGAAACAAACAAACAAAAAATTAGTTTAGCTTTTAACATCTCATAACTATTTATTTCCTTCCGTTATCTGTAATTTGAACTGAAAAAAAAAAAAAAAGATTGTGGCCTTGAGAGCTTCAATTCTGATTACTTTTTTGTAAGCCTAGTAAAAGGCATCAGTCATACCATTTATTTATGAAAATGAAATCTTCATATATTGAAGGTCAATTTTAGTTGAACTAATATAATCAGTAGAAGTCAAGGTTCCTTTACCATTAAAATTGTCCATGCTAGGAGTCTTTTGATATTCTGTGCTTAACCTTGAATCATGCTGTGTACGTTGTGTGAAGGGAGGATAGTGAATTCACGTTACAGTATAATGACTGTGTCATCGTGGCCTTGATTTTAAGCTGGGCAAAGCAAATATCCAACAAGTATAAGACTTTTAAAAATTATTTGAAATGAATACACTCTTGAAGTACTTCCTCTAACCTCAACATAAGCAGCAGGTCACTTTATGTCTTCAAACAGTTTTAGTTACAGTTTTATGAAATATTTATCATCACTCTTGAATATATTTCTTAAAGTTGAAAGATGGTTACACATAACTAGAGCAAGTATTGGTATTGAAAAACACTTTGAGGTTTGCACAGACGAAATCACACGATAATTAAATATTTACCGCAGTCTGTGATCAAAACACTCTCACCACTACAGGATGGCTGGCTCTTGCAGGTGTACAGCTCTGCATTACCACACCGAAAGCTGTCACGCTGGGCCAGCGGTTTTAAGAGGAGGATTTGTGTAAGCAGTTCGCTACTCACAGTTTGAGCACGAGAAGTGGCACTCAGAATGCCCTGCTTCTGTCATCTCAGCTGAGAGGAGTGCGAACCGAGAGTGTGCGGGCTGCTTTGTGAGGACTAGCAGGGCAAAGCTTGTCAGAAGATACACTGGCTAAGGAGCTTACAGATTATGCCTTCAGAAGGTGCATTCCCCTTGGAAAAAGGGAATGGAATAGCATCAGGCAGAAAATTGTGTTCTTTTGTAAAGATGCAAGATACACGCCTGAGATCTAGGTGCTGTGGTTGTAGGCTACAGTTCCCTTTGGACAGAGCATGCCTAAACTTGAGCTTTATTTTCTTTAGTATCTGAATGGATTAAACGCACGTGCCTTCAAGCCCATACTTCATGACCTCTGGAGTACTGTAGAAAAAAATGTGGTTGTCCCATTGTTTTTAAGTAAAGTGCAGAAAACTCATGTACAACCTCTTCCCTTCTAGGCCATGATGCTATGAAGGAAACATGGAACAGAAGAGGTGGTGAGAAGCTGCTGCTTGGAAGATGATGCTGTGTGCAGCAAGATGCTAAGGGATACTTCAGCTAGCTGTGACCTGAAGGCAGTGTACAAGTCAAAACCACTCTGGATTCAATTATAAAAGTCTCTCAGACCTGCGCTTCACTTAGTAAACTAACCACAGTACCACATTCATCACTTACAGAAAAATACATTTTTGAGAAATGCTCTCTGATGTTTTTAGTATTCAGATGAATCAGTAACTAAATCATTTCTCTAAGTAGATAACATGGTACTTGAAAGATAGTCAAAGCATTTAAGTGTTTTGCTAAGTAGATGGCAAGGATGCGCGCTCAGGGGCAGGACTTTCTAGATTCAATTCTGGCAATGAAGATGGCAGTGCAGTTTCATTCTTGTTCTGCAGCTCCAGAGGATATGAATCTGAGAGCTGTTTCTGGAGCCTTCCGTCTCACTACCTTTTCCTATTTCAATTCTGCTGTAAAACAGGTATTTGATCATTTGCAGTGAGGAATGAGGATGATAATCAATGTGATGCTGCCAATCTCAGATCAGGGAAGGGTCAGGCTGGATGGAGTCTGTAAAAGAAGGATGTTGACCTGAAAGCAGTGACAGGCCAGAGCTCTTCACAAACATGAGTGCCTTCTCATTTTTAAAAAAAGAGGCTTGATTAAAGAATACATTTAAATGAGTTGGCACAGAGTTGTGTTAAAAACATCACACACAAAACTGACCCAAGAAAGAAGCAGTGCAGATTTACAGCAGTGTTGCATCACTTACTCCAGTGAAATGATTTTGATCTGTGTAAATGAGATTAGACTGAGGCCTGAGCCTTATCGCTCCAGAGCTGAATATCTGGAGATGACTTAAAATGTCTATTATGTGTTTCTAAAGCAGTTCTGCACCAAGATAAGAGTATGAAGAATTTACTTGCTGAAAGATCAGGAGAAAAGATGTACAACGGGGAGTGAAAGGTAAATATAAAAATAATCAAGGATGCACAGGCTGGAAGGCTCTTTCTATTCATGACCATTCTGTTCCAGCAAAAGTAATTTTTAACCTGTGGATGGCTTTTTTTTTTGTTGTTGTTCTGTATTTTTAATAATTCTGTTTCTTTGAATGAAATTGCTAACTAGAAGCAAAGCATGTTCTGAATTTTGTGTTCATTATTCATTTCTGAATTTTAACTTTATTTTCAAAAGTTCAAGTCCAATGAGAGGTCAGAAGAAAATTTAACTGGAAAGTCTACGCCAGCAAGCAAAATCTCCTCGTGATTTTGTGCATATCTGCATAACATAAACTCTTTAAAACCATGTTCCAAAATACTTCAGATTGATTTGTTTTTCCAGAATATCTCTGCTGAAGAAGAAGCAATGTCAGGCAAGTCTATAAATAGAACAGTACAGTATGAACTTTTGAACTGTGAAATCTGGGGGATGTAATCTTCCTGCTAAACAGAGGCTTACAGCAGATATTAAAAGCTCTGATAGGAGCTATGCCAGTGTTTGAGCTGTCTGTTAGAGGAAGGAAAATTGTGAACTGCTGTTCGCGCAGTGCACCAATGCATTAAAGCTAAGGTTGCTTCAGAATCGTTTGTGTTGGCTGAACAAGTTAGTCTGGCTGTTTTTTTTTTTTTTTGTGTGTGTGTGCTTGTGCATAAACATACTGTGACCAAGTGGCTTACCAGCATTAAATGTCTTCATACTGAAGTGAAATAAAAAAAACATATTTGGAGAGAAAGCAGTTAGTTTAGATCACATAGTGCAATTTTTAAGTGACAGATTTGGTGGGATAGTCAGGCTACATGGCTGTTGGTGATGCCATTAGTGGACAAATGCTGATTTTTATCAGCTGAGGGTCTGACCCATGGAAAGTGCCACATGAAAGAGTTTACTGCAGTTTCCCACTGCTAAATTCCTGCCTGTCACACTTCGAGCTCACACAGGGCTGTGCCCTCTTCTGCTCCAGAAGTAACTGGAAAGAAACATCACTTCCCAGTGTAACTGTTACACAATAAGTAAACATCCATATCATCACCAAATCCTCGTAGCAGTTGTGCTGTATGAAGAAGCTGCTTTCCAGAGACACAGGTGTGCAGCCCAAGCACTTTGTGAGGGAAGGAGCCCACACCCCTCAGCTTGCTACAGACCTCAGCTGCTCATAACATGGAGGGAGAGGCACTTTTAATGCTTTGTAGTTTTTTTTTTTTTCTTTCTTTCTTTTTTTTTTTCTGGTAGCACTCACACGTTTGGTTGGTGTAGCCACTGGTGGTTTCAAGCAGCTGCAAACTTTCTTTTGAAATGGGGATCAGGAAAATGCACACCCCTTGACTTGACTTTAGGAACTGGGATTTTAAGGAAAGCTGCTGAGAGTTGCACAGATACTGAAGGAAATGGAGGCAGCAGGTAAGACAAGGGATGCTGTGACTGAATGGGAGAGGAGCGCCTCTAAACAAGATTGGCCAGCCAGCAGCAACTCTGTCTGCCCTCACAGCCACCATTTTGTTGGGCTTTCCGCCATAGCTGCTGCCCTGCCATAAAAGAGCGGGAAAAGAGATGCTGAGGTGCAGCTGCTGGAGGGCTGGGTTGCTGTGGTGGTCCCTCATCAGTGCCAGCAGCTGTGAGCCTTCAGCAGGACCTTGATGGGGCACAGCTGCTGTAGCCTTGCCTCAGCCTTTATCATGAGCGATTTGGAGGAGATAGTTCTGTAATACCTGGTCCTGTCCTAGAGATGCGCTGCTTGGAAGGCAACAGATCTGTGAGTAAGCTAAGTGCTGTTAAGATGTGATTCCTTGTTGTTTGTGTGGTGGGTTGATTGCTTCAGGGCTGCTGCTGAGCCCTCTGAGGAGGCTGAATTGGGGTTGTTGCTGCTGAGAGCTTTTCCAAAGCTAGCATCAGTTCTGGGTGCTCTGTTCCTTGAGATACTGGTTTTTGCTTGTGGAAACTGCTCACTGTGGTGGTGGGGAGGTTTCAAACCCATAATGTCACCACTCTGTTGGCTAGAGATAAAGTTGCCTCTTGATAAGGGTTTATTCCCTCTCCTATACAGATGCTTGAGTTATGTTTTCCTTTGGTTTTTCTGAGGCTGGTGCTGTGGGACATGGTAGTGTTTGCAGTGACTTTTTGGCATGGAGGAATACAGTGCGTGGGCAGTAAATGCCTGCCCTGCCTGTGTTGGCTATGAGCTACAACGTTCATAGACGTTTTGTAAGGCAGGTTTGTTGGTGTGGTTCCTCAAATTTGTCCTTTGTATCTGAAAACTGAACTACTTTAATGAAGGCCAGGGTGAGAAAGACTTTGCCCTTCCTTGAGTAGGTGGATAAAGCAGAGGGGGCTTCTGTCTGGTACAGCCATGGCCTTTGGGTCCTGAATCTGCTTGGTGGACTATGAGTAGAAAACAAGACAGATGTTATTCTAGCATGGTTAAACTCTGGAAGTTAGTACAGACTTCACAAATCTTCTCTGCAATATAGTTCCTAGAACTTACTGTTGTTCTCCCTAATGAATACATGGTATAAATTTCTAGAGACAGGAGTTTCACTTACTTTTCTTCTGCAGATAGACTAATGTATTGATTTTTTTTTTGCCATTTTTCTTTTTAAACCCGAAGGAAAAAATTCAAATAAAACCTAATTATGTCTTTCTGTTTCTGAGCAGTTTGGGAAATTGCACAGCAATCAATATTAAGTACATTTTATGCCAATTTAGAAACATATTCTGTCTAGATATGTGCTTGATAGAGCTCTGATTTTTGAGTAATTTAGGTTGAAAAGTAGGGTAATGTGGATTTTCCAATTAGCTTATGTTAAGTCACTGTTCTTCCACCTAAATTTTTTTAATAGCTTGGTTTTTAAAAGCATGGGTGTCTGTGTCCAGGGGAGTTGAATAAAAAGGAAGATAATCTTTTCAGAAGGATGAAAGACAAGCGGATTAATGCAGAGTTTGAATTTTTGTGAGAAATTCAGACACGCAGACTAGTGCTGCAGGGAGAGCTTCTGCTTGTGAAACTGTCACTTGTTAATTAAGTTAATGTCTACGATGCTCTGAAAATATAAAACACTATGTAAGTGCTAAGTATTATTATTCATGATGCCAATTTTGACAGGTTTACTGGAATAAGCTCTGCAATACAATATATGTTAATGTTCTAATGCTTTACTCATTTGCAATGAAACTTAAAAACAAGAAAGTAAGAATAGAAAACCAGTCAAGGCTGGCAAACTAACTGGAGTCCCTCCTTTAGTGTTCTCCATGAGCACTTTCTGGAAATAAGGTTAAATCAAAGGTAATGTGGAGCCATTTGCCATCTTCTAGAGCTCTGCAGGGAAAACCTCAGGTGTATGGTGGGCTGCACTGGCTTATTGTGACTTTCAGTTGTCCTGTTATGAGATGGTTGGTCCCAAGTAACTGTAACACAAAGCATTCTAGCCATATGGCTGGTGTGTCCCTTCTGTCACCAATAGACTCATTCCTGTCACAGACTGCAAAAGGGGAATGGGGTAAGATGTCAGTCCTATGTAGCTGAAGAGTGCCTTCCTCCTCTAAGGGAAATCCCCACTGGCCAATTAATTTGGTTTGTGGCCGAAGTTTCTGTTGCCCTAGAGGGGCTGCAAAAGGGAAAATACTTTTTGGAGTGGCCTGCACTGGTATTAATACCTGAGCAGATACAGAACTACTGACCAGCTCTCTGTATACAGGTACAGGAAAAGTGAATACATTATCTTTCACAATTGATTGGGTACTTGTAGTCTGCATGTCATTTGGATACAGAAGCATATTTGCATCTAGATATCCTAGTAAACAGAATAGATAATGTCTTGGGCATGTTTTCTTTAACTATAGGCAACACTTTTTTTGTGAATAAAGCTATCAAGGCTGACCTGTGAAGGGGACATGCTAATCTTCAGATGTTATTCTTGGGCATACCTCAAATTATTTTCCATTACCAGGCTTAATTTTCTCCTGTCTTGATGACTTCAAACAAGTGTAAAACAGTGTGAAATCTAGAATTAAATATAAAATCAAAAACTCATGTGACCTTATGCATATATTTCTTTCTATGTATTCTATTTCAACCATTCAACCATCCTGAGAGGTCCAGTCCAGAAGATGTCCTACCAGCGTAGGCAAAGCAAGGATCTGTTTAGCTTAATTGCAACTGGAAAAGTTCATGAATTATTTTGTATTTTGGCTTGGATCTGCTAATGTGTTGAGTGTGCATGTGCACACACACACCTACACTCAGTTGTTCCAGCCATATGAGATCAGCCTCTTCACTACTTAATTAAATTCATTTACTGACTGGCAGACAGCTTTTCAGTGCCGTGTGTCCTGGTTGCGCTGGGAGACCTTCAGGGCTAGTTCTGTTGTATGCTAGGGACAAAATTATTGTGAACTCATTTGATAAGAACATTAGTATTGTACTGAATTAGTCAAGCACTACATGCACTACTAGAGAGGAGGATGATGTGGTTATTTGTGGGTGGGGTGGTAATGATATATTTCAAGAATAACAGCAGCAAGGGAGGTGTATGTTAATAAAGTTATTTTCTTGCTGTTTAATATATCTTCAATTTTCAACCTCAAAGCTGATCTTGATCAAAGATTGTCTGAATCCAGCCATGATCTGTCCTTTCTCATGGATCCAGAAAAATAATAATAGTAGTACTTTCTTTCCTCTATATATTGGAAAATGTTGTGATATATGAGAATATCATACTCTTAACAAGATGAGTCTCTTATCTGGTAGGAATGACTGTCTAGAATTGATGCTTTCAACTGTCAAAGCACTTAATGATTACTGCCCTCCTATGCAGGTAGATAATGAGGAATGGTACCTTCGGTGGAAGATCTACCAGTTCACTCAATTTTCTTGCCTGCCAGACAGCAGTCAGCTGTTACTGAGTAAAACACTCTTGAAACATCTTACTGTGGCAACTTGAAACGTCTGCTACTCAGACTGTGAACTGAGAGAGGGGTTTCTGCCCTGTTCCCCTTTGAGCTGACTCATCTTTTGTTACCCAGATATCTCCTGAGTCAGTTTCCTGTTTATGGAGTGGCAGTTCTGTGATTTGTAAGTGAAATAGTTTCATGCTATCAAGACTTTGCAGCCTGTTCCCCATGCAAAAAAGAAAGCAAAAGAACACAACAGAAATAAAAAATAAGATAAGACATCAGCAATTGCTGGTATCCTGATATAGCAAGGGGTGATTTAAAAATCTAGGCGAGATGGCTGTGTTGATACTGGAATTATGAATTTCATGAAGATCTGAGTCTTTTGACACTGCCTTCCCTTCTTTCCCTCCCCTTCCCCCCCCAAAAAAAAGGGAGGGGGCAAGGCAAGAGAATTGCCTCTTACCCTCTTCTAAAGTGCAGTAATAGGTTGTCATTCCAAAACAGATATATGGATGTACACCTTGGATGCTCTAGTTACTGAATATGGTGCAGGTAGTACATTGACCCTGTCATGAAAGCACAAATAGTCAGAATAGGGTCCTTAAGGCATTGCTGTCTATTATAAATCAGTTAGAATAATTCATGCTATAGATTTCCCAGTGCTGAAAAGCCTTTTATTCAGCAGAGTATAAACATATATCACACCTCATGGAATTTTTTTCTTTCTTTGTATGAGTCAGGCTTAAAGAATCCTGCAGGAGAGGAACAATGCACTGTACAGACAATTCCCTAAAAACCCATTACAAATAGAAGGTGGAATAGAAAGATATTGTTTGGCTTCAGGATCATTTTAACAGCACGAGTCATACCTTTGTTATTAAGTTTGGAGCACGTTGAAGGAGCTAGCAGTAAGCCTGTACGTAGAGCACACAGGGACTGCGTCTGGACTCAAGCTGAAAATGCAAATAGAACTTTTCTGGTTTGGTTTCTCAACACAAGTTAGAGCAGCTTGCACCAACTGGTAAAGGCTGCAAAGGGCTATTTTGCCAGCTGGGAGGTGCAAGGGTGTAATAATGCTGCTGGCATGCTGCCTGTGCCAGCCACAGGGAGGAGAGTGGCAGAGAAGCCAATGTGTGTCTCAATGCCATCGAAGAGAGATTTTCCACAAACCAGGCTTAAAGGCAGCTTGTACCACTTGGGAGTGAGGTATTGTGGCCCTAATGTAACCAGAGGCCTGCTATGAAATGTTTACTCCCTGTGTAATTCATATCTGTCTTATATCTCTCTAAATGTTCTGGAAATGTTAAATCCTCTTGATACGTGAGGAGGAGCTGGCTAATGTGCAGTTCCCTAGGTTCTGATAAATGGTCTTGGGAATGAAGGAGTTAACTGACCATCATCAATTACAGCATCAGAGGGGGTGATTAGGGCTGAAATTGCAGGGAGGTTTTTAATTTAGCCGAGTAGAGGAGACGCCCCCAGCTTAGCCAAGCTCATCAGATCATATACTTCTTACTGCTTCATCCGCTTACCATGCACTGCCACTCAGAGCTATTGTGCATGGAGAGGGTACTGCGCAGGCGTCATGATACGATATTATTCCGTTGTCCAGAAATCCACCCGAGACTTGCTGTCACTTCGCCTGCTGCAGAAGTGCCTATCAGACAAAATTCCCACAAGGACCCCAAATCAGGAATCAATCAGCAAATTAAGGAAAGGAAAAAAATCACGCAGTTCTTAAGATTAGCATGAAGTAATTTCTCCACATCTCCCCTTCAACAGAGTCTTGTTGAAGTAGCTGGGCTTGCTCCTAGAAATAAAGATGAATACAGCTTTATGCGTTAGAATCTGGGATGAATCAGTTGGATATTTGTGTTTTGCCTGGATTAAAATGTATTCAACAGAATACATGTGTGTATAGATTTCAATATATATAAACAGCTTGTAGTTCTTGGTGATTTTTATTGTGTAAAATAGGTTAGTTAGTGGATATTGAGCATTGCCTTTGGAAAAGGACAACAAACTTCAACCCACAGAGAGTTTCCCAAAGGAGGGAAGAAGTGTGGAGGTTTGGGGCACGTTGTAGCCATGGCCACTAGGGAAGAGTCTGGCCCCAGTGCTGCTGGGGGGAGCAGCTGCCTTGTTCCAGGGCCATACTCTGCTGAGTCTGATGTGGGGGTGTGACCACTTGACACCTCCTCCCCCCCAGTTCCATCTGCTCTTGTGCAATATTTCTAGTAGAACATGTGGAGTGTTTTGCTGTTGGACGTTAGGGATTCACGGTGTTTGTAGGAGGAACTGCGTTCAGACATGTTTGTAGAGTAGTCTTCATGTTCTTCTGAGGAAGGGAGGCAAGAAAGAAGGGTTGCAGTAATCCTACGAGAGAGTGGATTGGACTTGAAATGAAATTCACTGAGATGATTGGGCTTTAGAAATGTGAAAAATAGGTCTTTTGCAGGCTGCTTTCACTCCTGAATCTAGAAGGAAGCCATTTGATTCCACTGAAAAATTAAGAATAATGAGATAAGACCTATGCTGATGCAGCATTACTGGAGGAGATGGCAGGGGAAGTAGCACTAGGCTTTGTAATCTTGCAGAACTACCATCACTGGGGCTGAAATCTTGCACGTGATCTTGTAATTAGGGATTGTTTCATATTGTGCAGGTATATGGAGGCAAAACAGTTGCCTGTTAATCATTCAGCTGCATCTTATGTATGGTGTTTGACAAACTGTTTTATTTTGATTTTTGTTAATATAGCATTTTGTGCGATCATGGAGGCATTTACCATGTAACATCAGTCACCTGTGTAATCCTAATGAACTCGTGTAGATGAAAATAAGAGACTTCTGAAGGGTATTAGCAATGAGTTGCCATTTTTTTTTTTTTTCAGCGTGCCCTGATGTTGGGGGAGATTTGGTAGCCCTACCAGCCCACCCTTAGTTTTGAAATGTGTGAGCCTAGCTTTTTCTCCATTGCAGAAGAATAATCAGACCTAGTCCTAGAAATGGTCTATAATGAAGCAATGGATATTTTAACTTCAGACTTATCAGTGAGTGATCCTTGCTCCTTATCTGAGCAAATTCCCATTGATTTTGGAGGAATTATATCTGAAAACAGAGAAGAGCAGTGCTTGATTAAGCCTTGGTGTAATGTAATGCTAATATGTTTCTTCTTTCTGATACAAAAACCTTTGATTTTTTTGGTTACTAAAGCTATCTTACAATGGCTAGTTCCTCTTGTTCATTAAAACTTGTTTTATTAGTATAAGAAAAATTAGGAAAATCAAACTACCAAACCTGAGAGCAGCCTGTGGGGCTGTGGCTGCTTTGCTTTCTCAGCGAGCTGTGAGCAGCTGTCTCTGGCTGCTTCTTCCTGCAGTGCTCCTTGCAAAGGTGGAAATGGAGGTCCCTCTGCAGCAGGTGGAACTCAGGGCTGTTCCAGCCCTTCTGTCAGCATTTAAGTTGTTGCAGTAATTTTAGAGCTAAAGGGTGTGGAAGTGCTTTTCATGCTAGCAATGAAGCCTGACTACAAAAGGAATGACTACAAAACTAGAGCTTAATGCAAAGGGCTTGCAAGCTGTTAAATGATCTAAAGTGGAAGTTAGAGGCATTCTGTGTTTACTGGGCAGTTGGTACACTGGATCCCTCCTGCACATAAACTTTATACTTAGAACAAAGCAGTCATGTTTTATTTCTATTGTGCTGTTGGGAATGGCGTTGAGGGTCCTTTGCACTGCCTGAAGCTTGCTTGAGGTTTTGTAGACCCTAGCACAGAAGCCCTGGTGTTTGCTGGGACCCAGCGAAGACCCTCTGCAAATGTGTCTCTGACAGATCCATGCCATAAGTTGCTACTGGCTGTTTTTCAGCTGACTGCTTTTACTGTGGACATCCTTGGTGACCCACGAGCTATTACATGCTACAGCTCCTGTGTGATGCGTGCAGCAGCTGCTTGTCCAGAGGGATCATGCTTTGTGTTTTGGACTGCAGCTATTTCTGTGCTGCTGATTTCAGTGGGAGTTACACCATGGGCCAAAGCTTGTGGAGAGATCTCTGTGCAGATTTTTATTTATTGCACGTGTGGGAAAATCTTCCTGGTTTGAGTAGACAGTAAATATTCTGCAGGGGACAGAAAATAAAAGAAGCCTTAGCGTGCCCCGAAACTGCTCCGTAAAGGCAGTTTCAGAGGTGTCTTCCCATAGAGCCTTAATATACAGTGAAAAGTAGTACTTAAACCTCTGAACTAGACACAGCTCCTCATGCAATTTAATTCTGATGTTGAGGCAATAGTATCAACAGCAACATCATTACTCATTTAAAAAAAAAATAAGTTAAAAGGAAAAATCTGTTATCTGAAAATTCTGCGAGCTGTAGAGTTCTTTAATTTGATAGTAGCTCAAATAAAGAGAGAAACTGTGAGGCGGTGGGCCCTAGTCTGAGCCACGCTGCATTCAGAGGGACCCTTAGCAAGACTCTGGTCCCACTGCAGGATTAGGGCTGATTTTTTTGCAAGGAAAATATTTGTTTTTTTGTCTGAATGTTCACTGAAGTAATTTCTACCTGCTATTTTCTGTGTTGGGGTATTAAAAATTCTATATGTATTCATATTTTCTTATTAGGAAAAATAGACAAATAACAAAAATGTAAATATATGATGCTGTATGTTAACATAAAGTGTATATGGATTCAGTAGTGAATGTTGTTGGCTACAGTGAAGTATTCCGAACAGCTATTTACTTATCAATATTAGTGAATAGAGTTTCTCTAAAACTGCACACGTTTTTTGTTAACTATATAAACAATAATTGCCTGTTTAAGTACTTGCTAAAGTATTCTTTAAGTCTAAAATCAAGATCACAAGTGGATTTCAATAACCTAGTTAATTTACTGTAATTTTGGAATTCTCTCTCTGCATGGAAAGAGAAGTATGAAGAGTAATTTCATCTCTTTATAGTTGATTTAATTTTATGTACTATTGATGGATTAAGTTACCAGATAATTGTGGAAAATGCAACAGTGATATTATAAAACTGGTTGCGATAAAACCATTGCTGGCTGCCTTGCATACTATTTTAAAAAATGTTTAACATTATTAATTTTACAATAGCAATTTATAAATGTTAGTTACGTCTTTCCATTTTCAGCCCCCCCCGAGTAGATGGTTTTAATCATACTCCTGTAGACTATAAAATTATTCTTCATTATGTGAACATTTGTCTCAATTTGTGTAACAATAACATTTTCAGTGCTTTAAAACACATTCTTAACAAAATCCTGCAGATAATGGAGCCCTGGTTTGAAAACCAGAGGAAAAAACAGGTGTAATTCTTTGGAATAGCAACAGTAGCTTTATTTCTACGACATTCAATACTGAATATTAGATTATTTCAAACTGCATTGTGAAAGAATGAACGAGAAGTTGTGTGAGCCCATGTGCAGTTAGCTTTTCAAATTCGGGTCTTTAGTTACATTACTTTCTCTCTTTAGTTAACACTGACACTAGATTAAAAGAATTGCTTTCTAGCGAGTAGCATGTTTTGTCGGTCTTTGTGCAGAAGATGTAAAACAACAAACTTCTAATTCCAACATTTCTTAAAACATTCTAAAGGAGCCTTCTGGGATACGTGGTGCTGTTAGACAGAACTCTGAGAAGTTAATTTTGAAGTACAATAACAGCACACTAAAATAAAACAGTCGCGTAGAAATGGAGAGATCTCAAATTCAGGCTTCTTTCCTATTTGGAATTTAAAGTTTGTGAAGAGGAATACAATGATGGGGATTCCTTGAGAGCGTTAGATCTAAGTTTTCTGATTTGTTGCTAGTGTCACAGTATAATTGCAGCTTAAAGTACAATGCTCTTTTGTCAGGAAAAAAGTGTTAGAAGTTCTAGCAGATAACTTGCAATTAGTTCTTGTTTCTTTTGTGCAGATAGCTTAAAAATGAGGGCAGCTTTGTGTTGCGTTAGGATTCTAGTGCATCTTGTCCTGGTTTTAAAACGGTTGTTTCTGTTGGTTTAGAAACATCAGGATTTTCTGAAATTATTTATGGGATATATATTCCCTACGGATTTGTCTTTTAAAAAAATTCTCCAGTGCTTTATTGTTTTGTTAAATGTATTTACAAGTATATAAAACTCCACAAGCAGAAGTGTTGCCTCAGTCTTTATTATAGCACCAGTGTCTGCAGCTACAATTTCAGCCTTAAGCTTAACTTTTTTTTGCAAAGTATGTAGTTTTCATTAAACCTGTAATTAGTATAATTAATAATTATTCACTAATTGAAGCTCAGGTTAACAAACTTCCATATGTAAAAGTAAAGGGGGAAAAATGTCATTCATTCACACTGGGCTTTATAAGCCTATAAAACTCTTCAAAGGACTTCAAGATATCAAGCAATCTCTTATTCAGCTAAACCTACCCCCCACCTTCACTCTTACACACACTTAAATACGCAGTATGCTCACAGCTTGGAAAAAAGCAAGAAAAGCCTTAATGGATCACTGATTTTAACCAAAGAGGTAGGTACGTATTCCATATAAATGGTTTCAAAACAATTTTTGTGTTAGTATTAATAATTTTCATCAGATGAAAACAAGCATCTTAATGCTATAGAAAGCTAAGCTTTCAACTGTGGGCTTATTAACATAGCTTTTATTTCAAGCTCAAAACATCTAAAACAATTACGCTGGAGCAACTGTGTAATTTGCTCCTTTATCATACAGGTATAGACTTGTAGACAGAGGCAAATAAGGATTTAAGGGTAAAGTGAAGTGCCAAGGTCCAAATTTTGTTCATCTTTACACCCATGAGTAATTAACCCATTTGAACAGATTATGAGACAAATAACATGAATAAAGGTATTCACATGTGCGTAGGCTGCAATACCCAGCTCTAGTTAGAGGCTTCACAACTGATGTAATAAATCAAAGAATAGAATAATTATTTCTCAATTTACCATGACATGGATATCTCGTCTTCGCCCTGGTTATGTGTACCTATAAGAAGTGGTAAATGTTCAAGATCTGTTTAAGCACATCAGAGAAACAGTGCTAACACAGCAGGAAATGTGACTTGGCTTTTTTTAAATAGAAAATCACTTTTCAAGTTATTCGTTTGTACTAGAAACCAAATATTTTCCATCTGGAAGTGAAGATCAAAATTTTATGCCTAGGGTACCACTATTTGTTTTTAAATGGTTTTGTATTTAAATAATTTAAAATATTTTGCTGATGGGGATATAAACGTACACGCTTTGAGAAACGCTAGAAAAATCCTGTATGTAACTATGTGCTTCGAGCTGTGCATTCATCTGAAATGCTTATCCCCAGTTTAATTGTTTGTAAATTGCACAAAACGTTATTTGGTTCAGAAAAATATGAAATGAATACAGACTCTCAATGTGTGCTGTTTTCTGCAGCTATTTGGAGTGGATGCAGTTATAATTCTTTCTGAAATATTTCTTTAAAAGAATTATTAGTTGAACAACATAACATTGAGCTGAAATGGAACGTTATTCTAAGCTGAACACTAAAGTGTTCCCTTGGTATCAAACTTCAAAATACAACTGAGATAGTAACAAGTCATGCACGCATTGCTACTGAGCTGCTCAACAGTAGGCACTGAAATAGCATAGGTTTCAGTTTTGAACTGCTGCCTTTTGAAATCTGTTCTATCTATGGTTTAATATTTGAGTGCTTTCTAGAACGTGATTTAAAGTTTCTCAGGAGAATATGCCATTTCAATCAGATAATTTTAGAGTATAATTACAAATACTGCTACAGCTCTGTTACCTTTGTCCTTTTTTAAATGGGGCAGAAAATGCGAGGATAAGACTAATGTGTGGATTCGTTTCAGTGTAGTTTGTATATATTACTGATAAGCATACATGCATGTGTACAAATGCTTAGAGGTGTGTGCTGATTTGTTAGTGTTCAATAAAAACTGTTAGAGCTCACCTAGCACAATTTGGCAAGTTTTTTCTCCTTGCACATTGCTGACGAATATCAAATCCAGCTCAAACAGTAATCAGATATTCAGAATGACTGCAGCAGCATCTTTTCCTGACTTAATCTATCTAAACAGGGTGTTGAAGTCTGAAGACCTCCTAGTACCTTCAGCTTCCCCGCTGACGCTTGCCAGCTTCTTAAAACAATTTTTAAGCTGGGATTTGGGAAGGGAGGGAGAGAGTAAGAGAAGATAGTTTCAATTATGGATGATCAGTGAGAACTATGGTGCGCTGGTCAAGCTTCTCTTAACTCTTGAAGGTATCCTTCACAGTTCAAAACAGTGTTCAAACACTGAAATGTTCGTGATGCACGCTGATGGTTGCGGTGGTGGGTGTCACATTCTCTTGAAGTTTTTCAGAATTGTTAACAGGTGATAACCACTACTAAAACTGAATCTGCATTCTGCACTAAAAACTTGGGACCACAATACTTATCTAAAGAAATCTACTGCAGCGTCTAAGTAGACAGCAACACTTAAACCTAACTTAGTTCTCTATTCTTACTGGGGATGCTTGCAGGCTGCGCTTGTTTATGAACCTGAAACTTGATTCACAGGGTGGAAATTACCTAGTAACTGGAGAATAAGTAATGTGTTCTACTTAGAAATGTGTGCTAAAAATCAATGCAATAAACTTGCTGCTTTTTCATTATCTAACTAGTAAAATATTCTGTGTCAATAGGATTTCATCTGCACTGGGCAGATCACCCAGGAGAATAAGAGATCTGCTAGTTAATGACTAGATTTTGCTTTGATTCTTAATTTGTGGTTAATAATAAAGAATCTTAACTATTTGTTTTCCCATATGAAAACAGCCCAAATGACTTTGAATGCATACCATAAATGTTTTTTCCTCACCCAGACTGTTAGGAACTCCTTTCTAATTTTACACTATTTTGAAGTAATCCGGAATAATTTCAGTTATTTGTATTTATAAACATTCATATTCAAATTTTTGAATATCCAGAATACTAATTTTTTTCTCTTCTCTTGCCAATTCTAATTGCTTTTCTCTAATTTTCTATGAAGTAATTTTAATAAACAGAATCAATCTGATCAAAGTTTTTGAGTTACTTCAGTGCGTTTGTAACTGTATGGAAATCTCAGGAAGGGCTGAATCTTCAAGCAGACTTCCTTGAAAAGAAATGAAGTGTGAGTGAACTTGTGCATCAGTTGTAATGCCTTCATAGCATATATATGTTTATTTCTGGGAATGGAGAGTAAAAGGATAGCAAATGTTTAAGGCAGGATTTAGTCTTGTATCTAAACAGCATTTAACATCGGCAGGCATTGTCACAGTGAAACAGTACTACAAGATTTAACTTGTTTTAAATATTCTGCGCGTAAAATAAAACACATCCATTTCCTAGTATGCAGTGCTGAATCCGCATCTCGTGTACAGACAAAACATCTGAGTTAGTTGGCAAAACACTCATTTATACAGGATGAATGTGTAGCCTAGATCAAAAACCTCACCATGATTACTTGGCAGCTTTTAACAGTTATCACATTTCTAAGCATGTACTAGAAAACTACTTGGGAGGAGACGTTTGGGGGTAAGATGTGCATAGATACACCCTAGAAACTGATTAATCTGTTTTGTTAATCAAAGGTTTCATCTTCACATTATAGTATAGCCAGATTAGTAAAGCTCTGATGATGGGACGCGATCATTTGCTAAGTAAAGTCAAAATTAATGACAAATAAAATCATGTTCCCTTTGTGGTTATTTCCAGCCAGCTGCATCCAAATATAAAAGAACTATCAAAGAAAGATACCCATTAATTATTAACTCAGAACAACTTCAGAAAGCACTTCTTAAACCTCCTTTGACACCATTCTGACAGGCTCATAATATTGGGAAGTTCTTGGTAAGAGTTGCATTAGATTCAGCATGTCACCAATTCTGCCTTGAATAACCACAATTTGAGATGCACTGCAGCATAGATACGAACACATGGGGGAAAAAGTACCATTTCTAAGATGTCTGTGAGTAACATTTACAGCATAACATGCTGTATAATTCCTTGTGTGACTCTATCTCTGCTGTCAGCATAATAGAGTTGTCAGCAGTCTAATTGCAAGATGCAATACGTAGGGGGGGTCATCCAAAAAAGAAATCTCAGTGGAAAGTAACACAAATCAGCTGTCACTACTATAAAGCTGGACCAACCTTTGGCTAAACCATTTAAACCTTCAGATTAATCCCTAGATTCATTTATATAGATTGGATAAAACTCTAGGTTTGACTGCAGACAAAAGAGAAACTTTTAAATGAAGTCTATTGTTTGTGCCCATTAGACAATGCGTTCAGTTAATGATCTGCAACTTGCATTACCCTTGAAACTGTTTTAAAGACTTAATTGTTGCATCTTTTTCCTTTTCATGCTGTTTTCAGCTCTTGTTTCTTAACACATCTTTCTGTCAGAAGATGAAAGCACTTTAACAGAAGATTATAGTAGTTTCTTATTTATTTATTCATTCCAATGTACGTGATTAAATATAAATTTAGTATAAAAGATAACTTGTAGAGAACTTGTTTAGCCATGTGGCATTATAGAATCTGCTTTTTTAATCCAGAAGTTTAATTCAAAAATTTTCTACTTTGCAAAAATCTATGCTATTCCAGGCTGTTAAATTATTTGGTACAATCATTTAGAATTTTATGCCACTGCTCAGAAGAAGTGCATATAGACCTACATAAAGCTAGAGCTAGGAAACAGTAATAAAGTAAACGGTGGTGTTCTTCACAGTAATCACCTCAAGCTATTAAATTTATTTATATGCGTGTTTAAAAACTTGAGATCATGAGGCTGTTCTAATTCTGGTATTCTTTTTAGTTTTAAAGCCAAGCAAACTCAGACAAAGCTATGCAGCTGCCTCCCCCTTGCTGAACAGGACAGGCTTACTAGTATTTTTTTTAAAGAGATACTAATCGTTCTTACATCTTATGGGGAGAGATTTAAATTTAGAATAATTACAAGATAATAAGCGGCACAGAGCACAAATGACAAAATGTAGATCAATTTGATGTTTTAATGCAGTTTTCCCCTCTAATCAGTGATATTAACCCTTCTGACTACTTCCCTGAAGATTCTTCCCCTTATTTTCTATGCTATGATGTGAATGATAGAGTATCAGAATGTTAACTCTAAACTGTTCCTAAGTGTGGATGAATAAGCAGTGACTTATAGTGTATATTTTTTGATATGCTGATTCCAATTTCAAGGCTGTAAATTCCTCCTTACACATCATACAGGCCCTACCAGAGCTAGGCACCAGGTTGATTAGAATTGCTACTATTGGTAAAAAAAAAAAAGTGAAAAACAGTATTATTGGCTTATCTCTGTCAAAATAATTAGACCTTCAAGTAAACTAGAGTCAATATAACTTCTTCCAAAAAAAAATGTTTCCTACCTTTGCTGGCCTGTTTCATCAGTTTCTTTAAAGATGCAACTTTTACTGGTGCTTCTGCTCATCCTAGGTTTTCACCAGTCTGAAACCTAAAATGCTCTTTGCTTAAAGTGTAGGTTAGTATAATAGCTACTTGAAGCAGGAAACCTCTGCAATATGTGTGTCTATGTGTCTATAGTTGTCTTTATTTGGGCCTGTCCAGCATTTTGTTTGTCCTCTAGCCTTTTACGGCAGCTGGACCCTGACCTTCAAGTTCTTAAAAAGAGGGAGGGGGGGGAAAAAGTATTCTTTTCAGATTCCAAGTTCCTCCCTTTTTACCCTCCCACTGACACCGTCCTATTCAATACTAGAGATAACTTTATTCATCTATACATCATTGTATCAAATTCAATAGGCAAACTGCTTCAACATGCTTCAGAACTGGACAGGGCAGTAATGTCTTCATTTTTTTTCTTAATGCAATGAGTTTCTTATCACAGTCCTTTTAAGCACAAAACAAATGCTGTAACAAAAAAATGATCTCAAGTTTTTTCCACCCCACCTCACCATAGGCTTGTTTATTTGTTAGCTATTTTAGTGGACAAAGTTGTAAACCCCGATTACATACATCCCTACCTAACAGTTAAAAAGTAAATAAGGATAGGAGAATCTTTCATAATTACATACTGCATTGAGAAGATTTACTTTGAGATCCTGCTAAGAGCATGGAAGTAATTTCTTCCTGAATCTGCTATCATCCTTTAAACAGGCTACTGAAATTAAGTCGCATCTACAAAAGCTAGTAGAGATGTCATGTCAACTGCAAATTTTGCTGATCAGTGACTAGAAAAGACACAGGTCTTTCTCAACTATGTCAGTGTGAATTTGCTACACTTAGTGTTAAGAAACTCAAAATCTGTCATTAACTGCCAGACTTTACTTAAAGCTAATGACACTATCTCCATGGGTGTTAGTATAACTCTAGCAGTAAGGAATCCAGCTTCCACTTCTTGATCTATTCTGAATCCTGCTTACTACCAGATGACTTTAAAAAGAGGAAGCTAAATGGTTGCTCCACGTGTTCGTGATGTGGTATGGTTTAAGCTTGGTAGTGAACTCTCCCCTCCCCCCCAAATGCTATGAACATACTGATAAAAGGATAGATCAGCATTTTAAAGAATGGAACAGATCAAAGGTTTTGTAGTGCCTCTTTATAGTAACATGAAATATGTAAGATTAGTATACCCAAGTCAAACTCATGTCCCACTGACGTCTTTGTCTTTTAAATGGAAAATAAGGCTTGAGGGGAAAAAGTTGGATGGTTAAATTACTGAACTTCTGAAGTGCTTAGACCAGCTAATGGTACTAGCTGACTTCAGATTTGGCAGATAAAAAATACATTAAAAAAAAAACACATCCCTAGCTGGGTGTTTTCCACTATAGGCCTTACATGTTTATGTAGAGGGTATTGCAAACGTTTGGAGGGATTTGGGAGTTTCAAAAGGAAGAAGTTTATACATTAGTGCTGCAAGTTGCAAAACACTGTTGATATTCAAATGTTTATTGTGTAAAATCTGGGATAAGCTTCAGCATGAGAGCTCCTTTAAGTGCCTACAACTATTGCTAATTCCCCTCAGCATTGAGGCTTGCACAAAGGCCTTAATCCAATTCCACTTTTTTCTTTTTTTTTCCAAAAGCCTATGCTATTTTCTCTCACATAAACTAACAACACTATCCCATCACACTGCAGAATGGGTCAAAGAAAAAGGGCTCTGTGTTTATACTTCACCAACACTTTGTATTTCTTGGCCAAGTATAGCAAGAAACTTTAAGTGGGTCCTGCAGGCCCCACACCATCTTTAGAAAGAAAAATAAGCCTTCAGAGATTGAAAACAGAATTTTAGGCACTAAAAAATCCTATGAAATGTCAACTTTTATTTTTCAATCGCAATCCCTGAAAAATAAATGAATTCTTTGAGCTTCATTCTTCCATTTCTAGTTTAAATGATGAAATGCGGGATTTGCTTTGATGCAGTAATGTATTCTTTCACGTAACTTCCTTGGAGGTGGTCTTTGCAAGAGGGTCCTCATATACTAATATTTGTGTGCATGTTTTATTCTACTACTATATGGGTACCTATTCATCAAAACATCCTGAAGCAATAAAATTCTTTTTTGAAAGTAAATGTTAAGGTTTGCTTTAATGAAGTACGATAGCAAATGTATCGTTTTCTGAAGCACTTTGTTAACTTTGCCCATAATCTGCCTTGTTCAGAAGATTTCAGTCCAGTGTAAACTGGTTAGGCATTCTCTGTACGTAAACTATAACTTGTTTCTGACAATCTCGGCAGTCTTGTCAAGGTTCAAACACCAAGAAAGACCAAGCTGTTTTGAGGTTTGGCTTTCCACTAGCCAAAGGGGAGAATCTGATCTGGTTCCCACGTGCTCATTTATAAAATAGAGTAGAATTTTTCTCATAACTACTGAGGATGTTAACATGCCAGCAAGTAAATCAGCCTTTTGATTTTTTTTTTCTTCATTCCAATAAGGAACTAAAATTCCTTTTGTAATCAGAGCACCATAATTTTTACCATGAGAACCCAGCTGACATCTAATAGCACAAGTTGTGCTAATTTAGGTGGTGCTGACTCCCATTGCTTGAGTAGGCTCAGAGTTGTATTGTCCTAGAAGGTCTAAAAAGAATTCAGCCTAGAAGAGAATTTTTTACTGGAGCCTTTGCCATGGAAATTATTCCCTCTTTATGCTGACTGTGTTCTTGACAGCGAGTTAATGGCTGACCTGAGTCTTCATAGGTATTTTTCCCCCCTTCCTCCTTACGTCTATATGCATATCTATATAGCAACTACATGAGTGACTGCATTGTAGTCTAGGGATAATTCAAATAAGGTTTGGACACGATGGAATATTATGAAATAAGATACCTTTTCCTGCAAATGAGTTTATGTCGTTCCCCCCCACCCCCCTTTTGGGATTTGTCATCCATCTGGGGGAAAGGAACCGGACCTGCTGCCCCTCGTGGCCTTGCACTGCCACCTAGAGCTGAGCGCTGCTGAACCCTGCGCGGTGTCAGCGCTGCTTTTTCTCCTGGATGTTAGATGTGTGTTAGATGTAGAAGTCTCCTGTAGCTGAGATGAACAGACTGTGATATTTACAGAGATCTGTGTTCTGCACAGGAAGATAACTAAAGCACACTATTTCAAGTATATACATTAATTGCCCTCTAACATACTCCACTCTTTTATTTGAAGCACACGCTTTGCTGATATAGAGCGATGGCTTCTTTCAGACACTGTTATAAAATATTAAATAAGAATTTTTTTTTGAAGTACACGTTATTTCATACGGTACTTTCTGAACTTCTTGATGTATTTGCATGGGCTCTTCTCCACTGAGAGGCTTTAAGTATTTTGGTTCATATTGTGAAAAGTTACCACACATAGATTAGGTGAGTGCTGAAGTTGCATTCCAATGGGCTGGCTTTTTTTTTTTTTGAAAGGGTACAGCTCCATCAAAATAAGCTACTTTTCTGTTGGAGTTAAAATTTCTCTGTGTAGAAAACTAACACAGGACTTAAGTATTGCTTAGGTCCTGTTAGATTGAGTCTATGGTATCATGCAGTTAAATTCTCTGCAACAGAGGTTGTCCCCTGAAAGCACCTTCCTGGTGTTTCTGCTGTAGCTCTTATGAAGGACAATAAAGCCAAAGCACCTGTGCAAAATTCTAACATGCTTCTGCAAAGGACTTGCGTTAAAATTAAAAACCTGAATATGCCAGAATGGCCACTAAAATTCTTGAGACTTTCATTTTTCTCTGCTACAGAAGTTAATCAATTATATACATTTTATATTTACAAATGCATGAAGAAAAGTTCATTATCTCGCCCCAGGAAATAGAAGATCTGGTATGAGTTTTTTTTTATAGGGTCAGCAAATGCCTAAATCTTCCTAGTGAGAGATTCATTTCTTCTGCATTGTGCTGTCTGCAGTGCTTATTGTGGAAAATTTATAAGAGTTGGTATTCTAGTTGAATGACAAGTCTCTCAATGTATTTAACATCTTTAATTATTCTTGTCATTTTCAAAATGAGTGGAAAAAAATGTACAAAACCAACAGAAATATGTCAGTTGGTTATTAGTTACAGAGAAGTCTGTCTTTTTATCTCTCTTCTCTCGGGTGGAAACCATCCTTTCTATTAAATAGGGAGCCAGTTCAAAAACTTGAGACCCATCACTGTCTTCAGGGTTTTTAATTACTCCTCTGCCTTTTTCTTTTGGATTGTCTGTGTTAGGCGACTTCTGAGTTTTAGGTTTCTTCCTTGCCTTGCTGTCAGCATATGTCTTTTCCTTTATCATGTCATATAATTCAGATCTCTGTTTGATTGTCTCATTTTGGTGCCACGCTCACTCAGCAAATGCAGCCCTTCTTTGTTTGGGGAAGTGTGCCTTGTTATCATGAGAAAATAGAGAAGAGAACATTTGAGCAGGGTGCTGGGAGCGAGGAGTCAAACTGGAGAATTGATGGGTGGGTTTTCTGTTATCTAGGAGAAGAACTTCAGACTCCATTAGAACTTGTTAAAGTGAATGCGCTGGTATTTTATAAATTCTCTTTTTTTAGAGGGGAAAAGAAAACCCAGCTTTTATTTGTGTCCTAGTTTTTCTTGCACATACGGGTTCTTTCTATCTCCACTCTTCTACTTTGCTTTAAGGTTTCCATGAAATGTAGACACCTTAAAGGGTTTCCTTTTGGTTTGACATGGTGCTTGGAGGTTCCTTCTGTGAGCATTGGAGGTTTGGATCTCATATCAAAGGTTTAAAGCTAATGATCTTAAGTATGGTTGAATTTTATTGCTCCTCTGGTGGGCTAAAACCTTCAGCAACTCTTTGACCTCTTCCCAGTCAATCCAATTCCATCTAATACTCTGTGACTAATATGGTGGATATTTAATCTACTTTGCTGCTGAAATTACTTTTAGAGCCACTTTTTTTCCTTAAATCTTCCTCTTTAGAGAAATTGCTGATCGTAAGCTCTAAATATTTTGCCTGCTACAACATAGATTTTTAAAGAAGAAGCTTTTCTTTTAGTAAAAGAAAATTAAGAGAGATAATTTCTTTTTATAACAAAAATTAAATGAGGGAATATAATTATATTTTGAAAGTAAAAGCCAGATTAAAATGAAAAATTGACTGAAATATTTTTGATCGTACTCTTAAATATAGGAGTCATGATGAATAGCCACACCTTAGCCAAATATTTCCTGTAATGTAATTAAGCTTTGAAGAGAATTAAAGGAAGTTCCTAAAGACAGTATTTCCACCCTCTATGCAGTGCTACTTAGTTCACATTTGGAATATGAATCTTGTCTTATTCGTATTACCAAGATGCTGAACTGCATTTTGTGTATATAATTTTTTTCCTAAAAACTGACCAAATTGAACAGCTGGGGCTATGGTTCGAATGTAGCATCTGTAATCTGAGATACTTGGCTGCTCTTCACTGTTTGCAACTTTTAAGGCATCCAGCTTGTACAAATTCTGGATTCCAAACACAAGTGGAATGGATTTGCTTATCTGTTTTACTTGTGGACACACCAAATCGGGTCAAGGATAATGATCTCTAAGTCCACAATCCTTATATTTTTAGTCATGAGCATGGACGAACTGAATTCAGTGGAGCTGAGTAATTTGAATTTAATGAAATCACTTATATGCCTAGACTTAAGCATTTAGGCAAGTTTTTGCAGGATTGTGGCATTAACGTTTTCCATATGTAAACTCTTTAAATGTACGCTCTAGCATTGTATCAGATAAAGGGATACAGAGTTCAAGTGTCAGTCTGGATCCAGAGCAGGTAGATGTTATGGAAAGGATGATATGAAATGAGATGTGGTCTTTGTCTATTTACCAAGACTGATGTACACACATGAAAGCTGAAACATCCAGTGCAGAGTGAATGGAAGGAAAATCTGAATTCTTTTTTCTGACCTTAGCCTGTCTAAGAACATTGGTACAATAACTTCCAAGGCTGGGAGTGAGAATAAATCTTCTAACTGTTCAAAATGTGAGACTCCAACTTGTGAAAAGGAGCAGAGGTAGAAACAAAGAGATGATGAACCTTCCCCAAGCTAGGTGATCGTAGCTGCAGTTTGATTAGACTTTACAAAGGAATATGTGGTCTGGAGGAGTTGTAAACAAAGCTTGATCTAACCCTTTAATTTCTAAAAAATTTGGCCAAGGAATAGTTCACGTTAAAGAAACAGTAATGGAAAGTATTGTGTTTTATCGTGGTTGCTACTAAGTGAAGGATTTTACTCTTCTGGGCTATCCGTATGGCAAATTCCACATGCACTAAAATTAGAAGAGAAGACTGAGATGACCCAACCCACGTGTAATAAGCATCCAGCTCTCTTTCAATGATTTGTGTGTTGACAGAGTTGGCGAAGAACCTGGGAACTTGTAAATGGTGCTTCCTTTTTTTAATAGGTATCCTAAGCTGACAGAACCTGTAAACAGGATTTTTATGTTTAGTGCATATTTGGTATCAGGAACACCTGAACTCCGTTTCAGCATCTGTGGATTTCCTCAGGAAAAGTACAGTAATAACATGTAGTTGTGAGTGTGGATACTAGCTACTACTGGAGAGCAAATGATTATAACAAATATTACTGCACAGGATAAAAGATGATTGATGTTAAGGTGAAGATCATGAAATGGTGTTGATCTTACTAGAAGACCAACCCTGTGGACTGCTAATGTTTTGGCTCAGTCTTCTGTCCGAATAATGAGACTAACTATTAATGACAATCACATTACTTTTGATACTGAATATGTTGGTATTTTGAGTTCATCTCTTCAGAGAAATTGTAGAAGTTTAGGATTATGTTTCTACTTTTTTTTTTAAAATATGCAAGTTCACACCTTGGGATTAAATAGCATATAAAATGAAAGAATACATGGATATATTTATAACCCTCCTCTTTTTTGTTCACTGAATAGAACTGGAATTGATGGAATACAGGCTATGTATTAAATTTCTTGAACACATGGATAAAATAAGCCAATGTTAAAACCACCATGTGCAGTTAATTTATAGACAAATATATTTGGAGCAGGTACAAACAAAGGTGTAAAGTACTGTTTTAACAGATTTTCATGCCATATGCATTTGCTTTTACTGCCTTCAAAAAATGATTGAGCTAGATATCTTTTGCGTTCAAATACCTTTTGAACATTTTTTTTTTTAAATTATATGAACACTGTTCTTCATGGGCTATTTGTATGTTTATTTGGTTTAACTATTTTTTTTAGACTTTTAAAAATAAATTAATGGTTTATTTTTTCACTGAATTTCATTTGAGAAAGCAAATTCAGAGCAAGGTGAAATCCTAAACTTTGACAGTCTTTCTAGTATTTATTGCATATCTGTGGAAATGACCTAATTTTAGCATTTCACATGAAAACAGTGGTCAGATTGCATCATTTCAAATTAAATCTGACAGCTCAGAAGTTAAACCAGTTTAGCTTGTTTTAACAGCTACACTTCAGTGATTCTGGGTTATTAAACTCTTTGGGAAACCTTCCACACTTTATTAGGGAAAGGAAATTTATATAGTGGAAAGAAGAAAAACATATGTAATTGCCAACATATACATGGAGACCCTGGTAATAGCATCAATTTATTGGTTGTTAGTATCCAGTACAAAATTGTACACACATATATGCTTTTGTGTGAAATAAATGTATGCTAGCATAATGAACAGCTTTCCTTAAAATTCACATTAAGGCAAGTGCGAGAAGGTAAATTCAATAACATGAACTAGTAATGTAGATAAAGGTGAAACTGAACTCTCTGTTCAAACATACAGATTAAATTTGGTTAAGCTTGCAACTAAATCTGAACATAGTTTGCCCTGGCCTTAGATTCCATGGTTAAAGTGGGGAGAAGATCCAGAGTAAAGATTCTCACAAAGGTTTGTCCTAGCTCCTGTCTTGCATTCATTCTCCCCCTTGAAGACCACAGACATACTCATTCGGTAGAGTACAACATGTCTGTCAGACTCACGATTGTTCAGTGAACAGAAAAACATCTTGCTCACGAGATTAAAAACTACCAGGTATTATAACCACTTGGGCATGGCTACAAGACTGCTCAAATCTCAGCCTCAAGCTCCTAAAGGAAAGGAACAGCAGGAAGAAACCCAGGTGCGTGGCAGAGTTGGAATATAATTGGTTTTGAAGCTGAAAGCTGAGGAGGCTCGGATGAGGAGAACTGAGCCCAAAATATGAATTGATGTTTCATTAGACTAAAGATGCTCTTGTACACTGGCTCCATAGGATGGCTACTGTGGAGATGAGCAAACAGTGACAGTTCCACTGGCTCAGCTTACATTAGAGGGCCTAGGCTTGGCATATAGAACAGTGTGAAATGATTTGAAGTTTCTTCTGTAACATCCTGTTCTGTGTAAAGTCGCATGTTGCCACTCTAGAGCTACCCTTTCTGTCTAGATTCAGGTAGCAACTCAATGCCTTAAAGGCCAGGCCTTCTTCCCTCACCAGTGTTTCTGCATCAAGGTCATGTGAACTCTTAAACAGATCATCCAGAAAATTTAGATTAAGGGCTCTTTAGATCTGTTTCTATACAGAAGATTTTCTCAAAATGTTGCCTGTTTTATTCCCTGCTTGCAAAGGTCTATTTTCAGAAAAATTCTGTGTTGACTGTCCAGCATCATTGCCCTTAAAGAGGTGTCTTAAGGACTGGATGAAAGTATTTTGAAGTGGTAATATCTAATAATATAGGCTGGTATGAGATAAATAGGAAGATATTTGGCTGTTTTTCATGTTTTAGGTAAATATCAAGGTTTCAGTAAGTGTTCAAGCCAATACTCTTTTACCACAAGTTGCTGACTGGGTAGTAATTTCAGAGAATTAAAGTGAATATTTGCTAATTAACACGAAATTCCCCTACTTGCTTTAAAGCCATCTTCATTGCCATAAATATAGTAGACTTTCAACTGAAAGCCATCCAGATGTGGATGTTTTCTCTTCTGACTCTCTTGGATCAGCTCTGGCAGAGGCAGTTGTTTCCAGAACCACCACAGCTGGATCCACTAGAGCTATCAACACCTTTATAATGTGAACTGGAAACAAAGTATGTTCATGGGTTAAGCATGTTCAGTAAACCCATGGTCATGCATGACCTCTGTTGCTCTATTCCATATGATGCTTGCTCTCTTGTTCAGTCAAGATTTGTAGACCAAATTAGAGTATTTTCCATTAAAAACCTTTCTAGAAAAGCAAAAGTGTATGTGTGAGCACGTGCTCTGAAAAACTTTGCTTGATTATGCATTTTCTTTCTTTCTTTGATCTGAAATAAATGGAATGCATTAGTTCTATTTAATTTTTTTTTTTTTTTAAATTTTGCCCCTAACTGTAGAAAAAAGAAAAAGCTGACTAGTATTTGTTTTCCAAATCCTACTGCCAAGAATTTTTCTTCGAGGAACAAAAGATGAACAAATCTCTGCTCTGCTGCTATGGCCAATGTATTTTGTTTTCAGTAAAATAGTACTGTATTAGTATATGAAATCTTCACAGGTGAGCCAGGTTATAACAGTTCATTCCAAGCACTTCATGCGTAGGCTAACTATTTAGACAGGGTAGAAGAAAGGTAGTTTTAATGTGCTTACTTATCAAGGGCTAGTATTACTACAAAAGCTGATTGGAAAACCACATCATGATGAAGAATGCAGTTTCAATACTTTGGCAGATGTTGACAATGTAATGTAATCAAAGGATGAATATGGAACACTTCTGGGCCTCTTTAGGATTTGAACTGGAAAGGATAAGTGGAGTAACTTTTTTAATCCCTCATTAGCAAAGGGAGAAGTGTAAGGCTGAAATCTAACTACAAATATCGAAGGATTGAGTATAAAGACACCAGTAGAGCATAACATCCATTGTGGATTGATGTTTGCTCTGCAGAGGGTAAAAATCTTAGATGAAATAGAATAAATCTGGAGAAAGAAAAAGATGAGCTGTCAGAAAAGACTGTCCCATAATGTGGCCTACAACAGAGATGATTGAAATAGAAATAGAATAATAGAAATGTGCTTTGTCTTAGAAACATTTTTACAAGTCTTGCATTTGGTTTAAAAAAGGAGGAAAAAGGTTTGTTAAAATGTAATCAATTTTTTTTTCCTATTTGACAGATAAGAAGACAATTTTCAAACCTAATCTATAGGAGTTATTTTCTATATATGGGAGCTTCTCTTTAGAATAATTGCTTGAGGAAAGTTAATGCAATTAGACTCACAGTATACTTCCAGGTTTATCATAGACTTTTTGATTAGAAAAACAATATAAACAAAATTTTTGCCAACACAGATTTTCTTTTCTCAGTCTTCATATGTGGGAATCTTTTATCACAGCCGGTATCGCTTGATTCTCGTCTCCATTTGTGCATCCAATAAAGATTTAGACAACGTCTTTATTGAGGAAGTCTTGATTTTTTTCTAATCCTTGAGGATAATCCCTTCCTCTGACTGAAGACAAAGTGAACAAATCTTGTGAAGAAGTTGATGTGATATTTGTAACTTTGCATGCACTTCTTATACTTTTCTCTGGAACTGTCTGGCTGATGTCAGTTTGGAGCTGGCAGACATAAGTGGATTAGGCAAATATAGGTGTGTGCATATAATGATACACACATGATCTCTATTTATTACTGGATAAAAAGTATCCTTCAGAAGGGCATATTAATTATATGGACCTGTGCACTGGGACACGTGAATCTGAATATTCTTTTGCATAGCTTACGTATACTTGAAGCGTATGCAAGGAAATATTTTCAAGTATCTGTCATTCGATCACAAGCACTACTTTTTGGTTTTGTTTTCTTCGTGAATGTACCATTAGGCTTATGATGGGGATGGGAGAGTTTTTAAGGAAAAAAAAAAAGTCGTTCCAGCAAGTCACCGGGAAATACTAATCTCTTCCAGTACAGGAGCCAATGGACTAGATAAAGCACAGGGATATAATCAAAGCACTATAACAGCATTGTGATTATTACGTCTTTGACAAGACAATGGGACTTTGCATGTAATGTAAGCCTGAAATTGGACTGTGCTAGTGAGATTGAGATAATGGAAATTAGAAAAAAAGGAGGTAAAGTGGTTTTGAGTGCCAAATTATCCCTGAGCCTGATTGAATGCCCACTGAAACCAGTGCAGAGATATTCACTGACTTTTGTGGGAACTGGATCAGGCACTGTAATTCAGGTTTTTCATGTTGGTTTGTGCTGTTTGTCTTATCAGGCTGCTGCCAGGATAACCTTGAGAATGACCTTAAGTAAAATTGCACTTTTTTTTTTTTTCCTTTAGGATTTATTTAGTTTTTAGGTGAGATAAGAAAATCTGAAAGCTTAACTCACAAATTGTAAGGGATAGGGGAGAAGAAATCACAAAGTATAAAGATTCCTCATCTTTTGTTCCCAATATGAACAAAGGAAGAACACTTTAAGAATCAAAGGCACAATAAAATTAGATGTTTCTCCAGGGGCCAGAGTCTGTTCTCCTTTACACAGATGTAAATCAGAAATGGCAGTGAATCCTTTTGGGTCATACTTGTAGAAATGTTGTGACAGTGCTGAATAAACCTTTGCATACCAAAGGCCATGGGATTCTCCTTTGCTTTTCTCAGTATGTTTTGTCACAGAGTTCTTCACTGAGGAAAACCTCATGTCTTCCTGCTGTCCAGTAGTTTTGAAGCAGATGCTGTTCTTCAGCCACTTCTTTCCTCAGGATCATTCATGCGGAGTGGAATTTGGCTTCTTGCCTTGTAAATCACTAAATTAGTGTGTGATTTTTTGTTATGAAGGTGTAATTTTGTCTCTGTACGTACCTGGTACTCCATCTTACCTGTACGGATTACCTGTGTAGATTTTTACTGATAGCTCCAAAATGCACGTGACCATGAAGTCATAGGGCATTCTTGTCCCTGACTGGATTTCCCAATTGTTTAAATTCAAAGGAAAGATGTTTCAGTTTTCCTGGAGGAAGCAGAAAGCTGAGGACTTAAAAATAAATAAATAAATAAAATTAAAAAAAATCACAGTTCTTTCTTCCTGGATGGGTTTCCTAAGAAAATTAAGCATAAGTTAATGTGTAAGGCAGTATTACTTGATTTCTTTTGTACAAAGCATTTTTATTCATTTTAGTTAACAACTGTGAGGTTAGATGCTACTTTTTTTGTCTGGGAACTTTGGAGTTCTCATAAGTTATCGAAATAATTAATTGAGAGTATGGAGCAGAGAAGTATGCTGCCAGGCAGGGGAGATGAATCCACATTCGTTAACATAGCTTTAATTTTAGAGAATTGTATTGAGCATGAGGTATATTTTACAAATGAATAAAAGGTATGTTCATTAAGAGACCATTTTCATACGAATAATGATTAGATTAGAATGTGAAGCCTAACTGGCATAAAACCCTGGAACTCAAAATCTACTGGTGCAGTGCTTGATATATCCTGCTTGATATATCCTGCTATTAGAGAGGAAAAGTGAGAAAACAATAAAAAGTCATTATTTATGTTTTGTGACCTCTCAGGCATAATTAGACATTGTATGAGACAGTCACCTGTGCAGTGTTATAAGCAAGTATGTTGCAGAGAATACAAATGCAAAACAGGTTGGTTATGAATAGTTATGCCGGTTCTGATTCTACTAGTTTCCTGTTATATATTCTCTAAGGTACAGCAAAATAAATCTGCTATTTTAATGAATGCTCCTGTTGTGTAGAAAAAGACGGTTTAGTCAAGCATAGGTCATATATAGCCCTTAGTATCAGCTGTAGCATTCATGCCATTATATCATAATACCATTTTATCCTTCGCGATCTTTGATCAGTGCTAATGATCAAAGTTTGTGTAGCAGCCAAAGAATTGTGAGACAGTATATATTTATAGCTTATGGCCAATTCTGATTACTCTATAGCAGCTTTCCTAGTGTTCTGTAGCTTGATTGATGTCATTGGCATGCTTCAGCATTCAGAATATATCAAATAAATTTGCTATGCTTTGAACATGAAAGGGAAGTAAAACACTGATAATTTAAGAAACCAGAAAAATGGGGGAGATAGAAGATACGCATTGCTGCATGTCCTTTGGCAAGTAATGCCAGACAACGCTTAGCAATACGGTGCATGCATGCAAATTGCTAAGCATCCCCTTTAATGCAAGGCTTTACTTCCACTGTAAGAGTGTTGCTATTGAAAGGGGCTGATAAATGAAATCTGAACTGCATATACTGCAATGGAGAGGAGGACAGGAGCAAGAGACAGCTGTTTGGGGTGACTGCTTTACAAGCAGAAGCCTTTCAGTTCCATCAATCAGACAACGTGAAAGGACCAAATCCAAAGATGCCGGCATCCCACCCCCTTTGATCCCGATCCTAATAGTGTGCCAGTCACTGATGGAAATGCATTACAAAGTGAGAATGGTCCATTTTCTTCCGTCTTTTTCTGAGAGTCTGTATTTATCAGATTTAACTAGTTAATGATTCTGCCCTCTCCTTCAGCGTACCACGAGGAATCCGGCTGAAGAGGTGACAATTGTTTATAGTGAACTGGCAGTTAATGCATAAGCAATCTATGGGATCCAGAGGAGCCATTTTGCAGGGTTGAGAGTCCTGCAAAGGGTTAAGTATTGACTTGCTTCAAAATCGATGGGAAAATTATATGTACATTTTCTTCGTCTAGGCAGTGTTTGGTTGAGACCCACAAGGCCCTGCCGTGAATATGTGGACGGCATATTGATCTTAGCAACAGTGAGCTCTGTGATGGCTTTGTGCTGAGGCTGTGACTCTGATTTTAGGAAATAGTTGTTCTGTGCCTACCCTTACCGTGGCCTTCATGCCTGTGTGGGCACTCTGCCAGTAACAAGCCCAAAGCTGCCCACCAAGCCAAGGTTCCCTACCTGTGAGCCTACAAACACAGATGCAATGCATCTTTAAGCTCATGTGGCACCTTGCCTGCCCAGATACATCTGTCACGTTAGCACACATGTAATACCCACAGAGATGCACACACAGTGCACACAGAGTGAAGGGAGGCAAAGCTTGCCTTGTTCACAGGCATGCACAAAGATGCTCTGAGTAGTATAAATTATGTGGTTATAGGTTACTCAGTTTTTTTGTGGTATAAGCTTGTCATCTGCAAAAAAAAGCATTACAAAATATTCCTTTGTCTGTCATGTCTCAGTAAGCTCTTGTGAATATCTATGTATACATAGTACCTGGCCCAAGGGCTCTGATCCAAGCCCAGGTAATGAAAATAACACTTCTGTGTGGATGAGTGTTTGTGGTACCTGTCCTTCTGTCTGCAAAAGTCATGGCTTTATATTTTCAGTGCATAACATCATCTTATCAGGCTCTCTTACTGATTTGCAAGCATGAAATTTCATTGGGTGATGGAGAAATGGGCAGCACACTTGGATGATCCCTTTTGCTTTTTTCCTCCTAAAAAGCAATTTTCCTGGCAATGCGTACAGTAACAATAAACCTAAGCTATGTCATTAATTTCTATAGATGGTAGATGGAGAATGTTAAATTCTAGGCACTTGAGTGGATCATCAAACTCTTCTACCACGTAATGATTCTAAATAATCATATTAATCATAATTAGTACCGTTAATAACGTTAAAAATAAACACTTGTTCCTTAGACCACCACTAATAGTAATCTTGTCATCAACCATGAAGATTACTAGACCTAGCTATTTTTCGCAGTGGGACATAGATATATTAGATATATAATTAAAATATTAATTACATATTTGATAGACCTTTGACTATCTTCATTACATTACTATTGGCCTCATTATTATACTTTCAATATGTTACCTTGTATATATTGTGTTTAATAAAGTGTTAAAAAGTGACTCTGGGGTTCTAAGATCAATATATGTTAGAAAGAAAAATGTATATGAATACAGAAGTAGGGAAGAAATGGGATTCTAACTGTGGTTAAATGAATTTCTGTCAATTCAGCCTTGTACCAAGAGGTGACACAAAGCTAATCCTAATCATAAATCCCCCAAAAGTGATACTTAGGTGATACTTAATGGCTATTTTTACCTGAATAGATTAAAAGAGAAGAATAGTTAGCTGAATGGGAAAGACAAACTTCAGAAAAGAACAATGTGTTCTGAGGGCTTTTTAGCTCTTTTAAAGGTTCATTTTTTTTTCTTTTCTGTAGAAAGAGTTCTTCTAACATACATAGGGGTAAGTAGAGCTTTTACATGTTAAACTGAGCTAGTACCTTCTATATGCAAGGGGCAGGTGTAATTTGGAGGAATAATAATGATACAGCATACTTTATTAAAAATAATGATGCATTTAAGATTGAAAAATCTTTTGTCAGGAGTCTATTTTTTGTCTCTATGGTGGTTAATTGCCCGTTTATTCCTTCATTGTCTGTAATGAAGTTTTGCAGAATTAAGTTTGTTGCCATCATTTGAAAACAGAATCATAATTTTTCTGGGGTAAGCCAACGCTTCAGGCTGTTTCAGATCAGGGCATGCTTACAGTGAAAGTCACCAAAAAGGTGAATGCTTTAGAAGTAAAACAGGGACCACAGGGTAGCTGTCTTCATAAACTTTAATCCAGTTCTTGGGGATGCTGCCCTGTTTAGCATCGCACCTGATGCCTTTCAGGAATACAGAATCACTGCCTTTCTTTCACTGTTGTAAAGGACCAAAATACAACTTTTCCTATTTTTAAAAGTATTTTTGCAAAACTTTTTTTCCTACTCTTACATTATACCAGTATTGAATGCAGGACTTTACAAAATTGACACCAGCAGCTACAATGAAAAAATCTTGGAAAAAAAAAAAGAAAAAAAGCCAGTCCTTTTGCAGTATTTTCTTGAAGACCCTTTGTGTACATTTATCCCAGAGCACCACCTGAAGCTTAAACGGATGATGGTGTAATGAAGTTATAAAACTTTGTGTGTTTAAAGAAAAGAAAAAGAGAGGGGGAGAAAAAGGAATGGGTTAGACCTGCTAAGGAGATGGGAAGATATTTTCTAAATATAAAACTGCACACCAGCCTGTCTGAAGTATCATGTGGCAGAACTGTTATTTCTCCTTCTGAACGGACAGATTTCCTACTCAACCTGGGTCCCCTCTAATGTAAGTTTTGCACGAGTTTAGCCATCTGGAAAGTAACATACTTTTAGAAGTAACAATAATAAAACCTTATAATATGCTTCACACCAGATATTACAAATGTAGCTGTAAATAAAACCTTATCACCTGCTTTAACCAAACAGCACAAGCAATGGTCACAGTAGTATTTCTTTAGGGTTTGATCCCACTTTTTTGGCTTTGTTTAGGGAGATGCGCTATTAGGCTACTTTCCTCCAACGCCATCTGATATTCTACAAAGTTTTGGAGAGAAAATGCTTTGAATTCTGAATGAATTTGAAGCGCTTCTTTTCGTAGTGTGGGATATCTGCTGTGGTAATCCATCGATTGAACACAGTCAGTGCATTACTGTCAATGTAAGTGCAAGTGTTTGCCTGTCCAGAAAGTAATGATGCTACTTCAACAGTTGGGGAAAGCAGTTCATTAATATACTTCGGCAAAGTGATATTTTGGATGTTTCCTATGTTACAGTTTGCCTCCTGTTATAAAACTACATGTTATTTATATGCTAAAAATACCAGGCGGATTTTTTCAGGAATATTATTGAAGCTTTAATATTTACATTTGCTCAAAGCTACTCCAGTATGACATCCAGTGGCAGGGTTTCAAAGTTTAGAACACGTGCAAGTTTTGCCATCAAATGGAATATTCTTTGTAGAAATGAGATGTTTATTCTCAGTAAGTTGAAGATAATCTTTTCCAGGTTTTAGAGCTGGCATGGCCGGGGGCCTGGACTTTTGAGGAGGATGATGAACCTAATAAAATCTCTATGAAAAATTCAACTCTTCATTAGATCCTCCTTGTCAGTAAGGCTTATTATAGCCGCTTATGTGGGATTAGCAGAGGCAGAATTTGTTTAATATGTTATTAAACTAGTTAGACTTGCATTAATTTTGTCCCTATTTTTGTTAGTGAGTGTGTCATGGAAAAAAAAAAGAGATGTTCTATGTGTTGACAATTTTATTTTGCTTAAGAACGTTTGTTTGCAAATTCTTGTTATGCTAAGGTATAATTTGGAATTTTAAAATTTGCTGTAAATAGTATATAATTCCTCATTTCCCAGGGGAAAAAAAAAAGTGGAACCTTTATTTTACTGCATAATTTGATGCTCTGCAGTATAGCTGTGTGATACAGGAGCCGGATCATATATTGATAAATGGTATTGTGGTAATGTGTAAGGATAGCAGCAGCATATATTAAAACATCTTCATAATCAGAATAATAATAGAGAGCCTGTAGATATGAGAATCCCAAAGTTTTCCCAATGCTTTAATAAGTAACAATTCCTGAATTATTCAGAGCTATAATTTGGAGTGACAAGATTTTAGTATGCTGTAGTGTAGCATGAGGATTTCCAGGGTCATGGTAGATATTAAAAATCGCTATGGAGAGATCTAGATTGCTATTGCATGCAATAGCAGAAATGTTGTGTAATGCCCTGGAATTACAAATAATTAAACAAAATGTGACCAGTACCACGTCCTCTCCATTCCCCCAAATACTGGATGTTCAGCGATTCTTTTCTGAGAAAAATGGGCTACAAAATGTCCTCAAGTGTTAGTCTCAAGAATTTTGTGAGCAAAGCTAAAAGAGGAACAGAGAATATATGGAAAAAAGCCTCTTCATGGACTGGAATGATAGTAACTAAAAGCTATGCTGAAGTTATAATTACAGTGTCATGAGAGTAGAGAAGTCAAGGTTTCACATGGAAAAAAATCTATTTACAGAAAAATATTATGCTTTTCATTTGATAGAAAAAGTAATTATCGCAAAGGGACCCAAGGAAGATCTTGAAGACAGTCACCCTCCTTTTAATAAGTGCTTGTGGCAGCTAAGTGGGGATCAGGAGTATTCTTTATCAGGTTTGCATTCAAGTAGTACTAAATATATGCAGGTAGGAATTAAATAGTATCTGAGTTTAATTAAAATTATAAAATAAAAAAAAAAAGAAGAGAGGGTAAGAAGAATGGTTGGTAGACTGCTCGACTGCATTTTAACCAGTAACCTCAGACCCTAATTAGAAATGCTTTTCATATCTCCTCCATGCAAGGGCTTAATCTGACGTGAGTCTGTGCATGAGGGCTTGGGGGACCAGTGTTAATTCTGCATTCGATCTTGGTTTGTATGGAGGCAGGCAGTGCTGATTGACCGAGTTGCAGCACGGATCCCATGACCTTGCTGGGATTTTCATGTGAGGTGTTAATTGAGAGGGTGGGTTAATCTTTGAGCATCATTGTCCCCGAGCTGAGGACAAAGTTTGTGCTCTCTGTTTCCTTACTCAACAGTATATTTGATCTCTACCTCCTCCCCTTTATGACAGTTTAGCAAGCCTGCAGAAAATTTGCTCTTGATAAATTTATTGGTGGAGGATTATCTCATGCTGGTTTTCTTTGATTTTATGATCTTGGTTTGGAGAAAGAGGTGGTTAACTAAATGAAAACCAAAATATATTTTCCTCCCTGTCTGTGCCAATGAGAGCATCATATATGATAGGGGGAGTGGCATCTTGAGATTAATTACTTTGAAGAAAACAAAAAAGCAACTGACAAGGCATGATATCAGAGATATTTCATTGGAGTGTTGAGAAAACAAGCTCTTTTATTATTTCTGAGTGAAAGGCCTAAAATAATTACAAAACCAAGGATAGTTAGTACTGGAGACAGAATTTCTACAACAACATATAGATTAGAGTTTTCATACTGGATTTGTGTAATGTAAGAAAAAAGAGCTCTGTAGTTTTGCTTTTGAATATCTGTTCTTCATGTGTTGTTGCACAGGACTGTCATTTCCAGGGCAAGGAGTAAATTTTTACACCAGGCAGGACTAATGTGTACTGCCTGACCTTAAATATGGCTCCCAAGTGAGCAGGTTGATAGTTAAAAGCAGAAGTAATGGAGCTCATGCAGGAAATGCTGTGAAACAACAGTTATAAAAAAAGCATCAATGATAGCTGTCCTTGACATGTGCTGAATTTCTGCTACTTGTTTTATTGCACCAGCTGTAGATGAGTTTAATTACAACACATCCAGACCAGTTTTTGGAGTTATTTTGCAAAGCACAGGCAGCTCTGTCAGATGAACCAGACCAGCAGCCCAGTCCCAGATCCTCCACTATTCTGCAGGGACGAAGAAGCCCATCCTGTGTCCAGCTGGCTGATGGGGTGGCTTTGGCCCTTTGAGGAGCAAATAGTATATCCATAGTTGGGTTGGTTGGGTGGACGATGATTACATCCAGTAAAACAGAGGGATGCGAAGGTTTCCATGTGCCCAACTCTGTGCTTACGTGAAAATTATGAGGTTGTTTCCAGCCAAACAGTCATCTTGCCTATGCCAGGATCATTCAAGAGAAGGTCTGGGGAGAGAGAAGTTTGTGTGGTGCCATGGGGGAAGGCGTGATGCCACTGAATTGTGATTCAGTACAGATTCAGCCTGGCAAATCACCAGTTTTCCTAAATAGCTCATGGCGAAAGGAAGATACAGGGATATAAGGAGGAAAAAAAACATTTTTATATATACATATATTTGTATATAATATATATATATATTATATATGCATATATATTTGCAGAAAATTGGGGCCACATTGGTGAAGAGTGGCTTTAATTGGCAAGAGTTTAATGAACTTGTCTCGGGGGAAAGCTTACTTGCCTGGGCAGTCACCTCTTGGATTTCTATCCTTACATAGGTTTCAGTTCTAGAATGTTTCTTGTAGCAGTAGTTAACAGCCTTTTAAGGCTGTTACACCAGATTGTATTTTTCTTTTCTAAAGTTTAGGAATATTGATAGAAACTCAGTGGGAACTAGGAAATGCCGGTGTTTGTTTCAGCATCCTTATCGTGCTTTGAAGTGAAGCATTGGACCCCAGCTTGCCTGAGCTTGGGATTCATTGAGAGCCAGGAGCTAAGATTTGGTGCCTCTCACGCTTCCTTTAAGATGCTCCAACTCCGTGCTCCTGGCCTTGCCCTTAATGTGGTAATGCTACTAAAACCCACTCACATGCTATCTGTAATTGCTGACCACTATCTTAAGCCATCCTGCAGTCTTTGAAGAAAATTAATTTTGGAGTTGTGAAAAACACAAATTTTATTTTGCAAAGGATTTGGAGAGTTCAGAATCTGGCTTCTGTTCATACTGGAATGAAATGTGACATTTTCAAATTCTTGGCAGAGGGAAATTCTCAAAAAACTGCCTTTCAGATTGATCAAAATGGTTCATTTGGGGCTGGTCTTGCTTGATTTCATAATCTAACAGAAAAAACTGAAGTAAGTAATTTCAAAATGAAAAATCAAAAGCGTCAAAAAAAAAATCTCCCCTCCCAAAGCTCGGGACAAATTGGCATGATTCATAAGCCCACTTTAGAAGGTTTCTGCAAAGTGTATGTTTATGGTCTGATTGTGTTGCATGAAAGATCTGAATTACTTTTCTGTATGTTTGTAGCAAAATCATCTTATATGGGATACAGCCATGCAGTCTGCTGTTTGTGTTAACTGTAGACAGCTATTGAAAGGAATATTCTTAATCAATGTGGTGATATTAACATTTTAAAGCTTTCACAGTAGTAATAACTATTTTTAACTTTCCAAGTTACTGTCTATACACACCTGCATTGTTTTTAGTCATTTTGTCTTGGTGTAAAATAACACGTAGGCAAGATTTTCTTAACTAAGTTTAGCCAAACAATGATTCTTCATTACTTAAGTTTTGATAAGTAAGATTTGAGGTTTGTGCTGTTTTTCATTAGGAAAAATGAAAATTTCTTAGAAGCACTTTCCCTTTCTGCTCTTATTGGTGTCTGCTGAAAGATCTCGCTTATGTTTTAAAGAGCACGTATTTGGAGCTGACAAAATGAAGAAAGATGACTGTTAGGAACAAGGTGTAAGGTGTTTTCCCTTTCCAGCCCGTGAAGAAATAATGAAAGAAACAAACGGTGTGGTTTCGTAGTCAGGTGCAAGAACCTGCAGGTAAACCTGAGGGCATGGAAGTCCGCAAAGCTAGATGTGAAGGAAGAGTAGCAGCAAGGCCTGGAACTGGTGCATGCTGCAGGAGGGCTGCCTGGTTTGTCAGGCTTCATGTGGGTCTGTGTGGAATCCACTGAATCCTTGTGTCTGAAGGAGAAATTCCCCATTGCAGGAATTAAATGATGGAATGATCTGCAGCTTTTGTAGGCTTTTCTGTAGTTTGTTTCTGTGTAACAATGTTGGGATTTGGCCCTTCGTGTTGTCAGAGGTAGGGATGATTATCAGCATCTTCATAGACCTATTCACAGCTCTGTTAGGCAATGAGTGAATGCTCCCCTGGACTGTTTCCTACAAAGTACAAAACGCCTCATGTAGCAGATGAATAATCAGTTTCATCTTTGGGGCATTAGGCCTAATGGACTTTTAGTACCTGTTTGTGATTTTCTGTCACTACTTTTAATCAGTTTTTTAAAAAATTCCAGTGATTCTGTATTTATAGAGATTGTTTTACCTCACAGCTGTGGATGATCTTAGTAGGTCATGCTTAAAAAATATCTAGCCCAGTGTAAGGAAGCTTTCTTATGGTACATTCCGTCTACGTGATATACTTTGTCTGTAAGTAATAACAAAAGGCTTCATTAGAGAGCTAATCAACTCCCTCACCTTTGAGACCTGAAGTAATCATGTATTTCAGATGCACATCTATAAGAATGAGCCTGGTAATTGTGTATAGGAAAAACTGCCTTTAAGCAAAGCCAGTTCAAGGCGGCAGGTGGTGTCGCTGGCTTCCTCCTGCACAGGGTCTGCTTCTTAATCCTGAACCCCTCTTTCAAGGAGGTTTTACTTCAGCTTCTTGTGGAAAAAGGTTTCGGAAGCTGGGTAAACAGAACCTGAGCCTGCACAGAGGGGATTAAGAAGGAGAGGCAAGTGTGGAAGGGAAAATGAGGATATGACAGAGGCCATAGTGAGTTCAAACAAAATTTGGCCTGCAGAAGGCAGAAGAAATCCCCCTGGTGACAGGTGCCATCTTGTGGGTCATTCTGCCACTCTGCCTCCTGCCACTTTTTATAACAAGAAGAGATAAAGGAGGACCAGATTCTTGGAGGCTTCGAATTGCAAAAGTAATTCAAAGAGATGTGAACGTGGTTGGCTTCAGGGTTTGCATGATACTGTAAACATCAATACTTTGCTTGTCAGCACTCTATGCTATTTAAGAATGCTAAAATCCACTATAAACAGAGCCTATGTGCGTGTCTTGAAACATGTAATGATAAATAGTACAAATGATAATCAAATTATTTTTACTTTATAGTAATGCAAATAAAATATTCATGCATCATGTAGGCCTAGGAAAGGTTACAGCCTGCAAACTGCGCTAATTAAAATATAATAGCACCAAGGAGTGTATGTAAGAGTTACTAATGTCCATATTTTTCCTCTTTCCTTCAAGATCTTATCTTTAATGAACACATAAAAATGCAGTGGTTAGCTGGTACTTTAGCTCTGTATTTTCAGGAAATTTATTTTGAAGGACTGCAGAAAAGTAATCAGAGCATCTACTAAGCCAAAATCAAATATACTATGATAACGTATGAATGGTTTTTTTAAAAGGAGAGGACCGGTATTTCAGATGTGAGCCTGAAATTCCTTAAAAAAATTAGAACATAATTAATTTTTTAAGGTTTCACAGTTTAAAGAAAAAAATTGAAGCTATATTTGTCAAACATTCTGGCATGGCTCAGTATTTATATACCAAATTTGAGGGGTCACATTTTGTCGGGAGCAGAATGGGCTTTATAAATTACTCATTTTTTAAGTACTATCAGGCAAACATGGCAAATGGGGAATTAGTCTTAATTTCCTTTTCCCACGTTTGTACTCATGTCCAAAAATCTTGCCCTTTCATGGGCGTTTATGAAACAAAATCGCAATGTGCTGAGCTAACAGTAAGCAAAGCAAGCTTTAAGCTGATGCATACAAAAATGTTAAACACGCTGCATGGTAACATTTATGGCAGAAGTCAAATAAGGAGTATTAGCTTCTCTGGGGAGGGAGCAGAGGCACTGTCATCCCAGAGCGCCAATCATAGCTAGGTGAGCTCTGTTAAGAATTTCTAAGGAGAAAGCAAATCCATGAAAATGTCAAGTAAATTTGACTGATTAATGCATTTAAAAAAAAATTTGGATTCCTTTGCAAGCATTCCATAGTTTATGAGGAATATGAAGATCATCAAATTCTTTATTCTGTCCCCATGATTTGCTTATCCCTGGTTGTGAATCAGTGCATGAGACTTGACTGTCAATGGGCGTATTGTGCACGGGCATAATTTGTGGCGATGGAAAGTGAGCTCAGCCTTAATGTTATTTAGTCACCTAAACTTAGGAAGTTGCATAAATGTGGCCGTGCTTGAAGACTGCCATGGAATTTTTTAAAATTTAATTTAAATGAACAAAATTTAAATGAACAAAACCAAAAATTATTTGCTTAATGGCAGCAAGAAACTTTTGAGGGTGTATTTTGCTCAGTTATTCATGAACTTAAAAAATTATTTATAATAAAACTTCTAGACAGTTAATTATGAGATTTTAATAGGGAAAGCCTGACTGAATTCTTTTTCAGGGTTATGAAAACAAATTAATGTTAAATATGACATTTTCCTTTGGATTTATGACATATGCACTGGCCCCTCCCTCACCCCACACAATACGCACAAAAGGAGGTATTAACAGAAAAACAGAGATGTTGTGTATTCTGTTATGAACAAGCTTTGTGATCTCATCCCAAGGTTTTATCCAAGCTTGAACCATCTGGCTTTGAGCTGGGGAAAGGCATGTCAGCTCTCCCCCAGAATTTCGGTGTCAGGGAGAAGGGGCAGAGTGCCTGAGCTCAGTGCCAGGCCCCCTTTCCTCCCCTCGACAACCCTGCTAGAAAGACAGGAGTCAGGCACTGAAAAGCATACCAGGCATTTTTAAACACAACCCTGACATTTCCTCAGCATTTCCATAGCTAAGGCTTTCCTCCTCCCCATCCCCCTTCCCCTCTTTCAATCAAATAAGGCACCCGCTCTCTCATGCCTAGTGCAAAGAAGGAAGGGGGGGAAAAGTTGGCAATTTAATTCAAACAAAAGAAGCTTGAAATCTATAAGCACAGCAACTCCGAGGCTTCTGGCAAATAGAATTCTAATTAGTATGCTGCTATTTTTCTTTTAGACAGATGAGGGATGCCCCCTATTGACTCTAGCAGGCAGGCTGGTTTAAAAAAAAAAAAAAAAAAAAGAGGGGGGCAGGTGGGGGCTAGCCAGCAAACACTGCAGATTGCAAATTATATCGCAAACCCTGCCAAGTCCCAGCTCTTGGCATCAGATTTTTAATGACACCCTGGAAAAGGGAAAAAGAAGCCCTCAGCTAAGGGATAAAAATGAGGGGTTTTACACTGTGATAAGTCTTTGCTTAAAACCCAAATGGCCAAGCACACATTAGGGTTTTAAAATATTCATAGATAGAAGTGAAAATGAGGATATGAGGATGTACATTTGTTGCTTGGTCAATTGACAACTCATTCTGCATATTAATAAAAGGGATGATCTAATTTTAAAGAGACAGTCTGTCTTTTTTAACCATGACTTTTTGAATATTATGAAGCTGGGGGCAAAACATCACAGAGGAGGCCAGCGATGACACCGAATGTTGTTTTCTTTTGATGTAGACCTGGTACTAACTACTTCTTTGCTCAAGAATTCTGAGGTCTCTAAAAATACGATACCCTTCTTGTATAGTCTCTCTGATGTATGGCTGCTGAACACTTTGATTTTTTTTTCTTTTTCTTTCTTTTTTTTTTTTTTTTGCAGTGCACGAGGCCCTTCACAGTTGTAGGATTTTATCCACAAACAGTCAGACCATCACAGAGATGGAAGCCATTTCTTTTAATAATTAGGCCACCTTCTGTTCCAGAGAACTGCTTTTGGCATGCCTGTCTCGAAATAATGTTTTGTTTTTTTCTAATATTGCAGTATGTCTCTCCCCCCCCCCCCATACTATACAGTAAGTGTTCACAGCAGCCTGAGTTCATATTAATATTACATACGCTACCGTAGTTCAACTCACAAAAATATGTGGCCAAAGCTTTAAAAAAAAAAAACAAAAAACACAACAACAACCCCAAGTCCGTGCATCTCAAGTATGTTTCTTAAGGTTCACCGTGTGGCTTAATTTTTTTAAAATCTACTTTGATATTTTGCACCTGACAATCCTAGTCACAATTAATGCCATGAATGCATGTGCCTACCCTGAGTCATGGTGAGGCAGTTAAATACCAAAGGAACTCTGCCTGCTAATAATTAAAAATGCAAAACTGAACTCAAAATTATTTGCATTTACAAAACTGTAGGCACTACAAAGGGAGACTGTGTTGATACCAGTCTCAAAAGTCACAGCTAATATTAATTATCTTTAAATACACACTCGTATACAAATGAAGCATTAACTCAGATCATCCAACTAGCAGTATTGCTAATGCAAGGCTTTGGACTTTGTGTATTTTTTTTTATATTATTCTTTAGGCTATGTACCTACAGAACTGAGGCTTGCATGGTTGTTTTCTCTACCTGTCAGTCCTCTCCTAGTACTGTTGCTTTTTTCAACTGAATTTGACAGAAGGGCAGAAATGTCAGTGATAATTAAGTTCTTCTAAGTTTCATGAAAATCTGAGGAGGAGAGAAATCCAAATTAGTGCCCCCACTGAGGGAAAGGCAGACAGGACTCGGCCCCTCTACTCTGGCTTTGGGAACAGCTGGCGGGCTGCAGTATTTCCTCATGCTTCCTGAATAGAGCGTATGGTGAGGATAGAGATGAGGAGCAAGGGCTAAAGGACACAAATCTGTAGGAAACCAGGCTAACAGACAAATTTAGATACTTTTTTTTTTTTTTTTTTTTTTAGGAAGAGTTACTAGCTTACATTTTCTGACAATACAGTGTTTTATTTATTTTTTACTGAATGGTAGTTATGATGGGTTTGTAAGGAAAAACAGGTGCCATTATTAGTAGAGTGTGCTAATCCCATTTTTCTTAAAAACAAACAAACAAAAAAACCACAACAAAAAAAAATGAACAACGAATTTATTATCACTATAATAAGATTATAATGTTACAAACTGTCCTCAAAATTTATATTTAAAGATCCAAAGCTTGATAATTTCCAAAATGAGGTGTTACGTTGTTTGGATTCCATTAAAATTAGCAAGTTCATTTGACTTGAAAAGTGACTCCACCCTAGAGTGGACACTGAAACCTGCGTTAGTTCAGCACAGCCAATTTAAGTGTTTTTAATGAATAGGAACTGAAGTGCATGGTATCAAGGGGAAAGGGGGCAACAGGACAGACCAGAATGATGGTTCACAGTATGCTGAGGAATTACTCGTAGTAGTTCTACATAGATCAGTGCAGAAGACAATTGTCCAGACAGGGACATCATTGGCATTTGTTCCTGAAAGTCCATAAAGCTCCCACTGATTTATCAGAAACTTGTGAGGATGACAGTTTGGCAGGAGGCAACCACAGTGCCTCTCTGGTAGCTGTGGCTATACAGCCAGTGGAAACCATTACTGATGTTATGAGAACGTATAATATAATCTACATAGGGTAACATATAACCTAAAAAATACATATGAAGTAAAACTATAGTAGGGTCTATCTGATTTCATTGGAATGTCATTGATGTCAAGGGGAACAGGATCAAGCCCGTTGTATAATTTTTAAGCTTGCATATTATCTTGTTTATGACAGTTGAAGGAGGAAGCTGGAGAGATCTTAGAAAATCACAACCCATGTTCTCAGTGTGTAGGTGATGTACAGAAACATTTAGGTCCTTAAAAAGTACACAAAACAAAGTAGAAAAAATCCTTATGCAAATTTTTTTTTCTTTTTTTTAAATGGGAAGCGGGGTGAAGAAATGCTTTCTCTTCCTTTGGGTAGTTGCTCAGACCTTTGCTGTGAATATCTATGATTACCAGAGTTATGCAGTCAAAGTACAAAGCTCAAATGTCAACCTGAACTGCCTTTGTTGAACACTAGGCATCCAATTAATAGATAAATTAGATTACAAAAAATAATCTATAGGAAAGGAAAAGTTGAAATGGCTGTGTAACCCATCTTGTGTTTAACGATCCAGCCCAGTGGGAAGAAGAAAATCTTAAGTTTGAAGGCATCAGCAAAGCCCCAGGTATGCGTACCGAGTATTGCTCTCGAGTGGTTCAAAATTGTTGTAGGAAGAGTCAATGCCCTATCAATTAGTAAAACTTGCAATTATGTCTTTCTACAAATATTTTCAGTGGAAAATATTTCGCCTCCTTTTCTTGTGACCAGTTATATTCAGCTTGCAGGTGAAGGAAGATGACAAGTAATTTTAGCACCCAGTGGCTTAAAGGAGTTCAAATGACCACTAAAGTCACATTAAGTTGTCAAATTGACCAGTATTTTCTGCCACTGAAATAGTACAATGGATGGCTGGAGACAATAAAATTGTTTCAATTATGCTGCATTAAGCATCTTCACGAAGAAGTGGGAATGCAGAAAGCAAAGAGGAAAGGATCTAGGAGACGTGCTCAACAATGACAAGAATTTTGCTGGGACTCATTTAAGTGAAGACCCCATTAGAGAGAGAGAGAGAGAGAGAGATAGGAATAAATATGCACTGGAGATGCAGGAAGCTAATTTGTATTTCAACATTCCAAAATTACAGTACGGGAAACTTAGTCTTAAATACTAATGACAGACTGGTAACAGAGAGACAAATATTCTGAAAAAATTAGGGAGACCTTAATCGTGTCACTAGCCTTTATTATGGGATAAAGAAAATGCTTGTGCTGTCTGAGAGTTGCTAGGCTCAGTTTCCTACTTGGGAGAGATATTTTGCTCCCAAACCTGTACAGACAAACTTCACTAAGTAACAAATATGAGAAGCACTTAGAACTTTCAACTACATATAGTGAATCTCTGCCTTTTAAGGACCTTAATTACTTTTTCTGCTCTTGCTATCTAACTTAAAAGGTAGTGGATGCCTATGCTTTTTCCTTTGTGTTCATGTGATGCTGTGGAATGAGCAGTACCTTTTTTATGGCTAGCTGTGATATTTTCTTCAAGGTGGTGGATTTTTCCTTAATGTGACTGTAGAATGTATAAGATCTCATTCTTCTCTCAGTAAACATTTCTACAGTTTGCGTGGTATGGGTATAATCTCAGTGGGAACAGAAGAGAGATCACTAATAGTACAGGTTTATGAATTTAGGGCTAAAATAGCAAAGCGCCCATTTTTGTATGCCGTGATGAATGACATTATAAAAAAAAATATGCACGGGAACTCTACCGCTTGCAAACTGAATGCTTAAAGCCAAGCTCCAAAGAGGAGTAACATGGGAATCAACTCATGCCCAGAAAAATATTACTTGAATAAAACCCCCAAATTGGCCTTAGCTCTTGAATATTTGTATAGTCTGCTTTTTTTTTTTACTTGCTTATTGGAGTGCATTAGAAGCACGTTTTTTGTGATGTTCAGTTGACAAGAGTGAATGTGAAATGTACATACTTTCAGAGGATAAAGATGTTATGAGCATCTACAAAGAACTGGCAAAGGGTTTGGTACGGTAAGAAAATGACCACATATGACCTCGTTCAGATTCAGTTTGACTTTTCACTTAGAACAACATTTCTTATATGTGCCAGGTTACATACTTTACTCAATGAAATATTTGGTTTATTTAAGAAAATATAAAATTGTAGCCAGTTTCCATCCAGGTTTTTTTCCACACCCACTGCAGTCAGTGCGTTGTTCTTCTGCAACCGATAAATTCAGCAGTAAATTATGTATGATTTAAGCACACACACAGATTTTTATTTATGCTTACAATGTCAGTATAATTTTACAGTCAAGGCACAGTACATATACTCTGCTGTAAGTACTAGCTTGATACAGTAAACTCAAAAGAGCACATTGGGGGTTAGCAGTTAGAGCTGAAAGTGAAAATCAAGAAACAGCAGTAGTACTGCTTTTGTCTTCAGCATGCTCTTCAAGATGTGAGATGCTCCAGTGGGTGGGAGACCTATGCACCACCCCCCCAATTCTGGGGATAACCCCAGCAGATATGCTTTACAATTACCTTTTCTTAAAATGCCAATTAACCCTTTCAGGGTTTTGTGGCATACTGTGAACAAGCAGGAGAGGGACACTCATTTATCCCTTATATTGAACATCATAACCAATTATAAGAGGATTGGGGGGGAGGAACAGTTCTTATGCTACTGTGGATGTATCTGGAGTGCTTCCTGGGTTTATCTCTGTGGTTTTTGCATTAGGAGATTCTGTAGAATAATTTTAAAATAAAATTAAAAAAAGACAAAAGTACAAAAGATTTAAAAATAAAAAAATCCCAAAAACCTACAGATAAAGATGACACAATGAAATAGGAAAAAAGCTTTAATTGTCTTTAATGGTACTGTTAAAGCTCACAAGGCAGTGACAGTTTTAATTTCATCAAAATCTTCTTGTGTTTTCCCCACAAAAAGTATCCGCTGGTGTAAATCAAGTCTTAACTGTATTAGAGTAATTAATCACAGGCTACTGTGAGACTGAAATTTCTTAATAAAAAATAACCCAAAATATTAAGGTTCTTATGGGAAATAGAATAGTACTAGGATGAAATAAAATGAAATATTTCTAGAATAAACTTAGAATGTCATTAATTAACCTGAAGATGAACTTAGCTCAGTTAAATATATATTTTGCTACTTGGAATCTGATCCCTCAAATCTCATACGGCGACTTTTCCATGGGGTCCCATTTGGGTATGTGTTATTCAGCGGAATAAAGGTTACTTGTATTGGTTACTGGTTGGTCACATTTTGCCAAAATGTTCTTGATGGTTTTCTTTGAATAAGTCTGACCGGCTGGACTACTTTATGAAATCAAATTATTTTTGTCTTGACCTTGAGAAACAAGGAGGTAAAACTCTTAAATCTGTGAAGTTGGTTTTTATATAATAAATATAATAATATATAATAATAATATAATAAATAATAATTCTAAAATTATCAGCTTCACCTGAGGGTGCAGCAGTGCTCCGGTCTGTGATTTGTCCACGCAGGCTTCTCAGAGGAAGGGAAATTTGGCTGACACGCATGATGCTACAAAAGCTGTGAATTGAACTTATAACTGTGAATGGAAGATTGACAATTGGTTTAATTTTTGAGTAAAATAGCTTTTAGTTCAGCTCAGTCTCACCTGGAGTATTTGCTCCTTTCATAGAGGGGCAGTTTCTTTAGCACTGGATCAATCTGTCAAATGACAAGGATGCATTTTCTTTCTGTTCTTAGAGTGCAAGCAAAGAAATACTATGAAAGTAAAACTCTGTTGCACACTTGATATTTCAGTCAAAGTTAAGTTTTCAAGGTAGATTCTTAAATTATTCATTATACAAGTGTAACTAGCTGGTGATACACTGAAAGGAAAATTTCCATCATAATGTTTTTGCAATTGGAAATCATCAGGTACTTGACAGTGAATGGAAACCAACATTTCTAACTTTCAGAGATATTTACTGAAAAGGTAAAATGATTGTCCCACTTTCCCCGTTATTAAATGTGTACACCTCATATTTGGATTATATGACAAAATATAAAGCCAAAGGCTAACTTTGTGACACCTGCATTTCAAGAAGACCAGCACCTACTGAATTAGAGTTTTGCAAGTGTTTAGCCATTTTTTGAAGTATGTTGTGTGTCCTTTACTAACATATATACATACATAGGTGTATACACACTAGGTGATTGGATCTATAAAAAAGTATTTCAATCTTGAACAACATGTGAGTGTTTATCATATGCTTGAGATATAATCTTTAAATTAAAATGTATTCTCTGAAATGAAGGCAGAAGTACATGCCCTTTGCTTTCTTAAAGTTCCTGCCTTTACCTATCATGCAAGAGAGTGAAAATACGGTGTGGATTTCACACAGGAAAAAAGAAAGAACTATTAATGTTCTGACAAAAAGAAGGAAGAAGTGTCTATCGTTATTTTAATTCCTTTCAGGATGTTCAGATGTAACACAACGTCAGAACTCTGGGTGATCATTCATGCTACCTATGGTGCAATAGCAAGGTAGAGTAGGGTAAATGAAGTATAGTTTTAGCAGCCCCTGACAGTGTAGGTAGAGAAATAGGGGTCTATTATAATGATTCCCCATGGAGACATGTGCCAATCAAGGGGAGAAGAGAACCTCTGAAGGTCATCACCAAGGAAAATTACATACTATACTTTTTCTGGCATCCAAGCTCTATCACAATACTCAAGAAAATAGTTGGAATATATATATATATACACACACACACACACACACCATGCACAAATATACATGCATTGGTTTGCTGCATACTGCATAATAATATCTGGCTTTTTCAACACCTGGTGTTATAATGGATTCTCTTTGGACAGGCAGAGCAGAGGAAGATGAGCTGTTTGGGTCATGTCTTGCAGAGAGAGGGTGAGAGCTTGAAGATGGTGATTCTGCAAGATTGAATAACACAAACATAATTATAGGGTGGGAGGGTTGCTGTAGCATTGTTGAAACATTACTGATGGGCATACTTGCAGGTTAACCAGACAATGAAGAGTTAGGCAACACTTACCACTGTGCTATTAGCAGTGTTACACCATCTAATTGATACCTTCACATCTTTGTATTTGATTGTGCTTCAAATTTGAAGCTTTTAGTTAGATTTCCATCCATATTTTTATTTTCCATTTTCATAAAATGCTGTTCAAATGGATCATAGTTTATATTTCCACATAATGTTTTTGTGTGTGATACTCAGTCAGAAGAGGCTCTGATTTTTATTTCCAAATTATTTGCCTTTTTAATCTGATTGTGATTAATTTCCTTACTTTTTTTTTTTTTTTTAATTATTGTGCAATCTGTGAAAGAAGCCTAAATAAATGATTAGGATCACTCTTTAACTCATGTAACGTAAAGCAAGCACTGGTCTATAGCATTGACTATGTCATAAATTCTGTCTGTTCAGGCTGCCTACGTCTTCTCTAATGATTCCAAATTTAAACAGTTAGCAAAATACAATTATCTCCTTGTTAAAATAAACAACATTTAATGGGAGCAAACATAAAAGGGCTACTGAATTCATACATATTTTAAAAATCATAATGTGTATTAATAAAAACCACTTTAAAGAGAATACATCAACATATTATATAAATTATTTTCTCTCTCTCTTCATCCTCTCACCTCCACCCTGATATCAGTCATAGGTAGTAACTAATGTGGAAGGAAAAGCTGAGGAGAGCAAAGAAGTGTAGGTAGGTTTTTTTTTTTTTTTTTTTTTTTTTTCCTTGAAAAAGCTTTGTACAGTGTTAATGAAAGACTTTCTTCTGGGGAAGAAATGCTAATGTGAAATTTTCTCTTTCTCTCAGCATAGTCATACATTAGAGATATTTGTAGCAGTGGAGATGCAGGCTGCAATAGGTAGATGGATATTTACCCAAGAAAATTTGAGCCATGCCCTTTCATTTTCAGAGAGCTGCTACCTAATCTCAGTGTAGCATCAAGACAAAGGACACCTCATTCCATTTGTGCCTGCCCTGCAAAAAAAATAAAAAATAAAAATAAAAAATGTATATACATACATAAGGGGAGGGGGAGAGTAGAAGGAAAATAGAAAAAAAAAAACAACAAAAAAACAATGCTATTAGAATAATGGTCTGGGGGGAAAAAAAAAAAGATAAAATACAAATTTCACTCCGATCTGAGTTGGATTACTTCCCCATGCCCCTGCCTTTATTGAGCGATTTGGAGTTTCATTAGAATTCAGAATTCCTGCAGAAAGAAAAACCACAGTGGCACGGACTTCTCTTTCAAGGGGATTGCAGGCTGACCCATCAAAATGAAAAGGCTCAATGTTTTGCTGACAGGTCCCTGAGCAGGCCTGAGTGACAGCTTCATTTCAGCACTTCTCAGATGAGATTTGAATTGGGGGGTGGGGGGGTGGTAGGAGAGAGACTTTGTTCCCTAAAAAGTGTCAGTGTCAAACTCTGCAGTTCAAGTTCTAGTGTCTGAGGTACAAAACCAAGTCAGAAATCATCTTAGACTTGTCTGCTTCCAAATTTATTATTAATGTCTCTCTAATATTAGCACACATGAAGCTTCATTTGAATCCTAGAGTTCATGTTGAGTGTACGTAGTTCCTCTTATTGGAAAAAAGAAAAAAAGCAGAAGGAGATGGATTAAAGTACAGTGAACTGTTGTACAATGTCTGCATGAAAGATTACATACTGGCATTTTCTTATTGTGGTAATCAAAACATCACTGAGAGCTTGATCCTTCTGCCACTGTAGTTTGTGGGAATGGGAGCAAATTTCTTGCTTTAAACTGATCCAGGTCTTTCTGCTGGCAAAATAAGTATATGTAATAAAAATACCTAAAAACATTAAGACTGTAGTTTAAAAGTTCAAAAGCAGCTTTATGTTATCTTGGTGGTCCAAATGATCCTCTTTTCTGTTGTTTATATCAGTAGAAAAAATAGTAAAGCTTACAAACTTGTCATAGAGGAAAGTGGCACCTTAACCTGCTCTTGTGATGAGAGAAAAACTTATTCATTTCCCACTTGTTCCATTACTAAAGGTTGATTGGGTATGTGTGGAGATGTTAGCTTTTTTTTCTTTTAAGAAAAATTTTATTTCATTTTCCATGTATTAGGTACTAGTGGTCACAGCTTTTATCAATTACTTAACATTTTCTCATCTTTCTTGTGGATATTAAAGTGTTTAGAGCAAGTACAAAATCCAACTAGTTCAGTTTGCTTTTAGTTGCTATCAAAAACAGGGCCAGATGAAAAAACAGTAACCTAATTTTTAAGATGAATGTTAGAAAACTGTATCTGTAAATACAGATCTTCAAAGTAATAATTATCCTCACGCCTTATTCCTTTATGATGCCGCCTTGGTAATTGAATGTCAGCACAGGATACTATTTCATACCACAGATCTGTTCTTGACATTCAAATCTCTTTCTTATTTTATATGGAGAACTTTGAAAAAGATAAGAAAAAGTACAAGTTTGTACAAAACCCCAGAATATTCCCACAACATAGTAAAAGAACCATGGAAAAATTACAGTTAGCTATGACTGTAAGTCAAATTTTATGTATTCTATTCACTTTGGAACAAATTCTAATCTAATGCATATTTATGGAAAGCTGTAGTAACTCTAGCAAAGCTATGGGTTTTAGCAGGTAGGTATAAAGGAGATTTGAGCTCAGGCAGACACATATATTAAGCTTTAGTTTTTATGTGAATGTGATGAACAGTGCTGTGTTAGTGGTAGGACTTTAAGTGTTTCTATTGAATGCAACAGCCAATAGTGACATAAAATCTATGTAAATGGTCAGAGTGCATGTTAGGAACAACCTAAGGAAGCTTCATCATGTAAATTTTCACTAACTTTTCATGGTTTGCTTTTTTCTTAAATAAGTGCATGCCTTTGGAAAAAGAGGAGAGAAGGCACTAAAGCTAAAAAGCCTATGAGAGCTTCATTTATGTCTTGTCCTACCTCTGTATTCCAAGAAAACTTACTACTTTTAGGTTCTATGCACTGAATACAGAACAAGGAACTTGCTTTGTTCAGAACAAGCCTCCTCATGGAAAAGACTCATGTCTTCTATGGAGCAGGAAATATCACTTCCCTCTGATCCCAGGGATCCATGCTACTTACACTACATACACTCTCACAATATGCTTTTATGACTGAGATCTTGTATCCTGTAAAAAAAGTTATGAAAATCACAGGTTGACTTCAAGTTTTAAGACAAAAGGCCTAGCAGTCTCTACCAAAGAATGACAAAATCGTTAAGGTTAGAAAAGACCTCTAAGATCTAGTCCAACTGTCAAGGCACCACAACCACACCAAACGCCTCCAGGGATGGTGACTCTACCACTTCCCTGGGCAGCCTATTTCAATGCCTCACAACCCTCTCTCTGAAGCAGTTTTTCCCAATATCTAACCTGAACCTCTGGTTCAGCTTCTAGCATTGTATGGGGTTGTTGTAACTGAAGTTGCAGGGTCTGGCACTTGATCTTGTTGAAGCTCTTACAGTTGGTCTCAGCCCGTTGATCCAGCCTACCTAGATAGCTCTGCAGGGCCTTCCTACCTTCAGGCACTTCCTCCCAACTTGCTGTCATCTGTAGATTTACTGAGGATTGTTTAACTTACCTGTGAAGTTCAGAGTACCATCATCATTGTGTGTGAGCAGCCCCATTGTGGAGTCTATGAGTTGTGGCTTGTCCTGATTGAGCGGATGGATCAGCGACAGAGCCAAGTTGAATGTGCTGCTGTTCAGGACGCTGCCAAAAACTAGCAGCTGTTCAAGTTTTGTGCTGAGAAACTTGTGGTTTGTCAACTTTTCCTTGCTCCCTGTGAAAATGAAGAGTGGGAAGTGATGCAGGAAGAAGTGTACTGTGCTTTGTGAGCTTCTGCCAGAGCTAGCAAGGAAGGGAAGGACGTCAGAGAACTTCCCAGCGCACGCCTCGTGCCTTTCTCCTCTTTTCTACACACCGAAATTGTTAAAACAAGGTTTATATCAACAAGATGAGCAAAATTTAAGGAGATGCCTGCAAGCTACATTCCTGACTCTTCTGCCTCAGTAATATCAGGTCACTGAAGGTGGCTGCAGGGAGACATCAGCTCAGTCCCATCTTTGAGCCAAAGTTGATCTGCTCTCCTTTACACCCTTAGGTAGTGTTTCCAGTTTTAAGGGGGGTAACCTTTTGAGGCGAGTAAGTCAGAGACGTGTAAGAATATGTGTTTAGTATCATTGCAGCATAGAAGTTGGCTTAGTTTTAGATCAAGCTAGATGTCTAGCAAGATAACAGATTGCTCTTTTGTTTAGCTATTGCTTCCTCACTTTGCCTGTATCGTATCCCATTTTTTTCCCCAATGTCTTTTTGTGATTCTTCTAAATTTAACATGCTCGTTCCTACCAGTCAGGTTGTAATTGTAAAATGTATCAAAAGAAAGGTGGAATTTTTGCCACCTTTGGGATTTTTCAGGGTTAGAAGTAACTTATCAACCCAGGTGCTAGCAGTGATAAATGAAGAGCTTTCAGAATAGAGCAGAGAGAAGGAGAGGTGGTTGTAGGGAAGATGCTTAACTGGTCTCCTTAGGGAAAGGTACTTTATAGTTGTGAAAGTTTAAAAACAGCAGCACGCTGTTAAATAACTTGCATTAAAAGATTTGCCTGAACTCTGATTCTTCATGTGAAAAACCTGTGCGGGCATTTAGGCCCATCATCAGCAAAACATCAGCAAAGCAAGTGAGCTTCAGTACTTTGCTGAACAGAGAAATTTCAATGAAAAGGAGCTATTAAAAGTACTGAACTTTTGGGTTCTCATGCAGCTGTGCTAGTCTGACATCCTGACCCATCTCATGCTTTTCTCCCAGTGATTTCAGTGAGCTGGCTATGAACTATCATTTCATTTTGGCATCTTTGTGTATGACGTAATCCAAGAACAAAAATCTAGCTCTTATTTTTACTATGTCATCAATTTTCTGATGCTCCATTGTTCATAAAGCACCAAAATGCAACTCTTTCTTTCAAACACTTTTGCTGAGTTCAACGTGATAATGAACGTGAAGGGTTTGCATTGAGGAAGCAAAACTTTTTCTCTCTCCTCCCCTCCTCTTTTATTTTTTTCCAGGTTCACACCAGATAGGCATTTTTTACAGCCTGAAAAGGGATGTTTTCTTTTGTTAATAGCTTACAATCAGATGAAAGGACTCATCACTCTATTTTAGTGCTCCACCACATGGCGTGTATCTTTTATAAATTACAGGCTGGCGTTGTGTGCACTGGGGGAGAGAAAGGTTGGTTTTCTTGCTGTGAGCCATCCTGCCTAATTGTCGTATGCAAATAAAAGCAATTATAAGGCTTTTAGGGTGAAGGGATGACAGCTGAGTTTGGCAGTTGAGGAGGCCTCACCCACCTTGTTGTCATAGCAACAGGGAGGAAAAGGACAAAATGGTGTGTATACAGTGGAAACATTTATTTTGGTTAAAGAATTAAAAATACATATACCACTGTTATCATGAAACATCAATATGTGTAATGAATGGGTTTGTTTAAAACATTACAGAAATTAAACTGTATTTATTCCTTGGCCCTTTAAATGATCCTTGTCATCTAACTACCATTTACAAACCATCACTTGCGATTTTATCTGCTACTTTTAAAGTTATGAACAGATCATAACAATTCCATTCAATAATTAGGAGATTACAAGTTTCTGTGCATTAGCACATCTGTTTCAATGTTGCTAGACCCAGAGCCACGTGAAGGAGGGGGACATTCAGTAGTGTGTCTGTGAAGGGGAAACAGTGAAAAATAATAACCTATTAGCAGTCCATAAAGTTCAATATAAAATATGTTTGTGCTAAAGTGTTAAACAAGTAGAACAAATAGCGTGCTAGTAGCATACAAAATTAAAACGAGTCACAAATGGATATTTTCTATGGCAATTTATTTCACAATTACTCTTGTGGAAGCTTTCATGAATTAAATATGAGTTCTATCTTGAAATTAGGTGTTATAAGGCTAAATTACAAGAGGCAGCCAGTAATTGAGGTGGCTGAAACACGGGGTCTAGTGAACTAATCTCTTGCCGTGTCACGTGGCTGTCCTCGTGCCAATGGGAAACCTCCCCATCACAAAAACAGAGGCAGCTGAGAAAAATTGATTTCTCATCTGAGCCATATTTGATAGCTTTTGAAATCGAAAATTGAAATTAACTAACCTAAGCCCCGTCGTAACAAAAGAGCAAATTAAATATGCAACATGGCTTCCTATTGGCAGCAAGAGGGCCTGCCAAGGTAAATTTGTAAATAGAGTTTAAGATGCAGTCCTGCCCCTCCTCCCCCTTTTCCTTTCTCTCAGTGTAAAAGTATGTCTGCGGTGTCTTTATAAATTATTTATGCAAAAAAAATATTAAAAAATAATCATCAGCTGCAAATGGCCGCTGTGGTTAAGGTCCTCCATGGAGAAAATCATTGCATTAGAAGAGCTCATTGAATGAAACAGAATTAAAATCATCTGCAGTCATCCTTGAGCTTGGAATAAACACAAGAAGAGCACAAGAAAAACTACGTTTTTTTCTAAGAAAAGTTTTATGAATAGAAGTTTACAAAGCCAATAGCAAAAATAAAAATCAGATGGTCATTTAGACTTTGCAGACAGCTATATACACACTTTTTATTTCATTAACCCCAAATAATGGCATAATGGTTTTTTGAGCTTTGTGGAGTATCCACATGCTTGTCTTTTGTCTTGCTTTTACACATCCTAACACATTACAAAGGATTCTGACAGTGAATGCTAATGATTTTAAAGGTGCTGTGGATTTACAGTGGGATTCCCTGAAATGAAGGCAGCCAACAAAATCAGTGATGCCATGCTCTAAATACTATTTTCTGTCCTTAAAAGAGGAAGGAAGAGAGCTGGGGGAGGACAGGGGGGTAGAAAAAAAACAACCAAGACATCGGCCGTCAGCATTCCACTCTTGCAGGGTTTCTGCTGTTCTCTACCCAGATTTGCATGGGAAAACAAATGATTTAATTCAAATGCTTGAGTAAAAATGTATAAAAATACGGAGCCAGATCTCTGTCTGCATAAATCAGAATAGCTTCCTTAACTTTAGAGGATTTATTCTACTCTACATCATCTGAAGATCTATCTCATGAAATTGTTCCACTTTCCTGCTGAGGCTGTTCAGATCTGAACTGTATAAAATCTAGTGACAACTGTAATGGAGGATATTACACTTAGCCTGTCTGTCATCCCAGAGATCTTGTAAAATCATTTTCTGTTCTAATTTATTACTTTTAGTGTCAATCAGCTGCCGACAAGCTGAGTAACATCATTAGGCATCGAGTTCATCTACTCAGCACTTTTTAAATGCAGTTTAAGTAGTTGTCTCATTATGTGTAGTAGGACGGAAAGCCAAGGTTCAAGGAGTTTTCTTTTTTGGCAGAAATATTCTTGAATCTGTACTATTATCTCCGGGGGAAAAAATAATACAAGAAAATAGGTCTTTTTTTAAGGCTTTGAAAGAATGAAAAGAAGGCAGTAAAATGTAGTAAAACTCATTGTAGAAACTTCGGTTCTGATTTCCCTCTGCTTTACTTTGTATTTACCTCTGATGACTGAGTTGAAAGGTGTGAGGATGGAGTGAGGCAATGATGAATCAGGGATTTTGTGTAACGCCGAGCTGATGGCTTCCAGCCATGAGCTAATAAGTGGCTGGAGTTCATCTCCTCACTGAGAGCCTGCTATTGCTGCCTGGAGAATATAATGGATAGAAAAAAAAACTGTGCACCAATCCTATAATAGAAAACATTTCATTTGGGGGCTGGTGAATTCAATATGATTTTATTTAACGCTATTACGCATCAGAAGTGACTCCACAGAACGAGTTGTGGCAACGTAAGAGCCAAACGAATGCAAATTTGTTTGGAATGAATTTCAAGGTTGTTTTTAAAATGAAATTAATGTGTGTATCAAAAATATCAGAGTAGACAACAAAAGCCCCACAGCTTCATCCCTTTCCAGGAACCTGAGGGCTTGTCTCTGGCTAGATATTCAAGGGGGCCTTTGGCTACGCCTCAGTAGGTCTTCTTCCCCCTGCCATTTCCAAGCAGTGGTTCACATCAGGCAATAGTATTCCTGTATCATTCTTCATGTTTCTACTTCATTTGAATATGGTTCTACTGACTATAAACCATTTATCTTAGGAGGCCTTGGAGATGCTGAGATGTACTGTTTCCAGGACAGCTGAAAGTTGAGGTCTTTTCTGGGAAGTTACAGTTAATGAGTGCAACACGAAGGCAAAGAGAGGAAGAATGGTGCTGGGCTGTGTGGTGACCATGGGATTTTTCTTTCTTTGTAAACGGAAGGACATGACCTCATTTCTCATATAGTTGCTTGAAATACGATTAGAGAGACAAAGTAATCAACTTCCTGCAGTGAAATGAATTTCACCAAAACTTAGGAGGAGAGTTATCTGCAGTATGGAAATGGTTAAACTAGTGTGAGAACGTCAGGAGAGGACATTTCCTAGTGTGAATGGCTGCATTTAGGATACTGCAATCTTATTTCCTTATATACAGAGGAAGAAGAGCAAATACGGTTATTCCATATAGAAATAGCATTTCATTTCATGAGTTCATTGTACTCATGTGGAATTGATGATTTCATTGGAGAAGCTGAGATATAGTTGCCCTGACTGTCTGTTATTGTGCCTAAAGCTTTTTAAAATACATTTTATTTATTTTCTGAATGAAAATAAATATGAGTTTCTTACCAGTGCTATCCAAGACTTTCTGAACACAACCATTCCTAATTAATACTGGTATAAAATGGATGTGGTATAATGTGCCTGTTAAATATTGTAAATGAAGAAGGTAATATGAAAAAGCAAATATGTTGATAAGCATTCCTGGTTCATGTAAAAGTCTGTTGTCTCCTCCCCTCCCCTTCCTGATAAACTGCTTTATATGACATTCTGCACATTTTAGATAGTTGCTGAAGCTAGCAGCTTTCATGGTATCCATCCAACAGGATATTGTAATCAGAGCGCCAGTAATTCTGGGAAGCATCAAAAAAAATGTTTCAGAAGATGTTTAGTCAGAAGAAAATCACAGCAGAGGCAAATCTGTACAGTCTGAGCAAAGGGAAAATTTCCTGCAGAACTGTAGAACAAATTCTACAAATAATTGCACCTACTGGACAAGTTAGATAAGGATGCAGTACACATTTTAAAATAGTAATCTTGAAACTGCATATGTAGTTGTAGAGTGCAGATGGTGCATCTTGCTATAAGTAGTGTCTTTGTATTACATGTGAATTACTTGGTTTGTTTACCTTTAAAGACAATCCCTTTTTTTTATTAGATCAATCATTACAACTAAAAGAATATTAATATATGGAAAAAAATTTCTTTAGAAAGATGTATCACTTTCTGCATCCAGTGTGTGATTCTCTCAATAGCCGCTAATCCTATAGGGACCCCAGTATTCAGATTTGTCTAGATTGTAATGTAAACTCCTAGATTAGGCCTCAAACCAAAATATATTTAAACACATGGTTAAAATAAGTAATTAGTCTTATACATTTATGTCGAGGTAAGGAAATGAGAATGGGGGGTCTCAATTTTCCTTCTCAGTTGCTCAAATTGAGTCATAGCTTTGTGCTTTTTATAGCAACAAGGCCCTGATTAAGCACTTAAGCATGTGCTTAAGGTTAAGCATGTGATTAAGTGCTTTGCTGACCCAGGGCTTAAGTACCCTGTAAAGCATTGGAAAAATGAGTAAATCAAATTTAGGTCAAATCTAGCCCTATGCTACATACCTACGGTAATAGCAAAGCAGAAGGTAGGAAGCTTTGCTTTCAGAAACACAGAACAGCAGGGCAGGATTACAGCTTGACACGCAGGGGACTGCTGGGGAGGGGGAGCGAGCACCTGTGACAGCCCCTGTTTAGAGAGGGCATGAAGTGCCAGCCAGAGGCCTCAGCCAGGTCCTCTGCTGGCTGTCACACCAGCTTCAGTCTGCAGCCAATGGAAGCCAGAGAGGAGTGAGGCAGCTTTTCAACGTGGGACTGATGCGGATGCCTGGTGGTGCTGCCATGTGGCCTACCTGCATGGGATGGCTGCTGCCTGGCAGTGATGCTCAGGATTGCTCATCTTCCTCTGTTTTCCCCCTCACCTTATCCCTGTGGGAGGTGAGTGCTACAGGGCTGGCCTTTCCTTTGGGAATAAAGGTATCCTGATAGGGAGTTTCAATGCCTTGTTTAGATGTTGGTGCTGGGACCTCCTATGTGTGGACCCCTGCATGTGGGCATCCACATGGATGCATCAAACCAAGCAGGACTGTTTTCATGCCTGCTTGCAGAGCAATCTTAAATTCTTAAATTCCTAATGCTGTCAAATAGGAATACGTGAGAAATAGGAGCTGTGGTAATGGACAAAGAACAAGCATTTAAATAAGGAAGACATTTTCTATGGGTTAGGGTACCCAGAAATAGTAAATATTGTTCTGATCATTTCTGTGATCTGATAGCTGATATTGGAAACACCAATGGAAGAAAAAAAAAGGGTTTTGTGTCTTCATTTCCTTGGCCAAATCCAGCCACTGCAGAAATGTTTGTGAATTCTCACAAATGCCACTGTGGTAGTTACATCACTGACTGTGCTGGAGAAAGGTAAAGCAAAGACTGAGTTCCAAAGATCCACCAAGGTGAAGATGAGGTGAAGTTTCAAGGGGCGTAGAATAAATATTCACCCTTAGAGAAAAAATCTAAAAAACATTAGAGTTCTCACTAAAGTGTGGTATTGCTCCACTTAAATAATTTTCTTTCTTATCCCTCTCTAAATCCAGGATTCTCTCTGGAAAGGAAAAAAACACCTCATGAACTTCTATTTGCTGAAAAAGAGGAGCACATCATGTGCTGTCACTGCAGACTTATCCTCTACAGTACCACCTACAGTGGAAGTCTAGCTGCAGGCTAGAGTTATACAATATCACAGAGAGAGATTAAGCATTACATTTATTGTGGTTGCTGGGAGGCAATATTATTGCTATTTCAGTGGAGAGATTTATAGCAATACTTAATGAATGGTACTAGTTTTGTTATCAGTTGGTAACCATACACATGTTGTGCATGTGAAAATATTAAATTAAGTTGTTATGAAAACCTTAGAAAAGTTGAATATTAGTCTTTGAGGCAAATTTGGCAGCATAATGAAACTATGTTTGTATAATGGCCTGGTATTGTTAGGGTGGGCATATGCTGTTGGATGGAATACAGGCAAAATTAGCTTTATCAGTTTTAGGCATTTTCCAAATGAAAAAATTCATTGTGATCTATCCTTAGGAATGTGCAGATTGTTGCAGTTATTTGTCTCAGTCTATTTATGAAAATATCATAGGTCAGAAATAGTTCAGAAACTAAATGCAAATTAAGAAAAAAAAGCTTTTAATGATATTTTCCATCTTATCTCTTTTTGAATCATAGCTATATGTGAGGAAGCACCAAAAACCCCCAGACTGTTAAGATGGCTCAGAAAGATGTGAAACTTAAGAGTTCCTGAGGAAAAAAAAAATCAAATTTTGTTTTCATCAACATGGTCTGTCATCATCAATGCAGTAGGCAGACCTAATGAGAATTTGAAAGGTTGCAGTGCAGTGAATGGAATTTTTCCTTCCCCAGAATCTTTACTTATAAGCTAAAGACTGAATATCCTGGAAAAACTACAAGGAAAATCTCATCAGATTTCTTTTAGATATAACATTTATTCAGTGCTCCAACTGTGTGCATTAACATTATCTTATCATGCACAGATAGCTGTATGGTAAATACATATTTCTATTTTGCTGCAATTGATCACAAGTGAAATTTTCATTAGTGCTGATCACAGATAAATTATTAGGCTTAGAAGTGGCTCTTTATATTGCAAAGCAAAATATCTCAGTTCATAACTGGTATCAAGAGTCATTTACTTGAATGCTTGTAGGTGCAGCTTTTTACCTTCGGGAAGGGACATTTATTACAAGATCCTGCTATTGAAATCTTGGTTGAGATTAGGTGTAACGACAACAGAGTACAGAACAGGTACATAGCATTGGTGGTACTTGCCATGAAAGGATGTGATGAAGTATTCTCACATGGAACAGACAGGCCTGATTTTTCATATTAGTGGAGTTAAAGTATGAGAAGTATTGAAAATATTCATGCCTCTGTAATGATGGGGAGAATACAGAAGCTTTTGGCTTGGATGTTTTAGATAATTAAGAGCAACAAAAGATTATGTTGGAAACAGATTCTCTAGAGATAGTAAATTCTTGTTACAGAAATGGGATATCTAGTATAGTGGTCCTATGGCTCTTTCTTTTTCTCTCTCCTTTTTTTGAAAGGAAAAAGCATTTCTATCTCCTAACTGCATTGTGGGATGCATAATCAGACTCTCATGGCCAATAATGAAATGACTTTTCTTCCTCTAATAATATTCTGTTCCAGAATTTATCAGAATTTTGCAACAGTGCTTGCAGTCTTAGATAACTATTACATAGATATACTCTAAAATTTGGATAAAAGAAACCTACTGTATCATGGAATTATTAAAGGAATTGAATATGCAAATTAATTTGAATAATGTTGAATAAAAGCAGCTAATTTTATTGAACTTCACCTTTTACTAAATGGTAGTGAAGTGGGAATTAAAAAAGGCTAATTATATATTATTTTAAAGTGTACATTTGTTCTTAATTTTCAAATTAATTTTGTACACGCTCTGTGTTTTCTGTCTGCGGTTTGTTGCATGAGCTCTCTGCTCTGACTGAGCATTAGGAGGTTTAAAACAGGCTGGATGATGGAGTCATCTGAGATGGAGATTATAAAGACTCCTTCCATAAATTTTGGTTTACCGGCCTTTCCACCTCTTATTTCCTTTTTTTTGCTATCATTTCCTACAGCTACTTTCCAGTATGTATGATGTTTCCTACCTATCATCTGCAGGCCTTTATTGCAGTTGGTGCATAAATTGTACTGGTCCCCAAACATGTGATCTCACCGTGTGAAAGCACTGGTATCTCTCTCCAAATAGAGAACCCAGAGCACCAAAGGCAAAATAGTAACAGTTCTTTTGAAAAACCTGCATGGAATTCTTTAAAAAAAAAAAAAAAAAAAAAAAAAAAAGGGTCGTATTTGTCTGATAAAAACTTGGAAAGTATTTCATCAAAACAAACTCAAGAGCTTCAGGCAACAATCCTGGCATTATGGCTCTGATAAAATAAAATGGTTACTCACAGACATAAATTACCATGGGAATAAAAGGGCTACACCAAAATTATACGGTTTCATAATGCTCTTAAATCAAAGTCTAGAGGACAGTGAGTGCAGCTCACAAATTTTTACGGCTACACTACTTGACGAGTGGCTTTTTTTGGCTGTAACTAACCTAACAAGTTTCTTCAAGAAGTGCTACATAATGACATATACTCAGATTTCATAGGGCAGTTCAGGGAGGCTATGCTCTGATTTTGTGAAAATTAATACCCAGCATGTGCACTGGAAAATATACTTTCACAGTTCTGATCACATTGTTTTGCTGCATGAGCACACGTACCTGTAAACATGATACTTTATTGGACTTTCTTTGCTATTGGACTCTCTTGATTTTGGAGATGCATGTAATTACTTTAAGGCATAGTAAATTCTGCTCACCTCACTAGAGATGGCACTGGAAATAAGACTGACAGAATTTGCAGTCAAAGCCAAGAAAATGTTGCAGTGAGCTGTGAAGTCCTGAGTTAGGCATTTTGCAGGAGGAGCTATTCATCTCGGGTCAATTCCATTATAAGTGTTTACTAGATAATGTAGACTAGATGACCACATAAATAGTTCTGAACTCATCTGTGGAAACTTCCATAGTGTGCTTTTGGTTCTTTCCTAATTGCTGCCCATATATTTTCACTGCAGCGGAATGCATAGTCTTTACTAAAGAGTTGCTAATATTCTTATCAGGAAGTTACCCCTTATCATTCCTTATTCTCATCACAATTTAAAGGATTTTTGTCTAGTCTGAATGACTTGAAAAGCTAGACTGACTTCACATTAAAAATACAGTTCTGTTTCTGAGTGATGGAGGAACAGGCTACATCACTGGAATTGTGAATACTCTTGCCATACCTTACCATGACTCACTCTGTGCCTAGAAAGGTAGGGAACTTATATAGTTCTATGGGAAAAATGGTCCTAGAGATTTCCTATTCCTCTAAGAAGTGGTAGATATATCCCTAGAAGTTCTGCTGATGTGCATGACAAGTCACTCAAAAATGGAGGCAGTAGTGTACTTATGTCCATGGTATGTTTTCCCCTGGGACTTAACTGTATTTTGGCATTTGTACCCGACACTGGTTACCAACATGGTCAATCTGTTCTTTCTGGTGCACTGAAGGAAAGATGGAAAAAGACCCTTCTGTCTATTCTCCTGAATTAATACATAATGATACATGCTAGTGAATTCTAATGAAATTACTTCATAACTGCATTACTATTTTGAGTATGCTGCATATCCCATTTATGATACCAGTGGTTATGCTCCAACTTGGCTTCTCATGGAAATTTGAAATTTTAACACACCTCTTTATTGTTATTGTTTGCAAGCTTCTCAATTACCAAGTTCAGTTTTCAGGGCATTGTTTTGTAAACTTTCATGAAAAATACTTCAGTGGAAATAGCTTGGAGTTCAGTGATGCTGCAGTCTCAAGTTGAGCTGTTTGAGATTCTCAGTGGCTCAACAGAGGTTCTCATTCCTGCAGTCAGAAGCAACTCAGTATCTCATAGCAGGCAAACTCATACTAGGGGATTTTAAATGCCTAATATCAATAGACTAAGAAGAAATCAGTTTTCAGTCTGAGTCACAAAAATAGCACTGGTTTCCAGACACACTTAAAAGGAAGTGATCAGTGAACCTGATTTTTCAGTCTTAGAAGGTTCTTTGGCAGTTTTTCAGTGTAACTTCCACAGACTGAGTCTTTAGACAGGGGAACAAAAACCTCGTGTATTTAAGTTCATCTTCTGGATTTCTTTTAAGAAGTAAGGAGTCCTGGTACCATTTATTTTATCTCAAGGGAAAAGTAGACTTTTGTTTGATCTTTCTTTTTCTTCAAAAAATGTGTTCAAAAGAATAGGAAAGGACAAAAGAGGAAAAAAAAATAAACCTGGCATTCTTTTCTACAGTAAAAGGAGAGAAACTTGTTTTGACCACTGTATCTGAAACAAAGGTCCTCCTTAAAGTACTGGGAAAAAATGGACATCATGTTTTATTTTGAACTATAGACACTAGTTTCCACTGGAAAGTTAAATCCATTTACCCTCGGAGAAATACTTGTCAGAAAAATCTGTAGGGGATTAAAAAAAAAAAAGTGCAGTGGTCCATATCACTTCACATTTTTGGCAAGTTGCTGAGATACAGGTGGTTTTTAGAAAGAAGAGGTCATGTGCAAGAGCATATGAGAGCTCACCTTTGTACTCATAATCTTAACAAAGTCTTTTGTGCCAAGCTAGGAGATGACTCTAACTCCTACCAACATCAAATAGCACCTGGACCATTCTATCTATGCCTGCTGTTCCCCACAGGCCATCTGTGATCCACATACCATCCTTCACAATTATTGATACAGTGAGTAATTACTTATGATGTTAGGTATAGATCCAACTTTCCATTAAAAAGAAAAGACACAGATGAGGTTTCCTCTCTGGAATTCTTAGTGCCAGAAGTAGAAATAACCTGATGGGTCAAAGGGTGTCCAGGTTGACACATGCTGCATTCAATCAAGAGAGTTGTCCTCACTTCAGGCTCTGGACATCTTTTGTAAGTAGTACTTTTCATCTTAAAGGCTGATGAAAAGGACCTGAATGATATGCATCCTCTCCTGTTTGTAACTTTGTGCCATGTTAGCCAGCAGAATATGCACTTCCAACAAACTGAGGAAAAACTGTATCTTTTGTAAGTAGGCACTGCTGATATCTTATTAATTTTCTTTCACAGATACGGTGATAGAATATTTTTCATAAATTCATTTTACTGTACTCTCTGCCAGTCTTCTTTTGATTATTTATTCTGCTGACCTGGCCTCTTGCTATATGCTGGAGTAGAAGGTCTTCAAACCAATGCTGACCCTTTGTTTTATCACTAGAGACCTTACAGAGGACTGTATGTGTTTTCTCTACCTAAATTGTGCAATGCTTCATCCAGCGATTTCAAGTTTGATTTGTTTTCACAAGCAAGTGCTACAGAGAAGAACAGTTATTCTCAGTTCACATCTTGGGAGGTTGAAGTCCACTGTCTGTGCTCACAGTGCTTTGCAACAGCAACCTATAGCTAAGAGGAAGAAATGTTCAAGCTGTTGGTTAGTTTTTGGACTTTCCCCAGAGCTTTGCGTGAGATGGTTTTTGGCTCTTTGTGGTTGCCCAAGTAGTTTCCTTCTAGTTTGTCTGAATTTCTGTTGTGTGGTTAACAAAATTTTTAAGACTGCTACTGAGAAGTTCCCCAACAGTATCTATCACAGAGAGATACGGGATTACAGGCACTATGAAATCCTGTTGGTGTGCCAGAAAGGGAAAACCCTGCCAGAAAAGAAAATTGAGCATGATGTACTAGTGCTTGTGGATGCCTTCACTCCTGAGATCCGTCAGCTCCAGTTTCAAAAGACCAAGTGGCTCAAGGTCCAGCAGAGGAAAATATTTGAACCTCAGTCTTCCAGGCTTCATGCTAGCACAATAATAATTATATACAGTAAAACTCATTTGAATCCTATGGATTTACACCAATATGAGCAGAATATCAAAGAATCAAGTTGGATATTACACGACTTCTGAGTCTGTGTTGTAAATGACTGCAGAAAATAGTCACAGGTTCAAAAACAATAGAGATGCAGATAGAAAAAAGTGAGTAAAGCCTTCTGATCAGGTTATGTTTTTTTTTATTATCACGTTACTCAAATTTTAGCACTAGCATAACCTCAAGAAGTTGTCATATTTGTGTCATAACAAACATTTAAGGAAGGGGAAGCCAGCGCTGCTACTGCTGTTGTCACTGGGAAGAATGGTTAAGTGTGTTCTATAAATGAGTGAGCATAACAGGTTCTTCTCCAGTAATCTTGGCTCTTCCACAGCAAAATATGTTCTGTAGCTGTAATCTAAAAATGTTACTGATAACCCTTTTCACTTGGCTATGCACATTATTTCTTGGTCTTAAACCAACTCTAAGGCAAGAATTCATTATCTGATTGGTCAAAATAATGCACTGGGCCCATTGCTTACTTTACAGAATAGATCAGAGTTGAAAGGAAGATGAGGAGCCATTTCCATGTGGGCTGGATTTCTATTATTTTAAAATTTAAATAGGTTTGAATCACCGTAATATAAAAAGACCAAAATCAAACAACCATGGTTCATTCCTGTGCTTTGATTTTTATACCCATATATGTTTAAAAAAAAAAAAAAAGAAAGAAAACCAAACATGTGTGCTGCCTTTTAATAAAGATCATATTAAAAATTCAATAAATAGCAATATCTCTGATCTCTTAACAAAAGCGTCTGGTGTACAGGAAATTAAATGAAAAAAAAAAAAAACCTTGTTAATCCTTTTTGATTTCTGTACATGGTAGCTGGAAGCAGAATTCTTTAACTCACAGGATTCTCTTTTTGTCTCCCCTCTTTTACATTTCTTCTCCTTTTTTGTCTTTTTTTTTAATCTTCTCCCACACAAACGTTGTCTGGGTAACCTCAGTGTAAATGCAGCCTGTTTTCCGATACGTTCTAAAATAAATAATAATAATATAATAATAATAATAAAAAAAAGCCATTGTATCATTGTCTCATCCCCGTGGCCTTGCTGTGAGGGATCCGTCTCGAACCAGGTGATAACCTGATAGACTTTATCTTGTCTTTTCTGGGCCTCCCTGAAGCCTGCCAACACTTCGGCTGGCTGTTAGGCATTTTAAATATCCCCCATGAGCCCTAACCTTACCCCTTTTCTCTTCTTGTCAGCTGGAATGTCTCAGAGCTGTCAGAGGCTTGTTGCTTATTGATGTTTCCGTGTGTTTTATGTCTTTTCTGAGATATGACAGCCCCTGACACAGTGCTGATTTCAATCAGCCGGCTTCTGGAGAGGCCTAAGATTTTGTACTTGCGCGGTCCCAGCCGCTAGCGCACTTCAGAGGCCTCCATCTAATGAAAATGTTTCAGTAGGCTGAATAAAGACCCGCTGCCCAACAAACAACAGTTGATGAATTCACAAGACAAAAAAAAAAGAGAGAGGAAAAAAATAAAAAAAGAAGAGGAAGCCCTTCCCCCCGCAACCCTCTGCCTTTGTTATAAGAAAAGCAAGAAGAGAGGGTGACCTCCTGAGCCAAAGGTTTTGACACTGAATCAAATCCCTTTAGACCTGAACTGGCAGGCTGGGCCCAGCTTTAGATTACTTTATCACATCTTAGAGCGATGCTTGTATGTACCTCAGGATACCCAACATGTAAAGAGTGGATATTTTACCCCCATTGCTTATTAAGTCCAGGCTGGGTGTCTGGTGGAAAATGGAAGTCTGGCTCACTGAGCGCTGAGAGAAAGCTGAAGTGGGAGGAAACACATCATTGCTAAAAACAGAGATTGAAATTATTGGCAGTGAGAAACCCACTTGAAAGAAACAGACTGGTGACTTTGCTTGAAGTCACTTTGAGAGAACAGGTATTTTTGTTTGTAATCACATGAAAAAGAATGGTGAAAACAGGCTTTGGGACAATGGAGCACATTGCTTTGTAGGTTTTGAGGAGATCTTTTGGTCAGTGGAATCAGGATGGCACACAGCTCTGTGCTGAGCTGGGGAGGCCCTTGTTTGTATTACCCCTTTCAACTGTCCTAGGGTACAGACATTTGAGAGGGGAGAGAAGAAGGCAGCAGCCTTTCACTGCATCCACCGGGGGAGTGAAGAAGGAGCTGTGTGTATGACTGTCCTGTTCCTCTGCACTCTCCTGGGCACCCTGTTCCCTGTCTTGCTCATATCTGAGCCTAGTCCCTTGAATTCAGACAAAACAGTGCTACTGTGAAGCACTGTAGTTATTCATACTCTTTGGTGTATGTCAGGGCTCATCCTCTGCCATGCTGGGTGCTCTGTGAGCACAGCAGAAAAAACAGCTTCTGCAGTAACACCCGTAGTCACCAATAAGGATACTGTGGTCTTTTTCTTCGTGTTTTAGAGCTCATCTTGTGCACTTTATCTATATGTAGTCATCTAGCAACTTTTTTTTTTCAGAGGGATTGTGCCTATGTGACACATGGGATTAAGTTCATCAGCAAGTGATATTTCTTGAGATTCATATTTGTTTCTTTATTTACATGAGTTTTGTTAGGTTTCCTCCATTTATTTTTGCACAGAGGAAAAACAATCTAAATAAACTAAATAAACATGGCCCACCCCACTTTTGAACAACATCAGTGGGATCCATGTCTGCAGTGACTCAGATGGTTTTGTTAATAACAGAGCTCTCGGTGTAGCCTAATTCTGTCCTTCAGATGGGAAGACTTTAATCCTGAGTCTTATTTTTCACAGCATTCAGCTAGTGATTTTTGAGCAACAAATTACATCCATGCCTTCAAGCCAAACAAGAAGTGAAAATTTCTATTTAAAAGAATGTGGAAATAATACTGTCCATCTACCTACAGTACAATTCCATTTTTAAAGTGCTTTGATATTTTTAACAATATTAATATAATAACAGCAGCATGTGCCTATTGGGTTAGTCTGTATTTTATAACTTGGTATCCAATTTCTTCCTTGTTTCCTGCAGGACTGTCACTATTAATTTCTACTCCCATTTTTTCCGTCAGTGTGAATATTGTCATTGGACTATTGTTTGTAAGTGATAAGCAGCCCCTAGTATTATTATTATTTCACTATTGCTTGTTGAGCATCAACAAATCTACCAAAAATATGAAAAAATTTGGTAGGTGTTTAACTCTCTCTTAGCCAGCTGGTTCTCCCTTTTTCCACCTCAAAGGGACATGCATTATCCACAAATAGAAAAATAGGAAACTAGTAGAAAGGCAATCTGTCACAGGGAAAAAAAATACCTCAGGGGGTAAAGAATGCCTTCACAGTATGGCTTTAAGGTTTTAATTTATATTGGTCCTGACTCATGACACAGCCAGAGCAAGCCAGGGCCTGAGAGTCAGGTCTCCCACTGACCCTTGCATAGACTGGTTGAGAGAAAGATGTCAGCTGAAAACTCCCAGGGATCATGGGCCTGCCAAGCATTTTGAAAATGACTGCCAATTTGGCCTAGTCTCAGCTGAACACATGCCCAAGAGGGAGGAAAAGACAGTAATAAAGCAGTTTAGAGGGAAAGATATTGCTTTTGAGCTCCCAAACATTTCCAGTCTTTTTGTATGACACTGTTGTTTGCTTACGTGCATGCTCTCATAAAAATGCATGCAGGTACATGTGTGTATGTTCACGTATTTCAAAAATAAGAACAACCTATAAAAATGATGCATGACGTTGGTGTCCTCTTCTGTGTTCACTATTCAGTCAACCAACTCCTTTTGAATTTCAGAAGATGATAATCACAAAAGTGAATGAACTCTTTAGCTTAAAGACAACTAACTCATGCCCATACAGACTTCTAAGGCGTAAAACAAGTGAATATCAGAGAGAACGTGAAACCCGTATCGATGAACTTCAAGTAAAAAGTATTCTATTTTTGGGGGGTGATGGGAGAGTATAAAACCACAAAAATATGCAATTAAGGTAATAAGCGAAAGTAAAGGTTTCCAGGCATTTGTCACCCCTAATAACAAATGGAACAATGTAGGTGCTGAATTCCTGTATGTGAGTTGCTTTAAAAGAAGCTCAGGTTCAAATTTGGTTGTCCTGAAACAGGTTTTTCTTGTTTTATTATATTCCAGTATGACGTTTCAGAGCTAGGAAGATCAAGAGCAAATCTTTACTGGATTGGTTCAAGTGTGATATGATTCTACAGCTCATTGAACTTACTGCTATTTTTTTCTAGTGCCACTGGAGTAAGTGATATTACTCATCTGAGTAAAGGCTGTGTGATGAGGCTTAACAAGAAGAAAGGTAAAAATAAAGAGAAGTTGTATTAATGTGTGTCCTAGAATGTTGCATAAAGTAGGCTAGGAATAAGAACTATTTGGTGCACGTAACATTATAAGTTAAGAATACCTGGATTAAAAAACAACAACAACAAAAAAACCAACATTCCCAAACCAAACAAAATACCACTTGGCAAACACGTTCATCTGCTGCAGCATCTGCCTCCAATATGTTTTATACTTGTGTGGATTCATTTGGGAAGTGAGAGGTAACAAGAACTTATCAAAGAATTAGCAAGCCCATTCACAGCTGTTACAAATATAAATTGTCCTAATCATATTACTTTTTCCTCAGTTCCATTTTGCCCAAATGTCTTTTTTCCTGAAATGCCAAAATGTAATCTAAAATTAAGTGGATGCTGACAAAGCAGAAACAGTTACAGTGGTTACCACGTATAATATGGAAATATTTTTAGAGTATTTGTGATTGTATATGAATAGAAACATAATAAAGTTAGCAATCTCTTCAGCACTTCTTTCTTTCTATAAAAAAAAAAAAAACTTTTTCTTTTGGAAGCTTGCTTGAAAAATTCTGGTAAAAAGAATGTCTTCTGTGCAAGTGACCGATGAGCTGTGCAACTGTCCCAGTTTTGCAATATGTATTATGTAATCAGTACTCAGGTAATTTCAAAGATATACTTTGTGTGACACAGAGCGGAGAGTGGTACCAGTGAAAAACAAATATGTGGTTGCTTTCAGTGAAATGAGGCTGCCTGTGATAAAGCTTAAGCTTGAGTTTTGCAGTTACAAGTCCATCATGCAGAGAAGTCTTTATACAGTTTTCTGTTGCCCAGTACTACAAAGATTTTCTTTACATTTTCGCACTGGAAATGTTTTTGACATGACCTCCAAAGGCTTATGTTTACTGTGGATTTATGCACAAAAGGGTCTGAGAGTTTGTTTTCTGCCCTGAAGAGTCAATGCAATAGCAACTCTGCTAAACCAAATGCCAGGTCAGTGAGGCTGCTGGGTCTCCTGGTAGCGCTTCTGCAGCTGAAGAGTGCTTGTGTCTATTTGCAGAGCTTTTCATTCAGTCAGTCTTAAAGTATGTGCCATACTTGCATGCTGCAGTGTTCAAAAACATACAGGTTGTGTTTTGTTTTTGTTGATATAGTTGTATTCTAGCAAAGTAAGAAACGTCCAAGTATGACAACTAACCTTGGTTAAATGATTATCTCTGATGAGATTAAACAAAGTGAGTAACCTGTTTGGAAAAACAAATCTAGAGTTAGTGAGAGCTGGAGTTTAGTGAGTACTACTGGTGATAGGTGGGTGGTTGGACTGGATGATCTTGAAGGTCTTTTCCAACCTTGGTGATTCTGTGATTCTGAGTTTTACTGTCAGCAGGTCTGGAAAGCTGAACCTTGCATAGACCACTGATGGTCTGTGAATCTTCAGTAAGAGAAGAAGGGATTAGCTCATAAGAAGTCATTGATTGTATACTGGTATGTATGTGGATTATTTTTCTCAACAACTAAATTTCAGATGAAAAACCTTTTGAGGTGATCCATAGAGATACTGGGAATGGGATGGAGGGACTTCTAGTGCCATTACCTGAATGATACCTGGGCTGCATGACACGTTCCCCTAGAGCATGTCATATGGGTACAATCACTGTACAGACTTTCCCTCTCACCTTGCTTAGATCACAACTTTCTGCTGTTCTTGATTCTCTAGACTCTCCTAGACTACTCCTAAAATAAAATTTTTCAGAGTGAAATGGACATTGCAACTATTCAGACGTGTGATTCTGTACAGATTTTTGTCTCAACAGAGAATTTTTAGTTATCTTTACAAGCAGAGTTTCAATTTAAACAGCAGGAAGGATGCCAGAGGCTGGTAAAATGGATACTAAAAGCAGATCACTTCACTTCCTACATCTTTATTTCACCTTTCAACAATATTCTACCCCAGAAAGAAAAGTGGGACACAACTGTTAATTCAAGTTATTTGGGAACAAAACATCAAGCAATTGTGAAGCATTTCTCTTACTCTGTCACTGGTTCTTTCTTGGAAGGTAGCTTTCACAGAGGAGCTGATTATGCCCAAGGGCAGATGAACAGATGCTTCCTGTAATGCTGACTTAGTTTCCCGGGCATCCAGCCTTTAGCTCCTTCTAAGACTGAACTCTGCAAAAGAAGAACCCCGGGTTTCCTCCGGGCTGTCCTGGCAGGTTTCTTGAAGAGTTTCCATGGGACTATGTGTGGAATTCTTTGCAGGATGGGATAACTGAAATATTAGGAAGCATGATTTATGGGCTTTCAAACAAAATCTGGTCCTTAAACCTCTCTCTAAATGAAAATATTTCTAAATCTTTTTTTTTTTTTTTTTTTTTGTACTTGCAATTTTAGACTCTTCGCATCTGAAATCCTCTCTCCTCCTCACATAGTGCAAGAAATATCTTTCCAATGGAGCAATCTGAGATTCTTTCACTTGAAGGAAAAACAAAATGTAATCATGAAAAGACTTTGAAATTTTGAGAACGATGTTTTAGGCAATGAAAAAATTTTTCAGATACTCTGTTTTACTTTGTGAATTTAGCACAACCTGCTAAAAGGTTCTACATAACACACAGAACTCAAAGTATTTTTCTTTCCCCCTGGATAGCAACAACAACAAACATTTGGAAAAAAAATTGGAAAACCAAGGTAAAACCAATCCTAGTTGGCAAATCTTGTCTATTAAAGTGAAATACTACAATGGAAATCAATGTGGCATGATTCCAGGACTGGTATTAGTTTTTCCTCTTTAAAACAAACAGATCATCATGAAGTTTGGACAAGTGAAATGTCACACAATTGTGGCTTTTCCATTTCAAGAACACGTAGTAGTGTGCAATACAGTGCAAAGTTTTCTGAATTATTTATTCTTTTAGGTTTGGGCCTTCATCCAAAACACCTCAGGCCAAATCCATATTTGCTATGACTCAATTTACTTTATTTTGGATGCACCAGAGAAAGATTAAACATCAGGTGGCAACAAACTAAAGTGCAAAATCCTGGAACAGAGTCAGGTGTTAAGAAAATAAATAGGTATCGTGCTGCCTTTTGCTCACTGGTATTTTCTGGTAGAGGTAAGAAGTCACAGCTAAGTTTCACAGATGCTGCCTTTAATTGTATGCCTTTGTATGTGTTTGCATGTTTGTGGTTGCCAAGTGGAATGATTTCTTGGAAGAAAAAGATGGAGATAAGAACAAATAAGAGTAAAGTTTATCTTCTTTCTAATATTTCTGTAACTATGATGTTCAGGACATATTCCAGACAGTTTTGTCCACATGACCTCACAATACCCAGACAATGAGCTGAGGAGAGCAGTACAATGATATTAAAGGAAAAGCATGATAACCAGAATGCTGGACAGAGGTTTCAGACAGATCAGTGAGTGTGGATGAGAGATCCAGTAAATAACTGGTCATGGTTCATTGCTAAAGTAAATAGAGGAAAGAAAAATGTGAATTGTAGAAATTTTAGATATATATGTGTGTGTTCTTTTTATTTTCATTTACAAATTACTTATCTAGTCTATATTCAGATTATGCAACGTGTAGAATACGTTGAATACAGTAATTAAGTAATACAGACTTGTAGAAAACTTGTCTTGGAGGTAAATGGGAAATGACTATAAGGCATATAGGAGAACTTTGTTCTCCAGGACTCATCTGCTGTCTCATTTGCTGTTTCCAACACCATTGAAAAACCTCTGAGTACCATTACACTGTTATTAATAATATCTGTATCATGATTTCTGCTCAGCAGTAGCAGCCTCAGGCAGTGCCTGCTCAGTGATCTGTGTGCAGCCGCTCTCCACCTCCTGTGATGCCAACAGGACATTCTCAGCTTCTGTTGTAGCACTTCTTGTTTCATTTGTTCCCTCATCCACACCTCTGATCACTCGCAGCAAGTTCTTCTCTTGTTCCTAATACTTCAAGTTCTTGAATTTATTTCCATGCTGTTGCCTTTTGCCCCCAGGCTCTTTTTAGTAGGACCAGGAAATATAGGTACATTGCGAGCATACACAGAGCCTCATAACCAGAGATCAAAACTGTTCTGCAGTTTTTTGGTGACTTTGTTAGCAGGAAAGGAATAGTATATGGAAGGGATGAGATAAATTGAACTCCTGCAAGAGCAAAAAACCTGCAGTCCAGAGCACTGTTTTCTAGTTAAAAAAAATAGTAGTTTTCTAAAACAAAATGTCTTTGTATAATATTCTATATTTCATATAATGACATTGCAATATAATGAATAAAAGAAGAAAGGCAAACACTTTGACAAGATAATCTGTAGGAATTTACAGAATTTTTTCCTAACTGCTGCACTGATTCAATTTATTGTATAGGAATGTGTTTTTGAGTGATCAAAGCCAGCTTTTAACAAACTAAATGAGGAGGGAGAAGTGGAAACAAGTCAGTAATAAGCAGTAACTATTCTTTCTGCTAGTTTCCTGACGAAAATCCAGAGTGCTTACCTTCAGTGTTGTTGTTAAGTAGTGCATTGCTGAGCAGAGGAATGAAGCACTCCTCACTGTGTTTTTGTTAGCTAGGAATAGCAGTTGCAGAAGACTCCATTCATTTCTATTGCCATCATCACCTTAGCATCTAAGTACCCTCCAGTAGTACATTAGGCATGACTAACATCTGTTCTGTGTTTGTCTTCTCACCTTCTCTCCAAAGGGAATGTATATAAAGTGATCTGGTTTGTTTTGATATATATGTTACATTGCTAAATGTTAGAAGACAAAGTCAAAGAAATCCTTTCTGAACTTATAGCACTGACTCCATATAAAGCTGTCTGTCTCTAAGTCAAGGAGACATGACTGTTCTTGTTATTTTTTTTTTATTTTTTTTTTTAATTCATACTCTCAGAATGGCCAGAGACATTTATTCTGGCTATTCAGTGGTATTTTTACAGGGGTGATCATGGTGAAGAAGAAATGTTTATCTTATTTCAAAAATACAGTATGATAGCTTGAATCAAGACCACAGTTTGCACCACTGACATCATGTCTTTGCATCTTAAATGATATAGGTCACCAGTGACCCTAATGATCTATTAAAATGATGATGTACCTAAGAAAGAAATTTGGAAGCCAAATGTATCAGTGGCAATGTACAACCAGTCTGTCAGCGCAGTGGTGATGTAACTTGGCGTTATTCTTTACTCATGAGTTATAAAAACATATCTAGTATCTGAGTCTTCAGGGAAAAATCGATACAGTCAATCCGTACAAACGTACCAGCTAGGAACATTTAGAGTAATACGATAATAGAGTAATACAAAAATATTTTGTGTATCTAATCAAAACACTGGTGCCATTAATCCCTCAGAGGATATGAGAATAGTCATTGTAGAAATTAAGTGCTGAATCAGCCTGTAAAAATATTAAAATTACATTGTCTTAGGATTGAAGTTTTGAATAATTTTAGTAACAAGATGACAGGACAGTTGCATGTTCATCCTTAAGAAGCAGAATTTGCTGCAAAAGTATCTTTTCATCCTTAAGGTTATTAGTCCTCTTCAGCAGCTACATCTACATTTTTTTCTTCAAAATTTGGGATGTGCTTTCATAATTGACTGGATGCATATAGGATAACTACACTTCCACATTTATCCTTTCTGAATGTATATAGTGATGAGTAGCTCCCTAAACAAGCTGTGCCAGCACTGCATTGACTATGGTCTGACACTGCCATCCCTCTGTAGTTAACACTTCTTAGAACTGTTGCAGTGGTGATTGTTCTCAGTATGTATCCTTGGGTTGTACAGCAATTTAGTCAGGTCGTATTCTAGCTGGCTGCCCATCCTAAATACAATTAGTAATTTTTATGGTGTTGGAGATGGTAGTCCTGTGCCTCTGTAATTCTAAGGAGCAACATTTTCAGCATGATGAATGGAAACTTATTGAAAAGAAATGATTCTGTTATCAACACTTCAGGTTAGCAAAGCAGTAAATGCTAACCAGCATAGCCACATGTCAGGCTTTGCAGAAATGTCATGCAGCCAGCCTCTACATATTTGGACAGATCTGTCAGTTCTTACCTGCAGACTATTGGATTAGCAGCATCTCGGTTGTAAAACAGACACTGGGAATGAACATTTGGAAAAGTGCATGCCTTCTGTGCATAATGAAAAAAATGTTGCAACCCCAACACTTACGCTTAAAAAAAGATATTCTCTTGCAGCACCGTGAAGTAGGAAGAATGCAAATCCTCTTGGTTTTATATAGCTAAAAGGGAAAGAGTTTCCCTGCGACTTGGAGAGAAGACTGCCATATCAATGTCTGCCTAGCAACTGAAAGGTGACACGTGGAGCCTCCTTTTCAACTCATTTCCTCTTGATGAGAGGAAGGGATCCTCCTGCGAGTTATTACCTGAAATAATACCATATGGTAAAATGTAAACAACATCTGCATATTCATGTAATAATTTCATCTGTTTAATTAGTTCCAGCAAAGCAGTTTACCCTCTGAGGCCCTCGCTGTCAGCTCCACGCTCATACATCCATGCCCTGCTGTCGAGCCTGACAGCCGTCTATTGTTCATTCACTGCTTCCACCTCGCCACTTAATGTAAGTGAATCTTCTGAGGGGTGGAAAGCCTGTCCCCGTTGATCCAGATGTAAGGGCTGGGGAGGAGGAGAGTGTATGTCTGTCAGCTTGGAATATGGATACTAAGAGCAAAATTGACAGATCAGGTGGCTTTGTGCTTTGGTTTTGTTGTTTTCATTTTGTTTTGTTTTTGTTTTTTCATGGATGTGGGAGAGAAGACTGGCACTTGGTTAAGTGTTAATCAGTGCACAGGACCGCAGGTTGAACTTCTGTGCAGTTGCTAAGTCTTTGCTCTCAGGACAATTCACAATCAGGTGAATTCAGCAGCAGAATAGCAACCCAGCTTTTACAGTCAGCTATATTTCAGTGCCAAAGTAATGACAGCATGCCTACTGGTGCAGCAAAACACAGGGCCCTAGAGGGCTGTATGAATTGGCCAAACAGGTTTTCGGAAATGCATGTCAACAAACAACATTCAGGACAAACTGAGAATGTAATAGTGTGAGTCTAAGTGGAAAGGTCCCTAGAATATATTTTTAGAGTCTCCTGGCTCATGTAAATAAATTATATTGTGGGTCACATGTAACAATAAGTGATTCAACTCACCTTCAAAAGGAAACATTTACATTACGGGAGTATAAACACTTCATGGTGATATTACACGTAAGTAGAGGAAAGTACTGCAGTTCAATGTGGTAAAAGTCAATACCGTAATAAGGTAATAATAATAATACTTAGCACTTATATGGCCTTTTACAGATTTGAGCAAACACTAACAGATTAGTCCTCAGAACACCCTGGGGGAAATATGTAAGTAAGAGTTATTGCCTTGTTGTAAAAATAAACCGTATCTTATCACATGCCCATCACCATGGTATCTATGCAAACAACCATTCTGACGGACAGTCTTGCCATTGCCTTGTGATTAACTGAGACAAGATTGCAAGACGTACACTCAGCTAAATAGATGTATATTATCCTTTATTTAAAGGACGATCAGATCTGTGCCAATGTCTTGCTCAGAAGAGTTCTGGAGATTATAGATGGTGATCACGAACGATGAGTGTCTTGCTGAATTTGTGATCTTTCTCCATTAGAAAAGTCAGATCTGCTGTTCCTCTGTTGCCTGTCTGCATGTCAGGAAAGAGAGAGATTTCTGAAATATTCAGGATCCAGTAATTAAAAGTAGACAAGACTAGAATAGATGGACTGAGTTGGGTGCTGGACAGGTATACTGCATCAGAATAGTCTGTCGTTTTCATGGGCTCACAAGAAGGGACCCTCTATGTGTGTGTGTACACTATGGATCTGTCCTACAGTATGCAGTGTGAACTCTCAGTCATAAATTACAGTGGTTAAATAAGAGGATGGACGTATTCATCTATATAGTGAAAAAAAGGGTGCTATCAGCTATCTGAGGGAGGTGATAACAGGTATTTTGTACTTATCTAAGGAAGAATGGGAAGAACAGAAACCATCCGTATGCTGTCAGCTGGAGTGCTTCAGATTTCTCTCTTTACAGCTCAGAATGGTGTTGCAATTAATCTTTTAATGCTCTTAACCTGAACCATAAAACAGCAGTTCACAGTAGATAGGCAGAAAACTAGCCACCTCAAAGTGAGTTTTATTTCTAAGTTCTAATGGCAAAACAGTAGCAGAAAAAGGTGAAAAACATTTACCTTGCTGAATTTTCCTTATCCACCTACAGCAAAACTTTTGTGTCATATTACCTTTGTGGTGGCCACACTGTCCCTTCAGCTTCAATGAAACACAGTTTCCTGCTTCAGATTGTATTCCATGCAGTCACTGCAATGAACTGAAGTAACTTTCAAATCACAGAAGTTCAAACAGATTACCTTTATGACGCTAATGAGTAATTGTTCTAATTGTTACCTCAAATACATTTTTAGAATGTTTTCATATGTAGTATGGAATACAAACGAACCTCTGGAAGGTCTTCAAAAAGATAATTTGTAATGAATTATACCATTAGTAATTCAGTAATTTAATAATAACAATAAAGTGACATTGAATTAACAGTGAACTTTACAAAATAATATTGAATACAAGAAAAGATCATTATTCTGTTCCTGACAAATTGATCAGTCTAATAAAATGAGGTTCTTTTCACATTCCCCATAAATATGACTCTAAATCAACAGGAAAAAATTCTGAGTTTATGAGAACTTTCTTGTCTCTGTGTCCACTGTCTTCATTTTCTGTACTGAAACAAACAGAAGTAATTCAATAGTAAGTGGATAAAATATTAACAATTTAGGGGACACTGACTAACATCAAATTACTTACACTACTTTAAGTATCATTAGTCATCAGATTTTAAGAAAATAATTTTGTCTGATGAGAAACAAAATAATTAGGGTTTGGCTTTTAGAGTTGCAGACTTCTGACATACTAAGTGTATCAGACTTCTATTTTTCTGACCAAAATGGCTTTTATCTGCTGAAATGATAACTCTTCTAGGCAAGCCTATACGAATAGAAGCCCTGTGCTGAATCTGAATTGATGATCTATAAATGATCTATTTATTAATGTAAAATACTAGGTAGTCCAATCATAGACAGGTATTACCTGTTACAAGAACTGAATTACAACAGGACTGTAACATTATCTCCTTACCTCAAAAATAGTTGTCTTACTTACCTAATAGTCTCTCAAGTCAGCCAGAATTTCTGTACAGGCAGTTGTGTATACTTGCACAGCAAAGGTATGTTTCATTAATATTCTACAAAGAAACTCTAAAACTAATGGATTCATTCCTCTTTTCTGCACTTCTAAGTGCAATAAAATTATTCTTGGTCATTTTTTCTCTATTAAATAACTTATATGAAGCAATTTCAGACAGGCCTTGAAATACTTCCTAAATTAGACAAAAAAGTCCATTATTTTGTAAGTCTATAATTGTTACTCTGTTTTATGCTCAGATCCAAAATTCTTACTAATGGACATTTAAGGATAAGAAAGATGATGTTGTTATAGTGAGGTAGAACTGCTGGTGCTGGCCAAAGCAAGGTTAATTTATCAAAATTATTTTAATTATAGTTGCATAACGATGGAACTTCCACAGTTTTCTTTAGACAGAAGTTAGTTTAACAGGTTCGTTACAAAAGTAAGTGCATTCAAAATATTTCGGTATTTTTATTTTTGATAAGAAAGTGAAATTATCTAGGTTGTGCTGCCCAAAGAGAAGCCTTAATGACCTTTATTTTATATTTTTTTCATAGATTATTGCGATAAGGAAACTCTCGTGTCACGACCCACTGGCGTCTGGCTAATCCGATGGTATTCGTCGCCGCATTGTCCGTGATCAATAACTAATTATCAAAGTGGCATTTCTTTTCAAGAGCTCCTTGTTAAAAAATGGCTTTTGGCTGAGACTAGAGGAAAAAGGTCGCCACTTTGACATCGTTGCAAGTCTTTCAAAATCCAGTGGGCCGTCCAATTGAATTACTGTCCCAAACTAATTGATATAAATTTGAACAGAAGAATGCTTGTTACTACAGAATGTCATAATGATATCCTTGGCAAGAGCATGTCAGTGGGAAAAAAGAGAAAAGACCAGCACTAGTCACAAAGCATCTAGACAAGTTGCAGCAGAAGACTGTTAACGAAAGTAAGAGGAATAAAATTGTACATCAGTTCCTTCTTCTCAGTAAGTTTGGTCAGACATTCAAGAAAGAAAAGCATTAACATCTGCTTTTTGTAACATTTTGCATTTCGAATCAGACTTTATAAAACCTGCTGGAAGAAAGAAATAACTGCAGCATGCTGAGGACTGAAAACCTGATGATCAGTAGCAGAAGTCTCATTGACTCTACTGGGGTCTCGAGTGAGTGTCTGTTGGAATTTAGCTTTAGTCCCAAGGCAGAACTTGGCAGACAGTTTCCTTAAGCAGCCTTAAAACATGACCTTCTTCAAATCAAACTGGATTGTATGTAAATAAGTCACATGGCTTTGAACTAGAAAAAGAACACAGACACTTAAAATATAGGAAGTGCAGTCATAAAAATGTGGTGAAAAAAGTGATGAGAAAAAGATTTCATACTATTCATGCCCGAGATTTGATGTACTGTCTTACATGCCTTTTGGAAACTGCTGCAGAAATCTTGGAACCCTTTCGATTTTTCATTGCATGACAACAGGGCTTGTGATGTTTCTGGTTTTGTTTATGTTTTCTAGACCTAACTACCTTCCCCCTGTGTCATACACTCTGTCTCTGAGCTGGGAATTGCAAAGGAGGAGCACAGGCAAAGGTCACGCCACAACGGGGTAAGAGGTGTTGTGAAAAAAGGGGTACTGCAGAAGAGTCTTTGTGGGAGCGTGGTAGCTGGATTTAACTCATGACAGAAATTAATTAGATGAATTTATCAGCTATCTTCTCAAAAAAAAGTTGTCAATTAGTTTGCCAAAATGTGTCATTTTAGTCACATGCAGAGGAAGTCATATGATTGCTGAGGAAGAGAGAAGAGAAGGACATTTGTGCCTAATTGGAAACAGTGAGTGTATGTGCTTTTTAATCCCTGATCTTAAAAGGCTCCAGCTGGGGTCTAGTAATGAATATATTTCCTGCAAACTTACTGTTTTACATTTCCCAATGATAAAGAGAAGGTGACTAATGAATTGACACAGGGACTTTAATCTCTGCAGTAGATTTGCAGATGCCATTCAGAGTGTATCAATCAGCAAACAGAAGTTTTTAGTATCTGATGACTAGTCAGTAGCCAGTGTGAACTGAGTTGTATCTCCATGCAGAACCTACATTGGGTGAAAACCCAATACCACCTCTGTGCAGTATTTTTGGGATAAATTCAACAGAGTGACTCTGGAACACATGGATCAGGATAAATTCAACAGAGTGACTCTGGAACACATGGATCAGAGAGACCAAATAAATTTACAGATGGCAATTATCTTGTTTGGTCTGGGTTGTGACAGATGACAATTTTGAAAATAGGCAATCGATCCATGAATTGGATTTAATAGAAGACTGACAGACTGTTGCTTACGATAGATTTATTGCTTAGATAATAAGGCCATCAAGGCATATTTTCTTGGTATGTCAAAGCCACAGAACAAAGTGAGAAACCACAAGGGTTTAAAGATTCATATTCACGTGGTTTTGATTAGAAAGGGGAAAGTCTACTTTTGTTGTTGAAAGACCAAAGGTAGCAAGGTCACTACATTCAGTTCCATTCTGCCTTCCGCATATGACTTTATGACTGTCCTCTTATACTGGAGGCAGGAAATGCCTTGTGATGGCAAATAGCTGAGCCATCTCTGACAGACTTACATCATCACAGAGTCGCTAGGGAACTCTCTTCTTGTCTTCCATGGCTGCTTTAATGACACTTTGTGAGGCTTTCTTTAGCAGACCAGAGAATTCAGTCTGAAAGCCTGTCGGGTGGGTCAGCCACTGTCTAGGTCATCCAATCTTGCCCCTTAATTATTCCCTCTGGCATTACATTCACAGGATGGTGGAAGTAGAGGCTAAATATATACTGTCTATTTATGGGCTATCTATATATTTGGCATCTATGGAACGTATCTATACTGTTGTTATTGGAATCTACATTTGCATCATTGTTTAACCTCTAGGAGGAGTTGAAATGTGTGTGATGAAACGGGAAAAAGACTCCTACATGTTTGTGAACTAGTTTCAGGTCTAATTGAAACCATAATACCATCAGAGCTGATAATGCCACTAAACAGTTCAGAACTGATATCAACTCTATCATGTAAAAGTAACTGCTGTGAAAGAGTGAAAATGTTATGACTTGATACTGCATGGCCTTCTTAAAAAAAAGAAAAAAAGTGTAATACAAAATCAATGTAGCCCCTACAAAGCAGATTTAAAATTGGTTATCTGATCTCAAAATCTGCCTGCAAACAAGAAATCACAATTTTTAATGTGGTTCAATCCAGATCTTTACTTAGCTCAAAGTTATTCACTTCTCTGAAATATTCTGTAGAAAATATAAAACTGCAAATAGAATTTGAAAGTGACAATTTGTAAACGACAATAAGGGTGATTTAGTTATGTAGCTTTATGGAGATTACATCGCATTACCCACATGTAAATGTGGAGTCATTATGTAATCAACGATTGTGTTTGTAAGGAGTGAACTTCTGAAATTGTCATGATAATCGTAATTGAACAGCAAACAGTACAAGAGGGTAAGTGCAATTCTTGGATGTATGAGAGAACGAACCCCGAAAAGAGTAATATTACTTAAAAAAAGTCCAAAACAAAACAGAAACATATAAAAAGATTTTGATAACAGAAATTGAAAAGATTTGAGATCCAGAAAATTATTTTTGAATTGAACTTCAGAGAGCTCTATTCACTGGATAAGTATTCTAGGAGTTTATTCACCCAAGATCTGCAAGGAGTTTCTAAACAGCTAATGATCAATTTTTTCTCCCATAGTTAAAACTCAAAATAATTGGAGCTAATTAAAGCTAAAAAGACAAATTCAGCTTTGAAATGTCAGTTCTTACCATTTTTCAACACGTGTTGCAACATTATTAAGAGAAATATGACAAAATAATTCATAAAACCTTTGAAATATCCTTTACCACATCTCTTACTGGTCTTACTAGCATCCTAGGTAAAGTCATAAGTAAATGAATGATGTTCTTCTTTATTAATTTTTTAACCTCTTCTACAAAAGTAAGTACTTAAGTGAATTTTAATTACATCCTAAAATACGTAATACTAATTCCAGCTAATTGTCCCAAAGTAGTTAATATATAAATAGCTCTGAATATCTCGTACCTGCTGCTTCTATTTAATGCTTACTTCCTTTGTTTCTTTTTTTGCTCTTTCTAGTACGGAAGTAGAGCAAAGGACCATATGCAGCTAGATCAAAGCAGGAGTCTGTCCAGAAAGGAGTTGTGGCTCATGAGTCATAACTAATCCCTTGATTACCCTCAGATGGTACATTTTATTTCCTTTCTTGTATCTGGCCAGCTGTTGCTCCTACTGCTGATCCTGCTGGTGTTTTACAGCTTTTATTGGCACTCTGATGTCTTTTGGTAGTCATATAGAATCAGAAGCAGGGATCCAGGAGAGCAGTTGTGCTACATCCAGAGCATTCACGGCTGAGTAGCCCAGGTGAGATCAACAGAAGCATCTCTTTTCTTCTCTCCACAACTGTTAAATAGGCCTTGAAGTTTTATTGTGGCAGTTATCACTTCACTATCTGAACAACTCCCACGTTAATTGAATGACCAGAGTTCTTAGCGATGGTGGGTGTTGGCTTTTTCTCTGCCTGCTTAGGAATCTGATGGTGAAGATAGAGAGGTCAGCAACCACTGTCTTCAACAGCATAATGATGGGAAAGCCTTCTCAGTGCCTTTTCTAAATTCATGTTAACATTTCTTTAAGAAGGCTTATAAACAAATAATTACTCTGTGTATATGTATGTTACTTATTCACAGCTGTAGTTTTCATTTGCAATCTATTGCTATATTATCTATGAAGACAGATAGGTCTTTCTTTTATAATTTTCAACTTTAATGCAGTGTTTGAAGGCAGCAAAACTGGAAAAAAAAAAAAAAAAGGCAGCAAAACAAGCTCAGCAGAAATAGTTTTAAGTAGTTCTGCACATAGAGACACCCAACAATAGCTGTCTTGAGGCCTGAAAATCTGTGATGAAAACAACTATGAAAGTTTCTAATATTACCCTCTCAAGATAAGAAAGGAGCTAGACTGTCTTTGTAAAACACTGAACAATAATCCTGTAGCTATTTCTGTACTAAATGAGGACTCATGCAGTTAGGAAGGTTTTCCAGTTTTTCAGCATGCAGCAAATCAGTTGAGAAAGCCCAGCTCGGTGAATTTATTTCATTTATGTACATTATTGATCTAAGACTTGTTTTTCCATCTCAGCCAAAGTGACAAAAACTTCTCGAAAGTGAAGCAAGTTCAAGCACTCTCAGCCTGGTTCCCATTAAACATCATAAGAACATTGCAATTTGACATTTATCTGGCAGCCTTAAATGTGAAAGACCAGTGTAGCTACTACGCAGAAAATAGAAGGGCCTTTTTGGCACCACTAGGGATGCTTTTACCAGGTTAGGGTCAGGTGGATGACAGCAGAGTGGAAGTAGGCAGCCTCACTTCTCTGCAGACTTGAACTATATTTGACCTCTAAGGTAGCAATGACTTACTGGGAAATTGCAAGAATGTTGTATTGCCCTTTATGGAATTATAATTCCTTGTCGTTCAAAAAAAAAAAAAAAAAAAAAAGAAAGAAAGAAAAAAACCCCACACCCTAATTAGCTAAAGAATACCTTTTCTGATGTAATTCTCATGCAAACAGAATCAGGGATCATCCTGTCCTGATGCAGTTCTTATAAAATGTAACTGCTGGAGACAATGGTTCTGGTGGCTGCAATTTGAATGTAGACCTTAAAGAATCATGATTCCAAACTTCTTGGTGCCCTTTCCCTATCAATCAAAAGGAATCGTATGAAATAATTATTAGGCTACATAATTATTTTACAAAATAGAAGGTGTTTTTACTGCACATTTCCATTTTAGTACCAATCATTACTTCCCTGAATACTAATAACAGCGTTAAGCATTAATAGCTTGTTTTAAGGTAAAGGGTCAATAGTCTAAGACCTATGAAAGAACTCTGGCTATTTGCAATGTAAAAGAAACCTTTCACAGAAAAGTGTTAAATAATAAATGCATTTCTGGAGGAAATATTATATTGTGGAGCATTTGAGGAGAAATGACAATTTATAGGACATCACTCAGCTGTCTCACTTTAAAATGTCTTTAATAATGCTATGGCTTTGCACTTAACTCAGAGGTTAACAGAAAGCTTGCAGCTCTCTGCAGAGGTCAGTATTATACTTGCTGAGGGGAAACTGAGGAACATGAGTAAATTGCACATGATCACTCAGTGCATGAGTAAAAGAAAAGGGATGTGAAGTGGTAAATCAGTCCTCTAAGTACAGGACAATTTTGCCCTTTCTTTATTTCCAAAGAGTAAGCCATGTCCTAGTAAGAGTTTTTAAGGTATGATATGCACACAGGGGATGCTGAATTTCTTGAGAAAAAGCAAAGGTACTTGAAACTTTTGTTTCAACTATAAGCTAAGCAATTTGAGGAATGTGAAGGGAAGAGTTGGAAATACTTGACATCAGTTTGAAATTCCTTTATGCTTTCATATATGCATTGATGTTTTCTGGGACCAGAACTAAAGCCTCAAGAAAGAGGAAACTGAAGCCTGAAATCTCCTTGCCATGCTGAAGTCAATGAAAAGACTTTTCAAACAAACATCTGTTCTGTATGCGTTATAAATGCCCTAGTTTATTCATTTTGAGGCTTACTACAATTGTTTTTTTAAAGGACTAAATATGGCACAACTAATGGAGGCTCCAATAAGCAAATAGGTTTCCTCCAGCCATTCTGTATTCATGAACCTGAACCATCTCTTTAACATGAGGACCCAAGTCCCATCTTAGAAGCATGGAGAAGAAATCACATTTGTAAGACATGCTGAAGGAAGAACTGCAACTTCTCATTTACCACTCTGCTGAATAGTTGCTGAGGAAATTGGTAATGCGAGGTCAGTTGCAGGGAATCCAGGTGAGTCAAAGAAGTAATAAGACGGGTCATCTGCAGGCCCTATACTTAGGACATCCCCTCCAGAAAAGATGCATGTCCTTAAATTTCTGCTTCAAAATCTTTTTGTTCATATAATGAAAGATTTATGCAAAGTAAATCTCCTTGAATCAGACCCCAAATCTGAGTTTCACAATTATTTTTATTTTTGATGCTTAGCCAGAAAATCAAAGCTTAAGATGCTTGCAGACAACATGAAACCAGCACTTACTATTCCAATGGAGCAAAGCCTTTTCCCAGTGCACTCAGTGGATAAACAAGTTTCAAGTGAGATTGGGACTTCTAAGGATTCCTTATGGTTCAGGTTACTCCTACAAGTTTGTTCATATTTTCCAAGAGGACAACTCTCACATGAGTTAAGTGTTACCTATCAGCAATTGTCAGTGTATTTTTTAATATATATATATATTTTTAGCAAGCAGCATCTATCGAAACATATCTGAACTTGCTTCGAACCAAGCATGGAGAAAACAAAGTTTGCTGTTGCAGCAGCCAGCATAACAGTCAGCCAATGTTTTGTACAATCAGAAGAAGGTTTGAAGCAGGATAGAATGTCGGGAACTTAAGGTCTTGTTTAACCACTTTTTTTTTTTTTTTTAATGTGATTGTTTTAATGCTAAAAGTTACCTGTTCCCATTGTTGGAGAGTGTGAAGTTGTTTTCTGAGAGGAAGCTTCTATCAGCAGTTCTGACATTATATGTGAGTGAAGGGTTGTTTGTATTGAAGTTGTACTGTGTGCCACTGTTGCTGAGTTTTCTCATATTTTCATTGCCAGAACTTATGAAATAGTGATAGGAAGACCAGAAAGCATGTGTCTGCTCCTCTGGTGGCTATCAACAATTGTTTTATAATGCTGTAGAATACATATTTGTCTGGTAAAGAGTTAAAGGAAAAAAATGAATCCTGTATAAAATCAGGCCATCGTATAATGCCTCTTCATTGCTATAATGATATCAGTTGCAACAAGTCCAATGGCTGACCTCATTACAAGGGTTTAATTGCATTGTTACACAGTTTCACTTCTTCTCTCTGGCCTCTTTCTCTTTATGACAGCTTTAGAAAGGAATTTCAGCTTGAGGTCAAAGGAAATTAATTACTGCTTTCTTAATCTGTGCTCATCTACATTTAGAAAACTTGGGGCTTTTCGCTAACATATTTGTGTCTCATTTCTGTATAGACCCAAAGTTATAAGACTTTTGTCCTTTGTGAAAGTGCATAAATAGCCCTTTTCATATCAGAGGCTAGATTTTTTTTTCATGTCATTTACAGTTGCACACATGTGGACTGATGCCAGTGGAACCAGTGGAATGTTCCGGATACACATTCACTGTGTAAGTATCCGCTGACTGAGGTAAGCACTTGCAATGTAACTTTAGCGCAGTCTAAAGATTCCAGGCAGATGCTAGGTGTGAAAAGCAACAGAAACAAAACAAAACCAAACAAACAAATGAACAAAACCCCAACCCACCAACAAAAGAAAATCCAAACAAACAAAATATTATAACTAGGATAAAATCGGAAACAGGTTGTTAAAAAATAATGGTAGCTGCTTCTGTAGAGAGATTGATTTAAAAAGAAAGTCTCTACAATACTAGTTTTTGCCTGTTAGCTACTTCCTGCTTCTATTAAATACGTCATTTGTTTGTTAAGGAATATGCAGCTCATTCTTCAAAGAACTTCCAGTCCAAATAGCACATGGCCCAATATACTGGCACCAAAACAATGAGAATGGGGACAAAGACAGGGACACTGTACCAATAGTCTTTGGTTGAAAAGCAAAAGAATGTGAAAACCATGGTTAGGTACTGCTGTAGCATGTTGTAGCTCTAGTAAGCTTTTCATAAATTAGGGCCCTAGTCCTGTAATTAGGTCATTTGAACTGATTCTTTCCTACTCTATAAGCTGACTGGTTTGGAGAACAAACAAATTCACATCTTTAGGGAGTTGCTTTTGAGGGGAAAATAGAATTAGAGGTATCTCTGGGGTAATTTGATGAATTAACTCTGAGGGGGTAGGCCATACACCAGGGATATGCTGAACAATGAGCAAAACAGTATGGTCTAGTAGTATGAATCTATACAGAAATGTTATGTACCATGCATGTGCAAAATTATAGTACAGGAAATATATTTTCTTTCCAAACATTAATATTCCATGCATTTACTATGGAATTCTGATTGAAAGTCATGGAAATGTTGACAAAGATGAAAACCTGATAAGTTTTGAGCCCTGTGACATGAAACACTTAAAGTTTCACAACCTTTTTTTCTAACTTTTCATCGGCTCTGCCACCCACTGAAACTGCTGCTACCAGAGCTGTGTGTGCTGTTAGTTGATTATTTGCTGCCTCATTCTCCCATTGCAAGCAGTAAGATTGGCAATAACAAAACTGTATCTGCAAAGCAGACAGCTCATTGAATATTTTGCCTTTCATCTGTTCTGACTAAAATTCTGCTCAATTAGAAATGCCTGCAGAGGAGCAAGGTTTTATATAAGTCAGTGTTCTGCATAGGACCTACATACATAAGAATGTTTCATTCTCACGATTGCCCAGTTTGTAAAACAAACTATGTAGGCCTTGTGATGTTGCCATAAAGCTTTATAGGGTAGAAATTGAAAGTCTGAAGCCAAACTCACACAAATGTCTGTGCAGATCTCTTATCCAAATTTCTGGCTGTCGCACTGTGACAGGAGTCACGACATGTTGGGGATAGGTTGAATTTGAACTTACTAAAATATTTTTTGAGAGCTTCTTCGAAAGCCACACGTGACTTCAGATATCTTTCTTGGACTTGAGTATGGATTCAGGCTGAGAGACAACTGATATGCAACCATGAAGTTCAGCAAAATCTAGCAGTTATGTTGAAAAGAGGTCCTGAGAAAGCTCAAACAACAAATAGACTTCTGACACAGTCATAAAGCTGTCTAGAGGTGTAGTATCACAGACAGATGTACCTGAATCAGATTAAATCTGAGTATCTTTGGTAACAACAGCAATGAAGTAAAAGGCACTTGAACTTCAGTATGCAGTAGGTATTCAGGTGAGCAACCAAAACTGTTTGGGCTTGTGCTTGGTTTTTTCTAACCTGAATATTGAGAACGCTGTATTGGTACTGATACATAAGGAACTTAGAACAAAGGTATCTCGAATCATGCTCCATTCACATTTTTGACTTTGTGAGCGACCTCTCCTTGGAGGATGTTGGCTAAGTCACTACATAGCAAGCTAGGAATTATTTCACTCCTTGGGACCAAGAGTTTTGGTGCATCAATTGTCTAAGATGAATGTCACATTGAGGTGTGAAAGGATTAAGCTGAAAGGCCTACTTAGCACAGTCATGACACTGGTGACAGAATTAAGTGCTAATGATATATAACAAAATGCTATTACATGAAATAGGATATTTTTCACTCACTTTTTCGATTTTGTCTGATAGGACTAGTAGAACAAAATGAAAAACTATTCATCAATCAGAGGTCTGGCTAGGTCAGACACTTTGGTCAAGCAATGTGAGTAATTCCACCTACCTACACTATAATTTATTGCAAAATTAATGCCATAACATGCAAAGCCATTGTCAGGTAAAAGTAATTCCTAACCCTGGGGAAAAAAAAGCAAAATTTCTTTCTTTCTTTCTCTCTCTTTCCTTTTTTTTTTTTTCCTAACCTGACATGATTAAACTTTTTTAATAAGTGGGGGTTTCGGGATGATTCACTTTTAATGATAGAAGAAGGGACCTTGAGCAGGGTTTGACAGACTTCCTCAGTCACTGACTAAACCAAGATATATTAAAAAAGGGAACAAAAGAGAGTGTGAGGTATTCATTTTTGTTAAAATCTGCCTGCTTCATTACAACAGAATGAAATGTCTTAGTGGGGAGAACAACGTTGGTTTTTTTTTTTTTTTTTTTTTTTTCCAACTGTACTTTCTGTGAGGATTTTAGGACAGTTTATTATTAACCAGATTAAAATACAACAATTCAGTCTTAATTGCACTGTAATGAGTAAGGCAGATGAATGACATATTATTTTTAAAATGCTTTAATTTATAATTTGTTCAAAAAAAGGACTGTTTATGCCTACTGTTTGATTGGCCTTATTACTTCTGAACATTAAAATGTTATGCTGTAATGTTGTAGATTCTGAAGGTGTTCTGAAGTTTTCATAAGGTATGATATATGCCAACAGGAGAGACCAAGAAATGAGTGGAAGCTTAAAATAAATAATAAATTCAACTTGTCCAGTACTCACAGCAGAACCTCACAACACTCTGTGAACATTATTCTGTCCATTCCTCAAAAGGAGAAACTGTGGCTGACAGAAATGGCCATCCTTCCCTTGGAGATTGTGAGTATTCTTCGAACTGCCCCTTTTGTTTATTCCTGCCTATCAGCTGTTCAGGTGTAGGGTGCATTCTGCCATGCAGTATGAAAAGGAACCAAATCCTGTAAAACTCTAGGGAGCGAAAAAACGAAAGAGCCCCATGTATTTCTCCCTTTCTCTTAATATGCCTCCTGCATAGTTAGAAGGGTGTTGATACAGATGAGATTATTTATCTGCCCCTCTATTCCACCTCTTCATTCCTCCATCTCTTTTTTCATATATACGTTGAAGCCGTTACTGGCAGTTGAAGGCAGGTTAGCAGGAGGAGGTAGAGACATTCTTTGCAGAGGATTTGCCTATGATGTGTGCTGTTTCTTTGGGATTGTCTGAATGAGATTTAGGAGAGGGAACCTGAGTAGAATGAATCTGAATAGGTAGCAAAGGAATAAGAAACTTTAACATGAAGCAGCTCCAGGTGTACTGCTGCATATTGAGGATTTCAGATTTTTCTTTTTGGTTTTAATAACTCAAGATATTCAAACTCTGTGGTGAAACAGAATGCTTATTTTGTATGGTGGTGTTTTTTTTTTTTTCTTCTCATTTATGTAAACTGATTTTAGACAAAAAAAAATAGGAATAATTTAAGATCAGGAGTTAAACTGGAAGCACTGCTATAATTGATAGATAATTTTTGCAGGAGAAAAGACAACAGACATAGATTCCAACATGGAACTAATCGACTTAGAACTAATTTGTGATAGCTTTCCCGTTACGTTCAGGAGTTATACCTGAGAAATTGTATCTGCAAACACCTGCACAACTAGGAAGAGTCTTCATTTTATGTAACTAAGTCCTCATATCAGCTAGCAGCCACATGCTGATTGCAGTTGACTTTTGCAGCCCAAGAAGCTCATCTGGAACTATTTAAGAAGACATAAGCACAAGACTTTGAATTTCATTTCTGAACATTGCAGTGTCTGAACAGAACCTTTAGCCACCATTTCTAAGTGTCCTCTCATATTTCAGTCATTTTAAGGGCATGTGCAAATCTCATCAATTTTTGTGGATGCAGCATTGTGATGTAGGTTTCGTGCAGCTGCAACAGCCTAGCGTCAGTTGAAAGTCTTCCTCAAATTTCTTGGGTAATTCAGGAAAGGTGTAAAATACACACAGCACTGCCCCCAGCAGGCAGGTAGAAGTACAGGTGTTAAAAGCACCTCTGGGGTCTGTCATGCTGAGAGTCATTCACCATGTTTAAAAGAACCTAAACTTTAGCACTGGCACCAGTAACATCTCTTGCAAGAATCTTCACCTGTGCAATCCCCGTTGCAGAATAAGCTTTCTGCTTTTAGGTAATGTGCATTTCATCTGTTGTAAAGAAACACATGAAAAAAAGGGCTGGCATTAGCCACATATCCATAAAAGCCTAGCAACCAAGAGTATTATCTTTATTCACAAGAAGTATAGCACTTTTAAGGTTCAGAAACATATATAAAAATTGGGTTCTGAAATGGTCGTTTTTCCCCTCTGCTATGCCATTATAGCGATCAGCCAAGCTTCTGCAAGGTAAATACTTTTGAAAAATAAGTGGAAATTTGCTGCAAATCAGTCCCTTTTGTGCATGGCCACAGGAGCATGTTGAAATGTTTGGACACTAATACCCATTCATTTTCTTGGCTCCATAAATAAAAGCCGCCAGCTATGTGGCGGCCGTGAAATGGTATTCTTCAGGACCCAGCAGGAAGCCCCATCCTTATTACCACTGCAGGGGGCAGGACAGGCCCAAAATAGCAAGACAACTAAATCAAGACATTTTCAATGTCTAACAAAATGACTGTGGTTTAGAGAGAAGCAAAAGGTTGGAAAAAAATTGGACAGCTTTTATACTTAGCGTAATACCTTTGTTAAAAGAGTTCAGATAAGAAAATAAGATCTTAAAAAAACCCATAAGCATATTTCTGAATATCATTTGAAATATGTAAAGATCTTATGGAATCATAAACACAGTACTGCTTTCTGAAAGGACATCCAGTTTGAGTCATATTTTACAAACGGTAGTCCGTGGTTTGTAGGAAATATCTTCTGGCAATGTCATTCTGTTTCTTGGATTTTGATGAAACTAGCAGGTTTGAAAAGAGGCACTGAAAATTTGTCAGTAAAATTAGAAATCTTTTTTTTTTGGCCCACAGAGAATAAGAACATTTATAAGGAGAAAAGATTTGAGACGGAATCACTGATATTTCTATAGCTTGAAGTAATTTTTTATGTACTTAATATGCCAGGAAACATAATGCTAGACTTTGGTGTAGCAGCACAGTGAAGGGCTGCAGTCAAAATAAAACCTCCATTAATACAACATGCTGTTCTTTATAACTGAGCCATGCTTATCTGGGAATAGATTAAAGTGGTTTTAATAATTGAACTTCACGTAACTGTGGTCCTTTAAGTGTACAAAGAACAATTCATGGAATACCACCTTGCTTAAGGTAATCAAGGATTAGACTGATGAGATTATAATGAATTCATAGTTCATTTCAGTACTTCAAAACCAGCACATGTAATTCCCTACAACTACACTGCAAAAAATCATATGGGGAAGATCTTGATCTTATTCAATTTTTAATTGTTTATTATTTTGATTATAAATTTACTTAAAGCAAGTTGAAGTAAGACTACGCCTCGCACATTAACATTTCAATAAAGCATATATGTATGTATGTGTATACATAAAAGTACATTTGTATACACTTACAAACACACATTTTATAGAAATAAACAGTTACTCAAAATTCATCATTATAGAAAGAAATATTTAGCTTTAGTTTCAAGAGAAAATAAGTATTTTGCTTGAACGTTGTTAACTTGCTCTGCGAAGTAGAAATTGCAAAGACACAAATCGGAGGAAAACCTCAATGTATTACTGAGATTAAAAGAAAAGATCAGAGATAAAAACAAACCCTTAGTGTATTGCTGAGTATTGCCTTGTAGGCTATCAAGGACTTCTTACAATAAAAATAAAGTCTGACGCTGGAAAGGGGGAAGCACGGTGAAAGTTCTGTTCTGGAGTGACTAATGTGCACACAAGGCTGTCTCCACTCCACTTTAGCCTGGTGCTGCCATCAGGCTCAAGCTCCCTGACTACTCAGACTTCCTTCATGTTGATTCTCCTAGCTCTGCTCTGGAGTAAGCCATGCTGTGCAGGGAGATTTGGCACATGATAGGAGTGGTTCATATTTAAGCTTTGTTGCTGTCTGAGAAACAGAGACAATTGGCTGGCTCTTTGGCTCAACAAACTCAAGTCTGAAGGGTAAGGAAACATAGCTGTGGTTTGTGCAACCAGTTATACCTTACAGTAACATGCGAAACCCATCCTTATGATTGGGCATGTGCGTGCATACTGAGATAAACTGTGGAATTGGAAATCTGATATGAAGGAAAAAACACAATAGTAATGTAAGCCTAATTGTTGCTTGTGTTTCCTTGTGATTCCTCAAAGAATCTTTAAGAGGATAATTCTGATTGTACTCAGTAAAGACATATGGAGGTTCCGCAGTTGTCATAAGTGAAAGCCAGAATAGTCCATCTCCATCCTGTACAGATATCTGCATCATTTTGTTTCATCTTCTGTGTGACACAGCTTTTGCAGACAGGGCAGTTGTGTCCAGTCTGGTGGTAACCATAAACCTAATCCTTGAGCACAAGAGCTCAGGCAGCCTTCCGCTTCCCATTACACAAGCAACTTAAGATACACCTTTGGGGCACTGACAGTGACCCAGATGCATAAGGCTGCTCGCTGCCCAGCTGTACAGCTCACCTTCCTGACCTCTTGGTTTAAGGAAGCAAAGGATCAACCTGTCTACAAAGGAAACAGTAGCAAAGCATACATTGGTGTCAGGGCTATCGTTATCATAATTGACGCTACTCAAGTAATTCAGACATTAAGCCTGTAATCTGTGCCGCTGTTTTTATCTGCTTCACTTAAAAGTTACAAGGCCAACATTCATAAAAACCAGTGGAGATTCGTCCTCTTGCTCATTTACATTTGGCCCACTGAGTGCAGGATAAAATCTTGCCAAATTCTTCGAAAGCTTCTGTTTGCAATATGACTTCCAAAATAATTTCCCTTCAAGCAGGATTTAGCAAACTTGTGTTTGATATGTGAAAGGAATAATACCTGAAACATCTTTCTTATGCTCAGCCTTTTATGACTCAGACTTTAATGCTTGCAATAAACATTAGCTTTCCTAATAAAAACTCTAGTATTTCAGAGCTGGCACACAGTATGTTAACTGCATCTGGTGTCAACTGGAGATAATTAATATTTTTATAGGTGTCTTCCATCCACTGTAGTTTAAATAGGAGTATTGTAGGGTGCTTACATCAAAGCTGGAGGCAATTGAGAGCAGTGGCTTGCTTTCTAGGATGAACTGATAGCAAGTAGACCAATTTTTATAGGATTGTAAAAGCTAAATGTGGCCATGGTTCATGCAGAGAAGCACTTTTTCCTTGTAGCTCTCACAATTCAGTGCTAATGCTCATGGCTTGTTTGCTGCAAGGTAACTGGAGAGATAGACAGAGGGACAGCAGACAGATAAACTGACAAATAGCTATGCCTATACTTAGACAAAGCACACAGTGACCCAGACAAACCACACTTTTTTTTCTCTCTTTCTAAAGGCTTTAAAAATGTGCTCTATCAAGCATTTACTTGTGGCACAGATAAGATTTATCTTACAAGACCGGGCTAAAATTAAAAAGAGAGATGAAATAGCACAAGTGGTGCTAATATGTGTTTTGAAGCGTACCAATCGGCCTAGTGCAATGTCACAGCCCTGGGCTACATTTGCAAGTGGTCGAGCATCTCCTTTTTAAAAGGTTAACCTACAAAGAGCACACAAGCCCCTCTCTATGAATATGGGCAAACACCCAGGGAGCTCCGCAACAATAAGAAAATAATGACATCAACCTGACCATGCTTAAGTACATAACATGCTGAAGGTTCACGGTTGTGTGGCCTGGAACAATAAAGGAAAAATAAAGAAGCCTGCTTGGTAGGCCCCAGCTGTTATTAGCCATGCTGTGAGATCAAGGGAAGGTATGATATGGGCTGCCATTTCAATTGAGTCCAGGTTAATCTCTCAATTTGTGGAAAAGAAAAACTGAAAAAAAAAAAAAAAAAAATCAGGAGAGAAAGCGGTTTTCACTCCACAGTGCTACATACGGGACAAATAACAATATCCCTATTTACATAATCTGTATTTAACCCTTTCCTAATAGAGACTTAATTTCCTAAGAGTCACAAACTGCAGATTTAATTTCCCTTCCCACTGAAATGAAATATCAAGCCTCTGTTAACTGTTTCTCATTGGTGCTGCTGACGTTTGCGTCTGACATCAAATGCTGCCACTGTTTGCCTGGGGGGAACGCTGGTTGCTGCAGGAGGATCAGAAATGGCTATAAGTAGCTATGAATGCCACTGGCTTTCTGTCATTGATCTGTTTCTAGTACTGAGTAAATCATTTAAAATTTGTGCTATCATTTACAGACGTGAAATACGGCAAATAACGCTAAGCGCTCTCACCAGTTCTTTCAATTAATGCATTGCGTTTCTAGAGTGAAACGCTTTGTAAGTGAAAAATCATCCTGTTTTAAAGAGGCGGTATTGTGCAAAGGCAGTATGGTGACTTGATCTAATAGCTGCTCTCGACGTGTCAGAATCTGCATTGATGAGAGCAGGGAGGCATAGCCCGGCTTCTCGGAGGTCGTGCATGAGCATCCCTCAGACTCAGGTCAAAGCAGGATCCTCCAGCAGGTCTGCTATGGGGAGCTGCTTTTCTGCAGGCAGGAAAACTGAAATGGTACCTCTTTAGGGGTATAATACATAATAACAGCACAGAGATACTGTATTATATCTGTTTAATTTGTAGTTTCTGATGTGTTTCGCAGTCTACGAGGTTCCTTTGGGGAGATGCTTAACTTCTTCTGACTGCTGTTCTCTGCGACAGCCCTCTGGAATACGGGGAGATGATTTCTTCCCTAAGAGCAACCAAGCATGATCACAGAAGAAGAGGCAGGGGAAAAGGGAGTCTGCAGCAAGGGCTGAGGCCGAGATACTCCAGGGGACAAGGAGCAGACAAGCCTCAGGCAGCGAGAGCACGGAGCTTCCAAGGGAGCCAGGGGACTGCGTGGAACTTGTCAAAATTTAGAAAGTCACTGAGTTGCTGATCTGAGAGTAAGCCTGGGGAAAATGACCCACCTTATAAGGACACAGGAGGCAGGGAGAGAATTCACTACATTTTGCATTCCATTTTTGTGTTCCTTAATCTTTCTGAGGTTTCTTTCATTTGAAGAAGTTATTCTTATGTCTGGTTTAAGAACAACTGGAGTTTGCAAAGCTAAAGCTGTGTTCTTTATGTGCTTCCTTTGCAGGAAAAGGGCAGGCAGAGTCATCTCAAATCTTTGCTGATTCAACATTGGCAGTATTAATAACAGTTAAAAACAGTTTGGATAAGTAAAAATTTGTGCATGAAGTTGATCCAGGGGCAGATAGCAACTCTGTGGCAAAGGGGAAAACAACGTCCCTTAAAAATCCCAATAGCATGTCAGCCCCTACACAATTATTTCTTGCTGGATTACTCCTGTATCCTTTATGATCAAAAGTTAATCCACCAGTAGTAGGTGTATTTATTTTTGTTTTCAATGTATGTTTTGTTCTCAGTTGTGCTTATGCCTCAGATTCTTAAGATTTTACATCATAACACTTCATTGTTCATCCCTGGCTTAATCAGACTTGAACTATTCTAACAACAACAACAAAAAAGTATGGAGAAATTACATTGATTTTTCTTGAAAAGTTTAAAGACAATTGCATGAAGAAGGTGAGATTAAGACAAAAACGTCATTCTGTTCATATGTAAGACCTCCATAAGCTGTTGTGTTATGGAAGACAGAAGTCTGATCAGAAACTCCTACACATGACTGATACTTAAAAACTACCACTTGTCCTTCACAAGCACAGGGAAACACCATCTAAAACTCTGACACAATGCAGATCCTACTCCATTATATACTTTTTGTATATGCATGCATAAGCTTGTCCATGTATATATAAGAAATAGAAGTATGTTGTGGCATTTGCTAGAGATGCTTGTAAGCAAGATGTAAATATAAAATGTAACATCTACTTCTAAAACTTGTTTATGAAAGGAAATACCTCAAATTCCTGCACAATCTAAACTAAAATTTCTTCTTCCTTCAATGGAGGAAGCACTAATGCTACAACTGTTTCTCAAAATTCACTTACCAAAGCAAATTGACTTACTGAACAAAGAGGGAACAGAAAAACTCATCCATGTAGGGTATCTGGACAAGGTTGGTTTTATACTGTTAATGTAACCTTCTTGGATTGTTTCTTTTTGAAGACTATGATGTTCTTTGTGAAAATCCTATTGATAACATGAAATAAAAATCATTGTAGTAAATTGGTAGATTGGTATATTATATTGGTAGATCTACATATTCTTTGTATTTTGTATTGAAATAACATATATTTTTATTAATGGTCTTCTGTTACAAAGTGGAACTTGGCAGCATTTTTTGGGAAATTAAGGATAGCCAATTATGCTTTAATGTTTTTAATGGAGATTCTTTAGCATATTCATTTTGCCTGAGATAAGGGCCTATAGTAGAACATAAAAATCATTGTATGCATTTGTAGACAATTTTGCCTTTGTGTATTTTTTCTACTTTGTGTGTGTGTGCGTGTGACTAAATAGTAATGAACAAAGAACTTGGAAGCTGCTGGTTAGTCCCAATTATTTTTCAGTGCTAGGTTAATTTGTTAAAAACATATTCTGGACATTACAAGGCCAAACAGTGAAACCCTGGAGAGCAGTTAAAAAAAAAAAATCCTCTCCGTAAGCTCCGAAGCACTATTTTTTTCAGAGTTATTCAACCCATGTCCCAGATCTTCCTTCTCTAGTTTATGTACTTGCCCTCTCTTTGGGTCCAGCAGTTAACTTCTTCATTGAACAACCAACTTAATCTTGCTAGATTTATGCAACACTGTGAAGAAAGACTGTATTTAGGTCCCTTGAGCTGTATGCGATCTGTGGCGACTTTTCTTCTGCTGACCATTTTGTCTGTTCTTCAATACTTTCAGATTATAAACTTCCGGATGTAGAGACCAAATTTTCAGTGCATATATTCATAGCATGGAACATCATGGAGTCCTTGTGCTTGAATGAGTGCTATGCATTACCTGCAATGTAATAAAAGTAGCAGTAACAGGGATATCGCATCCTAATTAATCATGATATTTTTTGCACAGATAAAAATAAATCTATAACCTGCTCCTTTCCCACTCAGTAACTCTTGCAGCAAGAAGATGTGGTCCCCAAAAATGCACCTGCATTTGCTGCTGTGGAGACATGGCATGGCTTCCCTCTGCAATATAAGGAGTAAGTTCTGGACCTTTATTATAAACCCACGAACGGAGAATCATTATCAAGTACTTCTTTTGTTCTTTTGGCAAAGCATGGCTAGCACACACTAAGTCATGGCTTATTTTATTCACATAGCACTGAACAGCAGTGCAGCCAGGTGTTAAATAATAATACAGGTATTTCAAAGGCCTTGGCCTTTTATTTGGGAGAAGCGTTCAATAGTTCAGATACTTACCTGGAGCCGACCCAAACCATCCTGGTCTGGAAAATGAACTAAAAAACTATTGTAAAAAACTTGCCTTTATAAAAAAATCCTTTTTTTTTTTTGTTTTGTAAGATTGAGGGATAGAAGTTTGGGTACTTACATATGATCATATAATGTGTTATTTACTCAAACGTTGTTAGGGTGCTAAGGATTCAGGACGTGATGACTTTTTATATTAATTTGCTATTCCCATTACAATCAGAAGTACTGAGAGGGAAAATAACCATTAAATTAGCTTTTAAAGAAATCTATCAGAAACAAAGAAAATATATCTTACTGATTTTTAATAGTTTCTCAAATTCATTCTAATATTAATAAATTGATTTTATATTTTTATGATACTGTGCTTTTCGTATATAGAAATACGTGATTTACAAGGACTGCAAACTGAAATGGTAGATGTGCAAAGTGTAGCTGTTTTTGCATGCCCAGTGTTTATCGACAACAACAAACAGGTTTTTATTTATCTTTTCTATATTATAAGGCTTTTGGCTGCACATGAAGGCAGAAGTTTTGGCTTCTCAGAACTTAAGAATACTAAGGTCCTGAAGTAGAACACCTCAGACTTCATCACTGCTGAAATCCATTGTCTAAAGGTAGGAATTCTCCAGCAGGTGTGTTCAGAACAAAACTCAGATCTACAAAGTGCTGACTCAGTGATCTTCTGTATGCTTTTTCTTTAAATGAAATTCTGTTCACAAACAGTGGTGCTACCACGCTGAAATCCCTTGCCAAGGATTGTGAATAAAAATTTTTTTGATGCAAGACTTTGTTCTGAAACATCCAGTTTATATATATGATATCATTACACTTGTTCCCATAACAAATAGGACATTTCTAATTTCCCAGTTGGAAAAATTAATATAATAGAGGTGAGAATATGGTGATTATTTTTTTTCCAATTTCCTCCTTGGACTTTGTGTAAAAATAAGATACCGTTAGTGCTGTGGACAAGCATGAGACCACCAGCTAATTTTGCATAGCCCACTGAACAGTTAGATGGGAATTGCTCTTCAGGGTGTTCTCTTTGACAATAAACAGAAGCCTCAAGTCTGTGTTTGGCTGCAGTTCAAAAAAATTACTAAGGAATCCTACACACTTATGTATATGAATACAAGCAACTCCGCATTCCCATACAGTAAGCTTGCAACCACAGTTATTAACATTTTGAAATGAGTAAATGCAAATAAAATGACTGAGTAATACATGTTATGTTAAGATCAGCTATATGAAAAGCAAAAGGATTAAAAGTTAATTTCATCCTTTTTAATTCAAGGGACATATAAATGGCATTCTGGGTAGAGTCAACTCCTCTTTTATCAGTCCTTTGATGCTGCTTTCTCACTGATTCAGTTGTTCAAATGCTACCTACATAATAAAATCCTGAGTTAATTTACCAAGATTTTACACCAGTGCAAATGAAAGAAGGGAAAGTGCTAAACAAGGCAATTAGCACTCTGTTTAGTGCACTCCCAAAATAAATGTAGGCAATTTACAATTTGGCAAATGGCGCTCTATCCGGATCCAAGTCATTTCTGCCTAAGGGGTTGGTGCAGTTCATTAGGGGTGAAGGGAAAGGGTCTTTGTTTTGCCTCACTTTTTAACTACGTGTGTATACGTATACACATAGAAATACACACGTTGCTATTAAGGTCCGCCCCATTTTATGGCGCAGCAACAGATGTGACCTCTTCTGGGGTTATTGGGATTTCTGGTGGAAAAAATGTCAAGCTCTATGCTCACACTGTCCACATCAATGACCTCATTTATGGTGATAATGCTCCTTCCAAAGTGAGGGATTCCAAAATTGGCAATTCACTGATAACCTCCGTTCTGACTTTCTTGCCATGATGGTTTTCTGTGTACTTACATGTTTATTATCACTGGAGCTGTTCAGATCAGATCCTGGGAATGTCCTGAGTGAAATGATAAGATAAAGTACTCTGCAACTACAACTGACTCTATTTTTAATTGACAGGAAGACTGCACTATGACTTCTGTGTTTATTCTTGTAAGCTCCTTATTAATGCAAAAATAATAGCTGTTATTAATGCAGAGTCACAGCCAGCATTAATATTTAAGATGCAAGAATGAAGGAGGTTAAATATGTGTTTATATTAGTTTTAAACAAAGAGCTCTGCAAAACAGTTAAGGCAAGTAATGATGACCGTGTGCATAGAGAGTGTATGTGATGTGAAATACCTGGTGTGTTCTGGGATTTAAATACACATTCTTAGTGGAATAAAGATATTTAGTTTCCTGCACTGTCATGCAATTGACTCTCTGAGTTGCTACTGCTTCTTGAGGAACAGAACTGAGACTAAGAATCTAAACAAAATGTGTTGTAGTCTATGATATTAGGAATTTTATTTTTTCTTTATTCAGTGAGTAGGGCTCTTTTATATGATAGATCATAAGGTAAAAGCATTCTTTTGTGCCCTCTAGCTGCTGGTTGCACAAATGAAAGAAAGAGGGAGAAAACAACCCTGTGATTATTAAATTCTCCTCATCTTTAGGGTTAAGTACCCTGGCTAATAAAGACCTCTCATGAGGATAAAGTTTCTTTCTTGGCAATGTCACATCCATTTAAGTAAAAATCATTTGGATGCTTTCAGGGATTCAAGCTGTTACCTTTACATAAAGCATCTACACCAATTCTTTGTATTGTTTTTATCCTCTGAGAAGGCCTGACACTGCATTTCTTGGTTAAGCAAACCTCCCACTGAGGGTAGGCTGTGGGATTGGGCCCTTTTGTGCTATAGAAAATTCTATTTCACAAGAAGGAGAAAAAATCCTTATGAGTTCATGTAAAAATATAAGAACTACTTCTGATCATTAAACATGCTATTTCGAACTGTGACAATTCAGCCTGATCTTGCACTGAGCAATCATTGAGTCTTTTGATTTCAGACTTGTTCATACCACACTGGTGTCTGATCTGCATATCCTCATGTTCCAAACTGTTTTATTTTCTTTGCTTGCTTATTCTACTAATACATTTCTTAAGACAAATAAGTTTCTGCATTTTTTCAGATTACAAATTATTGCTTTATTTTTTTAATTATCTGAAAATTCTCAGCACTTAAAATCTACCTTTTGTACTTAAACTCTGAAAAACATGAATGGGCTAAAACAGCACTGGACTTCTCCTTGGATTCTGTTGATGTATGTGTAGATTTGGGTTTATATAATCTTAAATCAGAGCAAAAAGGGTCTGCTTTAGGCAATCAGAAGAATTCAGTAGCCTGTAAGCAGAGTTAAGCACTGGCATGGACTGGGACACAAGAGGCTGTGCTGCTGGAGGTTTTCAAGAAGAGGTTGGACAAAAATGTCAGGAATAGTTCAGGTATCTGATCCTGCCTTGAGGCTGCTATGCAGTATAGACTGTCCCTCTCAGTTGTTCTCATCTTAGTGTTTTTATGATTCAGTGCTCTTGCACATTCCAGGTGAAACTGATGCTTGATTTGCACTGCCATTGGTAGAGCTATTCCTTCCCCTAAGGGTTGCGCCTACATTTTGGAGATGGTAAATGATATCGATGCCCTTCCCCTCCCACTCTGTGGCAGAGAAGGAGGTTCATCAGCCTCCAGGCTGTCAGCAGGCTGTTCTCATCAGCTGTAGGCTTGGTTACATCTTCACCTTGCTCACGATCTGTTTAGGAGGGCATTTTTCTTGAACATTACTTAGTGTAAAAGGAAGAAGCCTTTGCTGAACTGTGTGTGATGCAACAGCATTCAAAATACATCTGGATCTTAGTCCCATCTCAGAGAAAAAAGAAAGAAAAAAAAGAAAAAGGGGAAAGCCTTTTCTCCTGTTATCAAACATTGGACATTTTTGTTACGTGCTTGTTATTTTATCAAAGTTATTGAGGTTGCATAGGAACACCTGGTATCTGTCTTTGTCCCTGTGATATGTAGGCATCTTTCCTATTTTTGTCTATGGGCTGAATAACACTAGGAACAGACCTTGCAAGATAAAGAGCAGGAGCATAACTTCTTAAGAAACTGTTCTGCTCTGCTTTGGATTTTCCCAATATTGTCAATTCTTCATTTTGAATACATTCTTTCCCCATTTAAGAGAAGAAGTATACTCCAAGCCAGTCCTGTGCTACAGCTTCTTTACCTTTGTCCGCCTAACTCAGCTGGTATTTAATTGGTCAGCAATAGGAGGGAAGTCTCCTTTGAGGTAATGAATATTGACTGTTTATGTTGAAATGTCACTGTGAAAAGAAAGCCCAGCACCAAAGAGGCGGAACTCAGTGTGAGAGTTTCAGACACAAAGGAGACACCAGCAAAGCACAGGCATTGAAAAGCAAAGCAACTGAAATTCAAAGAAAAGATGAAACAGAAATGGTCTACATGTGTGGGAATTCTAAGCTGCCAGTTGACAGGTGAAAAAGTCATTATTCCACCTGTTAGAACTAAGTGTAATTGCTTGTTTTTCCTAAAATAACACAGAGGCCATGACTCTTTTTTCTTTTTTCTTTCTTTCTTTTTTTTTTTTAATTTAAAATTCATTTAAACTTATTTGCAAGTACTTTACTTTTTCTTTCAAGGTAAGTGGATTAAACTCATTAGCCAATTTCTGTACCTCCTATATGCAAGAAAAAAAAAGGTAATGCATTTTACATATTGCATTGGATGTTAGGTAATCAAATCTTGTATTCAATCTTTTCTTTCATCGAGCAAATTGAATAGCAACTTTAGAGTTCGACATGTAAGTTTATCATCCATTCTATAGCATCCGTTGATTTAGAATGAATAAAGGCTCTTCTCCAGAAAACAATCTTAACGTCAATCCACTGCATGATATATGGCCTGGAAGTTTTCACTGTTGCACAGAAGCTGTTCTTTGTTTCCAGATGCGTTATAAGGAACCACAGTGCTTGTATGAAGTTGTGGTATATTTTAAACCATTTCTTTACTAGATGGCATAGAGAAGCTAACCAGCAGATTTCTGGAGTCCATAAATAAGTTCAGTTCTTGAAACCACTCTTCTTTCACATCTTTTTTTTTTCTTTTTTTCTTTTTTTTTTCCTGATGACCTCTTGGGAACTCTGCAGAATAGTTTTTGCCAAATTGACCCAGCGCTATGGAGCATAACCTCGAGTTGTTCCATTTTGTTCATCTGAGTCCTTTAACATTAAGATTTGATACACAAAGAAATTTATATTTTTTATATTAACGCTGACTTTATTGCTTTTGGTAAAATCTTGCATTTCAGCTAAGGACTGAGTTTATCATTTTTAGCCATAGACATTGTTAATTTTAAAAGACAGTCATCTTTTATCATTCATAGATGCCTTCCCATTTGGTTTTATACTTCAGATCAGTGAATTCCACTAAGAATCTTAGGAAAAGCCAATACTGAATAAATGAAAGCTCTTATAAGTCAGTGTTGTTGAAACAAAATATATTGCAAACACATCTCTGCTTTTTCTATGAAAAACTGCTGAAAAACTTAAATCAGAGCAGCTGAAATGTACCTTATATTGTTTTTTTTTTTCAAGCAGATGTGAAGATTACACGAATGATGCATTCTTTCAGATATCTCCATATAATTATTTTCGAATCTCCATCTTAGTTTTGGCACTTAAAATACTCATGTGGTGTTTTTAAAATGTTCCCTGAATCAGACAAGCATTTGAAGCCAGTAGGCTTTTGTTTTTTATTTTCTTTTGGTGAATCATTGAACAATTTCTGCTTAGCCTCAATCTGGGCCCATTCATACAGTGTGTCCATCTGAGACATCCTGAAGCCCTGCAAACAGTGAGTTGCTTGAAAAAGAAGAGTGTCACCACAACCTGGTCTGTAAACAATGCGTTATTAAATGAAATAAATATGTAAAAAAAACATCTGCAAAGAGATCAGCTAAATTTTGTTGTTAGTGCTATTTCTATAAGGTCAGCAAAGGCTTTGAAAGTTAATGTCTTCCACAGCTACTTCTCAGCATGAGGGATGCCATCTCCCACAAACATGATAATGATAAGGAAGAGCTGATCTCCTCTCAGGTGACAAAGGTGCTCTGAATGTGTTTGGTAGCTGTGGGTAATTTTTTTTTTTCCATGAACATCCAATGATTTCAGGAAACTTTATGTAAGTCTGAAGAGCAAGCTGCTTTTCACTCATACTGAAAAAAAGCTCTTGGATTAACTGAGGCTCTTAATTGGCTCTCTTGTACATTAAAAATACATATGTATGTATGGTCTGTTCAAACTCAACTTAGTGGCAAATGAATTTTTACAATCTGAAAATGCTGTAGCTCACCGTACAAATCAGATACTTTTGTGTGAATCTCCAGCTTAGAGCAGTGACTGGGCTATGCTAAAATCCCTCGTGTTCTCCTTGCTGTTTATCCCTCTTTGTTTCTTCTTTTTCTTTTCTTTTTCAACATATTCTTACATGTTTACTGTTGTTTTCTTAAATGTTTTTGAACTGTTCATGATTAAGGTCCTCAAAATGCAACCCTCTCCAGCAAATGTTTATTTTATGCCTTGCTGGATCATTCCAAAATACTTAATTTAGACTTATATTACTTTGTTTTGACTGTGTATCTCTACACAAATAGGAGACAACATCTTTAGTTACAATTCTGTGTTATGTTTGAACTCTAACCTGTGACATTCACCTAGCTCGATCTAACAAGCTTTGTGCTCCCTGTCCAAATGAAGAGTGATACTTCTTCATTAGCAAGATCAGTTTCACCTTTAAAAACCCTTTGCTTCCCGTTTGCATTAAGCTAGATTGAGATGTCTTGGGTCATGATGACATTTCGGAGTATTCAGTAGCAAAAGAGGAAGTCATTACATCTGCAGTTCACCTGCAAAGAAGATGTCATTAAAAGAGGAAGCAAAATGAACCCCTGTCAACTTGTTAGGGCCCAAAAGGTAATTCTGCCATCATATATGGTGCAGAATATGATACAGATTCCTATTATTACTGACACCAGATAACTTGCTGGTGTAAAAGGTTCTCTTTTCCAGAAAAGTTCAGGTGATACTAAATTTATTAATGTGTCAGTTTGAGGAGACGTGATGTCATTTCTGTTGTCTGCAGAGATGAAAACTAGTCTCCTTGCTCCTGTCTACACACTATCATCTTAATTTCTTTTACTGTGCACCTTGTTGCCATCTGTGGAGAGGAGAGCAAGGGATGAGGGTGAAGTGTCAGGAGAGATGACTTTTTCAAAAGACCCACTGCAATTTGACATTTATCATTTTAACCTGCCTTTTTCCAAAACAAAAACTTATTTCTGGTGAGTAGTTGGTCTGATCCTGTCAGGAGGCTACTCATTTGAGTAGAAGTTTTACCTGACCTTAGAGGCTTACAGAATTGCAATTTTGTTCTTTTCTAATATTCCTCAATTCCAAACATATACCTAGAAGCACAGATTATTTGCTTTTCTGCTTGCTGTAAAATCCAACAACAGCGTTCCAACTCTAGTGTAATTGTACTTGAGATTTTCAGCCTATAGAGAGACATGTGATACGCTTATAGAGACATACTGGTACCAGGTTTGGGTAAAAGTTTGGGTCATGCATGTAATTTCAAGCAATGTGTCTGTTTTTTGAAACTAAAATTGATCGTGAAAGATCCTGCTTGTAGAAACAAGCTGAAATGTTTGTCCATTTTTAACAAACAGCTGAACAGTTTTTCAGGTGTATTAAATAAGAACACTTTCACCCTGAAACATTTTCTCTACCTTATGGACCTGGAGATACCAAGTAGCTGAAGAAACGAATAGGAACATTGTTAATGTAAATGTTATTACTTAAAAATGAGTCCAATGAATGCAATCTGGTTTCTGCAATCTGTTTGTTTTGAGGTTTTGAGTATTGTAGTAACAGGAAATATTTCTTTCACTTCCAAGGTGTCACATGCTGGTTCTTTGCAGCACATTCCAATACGAGTGGTGTAACAACTCATCTGATACTGATCTTAATGGATTTTTGAACTGCTAATATTTTAGATTTGAACTACGTGTACTTCAACTGATGATCTGAGCATTCCATAAATACCAGAACTAGCATGTTTACTGCCCTCCAGTTGATTGATATCTCATAATGAAGAAAGCACCTGGAAAAATGAAAAAGGGAAGTCACTAATTGGTTTAACTTAGGTCGGCCACTTCATATTTTATAAATGAAGAAACTTTTAAGGAATTGCTGCCAGAAGCCATCTGCTAACTATATAAAAATGAATGATAATCATCAGGTTCTACATGTCGTTTACAGAAAGTATCATCAGAAAAAAAAATACAGCTGGTTTCTTCGAAGTAAGAGCAATGTAAGAACTCAAATTTAAAGCCCCTAATAATTGTCAATGTAATATAAAGTGTTAATCAGTCTGGTATATACAAACCTGTCAGCAGTTCTGGATCTCTTCACTATATATCAGAGAGACTACTTGTGGTCACTTTTAAGAGCTGCCAGTAGAATTTACAATAGTAAATTATGATTTATTATTCCTTCCAGGACATCTGAGGTTTTTGTTCCCAGTTCTGCTTCCCTCTCTGTCAACTGTTTTCCAGCAAAGACAGTATCAGGCTACAGAATGTCCAGAATGTGTGCATTTCTCTTGTATTGTGCATATTTTTGCAAGTAATTAAACTTTTGCTTCTTGTCTTTTCTAACCCTCTTAGTAACCTATTAAACAACTCTCAAGTGAAAATGAGACAATTAGGAAAGAGACAGCCATAAGGCCAAAACAAAACCCATAGAAACAAAATTTTAAAGGGGAAAAACCCACACCTCAGCAATGCAAGTAAAACTTTGGCACTCACTTGTGTAAAGACATACGTATGTTTTAATTGATTTACCTTGCAGTTCTATTGAACCTGAAAGGCTATTGTGTGCATAAAATACGTGGGAATACTTCCAGCTATGTTTAAATGTGAGGAATACCACATGAACATACCGGTAGGGAGATTCTTGGTATGTTTTAAGTGAAAATAAAATTAATATATTGTAGACAGAAAATAATGTCTTGTAGAAAATCTATACACTACTTTGTTGAAATAAACGCTAGAAAACACATCTTTCTAATTACAGAGGTTCATACAGTTAAGAGGCTCATACAGCTCACCCTGTTGGCATATCAGTCCTGAGAGAATTCTTCACCATGAAGAGACACTTTCTCCTGTATTAGAAATGCTCTGCTTGGTTGTATTGCATGTAGCAAGCATAGTTTACTCTGGACCATTTAGAACAACTCAGGTTAAGCAATGCTGGAAGTTCTGTCAGGGTGATAAAGGAGAATTACATTGCACCCATATATGGTAGACAAAGCGTGGACAACATGTAATATTCTCTGTGGGTAAAGTTCACTTCTGGGCAGAAAGCCAACAAAAGGCTCATGCACCACTTAAGTCCCACTTAAACCCTATTTCGAAGGCTTAATAGTACATAGGCCATGTTCTGGCCTCTTGCCCAGGAGAGAATTTTACCATGTTAGCATCTCCTCTCTCTGCACGCACAGGAGGCGAAAGGGCAAAGCTTTTGTGCTGGGCAGTGAACTGATTTCTGGAAGACAATATCAGACAATTCTTTATTCAGAGGAAAGCAACAGATCCATGGAACAACATCTCTCCTGGTTTAAGGCTCATTTACCTTCCCTTTGTACCAACTGCTCTGTCCTGCAAAGCTGGAATTTACCTAACTATTGATACACAGCTGCTATTGATATCTCTCTGTGGCTGTCCTGCACTGTTAAAGATCTTCTGCTGTCCTTTTCCAAGCTTGGATTAATTTTGCCTCAGTGGTGACCATTAAGAGAATTAGAAAATCTTCTCTCTGTTGTTTTAAAGATTTCTGAGATTATTGTGTTTGTCTGTCCCGTAATCTAGAGGGAAAAAGATAATGCTGTAAAGGTGTTTTCCATTTCAAGAGCTCTCTGTATGCAACAATATCAAGAAAGTATTTCTGATTATCATTAGCTTACAGTACCTTGTATTTTCACCTCGTATACTGTAGAGTTCTCTGCAAGACTAGGAGCTCATGGTACTGTTTACTCGCAGGTGGTATGGGAGGAGCCCCTGAAGTACAAGACATAGTAGATGAACATGGTCAGTCTTTGTCTTAAAACATAAGTTTTTTTGATGTTCCTCTTACAATTAATGAAATAAATTGTATTGAATTAATGAAAGTTAAACATGCGAAAGCATTATGGGATATGGCTGTCTGTGAATGGATGTCTACCTGTACTGATTAAGTAGGCTGGAAATCTGATACCAGCTTTTTTAACTGTGCATTTTCTTCCTAATTAGCAAGCAGAACATAAAGCAAAATAAGTATACATTACTCTTTAATAAATAAATTGCTCTTCATTTTTTAAATGGAATTCTTTACAGATTTACTTAGAATATCCTTTAGAGAGTATTTAAAAGACAGAAGCTTATGCCCATTAAAAACAGAACTTTTTTCTGAAAACTGACTTTGTGTCACCAAAATACTTGTGAGGTTCCAAAAATATTTTGACACATTTTATGTTTCAATCTTCATAAACGGATTTTTTTTTGTACATATTCTTATTGTGTTTTCATTTCCAGAATTGTTTTTAATTAAAAAAAGACTGTTTTGTTACAGTGGATGATTTCAACCCACAAAGTATCCTATTGTGCTTGCTATCAAAACAAACAGGTGCACACAGCAGCACGCACGGTATGCAGTGCAATTGAGCAAACAGTTAATGTGAAGATTTAAGCCCAACTGAACAATGTGAGTTCAAGTGATATGAACTGAAGCCAAGTATTCTGGATGAAGGGCTCAGTTCTGAGGGGCTCTGGAGGGAACCCAGAACCTGCTGATCTTTGTGGGAATTGTGGGTACTTTATACCTTATAAGATTTGACAGGATTAGTTTCTCAGTTTGAAATATCTGTGAATTTTTATCAATAGGAGAGCTAGTTTTCTCTTGGAACACCATGCTCCCTCCTGCCCACATATGAAAAGCTCTTTCTGTTCAGATCTTTGTGCAGGTTTCATAAGATAGGAATATACAGAAACTAAGTATGCTAGAAGTCAAGTAAAGCATGACTAGAAGTTAAAGAAAGGTCTGTGTGAAGTTTCCAGACGTCTCAAGTTCCTGTGTAGTTGGCCTTTAAGGATGAAGTAATTAATTTTTAAAGCCAAGTTACTCAGTTTGGAATTTTCATGGACAAAACACACTTTATAGCAATTGTATATCTTTCCTTACCACAGATTCAGAGTTGTGAGTGTAGGGAAATCAAGGGAAGAAAACAGGGATATAGTAAAATTCTCCTCACTAAAAGGCAAACCAGCTTGTCCTTTCCTGACAGTGTGCTGTGTGCCTGTCTATGAATATTTCATTAATGCTGGACTGGGGCCACTGGTTCAGTTCAGACTCCCAATTAGCACTCTGCACCCAACTGTCTGTTGTTATCTCTTTTTATTCTGCTGTGATGTCTTCATTTATCTCAATGGATGATTCCTTTAAGTCTCACCCTTCCTACCCTTTTGCTTCATTTCATGATACTTTGATCCCTGTAAGCTTCACGTCCTCCTCATCCTGCAGTGGAAAGAGTGCCTTGTCAGGTGTACCCGGGAACTCTGGGGAAGGAGTTCACTGTCTTTGTCTCGTTGTCCCGTGGACATCCTAGCTATAACAGCAGGAAATATTTTCCTCACCTAGTCTGTGATGTTACTTTTTTTATTGGCCAAATACCTTGATTTCCCAAATGGCTGAGCAGTCCCTCCATCAGCTATTCCTTTACATCTCCTCTACATAGATAATCATTACAAACTGTTCTGGCTCTAATCTAGATTTTAATCTCCTTTAGATAATGAGGAACTATATTTGTTCTGAAGAACGCTATGCACATCTGTAGCACAATTTCTATTAATAATATCAATTTATTCTTTTCACAGAAGATTGTGGACACAGCAAAAGATGAGTTTCCCAGGCTCTGGAGGTGCAGGATGTGGTGTGTGGTAATACTAAGCTGTTTCATGTATTTTCGATGTAAAACTACAAGCTAGAGTTCTTAGATATTAAGATTATTTGAATCTCTACAACTCAGCGCTATTTCAGGAAATGCCAACAGCTCCATCTTGAAGTGGCACTAAAGAGTAGAAGGTGAGATGCACTTTCCAGGATGAAATTCCTAAACATCATTTATTCCAAGTTGGCATTTGATAGTCACATGCTTCTACTTGCTAAAATAGCTAACCATCAAAACACAGTTATTGTCTTGAACAAGAAAATGGCCGCGACACCGTTTGCTTCTGATAAGAAGATGACTACTCAGTATGTGCTCTCTAATTATGGGTGACAATTATAAAACTTTGTGTGTACCTGACCTAGTACAGTTTTCGAGAACAGGTGATTTTTCAGTTTCGTTTCTATTTTCATTAATTCCTGCTTATATTATCTGAGAAAAATCTTATGTTCTATGAATATATATATTTAGACATTATGTGCGAAGTGTCTTCATCTATCATCTTGATATAGAATGCAATGATTTTCTCTAAAGGGGAGTAATGAAGAATGTGTGTTTTTTTTCCTTGGAAAGCTCTATTAAGAGTTATAAGCTGTACTACATAAACTTATCTCATGGACACTTTGTGAATAATTCTCCATGGACTATTTCCTTCTGGATTCTTGCTTTTATTTCCAGTAGTCAAAGTATTAATAGGGTTAAAGGTGCTGGCATGGTGAATTTATGGTTGACATCTCACAGTCCGTTAAAGCAAGATCACTAATGGCTGACCTTGAGGCTCGACCATTCCAGACTCTGGAAGATCAAGTCTCAGACCCCTCCTGCAAGTGCTCTGACCTCTCCATTCTTCCCCTTTATGGCCTAACCTTTAACTCACTGATCTTTGACCAAATTATTAAGCAAACACCTGCTTAGGTCTCTGACCAAGGACTGTAGACCAGAAGAGCTACCATAATTTCATGTGAATTAGCTTTAATAATAGCAATACCAGCCTAAGGAGAAAATCAGAGGGTAGGTTTACAGTAAATAATCACGCTGCTGAAGAGCACACACAGAACGGACCCTTCAGCAGCTCTTACCTACAGTAAATCAATGCTAATCTATTTGACTGTGATAATAAAGGCTCGTCAGCAGATATACTTTCTTTATATGACTTGACTAGGACAATGACTAGGTAAAATTTATTTCCTATTACTAAAGCAAGACAAAGATTAAAATTAATCCTTTGATGCCAGGGATTTCCCGTTTGTAATAATGCACATACTGCATTAGTGTTCAACACAGTTGCTAAGAGGAACTGTAACAGAAATAAAGGCTGCAAAAATCTCTGATGATTTCAAATAGTAAGCCTGTGTAACTTTAGCTGAATTACACATGGAATAAGTGGTTTGATTTTCCCCACATTTCGTGGATTACTTGGTCTTTTTTCAGTCCATGCTGTATGATTTTATAAATCTGCATCATCTGCTACTCAAACTTGAGTTGCTCTAGCATATGTGATTCTGTGATTTTTTTAGTCTTTAATCACAAGAAACAGTAGAATCTGAGTTATATGATATATAATACATCAGTGTAGTTTACTAAGTAGATATTTTTAATTTATTTGAACAAAGTTAAGAATGCTTGCTTTCTCATAGCTGATTTTCTATGATAGCTAGCAATGTGTGCATGCAGTAGCTTCCTGTGTATGTCCATGGAGGCAATCTACACCAGCAACAGAGGCACTGGCAAATATAAGTGTTATGGTGCTATGCAAAATCCATCTTTTAAATCTAGCCTTTGAAAAGAAGATAGTTTATTGTTATAAGGAATAGCTTTCAACCTCACTGCTGCTAATAAGAGAGGGTAATTAGAAAATTGGATGAGGTTTGGCTATAATATTAAGAACAGCTGAAGTGCCACTGCTTGAAGTTAGTGTATCCACGTGATAAAAAACATTGAATATGTACATCTCCAAATACATGAATCAGTTATTTGTTACCAACTTTAAAAGCCAGTGTTAGCACCAATCTGCAGTCCGTTGGAGTTTATCTTTCATTTTACTGACTTACGTGGAGTTGTATCAGGTCTGTATTTTCTCATGTATGTAAAATGAATACAGAAAAATTCCACTCTGTTAATTTTGATATGCACTTACACATTTTTTACAATATGAAGATGAAAATATCTCTGATATAAATAATACTTTCAAAATTAAATGGTAAAAATATTGTAACGATATAAATTAAATGGTATTTATTTTCTGTTCACTTGAATGGTTCTTTCAACATTGCTCTGTGCTCTTTTGATCTCTTTTCCAGGATATTGGCTGTCCTTCCTGGAGATATAGTTATATTTTCATTAGTAGAATAAAGTCTAGCTAACAATGTTGTGAATGAAATTAAGGACAACTTAATATAAACTGTGTTCCCATCTGATCCCATCTGATGAAACAATATTAAATGTTTATTTGATCAATATACACTCTTTCCTATGTACAATATTGTTCAGATGGAATGTCCAAGTTTAAACTGATTTACATAGATTATTATTTTCCATTCCCTGACTTGATTAGTTTTAAACTGAAACCTGGTTCAACTGGCTAGATAATGTCATCGACTATGTGCATTTATATTCTTCAAAACATATGTGCTTTGCCCTGTTTTTGCACTCAGAAAAAACTTCCAAAATCTTTACAGGGGGTCTAGAAAAATGTTGGACAACTGGGAGACTATTGCCTGAAATCTGCACTGGCTGGTACACTACATGCTTATGTAAAATTGGTGGCTTCTTTTCTGAATTAAGAGATGGAGTGACATGGTGAGGTATTGGTTGGAGAGAGGAGGTAAGTTAAAAGATAATCAATAACAATAAAAGTTACAAAGCAAAGACTGTAAACAGTAAATGGATTTTAAAATGATGTCTATTTGAATGCTCTCGCTTTACACAGCCATTAATTAGTGAAACACAAGTCTAGATGATTACAACACAACAGAGATGTTCAGTTAAATGCATTTCCTACCTCTTTTCCTATCTGACAGTACGCAAGGTTAATTTTTGCCCAGATTTACACAAATGCATCATCACTGAACTCATTTGCTGCCCTGAGTCATACCGGGCAATTCCAAAGATAATGAATTTTTCTGTTTCATGAAAAAATACAGATAGCCAAGACCTTGATTGAAAGCCCATTAGAATCAGAGAAAGTCTTACCTTTGACTACAGTGAGCTTTTAATCAAACCTTGTATAGTTGTGAAATATCCATAAGGTATGGATCACATCAATCTATACTGTGATATATTAATATTTTATTAATATAATACAAGTTCACATTTTTTGTTGTATGTTTAGCAGAAAATGATGTTAAAAGTGCTAAAGATGGATCAAGTTTGGGTCACAGTCATGTTGAAAGTCATACAAATATGAAAAAAATGTAATTGTATAAAGCTTTAGCATATTATAGCATTTTTTCCATAATTGGTGGCAACCTCTCCTTGTTTAGAAATAAGAGGTAATTTAACAATATAAATATCAATTAAGTTATGGCAGTATATGAGATCATGACTCATTTTTAATATAGATGTGGACAAATTTTACTGCCATGCTGTTTCAATTCTTGGTTGCTTATATCCTACTGATTCACCGAGCAGTTAAATAATAATACCTTTTGGTGTGTGTATGTTGGGGGTGGTGTTGAAGAAAGGTTTTTATACAATAACAAAAGAAAACAAATTTGTTTTTCCCTTTGTTCATAGCTGCTCCTAGTGGTTAAAATTTGCATTCTTTTAACTGTAAGATTAGAAAATATTTTAAATGTAACATTATAGAGCAAGGAAATATAATGTGATTTTATTTGATGAATGAACTAAATTGTGTTTATTGATTATTCAAGGAGAGAATTATTTTAAAATATCATTTCAGGTAACGTCAAAGGCAAAGAAGGTGCTCTGGCATATGTAAGATGAAAAAAAAAAGGGTATTCCTGAAAGAAGAATGCACATCAGTCAAAGGCATCAATAAATAAAGCTCTTTTTCATATGTAAATGGGCATTTATAAAGTAAAGAAGGTATTGTTTTATAAATAGTGAGATAATATTCTTGAAAAAGGTTACCAGTGATTACATAAGTTATCTCTTCCATAAAGAAATTTAGAGCTCATAGTTGCTCTTTTCATTAAAAAGGCTTTTCATCTAGTCTCATGCAGAAAGCCAAGCTCTGCATTTTAATTAGAGATAATAAATAATTATATCACTTAGGAAACTGAAGCTATTAAAGTCTTTTTGTGATGCTGTATAGCTATAAATCTCTCTAAATATATAGGTCTATACATTCAGCTTTTGATTCACAGATCATATTAAAGTAGATAATATAATAGCTATATAAATATGAGCAATATTCAGGGCTTTTTAACAAAGGGTAAAATACCTTTATGTACTTGCAGCACAATAAAGCGTCTTAAACTCTGACCAGCCAGGCCAAAATATTAAGTGGTCTCGCTATAGATGCAAATAAAGACCGTAGGAAACCCTCCCCTCAAAAAATTATAAATAAATAATTATTGTTGTTATTTTAAAATGCAGCAAGGAAATGTCAGGTGGCTGGTTTTAATGGGGAACGTGTTCCCCTTGATGTGAGCAAGTTTGGATGAAGTCCTCTGAGAAGAAGGGAACGGTATTGGTTTTAAGCAGCTACATCACCTCTTAAGGAAGCATTGAAACCTTCTCTTTCATTTGATCTTTTGATTCCAAGTTCTTCTTTCTTTTATTATCACACACAGGGGCATCTTCTCTGCATGAAATTAGTGAGCCAGAGTCAAGGGCAGAAAAAAAACAGAGACAGACAGACTTCCTCAACTTATACACCCCACAGGGACCAGCTGACGTTGAAAAAGCAGAGAAGTGAGCCATTAAAGTACGGTTTGGGATTGACACTGACCTAGGCCTGCCATCCAGCATTGTCCTGCCATCTGCACAGACGTGAACTTTGCCTCTAAAATTTGGCTTCTCAATTAACATGTCCAGCTGGGGGGAGAATTCCGTCATTTGCCTAATATCATTATTGCCACTGCTCTGACATATTAATATTAAAAATATATGTGAACAGATCAAGGATTTGCCTAAGCGCTTCTCTTTTTATTTCACATAATAGTCAGGAGGTGAAAGAAGACACAATATAATTTGAAAAGCATAACCCTGATTAGGCAGTGATTGGTACACAGCTAGAGCTCACATTTAAAAACATTTTCATTATTAGCAGTGCTTGTCAAATTCAATTCTTTTTTTTTTTTTTTTTTCCGTTGTTCATGTAGATGCAAGATTATGTGATTTTTTTGAAGTTTCAGTAAGCAGAATAAGAGAGAGATCTTACCAAGGTATGTGCAGAATAGACATTTTAAGATGGTATTTTTGCAAGTGGACTTTTTTTTTTTTTTAAGTGGTGATTTTTTTCAAAGCTAGGCATAGCAGAAGCTTTGGTTGCATCTTTATGGTATGTTGAAACCACTGTGTTATCTGGAAACTGGATTAGACCTTAGGATAATGAATAAAATGGTACATATTGGGAGTCAGGGAGACTGAAGAAACAAATTTATAGAGCTTGGCACAATGCTGCTCCTTCAGAGCTCAAAAGATGCATTAAAAGGTTAACTAATAACAACATTATATTTATTTGCAGTCCCCATTGGAGATAATAACGCATGTTCTGTAGCCTCTCCAAGACTATGCAGCTAACATGAAAAAGTGACCTTGGAAAATATTTGTCTTCTGCCTGCCTCCCAGTTCTAGGCTGTTTTCAGCCATGAGCCTACAAATGCGTATGTACTTTTTTTTACACCTATGAGTAATCACATTGAGCTCAACAACTTGGGGAAAAACTAAATGTACCAACAAGTGAATACATCTCTGTAAAATCCTTTGATTTTACAGCTCCTTTGTAAATGACTCCCTTAGCGTGTTTGTAAGTGGTGGGAATTTTCAGAAGCAAGCAGGCTGCTCAGGCATACAAATAACCATGGTTTTTAGTCGGCTCCTATGCTACCTAACTCTTATAGGCACTTCTGAAAAAACAAACCAAACCGACCCACAAACTATTCCTCTCACCACAATGTGAAGGTTTTCTCAGGTGTTTCCTCATGACTCCTAAAATCAGGGGTAATTCCCTTCCATGCTGTAATGAGGCCTTTTGGAGCTAGATGAAACAGTGCAGATTTCCAGATACTAATGAGAGTCTTTGTATTGAATTTAATTTTTACTGTCTTTAAATCAGTACCAGTACAAAACACAGAAGGTAGAAAAGAACCGAGACTTCCATTAACAAGAGGTTCTGGAGATTAAGTACTATCATATACTTTTATCAGAAGAAAATACTGCCAAGCAAATGCCTTTAGGTAATCTGCAGAGAGCAGAAATTCAGCACTGCAATTTTTCCAAGCTAACTGCAAGCTCTTGGAAGTTCAGTGTGCTGCTGAGCCCACCAAGTCAGAGACTGTAAGGAAATGAGAACAGCTGATAAACATGTGACGTGTTCCCAACAAGGTATTTTGCATTTGCAAAGTGTTTGTGTGCCTTCTTGTGACCTGAAATGTTACAAGTCTTTCAAACTGCCTTTATATCTTGCTTTAAATATGGTTTTACTGTTGGATCCAACCTTGTCCTCTCAAAGAAGTTGTAAGGTGGACCGATGGTAACATAGCTGAGTGATCTGCTCCTGGCATGGAAGTATCTTTGGGAAGGAGGACCTCATTTTTTCACAGGTATGCAAGCTGGAGATGTCCTCAGACACTACCATCATCTCCTTCATGATTATTTTTCCTTCTCTGTGAGAGCAATTTTACCAGAAAAGCTCCAAGTTTGGTTTTACAGCATTTGCAGCTCTTTTCTCCCTCCAGTGTTGTTTTTCTTTGGGAGGTAGATGATATTCTTCTCTTGCTGGGTTTATTCCCTCTTGTGAAAAATAAATCTGCTTTCAGAAATGCTTCACTTTCCTGCAAGCTCTTCTGTCTTCTTTCGTATGCCCCAAGGCACTCTGAGCTGAGCTGATTTAAGTGTTTTGAAGGAGGACATTGGAGATGTTGATATATAATTTAACTCTAAGGCACCTTCGTAAACATATGCTAGAAATGGATTATGGCTTTTATTCTTTATTCACACTTCATCTTTCCAAATTGCTGATTACAATTTTCATCTGTTTATTCCAGTATCATGTAGGCAGGAGGAAGAAACGTGGATCCTGTTTCTACTCTCAGCTTCTACTGGTTATAATGTAGTTCCACTCACACTATTAAGGTCTGTATTTCAGAACTATCCAAGGGTTAGTCTGGGTTTTGTTGCCCAGACTGATATGCCAGAGAGTTTGAGCATCATTAAATGTAAGGGAAGCTCAGGGGACTTCTTAAGTCGCTCTGTCTCTATTGTAAAAATTAAACCAAAACGAAAGGAAATTTCTGGAAATGTTACATGTACGTACTTGATGTTCTCATTTCCCACCTTTGGTGATTCTTAGTTCCACCAAAGTGTTTATGCTACCCATACTGTATATGTTACCCTACTGATATCTCCAAAACCAGAGCTCTTCTTCTCTCAGAGTCTTTTCTGCAGCCTATTGGAGCTTAGCAACAATTAACAGATCTTCCCACTTTCACAGTCAGTATGTATCCAAATAATACTTTTGACTTTTGAAAGGCTGTAACTTCTTTCTTTTTTTCCTTCTTTAGTACATAAACTTCTCAGTCTTGTTTTTATTGAATGAAAATGCTACATAACTATTGCAAGGAGGCTGAGACGGAAACTGGACCAGAAGCATTAACCAGCTCAAATGAGAAATACAAACTAAAAAGCTGCCTGTCCGTTTTGGAAACATGCAGATAATGTGTATGTCACTTGAAATTCACATGCATTTGGGATCTGCTAAGAAAAGTAATATACAGCAATGATATCTTTGATCATCGAAAGAACTCAGAAACATAGGAACTGTGTCGAGTGTGGTTATCATCAACCCATTTTCTATTCCCAGTGCACAAATCATTTCATGCATTCTACAACCCAAGCCACGATGCTGGGCTTCAAAAGCAATTTCAGCAGCAAAATAAGGTGCTTTTCTTCAATTTTCAAGCCATTTGTACGAGGTTAGTGTTGTTTACCCACCTGGTACACTGATATTTACATACCCCTTTAAAGAAAATTGGTAGGTATGATTTATGGAGTACTGTAAGAGCACAATTTTCCATGTAGTGCACCTAATCTGAAAGGGCACTTGCAAAGGTCACTCTGGCCATACAAATACCAAGTCTTCTCTTTGGAATAAGTTAGGATATTCATTTTTCTTGGAAAATGTCAGCAGTACCCTACTCCAGGGGTTAGTTTATGCAGATAAATGCATAAGCCTTTAATCTTAAGGCAAAAATACTCTACACAAATGTAAAAGAAGTCCATCTATCACTGTTAAGACCTGTAATTTGTTTTTATTTAAATCCCAAGCCAGGGCAGCCTGGGTAACAAAATTGTTAACATGGTAGCTCACATGTGAGCCAAGATTAAAGTATATAAACATACATTTGCTTTCAACCTGGGTGAACAATACTCCATGTCTTCTGAAAGCCATAATCTGGATTTCGAGCATCTTCAATATCTGTTCTTGTTGTGCTACTGTGAAGTCTTAGAGTGCCTGACCCCAGCATGTTGAATTGTCCAGTAAGTGCACTGTGCATTTCCAGCATTTTATCTCTGAATGAAGAACAGTGACAAATGTTTTTATTGTAAACACATCTTAACTAAAAGAAGATCCATTTTCCATCTTCAGACAAAAAGGACATAAACTTAAAAATTGCTTTAAATAATTCCAGTATTGTTTTTCATATAAAATATTGACTTTTTCATATGGAGGTTTTTTATCTATATGTATATTTTATAATGGCCCATGTTAATCATTACTGGAGGTTGTTAATGACAACGAGAAACAGTTCAATTTTGGTTGTTAATCATATCCATGTAGGAAGTCTTTTTTATAGTTTTTCATGCATTGTTTTAAATCATGTTGCAGAATATTTTATAATGAGGCGTTTCAGCTTTAGCTGAGCTCTTTCAATAGCCAGAAACAAAGAATGCACTCTTAATGAGGTCTAGAAGATTTTAAAATGGAAGTCATGTTGAAGTGCTTTGTAAAAGTGATGTTTCACATGTTTAAACTGGGGAAATTCATACATATAATTTTTTTTAGAAAACTCTGGTCAGTTGTACTGAAATTTGTCAAGGTCTATAATATGCCATATATTTCATACTGCATAAGAAAGAGGACTTGGAGGATCCAAGTCTATTGCTACTGCCCTCCCCCTTACTTTTATGCCTATTTCAAAAAGGAAAGGGGCAGTAGGAAACACAGTGCTTGTGCATCCTTATTTCACATCAGCCATCTTAAAAGAGATCTGGTCACTGTGCAGTTTATTACAACTGCAGCAGAGATGTGTGGTTCCAACAAGGTGTTACAGTGAATGGGGAAGCTCCTCAGATTTAAAACAATGAAATGCTTTGTTTTGGAAGAGTAATCCACTCTCACATGTAATGGACTATGTAAAATTGGAATCTTAAATGAAATTTTATTGCATATTATTATTATTTTCCCCCTATGTGCCTTTCCCAGTTATTTCTAAAGATCATTTTGTCTGCCAGGTAACATTCAGAAACAGCTCTGAAAGTGTCTATAAGCCTAATCTGTTCAAGCCAATGGTCACCTTGGATGATATCCTGCCCCTTAGAGTCAGGGTAGCATACACCTCTGTATGGACCCAGAAAACTTATTGCTGTTGAATGCTTTTTGAAGTGGGGATTGACTAAATAATAGCCCTAACTACAGTACTGGCCATGAAGGTGAATCATTAATTGCAGAGAACAAAAGGTAACTCCATTTCTTTTTAGATTTGTATATTACTGTTGGGCTCATCTTTCCTTTGGTGCTTACTTTAGCTGTACAGTGTTACATTTAGAAGTAATGCAGCCATGAAATGGGTGTTAGCTGCAGCACCAGAAGCTGAATAGCTCTTTTAGCATATATTCACTAAGGTTGATTAATATTGAAGTAGCTCACCTGTTTCTACAAGGTACTGAACTATATAGTAATATCCTAAGGATAAAAAAAGGGTCCCTATATATTCACAAAACGTGCAGACACAACACAGAAGCAGTCTGGGGACAGAGGTGCAGGTAGCCTTGTTGCCATAACAGATAGTAATTAGGAATAAGTGTGAACCTGTGTGACAGCTGTGTGAAAAGGAACCCCCTCAGATACGAGTCAACCAAAGAGCTGAAATGGATAAAAATACTGGCTTAAAATCACGTTTCATTTAAAATATTAAAATCCTCACACTGATGGTATTTTATAGGCCTGAAAAGAGCTACTTCTCAGTGAGTTGTTTTAGGTTGATCTGTTGTAATTTTTCACTGAATTAAAAAAAAAAAAAATCTAATAAAGAGAAATGAAATCGTGCCACAGAAGACTGTAATACAAATCAAAATAAACAGTTCAATTTTCCTATTACTGATACTTCTGAAAGTGATGAAAAAAATTCTCCTGTTAGAGAATCTGAAACTTTCTCTATGGACCGTGTTGAAATCTGCAGCATCTCCATACTGCCATTAAAAAAAGTAACACAAACTGGATGAGATTCCAAACAGGCGATTAGTTTGCCATTGAAGCATAACCAATGCCTCAACTAAAACAAGCAAACAAGCAGTCGAACATGTTAACATAATTTTCTATCATTTCTTTTTGATGTGGATTGGATGGAAAAAATCTGGGACGCAAGCCATGATGTAGATTTTCAAAATTGATTAGCATTTTTGGACAGTGGGAGCAATTTCTGTGGTGGTGTAATTTATTTTAAGCTAAAATTGATCAGTCCTTTTTTTTTTTTTGAAAAATGTGCACCAAAATTGCTATGCAAATCAAGGTAAATGGAGCCATGAAATGATGGTAGAAACACAAACTAGGGTAAAATGTAAGTTTAAACTAAGGAAGGCTGGTCAGTATTGCAGTAAATATAAGATGACTGTGAATAGTTTTTCTTGGTATTAGAACAGCTGTTTACAGTTGTCAAACACTTCTCACAATGTATAAAATGGTTAACGTGTTTGTGGAAGGAAAGTTGTTTTGTTCATTGTCATAACATTAATCATGGATAAATTAACTTTAATTCTAATGTGAATGTAACATATAATTCCATAGAAATTCTATTGTAGCCTAATGTTAATGTCCACTTACTTTAATGTTTCAGTGACTTTAAGAATTGTCATTGCAAATGTTCAGTCAATCCCATCTGACTGTGGGTATAAATTGATTGTATTTTTACAGCTCTTTGGCTTCCTCTCTATTTCCAATACACAAAAACAATCCACACAGAAACTATGTTCCTTTGGTGTTATCAAGCACAAACAAAAAGTTGAGGAGTGAGTCATAGCAGGGCAATTCTCAAAAGAATGAGATCCTTCAAAGGTCAGCTTTTCTTGCTCGTCAATTGTTGACATTTAAGCATTTATTTCAGACATTGCTGATAATGTTTTCTGAGATAGTGTGGAAGAATTGCTGTGGTGGTATGCAATTATGAGCATAATGAAATGCAAAAATGCAAATAAGGTGGTACGTGCCAGTCCTTTAGAGTGCCTTTTGTCAGAATTGCAGGCACCACGAGACTTTGATAGATACCGTGTCAGTTCTCACTGCTAGAGCTGTGATATCTTTTAAAGAAGCATCTCCAACATGTTATCACTGGATGCTAATTAGAAGTAACCTTTGAAGATGAAAAATCCAGAGGTCATATTCTATAAACTCTAAAAACAGCATCAAACTAATTGTGTCAATATCATTTTACTGCAGAAGCCAGCCTTACCCTTTTTTTTGCACTATATTTATACATCAGCACTGTAATACCCAGTTCAGTGATACTTGTCATCCCTCAGTCCTACAGATTTTTTCACATTGCTATTTCCTTTTCATTAAAGGCTCTTCATTTCTGAGTAAACCATGCAGACATACTATTCTTGCACATTTCTTCAAAATTCAGAGAATCTGCAGGGTCTTTGTAACTCAGGATATTATTAGGTCATAGAAAAGATAAGTTATAAAAACACTGAGGCTGAAAATCAGAAGAACAAGTGTCAAAGTGGAGTAATGAAGCAAAGAGTGTAAAATGCCTTGAGAGTGTTAAGATAGGACATTAGCTACGTGTTAATTGAGTTTTTTTTATCATGATATAGTTGTCTGTAGTAACTGTGATATGAGATTCCTGAACTAAAAGCTGCTTTCTAGTTTTATGTCCAAGGTTACTAAAGTAAAACATGTTCTTTACTCTGAAATGATACTACCTTGGAGCATGCTGGTCTGCTAGCATGAGTCTTCCAAAGCAGATGCTTTAAATTTGAATTTTGAATAATTCCATTAATTTTGAATAATTCCATTAATTTTGGCACCCATAATTGCACACTGGGATGACTCCCTACAAAGGATGCACTTAAGTTCACTGCTGGTTTGAGTCTCGTATTTCAGTACATCCAAGAATTAAACTCCGTATTCTTTATGGTTATGCCACTTTACAGCACTGGTGCTGACCATCTTTTACTTCTTCGGTAGTTTATGTGAGGATTGCCTAGGAGTAATAATTGAAAAGGTGTATCAGTGGAGTTCTACCTGTCAAAGAAACAGAACTCAGGCATGTGAAATGTTCACATTTTGTCTGACTTAAGCTGCCTGGGTTGGCTGTTACAAATTCAGATCACATTCAAATGTCAACCCCAGAGCAGAAATGCAAGTAGATGTGAAATAAAGATGGAAAACAGAGAACAGTGGACTACGCTAAAACAGTGGAGTGACTGAATGAGTCCTTCTACCAGTTAGCTCCTCCAGTTCCCCCAGAATCAGGGATGAATCAGTTCCTGAAACTATTTCTTCAAAAACGGTTTCTGTTGCCAAGTGTTCCTGTGCAACTCGGAAGAAAATTCCAAAGGCAAAAGTAGTTGTTGAACAGCCGCTGAGAAAAGGGGCATGTCAAGCTTAGCTGCACAGCTACAGCTGTCAGTATTTTATTCTCTTTTGCAGCATCTAACATATTCAGATTTTAACTTTTTGACAAGCAAACCTTAAAACAATTAGAATATTTTCTCTGTTTGCGAGTTGTTTTGCATGCAATTTATATCAGCTTTGATGTTATTTCACTAGGGAGATGGTTGTCAATCCCTGAATATAGTTTATTTCATAACTTTTTATCTGATTTTCTTTTATGATGCTCTCTCAGATATAAAGCTACTGTACTTTTGGCTACTTAATTAATCCTCATTATAATTATACTCAGCATATTATAAACTCTGTATCGCACTCAAAATTTCTCACCCTTGGGGAATGATGCTAATAAGAATACGAAACAGATCTCAGGCAAAACTTGTCTCTCATGTTTCTCACAGATTTAATTTCTGGAGGTCTATCTTTGTCACTTACAAAACAGAAAATACTACATTCTGAAAACTCCTTTCTCACTCTTTCATATTTGCCTGAGATAAGTTCTACTCATCAGCTAATCCTCCCATGTGCTACGATAATGTAAGCAATAATAATTTTAGTATCACTGCAAGATTATTTGGCCTCTGTCAGCAAAACTTGACTGTTACATAAAAGCTATATTATACAGGGACTCACTACATGAATTAAAGCAATGAACATGCAGCTGATACTTGAGTTCTATTTTCATCAGCATCTCAGTAAGCTTTAGCTTATGGACTGGCAAACTAAAATGATATAGGGTGAAATCCTCACTGAATTCCTGGGCAAAATACATTCAGTTACCTGCTTGCAAAGTTTCCTAACAGTTACCCCAATGATTGTTACAGAAGTTGAGTGTTTTTACTGCTATGCCTTCCAGTACCCCATTTCCCTGTAAAAGATGTGGTAACTCCTTTCAATTAACATTTGGCCTGTGTAAGGATCACTGCTTTGTGTTGTGTCCCAAAGAGGGACTGCAAACCAGGGCTTGTGTCACGTCATAGTAGATCTTAAACATGACAGTTTGGTTCTGTTACTGGGTGTAGAGCCACGAAGTCCAGCCTGTGCCTCATTCTGCCAATTTTGTTTCACATCCAGAAAAACATGAGCATCTGCCAGGACTGGGTTCAGAGGGAGTGATTCAGTCTTGGAATGTGCTGCGTTTACTGGTGGCTTAATGACATGGCAGTGAATAAGATCAATGCTTGAGCTTAATTCAGACTTAAGAACAAGAAGAACATTTCTAGTGGAGACATTGTTAATGAAACTATAAATACCATGAGGGTGTGTTGCTTATCTTCTTTGGTCTAGCAGTTGTACAGATTTCCTCACAGTGATGAGAGGACTGCTGATTATTATTTTCCAGTGAAACAGACTCCAGCCTGATTTTAAATCTAATCCCAACTGGTTTGACATTTTTATGTGACATATAGTTTGAAGGAAAAGCCTGCAGATGTTGAAAATCATTTGTCTTCTTCAGAAAGGGTGGGAATAATATTATTCAATTTGCTTGATTACCACTGAAATGTACAGGTGTTTTTCTCATGCAGCTGCTGCTAGGATGTGATAGACACAAAATCTAAGGACAAAGTTGGTGGCCTGCTCTTATCTCAGACTGCTTGGTTTCCTATACTGTGTCCTGCTTTCTCCAGCTGTCAAAGCAACCCAAAGGAAAACACCATTAGGAAGACGTATATTCTCTCCTTGAGAGCATTAGGCGTGATCTATCAGCCTGGGTTTCTTAAGAATTGGGTTCTTGGTCCATATAGGGTAAGAGAACATCCACCTGAAATGTTTATGACCCATTTATTGGGGGAGGGGCTGAATATACAATAAGCATTTAATGGTTTTTTTACTCCTAAATCTGTTTCTGAGAAGAAAAAGATGCAGCTACTGCAGTATTCACCTGTGCTAAAGTGGCACCCTGAAACTCAGTGCTCATAATGAAAAGTATCTCCAACTCATACTGCTGAATCCGAGTCAGGTCAAGGAAAGCTTGGCTTAGTTTCCCAACTGGTCAGGCTGGGTTATTTTTTAAAGCTGTGTTTATAGTTTCCATCACTTAAAACTTTCAGATCTGCTTTTTAATGAAGGATTCCAGCATATGAAGACTCGTATAAATACTTAAAATCCTTTAAAATTATTTTATTTAAAACAGTCAAAGTAAACCAGGCAAAAGAAAGGCAGTGTGATCACCCACGTTTCCCACACAGGAATAGGGCATTAACTATGCTCAGGTGTAACTGCTCACACCTGGGTGGTGCCTGAGTAGAGTGTTAAGAGAACATCTGGGGAGGGGTGGTGGGTTGTTAGATTTTGTGCTTCATATGCATATATGCTATTTTGCTACTGCTGTGTGAAGGTACCTTTCTGGCAATAGTTATATTTTCTTTTCTCAAAGTTTAAGTGCTTCCTTCAGTATCTGGTTTCTTTTTAAGTAATGCTTTTCTTTTTATAACAGCCATGAAGCTAGAAGTTTGCTAAGATTTCCTTTTTATTTGTGCCAGTTGCTCTTTGTTTTCTTGTAAATTTTGTGTGCTAAAGGAAGACAAAAGAAATACCCTGCTGGTTCTCTTTGCATTGCTGTTGGTTGCAGTGGAGCCTTATGCACCTGTGTGTGCTCGCAGTGGCAGTGAAGTGTGTTTCTAGTGCCAGGTAGTTCTGCTCTGTGGTCTAGGCAGTTAGTGAATACTGTAATTATAGTACGCTGCTGCATCCCAATAAATATTAAGTTGTGAACTAATTAGTCTTAGATGTTGCATAGAGGGAGAAAGGCCCTTCTGTGCACTGTGAACAGTGATACCCAAGGAGTGGTGATGGCTCCAGTACCAGCAACAGGAGAGTGCTAAGCTTCAGAATCTGCTTCCTTACTGGTTTTCCCTGCCTTGGTGTTGGGTGGGAACGAGAACATGTCTTAGTTCATCCAGCTCGGATGTGGCCTGTCTGACCTAAGTAATGCTGATGGCAATGCATGAATTTCCACCTCTGGATTCTCTGTGTAAGCAGCCAATTTACGGTTCCTTCTTCTGCTGATGGGAGAAGCAGCAATTTCTGCCCTTCATGCCCCATTCATAAAAGTCTGGACTTAATTTGGCCCATATGAATTAGGCCCATACAAACAAAAGGCAGGTGATGTTTGCAACACTACGCTTACTGAATAAATCAGCTTTTTTTTAAAAAAAAATGTTAATGTGATACAGAGAGCCTAAAATGAAATCCTCATTAATGAAGAAAAAATAAAGCGTTTCATGAAGTGTATGCCGCAGCCATGCATGTGACTCTCCTCCACTTTATTAGCCTGCTGCTGTATCTCACCAGTGATCTCAGCCTGCTGAGCTGGGCTGCCCATTTGTTCCCTGGGATGGGAGGGTAATTAGTTCTCCATGCTGGCTGTGTCCTGGGCCTCTCCCGAGCAGAAGCTGACAGCCATGCGTAGCATTGTGATGTGGAATACTGGTCATTAGGGACAGAGCTGAGATTACCTATCTTATTTCCTTCCTGACCTAAGGTCAGAAGTGAAGCACAGTCCCTGAGGTGAAGGGCTTTTGCTTCTACCTGATGGTTCCACGCTAACTGGTTCCCTCTGAGCTGGCACCTTGGGGAAATAGCAAATCCAAAATAAACATCACAACTAATGTGAGTAACGTAAATGAAATGGCCCTTTATGTACAGAAAGGCACTTCGCTGCCAGGGTAACACTGACCATAAACGACAGTGAGAGACTTCAGTCTGTGTATTTTGACATGTTCTTGCATTAGTGAAGGGCAGTTTTAGTCTCAAGTCTGTATGCCTCACACTGGTTTCATGGTTTAATTCCAAATGAAGAAAAACATCACGTGCTGTTGTCAAAAACAACTGCTTTTTTTTGCTGTAAAAAGGCTACAACAGAGACAGATACTTTCTCACTACAGGAAATCCCAGAGTGTTATTGAATTAGGCAGGATTCTATGAGTGCCAAAAAAAGGTGTCATGGACTGAGATTCCTGGTGATCATATCACTGTGCTGTGGTCAGAGGCACTGACTCCAGCATGGAGGGTCTTCTTCTGCCATGCAGTTTTTGATAGGAAAGCTGTGAAAAGAGGGATGCGACCAGCAGTGCAATGAGATGGCATCAGGGATCTGAAGAGATAGGAAGACAAAGAAAAAGGGCAGTCAGGTGTCTGGAAATAGTGGCCCAGAGTAACACTGGGCCTGTAGAGAGCAGGGTGAGATCGTTTCTCTACAGTGGTGCTCTCCTGGCTTTCCCTAGAACTTATGGGGTCCAAGACTTACCTACACGGCAGTAAGAGACGTGCATCATCTGTGAGATCCTCGAAGCAATGTGAAAAAAAAATCACAATATACTGAGATTTAAAGAACGAAATGTAGAGGAATCATTCCTTTTTTCTATTTTTTTTACTTACTTTTACACTGTTGATTCTACACGTGTCATATTCTATATGATAGAACGACATAAACAAACAATATTATGATTTACGAGGCCACTTCCTAAAACTGCTACAACTAACGTTTAAAACACGCTTGTTTTCCTGAAATTTGCATTCAGCAACTCTTTACATACTTCATGATTTTTATCTCTGTATCTATATAATTTATGTAATACAGCACACTTGATTAGCAAACATTAGTTTAAATTCTTCACGGTATTCACTGATTTCATAGCAGTGGCTGTTTTGTCACGATCCGGTCTGTTATTTTACAGCTGGCTTCTACCGCTGCTGGTAGGTAACTATGTGATATATAACTTGCAAGCAGCCCTGCTGTTTGTTACTGGCAATTAATTTCTCTGGTGCCTTTCTTCCATTCAGACCAAGCCTTTATGTTTTAAATCCAGCTATTCTAATACTCCCCACTTCTGCTGTGTAGAAAAGACTCAGACTGACAGATTATCGCAGGGCAGTTAAGCATGTAATTGCTCAAATGAGTTAAAATCCCTTCAAATATCTGTCTTTGTACCTCATCACACCACTTCATGGACTCAAATATTTGACAATTGATGAAGATAAACTAAAAGGATCTTCATTAGCTACCAACCACCGTGACAAGCTTCTTTCAGCTAAAGGCTGGGGAAGTTTGGGACTTATTATCTACTTAAAAACTGCAGGAAAGCAGAAAAATACTTCAGTGTACTTTAGACTAGAGAAAACGGGAAGCTTTCATGGTTGCCGGGGTCAAAGAAAACCATGGTTTGCTACTCTAGAGCTGTACTTGTCAAAATCGTGCACTAAAAATGTGGAATTCATAGGATGAAAACATAATGTTTCCAATTTCTGATAACAATGACAGCAAATACCCAACAAAACACCCCACCCAGTCAACTGTAAACGCAGTGATCGTTTTCATTGCCACATAAATGTGCGTCAGAAATCCAGCTGTCAAACGACGTCCCCTTTTTTATTGCACCAAACAGTTTTGCTGGTGGGAATGAAGGCACATCCACCCCGAGGGCAGAGCAGGCAGTGCAGGCAGTGTGCTCACACACTGTGGCCGAGGGGGCCTCGAGTTGGCCGACATTTTAGTGCCCAACTTTATCATGCCTAATAATTTTACAGTCATTGCGTTGAAGGGGAATGCTGGAGCAGTGCATGGGGTCAGCTACGTGGAGTCAGAGGGAACCAGTGTGTCATTCCTAGCGGGGAAACTGTTACACATGCATGGTTTTAACCAGACAAGTGCTTGGCGTACACATGCTTCACTTATTTCCCTGTTTGTTGTAGGAGAGTTGGACTAGATGGCCTTTAAAGGGCCCTTCTAAGTCACATGAGTCCATGATTCTATGATTTGCATAGGAAGGAAGAGGTTTTGTAAGAGTTGAACACATTTGTGCCACCTGTATGGAGGTACACAGATCCCTGATCCAACGCTAGGTGAAGTGGCATGAACAGATAAGACAGTATTTAGCATTTTGTGAATGCATTTTAATGCGTAGATTGCATTTGCAGTAGCTCAGAGTTTCGCACCGTGTGAGTGCCGTGCTTTTAACTATGCAGCGTTTTGCCACAGCCACGCCTTTTCCTCGTCTTGCTTTTGCTTTCCCCAAAATGCATCTCTTCCTCCAAGCCTTCCCGCCTTCCTTTCCATCACAGCGGCTTTCCCGCCTCTCCTTCACTGCACCCTCCCCCCCTCCAATCACTGCAGCTTTCCCGCCTTCCCCCCTCCAATCACTGCAGCCTTCTCTCCTTCCCTCTCCTTGCTGCATCATTCCAGCCTCCCCTCGCTGCAACCTTCCCTCCCTCTGCTCTGATTGGCTGTTTGCCCGTCTCGAGGCGGTTTGCACCGTGGTTCCTCACAGCACCCGCGCCTCAAACTGGGCTGTTTGTCCGCAGTAAAACTGCTGAGCTCTGCGAGATCGGGATCTGTAACGTTGTTGTAGTGAGAAGATGTTACCAAAAACGCCACGGGAAGAAAAAAATCTTACTAATTTTGTGTTTATCTCGGTAAGGGCTCTGTTTATGTTTCAGTCTTGTCAAACCCACGTCTGCTTGGGGGAAAAGAGTGCAGTGGGCCGGAAGGCTCTTTAGGTATTGCTTGGTGGGCTTGTTGCATTATTGTATTAAAACGCACTGCTCCTCCTCCTCGAATGCATTTGTTAAGTATGGTGCAAAGCAAAAGGAGGACGCCCAACTCTTTGTTTTTGCTAGGTCCCCCCGTGCTGCAGATGGACGCGAGCAGCACGTGGTGCGTTCCCTCCTCCTGCGTTCCTCAGCTGCGAGGAGAGACCCCACCTCCTGCCTCTGCTCACAGTAAGTTGAACTTGAAGCTTCCTATTGAAGTTAATCACACTTCCTCTCGTGAGCAGAAATGTTTTTAACATGAAACAATACTCCGCGGAGGCTTGACAAACTATATTTTAATTGTAATTGATTTATACCAAAAGATAAAATGAGTTAATGAGGGCACGCTCTCGGAATTAGTGGCAAGGGAAATAGTGTGTGCAGCTGGCAGGTAGGGGAAGGAGACGAGAGGCTTTTAAAGGGAAGAGGACATTGGTGTTTTTTAACCTCTGAGTAATGAAAATACCGTTCCTCTGGCTTCTGCACAGATTAAAAGTGTGGATTTTCTGTGGAATGGAGCTTAGGTGGAAACTGGTCCAGAGAGACTTAATTGGAGTTGTCTTTCCTTTGTATAATGTGGATATGTAGTTTTTTTTGTTTGTTTGTTTTGTTTTTGGATATGTTTTTAATTATTATTATTATTATAAAAATATATGAAAAAGATAAAAATGCGTCTTTGGTTTCATGGATGCCAGCTGCTATAAAGGTAGGTTCTGGTTCTGCAAACTTTGCAGGTCCTATGCAAGAGGAGCAAGCGTCAGGAAAACAGTGTTCTTGTTATTGGTAATGTTTCTGGTCATGTTGACAAGTTCCATTTCAAGCTATTGTAAGCAGGTGTCACTTTATGCTGCTTGGCAGCGGTGTGCAGTGTGTCATCATTATGGCTATAATTTGGTCATGGAAAGCTTAGCAAAAATCCAGTTATCATGGTGGAAGCATTACAAGGGGTTATCTCGTTGTCATCAGATATGTCTTGTGCAGGTTTGTTATTGTGGAGAAATAAGTTGTGGGATGTGTTTGGTTTATATATGCTCTGCAGTGGGGGTTGGGCTGTGTCAGCAATCTAAAGTAAAGCCTTTTTCCAATTTGAAGATAACAATTATTGCTCTTGTGTGAAGTAATATATAAGTATTTTACAAAAATATGCCTGAAAAAACCCTGACATTTTTACAGATGATTCATACAGATCTTCGTGGTGTAGCTGCGTGCTTAGTGCTTTTATCTGGTGTAATATTGCTATGTGAAAACTTGACATAAAAGAGCTAACAAAGTTGTGTGTATCATTTCAGGGATGGTGATATGGTCTGACTTATTGTCTGTATGGGACTCTGTCACAAATGCTTCCATGCCTACCTTATAAATGTGTTATTGTAGCCAGTGTGATTTTGCTATTTCAGGGCCTGGTTTGGTAATACCTTAAAAAAATAAATAATAAAAAAAAGTAATTCTTTCCAAAAATCAGAATTAGTGTAGACTTGAAAATGGTGTGGAAATATTTCCATATGTGCAAAGTTACATTTTTAGGAAATGCTCAAAGCTTAGAACTTTGCAAATGAATCCGGGTGATCTGCATGTTGCTGTCTGTTGGTTTTAGTCATCCCAGTGCCATGTATTGCTAAGAGTACAAGTTAATTTGGGCAATTATTTAGGAAATCTCTTTAGAAATTACTGACTCCTCCTGATCACACGAAGGTGAATTCTAGAAAATATGCAACATGGCGACAAGAAGATTTTGGCAAAATGAAGTGCATTTCAACTTCTTGTCCTTTTCATCATTTTGTGGAATTCTTTCCCCTCCTACTGTTCCTCTGTGTGGTATAGGGTGGGATGTGAGATAGTCAATGAAGTTTCTCGTGTACATTTTAAAGAACAGCAGTCAATTAACCTTGAGAGAGTTGGACGTCCTTTTGTCTGTAACAATAGGCCAGTATGCTAAATGCAGTCGGGCTGTGGGCATGCATGGGAAGATGGTAAGTTCAAATAAGTCATACTGAGGTCCTCTTCCCTCTTTTAAAAAAATCTTCTAAAAATGAGGCGTCTTCATGCTCCAGTTTCTCACTGTGAGACAAATTCTGTTACAGTTGTTATTACTGCTTCAGTCAAGCATCATAGTGAACTCATCTTTTATGCACACAGAGATGGACAAGGTCACTGATCTGAGAGGGTGTCTAAACTAAAACTTGTTGGAGATGCAGCAAGAGAAGTTGGAAGGTTGAGGAAGATCATCAAAAACATTAATTCTTTGAGTATTGTGGCCAAATTTTGAGTTCGCAGGCTTTGTATTTGTAGATCTGCTAAAACCAGTGATATCTCTAAGGCAGGTAACAGCTTTGGGAGAAGTGTCAGCACTCCCGAATTACCCCTCGGCAGTTTGTCCATGATGAGTTATTCTTAAGGAGCAGCTGTATAATCTAAGGAAGGGAACAGGCCATGACTGGAATTTGCTTTTGAGGTTTGTTTTCCAGATTGTTGCATTCCAAAAAATAAGCAGCTACAAAAAAGAAGGTCTGCAGGTACTGCTGACTTTCAGTAAAGGACAGAAGCCTAACAACAGTAACAACAGATGTAGTAGGACAGACTGAAGCAGAACTCAGTTGACTTCAGCTGATGGATTTGAAATCACACTGCTTCCTGTACCTGAAGTTTACCTTGCTGAAGTGAATTAGGGTCCTCGGCCTAATTAAGTGTTACAAGGATTTGGTAAAAAAAAAAAAAATCAGAATTTTTAGAAATGTTTCTACTAGTTTGGAGACTATGTAATATTAGAATGGCATTTTCAGAACCCAGTCTCAGCAGTTTTGTTGGGGATTGTCTTTTGGAATCAGGACGTTTCAGGAGCCCCTCAGGAAATCTTTTATTCTATCTGTACCTACCGTGCTCCAGTCAGAACTGTATCTATTTCTTTTTTCCTTTTGTTGTAACTGTAGCATTAAAGTTTCAAAAAAAAAAAAAAGTGTAAAAACAATTAAATATGCTTTTAAAGGAAAACAGTGGATATCCCTGTGTATTACCACCTGATTTTCCATTATCCCAAAAATACAGAGGATTTTGGGTTGTCTTTTAGGAAATATTTTCTTCGGGTGAGAAGCTGTGTGTGTGTGAAAGCCATTTTCTATGCAGAAAGGATCAGACGAAAGTAGCAGAATGGAAATTACTTTTTCATATCTGTTAGAAAGAAACCCCTGTAGACATTTATATCCTTGCAAGGACTCATCTTCACCTTCTATAAGGACTGCACTCATCTAGTTATTTTAAATTGCTTGCAAAATACAATTATACATAAAGAAACACAGTAAAGAGCTCTATCAAATGCACTAGAGCATAAATGCTGTTTTCAATTAAACATTAATCTGAAGGATACTATTCCCCTATCCAAGACCTTTCCAGATTTTTTTGTCAACAAAAATGTTTTATTTACAGAATTGCCAGATTTCATTTACTAGCTCTAAAAGTTTGTCCTTTTAACGATGAAGTTCTTTTAAAATTGTTCACTGTAGTGACTTGCAGAAGGCCTCATCCCTGAATGTCATTAAGGACACACAAAGCCCTCTGAAGTGTTCTTTTTCAGCAAGAACATGCTTTTTCAGCATCACACCTAAAGTTGCTATTGTACTAAAAAACAAGTGGGGGTGAGAGTCTGATATTGGACAAATCAGTGGATCTATTGAATTTAATGAAGTTATGTTCATTTACTTCAAATGAAACCCTGAACCAAAATTTTCCTGTCTGAATATGAATGACTGAAATATGTTAAAAGTGAAATATGTTAAAACGTATTCCTTCAGTTTTTGATCCATTATTATTGAACCAAGTATTGAATGGATGTAACTGCCTCGTAATGTATCTGTATTGCTGCAGTGCTAATTACACTGTATGTTTTAGAGTTGATTAAACAGTTATTCAATAATGAGATCCAACTGTAAACTATCACAGAGAAAAACCAGGCAATTAGAACTCTGTTCTCACCTCAATTCAACAACAGGAGCAGACACCCGTTTTCTACAGGTCACTTTGGGATAGCACCAAACAACAGACTGTTCCTTGTATATGTAATTTATGTGATGACAGTGAGCTGAGTGGATTTGCCATACAAAGTAGCAGCTGCTTTTAATTTCCAGGAGGCTCAAGTACAGGTGTGTAGGATGGAAACAGAACAAAATATGCTTTAGTTGGTCCAGGGTATTTTGAATTCACACGATTGGCATTGATATGGCAGGTAATCTGTATACACACTGACTTTGTCAATACTAAAAGGTAATCAATAATCACTCAATTCAATAGTAATAGATAGCCTATGGGTCTATGTAGTAGCAGAGTGCAGTACAGATTCCCTAGGAGGAGCTTTTTATGTTCTCTGTTCTTTCTGGGAAAGAGGTATTGATCAGCAGACAAGAATTTCTTATTCATACTAAAGCAGAGAGATTTTTCCTTGAGTTGGTCAGGAATTAGGGCTGTTCTAATGATCCATTGTACCAAGGATAATTTACTAACTTGTCATCACTGGAAAAAAGCTTATGTATTCCTAGACTTTCACATCAGCTTTTTTAGATGAAGAACCAACTATCCAGATCCAAATAATTGCACCAGCCTTGTTCAGGAAAGTTTGGGGCTTAGGGTGAAAACCAGGTGGGAGAGGCATTAGCTTAGCAGCAAACCATTACTCATACATATAAATGTAACTGCTTTCTTCATTTCTGAAATGGAACTGTTTGTCCTTGAAGCAGTTTTATCTTCTTGTTTATGTTTATTCTCAGTAGTGCTGGGTTTTACGAACACCCCTGTGATAGATATCCTGATTCCATTAGGGGTCAATAGCCTAAACTCTTCCAGTGCCCTGAAAATCCCACTTGTAGGACACCGTACCAGTGGTTAAACAGTTCAGAGCCACTTTGTGCATTTGTTAGAAGGACCCTTCACGTTCCTTTGATCTCTTCCTGAGCAGAATTTCCCCGTATTCTCGGAGGTGTAACTGCTTGTTTAGGAGCCAGAAAGGTGTGGTTTGTCTGTCCGTGTCCTTCCTCCTATTCCCTCTTATGCATGCTGTGTTTCAGCTGTACTACAACAGCGTGTCACTGTTGTGAAGTGGCAGTGTCAAAACCTCTAAGTGATGGTTTGAGTTCAGGTAGCACCTTTACTGTAATCCAGCAACGTCCGGCCACTTTGCTCCTGTAATGATTTCTGTCTCAGCTCGTTTCATCGTCCAGGATTATGACCTCAGGAACACTGCTGCTCCACATAAAAGACTGCTAGGGTAAAATTAAAACATGTAAGAAACTTGTTAAATGTTGTCAGGGTTTATAATTTAAAATTGCTATGTTATTAGATATTGGAGCAGCACAAAAGGTAACTCATGCAAAGGTTTTAACCTCTGGCCGCTCCTATACCAATTAAAGTATAACTTATAATGAAATTTTAATCTCGTATAATTAAACACAATATTAATTTGGTAAAACTAGAAAGCCTTTTTAACCTGTATTAATCTTCCTTTCTGGACGAAGTAAGCGTGTTTCTTGCAAGTTGCATTGTTGCTTTTTAATTAAAGGAAAGAATCAAATTTCTTTGTTTGTACAAGTTCATAAAATATTTTTCTCTCTTTTCTCTTAAGTTAAATATCAAAGGCAATCTTTTTTCTCTGTTGGAAAAAAAACCACCACAAAACATTGTTGAATACCATCATTCCTCAGGGTAGGGTAATATACTTCGCAGATTTAATTAATCAGGAATATACTTATACTGCAAAATATCTAATATACCCTTAAATCCTTTCCTCCTTTGTTATATGGTATTAAGGTCTTCATGTCTTACTGAGACTTATGTCATTCATTAATCTCTTAGAACAAAAATCTTATATCTTACATATATGTGTATATGCACGTGTATATATGTTTCTTTTGAACATTTTCATTTTGCGAGACTTAATGGCAAGATTTCCAACAAGTGATACCAGAATATGCCCTTAAAGGACAGAAACAGTTTTGTAACATGAGGTTGCTGATAAAATGTCTGAGTGTAAGGAAAAGAAAGCAAATAATTGTTTTCCTTAAAAGTGAAATGAAAAGAAAACGCAGCTGGAAAAGATTCCAGGGATTTCGATAAAAATGCACGTGGTATCTAATATTCAAAATGTATTAAAAGCTCTAGCATATGCAGTTTGAGTATAATGGGTAATTTGGACTCATTACTGATGACATCTTAGTGAATCATCTCTGTGGCCTCGGTAGCATCAGCCTTACAGCAAACGAAGCGCGGTTCTGCCTTGTGCAGGTAAGTGCTGCATTATGCACTTGAGTGACAGTGCTAATTCAGTGTAACAGGCTGTGGGTGGAGGGACTGCAGAGCATCTCAGCTCGCCTGCAGCAAACTACTGCCCTGGGTTTCTGTTACCAGCGCCTCCGTGAGAGCATGCGATAATAAAGCAAGCAGTGGAATATTTGTATCTGTTGCATTCTGACCCTCCTTTGCGCTTCTACCAAGATAGGTGGCTGAATTAATGGCACAGCAATGAGATAGACAGTTCTAGATATTTCTTTGAGACTAGGCCAGACTTCATCTGATGATAGCTAAATGCTGTTATACCTTTTCTGTAACTTGACTCTAGAACTTTGAATTATGTGTTTTTCCTCAGAAGATCTGTAGATACTGTGCAGAGACTTTAATACGTGCCAAAGGCTGTTCCTACAGATCTTACCCAAACTTCAGAACATGTATCATACTTGAGGAGAAGTATGGCACTAGTAATATTTATGCCTTTCTTTTTAAAACAAAAGATGAAGCATTTGTAAACTTAGCTACCAAAAGAAAATCTTTTTTTCATAGATACGTTCTCTAGGTCTTCAAATAAATTATGATGGATAGCAGGCTACTAAAATAAATTACCATCCTGTCAGCCTCAAATAGCAGGGCAAACTAGCTTTCATCTAGGTCTGTATTAGTCTCCAGTCTGTGTCTGGTACAGGTGAGTAATCTGTTTGGAGATACCAAGGCGTTTCTTCTGTGTGCCTAACTCACAGCGTTCTCTGGTGTATTCAGGTGCACACAGCAGTGACTAAATCTTGTCGTAGGAGTTTACTTCTAAAAGTTCTAATTCGTGGTGGAACAGAAGTTTTGAGATTCGTGCTGGGGTTTGCTAATACAGAACTGCACTTATTGGTATAGAATGCCAGATGGAAGAGGCAGTAAAATATCCCCTATTGCAAGGTATGAAGATGCTGTAAAGCAGTTATGAATGGACACAGAAAACAGGTAGGTTTAGAACTGATACATTTTCAGGTGAAAGATCAAGAAATTCATCTGTTCTTATGTACGTTTGGTTGAAAAATTAGTTTTTTTTCAAAGGTCTTTGACAGAGCATTATTTTTGTCAACTCTAAGCTCACTGGTATAGAAAAGTAACTGGAGAATTGTCTTAATTTGCCCAGGAGTCTGCTGTTCAGTGACAGCTGAATGAATCCAAGGGATAAATTTGGCATTGGCTCTTGCGTGTAAAGTGAATAGCACTTATCACTCATCTGACAACCTATGGACCTAGTCATGCTACCACAGGGGTTATTAAAATAATGATCAGGCACAGGCTGAATGAAATATGTAGTCTGTAAGCACTACAAAGCTCCTAACTCTCTTGTCAGCATGTTGCCTTGTATGGCTTTGCCCCATTCAGAATCTGTTTCTGAGCCTGAGAGGCTTTTAGATGGCAGGATATCTGCATATAATTAAGAAACAAAAAGTAAGATCTACAAAAAAGTCTTGCTTGTGAGAATGTCAAACCATGCACAAGCTTATAGAGAGTGAACAGTGGTAGTAGAAAACGTTGAAGCTGGAAGAAAACAAAATAGGGCGATGGAGGGAAGGCGGAATTCAATAATATTAAAATAAAAAGATGCACTGGGCAAGTTTTCCCCAGATTGCCTGCCTTTAATATTAAATTACTGTTTTCTGGCAGGATCATCTGCAAAACTCTGATTTTGTTTCTTCTTCTGTTCGTAGTCTGATAATTGAGGCTGAATTCCCTTGTCTTTAATATGCCATATATTCTCCACCTGGCAAAGGACTCAGACAGATACAGATAAATACCCTGTAGACATACAGACAGAGAAACTGCTGTAATTGCTTTCATAATGACTCTCAGACATCAAAGGAAGGCAAATAATGGTATTTAACACTGTTTCCATTCTTTAGCTGAAATGTAATTTTATAGAGTTATTGTCAGGCAGTACAGTGAATGTACAAGTGCAACTGTCATAGTCTACTCATATTAATTAGTTGCCCACAAGAGGTCCAGGATAGTAATGGCAAAGTTCTCCTCATTTCAGATGGTCTGATATTCAGACAGAACCGTAAGTACAATAGCTTGATTAACATAGTTGCTTAGATCAGGTTTTCCCTAGGAGTATGTCAATTGGCATTTTGAAGAATCAATTAATTAGCACTCCAAATAATCCATTCTTGGGTTAATGAAAGTATTTTGTACAGCTGCAAAAACTTACTTGAAATAAAATCCAAGCCTTTCCAAAGTGCTAAGGTGGAAGGTTTGTAATTTGGATAATGCTGTGCACTTCATGGAAATTTTCACAATAAAGTTACCACGAGAAATTCAGTTGAGCAGAGCTTAACCAACAGTTGAACTTGTTTTGATTTGTTTGTTTACATTCAAGAGAAGGGTATTCCAGGGCACATTACAATGGAATAGAAATTAGAAGTTTACTTTACAATAATATGATTAATGTACAAGGTTGATTAGGACAACCAAATATCAACGCGTTGTCTAATGTTCCTCACCAGTTGTGGAAGTTAGAGCTTGAAGATAATTTAGTTGATTTAGACTCCACAAAGCTTTACCCATATAGATGGTCAGTCTAAACCCATGTGATTAATTTCCCTGAGGTCAATGAATGTTTGTTGGTAAGAAGACTTGGAAATTAATGGAAGCGTTTACCCAAGCCAAATTCCTCATGTAAGGGTGTTTTCAGAAATAGGATTCTATTTCCAAGTCCTCTGGCACTGAGAAACTCAAGATTAGAATCCTGTACAGATAGAAATTACAAAAGCCAGGTTTTTTTTGTTTGTTTTTAAATTGAATTGCATCTGTAAGAACAAAGCATTTCTTGAAAGTCACTTGACCATTGCTGCATGTTATATATCTGTATCGAACACTTCCAGTATTTTTCTATCAAATTCCAGTGGAGTCAATCTTCCTTTGCCATTGGACAATATTCCAGCTACCTACTGTTCTGATAGGCTGATAGCTCAAAGAGCTACACCAAACGGAGGTTGTTTTTTACAATTTGCTGATCACTGTTTTATGGTCTGCTGTTCTGTTAAACTAACTTGAGTACATTCAATGAGTGTGTCATCTGACATCATCACTTCATATCAAAAAAACTGAAACACGACTACTACAAGAAGCACTATCTGGGTTCTAAGCAAGTGAAAACTGAGAAGGTCGCAGTGATCTGAAAGAGGTAAAAAGGAGGGTGGCATCATGATAAAGGCAATTGGCTGGGCCTCAGCAGAGCTGATTTGTTCCTGACCTGCAAGAGATCTTCAGCATGGATCACCATGACTCAGCTCACCATCTTTAAAATAACAATAATGTTTTCTGAAGCCTTTGTTTAAAGCATGACATTTTCTACAAGGCCAATTCCTTAAGAAGGCATCTGGAATATCCAGTAACATCACATCAATATGGTGATATTAATGAGTGTCTAAAAAAAAATCTCAGGAATTAGCTTAATTCTATCCAGGAAAAGATCTCTGGCATTCTGCAAAACGTTTAGGTGTGTGCTAGTGTAATTTCCTTCACATTCGCTTCTCTTTTCATGGACAAAATACAGGAGACAAATAGTACTGAAAAAGTAATTCAAAGTAGAATTATAAACAACAGATAAGCCTGCGTAAAGTTTATATAGACCTGTGTTGGTGGCATGCCTTATTTTCCACCTTTCCAAAAAGTCTATTATGTGTTCTAAGCCTTCCTTTTACTGAAGCAGCGCTTTGGGTAATGGTTAACATTATTTATTCCACGTTTGTCGGTCCCTTTTAAAAAAAAGAAAAAAACACACAATGTAAAGTTAGTTGTCAAAGCTTATTATGGACTTGCGCCAGAAGTGAGATCTTCCTTATTTTCCTAATCAGCTTCCTCCATATCTGCATGCTCATTTTCTGATATCTGATGAGGCGACAAGGTCATTGGACGTACAAGTACTTATTTAAAAACCGACATGAGAGTGAGATAGAGGTTAGTTGGGTCTATCAGAGCTGTCAATCAATTAATGAAAATTATTGAGCAAGGACACCGTGGGGGAAGTGAACAGAAGGAATGAAAATGACCATGGAGATGCAACATAGGGAAAACGACAGAACTGACTAAATGTGCTCACGTGAGTACTGAAACCAGACATGCTCACATAGCAAATTAAAGACAGCACTGGGAGACACAAGGGCCAGAATATATGCCATTATATGGACCAAAAGACTGACAGATTACTTCAGCCTTTTGTCCAAAAGAGCACTGAATGCTGCATTTGCTAAGTGAAGAATAAAGTTGAGCAGTCCCCAATGCATTCTGAATGGCTTTTGTTAAGGTTCTGCAGACTTACAGCAGATTTGTAGAATGTAAAAATGAAATGTCTAGGGCTAGGCTAGAGTTTGCTGTTAAGGTCTGGAATTTGAAATTAGTCGAGGGGGTATAGAATAGATTCCTACCTGTAAATAAACTGTAGATATAAATAGCAAAATAGGGCAGCACTGACAGAGCCTCACAAAAGCTCACTTAAAAGCTGCACTATCACTACAGTACATGGTGTACTGGCACAAGACAAGAGTATACTGTTTATCAGTACAAAAAAGAAATAATTTATAACTTGATCCTTAGGGGGAAAATGGAGAAATAAAAAATAGACAAAAAAAAAGAAACAAGAGAGGAGAAAAATTGCCAATATGTTTGTGTGAATGAAAGATAGTGAGGGGAAAAATGAAAAGAGTGAAGTCAGAAGCAGGGAGATACTGACACCAAATCTCTGCAAAGCGTTCAAAATTCTCCAGCTGCCACGCTTTTAATTTGCTACCATTCTAATTAAAATGCAAATTAAATTTATAATTAGCATCAGCGCTTTCTAAAGAAACCTCCTTGTGTGCAGCACAAACATATGGGATGATGGTATAGTGTAAAGTTTGTAAAAACAGAAGGAGAGGCATAAATGGAAGGACAGAAATGTTGCTACCAAAGAAGTTTCTGAGCAGGAAGGGGTGAGGAGAAAACGGGGAGACAGGGTTGGTTTTAGAGGATGGAATTGGGTAAGTGTCCCAGTGTAACAAAGAGATTGCTGAATATGAAAGATCTGTCAGGGAGTTACTTTTTGTTGAATCAGGTGTCAGAGGTCATGCTGCATGTCATTGCTATTGTATAGAGCATGCCAAAAAGGCATAAAGGGTCACAGCTTCTAATCAAGAAGTCCATGACCAAAAATGAACCGCTGCTTGCTTCCAGATAATTAATTTAAAAATTGATGGGAAACAAAGTACTAAAATCACATCATGATTTGAGCACATATACCGTTTTAAAGCTTGCCACTTCCCATGTGAGACTTGAAACAGAACAGCCAGAGTCAATGACATGGAACTTGAAAAATCTGTGTGCCCTAATTTATCTGTATGCCTCCGGTAAAATTTCATTGTATGCAAAGGTCTGTTTTCCTTAAAATTGAGGAATTTTATTTTATAACTGATGGTGGTTTAAAAGTTTGAGACCATTTGCAGTCCAAATACCTTTGCAGCGCCAAATAAAAGAGAGGAAATGCTGGCATGTGATGTACCAGGCATCATCACTGAGATGCTATCCCAAATTAAAACGTTAATTAGAACAAGTCATGGCATACATGCTCTTTCTCTTAAGACTAGCATTACTATTCCATTTGTAGAAAGCCTGTGGTTATTTCGTGATGCAGCAAAAGCAGCTGCATTAATCTGATAAATGATTTTTTGCAGTTTTTTCCTTCATCTCTCCTGAGAATGCAATTGGGTGCTAGTGCTTTTCTGTTTCTACGTTCATTGTATACTAAGCAGCTAATATGTTATTAAAGGTTTGATAGAACTACTGAGGACAAAATTGGTTTCATTATAATAGTGTTTGGTTGTAGGGTGCCTTTGAGTTCTCAGGGGAAGGGATGGGGATGAAACAAGTCTGATCTCAAAAGCAGAAAATTATTTATTTATTTTTCTACTAAGGATCCTTGCAAAAGCTTGAGTGCTTTTAATATTCTGGGAACTCTGCTTTATCTATTAGCCAGGCTCTCCGTCAGCTATTGTAAAATCTGAATGTAACAGGAATGAATATTTCATAACTGTGTGTTAAGCTGTCTCTAAACTGATGTAAAGCAGGATTGTAGGAATATTTTTATAAGTCATGAAGTCAATTAAAAATGATAAGCTTGTAATTTTGTCATTGTGATAGTACAGGAATTCATTTTGCATATGCTGTCTTGGGCATGAAGACAAATTGTGGCAAACAAGTTTTGCTGTTGAAACTCACTAGTATTTCTTTAGTTTACTTCAAATCTGGAGAAAGGCTGGTGCATGCTGGCAGCAAGAGGTCTAACGGCATTAGCGAAAAGTGTTGCACTAATGTGGTTTAGACTCCATCTTTTGATAAAGATTAGAAAACCACACCATTATCTCTCTTATTTTAATTAATATTGAAAAGTATATCTAAGAGTGAGCATGTAATATCTATTCAAGTATGCCTTTGTAATACAACATACATTGTAAGGAGAGATACAGCAGTTCCATTTTTTTTATCCATCTTTGGCTCAGTTTCTGGAAGTTCGAAATGCTTGCAGCTCCTACTAACTTCATTGAAAATCTTATTGATCAGTTTAATCTGGCTGAGGATCCCATTGCCCATATGGATGATACCATTATATCCTCTTCTGTATCAGTGTCTTTCTATCAAAAAACTAAGGAATTGTGATCAACTGAAATGAGGGGGAACACAGCATGTTAAATAGCAATGAGACAGAACATGTTGTAACAGTATGTAGTTTCTGGGAGAAGATATTTTGTTCTTCATGAGCTGTGGGCAAGTCTGACTCTGTGCCTCTGTACATAACTTGTTTTGTGCTACTGTATGCATCTATCACCACTGCTTGTATGTTTCTCCTGTGAGGAGCATGAATGGCTGCACAGCTGCTTGTGTTGAAAAGGTGAAGTTAGGTGTTGGGAAGGTATTGTAGAACTAGCTAAACTAAATTTGTCTCATTAGGACCTGATGCCAGGGTAGTGAGGACATGTTGCACTTAAGTAATTATTTAAGAGACTTAGCAGCAAAACTTTGTTTTGCTCCATGATCATTAGAGATGGGTAAAAAGCTCAGTCTACCTAGGAAATGAATTGTGGAAACGAATATTTTGACTGGGGTCCAGCTTAAAATAAGTGATATCCAAGACACAGTGCTTCAGCACTTCTGAAAATTGTAAGTTAACAGAAACCCACACTTGGGAATGAACTTTGACTAACAGTGTAAAAGTTTGCAAACATTTAAAATAACTCATTCATTTTCTAGAAACTGACAGCATGCAGTTGATTGAGGATTTTTCTAGCAGCAAAATACCAGCGCTATGATTTAGGAAGCATTGTTTTCTGCACAGAATTTAAGTTCTGGGTATTTGAGAAGGGAGGCAATGAGCCTAAATAAAGTCTTCTGTTCAACAGACAAAGGGTGGAAACCAAAAAGGCATAAAAGGATTGCTTTGTGTAATTTTTAATTGTTGTCCTTTTCTTATTCAGTAAATGAAGTCACCTTTGTCGTGGTTTCATGAACCGCTGGGTAATCAAAATTATTATGCTGCCACCTGTTGTCCGTTAATTATTCTGAGGAGATACTCATAAATCATAACACTGGACAATAAATCAAACTGTCAGGACCCGGGTCAAAGGTTATGCATGAAAAGTTATAGGTCACCAACAGGGTGTGAAAGATCAGGGTTGTGGAGCATCACTCATTGTCAAGTAATGTTGGGAGAAGTGCCACTGGAACAAAAGAAAAACTAAAGTACAGAAGAATTCAGGCCCAAAGATAGGCTCCAAGCTCAGGCACAAAAGGAATCAAATTGACATGTCATTACACTGCAGATCTGACAACCAGCAAGATTATCTAGCGGTGCCCTGACTGAAATACTTTTGCCTTGAATGATCCTTGCCTTTTGAAACATTTCATGTATCTGTCCAAATTCTGCTCCCACATAAGGAAATGAGTGTCTTGTCTTCTGTGTACCTGGTAACTGAAAGCAATGTTAACTTTTTTGCATGAAGAAACTTGCATTACCTTGTACTCTCCAGAGCTAAATTTCCTCAATGTCTTAAATCTGAGTAATTGGGAAAGCAGGGTTTATCTTATTTTGGAAGAATTAATTCTCTTTGGAAAGGTAAATCCAATGTTACAGAAGAGTTCTTGCTCAAGCCTCTGTAATCAGGCCGCACATATCGCTCTGAGAAGGCATCAGCAAATGGGCTACATCTGACTTTCCTTAAGCCAAGATACCAGGCTTTCATGCTGCTTCAACTGTCACATTCTTGAAGGGAGAAGCAAAATGCCAGGGTCACCTTTCCTGCTGGATCTGTGCTGATGTCAAGAGATCAGCCTTCTGAGAAAAGATAAAGGAATGCATGTCAGCAGTTTCCCGGAAGTGATTCTTTTCCTGCCTTTTCCTCCTGTTCTTTCAGCCCTGTGATGGGGAGGCTCCCATTCCCTCGTTACTGGCAGTATAGGTGCACCTTCGAGCAAACTCGCAGACATTGAGCAGTGAGTGCGGTTCATCCGGTCTGCATCTCTCCTTGTCATCTCAGGTTTATGCAGGCATTTGCAGTATCCAGATCCGTCAGCCTAGACTGTGCTTATCCCAGCATTACCAGCAGTAGGGAAAAATGTATTTCCTTCTCTTGAAGGAGAGGCGGAATAGCATTCTTGAAGTTCAGGTCTGTGCTTTCCTAGTTGCGGAAGTGGAAATGGGGTCTTGCTGGAGGGGAGTTATGATTGGAGGTCTGTGACTTGGATTCTGAAGCAATGGGTGAGTTCAGTCCTTTTTTATATTATAAATGAAAGTTTTTGGGCTTTCATCAAAGGTGCTTAGCGTGCTGGCATGACCTTAAGATATGTGTTATGGTGTGTGCTTACTCTTAAAACCTTGAGATTCATATCTTCAACTTATTTATACTCAATCAAATGTATTTAAAATAAAATAATTACTTGAAATCAAATGTTTGTTGATGGGAAATCACTGATTTGAAACTTGGCTAGAAGTAAATTCTTTCTGGTGTGTAAGACAAGACTTTAGGAAAAAATATTAAAATAAACAAATGAAAACACCAAACAAAAATTAACCAGAAAACTGCCCGATAGCAGAAGAAGGCTGCTGAAAACAGCTGTGATGTGTTAGCAGTGTGATGGACTTTCTATTGCCTTCCCTTTGAGTTAACTTTCTGTTAGGATCATCTGTAGAACTTCCAGCTCATGAGCAGGCAGCTTCAAAATAAAACCACGAGTTACTGTGAGGAAGTAGTATGATGTGGGGTTTCTTTAATGGGGTGTTCTCTGTTCAGTTAATCAAGATTTTGCTTTTTTGAACAAAACAAAAAAGTACAAGCCTGCAATACCATACAGCTTCAGCATTGACTGGGTCTTGATCTCTTTATGAGCTCAAAACTGGGTTAACATTTTTGTTGTTGTTCCTGGGGTATCGCTGAGGGACTGAGACATAAATAGAGAACAAATTGTAAATTTGAAGCAACTAAGGTTTTGATTAGATCTGTTCAATTCCCTTTAATACTAGTTCCTGAGCATTTACATAAACAGAATTCTAAGAAATGACCATGAGCAGGGTTTTTTTTTTGAAGATTTTTTAGAAGGATGCAGAATTTATTGATGATGTAAACTTTACAAGTATTAAAACACCTGGGGCTTTGCCTGTGTGTTTCACTCTGAATTCTTATTTGTGGAAGAAAGTAAATTAATGTATTTTTAAAGAGAGGAAGAAGCCAGAGCAGACTCTGGGCAACGTGTCAGGCACACACACATTCACTATTTCTCTGTGTTCAGTTTACAGCCCAGTGGTGCCTCTTGGCCTGTGAACCTTTACATACTTAGATTTCCCAGGGTGCACAAGACCACAAAATAAACCTTGCAATTATTGTTCTGTATCTTTTGGGTTTGAGCAATTATCATATGAATGTGTGATCTCTGCATGCAGAATGAGAACGCTGAGTGAAGGTCCATGATTATCAAAGAAGTTAGGAGCTTTCCACTCCAAAAGTGAGATTTCACTTTCTTGCATGTTTAGTTTTCTCTTCTTGTTGTTTGTATAAGTAGTTTGTTTGTTTATTTTTTCATTGGTACTAATGGACAATTTAAATACCTACTGTATTTTCAGTTCACATTAAAGTGATTTCTAGCAGCGCAGAAAAGTTCAGTGAATAACACCCAATGCTTTGTTGTGAATCCCAGGCCTCAGAACTTTTTATAGAATTAGTCCACAGTATTCTTGTGACACTTTGCCTCTGTCAGAAAAACACAACTGCAGTTCAGGATAGCTATATCTTCTTTTCTGGTGAGATTCGTGATCAAAAGGGATTGAAATTAAAACTTTGCAAAAGTTGTTAACAAAATGACATTTAATTTTGATAGAGAGGCAATGAGGCAGAACATTTTGCATGTTTGCAAAATAAGTTTCATTTTGATGTGTTTGGCATTACTGATTATATTAATTAACTTAACAGCAAGTGTGAAGATTATTTATGATGCATTAAAAATGATTGGATCTTAATTGCTTCCCTGAAAGAACAAGGAAGTTGGATTTCTGGTTGTAGACAACTCCACTGTTAGTCATTGCAACGACTTTTTTTCCTTCAGAAGCAAAGTAATTGACATAAAATCAGCCCATACTGTGGTAGTCAGTGGTTGGATCAGTACTATCACCATAAACTTCTCAAGCACAACGTGGTTTTTTTCTGTTACTTCTCCCAGCCCCCATTTTTAAAGATCTACCTCTGATACACAGAATTACTTGAGTAGGAAGGATCTTGCAATCAAACTTGAGAAATGGTTTCCTTCATGGAAATGCTTCATAGAATCATAGAATTGTTTTTAGTTGAAAGAGGCCTTTAAAGGTCATGTAGTCCAACAGCCCTGCAATGAATAGGAGCAGCTACAGCTCAGTCAGGTGCTCAGAGTCCCATCCAGCCTGGCTTGGAATGGCTCCAGGGACAGAGCATCCATCACCTCTCTGGGCAGCCTGTGCCAGTGCTGCACTCAGTTACTGAAAATGAATTGCATTTTTGGAAATGTGATTCTAAACCAAAATGCTGATGACCTCAATTTCTTTAAGGGTGTGTTTATACAATAAGCTTTTTGGTGTTCTGATATTGCATCTGTTGCATTAAGGTGAAAGTACTCCATTTTAACACATTTTAAAAGGACTGAAGTTAGTTAATTTAGTTTTCAGCTCTTTTAATCAAAACTTATTTCTGCATCTAGCATGAGGCAGATGCTGCCTTAGACCTAAAGTGAGAAAGATTCATAACCTAAGCAATGGCTTGACAAACAGAGGTGCTTCAGATCATAATTATGATAACCACAAAAAGCAGGTTTGTTGATACCTTTTTATCCTTAATATATTTTAAATTGTTTAGTTGATAGCATACTTGCTATGAGAGCATGTGTAATATCTGTTTGATAAGTGTCTTCTCACACCCTGAGGTCTTTTGTAGGCAATTTGCATTCTACAATGAAAGAAATCAGCTGGAGAGGGTTTATTGTTTTGTATAATAGAAAGGAGTGTGAAAATATTCCAGTCCTGCAGATGGTGTTGCTCGTTAGCCCTGAACACACACATAGAAATATTGTTTCCCCTTAAGAAATAGGGACTCCCCATCTTTCCTTCACACAGTATATTTATAGAGGGGAAATCATAATTTGGTTGTAGTGTAATCAGTAGTTATTGTTGAAAGAAAAACTAATGGATAAAGTCCTCCTTTGAACTTCAGTATGCTGGCTAGTTTAGAGGTGGCATAAAGAAAATGCCTCCTTTCATGGCTCTTGTTTGAATACAGTCCTAGATGTCTCTAGCAAAACCCACTTTTCTACAAGAGAAGAATATAAATCTCAACTTTTTCACATAACAGCAAATAAAATCTGTTCTGATAAAACTTTGAACATATAGAAAGAGGTAGGCTGTTGAAAATGTTGGTCTAAAGTCTGGCATACATAAGTTTCATGTGTGTCAAAAAATTGAAGATGCTGAATGGTGAGTGTGGTTGTGAGAATCAAAGTCCATTTGAAGTCTTTCTAGTGTATTCAAGGTTCCCTTTGACTTTCATGGCCTTTGGATTGCTTACATCAGAGACTGAAATATGACTTTAATTACTTTCCCAACAGCCATCAGTAAGAACATAGAAAGTACTTAGTTTTATTGATGGAGGACACCATGCTAAGGTGATTTTAAGCACAGAATAGTTCAAAGAGAACAAAGAAGAGTGTTCAAGATCATACAAACTCAAAATGAAGATCCTGTGCTCTCATGACCTTGAAAAACTCAAAAGGTGGGCTCATATGAACCTAATGATATTCAACAAAGCAAAGTGCCGGGCTTTGCACTTGGGTTGTGGTAATCCCAGGTATGCATACAGATGGGAAGAAGAAATCCTTGAGAGTAGCCCTGCAGGAAAGGACTTGGGGGTCCTGGTAGATGAAAATCTTAACATGAGCCAGCAGTGTGCACTTGTAGCCCAGTATCCTGGGCTGCATCAGAAGAGGGGTGGCCAGCAGGGAGAAGGAGGTGATGTTCCCTCTCTATTCTGCCATTGGGAAGCCCCACCTGGAGTACTGCAACAGTATTTAAAGAGAAATTATAAACAGGAGAGAAATCAACTTTTTATGTGGGTAGATAGTGATAGGACAGGGGCAAATGTAAAACAAAAACAAACAAAAAAAAACACCCAAAGATTTTAAGTTAAAGGAGTGAAGATTTAGATTAGTTGTTGGGGAAAATTTTTCACTGAGAGAGTGGTGAGGTGCTGCCCGGACAGGTTGTGGATGCCCCATCCCTGGAGTGTTCAAGGCCAGGTGAGATGGGGCTGTAGGCAGCCTGGCCTAGAACTTGATCTAGTTGTTGGGAACCCTGCAGGGGTGCAGGGGTGTTGGAACTTGATGATCTTTGAGGTGCCTTCCAACCCAAGCCAGTCCATGATCCTCAAGTCTGTGCCTAATCTGTAGGAAAAAAAAAAAAAAAAAAGGTTTTTCATTTTCAACTTTTGATTGATTCTGAACACTTTGGTACTGTAGGAGGCTGTAGACAATGGTGACTTCCTGGTGCTTTCTATTTTGGACAACGCTGTAAATATCGTAACAGCAGTTGCTTTCTTATACTATACCCATGCTTATGACTTTTGGCCAAGGTAGTCATTATTCCTAGAAAGTTGAGCATGGCAAAACAATCAGTTGCATAAAACGATTGAAATTAGGGATGTCTGATTAAATTACTTCCAGTTAAGCAGTCGTTTTCATATTGTTATGATAATTAATAGTATTCTGTACCTAACCTTGGTTCACAACAAATCTAGTCCCAAGTTTGCACTCATAGAAGGTGTTCTGGGAAATCTCATTGGAACTGAGAATGGCCATAATCTCTTTACATTGCTGTACCTCTGACCCTTTCTCCTTATTCAATGAAAAGGAGTCTTTGCAGATATGGGTGCATGTATCTAAAAATTCCACACTGAGTAATTGGAGGTGGACAGATATGGTAGGAATAAGCATAATAAAAGAATTGAGAGAAAGAATCTTTCTTTCTTCACGGCCTTCTAGGTCTTCTGTGTGCTCTGTTGAATATCACCTACTTGTCAAAACCTGCCACAACACAAGGAATTAAAAGAAATCAGTCTTGCAATACATGCAAATTGGAATGAGATACAGATTTCTGGAAGAGGTTAAAAAAAAAAAAACAACAAAACACACACAAAAAACCTTCAAATAACAGTGCTCTTATTAAATTTAGGCTTTGAAAACCTGTTATGGAATTACAAGTACTCAATACCAATTGCATTATAACCTTGTGTGATTTATAGACTTATTTTGAAAATAGTAGGAGGAAGTACCATACCTGACTTCCTGATACTTCACAGGATTGTGCATAATGGAGTTATCTAATTTGTCTCTTTTATAAAACTGCATTTCATGGGTGGTGCTGAGAATTATTTATGTCAATTAAGTATTATTACTAAAAGACTGGAGTGTAGAGGGCATTTGCAGTGTAGAAAAAAATAAAAATACTGCTTGTGTGAGAGGCTTTTGGCCTTTGATTATATTTATCAATTATATGTTCTTTATTTTCTATCCTTCATATGATGCTGATAGATTTATGGAGGACAGTTCTACCTCCCTTTCTAATCCCCAGCTTTTTGTATTTTGGAATGGCTTACTGTAGTGGCAATGTCCATTCCCTTTCCCCCAGCTTACCCATATTTTTAGTTTAATCTATGGGCAAATGTCTTTGGGGTTGCTCTCACTGGCTATTGAAGTTACTTTTAGTCACTGAGGTTTTTACATATTAGGCATGTATCTAGTGCTGGTTCAGACATAAATCTCTAGTTGCAAAGGACTCTTTCAGTTCAATTTCTGCTTCATCACTTGGCATTCTGAATGAAAGCACTGTAAACAAGTCTGGCAAAGTGAACACTTGTAGAAAGTATAATTCTAAAACCTCAAAGTCTTCGTAGTTTAGGGCTGAGATATGACAAGGACAATACGGTATGGGAGAAACTGTAGTGTGTGCATGGCATGGTGTTTTTTCTACAAATATCTGGCTTAACTTCAATGGTGGAAGCAGGAGATAGAGCTAGATAGGCTTAAATCTGTTCTCAAATGGCTGCGCCAATTGCATATTCCTGTGGAACAGTCACTCTGCTTAATAACCTCCAATGGCTGGTGGTTCATCAAGATATTGATTTTAAAGCTTTATTGATTGTTTATAAAACACTGCACAGCCACTTTCCAAGCTATTTAAGTGATTTGTTTGTCCCATATATTTTACAATGACGAGACTATTGAAAATCCCTGTGCAGATTCACTCAGACCATTACACATTATTAGTTTGCTCTTGCAGAATTTCCCCTCCTCCAGGGATTCAGAATGTGAAGCACCTTGCTATCGCAAGGTCTTCTATGGGGTGTTTGCTTTATACATTCTCGTAACAGGATAATTATGGTGCTACCTGAAACACTTTGGCATGCGTGCAGGGAGCAGGCTCTATGTAATAGTGATTGATAGTTTGGGTTTAAAAATAGTTATGGTGCATTAAAAATATACTGACATTTATTAATTTCTACAAGGTTACAAGCATTGAGATTACAGTGAGGCTTCGGGAGCTAGCACAAGTCTTCAGATCGAATCAAGCACAGTTGGTGCTCTTCCCATCATATTTCTCTTTGCACCTGTTTTTTTCTGGGTAGGCTGCCACCTTTGAGCCAACTTATTCTTTATTTTTAGTAGCAACCATCTAATTAAAAACAAAAATCAAGGAAGAAAGTCTCTAAAGTTCCAGTTCTAAAAATATATGTATAAGGATTTTAAAACTTCCTAGATCTCAATGTACAAAACCATTAGGCAGCTTTGAAAGCTCATGAGTCAGGGTTGTCTTCCACTCCATGACACTGGCATGAAAACCAGAACAGACTTCAGTTTTCTGCACTTGGCTTTGGCATATTGTTTTTGGGATGTTCTTCAGCTTTTTGATGCGTTCAGGTCATACTTCTTTATTTTATGATACTGAATGAAACTGATAGGCTACTGTGTCCAGATAGTGAAAAGTTTCAGAACTGGCCATACTGAGTGAATGCATGCGTAGTGTCAGTACTGAAGACCTCTGTGTGTATCCTGGAATAATGAGTTAAGCTGATGGAACCAGTTATGTCTGATTGTGTCAAAAATGGCATCTGATATTGAAGTAAATGAGAGGTGCTCCTTGCAGTAAATATTTGATTTCTCCTCCACTCTAAAATAATCCTCATCTTCCATTGTTCTGTTTAGATGACAGACTATTGTATTCGTTATTATAGGGCCCGTAGGAATGAGTTTAAAAAAAAAAAAAAACTGATTTTTTTATGCTGTTTGAAAGTCCTTTTACAGTATAAACCAATGCTGCACCTACAATTCTGGTGGTAAATATATTGTCCAGTGAAAAAAGAATAATTTGCTCCCAAACTTTCAGTGACTAATGTGATGTGTGTAGCACTTCATAATACTTACACATTCCACAGTCCTAGCTATCTGCAGGTTAGACCTAAGGGATACACTTCAGAAAAGTTACATAAATAACTCTGAACCTTCGGCTGAGAAAATGTATACTTTGAACATGTTGAAACTATCCATATTAAGTCAGTTTAGCACTTTGATTAAAGAGTTTAATCAATCACCATCCTAAGCTGTTTATTAATCACTTTATCAAGCAGTTGATGCATTGCTGGTTTTAATAGAATCCATTTATTTTGATTTCTACCTACTTCATCTTTCCAAAGGGCTTTCTGAATCAGCTGTGATAAAAAAGCAAGAAAAAAAAAAAGCAAAAAAAAAAAGCTTGGTTGCATCTAAACACGGAAAGGTAAGAGCTCAGACCCCCTTTGCACATACTTCATTATCAACATTCTACACTGACTTAGACAATTTATTAAGGGTAAAAAAAAAAAAACCAACAAAAAAACCTGCTTAGAGTGAGTCTTCTGCTGAACCACACGGTTTAGCTCAGATAAACAGAGGCCATTCGTTTGCTTTCACACCTGACAACCTCATGATATACGATCCTAATAAGATTAATCTCCTACCTCCACCTCCCCCCATACCAACACTTTTGTTTTGTTTAGTGGCCTGACTTCGTGATCTTCTCTTATTCCCCTCATTGGGTACTTTTAATGCTTTTGGTTTCGGTTGATGGTTAGAAGTAAAACAAACAGTCAATCCCCCACCCCACTTACAAGGACTTTCCCATTCCAAGGGAACGTGATTAATATAATAAAGAATACAAAGTAAGCAAGGAAATACTTGTCACAAAGCAGAATGTACGTTGAAGAAATTCCTCCTTCATGCAATTACCTTGAGAAGCATTAAGTATGTGGGTGATCCATATCATCAAATACATACTTGGTAAATTATGCAGAGAGGAAACAAACAATCCCTGAACAAACAAAAGCACCAAAGGAGAATCCACAACTTAGGCCACAGTTTACTTCTATTTTACTGCCTTTCAGGAGGTGTCACTTACCTCTTGTTGTCTGATCTCTGAGCTTCAGAAACCTCGGGAGAAGTAATCTTAACAGTTTTGCCTGACTTGCTTTCAGTGAAAAGCATTAATGCATGGCTTTGAAATGTGACATGCCTTAGCACCTACACAAACTTTATTTTGAGCTTCATGCTATGTTAACAGTAATATAAGCTTTTTTCTTTTTTTTTTTTTTCCAGTAAATGTTTTGGAAGTCTTTAGAAATATGAATTCTTTGGTGGAAATATAGAAGTATGCATGTAGCTTGAAATTCCACTGTGTTATTTACATCCCATGCTTAATAAGATGGTACAGCAGGAAGACCCAAGAGTCAAAATTCCTATAATGCATTTTCCCATTTTAAACTGCCATGAAAATTGCCAGGCACGCATTATTAATATGGACTTAACTGTGTCGGTTGAAGAGTCTCTATTCTTTCTGTGCAAGACCAAGTCCCCCTTTTCTAAATGAGCTGATAATACATATTTTACATGTGTACAGATATGTTTACACTGTGGGCTGGTAGTGTCCTAGTAGGTTTTACTGACTTCTGTAGTGACAGGAACTTTTCAAACCTCTTTGTACAAGCAGATTTACTGAGGCACAGAGGGTACGTTGCAGAGAATATAGACCTGGTCCCATCAAGTCGATAGGAGTGTTGCAATCCCCAGACATGGGGACTGGGAACCTGTTGCTGCCTTGCAGAGAAATAGATGCTGGTGAGATTGTTCAACAGATCTTCATTTCATGGATAAGGCTTTGCTAATAATGTCTAATTTTACAGGCCTGCTGTTAACTATAAGGTAACAGTGATATGCTGGAAGTGACCTGGAGGGCTATCAGAATAGTGACTTGTGGCAGCACTGAATCTCTGTGCTGGTGCAGGCACCAGGTTAGAGCTCAGTACAAGCACAGGATCCAGCTGGCTATGGAGTGAGACACCACGGTCACTGAGCTGCATAGCAGTACTTCCAGAAATATTAATTACGGTTGTAAACAGCACGGCAAAATTAGGGATATTGTGGCCTCCCTGGGCATTGGATCGGCAGCCCAGCTGTGAAAACCACTTCCAGTCAGCTATCAATTGAGATGGAATGGCCATACAGCTGAATTGCAGCGTTTCCAAAAATGTTAATTAAGAATGGGCTGCTGCTGCGAAGCGGCAGCTTTGTAGCCCTTTTGAAGCTGTATTGCAGTTGTTAAATGCACTAAGCGTTGTGCTGGTGAAACTTGTAAGCCTCCTCCTTGCGTCATCCACCAAAGTAAACCGCTAGTGGTTGAAATCAGAAGATCCTTTTCAGAAATTCAGAGGTTAATCCTGGTGCTATCAGTTCCTTTTTATATTTTTATTTCTTTACAGCATGTCCAACTACTTGCAGTTTGTCCTTTGAGAAAATGAGGTGTTGCTTAGGAGCTAAGTTGGAGTATCGAGATTTTATCCTGGATTTACTTTCCATTTCCATTTTGAATCCCCAATTCTTCAGACTACTGATAAGAACTCCTTCCCTGGGCAGCCTGATGTAGTGCGTGGCAACCCTTCCCATAGCAGAGTGGTTGGAAATAGATGATCTTTAAGGCCCCTTCAAACCCAAGCTGTTCTGTGATTCTGTAGGTAACTGTACAGCACCACATTGCTGACATTGGGGTGCAGAAGTGTATCACGCTGTAGTTCAAACCTTTTCTTTGAGAGAAAATAGCAGAGCTGTCTGCGTGTGCTGGTATTCAGTTCTTGAGCAAAGGAGAGCTTTTTATTAATTTTTGAAATAGAGTCAACCTAATAAGCTTGAACATGTTTTTATTATTCAAAATGGTTAACATGGGAAACATATATTTGTAAACAAATATGTTTAACATGGACTTAAATATCTTTGGATAATTTATTAATGAATTTGTTGAAGTATAGATAGGACTTTACTATGTGAAATATGACCAGCCAAGCACAGTAACCACCCTCTGAAAACACTTCAGCAAGTCATGAATTAAAGCTAATACACGTGGAGATGTGTTAAATCCTATTAATGGAAAGGCAGCACGATCTAATAATAATAATAAAAAAATAAAAATCAGAAATAAGAGTTTAAGTTCTATTCATGGCTTTTACTGCTCACTGCCCTGAGAAAAGTCATTTCACATCTTCTTGCCTTTTCTCCTGTCAGCTATTTCTACCTAGACATACATACCTTGCTCCAGAAGTAATGCCTCCTATTTATTTCCAAGGAAACTACAAGAGATACAAAGAATACAGTAACGATTATTTACTTAGCAAATTCTCAGGTATAAAAGAGGGTTTTTTAACATAGTCACCACCATTAGCTGTGTGTTTTCACCAGCAATGAACAGGAATCTCCAAACTGAACTCGTCAATATCTACACAGCAGAGGTGATGATGTATCACTGCTGCTGAAGCACAGCGATCACTGTGCCAGCATTCACTGTTTGGTCTCCCTAAACATTCAGTGAACACTGATAGATGTCAATGGGTGCAATTTTTTCTGTGTGGAGGGATTCAGAGGCACACCTTTGCTTCATATATGCTTCCATATTAGATGTCATTTTGTCAGATTGCCTCTCTGCTACCATCTGTAGCACAGAAACAAAATTGAATCGAATACTGGTAGGAAGATTCAACCTCTACTGCCATACCACCAACATCCACCTCTGATGTCAAGTGGCAACATAATAAAATAGAAGGCATTACTTTTGGAGCAGCATCCATGGTTATTTCGGAACAAGGAATTTCTCATTTATTTTAAGCTTATTAACATGATATTGTGGAAACTGTGGCTAAGGTAGGATTGTATTTTATAGGCTGAATGCTTATATTGCACTCTGTAGTGGCTCATCACTTAAACTTCTTAGTGTTTAAGTTTAGCATAGTGATAAAATAGGTTGTTATTACTTCTAGCTTTATCAGTTTGGTTCCAAAAAAAGTAGTTTAAACATCTGATTTTCAGTAAGAATCAAAACAAAAAAGAGGCTAAATAGTCACAGAAATCACTGCAAAAAAGTACTTTTTTTCCCTCGCCACTTGTTCTGACTAGAAAAAAAAGATCATGTCGATGAACCTTTGGGGAATGTCATGAGATGAGATTTTCCTGAAAAATTGCCAATAGTTCCAGTTGAATGCAGCCAGAACGAGCCAGTTGTAAGATCTCTGGGGTGGTATGAGAGCACGGTTTTTTCTTGTTTTGTTTTGTTTTGCCCTTTTCACTTTTGGACAGGCTGTATGTAATTCTTTGCACAAGTCTAACAGCTTATATGCAACAGATGGTAAGAACAGAAATAACTGCTCAATATTAGGTTTTAAACTGGTACTTAGGTGGTTTTACAGAAGACGGTGGTGAAACAGTAGGATAATTTTACTTAATGAGATCATTTTTAGAAGGGATGAACGAGGTATTTGGAGGTTAATTGTAGAAAAAGCTGCCATCATCAGCTGATCTGTGGTAACTAATCATATGGCATACAGGTAGTTTTAGTGAAGGAAATTCTTAAATTAATATGGGCCAAACTTCTCGAATCAAGCCAACTTTAATTTATGTGTATTTTCCTGAACCTTGAAGAGTGTAGGGGCGATTATCACAGGTCAGCATGCTGAAACTTGCTGATGTGGGTTCTTTCTGGGGTGGGGTTTATGCACTTTCTCCTCGGTGAAAATTTGGAGATGTGCTTTGGAAGAAAACAAAGCTGTTAAGAAAATAGCACTGCTCTCAGAAAATAAACAATCTCTGGAAAAAAAAAACACAAAACCTAAAAGATCTGAGAAGGAAAAATATGCAAACAAGAAAATCCCTCTTATCTTTTTTTTTATTTTCTTTAAATGACAAAGAAAAAAGGCAGCTTCAGGAACTCGTTTGGAAGTTGAGCAGCAGAACCAGGATCTGCTGGTTCTGCATGTCTTGGAATTTAACTTCATAATTGTTTAGAAGTATTATAATTTAAGCGCTTCCAATGATTTTCACATTAATGCATTAAAACTTATGAGCATGTGGCTTTCTGGAGAGTATCAGTGAGGTAACAGCAAGGTCTGAACTTTGGTAGATATCTGGATCTCTACAAACGTCTTATATAGAAGATCTGTAAGTTGGGGGAGGACAATACAAGTTTTCAGATGAAGTTTCAGTGAACATGGTGTCCACAAATATGTCATTAAGGGATACGTGTTTATTCCCTCTGTGTTTGAAATCTTTCAATATAGGGCAAAGCATTTAGCATCGATTGTCTAGTGACTGAGGCTTTTGTTTTAGTCTAGGAGAAGTAAATCCTACAGCTGCTGGTGATGATGGTTCATTGACAGTTCATTGAAACAGCTATTCATTCTTTGGAAAAATTGTCTAAAAGGATAGTTGATGCTTTATGTAGTAATATAGAACCTTAAATGTGATTTATTTATCTGTATGTGTGCCTTTGCACATTCCAATTCAATGTTGCATTTTGCTCCAAATGTATAGTGTTACACAAATCACAGCTGCGTACCTTCTCTTCCAAGGAGGAACAACAGCTTGTAGGTATAATGCTACAGAAAATGAATACCAGCATGTTTTAAAAGGCACTCATCTTACAAAGAAGATTCAGTATGGAAAATATTTTTCAGTACTAGCTATTGTTCATAATTATTCAATTTGTTGCTAATTATTGGCTTCATTTTTATGAAAGACTGCGTGTAGTTGCTGCATTAGACAGCATCAGTGAAGAAATAATGTATATTGGAAAATTTACCATCCTTAAAAAGTAACTTGTTTGGCCTAAAATGGGCTGGGTTCTGCCGAGGTTCTTTGGATTAATAACTGTAAGAGTTGGTGGGAGCAAAACATAGATGTATGGCCATGGTCTGAAAAGGTCTATAAGTCTAAAATTCTAGAATTAGTCTAGAATTAGTAGAAAAATATTTTTTAGTGATATTATTATTTTCTCTTTTTAGGAAGTAAAATATTTGATATACGTATTCAGAAGACTGACGTAACTAAAAAAAAAACCGATCATGAAAATTTAAAGGCAGAAAAAGGACCAATTCCATAGAATCTCCACCCACATCCCTTTCTCAGCAGGGCACTACAACAGTCTTAACAAGTAAAGTGCAAGATGGAAACATGACATCATTAAAACACTCTAATTAGCTTCTAATTTGTTCCAGAAAGGTATCTGGTTACCAACTAATTGATGTAAACTGATTAACCCTTTCTCCAACATCCCATTCGCCACTTTTTTTTATACTTCCATAGAATGTAGTAAGGGTCAAGACTTTGTTGTGCTGCGCACTGTGCAAACACAAATCAAAAAGACAATTCTTACTTCAAAGAGCTTACAACGTAATGTGTTGCAGGGGAGGTGATACCTGCACACAAAAAGGATTTGGAATGAATGGCTTAACACCAGCTAGCATGTTTGACAGTGGTCTTATCCTAGCAGCAGCTGGACAGTTCTGAGGTCTTTTAGACACCTCAGAGGGAAAAATAAATAAATAAATAAATAAATAAATATGAAGGATTTGAAGGCACATAATGAAGTATCTGTAGATTTTTCATACTAAGGGTGAAGGGAAAATGTGTGACAGGAGAAAGGTGATTGAAAAGTACAAGAAGTGTGCACTGGAAGCTGGTACTACTGGCTCTGAGGAGATGGGGTTCATCACATTGGCAAAGAAAAAGAGTTGGTTGGTGGCATGGACATGATCTCTGAAGGCCTTGGAAGTGTAGGCAAGTAGCTTATGTTTGATGCAGTTTGACAGGGGAGAGAGCAGAGGGTTGTAAAGAAAAGAGGGGTTGTGGTCAAAGCTATGGGCTAAGAAAAGTGATCTGTATGGAAATATTCTGAATGTATATGAGTGGAGCAAGGTTGTATTCCTCAAAGGTAAGGAGAAAGGTTTCTTTAATCACAGTGCAAGATATTAACGCTTTTAACCAGAGCTAGGTTACGTGTCTGAGAAGTAGGCAAGGTGGTGATTATTTCTGTGGTAAAAAGGAGCAGAGGGGACACTTGGTGCTCTGTTTGTTATGCTGCACTTCAGGTGGCTCCTAGATCTGTGAGGATGTAATGAAAATAGATTTAATTTGAACAGAAGGGACATCTGGAGTAAAGACAGGTCTAGGAGTCACTGACATGAAGGTGACAGTTGAATTTCTCAGCTGAGGTGGCTCGGAAGTGAGAGAAGGAGAAAAATGGGTCCAGTTGAGATAGCTCAACAAAAAGCTGAGCGGTGTCAGGATTTAGAAGATGAGAGGAGAACATGGAAGCTCAGTATCATGAGAGTCAGTGGCAAAATATCACTAAGGACACCATATAACACTGTGTCAGAAGAACTTTGATATATGGTATGGTTGGAGCTTTGGCTAAGGGGACACCAGAGGCTAGTGAAAACTGTGTCAGTTGACTGTAATGGGCAGAAATTAGATTAGAAACGCTTTAGGACAAAATGGAAGGAGAAATGATGGAGATATAAACAGCTTGTACAATGAAAATGAGGGAAAGCAGTGATTGGAAAGACAGGAGTGGGCTAGAGTGTTTATGTTTTCATTTTTAGATGAAAGACACTACAGCATGCCCGTATTGTGATGGGAAGAAATCAGGACAGTGCGAACAGAGAAAGTCTGACAAGTTTGGAGTTTCTCTGAGTGAAATCTGCTAGGGGAAACTCAGTGCAGTTCCAACATCTCTGGCCCTTACATTAAAATAATCACGCAGCACATGATTTTCTGTGTGATTTAGAATGTACTTAATGTTGTATAAAGCAATAGTTGTAATATTCATGTGCCCTTCTATTTTCTCCTGGTTATGTTGTAAGCAAGTAAGGCCTATTTGTGCCACAATTTGATAGTAAAGGAGCAAATTTAACCATAATTAACCCTGAATTTGTTACATGAGTGTGGTCATTAGATACTGTATGTATATCAGTTTTGCATTTTCTTCAACAAGCACTTCAAAGAAAATTGCGTTTTGAGATTTTCCTGTCTTTTTCATGGAAAAATTGCTCTGATATGTCAAAATAAAATGTCGCATTTTTATGGTAACTGAAGGTTTTTATTGAAAAATATCAGTTCAACTGCTTCTATGGTAGAAGTAGCTGAAACATTTTCTCTCATTTTTCTGCTTTTCATCTTATTTTACTTGAAGTTAAAGGTTTTATTTGATTTCACCCTTACTATTTTTACTGAGCACAAGATTTTAAATGAAATCTGTTGATTCATATTGACTTTTCTTTCCTTATGCATTTATTTTTCTTTTGACTATTTTCCATGTTACCTGTACAAATTTTAGCTTTATAAAATTTAAATGGTGATGCAAGAGGATCTGGATTCATTTCCATGAGCCAGGGGTTGCGTGCTTAAATTCGTGTCCATCACGCTGTGAATAAATCCTTTTGTTTATGCAACATTCTGTGCAACCACAACACACCTACAGCTGAGCACCAGTTGGTTTACAGCTTTCTGTACCACTCTCACTTCTGGTTGGGGGGCTGAGTGCATTGAACCCCAGAGCTGGTAAAACCAGTCCAGTGCAAGGTTATTTGCATCTGAAAAACCCTGGTTCCAAATGTGCTGTGACTTGGCTTGCACTTGCAAGCAGTGTAGGTTACAAAGCACAGCCTAAGTGTGCGTGCTTTTTGAGCACTAGTGCTTGGTCATGCAAGTGACAAAATGTGAAGAAACTTAACTGAGCTTCTGCTGAAACCAGTGCAAAGACTTCCATTGGCATCTCTTAGTGATGGCATCATTCCTAAACATTAGAACATTAGTGCACGCGTTTTCAACGTGGGTATTCATAATGGTTCCTCCATTTTTCTTTTAGAATTGGCCATGTTTTATTGCAAGCAAAAAATGGCGTTTCTCTCATGACCAAGTAAAGGAAAGAATGGCAGGAAGCGTGATCTTCTTCTCTTTGTGCTGGTTTCACAAGGGCTCGCTCAATGAATGAATTAGTTTTGCTTTTGACTCACGGAAATAGAAGGGAGAAAGGCAATGCTTTTTGAAGGGAGAATGTAGACAAACACTGTTTTGGTAGAATTGTTTTTAATCCAGTACTTTGGCTACTTTAAATAGATGGTGGGTCTCCTTTTATGGTATCTTAACATGCAAAGGTTTGTGAGTTAAGAATGAATTCTTTCGGTTGATCAGATGCAGATTGCGGGTGTTGAGAATGCAGACCAGTTTGGCTATCTATGAAGGTCTGCAAATAGAGAAGCAAAAAGTGGTTTCTTGCTGGGGTCCAAGACATGTTTCTGATTTCCTCTGCAATCTTGCCTTCCTTGCCAAGCAGCCATAACTGAGCAGATCTCTTGGTGCTGCGTTGACGAAATAGTTGTGAATCTGCACAATTTCACGTCCCTCTCCTTGCTCCAAACTGATGCTTGTGGTTCACTATGCTTAAAATGTAAAGTCCTCAGACAATCCTAATCATATTGTCAGTCAGATAGTCATCTTCTGAAAGGGGATCCTTCACCTTTAAGAATGCATGTACAATAGTGATATGTAAGCAGCTCAAAGACTCAATACCCCTTTTTTCTGCAAAGCAAGGCTGGGTTAGGAAAAAATCAATATGTTAGAAGTAAAGGTCATACAAGGAAAAGTGACATGAAACAGTCTTCATGAAGGATATTGTTCCCTTAGTTCTGTTTGAAGTTTTCTTTACCCTTGTGCTAGCCTTCGAACAAATATATTTTGTCCTAGAATAGAAACATATTTTTATTCACCCTTAAAAATCTGTATTTTAAATATTTGTCTATTAGGGCATGTTCACGTTTTAGCTTGTTTTGTTTTTTTGTCCTATAGGTGAAGTAATCCTTGGAGAAAAGAATATTGTATGAATGCCACCCCAGTGCATTTGCTGGTCAGGGTTCCTTTAGAAATGGAAGTATATAATGCACACAAATGTATTTGCCTATCTTTTTAACAGTTCTCAATTTACTTTTCAAGTGGGCCAGATGCACTACTATAGCTCTTAAAAGGGTCAGGAACATCTCCTTATTTCCCCACACTCTGTACTTATTGCTTGGGTATAGTTTTAAAGTAGTCCATGAACCCTTTTCACTCTTGCAACACATTTACCCACAATTAACAATCAAACCATCCTTACTTCATTCAGGCTCCCATTCTCTCTGTGCCTCATTTTCTCTGCCTCTCTCTTGATCTGCCATTGTGCCGAAAGCTGTTTGTGCCATCGCAATCTGCCCTCCTTACCAGCCACGCAACGATGGGGAGGGGGGAGAGAAAAAGCACACAGCATTCAGGCACTGAATAGCAAATTGCTCTTGAGTGTCCTTGCTTCCCCCATCTCTCCCCCTTCGCTCAGAAGGACAAGGGGGCCCCTGAAAGCAACTATACATTTTGCTTAGTGCTCTTGAAAACAAGCGTTTCACACCTGAAGCCTTTCACGGCAGCCCAGAAGCACCCCTTCAAACCACTTAATTGCCAATTGCTTCTGAGCTTGTTGTAAAAGTCCATTATGTCAGCCAGCTCTATGGCAAGTGACAAAGTATGGGAAATGAAAGAGTCCTCCTTGCGGGGCCAATGCAGTCTTAAAAATCCCCAGTTCATTGGTTTGCTTGCTGTTAACAGACAGTTACTGGCCACAGCCAAAGGTATGCCAAAACCTCTATCTTGTGTTGTTGTTATTTGTTAAATGAAAGATGCTGTTTTCCTTATGTTCTTTCACATGTCTGTATGCAGACATATAAGTAAATTCTGAATATGGCTGAGGAAAATATGTTCATGCTGACCTCATCTGTACTCTGCACCTCTTGCCACTATTGTTCTGTTCAGGCATTATTTTTATTTTTGTTTTTTTGCGTTAGGTGAAATAACCATGATAATAAAAGTGATGATATTTTCAAGGTTGAAGCTATGTTCCTTCAACATTAACAAATGTGCAAGTAGGCAGTCAAAGGAAGAAGGGAGATGATCTAGAGGAGAAATGAAATCGATTATTGGAAACAAAATCTTACCCAGACTGAATCTTAGCTGTGAAGAATCATTTTCAAACTGTACAAGCTTTCCCTGTGACTGAGCAGCTGGGTTGGGTAGTGATTGGAATGAGCCAAAGTTTGTATGTAGAACCATATATGGCAAGGTACGTGTTGCAAACATTTCTCGTTTCTATTTGAATATTTAACATTTATTGTTTTTCTGATCCAGTCTGACTTTTGTGGATCTCCCTCTCATTTTCAGGAGTTCATGATTTTGTATTCATAGCAGGGGAAAGTTCCAGTGGACCAGTTTGCTTAATTGTAAAAGAATTTCAAGTGAATGCTTGAGAGTATTTTCAGGGGAAAGAAAAAAAGTGGGAGAGAGAGACAAAGCTTTGTCTACATGGTATAAAATCTGATTGTGAAAGCATTTCTCTGACCTATGATGAAATAGAAATAACGTCATATGACATGGTGTCAGATCATGAATATCCAATGCTACTCTCACTCAGACTATTAAGTATGGCTAACTGATTACTGAGCAGTTGTGAATCAGAAGCAATAATTTTAATATTTTTTCAATAACAAGTTTAAGAAGATTGCTCTTTGCATAAAGACAATTCATGGGTCAGAAAAGGGGTAGCATTAATTGCTTAAACTGTTCATTATGAACTAATCACCCGGTTTTAATTAACACCTTTTAGTGGATTTTAAAGAAAAATATTACGTAAACAGATGCTAAGTAGCTTGACAAAAGAATACTTTTAAAAACAAGCACAGTCTTAGAAACGTGTTTTAAAGCATAGCTAAACATATTTAAAATTTGTATTGAGTTTAGGATCACATTAATGAAATGTAGAAAGACAGACATCTCCAGATTGTTATGCCATAAAGTATGTTCTACACCATTGTAAAGTCAGATTACTGCACGCGCTCCCCCCGCCCCAGGCAGGATTTACTTCAGAAAAAGTGTAGGCAGTCTTGCTTTTTGACTGGATTTGGAGATTATTCACTTGAGGTGTTCTAACTGATGCTTTAGGTGCACTTATTAGATATGTTAACAAATGCTTAAAGACAGACTGATTTTCATACATCAGAAATGAATGGAAGTAATTCCCCTCACTGAGCATTGCAGTCCAAAGGCAGTAAACTAACTGAGCAAATTTCACTAATAAAAACCTTTCGCTAAAGCAAAGCTATCAGGTAGTCATTGTAAAGGTTCTATTGAAACTGGTTAGCTATTGAATAATAATTTTTTTATCCTATCAAACTGTGTAACTGCAGAGTTGACTTATCCGTAAAACTTGGTATCTGCTTTCACCTGGGGCATTGTAGGACTCCAGGAAGTTCTGTTGTCCAGTATTTGAGACAAGCTTTCAAAGGCCCCTGTACGATGGCATAGCAGAACAACTTTTAACAATGTATGTTTAGTTTTCTCTTGAGTCTGCAAGAAAAACACTCAGTTTAGTAAAGAAATCATTGAGAAACTCCTCCAGAATCCTCCTTGCAAACCTCTCCCCTCCCACTGTTTCTCAAGGTGCAAATCAGAGGACATATAATGTGATTTTTCTGAGCAGAGATGGCTTCTCAGACAGAATTATCTTCCTTTTCTGCAAGAACATACATTCATCACTTCTTTTTATCGTGCTCTTTATAGCAATTAGACATTTTCCTATATATTTCACACTGCTATGTAATTTTTCCTGACAGCTCATCAGCCTCTTTGACTCATGACCTGTAATGCCATCCTTGTTTTTGAGAATGTTTGTTTGTTTTTTTCCCACCAGAAGATATGAGCGCAGATTATCATAGCTGCATAAGGCCTATCAGTCATTTTTTCAGAAGGTACCCAGTAATAGAGCAATACTGTTCCCTCTCCACCCACTTGTGATTTTTTCTTACTGATTTCCCTCAACTCCCTGAAAATAGCAGGTGCTTCTCTTCATTCACCTCCGCTTCATCCAGCCCATCTGTCTGATTCTTCTATGAGAAAGATTAATGGGACATAACTCACTTCATCTCATGGTTTTTAACAGATCAGGGTGGAGGGGTAGGTGGACATTCTATCCAATTTTAGATAGATGTTTCATGGTGAAGACCTGATGATGATATCGCAGCAGTAAATTTGGGATCTTTCATACTGTTGGTCTGTTTCCAAAGTATTTCACAGGCTTATATTTTGAATGTCACCAGAAGTAAGTTTCTTTCAACCTGTTTATCTCAAAAGCCATCACTACTGTACGAATTAGGTGTCTTAAGTGTAGTTTTGATAACACTGCTTTAGCTTTGTGAGGCTAAGAACACATCGATCCCTTAGTTGGACTACATCCTTATGCTGGATCCATCTTGGCAGGAGTGTTTGTGGCAGCTGTTGGGATTGTTTGCTTTGAAACATATTTTCAAGTAGCCTGCTAAAAGTCCTTTTCCCCCTTTCTAACATACTTCTGTTTTTCTTCTTATTGTAAACTTCACAATGTAAGGCTTTTTCTGTACTATTGTGCATCTAGATTTTTTTTTTAATAGTTAGATTTTGTGACTGAGTACTATTTTTTCTGATTGTGGTTCTTTTGAAATAACTGAAAGCACGTCAGTAGGAAAATGCTTCTGAAACAACACCATGAAATGCCCTGGCATCTGTTTCATTCCAGATCTATACCCAGTTTCTCTTCGAGGACTTTGCTAGCATTTTAGAGTTATGCAGTTCAGCTCTTTTCTGTCCCACTCTAGTGGATGCTCAGTAATGTTAGAAGTAGTGCACCTTGTCCTGAGGATCTGACCAGTTGACTTCTACTTTTTGTTTGTGTTTGCTGCACGCTCACGTATCAAACCCAAGTCAAATGCTTTATTCTGAAGGTGAAACTTTGCCTTCTCTTGATGCATGTGTCAGCTACTGGAGCTGGCAGCTTTGCATATAAATGGCAATTCTGAAGAGCTTAGGTTTGCCTAGAGAATGAGTATGGTCATGTGTAAACATACTGCATTTGCAAGTGCAGAATGAGTACAAGCGCCCACTTTGGAAGCTGTAATGATCATACCTGCGTTTTTAAGACGTTGCTATTTAGCTCCCTTGAGAATTTACTCTAAAATTCTCACTGCATGACAGAGACCAAGTCAATTTTCTATTCTGTACTTCCATCAGTTTTATTTACAAGGAAGAAAATAGTCTGCATATATATATATATAAAATATATTGAAATCTTTACTCTTCCAGAGTGTTGCCCAGGAGCGTAAATCAATGCAAAATTTGGCTTTAATGTTTGGACTGCTTACCTCCACTAGGCTCATCGTTTTTGTGCCATGTTGCGAACAAAGCTGCTGTGAAAGATGGTTACACAGTGTTCTAACCAAAGAGAATCCTCTGGGTAGTTCACTATCTGCACAGAGTTCTTGAGTGGTTGGTTGTAGTCTACAGTGCCAAATCAATGTCTCAAATACATTTTGATTTAACATAAGGTGAGGTCTTAAGAAGAAGGGAATAAGCAGCTGAGAGCTACTCTTCCTCTCATGTTGTTCTTGTAAGTCTAAGAGTTTTTCCTCTGTATTCCTCATTCCCAGCCCACAGCTCTTACGCTTCCTCTGAGATCTTCCAGTGTTGTTCTTAGTCTTGTATCTTTCTGTCTAAGGATATGTTTCACTTTCGATTGATAATGAAGACATAGCAATATGCTGATTTTTTTTTTTCCCCAACATGATGCTGTGTGATAATAAAGGTTTGAGACCTTTACTCTGTGTGGGAAGAGAAAATCTTTAGTGTACAGATATACTGTTTGTGGCACCTCCTTGCTTTGAATCTTCATGCACAGTTTTCTCAAGTATGAAGATACTAAACATTTTTCAGTTCTCTGCTTCTAAAAGGTAAACAATGGGAAATAAAGCACTCTTGCAAATAAGTAGGTGTTAAAGAAAAAACAAGATCCGCTTTATTAAGAAGCAATGCAAGCAGTGATGACAGTGTGCTGTGTCTATCTTTGTATCTCAAATTCTTTTCTACTTTCAAGTTGGCTCTTGAACAAAACGTGCTGCATATGTTGTATAGAGCACTGCCTACTTTTTGTGTTATTTTTCTGTTAAGAAAGTACACAGGCACCAAATCTTTCCAGTAAAGAAACTTCGAAATTCCATCAATTCCCTCTTGTCATTCCAAGATGCAATGAATTTTGGTATTCACTGATCTTATCTAAGAGGCCAAACAGGCCAAAGCTCTAAAATAATGCACGCAGGAAAAGAAGAATTATGTCCTTCAGAATCTCAGTGGTCCCATGTAACCGTGGGACATGCTGCAAATTGTCTGACCTTCCGGGACCTTAGTACCCACAACATAAATAGAACATACCAATTTATTGACATAAATGTGCATTTGGTATGCTGGCAAGAACATGCAACTTTGATAAATAAGCCTTCTGATTTGTGCCAAGGTTAGAAAATGGCACACTTTCTATCAGTGCATCACATTATTAGGGGACATCATTATAGGCTGCACTGCTATTGGGATCTGGACCAAAGGTAGCTGGCTTACCATACAGAATTAAGTTAGAGTGTCAATTCAGAAATCATTCTTCTGATTAAAAATGTGTGTTCTGGGATAATTGCTTTGCCAGTAAAGCTATAAAATATACATTTATGTATTTCTCTTTCATCTGGAATCAAATCATTTAATTATGTAGACAAATAAGAAAAAAACAGGATGTATATCTGCATCCCAGGGTTAAGAAGATTTTTACGGTGTTCTCCAAATGCAAATACCTGCTGTAACAGGCTTTGTTGGAGAAGTTTGTATTTTTAAATTTAAAACTATGGAGGAAAAGCAAACATGTAAGATCCTGAATTTGTACTGGTTGTTTTCCTGCAGTGGATACCAGCCTGTACCACTGCCATAACTTGTGTTGCAAGTCAAGTTCTGAAACTATCTGTGCTCATTTCAATATGTATAAAGTGGTACAAAAAGTAATCCTCCAGTTTTTGTGTGGAGAAAAAAGTCTTCTCCAGTGGAATCTTTGCTCTGGACACTCTCTAGCATCAGGTGATACTTAGTTATGAACATAGGGTTTCAAAAACTATCGTGTAGCAAAACCATTCTTCCAGAGATACTGTAATGCTGTAAAATAAATGCTGCAAATCCGGTATTTGTTCCACTGGGAAATGAGCACTGAGATTAACAAGTAAGGAGCTGTGTAAAGGAACAAATTCAAGTTGTACAGAAGTGACCTCATGCCAACGAGATCTTCTCATTTTAAATAAGGGAGATATTCTTCACATCAGCAAGTCCTTAAAAGTGCTTTAAGCTTTGTTTTAAGCTCATAGCCCAGCATGTCGTGTTCCTTCATAGTAATGGTCAACTTCTACCTGAATGTAAATCAAACCTTTAGCTGTTAGTTAACTCCTGCAACTGATAGAAACAACTGCAAGGGCTCTGCTCCAAGTCACAGCAGTATCTGTGTACATCAATAAAGCTTGATTGAAGCGTTCCTAGAAGTTCCTATGAGTCTGTTGTAATTTATGTTTGAAAAGTGTAATGACTGTCTTCAAAAAAAGGCCTATCAGGAGAAGGCTTTTACTTCATTGCTTTTTCCACCTCAAATCTATTTTGCAGAGAATTTTCAATACCAAAAATGTTGGTTGAAGTGTTTGTTCATTTTTTGAGTTCCTTGCTGAAAATATTTGGTATCATATTTAATACCCTGTTTACCTAATAAAATTTTATAAATATGAACACGAAAGAAAATCTTTGTGAGGAAGTATCATAGTTGTAGTTAGACTTAAGATTAAACTTCGCCTGGATTTTGCTCTGTTTTGGCATCTAATAGATATTTTCTTTTAAAATGTTGGTCATTTCTTCAACTCAGCAGTATGACTTTGGTTTTCCAGTCAGTGAACTACAGGTCTGGAATTTAAACTCGCTGTTATATCATTCGTGTATGTGTTAAGAAATATGGATCTGTTGCTTATAGAAGAATAGTGAAACAGATGTTTTGGATTGCTACTCTATTGGCAATTAAAATGTTTGGAGGAATAAGAGTTAGAATCATGCAAATCAATTTAAGGCATGGAAAATAGTGTCAAAGAATAGAGCATATTTTCTTTGAAACATTTGCTTTCAGAACAAAATATTTGGTCAAAGGTACACAATTTATCTTTTCCTTCGTTCTCCACCCATCAATTTTTCTTCCTTTATTTCTTAATCTGAGCTTAACTGCTGCTGTCTGTTTTGTACAGTCTTTCCAACCTATGCAGTAAGTATAGTGCAAGTTCTTCATGCTTTATAGGGGAAAATATAGTTAGAAAAATAATCATCTTCCTTGTAATGGAGGGAAAAAAAAAAAAAGGGTTGGGGGACTTAACATGCATGATAGAACATGCATGGACCACCAGAAAAGCGTGGTGAGGTAGGAAGGTGGTGGAGCTCTATTAGAACAATCTGATCAGAAGGCAAATGTCTAAAAGGAAAAGGAATCCAAAAGAGTGTTGAAGTGGCAGAATGCACCAGCTAATAACTTTAAATAGTTCATTGAGTCTTCCGGAATTTTTTTTGTTCTTCTTCAGAAATAATCTGCTTACATCGTTAAGACCTCAGCTAAGCTCAGTAACACAAATTACCAGATGTTGTATCCCCCAGTTTTTTCCATCAAAAGACCAACCACCAAGCTTGTTGAAAGAGAGAGGTCATTGTCCTTCCATGGCAATAAAACTATTTTTGCAACTCCTAACAAATGAAATGAGAATACCTTTCAGCTGTAGAGGGGATCCTATCTCCTGCTTCTTCCAAGTTTCCCTGTTTGGCTTTGTTATTTTCTAATAATGCACTCATGTGTAAGCTAATAATGTGAACAGAGGGAAAATGAAGAGTTTAAAAAAAAAAAAAAAGAAAGAAAAAAAGCAGAATGAATTAGGGCAATTGAGGTCGCTCTCTTTCATTTTTGCTGGGAGGATTTTAGCCCTAGTTTTTACCTTATCGCTTATTACACAATTTATGATAAAATGAGATGTGATTCCATTCTTATTGTTGTGCTATAGCCTATTGAACATGCATATATAGAATTCATTTCAAATTTAAACACTATCTTAATTATAAATTGAATAAAATGGACAACCTATCAGATTCCCTAAATTGCATTCTAACAAATAATTTCATTTCCCATTACTTTTCCACCAATGATATACTGGACATAACAATATTGAGCTTACACCCTGTTCCTTTACTTTAATTGTGCCAGAGATTTTGCTGTATGACAACTGTTCCTCTGTGGGCATGTGTATTGCTTGCCATTTGTTCCCTAAACTGTTTTTTAGTTTTGTAGCAAGGCAATATAAAACCCTGGAAAAGACTTGTGTGGGTTTTATTCTGCTTTGTCTTTTAAGTCTTAATCTACCACGTGCACTGCAATTCATCGCTCGTGGTTTTAAATCACAACTTGGTTATGTTATTCAGTTGAACAACGTGTGTGCAGCTCGGATTTTCAATTTTTGTGGGATCTGAGATCAGAATGGAGTCCATAATCTTAACCAGAATTTCAGATAGCAGCAAAGCAGATCTAAGAAAATAGCTGATGTGTGTTCAGCACCGTAATTTGGAATGTAGATAGTATTTTCTGTAGCTTAAGCTGGCATAATTAAAAAAAAAAAAGAAGAAGAAAAAAAGGAAAATACGCTTTTTAGTTTTAGTGAAGTTTGCTACTAACTTTCTAGAAACATTTGAAGAATTTGGTTGTGGAGAAAAGTATGATAAGGAGCAAATGCACACACTGACACCAACACAGCACCAGTGGTGGAAAGGGGTAGGAATATGAGGAACAAATATAAGTCCTGACTGTTTGGTAAGACCTGTGAATTATTAATTCTATATGGAAACCTCTGCTCAGATTTGAACTCAGGTTCACTGTTTGTTTGATTCATAAAATCTCTCAAATGACAGTAATGAAATTATGAAAGTTTTACCTATTTTCATTACATAGATTTTACTTTCTGAAAAAAAAAAACCAAAAAAACTTGTGTTCATTTTAAGGTTTCACAAGGAAGTCAGCCAAATTTAGATTATTTATATGTGTAGCAAATGATTGATTTTATTGAAAAATAGCCAAATACATTTTTTAAAAATATAATTTAATGTTTGTTTTTTTAAGTGCAGTTTATAATCCTGATTTTAGTGTTTCTTTTGGCTTCAAAAAGCAAATTTGCCGCTGAATCCTTTTTCACAAAGAATTCTTAAATGCTGACATTCTTTTCATTTTATTTTGATATAATATTAAATGTGATTGAAGTGATAAATTCAGAAGTAGCAACGCTAATTTGTTACTTTTCTTTTTGCACCTAAATAGAGGTAAGGCTCTTAGAAAGACTGAGTGTTCTGTTGGGAGAAACAGAGCTGTACAAAATGCACCTTTGTTATTAATCTAACGTTTTTCTCATGTCATAAATATTGCATAAATAACATGAAATCCTCTTCCTTTCAACATTCTTTTAAAAGTATCTTGTATTTTTATTTGAATTCCTTCAGATTTCTTGTAGCAGAAATTACTTACAGATCTGTGCAGTGTTACACTGGCAAAAATAAATAAATACTTGTTGCATCCCAAAGGATAATCGCTGCCTTCTGAAGTTTTTGGGTAGGGCTTAAAATCCCAGCGTGTCTTAAAAATTCTGGGAACAAGTTGAGGTATCCCAGCAATGTAGCGGGGCAGATCCGCCTGAGCACACAACTATTTCCTTTCGCTCCATATTTTGTACTTAAAGAGTTTATTCAACACAAAACCTACGGGTTTTTTTTAGCCATTTTCCCCAGTTGAAATGATTTGCTATCACAGTAACTCGATCTTTTATCTCCCAAATAGTTTCAACTGTGTTAATGTGTGCATGTACTTTTTTTTTTTCTTATCAGGCTCTCGGCAGCATTTGTGATTCATAGCAGTCATCAAAGTGATAATAAACTCATTCACAATACTAACAAACATGGGGCTCCCAGTTATTTACGAGGCAAATTCACTGCAATGCTGGGCAGTGGAACAGGGGAGAATCAAGATGGTGTTGATTGATAAATTGACAGGTTAATTTACAAGTGGATAATAGGAGTTAGACCCAGAGGGAGCGACTGCCGGCCCGTGCTCTAGCTTGGTTGCACTGCCATCTGTCTCGTGCCTGGGAATCTGCAGGAGCAGCGCCAGTTGGGATGAGATGTGCGCCCGCTCTTCCTAAATTAAAGACAAAGATCCCTATTTACGGCAATTTTAATTTGTTTGCTGTTTCGGCACAGCGCAGTGGACAACCCCCCCTCGCTGCTCCCTTTCATCTCCCTGCCACCCAAATGCTGCAGCCCTAGAGAAATGCCAGCAGTATTTCCTGACTTTAAAACATGGAGTGCTTCTAGGCTCCTGCGGTAGTTTTGCTTTGATTTTTATAGAGAAGAAAAATATTTTTGTAGGATATAGTGGTGTGTAGGGGTCTGTGCTGTTTTTTCTTTGCTTAAACTTTGCTTAAAAAGGGATCGTGTTGTAATTTTTCTATTTAAAATCCACATGAATTATATTTTAAAAGAATTTTTAAAGAAATAAGACATTTTTTTCTCACTTTTTAATGTATTTTCCTTCCTGAAAATATATATGTTTCACTGATCCCTGTCTGGCTGATGGTAACCTAGCTTTGCAGCCAAGTATTTCTTGTGTTTAATTGGCAACATTGAATAACTTCTGTGAGTCTTCTCATTTTTGTAATCCCTAAGAGCCATTTTTATAGCAATCAATCACTGTTTTTATGTCATTAAGCATTTAACTAAACTGGTTGTTGCCTTTCCCACAGTGACCTGAAATTTCATGGAATTTGAGATCAAGGAACAGTTGCCCTTTTGTATATTGAAGTTAATGTGTTCCAGTCTTGCATTTTAACATTAAGAAACTTTTATTGGGAAAATAAAAGGTGATCAGAAATACAGTTTTATTTTTATAGTAAGTGTTAAACACTGGCAGAAAGTTGTGTGTTTTAAATACCTCACATGTCTGAGCTCTGGTTGCCAAATACGCATCAGCTGCCCCGTGCCTCCAGCATGGGATGTGCAGAGCTGAGGCAGTGCGTGCTTACGTCTCCTATCATTAGCCTGCAGAAGCAAGTGTGGCATGCTGATTGAGTGCCAGCTTCTGAGAGTGCAAGTTCTGCAGTGCCTGGTGATACCACGAGCCCAGGCTTCCATTCTGTAGTTCCAGATCTGAGTGGGTAAAAAACATCAGCACATGAATGTTTGTGGATTTTGTTTGCTCTTAAACTGTTGCTAAATTAGGGGGTTTCTAGCACACCTCCCAGACTTGGATATGTCTCCCTTGTTATTCCTGGAGATGCAGCAGAGAGGAGTAGATGCTGCTGGGCTAGCACAGAATGTAAATCATTGCCGCTTGTCTCTGGTGGACTGGCTATTTGCAGTGCTCTAAACGAAGCTGTGAAAACATTCAGGGGCAAATCCTTTCCTGCTCGCCTAGCCCAATTCTAGAGATTCTTGATATGAGGAAAGTATAAAGAGAGGGGGAGGGAATAAAACCCTTCTTCACACAGGCCATGGAGCAGCTTGGCAATGGAGTTACAGGGACCCTCCTCTGGCTGCTGCCTGTCTGTCAGGGAGTGAGTCACTGGTGGGTCTGCACAGGGACAGAGATCCAGGCTCTGCCAGTGCTCGCTCCAGCTCCCGTGTCAGCAAAGAGGACCTGCACACACTGACAGAGAAAATTATGTCCTGATATTATGCCGAAACTGTGGGACAGTGTCATTTTTTGATGCTGCGTCTATAGTCAACACTAACGTTTGCCTTGAAAACAAGCCCTGTGTCAGTCAAAACCTGCAAGAATCTGAGTAATGGCAGAACTGATGTAGTCTGGGAAGGAGAACAAATTGTAAACCAGCAGGTGATGTGTAGGTTCCTATCACAGAAGTTTGTACAAGTTAGTGCCAATCATCCTGATCCTCTGCTTTACCTGATGGGATTTGCTGATCTTCCAGCATGGATTTAGTGCCCTCCTCACCTGCTTTGTACTGATTTTGGTCTGGTTCTTCTGTAGTAGCTTGCTAACTTGTGGTACTCTTTTTTGAGTTTTATGATTTTATTTTATGTATTTTTTTTTATTTTTTCCATGTCTTTGATTTCTGTTGAGCCATATGGACACGGCCAGGTTTGTAGGGTCATAAATTACAATAACAATTAACCCTACAAATTAAGTGTAAAGCATTATTATAAAATTCTTTTTACAAAAATTGACAGTAGCAGGATTCTGTGTTTTATAACACTGTGTGTGTGAGAACTGGGGGCATTTTAGAAATCTCAGTGAGTGCTCAAGGAACACTTGGGTGTTCCTAATTTTCAAATGAATTCAGTAGAATTTTTAGTGCTACAGCACAGGACTACAAACTGAACGAAATGAAAAAGGTGCAGATGCATTTAATTCCTTCTCTTGGACTCACACATAACCATAGGGAATGACAGGTGAGTTACAAGTAGAGAATATTTAGACTCATTGATTTTCATTATTACTTTCTTCTCATTCCATATGTCACATCAAAGCATGGTGGTATTCTACTTGGAAAAGAGATCAATGTGAGGGGATCGGACTGATCTTTGCTATTCAAGAGGAGTTTCCAAATTCAGTTGGTGACAGAGAATAAAAGTGACCCTGGATTTGCTGTGACTGTTTTCTTAAGTTTAGTCATGCAGACGGCACAGACAGGGAGAAATGCATAGATTCTGGCTTTGTGCAAAACTATTCTCTTAATTGAAGCTTATTTAAAAACTTAGGTATTCTTTCCAATGATAGTGCTAGGAGATTGTCTTGAATTCTCTTTATGATTCAGAACTATTTCAAGTAAAAGTGCACATCTCAGTAAACATATTTTATGACTCAATCCATGCAAATAATGCTTTCTTCAATTGTGCACTTCCTAAAATAACATGTTGACATAAAATCATCCTTTTTTGAAGAGTTTGTAATAATAAATAATAACCAATGCTGCGGACTGAAGGATGCATCAATTATATTTATTTTACCCACAGTTGAGACTCTCTCAGTTGTATATTTTTCCCCCAATAATTTTGCACATTTCATTGTAAAGTGTACTTCAGTCTAATTGGCAATGTGGCTACTGACTGCTGATTGAGACAAAATTACACTTCGCCTGAAACAAAAACCGAGTTCCATTATGGGAAATCTCAAATATTGCCATAGTCTTGCAGGATTACTCTAGGATGGTGTTTATCACAGACAAAAGCGGATCGAAGAACAGGTAGTGGCAGGAAATACAACTTGATGCAACGATTGGAAAATGTTGCTTGGAATAAAATTGAAATCACTGGTGAAGTATTTTTGGATATCATCAACATATGGAGTAAAATTCAGGTTTTTGAAACTATTTTCAATTTAGCAGTTTTTGGAAACAGCCCACAGATTTAGTGACTAGAACATTATTTTAACCTTTTGCAGGAATGTGTGAGAGAGACTGAAAATTTTAGGCTATTTAGGATCAGTGTATTCTCCATGGAAGGTTGTTTTATGGAGTTTTTGGTTCTTTTCTGCAGAACATACTTAACGTGGTATTTCAGAAAAGGAGACTGCAGATTTAATAGGTGCATCCTCAATTAAAAATATTTCTGGGGACCTTTTGAGGAAAGATCGGATGTCATCAGAAATGAACAAAAGAAATTGCTTTTCAGAGGGTGTAATATTTCCCTCTAGTCTATGTCCTGCATTGAGCCTTTTAGGAGTAGTGTTTGAGCCCATGGGGAGAGACTGCTTGCTAACTTGTAATTTCATATGATTTGAAATGTGGCACCTGCCGGCCTCCTGTGTGGGATCACTTAAGAGAAACAGTAACTATCTGTAGGACTGGGCTGCCTAGCCGGTTTTCTTCAGCTAAAATCCTTTTTCACATTTGTTTTATGTATGTTGTGTAGATAGGGGGTTATTTTAGTATTGGCTGCTGATATGTAGATGTTGTTTTGGTAAATCTGTTCTTTACCTTAGGGAAGTCAAAGTTCCTGTAGTAGCTTATTCAACTAAAGCAAATGGTAGAAATAAGTACCAGATCATAATATTATCTGCTTAGCCTCGTGGAGCAGTTGGCTAAGGTAAGAAAGATGCAAAACAAGTTATCAAATCAGACAAAGGGACCTAATTAAAGCATGATTGCTGAGGTCTACGAAAAATACAATTAAGTTGTAAGCTAAAGAAAATGAGGTGGTAAAGTTAATGTATTTGCCATTTATCTCTTGAGATCTCAGTTCAAAGACTCGCTTTCAAATCCTACAGGATCAGCTCTTTCAGATCCTACAGCAGTCAAATAGATTTAAAATTAGATTGGACTCATCCAAAGAGATCACGTGTGAATGTAACAAAGCCACTCTGAAAATAAAAATAGTATGCTGGCAGTCTTTGCTTAACATCTTTCCTGCTGTCAGTGTTGTCTCAACTGAGCAAAACTGAAGCAAGTAAAGCTGAGTACAATTTGCAATTCTAGTTACAAAGATAAAGTCCTTTTTTTAGACATCCTGTCTTGTAAAGGAAGCCACTCTTGGTTTCTTCTCTTCCTCCCCCTCCCCCCTTCTTATTATAGTTGACTTGATTATACTTGATACTTTGCTGCAGACCAGTTGTATTATTTTCTCAGTATCTTTAAGAGTATTTTGTATCTGTCCTTTAGGGTTCTTGCCTTATTTTTTATTTATTTTTTTTATTTTTTTAACTGGTGAATTGCAGCCTTTCTGTTTCACATGTTCCGAACAGATTAAAATTGGGATGTGTTTGAGCTGCTTTATCCTGAATGTTTTCAGTTGAGGAAAAAGTCTTACTCTGCTTTCCTTCACCTAATCCTTAGAGCAGAAGTGTTACTAGAGCCGCCACCTGGCATGTTTCTCTAGTCATGCTGGTTTCTTCAGGCTTGTGACTTGTCCCATGAAGATAAGGGGTAGCACTTGTTATCTGCTGAATCACTGGGTTCGGCAGCTCACTGCCCTGTGGTGCTGGGCACACAGTGCAGCACCTCTCCCAGGGCCAGCTATTTCACAACTGATGTGTATTTCTTTTTCACTGTTTTACGGTCCTGGTGTGAAATTGATCAAAACATAAAGTAGAAAATGTTTCTTTCAAGCAAGGATGACAATTTCACAGCATCATGGAATCACAGAAACCTCCTTCTCCCAAAAATCAAAGAACAGTCCGATTCCTGGTTTTATATTCTTCTTCCTATTAATGTATGGAAATATTTCTTCTCAAGATGAAAGTTACCATTTCATCACCTGCAGTGCTCTGTCAGTTCCATTCTGAGGAATTAAGTGCACCATGGATTGGTAGGAACAACCAACCTCACACTTTCTATTAGCTGTCCACAAAACTTGTTATTATTCTTGTTTTGTGGAAGAATATGAGATATTTTAGCTACCTTTTATGACTTTTTGGTGCCCTAATTGTTACGATATTTGAAGCAGTAAGTCATGAATATGTGAAACTGAACAAATCTCTCTGTTTACATGAGCCTTATTGTAGAGCAGAATTGATTTTAGAGAAAAAAAAACCTAAACCTCATAGTGTGGAAGTGAGAGAACCACAGAAGGGTTGTTTTTTCCCAGTCTTCCAGTTTACTTTTCAGTGGAAAGTAAAATTTGCATTCTGCCTAGCACCATGCAGCCCTGCAGCACTGATTACTGATTTATTTCCTATCACTATACGGCCTCCATTCCTATGAATTCAAACCTAAAAGAGAAATTTTCCTCATGAGGTAACCTTGCACTTTTCCTCCTGTTGCCTAGAGAAGATCAGTGAGCAATGCTTGATGGCACTCACTGCACTCCTGTACCTTGCTGCCTCTCCACCCCAACCACTACAGATTGTAAAACCACACATCCGTAATTAGTGATTAAAAAATAAATTCTGTACTAGGAGGTAAGTACTTTCCCTCTGTTGCATTTTGAAAGGCCACTTTGAAATGTTGGACATGCAGATGAAATTGTGGCATCTGTGAAGTGTGCTGAAGCTGAGAGATTGATGTTTGGTTAGGTTCTTGTCTTCGAACTCCAGTGGCTTTTTGTAGTCCTTGCAATTTTCTATGTATATATTGCATAAAATAGTTAAAAGCCAGGTGCAGTTTTATTACAGAGAGAAAAGCTGTGTGTTGAGCAAGAATGAACGCTGCACTAGAGCAAGGGCAGGAGGCAGAAGCATAGGTACGTTCTGTTGTTCCCTTTGAGAAGAGGTGAAGGCAAAGGGGAGATTTAGCAGCTGTTTCTTGTGGCAGAAAATCATCCTTGATTGTTTGTAGAACAGAGGCATATGAGTGTCAAACAGATACCATAGATCCACAAAGATGTATGCTGACCTGCATGCCTGCTGGATGCGCATGTCATGACTGTAATTTTGTCGTGGTAAAAATGTCAGAAGTCATGAAAACCTAGTAAAAATGAAAAAGCAAAGTCACTGACAAGTTTTGAAGTAATCAGGTGACCCCTGTAGACCTGGATCTCTCTAATCTAATTCTCTTAAGGTCTGAAGGGTGGCTCGTACACCTTCTGTTAGGCAGTATCTAACCCTTTGAGTTCTCGTGTACCTTGAGTCCATTGGGAATAGCTGTGCTTAGAATATTGTGCTGTACGACCTCTGCAAAAGTAACATTTGAGTATGAAATTCTCTTTCTGTGCTTGGGCCAACTGTCTTGTTACTGTTAAACTGGTATTGTCATAATGTGCTGATGTTCTGATCCATTAGTCTTCATAAATAGATTCCAGCGTTCGTGTACTTGGTGTACTGCTGCATCATGTGTGTCCTCTGTTTAAAGAAGGTCTTGTGGCTTCTGGATTTTTTTTTTTTAAACAAGTTTTGGAGTCCTTTTTCACACTGATTCTCAGCATTGAACTCCTGCTTTTTATCTTGAGGTTGTGAATCAGATCAAATGCACAATGTGCAGTAATGTAGCAAAAAGGAAGGAACACCCACTGTTGACTCTCTGTGTTGAAAATAGTTCTCCTTCTAACAAGAAAGCTGTCTTGTGTGATGTATCCTGGATGTTCAAATACATCCCTAAAGCTATTAACTATCCTGCATTACCTCTTAGCTTGTAGTATATGTTATCTAAATAGGCCATTTTCAGGCTAGTATGCATTAAAGCCTTCATTCACCCTTCTTGTCTGAACGAAACTGGCCGTTTTTCAGGTTCAGATCAGATCACATCAATCTCCCTCCAAACATGCCCCCAGCTTCCTCTTTCTCATGCCCTACAGCTTCTCCCATATTAGGAGATCAGGTGGCAAGTTGTCAGCAAAGCCCAGCTGCTGCTCATCTTGAAATTCACGCTTGCTCTGAGCTCCCCCATTAGTTTTGCCCTAGAGAGCATTGTTGTTTGCTGCTAACAGGGAAGCCCAGAGCCATCCACATTTTTGCCAGCTCTCCAACTTCAGAGGGCTGGAGGCTCTAGTGTAACTAATAGGGAAGTCTGGAAGCAATGGGAGATTTGAATGTAATGACAGCCTGGGGCCCAAGCCAGTGGTCTGTCACTACCATTCCTTCTCATGCTGCTTTTAGAAATAGAAAGTGGACCTCGTAACCTCCAACAAACAAACTGCTTGTATAGAAGCTGTGGCTTCAGTTAAGGCAGGCGAACAGATTGCTAATGATAAAATGTATCCTGAAAAGAAAGGGTAGGCAAAGAAGAGCTGGAAAAAGTGTAAAGAGTCACCTCAAAAATTTTAGGTAGTGCGTTGTGGAGGGGGGTTACCGAATCAAGAGACTGCAAGCATGTTTCTCCTTCACAAAGCTACCCAGAAATGTGTCAGGTGCCTCTTTTGTGGGCATGGAAACCTGCAACAGAGCTCAAGTGTTCCCACACCATAATGTGGTGGAAAGGAGCAACATCTCTGTAATTTTCCCCGAGAAGGTTTGTCTTTCCACACGCTGAGAAAGGCAACACTGGGTGGATTGTTTTTCCACAGGACTACTTTTGCACTACTGGGCAGAACAACATTTGCCTAGCTTTGGACAGCCTTTGTGATAAACATCTGTGTGAATGTGTATGGCTGAGAACAGTGCCAAACCAAGAAGCTACTCTGTTTTGATGCCCTCTATTTTAATGTTTTTCCTTTAGCTGTTTGTAAAACTGATCGCATCATCTGTACCAAATTACTGGTGAGAAACAATAACTTGTACAGAAATGATCAAAACCCAGCTAAATGAAAACTTGGAGTTCAAAGACTGTTTTCACATGAATATTCTCTTATCATGCAAGTGTTCTCTGGAGCCTGTTTACCAACTGACTGTATTGGTATTCTGCCATTAACCGAAAGGTGACATCTTTTGGGTAGTGATATTTGTGTGCTGAATATTAAATTTCTTCTTAAGATGTCAAAACGGGAAAGAAGAGTATAGGTAACCTTTCACCACAGTAATAAAATTTTCTGCAAGTACATAAGTACGTAAAATAATTATAGTTTAGTTATCTACACATACAGTGATGCATTGTACTTACATATAGAGTTTATTTACTTTTATCCTCATGCCAGTTATGGGCTGGTTTAAAACTACTGCATAGTGGGGTTAGTGTTGATTACTGAGGTAACAGAATAGAATCACACATTTCTAAGTGATTCAGTCCAGAAAATTAACTTGATTTTGAAAATTCTATGAACATGCTATTTTTCTGTAGAAGTCAAGAGGATGATCATTAATGTATGCTGTTGTATTTTTTTTCCTCCTTGTGGCATTTAATAGACTATAATTCAGGGAAATAATTATATTTTGTGCATTTAGAGAATTTAAAGTTTAAATATTGAATCAAGTGTTATTTAGATGACAAAGAAATGATTGAAAGAAAACGTAGTAATTTTCTGAGTTTTCTCGGTTTCGGATTTTCTCCCTCCACTCCTTCACTCTGTGCTATCCTCCTCCTCCTCTCTTATACCTGCAAAATTATACTTTGCAAGGTCTCTGCACTTGTAGGCACAGGACAATCCGTGAGTGCTATATTCCTGAGAAAGTCCAGTCGCTATAGGAGAGAGGGGGAAAGAATGAGGTCAGTGATTGTTTAATATGAGTCTTGAGGCTGCTACATACAACTATTTCCATCTGTGATGTGCTGGTCCTTCTGTAATAAGAAGCTATACTACTCTTGCTGTATGGTGGCTCCCTGAAAGCCCTGAGTGTCTGCTCCCCAAATTTCCTTGAGTAACTTCCTTCTCCTGCTGAAAGTTGAATTTCTTTGTTGTGGAGAAACCTTCTGTTCAAACAGAAGGATGTCAGCCCTGCATTATTACACTTCTTCCTAATCGTTAATCTGAGTTACAGATGTAAGTGGTTTGTGTGCCAAGGAAAATTGATTGGTTCGGTCCCTTTCACATTTGTATTTTATGTTCTCCCTCTTCTGCACCACTGTGTCTCTTATATTTCTGTGATAATCCCTACAAATTGGAAAACCTTACCAGATGTGTCTAGATAAATCCCAGTCAAGAGAAGGCAATGAAGGACCTTTATAGAGGTGATGCTATTAGAGTGATAGAATGAGAAGTCAGACAGAGTGAAAGTACTCTACCCAGCATTGCAAGCATTATCTAGATACCGAAGTTAAAATGGACTTCCTATTCCTCTTTTCAAACTGGAAAAGGTTTTTATGATCATATTCTATGGCTAGTGTAAGTGAAAAATAGTAAATGTATATGGCTGCATAGACAGATATATTCTAAAATATCAATTTCATGCTATAGGTAGTCGTAATATAAATTCTTGACCTAGGAGATGATAGTGTATTTCTCAGAGCATTTGGTGGCAAGACATTCTTTCCAGTTCCTGATTAATGGACAAAGAAAGAAAGTTTTGCACTAGTAAAGGCAAACACTTGTTTAGATGATTTCTTGTGTGCTGTAAAACTGTCTGTATATTGAAGGCAAATGCCACTTAACTTCTTTGATGTACTTGTGAATGAGCTGCTTGCAGACTGATCGAATGGGTTATTACTTCCAATTGTATGTTTTCTTTTAATTTTCCTTTAGAAGATAGGTTTCAGCGCCCAAATAGAGGGCCTATGGCATGTCTTTTGCAGTGAGGGTGGTGAGGCACTGGAACAGATTACCTGGTATTGTGGTTGATGCCCTGTTGATGCTGGAGGCTTTCAAGGCAAGGCTGGATCAGGCCCTGGGCAACCTGATCTAGCTGTAGTGTTCCTGTTCAGTGCAGGGGAGCTGGACTGGATGGCCCTCAGAGGTCTCTTCCAGCTCTAATGGTTCCATGATTATATGATTCTATTCTATATGTTTACGCTTGTAGTGATGCTTCATCTTGGTGGGAAGGTTATCAAAATAAGATTGGCAGATATTCACACTGATTGTCCAGGGTTCTGTTTGTCTCACATTCAGACTTGAACTAGAGATGGGCAAAGAGTCTCAGCTGTCAGATATCAACTTATTAGTGATCTTTTGAGCTCAAGACTTTGTAGAATTAGCTGACACTGCAAAGAGCAAAGGTCCCGTAGTCTGTGGCTTGTGGTGGTCTCAGGCACCACCGAAATGCATGTTACAACAGTAGTGCAGAGGAAGTGCTAGAAGATTATTATAATTTTCTTTCTTTTTTTTCTTTCTTTTTCTTTTTTCCTCTTTTTTTTTTTTTTTTGGTCTGACCAAAGCTCCTCAATTAGGAGGCAAACCATTTCTGCTGAAATAAATGCTAAATGACTTGACTTCACATTTGTATGTGTTGAAGTCTGGAGGAGACCTATTTCTGTGCTGAACATAATGTCAGTTTCCCAATAATGATCCCCTGAATGTCTCCATTTATCCAGGAAAATTATTTTACTGCTTTTAAGGGAAGCTGTTGTATTTATGGATTCTGGCAACTTAAATCCACCGTTAATGGGATTGAAGAAGCAATAGTCAGATTAATATACTTTTTCCTCTCTGCATTATGCTGTTTACCTAATCACAAGTTCATCAAGAGATATTATTCAGAAAAAAGTATATGACATGAGTTTTGGATGACAGCCCGACTTCCCATCGCTGGCTAACTAACATTAATGCTGAAATTGTGTTTCTTGATGGGAAAAATCTAAAAAAACTATGCACAATAGAGGCATTGCTTGTTATGGTCTAACTGACACCTTTCTCTGGATCCTGGAGGAGTAATCACAGGCACTTGGCAGTAATGGTGTAAGCCTGACTGGGCAACGTGCTGCATCTCTGTGACTGCTAATGAGTCACACAGCCAGTTCTTATTTCTTCCTTTGTGCTAAAGGTGTGAGCAGATCATTGTCATCCTATGTAATATAGTGATAGGGCCCGATCCTGCAAATCTCACTTATGGGAAGAGCTCCAATAACTTGTCAAACTTGACTTCGTCTGTGATCATATAAATAATAGCTTCAGAACTGGCGTGGTGTTTGCAAGAGACATTACTTCCCAGCTGTCTAGGTCTCTTCTAGCCATTTTACAATTTAAAGGAAAAGCACCCTTCTTCTTTTTCTTCCTGGAATAATACCTTCGTGTAACAGTTTTCTGATGACTTAAAATTGTTCTAGTTAAAACAATTACGAACTTGACTCACGCCTGGACAACAGGGAATAATCTCAACATGTTTTGATACACCTCATCTTCATTTTCTATTTCCTCAGAAACTTGTAATACTGTGGCTAAAGGGAAAACTTCCAGAGGACTGAAAAAATAAATAAGGGGCCTTTTTGACAAACTTAACTGGGAATGCATAGCACCTGACAAAATAGTTCTCAAAATAAATGCTTGAATAGAAATAATTTCTGTGTACAGGTGAAATCTCCATGACATAAAGCAGCCTTGTCTACGGTTGTGTGCACATGTGTGTGTAGTGTTGTTTAATCATCATCTAAAATATGATAAACAATGAATAAATTAAGAATCTGTTTGTTAAACCGTGTATATATTTAAACACAAAATTAAGTTGTGTATATTTTATTGAGATAAAATATGGAAATGTTTTTATCAAATAAGCATGGCTCTTCCATTCCCCTCCAATCCCTTTCAAAACAATCTTTCTAATGTAGATTTTTTTTGCCCTTCACAGACATTTGTTTCAGAAGACGCATGGATACTTGTCCATGTCTATACCCCTTGTCATGCACCTTCACTTCTAGGGTCTGTTCAGCTTCTTACCTATAGCCCCAGGCATTGCTGTCTGCTCAATAGTTTCCAAGCCCTGTAAAGAAGAAACAAGATGACGTACTACTTTTTAAACATAAACCACACATGACTAAGACCCAATAATTCACTCGCTCCCGCTAGGATGCTGAATGATTAAGTCTGACATCAGTCAGTGCCAGTAGTGTATTTTTGATAAACCACAGTTGTCTGCTGCATGCTCCAACATCTGTATTTTTCACACCAGAGGCATCTGTCTTGCTCAAGAAAATGAGAGACATGTAGCACACTGCTTGTGCAAGTAGTAAAACTGATAGAAACCGTACCAGTTATCATTCTACATAGAGCTCCTTTCTTCAGTGATAGCAAATGACATATTTGGACCAGTTTTTATAGAAATCATTTCAGGGAATGTACTTCTGTGACCTACTATGAAACTTGAGAAGATTCATCCTCGGATCCAATGGCATCTACAAGTGGCAGAAAGAAAGAACGCAAGGCTTAATTAAGTTTGACATTAATATTTATCATAAAATAAAGACTTAGCTTTTCACACACCACTGTATTTCTATGTCTTTCAAAATTTATTCTATTGAAGGAGATCTCAGATGCAACTTTCTTTGGAGACCACAGAACTGAATTTATTATATGACATAAAATATCTATACTATAAATACCTAAAAAGATAGGTTGGACCTTGACTCCTTGCCAGTGGTGTAGGATAAGTGACACTTTATCAGAAGTGAATTTGTACTGGTATTCTTTGAGAAAGTAATCATTCTAATCCCATTCATCTTGTTCTTTTGTTTTTGTCTTTATGTCATAGGCTGTGGATCATAGATCATTGAAGTTTTGTAGATTTCATGCCTATAATTGCAAAGTTACCATAGACAGGTAGCGGTCTCTCAATGTCCTTCTTGTGCACAGCAGCAATATTTTTTTTCACTAGACAACTTCATTGCAATTTCATATTTACTTTTCAACTATTGTCAGCATTTAGGATACTTAATTCAGGTTAATTTGAAGTAAACTTCCAAAAATGACTTTCTGGATCTAAGGTGATTAAGAAGAGATGCTAATCTTATGTTAACAAGAGCAGAATAGGGGCAAGAGAAGATATTTTTATATTAAGAATAATATATGTTAGAAAGCAAAATAAGTCAATGCTGTGACTTAGCACTGTTACCTCCAGTACTACGTTTGCAGCTGGTATTTAGCAGCGTCAGCACACATGCTATCTCTACAAGAGATTGTGTAAAGCAGCCTTTTTCAGGTTTTGCAGTAAAGGAATGTTTGACTTTGATCACAGTTAAAATGATGGCGTTCTCAGTAGACAAAATACTGCAGATGGTTCGAAAAGGCAACTGCTTCGGAGTACGTCCTTTAAACTCTAATGGATCAGTTAATTCTCTGGAATATTTACTGGGAGAAGTCCTAAAAGGGTTAAGAAGCAGCTATAAGAAAGGCTAAAAATGATGGACTGGAAGAAAAAGAGGTAGTAAAAATTGAGGGATATAAAAAAGCAGAGGAATGTGGCTGGGGAATAATAAAATAAGAGAGAGAAGTTAAACCAGTGACCCTTGTCGGCAGTGAAAAGCGGGAGATTAGAAAATGTTTCATGCTAATTTCCATGGAGATTTCTTTAATTTATCGAAAATTACTTTCTTCTGCTTTGATTTGTCCAACTGCCTGCCCCCTCGCAGCTTTTTCGGGGTGGTCCTACCCGTCACGCCATGCTGAATATGGGCCTCATTTGCCCGCACACTGGGCCAAAGCGTCGTGAGATTACTGAAGCGTCTCTGACGTCTCTATCAGCTTGTGCCACCACAATGCCTTATTCCATTTTTTTTTTTCTTCTTCTCTCACTCACTCGCTCGCCTCTCCCCTTCGTAACAGAGTCTTAGGATTTCTGTCACATGATGGCTTCATCGGGGGCCCCTTGCTGAAGCATTTTCACTCTTCTCTTGATCCGTTCAGCTTGGTTCTCTCTCCTGCCTGGCATATCAAAGGAGATTTGTGGGTCATTGAGCCATGGACACAGAATATAAAGTCATCAGCCTGCTTGGCAGCATCAAAACAACAACAAAAAAATCCAGCCATCATTTACCATCTTCGCTCTTCAAGTGGCAGGAGATTGTTAGTCTCTCTTACAAATGTATATTGAAAGCATTTAATTTCTAAAGGATAATCAGGATGTAGAGGTACTAGCTAAAAGACCTTAAATATTACAGCTCCTTATATGGTACATCGGATTATAGCATGATGTAGTTAGAAAGATGAAGAAGCTGCTTATATCTCTGAATTTAAAGACAGAGGCTAATATTAGTGACAAGCTGGTATTTTTGCAGAATAATAAAGTCATTTGTCTAACATCTCCAACCTTGTCACAGATAATAAATGGACGTATTTGACTACAAGCATTCTGGGCCAATGGAAATTGATATCACTTCCTCAGCGTAGCCTAGATGAGGATTTGTTCCCTGTTACGTTATTTAGGGAAGCGAAGAAAGATTCATTACAGTAATGTTTCCAAATGTAGCTTGTTTGATGTTTGCCAAAGTTTCCTTCTGAGCGGTAAGGCTGTTTAGTCCTGGAGTGAGTGACTGTGGATGGGAATGCCAGGACTGAGTCTGTATCCTAGGCAGTCTCCAAAGTGGGGGGACTCTTTGCAAAAAGTGCTATGCAAAGAGTGAGGAGTACAATACAGCAGTAATGTTAAGAATATATGTCTTGAAATGTCTGTTGGACCTCAATTAGAAAGATGTTCATTTGAAGTGATTTGGAACTGTTGGGGAGGTGGGGTTCTGAGCACCTTTCAAATGACTTCTCATTAGTCTCTTCATAACCAGTCTTTAAACTATAGTCTCAAATGTCTCCCTCAGATCCCTCTGGACAGCGAACTTGCATATTAAAGACCTTCTTTATCTCGTAACTAAGCCTACTAAGTATTCTGCTAAGCTTAAGGCTATCGCTGCAAGGTGACTCACCTACATCAATTGATTTACTAGGAGGTATTTTGGTCTGGGGCGATGGATATTTGGCTGTGTCTACCCAAGGTACACCCTGAAATAAGACCTCAGGTCAGGTTCTGGGAAAATAATCCTGAGAGAAGACAGCTAATGGATAATGCCACAAACACTGGAGGGGAAAGCGAGAGTGATATCAGAAATTCGTTGTGGCTGGCCAACAAATTCTGATAAACTACAGCTACTGTGGTTGCTTTAACCATTGCCTTGTATGTACTAGAGAGAAAGGGAAGAATACAAATGTTCCTTCCCAAATTTCAGAGCAGGGAGGTGTATGTAAAGACGCAGTGCAAACCCTGTGCTGGATTCAGTACTGTGCTCTGTTACTTTTTAATTAATACACCTAAATTTGTTTACTTCTTGTGTTTGACACAACTGATGGACCAGCAAAATCCCCTAATATACAACAATACCTCTACATATTTCCTGTATAAATAAAAATTTCCCAATTTATTTATACAACTATACTTTTCCATGGACAAATTTTCTTGTGAAGTCTGTATTGGCTTTTTGATATTCATTCAGCTTGGTTTGTCACTTTACATATTCATGCTTCTCTTTCTAGTCATCACCATCTCTGCTTCCTCGTGTATTTAAACCTTGGCTACATAAATGATTTTAAATTCCCTCATGATCAAACATGATCATGCAGAGCTTGAAGTTAGAGAGAATGTTAAGTGTTCTCTAATTAATTGCATAAATGTGGAATGCAAAAGTTGAATGTTAACTGGTAATTTCTCTGTGCAGTAGGCTTCCTCAGTATGTGCTAGGTTATAACTCATGTGCTGTCCTAACAGTTCATACTGCACTCATTTTCCAAGAGTGATCATCATGTTTCTTCAATGATTATAAAGGTTGCTAATATATTAATAGAAGAATATCTAGATTTTCGTTTTGTTGTGTCTATTGTCTGTATACTTGCCTTTTTCCTTGAGGCATATGTACAAGCATGCACATAAATGTGTCATATGTGTACTAAATCATGTTAGTGCATCACTGAGAGAAAAGTAGCATTTACACAGTCATGGTTCATTACTTAGTTCATTTGCAATATAAACAGTGTACTTTTAAAAACAGTTTACAACTGTGTGCACGCTTCTCTTTCAAAACTGATGGACTACAGAGATTGCTATGCTTGATTTTAAAAGACACACCTTTGTAGCATGTGCCATTTTGTTACTTGTGTTAGAGAGGAATGCTTTAATTCCCTTAGAAGTTAACCTTAAAGGGGAAACATCTACCTTATTGTGGTATTGACCTTGTTCTGGTAAATTGCTATGTTTTCCTTTACCTACATTGCAATATCAGAGTGAGATGTTTACATCGGGGATAAGGTTAAATGTTTCTTTTCTGAGGTCACTTACTCTAGTTATTCCTATGTATATCTGAAAAAAAAAAAAAGAGAGCAATCAGACTGACTAACAAAGCAAAGGAATGAGCTGTATCAAATGCATCAATTCGTTTCTGTAAATGTTACCCTAACTTTGCCATTCTTGTCTGAACAACACTCAAACGAAAAGCAACTTGTGCTTACATCTGGTGAGTTCTTCCACACAAGCTTATGAAAACTTATGTTCTGTATGGTCTGTGTATTTAGAGTGCCCAGTTTCACCTTAAATCTCATAAAGATGTTAAATGTCCGTTCAGGTTTGAATAAAAGCCTCCAAAAGATGAAGACTTGAAAACTAATTTATGTTGGCTGTGGAAAGCAACGGAAATAAGAATTAGCAGGCAGACTGAGAAATTATTGGTGAAAATTGTGGGTGTCTGAAAGTAGTTAATGAAGTATGAAGTTGCTTCACGTTCTCTAGAGTAGCCCCAACTCTGTGCATGTTAGCTACATCAGACTCATAGCAGGAAACAGAAAAGAAAAACAAGATAAGTTTGTGGAACAGCTGTATTATGACTTTGGTGTTCTTTCGATGGAATTTTATACTCCTTGGAGAGGAAATCATGCTGAAGGTCTGTACTGGACTTCAGATTTCTATAACAGTGCCGAATGCTCATAACTGAATTTCAATTTCCAAGTAGCAAATGGATATAAACAGAGCAAATTCTATTTTGTTAGAAGTCTTTAATTACAGAAATCTTACTGAGATGTGTCTGAATAATTCAGGGTAAATCCTGTAGGAGCACGGAGTTGAAAAGACACAGAAAGGAATCAAAAAGCATATTTACTTCAGTGAATCTGGATTTCTTCCAGCAAAGATGTGTACCATGATACAGTGTTCTCTATAAAATAGTAGTCTCTATTTTATTCCCAGAGCATGAAAACAAACTGGAGGACAAAGTTTTCTGAATTTAATTTAACATAGTGAAATGTAGTACTGTATTACCCCTACAGCTAAGCTGAAATCTCATAGGACAATGTTTGTAACCGATTTCATTCTCTGAAATATGATATTAAAAACAATATGTTGAAGTTTGTAGATAAAGGGTCTTGCAACATACCTATGCCAGCCGCTTTCTGTGCATCTATTTTGATCTAAGATAAACACAGTTAAATTGAGTCCTTACTTCCTTTGGGGTCTCAGCATAGCAGCACCTAATAATAGAGTCCTGTGTTTCATCAAAGTTTTGGATGTGAGGTTGCAAAACTTACATACAGAGAGCATCAAGTCAATAGCTAGGAGAAAGTCAGCAGAGCTTATTACCTACAGCAGTGCCACTGTGTGTTTATGAGTACGTACTTGACCAATTATTCCTAATTTAGTCAATGAGCTGAGCTAATTTTTAATTTTCTTATTCTAAAAATATTATTTATTTTTTTTTTTTGGGTGCTTCTGCTTTCATCAGCTCCATTTCACAGTTGAGAGCTTTGATATGGAGAAGCATATTGTCTCTCCCTGTCCCTTATGCTCGAGGATTTGTGTGAGAAACGTGGCAGACGAGGTAGCTAGGACTCCCTGACCCTCAGTGCACTGCCTCATAAGGACTTGATTGATTGTAGTGGAGGAAGGTAAGATAGTTTCAGGAACGTGGCTACTGACACTCCAAATAACTTCTGTAGTGGAGTTTGAGGGGTTACTGCAGTACAAGAACTTCAGTAATAATGAAAGAATGCATCTGGTGAAGCAGGAAAAGGGTTGTCACCTCGCAGTCCCTCTGCAGGAAGCCTGTTATTTACTAGGGTCTTACCTGAGGGAATGGACATAAGACAGCACAGCAGAGAGCGTGAATATTTGCTGCAGGTACCACACCAGGAGAGCAGGAATTGGATTCTCAAGTAGATGGCAGTCTTTTGTGTCAGAGATATGGACTGAGATGGGCTCGTGGCAAGAAGTGTTGTATGTTCACATCTTGTCCCTGTCACTGCAGCCTCATCTGGGACCACTGGGGATATGGTCAGAATCAGGCTCAGTAAATCCAACCAACAAAACATTTTCATTGATTTTCAATTCCACACAAGCTATTTCTACTGAAAGTCAAGAACTGAAGTGCCTTTTCTGACACTAAAGTGCCTTTTATTTACCTATCTGTATAAAAAGCTTTGGAAAATAACTCTATCTGCGTTGTTTGCAGGAAAATAAGTGAGGCCAAAGAAGACACTACACTTGGCAGAAGTGTTCTTAATTAGGTAGAAATATATGTTGCATATATTTTATATATGCAAGAATCATGATGCCCATCAATCAGTGAAAACTGACAGATTTTTAGGACTGCATTGCTGAAAAGATGTATAATCCAGCTAACCTGATAGCTGTGAAAATTCTTCTTATTTAGTGTGTCCTACTATCTGTGTTGTTATGTCCTGGTGCTTCTCTGTTTTAAAATCTAGAACAATGAATGATTGAAAAGTGCAAGTCAGTAATTGATTACTACGAGTGCAGAATATTTGGTGTTTTTTAATAGCAGTGAGACAAGTGAATGAGACAGGAAACTAAATGAATTTGAAAGTCTTTGAAAACTTTTTCCTATTTGTTTAATTAATTCTGAGATGACAGTGAAAACTGTGTACTCATGCTGGCAAAAGTCTGAAGTAATGGCAGTAAAAGAAGAACCTTCATGTGATTTAAATTAAATATAAAAAGAATTGCATTCTCATTCCACCTTATTTTAGGAAGATTACAATTTGTGTGTTTCCTCTGTCAGTTTGAATCATCAAACAAAACCAGTTGTTTTTTTTTTCTCTCACGTTCAGGTTCTGTGCTTTCTCTTAGTTGCAGGCAGTAATATATTCTTCTCAGCATTTAAAATGTGAGCAAAGGAAAAAAGCAGTGTTTGACTCCGGAGAACATTTTTTTAAAAACAGATTTTTTTGTGAGTAACCCAAAGGCAGTAAAGCAGTACAGCAAGTACCTATCGGAAGCATTTCAGGAAAAAAAAAAAAAAAAAATCCAACAAAAAAAAACCTTGAAGTTGCTCCAGCTGCAAAGTCTGGTCCCAGGAAACTGGGGCAGTATATTCCTTAAGCCTTGCTCTTGGACTGACCAAGGAAACTTGAGATTTATTGTTTTGAACTTTAGCTCTCTTGGGTTGATGCTCTGTGTCCCTGTCTAGGTGAATGGAGGCCATATCCATAAATCAGATCTTACGAAATGCACTGTGTCACAAATGTTCCTCTGAACAGTAGTGACTTCTATTCTAGTGCTGGCTTCCTCAGTGCTCTTGCATACTTGGCTCGCTGAGAAGCCTCAGCAGAGATCACTTGTATGTAAACAAGAAATTTGGCAGGAACTCAATCCCTTTCAGCGAAGTTTTCATGATATATTATTACCCATAAGGGAACTTTACTTCCTTTACTAGAAGAGTGTGGCATCTCATATTATTCAGTTCTTGTCTTCATTCTGCCCTCTCTCTCTCTTTTACCATTTTCATATGCTGTTGTCTCTCAGCTTTCATGGGAAGATTGCTGTTTCAGAAGATTAAGATGAATCTAATTTTATGTTTCAAATCCACATAAAACACGGATAGTTATGGAAGCTTGGACTCATTGTGACAGCAAATTCAGCCTCGAATGCCCTGCAGGGAATTATGTCTTAACATGTTGTATCTCTTTTTCAATGCCTGCAAGGCTATTTCTTCATCACCATGTAAACTGCATGGTGGGGAATGCCAACAAAAAATAAGATGCACTGGGAGATAAAAATTCAGTGTAAATAAGGTGTAAGATAGGCAGTAAGCTAGAAATGGCTTATTCTATTTAAAACTACTGGATGGAAAACAGAAACGAGGGACACATTTCTGGTTTTCTTGCAGACTAAAAAAATTCTATTTAGTATTTGTTGACCATATCAGTAACTCAGTTTGTTTGGCATCTGATGCGGTTAAAAAACATAGAAAATACACAGTGTAAGCCAGCACTGTATTTGTATGTGATGGTAAATGTTTGTTTCTAGCATGAGTCCTTCTGGGAGAGATGGGGGATGGGAGATGGTATCTAATTCTGCTTTTTCATTTGCAGCAATCACTGATTTCATATGAGTTGTTAGACCACACGCGAGTAATTTTCCTAAACAATGGCTTCAATTAGTGGTCAGATCCAGCTTGTTGGTGTTTGAGGCTGTTTTCTCACCCTGGTCTGTACAATAGACATTTTGCAGATGCCATGTAGTGTTCTTACAACAGCTGTGTGAGATTTCCTTCTGAAGAAAGTGTTCAAAAAAGGGAAGTTGGGGGGCCCATTTGCAGAAATGCGTGTCTGTGTTTGAATGTTTAATTACAGAGATTGCTAGGCAAGGCTGTTGCTGCCTGCCACTGCTTAGCACTTACACTGAGGGCTGAGTGAGTAGTGGGGCAATGTATTTCAGAACATGTTTGTTAAGACCAACTCGCAATTCGCTCTGTCTGTCATTATTTATAAAGCTGGATGGGATTCGTCCTCATGTGCACTAAAAATGGAATTTTTATCCCAAGAAAAGAAAAGAAAATACATCTTTGGATATTAATGAAAGCAATTCTTTTTAAAAATTACTTCAAATAATATGCTGCTATTAATTATTTTAACCAATTCTAATGGTTAAAATCCCCAAATATTTTATGGTTGGGTTATGACTTCGTTGGGAAAGAGTGGAGATCACTTCAGATGGAACTTCAGAACAGTGCAAATCCAAAGAATAGGAACATGTTGGATGGGAGCCATAGCTATATGAATGGGGGAGGTGTGGCTTATTGATATGGATCTATGCATGTATGCTTGAATTAGTGTATTTGAGGCAACAAATGATTTTGTGCTGGACAGGATATATACACAAAATTACTTCTCTTGTGACAAGAGAAAATGGAACATAAAATCTAATAGACAATAAATCTGGTTTATATCTTCCTGTCTCTTTAATCAGGAAAGAATCTGGCTATTTTTAACTATAAGGTCCAATTATAAAGTGAAATGTAATGTTCTTTCTTTATCAAACATGTCAGGAAAAGATTTTAAGGGTCAAATCCTTAGCCAGTGTAAATGAGGGGACTGCGTTGATTTGTACCAGCTGAAGATCTGACTTTGTGTCCTTAAGTATTCAGATTTGTCTAGCTCTTAAAGTGTGCACACACTTGCGTGGCTCCAAAAGATTCATTCTTTCTGATTATCAGCTTATTGTTCAGAGGCAGAAGATTGTAAAAGGCACTGTCAACTTCTAATATGTTTCATGGATGCATTTTGTCAAAGTTATATATATGAGTAATACTGAAAATGTTAAAACTAATAGGTCCACAGACATTAATAAATAATGTTGTTAATTAAGCATGTGCTAATTGAAGATATGTTAGCAAGTTGGTTAACTAGATCATGGAAGAGTTGAAAAATGGAACTAAAGAAGGGGGACAAGATCTGAGGAGGCTGACTAAAACAGATACTTTGTGCTTGCTGAAGTGCTCCTGTTGTTGCTATGGGGTAGAAAGCCAAAGTTGAGTGCTTAAAGATTCTTTCAGTTAATGAAGACTTAGGACAAGCAGTTATGTCTGCTAAGCATTGTGCACAGCGATTGTGATTTAAAAAGAAACAAATAAACACGTGGATATCAAACACCAAATACCTTGTTACTCTGCAGCCATATCACAATCAGACATATCAGACCTCACAGTCTGAGCAGCACTGACAAGCTCAGTTCTTCAAGAGAATATTTTAAACATGCAGAAGAGAGAATAGTAGCTTAGTTGAGTCACTTGCTAATACTTGCCTTTGCCTCAGCAGTAGCCCAGAACACAAGAAGTCTGTTTTCTGCTGAAGGCATCGTCTTTTAGACGATGAGCATGAGTGCTTGTGGTTATTAATGATTGCCTGACACTTTCATAAGAGCCTTAGACCGTTTCCATTCCACCAGGTAACCTATGCTCATCTGAAAAGCCACTGCTTGCTTCCTGAGGGTACAGCTTTGCAGATGCTGGAAGCAGGGCAATCTCATTAGCAAGACTACGCCTTTGAAATTGACTCCCAGTGTATATACACTTAAATGTGAATCTAATCATCAGTTGAGCTCTAAGAACTTGTTCTCCCTGCAGCCAGTATCAGGAAGGCTGGTTTATTTTCAGTCTCGTTAGGACAATTCAGATTTCAGTACAGGCAGCTAAATGCTATAGTGACGAGTACCATATATTTATCCATCATAGTAATAGCTGCGGTTGTTTTTATTGTACCTTCTGAAGTTTCAGTAATAATTTCAAGAGTGGGAAATTTCAAGAGTGAGCCCATTCTGTGGTTTCCCAACCCCATGTTTCTGGGGTATGCTCAGCTGAAGACATCTGCTAAGGTCCTGCCACCTCTGAACATTTCCTTGAGTTGTTAGGAGGGCTTAAAATAGTTTGCTGGCATTTTGATGCTTTTCTTAAGGAAGGAAGAACTCAAGATGAAGAATGCTAGTTTGTACTGGTGCATTTTGATCAGATTACACTCAAAGTGTGTTCCATCCTCTTTAGCAATATAATTCGAGGGAACAACAGAAATCCTTTGTCCCAGTTACTGTTATACAATTCCGATGCAAGTTTAAGAGATTACTGTTTTCTGTGAGGTTTGGTGCAGTGGACATGCTGGGGTATTCTTGGGGCTTGCTCAACAACAACAGGCCTTCAGGAAAGTGCTTCCCTTTTCCCTTCTGCATTCTGTTAGCTCCTTGGGCAGCAGGATCAGCAGCAAACTTTGCACAATTGTAGAGGTACATCTTAGCAAAGAGAAATCACTTGCAAACTATTGATTTCTCTAAAATATTTTAAACATTAAAAATACCCTGAAGTAATTTCATTTGCAGAGATGAGCTAAGTTGCAGACAAGCTTTTACAACAAATTTTAAAATTCAGTCGGTCCATCTGTAAAATTGATCACTTTTCATACAAGTGTAAAAAATAGGCTCTTGACTGAAAAATGCTCCTGTTTGTCCTAGCCCTGCCTACAGATGCTCTTACAGAACATTAAAGAAATGTTTTCTATACACAAAGACAGGATATGTTTGGTTTTTTTTTTTTTTTCTCCATACTTTTAGCAAGTGGCACTTAAAGTTCTGTAGATGGAACCGGAGCCATGGTGTCTAGGAGGCCAACCATTCTGATGGTCTTGCTTAAGTGCAGCAATTCAAGTTTCATAACTAGCTACCCAAGGGGACTGTGCACTAACAGCATCCTCCTATCTTGGCGCTGCATGTTGGGAAAGCCATAGGAAATCTAAGTGAAATGGCCAAATACCCTCAGGCCACAGACCTATATGGTGGCATCACTGCTGAAAAATAATAAAAATGATGCTAAAAAGCACTATCCTCAGTGAACCGAATAGTCAATAAGCAACAGGATCTGCACAGAATTGATTGTATTCATAGTGAGATTTTGTCTACTTACAGCATCAATTAGAGCTGTATTAATTGTACTGTTTCGACTTTACACTGGCATTAATTTTAATGGCGAAGGTTACCAGTTAAAAAATAAAACAAAGATAATTGCTGCAACGGTTTCATGATCTGGATCTTCCTTAAGGTAGAGCAATGCACTCACTTTCGAATGGATCATCAGCTCAGAAATTACTTTTCTGTACTTGCATGGCTTGCTGGAACATGGCTCTGGGTAACGTGCAGAACTGCCTCGCGAGGCTTCGCACTGCAGCCCGTGGGTCAGATGTTCTCAGCTCTCCTGTGCCCTATACGTGCTTCACTTCTGATGGTACATTTTGGCTGAATTTTTGGGTTTTTTCGGAAGAGGAAGCTGTGTTTATGAGCTTTTAAGAATCTAATCATGGCAAATTCTCAGCTGAAAACACTTTTTTTTTAAATTTTTTTTTAAGGTGCATTATACACTGTAGCTCCCCTCCAGAATGGAACGCAATAAAGCAAGCTCTGTTTGAACCCCCTGCATGGGATTTTTCAAACCAGAATACACATGATTTATACGGTGTTGTAACAGAAGAAAATAGGAGGTTATTTTAATGAAATGGGAATAGAGGAGAATGGAGTTTGGTTTCAGATGTTGTATGTATTGTGAGTCATCCCAATGCTTTTATGTTAGATTCCTGAGTTACACCAATCAATGAAATTGGTCTGTGCTTTTCTCTCCCTTTCTTCATTTAAACGTCAAAGTGAAATTCAAAGGCTTGTGCAGAACTACTTGAGTCATTCAGAAGATCACTGCCCCACTGGGGATTCTCTTTGTTTCAGCACTTGAACACTATTGGTTTTATTATCTCCATTCAGGTTTTGTGATTATTCTCATCCATAGTCTCCTAGCAGTCATTAGAGATGCAGACAGAGAAGGAGTTCTGCCTTTGCACTGCATGAATAAATATAAATACTATTTTGTGACTTGTCAACAATATCCACTAGTGACGCAATGTAGTAGCACACTCTGGATACTAACAGCCCCATTTGTGAGATATTAAGCCCCCTTCACTCCTCTTGGTTTCACTGGCATTAACAATGCTCAAGACCAGATGGTTTTTCACTACACTAGAAGATACAGAGGAACAATAATAATGATGATCAATGAAGTTACAAAGTGTTTTAGCTGAGCTCCACAACAGCTGCTAATTACTTGAGCTCTAAATTTGTGTAAGGTGTGGTTCCACATTGCAAATCCTTTGATGGCAAAGCTGGTATAAATCACTGTTCTTATCTGGGCAAATTTAGATCTTTTGGGACCAATGCACAGCACAGATTTGTGAAATGATCTCTTCATTGTGTTTTTTTTTTTTTTTTTTTCCAAATGATGTTTTATGAAAGATTCCTTTAGCATAAGTAAGGGACTTACTGGGGAGCATGACAAATGGGAGCAGAGGGAGAATGGGGTGGGAATCTCTTAAACCAGCTCTTACATCGAAGCATTCATAGCAAGGAAATGCAGAAGAAAGTGTTTAATTAGAAAGGCCTTGAGAATTGTTTAATGTGTAGTCCCCACATTAAGTAGCTTTTTTTTTTCTTTTTTAAACAAACAAACACAGTGTTGGAATTGCACTCGTATATCCTGGATTGTGGCAGCTTTTCATTACAGTGTTATTTGTAGTCTGCGGGTGTTACTGAAAAGTTGTTTCTTACTTTACAGAGTCTAAAATTCTGCATAGCCTGTTGATGAGGAATGAAGAGCTGATTCACAGAAATGAACAAATGAATGAAAAGAATAGTGATAATGTTGCATAACTTCTGTAAGATTTTGTAAAGTTAAGCCAGTATTTCTTTTTTACGGTGATGTAAATATGATGCATGTGCAAATCTCGGCCACTTCAGCCACTGCTGGTAGTTTCTAGTACGTTTATGTGGAAGCAGGTGGGAATAAGACTGTTCCATATTTAGTATGGAAAGCAGACTGGCTTCTGGTTCTTTTCTGGCACTAGTGTGACATTGTCTGGGTGGTCTCTCCATTGCTCATCAATATAATATCAGATCACCTGTTAAAAAATCCTTTTAATTTGTAGTTGTGTTTGAGACAGATGACCTTGGCAGGACAGCACTTAAGCAGTGCCAACGAATTTTAAATTGAATTCAGGAAGAGCATTATGTTTTCACTGAAGTAAAGTCAGGTTTTCAGGTCCCACTACTGACTGCTGGGAAAACCAAACCCTGTCTCCTTCACATCCAGCATCCAACTAAACAGAACTTTCTGTGGAACATCACAGTCATGGGTAGGATGGAAATTATCAAGTCACTGGAGAAAGGATAGCAAGAAAACAGAAAACAGACCACTGAGCTGATTAGGATGTGACATATATGTCAACTAGACAGATAGAATTGATTTAGAAAACAGAGCTTTTTCAGACAGGATTTAATTTTATCCAGACCAGGTGAGTAGTGGTGGTGTTCAGTGGAGTGGTAATTTGTTGCTTCTGTTCATGTTTTAAATAAGGAGTAGACTCACACTTCTGATTTTGGTTGCACATCTCTCTTGCTCCAAGGAGAATGGATGTTGCAGGTCATCTCCAGAGCTGGAGAGTATTTCCCCTTCTCTGCTGTCAGGGTGCTGAAATAACACAGTTAAAGCTCCATTGCCTTTTTTTATTTGGCTTTCTCTGGTATGCTAAACTGCAGGCAGAGGAACAATCTTTTGCCTCCCTCCTGTATGTGTGAAGTGAATAAAAACATTACTGATGCTGAGTAATGAATGTAAGTTTGGAAGGAAATAACACTTAGCAACAGTGGCAATTCCAGATGCATACTGCAATATGCCTGCCATTTTTTAGGCAATGCAAGGTTATAGTCCATTCAATGTTAATTTAAATGAGACAAGTTCTACAGCAGACACAGCTATTACGTTTTTTGCTATTTCCACTTGAAATTTGCTTGCTAGTATCAATTCGAAATACAATAGCCATTAACCCTCATTAACCCTATAGCAATATTATAAAGACAGGTGTTCCCAGTAGGACAAATAGGAGAGAGGTCTCATGCAGTAGGCCATGAAGTAAATTGAAAGTGATCTTAAAATAAATCTTAAAGATGAAATTAAATAAAAAAGGTACAATATAGCAACGAGAGCAGGTAGTGCTGAGGCAAGCAGTAATTTATTAATGTTTGTCTGCAGAAAAGTAAAGAAACTGTGCATATCTGTTTTTCTTAATTATCTGGTTGACCTCAGTGAAAAGAAAAGCTGAAGTTAAATGTGTAACGTTTCTCTTTACAGTGTTTTTTTCAAAGTTCCTTTCTTATGAGTACCCATGTGGTTTCTCTGCTTCTAAGCTGAGTGATAGCTCCAGTCATTTTAATAACCTCTGAGAAAGTGCTTCAGGACATATTTGCAGAGATGAGGTTGCCATGCCACAGCCTTGTCTCCTTACCATGCTCCAGATATTGAACCTTCCCGTAACTACAATTACAACATAAACCACAAAATGTAGATTTACAGATTGTTTTCAACAACACCCATTCAAATTTACTTATATTTACACTAGAAAAATTAGGGTAAGTGCTATTGTGACTAGAGACATAGACCGAGATCAATAACCAACCAATTCTTGGCTAATAAAGCACTTCTCTAAGGTCTATGGTTGCTTTATTCTGACTTTGAGGTTGGCCTCTAATGTCTTATCCATTGACTTTTCCCGTAAATATGTCTAATCGAGACTAAGCTGAACCCTGAGAAGAAAAGATACACTCTGTTTGGTAAGAATTGCTAATTAACTTGGTATGTAAAATCTGTAGCTACTCTTTGCTTTTAGCTTGCCTTTGGTGGCAAATATGCATATAACATAGATATAAAAATCAAACATGAATTCCTGTGATACAGGTAGAGGTTTTCTTAAAGAAAAAATGTTTTTTTTTTTTTTTTGTATGAGAGCCCTGTGCAAGTGGAAAATGACTGCTGCAGCGCACATTTGGAGCAGTGTAACAGGATATCTTTGCAATGGCTTTGTCATATATATTTTAGATGCCTTGATTAAAAGATAAAAGGGGTTTTTTTTCCTTTGTTTTTGAAAAGAGAAATGTGCTAGTGTTTCGTAATTCATACGAGTTGTTAGATTAAAATGTAAGGCTTCTGCTGGTTGGAAACTGTCTTCCTTGTTTGACTTTGAAAACTGAAAATATCATTTATGATCATATTTTAGGTCCTTGGGGCCTGGCGGTGTGGTAGGTTGAGAAATCTGGTCCAGTTAAGTCTTTTAACACATACTTCGAAGATTGTGACTTGTGTCATTTTCTTTTTTTACAACACACTTAGAACAAACAGCAGAAACCTCACCATTTTATAGATTTGAACTCTTCATCATCTCTTGAATTGTCAGTCTGCAGCTACCAATCTTTGTGTTGTGTTCAGGCGATCGTAGCATAGTTCTCGATGGCAAGAAGTTACATAGAGCTGGCAAAGTGAGTCTGTGCATGTGCAACGTGCTCATCTTGCTCATCAGCAGTATCACTTTGCAGTCTACTCAGGCTGGCAGAGCAAGTATCACAGCTTTGGTTAAACAACTATGAGGTGTAATGGATTGAAGTCGTCTTCTCAGAGCACTGCCACCCAGTCCCCAGCTTCAAAGACATAACGGAAGGCTTAGTGCATTGCTGATATAAATAAGAGAGTGTGATAAACAAAACTTTGTAAGGAATACGGATATGTTGGTAAGGCTAAACTACAGCTTATAACTTAATCTTTTTTAGGAGGATGAGAGTATCACCAAAGATAAATTGCCTATGCTTCTTATCAAGTACAGACTTCCGATAGGGTCAGTTAGAAGGGCTATTTTCCTTTGGTAGTTCTTCATGGTGCATATGACATGACAACACTATCAGAGATGGGTATATCCCCTTCTTACATGTGCCTGGTACTGTGTACCCTTGCATTTCTGTATGCCTCTGCAGCATCTAATATTTGGTCATTAGAAAATTCTGATACAGTTTGGGAACAGATAGAATCCAGATGACGTAGGAGAAGATTACACCTCACTAGACTTCTCAGTCTGATCCAGTTTTCTTGGTTCCTACTACTTTGTCTGAGTGGATCCCACAGCAGAGAAGCCAACTGTTGACCTCCAGATGTTCCAAATCATGTGTATTTACTACCAAGAAACGCTAGTTTGTTCAGCTACATTCATTTTGGGAGTTGCAGCCTTTAAGTGATGCGGCTGTGACAGAATTAGTTGTGCTTACATGAGAAGATCTCTGTACTGTTACAGTGAACAAAGCAATTAATATGTCTTTAATTTGCACCTAACAGAACAGAAAGGATGAGTTTATTCTCTGTGACATGTAGACAAATTTTTCTTTAAAAACAAAGTTTCATGCTGTGACTACAATTAGTGTAATTGTCAGCTCTTCTCTAAAAAACAAATATGTATTAAGAGAAAAGCCAGTATTGTGCCCTCCTCTGGTGTGAAAATGAGACAATCAAAATCTATTGTAATTACCTCAGTGATATTATAATTAGCAACGATTAAGTTATTCCATGCTGTTTTTTTCCTCTTGGCTACAATTAAAAAAGTATATATCTTTCTGTTGCACATTACCACTGATCATTTTACCTCCATACATGCCTCGTAAGTGGATAAATGAGAAGTAATTTTAAAGCACAACTCTGTTAAAACATATATCTTTCTATTTAATTATGTTAACCCTTTGCATGTTTCCTACATCTTTTAACATCTGTACTGAATAGCCTTGTTTATTTCTTTTAAATATTCTCTAGGCCATTAAACCAAGGGCATAAAAATGTGGAGAGTACCCTACTTACTTGTAATAGATGATCTAGGTTTTCCAAAATCATTACTCTAAGTGACAAAACAGAAATTTTGGAGATATTTTGTAAGGATGAACTCTGCAACACACCAAAATCCCATTAGGATTCATGTGTCTCCATCTGTACCCTCAGCAGGGCTCTGTTTGGGAGATGTGCTCCAGACAGTCTTAAGTTACATTTTTTTTGAGAACAGTCTCAATTTAAAATGATTTCCACCTTTTTTTTTTTTTTTTTTTTTTTTTAATGGAGAAGGAGGAAATATTAGAGAATGTCTCATTATCAGATAGGCTAGGTGTTAGTGGTTCCTATACATAATTACAGGGTGCAGAAACTCAGGTTTATCTTCCTTTTCTGCCTGAATGCCTGTTCATCTATGAGTTGTCCTTATTTTAGGTCTGAAGTACTCTCAGCCCTTTTTTTGCTGTGTTTCATCTTACAAGAAAGAACGTGGTTCAAGAAGGGAGGGAGACACTGGTATTTCAGACCCTCTCATCTGAGGGAGGAGACCAATGTTCTCAAAACACAGTATATTTATGTTACCATAAATGATTGCAAGATAATCCACAAGCATCTGTGTCCCAGTCATCAAAACAAAGTCACTTCCAACTCACTAATGCAAACACATTCAAATTCAGTATCTTTACTTTGATTCTGTTTGATGTAGCTATAAAATATGTGACCTCCACACTCAAGAATGAGGGGATAGTTAAAACAGGTAGGTATTAAGAAATATAGCCTGTTTACAATGGAAATCAAAAAAGCCAAAACTGAAATTCAGTCGCATCATTTTCCCTAAATGAATGTTCGTACTGCTGACCCGAAGGATGCAGTAAAGCAGGATAAGATTTGCATGAGCTGTTCATCTGGTCTGTCAGCTCTGAGAGCGAATTCTCGTCTTTAGAAATTCTCTGTTCTGTTTACAGCCTCAGTATCTAACAAAAGTCTCAATCCTGATGTTATCACATTTCAAATCTCGCTCTCTCACTGATCATCTCGTCTAGCAATGCTTATTTTGGAACCACTCCAAGACTAAATATGGCAAGTCCTGGACCTTGGGCCAGTGTAATTTTCGTTCCCTGCTAAGTGCTTACATTTTTAACCACACAGAGGCAGAGCTCTGAGCCTCTGGCTTCCTTTGTGTGTATGTCAGTGATGTTAATAATGTCTCTATTGGTGTCTTGTCTCTGAAGACAGCTCTGAAGTCTTTCATTCTGTGAGCAGAGATCTTTTCCAAAAACTATTCCATCTTAGGCCCTGTATGGGGTACTGCAATCTAGTCTCATTAGAGACAGACTCCAAAATGAATCGAATTTACTTACTATTTAGTCATTAAATGGCTGTTTTCAGATCTCATACTAAACAGGCCCTATCCTGTGAGTTTCAGAATAAAATTTATTTGGCAAGAATTTATGATGTTCTTCACCTTGCAGGATGATAATGCTAGAAAGAAAATTCTGAACACAATGAGGAGCTACTGCTCACCTCCTGAATACCACCACTTCCTACTTTTCACTTCGGTGTAGAGAAGAGGATGTCCAAAAACAGAGCTTCTGGCTAAGCCTTGGGATAGAAGTTATACAGTGCATTAATTCAGCTGCAACACGTATGTGATAGAAGATGCAGTTTTAACTCCTGTGGCAAATGGCTACTATTGTTTTTAGCTTGCAACTTATTATTTTATCTCTGTCCGGAAAGGCAGGCGCACTTTTAGAAAACTGTGTGTACTTGGCATGGTAGAAGGCACAATCACATAAAATAGGGGAGTAAGTTGGCCTTTCTTACAATGGAGCATGTCTGCGTAGTACTGCTATTCATGAACATCGAATTTTGGTTGAAAGTCTTTCTGTAAGTGATGTCTGAGATGTGACACGTGGGAGTTAGAAAGCACCTGAATGCTGCTGGGACACTTTTGATGCCTTTGTTTATGTAGCCTTTCTCTGCTAAACATACTTAATGCTTGGTTAGGTTTGGATGCCCTGGCTTCACTCCTGTGTTCACTCAGGTACCTTTTAGATTTTCCTTTTATTGGTAAATGATTTTTACGTGCTACTCATTTAGTAATATGCTGGCTGTTCATTCCAGACCAAGCACTCTGTAGGAGAAACAGCTCAGGTGTCGTGATGTTTCTGCCTTATAGAGATTTTAAAGACACTTCTTTCAGTGTCCAATATGACATATGTGTGCTAGCAGTTATTTGTGCGTGTCATGTAGTTGCAAAGCTTCATTCTTGGCTTTGAGATCACTTCATAAATGTGTTTAGCAATAGGTTAAAATCAAATCACTATGCTACATCAAAAATAGTGATTCTTGCAAATTTGTTAGAAATAGAACATTTTGTAATATTGCGTTGTATACAGAATGTCCTTTGCATCTTTTTGGGGGAGTTAGTCTGACCTTAGGAGAACCACTGCCATAGCTCACGGTTCTTTTGGTTCATTAGCACCAAGGCTTTCCTCTGGCAGCATATAAGCAGGTCTAACAAGCAGCAGTGATGGCTAATTATTCAAGCTGGGAACATGCTGCGTGGCTGCAGAGGCACTTACTCAGGGATATCGTACTGATGTTGACATATAAGGCTAGCTGGATTTTAGGAGCACATGGGGAGTCTTCATCCTTAAGCCCTCTAAGGATTCTCTCCTCACTTTAATGTGGAGGACTGAGTCTATGCCACTTCGCTGACAGTAATACAGAATTAGTAAACTAATCTTGTTCCTCACTGGTGATCAAAGGTAAGGCCTTCTAAAATGAGAAAGGAAAAATGCGCAGACTAGAATGACAAAAATAAACTGAGAGTAACTCAGCTATTGTTCTGATTTCTGCAGAAATGCTCAGTGCCTCTCTGACAGTGCAGAGCAAAGCCAGAATGAACGGTTCCCTGTTAGCATGAATGTAGCCCACGTCGTTAGAATACAGAAATGATTTTAAGTAGACCGAGCTGTGCTGCCTTTTGTACACAAAAAAAGCTAATCCCATTAAAAGTAATGGTCTGATTGCTCACTCCAAGTACTGTTAATGAGTTAAGTTTGTTCTATGTGTAATGAGTCCTCGGTGTTCTTTATGTCCTCCTTGCTGATGAACTGCATAACAGAAGCTGTCACAAGCTTAATTATGAACATTTCTATGAGTGAAAACTATCGTTTTAAGAAGAAGCAAGGATAAATAACTGGCAATAGTGTCTCAATATGTAGGGCACAGACCTACATATATATTCTACTCCCCTGATTTTCTGTTGTTTGCAGCAGTACAACAGAACTCTTCAGTTTCTTGACTGAAATCTTCATAATGTCAGACCTAGAAAGCCATTTAAAAATATCATTGTATTATAGATACTGCTACACAAAATCAGAGCAATCCTCTTTTTACGGTGTATTTTCCTTCAGTCTGTTAAAGGTTTTGAAACATATGAAACTGTTGGCGTCCATTGTTTTTTCTCTTATCAACTTGATTATGGGATTTTGTGAGATTTCAACAGTTCCACATACAGTTATGTCTGTATTCATTTAAATCCACTTCATTTTGACTTAGGAGTAAGCATCACGTGTACAGCCATTTCACTATTGCAGTTACGAGGACCAAATGGGACCAAATGGGACCAGTTCTTCACATGAGGAATTTGGCCAGCCCAGGAAAGATGTAGGGCAAGCTTGCCACAGCATTTTATATGTGCTGGCAACAAGGAAGTGTTTGGAGGATCAAGTCCGAACATAGACTGAATCATTGCGCAATGTTTTTTCACAACATGAAAATACTGAAAATAATTATATTGATTAGGGCACCTTGGAAGAGACAGAAAAGCCTCTTATGCATATGCAGTAGTGTAACAGTTTAGAATTTCCTATCTTTTTAAATATTGAACAGGAATGTTTGATCAGCTATATAAATGCTCCTTGGCAAAGAACGTTGACTGTATCAGACAACATATGGTTCTAGAGTACACATTTGCAAATTAAGTGTTATCTGGTCACAAAATATGTTCACTTTTTATCTTAAAACACAACTCTCCTTCCCTCCTTTTGCAGTCTCAGCCCATTTTATTTGTGAGTAAATTATTAAAAAACACCACGCTTGGATGTAAGTGGGATCAGATTCAATAGCAATAAAAAAAAATCCTAGCAGTGACATTAGTAACCTCAGTTTCTAGCTCAGAACTTGTTAGCCAGATCAGCCTCCAGCACAGTATTAATGCGTCCATGAAAAGGAGGAAAGGAAATGTAGGTACTTTTGTTTTACATGCATAACCGAGCTCCTTTGCTGGTGGCAGCCACTTTAAAGGAGTCAGTGCTGAGGACTGGATTGTTTTTGTTTTTCTATAATGAGATTTTCCAAGGCGTGGTGGCTGTTCTGTTAATTGCAGTACCATTTGTAAGACCTTGAGACCTGGCTCCAATAATGAAAAAGAATTCTCAAATTTTATGATCAAGGATACAATATTGAGACCTTCATATCGAGGGAGATGTCTGAGTGAGTTCAAGTTTGGCCTATTCCTAAAAAACTTAAACTAAAATTTACTTGCAAAATTTTCCCAAGCCTCTGGCATATGAAAAAAGCATGCATGAATTAGGCTAAGCCTTGTAGACTGCGTTTGCTTTCACTAGGTTGAACTTTTCTCCTTCATGGCATTTTACTGTGTAACTAAAGAATCTTCCCCCTTCAATTCTCTGGTGCAGCTCTTTCTTCTTCGTGTTGCCATCCATTTCCTACCAAGGTTGCAGGAGAGCATTATCAGAGCTTTGCTTTTTGGTTATTTTGTAACAGTGTTCTGGGCTCCCTTATAGTTTCTGTTAATTCCATTATTATTACACAGAGTTGATGGAATGGCAAATGTCACATTAGACCACTGTAGCCAAAGCAAGCCTGGTGCTTGAGTATTACAGTGACAGTCAAATAACTGAGGCTCTCACAGTGTCAGAGGTGCTGTCATGGCCACCACTCCAAACAACACAGAACTTGGTGGCGACACTACTGCCTTTTTCTATTAAATTTTCATCCATTTCTTTTAAATTCAAAAGCCTAGTAACTATGAAGTAAGGATGAATGGGTGCTGAATGGTCTCTGAAAGCAATAGGTGTTGAACAAGTTGTTAAACAAGAAAATTGGATGTCTTTTTCCATTATTCTGTATGTAACATTGATTGATTGGAGTTTGAATAGGTATTGGTTTTAGATAAACAAGATAAAGTGAAAGATCATCAGGCAGAGAGGATGGATGTTAGAAAAGGCCTGTGATGATAATATCTTGTGAGAATCTGGCTAGAAACAATTTCGCTCTTTTTTTCACTATTTTAAATCTAGAGTTGCTTCAGAGTAACCACAGATTTAATGCAGTAGCACCAGGGAGATCAAAATTGAGCTTAAGAAAGAGAGGAAGTGGAGATAGTTTAGGATGGTGGAATGGTTGGAAGCCAAGTTTCACTCACCAAGGTTTTGTACATCATTTTTGAAGTTCCATGTGTATTGGGCGTGCCTTACGTTCATAAATTTCTGTTTAAAATGAAGTTAAAAACTTAAATAGAAGTTCAACTAATGGATTAGCTTTTGCTTAGCTTCCTCTGTAACAATTACCCAAAAGGTCTTCCTAAATCCTGTGCAGAATAGACTGATGACTATTCTCTACCAATGTTGGATCATTCCCTCCAGCTGTTCTCAAAGAGCTTCTGAGGATCTCCATGTATTATAAGTGCAGAATTGTTTTCCCAGTACCATTTGGCTTTGAGAGCTTTGCACTTCCAGCAGAGAGGTAACGTGGGCAAAGAAAGGCAGGAACTGCCTTTCTTTCTACAACCTGGTAACGGAGATGAGAATAGAATGGAGTTTCTCATGTCCCAGAGATGTTCTGACTGCTAAATTACACTTCAGCCATCTCACAAAAACTTGTTTTAAATGTAGTTGTAACTTGAGAATATACACCAAACTTGTCACGTAACATGTTTTACAACATCAGTATTCAGAAGGTTACGCAGTAAGCAGATCCTGTATAAACAGGTAGAGGTGAGCATTTCTCATGGGAACAGTGGAGGAAAATAATCTGTTTGTTACTGTGCAGTCTGTAGGTTTCTGTTGTGGGCTCCTGGAGTATCTTTCAAGTATTTACCTATAGTCTCTCTAGAAACATGAAAGTTCCTGTAGTGAGTGAAGCTGTGGGTGAGACATGGTTGTAATCCATTGGTGAGACCCTAATATTGTCAATAGGAGATCCTGATTTAAGTCTGTCTTGTTTAGTTGTGGGCCATGAAAGTTTGTTTCAGTTATACCAGCCTTTTCAAGCTTTGTTTTGTCTTTCCTATTCTTTGTGGTTTCTGTTAGTCCCAAGCTGAAGGGAGCCTTGATTTTAAGTGGAGTAATTTGCATTTGTTCAGTAATTAAGAAATCAAATTAGCAGAAGTGCAGAAATCACCCATCCACTCCATATCTGTAGGACATGAAAGTAATTAATTGGTAGTCTCTCTGAACCAAATGAGATCCAAAGATGGATTCAGAAGACCTTGGAAGGGTAATTGTGTAAGTAAAACACTTAAAAAGAATGAAGTTTGTAAGTGCAGTGCTGCTCTGTAAAAATGAAAGCAAATATCAAAGCTCTCTGAGGATCACAATGTGATTTGTGGTGTATGATGGGAGTCTTACCTGTTTGCAGGTTAAAATCATATTAATGTTAAAATAACTCCTCAGTAAGTATCAGAAATGGGCTCAACTGTCAGCACAAAACAAACACGTTGAGCGGATACAGATCTTTTATCAACAGAAATGTAGGAAATACAGCTTAGAAGACACTGAAGCTATCGCTGTACTTCAGATGCTGCTCTGTAAGCAGTGTCTCCCATCCTCTCCAGCTCAGCCAGCCTTTTGTTTTTCTTTATACTATGCTTAGAAAGTAGAGCATTAACTTTTGAACATTCAATCCTTTGCTGTATTAAGTCACAACCTTTAATGTTACAAAAGGCACTCCTTTTACTTAAGCATTTAATTCAATCTTTATTGTGCAAATTATGCTTACCCACGCAGTACTGCTTAATTGATTAATAAATTACCATTGACTGTCTGTGTTCTTGGATTTCCTCTCTGTGATATTGGAAGCACAGCTGACAGTAATTAAATAATCATTTTATCATCACTGATGATTGAGTTTATCTAATTCAGTAGCTCTCTTATGTAACTAGAGTTAAGTTTGAACAGTTATAGGATTATATTGATTGATGGAGGAGTATTGGAAGGAGTCCTATCGTGTGTTGTTCCTTGCTTTCAGAAGGGTAGGTACGAAGAATTGTCCTGATTACCTGATCTGACACGTAAATAAATAAGCCTTTTATTAGACCCTGAACCGAAAGGTACAGTGCCATAACAAAGCTCTTCTAAAGTTCAGCTCATAGTACTCAGTGTTTAAGAAAATTAATTTGTTTTCTAACTCATTTGGAAAAATGTGTTATAGAAATGATTACTCTTCCAGTAAAAAACAACAACAGACAAAAACAGAGGGAAATCTAGCTTAAGCGTGTTAGTTTAACTCTTAAGTAAACCTTTTGAAATAATTGTGTGTGAATGTCTGTTCACGTATGTAAGTGTTTAAACACACAGTCTGTCTCATCAAATAGATAGTCATGCACTCAAATTACCCTTCTTATTTCGTACACTTCCTAAGTAACATCTTATAACTCTCAGGATGCATTCTGATTTCAGTAACACTAATTGAAGTGTGTCCCATTCAAAACAGAAACAAAGTCATCCTATCTCCTCATAGGTAGAATTTTGAAACGTGACAATCAGCTGAAAGAAGCCAGTTTCTTCACCACATTCATTACGTGTGGCATTTAAAGCAAAGGCCTGAGTCCTGTATGCAGAGTTCCTTGTTCAAAAGGACCACGTGGTTCTGCGTCTTAATTTAATAGCAGTAACATACCTTGAAACCGAGCAGATGAAACACTCGCTCAGGTTTTCTGACAGTGATAAACCATCCAAGCTCTGCACTTTTTGCTTTATGATGCTTCTATCACCTCCTCAATGAAAATGCCATCTTATTATGTACAGTGGGTCTACATTATTCTATATATATTCTAAATCATTTGACTATTTTTGCTCTCCATTAATAGCAAATTACAGTAAAACTCTAAAGGAAATGTCTGTGATAATTCTGCGAACATTGAAAGAATTAATTATGATTGATTTTGTTAATTAAGTTCAGTGGCTAATGTCTTTACATTAATGGGATACTTAAAAGACAGAGGCAACATTAAGTGTTGCACCTACAGACGAGTTGAAGAGGTTTGGTGCGATGCAGGTATCCATCCTTGTGCCAGACAGGCTGTCAGGGAGTTGCTTTTATTCTAGGCTCATGTGCTGTAGATGAAACTTGGCTGATAAACTACTATCAAGTAAATCTTCCTTGTTTACATGGCATAGGATACATTACTTTAAAACGATATTTTCCCAGTAAGTCTAAGGGTTTAGGCTAGATTTCTGATGCCTTAACTCTCCGGTTTACTTTCTGCCACTCATGGCCTGCTGTTCTAGCACATCTGCCTGGAGATGCCTGCATCCTTTCCAATCAACACTGGCTTCCTAGAATCTCTTGAAACCAGGATATGCTCAATAGTTAATTCTCATGTAAGATACCTTTGCCCTCTGCCGACTGTCTTCAGTCCTCATTCCCTGTTTTTTTTTTCCTTCTCCCTCTTTTGATTGTAAGTTAGGAGAATAGGAAATGTCTAAATCCACACACTGAGCTCATTCTGTATGACCGCAGATACACACATATGTGCAGTTGGCTTCCATCAGCTAAGAAGCAGTAGAAGAAAGGATTTATAATTAAAACGTATTTTTGCTTCAAAATGCAAAACCAATTTAGCATCAAGAGACTCATGCATCTGGATGGTGTAAGCTGACTTTGTCCTCATGACAGACACACTTCAGATAAAATGCCTCAACACATAGATTATTCTGATGCATTATGTATCATTTTGAACAGTCATTCTAATACCCCATATAGATTTGGCCTTGATTTATTTTTTTTCTTGTAGCTGGATATGTGTTGCTTTAAAAGAAAGCTGCCACTTGCTATCCTCATATCCTTGCAGAATCTTGCCAAAAAAGGTTTCCCTCTTTTTCCTGCAGAATTATTTGTTTTTCCTGACACAAAGGAGAGTGCTTTGTCATTGTTTTCTGTATAACATTGATGGATTTCATGTTGAATGGGTATTGGGTTTTAGTTAAACATGACAGGGGAAGAGATTTATAGGCAGCGGCCACAGAGGTTGTTTGAAAGGCCCAATAATGCTTCACTGCACAGATGTGTTTTCAGTGTTCTCTGATGGTAAAGAACCAACCGGCTCATATACACTCCACCCTCATTACGGAGCTATCCTTGAAAAGCCGAGTGTTAACAACTATATAGGTTTTCTTTCTTTGGAGTTTCAAAGTAAACAGGATTCAAGGAGCGGCCTTATGTCAGGAATGCTGTGCTAATGAGGACAAATTATATTCTAATCAGGTTTCTCCATTATTAATTCACTGTTATTCTGCTCTCTTTTTTCCCCTCTCCTCCTCTTTGTGTCCAATTTAAAGTTGCAGAAGAAACATGGGGTGGAGTGTTTTTCTTTTGGTGCTTGTTATTCATATTAAGTAGTCTATTCTGCCTTTGGTGTGATGGTGGGTGTTAAGAATTTAAATCCCCCCTAATGCATTGATAGGATAATGTGAATCACCACCTAGAAAAAAAATCTTATATGGGTCTTAACAGCTCAGGGAAGCTAAACTGGTTACCTATATTTCCACACACAGATATAAGTCATTCTGGTTCATGATGGTCCTACATGATTTCAGGGTTTTCCTAGGTAGATTTTTGTTTTTTCCTTTGGAAAATTTGAATAAGCAATTGAAAATGTGTAATGAATGGTTATAATTGTATTGTTCTTTGTTCTGCTGTAGCTTTTATACATTTTCTTAAACCAAATCCTAAAATGAACTTTGAAGTATCATTAAAATGTAGGTGTGATAATGTAATAACATGAATCTCACTTGCATGCATTGCATCTTTTTTATTTTGTTTACGTATTTCGATGTTGGATGGCTTACTATTAGACATTCCATCAGAAAATACATACCAGCTCAGCTATAATGGTGAATAAGTAGTGAACCAGGTGCTTATTCAGTTTCTACTGCAGTTGCATTCTCATGAATCCCCACTATCTCTAGCCAGTGTGAGGCACTCAGGGCCCCATCAGCAGCTTGCCAGGAGCTGGAGGTCTGCAACTAATGCAGAAACATCATAAACATCATACTAGAAGGAGTTGTCTAGTCACTGGGTCCAGTCCTCCGTCATTGCAGGCTACCACGTTATGTAATTCCTTTCATTAAGTGATTAAGCTACATCTTAACAGAAGTCTGTTATATATATAGCACTATTTTTATTGTTAGAAACTTCCTTATTCCTAGCCTGAGTATGTTGCCCATTGATACAGCTTTCTTACACCAGCATTGCCCACAAGTTTAAATTGTTGTTTCTTTACCCCCATCTCACTTAATGTCCCTCAATGATCACCTCCTTTCATTTGACAAGTCCCAGTTGACCAAGATTTTTCAGTCACCTCTTGAGGAGACGATTTTTCTTCCTGTTATAATCTGATTAGTAGGCTGCTCTTCTCCCCAGTTTGTAAATTTATCTCATGAACATCAGTGATCGAGTTTGCACAATGTAATCTGGCTGAGGCCTCACTAGGAACAGTTACCATCACTATCCTAACCTTAACTAGAGAAATCTAACCTGATAAATAGGAAGAAATTGCTTTTTACCTAGCTATGCTGTATTGATGGCTTTACAGCAAGAACACTGACTTCTGTCCTCATTCATTTCCATCTGATGAGATCACGTGTTCTAGCAGAGATTCGTGTTAGTTCTCACAGCCTTGCATTTGGAATTTCTGAACTGAATCCCTTTCCTTCCCTAAGGTCAGCAAATTCAAGTAGGATCCTTTCCTCTCTTTAGGATGAGACACACAAATCTGCATCTATTTAAAAACTGTCCCCTAACCCAAACAGTTTGTTATGTGATGTTTCTTGTTCTTATGTCAGAGTTAGAAACTAATTGCTTGTTAGGCAGGCTCATCTAAATCAAAAACACATTGTAAAGAAAGCTCTTACAGTAACTGAAAAATCACAATGCGTTTGGGTTTAAATTTTGGAAGAATGTGAATGGATTTGATTGCTTTATTTGTGTGCATAATAACAGCTACAATTCCACATACAGATAATGAGGTGTGCTAGCTTCAATTCAGGCAATCTGTAGATGCCATTCCAGAAGTACACTGTCAAGGAGGGCATCAGCCTAATTCCTTCACGTCTTCTGTTACAAACCTGATTATAAAATGTCCGTGGGATAAATGGATGCCTCACTTACTTTGTCAACTCTGTCCTGAGCATTTGAGGTGATCGCATAAGAATTGTTTGGTAAAACAGAACAATCCTGGAGCCTGGCTTATTCATGAGTGAATTAACCTTCAGGAATGTCTTTTCCATCCAGAGTACAGGCTTCTGTAACTACTTGCAAGTTGTGCTTACCTTTCATTTCCTCACACTCAAGCTTCTTCCCCTGCCCTGCAGGAAAAGTGTCACAACTCAGTCCCTGCAGCTTGTCTAGGTAGAAGAGTTCACACCTGTTCTAGCATCTCTCACAATAAGCAGTGCAACTTGCACTTAATTCTTACTTTAATCCCTTTCTGGGTGATTGTCTTGTCATGTGCTTGGGCATCTTTAATTGAAAAGAGATTGCAAAGCAATTATGCAAGGCCCTCACTTTTTGAAGAAGGCCCCTCTTGCACTGCAAATAGAGGTGAGTCAATGTGGGGCTCATGGCAAGACTAGGACCTGCTTTTGAGATACAACTAACCTGAATTGTATCTGCCTTTAGTTCTTAAATTTCTATCCTAAATCTGTGGTCTTCGCTGTTATAAATATTTAAGTATTTTTATTCCTATTAATGTTTCATAATATTATTTATTAAATACTAGAGTTTAGAGCAATTTGTCATCTGAATAAAAATAGTGCATTTCATTTAAAGTCCAGGTTGTGCTGCGAAGTATCAATGTAATACAATGTGTTCAGGATGTTTTTTTAATGCTTATTTCCCCCCTCAAATTGGATGCTGGCTTTCAATTTGAATATTGAGCTACCTGAACTGAATTATTTATCAACTTTAATTGGATTTGCAGACAAGTCATATTTGCACATCTTTTCTAGGAAAAATGGAATTCTTTCTGGGAACTTTTTAAAAACACCAATTTGAGGACATAAAGTTAATTAACATCACATTTCCTGTCAGATTATTTCTTTTTCTATTTCTCTTTCTCCCCCTTTCTTCTTCTGTCCTCTTTTTTTTTTTTTGTCTAGAAAACTAAAGTGTGTGAAATGATATTGTAGCTCAATGAGTACAAACTAAAACATTTCACAGCATCCATTTTCTATCTGAAGTGAAGTAAGTTTTGCAAATATTATTATTTGTGTTTCTGTATTACTTGGATTCTCTAGCTAAGTTATGAATCTTGAGTCACTACCTCAACTGCAGGATTATGTCTTGTCCCATTTTTCCACTTTCTATCCATTCCAGTTGTTTACAAATAATGCTGAAAGCCTGGATTTTATTTTAGCTGTCCTGGTGGTACTTTCCATAAAATTAATCCAGCTGTGCAATGTGTAATGCATAAGTCATGACCAAGTAAAAACAGGGTATAACATTTTTTGAACTAGTGGACTTCTCTTTCAAGATACAGAGAAGAAGTTGGGGAATTCAGAAGTCACTGGGAGGGTTTTGCCTTCCTCTTCTGCTGCATATAGGAACCGGCCACGTAGTTCGATGAAAACTGGTGAATGCTGTTGCAAGTCCTTCTAATTCTTCAGGGTTTCAGGATGAACTTAGGAGTAATTTCATTCCCTTGTATGAAGCTCTCAGCGTGAGCTGAGCTCTCAGTTAAGGGTCTTTCAGCTAAGACTCAAAGTTGTGGTATTTTCACATAGGTATACTGACATTTCATTATATATTGAAAAAGGAAGTTTTTCTGTTACTTGAAAAATTTAGTATCGTGAGTTTCCTTGTATGATTCAAAACATTTTTAGAATTCTGAGGTATTCTGTTACGGAACAGGGACACAGCAAGTGGCTGTGCAGGCTGGCCTGTGGCTCTAAATATCTTCAGAAGCCAAACAGTGCAAATGCCATGACTTATCTTCATAGGCTGACCCAGTCACAACACAGAGGCAAGCCTGAATTTTGCCATCCACCCTGAATTATGTCTGTATAATTTTTATGACCATTTTTTCTGGCCTTTCCAGTATGTATGGTACCAAAGTTGAAAAAAACCATGATGGAATCTGTAGTGTGACAGCTGGAAACTGATGGAAAGTTTTAGAATGGTGTCTTTGGCCAGTGGGCATCCTTTATTGCTGGTAATGTGAGGATTGAGTTGCAGACATTATTTGGAGATACAGGAGATTTCTGCCTGATTTCTAAATGTAGTCTATGCTCTTTATGATTTATACAAACTAATGTTAATACATTAATTGAAAAGAACATAAATTTTATGCAGTTACTCATAACTCTGTACAGTGATTACATGTAACTACATTGATACTACAGTCTCAAAAGTACTGTATAATTACATTTAGTTAATTCCAAAAACAATTGCTGTGTGGACAGAATTCATTTGTATAAACCCAGACTCAGGTCTGAATTGACTGGGAAAGTGAGCTAAATCTAATTGAGATAGATTGTGCAAACCTAATCAGCAGAGATATTTAATGGCAAAGAGAAGAAAAAATTAAATAAAGCAAAGCAAATGCTATTCAGTAGAGTGGATATATGAGACAATAGACTTCTCCATCTCTGATGTCATCTGTATGATTCAGTGACTCATTCCCTGGTATTTTGTGGTCCGCTGCTTGTTTGCATACTACCTAAAGATGTATGCACTCATGTATATACAGGGGACATGTTTTATGCAAAGTTTTACTCCAGTATCACACATCCCATGTCCAAACGCCTTTTTTTGCTAAAATAAGGTGAATGATTAAAGGCTTGCTTATCATTCCTATCGTACTTATAACTATCATGCTTCTATGAGAAAACCAAGAAAACCAATCTATGATGAACCAAGGCAAGTTCAAATTCTCTAAGTACTCAATTCAGTTGCCTGCAGAAGGGAACCTGGTGTCATTAGAGATATCTTTGGATATTTGAGACTTGCACGGGGCTGGAAAATACAACGTGGGATCTGCAGGGCCTTCATATTCTTCTGAAGAGGTATGAGAACGCCAGGTGTGAAACCCAGAGCATCTTAAAATACTGTTAGATGACAATAGGTGAACAGCTGAATCAAACTGTAGGATATGTTGACTGAAAGAAAGCTGAAGAGCATCTCTGCATTTCCCACTCTGAGTCTGATCTCCTAGGAGCTGCTGGGGAGTCTGAGGGTTGTGCTTAGGATGAATGTTATTATATTAACTGATAATTTCCAGTGTGAAGAATACAGGTTAGTTCTGACCTCATCCCTTGATTGCATGCTTTGATTACATCTCTTGAACCAGCTACAGAGAAAATGAGGGTCCCATCAAAAAGAGACCCTGCATAGCAGGATATTGAAAGGATATTAAAATGGTTCTAATATAGGGCAGGATTTGCAGTAAATAGTATATAATGATTTTTTCTTTCTTTTTTTTTTTTAAGTAGGAAATTTGAAAAATCAGCTTGTTTAGGTAGGTGACTTCAACTTTTAAATACTCTAAGTTCATACTGATCCTCATGTTAGCACACACGCAATGTCTGTCGCCTAACAAATCCTCAGATTGGTGTGATACTCTGTTTGCTTTGCTTTTGTTTTGGTATGTTGTTCTGACACTTTACCTTATAAAATACTGAATTTCAGTGAGTTTCCACACAGATTTTAGATGATCTTTTGGCTTTTAATTCCATTGCTGAATGCTGGCCGATATTTCTGAAACACTAAAGCAAAACTTTTCTGGTTTTGTATAACACTGTAAAAATTATGGACTCAAACATCTTATATTTCAAATAATATGATTACATTGTTAAATAATACTTCCAAACACTTTGTAAGTAAGAATATGCTGGGCTGGAATTTAATCCAAAATTAATATGTGACGGGGCAGAAAACAGTGGAAGTCCTGTTTATAATTGCAGAAGCTGAAGCAGCGAAGTGGTGAGTCTAAGAGAGAGGCAGATGGGTAGAGCAGATGATAGAACAAGGGAAGTCAGATACTCACGTTTTCTAATAAACACAAACAACATACTATTTCTCTGATGTTCATTATCACTTATGAGTTAGAATTGCTGACCATCGAGCCAGATGAAGGCTTACTACCCTGGTTAAAGATACAATGAAGTTCAAGCTGATTAGTTCAGAAGCTGTGAAGTTCTGATTCTGGAACTGCACCATAAGCAGAATGAGCATAACCCTGCCTTTGGAAGAAAAAGTACTGATCAAAAAACGAATGTCTTATTACTTTGAATTATATGCACATCCTGAAATTTGACATCCTATGGATGTGTGGAGAGAAAGCAGCAGCTTAAAAAAGTTGTATTGATGTTTAGGGGGATTATTTTGGATATATGAACACCAGTCAATGGGTCTACATGTTGTAGAAGACAAGGTTGCATTTTCAGTAAAATAAGAAATGAGATACAGTGTATAAAGTTTAGCAAGCATTCACAGAGATATCCAGCAAATTAACTTTTAACTGCTACTAACCTATAGCAAAATACTTGGTAGATAATAGCACAGTGCTTTGCATGGTGATTCAGGATTTCTCCAGATTATTCATTCAAAAGATTCATTTTTTTATTTCTCATCTACTGTTTATCCCCTATGCCCTGAGGAAGAGCTGAAAACAGGTGCTTTAGGAACTTTGAGTACATATTCCTCAAGGGTGGTAAAATGAATTGAAAAAGGGTTCCTGAAGTCTTGAAAAACACATCTAAGCAGCACATCATGCTGTATCAGTGCACGATGTTTTCATGCTTGTAATATCTAGACCACTGACTTATTACAGTTATGATCTATGTAGTCAAACAGTGGTGCAGAATAGTGATGGGGATGGTTAATAATTTCAGCAGAGTCATTACAACGTACACTGTCAGCGTGTGCTGCTAGGAAACTTAATCCTTTGACCACTAATGTTACACTGAAATTGAGTCTTTCCAGTCGAAACGTACCACTAGCCGTGTGGTTCTCATCACTGCAATCAAAAGTCAGGACTGTGATACTTTCTGGATTACCATCCTAACATTTTGGTAACACTCAGATAGTATGAAATAAAAGTTAGATACAGAGAAATAGTGACAGCACAGGCACAGTTAGCTAAGGGCAGGGCTACAGACCTCAGGCATGAAGGAAAGCCTTTATGCAAGTCACCCACTGCTCTGAAATGATTTGTACAAACAACTATTTGGTGCAAAGGAATGTAGGTTGAATAATGGCTAGTAGTTTCAAATGTTATGCTGTGCTACCTGAAAAAAAAAAAAAAAAAAAAAACCACAAAAATGATCCCCAATTAACCATTCTATTTTACAAACTTATTGTATCTATGGATTACAAGGATGTCACTGAGAGTTGTCAAATCTGACACAATATAGGTCAAGAATGCCTAGATGACATTTTAAACAGTCCCAAAACCTCCTGTTTGTCTTCCATGTCAGAAATAAAAGACCTTTAAAACTTGGCCCAGCACCAATGGTGGTCAGTGACTGTATTGCAATGGTTAGTGCTGAAGTGCAGATTTATGGCCTCTGTCAGTAGCTCTGTCCCAGTGTTGGTGTTAGCCCCTTGGCAGACTTTAAGTGCCACAGGGCTGAAGGAACAAAGGTTCACAACAGTGGATTTAGCTCTAAGGATTTCCCTGCTGAAGCCTGAGCACCTGCGGCTACTGTTTCTTTGAAGTAGAGTTTTGGGGTGCTTAACATAGATATAAATCAAACACTTACTGTTCTTGTTTTCCGTGACTTTCTCTCGTGGTACCACAGGGGTAAACCTGAAGTAATTCCAGCGGCTCCATTGTAGTTGCTTTAGATTTATACCCACATAAACAAGAGCCCCATTTGCTCACTGTTTCTAAAATATGATGTTTCTCTTTTGCTTCAAACTTCAGTGGCTTATTTTAGATTCCCTTACATCACATTTTGTCACAAATAATCCAGGAATATTGTTTTTCTGAGTAATAAAGTTGTTCTTTAGTGCATGACCAGAGTAAGGGGTATTGTGTCTTTTAGACATCACGTATAGACAAGAAGATATAAATGAGAGTTAATAACCATCAAATGTGTCTATTTCCTTTTCCTATAAATTAGAGCATGCTTTCCTACTGAATTTTGCAAGAAGGAAAACAGACTCCCTCCTGCTGATGTGGGGAAGCATTGCTAAATCTCCCTAAAGATTCACTCTGGCTTCTTACAGCTGTATGTTAGTACCTTTTTATATGCAATTTTACTTCATTTAGACTTTAAGGTTGTGCCTGAGGTTAGTTTAAAAGGTTAGTTAAATGTTAATGGATGTTAATGCTGCAATTAAATTGTTAAATCAATTGAAAACTGTGGCTCCATCTCTATCTGTGTTAGTGCCGGCCTGAGTTGCATTGGCGTATAAATTAAAAGCTGTAAATCTAGTGAAGTCTAATTAGAGACCAAATTTCTCATTTATCTTATTTTCACAGGACTGTAAGCACTGATAGATAATCAACGAAGGGCTAAAACTTTTTAACATTAAAAACTATTTTATCTATTTCAGGACTCAGGTGACTGATTATAATTCAGATCCAATTACTGTAAAAGGTCATATGTGAAATGAAGTTCTTACAGACACTACAAGTTTTATTCTACAGGTTTGCATACACTGCTGCAGCATCTACATCCTAAAAAGCAAAAGTAAATACACTGCACAGGATTATAGAAAAACGCTCTTCAGTTATCCTCGCTCTTGTAACTCTCTGAAGTTTGTGGTCTTAACACATTAATACATCTAGTCTCCAATATGGCAGCCAACACTTAAGCTTGTTGGGTTATGTGTGTATGTAAGTAAGTTGTTGGTCTTGCCTTCGATGACTAAAAATAATTAGCTGTGCAGTTAAATGCATTGGCCAGTGTTACAAATTCTTGAAATGGTGAGAATGACTATTTCCATTCTTATATTAAATTAACCACCGACATTCTGCCATTTAGAGAAAAAGGGAAAGACCAAAAATAAACAAACCCAACAGCAACAAAAAAATCCAGGCTAGGAAGGCCTTGAGGAAAAGGAGCTGGTGATCGTGATCCATCTTGCAGTTCCACAGCTTTGGGGATGTTTTCATGCAGTAAGAACACATGCTACTTCATCTTAGTTCCTCAGAAGTTAGAAGAGAAATTTGATCATGCTGCTTCTGTTGGATTATTTTTCCAGCACCCCCTGTGAATCTACAGAATGTAGATCTTAAAGCTGCAAAAAGGCCAACAACAGATTGCAGCATGAGCATAGGGAGCAGCATCAAGACTCATTAGTTTACAAATAAACCACAAGACAAATGTTTAAAATGTTTATAGGTTCCAAATCACAGTTCTAATATTGCATCCTTTTGGTCATGTAGGAGTGTTAGAAATGTTACAGTTTTACATGTTGATTTCTTTTTTAGTGACTGTTCTTGGAGCGCTCTGGAAACATGTTTTGCTTTGGGAAAAAATAAATCCTCTGTCCTAAGCAATTAAGACTTCATGAGAAGAAGTCATAAACCAGTATTCTGCTAGAAGGCCTTCTTCCAAAGAAGTGTCAGCTCATGTCCTTTCTAGTGACTTCAGCTGAATTTCAACATTTGTTAAAATACAAAGAGATCAAATCAGAAAATGAATAGCTGAACTTCTCTGTTTTCTAATTTTTAGAGATTCAGACCTTCTAAAAACATCTTGATCACAGATTGTGTAGGAAAAATACCACACTAGGTTGTGTGTCCCCTGGAGCAACTGAAAGATGTTCTGGCTTTATTCTAAAAGGTGCACAGATGTCTTAACAGCATTTTCTTTATTTGCATCAGTTTCAGTACTCAGACTTGATGTATAAAATTACACACACAAAAAATGTTGTAAGTGAATGATAAATAGATATCTGTGTTGATTTAAGTGGAAAGAGCAGTTGTATTCAAATTTCAGTAGTGCATTTCCAAAGAGTTTGTTCCCTGCTTACTTTATCTTGTAGATAATTATGTATTTTTGTATCATGGGAACTCTGCATCTTCATAAGAAATTAACAGAACCATTGCTAACAGTGATCATAAATCATTGCTATTAAAAGTATTCCCTTAAAAAAATTAAGTTCTTTTCATTTCTTTGGCAAAAAAAACAACCAGCGAAAAATATAATTGTTTTTATTAAGTGTTCAGGGTAGTAAATAGCTGCCTTAAAGCATGACATGATGTCATCAAACAAGATATAAAAATAATAATGGTTAAATAGCAGGTAAACTCAAGAATTAGAGAGATCCAAGTATTTTTCTGTAGTACATCTATGGCCTGTTGAATAGGAAATGCCTTTAATGCAGGAAGAACTTGTAGTTGGGTAGGTTTTTTGCCCATCGTGTAGCCTGAGAAATTTTCACTGTTGACAAAATACATGAGTTGTGGGTTCCCTGAATGGACTGTAGGAAGGAATTCCACTTTCCTTGAGCAGTGCTGAGAGGTCACATGCTGACATGAATCCCAGCATTTGTCACTTGAAGTGCTTGTAAAGTCAGGAATATAGAATTAAGGAACAAAGTATTGAGTTATAAACTTGCCCTACTTGCCATCTATATTTCGGATGTTTTATGGCAGATCTACAACAGTGAGAAAGAAAAGAAGCTTTTTGAGTAAAAGCATCTGAATTTCTGAATTAAAGTCCTGGCAAGAGCAAATATTTACAAGTCTAAGTTTGTTCCCCTGTGGGTGATGGGTAATATGCTTGGAGGCAGATAAAATCATCGCACAGCCTTTCATGACTGGCAGTGTCTGGTAACACAGCAATGAGTGCTGGATGTGTAGATAAAAGAGGAGGCACTGGAATAGCAGGGTATGCTGCAGATCAGCACTGAAGTACGTTGATAGAATTACTGCCTGTAAAGGGAACTTATACTGCGTCTGCCTGGAGATATCTGACACTCGTCAGCATCGGCATTGTGTTGCTTTCATGGGAATCAGATATTAATTTTAAGAAGCCTAGATGCAAGCTAAAAACAAAAGAGATAAGCATGTTTTAAGCTGTTGCACTTAGCCTTATGAAGCTAGCAACAGTGCTTAGCTGGAACCTTTGCAGCTGTGTTGTTTGCTTCAGTAATTATGTGAGAATGACAAGGGACAAACTGAGTTAAGCAGAAAGCATAAGTGGAGGGAATAGGATGCATCCATTCGGAGTTGGTGGTGGGATGGCTCCTGGGAGAGGTTCTAGTCTGTGGCTATCTGGCCTGAAAGCTGTGACGATCAACAGCAGAACCTGAGAGCAAGGCAGGTGACATCGCATGCCTGATTCTGGAGATAGCAGCTCCACGTGAAAGTTAGGAATTTTTCCCTCCTGCCTTCCAGGAAATACAGGGAAATGCAGTATTTCAGCAGCTCCCTTCAAGGGGAACTCCTTTTTCCTTTTTTTTTCTCCTGAATTTTGGTGTTTTTCTGAATGAGAGCTACATGCAGTGTGATCATCACGAGTTCCCCTCCTTCATCCCTTCATCTTCCTGCTGCTGTGCAAGCAGGAGCTCTCCTCTCTGACAACAGGGGCTGAGGTGGCTGCTTGCAACAGGGAGGTTCAAACATTTCTGCAGTCTGCCTGTTTTCAAACAATTCAGGCTCCTGCAAGCCTTACCAGCTGTGACTAATAGCGAAGGGAAGGGGAAAGAAAGCTTCTTGGGCCTGCAGGCTTCAGACAGGCAGGCTCTAGGGGAAACAAGAGAAAGCCATTAACTAACCACAGTATTATCTTGATTCTCTCAGAGAAACGAGCTAGGGACGGCTAATGAACTAGCCTTAACGTTTCAAACTGAATGCACCTCTGGGAGCTCTGCTAGAACAAACAGTGTGACAGATCAATGCCTGATGCCTATATCAAGAGAAAAGGTTATTTGCTTCTCCAAGGAATTATAGGATTAGTATATTGCTATGATACACTTTGTATCCTTTTTAAAATATGGTTTTATGTGTTGTGCTTATTTTTATTTTCTACGTGGTAAACTCCATTAGCACGAGCAATGAAAATGAAAGGAAACTCTTACTCTAATGCCTTTTTCTCATACTGAGAGCTCCCAGGGTCCTTTATGGGAGTCTAAACACACATCGTTTGATTCCTGTGTATACCCTTGCTCCAGGATCGAATCACCTTTACAGAGTTTTTTTTGCATTCAGCTTAGAGCAATGTCACCTGGCAGGAGCTCCCTGAAAATTCCTGACAGGGGGCAGATTCTTAATAAAAGGGACCTTGTTTTGGGAAGGACTGCTGCAATATTGTCTGCTGCCACTGGTGTCTTCTGTGTCTTTGGGTAGGTCGGTCTGTATGAGCTTTGCCTGTGTCTGAAATGCATCAGTAAATTTTTCTTTCCACTGCTGTTTGTCTACTTCGATTTCGTTAATAAATGTCACCTTGAAGTGTAACACACTTCAATCTCCAACCTCCCTGCCCCATGCAGGGCCACCAACCTCCCCATTTAATACCAGATCAGGCTGCCCAGGGCCCCATCCAACCTGGCCTTGAGCACCTCTAGGGATGAGGCATCCACAACCTCTCTGGGCAGCTGGGCCAGCATCTCACCACTCTCTCTGTAAAGAACTTCCCCCTGACATCCAACCTAAATTTTCCCTCCTTCAGCTTAAAACCATTTCCCCTTGTCCTGCTGTGTGTCCTTACCTATAGCAGAGGAGTTGGAACTAGATGATCTTAAGGGTTCCTTTCAACACAAACTATTTAAAGATTCTGTGACTGCAACAATTAGACATTGTACACGAGGAATGGTTTTCAGTGTGAGAAGACTCAGAAAGACAGAAGGATATGTCAAAGTTTCGTGTGTACATATGATTTACTTACACTCTTCACTGAGCATCTACTGATTAGTCTTTATGAAGATAAGAAAAGGGGCTAAGTAGTCCAAATGTGGCAGTCTTACATTCTCAAAAGAAGGCAGAGTTGTTTTTAGCTGCTGTGTATGACTTCACTGAATCCTTTGATATTGATGTTTTTCTTTAAAGCTAAAGCTCTTAAAAACTATTTTGATCAATTACCTAATTCAGGAAGCTGCTGTACATATTTGACCATTGATACAAGCTTTGGTCAAGCTATCTAAGTCATTTTCATTTTTACAAATTATTACTTTAATGGGAATTAGATGATGAGTGAGTTATTGTTTCTTAAAAAAAGAAAAAATCTGCAGGTGATTTGTCAAGAGATAATTGTCTGAGTATCAGCATTTAGAGAGGTCTGCATTTCCTTGTAGGAAGGAAAAATGTTAAATGCTTAAATTAAAATAATGTTGTAACGTAGGAAATGGGACAAAATTAGCTTTATCTCCCCCCAGATGTACGTAGGAATTAAGTCATAAAATGTTACATATATCCCAACTTAATTGCTTTGTGTCAAATTCTGATATCTTTATTCTGGTTTGTAGCTGTTACTTCATCCATACTTGTACTGATGTCAGTGGAGCTGCACAAAATAGAGAATGATTCAGTGTGAGTAAAGCCGTCAGAATTTGGCCTTTTAAGTTAATGTGAGCTTTGCTATTGACTTCATTGGAGATGAGAAATTGTTCTTTGATCGTCTTCTGAAAACCAGAGTTGAACTTTGTAGGTTTTAACCAAACATAACACGTTATTGTTTGGTTCAGGACAGACAGAACAGAATTTTTCATGTGAGATACGAAGTAATTTCTACTAAGTCTTGCATTGTCATAGGAGCTAGTATTGGGTTTTATAAACTAATGGGTACTTAAAAAATTAATTTTCTAATTCAGAGTTCCTGCAGTAAGTTGAAAGTAAAAAAGCGATCATTACTGCTGAAAAGGAAAGTTACCATTTTCTTCAACAGCTCTGCTTTATTTATGTGTTTTTAATCATGACGACGACCTTTCTACAGCCATTATGAGTTGGGAAAGAGAAAAACGATTAAGGAGGCCACAAGATCCGAATTTCCTCTTTGTGTAAGGGAGAGGGTTGATGATTTCAGGGGATAAGAAATACAATATTGTGTTTTCAGTCTATTTCTGTGTACACTCAGGCAAAGCTCTCATTCAGAGCTGAGTAGAGAGTTGGGCCAGTCATAAAAAAGGTGAAATCTTCTAGTCACAGAAACTCAAGTAGTATGAATGTTAAAAGAGAAGAAAATGTTTAAAAACAATATAATGTTTTGTAAAATGTTGATATCCTGGAAAGAGATGTGGAGGAATTTATTTGTTTGCCAATTTCTTTCTTTTTTTAACCTTGTGTAAAGCAGTGGTATTTCAGTGCAAGACACAAACTAAACTTATTTTAGTATTTACATTGGAGACGGACTGAATGTTGCTTATTTTACTCAGATAAACTGCCCCGAAGAAATAATTTGTTGTACTCCCTCTCTTGTCTCATTGAAGGCAGCCCAACCGGTTGTCTGAGTTAAAATTTAGAACTAGAAACAAATTTCATGACACTCTGCTTGCGTTTGTCACTGATAGACAGCAATGACTACTTCAGACTTGATGTCTCGTTGTACTTTACTCATAAGGTTATCGTAGCTGAGCCTGTCTGAAGATAGGATCAAGGCAGGTTTTGCAAGGAGAGAGTTTAAAAACATTGCTGCACCCCACAAACTTTGTCGTAGTGACTTAAGGAAACAGAAAATTCCTTTATCGCTGTACATATACTGCCTTGTTAAAGATGATGCTTGTTTCCAAATCTTGGTAAAAGAAACAGTTGATAATAATAACAGTTTGGGGAACAATGCTGAGTTATTGTTTCAGCTCAGCTCTTGCATTAGGTGCCTTCTAACTGTTCGCCCTTCCTGGAGCTCCCTGGTAAGACACAAAGAAGCATGCAAAATCTTTCAGAACCAATATGGTGTTCAGAATGAGCTTTCATGTGGATTAACTGAATCAAAATTTGGTCCGAATTTCCACTGAACTTGGAGTGCACTTAGGTGCTTGTGTTGTCTCTTTAGTTGCATTTTATTTTTATTTTGTTTTTATAACCACTAATGGCATTTAATGCAGATGAGAAGCTTGTTTCCCAACAAAAAGACTTTCTTTTTCTTTCCAGATGTTCAAATGCCTCTATTAAAGCAATCTTAAACAAATCTACAGTTTTTTCCAAGCACAGCGTTGGCAATTTATAAAATTAAAAAGCAACTTAATTAAACTTCACCTTATACCAAATACAGAAAATATACATTTTAACATAGGGCAAAGATTCGGTAACGTTTCAAGGTATTACAAGTTGTGTTTATACATTCTTTTCCTGTCTCTTAGCTTGGCTTGGACAAGGTCAGTTCAAAAGTCCTTGTTTATATATTTTTCAGTGGTCTCATCTTACTTTTAAGTGTGTGACGCATCAAGGGAAAGGTTACCCACTGAGACCATTTGCTGTATGGTTGAACTTGTAGACGATGGCATATCAGGGAGCTTCTAAAGGAAATATTATATGGTCTATCAAGGCAATCTCAAATTTCCTGATTGCATATATTTAAATAGGATAAGCTCCAGTTACCTCAGCATTTGTTTTGGCTTTAATGGAAAATAGGAGACTGATGTGGCCTATAATGCCTATCTCATCCCAGCCCATCAGTGTATTTGAAAATAAATCTAAATGTCTATTATTGGAAGAGTAGGACATGGACAGAAATCCAGTCTATTCAACTATGGTCAGAAAAAAAAAAATTGTTTAGCTGCATTTGGTTTAAGATTATAGCTGTTCATTGAATACATTCATCAGTGTCTGGTTTTGTATTTCTTCTTCCTCATGATACCCCAGATAAGAAGTGGTAACTAAGTCTTAATGGTTTTAAAACTTTCTGTCTGTAACCATAAAGTGACCATTTACAAATTGGAATGCATTGTTGAGTGGGGATCCAGTTCCTTTCTCCTGCCAGACCTGTTCGTGCAGGTAGATCTTTCAGTTAAGACAGCAGCAGGCTGTTGAAAAGGTAGATGTGTGTGTGTGTGTGTGTTTTTAAGCAGTATGCACGTTAGGATTTTTATCAGAAGACAGCTGCTTAGAACAGCTGTCTGCTTATGTGCCCATCTTAAGAGAGAATGATTAATGAATTCACTTGGGCAGTGAGAAACTCAGTTCACTGATCCATAGTTTCAGCACAGGTATTGATGTGAAACTAATGAGAAATTTGATGCTCAAATTTAAATGTTTATTCCAATTACCAAACAACAGATCTAAATTAAAAAATAGCTTGAAACCGTAACCTTTTATTAGTAATGTAGCAAACTGAACTGTGGCTTTGCACCACGTGATGCAGCCTGAAGGCTCGATGCTTTACTGCCCGTGTTGTTTTGGGGAAGGGAGAGAGAATGGCCTCTCCTGATTGATTCTGCTCAAACTACCTGATAATTGGAATCTTCTTCCTTCCGCTGCTCCCTCCCCAGTTTTTAACTTGCATGATTTTTTTTCCCACAAATTAAACACAACGAGAAACTGAGCTGTAGGCATCCTCTATAGATCACTTAAAATACTGCATTTATTAATGCAGCTCAGAGCAGTGGTTGGTATCTCATTGGGGTGTAGAAAATGAGTGTCCCGGGCAAGGTCTGCTTTGAAATGCTTACAGTTTCTGTAAGCAAAGAGTAGGAAAAAAGGTAAATATTAGCTTTAGTTCATATGTGAGGAGTCAAAATACGGGGAAGCTGTCTTGTCAAAAGCTATATACAAAGTTTGTGGCAAAATTTTCAGTTGTCCTTTTGTAAGCTGCATTTTCAGTCCTGTACACTTTGCTTTAGGTGTCTGCTGTGTTAGCCTTTTCTTATTTCTTGTAGGTATTCAGAAATGATGACAAGGCCCTAAGGATGGACAACAAACTTTGCAAATGTTGGTAGCAAAGCAGTGCTAGTGCAGATGTTGCTACTTAATCTAGCTGACTGACTTTTGGGCTGTAAATTCACTGGCATTGTCATGCCACTTTCCTACATAGCTGTGATGCTCCATTAATCCATCCATCAGGTTATGGTGATGCCTTTCGTGGTACCCTGCTGTTATCTCCCTCCTCTGAAATGTTCCCAAAGCTGCTCTTTATATGTGTCTTCGTGGCATCTGTCCTGTGGTGTTTGACCATGTTAAACTTACAATGCAGAGCTTACAATTGAGATATATTATTTCTCATAGTAGACTTTAGGTCCAGGTGTGTAAAAATAAGCAGATGTTTGTAAAGCAAACATTACAATAAAAGGTCCGTACACTTCTGAAAAACCTTCATGGGTTTGGGTGAAGTTAAAATGGAACATGCAAGCATTATTTTTGGGTTCAAATGATTATCAATTAACTGTAATGCTTTTCAACTTCAGATGTAGTGGAACAATATGTAATAAGCTAGATTAATCTCTCTTTTCTATTTAATTTAAGGAAAATACTTTGTGAAATGGCTAATGTTAACAATTTATCTTGTCAGTGAACCCACTTTTACTGAAATTCATTCATAGTTTTGGGATCAGGGAAGACCTTACCTCGTTACGAGACTCTTGGCCCTGGGTGACACTAATGGTGCATAGAGGCTCAAAGACAGCTGGCTTGGAGGACTCCTGTGCTGGGACAGGTGTGCTAACTGGTCAGCATTCATGCAGATTTATAGTATCTGCACTTCTAGAAATAATTGGTCATGGATTGCCCAAACCACTGGGACAGTTCAAGCCTGCAGGTTTTTGTAATTGGCACGGGGTTGAATTTGCACAGGCAGTACCCTCACTGCCACATCTGCAGCTATGTGTGCTGACTGTATGATTCTGTTCCTTTTCTCTGAAGTCCCCATTCATTTTGTTACACAGTAGCCACTGGGAGGCTTAGAACACAATTTCCATCTTGTTCCCCTTAGTTATTTGTATTCCAACATCAGCCGGAGACCTTTGTCAAGAGCTAGACCTTGTTGTACTCGGTGCTATGTATATCTCTAGCAGAAGGCAATTCTTTCCTTACAGACATCACAGTTTATAAACCTCGAGGTGTAGAGATATTTGCCTTATGACATATGTAGTGACAAACTTCATTATTGTTTTGAATCTAACTGATGCCTAGAAAAATGCTGCTGGATCAGTCAGAATAAGGTCTTGAATTCCCCTGCTGGGTGTCTCTCTGTTGTATGGAATATTTGTGAAGATGAAGTATTTCTGTTTTTTTTTCTTTTCTTTTTTTTTTTTTTTTTTTTAATTTAGTCTTCTAAATCTGAAGGTTTGAAGCTTCTTGGAGTAACAAATAAAGAAATAAATGAAGCCTTTGTAAAGGAAAGAAAACTTAGAAAAGAATTGACCCAGTCCCTTCTTTGGTTCACACCTATCTGGTCAAAGAGTTCAGCTCTCCGTGGAGGCTCCCAGACCTAACAGCAGTCATGCGGAACCTGTTTGCTGGCTTTCAGGCTCAGCACTTTCCAGGGTGCCCCATCTCAACACGCCTGACATTCCTGGCCTGGCAGCCAAGAGGAATAAAACCTTTGGGGAGTACCTAAAATTAAATAACTCCTTTTGGTCAGATCAAGGTTGTTCACTTCAGTAACTCTGCTACAACTATGTCCTCCTTTCGTTTAGTGGCCACAGAAAAACCTATTTTCTTCATTGCCTTTTTTTTTTTTGCCTTTAAGGATTTTAAATACAGCACTTGAATTTTTCTTAGAATGCCTTCTTATAAAGAAAAAGAGGGAGAAAGAATCAGAACCTTTTTAGTTTTCTCTCCTTGTTATAAAATATAGTTTGTACTTGCTTTCCTGAGTGGGTATCAGAGGCAGCAGAGCATCCTCTGTTTATGTAGAGCAGTCTCTTGATCCACCACTTCTTTAACACGAAATAAATTAAGGACAAACGGTGTTCTGGTCCTTGTCCTGTAGCTTTCACAAACCTCTCAGATTGTTTGTTTTTTGGGGGTGGGAATGCCAGGAAGGCAGAGCATGCTTCTCCCCATGAGCCTTCCACTTCAATAGCACTTACACCTCCTACTTTAACACCTAGCAATTTCTATGTGTATTTTTATCAAGGGGATTTTCAAAATGATCTCTTAGCTGGAGGAAAGGCTTGGCTCTTCGACTTCGGTTCTGTAAAGTACTTGAGTGTGAGCCTAACTAATTGACTTCAGCAGGGCTGATACCTTAAAACTAGGCGTGTGCTTAAATAAGTTCCTCGTCTGGTACTCACATTTGAGTTGCAAGAAACAATTGATGTGTGAGTGGCTGTGCTGACTACCTCTGAGCTGTAGGATATTTTTTCTCTGCCTGAGTATTTTTCGCTCTTCACTGCCACCATTTATTTTCCTTTGCCACTTGGCTTCATTTTTCACCGTTTCTCCTCTCTCTCCTCACCCTTCTGATAAATTCTTTCTTCCTCTTTTTATCCTTTATGAATCTTTAGAGTGGAACTGAATCCAGTAATATTTACACATGAATTTAATTTTTCAAGCCTGGTAATTTTTTTATTTTTTTATTTTTTATTTTTCCAAATGAGAGAGAATTATCTTTCCCAATCTTAGTTTTAAACATTCCACATAAAAATCACGGTTTAATCAAAATGATCTGAAAAGTAATACAATAAAATGAAAATACTCATTAGTGCGTGTCATTAGCTGGCTTTTTCTGCAGCTTTCTACCTTGATGCTAATCAGTATTGTAAGGCAGAGCTATGCATTCTTGTGAAGACCATGGGCCAAACTTTAAATTTATTTTCAAAACAAAAGACTGAGCTCACTGCTAGAAGGTCACTGTATGTGGGCTGCATCCCTGTATGAGGCAGCATTCTAAAGTGGGAGAGAGCTGGGAACCTCTTGCAAATGTGTCCCTCAGTATGCTGCAGGTGCCAGCCAGAGCTACCTCTGCTTGATGCCATTTTATACTTCCACCAAGCTGTACTTGGTACTGGTGACTCTTGCTGAAAGAATCCCAGCTGATAGCAGATTGTGATGCTATTTTGGGATATTAGCTTACATTTCTGTCTGACTGAGTTCCTCCAGTTTGGATGAGAAGCTCTTGCTATGGCCTGTTAATCTTTAGCAGTCTTCAGAGGATGAATGACGTTTCCCTGATGGATCAAGGGATCCAGATTTTCTCTGCTTTACAGCTGACCCAACATCCCCAAATCTCATTTACTAATTACTTTGTGGGTGCTGTTACCTGGATTCAATAAGCTAAAGAATCCCCCTGAATTAATAATGAGCGTGGGGTTTTTTTTAGAATGGGCAGAAGAGTTGTTCCATCATTGTCATAACAGTATCTGCCTTGCCCTGGTGCTTGGTTGTCTTTTCCAATCTTGTTCTTCAAGATGTGGAAGTCTGGCATTCAGACCCTTCATTCCTTTATCCATGTGAGGTTATCTTGAGGATACCAGCCCCGGTAGGAAAACAAGGGTGGCAGGACATCTGCAGCTGCTCTTTTCATTGATCCCTTCTCAGCCTGTGCATAGGCTATAAAATTAGGAAGGTGTTATAAGTGTATTGCTGTGCTTTACAGATATTAGTAGCAGAAAGGAATCCCATTTTAGGAAGGAATTGTGTGGCTTCCTCCTATCTCTTGATTGAGAAATGATCTAGAAATTAAAAAAGAGCAAAAGAAAATTTTCATGTTGCGTACAAAGAAAAACAAAATGAACCTGAGAGCAATTAGGCTAGACAGTTGAATAAGCTGTCTAGTGAGGTAGCTGAGTCACCATCATTAGAGGTGTTCAAAAAACAGGCTAGATAAAATCCTTGAGGGGGTCAGAGTGTATGGGAAAATCCTGCTCGATAGAGAAAGCTGACCTGGCTGACCCAGGAGGTCTGCTGCTGCTTCTGCATCTCTTTATTTAAAAACAGCGTTGAATTCAGAGAGTAAAAGAGGAAAACAAAACCCAAGCCAGGTGCCCATGTCTGGTAAACAGTTTTCTTTTGTTCTCAGTGATGAGAGTTGCAGAAAAAATAGAAAAAAGAAAAACAAAAAACAAAAAACCGAGCCCTAGAATAAAAAATGTATGTGCACTGTTTGCAGAAGTGATGTGATAAAAGATCTGTGTCTGCTTAGTAAAAAAGCTGGAGCATCTTTCAGCAGACCTAACAGAGCCTGAAGGGGAAATTCTTTCAGTGTGAAGAGATGGGGCACACAGGTGAGGTTATGCACCTGTGCAATAGAGAGAAAACAGGCAATAGTTCTCTCGAGGGTCTTCTGTGAGTGGGCTCATGCAGTCCAGCAGTAATCCTGTTGGAAATTCATTGCCTTCATGATTTGTGAAAAGTTGACCCAGTAACGGTGGTTCTCAGCTGTGCATAAAAACAAGAAGATGGAAGCCAGGACTCCCAGGAGCAAGGTCCAGTGTTGGCACATGGGGAAATCCTGAGGCTGAGTTGTGCCCAGGGTCAAGCTGATGATTGGAATCAGTCAAGAAGAGTTTCATGCTTAAGGCAATAAAAGTTCAAGGAATCCCCAGATATCTTCAGCAAGACCACAAAACAAAAACCAACACAAAACTCACAAAAGACAACAAAATCTCGCAGAAGGTGGTTCAGTTCATCTTTGCCAACTTACATTTTGAGGTTGGAGTGGGAGAGAACAGGAGTCAACTGCTGAACACTCCACCTGACAGATTGCGTCTTGCACCACGCTTAGGCTTTGTAGCACTTCTTGGAGCATTTAACAACCCATTATATCTCTAGTTTGTCTGCCTGAAGTTTGTACTCTTCTTTCTTTTCTCCCTACAAGTCTGTAATCCTCTGGTGTAACTGGTGTCAAGCCATGATGCGACTAGCAAGGGGAGATACTGAAGCTGAAGAATGTTGAAATGCAGGTGTATGCTGGCCTTTTTTTCCTCCCCTAGTCACTGACATGAATTTTACTTCTCCAGGGCAGTATTGTTCTTAGAACTTAGAATACGAATGCTTTGTTTTGAATGCTTAGATGTTACAGATCCTAATGATCTAACTGATAGGCAAGGAAATAAATAGGGAGTGTGTTTTCTAGTCTTCAACAAAAATTTAGAAAGTCTTTTGTCTTGCCAAAGCATTATGGTGAATGGCAAGAAATGGAATGACAACTGGTTTGTTAAATTCAAAGCTTTAGGTTATTCAGGTGTCACATTCTGGACAATGCTATTTTTCTGCTACAAACAAAGAGAGCATTGGTATTGCATATGTATTGTTATCTGCATGATGGGAGCTGTGTGCAGGATAGAGCTGTGCTATTTTGCAACAGTTTGCTTTCAGAGCTGGTGGACTGGTGTCAGTGTTTATCACTAAGTTACTTCTCAGGAACTGGGCCAGATCAATACTGTATTCTTTCAGACCTCTCTAAACCCAGCAGGGAAGGCAATCACAGTGGTGCAGAACTCTGCACCTTCTGGAACAGATCAATACCCTGACAGTGCTAAGCTTTGTTCTTTCACCAGCTTTAAGATGTTCTGCATGCTCTACATGATTGCTTAAAGGTTTGTTTTCTCTTCTTCCTATATGACAACACTGCTCCCTCCCTTATCTTTCCTAATAACATGACTGTAATTGCCTTGACATGAAATAGCAGCACAGAGATGCTTTGCTTTGAGGTGTTTTATCTCTTCGTGAACATCTCTATTGGTTGAGGGTGTTGATTTTTCTTTAATGTGAAATCAGAGCATTTATGTACACCTTTTCTTATTTACAGTGTTTTACTAAACTTAACTAATAGATTTTGCCCATGCAGATTACGTGTAGGGATTTTATTGCAGGGTGAGGTAGACAAAATAATCTATGAATCTATGCAGTGTAAAGAACATTATATTAAACTCCGCATTACTGAAGTGAATTATAATTTATAGTCTAACCCCACTCAGCCACACCGTCTTGTTTGTCTCAGAAATACTGCAGAGCACAGTTACCTTTCAAATAAATCTGCGTGGAATAAATCAGATTTTACTTTGCCCGAACTGGATCTAGAACTCCTGCTACTATTTCTTCTTTTCTGATACCTGCTGTCATCTGAAGCTGCAGAAGTTGTACTTTTCCCTCATGTTCCCCAGCTGTTTTTCATGCAAAAGGTTGCATGATACTGTTAGACAATTTGAAAGACAATATTAGCCACTGCAAATTATCAAGCTTTTCTTCTAGGTCTGGAAAATGTCTGTAGTAACAGAACTGGGCAAGGAAAAGTCTAATTTTCAGTGACTTCTCATATGTATGTAGCTATTTACGATCTCCAACATGTATGCATTCATACAACACCAGTAAGTGTTTACTGATGAAACAAGGAAAGAGAGCATGAGATCGAGTGGTCTGAAAGATGCTCTGAATTGCAAGTGCCTTGAAGGTTCCTTTGCTGCTGTGCGTGCAAGGACTGAGGCCAGGCTGTGTACTGAATGAAACAAGGAAAGTGTGGCTCAGAGAATCCTTATTGGTTTTAGGCAATTTAAACCCCTTGGAAGTCCTTTGTCGAGGATCTGTGTCTTCAGAGTTGAAGTTGGTGAATTTTTGTCCTAGATGCCAGTGGAGATGGCAGATGGTTTTTAAAGAGGACAGTCAGTTTCTCAAGCAAGAACTAACTCAGCAAAGCCCGGTGCTCTTTAGTATAGAGAGGGATGAGATGATCACATTGATCCCTCCAGTCTTTATTATCTCTCAATTTGTAGCTCATGTTGGGCAGATACATGAAGGGAATTCTCAATACAAATTGTCCCTCATACTTTGAACTGAATTACCACTTCATCACATGAAAACCTCCAGCCCTTAAGACTGGACCGGGGACTGTTGCTATTTTTCTTTGATAGTTGACTTCATTTACCAGGTAAAGCATTAATCCTTCACAGCCCTCTTCCCATTTCAAGTCTTTAGCTGCAGTTCTCTGTTATGCTTTGAAAAGCGTGTTGTAAGGAGTACAAATTGGAGATATGCTGCCTTCAAAACAGCTGCTGCCCACTTCTGCGTATGTGTAAAGTAGGATAAGATATGCAATTTGTAGGTACTATGATTACTGGCTTAAGGAGAAGATACAGTATTTCTCAACATTTTTGAGACATTAATACAATTCAGCCAGGCCTTTTTCTGTAATATGTGGTTCACTGTATCTGATGTATACTTTTTTCATCTCAGACATAAAGGTAAATCCTTTTCATTTACATAAGCAGGCACTATAAACCAGATTACCCGAATTAATCATAGATATTTAAGCATATTACATCGCTCTGTACCACGAGCTAGCATTCCTAGAAGGTGGATCAGAGATAAGGGTCCCATAAATTACTGACCAAATCCTTTAGTCCATCAGGCTTTATTTCCACTAAAATCAGTTCCGCCTAAGACCTCCAGTATTTGGCCCAATACACTTCTATATTCATAGACCTTTCAGATACAAAGAAGGTTTCATGAAGTAATTGTAGCTTTTTCTTATTGTTATTAAATTCACTGTTTCAAATGAAAGCATAAAAATAGGCTATTTCTTACTAATGGCGCTTTTAATAATAAACGTATATGTTATATCTCTATCATGCTTCATTTTTATTAGCCTAGTAGATTTTATTTAACATCTCTATTATGTTATTTTCAGTAAATAGATTAAATCATGAAATGTGGAAAGCTGGCTATTGTACCCATGGTAGAAATATAGATTTCCATAAAGTAGTTCTCTGGTGTTTTGTCTCTCTGCTTCCTAGAAAGCCCTAAGATTCGTGTGTCATTTGGAAACAGGCAGCTAACATATCGAATGTACAAAAATATAGGGAATGTTCTTTCTCCCACTCCACTCTTCTTTTACCCTAATCAAACACTACAGATGCATCTTGTCAAGAGAATGCACCTCATCCTCAGAAATCAAAGGAAAGTGACTTCAAGGAGGACATAGTAGCACAGCAGCAGCTGACCCCACACCAGACCCCACAGGCAGGTCTGTCAGCAAAGCCAAGGAGGAGGCTAGGGAAGATGAGCTGACACCCCGTGACACCGCTGCAGAGATTCATCCTGGAGCTGGGCATCTGGGTCCTTCAGCTGCCAAGGTCACTGGAGCAGCCAGCTCCTGTGCTGGAGCAGCGAGTGCCGTGCACATCTCAGCACTCACAAAAGGACTGAGGAGTTAGGAAGGCTTGCAAAGGTCTGCATGTGCATGCCAGTGAGACAGATGGAGGATCTGGGACCAAAGTATTTTTCTTACCAACTTCATTCCTCCTGTAAATAAGATTCCTCCCTTTTCTCCTTCTTATTTACTTACTTTCTATCTTAGTCTGTATCTCATCCAGCCAAAAAAGGTTTCCAGCAGAGCATCCGTTGTCTTCTACTGCACAGACAGAGGTACATTTTTTTAAAAGTTATTTTAATGTCAAGTTCCCCTTAAAAAAGAATTTGTCACTACCTGACATAGCCCTTACTCAAGGAGTGTGCTAATGATTTCAGCAGGATTTTCTGTGAGAGCAACCAGCTTTCATCATGTATTGGAATAGCAGCAGGATACAGCAGCATCTTCATTTCAACGAATCAGCAGGCTGCAGTTCATAAGAGGTTAATAGAACAAGTACCATTAAGTGTGTTTAAAAGGTGGAAGGAAAAGATATGCACACACACACACACACAAAAATCATTTTCCATAATAGTTTGTACTCTCACTGTTCCCTTCCTGTTTCAGGAGAGCTCCAAGAGCCTGTAACAGTCCATTCTCCTCTGCTCTCTCTTGAGATCTTGCAATTCTGACTTTGCATTTGGATTAGAAGTAGGTTTTCTCAAACAGAGCTTGCTAAACCAGAATCCCATGCGAGGAATTGAACTCCTCCTTTTTTGCATATGGATGACTCACAGCTTATAGACACAATCTTCTCTCTCTTTTGGTTTTTCTTTTTATTGCATGAAGTTTGCCACACTCCACTGCTCACCTAAGAATGGTGTGGTACAACAGACAGATTTTGGGTTATCCCAGAAGGGCTTCTATTTGTTTTGTAGTCAAAGATTCACCTACTTCTGTTTTGTCCAGCTCTTTCTGTAAGTTCATCCTGTAATAAATACTGTGATTCTTAGGTGGCCACATCCATTGCTGTGGGATACAGTGCAAGGATAAGATGCACAGTGTAGTGGTACACAAACCACATTATATCAATTTAATCTCTTAACTATATGAATCCATTTTATCTCTTAATTATGCTCTACTTAGTGATAAAATGAGGGATAGCACGCTGTGTATAGCTAGACAGCATGTCTCCTGAATTATTTTGAGTTGGGTCTGTTTTTCTTCCTCATTTTGTTTTTGTTCCTTTCCTCTTCATTAGCTCAGGAAAAGACCTACTACAGAACCATGGTTGACCAGGGAATTGGGAAGAACAGTGAGCTCCTCCTATAAAGCACAGGCAACTCCTATACAGTCAGATTTCCCTTTGGAAAAGGCTATGTTCCAAACCAGAGTGCTGGCTGCACAGTCACCTCAGCCTGCTTCCACATTCACCTTTCCTGGACTAAAGGCACAACATCCTAGCTTTGGAATGGTGGCAACCACCACATTTCCAGGACGTTTCTGTCTCTTGTTATGTGGTCAGCAAAAACTGCAGGGTGAACCCATTTAACTGTGGGATTTCTGTGCCTGTGGACAGTATGTTTTGTTTTCAAACTCTCAGAAAATGTCCTTGAAAACTGCAGATTTTCTGTTCTAGTCTCACTTTTATCTATAAACTAGAGGATGTTAGCCCGTCCTGAGAATGTTTGTGAGGAAACAAAGCAGGGATCCCACAAAGAGGAAAAAAACGTGTTCTCAGAATTAGCCTAGTGCTTGCAAAAACAAAAGATGGATGTGAAGTGAGTTCTCCAATACTAATCTAATACAGCAGCTTCTGTGATGATCTGGATTGTTTTGTACAGGAGGCATCCACAAATGGTGAAACAAGTGCTTCTGCCATTACTGTAGTTTGTAATTTGAGGCTTTGATTTTAATCTGGTTTTCCATTGTGGTTTAGAAATATGCCTGATCACCACAGTGTTGAACAGGCCTCCCCAGAAAGAGAAATCTGACCAAACTCACTGTATTCTAACAAGTTTTCTCTCAATTAGTGTCTCATTTCTCTTGGCTGTTTCAGCTCTTTAAAGGTAAAGAGTGCCCACTATGTTAAATTCTTTGGTCTTTGTCTGATATTGTATTCTGGCATGCCCAAGATGCTGAAGAGAACTTATGACAGTTCTGATGGACCAAGTTAACTTGGAATATATAGCTAAGGAAAAGCAGAACTAGTAGTGAGCAGAAATTTGGGGACGTTGAAACCATCATAATAAAATAGTAGACAGGAAATCAGTAAATTGTGGCCTGACAGTTTGTGGTTCTCCTAACACCTGCTGGAAAGTGCAAGACCGTGATCTATAGTGCATTTCTAAGGTATCCTGACATGAATTTTCCCACTGGAAAAAAGGCAGAATTAACAAGGCCTGAAGTTGTGTGACTGTGCACAGTCTTGCCCTAACACGATAGTTCTGCATCTCGCAGTGCACTAAGATCTCTGGCCTTCTGTACTTGAACATTTTCTCATATATAATCCTAATTTATTAGTAGCATCAATTTTGGTCAGATTTAATTGCTATTTAGTCAGTCCCAGGATTTTAATTTAAGTGATTTAGATTGCTGATCTAAGGCAGCCTGGTTACCTGGTGAGTGATTTGCTGGGACTCTGAAGTCAGGTGGGAACATAAAGCTACCTGAACGGTATTGATGGTCACTACAAAATGAAATCTGTAGCACTAGCTAAACACCAGCCATTAGATGCCATTACTGGGATTTGAAATTAAATTAAGCAGCTGGAATATCTACTATCCTGGTAACATCATCAACTATATCAAAGATAATCACTGCTTTTATTACTGCAAGCACAGGATACTGCTGGAAGTAAAACTGCCGATTATCAGATCTCAGTTTAGCCAATTTCAACTTCCAGATCAGAGCTCTGAGTTGTCAAAAGGGACATTTAAAAAGAGATCAGTGCCTTTGAAGTGATAACATGCAGGGGCCTGGGGGGCAGAGTCACAGAACTTCTGTACACTGTGTGTACTAAACTCACAGAAAATGTTTCCTGTTTTATAGGGGTGCAGGGAGAATATTAAAACTGCAGAAGCTGTTCTGACTATAGGATATGGACAGCTTGGTAGTGCTAAGCCTTATCATCATCTCCTCTGTCTTAATGCTTTAATAATGTGTTTTTTTTCTTGGTTGTTTTTTTGTTTCTTTCTTTTTTTTTTTTTTTTCTGGGAATACAAGGGTACAGAGAAAGCAGAAGTTCCAATTACTAATTATCTTCATATTCACATTGCTGGACTTTACATTTTTAGCTCTGTTCTGACTTACTGTGTGTTGTTGTGAATCACCACAAGTTTCAAGAAAAACAACTGCTATTATTGTGCTTGAGATATGCAACAAAATATGGGCTGGAGCTGGTCCAGCAATGGGGGGAAGGTCACTGAGCCCACGGTTAGTCAGGTTCTGTAGCACAGCCTCCATGAGGCTCAGAACAGATCCAGGCATAAGACTTGCAGTGCATGTACCAATCTGTAGTCCTGGTAGTAGAGACCTCAAGCAGAAGCCCTAAAGAAGATGGCTGCACCTTAATTACAAGGTGAGGTTATGGAAGAAAACTGAGCAAAGCAGGGATAATATCCATCACATCTACTGCAGTGTGCTCAAATGGCTCTCAAATTCACAGAAGGCTCCCAAAACTTTGTAACAGCTTGTTCAGATCTGATGTCTACATCAGATTTAGAAGAAATATTTGCAGAGTGCACCAAACAGTGTTGTATTGACAATTAAGCATAGCATTAAAAATGCTAATTTTTCTCTTAGCATTAATTTTTGTTTGTCAGGGCTTGCTTAGCTTCTAATGAGAATTTCTTCTTTAGAGGGAAAATTAATGCTCCTTTTTTGAGAGAATTTTGTACCATGATCTGGTTAGGTGCAGGCCTTTAAGAGACTGGTTGGTAGAGACTGCGAGACTCTCCTCCTTTGATCTGTAGCTGACTGTCACTTCTTACTAAGAAAAGCCTCTTAGCTTTATCATTTCTTAATCCCCCAAAAGGAATTCTCCTTGTCTTTGACAAAAAAAAAAAAAAAAAAAAAAAAAAAAAAAAACCCTAAAAAAAAAACAAACCTGAAAACCAGCCCCAGCTGCTTCATCATCTTCACTGCACAGGCACTGTAAGGATGGCCCAGTGGAGGACATGTATTGAAACTCCTTGAGTACCTCTTAAACCCAAGGTTCCCTTGCTGTGTCCAGCTAGTCAGATAGATACCCACTGTGCAGGAAGGCACAGGCTCAAACAAAGTCAGGAGAGATCTTTAAAAAGCAAGGTTAGTTCGTCAGTGGCCCTCTTACTAGCTTAGAAGGTCAACTCTTTTCTAGACTGCGTAGCATCCTTGGAGAGCCGGTTAAAGAAAATAATATCATGTGTCTTTTACAGACAGAAGGGAGCAAATCCACTGCCCTCTGAAGCTTATTCAGAGTTGCCAGTTGATATGAGCTGGCATTGCACCACGTCATTCCTGTATCAAAGCTGTGCATATTTACTGTGCTAGAACCCACATGGAAGAAATGATTTTGTCATCTTACAGTGCAATCCCCTTAAATGCTAAGCCCAACTGAGCAGGTTTTGTGTTCTGTAACTTATTGGTCTCAGAATGAACACAGTCCTTGCCCACTTACAGCTAATAGTTTTTCATTTTTAGTAATGACCTCAAGCCTTTCTGCTTTCATCACCCCAAATAGCTTTATGTTGCTCAGCAGACAGTTTCACTGCCCGTACCATGAATGCTATGAGGAATAAATGCAAGAGAGCAAAAGAGTGAACAAGGAAAAAAATAAAAAATTCCCAGACGTCCCATAATAGTTTTTCCCAGTGTTCGCCCAATTCTATGTGGGTGTTTTGTCTGCATAGAGGCACTGGGGTTGTATCCTAGGCAACACTGGTCCGATACATCAGCTCTCTTAAGAAAGAAGGCAAATTTCCAGTTTGATTGTCCAATTTGCTTTTTTAATAATTGAGACAGATTGCTTTTTGCCTTTGAGAACAGGCTCTTGTGTGCAGTCAGGTGAGCTGTTTGCCATCGGTGTCTGCACTGGTATCAGATAAGTAGAAAACCCCCTCAACCTGACAATTCACTTGAGAATAATCTGATCTGGTTTGCTTTCCTGTTTCCTCTTGAAGTGGACAATGGCTTTTCCCCTGTTAAAAAGTTGACACAATGAGACAAGTGTGTGATTATTGTATCCCTTTATGTCATTTGGGTAACTTGAGATAGCCTGCTGTAATGTGAGTAATCTGTGTTCACCACCCCTTGAATCTATCTGGAGTTGATTGGCATATCTGTGCATTTTAACTTGTCTGGAAGGCTCTTATCTCCTCACTGCACAGCATCAGTTGCAAATTTTAAACCTTTCTGTTCAACTTTATGTTTAAATATGTTACTCTTCCCCTTTTCTTTTCAAGAACCATAGCAAGGAGCTGTTTCTCTTTGTTTCAGTTGCTGCATTTGTTTGAAGTAAACCCACCGACTCCTTTAAAACAAATGAATTGGGGGAAACCAGGTAATGCAGCTGACAGACAGGTGATCCTGATAATTCTGTCTGGTGCCTGATAGACTGCCCTTGAACATCTGAGCCATTCACACCATTTTAGACAGTTAACACTGGTTCTCCACTACTGAGCAAATCATTACTTTCCATCCTGACCCATTAGAGTTAAGACCTCCATGTGCCTTTCAGGTACAGCCTGTGGCTAGGGGGTGATGCTGAGAAGCCACCCTCTGAGAAGTGCTGCAGGCACTGCACCTCACGCCTCCAAGCTTGGGAACAGGACTGCAGTGCCAGCCTCAGGCAGTTGCCAAAGCAACACATTTATATATACATACATACATGCATACGTATATATATATATATTTAACCTGTGCTTCCCTTTGAAAAGACTCAGACTAAAAGTGAATCTTGAGAATAGCTTTTCATTTAGTGGTGTTGCACTGTGAATGTCACTTCCTTTATTTTGAGAGAAGGTGACAGAAAAACATGGTCTAAAGGAACAAACGTGATGCTCCCGGGGGGTGGAGGGAGGAAATGAGATCTTCTAAAGGAAGATGCTACTTTGATACTAAATTTGCTGCATTGTTGTAAACTTAGTTTAAAACCCCTACCAGCTGCCTCCTTTGCTCCATTATTATGAATCCTGTCCTGTGCTTAGCGATTTTCAGGCCTTAAACTAGCAGGAATCTTCAGCTAGATGGGAAAGGTCTGTTTTCCTGCCTCGTCTTCATGTAAACTGCAGCAGTCCTTCTCAGCCCTCAAAATGAATCAGATCAGTTTGGGACTCCTAGCTTTTGGTAAAAGAGAACATAGTTCTGCAGTGCGAAACAGTGATCTCATATAACTTCACTAATCTGGTCAAAAGTTATACAGCACAGCGACATTGTAATGACAGGCTTTGTCTTAGCATAAAAGCATCAAGTCATAAATTCTGTATTATAGGCTCTGTACCGTTCAGTAGAAATGTGATCTTTTGGCCACACTTAACCTGGGTCAAATTTGTACATATCTGGGAATGTTCAGAAATGACACAAGCACTTAGGAACCTCAGCAGTGGCCAGGAAATTCTTTTTACTCTTCTCTGAGGATTCTGTCCTGCCCTCCTCCCAGTGGCTGGCACAAGGCTGGAGGCAGGTGGATATCCTTCCCCTTGTCCTCAGCCATAAGACCAGAAGCACTTACACTGTCTGCCTTATAGTGAGCTCCACACTAGCTCTCCTTCTTGGGTACAAGAGTTTCAGTTATCTGATCTAGGATTCTGTCTCAGCCCTTTTCTTGCTATTTTGTTGTTTAATGGAAGTTGTCTTCCTTTGTGGAACAGTCCACTCAGCTTCCTTTGTCCTGTTTCTCCCTCAGCTGGATGAGCACCAAGCTGACCTGGTAATGCCCTTCAGGGCTGCTTTCTCACGTACTGCTCCTCCACAATGTCACCCTTGAAGGATGTAGGCTACACCTGGGAAAGGGGAAGCATTTAGGGTCAGCTTCCCCAAAGCTGCTGCCTCCCAGACCGCTTCAGCAGCATCTCTTTTTTGGAAAGTTTGTTAAAATAGAAGAGACAATGCTGGATGAGGTACTGCAGCTCTTGCTAACTGTCAGAAAATGTGACTGCATAACGATTTCATGTCATTCGGTTCAGGTTAGGATGAGATACTAATAAACCCAGCCCTCTGAAACCATTCTGTCTCTATCTGTTTAAACTCCTGAGCCTTTCTCTGGCTCTTATTCTCTTTGCATTATACACAATGGGATCATAAGATTCACAAATGAGAAATAAACTGAGAATACTGTGATTAAAAACGTACAATACATAATATAACCTTGCACAACAAAATTAGCACTTTGCTAATTTAGTCCCAAAGCATATTGATTAAATGCATTTTACCACTTCAGTGTATATTGGAAAATCCAATTAATACTAAAAAAAAGAAAATGAAAACATCCAAGTCACTGAACTTTGGATCATAAATGTTAATCCATCCTACAGTATCTTTTGAGCAGAACACACACTAATTTTCTCTCATTGTCACAGAACAGATTTCACTAAAATAATGCTGTAATTGTTTGAAAAAGAAAGTATTTGCCATTTGGTGTTTCTGTCAGCTTCCCTCAGCTGAATTCATTTAAAAAAGGATTTTTTTTTCTATCCACAACAACTTTCAGGAAAGTCTCCTTAGTGATAAACTTTTAGTACCGAAAATGTCTAAATGTGTTTCAGTCAATTAGTGACTTACCCACAATTTGACCGAATTTAGGATTTTGTTCAAACTGTGCACACATTAGGAAAGATGGAAAAATAATGAATCTGTCTCTATATGCTGGAGATCAAGAGGTCAGCTTTTCTTAAGGAAGAACAAACTTCTGCCCTGTGGTACCTACAGCTAGTGCATTTTATTTGGTAGTTGCACTGGGCAAAATCTCAGGCATCTCCTGGAGCCAGCAACATTGACATTCCTGTGTCCTTGGACTTGATTTGTTTTGCACTGGAATTCATAAAGCTTACACTCAGGTGTGCAGGTTACTTACTGGGGAGGAAGAAATTTTACAGCAAATTTCTGCACTTTGCAAGGTTTGGTGCAATGACTGGAGCTGGGCATCAGGAATCTCTAGTGGGAAATGAAGCCAATGCATGTGAACTGGGGAGTCTTTCTCAGCACAGTGATACCACCAAGGGACCGAAATTGCAACACACACCAGATGAGTGGAGCGGTAGGAAGTAAAGATTTCCACTGCTCTTGAACTCCTGTAATTAGTGATGTTGTGATAGGTTTATGAATGTAATGATAGCTGTGCGTTGAGTATGAGGAGTGGGGGGAGGTCGTACTTAAAGAAATATTTCCACGGGCAGCACTTTTACAATTTTAGCAGTATAGCATTCATAAGGTACCTATTAGAATGTTGCTGTCAGAGGGAATATTGGTGAGGAGGCATCCCTTTTGGAGCCGTGTCTGCAGGGAGACATGTGCAGATGTCTTTATTAGTTTCATGTCTAAGCTGCTTCCCTGGAGGGTGTGCTGGCTGTTGGGTATTAGCAATTTCAGAGACAATCCATGGAGAAGCCCATGTGCTCTTCACTCTGCTGGTTGTGGGTGGTCTCAAAAGGAAAGCATTCCTCCCCCCACCTCCCCTTTTTGTGTGTGTGTGTGAAGAATAACTAAATTACTATAAAAATGAAACATTGCTCTCAAATGAGCATTCATTCAGTCTTGTTTAACAAATATTTTTCATCCTCGAACAGGACAGGATTTACAAGGTTAGCCTGCTAAAATTCTTGTGAATTTAATCACAACTTATCTTACATTCATGTAAGTATGTTCAGCTAAACTCTAATGTATGAGATATTTGGATTTATCGTAGGCTTTTTCATGAGATTGACATTTCTGTTTTACACGGCCAAGCTTTGCTGCCAGTACTTTACTCACCAAAAAGTCCATTTGATTTCTTGTACCATAAAACATGGTAAAAGAGTGAGGAACAGGGCATTTCAGACTATTATCTGTTCGAATATGTTTCAGAAGTATTTTATATGCAATTGAAAATAGGATATATATCTGTCAGTTTATGTAGTTGTGCTTTGTGTGAAAAGAAACAGACTTAGTATTAGAAGAACTTATTTGGTGTAGCATAGTCACAATATAATTTCTATATTTGAATAACTGGCATTCGGAAATACTCTCCCCCCCAGAATGATGCAGTGCCCAACTCAGATTAAGTGAGCTGAGCTGAATTTTCAGACTGTCCTTCACTTCCTTCCTCTGCTGTCTAAAGAAAACCTAGTTTTGCTCTCCTATACACAAGAAATAACCTGGAAATTGGATCTATCTGAGAGGATAGGAACTGGACTAACAGCACTGAAAGAAAAAAAGAGGAATCTGATTCAATTTCTGTGTTGTGAGTAGGAGAGTTATGGTTATGCTATCAAACATTTTTATTTCTTGACTTTTATTTTTGTTTTTCAAACTAAAACCATCTAATTTGCTGTTTAGCAATTGTTCATTTCGTTTCTCCGTTCAGCACTGCGGAACACCTCACAGTAGTACCTTGCTAAGAGTCAGATATACTCCATTCCTGCAGCCCAGCAGGGACTCTTATTTCAGATGTTTCGCAGTCCCATTCCAATGCAATGGACTGCATTTATCCATTTAGAAGGCCAGATCTTCAGCAGGTAAAGGGGGCCATAATTCAGTGGACATTTATGTAGATATATTAATTGAAGATCAGGTTCACAGAATTTCTAATCCTGACAATATTAAGTATATAATTTTGCATTATTTTGCTTGCTTTTTTTTTTTTTATTTAACTAAAACCCGTACTAATTTTTCTTATTTTCAGATGAATGTGTGTGAGAAGATTTGATATTAATTTTTTAGAAAGTATTCATACATACAGTAGCACATAGGAAATTTAATAGAAAATGATAAAAAAAAAAAAAAAGAGAGAGAGAGAAAATAATTAATCCATTCTTTGCTTATAGCCGTGATTAGCTGTCATACAAAAAGCCACTGGTGAGGCCACATCAGGTTATTCCAGTTTGCTTTCTTCCATCAGCTTGTGCCCAAAGAGAGTTATTAGCTCATTTTGATTGTTCATTGGCAGTCCCGATGCAATATGGGAAGTGTCTGCCAGCAAATGTCCTTAATATACATGATTTGAAGGAAAAAAAAGACTACAAAAAGCACGCATTTGCCTCATCCTGCTGAAATGCAAAGCATCTTCAAGAGCCACTGAGGATTTAATATATTTTGTAAAATTGGCTGTGGTGTTTGCATGTTTCTTCCTTCTCCGTCACTACAGGATGCACAGATACCATTTACATATGCAGGAAATGTATATATACGTACCTGTAATGTTGTCTGTGATGTTTAGAGGTTTTAATACTACAGACTGAAATTATTTTTTTGTGTGCGTGTTTTAACATACTGAATTTGGTGTTTTGTGCCTTGAAATATTTCTCTTTTGGAATACTGTGTATGTACTTGCATTATACACACCCTCTAGGACGTTCCCTTTAGTATTACACTTGCAAAATTAATGCTTGCAAAACTAATTTGTATCAGAGAAGTGCAAAGAGGAAGCAAAGACTGCAGATTTTCTTTTCTAAGTGTAAATCATGACATTTTGCCAAATATTTTTCCTTGAAATCTACTGCATGAAAGAAGTAATGGTGATAGATAATAACAATTCCATGCTGAGGTGAGTAACTTTGGAGAGTCACTGTACATTGTTATATACCTGCTGTTTTACAGTTCAGAGCTGTCGGTATTTTGCAGAAGGATAAAGGGATTATCAACTTGTATTATGAGCCTTAATGAACAAATTTTGTAACGTCTGATTTGTTCTTAATAAGAAGAGTGCTAGCTAATTTTGAGTTTTGGCTGAGAGGTCAGACGTCCAAATCTGGCTCTGACTTAATGGCATCCTGTGTGTGAGTGCAAGAATTTTCAGCATGTTGCATGTATTTTTTCACCACCCCTGAGAAGCTAAATTAAGGCAGGGGCATCGGTCTGGACTTGGGCAATGCTCACCTCTTTGTGCTTAACCACATCTCGGGACAAGACATGAAAAAACAGCATCCATTGGAAACCGCATTAAAAATTAAGGCGGATAGGGACCTAATTGTGTGATCAGAGTCGGTTCTCCTATGGTAAGAAAACGTGGCATTGATTTTTTTTTTTTTAATTAGTAGAAATACTTAATGCTTGTTTCTTAGCTTATCAACAACATGTTGTAGCTGTGTCACATAGAAACGTTAGCTTGTGAATTAGCCCTGAGGCAGTGTCCTATATACCGCTAGGAGAGCGCCGGGTGTAGGATCCACTGACTCAGAGGAAGAGTGCCTCCTACTGATTCAGTCTTCAATCCAAGTACTGACCTTGCTCCTCTGATGGGATTTGACAGGTTTACAGCCCACGGGTGTGGCTGTCATAGCATCATTTTTCCTCCCTTTAGCTTCTTCTCTAATAAACTTGTTAAACGTTTCACATTAATAGAGAAACTTATGCAATGCATGTCTTACTGTCTTTGACAACTCATTCAATGTCAACCATCAACAATTTTCATTTAATGGACACGTAACATCCCTGGTGTGACTTTTTTTTATAACTTCTGATGTCAAATTGATAAGTCTGTGAAATAGAATAGATACACATAATGCAGCCTTATCCTCACAATTGTCAGTGAGGCAGCGAAGCAGAACCTCAAGAAAAGCGACCCAGTTCTGCATGCTTAACCACAAGAGAACCCAGACTGGTCCCCAGTCCCACCTAACATTGCAGCTTCATGACATCCAAGCAAATAATAGGCAGAGAGCGTGAGCTTGTGAAGGTAATTATATAAAGCTGATGGCAGGGGACAAAAAGAAGTGGGATAGGGGAGAAAACGAGCAGTTTCACCACTTTGACAATGTCCACAGCTGTGATGTCATAGGCACAAAGATGATAATAAAATTTGGCCAATGTGGTGTCAACTACACCTTGCTCCTTTTGTCTTTTCCCTCCTATAATTTTGTATCCATGTGTGAATCGGCTCATTAGTGGAGGAGAGTGAAAATTGAGGTCAGGGTATTTAAACCTGACCTGTTCAAAGGCCATGCAATGCCTAAGCCCACCGGGGGTTTCACTTCAGAGCTCCGGACCACCCTTGAAGGTGACACCAATTCAAGCCTCATTTTATAAAGGCCTTATTAATTATTGTCTTTATAAGAAGGAGAAGCCATATAAAGAAATGTGTCATTCTTAGAGTAGGAGTAGGCAGGGAAAAAAAAAAAAAAAGAGAGAGAGAGAGAGAAAGAAACAGAAGATCAAAAGAGAGCTTTTTTTTTCCCTTTTGCTTTTCATGCCTCAGAACCTCAAAGGAGGTCGGGGAACAATCAGGCTTAGGGGTCTCGTGTGCTTTCTGGCAATTAGACTCAGCTGATGGGCTGAAAGGGATTGAATGGCAGGGTTCAAGGCCCTTCTCCAGAGCTTCAGACAACAGGCTTTTCCAAAGCAGCAGAGCAGCAGACACCACTGAAATCATTTCAAATGGAGACTTACAGCCAGGGATTCATTAATTCACCGGCCTAAACAATTACTGGAACATATAATGTCTCTATATACACTTTGATAAAGACTGTCATCCTAGACCTTCATTTTCCCCATTTTTATTAGAGATTTTTAATGTCAGGTTTAAAAAGAACCTTTTATTTCTTCAATTATCAAATTAAACCTTTTAGTTTTTTTTTTACAAGGCAGGGGGAGGCGTGTTGGGGGGGTAAAGGGAGGAATATAAATTCCAGAATTTTTGTTTTATGGCTACAATTGATTTGAATTACAAGAGGAGACTGAGAAAGTTTTGTAAAGCATCCTTAAACATTCAATATAAATAGGATGGGAGCCTGAGTAGCAAGAGATCCCATCCTCCTCCTTCCATGTTTTAAAGAGGGTGGTCTGGCACAAATAGATTTAAATGAACTTGATGTGAGAGAATTAGCTAATAAGGGACATGCCTCTATAGATGCAGGCAGCATTTGCTGCTAGGATGGTTATAACTGAACAAACCAAATTAGCACTTGTAGTACAGCTGAAGTATTTTTAAAATAAGAAGAGAACAACTGAGGGTTTTTTTTGGTTTGTTTTCCTAGTATAACATTAGATGTACGCTAGGGTGAAAAGTTTTGGTGCAGAACTTGGTTCATTTCAAAGCATACCCACGTTTCCCAGTGAAGATCAGGTAGATGTGCTGATAGGTCCCTCCAGAACACTTCTGGCAACGACTAGGTGTGATTGTAGAGGAAGCACAGAAAAAAATAGTCCTGTTCTGAGATAGATATAAAGCCTAATTAAGGACAGCCAAAAGTAATTTTCAAGAGAAAATTGGATTTTTGACTAAATTATGTTTTGTGTCTTTGTTCTTCAGACTTCCTTCTTTGGGAGAAAGCTGCAAAAAAGTGCATGTTTTAACAGAAAAATATTTTTGCTGAAAATATTTTTTATTTGAAAGTATTCTCAGAATGCCATGGAAGTAGTGGTTCCAGAGCCTTGTTCTGTCTTCTGGAGCAGCACCCCGTCAGACACCCATCCAAGTCTCTGTTAGTAGAGCTGTGAGGGTTATGTCCAACTGGGTAATTCAGTTCCTAGAGAAATGTGAAGCTTTTCCTTTGCTTTGCAAAAAGTCACTAACTTGTTCACCATGCCAGGTGCTGCGTTAGAGGAGTCCTGCATCCTAAGGCACCCCAGACGTTTGCCTGTCACAGGTGTGCTCCTTGTGTCATTCCTGTGCTGGTGCTTGATAATCCCAACCATACCCAATATATCCTGTGCAGAAAAATAGGGCTGGGAGGGAAGCCTAACTATTATGTGATTCAAGTAGTCTCTGTGTCTCTATTTTAATGGATTGTGCCTAACTCATGCCTTTGTTCTACTGCTTTGTAGGTGTAACCCAGCTTGGGTAGAAGTTAGGGCTCTGCAGTTAGGACAAAGCACTGTCTTGGGAAGAGCAACACTCTTAACTCTGGGAAGCTGTTTCATGCTTTCTGCCTAATCAGGAAGATGACACCAGAAAATTGTATGGGCCTTGAATTATCATTCTGCTTTCAAAAATCTTTATTTTGTTTAATTGAAAAAATTAATTTGCATGCTGTCAAAAGATTCAAGGCACTGAAAGCCACAGCATAAGCCTGTAGTTGCTTGACTTAATTCTACTTCCACCTTAATCCTTTTTGGGAACTTCAGAGAATAGGTAAACCAAAGCAGATAGATCCAAAAAGATGTATTTGGAATTAATATAATTCTTGAACCTGTGGTATCAGTAGAGGTGATAGTGAAGAAGATAATGGTGTGAATCTACTGGATATCTGCTACACACCTAATGCACCTGGGGATGCTAACTTAAGTGGGCTGTTTTGGATTCCTTCGTTTACAGAAGTGCAGAGGGGAAGGATAGAGAAAGGAAGGGTGGATTAAAGTGAGCTACTGAGAGTTTTGTGAATAAGTGCCCTTTCCATTACAACAAATGAGGGCTGTAATGAAATTCATTGAGAGATGATGTAGCTCTATTGTACCACCAGTCTTACTTGATAGATGAAGCTAACAAGATGAGAGATTAGAATTGTCTGTCCTGTGTGTCTGCATCATATCCGGGCCACAGGATTTTCTTCCACTGCACTGTGTGTGATTTACAGTTTAAGTTGTCCTGTTATCAGAAGCAAATAATTTCTACTTATATTTTGTAACTGCAATCTTAGGTATTTATCGGCCATCGCTTTTGTGTTTGTCATGGGTATAGCAGTACTGTGCAGTATTAGCTTGCTTTTGTGTTTGTCATGGGTATAGCAGCACTGTGCAGTATTAGCTTGCATTAGAAGCGATTTGGGACTCTTAATTTATCTGTGACGCACTTCCACCTTGGCCAGACTATAATGATGATATTTCCTATGTCTCTGTGTCAGTCACCTGTTGAACTTGTTTTTGTGAACTCCTCTGTGCTTCTTTGTTCTAAGTACAGGCTTTCCCTCTACCGATGGCCTGTTGTTGAAACTCCACCGTGGTCATTGTGTCTCTGTTTCCTGAAATATTAATGCTCTTCATTTGCTGCAAGGCTAGAGGACAGCACTCTTCTATAATTGCATTTTTGTACATCTCTGCTCTCCCCCTGTGGATGCATTCTTGCATACTTCAGCCTTCTGGGCTTAAATTGCATTTTTAATACAAACTAATCAGTGTGCTACCTCAAAATGTGGGGAAGATCTCAAAGAGGGAGGATGCAAAATCCTATTTAGTTACGTCTGTGTTTAATGATGCGGCAGACCAGTGGCCCTAGGTAACGCAAATGTTATCAGTAGATACTTGTCATGACCATTCTGCTCCCTGTCTGCCTCGCAGTATGAGACATGAGTGAAATCATCTTCCCTCAAATGTCTCTCCCTGTGTTTTTTGAGACTATTGTTTCAGCTCAACACACCAGTCACCTTCAGCTGTAATCTGTCTCTTCCCCACCATTCTGCCTCATTCCCAAAACAAGCCTCTTTGTCCTTGCCCACTGCCCATTTATACCATTCTCAATCAATCTTCATTGAATGCAGTGGTACATCATTAACTTGTCTTCCGGCAAGCCACTTAACCCCTTAAACCCTGGAGCAGATTCATTACATTGCCATCTTCCAGTGAACGGTCACATCCACACTTGACTTAAGCTATTACTTAGTCACACTATTCATCATCCACATGGATAGTTTTTTGCTCCTGATAAGATTGGTGTGACAGTATCTGGAGCGTATTACAAAGAGATATCCCAAGAAAAAGGCCCTGATCAGTAAGTTTGTCTACACATGTAAGTCTTACTGCCCCTGCTCTTCTCCATTATTACCTATAAGGGACAGGAGCCATTACGCAGCCCTTCCTTCTTTGTGATCATGGGAGCTTTTGACATACTCTGAACCAGGGCTGAGCTTTGTGTAAGGGACATGGTGCAGAATTCACAGAAGTTTTATATTAATTCTTGATTTTCCATGTTTTCTGCTATTTTCTTATCCTGACATTTGTATGATACAACTATAATGCACAGGATTTTTATACCTGGATTGGAATCAGGCCTGAAATTCAGAAAAGCTATTTGTCAGTCTCATGAGCAAATAAATATTATAACTATTCTGTTTTCCCCAATGATTCTAGGAGCCTTATTTTACTCATCCTTTGCCTTTTGTGTCCTTCATGCAAGTCTGAAAGGGAATTAAGCTGCTGAGGTAGTTCCTTTATTGCTGAAACCCCCTCAATAATTTTGAGCTTATAATCCACTGTACAATCACCAGTCTGAGTTTGGTAATCGCAGTATGATTACCCAGAAATCTCTGAAGAATGATTATGCAAATCCTGAACTTCTAATTGGTTAATAATATCTTTAAGATAGTGCAGTGATTCATATGTTGTGTTTTTTTGAGGGAAAAAACAATCTGAAGTAATTATGTAAGGCAGTTGCCCGTAAAAACTAGTCCGATGCAAAGCTTTGTGTGGTTAGGAGTAGTGCTCAGTAACGTATCGAAACTGTAGAGCATCTCTGCACTTCAATCTGCAGAGGTATCTCCACTTCAAATTTGCTGTACTGTGTACAGGTTTGTGATTTTTTTCCTTCTAGCCAAGTATTCTTCACACTATCCTCTAGGAAGCTAAAACAACTCTCAAAGCTTATGTATGTTTAAGGTGATTGTTTAGCCCAGGAGACAAATGGGCAAGAAAAATCCCATTTTCCAAGAAAAGATTAAAGAGAGATAATTTAGTCCTCTTTCCTTTTTAAGATTGTGTCACAGCCAAAATTATTCACTACGGAAGATAGTCTTCATTAGTAACCTTAGAATAAAAGCTTCTCATTACCTTTTCTCCTACCATGATGTTAGGGGCTTTCTATGCTATCTTTGTAAATTATACATGTTATTCTTATTAACTCAGTTTCTTTTTTTTTAATATTAATTCTCACATAAGAATGTACGTTTTCTGAAATTCATTAAATAAATCCCGACTCACCTTTCTTGCACTGAATACTATAATAGGATTTAACTGATCAACAAGATTTGATATAAAAATACAAAAATTTCCCATCAGGGCTGCCTTCAGAAACATGTCTGGAGCACGGAATTGATGAGAAACTTTTTGCATTCACCACAAAGAGAAATATTTCAGTCCCAGTCCTATGATCCAATCAAGGCCCTGCTGCCCAGTCTTTGACATCCATCAAATGCATTTCAAAAATTTTCAATATAGGAATATCCTTTATACAGGCCTTGAAATGAGTTTGTTTCTGCTGACTTCAGTGGTACACAATGAAGCTGACTCAGTGTAAAGTCAGCCTCATAATCCTATTGACCTCGTGGCTCACCAGAGCAGAGTGGTTCAGACCACAGACCCATGATGTGTTGGGGTGCATGAGACAAGCATGAGAAGCAAAGTCACTGTGTGTTCAGTGCGTCTTCTGAGCAGGTGTTTGCTTTGCTTTTGTGTTTCTCCTACAGCCCATTTTGGTTCTCTAAAGAATAAGAATGACTTTAGAACTTCAATCCACAGTTTCCAACATAGGAATCTTCCTATAATAAAGCAGACACATAGATCTGAGCCCATAGAGGAGCAGATTAGTTTATACATATGAAGGCTGGTAGCATTTTAATTTTTCTGATGCATTGTTATAAAGGGTAATGAATGTGAGAAGGATACAAGGAAGGGAGAAGGGGAAATAGAAGGCACAGGGAACAGACTGAAAGAGTGTTGAAGGAGAAGAGAAGGAACAATAGAGAGAGCTGAGGAGAGGAGATCCTGACACTGTTGCAAAGCCACTTAAGGCCGGTTGTTTCCAGTGAAGAATTTTGCTATGATTAATTGCAGTATCTTTAAAATGAGTCCTCTGTCAGCACAACACGCAGACCAGATGATGCTAAAACATTTTCCAGATACACTTCTCCTTTGCTAAATTGATTGTGCTGGATGTCGTTTGCTGGGGGTTGTCGGGTGTCAAATTTTAGTCTAAAATTTCCATTTTTTTACGTGAAAAGAAAATCCAACTAACCCTACATGGTGGTTGTAGGGGGATTCAAAATTTATGTGCATTTTCAGATTTACCTGTACCATTCTGCAGTTGGAAATTAAATGCCTGTGAAATTTCATAGAACTTCCATTTTTTAATTGAGTGATCCTTGTCTTTTCAGTGTTTAGTGATAGTGGATAAACAGAGGGATTTGAGAGCTTATTGTCGTGCAGACAGTGTATAATCAAGTGTTATGCCTGTTGTTGGATCATGAGAGCAGCAGCACAGGATACACGTCCCATCATCTTCCTATGATGACTCCCATAATTGCAATGCCCATAGGTTCTCTAAGATTATACTCCAGCTCTTCCCCTCAGAAACACTGCTTCACTCCATTTTCTTTATGTTCTTGATGTTTATTTTCTCTTCCACTAAGTAAATTACTTTTAATGAAGAGAACTAAGTTCCTTACGACAATTTGCGCTCTGAGTCCTGATTTCTTCTGGCTTGTGCTGCGTTGGTGAAGGTGGATGTGGATGTTCCAGCTGGGCTTGGCAGGGCTCTGTGCTTTCCAGTCTGCTTGGTATGGTGTGAGTAGATGAGCAAATGCACTATGCTGATGTGCCTGGATGGTGTACTCCTCTCCCAAAATATCCAAATATGCAAGACATCAATCTTCTAGATTTTCTAAAACAAGAAGAGAATGAAATGCCAGGACCCTGAAGTAATGCAAGCAGGGTTGCTAATGCGTTTCTGTACTGTTCCTCCACATAAGCAAATCACAGTTTTTTGATTAAGCCATTCAGCCATGCCCAAGCAACTGTCTGTTGAGTCCAATTCATTGCTGTGTGTGACTCTGTCCTCTGAAAATTGTGGCCTAAAAATGATAAATTATAAAAAATATTAAATTAAAAGTGCATCTTAAAAGCTGAGGAAAAAGAAGTTATTAATTTTTTTTTTTCAATAAAATTGTAGTTGATATTTTGTTTGTTTTTTTTTTTTAGGCTAGACAGTTTAGGTTTGACACAAGTCTACCTTTAGGATAAAAAATATTCGCTTTTCCAAGCATCAGAGAATCGTGGTGGCACTGGGAGCTGATTTCAAACATTAACAAAGCAAAACATGGAGTTGAGAGATGAACACGAGAGAAGTATAAGAGCTGCCTATTTCATTATAGTAAGACGGGAGAAGATGACAGGGCTCAGGTGGACATTCTCCTCACAAGTACTTCTGCCTTTCACGTTCCCCAGATGTGCTCCATGTATTTCCCAGCCCTCCTTCCCAAAGCTGGTCCCGCGGCAGGCTGTGCTGCTGTGTGCCACCTTATTGTGCTGAGCTTTGCTCCAGTAAGGCTTTATGTCTCTGGCTTGAAAATGTCTTTGGATGAAAGTCACAGTTTCAATTGCTGTTTTTTTTCAGCTTGCCTCTTAAAATACGATCAAGCATATGGGTGAGCTGCACAAAATTTTTCAGCAGCATTTGAAATCAGAGCGAAACCTGATTGTTCTGTCTTATTAGCCACGTCTTGTTTGATGTAGCGTGTTTTTCTAACCCGATATCACTTCCATCTGAAGCCGCACCACAGAGAACACAAAGGTTTCAGTATTGAAGCTGAAGGAGCACTGAAGGGCATCTTACAAATGCTACTTTGTCACCTAGCAGGAGTTCTTGGAAATTTTTCAATGTTTTTCTTTTCTTTTGTGAACGGACATAAAGTGCCTCTTTCAAACCCAGCTAGGGTTTCATTCCTGCTTCTGTGATTCTCTGAGGTGCATTAGTTGAGGCTGGCAAACTTTTAGACTCTGGGGAATACAAAGCGAGATAATCAGTGCAAACTCAGTCCCTGCGGCAGCTCTGTTTGGGTGGCAGCTTCCCGGCAGGGATGGGGCTGGGGGAGGAGAGCAGGAGCTCTAAAAATCTACAGGAGCGACTAAATTGAAACAAGAAGAAATCCTTTGGTTATTGTGTTGTTTTTTCTTATTAAGTCAGAATAAAAACAGAAAATGATTCCCAGCCGTTCAGACTGGTAGGAGCTGAGAAAGACATTTATGCAGGTTTGCTTCCCAGATTTTTGCTTCGCTCTAAACTTTTATTTATGTGCCTTTTCCTGTGCCACTTTTACCAATGTTTCTCGACAACACATTAACTTCCCTCCCGGTACAATAATCGACTCCAATCTGCTATTATCACGGAAATAGAAGAGGTAAAGTGCCTGTAATAGGATCCAAATCAAATCACTTTCACTTCAGCCGGCTTTTGCTGTGAAGCCGAAGATTCCCCAGGGAGATTCAATACAGAGAAACACCTGCAGACACAGGCTGAGGCCCAGAGATTGTATAGAACACGACAGGCCGAGCTTTGCACTAGCATTTCCTTAGTTACAAGATGGTACATTGGCAGTAATAACCAGAGGCAGGACCTGATAAAGTTGTGACTCATTGGCAAAGCCGGGATCTGACTTTCAGCTGATTTGACCCATCCTGAAGCAACACATCAGCCGACAATTTACTGCAGAACAGCTATAGTTTTTCTTTTCCAACCCTGAAGCACTTACCTTAGTCTTGAATGGTTCTGCACGAGTCGCCGGTTGTGTTTAGGAGCAGTTCAGCCTGAAGAGAAAAAATGCATCATTCTCCCCCAGTGGCTAGGAAAGGCCAGACTAAATTGAATTTAATAAGGCTCAGGCTTAGGGGAAAATAATCCTAGAATCTTTCCTGTGGCATAGGAGACAACTTCAACAAGGATTGAAGTTAGGATCAAAATACATGGTTGCAACCAGCTCATGGTTACGGTTCTGTTGCCTTGTGCTCTAATCCAAATGCTTTTTCCCCCATCTGTGCATTTTCATGTAATACCTTTTAGAAGTGCTAAGTGACTCTATGCCAATTGCATGTTAGTATTTAATTTCGCATTTATCTCAGGAAACGAATCCAGTCTTACTGGGATGAAAGGACATAAAAGTCCTTTCCATTTGTGTTGCCTAATATTTGACAGGGTTGGCCTTCATGGAAAAATAGTAATAATATAATAACAGAAGGAAAATCATTTGTTCCTCAAATTTAAAAACCTGTGGGGAATTTTTCACAGCCGAGTTCAGTGTGGAGTTCAGCTCCTATTTTCACTTTCAAGTATCTCCTCCGAAGTATCCCAGCAGCTGTACTGCTGCAGCAAACAGTTCAGTGACCAGCAGGATGCTGAGCTCCTCGCACAGTACCAAAATGCAGCATGCACTATTGGTGCCCTGAGCTTCTACCCCAATGTAATTATTACTGAATGATTTAGGAAAAGAAATTTGTTTAAAAATTAATTTCAGCGGATTGGTATGAAAGGCAAAAGCAGCAGACCCAGGAAAAAGCCTGCGGAAGTCTGAGGAGCTTTGTGAGAACTGTGTTTTTATGAAAGCTGAAATAATAGTACAAGTCATCGTTTTCTGCAACTTGCTTTTTCTGATAAGCATTACAGTGTCCTCCCCTGCACCCAGCTGTCAGGTTCCCATCGCCGTCCTGTCTGAGCACCACAGTGCATTATGTAAAGAAGGGGAGAGATATTGTGCAGAGCTTGCTCTCAGCTTTTCCTTTTTTTCCTTATTAAGATAAATGCATTTATACTAAATGTATGGTAGGTAAAGTTTAGTCAAGCATTTGCTATTTGATGGAGCGGCAAGTGAAAATAACAATTTCCTCTCTTCTTTAAGGTTTACTCACAAGTTTTGGTACCAAGCCTTTATCAGAATAGGGCAAACCTTCAGAAAGAAAGAAGATAAGTTTGGACAGGTTTTGACTGCACATTACGGTGCATTACAATCCCATTAATGTAATGTATAAAAAAAACATATGTTGAACACTAACATGGGATCAGAGCTCCTGCTGCGAGAGATATGGAAATCATATTATCTTGTCAACTCAAATGCACATTCTTAATTGCTAAATACGAATCAGAATCCCAAGTCCAAACATTGGTTCATTGAAAACCAAACCCTAATTTTACAGTTCATTTGCAGCTGCAAGGCTAAAGGAGTTTGGACGGATCTAACAGTAGGAAGGGAGCAAAGTATTTGAATTATGGGGCATCGGAATTTGAGATGCTGGTTTGTAAGTCCAAAACTGAAAATACAGCATCCAACCTAGTGGTATGGTACAGTGAGAATAAGTCAAACAGCATTGTTCAGCTTCCCTATTTAGATCTGGGACAGGGTAAGGCATTCTAAAGCGAAATAAGGGAAAGATTGAGGGATACCTAAGTATCAGAGGAGGGAGTATTAAATGGTGCAAGGTTTTTATGCTAAATAATTGCTTTTTCAGCTCTTAGGCAAAAGAAAGCTTTATCTGCATGAGAACAGAGGTGAGGAGAAGCTGGGGAGGAAGGGGGGAATTAGGGCACTGTCAAAGCATCTTTAGCTTTGCCTGATGAGGAAATTTTAAAGATTACAACAATAATCATTCATTATATAAAGCTATATCAATTCAATTGCCTGAAATTAGGTATTTCCTTCAATTTTCAGGGTTTCTTTCTATCTTTAAAAAAAATAAATAAAAAGAAAAGGGAAAAGATTTCATGTAGAACGTAAATGCAATCTCACTGAGAAATTACAACCCCATTTGTTTTCTTTTAGAATTAAAGCATCTGACATATTCAGTGAGATTTTGTCAGCGTTTCAGTGAATGAAACATTCCTCCTGTGACATTAAAAAATATAATAATAGATTTTCAACGTCATTTGTTTATTGTCGTCACCTTCTGGGGAGAGCAGCTTCGGTTTGCAACTATGTTGTATCAGTTACAATCTAGTATTTCATTTTGGAAAAACAGTAAGCATGGAGCAAGGCGTGCAGGTGGGTGCTCCTAGCAGTGCTGTGGGGAGGCTGCTGCTTGGGTGGGAGCCCCTGCAGAAGCCCTTTGGTTCAGCATTGCATTAAGATACAACTTGATCTGCTGACTGAAAAAAAAAGCAGAAGTACTGGCTGGAAAAACAAGAGATTTTTAGTGCTTACTATATGTTTTTTACCAAGTAGAGGAGCAGTGATAGTCTTATTTTTAGTCTTTTTTGGGTGTTTAGAGGCTAAAGCCTGTAGGATTTGAAGCTGTGATCTTTGACATTGCTTTCAAGAAATGCAGGGGCCTCTCTCCTGTGTTTCCAGGTGTAGATGTGTCTCAGGTGTTGGTTCATCAGTTTCATTTATAGGAAGCTTCAGGGTTGAGTGTGTGGAGAATGAAAATGTCTCTTGCTGCTGACAAAAAGTTACTCTGCCTTTTTCTAGGACCTTCAGCATAGCGCTGAGCAGTTTGCTTAAACACAGAGGGGAGAAAATGATTTCTCTATACTTATCTGTCCAGGCAGTAGCTTCCAAAAAACCCTAATTCACCTGATGCAGTAATAGGAAAACTGCATCTCCTGACAGCATGCCTTTCATCCTAAAGGATATTTTTGAATTTCTTGAAACTTCTTTTTGAACAAACAGCTGACTCTCCTCACATTGCATTACTCAACACAGCATTTATATTATTGGAAAATTAAACCAGTGACTGAGAGATTTTGACTAATTAGGTTTCTTGGATAATAAGAGCTTTTTAATAAGGTACATATCACTTACAATATTGCTAATGAAATGTGAAAGCGATTCAGTACTCTGTAAGATAATGGCTAACTTGTTTTAATTGTTAACATTTTTTCTTGCCTGCAATGACACAGTCATTATTTCGCAGTCACCACTTATCGTGAAATCCAAGAGGATTAATGGTTTCACTTATACTGGCGAAAATGTTTAAGCTGTCCCGATTATCAGTGCAGTTGGAAAGAATAATGGTTATTTGTCATTGCGTTTAGCCGTAGAATGAATTGTCCTCCAGCCAAGAGAATCATTAACCCTTTGAACAACAGTAATAGAGTTTTGCAATTAAAAACTAAGAAGCAGAGATTTATGACTGGATATATTTTTTTCTGTAGGTAGTTTATTAGCTTATGAGTTCCACTAAAACGAAATGTATTTCTCTGGAAAAATAAAGCACATAATATATCTTATTCTCCTGTAGAACACTTCTGCAGTTTGGAATTAGATTGCTCTGATACATTTTTTTGGTGAATGAGCAAATCTCCCAACAAAACTCCCCAAAAGGAAAAAAAGAACAAAAGGAAAGAAGGTTGCACATGTATTCTGGAGGGAAAAAAAACCATTCACGTTGCTTTCTTTTTTCTTACTAGATTGCAAGATTTGTTTAGTACTGAATTAAAGAGAGATTTCTGTCTATAATTCAAACCATTTACTCTGTGCAAACAACTTTAAAAAAAGCCCAGAAAGTAACACTGCTTAACAAAGTAATTAATACTGTTGGTTTGGTTTAGCTGGGAAGAGTTTAAAATTGCATTTAGTGAATAAGAATTCTTAGAATTCTGTAATGACACCGAACTAGCTGAGATTTCAATGCTGAAACAATAAAAAGCATCATAAAACAAACAATTGAGTGTTTAAGTTTTGGATATAAAAGGGTAATATAAAAAAAGAAAGAGAGAGAAACAAAAACATTACTTGGGAAGTCATTTTAAATCGGGAGGGAAAATACATCCACAGTTTGGCTGTTAAAGCTTTCTGGTTTTTAGCACTGTTGTTCTGTATTTGTGACTTTACATTGGCTTAGTGTAACATCATATGGAAGGTGGTGGATAGCCCTTGTTTAGACCCTGCAGCATTTGGGGGTTTCTTCTGTAATGAACTATTGCTGATTTGCAGCTGCAGAGAATCTCATCGGATAAGGAATGGTTAGAAAGGCAACAGTTAAGAGAAAAGATGTGCTGTAGGAGACACAGGTTGGCTGCTTTGCCTGGCTGCTGCGAAAGATAAAACACAAAGCATCCCATCTTTTCCTGGTGCGAATGTAGCTGGGTTGGGGCAGATGAGGCTCACAGCCGTCCGTCTGCACCCAGCACCCAGATGGGATGCACAAGCTCGGCTTGCTTTTCTGGGCAGAAATCCTCTCCAAGACTTTTATGAACTCTTTTCTTAAGAAAGAAAGGGTAGCTACTCCCTCCGGCTCTAATAATAATTATAAATGGACTGAAACAAGAACAGACACCTTGCTTGCCACTGGAGAGGCCACATTAATGAAGGCAGCAGTGGGCAGCACACCTTCACACAGGTAGCTGAGGCATGAATAGAAATGAAATTATCCCACAATTATTTTTTAAACAGATGTTTTCCTCGGGTGCTCCTTGAGCCCGTATCATGAAGATCAGTGCATATGAGCTTGGAGCATGATCATTATCATTACCATGTGTGATATATTGACAAAAATGGGGCTTCTACGAGACAGGCAAACAACGGTTTCTGCAAAAACCCCCTGAGGTATGCTGGAACTGCACACCCCAGCAGTTTTAGATGGGAGAGGTCAGGAGAAACAGCTGCCATCAGAAAAAAAGACATAGCTAATGCCACCTCCCAGCCCCCCCACCCCCAAAAATCGCATACGCACAAACCCAAATGCATATTAATGACCCCTGCTACATGAAACTATTGTAGCCTCTGGAGATGCAGGAGTGTCAAGCTATAGATGTGGATGCTGGAATTTAGCTCTACTTTGGAATTTATGATTGACAGCGTTGAGAAACCACTATTAACCGTCCCTGTGACTTTAATGAAAATGGGCAATGTGATCACAGGCTTTGTTCCTTTTGGTTTTCTTTTGCAGCAGGGCTTGTGCATATGTTATATGTAAGTCCCTCCCCCACCCCAAAAATGTTGATAATGGCAGCTATTTTGGGGAAGACAATTACTGATGAAAAGGACTGAATGGATTCTCTCTCCTCACTGGATAGAGGTTCGTGCTCTTTTCAAAAAGCACCAAGCAAAAATGCTGCTGCACCTCTGCGGCTTGTTGGGCGCATTTGTTGTACTTTGGCTCCAGCTGAAATTTAGGGCTTGCAGAGGCCAGCTGGGAATGTCAGCTCCATTCCCGCTTTTTATATTTTAATTACAAATGAAGTAGCCTACAAAAAAAAAAAAATACAGTGTGCAAATGGTGAATGGCCCATTTATTAAATGTAAGCAGGAGTTCAGAGACTTAATGTGCAAGAGGTGGGCAGGAGCTAACATCGTGCAGCAAAACTGTTGGAGAAAAAAATCTTTTTGTTCTGTCCATGTGAATAAATGCTTGATGTGAAAAATTCAGACATTCACTGAGGTTAATGGTAAAAATCTCCCCCAGGTCCTTGGGCCTATTTCTTGAAGGCCTCTGATGAGGTCTGTGGTTGCAAAGGGACATTCAGTCGTTCCCCTCCAACACACAGTCCTGTGCTGTGGGCACGCACTGGGAGGGCTGTGATTCCTATCAAATATGAAAGAGTGTGTGGCTCTTAGATTTTATAATTTCTGGTGCAGATTCAGTTTAAACATTGGTTGTGAAAGATGCACAAAGATCTGAACTGTGAAACTGTTTGGGGATTTCATTCTGAGTCAAGTCAAACACAGGAAAAGCAACGAGTGGAACATTGATCAGCTTTCATTTTGTTGTAGTTGCAATAATTTAGAATCGTAGAATCATAGACAGGCTTAGATTGGGAGAGACTTCAAGAATCATCAAGTTCCAACCCCCCAGTTACATGCAGGGTTCCCAGCAACTAGATCAAGTTCTAGGTCAGGCTGCCCACAGCCCCATCCCACCTGGCCTTGAACACTCCAGGGATGGGGCATCCACAGCCTGTCTGGGCAGCTGTGCCAGCACCTCACCACTCTCTCAGTGAAAAATCTTCCCTCCTTTAGCTTAAAACGTTTCCCCTTGTTCTATCACTATCTACCCATGTAAAAAGTTGATTTCTCTCCTGTTTACAATTTCTCTTTAAATATTGGAAGTCTCCCCACAGCCTTGTCTTCTCCAGGCTGAACAAGCCCAGCTCTTTCAGCCTGTCTTCACAAGAGAGGTGTTCCAGCCCTCTCATCACCTTCGTGGCCCTCCTCTGGACCCTCTCCAAAAGTCAGAGTCCCAGCCCCAGATGTGGCTCTCCAGCTGGGCCCTCACAAGGGCCTCTCCCTGCTGGCCACCCCTCATCTAATGCTTTGAACTGTAGTTATGGAAAGACTTTATCTATATTATAGAAAAATAAGCTGTTATACATAAATAAAATGTTCTTGTGCCATTTTCAAAAGACTTTTTTTTTTTTTCTTTCTAATTTAAGTACTTTATATTGGAAAGGGGGACCAAAATCAAAAATTATAGATAGCCTGAATGGACGCTGATGCTATTTTGTCTCCAGCTCCTATAGTCTCCCTTTGTTAAAAGAAATGAGAGTTGGACTATGTAAAAAATGAAAATCTCACAATTAAGTTAGACAAGTTAGTTCCTAATTCCGTGAGTCTGGGAGAGTTTGCTTTTTTCTCTCTTCTCTTTTTTTCTTTTTTCTCTTTTTTTCTTTCTTTTTCTTTCTTTTCTTTCCTTCTTTATTATTATTATTATTATTTGTTGGCTTCTTCATTTATTTATAATTTTAATCTCTCTTAGTGTGCCAGCTGGAAACCAATACTCTGATTTTATTCCCAGTATTTAATAGCCTTGATTTCGTAGTTTTTCCCCTCCTCTTCCAAAAGGCTAAAATTTTAATTGACACATTCCTGGAAATGTCATTTATGTACTGTGTGGAGTCTTAGTTTTTGTGTAAAATACTCTTCTTAATTGCTTATCATGTACATGAATTTTCTGCATCATTTACACTTACAAATGTGCGTGGCACAATAAATCTCAGAGGTTTAAATATTAACATTTTCTCCCCTTTGTGTTATTAGCAGAGAAATCAGCACTAGAGACTGGCAAACTGTTGCTCATGAGTACCCTTTCCAAACACAGGGATTCCTTTGTCACATAAATGGTTCAATTGGAGTAAATAACTATATATGACCAATGTCAATAGCGTAACTCAGGAGAAGGAAAGCTGCTTGTGTGTGAGCTGACTTGGAGCTCCAGGTCACTGTTCTGCTCTCAGTGTGCTTCTGAGAAGAGATGGCAAAACACCTGTGTGATCAGCAGGACAGAGGAATTGTCTGTACCATCAAAATATTCCCACCCTGGGTTAAGACTGGTAAGCACAAACAGAAGAGCAGGACACTGTTCAAACTGCACACAGTGCAGCTCCAAAAAATGTTTCCTCTGCTTCAGCAGTGCTCAGGTGAAGGGCAGCAGTATTCCTGCTAAATGAGCACAAATCTGCACTGCTGGATGTTTGAGACATGCAGATGCTCACTGCCATGGAGTTGTGCCCTCACTGCTCTGGAGCAGGAGTGAGAGACTTTGGGGCTTCCTGAGCCCCTTGTTGGTGTTCCAGGGAGCCAAAATGTGAGCTACAGAAACTACCCAGAGCTATTGAACCCTGCATAGCTATTTTCTGTTATCTGCCTTTGAGAATGTTTGTCTTGGGAGAGCAGGATTTTCACTTGTCTTCTTGCTGAATTGTGCAGATCTCAGCAGCACATCCCTACGTCCTCAGACTTGCAGCTATTTCTGACTAAAAGACGAGAATTTGTTTGAGATATCTATTTTTTTTTTAACTAAAAATGCAGTTTCACTTGGAATAAAATTGTATGTGTCTATTTCTACTTTGCCAAACCTTTTCCAATAGAAAAAAAATGTCCAGATTAAGTGTAGGTATAAAAACATGTAATGCATGTCCGTATATATATCATTTTAAAAGGTGAAATAGATAATTTATTTCCAGGCTCAAGATTTAAGTAGAGGCACATACTGATGTGTATTTATATTTTTAAAATAATTTATTTTCATTAAGTGTAGTAGAATTCTTTTGTCTGATGCCAACTCTAAGCAATTGCTAGTCTTGCTCTTGTTTTGTTTTAGTATGTTATATTCTTTGTATAATTTAGACAGGACCCTGAAAATCAATTATCCATACCAGAGGTCCACTCAATTGACATTTCTGGTGTGAAATGATGGATACAATTTCAAAGAACTAGCTGCTTAGAAAAAGGCTAGTTAGGAGCATCTTTAGGCTTGCACCCTGGCGATATAACATGACATTTCAACTTGTCCATTATCCCTAGAAAATCCTGCATTATATGCTAGAGTGAAACAACTTTGCATTCTTACAACAGTGCAGGGTAGCTCCCATTCCTCTCCTCTTTTTTTTCAGAATTGCACATTATCCTCCAACTTTTGCCTGTGTTACATGAAGATCTCCAAAGTAAAAAGTAAAGTGAAAGAGGTGGGAGCAAAGGCGCTTGCCAGAAAGGATGGAAAGAGGAGGGCAGTGGAGGCACAGGGGAATGGTGATACCACCAGGACTCTGTTTTGCTGTTTCTGGAAATAGAAAGGATATCCTTTAAGAGCAAGTCCTCGTTAGCCCTATTAGAGGTGCAACTAGCTGCTCTGCATGCTTTAGTCCGAATTTCACACAGTGATCGCACAGTCCAGATAGGTGTCTGAAAGTGCTTGGCTTTGCCTTACTGACTGGAAGTGCTGTATTCAGTGGTTGTGTTGCATACAAATCTGCTGCGTTTTGCTCCAGAGGTAGCTCTGCTTTATGAGTGGGAATACTGGTTTCTTTTGCTTATATCTGCTTTCTTGCCAAATCCTCCTTTCTTTTTTTTTCCTTTTTTTTTTCCTTTTTTAGTTCTCCCTAATTAAGCCATTAGTAAATGAAATGGATATTTAAATATCTCATGTTCCTGATCCATATTAGATGTGTAATTTACAGAAATTTTTTCACTGGACAGAACTGTTGAACTGTCCTGGCCTGAAAATAGTTTTCTTTAACAGCATGTAAAAGAAAGGGAAGCAAGCTTTATCTCTCAGTTTTTCACTCAAAGGCACACAGAGAAATGGAGATGTTGCTTTGCTTGTGTATTTGACCATCAGTTAGAAAATTCTAACCCTAATGGAAACTGAGGATTAGACATGTTTATAGAAGGAGTAGAATTATGCCCCTTAAAATGGATGCTTGCTTAGGATCACTGCCGTATGAATCACTGGGACTGTGGCCAAAGGTGGGAAAGAACACGGCTGACATTCGCAACCCTCCCAGCTATCAGTAAGTACAGCCAAAATAATTACCCCAAGGCATCTGGATAACCCAGCCTAATTAGCAGTGCCTGAAAACGAGTGGGTTGCGTGTTTATACCTGAAGAAATCAAATTACCCTCATACATTTCACCAGGGGCTCTTCCAATTCATTGCTCTGTTGATGAAAGAGGTAGCTATTTACCATAAAGTCACAACCCTGCAGCCTGTGGCTATTCGCCACGTTGAAGAGTGTTACTACCCTGCAGGGAAATTATTCCTTTTACTGGAGTTGAAGGCAATATTCTGTGCACTGATGAGCTCTAATACTTTTATGGTAGGTGGCATGGACTGTAGAATATACACAAACATAGTAACATGCATTTAATTAGATTACTTGTTAATATTGTACATTCGTTTAATTTGGGCAAAACTGCTGTAGCCAAATGTTCACATTGAGCTGCAAATCTCAGTTACCAGATCTGAGACCAAGATTTAGGGAGAATTTTTACATCCTTACTGATAGTAAGAATATCCGTAATTAAAATATTTGATGCTATGTATATGCACTTCAAAAGGAGCACAAAACCTCATGTTTCATGCAATTCATGAAAAGAAAAAATTTGTGGAGTGATTAAGTTAACCCAAACCATCATAATTTCTTGCACTTTCTTTTTGAGACATCTCAAACTGTGCATTTAAAGATGTCTTAGGCTAGTCTCCATCAAGCTCTAGACCTGATCAAGTCTGATTAATGCTTAGTTCATAAATTTAGCATAACTTCCCTCTGTTATGACCAAATGGGGAAACTTCAAGCAGTACTTCTGCACAATTCTGTGTTAGGAAGTTGCTATTTAACAACAAAGGCCCAGATCTAATTTGTACATCAAACCTGAGAAAGGAAGGTCTAGGCAGATCATTAACACACTTAAAAATGGTTTTATTTCTTTCTTACTGATTATTGTAAGTATTATAATATATTGTATGAATACCATCTCAAGCAACAGCAGTAGTAAAAATGTTGAGGTTGGAATTTGGTTCATGTTAAAAATTCAGTGACCTACAAATTGACTTCTGTTACTATTATCTAGTTTGCTCAGAACGAATTTGGCAGGTCTTGCAGCCCCATTCTGGAATTTCATCCTGAGTAGTGATGCATGCACAATAAACCCACTTGTACAAGAAGTTCTTCTTTGTACAGTCTGTACCAGTGCTTAAAACCCAAAATTCTCAGGGTCACAGAGTTGGAGATTCATGATCCTTGAGGTCCCTTCCAACCCTGGCCATTCTGTGATTGTGTGATTGTGTGATTGTGTGATTCTGTGAAAAGTCACAAAGCCTTATGTCGTACTCTGTTTTGAACTGGATATTTAGAATTGGATGCAGATTTGCTTTGCATCTTTTTGATGAGTGAATGAAGCACAAAGGAGATGGGGCTTGTAAAATGGTGCCTGGGTTTATTAAACAAGCACTTCACCTCCAGAAGGGTTCAGATTGGAGTTTAGTGGCCTCAGCCTAGTCACTAGTGGGCAGTTGCCCACATTGCTAAGCATAACACAATTTAGCTGAAATCAGAACAATTGACAGTTTCTTCTCAAGAGATGTTGTAGACTCATTACTGGAATTGAAGGGGTGTTGGAGGTCAGAACTGAAGTGTATTGGCAGATCTGTGTGGAGGAAGTTTGCAGAGCTCTGTGTGGTAGGCCAGATGGTGCTATTAGAGTCTAACTTCTATGAGTACTAAAATTCACCAAATATCCCTCTTGCCCCAAACCAAACAGCCATGCGCGCTCACAGACGTGCACAAATAGTCCCACACAGTTTAGGGCAGCCAGTGTCTCTGGCATCCTTACCAACTTTCCTACTCATTTAACACCACCACAGATTAGAGGACGCAATAACGCAACGCTCTGGGCTATTTGCTGGATGTTGCTCATAATGATTGACACGCTTGCCTGTGTCCCGACTTTGAACTACATCTTGTATATTATTTTTTGTTATTGTCCTTTAAAATGCTCTGAGATATAACATATGGCAAGTGCCAATGCACCACAGTGCAATGTAATTTAGTCAAATATCAGAAGCATAGACATTGCAAGTGGAAAGCAGGCAAAATATCTGATCCAAGTGCCTACTGGTGTAATTGACTCAGTCGAGCCAGCCTGTGTCATTAGTCCAATAAACAGTTGCATTTACAACAATAAAACTGAAAAGCATGGAAATTAAAAGCTGTTAGAATTTCCTCTTGTGTGCATTTATCTGCACGAATGCTGTGTACTCCCTGCACAGTTTTGTAATCTGTTTGGTAAAGTGGCATTACAGTAACCTGTGTCAGCCCTGTACTGTATATCAAACAATATCGCACTCCAAAGGAGGATTAATCAAAGTAACGGATGCGCTGCTTTAGCACACCATGTCTGTTGTCAATTACACGTGCAGTAAGCTCTCAAATTTAAGTCGCCAAACAGAATAAAATAAAGGTTTTTTTTTTCGCTTCCTATCACTGAGGAGATTAAAAAAGAGAAAAGAAAATAAAGAAAAGGAAAAAAGACCGACAACAACAAAAAACAATTAACCTGTAAGTTTTGCCAAGGGTTTCCAGGTGGGTGGAACGTCTCCAGAACTAGGCAGTGAGACAGTGAATGTTTGTGTTTGGCCTCAGTGCTGAGTGCCAAAGGCAGTTGACGGACAAGTGTACCCCAACAATGTTTCACTTATTAAAGAAGCCTTGTCAAACAAGCTGAAAGCCCTGCATATAACTGACCTTTCTGTTCACCTCCCATTACAATGAAGATTTGAGCATTCCTTTCGAGCCTTCCAGTGTCGACATTAAAGAATCAGTGTCTTTCCATCTCTGCTGATGTGCCACTAGACCACTTAACAGAAAATTGAGAGAGTATATTACGGGGTGAAAGAGCAGGGTTCAGAGGTCACTATCATTCTCATTAAGAGATGTTTCTATGCAGTGCCCATAGGTGGGTAAATCAATACTTTCTGTCTGAAAATGATCACGCTTGGTAAAGAGCTCTTTAATTGGGCTGTTACTGTTTATGGAGAGTAAGTATTTATGGGGTTTCATGACAATAAACAGCAGAGTGGATGATGGCTTCCATGTTCCTTTGTGGGATGTGATATGACAAGTGGGATGACAGAAGATTTTGACATTTCCGACCTCCCCTGAGTGGGGAGAGTTTGAAGTCTTAGCAATTGGCCGGGAACTCCCAAAGTCCCAAACAGGGATTCGTTGTTTGATGCATGCATTGTTTGAATGGAAAGGCCTTTATTACAGGTAGCTTTCTAAATGTTATCCATTAAAACAAACTAAGCATTTGTGGTCTGATAGTTTAAGACAATCTTTTTTTCCCTTTTCTCTCCCCGTCCTTCATAGTGACGCAGGGAGCGTGTGTTGTGTGTTGCCTTTTTACGGTCAGACTGGAGAGAAGAGGCAAGGGTTACGGCAGAAAGGAGAAACGGAGATCTCTCATTCTCTAGACAAAAGAAGAAAACAAAAATAAGAGAAATGAAAAACAAAAGCAGTTCTGGCTGTGGTGGATGAGGACATTAAACCCAAAGAGAATGAGCCTTTAAATGAAAGGCATGAAATTCTGCTCGGTGTTTAAGAGTGCTGGATAGTTACTTGGTGCAATCCAATGGAGAATACATGCCTGTGTGTTCATGTGAATCTGGGAGCGCAGGGCAGACTTGGAGCTTCAGACAACCTCATTCTTTCTGAAAGAGAAGTGTTAAACTCATCTTCAATAAATCTCACCAATTCAGATGTAGTGTACACATCCTGACAAGTTATTTATTTTGAACATGTTTTAGTTGAGATTCCTGGGTAGGTTTGGCGGTCTCACAGTGTTGTATCTCTGCTTTTCCATTTTGAAATGTGTATATTTTACAACTTTTTCCAAGGAAGTCCAGGCATTTGAGGTAAGCTGTATGTGGAGAAAATCTGAGAAAGTTTTAGAGAATCTGCCGTGAATTAAACCAGCTGTCAGGATTTTTACTGAGGCATGGAATAATCATTGTGCTGCATTAAAATTAGCATGATGTTTTTCAAAATCTCGTACTTTGGAAGTAGTCTGATGAAAACGTGTTGTCCCCATTATTGGCTCCAGTGCATGAATGGGAATTAGACCCTAAGGATGTGGTTGGGCTCAAGTCCTTGCAGTGACTGTGCCTCCATTTGACATACCCAAGAGAACTTCACATGTGCCTTTTTGGATACTTCTATCAGAGTATCCTCAATAATCATATCTCAGGCTCATCATTCAAACTCTGCCCAAATACTCATCTACTGAAGATTTCCTATGAGATTCAGATATTATATGTCCCTAAAGGAAAATGATTGGAGACAGGATGCAAACTGATTAATATGAGGATTCAGATACGGTTGCGTTACTGATGAGATCATCCTGACCCATCGTGCCAGACAGCTTGCAGAGCTGAGGATCTGTGGGTTCGGATAGAGAGATCCAGGCACATTGATGCAGGTTATTCATTGTCTTGCTTTTCATGTTGCATGGAGAACTTCTTATTGTGTTGCTATTTGTCCTTTAGGAATATTGCTGACGTACCGAATTGCTGTTAGAGGAAAGTCCATTTAAGCTTAGGGAAATGCTGCTTCCTCTGAGGGTAAGCAAATAGTGGAACACTGGTTGCACTTGGAAAAGCAGCTGGGCACAGGCCTGAGCAGCCTGCTCTGCTGGCCCCTGCTTTGAGCAGGGACTGTTGGATGAGATGGCACTGGGATGCCATGTATTACAGATTTGAAGTTGATTGTGTAAGTTAGCATATAAAAGGAAATATAGAAGTTGATCCCTAACTGAAGTTTTTCCGTGGTCCTTGCCATTGTATCTGAAAGCCTGAATTTAATCAATTGTTCTTTATAACTCTCCTTTCACTTACAAGGCACACAGTTTTGTACCCGATTTGCTGGTGAAAACCTGAGGCATGGAGACTACTCCTCAGAGTCCCAGCAGCATTTAGCTGACCAGCTCTCCTTGCTAAGCACTCACAATGTCTTTGTAGGCTCATGTGCTAATGACTTGCTTAAGGTTATGTAGGCATTTTGACTAGAGCTCTGCGGGCTGCACCATCCTTCCTCGGGTCACCGATAAGCAAACTGAACAGAACTCCAACTGCTCGATCTTTTCTCAGTAAATCCTGCCTCCAGGTTGTGCCAACACCTCTCTTCTGGCCATCGGTCACAGGCCAGATATTTAGACATCTGCATCGCTGTCTCTTGAAGAGTCAAGAGCGCTGCAGTTTAGAAGCTTCAGTAGAAGCAGATTAATAAACACATTCATCTCCGATGGTTTTCTTTAGCAAACAGAAATGCTGTATTTTCCAGCAGTTCTGTGATTTCAGCATAAGAGAAGAACAGGCTTTAGCTTTATAAAGTCCATTATGGATTGAATTATCTTTCCAGGGGTTGTGCATGCAGGTTTGCAAATTATGTATGAATGAAGGCAAGGTATTTAGGAAACCATGTGTTGTTAGGAAAAAAAAAATAACAACAGCAAAAACCCTAGGCTCCAGTGTTGATGGGAAATATTACTTCTGGTTATTGTTTCATCAGTAATCCATAATAACTCCAAGGGAACTGCTGCAGTCTGTCATCTCTTGGACAGCTTAAAAAAATGGCATGCTATAGAACTGGTAGGCCCTAAGGGAACTTTTGAATAACTGATACCCTATTTGTGCAATAGATATTTTCCTTGATAACTGGAAATTAAGCTTGCCTGGAAGAAATGTAAATATCATCTCTAATTTGCACTCTGAATTACCATTAAAAATTATGTGTGCACATAATCATATCAAACATTTCAGAGCTTAGAAACCATGATAACACTTGGCACTCAGCATCTTCAAAGCGCTTTACAAATATTGTGGCTGCATCCTTCCGCCACCCCATATTGTTATCCCTACTTTGCAGATGAGGCAAGGGGGGTCAGTGAGGTTCCTTAGTGCCTTGGCATCATGCAGAGCACGAGTAACACTGTGGAGAGAGGAAGTCAAGAATTTGCCCAGTGCTGTGATTAAGCTCCTATGAGTAGACCGCTTATAGGTGCTAATTTACTTATAAGTTGGCAAAAATAATATATGCACTGACAGAAGGGCATATGATATGACATAGCCATGGTGCTTCCAACATAGTTAAGATATAGCTGCAGGACAAAGATTTTGTTTACATCAAAAGAATGGCTGGAAAAAGAATGGAGTTTTCCTATAGAGGTGCCAGTAAATATTTTGAATTAGAACCAGACTGATGCATGACTTTAAACGTAAACAGGCTAAATCAAAGCAAACTCATTCAGATTAAATCCTGTTCCTAACATGTTCTTAATCATTGTTATTGCAATTGGAGGGGGGAAAAAAAGTAAAAGCTGTACACTGTAGAGACTCAGCCTAAATTGACCTTGACCATAGTTAATGTCATGCAAAAGCAGTTCGTTCTGTTAAACCTCTTACTGTCTTGTTTTTTGATTTTTTTTCTGTGCAAATTCCCAGGTGCTAGACAGTGCTGTGATAAATATTTGATCACACATTTGCAGTCTGGAGTTTTTTATAATAGGCTGTGTTCTTGTATTTTGAGTCTGATTCTGGCCTATGGCAGCCAGGAAGAAGTTTTGTGATTTTATGGTGGCAAATGACATTTTGAAGGCAGGTTTTCTGCAGAAATCCCTGCCTGATCTCTGTGCAAGTCAGTACTACACGCTTTTATAAGTCATCTGTAAAAACCCATCCTCAAGAGAAATTCCATCCTGGGGGGCACTCTTTAAATGGGCCAAAGGAAATAAGGAATATTTGCTAAAAATGGTGATAGTGAAGGAGCTCTCAGCTCTCGTAGCTGCATTTAGGAGCATTAATCATATGACTCTTGCTCAAGCGCTAGCCTTAGCCAGGTTGTAGGGTGAAGCTGCCTTCAAACCAGTCTGAAAGATGTCAGGTAAATTCTGTGATGTGGTGAAGGAATTGTGGCCTTCTCTTTTGTGGGGTGGATCCAGCTGGGACCAGATCTCGCTGCTCAGCGTGGATTTCCCTAAGGGTCCTGCCTTCCTTCATGTCCCAGGCGATGTCTGAAACTGACCTGTGACTCATGGACAAGTTTTTGCATTGCCATGGAAGGGCCTCAGAGCTTCCTGGCGACTGTCACTGCTTTTTTTTACCACCATGCTGATCCTTTGGTGGAAATTCATCCTCCCGCTACCTTTCAGCATTGCGTGATTGTTTGGGCTGCGCTACAGGCGTGTGTTCTTAGCAAGGTTTGCAGAGATTGTGGTTAAACATATGGTACAGATTCCATACAGATTCTAAATCTTGGGATCATAAACTGATATAAGGGAGCCACAATTCCCTCCCCTTCCTAAATCATAAGATAAAAGGCAGCTTTGGTTTGGTGAGCAAGTATGAATATTTTATAAGAAAGATGTTCCTGATGAGGGAAATTTGACATCCTAACAGGAGGAAGAGCAGCCTTAAGAGTGTGAGAGGCCCTTACAATGATATACATTTAAAATGTGATCGGTAGTAAAGCCATCCTAAAAGACATTCATTAGGAACTTAATGCAGGAGCCCAACACAACTGTAAGCTGTTCATTTGCAGTTGGTGCAGACTGCTCTTTGATAGACAGCATTTATCCCAGCATATGCTTCTTCCTGCATAGCCTTTAATGTCACTTCCGCAGTTCAAAATACATCATACTGCACTGCTGGAAATCCCAGATGTCCCCTCCAAATAACTGGACTTCCACAGGTTTGGTAGAAAAGTTGCAGCTGCTGGGAAGCAACACTCACAGCAACTTTCAAACTTTTAGTGATATTATAAAAAAAGTAATAATTGTTCTTTGAGCCCCTCATATTCCACAATTTTTGTGGCCTCTTTCAGATAAATAGTTTTGAAAAATTGTCAGGAACAGAATAGCATAGCTTCAGAAATGGCATGTTTTCATGACAAAATTTTGAGTGATTTCAAAGGGGCTGGGATTGTGATTTTGTTAAATGGAAAAACAATGTTGATAATTAGTTGAAGTGTAGAAACGTCCTATTTACAGTACACAAACAGTAGAGCGATTGAATTTGAAAGGAAAAAAATACCAGCCAACTTCGCAAGGATGTGAGCTTGGATTCAGTAGCTGCAATTCACTAATCACAGGATAATTCAGTAATGCTGAACAAAAAAAGGCATTTTTTATCACCATCTCCTCCCAGTTTGCAAGTGACATTGTCTGCCCCGCCGTTTTGTGTCAGAAAAGAAGGAATTTTAGCAAATGTTTGATTTATTAGAAAGTGAATGATTCTTTGCAGCCGTGTGGGGCTAGCCCATGTTTCAATAAGACAAATTGCATTGTAGCATTCCACTGGCAGCCAATGATAACTCATGATCCAGACAGAGTCGGTTATACCAGAATGGATGAAAAGCGGGAGCAAAAGGACACACAGCAGAAGAAAAGAAAACACTCCAAGAGCTGTTCTTTTTTTTTAGAAAATGCAGCCCAAAACATTGCTTAAGACACCGTTTTCAAATAATTCAATTAAGATTCCGCAGCATTGCAAACAGAGCATGGCAGAATAAAGAGGATCGTGCTATCTTCTCTAGTAGCAAATTATCATATTTATACTCAAAAACACGCCACTGTCAACTTCAGTCATTTGCGTAATTGGAAAAAGGTAAATGATGTAGTAAATGAGACCTACTGTCAGGTTTTGTTTAAAAATACATATAGTGGCAAATGGTACTGGTTTAAAATGAATTAATGTCAATTGCGCAAAGCAAAACCCAAGACAAACAAAAGCTGACTGTTCCTGACCTTTAGTTAATATTGATAGTTTATCACCGGAGAACTCATTGATTTTTTTTCACTTCATATCTGATTATCACTTCAAAATAGCTCTGAATATTTTAAAATAGCACAGCCGCCCGTGTCTCAGTTTCCACTCTTCCAGATTACACATAACTGTTTCTTTATTTCCGAACGACATAACACTGCTTTTCAAATAGGTGACCTGGCAGGAGCAGCCCCCAAGGTGATGGGTTGCTTCCTGATTGCAGATCCGCGTGTCACGAAGCGCCGCGCTCTGCCCGTCGGCTTTGTTCTGCGGGATGCGCGGAGCAGGAGGGCTATTGAAATATACAGGAATCGTGTTCCCAGGGAGCTGACAGGCAGACCTGAGGGACAGTGCGAAGTGCATACCTGGTAGGTCTAATTTTAGGCCTGCCAGCTCTGACAGTGTCCCCAGAAAAAAAATCTATACTAATTTCTCTGTGACATATAGAGCTGTAAACTGCAGCATTTTTCATTCCGCTACCAAAATGTTCTTGTGCATTTTTTCAGTATTATTTAAAGGAACTGTCAAGCCTTCAGCATTTAACAAGTATTTTTAAACCGTGTTTTTCAGTGTAAATCTGCCGTGCGTTCAAGGTATTGTTGCATGAAAAAGCATGAAGTCTCAGATTAGAAAAGAAGTCAACGTTAGATATAAAACCGACTTCTTTTTATTGCTTAGCACTGGTATTGCTCCCCATGGGAAAAGTGTTGCGGTGTGAAAGGTTCTGGGGGCCCTGCATGTGCTGGTGTAAATCAGGAATGCCCTCTGCATTTTGATGAGACTCTGCAATTTTACATCAGCTCGGGATTTTAGAATGCATGTTTCAGTGCGTACACTGCGTCGAAATAAAGGCGCAGTCATTTTTAATATAATTGAGTAGGCTCATAAGAGGTTCCACTTAGAAGGTAAATTATGGTAACAAGTCAAGAGTGTACTCTGTGTAGTTTTCATTTCAAGTGTATGGTCTTCTGTATTCACTTAACTAGACACACAAATCTAAGCAGACAGATGAGATAGAGGCAATCAAAGAGAAAAGCTTTATTTGGAGCTTATGGTAGTATTGAAGTTTTATTTTGTAGCGTTTCCCCATGAGGCAATCTCAGAAAAAGATGAAGCGGTGGATCACAAAAAATTTAATATCTGAATCACTGGCTGTTGATCAGCTGAATTTTGGACTCCTCCCCGTGTAATTCTGAAAATCTTTTTCCAATTTGAGTATTTAGCAAAAGGGCTGAGAAGGGAATTGCTCTGGAGATATACTAAGTATTCTTTTCTCTTAATTGCCCCATCTCATGTCTGGAGGAGCAGAGTAGTGTTGTTGCCTTTCATGCACCTACTGTGCATGGACAGATACTGCAGATAATGCTTTCGGCCTTGTTCTTTCCAAAAGACAGTTTCTGCTGCAGGGAACGATGAAGCCCTAAAAAAATATTCTCATAATATGACAAAAAGTGGCAAAAGATGCATTACAGGGCTTCACTGTAATGGTGTGTGTTAACAATGCCATGTAATGTTTTGGTTGCAGCACGCTTTTATAGCCTCCACGTGCTGCATGGTTTTGAGCCGAAAAACAGCTTCTTCAGTGAGTTCCCACCACTGGGTCACTCAGTGTTCACATGCCCACCTATGGGTACCCTGGGGTTACTTGTGTCAATGTGTGTGCATAAAGAATAACTATCACTTAACTACAGATTTCATGTGGAACTATAGGAAGGAATAGACTCCTAACCAAAATGAATAGCCTCTGCTTCCTCCAGAAATGTAATCCCTAAACTTCTTCCTCCGTACAGAATTTTTAGTTACTGTAACCTGGATAAGGTAGCTTTTTCTCACTGTGGATTGGCTTATTTCCTCACAGTACGTCTTTAACAACAACAACAACAAATTATTCTGCTTAGACTGTTTTGTAGCTTCAGAAATGGGCACCACGCAGTCATTGAATATAGGATACCTGACCAGTGCATCACTAAGCTTCTAGAACTGATGTGTGTCTTGAAAATGAATTGGATTGATGGAGCTATCTGTGGCATAAGCACAGATCAGCTTTTGTGTGTGTGTGTGCATTGAGGAGGTGTGTGCTGCCCCGATGTGTAATGGTTCATTTCTGGCACAAGGTATGGAGGTTTCAGAGAGAGGATTTTTACTCAAGAAACAGACTTCTAAAGCAACAGCGTGATCACTGGATCCTTGTATTTCCCCCAGAAGTCCAGGGAGAGTCATTCACTCTTACTTCAGTTCCAGATGATTGCCCTCTGAGGCGATGTACCGTCTTATTTTTGAGTAGGAAACTAGAAAAAAAGAAAGGCAGCAGATAAATGTTGGATCAGGAGGTATCTGACTTTCTTATATGTACCTTTGCTTCCCTTAGTCACCTGTCGATACCTCCTTTCTTCTGCCACTGAGAGAGAAATACCAGGGAAAGTACAGCAAGAAGCAGTGCTGCGGGCCTGCTGTGGTGTATGTGATGATGCTTTCCAGTTGGCCTCGGGTGTTTCTTTTTACTCTGGAACATCTGAGTTAATTTCTGTCTCCATGAGGCTGGAAGATGTTTTGCAAGGGGCACTGGAAATGTTCTTATGCTCTGCCAATAAGGATGTCATTTGCTTTGCAGAGATTTGTGGACGAAACCCAAACCAAATCACAACTGTTCGCTTAAATATGTAATTGCTCACATTTGTGGGGATTTTGCAGCATTCAAAATCTCCTGTCCAAAACACAAGTGGAAAGTTCTGTACAGCTTGAAATCAGAGCTATTAAAAACCAGAAAATCAATGCAAAAACATGTATGTTTGTTTACTACTGCACAAAACAGCCCTTACTTTAAATGCTCCATGAACTGCAATTTTATCTTAATTTTTTGAACTTTGAGATCAGCTGAATGGGAATCTTCTAACAAAGCAGGTGAGCTGAGTGCAGATTCTTTGGAAATATTTCACGTTGCTCCATGCCTGGTTCTACTTTTGCTTTACTTGAGTAAAGGGGAAGTACACTGATCAGCATTTAGGGCTTCCTAAAGAAATTAGTGTGCTAAAAGCTAAGCTGTGAAGTTACACAATGTAAAGAGTGCGTATTCTTGCATGCAGCATGTATTAGAGATGCTAGCTGAAGGGCTTATCACTGAATTCACAGATAGCTCCAGAACATTGCCCCAAAGCAGAGCTGACCACATCTGAAAAAGGCTCAGGAATGGCCACGCTAACACTTCAGTGGGCAGTAAATCATTAGAGGAATTAATTCAGAGGAAAAACAGATCCAGATGAGCAGCTATTAACTGTATAAATAAACCTGTACGCCTTGCAGAAATAGAAAAGAACTCACAGAATTCCTGCTACCGCTTTTGTGCAGTAATATTTCGCAGCATACTCGTACCTTACTCTTCATAGAAATCCTTATGTGAGTTCTTTGCTGTACTAAAATCTACTTTCTCAGAAAATGAATGAATCCTCAGGCTGTGATCTCACTCCTACTAGTGCCGATGGCAGCGGTCCCAGGGGCTTCACTGTAAATTAGATACCCTGGAAAGAGACGGAGCGTCAGAATGGACCCGACCTCCCTGCCATTTGTGGGAGCAAACTCGCGCTCTCCTTGCCATCTCTGCTTTGCCTCTGACAACTTTCCCAGTAAGATCTCCCCTCCGCTCGCTCGCGCTCTCCCCTTTTCATCCCGCTTCACAAAAGAAGTTCAGTACAGGTATCGAATGGTCTGATGAGCTTCTCCTAAAACACAGCCTCTGGGAGCTCTCGGGGGGCTATTCCCATTCTGTGGGTGCCGGAGGTTATTTTCCAAAGTATGTTTTGTTTTAATTCTGTTTTTTTTTTTTTTTTTTTTTCAGGCTCTGTTCTCATAATTCCATCCTGTCACTCTTTTGATCAGTTATACGCCAAGTGTAACATAACTCTGTGATTTCATTTGGTACCGCTTACTTCATACAAAAAGGAACTCACTCTTCAAAGAAAACTTTTATTTCATTGTCTGCTGCATATGCAAGTATTCCCTAAGGAACGGGGTTATTTATTATTTCGCTCCCCCTCTTTGCTTTCCCCATTCCTCTCCAAAAGACTAACAGACACTAATCTCCTTTCATCAGGTTCCCTTCTTCCTAATTTTTTCTTTTTGCACAAAATGCTCACCACTACCTTTAACACCTTATTGTGTCTGGAGTGATAATTACTTTCAGTTGCCACAGCTGGTGCGTGGAGAGGCATGCGGGGCCCTGTAAATTGGGAATGGGCAACCTGGGTGGGATTGCAGGAAAATACAGAGATCTGCCCTGCAAAATCAGAAATCACAATTAAAGGAGGGATAGTTTTGCTTTTCAAATCTTATTCTTTTTTTCTTTCTTCTCTTTTTTTTTTTTTCCCTTATTTTTTCATTTAATTCATATCTGGGACATACGTCTATGGAGTCACCCTGCAGCAATCTGTGATTCCTGTGTTAAAGAAAGGGATCGGCTGTGAGGCATTGATGCATGTGTCAGAAAGCAGGAAAAATATGAGGTACTAACCTGAGTCCTGTGAAGCTCAGATTTGGAAACAGCACACAGACATAGCTGAGAGGAGCCTAGCAGAACAGGGGAAACATGGGTCTGTCAACAGGTTTTAGGGTCCTCTAGGGCGCTATTACAGCTTACTCTGACATCAACATATTGCTCTGAAGTCCAGGAGTCTTAATGTGTGCTGTTTCATAAAACCATGACATTCGGTCTTTTGCATTTCTTCTGTTTAAAATGTTGAGTTGATAAGGGAATTTGGAGTCATCGTACCAGTGAAAGTGAAGGCTGGGTTACAACCTTCCAAAAAATAACATTTGCTAGCATGTATTTCCCTTTTCATTCTTTAGTTCTTCTGTGAGCAGCATTCAGAAATCATTTGTAGTGTTGTTTTTGTATGTATTTTGACTGCTTCGGTTCCTCGTGGCGTGTTATGATCTGGTTTATTCTCCAGCTAACAGTGACAAAATTGGCATACACTGTTCACTCCATTAAAATTAGTGTTATCTGAGGCTAGTTTGAGCCTGCTTCCTTAGACTTCCTAAAGTGAGGACTACTAAATTATTTAATAGGCTTTTTGAAAGGCTTTTAATAAAATGTTTACCATAAGTATCACTGCTTTGGGCATGCTGGCTTGAAACCCTGTATTTTGCCTGCTCTCTCACCGTGTGTTTCAGGCTGTCAGAGGTTCCCATGCCTATGGAAGGTTGGGAAAAGTGGGGTCAGTAGTGCGGGAGTGACTCAGTCCTCAGCAACTTTCAGATAGGTGAACAAAAAGCATGAATAAGCTGTCCATCTTTATTCAGTTCCCATGCTTCCTTAGGTTAGAGTTAGGGTTAGAGTCAGGAGAAGTGTTAAGTGTCACAAGCTGTGGTATGCCGGGTTTTCGGGTGGGAAACCTTATGCGGTTTTCCTTTTTAAGCTGCAGTTCTGCGAGACTGAAAAAAACAGGGAGAGAGCAGTCAAGATGAGTGTGGTACCTCGCAATCCTGGAGATAAAACAAGCAAAATATCACTAGCTTTGAGGTAATTATTCTTTTTGATTTGCAGGCAGTGCTGAATTCCCAGGCATCTTTGGAGTCAGGGTCCAGGTCCGGGTGAAGGTTATGGCTAGGATTAGGAAGAGTTAGAGCTTTTAGCTTTGATGGACTGTGGTATTTTGCTGTTTCCAGAAAAGTAAATTGAGGGACAGTATCACTGTCTTCAAATTCATTATTCATTATTTGTGGGCACTATGGGTACTCACGCATGTTTTCACTAAGAGATACTGTTACAGTTAGGTTAAGTAAATAAGGGAAGGTAGGGCCAGAAGTGGGTACCCACATACCAGCAGATAAACTGAATCGGTATCTTGAAATGTATCATTCCTTACTTCCAGGCATTATTAGCATTAGAAGCTGAAAAAAAACCAGTTATTTTAATATCCTGGCATGCAAATCTTTCTGGGGGCGTTGGGATGAGGCTGTAAGGGGCATCACTAATGGAAAGAATTGAGCTGTGAGCGGTCCAAGATCACACTGATGGATGCGATTTTGATTTCATGTCAGGAATTTTGAAAAATAAATAGGGTTATTTCTATTGGACTTGGAAAGTCTAACTCTTCCCACACTTCTATGCAGTGCCTCCTTTCTCTGCGCGGTGACTGTTGGCTTTCTACCTTCTTTGAGAAAAAAATATTCCTTTTTCTATGGTGAGTTTACATAGTGTCATTTTTGCTGATTTAGCCCCATGCGAGTAGTTCTCTAGCTGATAAATGCTTACAGAGTTTCAAGATTTCATCACTGCATTTAGACAAATCCCAGGTTCAGATGTCACTTTCAGTGTAGCAATGACTTTTTTGTGAAAGAAATTGCAATGTTTTTCTCAGTGCAAGTTGCTCCATTAGAATTTCCAAATAAGCATCACAATACTGAGTTGCAGCCAATGTCTTTGCTCGAGTTGAACAAGAATCCCAGGCACTTGACCAAAGCAGTATTTCAAGAATATATCGTATTTATTTTAAAGAAGATAATGCAATGCGGTCATCTTCTGCTTCACTACAGGTATAAATCCTCTAAAACCATTGCAGATGTGGCAGGGATATTGCAACCCATTAACCTAACCAAACATAGCTGTTTTTCTCTTACAGGGCTTGTCTTTTTTTTTTTTTTTTTTTTGCTTCAAGTGTGGCTGTATGTGTTAGGTATGTGTATATAATCTGTGTGCATTGTGGCATCGAGTTCCTCTGTCTAGACCATCTCTCTGTGAATTAATACTGAAAGAGGGTGACTTACATCCTTCTGTCCCCACCTCTCAAGTACTTGGATATAACTCAGTAGGAATGTGAATGGTAGATTCTGCCCCTAACAAAATTACTGTTATTTAACATGGTATGTTAATATGTATTTAAGATTCCTCCCCGTTGCTGCGTTTGTGTCCAAAACGGAACGGCTGTGGTGCATTTTGCTGATTGTGAATATGTCCATGAGGCTGAATTTCAGATGTACGCATTTATGAATCTGGCTTATGTGCTGAATGCAGCATTTTGTGCAGGTCACGTGTTGTATACAAAACATCTGAGAAAATGCTGCTCACAGTCTTACAGATCTTAGAAATCCTTTCCATATGTCTAATCTTAAATCCTTTCCATATGTCTCCATCTATACATGAGCACCAATTAGTCAATTAATCTGCCACCTTTATTTAATTAGGTAATAAAGAAGAACTTTTTGAAGTTAAATCTTATTTCATTTTTCCGGGAATCAAAAATGACAACTAGTAGCAGCAACAAATTACAAGATAAATTTCATAATCCACTTGGTGAATACATTAATATTACAGTATTTGCCAAGTTAAAACAAGTCCAACATTCAATATTCTCCTTTGCAAACAAACCACACTTACATGAATCCAAGCAAGATTTTTTTAAATACAGAAGTGGCTCTTTGTAGCAGTCCTGGAAGGATTGCAAGACATTTTGACTCTTCAGCGTCCTTAGAAATTAACCCTGTGTTAATGAAAGTTCATCAGCAAGAATCCCTATGCAATGGAAATCCTCCCATGCCCCCTTCAGAGTAGCTATCCAGCCGCCTCGCAGTGCCTGAGCAGCACAGGGTAACCAGACCAGGGGCTAAGGTGCTGGCCCAGTATGTCTGTCTCCATTGAACCTCGCTCATTAGCATGCCTGTGCGTTCCCTGAAGACATTCCATTTCATCTGAAAGCAAAATATAACAGAAACTGGATGTTTCTGGGTTTGCTGCTGGCAGCTGTTACCTTTCTGGGAGGGTGGGGGGAAATTACTTTGCCGGGTCCAGACCTAGAATAAATGAAAATAGTGATGTGGAAGCCCACAGAGCAATATCACTTTGCACCTAGGGAGGATTTGTCCCGTGTATTTCTTACTTCAACAGCAAATAAACTCAATATAGAAGGCATTAATATTTTTAAAAGGTGGAAGGGATGTTATTTGCCTTTTGCTTCTAGCAGTACAAGAAAATTATTTTTTTCACAAGAAAATAGTTTTCTAATAATAACCCAGTATTAAGTGTCAGGTAATTGCTTTATGATTTTCAGTGCGTTATTGCAGCCAGCTATTGGGAACGGGGTCAGATTTCCAACTCGCTGCAGAAGAGATGCTTTTATTGGGTTGAGCATTGTTATTTTCTATCAGTGAATTATCAATGACTTTGAAGACTGAGGATCACTTCTTTGCCCAACTTTCGGATGGCATTTGAAGCCTTATTAGCACACGGCTCATTGGATATAGGACAGTGATTTGGAAACTGGCTTTATTTTATGTTTGGATTTTTTTCTCTGAATCCAAGGTGAACAAAACACTAAAAATGTTAAGGGGTTGTGTTTTTCTTTTCCTCACATGCAAAAAATATATCTATATATATTTGAAGATTTCTTTACAAAATTTTTATAAAATTATCAAATCACAAAATGATCAATTACGTGTATGAAAACAGCTATTTCAATTAACTGTCCTCCAGCAGGTTTTCCATATGAACCCCTATGTGGAAAAAAAGCCCTCTCAACTCTCAAACAACTAATGTGTAAAGATTTTAAATGATTCATTTCCCAACATGTAGATTGAGGTTTGATACAGCAGTGGAAGCAGTTTATCAGAATGTGTCTATTTAGACAGATGCAATAATAACATAGTATTTATTTTATACGTGGTGGAAAAGAGTGAACATGAATGGAAAAACACAGCTAATATTTCCAGCTACAAAATGGACTTTAGGTCTTATCACAGTGAATGTTGTCACATATATTAGTGTTTCCAACTTGAGTTAAGAAGGACTGCTTGTGGTGGTAAAATAAAGCACAGAGGTTTTTTTTAGGATGTGGGCCTTAGAGATTTTAAAGTTGAGCAAAAGAGATTAGGATTCTATTTTTTTCTCCTGCTCCTAGTTTTTCATATTTATGTATTAAGCTGCTTGTATTAAGCTCTTCACTAAGTAGTATTTCTGATCTATGCTGCAATTTGTCATGACATTTCTCTAGGCAGCTATTATAAAGATGTCTGCTTCCCTTTTTTTCTTGAACAAGAAAGTAGACTGCAAATAAGTCACTTGATTTTTAAATTACTATCAATTAAGAAAATGAAGTGTCAAGGTCCAGAAAATTGATAGCTGAATTCTGATCTTGGATCTGGAAAATACTGAGCCATAAAATATTCATCTAACAAAAAAAAAAAAAAAAAAAAAGCTGCTCTGTTGTGCATCTGACCAACAGACGTTGTTTGTGAATGTCATTGGAGTCCCATTTTTAACAATACTGGAAAACAGGTGTTTGAGTGAAACAGGCAGGCATGCACATGATCTGGTGATCACCTAAGCAGGTTTTAATTTAGAGGCTGTTGATGCTGAAGCTGATTTCCAGATCTGTTCAGTGCAAGTCACCGAAACTTGCTCTGACTCCATCAGACCTCAGATGTTTGCTGCCAGCCCTTCCCAGCAAGGCACGGCGGCAGCCAGCACTGCGTCCAGCCCCAGAGGAGCAGCACCTGCCTGTGTGGGTCCTTCTGCGGCCTCTTGGCTGAGAATCTGCTCTCCAGACAGCAGTGCCCCTGAATAAGACAGAACTGACATCGGCTTTGTGAGAGGAGGCTGGGGGCCAGGGAACCTCACCTTGCTCAGTAACACGGGTGGCACGGCCAGAGCCCGAGAGAGGCCACGGGCAGGGACAGTGCTTCAGCTCTGATGTCAGCCCTCAGCCGGCTTTTCTGTGGTTTTGTGAATTCAACATACCTGACATCTAGCTTTTAGGATGTCTGAGCACATTCTGACCCAGAGTTGGGCTTCCTCTGCAAATGAGCGTTTTCTGACCGGTTTCCCTCCAGCTGGCACTGCGAGCCTGCTGCTGTCCGCAGAGCCCATGGGGAGCAGGGGCAGTTTGCTGGTGTGCATCTGAATGTGGGCAGAAAAAGGGGAGCATTTTATGGATAGTCAGTTCGCTAAGGGGGAGTTCTATAAATGAGATGGGAATCATTTTTTTTCAATCTAATTAAAAGTCTAATTGAGCCTTTCACATTCTTGCAAATGATACAAAAAGGGAAAATAAAACAAAGAGAGAGAAACTGAAATCCTATCGTGCTAATGGTGGTGATGAGTTTGATCGAGTCTACTGAATTTCGTAGGAACTTCACTGTGTAATTCAACAGGCTTTGGGTCAGGACACAGCACCTTCCTTTTCTCAACCCGAGCTCTTTTCTCTTACTTTTGTTTTTATTTTTTTTTTTGAGGTCACGATATTGCATATACTTTGTCTATGTGTACATCTTCACGACTTCTTCAATTAGTTGGGTTTTAGGTATTTAGGCAGAAGGGTGATCATTTTTGTAATGCATGCATTTCATTTATTGTAAAATCAGAGGATTTTGTCAGCTAGTTTATGCAGCTGGTCATTTTCTCCTACAGAATACATTCGCTGAGATGGTGCCCTTCCTATTATTTGAATTTGATGTGATGGCCAGAGTAAAAATTGTCAAAAAAAAAAAAAAAAGAGGAAAAATAAAAGAAACAAAGAAAGAAAAAAGGAAGGAGAAGGAATGTAAGCTTTGTAAAATTTACTTTTTTATTCTTAGGTATCACAAAAATATCATCAGAGCATTGAACTTATATTGTTTCATTAAGGAAAAATCCAGTGGTTTGATTTATAATTAAAGCTGCTGATTTACATTTTATTTAACTATAGTCTGAACAGACAATGAGCTTTTCCCAGCTCTCCTGAATCTGCAACTGAGCATTAGAAAGGAATCCAATCAGGGCTTGAAGGTTACAAAACTGTGTAGTCTGCACCATCCTATCATTAACAAACTTTACCTGTTTTATCTCCAGTCTCAGTAGCTAATCCACAGTTCCCTTTCTTTGCAAATGAATTCCACTACAGCCCTGCACTAAATACCAGGTGGGGAATCTTTACTTACTGAAATATTAATGGAGCAGACTTTTTTTTTTTTTTTTTTCCATGAGCCAGACTGGATTTTTCAGTGGTTCGTTCCCCCTCCGTCGAACAAAGGTCCCTCCTCGTCAGCCGGCTTTGTGAGAGCTGAGGAAGCGCTGAACACGTTAGAAACTGAGATATGAGAGAACCCAACAAAAAAACCTTCTTTAAAAAAAAAATACTTTTGAACTTCAGAGGGGATGCAGCGCTTGCTTTGCAGAGAACACAGGGTTGGAGGATTTTTTTTTTTTTTTTTTTCTTTTTAACAGACATATGTAGCGCATTTGTTTCAGTTTTATATCCGCTGTCATAACGTGATGGTTTTATTCAGGTTTTAAACATGCTTCGGCTGGAAACCCTACATCTTTAAATTAGGCAACCTCGGTGCCTTTGCGATTTCCCTCGCTGCACTCTCTCACCTTACCCAGGTGCATGTTAAATCAGTATTAATGACAATATCATTCTTCTGCAGTCATCTCCTGCCTGCAATTTGGTTTTAATTACCCACCACGTTGTCTTTCCCCCTCACTGACAGCCATTAAATAGGGAATGACACCAGAGCCGTGGTGGTGTCGAATAGACACTTCACCAGGGTGGCTGGGTCTTTTCTCCTCTCCTCTTCTCTTTCTTGTTTTCTTTTTTCTAAATAATTAAAAAAAAAAAAATCCTTCCATAAAGCAGGCTGCAGTGCCTCCTCGTGGCAACCACGAGAAAAAAAAAGAGCTTTCACTCGCTCCTGCTCTGAGAGCCCAGTGCTGCTTTCTTTGGCTAATTTAGATCTCCTGGAGAGAGGGGGGGGAGGAGGGCGGAAGAAAAAGCACCATCCTTTAAGTGAGAGTGGGAAAAACAACACTTAGGGATTAAGGGATAGGGGCATTTTGAAGCGTCTTCTCATTGAAATCTGACAGTAACTTCAGTGTATTCCAGGCTCTGTGACGTGCCCTGGAGTGCAGTCCAGTCCGTCTGTCTGTCCAGGACCCTAATCCTGGGGGTGAGGAGCTTGCGGTGACCCTGAGGCAGGCATGAGGCTCAGGGAAGGTTAACAGCCTCTGCTTTTACCCCTGGGTTGGACAGGAGTGTGGCTGTGTACAGCTATGCGGGATCAGGCATAAACACGTGCGCTCAGTACTTTTCGTACCAGACATAATCTTTTAGGAGGTCTCAGAAATCTTCTAAATTCCTTTCCCTTTTGCCAGTGGTTTGCGGTAGTATTGCCCTGCACGCCCAGCTCCATTATCTGTGACTTTCACTATGTGAACCCAATTCCTGTTGAAATGATTTAAATCTCAAATCATTGCACTAAATTTGGTGGCGTTAATCTTGATTTATAGTGCTGTAAGTGATGGTGGAACCCAGTCCAGGATATTTCCCCAGTCTGTCTGGTCCCGTCCTGATCTCTGTGCAACTTCACATCTCAGCAAGGTCCACTGAAAGGAAAAAGGGGAGTGGGCAGAGATTAGCAGAGCTGCATTAGGGTAAATATCTGTCTGCTGGGAAACAAGGGGGAGGAAAACAGGCATTTTAGAGGAGTAAACAAAACTTTTAAGTTGAGAAAATTCTTATTCATATTTTTCCATCAGAGTATTAGGTAAAAAAAAAAAAAAAATACTGCTTATTAGAAGGGAAAAAAATCTGAACACACAGGCAATTAAGCTGGTGAAGAAGGTTTGCAAAGGAGAAGGACGATCAGTGCCCATCCACATTCTGTTTCTAACATGGATAGTATTTGATCTTCTTAAATGTCAGCTGCATTGATTTGATTTGAGGGGCCTAGATTGCGAATCATTAAATACTTGCTCTGTAAAATTTGTTGTCTCCCTAACAAGAAAATTTGTGACTGAAACTCAAGGCTTGTAGCAGCGAGCCTACCAGGAAGGTTTAATCTCTGATAGCGCTTTTATGTATTGGTTTACAGCTACATAGAGCCCAGTTAGAATGATATTTTTTTTCTTGCTTTGCTAATATGAAACTTGATGCTTGGAAAATCTGATAAGTGAGTTTCATTTCCCTGGAAATTTATTGCTTCTATTTCCAAGTGCACGGAAATAAAACAAGTAAAAACAATAAGCAGTCTGTAAGGAGGGTATTAATGAGGGGTCACTCTTTTCTCATGTAGGCTCAAACTCAGGAGAAAAGGAGAAAGGAGTTGCTTTGGGGGCAATCTAAATAGCTGGCGCTGTATATTTTGTGTTATTTATTTGGTAGGAACAGTTCTTTTCTATTCCCTCTTTAAAACCTGCTCTCCAAATCCTAACAGGATATTTATGACAAGAAATAAAGAATCTTTTCTTCAGGTGACGTGAATCCCTTTGACTTCAGCTCAGGGACTGGCCAGTCTTTAGTTGACAAAAGACTATTTATGCCACATCCCCGAAATTCAGAAGAGCCCATTTGTATATGGAAAAAAAGATCCTATAGAATTCCAGTGTCCCATCCTTAGTGGAAAATTGCATTATGTTTATCTAATTCCATGTTCTTTCATTTGGAAATGATGGTGTTCTTCACTTCTTTGTGGTTATTGCAACACAATGCTAAAAAGCTGCCAAGTTCCACTCCAGGACTCATTATATTCAGTAATGGTGGAAAAAATTGCTATCTATAGAGCATTTTATATTGGAAATGAACTGGGCTACACAGCAATGCAGATGTGCATCCTTGTGGATCCAGTTGCTGAATCAACACCTAAATGACACAGGCTGTCCATTCCGAATGCAGGATGGAGTGCTAGGAGGATAAACATGAAGTGAGATCTAAGGCAGAAGACAAAATATCCTGGAACATGACAGTAAGAGACTCTATTGGAGGAAAATGTCCTTGTTAACAATGTCAATTAAATGTTCAGATTTCTTTTGCAACAATTCCCTGTTGTTCCCCTTGTTTGCTAAGGGAAGCTGTATGCATTTTACTCTCTTAATTTTTCATAATGTGCAGGAGTGACTTAGTTGCATGTTCTAAATGTGATTCCTTTTTTAGATTCCATAGGAGATTTATTTTTAATTTTATTTTCTCTGGGGAAAGGTGTAAAGTTTACTCACAATTTACCATATGCTTTGCAGCTCCAGTAAGATTACTGTGGTAGAAAATACTGTATTCTGCAGTTTAAATCTCGTGAGTTGTGAAGAATCAGAGAGAGGACTGATGAAGAACATGAGTTAAAAAGATAGATACTTGGAAAGTCTTTTCCTTCCTAAAGCAAACTGCTTCCAAGACGTAGCTGAAGAGGAGCTATGGAAAACGTTGTTTTTCATATTATAGGCCTTGAACCTACAAACATTTGTACATGTAGAAACCTAAGATAGGTAAGTAAATGCTTTGAACTCACAAGGACTACTTGCATATGGGAAGTTTTTTTTTATGTGCTTAAGTGCCTGGAAGATTAAAACTGTAGCTAGTGTTTGATTAATGCTTTAATCCTCCATAGTAGTGCAGTCCTACGGAGCTTCAGATAACTTTACCTCAGGAGCTGAGTGTGCAAATGAAGTTTTGGTTCATTAGCTAGGCTGCCTTTATATTTTGATTTTCAAAACGATTGAAATATTTAATTAAAAGTATTGAAAAATTAAAATCAAACCCACTTCATTCTATACTGGACATCTTAGCTTATGATACACGCGGTTTTATACTTTCTTCCTACATGTAAACAGGTCTGTCATTTAAGTCCTCAAATTTAAACTTTTCTATTCTATTTATTCCAGCTCTAACACAGAAGTGCAAGTGAATGAAACGTAGAAATACAGTATTGTCTTTCTAAAAATAATCCAGACTTTTCCTTCTCTCATTCAATGTTTTACAAAAATCACACTCAATTTGCAGAGCGCTTTGATGAACTTAACATCACTGCTTATTATAACAGGCTGTAGGACTCAACTCACATTCCACAGAAGGTACTGAAAGCATTTTTTTTAGCCCTACTGAAAGCGGATTTAAATCTTATACAAATTACAGAATTCCTAATTACAGGAATTATAGGAATTTTTCTGTGTCTGTTGGACCACACAATCTACAATTGCTGGAGGCTTTTTCGGTGAGCTATTACTCATCCCCTGAACAGAGTAGGGAAGTTTATGACAGTCCTGGCAAACACTGGATTTAATGAATGTTTTGGGGAAGTGTCTATGTTTATGTAGGAATTAGTGGATGGGCATGGAGAAGACATTACGAAAAACTAAGACAGGAAAGTACATCCTGCAGGACTGGTGAAGCAAAGGAAGAGCTGGGGGAGCTGAGCTTTTACACCCAGGGATCAATCATGATCCTTTTTGTCCAGAGAAGTCAGGTTCCGTCGTAGCTGTTGGGAATGGGCTGGGAGAAGACTGCGCTGAGCTTCTGGTTCATCCAGCTAATTGCAGTCTGTGCAAGCAAGGACATTCCTGCTGATCTTCCTGGTTTATTTGATTCTGAACCACCTTTCCTCTTCTCTCTTTATGCACACACTGTTCTAATGAAATCCTTAAAGCAATCTTTGTCATCTAGTGCCTCTTTGACACTGTTTCTTTGTGCATAAAATAGAAATACCACTGTGCTAAGCTGCTACTCTGAGAGACTTACCATGGAGCGTGGGTCTGTTTATTTTGCTTGATTCCATGTGTGCACTTGGAGGACGGGCAAGTAACCACGGGTGAAACTCACCTCTGTGCTGGGTAAACATTTAAACTTTATGATCCTTGTACTAGCCCTGTACATCAGAAGGAATTTCGTCCTCCATAAATGTAAAGTCTTGCTGTGTTATTATAGTTGTCTCTCCCTATTTACCATTATCTTTGAACCCCCTCTCCATCATTAAGCTTTCTTTTAGGGTCCAGGCAAATGTCATTCTCTTTTCCTCTTTCTCTGACTGGCCTCTGGTTATATTAGGAAATAAAATTAATCTCAAGGGGAAAATAGCACTTAAAATTATTACTACTGTTTAGCTTACTAAAGTGATTTGCTCTCCGTGACCTGTCTCAGGCTGATCCTTGTACAAATCAAATCAGCACACAAAATAGCACTTAGAAACTGTTTCCAGACTCGGAATTTCACAGCTCCTGAACCTTTAGAATGTGACAGGCAAATCAAAAATGAAAATATTGGTTTATCTGTCTCTTTAGATCCCAGACAGTGCCTCTGTGTTTTTTTTTTGTTTTTTTTTTTAAAGGCATGTGATTCTCCCATGCTCTGTATTAAGTATATGAACAAGCTAGTTGACTGTAATGCTTCTAGGTGAGCACATGCTTAAATGTTTTGCTGTGTGGGGGCAGGAGGAAGTTTCCAGCCATTTCCAAGCCTACTTTTATGTTGGGGATTAATGTCACTCTGACCTGAAGCAGTTTCTCATTAAGCTGTCTAAAAATATTAACTCTTAGCAAGTCCCTCTTCTTCACTGTTATTCAATGGATTTCATCAGTGGGCTGGAGACAGCTTGCAGATATACTCAAGTGCTGTCTTATTTCTCTGAGACCTAGCTGCATCCCATCTGGGGACATGTGCAGAGCTCAGCACCATGCTTTGTGCAACACCCTGAGGGCCAGGAGCTGTGTGTCCACATGGCGTGGTCAAAGATACCAACAAGGCTGCAACATGGTCATCTTCATCAGTTCTGTGTCCTACCTGAAAATTAGTGTGGTTATTGTGCTTGTGTGCCAGTGATGTTGTAGGTCACACCTAGCCCACACCATATGTATTCAGGTATCTGCCTGGTGTACAGCTTCACACGGTTGGATCCTCAGAGCAAAAACTCCACGTGTGACACAAGGCAGTTCCTGTGGCACACAGGGAACATCACTCACTAGCACAATTCCTTGCACAAGTAGGCTCTAACACCACCGCTTTTCCAACCTCACAAGGATGACATGTGCTGCTTTTTCACTTGAACTTCTTCCTGCACATATTGTGGATACATATTAACGTCTGTGAAATTTAAGCAGCATTACAGAATCGACGACAATTTGCTCGTCTTCTGGTGACCTCTTGTGGAGTCATTTAGAAATTAGGCTTGATCTGTTGTGTACAGTATTCTCCAGGGAGAGAAAGACCAGAGCTATGATCCAGAGCACTCCTGGACTCGTTGGCACGGGCAGCTGAAGGACGCACAGTCTGCTGCTGGCTTGTCACATTGGGTTTGCTTGTGTTTTTGTACTCAAGCATTTCAAACTTTGTGCTTCATAAAAACCAACCTGTCCTTGGCTCTCAAGGCTTGCCTTTAAAGAATTAGTGTTAAAATCCAGAGTATGTTATAGAAATATACCCGTACCTTATGAGAAAGATCCGAGCTTTTGTGTCACCCCATTTTTTAAATTGTCATTCTGCACATGTGGTAGACATCAGTGTGATTTCTAAGCTTTCAAGGTGCGACTAGGTGTGAATTGTTTAAAACAGGACTGCCACCAAGTTAATATCAAAGTTTGTATTTGGAAAATCTAAAAGTGATTGTTCTTCACCCCCTGCCCAAATATAATGCATAAAATTGAAACTTTCCATGCCATTCACATTATCTTTTGTGCCGATTCTGCTCAAAGCCAACCTTTATTTTTCATTAATTCTCACAGGGCTTGAAGCTGTTCCCAATGAAACCAATTGCCAAACTGACTGTGGAAGCCAGATCAAATCTGTAGTGTAATTTCCCCCCTGCTTTTTTATTGTCCTTGCTCCAAGTCATTCCTGTCTCATGCAAACTACAATAACTATGGCAAGCATTTACTTATAGGAAAAATTATCTCAACTTCCTCTCTGTGCATATAATATCTAGCAATGCACTGTACTGAATAGCATATTGAGAAATGTTATTGATTATTTGGAGTTTAACATGATAAGCCATTCCATTCTTCTCTTCATTGAGAGCAATTTATTCTTGCACTCAGATAATGCTATAGTACTCAAGAAATAAAGAAATAAAACCAGTGACCTATTATCAGGCGTATCTCCCTTGCAAAGATAGCTCAAAAAACACCCACTCAGGTCAAAGGTTGGGTTATTATTTTTTTTTCCCCTCATTTGTTTTGTTTTTCATTTTTTTAGCGTTATTATTTGGTCAGAAAGCAAAAGGTTTGCTGTTCTTTGCAGGCTTGAGGGAGAATATGAATGTCATAAGTATTTCATTTTCATAGCACATCTTGCATTGTTCCTCACTTTCAGACCTTGCCAGCAGTCAACACAGTAGTAAATTTCAGCACCTGTGGACCCTTTTCAGTAATTTATGATTTCCATTAGATTTCCATTAGAGATGGACTAAAATGGTTTAGAAAAGTGCTAGCACCTTCAGCCATACGGATTTTGCCTGTCTTTGAGGAGGGTGTGTGCTATATGCTGCTGTCTATGCTTACACTTGCTGCCAAAGGTTCAGGCTCTCAGTTTAAGCTGCCTGATATCAATGCCAGCCAAGATGTCTGTTGGAAGAGGAGGCACCATATTTGAGAGAAAAAATAAAAGGGCAGATAGATATAAAGATATAAAAGCTCGCTATTTTATAAAAATGTGGCTGTTTCTCTTGTTCTATTCCTGCAGGATTAAGAGTACAATTCATGCTCACAGTAATTAGCAATTTGTGTCGCTACAAGCATCTGCATTTTCTACAGACCCAATAGCAATACTTTTTCTGTCTCTTGAGCCTTGTGGGTGCCTTTCCCCACATCCCTTGCCATCACTATTATACACTTGTGGTATGTTACGGGGTTTGTTACTGTTGGATGTTTTTGGTTGTTGTTGTTTTAACATGACCAAGAAATTTTTTGGAGGGAGGCCTTAAGGAATCTAAGAAGTTTGGTTTTCCTGTGATTAAGAAATTGGCTTTATATTCCCCCCAGGTCTAATGTGAGCTAACTGGCAGCCCATGTTGGTTCCAAAACCAGTTTTGAACCTGGAAAACCTCCCAGTTTTCAGCTCTCTATGCTTGCCACAAACTGAATTACAGTTGCAAATGAATCACAGCGAATAACTTAGTCATGAATTGTCCACTGGCATTGTATCATAGCTTGAATATATTTCTCATAATAGCTCACGATAGTCCCATTGACATCCACTTGACTTTATTAAGTTTTGCAGATTTCACTCTCGTATGAACAGCTCTGACTGGCATGTGATTCTAGCAACTGATTCAAGAATTGAATATTAGACAAGATATTGGATGAAATGTTGTAATCATGACATTTTCTGGAAGCTGTTGTTGGGGCGGGATTGGAATCGTGGTCATTCTCTCAGTTCTGTGTTTATTAATTATTTTACCCAGCTGTAGTATATGTATCTGGCATCCCTATGTAAAACTTCTTTCTGTTGCCATCTTCCTACCACCTTTCAGCATCGTCATTTGAGCAGTCGGGCACTGCAGGGTGCACGGATCATGCTGAGATAACGTCACACTCTGAGTGCACTTCACAATGGTTTGCAGCACGCTGAGGAGTGACATTACCTCAGCTGGACATCTGCCCTTCACATTCCATACAGGGACCCACGTCTGAAAGGTTAACACTTGCAATTTGAAACAAAATTTTAGCCATTCCTATTTGGAATTCAAAGTAGAGTAAATGTCAGATAGCCAATCATGGAACCCGCTCCTCCCCAAAAAAATGATGTGATGAATGGCCTGAGACATACACTCTGAACATAGTTTTATTTATGCTTTAAGTATACTTTTCTAGAAAGAACACTCTACAGAATATTTCAATGTGTAGCCCAAATGTGAGAGGAGTATCAATTTTTATTTTAAGTTATTTGTTTAAAGAAAGGCATTGGTGAATTAGCACTTTGAGAACTATATCTTACCTTTTTTACTTTAGTTACTGTTACCTCTTTCCTTTCTGTCTGATGTCTGTTAGTGTAGAGTGTGCTTGGAAATAGCAATAGACCTTATTAAAATACGTGCAGGCACTGTCTTGGATGGAGCTCAGCAAATTTCTCAAACCAGTGGATGTATCTGATCAGAATAGTGACTCTTTCCACCAGTGCTGCATTTATCAGCCATTTTTGGTTAGCCTTATTTATGAAATTATTATTTTCTTAAATCTTATTTACTTTCTATTCTATAATGTAAAACTGAGAACTCATTTTGTGGTGTTAGAAATGGTCAGGCAAGTCACAGAATTCCTTTTCTTTTCCTTTGTATGAAGAATGTGACTCCTGGAGGCGAGTTCTTGAAACTAACACTGTGTGTGGAAAATGAAACATAGCTTGCACATATGCTTGATGCTATTAAATCTGCTCTTTTTTACCATTTACACTTCTAAAGCTTAGTAGCAGAGATGGCATAGGCAAAATAAATATATAAATGGGATTCACCTCTGCTTCCCTTGACTTCACTGCTGATGCAATTCCAGCAAAATTAGTGGAGTCCCACCAGCATGAGTCCTGCAGTGCAGAGCCATGCTGAGGCACTTAGCTTGGAGAAACGGGCTGAGTACTTCTGGGAAATGTTTCTCAATATCAGCTCAGCATGACTAGGGCTTCAACGGGCTTGTGGATAGGAGTGTATCTGCAGTGCATAGACATACCTTTGATTTGCTGAATAATGTTTCATATATTTGATGCAACAGCAAATGGAAGGAGGTCATTCTGGCAAACAGATTTAAGAAGTGTCTGGGAGAGCAACTTAGCTGTACATATACAGATACCACCTTTAGCAGATTTTTTCCAATCAAAGTTCTGTTATTTTGTCCAGTATTGTATATCTTGAGATTTTGCAGATTCTGAAAGAAAATTGCGAGAATTTTTGCTTCGCCATTATCACAGGATTCCTAGATTTGGCCAAAGAAGTAAAGTTGATTTTGCTAGACTTTTGGCTCAGTCATTAAGCCAAAGGGAGTTGCCTGTGCTCTGCTGGGTGCCTTCTCTTAACACTCCCAAAGAAACAGAAACAATTGTTGAAGAGACATTTAAAGATAGTTAAGCATCGCCTTAGATAAGGATTGAAGAAGAAAAGACTTATAGATATATGCATACTGAAACTGGAGCTATTTCCATACAGTGTCCCTGAGTTCTGGGTTATTTTTTAGCAGTTAACATTCATATTGTAAGCATTCATCATATACGTCATGTATTTAACGTATATCATAGTTAAGTATGTTTTTTCCTATCATGAGTTGAAACCTTATAGAATATGTCAATAAAAACTCACAAAATATAGGCCAGTGGCTGAAAGCATGCAATTAGTCAAGCTATGAAGGTGCAAAGGGTTTTGTTTCTTTTTTCAGGAATAAAATACCTTTGGGGTAGGGGCTGTATTGTATGTGCATGAAGTACAGCATGCTTTGGCCCTGCTGCAACGTGTCCATGCAGAAGGACTGATTTCTCTGCTGTACAATTTGTCCTGGACAGAAGGCAGGCCATGTCACATCCCTGTACACTCTTTCTTCAGGCAAGTTTTCTTCCTCTGTTTTCTATGAAACTGTTTAATTCACAGAGCTTTGATGTTTAAACTAGCCCTGACCTTCTGTGAGTACTTCAAAAAGGGAAAATTAGCTGCTTGGAAAAATATAATGACTTAAATCTAGCAATTTGGGACACACATGTTAAAGTCCCACTGAACTTGTGTTGACTTCATTTCTTTTGGAGATTATTTCCTGATTGACTTATAGCTAGAGAAAGGTGTTAATCTTCAAGACTTCAGGATTTTGTTTATTGATCTGTCTTTGAAACATTGTTCCTTACACAAGAAGAATTCATCAAGACACAGGGAGCTGCTCTAAACACAGGCTATAAAAGACTTTGATTAACTTTATTTTGGCTTTTACTTATCTCTAATGAGTAAAATGATTAATTGAATAACACTCCCTGGCTTCACTATAGTTGATGGTCCATAACAACTCCCCTGGTTCTCATAGTTTATAATTTAGCTGTCAAAATATTCTCTAGGTTAGATCTTGGCAAGAAAGGTCTTGACTTTGCTTTTTTTTTTTTTTTTTTAATGAAGCAAATCTACTTCAACTATTTGTAAGTTATTGAAGTCAGTTGAAAACATTCCACTTTGAAATACGTGCCCAATTAATGAGATGCTGTTATTATTTTGGGAGGATTACAATGTAATGCATCATTTCAGAATATTGCTATGATTGGAATATGCACACACTGATTTTCAGAATGTTTTCGGGGAACATCTGTACTGTGTACTAGTGATACATTTAGAAATAGTTGGATTTAGTAAACTTGTTTTGTGATCAACGTCTGCCTAATATTTTGAAACATTTTAAACACAGTAATGCTTTAAATCCTGTCCTTTTAAGATAGCTTTTACTTTAAGAAATCTAGTGTATTAAAATACATTTTGGCCTTGCAAGCACAAAGACATACACTTCAAGGAAGGCTTCAGTTTTAATAATGCAGGACTCCTTTTTTGATCCTAGAAGTAGAGTTCCTCTCACATCCCTGAAGTACACTCTTTTCTTTTCCTGGGGACAGCACATCTTTCCCATGTGTCCTAAGTCTGTTTCATCCCATCAGTTTTGAGGCCTTTTCGGTGATTAAATTCAGACAGCTGTTCCTGGCAATCCTATTTTCAAGTGAGCTTTTCCCATTCAGATCCCATTGAAGTTGTTTGTTTCAGTTCCTAATAGACAGATACAGTTCCTTGAACACCACAGCTATGGCTCATAGTTCCTCCAAAATGGGAGACCTTCCCTCACGTTTACAAGCTTGCTGGAGGTTCAGGACACCTGATGCCTGTGGCAGAGGTGACTTAGGAAAAGTTCTTGCCCCAGCTGTGTGCTGTGAACAGACGGTGGCATGGGGTAAGAGGCGCCCATCTCTTGAGGAGTCCTACCCAGCAAAGGACATCTTGTGAGAGCAACTCTCATTCTGTCATTTCTGATGTTCCTCATAAAATACTTTTAAAAGCAGACCTAAAGCTAAGTTATTCCACATAATGATTGTTTGGCTTGATGTAAGTTTTCTTTTTACTGTAATTAAAAAGATTTTATGAAATCTGTTAGGAATATTTCTTTTCAGTATTATATCCTTTCATTATTGTTCCAAAAAAAAAAAAAAAAAAAAAAAGCAACAACAACCAAAAAACCCACGATATTAAAAAATCACAAATTAAGTTCACGTCTTTAATCTGTTACACCTGCCTTTAAGCAAAACAATTTCCTACAATGTTAATTTTGGAAGTAAATATCTCAATTCCTATTTTCACATATTAAGCATGTGTATGTTCAACATTCCTTATTTTGTTATTATTTCCAGTGGAATTTTGCCATATTTTCTGGGCTTCAAAGGGAATATGCAGTTAAATGTGAGGACTTCATTGTTTTTATTAAGCGAAATCCTTTAAGGTACTAACTCCTCTCAGGCCATATAATTTTACTTATATCAGAAGGTACTTGTTTTAATGTAGACCTCTGTGCCTTCCTGGGTTTTGTATTCATTGAGATTACTAAAATACTACTCCAAGAATATCCCAACAGTAAAATTAAATGGAAGAAAATGTCCTTCAAAAATGCAAAACCTTGTTATTACTTTTCTACAAAAAATAATAAGAAAAAGAAAATCCCTAAATTTCCTACTGAAAAATGGTATAAAGTCATGTATAAATTTCTACACGTGTCCCAGAACCTTAGCCAGCTAAAATTAATATTTATATGGCACTGGTATTATTAAAGTAATGGAAAGTGTTGCATAGACATTGCATGTTAAAGAAATCCGTCTTAGGATGGTAATAAAACATGAAATAAAACTGTCTGTACTTCAGAAACACCCTTTCTGTGAAACGCCACTTCTTAAAAAGGAGGTCTGACCGTTGTCTCTGTAAAACTGTTTTATGAGAAGATAATCCAAAAGTGTGCAGAGATTGTTGGTAGGAGAGGACTGCTGATAGCAAAGCTGCATGGTGAGACACTTGGCCATCTTGTGCCTCACAATGGCAGGTATGTTGTAGATGGACACTTGAACGTCCTGTAACAAAACTGAATGGAAATCTGCCTTCTTGAGTTACAATGAGAATTTTAAAACAGTATCTGAATTACCAGGTTTTAGCTTTAGGTTTAAGAAAAGTTTCCTTGAGGAAGTCTTTTAATAGAGTTTCAGGTTTAAAGTGAGCTGATGAGATCATGCTATAATGCAAGTTTTAGACTCAAGTTTCTTAGGGTAATTCATGGTAAGTTACATTTCTTTCCTCATCAGCAACATTTCCAAAGCCGTTCATGGTTTCTCCCAAGGACTAAGCCATGCCAAATCATGTCAGATGCAGAAATTCTGGGATCTAAGATGATACAAGCTGGAGCACATGGATTTCCAAAATTCATCAGTTCATTTCATGTATGAACATGAAAACTTGACTGTACCTTAAACTGTTCCTTTCCCAATTCTCAATTTAAAATATTTAAATATTCAGGAGCTACAAACTGAGCTGTCTCATCTGGTTATGTGAAGAAGTCCACATAGGGTTGGTTTGGTTTGTACTTTTGTTGGGATGAAATAAAAGAAGTCTGTGAACTTTACAGTTAATAACTTTGGGCAGTATAGGAATTATCTAGCCAGTAATTAAGTGTAGGAGTCAATACTGAAGTCCAAGAAGAAGTCTTGCGAATCCTAATGTTGTTAAATTCCAATCTCAATTACATGATCAAAGACACTGGAAGTATTTTTCTATAAGACTTTGTGAGTATCGTTTTCAAAGTCACTGATTCTTCTTTCACAGGGAGTTTGATTATTGACTTCAGTTGAAGTCAGTTTAGATCAACACTGAGTTATTTTGAAAGATCCTCCCTGATACTTTATCTGAGTTGAGACATGTGAATCTTTTGTGGTCAACCCATTCTTGCCTTCGAATTATCACCAAGTTTGCAGCTCCCCTTCTGACTGTTCTCAGCTGCGTATTTCAAATAGGAGAGGAAAAAAAAAAAAATATTGTTTTAGCAATGGATTTTGTAAAGATCCCATTTATACAATAAGGCATACTGTCTGTGTGAGGGATACCAGGTTGGAAACAGCCTCAGACACTGTTTTCTTATTTTGAATATTATTTTACTATATATAAAAAGTTCAGAGTTCTCGTAATGTAAGTGGTGTGCAGAAATGGAGAAACTTCAGCAAGTTTAGAAAATCCATCTGAGATATTAATGGCTGCACTCACTGAGTTGCCTGGTTGTTGTTCATTCAGTTGGAAACAGTTCTTGCTATTAGAACCATTGGGGGGCAGGGAATATTTTGTGGCTGGATTTTTGGCTTGATAAACTCGTATAACTCTTTTAGTTTCAAACATTGGAAATTGACAGTGCTAAGCATATTGTGAAAACAGAATCTGAAAAATACCATCTAAACATACAAAATAGCTGCTTCATTTTCATATAGCAAAGTACAAGCTTTGTAAACCTGAAATGCTTACATCTAGCAAGAATTTTGATCAATAGTGTGCCTTCAGTATTCTTTCTCTGTTGTTTTTAAAATAAAGCCCACTTCAACTGAATACTGCTTACTGAACTACTCTTTTCACCAGAATTCTCTTTTCCTAGAATTTCATTCAACCAAACTCCTACTCATGTTTTTCTTGTCATTTTTTATGTTTCTCTTTATGTTGCTTAAATGATAAGATGCACCTGTCTCCTATCCTGTTAATCAAGCTCCTAGTAAAACAGTTGTACTAATACTAAAAATGCTACAATGGTGTTTACCTTGGAAAAAGTTCACTTTCATGTTTCCATCAGAGTTTACATAGTTATTTCTTTAGGATTTACTTTTAAATAATTTCTTATGTACAGATGGATACTTGTGGTTAGTTTACGTTTTTAGGAATTATAAGTAATTACATGAAAATGATGCTCTGCTTAGATAGGCCAAGGATTTTTTTTAGTGTGCAATTCTAAGTTAAGAAGTTGTTTTATGACAGCTGATATCCTTGAAAATTATATTTTTTGACTTCCAGAAGATATTTGGAGGAGCTGTAATGTGCTGTGCATTATGCAAATTATCAGCATCCTCTTATCTTCTCTCTTTTTTTCTCTATTTGTAGCATGCTTCACTGGTGCTTCTTGGGTATGTGTAGGTGAAGGATAATTTGACTGCCCTCCAGCACTCCAGTGTCTGGTATTGCACAATCAGGGAATCTGGTGTCACATTAAGGCAATTCTTATAATATAATCAAAGTTCTGATGTTGTACCGTCCTTTAGATGAAACAAACTAATGAAATGTATTGACCCTTCTTGCGCACTTCTGAAGCAAAATGACTAAGCGGTATTGAAACTACATGAAATACATTGACATTGATTGTGAAGTCTGCATTCCCAGAGTCACTTTGGTAGCTGATTAAAGTGTCACATTGACAATATAGCCCCTTTTGAACAGGAAATTAATACCAGCCTGGTGGCAAGAAACGTTCTTCCAGATTGTAGCATGCACTATCGCCAGTCCTCAGAAATGAATGAGAGGCTCAGCTATTCCAGGGTGGCACTGCTTTTGCTGATTACAACAAATATATTGAAAGTGCAACTACCATGAGGAAAAAAAAAAAGCTTGTGACATTTTATGTTAGTTCTCATGATTCAATATGCTTATTAGTGATAGGAATTTCCACAAAGACTTAGCAAGAACTGTCTGTTTTCAGTCAGTTAAAACTCCATTGAAAGTACAAGTCGCATGGACTGTCTTTCTAATCCATCTATCATCAACTTGAATACATGAAAGCCTTTCTTTTACTATGTGAGTGATATGGATATAAGTTGGATTATATTCTATACATTGGGATACACAAGCATAGAAAGAATGTGTGTATTTGACAGGGTGAGAGAAAATTGCCTATTCAGTGCATTGTGTCGTACTGGAAGGAACGAAGCAGGTGGAACAGCAGTAGGAGGTTAAAGATGGGATCATCTCCAAGACCCAAGGCCTGCTTTTGTGTCCCAGGAGCATCCTTTTCAAACTGCCTGATGTAGGAGAAGTCGAAGGAACGGAAGAGGAGCTGTGGCACAAGAAACAAATATTTATTCATTACCAAGTGAGAATCTAAAAGAGAAAATTATGCCGATGTGGAAAAGAGACTGCAGTCCTATCCTGGAAAGATCATATTCTAGGCTGATCACCATCTTGTAGCGCAGTTCATCCCTTTTTATATAAAAGTAAGATGCATTTCTGACCAACGTATTATCCAGCCATTGTTTTATTTCTTGCAATGAATTTTGCTCCATAGTTTTAGAGAGTAGAGCTAGGCTGGCTTCTACTAGCTGAGACCGACTCCCCAGGCATGCATGTCCCCTTACACCTATTCCCAGTTCTCAGCTGCCATGAACAGCTGCCTTTCCTTCAGCCTCCACAGTCCTCCAGAGCTCTTTACCTTATAAAACTCTCGCTCTGAGCGCAGCAGGTCACAGTTTCCTCTTCTAGGTCTTAGACTGGCCACTCAATTCGTATCATGTGAGCCAGCTGTAGGCCAGATTTCCTTCAAGTCTGCACAGAGTTATGGAAGGAGTATGAAATGGGAAGGAACAGCTCTCATACAAGATGTGTGAGTTTGATGCTGGTGAAAAGATTATCCAAAGAAAACTGGTCAGGGCTGAAGCAAATAGGAGAAAAAGAAGTAGAAAAAAATTTCTTCCTTTCACAACAGCAGGGAAGCTTATTTAGGTCATTAACTTGCAAAAAGTTTTGAGGGTTTTCTGGAAGGTATCACAGAAGAGCAAGGCAACAATATGACCATTAGAAGTAGTTTTATAACAAGTTAGCTGTACAGATAATTCCAGTATATTTCTTCCACGTCCAAATTGCAGCCATCTCTCAGTGCATACAGCTGCTCTGCTAGGGCTGCTCAGTACCGCATGGCAAGATCATAAGCAGGATCACACAAGGGTTTCCTGCAGAGCAGTCTGCAGCTTGGCTCACCTGCAAGCTGATTTCTGCAGGACCCACAGCCCCCGAGCCATGCCCAGGTCCATCCCTGACCAGCATCCCACCACCTACCCTGCGTTCAGCCTGGGAGATTTGCTGGAGGGATCAGGAGGGTGGGAAGCCCCTTTCTAACTCACCCCTTCTGGAGTCTGTGCTCCTTGTTCAGGAACGTTGTTGTTACTTCCAGTGCTCCTCCTGCTGTTGATCTTGGCCTTTGCTTCTGTGATTTCTGTTCCCCGCTGCACTACTTAGGTGAACAATAAGTTCCATTTCCAGCAGTGGTCGGCCTCCTCTCTTACCCCTTGCCTGCAGGAATTTCTTTTGTTTGGTTTGATATTTTTAGTCACGCTGTGTTGTAATAATAAGAGCAAGACCATGGGTATGCTAGATTCCAGCCTTCCTTCAGTTGCCATGGCTTGCCTTCATGCGTTGTTATTGCTTTGGATGAGCTACTGCTGCTGCAGCCCTGCTCCTTGATATCTACTGCTTTAATACCATTCCCTGCCTTACTACAAAGTGAGCAGCGGTGCTTGTTCTCTCTATCTGACATCTTGAATCCACCCACAGACCCATTATTTTCTGTTGCAGCCAAGACCAGGGTGTGTGTGGGGAGAAATGGAAAAAAAAAAAATACAGATAGAGATGTAATAATAAAATTGTGTGCATGTTGGAGTTATTCTCAGCAGTGCAGGAAGTGCTTGGGCACCCATTTGGGCAAACTGGTCAGGATGTAACCATAAGATCCACATTTACATCACTCCCCGAACACTGTGCCAAGAATGCAGGCACTGAGGAGCTCTGAAGGTCAGAGTGAGTTGAAATCTTTGGGCTGTAAGAAATTACTTCCTGTTGTTGTCTTAAAGGTTGAATGAAGCTATATTGGTGGAACCAAGTCATGTGTATGCTCATGAAGGCAATGTATATGTGGAGACCAAGTCCTGGGGAAAATAAATGAACGTACCACTCTGCTGGTCATCCTATAGCCACTGAAGCACTTAATGGGACATAAGCTTGACAGAAGCAGCCAGGGGTTAAGAAACACTTTGCTGGTGGCTTTGGTGAGGCTCTGCTATTTGACAGTAGTTTCAAAGGGCTCTATGGCAGCTGGGGTGCAGTGAACCCTCGTCGTTTTTGTGACCACTCACTTCATGCTATTGGTAAAACTCATTTAGTATGTTTGTATAGTATTATTTCATTTGTATTTCTTTCTACTTTCTATCCAATTTTCCTCCTTGCATCAATCTTATAGAAAGGAAAGTGTAATAAGAATTTGTCCACTCCACATCTGAGAAAGTTCCCTCAAAGCACTGCTTCTCCAAAAATTTCCTCTGTGATTTTGCATTAAAAAAAATGAAAAGAAAACCTGGTGTCTGCTCCAAAGTAAAGAAGCTGCAGTAACCTTTGTCTTCCTAAATTGCAGATTGATAACGGTTAATTTTATGACATGAGTAGTTTGTTTTTTCTTTTTTCTACACTATGTTTTCTGTACTCATGAGGAATTTTGAATACTTCAGTAGAAGGGAACAGGTAAACAAAACCCACTGTTGTGATCGCGTTCATAGGACTCACTGTGCGCAGTCCAGATCACGTCCTCTGCCCTTCTGCATGAGCGGCTGTTACTTTTGTGTGTTATTTTAAAAACAGAGAACTGACTCTTATTTTGCAAACAAGTAAACCAACCCATACGTATGCAAAAATAGAAAAAGATCTATATATTTTTTACTGTATGTATGTGTGTATATATGCATACCCACAAAAGAAGTAACTGCCGTCTGATTTTTCCTGTGCTTTGTCATTCATTGTACAGCACAGAGGCTGTGCAGATGTAGGTGCAGGCTCCTGTAAGTCTTTGGCTCTGTTTTTATGATGGCTGGCACAAAAGGGCAGCTATTTTGTCTGTGTAATTCTTTACCTTTTGCACTCAGGGGGCTTTCTCAGAGAAGACTGTAACATTTTACTGATTGCTCCTGTAAGCAATCCAAAAATCAAGGAATCTTATGTAGTTTTCTTTAATGCAGTCTGGATGATGAATTTACATCTATATATCAGAAACACTGTCTTCTGCCCTACATTACTAATGTCAGAAAATTGCCACTAGATAATTCATCAAAGTATTTCTATAGACTCCCCCTTTATTATCTCTTCTCTTGCAAATGGTATAATTTGCCTTCACTCTATGTCAATGAGAGGAACTTTAATCTTGGATACTGCTGTATAAGGTGCTGTACACATTAAAAGAATGACAAGGTAAGGAAAGGACAGGCCTGGATAAAAAATATAGATTAGGAGCAATTTATTAGCAACTGCAAACATGGCAACAAAACTCGGTTTTAAAACAGCTTGAAAGTTTTGCTTTAATGTGTCAAATATCAGAAGCCTTTTTGCACTGTTTTGATCAAAATTATTTCCTAAATTTTCTTTTACACTAAGGAGTTGTTGATGAATCCTAAGTTTCACAGCTCTAGAGAAGTACAGAGTCATAAAGAGAACTTAAGAGTGAGAAAACTCTCAATATCTCATAGTCATATTGTACCTTTCACCCTAGAATATCCTAAAGTACTTTTCCCTATTAAAAAACGGATATGTAATTGCACCTGCTTCAGATATGAAATGCAGCAGTTGTTTAATGGTGCATGGAAGCACTAGACCAGGGTACAGGGCCAGAAATTGAAGCATACTATATCCAACTGAAAATCCAAGTGGGACTTCGGATGGGAGGATGTAATTTCTTCAATTAGAATTTTGTGAGACTAATATATTTAATAGGAGCAATTCCTGGCCCTTTCAAAGTCGATGAGAATGTTGCTGTTGATTACGAATGAGGTTGGAATTTCTCTCATCTCTCTACCTTTATAAAAAATTCAATGGAATACTGTAGTCAGGAAGGTTTGTAGGATCTTGAGGTTTTTTTCATTTTCTCCAGAAGAATCTGCTTGGTCCTTAGTTCAGCATTATAGCTATGAAATCTTGCTAAGCACCTGTTTTACACCCGTTAAAGTGAGAGGAGAATTGGATCCAGCGTCTCCTGTGGCTTTTCCCACCAGTGTGGAATATTGGTTCATTCCAGCTCAGATAGAAATGTCAGCTGCAGAATCAGCCTGACTCACACAGCTGTTCCGTGGAGGTTTCTGGTAAAGAAGTAATTTCCCATACAAGTTCCTGGGCTGATAACTCGTATGCTGTGCTGATCCTGTCAGATCTCACATGGTAAGGTTTTATGACTGTAGGCCTTGTTTTAAAATATCAAATGTTTCTGTTTGGTTACTGCAAAGTGCTAATAGGCAACGGAGAGGAAAGAACTGTGACTGCATAGACACAGAGGAAATATCAGCTATGAAACAACATGTTTCTGTCATGAAAAAGGAAAATATTTTATTCATCCATTTCTCTTTCCCCTTTCCTCACTCCTTTTTCCTCTCAGCTCATTGCTTGGAAGGGTTAAATGCTTATCTTTATGAAAATCTTCTATTGATTAGCTTTGAATACTGATCTACGTAATGCAGACACCAAAGTGTGACCTTCACTTCATTTTAGAGATGCATGCAGCATAAAGTGAGGGGGACAAAAGGTACAAAATGTATATCTAGGTCTTCCACTTTACCATGTATATATCTGTAGGACTGTGGTATAGTATTGCCTTATTCCAATTACATGCTTTTTGAGACAGACTCCAAACCTGCACTGCCCACCCAGGCCAGACAATGGACAAGGGGCCTTGGTGTTTGTGCCTGTCGCTGGAGGCATATCCTGATCAGGTGCACTTGGCACAGCTGAGGTGGTGTGATGGGAGTCTGAGCCTTCCTGAGTGAGTAGCTACTGAACCCCATGCTTTGGGGCCTTCCTTGCACAACACCAAGTTGGTATGTTGGCTCAGAGTTCACCTCCAAGTGTCACCTTGTTGTGCATGAATCTGAGTGGAGCAGGTGTATGTAAAGTGCATTGTTCTTATATCACATCTCCGGGGGTAGGATTTCATGCACAGAAAAAGGCAGAAAATTTCTCTGAGCAGGATTCAGTTAGAGAAAGCCAAATATGTTTGCATTGCTTTCTCCCCTTGCAACGTTGCAGGAAAGTGAGGTCATACCAGAGAAACTGCTTTAGCTTTCCAGGTGTGCTGGTCTAAAGCTCCAACCAGTATCTCCAAAGAGATCCAGCAATATCCCATCCAGACCGTCTAGCGAAGTCTTCCTGCTCTCATGATACATGAGCAGAGCCAGAGGCTTTCATCGCTTGTACTGCAGCGAGCAGAATCTGTTAGTCATTGGGAGATCAGCATCCCTGCCTATTTCCCACTGCTCAGCCCTGACCTCTGCCAGCCCCTGTTCCTGAGCGCAGCCACAAAGCCCTGTTGTACCTTGAGGGAAAAGATATATTCTTTCTTCCCTTCTAAGGTAAACACAAAATTTTTAAAAGTGATTTACTTGAAAGCTGCTACTTATTTTTTTCACATTTCATGCCCCAGCTTGCTTCTAGGTTGTTGCTGTGATTTTATTTTATTTTGTTTTTGAAACTCGTAACACATGGGCTCTCTTAAAAACACAGAGTATTTGAGATAAAACTGCTCTCAGCCTACGGCATAAAATGTAGGGCTACATGAAAGTAAAGAAGGATGAGAGCTTTTCAATCAATTTGATGAAAAATTTAAGTTAATTAAAAGAATGCTCAATTTTTCCCTAGAAGGCGACACTGATCTTTATTATTAATGCATACCAGTGTTTCATAACTGTGCATAATAATGGCCTGTAACATCAGGCACAGCTTCATCTCCAGCTTAATTTGTTACAAAATCTTTTTTGGTATTCTTAAAGCATGCCCTTTGCCACCGTATCCCTTATGCTCTTGGGCTAATTCCCAACTCCTAAAGGACATCTTATGTTATGCTCATACCTGAGAATTAATTTATCAGATTGTTTCATCAGTTTAAAGCTTTAAAAAAAGAAAATAAAAAAAATCAAAAGACATGTAGGGACCCTTTACTGCTTGGCTTTTGTGTTACTTTTTAGTATTCAGATTCAGTTAGTGGAAATAGCAGTACAGGACCAAATCTTAAAGACTGGAGATGTGGTGGAGGAAAAAAAAGAAGAGAAACTGGTCTTTGGTCATTAAAGACATGTTTCCTTTCTATCAGGTAGTACATGGCTTTTTGATTCTATTTATCCCTAGAACACTTCCATGTACATAAGTGAAGGAAGTGTGATCTTTCCAGGGAGCATCAAGGATTGGGAGCCCTCTTATCTTGCATAAATGTCTCCCTTTTTTCCCCACAAACCTCAGACATTTCTTTGAAGGACCAAGCTAAAGAACCACAAGGGAGGTTAATGCTCTCCATGTTAATTGTGGTAGATGCAAACTTTATTTTTTATTTTATATGAGTTGAGCAGCCATCTTCTTTGGGGATGATGCAGCCTTCCAGCTGGGGGTCTTAATTCCTACAGGAAGAGGAGAGAAGCTATGCCACACTCCAAATCTGAACTGATCTAGGTGTGCAGGTATGATCTGGCATGCAGATATCCACTTTGTAGGAGAAGAGAGGAGAGGTAGACTTAGCTGACAGGTAGAAACAGAACCACAGCCTATAGCTGTTACTTGGTATTCAGCTCATCATCCAACAGGGCAGAGCTTGCATCACCTTGAAAGCCCGTAATTATCATGGCTGCATCTGTCTTCATAGACAAACAGGATTATTTTGATCTGGGAAGCCATTACCTTGCCTGCTTCCTGTGCTACATTTCCAGCGCGCTGGCTGCAGGCATTGACAAGTGATAATGGCCAGGTAAATGATCAGTGGTGACTTGTGAACCCCTGTCTAATTTGCCTGTCTATACTTCTTAGAAGAGCAACCACCATCTCTGCACCTATTGAGATCCAGGTTGAAATATTAGCACATTGACATGCGCAGGATGGACCAGTCTCCTGAAAAAGCAATGTGCACAAAGGGTGCTATCGTTGAATAGGAATATAAAATGAAATCCTCTGGATGAAGGAAAGGAGGAATTTTGAAACTTCATATTCTAAAGAGCAAAACTGAAGGCTGTTCTCTTTCCTGAGTATTCCTTTTCGTGCATTTAAACTGTGAGAAATATAGAGGAGAAAAATACTGGGTATTTTTCCCACATTAATAAATATAAAACAGATGTGCAGGCCCTGAATGGGACAAACAACTTAAGGAAGGAGAGTGTAACTAAAAGTAAATTCTAGGTTGCATAACATTTATCAAGCTGGTGGAAAAAGCCAAGTTGGGAGTTGAAACCAAGATTTAGCGACAAGAAACGGTGATAAAAATTTCATAGTAGAGTTTTATGGTAAGGCTTCTAATCAAGAGTCCTCTGGCCAACTGTCTAGTTGTTTCTGGCTATATGTCAAAACACTGAGGGCCTTGCCCTGACCCTTGCTCGCTATTGCAGAAAAGCCTAGGAGTCACAGCAATGTGAGAAGGAATTCTCATCCATGAAGAAGAATTCTCACCCTTCACAAGTTGCATCCATAGTGTAAGTTGTGCCTTGCTTCTCCCTAGGGAGCATAAAGGGCACACAACAAAGTGGGGAGTAGTAGAAAGAGCTTGCAAAAAGGGCTAGTTGAAGTGCCCACTCACTCCAGCTAGAATTTGAGTTGGAAACTTGCCATTTAACAACAACAAAAAAGCTGTCTCTTCCAGGGAAAAACTTCTGGGATTAGGCCAAAGACTCAAATTTATCAACCTTCTCCATCCCTAATGACTGTTCTGACCCCAAATTGGTAGCTATTCTGGGATAAGCTTCCTCAATCTGTTCTGATGGGGCTTTCCACTTTGCATAAATAATTGAGCGTTCATTAGAGCAAGGTCTTGTGCTTGGGTTTCCCACAGCCGAGGTGAGTGCCCTGGCCACCACACTATTGATTTTCCTATTCTAACTGATCGATACTTAATTGTTCTCATTGGCACTAATTGGCATAGGGGGTACCTACAGAATGCCCAGACATAAGTAACCCCTATGAAGATGACACTGTATTATCCAGTAGCAATGGGAATCCAGTGCTCAATGAGAGATGTGTGCATCTGCATAGCTTGATATATCTAATCTTGTATGTGATCAAACAACCTCACTTTAACTTTCCAGTGGAAATGCCATTGTCATTCGACATGATAAGTAATAACTGTATGTCTTCAGTAAAGGCAGCATTTCTGCCTAATCATGAAAAGCACAGTTGAGCGACAATCTGAACTGACTCAATTTATGTAGCAAGATTCTGCTGTGTTTGCCCAAATTGGCACAGTTCCTCTCCAAGGGACTGAAAAATGATGGCAAATCCAGCATGAAGCCCATTGTTACTGGAAGTGTAGGGAGTAGCACAAGTTTATTGTCAGCCTTCAAGTGTGCCTTCAGGTGGTCACCACATCCTGAGATGTTGCTGATAGAACTAGATGACATATTTCTGAAGGGCTGCCAAAAGATTCAAATAGACAATATTGAAGACTCTTGCTCTGCTTTTCTTAGCAGCTTACTATTTCCCTTCAGAACGAATATGCAATTATACTGCTGTGAAGAAACCCACAGTGTAATGAGGGACACTGAAAAAGATTAGCCAAGGCAGATAATGTCTTGTAAAGGCTATCTCTTTGGCATCTTTGATACCAATTATACCATGACATCTCAAAAGGAAGTCACCTGTCTTACACAAGTTATCCAAGGAAATCTAACAAGTTTTGGTTTTTTTTTGTTGTTGTTGTTCATTGTGCATATGCAGTGACATAATAATTGTTTCCCTGCTATAGCAAGAAAAAATTAAGTAAAATTAGCTTCTCAACGTGAAACCATTATGAGCTGTAATTTATTTCACAAAGTGGAAAGTGTTAAGAAGAAAAGGAAAAAAAAAAAAAAAAAGCCTTTGCTGATAATTTGTTATGTTCTGGACCCAGTAAATGACCTTATACATATGGACTTAAGTATACTCAGCGGGTACAATATATCTAAAATGACATAGAGGATTGAGCCTAATTGATATCATTAGAGCCCTGGTCCTTTTACACTTGGCCTTTGAGATGTTGGTGTTACCAAGAAAGCTGCTTTTGATTTATTTTGCTTTTCTTCTTCATCCTTTTGGTCTCTCTCTCTCTCCTTCTCTCTCTCATTCCACCCCCGCCTCTCTCAAGTTCTGCTCAAAGGCCAGACGTGGAGGTTAGGGGCTCATGAGCCGATCCAAGGGCTTCAATGCTACAGCTTGCAAATTCATTTCTAAAGTGATAACTTCTAACAAGAGGCACTTGATATGTTTGACCAGAGTGCTCCTTAAGGAAAAAACGAAACAAAAACACCAAAAAAACAACTGTATGGATTAAGAATCAGCAACATTTATTCTAGTTAGCTCTTCAAGAGGCTTAACATGATCTTCACCTGTGAAGAGAATATTCTTTTCCAACCTGTAACAGAAGACCATATGAACTTGTAAAGAAGCCAATGCATCAGGTTCAGATAAAATACTCTCTTCTGCTTTAATAAATCACAGTATGCTTGTACAGGACAATCTCAGTGCTGAGAAATGTTTAGTAATGTTTATTCGGAATAACAGAGATTGGTGTGAGTTACAAATTTTTGAATGCACTTCATTTTTAACCAGCGAATTGCAAGAGAAACAAAATCATATGCTCTTCCCTTAAAAATACTATAGTAAGTATGAAAAAAATTATTCTAGTTGTTTTACAGACACTCTTATTTCTATGCACCCTGAAAGCTGTCACTGACTCTGGTCATCTTCTTTATACGTATACAAAATACATACGTGTATCTACCAGTATCCAAGAATGTTTATGTACAAAAAAATAATGATGGAGCACAAGAGAGAAGAGTGATATATCGTGCTGTACCTAGAAAGCTAAGAATTCTCAAAGTTGGAAGGTATTCTTCATTAATTGACTTCCGTGCATCTTTGCTGAAATTCATGGAATATATTTTGACCCTGATCTACACTTCCAGGAACAGACTATAACTGTATAAGTAGTTATACAAAGGTTTTATTATGTGTAAAAAAAAGCACAAAAAACAAAAACACCCAACAACAACAAAAAAAACTTGCTCCAATTGCCTTTTACCCTGTTCACAGGCATATATGTCTCAGGCAAAACTACCTGCTCAGCTGTAGCATATTTTTTTCCACACTGATATAACGTAGGTTTAGCTGGGACTCAATTAGAATGTATCATCAGATATTCATTGAAAAGAAATGCAATTTAATCGTAGAATTGTAGAATGGCTTGGGCTGGAAGGGACCTCAAGGATCATCCAGTTCCAAACCCCTGCCGTGGTCAGGACTGCCAGCTGCTAGATGAAGCACTGGGTCAAGCTGCCTACCATCTAAATGCATTTTTATTAATCAAAAGGAAAAAAAGAGAAAATATATTAAAATCTTTGAAATCTATTTACTTACTTTGGGTGTGATCCAGAGATCCTAAGTTATGACTGTTACCTCAACACAAAATAAAAATATATTGGTTCTAGACTGCTCTAAGGCAGCAGTTTCCTTTCTTTGATGACAGGACTGGAAAACACAATCACAGCAAGCTTCTGTGTTTTGTGATCTCATAATGGCGAGTAACTGGCTCACCTTGGGAAGGAGTGCTGCAGGGTATTGAAGAGTGGTGTTCAAGTGACCTTGCATCTTTGAGCCAGCATCCCCACTTGCTGGTGATTATCAGAGCTGTAGATGCCTGTAATGCAGTTGTTCCATCAAATCCAGAGGGGATTGGTGCAAGCACTGGCGCTGGAAGGACTGTATAATGGTGTGAGTGTGGGTTCAGTGTATGTGAGACTTATCAGAAAGGGGGGAAAAAAAGATAAGAGATTTTAATTAAAAACGTGCAGTCAAAAATAAAACCATGTTATACATTTTTTATTCATCTACTAATTGAAAAGGGGAAACTTGTGAACTCAAAGTTCTTAGAAACCCTTGCCTTCTCACTGCTGTCCTCAGACAGGCAGAATGCTGTGGCACACACTGTGAATGGAGAGCAAAAGGGCAGAACAATTAGAAGGAAAAATGCAAAGTACAGTTCTTGAAATGTCACGCACGTTAGCAGCACAAAATGCCACTTGGGTTCCTCGTCATATTTCCTAGGTGCTTCTCTCCCTTTTTTTTCCTATTTCTTATTTTTGCCTCCTGATTTTGCTACTTGTGCATGTTGGAAGGTGACTGCAGAAGCAGGGCACACAGCTGTAAGCACGACTTCACCGCCTGCAGCCTTTTGTTGCATTTACCCCACTGTCATCTCACTTCCCGAACGTCTGCCCTCGCCACCCCCCAGTGTCTAACTCAGTAAAATCACCCTGCACCATTAGCAGCCATTACCAGCGAGTGCGTTTTTACGGTCAGGGAGCATTCTTGCTTAGGCCTCCCTCTGGGCTCAGATCACATAACTATAAATTTACTCTTGAGCCTCTCTTTCCTTGCTGTTCTGTTGCATCCTCGGGCCTTCCCTTCTCCTGCTCTTTTCCCCTGCCTTTCTCACATTGGCATATGCACCTTGACCCAAACAACCTTGCGCATATGCAAGATACAAAAAGTTCACCAGCTGCGATCAACAGTAAATAAATCTTGATGCCAGTATTAAGTTACAGCAATTTTATCCTCTCTCTTCCCTTCCCTACCCCTTCATCGATGGGAAAAGAATATGAACTTGACATTTGCTCACTGAAAGCAGATGGATGAGGTAGGTCAGCATTAGGTGTAACCCTAGCACTGTTTCTCTGGGTTTCCTGAAGGATGGAGCTAAAAGAATTCTCCTGGTGGGTCAAAGGCCACATTAGTCATTTGCTTAAAGAAGAACTGTGCAGAATTAATCAAAATGAAACACAGGTTTTCATGTCTCTCTCTTATTCAGAATCTCTCGGTCCTTTTTTCCATTCCTCTTAGAGGAAGCAATATATTTTATCCTTTTACACCTTGTCCTGCAGAGGTTTTGTTCCGAGTGGTGTCACAGGCCTTCCCCTTCTGTGTAGAAAACCATTTTAATCAGGATAAAGCCTCCATGTGATACTTGTAAAGGTCATCTGAAGCTGGTGTGTTAGTACCAGTGCAACCATAAAAAAAAAAGACTCAACCCTTCATGAAGAAGTTTTGAGTTGAAAAGAATGATTCTATTCACTGCATTTTTCCAACTTAAAAGGAAAGTTAAAAGAGCAGCTCTAACACTCAGAAGCAAAAAACTTTACATATTTTGTTTCACTATAACCTGAGGAGAGCAAACTATTCAGGGAGAAAGTCTTTCATTCTCGTTTCAAGAGCTATACCCCGAAACTGATTAAGAGCCTGACCTTACCATAAAACAGGTCACAGTAATATTTTTAGGGGTTTCTTTTTTTTTTTTTTTTTTTTTTTGAGGTTGTTATCTTGGTCAGGGAGGTACCGGAGTATTTATGGTTTACAGTTTAAATCATCTCACAGAGGAAAAAGTTTCTTTGGACTGAAAGCTTTCGGCAGCAAACTTTCACCTGCTATGTGAACTGTTCCCACTATTTGACACAGCCTGCCTATAAAAGCTTAAAATAGCACATCAAGATTCTGGGTTTCTCTTTTTTTTCCTTCTTTTCTTCTCCTGTTTTTCAAGTGCTGGAACTTCCTATGCGTGATTCGTGAAAACAAACCAATAACTTAGTTGGGATTTGTGAGATTTGCATACAGAAAATGGCAAAGTGTCATTAGTCCACAAGAAGTTCCATTTACCTTAGCTTCTTCCCCCACCATGCCCAGCTGTAATAAATGTGCTTCTTTATCCAGCACTGCAATAAAATCATCACAGCCGTTCTAGAAACTGGCTTCTCCTTGTTAACTGAGCTGTTACCCAGTTGAATTTTTACTGTCCTGCAGAATAATCCAGTTTATGCAGAAGTATTTATAAAGCAAACAGCAAAACCACCCACTGTCAGTTGCTCACACATCGGCATATGCATGCACAGACACCTTCAGCAGCCCATATAGCACTGACAGTATGCACAGCTGTTATATTTTACGCTATGTGATGCTCAATAATTAGCGCCTGTTAAAGAAAAAAAGAGAGATGCCACACTACCTTGCAACAAATAGCAGGAATCAGTATGTCCAATTTATCAAGACCTACTGCTGAAAGGAAGATTTCTGCTATAATTTCATATGATGTTGCTGTCACTATTACACTTGTCAGCACTATGATATCAACAAAAGACTTCTCATATATCTAAGAGGGAGTGACTCTTCTCCAAACTGACTGAAAGGGGACAAGAAAACTAGGCAGGTTGCTTGGGATTATCTTTTTATTTATTTATTTATTTATTTTTGGTTATTGGTTTCACTGTTGGCATTTTCATTGAATCTTTTTGGTAAGAAAAACAAATGGACTGAGGATCAAACTCTCCATTTACTTTCAGCAAAAATGTTATGAAAACAACTCAAAATTCAGTCATGTCCTTGGGGATGTCAAAGGAGTAACCAGCCTGGCTGCAGGGAGGTTCTGTAGGCCGTATAAACTGATTTGTAACTCTCTTATGGTTGCATTTCTACCAACAAAAACAGGAGTGTTGCCAGAAGCTATCCATGTTAACCTCCAGCGCTACATCTGCCAGTCTTCAAGACAACCCAAGAGTACATGTCAGAGGAGTGTCCAATCTTTTCTAAGCTTTTTCATCTGCCTACAGCTCTTCAAGGAAGGCAGGGCAGACAAGGAGCACTACACCAAATATGCCTATCAGAGATCCTCAAGAGAACTGTAGGAAGGCAAAGAGTCATTAGGATTAGGATGTCCCCAGCACCAACTAGTTCTTCCCAAACCTCAGGTAGTGCCCGCATGAGAGAAGGTGAAACATGGGTAAGGCAGCCTTTCACCAGTAGGTCCATATGGATCTTCTAGAACAGAGGAAAGGATCCAATCGCTGCATATCCAGAGACCAATAAGTAAGTATGCACTCGCTGGATTATGAAAACCAGAAGTGAGATCCTGACCACGTGTCTGTTAAGGACGCAATCTGCAGACGGGCTAGGTTTTATTTGTGCACGTTCCTTGCAGACAAATGACACTCTTGTATGCATGAATTCCATTGGATAATTTTGATGGAAAACAGACATGTCTTTATTAACGTGCATTATCCGCATTTAAGCCCCAGTGGTTCGTTATCAATTAGATATTCTTAAGTCTCTCTAGCAGCAAAATCTTTCTGATCAGCCAGAGTAACGCCTTCCTGTTCTTCTCTTTTGCTTTGATCCCCCTGTTGTTATATTTCTCACCCTAACCTGTTGTATTTTACTGTCATGTGCAGTGATATTATAAGTTACTGTACGCATAATTATTTTTTAGTGACAATCTAAAAGTTTAGTGCTCTGGTTCTACAGCTGCTACTTGTATCAGAGCAATACTGTTCAGCGTGGTATTTGCAAATTGCTGTAAGAACATTGCCAATCCTAAACTTCCAAACAATCAGGAGGTTGGCTTTGAACGACCGGTCTTTTTTTAAGGCAATTAGTCTCGTAATTTCTGGTACAAAATAAACACTTAGTTCCTTCTGATTTGTTTTTTATAATTGATTGCCAGTTTCAACAGATTTTCCTGTAGCTGCTGTTTCTTTGGTGGATGCTCAGTGCCTAACACTGCTGTATGTGTGTGTCCCCATGATTGTGCTTTTCCTTTAGGCCACTGGTAGGAGGAGCATAGACAGTCACTTCTATGCAGCAACCTGTTTTTACAATGCTTGTTTGAACTGATCACTTTTATCAAGTATGTCCTCTTCTTTCCCCAACATAAACACCTTCGGATCACATTCTTTTTCTCTTCAGAAAGTAGGTTATAAAATTAACAGATGTTATAGTCATCTTTTTTTTTTTTTTTTTTTTTTTGCCTGTGGATTCTGAATCTTACATTTAAACTTGATTGATGTTTTCAGATCTGATGTTTTCAGTTACCTTTGTAGCTGTAAGGACTGTTAAAGTAGGTTTTGATCTTTCAAAATCAACCTGAAAATTCTATGATTCTCTGAGTTGAGTACTTTCTCTGTACTTCTGTACTTTTAAAGGAAATACTAACAATGATAAGATTTGTAAGCCTGCAGTTCTGATCTCTATGTAGGTATATGGTTCACCATCCAAATTGATGCGATTCACTGGTACTACCGTGTAAATCAGTGATGTTTTGTTGTTGGGAGACAGCCCTCTCTTTTGGTGCATATAATCTGTCAATATGCAGATCATGACAGGTTATTTATATGCTGTACACTAGTTCCATTTCTTCCTTGTGTATAGGAAAAATTCTATCCTTATGTTGTAGAGTAACAATAGGACACTGGTCACCACGTAGGTTTCTGAACTGCCTTTTTAGCAGACTTGCCAATGCCTCATAGCTAACTGAAGCTTTATATTGGTGGGCTGTTTCATGTGCATTTTGTGGTGGCAGCAGCTAGCTCTTTCCTCAAGCAAATGTTACAGATGGCACTTTTTACGCTTGGAGTGGAGTAAGAGATGTAGTCACCCCCTTGGCTAGCACACAGTGTTCCCTTGAAGCCGCAGAGCACACGGCAACATGAATGGAGAGAAGCACATTATTCCCTTGTTTGTCTCACAAAGAAGCAGTGCTTCCTTTAGTCTTGCACTGTATAGTCATGGTTTGGTGATCTAGGGCAGGAGTTAGTCTGTGACACTTGAAATATGTCTTGCATTTCGTATTTTATGTGAAAATATACTATGTATTGACCAAGGATATATACATCAGTGAATCAGTAATTTTGAGAGTTATATTGGCAAACCTTGCGTCTAGATTTACTGCAGACCTTTCAATTCCAGCATGCAGGCTCTCATTCCCACTCCCGATGTGTTACAGCATGAGGAGGCTATGGTCCTATTGAGATGCTGTGCGATTTTTCATCACAGAATATTCCTGAAAGTTTTCTTCCTTTTGTTTGCAATCTCGCTGCAAATTCATGCCACTTTTGGTTTCATTTCAAGACGAAATTTGGCCTTGAACCTGCTAAATGTGCTAACACTTAGGTAGTCTGTAAATCCTGGGGGGAGAGCTCACCCAAAGGGAACAGAAGGCCATGAAGTTTCCATTAAGTTTTTCATCTGCTCACCTCAGAAACCAGCTCTCTAAATTAGGGACCAAGTCATTCTGTCCACATTCATCATCTGTGTTTTTCCATCTCCACATCACAATTGAAGATATATATATATAAGCTACAAAATACACTGATAATTATAATTGAGTCAGAAGATGTTAGCAGACATTGGTTAAGAATTATATATCTAAGCAACCATCCGTCACTCTGGTGATTTCAGCATTTAAAAAAAAAATCAATGAATTCTAAACATCTAAGTACTGTTGCTGAGCATATGACTGTGCAATGACCTATTTGCAAAGTCACATTAAGAGAAATATATGAGCAGTGCACTCCTTAGGGAATGGCAGTACAATAAAATGTGGATATTTGTATAAAAGCTAATCCTCCCACAGAGTTGTGTCAATTAAGTACAGTTCAGTGTAATAAAGAAAATATAGTGTTATCTGGGCCATATATTACTATCCCTTCATTTAAAAAAATTGCAGCCAGGTCACTTATTTTAGTGCTTGTTACTTAGTGCTAAAGTGCTCCTTGAGTCTTGCTGTCTGTGTATATGCATGTGTGTGTCTCTTTTTCTTTTTCAGTGGCCTGTAGTGGCCTTCGAGCCACAAAAAGGGGGTGAAAAGAATCAATAATGCCACTTCTTTAAATACTGAAGTGAATTTAGTGTGTGTGAATAGTGCCAGATTGACAGCCTGGAGAGCTGAGGGCTGACTGTTACCTGCCATGTGCAGCCAGGAGCCCTACAAGGCACCCCAGATTGTCTTTCAACATTACTTCGACTCTGACCCATCTAACAAACGTCTTCCCTCTTCATAACTGAACATTTTCCTTTTTTTCTGAGGCTACCAGCAAATTAGTTCCAGTTGCAGTGGCAGTATTTTACTGGGGAGGGGAGGCATGGTTTGGTTTTCATTTTAAGGCATCCATTTTCCAATAAGAAATGGATATTTTAATATGCTTCTCTGTATGGTAGTAGTGAGTTACTTATTTGTAATAACAGAAAAAAAACCAAACAACAGACAAATAGGAGGGACTGGCTTCTCATGGTTGCAACTGTATATTCTTTGTACAGGAATAAACAAGGACTGAGTTCTTATTACCCAGGTCATATGTAATTTTTTTATGAATGATTGGACCTATTAGTACCAATTTAAGTTTAATTTTCTCTTGTAATGGGATGAACCTCTGAAGGAAAAGCTGCAGGCAAAAGGAACTCTAACAGTTGTCAGAGGAGAGTCTCAGTCCCCAGCATTTTACCGAGAAAAATAAAGAGGAGCCTCGTGTAACAGAGCAGTTCTTCATGCCGCTCCTAGCAAGGGCCTTCCTTCTTGTGTTTGATCTTCCAGTGCTCAGTGTCACCACTGACTGCCAGGGAGGACTTTTGGGTGCCAGGTCAATCAGATGCTACTGCCTGAGTGGTATATCCAAGCTCTTTATTTGGGGTGGATTAAGCCGTAAAATGGGGATGTTCAGAAATTGCATAAAGGCTTTTTTGTGATGAACAACTGGAAGTCTGTTTAATGCAAACCAGCTCCCAATAATAACTTTGAGATCTTGGGCCTCTTCATAATCTGCCAGTGCATACCTACCTCCTTACCTCTAGTCTTACGTATTGAATAGTACCTGGAGGATGGGAAGCCTTGGATTTTGATCTTGGCTATGCTCCTACAGTAGGTATTATTTTACCTACATAGAGCTCCATGTCAGGAAAAGCATAGAGGTTAATTCTGAGCACATGCTTAAAACCTATTGAAGTAAAACAGGTATTTTAAATACAGATGTCGGAAATATGTTTATGGGTGTTGTTGAATAAGGGCCTTAAATGTATTAACAGTTTGTCACTTTATGTTACTAGCCAATAATACTTTGCACTTTGGCTCTGTTAAAAATAACAGTGAAATAGTTCTGTGTTCTTCCTGCCATGACAGAACAATACTGCCTTGTGATTCTGCCCAACCTCGTGAGCCAGATAACACCACATACATCTTGACAGCCTCCCATCAGTCTGCCATTGCACCTAAATTAGTGGGTATTAGAGCACTTATGATGAAAAAGGTATAAATATTGGAATTTCTGAATAAATCTTCTGGCAGCAACGATGTGTAATCACTCATGCCTTGCTAAAGAGGCTTGGAGAGCCTGCGCTTCTGATTTGCACTGGGCTATACTCCCTTTTTACATCAGGAGTAGCAAATGTTGAGGGTGAGAGTGATTGGAATCTATTAGTGGGATTTGCAAATAATAATACTACTAATAATAAATCGTACATAGTTTTAGAAAGACAACATTAAAAAATCACTTTCCGGAGCAAATTAGATACTTTGGCTTGCAAGATTCAATCTTACAGGGTGGAGCCTATGACTTACAAGACCATCCTGACCAGATAATAGCAATTTCTCTTCCAGACATTTCTGGAGGTCAGATGTGTTCACAGGGGAGGGTTACCCACAGTGCCCAGCTAAAATTAGCTTTCTTCTTTGATAACTAAATAGCTCAAAGTAAAAATAGAGGAGAGGTTGTCAAAGTACAGCCAGGTACAAGCATTACAAAGTCACTATATTGATTTGCTGGCATTATTGCAAAAGGAACTTCCAACAACCCCTAGCCCAGTGCCATCAATAGCAAGGACCCATGTACCATGAAAGGGAGAACACTGAGTAAGCATTTCCTTCAGCAAAAGTGTAGTTCACACTCACTGAATTCCCAACGATTATAAGGGAACAAAGCAATATGAGAAACAATTAAAAAAAAAAAAAAAAAATGGAGATGGACAATACTGAAATAAGAAAGTGAGGAAAAGTGGTTTCTCTCTGTTTCGTCCTACAGACAGAAATGGCAAGACAAACCAGCAGGTCTTCAGGTGAATCTTCTGGTTACAGATAGATGAAGCATTCCATGGGCCAATTTGACATATTGTTAACGTTAGTTGGGCTGAGTGTGATTAATATGGCTGCTGTGTTGGTGACAGGGAGGAAAAGGTTCTGCTAGAGCCGAGCAGAGGTGACTCTGCCCGAGTTGTGGGAGCAGCACAGCCGGGCGCAATGAGGAGCTCGGAGCAGGGGAAGTGCGAAACAGAGTCATGGCAGCTTCCCAGCTGTGGGCTCCTGGATCAAAGAAAGAGGTCGCTGATTTGAAATGAAAAATTGGGGGTTTCCTTAATGCGAGCTGGCACAGTGACCAATTGATATGGGGTTTTCCTTCCCCCACCTTGATGCAGGGGAAAAAATGGATCCGGATGTGAGCAAATAGTACAAAGGGAAGAGAGAGCTGCTAAGCTACATATTTTTATGCAATTTTCAAATGTGTGAGCTGTCAGGTTTAAAAATAATAAAAATACAGGGTCATTCCTTGGCCTGCTAACAGATGTGTCCAACATTTGGATCCTAGCACAAGGACTTTGCCTTAACTGAAATGAATACATCTAATATATTGACAGTAAATCTCTCAGCACCGTTAAAATATAACTCGACTAATAAATGAGAAAGAGAAGACATCTGAGAAACTGCAAGTGTCTGCTTAAAATATATAGAGTTAATATCAGCAAATGGTGAGTGAAGTCAAAGCACTCTGAAATTCAGCTCGGCAGAAACCGGACCTGAAGGCAAATTCACGTCTTGTGTTAGCACAGCAGTAAAGCTCCATTGATTTCAGAGTAGTTATTAGTGATTTTCAGCCATTTAAGGGAGAAAAACAGAAGATTTGCCTGCTCTGTGCATCTGTGTGGCAAAAGCAGCAAAGCGCACTCCTCCTGTCTTCTGGTCACTCCAGAGCTGGAGCCAACACAACCTCTGATTCTTTGCCATAAGGAGCTACTACAGCTTAAAGGGTGGTCACTTCATATTTTTAGACAGCAGCAAACTGGGGAGATGCATGATTGCATGATTAGCTGCGAGGTGCTTGGATGAGATGTGCAGAGTATGGAACTCTGGAGTAACTGTGGAAATAAGATTTAATAGGACAAAGGATGCACAACTCAAAGAACAGAAACAAAAATATGTTGTGGTTAGTTGTTAACAAGACTAACGTCTTCTTGCAGAACAATAGCTGCAGGTTTTATTTGCTATCCTTTCTGGCTAACAGACTTGTTTGAGAACTAATGTAATGTACTCTAGTTTACTCTAAGTATACAGTTATATGATAGAACCATCTCGAAATTGCTAGAAATTTTTGATTCTGAAGATCACATAAGCATACAGAACAAAGACATTCTGCTTGATATTAAGAAAAACAGTCTTGAAATCATATGGTTTTTAGCTGTAGAAACTCACATTTCCAACTCTTCCATGACTCTTCCAATTCCCTTTGAAATCAGTCAGCTTCCTTCTGCGTCCGTCAGTAAGAATTGGGCTGAGAGATAGAGCAAGGATTTTGGAAATACAGGTTTTTCAGGGCTTGAGAGGGCTTGATGATGTTTCCACTATTCCATCCTCAGGAACAACCATCTTGGCTGCTGCAAGAACATTCTCATTCCTTGCTGAGTTGAGCTACAGTGGCTGAAGAGATGACTTCCAACAGAGTAACCTTGAAGATAAGAGGAGCAGAGAGCTGGGGCAGTACTCTTTTGCACCACCATGGTTAATCCAGTATGGTTATGAATCAGAGTTTCAAGTCATCAGAGACTTGTAGGTCAGCATCCATCTGTAGTCCAGAATTCCTGCTGCCCTTTCATCCGGGCTTGCAGGAATGGCAGCGACAAGCAAAGGATGAGGTGGACAGTAAACCACTGCAGTTAAATCCATGGAGAATTTAAACTTTTCTAGCAATCGTTGCTGAGTGAAAAAAAAAAATACCATAATGGTTGTTGAAGCAGGGAGCTTTGGAATTTGCAAAACAGAATGAGATCATTATAGTGGTAATTGAGCAAAGCAAATAAAAACATGCTTAGCTCTGAGCAGTTGAATAATCCCAATCTTTCTGCCCAGAATCTAACGAAGGACGTAAGACTATACTTAATGTTCAACATGTGAGAAGTTGACTTCTCAGGGTCCTAAACATATGCTTATTTTTTTCTCTCTTTACTGAGTTAAGGCCATGTGAATGAAAATGATATTTGTTGTTGGCACTGAGGCTAAATCAAGCTGCATGCCTAAGGGTACAGAATAGCTATCAGATAGAGACAGTACTGTAGTGTTCTCACTACAGAACGCTCACCAGGGAATTACATTTCACAGGTAAGTTCATAGCAGTTAGCTTGGAAATTAGTTATTAAACTAGTTTAGTAAGGACTTATTTTTTAATATGAGGTTTCAAAACATCCTTCTTCACTTCAACAACCAAATGAACAGTAAATAATTTCTTCAATTACATTTTCATCTTTTTTTTCTGTTTCCCGATTCTTTAACAACAGATCACAGCATTAATTAGTCTAACGGTTACTTGAAATCGTTTGTGAATATTTTCAGCACATAGTTCTCGATTTGCAAATCTGTCCACAGACTCTCCATTATGCTGGTGATGTGGCTGTAGGCAAGCCACTCAATCCGGACAGCAGTAGTTCTTTCTGCCTTTGATCACATATGACTTAAATTCATTTTCCAATGGGCAATTTCCTGAATTGCTCTAAACTTACAATATGCAAGGGAAAATAAGATTTTATTCCTTTTGATAATAATAAAAATTTGACAGAATTTGTTTTAATTACTTTGGCTCAATCTTTTATTAGAACGTGCCCTAAATTTAGTTAAATGCTTCTGTTGCACCTTAGAACTTCTGTCTGTGTCCTGGTAGTTATATGGTGCCAAGCTCTAATTCAGATAAAAGTAAGTGTCTACTTAATATGGTGTTTGCTTACCAGATTAATCCAGTTTATTGCCATTCACTTCTTAATCAATATCAGCTAATAAAACAACATTTTGAAGCACACTGAGGGAAGGGAAAAAATATCTTGGTAAGACTGGAGTCACCTCTTGCAAGCTGAATTAACAGGGAAAAAATAAACAGAACAAATTAAAATAGCTCCTTAAAGAAATGAGCTTACAGCTGGCCTAAATGGTGGTTTCAGTGGAAACTGCTATAGCTTCCAAATATCTATTTTAGATCTAAGGAGGCAATGGACTCGGATTCAATTGAGAAATACTTACTACATAGACATTATGCTAGAGAGATTTTGTTTTTAATATTGTGGATTGTTTTCAAATATATAGAAGTTTATTTCTATTTGTCCCACTGTTTTACCTTTGTATTTGGACCCAAATGAAAGGAGATACAGCTCACAGTTATTTAGTTACGGTGCCAAAACAAACAACATATCATGTCCTCTTTCTACCACTTGTTCTCCATTCCATGCACCACCATGCTTTGAGCTGGTGTGCCTCTATGTGTAGCCATGTAGTAAGCTGACTGAAGGAACTGATTTGCTCGAAAAAGCCATAAAAAAGAAGAGTTGAGGTTTGGTTTCCTTCTTGCTGGATCAATTCCCTGATCCCATTCACCGTGCACTTTTAAAAAGCCATGATGCCAAAAAAAAAAAAAAAAAAAAAAAAAAAAAAGCTGAACAAATTCTGTATAAGCCATTACTTTGAAACCACAGCCATTGGAAAAAATGATTATAAAAAGATAATAATTTTTGAAAATAGGCTGAAGTTTTATTAGCTAGGGAATTACCTTCACCAGCTTTTTCAGCTGGTATAAATTAATGAAATTAATGTCAACTCACTTCTGTTTGTATACTATATACCACTGAGATGTTTTCTCAAATATTGAGACGTGTGTGGATCTTCCATGGTTAGATGTGAGTGCTGGGTCTTATAAACATCATGAGAGTTTTTCTCCCAAGCAAAAGAAATACCCTACACCTGACCATTCAGAGCCATTCAAAGCACTTTTGAGAGCTACAACAATTAGCTGCAGAGCAGCTATCACTGTTTAGAGTGAATCTTGGTTTGCTCAGCCTTAGATACACTTTACTTTAGTGAGGGATTTTGCAGATAAAAAGGAAATGGAATATTATGGCTAGTTATAAGTCTGTAAATACAGGTATTTCTAATCTGAACAAAACCCAGTGCAACTTCTGCAACACAAAAACGTACGTAATGCAGATAAGTATCAATCATCTCAATTATCAGTTTACACTCAGGATAACCAGAGTGGCAGAACTGTAGCAACAGACTATTCTACACTGAGGCTACCTCTTTGAGGTTACCTACTTGTCCCTTGGGAGTTGAGGACTCAATTCATTAAATGGTGCTGGCTTTGGAAAAAAAGCAATCAATGACCTCTTCTCCTGGTCAGGCAGCATTTCTAGTGTGTCAGAGGAGGAAGCCAAATGAAAAACAAGAGAACAGGGCTGGGGAATGGAGGAGAGTCCTGCTGCTTTACAAATGTGTAAACTGAACTATCTCTGTTATTGTTGATGGGATAAGTAACAGACTAGCTTATTGATACCTAAGAACTGACTACTGGCCATAATCCACACACAGTGTCTATTTAACAAATGGATGTGTCTGATTTGCTAATAGAAGACATTGTTCTACTGAATCCAATTTACAAATATGGGGAACCGAATCAGTTAGCAGTAGTTGGGAGTCTCATGCAGAATTTTTAGAGAGTTTTGGATGGACATGCTTTTTCTAATTAGAAAAATAATGCAAACATTTCTTCAACATCAGCTATCTCTGAGACATGAAATGATAGTTGTTTACAATCCTTTTTTTTTTTCCATATCAGCAGAAATCATCATGATTGTACTTTGTGTTCATAACGTACTGACCAGTGTCATGTGCTTTAAATGTGTACTTTGGTTTGATAACAAAACATTTCATTAACATATCAGGATCGAATTGTTGTCAGTGTTGTGGAAGCATATCTAGCTCACCCCAGAGGTTTTGAGAATTTGGCCACTCCCCTTTAGTCATTATAGAAAGAGACCTGCCAAGATGAGAAATTACACCAGGAGGGTTGAATATTAGGATTAATTGTCTTGAACCAGTGCAGTGGAGCAGGTAGGCAAGTCAAATCGAGGTGGGGATAATGAGGGCCAATAGGCAGCCTTTATTGTCTTCTTTCATAAAGAAAAGTATTTAAAAGAAACTATTTTCCATCTTCTAGCACAACTAAAATTGGAATTTAAAGTTTCTGCATTTTTAACCATGTGAAAATTATAGTGTTCAGTAAAAAAAGAGGATTTCTTTTTAATCTGAAGCTTGTTAGAACAAAATTCATCTGCGGGACATTAGCTATTTCTTTCTTTGATGGTAGCTCAGCACCAGGTTTTCTGTGAAGCTGATAGGATTGGTCTAACCTTTTAGACCTTCAATATTGATCTTCAGCCTTTTCAATTGGACGTTTTTACTGTGCTTAAACTGTACCTCCTGGCTGCTTCAAACACTTAATTGTGCTGAAAAGTAGTAATTTATTAACGGTAATAGTAAAGTGGGCTAAAGAGGGGAAGGTAATATAAATGGTAACATAACAAAGACAGTCGTTTAATAAACTGGAACACATTGCCTCCTTCTACAGACTGAAGATCATTGTTTAAAAGCATGAATTGGAATTATCAAGGCGTAATGCTCATCTACTTATTATCCTTACTGTCTTCTGTCATTGCTGAAGACTCACCAGATAGTGCTGCAGAGTCTCAGTATCTCTGAAATGGGTAAAGGTCCCAAACCTTTCCTTTTCTGTAACAGCTGTGCTGTGCCCCCATTTCAAAAGATTCCCATTGCTATCTAAAACTTAGAGAGACCTTCAAACAGGGCTTTGTTTTGGCTTTAATCCTTTAACCAGCTGTTTTTTTCAGTTGTCTCTCCAACATGGTTCCAGCAGACTGCTTTGTGTTTCCTTGTCGAGTTTATGTTTCATCACAGAAATATCACAGACCTTTGAAAACAGAAGCCATCCATTCCTGTGAGATGGTGGTTCAGCGCAGTGAACAATCCGTTCAGATTAACTTTTCAGCAGATTTCTGCCTTTCATTGCCAAAAGCTCGTGAGCATTACTGATGTCAAAGTTACTTGGCCTTAGCCCACTGTTTCTTCTCTGCTCAAGGAAGTTCATTTTGAGAGTAAGAGGATTTCAGCCTAAGGAACAACACTAAATCCAGATTTGGCCTCTAGTCCAAGTGAGTGCTCTTCCACTCCTCTGAGTTCCTAATACAAATTGAAGATTTTTATTTTGTATGCAAAATTTTAACCAGTCAATTGCAAGCAAGATTCTTCACCAATACCTTAGATTCCAGGATATGTTGGAAGGCATTTCTGCCCTTTTTCCATGCACACACATACTTGCAAAAGTCTCATGAACTTTAGCTGTGTCTCTATTTCCTGTCACTACCAACAAAAGTACATTGGGCTTTACATATAACTTGCATGATCTAAATCTGCTCTCTGTGATGAGAGACAACACTATTTTTCCTTTTTCATGATCTAAAGATTGTATCTACAAAGCATCTTTGTATCACTGTACTCAAATTTTTCCATCCCAAATGAATTTTTTGTATACCATCTAAGAGCTGAGTGCAATGAATAGAAAAGGCAGCTCTCTATCTTACCAATTATGAAAGAGTACTTCACTTCCCAGAAGAAATATAGTGGGAGGCCACATGTTTATTTCTCCTGGAAACTACTCCAGGATTTCACAAAGGAAGTGTATCAACATATTCACCTTGCATCACTAGATACCCTTCAGCTCTGTATCTGGTAATTTCCCTGATCAAGCTCTTTTAATATTTTGATGTCCCAGTTCTTATGATGTTCAAGACAGATCTGTATGCACTTGAGTGAAGGAGGATTTGAAGCCACCTTGAAATTCTGGCCCACTGTTATTACTGCTTTTCATACACATTTAATTTAAGGTGTTTTGCTTTATAAAAGATGGAAGCATTATGTTTTGAATGCAGAACATTAGTTAGCACAGTCCTGTAAATTTTATTTCCTATCCTAAATTGGCAGCACCTTGTCTTGTGCCTGTTTATATTCATAAATTTCCCATGGCCCTAATTAAACCTAAAAACTTCTATGTAATACAACAGTTGTCTTCACAAAAGTGAATTCAAGCTGACCATGAAAAAATCCCGTAACCACGTGACTGTTCTCAGCAGCTAGTACAATTAACAGCAGCTGTAATGCACTGTAATGGTGGAAGTCAGGAATAAGGGTACCACCATTAAATACACATATGCTAACAAGATCACAAGAAATGAAAGAGCATTCTCATTTCAGATATCCATTAATGTCTCAGCTTTGCCATCTACAAAGGGCCTGTACAAGTGATCTTATGTTAATATAGTGTGTGTTGCTTGCAAGGAATGTAAAATAGAGCACGACCTGTGTAAGCAGAGAATCAAGTTTTTGCACTCCATAAATTAATTGCAAAGATCCTCATTACCTTAGAATATCTAAATCTTCAAAAATAAATGCATGTTACAGGTGAGGCAAATTTCCATCCAAAGAAGGGCAGCTTTGTTTTTCCAGGAATTACAGGAGAAAAAAAATGAAACTGAAGAGTGAAGGTCACTTTTTTTGTGGAGTACTGGATAACACTCTATATCCGTGCTTTCCAGTGCAGCTGAGTGTAGGACATACACAGCTTAATACACGGAACAAAACTTAATGTCAGTGGCAAGGCATGTAGGTGGTGGTTCTTCCCTCACTGTCTCCCAGATAAGACTATTGAATGTTTCTCACGTGTGAAAGAATGCTCAGGTTAATCTCAGTGGGGTGCAGGTCAGTTACTACAGAGAATATCTCTGCTGCAGCTGCCCAGATTTGCAAGTGTTTGCATTGTTTGACTCTCTGCAGACACTGGTGACGTGGTAGTGCCATCTTTGTAGCTCAGTGTCAGCCCTATGGTTCAGCTGTTCATTTCAAAACTGCAAGCCTACATTAAAATAGGTAAAAATGGGGGTTTGCAAAGTGAACCCTTTTTGCAAAGGTCTTTGTCAGGCCAAGATGTGGAGACTTTGCGAAGATGACAAGTATTCTTGGAATTATCCTTCTGTTTTATCATTCTAAGAAAAACTGAATTTCTGTGAAACCTATTGCATGGCTATTTACTTAAAGTACTTAAGTACTTGTGTACTTTCAGTTCAGGGAGAGAAGGCATTTTATCAGAATTTCATCTAAACCACAAAGAGCATTGTAATATGTTGACATATTTCCAAAAACAGTTATAGGTGTGAGGATTTCTTTAATTTCTCTGTTGTTCTTTAATTTGTTAGTTACCTATAGTTACTTACCCATAGAGTACAGGAGTGACTTTCTGTGTGGATCACTGATTATATATGAGAAGCAGAAGTTCCTCTGCATATGGATTTACTAGTTAAACATGGTATAAGAACGTTGGATTATTATGTTTGAACCTCTTTTCTCCTTAGCACTTACATGCTGTGACAGAAACATGCCTGCCTTTGATGGGGTATGATCCCCCATGGTTTATCTTCATTCAACAGTTTATGCAAAGTAACTTTTTAGCTTTAGGAGTTCTCCAAAGTCTCTTCTCAAGGCCTTTGGGTCTCTAAGCATTGAAGTCTAGATAAGGAGATATTTCAGTTTGTAAGTAACTTTAAAAGAAAAAAAGAAAACTATAAAGAACTCGTCATACTAGTGTCTAACTGGGCAGGAGTCCCTCCAGTGGCTGGGTGTTTCATTAACCAGAAGAGATGTATGCTGAGATAAATCCGACCTGACTCATGTTTTCTAAGAGTGGAATAGCAGGCTGTGAGGGAATAATTTTGCTGTATTTTTCTTTTTTTGCTTCCCCCTCATCTCCCTCTCTGAAATCTTTTGTGAATTAATTTTCTATTTCCTGTGATCAGAGTTTTTCTCGTACCTCATTCATACCAAACATTGCATTGAAAAATGGCGAAGATTAGGACAAAGGACGAAAGAACTGTGCACCTCCCATCTGGGCAGCATAAGTAATGACAGGGTCAAGATTGAAGTCCATGAATCCCTCCATTACCTCACTCTCCCACTTTCTATTTCATTTTTAAGGATGCCCTGAAATATGAAGACTTCTTTTAATGCCTTATGAGAGTTACTGTGAGAAAGGTGATCAAAAGGACTCCGCTGGCTTGGGTGCCCTTTATCTCCGAGGAAGGTGATGCACAGCATCTGGAGATGATGGAACGCATGATTAACATTACCACAGAGAATGATTAATATCTTCTTAAAGCACCTACTTCCAGATTATCCATCATTTCATTAGAGTGAAAAAAGTTCTTTTTGAAAGGGGGCTGTGCCCCTGAACCATGAATAACTAACCCACCTCTTGACATGTTTACTAATTGAGTAGCAGAGTATGCTTAATATTATGTTGAACAAATAGTGATGCCCCCTCTTTATGCAGAAACAAAAGAAAGAAAAAAAAAAAAGAACAAAGTAAATTTGAGACAGTAAGTTAATAAAGCAGTCACATGATTTTCATTTCATGGAAACTATCTTTAAATATAGTAGCCAGCTTTATTTGACTTCCTTTTTTTCGTTTCTTTGTTTTTGTTTTCTTCTGTTTGTATAATGGGATATTACAGTTTTCTGGATTGTATAATTTTCAAAAATTATATATTTCTCAAAATTCTCTTAGATAGCAATGCTGTTTCTGCAGAATTAGAAGTGAGTCCTTGGGGGATTTGTAGGCTGTGTGACAGTCAGGACCGATCCTTCAAATACAATGAGGGAAAAAGGCTTTGTGCCTCCACTGAATGGTCTGGTGTGAGTTACAGTGAGTTGACCAGAGAAATGCAGCTGGTGATTCTTGAATCTGATTGAAGAGATGAGGAATTTGCAGGAGGATAAAGCAATGACTTTATTTTCATCAACCATTCTTTTTACAAGCTCCTGCATTCTTTTTGTTTTTGTTAATGGCACTGTACAGCTCTGAAGTTCAGATCAATACCGTGCTACCTTTGCGCCTTGCTCACATATGTAATATCTTCTTATATTAATCCTGTTTCCAGGGAAGTGTGACAGGCAGTAGTGATGCAGAATACTAAACTGGTGATTATTAATCACTGTCTTTCAGATCAATAATTCACTGGAACTTTTCCTTTCCCCAATCCTGTGGGTTTTTTGTTGTTGTTTTGTGTGTGTGTGTGTGAGCATCACTTTAAGTTAAACTGTAGTATATACTTGTATACCAGCAGCACTGTGTGTTTAACAACACGTGTATCCTTCTGTTCAGCACCAGTCTCCTGCCTGCAGCTTTTGCAGAACCTCCCTGATGACTGGAGACTGATTGCCTCAGGCATTCGTCCCCACCCAAGGCTTCCAGGGGAGACCCTGAGACATTCATTGTGGATGCAAGACAGTAGATAATACAGCATTACTGGTAATATATTGCTTGCTTGGTGTTGCTTGCAAACCAAGAAAGGCAGGGATCAGTGCCCTAAGAAATAAAGCCATCCGTGGCCCTCTGCCTTTGTTTGATTTCAGGAGCATTAGTTACATTATAGTGTGTTCAGATTCTAATGTTGGGAATTTGAGCTCTAGACAGTCTCCCCTGAGTGCTGTGACAACAGATGCATGAAAGGATGTTTTCTTAGAATTTTAGAGAATTCCTGGAAAATGATACAGTGTGAAAACCCCTCTTGACGCACTCCTGACTTTTTCAGGAAATCACAGTTAGCTGCAGGAAAAAAAAAAAAAAGGGATGCTTTTTTGGTTTATTTTTAATGATCTTAGTCTTCCACCTGCTTCTTTGTGATGTACACGCTTTTCAGGGGGGCAGGCTAGGAGAGAAGAATGGCTCCTTGAAAGCCACCTCTGGCACGGCTATTACGAGAGACAATGAACTCGAACATGCTTCTTTCCCTTTTTTCCTCCAAAGATCACGAACTCAAAACTCAGTTGTGCATGCATGAAAGTTCTATAAACATTACTTAAACAGCAGCCAAAAGACCTTTGCCAGCTCCGGCCTACTTCTCCCCTTGTTGGGGCTCAGCACTCCCACTCAGTTGACTACTTGTCCTACTCTTTGCCCTCTCTGCTCTGCTGCAATTGTCCTGGAATTTTCCTCTATGCAACTGCTGTCCAAACCAGCTGCACCCACTACATCTTCAGCAGTGGACCGAGGAGGGTATTAATCATATTTTTGAGGAGGACACTCTGCTATTTATCTCCCTGACACCTCCAGCGTTTGGGAGCCCACTGCTGCACACAGCCCATTGACTAGTAATATTACACATTACCGTGCTCCATTGCCTCTCCCTGCCCTCTTCATTGAGTGGCTGTTCAACAGTGGAGTTGTGTTTGTTCAATCAGACATAATTTATACCTTTTTTGTTCCTTCTGGAGAGCTCTTGCTAATTTTAAGTCTAAGCACCGTGTTTTCCATATAATTCTAGCTCCAGCATCACCGGAACTAAAGATAGTCAAATAGACCTGACTCCAGACTTGCTCAAACTCGTTGGTTTTAAATCAGCAAATAGATGATTTAAAAACAAAGTGTCAAGGGAGATCATCTCATACGTACTTTAAAGATCCGAGTTTTATTGCATGTCTAAGAATATATATGTCTTCCATCTCTAAGGGGAATACCTGCAGCAGCACATTGTACTGTGATCCCTTGGCTATTGTCCAACGCACAAAGTCTGCAAAGGACAAGAGATTAATAATTCAGCTAATTTATAGCAAGCGGGCTTTTTGTTTTCATTTTTTAAAAGAAATTTATAGGAAGAGGAGAGAGTAAAGGAAGAAAGCTGTTGTAAGACTAAATGACTAATCATTCATCCTGGAGTTTGTTACCGTTTCGGATTCATCAAACTCTGTAATGAGAGCAGCTAGCTTAAGAACTGCCTAATTTTATACTGTTTAGACAACACAAAGAAAAGTGCTCCGCTCCTAGATCTTTGGGAAAAAACATTATTCATTGCAGGATGTGGGTATTATTTCATGTGGGAGGGCATAAAATAAATGCAAAATTCCTTTTTTTTTTTTTTTTCCAATGGAAAAGACAAGCATCCTCTTCTCTAGATGTAATTTCTGAGGAGTATAAGCAGACCAAGTTTCTGGAAGAACCGAACCAATTTATCCCTGTTAAGGATTTAGCTTATCAGGTCCCAGTAAATGGTTTGGGGGATGAATGGATCCCTCTGATGCCAATCACTGCAGTGTATAATAATACTCTGTATTACATTCTAGCTTCTGTTCTCTCCACTCCACTGAAACTGCTTTTGCCAAGATCTCTAGTAACCTCTTCGGGGCCAAATCTCAAGGCCATTATTCCATTCATATGTTCCTTGACACTTTGGCTAGATATGACAGATCTGATTATAATCTCTGTCTTTAAACCTTGGTTTAAAGGCTCTGTCCTGGAACCTGTTCCTACTCTGAACTTCCTGTTTGCTCCTTCAATGACCTCTTAGAATGCCTTTTTTTTTTTTTTTTTTTAAATTTTAATTCTTTGAGACAGTGTTCTCTGACCTTATCTTCATCTGAATGCAAATCATTTTCATTGTGATAATAATTTTGGCTTTTATCTCCTCAGCTCCTTTCCTGATGGAGATACTGCTGCACTGACATGCCTCAGAGCAGCCAAGCCTTGACATCTGCTTGTCTCTTTGACATCTCATCCCAGATGCTTTATCACCAGGCAAAACTAATGCGGCAAAATAGTTTATTACCACCTTAATCTCTTACTCAAACATTTAACACGAACACCATGCTAACTGCACCTTCTTTATCTCCTTGTACTTTCTTGTTATGCCTAGAACTTGTCTCTTCTTGTTCCATAACAGGTCTCAAGTTCTGGAAATATCCTTTTTTTAAATTGTGTGTAAATCTAAGCAGAACTGCAGCCACTCCTGAGGTACAGTTCAGAGAAGAATCTGGGTCAGTGGCTGAGGTGGGCATGGAGCAGGCCCATGTGGTTGGCATGCAGCCCTGTGGGAGATATGGCATGTATGCAATTAAGACAGAATGCTCTGGGAATTGTGCTGCTAGCCTCTAACAAACCTCTACTGAGCATATGCAGATGGTGATTTGCAGAGGATTACAATTTGGCCACATTTTGTTGAATATTCATGAGGACAGTGAACGATACCTCTCTGTTCCTGCATTGGCCTCTACCACGTTTTAAGACAGTCCCCCAATGCACATTAGTGGAGTTTCAGTAAAAACAGTGTGAGCTTTTCCAAACAACTGGTGCATTTGTTCTTCCTGCAGCTTACTCCTAGAAATGGCCGAAATGCTCTGTAGAAGGCTTCTCAATGTTTTTAATGATATGTTCAACAGCTCAAACTTTCAGGCATTAAAAAGCAGTAGCAGAAGTAATGTGCCCTTTCTCACCTGAAATCTAGCCTGTTTTTCGAGGCTGGGTGTGATCAGTCATAAATGTGTTTGTCGTAGAAATGGCAACGAAAAATATAAAAGCTTTGTTATGTAACTGAAGGTTTGTGTAGTAGGCGCAGCGAGGAAACGGGATGTGACGGGGTCAGGCTCTCCCTATGCTCTGGCCTGTGCTTGCCAAGTATTGTCCACTGATAGGTAGATGCGCTGTACACGTATGTAGGGGCTGTGTATTTAAACGCCCACCACGTAGCAATAAACGCCATTTTGCCAGGTTTCCTGCTGAGGTTATTTGGCACTCGGCCCCGACTGGTTTAGGTCGGCTTCGCTGAGTTGCGACTCCTGGGCAGACAGAGATCGAAAGCCACTCGCTTGTGGCTGAAGTCAACAAGTGGTGACCCCGACGTGATCTGTCTGTCGGAGTGAATCGCCCGGCGTGCCCGTGCAGCGGATAAGAGCCTGTAAGGTGGTGGCAGGTCGCTCACGGAAGACACATCGCGGATAAGAGCCTGTGAGGTGGCGGCAGGTCGCGTGTGTAACTATGGACCATATCATTAAGGTACTTTTGCAGTTCTGTAAAGACTATTGTGGGAAAAATACTCCTTCACGTAAGGAGATTGCAGCGGCTTTATCGCTTTTAGAGCAGCTGGGGGAGCTGGACTCTCCCCGCCAAGTTTTGGACTCTAGCAGGTGGGACTCCCTCACCTCGGCATTATGCCAGCATGCTATGAGCAGCCAGAAAGCTGCGGAACTTAAAGCTTGGGGCCTGATATTGGGAGCCCTTAAGGCGGCCAAGGAGGAGGGCAAGATCGGAGCCGCTGGGGGTGGAGAACGGACTTCGGGGAGCGGGTCTGTGGAGTCTTGCAGGTCGGACGGACAGACGGAGGGGGACAAGATGGCGGCGAGGACCGAAGAAGACGCAACGAAGAATCGAGAAGAAATCATGGACCCCCTGAGTGACTCAGCGGTCGCGGCGACCCCTCCTGGACCCTCTGCACCACCCCTGCCTTATCTTAATCGGCTGTTATATCCTTCTTTGGTAAAATGCAGCAACAGGGGGCGGGGTCGTCCTCGAAAGGAAAAGAGGGGAGAGGGGTAAAGTTACGGATTGGGCAAAGATAAGAGAGGAGGCGGAGGATCAGGTTTCGGCACCAGTCCAGATATAGTCTGAAACTTTCTTTGTGTGTACCTCCTGGAGTTGCATGGAGCGATATTTTAAAAAATGTAAACGTGAATCCTTCTCCAGGAAGACCGCTCCGTTTTCTGAAACTTTACTTTTTATGTGTATACCTCTCGGGGACGTTTGAATTAACTTTGATTACGTGTGTGCCTCCTCGGGAAGACCCTTTCTGCATTTTGTGATTTAAGTATCTTGTAACTTAAGTGTGAAATTTGAACCCTTTGTGTGATTCCCTCAGAGAAAGGGAAGAGTGATTGGAGCATTTGCATTTCTTTAGTGTTGTGTGCCTCCCTGGGGGGAGGTAAGGAGTTACCTGAGCTTTTTGAATACGGTAGCGGCCCCCCTGCGCGCCGGGTCCGAGGCTTCTCAGAGTCGGGTTGCTTGGGAATGCAGCGGGGCGCGGTGGCGCACGCCTGTAGTCCCAGCCAGCTACTCGGGAGGCTGAGCCCGCCGGATCGCTTGAGCCCAGGAGTTCTGGGCTGCAGTGCGCTATGCCGAGCGAGCGTCCACGCTAAGGCCGGCATCAATATGGTGAGCCCCGTTCTGTTGGTGCTGCGGCCCCGGCTGGCGGGACTCGCCTCCGCACTACCTGCGTGTCTGTGGCCGTGACGAGGGCCCGCCCCGCGCTCACCCGCTCGGCCCGGGAGCGTCTCAGCAGCGTAGCCTGGGCAGATAAGACTGGTCAGAAAGACTTTTGCCTTAGCTTGCAATCAGCAACCTCACCCTTTCGCACTTGCTTAGTAGGCATTCCACAATATAAGTTAGAGGCTTTTGCGGGATACACTACAAACTATTCGGTCTGCCGTAACGATGCCGATTTAGCCAGCCAGACGGCATGTCTGATAAGATCTTTGAATGTGTCCCTTCCATGGGATCCACAAGAGTTAGATATCTTGGGGTCGCAAAAGGTACGCAATGGGTCACATAATGGCACGCGTACTTGCGTTACTTTTGGATCAATATGCTGGCAAGAAGGTATCTTCATTGTATGTGATTTGTTTGACAGGGTGTTCGATAGATCAGAGGGGGTAGAGAAACAGTTGCAGGCCTTAATTACCCGATGGGCGGGAACGGATCCTCGATTGAAACCATATAATGAGACCTCATGGACAGTGGTCAGTCCTGCAAACACAGAGGCCTTTTCCATCCGGTCAGGTTACTGTGGGTACACTAAAAATGAAACGCGGACCTTTAGAGGATCCAATATAACTTGCATTTCAAGAGGTGGGGTCCCTCTCACTAGCAAATTTGGATATAGCTGCGCAGCAATATGGGAGTTTTATGGGTATGGGTTTTCTTTCAAAAGAGGTGCCAAGGAGGCCCTATGGAATAACAAAACAGCCAAGGCATTGCCCCCTGGGATCTTTTTAATTTGTGGAGATAGGGCTTGGCAAGGCGTCCCGCGAAACGCATTAGGAGGGCCTTGCTACTTAGGACAACTGACAATGCTTTCCCCTAATTTTACCACATGGATGCAATTCGGTTCAGATATAACAGGTCATCGCGTCAAAAGGTCGAATCCCGTTCCGGAGGATTGCAACGACGAGGTAGAATTATGGAGCACTACTGCTAGAATATTTGCCTCAGTTCTCGCTCCTGGCGTTGCAGCAGCTCAAGCTTTGAAGCAGATTGAACGCCTGGCGTGCTGGTCAGCTAAGCAGGCAAATTTGACGACATTAATCCTGAACGCCATGTTGGAGGATTCGAACAGCGTCAGGCATGCAGTTCTGCAGAACAGAGCAGCCATCGACTTCTTGCTCCTAGCTCAAGGACATGGGTGTGAAGATCTGGAAGGAATGTGTTGCTTCAATCTCAGCGACCACAGCGTATCGATTCACAAGGCGCTCAAGGCCTTGCGAGACCACACAGAGAAGATCCGAGTGGATGACGACCCCTTTGGACACTGGCTAAGAGGCTTGTTCGGCGAGTTCGGCACATGGATCGCGAAAGTTGTTAGAGTGATAGCGTTAGTGTTATTCGTGTTAATCTGCATTGTAGTAGTAGCGCCGTGTGTATTCATGTGCTTTCAGAATTGCTTATCGAGAGTGATGTATCAGCTTATGGATCAGCGCATACAGTATCATCGGGTTAAGGACCAACTATAGGGTTTGCGTTCGCGTTGTGACGGGAAATGTGAGCATAGGGAGGGGGAGATGTAGTAGGCGCAGCGAGGAAACGGGATGTGACGGGGTCAGGCTCTCCCTATGCTCTGGCCTGTGCTTGCCAAGTATTGTCCACTGATAGGTAGATGCGCTGTACACGTATGTAGGGGCTGTGTATTTAAACGCCCACCACGTAGCAATAAACGCCATTTTGCCAGGTTTCCTGCTGAGGTTATTTGGCACTCGGCCCCGACTGGTTTAGGTCGGCTTCGCTGAGTTGCGACTCCTGGGCAGACAGAGATCGAAAGCCACTCGCTTGTGGCTGAAGTCAACAGGTTTGCATTATATTTCCTGGTCAACTGCAGGCTTGGAATGGGATTCCTTTCCTTCTCACTAGAAGCTTTTCTAATAATTTTAAGGGTACCCATCTATTTTTTTAATGTATCTTTGTACTCCTGATGGTCCGGTATCAGCCTGCCTTGATTAGTGTTCACAAGTTCAGAGAGAAGATTTCATTGAACCACGTACATTTTTAATACCTAACTTTGAAGTTGGCCTGGCTTAGAGCCAGGAGTTGGACCTGATGACCTCCAGTGTCCCTTGTAGCCTAAATTACTCTATAATTCTGTGATCAGTGTTCTAATTGTAAGCAGCTCTGACGAGATCCTAAAGGTTTAGAACAGATATGGTCATAGGAAAATGAAATAAGTTCATCTAAACTGTTAGAAGTCACTCAGATTACCCTTCTCAGTGAGGGGCTGTGATGCATTGTGTCTAAACTCAGACACTGAGGATCCTCTGATCCTGCCTCAGATTCTACAAGCAGACCAGGCCAAACAGGGTATTGTTGTTTGTACCAGTTACCATAGTCTTCCTTAAATGAAAAGAAAATGAACACTTGTCATTATTCACAGGTCTGCCGCTTATGGGCTCCTTCTGTCTTTGTATGGAACTATCAGAGCTGAATGGAAAAGGAGATACTGGTTGCACTGCAGTTGTTCTGTAATAAGAGAGTTTTATAACATTTAATAATTTTATAATAAAGTTCACAGTTTGAAACCTTCCTCCATACTTAAGTCAGTGGCATATAATTGAAAAAGGAAGGAAGGAAGGAAGGAAGGAAGGAAGGAAGGAAGGAAGGGAGGGAGGAAGGAAGGAACGAAGGAAGGAAGGAAGGAAGGAAGGAAGGAAGGAAGGAAGGAAGGAAGGAAGGAAGGAAGGAAGGAAGGAAGGAAGGAAGGAAGGAAGGAAGGAAGGAAAAAAATAGAGGAAAAATAAAACTGGAGGCAAAGAAGGCTTTAGCATAGCTAAACATATCACAGCTGGACAGCATGCGGGGTTTGCAGCTGGGATGGGATGGGCTAACTGTGCAAGACAGGTGATCTTGTTTCAGAGGCAAAGGACAAGACAAGGAGTCTCTCTAGATTCAGATGAAGAACAAAACCCTTGACCTCAAGGTCTGTGCCAGCCTATGTGAAATTCAGATCTCAGGATTAAGTAAGAGCTGATTGAGCAGAAGATAGAGCTTGTCTATTACATCCTCACTTTTTAATTAGATCTTCTAGCTGCATGTCCTTTGATCCTGAGCTGTACGTGACAATAAACTTATTGACAGTGGGAACTACGTCAGGAATAAGTTTGAGCTGCTGTCTCTTTCAGCTGAGTGAGGGCATTTCTTTTGTGCAGGAATCTGTCTATGAAAAAAAAAAAAAAAGAAAGAAAAAAAAAGGGATTCCAGTATGATCGGAAGAGGTTTTAAACTGAGATAGTTAAGCTGAATAAGAGGCAGTATGGATACTCTTGCTTTGGCATAATGGCAACTTACTCAAAGTTCATTAAATCCATTCCTAATTAAGTAATTCAAATTAAGCCTCTATTACACTGCAATAAACATGTCCACATAGCTTTGTGAGCCAGTCTAACTCCACTTCAAATTCTCACCTTCAGCTATGTGGATACAGCTTTCTGGGAGCTCAGCTGAGTACGTGGGCAGAGAGTGTAACAGATGACAGCAGCCAGGAACAATATCGCTGTGCTGCCATCTTTAATTTTCTCCTTTCTTTTTCTGTCTAAATAAGACAGAGCAAGGAAGCCTGTTTACATAGTTGCTTGCTGACAACTGCATGTTGCTTTGCCACATTCAGTAGTTCTTAATTTTAAGTATTTTTCACGCTGACTTTCCCTTTGTGGAGCATTTTGATGCGTGTATCTCATAACTGGAAAGCTCTTACTGCCTTCCCCAGGCAGAGTGAAGGCTCACCAGCAGTGCTGATGCTTGGAATAACAAAGCTGTTGGGTTTGCTGCAGTTCAGTGTTGCCTGGTGCTGTTGGAGCTCACAGCTGCCCTGTTTGTGAAGTTGTGCACATGGAAAGATCCGGGTGTGGTTTGGGGGTGTGACGAGGTGGGGTTTAAATAATTGTTATTTTAATAAACATTTGGTCTGAAAGAATCCATCAGTAGTTTTTGAAAATAACAGCCTTGCTACCAGTGGGTAACCAGAAATGCAGTCTTAAATGTAGAGATGAGCGGCTGGATTTTTTTTTTTTCTTCAAAAAAAAACCCAAGACAAATCCCACAAGGCTGCCAAACAATTACAGCTTAATTTACAAAAACACTTAAATGTATATTGTCTTGTAAGCCATTTAGTCCTATTGTCTTCAAATGGAATCTTATTCATGTGCTTAACTCTAAACTGCAGCTGAAAGGCTTCATTGAACCAACCCCTGAGACACTAAGGAGACCTCTGCAAGAGTAACTATTGATAAACACAGGTAAAACTTGGAAAAAAGCTAAGAGCAATAAATCTGCCTGTATAGTGAGGGTGGTGGAAATTACTTTGGAGTCTGAGCTGTCTAGGACAGCCATTACAGTGACCACTTGGGAAGATATCTTAATGGTAATTAGGGTAAAAGTGGCATGTAGGAATTGATAAAGTAGATACTGGAATTCTTCATTTCTGAACACTTCAGTGATGACGATACTGACAAAAGAAAGTCGAGCAAATAAGGAAATAAATAGATCAGGAAGATTGAGAGAATGTCTTACAAAGAATGAACAAAACATGAAGTAATACGCACTGGCCAAATGATGTCTGCTATGGAGTATGAGCACCTTGCTGATGCTGGAAGGGTGTAAGCACCAAGATGAAAGGATTGTTCCAGGTGTGAAGACTCACAGTGACGTGAAAATAAATTAGAAAATGAATACTGAGGTTTAAAGTCATCAAGGTTGTGCTGAAAAATGTATAATGGCCAAACCTGGAGGATTTTGGAGCAAAGTGAGGCAGGGAAGTGGAGGAAAGCTCTCTGGCTTGATGAACAGCAGAAGGAAAGGTACCTCTTGTGGTGTTTTTAATATCTAGCCCCACTAACCAGGATCCATCACAGCCCTAATGATACGATGGAATCTCCTCATGTGATCTGTGACACCAGCATGCAGCTGTTGGAGGAGAGTGGAGAAAATACTGCTGTGTAAGACACAAGCCAGTATTTACCTGAACTAAGAATGCAGTAGAAGAGATGAAGGTGATTGTTTCTTTCATCCCTAATACTTCTGCGTTGTAACAGCCTGCATCAGTAGTGATATTTTCAGTAGCTTTTTGTTTTAAATGCTGGTAGCACCTTGCAAGCAGTGACAGATCCCAAGGCCCACCCCTCCTGTAGCTGCAGGTAACATCCTGATGTTCCCTGCATGGTGTTGGCAGATACTGTATATTTTAGCACATTTTGACAGGCTTTTACAGCATCTTTGAGTCAATCAAGTTCTGCTAAGTCGAATAAAAAATTACCATTAACTTTTAAATAATAGTTAGAAAACAGTAATAGAGGATAGTAACAGTCCTGCTGTCTCAGTTTTAGGAAGCTTTTCCTAATAGCTTTTTTCCTTTTACATGCTTCTCTGTAAAAACTAAGACATCTTAGATCACAAATACCCGTCAGAAATTCAGTAACCCTCTCCCTTCCAGACACACACTTGTTACTCAGCATCCCTGTAGCCACAGTTTCATTAATGGTAGTATACAAGATGGGCTGCTCAAACTCATCTGCTTCCAGCTCTAGTGCCCTCTGATTGTCAGAGCTAATGAGAAGTATTACTAACTATTTTAATTTATTACTTTATAATACAGTCAGAGATTTAGCATGGGAGTGACAGGGAAACCGTTCACCCCTTTCTGCTAATAACATCCATTGCTGCAGGTATAAGTTGGGTATAGGGCATATGTGCAGATCAACCTGCCTCTGATTAAGCCATAGCAGGACAGTCTTTGTCCATTTGTATTCTGGTGTTTGATATCTGAAACCATGGTCAGTGTGAGAGTAAGATTTGAAATGTTCATATGTAAAAGCCAGGAGAAGACACTTCTTATTCTGATAGTAATGGAAGTATTTCTTCCATCTTACTGTCCACAGAGCAGTGCTGCTACCTGATGGTAACCCAAAGAGGAATGAAGGTGCCATAGTGATGAATGAATGCAGTCACAGACGTTGTCATTTCCTGATTTTTGTGCATGGCAATCCATAACCTCACATTTTATGGCTGGAGGGCAGCCTTGTTCCCCTCTCTTGTTTGCAGTAGAGGCCTGATGTGGTGTCTTCTAAGGGCAATCTGAAGATTTCCAGTGACTTAAATAAACTTTTGAATCGAGGTTGTAGTTTGCATAGGTATGCACATGCTTAGAAAATGCAATATGTTGTATATAGACACATTATAAGATCACACACACGCATTTGTATGTACTGTTTATATGCATCGATGTTACGCTGTATGTGTTTTTATTGTCATGGATTGTAATCCCGCCATCATTCAAAGTCTTACCAAATAGCACTGTGGGCAGCATGCCAGCTTCTTTCACGTTCCTGCTAAAGTCACTTGGAATATATCTGAATGTGGCAAAACACATTTGCCAAGTTATGTGCATAAAAACATCCTTTGATCTTTCAGACTCATAAATATGTAATAAAGTACATGATTGCCCTACTGATCTGTCCTACATCAATCTTACGTCTCCCTTTTATTGATTCATCAAAATAAGATACGATCAAGGTACAAAAGAGTTAAAGAAGCTATTTATTTTAATGTTTCCTTGGAGAGCTTGCATGTTATTTTGAGTACAAATTATATATATAATATTTCATGAATGATGTTTGAAGCATTAAAAATCACCTCTGCACTTCAAGTTAACACAAAATTCTGGCAGTCAGCCATCTTTTATTTTCCTTTTTTTTTTTCTTTTCTTCCCTATTTTAAAGGAACATTGCAAGACGTGGTGTCATTTTTCTGTGGCCACGCTTCTGTTTTTTTTTCCTTCTCTTTTAAAATCATGTAGTCAACTGATATTGTAATCCATCTTTGAAATGTTCAGGAAATCATACTTTGCAATAGATTTAGTATATGAGCTGTTTGGGTTGGGTAGTGAGTCTTGTCCAAAACCAGGGATTATCCTAATTTGTACTGAGGGTGAAATGACAGTTGTGAAGGCCCAGGGAGGTATTCTACAAGTAATAACAGAGGCAAAAACTTGGCCTAAAAATATCCATGACAACAAGCCTTACCTCCGCCTCGTGGTTTCTGACACATCTCTAGATGACACAGTTCAGACTTTGGCTCTATCAGGTGTAAAGCCCCTGAAGCTGATAAAAGTGAAATGTGTCTGGAAAGTGGAAAAATTATGCAAACTATAAATAAAGTGAGTTATATAGTAGGTAATAAAATCTACATTTTGTTTCACAAGGGAGAAATCAGGCGGAGTCCTTACGTGTTTGATCTGTTATTCTTGCTTGCTGGGAGAAGAATGCACTTTTCGCCATGATGCCACATCTAGTGAGTTAAAGGACCATCTGAGTTTGCTTTGACATATTTAGTGCATCTAGCAGAGGCTGGTTTATATCAGCCAACGCATTTTTCACAACCATTTTATGGCACTTACTTTTTGGCAGTGTAAAAGCACCCAGTTTTGAAAATGTACTGATAATGAATGAAATAATTTCTGAGCAAGACCTGCCAACCAGGTAGCAGGCAGTGAAGTTCAGCACGCTTCTCGAAGTTGTAAAATACGGGGAAAAGTGACATGGGTGCAGAAGAGTTTGCCTCTTTGTCAGGCTCTGTCTTGGCCTGCCGTCTGAGTTGTAGAGTCTGGGAAAGTGGAATCATTTTTTTTCGGTTCTGTCATGAATCCACTAGCAATAACAGGCAGAAAGGCAGAGATTATTGTGTGATTTTATGATAATCAAGATGCTTAGCTGACTTGGAGGCTGTGAGAGAAAAAGAGGTGCCAAGTGCTTTGTGGTGTTTGGCATCTCCCCGTTGAGGATCATCACACATAGCAAACATTAATTAAGTTTCTAGTCACCCTACAACAGAGAATGCTGTTACCCTTTTCTTTCACCAGTGAGAACTGAGTCCAAGCAGTGTGATCACAAGTGTGGAGCCAACCACTGGTGGAGTTGAGCTGGGAAAATTATTCAGGCTCCCAAATCCCAGTTCTGTGGTTTAGCCAGCAGAAAGCATTGGCTCTTCCTCACTTCCAGTCAGCAGCAGATTATGGCTTCACATTACGCTAGAAAATGCTGTCAGTACAGTAACCTTTGGAGACAGCGAGCCATATGCTGATTTCAGTGATGTGGCTATAGCAAGAGAAGTAGTTTTGCACCAAGGAAAGAGAGCATGGCCTCTTCCACCAGCCACACACCGAGAAGCCCATGTGAGGACTCAATCCATCTGGGCAAGTTGTCTTGTCTCCCACCCTGCTTCCTGGAGACTGCTTGTCCTCCCCTGACCGCCTGCAGTTCACACTGAGGTCCCTGCTGCTTTCCTGTGGATCTTGCCAGTATTTGTCTTCTGTGTTTCGAGCCTCCAGCCTCATACCTCCCCTCTTAAAGAAGGAAACCCCTTTGTTCCTCCCTGCTCAGTCTTAATGTACTGTCCCGGCGTCGACCTGCAGGTAAATAGCTGGTAAAGCCCAGGCACTAAAAAGAGAAGGGTGACAATTTTCCTGAGCTTTTGTGCAAATTTCTAACTTCATTCTCATCCCAGATTTGTCCTGCTGCTCATGTCCAGGTGGCAGCTGCAGGCTCTGTGTGCAGCTGGATTGCTTTCATTTGTGTAGCCACTTCACTGGCACCCTTTAGCTGGGGATGTCCCAGTACAGCAGGAACCAAGCACAGCTGCAGGGAGGAGGGAGACACGGTGACTCACTTGCACTGAAGGGAAACAACAGATTGAAATTGTCACGGGACCTGGTGGGCTTCAGGCCAGCCATCGGTTAGAGCTGGAATTAGAGTTTAGATTTGGAATTATTAGAATCAGAATCTGTGTGGTGAGACTCCTCACCAGAGACACATCAGGTTTTTGCCAAGGCTTACTTTGTCTGTTCTGTGTTACTGAATCATCATCTTTTGGTGTCCAAAACAATCAAAACAAAAATAATAACAAGAACAACAAGATTTGCTGATTGTTCTTCATTATCTAGTTCTCAAAGTATTTCCAAAGAAAAGTTTGGGTCAGAACATCTCTGTTTCCAGTAATACAGAGGTAAAACTGTTTGTCCTCTGCCTGACACCCTTTCTGTGGAAGAAGCTGGGCTTCTGGTTACTGTTAATTAAACTATTGTAGAACTGTTTATGTTACAAGATAAAAGGGCTGGAGGATTAAAATCTGTCATTACATTTTCATTATCTGGTTAAGAAGGGAACTATTAAAGAAGAGTTTTCTAAAGCACTTCAAGAGTCCCTACAGCCAACAGCCCTAACGAGAGTACATAAACAAATATATTTTAATATGTTTTATATTTCTCATTCTATTATGTGTTACAGTTTTAATTTCAGTGATGGCCCTATATTCCTTTCTATTTTTATTTTTATTTATGATTTATCTTATTTATTTTACTTTTGGAAAGCCTTTTTACTAAACATAAATCCAGCTTACTGAAACTTTCTTCCACTTTTCCCAGTGTAACCATTCAGCAAGAGTAATTAAATCTGGCAATTTCATTTCTTCTGGTGACCTTAAGAAACCAACAGGTGAGACGGCAGTGACACACGAGGAGTCTGGTTAAAATACCTTAGATATGAGCCTCTGATCCTAATTTAATATTTGCCACATCTTAAAATGGAAGAGGAAATTGAAACAGGTTTTGTTTCCATAATTGTTTTTTAAAGCTGGTGTATTAAATCCTGGTGAATTATTTAGTAGGAACGATAACTCTGTACCTTTGATTTGTAGGTGGAATTTTTGTTCTTAGCTGCTTTTCCCTGGAAGGATTAAATACCAAGTCCTCAGCTCTCTGTGGAATTAGTAAGACCTGTGATAGATACTATATTAAATGAAACTGCAGTTGAGAGAAGACACTGTTATAGGCTTGTTTTCTCAGGTTCCCTTGGTAAACTTTTCCATGGTGCATTTTTCCACCATTTACAAAAATGTACTCGTTCTTCACTCACCTCGGAAAAAAAAAAAATTGAAACAGTCGAAAGACTTGGGCAGGACAGTGAAACTGCTGTGATTTATGTCTGCTGAAATTCTGCTGCAGGGTTTGGTGCCAGGTGTGCGCTAAGGCAGGTTCCCAAGAAAAGGAAAATGACATTTCTGGTAAAGAATTTTCACCTTGTGGTTGGAGGAATTCAGAGGAGCCCGGCACTGAGGATGTGTGTCGTGCCTTTGCCAAAGCTGGAACAGTAATTCAGGGTAACGTAGGTCTTACCCTACAGGAACTGGAGCCTACCTAAGGTGATATTCCTAAGTTAGTTATAAAAAATGAGAGGGAATGAAAAAATTGTTTGCCTTGTCTTCCTTTGCTGGCTACAGACAAAACCTTGATAACTTATTAAGACTTCCAGATATATAAGCTTATGGAGATGGTTGAAATGTGATTGACTAATCCTATTCTTTGTATCACTGTTTTTTCTCTAGGAAACAAAAGAAGAAGGTGAATAATTTTTCCCTTCCTACTGTATAATTTCAGTGAGAGATGCTAAGAATGTGCATTGGCAAAGGCTTTTCAGGAATTCCTGAGCTCCTCGTATTCCTGAGCTCCTAAGTATTAGGACTTAAGAGAGGGTTTGAACTTACTGCATACTGGTGTACCAAATGCTGATAAGTACTGGTGCACACACTTTACATGGTGTCAAATATTGGATCGTTTCTGCAAACGGCCCTACCTCAATACTGACCATGTATTCCTACATGAAATGCATGTTTTTCTCACATATAAAAATTTCTGACTTTCAGAGCATTTCTTGTAGCAGTTTTCTAATAGCTTGGCCCATCTTTATGCCTCAAGTGTTGCTTTTCTTTTCATAGCAGAGAGAGGGAGTGGGAGTGTGATAGGCAGTACCTTCACAGGGATCTTTTTCTCTTCTCCTTCCCCTGTTTCACATTTTTGTCCTGAAAGAGTTATCACCATGTGGGTACCTCCCAGGGGCTACAAGTACGTTTGTAAAGGAAAAAAAAGGGTACGTAGACTTCAAAAGTACAAATGTTGTGGGAGGGAAAATAGTTTGCTTATTTTCAGGATGGGGGGATGGGGGGTGTTGCAGGGAGATGGATTAGAACAAAATTAACAGGTCAGCCCCCTTCAGTTATAGTTGAATTCATTTGTGCACTTTCAGCTCTCAGATGGAGCAAACAGCAGTAGAGGAAATAATTATGATATTCTTCTCCTTACTGCAATTGGGCATGAGTAAATGCAGACTTCTAAGCTGGCTTACTAATAGTATGCATTCCAAAGGGTCTGCGCGTGTTTCCAATTTAGAGCTGTAAATTAGATTTTATCCTCAACTCGGCATCCATAAAAGACCTTCATGGAATACACCTGCATAAAAGGTCCTTATTCATTTCTCTCATCCCTGTTTAGAGTTGGTTTTAGGCATTGTAATATACAACAGAACCAGACTTTGCCTGTGACATCCGCGTTGTGGATGAGAGAACAGCAGTACTACCTTCTAGGTTCACATTCCTTTGCAGTTTAACTGAAATTTCAGCAGTGGGAACAAAACGACAACATTTTATTTATTTTATTTATCAAGTTCAGGTATGTTCATTTAATGTTTTTATGCCTTGAAAAGGGACATAAGATGGTTTGATACGGAAAAGACTGGATTCGTCCTTCTTGCTACATTATTTATGCCACTCTCATCACCATGGTATCAGAATGCCTTAAAAAAGTGTGTCATTTCTCTGTAGCTTCTCTACATGTCTGTTTTCCACTAAACTGTTATGAAAATTCTCATGACAACGTCTTTCATGAGGCTAACATCAGCTTTCTCTACCTGCTGGAACAATTAGGAATCCACAGAGCAGTCTGCAGCCCTTCTTTTCACTGCCAGAGGAGCACTTTTGGCACAGGGGCTGAAAGCAGATTGGACCTTTGTGTGACCACAGTGACAGAACTGAAGTTGTTCCTCCGGGAAGCTTGTGGTCTGTCCCTCTTCTGAGCAGTTATCCCCTCTGTCAGTCAGTGGGGTTGGTATCACTCTGTGCCTATTCCTGGTGTAGCTACCTGCTCCCTGTCATTACAGGCTGATGTCCTGGTGCTCGAAGAAACCTGCTTTAATCACAGTTCCTAAGCTCAGGAGAAAAAAAGAAAACAACACAAAAGCAAACCTTCCTGAGCACATTAAGATGGGCTGCAGTGTTCTGCACTGTGCTATCTGCCCCTAGAGCTGAGCGTCCCAGCAAAACCAAGCTGCATTACTCTGCATCCCTGGGGCAGCGCGGCATCGTCGGCTCATTACTCTGAGCTGTGCCCATCAGATACAATTCATCTTCAGAGGAATGCTTTTGGCTCAGGGGGTGAATTTTCTGAGAGCTGTGTGTGGGTTTCAGCCACATGGCTCCTATTGACTTTAATGGAAGTCACGCAGCTAGAAACCCATGCACTCCCGTTGGGGTTATGCTCTCCCCTGATGTGTGTGGACTGCTCCACGCATTAGCTTCAAGGGGGAAAGTACACCTCTGCCCTCCTTGTCAGAAAGAAGCCAGGTTCCCTCTCCACCCTTACCCCCACCCCTTTGGCCTTGTGTGTTTATGGATGAGCAACAATGGAGGCTCTTTATGGCAAGTTAGCAAGCTTTATACTATAAATATTACATTACAAGGTTCAGACATGGTGCTATTTTCGAACATACCCACACTTTGCTGCAGATCAGTGTGTCACTGAAATATTTCCTTTGAAGAGTAAGTTTTGAAACATATCATAAAAATTCTAGCATTGAGATTCCTGCTCTCGCACCACCACAGTGCATGTCAAAATGTCTTTATTAAAATAAGATATTAAAAAGTTATAGGTTTGACTTTGGGCAGAAGGGAGGATTCGATAAGGGATTCGGAAAACAGGCAGCATAGCTTAAATTGAAGGAGACAGTGTTGTCAGTATACGTGTTCCTACAGTTATAAAGCCCAGCAGTATAGTATTCATCAAGTCTGATTCCACCTGACACTTGACTGAAAGCATTTTGCACTAATTTGCTTTGTGCTTGTCTACTAAATCTAAAAAGAATGAGTGAAGGGGTGATAGGTGGCCATTAAACAGAATAAACAGCCTCTGGCAAGTGAATGAGTTTTACAGACTTGTTGCTTTTGGGAGGGGGAGGGTGGAAGGGGAGAAGATTATAGGTCTTTGAATCAGCATGTGGCTGCCTCTATCACTCTGTAATCACAACTGTTTTCTTTGGCCCGGAGACCCATGTGCACCTCCAGAGAGGCTACTACGGTGAAGGAGGAAGCTCTGCCCCCAAACCTCTGCAGGAGACCCCTCCAGACATATGATTCATATTCCGAGTGTGATAGAGGCCTAAATAGCAATTATTTTATCATATAAACACCAGTGAGATAGATTTCAGTCTGGAGCTGATTGCTTTCCTCGGATAATCCTTTTCAAATTTTCCCCTACATAAAATATAACAGCTTTAGGGTGTTTTCAGGTCCCCACTTATGGTTCGACTTATGGTAAAAACCTTGGGCTTGTTGTCATCTTTGTCTAACTTTGCTGATAGCAGGCAGGAAATAGCTGTGTAAAGGCAGGAGGGGGTAAATAGCTGACTCTGTGGTCTGTAATTGGTTCATAGTTTTGGACTGTGAAGAATAGAAAAGAAGGCAGAGGAGGGCTGGAAGACTGCCTAACAAGGAACACATGGGCATCTGAAAACTAAACACAGCTGGACCAAGAAGTACATTTGACCGCCTGTTCCCTGCTCTCAGACTTCTTAGCATTGTTGTTGTTACTGATGAAGAATATATAGTACCGGATTTCAAGGAGGTGGATGGGAACTTTGCTGTGATAAAAGGCTCAATATCATGACTAACAAGAAATCAAAACAAAAACTTCCTTTCTCTATGTACTTATTTATTTAGTTGCTTGCTGGCTTGAGGTTCTCTTATCTTGGCAACATCTTTGCTGCTGTTTTGCTGGAGGACAGTGTCAGCCACAGAGTTTTAGGATTTCACTCCCTGGAAAAGGGCGTTCAGCTTCAGGGGGTTTCTTTTCCTTCCCCTTTTCCTTGTTCTCCCTTCCCTGGCTCCATTCAAACACAAGTGTGGATAGAAACTCATGAACTGAGAGAGGACATAACGAGCCTGGAAAGGAAGATGCTGTGATGAAAACCTCTACCTGTCGATACGGCGTCAAACAGAGGAAGGTTTTATCCACCCCTTCTGACCTCTCCTGAAAGGAGGGAAGGGATCACACCAGCCCTCAGCTGTGTGTTGAAGCCAGGCACAGACTCAGTTTGCAGACTGCTCCTGTGTCTGGGATAAGTCAGATTTGTTTTGGCTGCTTCCAGGACAGGGGAGAACTTTTCCTCTCGCTGTCCCTGAATTAAGGGCTCTCATTACTTGGACCTCATTAAAATAATCTCTCATCTGTACTTGTGTCACAAGGAAATGACTGTTCCTCCTCCCCTCCTTCCTCTCTCCCGATATCTGCACAAATGTATTTTTCTTTTCCAAATTAAAAAAGATCCTGCTGCCGCGACGCTGGGCTATTTACATTCTTTCAGGGAAAAAAAAATATCTGAAAACCCTGACTGCAGAGCTGCCATTAGCGTTGATTGTGTCCAGCAATGCACAGTCCACTTCAAGAAAGGCAACATCCTCTATTTTTTAAGCCAAATGTTGTGCACTGCAGCAAGAACAAACAAGAGCGACTTTCATCCTTCAAACACTGAAGCAGCTTTGCAAAGCCTGACATGAAAGGGCCTCCCTTGCTCTCTTGTCCATGTAGGCCTGGAAATGGAGCTGAAATGGCTAACAACATTGGTAATAATAGGGGCCTGCCTGGCATCAAGAGGTGAGCCGAAAGACTTCAAAAGCTGGCTTGAGCATGGCTGCAGGAGCATTTGCTCTGGGATTCAGGCTCTAACTTTTATTCTCTCCCTTTGAAGAGCTTACAATTGGGTGGAGGGTGGAAACCAAGCATTTTTGACATGAACTCTGCCATGGAAAATTATGAGAAAGAAGGAGATGAAAAGGAATGTGTCCTGATTGTGCTGGGCATTTTTTTTTTATTTTATTTTTTTTTATTTTAAAAAGTCTACAAAACAAGGGGCTAGCAGTACTCTAATCATTGATCCTAAAAAGGTTCTTCAGAGATTAGTGCTATCAGTGCAATGTGAACCTCAAGGCTGAGAGGCAGAGTGGAGGAGAGAGACCCTTTTGCACTAAAATAACACAGGGTTTTAAAGGAATGGGGTACTCTGCTGGGAAAAAAAATAAATAGAAGAAGAAATCACCTGTGCTTGAAAACAAACAAAATAAACCAACAATAAATGAAGAGCTTGGCATACCTCCAAATTTTGTAGTCACTGGAGGGTCCCAGGTGTTTGAGTGTAGATCCCTCAGAGCACCCGGACTCCTGTTTATTTTGTAAACTAAGATTACTCCGCAGGACTCTCATGTTGTTTTTCCTGCCGTAAACACAGAATAATTTCACTAAACCTGGAGAAGCTACTAGGGATTTACAGCAGTATGAGTAGCTACATGGATATCTAAGGGATTACTAAATATTTAAACAGATTTGCCTTATTGTTTCATCCTTGCTGTTTTTTGGCAGAGCTTCATTAGTATCAAATAAGCAACAGGCAACGCTGTGAAAGGTCACCTGTCATTTCCTATTGCAGAGCTCTTATCTGTTCTGCCAACTTTGCTAACCTTTAGTCACTGGGGCAGTGGGTTGGGAAGGGAGAAAGAGTGAAGCTGGAGGTTCGTAGGAGAACAGGAGGGAAGGAGGGCATGGTGACTGCTATGAGAAACAGACCCAGAGACCAGACCTGGGGTGAGATTTTGTGAAGCACAGAGTGGAAATGCACTGCTATATAGATGGAGAATCACTGTACACAGAGAGAACCTCTGCAGGGCCTGCACAGAGGCTGTTGAAATGAATGGCAAAAGTTTGTTGGGCATTAGAGCCCTTGTTAGCTGAACAAACACTTCCCCAACCTGAGATTGTCACTCTAAGCCTGAATCAATTTGACATTCTAAGATGAATATGCTGTATTCAGTGGCCCTCAGCCTGTACTTTTGGCACTTTCTAGTGGTCCTGAGTGCTCCTTCTGAGTGCAACTTGTTTTGCTTCTCTTGTTTGCAATCATACTATGAGGGAGCTGTGTATACACAACACATTTACCCATTTTTCTCTAAGAGCAGAGTGGTGGAGTGGCTGCTGTATGTGATTGCCTGTCAGGCACCAATTAGCAATCCATTCAGAATCTCTGAAGCTGTGATCCAGAGACAGGAGAGAGTCTGAGAGCACTTGTTTTGAATTATCCTGCATAAATCTCATGCCATATATCTACAGGAAAATGAAATAATATCCCTGTGTCTTTTAAATATCAAGACATCCAGATATGCCTGCTTTTGAACAAACAAAATAAAACTCACAGTGAAGCTTTTTGTATAAAGCAGTTTCCATGACAGTATGTCTTAAAAATGAATATACCTTCATCTAAAATATGATTTGCTATTATGTCTCAAGTTACAATGACATGACTATTTCAGTTGTAAATTTATAAAACTTACATTGTTGGTTGCTGACTTCTTAAATAAATTACTGACATAAGTCATTCACTTGCCTTTTCCAAGCTCTTTTCTCAAAAGGTAGGAAAAGCCACTCAGCATTTCTGAAGCTCAAATTGCCTGTCTTTTGCTGTGGCTGAAGCTAATGTGTTAAATCTGTGAATCAATACCGATAGTTCTTAACTCGCCAGTTCTCCAAATTTAGGGAGGGAGCAAAAGAAGAAAGCAAAGTCCCTGAACTATGGGGACTGCAGGTGGAGAGTAAAGCTATGCTGATGTGCTGTGAAAGCTGAGTGCTTAAAGCAATCAAAGATAGGAGGAGCCTAAAATTATGCCTTCAGTACAAATCTGTTAATCTGCAAGGACGAAGGAAAGAGCAATCCTTAGTTGTATTGCTAAGTTTAAGAAATTTGCAAAACGCCAAAGCAAGAGGGATTCCAACAGCAATTCCCCGGGCTCCCAGCTCACTCACTAGCTGACTTGATGAGTCTCTTTGATCTGGTATTGACATCATATCAGATCTCTTGCACTGTTTTGCCCACTTGCCAGAGCCAGCTTCCCAGAAGCAAAAATGTGCATTCCTTTCCTTGGGGTAATTTGAAGCACTGACATGAAACAGACCTCTCACTCTTCCTTCGCTGTGGTCTGCCTTTCTAGTCGTGCCTTCGCTGGTATCTCCTTAAGAACTTTTGGAGGTCAGTGCCAGGTTTGAATCACAGCATTCCCATATATTTGAGTGATGCGATGATTAGGTAGTGTGTGTATGAATACCAAGAAGAGAAAAGAGAATATGTAAGTTAATTTGAGAGCCTGGGATTCACAGACATCCAATTCTTTTAGGACATTTTCTGTAATAAACACGAGCTTCATTAACCATGTTTAGCTACTCACAGAAAGCTATAATACAAAATACTGGCTGGCAGTTTAGTGGGATGTAGGATTTGCATGACGAGAAAGATATTGAAAGTCTCCAGTACAGTGTGACACATGGAAAGATGCCAAGGCAAAACTTTCCTCTTCTCTGTGAAAAGGAATTTTTAGTATTAAGAATAAAACTACAAGCTAAGTTAATGGCCAGCTTGAGCACCATGTCTACACAAGTGCAAAAACAGCATGGGAAATGTGCTCTCTGTTCCCAACTGGGCATTCTGGGTCTACTTGTTTCAGAGTATGTCAGCCCCTCTTAAGTTCCTTAAACTGTAATTCTGACCCCGATTCTATTTGATCCATCAGTTCTAGTCATATTTAGATCCCAAATTTTCCACACACATTGCTGGATGCCATAGTCCATTCTTGGGAATAGTAGACAGATGATTCACAGGAATTATTGGTGCCCCAAATTGAGCTCCCCCATATAAATGTGCATAAAGAGAATTCTGCTTTGAGCAGAACATGCATCAAATGCAGGTATGTTGGGAATGTGGGAGCAGAGGCTGGGTTTCTTATACTCTTCTGCCTTACTTTTGTACATCAATTGTCCATGACTTCTCTTATTTGTTGGTGTATGCTTCTTTGTCATTACCTTAGGGAGGAAATATGGCTGGAAAAATAGCATGCCACTGCTTTTAAAAGTTACAATGGCAAAACTGTCCTTAGCCAAGCAGCTAGCCATTAATCTTAAATACAAGTGGATTGAGTATCAAGAGGAAAAGAAAAAATCACTGTTGAAAGTCAGAAGGGAAGAAAAGCATCCAGGTTGTTTATGAAATAGACAAAGGTGGAGTTCACTGGAAATCTGTCTTGTGTATTTTAATTATGTCTCTGTGAACCTGAATTCTGTGGGCCACTCAGCAATCCCTGCTCAGTTGTGCTGGCTCACAAAGTTCAAAGCTAGGTTGTAAGTCGTTTTTATTTAGCGCCGAGTGACAGCAAGAACTGGAGGTGCAGGAACATTAAGTACCACTTAAATCTGTTCCTGAGCATCTCGTTAGAAATACACGGGAATGATAGTCTGGCTCTGACTTCATTGAGATCCATTATAAAGTCCCCCTTGGCCTTTTCTAACGCACACCTGACTATGCCATTGGAGAATGCTCAGCTCTTTGAGTGGGTGAACTCTAATTCTCCCATCCAGCACTCAGCAGTTACTGCTCAAATCCAAAATCAACACACCACAAAGTAGGTGCTACCACACTATCAGTACAGAAAACCTCGGCGTTCTTGACCGTGTCAACACAGAAATCAAGGGTGACGCTGACTCGGAATCAGAAAGTGAGTGTCTAAGAAGGGCTGCTGAAGTTGAATGCAGCTGTGCTTTCTGAGAGCACATCTCAACTCAATCAAAGTGCTAAAGGTGCCAGGTTGGGATGCATGGATGAGAGCCTGCTGCTCTCTGTCAGGAAGGCCGTGTGAGTTCCTATCTCCAGCTTCCCTGGGAGATTTGTCCAAAACATTAGGAAGCAAACAAATACCAGAGGTATGCTTTTCTTGGATAACTTTGCTCGTAGAAAGAGAATGTTAGCATTGATCAGGGCACTTGCCCACAGCTCGCTGCTGCTGCAGCATAGCTCAGCACAAGTATTTGCTATTGCTGTATCAAAGGAGGCAGTAATGCTTTGCCACTTATTATAAAATGTTTCCATGTAGTGGAAATTAATGCTCCTTTCTGAATGCACGGGGGATCAAGGAACTGAGGGGTTGTTTTCATTATACCATTAACAGGGCAAATTGCTTACTTTCTTTCCCCTATCTTGTCCCTCTTCAAAAGCTGGGCTGGAGGAATTTCAATCTGGGTTTCTTCTCCAGGTCGGCGCTACAAGAGCATGTGTTCCCTGCCCATCAGGGCAGTAAATCCCACTGTTGTTCTCAAATGCCGTCCCCTACCCCAGGCCCAGCAGAAATCCATCCTTTGTCATACCAGCTGCACTTTCTCTGCAGGGAGACGGCAGTCACCCATTTGGCGAGGAGGGGCAAGCTGTAATGTCTAGCCAGAAACGTCGACCATAAACCATCGCTTCCTGTTATGACACTCGTGTGTCTAAACTTATTGATTTATTTAGGTCGAACTGTCTAACCTGCTTGAGTAAGACTGGAATCAGCAGGTACTAAGTCGTGTAACAATAGGAAGCCCCAAAACACAGCTTGCAGTATTGTATCTTAGAGTGAATTCCAGTTTTATTTTTTAGAACTACCCCACTTGTTATTCACAAGCATCTTCCACATTTCTTTGCTGTTTTAATTTTTTTCTTCCATCTTAACAATTATTATTAGTACTATCGTCATCTTTTTCTGACCCGGCCAGAGCTATTTTCAATCTGTATTTTCCTCAATAGAAATGTTAGAAATTGCAAAACTTGAACTTGGGCCACCAAGGATAAAAGAGAACATTTTCTGTTTTGATTTGTGCTTCTGTCTTGATTAGGGAATTGTTTCTTTGTTTGAAAGCAACATGATCTTGTTAGAAAAGGGACGACAGACCTTCTGGATACCTGAGATCTTTCCTGATTCGGTCACTCAGTAGCTTCTTCACACCTAAATCAACACTTTGGCTTTAGTAGTGGGCATAAGAACACCTAACTAGCTTGCCAGTGTGCTGTGAAAATGAATTAATTTATATTTCTAAAGCTCTTAACATTTGTTGCAGAGGAGACTGTGAATAAAGCATGTTAGTGCTGATTTTGAAAGGCGTAAAGAAGTTTCCCCTCCTATTTACATTAATTGCAGTTGTGCGCATTTTGGGGACAGCACTTATACGGTATTTCCTTCCACAAAATGTTGCTTTTAGAACTTCGGCGTGAACTGCATCTTTACACCTGTAAACAGCAATATCTTTTATGTGTGAGCATTTATGCGTGTGGCCCTGTGCGTATGTATATATTTATATATGCATGTTTATATACACGCGCAAACAAGAGAAGAGATAGTCTTTCCAAATAGTCTGGAAAATCTCTGGGACTCCACAGCTGGCAGTGCATTACTTTTATTTAAAGAAAAGTTACGCAAAAAGCTTATGTGCAGTCAAAAACTTCCCGGCTCTAATTAATATATATATATATGAAGTGTAAACAGATCATGAAATATTTTTTAGTGCTTAATACATAGAAACGTCCTGTGTTGATGCTAATGAAAACGTAATGCCTGGTATATTTCACATTGCAGGGCCTGGGGACACAGATCCGTGGAAAAGCAATTCATACCAAACTGCTTTACAAGTGCAAAAATTCTGTTAGCCTAAAGCTACAGCTCTGCGTAATTGTACAGGGAAAAACAACAGCACCAAAAGCCAAGAGAAAGAAAAAAAAAAACAAAAAACACAAAACGAACCCCTGGAACAGCCCTCCTTTGCCCTGTGTTTGCAGCACATTTATTTCCAGCGCTGGTAACGGGTCATTGTTTCCAAAAAGATGATAATAGTATTTCAACAGTGAGGATTTTTAATCCACCATATACTCAGTCTGGTCCAGACAGCTCGTCATTACCTGCCTGAATAGTTCGTCATTCCAGCAGTCTCAGGATGTGATCGTTGTGAGGGAAGTTAAGGAAATGTGTAAAAACTACCAAAGCCAACCCTCTACCCTGGAGAATAGACTCTTAATTGTAATAGCTCATTTTAATCATTGTGATTGTTTAAAATATTATAAACAGAGGGAAATAAGGAAGATAATTGTGCTTCAGCAGTCACAGTCTTTTGTTATCACCTAAGCTTGTTCAAGATTTAGCTGTGTATAGCCCCAGCACTTCCTTCACATATCAAGTGGCCTTAATTATGTGGGCAGCTAGAATCCCTCTTGAGAGAGAGCTTGGATAACAAAACAGCAGGTAAGAAATGCCTCTTCCTTACTTCTTTGTTTCTTCCCAGTCCCCTGTAGCTAAGGCTGCATATGTGGCTGTCTCTGTCTTTGTGACACTTTAAATGTGAAACAAGTAATTTAGTTGAAAATTTTCTGTTATTTTTTTACATGCTTCATATGCTGGGTTAAAATCCATTAGCATATAACAAAAATCAGAGCAGATGTAGTGCAACAGATTCCTTAAGGGAGTCCATATTTTTACATATTTTGTAATAAGGAAACTGTCACTCCCAGATGGTATCTAGCTAATACTGGTGGTTTGCTTGCTGATAACATACTAAAAAATAAAATTAATTGTATTCTATTTGATGACAATGAAGCCATTATCATATATAATTCACTCTTAAAGGAAACGTCCAAATGATGGTCTCTTGCATTAACTAGGCTTTCTCAGTCTCTGTGCCCGTCCCTTCTTCTACCTCTAAAATTCGTTCAGAATTTGTTGCAGTAGAAACCTCCAGCTGCAAAGTGTAACAGCCGTTCATTAGCAAAGCTGGAAACCAGTGTTAATTTGTACAGGGAATCTGGGCCAGCAGTACCTCAATACTCTTACCATAAGCTTCATCCTTCACCAGTGATTCCCTGAACTGTGCTGTTTAAGATGTCACTATTATTTACCAAAGCAAAAGGAAGCAATTAACCATATCGTTGATGACACTAATCGGTACCTGTTTGGTAACTCATTTGGTTATTGCAGGAAGTATCCAGAGCTGATTCTTTCTGCAGAAATGAAATTCAGGGCAACTCTTTACATCCAGAATCTTACACAGATGCACTCTGGTGATCTGTAGACTTTTTTCAGTATAAAATAAAAATATTCTGAGCCTTTCTGAAAAAAGTTCTTTTCTTTCTGGTATAAAACTAAGCAGTTCCTTCTGTCTTAGGACATTTGTGAAAATTCCAGATTTTGTTACAGGTTGTTTGGCTGTGACCTAATGAGATGTGGATTGTTGAACTCACATGAGCAAAGGTTTTCAGCGAGGCTTATTGACATTAAGAGCTTAGAAGGACATTCTTCTTCTCCATCTGTACTACCACAAAAATATCCAAGTTTCTGGGAAACCCTTGAAGGAACTCCCATGTTCTAGTAGAGAGGAATAGGGAAATAAAGATTTTTCCATCTCAAACTGACCATGGGTAGCAAGCGTTGGCCATTGTGACACCTCCTCAGGACCACAGCATTGATTTCCCAGGCCAAGGGCAATGTGTAGCAGCTGGCAACAGTTTGCAAGTGGGAAAACTGGAAAGGAGTGAGGTGACTTTTACCAATTTGTAATATCACACAGTGCTAACCCAGGAACAACCCACATTCCCAGTTCATTCTGTCCTTTGGGTCCTGCCTTCGCACTGAGAGCAGAGTGAAGAAAGGGAGAGATTTTTTCCATTGGCGCTGAGTGGGGAAATGCAAAACTACCTTGTGAAAGAGAGGGTTTTGCAGGATTAACCAGTTTAAATAACTATTCAAGCATACTTCTAACCTGATAACAATAATTTCCCCATCTTTGAATGACTACAGAGAGAGATGATGAGGTATACTCTCTGAAGGTTCTAAAATGTGTCTAGCTCTGTTCATTCCAGGTTATTTATGCATTTTGTGTAATTTCCCTTGTGGCATAAGGAAAAAATGATATGAAGAGGAAAATACGACTGTTTTTTCATTTGGAGATTCAGTTGAGAAGGTCAGTGTTGTCGCCATCTCTGTCACATTGCTCAGAGTAGCTTGGGGACTATGGGAAGTCTGTGTATATGCTGAGGCTATTGTCCTACCTTGCAACCTCACAGCCAGCATATTCTTTCCTAAAACCACCTGAAGCTATCAGCAGATGTTGTAGAAGAAACACCTCTTAACTTGCACATGGCCTTGATTAAAATATTATTGTATTAAAGAAATCATGGATCACGTCTTGGAAAGCACAGTGTATATATCTTAGCGACCTGTAGTCCTCAGGCTTCTGTTACAAAGTTCTTGACTGTCAGCTACCATTATTTTATTTCATTTTATCTTATATTATTTTGCTGTCTTTTATTCTACTCTAGAAATGAAACATTCTCGTGAATGTTATGAGAGGGCAGTGAATTTTCAGTCCCCGAGTAGAATTTGTCCCAGGCTTTCATCTTCTTTTTCAGTTCAAAATGAGAAGAGCCTTCTTTCCTTTCTATGCCTGAAACATCACAAAACTTATTCTCATGAGGTTGCAGCCTCAAATGACAGAACTCCCATGAAATAGCAGCTCCCATCACATCTCAGTTGCTTTGGTGACTAGGGCACTTTAGAGACAGTCCAGAGTCATTGAGAATTCTGGGGTTTGGGTAACAGTTGTTTTACAAAAACACTTTATCTAGCTTTGAGTACCCTGAACTCAGTAATCCTTGTCTTCACCAGTATCAGACATTACTTCTTGCCCTGTTCCTAATGCGTTAAGTGCTAAACAACAGTAAGATTTTATTTGGCATGATTGGATTTAATCTTCAAATACCTATTGAGTATTAGAATATACACATCTTCAAACTTCGTTATTACATGTTAGCTAACATATAGCCAGCTGACATTATGAGATGTATGTAAAGAAGAAGCATGCCCCCAAAAAACCATTATTTAATGATTACACGCCTTTTTTTTTCTCTCAGCCTTCCTCATTAAGATATCACAGCTGATGTGTTTCCTCCTCTGTGTTTTAATGCCTGAACAGAAGATGTATTTTATTCATGATTTGGTAGGGAATGTGTCTGGTGGGAAGGAATTTGGACACCATTAATGCAACGTGAAATTCCACTGTGGACGCTGGGAGGGAGCTCCTCCTCTTCGCTCTGTAAAGCATCTGCTTAAATTCTCAAGTGTGGAAGATGCAGACTTGTTAGGCAATATTTTTAACAGACTGTTTGGCACTGAGTGTAATTTTCCCAAAGACCTGGCAGTGGAAATAGTTTAAATAATAGTTTGTCAAATTCTTATCAAGAGAAATGCTAATTGAAGTCTCATTTGAATCAAGCTCTGCGAAATACCAGAAAGGGAACGGGCATTTCCTGTTTCTTTCCTACTCAATAAAAAAGAGAAGTTTTTTGAAAGACTGTTAGTGTTAAATTAGATATATCCCACTTACGGGATTATATTGTGATGTAGATTAATTCATAGCAAGTACTTATGAAGCGCATTTTATTTATTAAGTAATTTGCTGAGTTCCACAGACATCTTGTATATCCTTAGCTCTGGTGTTGCTAGATGTCTTTTACCAAATGATATCTTAAACCCCACACTGACTTTTGTATTCTGATGTCTAACTTTTTGTTGGTCCTGAAGTTTCTGTGTTCAGGCTGGGGCTTCAAATTTTCAGTGGGAACATGAGGAGTAAACATGGATGTGACTGTGGGACTGGAATGCCAGCTGGGCTGGCCATGATGCTGCAGCAGCATTGCTGAGTAAAGCAAATCTGATCTCTTCAACAAATATTAGAGACTTTGAGTGCATTTGGAATCTGAAACCAGAAATCAGGTCAGAATGGGTCTCTATCTGCAGACCAAACTGAACTGAATGTTCAGCACCCAGCTTTGGTAAAGAAAGCAAACCCGTAAATCCAAATTGCTTTCCGTATTTCAGACAGACTCGTAATGCTAATAATACTTTGCCCTTTCACGGTCTTCAGTAGTGTAGGAACTTTGAAATTATTTATCAAATTAATCGTATTTCCCAGCTGGACTCACATGAACCCAGAAGTAAGAATCAGGCTGTGGCTGAATCTGTGTTCTCCCTGTAGCAGTGTACGGATACAGAGGCTGTAAGGTTTTATCTGCATCTCTCTAATTCTTCCACAGCAATATCAGTAGCCCCAGCTTCATGTATCTTGGATTCCTGTAACTTCTTAGGTGTGTTTTACACGTCTTCGTGTTGACTCATTCCCAATTACTTCTTAAAAGCTTTGACGGAGAAAAGGAGAAAGTGATGGATGTTCTTGGTGTAACCAACCAAGCCAAGCTTTGCTTTGTCTGAACAGCTGCCACATGCTTAGGAGTTTTAAATGATTTGCCCAAATCTTAAAGAGTGAGTGACAGAGCTGAGACTGCAGCACAGAACTGCTGAATCTCCGCGTGCCTCTGAGCAGCTGCGTGCTTTTACATTCAGAGAATAGGATCTTTTAGCATCGAAGATGCCACTAGCAGATACAGGACATCTTCCTTCATCATGAATAAGGCCTTTAGTGAGAAATATTAATATTCCTTAGTATTGATGATAATATATAGAGCGCTAGCAAAGCTTTCTGCTAAGAGAGTTATCTAGTGAAATGAAGTGAATTATGGAATTTTACTACCTGAGTACAAGGACTGATAGAAACGATTGGCTCCGTGGCAATGAGCTGATTTTAAAAGGTTTCGTAAGAAATTGCCTAATGCTCATAAATTAATATTAAATATGAGATAGGTTATCTAATCACACACTTTCAAGCAAATTCCTTTTTAATATGTATGTACACCGCTACTGGAAATATAGAAGATACATCAGAGGAAATATTTCCTGCCATAAATGGCCACTCTTGATAATTCCGTATTATTTTCATAGATTTTGTCAGTAACAAAATTTCTTACTTTATCATCGAAATTTCTGCATAGAATCCATGTTAAAAAAAAAGAAAAAAAAAAACAAAAGGATTTAGCAACACCTTAACCCTACATATGCTTGTGGCTTCAAACTGAGGCTGGGATTTCAGTTTTTCAGGTCAGTTTTTAAAGTCTAAGTGAACTTGTGTCACTGAACTGCTGCAAACAGCTGAGGCTCAGGAATATCCCATGGTGTTTCCATTGCAGCTCTTGGTGTATTTGATAATCTATACCCCTGGTCACCACCCATCAAAAATACTGCTGACAGAATGTGTCAAATTCACCAGAAGCTGTTCTGAGCTATCTTTATGCTGGGGCAGATAGACCTTATTCAGATAACAGAGGAAGAGCAGAAGGCCAAAAAGGCAAATTTCTGCTTTTCTGTTCCCTTTACTTACAAGGTAAGAGATCGCATACATGGAGCACCAGGTTAATTGTAATTTTTTTCCTGTAGCTCATAACTCGGCCTTATGGACACTGCCAGAGTGGAAAACATTCACTCTGTTCTTTGTTTTGAACTCTAAACAATGACAATTACTTTATGATGCTTGTGGTACAAACGATCCCTTCTCAACCTAACAGGGGACGTACACAGTTCAAAACTGCTTCCACCTGTTGGAGCAGTTTGCATTTTAAGCAAGGTTAACTACAGAGCACCATTTGGAAACAGTTTGTGAAATGCTTGAATCCTCTGGGGGTGGCTGTGTTATACACCTTGTAGTTGCTGAGCGTTTCAGGACTTAAACTTTATCTGTAAGTCCATCAACTGGGGATCAAGCAAGAGGGCTGGATAACAGTTCTGCTAATCAAAACAATTTTTTGAACATTGTTGAGTTGCAGGGAGTTTTCCCCACCATCTGAAAGCACAATGAGAGGATGCTGAGAGCAAAATTATAAACCAAGCTCTTTAAATCATGTTGTACTTGGGTTTGATTTCCTAGACTTTACAGGGAGCAATAATAAACTAATTATGATTAAACTGATAAGGAAAACTCTTAAGAGCCAGCCAAGAAAGTCTTTAATAAATAACCAACAAGGAATGCTTGGACTCATAGTTGACATGTATGGGGAAGGCCTGTTTTTGCCTTCTCAGACTCAGCTCTTAAAAAAACAACAAAACAAGCAAACAAAGAAAAACCAACCAAACTCGTGGAATAAGATATGTACTGCTAGTAATAAAGAAGTCCTATTTCATCTTAAATCACGTTGTCTTTCTGACCCCAAAGAGCTGGCTCTGAGTTGTACTGAAGCAGTGTTATTAGTGTTGTTGTTTTCTAACAAAGTTTGAATCTGGACTCTGAGATCCTAAAAGATCCAAGAGTTGGGATGTAGGTTTCTGTGGTTGGCCTATTTTGAATAGTATTTGGGTTTCACAGTTATAACCAGGCAGAATTTCTTCTCCTTGATACATGAACATTTCTTCCCAATGGGTTAGGTCAGCTGTGAGGTTTAATCAGTGTTCAGATATCTGACATACTGCTCAAGGGCATGTAATCTGAGCAAACAAACAGGCAAGGAAATGCCTGCATACGACAGAGATGATGTAGGATTGCGGGCGATCGTTTCCACTCAGGTGTTTATGGTGGTAGTGTCTTTTCATGGCAGATAAGAGATGACATTCAGTGTTACACTCTGTATGGCACCAATATGTTTAAAATAAATAGTTATTGTTATTTCCCCTTTGGAGCACTGTTGTCTAAAGGACTGAACTGAATATGTTTGCTCCTCTTTGAAGCATGCAGCTACTTCCTACTAACATTACAGAGAATCGATGTCTTGTACAAAGGGAACATATTTTCAACTCCTTCCTTCATTTTGCTTTAAAGAGAATGATCCTGCCTCAGGGTACGGGTTGTTCTAGTTCTCTTTTCCTAGGGTTATAGCTCCACATTAAGGCTTCTGATTTCCACTAGTGCAATATGACAAGAGCAGTAGTGAGGACCAGAATCTTCTTTTTCCCATGCTGTCCTACTCACACTTGACAGTATTTTGGAGAAGAAGAGGCGTTCAGCCAAGGAACAAAACTTAAAGGCAACCATATCAGCCTCAAAGATTTATTTATATAATTAAGTCATCAGCATGATGGAAAAATACTCTCAATTGCCAAAGAGCAATGTTCCAAGAACGATGGGGGGAGGGGGAGAGGTCAAAGTGAATATTTGAAAGTTATATGTTACCAGGACCTGATGTGAAGCTTCACAAAATACTGCCCATTGGTCTAGAGTAAATCATTTCCTTTAGGGGGTGCATTGGCTATCCAAGAGGAGAGGGAAAAGGTCTGGGAAATTTATTAGTTTATCCTCCCACTAGAGTAATTCTACCTTAGAAGCAGACTCACTTGGCAACTATTTTGATGTCAAGTGGCATAACTGGGCATGTTTATACAGCAGGGATAGAAAACACAGGAGGGTAGGAGTGAACAGAACCTTTTCAGACAAAGGGAGCAGCCTCCTGCTATAGCAGACATCCACATGATCCATAGTGTCCTTCAGGAGCTCCTGTTATTTTTGCACAGCCTGCCAAGGGAGTGAGTAGGGAAACAGAATCCATAACTCCAGGCGTTTCATCCAGCTGCAGAAATTTCTGCTGCTAAGCTACCAGAGGTACAAAAAGAATCTTAAATCTCTTTATCAGCAAAGCCCCAAGAGGGCTTGAGTGGGGGCTTTGCAGTCTGTGGGGCTGGAGCCACAGCCCAGTACCAGCAGGCTGCCCGTGCAAGTTGGCTTTTCATCTGGTATAAATTGGCCCCCTTCTTCTGATCTGGCCCTGTGCTAAACATTACTGCTGTACACCATTTGCTGTCATTTTAGATAGGACTGAACATTTTTAAGAAGGATTTGGGAAGTAAGGCTTGCTTTAGACTACTTCTGGAAAATAGCTCATATTTGCTTTTCTTTCCCAGTGGGATTGCTTATGAACTTGAGAGGCAAGAAGTCCAATGGCAGGAGCAATTTAGCAGAGAGAGGGATGTATTTGTGAGGCCTCTTAACTTTCCAGTAGGTTTACTTGATTTTTAAAGAAGTGTTGCAAGGTTCACCATCATCCTTTTAATGCTCATCTGATTGGCTTCATTTTTCTCTTAGAGGGGTTCTTTGCGGCAGTATTTTGCTATTCCAAGATCTTACTGATTTCTCAGGCAAATTGCACCTCTAAATCATCCCTTTGGACAGCCATATAATCCCGTAGCTCAGTTTTCTTTGCTCAGAGAAACACAAAATTTCTCTCAAAACATACAAAAAATTTTCAGTTCTCAGTTCAGGCCAGGCCCATTTGCCCAACTGGCAATGAAGGAGGCACAGATGGGAGAGTCTGACAAGAGCTGGGGCAGGGGCAGATTTCTGGGCTGCAGGACCAGAGCCAGAAAATGGAATGGTACAGCAGTTACAGCTCAGGGGGTTACTGGAAAAACAGTAATCTCTGCAAACAGAAAGACCTGTTGATCTCAGCTGGACAAGCTTATGGTTTTCAAAGGGAAAAATGGCTGTGTCCTGATTCCCCCAAATTTGCTTCCTCAAAAGTGAACCCCCCCCATGCAATTCATCCTTATGAGTTCCTCTTATGACCTGTTCAACTCTCAGCCTGAAGAACGGCACCAAGTGGAGCAAGTATGATTTTGCTCTTGGATGATATCATACAAAAATGTCAGCCAGCACTTGAATGTGGCAGTACAGCTGAAAAGACATTTTGGTTTTGTTCCAGGGTGCAGAAAATAAATAACTAAAATTTCCCATGAATTATCAGTGAGGTAGATTGTTGTTTTGCTTGAAAGCCATAAGAATTGGCTTCAAAATTTGCTATTCTCATCCAATCTCAGTTCTGATGATCTTCCCAGACACTGGTCTTATTTTATTTTTTTTATTTGCTTTGTATTCTCTCTGGCTCTAGCCAAAGTCATTACTTTCCCCTTTGTCATACTGAGACTCAATAGCATTGTAATTATTTCTGACATATGGTGTCATCTATCCACCTCTTCCTCCAATATGTGCAAATAAAAGTGGAATGCTGCTGCAGCCACTAGCCCACAGTTTCCATTAGTTAGTAGGGCCCGGGTCCATTCATGGGGTGGATGGACCTAAAACGTGCATGTAGGCCAAGGTGCTATGCTTGGAGACCTGACGTTTTGAAGCCATATTTCAGCTCTCACAAAACTGGAAATTACAGCTTCACTTAGTTCTCTTGTTTTGTGGCAGGAAGCCAATGATTCTATTTGAGAGTTTTTCCTTTACCTTCATTAACCCCCAAATGTTGCTATATTCAAAACATCCATAGAGAGTGTATTTATCATTCATTTTCTGTTCATGTTGATGTGGGAAAACACGTGCAATCAATACTGAATCTCATTCAAAACAACTTAAAATGGTAATACATATTGGTCTAATCTAAAACTAATCATGATGATAAATGATGAAAAATATGCCAAAAAGTGGAAATCCTGTTATTAGAAGTTCTTTAGTTACAGGTATTTGAAATTACATGCATGTATACATTGCTTAACAAGCAATTAGATCTCAAATCAGAATGGAAAAAATTGTTCATAATATTTCAGTTTGTGCTCATATCTACATGGGTCTGATTTTTTTGTTTCCACTATCTATTTAAATGCAGTCTGGTCATATATTTTATTTATTTGTATAAAAAAAACAATCACAAGTGTATTTAAAAAAAAAGGAAAAGGTAGATTCAACCTTCTTAGGATCTCTTCAGTGGTTCCAACCAGTCTGCTGTCCTCCTATAAGGGTATACACTATTGGCTTATTGGACAAGTGAGTACTGTTACAGGAGGATGCGATTTGGTGAACATCTTAAATCGATATGGACCAGCTCTGCTAGCACAAGAAGCCTTGACTGCACTGAAAAGCCTGCCGTGCTTGTGGCTGCAGGAGCCATGCAGTGAGTGCAGGGCTGACCCAGCACAGCCTCATCTGTCAGACAGAGCCACGGCTTTTCCCAGCAGTTTTCTGCCTGAGCACAAGTGGGGAGCCAGAAGTTGGAGGAGAGGGCTGCAATGCTCCCCGAAAGCAGAGTGACCGATACTCAGGAGTCAGTGGCTCTGGTATCTCCAGGAATTCATTGGGTAGAAAAAGGAGTTTCGGATGTATCTGCATGCCCAGAATGCTTCCAGGGTCTGTGGGAAATCAAATGGTTCTGGCCGTGAATAATTCTCATTAAAAGGTGGCTTTTTATAGGAGGAATTACTTTTTCAGAATAACTGATTTTACTTGGATTCCCTCACAGAGAACAAAATGTTTAGTTTCTTCTTAAAATTTTATCCAAAAAGATAATCCCAATAAACAGTAGATTTGCTAATAGCTATTTCCGAAGTTTACAGTAATGCTTTTTGTCCCAAGATAAGAGGAAAAGGCATGAGAGCTGCTAAAACATTCAGCGCTTCAGTTCTGCACGTTTTGATAGAGAGGAATTTCAGCATCTGACCCAAGTACAGCTACTCACAGTGCAGAAAGTTAAACAGCCCTACATGGCTTTGCCTCATTAGGTCAGCAGCACCCGCCATCAACACCGCAGCTGGCTTCTGTGATATTAGTCAAGGAACTGTAAATACGCGCGCACGTGCTTGTAGCATCAGGCCCCAAATGAAGACATAAGATCAGAGAGTAGTCGGGAGGAGGTTAGAATCAGTAACATGGGTTGTAGTAACAACATGGTGACTTAATTTGGGGCTGTAAATACCCTGTTTTTCTGTTATGGTTTCAATCTTTATTAAAACCGAATGATTCTTATTTAATTTAGTTCACATATGCATCGGCTTCACTACTCAGACTATAACACACTTTGCAAAGCCTTCTAAGCCACAAGTAGTGGTAGTACAGATCTGTATGGAAGAAAACACAGACACACACTTATATTTTGATAGGTTTTTTTTGTAATATACGTATATATTTACAATGGCAAACCATCTACATTGTTTTTTAAAAAATGCATGCCCCCTTTTTTTTTCCTTTTTTTTTTTTTTTTTTGCTTTTCTAAGAATTTAAAACTTCTTTTTGCCTCCTATACTTTCGCATGCTACTTTTCATCCAGACTCAGTATTTGAACGTACACTTATCACACGGCTGTTTTCTTTGTTGCTTGTAATTACTGAATAAGTCGGAATCACAGCCAAGGAATTTGGTGTGGTGTTACATCTGGAGAAGCGTGCTATAGCAACATCGTGCTTTGCAGCACTTCTGCTCTCAGATCTGATCCTAATGATGGGCTACACTTTCATCTTTTTCCTCAACTCACTGCTTTTTATAGCTCGTCTTGAAAATGCTGTTTATTGTTCAGTTTCTCTTGCGTACAGTTGTTTGTATCTATAATTGAAACTTAAAAGCTAAGAGCTTGAATAATTCAATCAGAAAACATATTGTTTTTACTGTTCTCAGTATGAATCCAAACGATCACATTATTGTGATGTTATAATATCACAATGTATTTATTTTTTACTTGCATAGTCATAGTATTCTCGCTTCAAGAAAAAAAAAAAAAGGGAGAAAAAAAGTCAAGCTTTCTCCTCTGGTCTAACTTAAGCAAATGAGATATCCTGTCCCCTCCAGCAAACGGCTGATCTGTCGCTCAGGCTCTTTCTATCAGCACCGTGGCTGCACTGAGCTGCCCGAAGGCTGTGTGATCCCGTCGGGTAGGAGCTGCATACCCTCCTCTTCTGGAGGCACCTCAGCTACCCAGTGTGTCACTGATACCGCGCTCCTGGCTGCTCCGTGTCAGCTCGGTGAGGGAGAGAGAAAGAGCATCCCTGCTTTCAAAATGCCTGCTGGAATTACAAAGAGAGAATAGCCCCATTGATGCCTCTGGACACCCCTTTCACCCCAGAATTAGTGGTCTACCGTAGAACAAATTGGGGTTTGTGTGTTGTGTGTTTATGGTGGGTTGTTTGTTTGTTTGTTTGTTTGCGGATGTAAAAGACAAATGAAAAAAAAAACACTCCGAAATGCTTTAGTTAAAGTATTGGCTTCCAAATAATCTCTGAATTATCTGTGTCAATGCAAGCACAAACTAAAAGCAGTGAAAACAGAGTAGATAAAGCTGCAGTACCCAGTAGAAGCATCGTGTGTTTTATCCCACCTGAACTACAGAGCAGTTTTTTTGAATAGTAAAACATTTTGTGAAGTATCACACGAGGCCTTGGCTTAATATGGCTGGAGCAAGTGGTAAGAATTACCAATAATATGGAATGGATACATATTTTCCTTCTTCTTATGTTGGGATAAGTCATTATTTATAATCGTGTACTCTTAGATAGTGCTGTAACTGTAGAAATAGGCCCAGGGAGAAAAACTGTCCTTGCTCCCATAACTGCGAGTCTGAAATTTTCTGATTTATATAGATTTTCATTATGTCCTTAGCATAATTTCAGCACAAACGAAGGGCTTAGCCAGACTCCCATGGTGTGTCCTCCGGCTACTGAACAGCTTAACATCTTTTTCTCTGCTCACCAAGCTTAGCGCCTGTAAATCAACCACTCCATTATGCAATAATACCCCTTATTCTTAATTCAGAATAACAAAGTTAGCAGCAGAATTTGTATAATGAGAAACAATATAGTTTCGGCCCACAGATGATCCTCATTCATTATCTTTTCTTCTTTCCTTTTTTTTTTTTTTTGGAAACAGAAAACCTTTTATTTTCAAATCCATCCATATCACTTCATAAGACACATTATTAAGAAATAGCATGATTTATTGAACTGGGGAATTTCAGTAAGGCCTCAATGATATAGAGTGCTAAGAAACTCGTTTTTTCAGGATCAGAGCAGATCATCAGGGTAACACCAGGAGCTCCCAGCCCAGAAAACATGCGGTAATAAACTCACACAAAGCTCCCACTGCTGCCTATCACTGCTGATGGCTTCCCCTTCCCTAACCTCCAGCATTGCCCAAATGGGGATGTGTGAGCATCTCCCAACTGGCTGTCTTGTGAGGTAAAATGAAGAAAGCCTTAAACTTCACAATTGCCAATAATGAGCAATCATTACTCAAATTACACCAAGCACTGATTAGGTTTAAAGTAATGAAGAAAACAACACGATCAATCATCATCAACCCAAAAGAAGTCAATCTGTGCTAGAGATACAGCAAGATCTTAGTGGAGGGCTCCATCTACAGGGTTTGGGAGATGAGAGAGAAAATCCTCCGCATCACAACATCTTGAAAAGACACTCCATGCCCTCCACTCTGCTCATATATTTTTCTTCCCAATCTCCAAAAGCACATAAAGAATTTGTGGATTTTTTTCATTTGGTTATAGTTGGGTTTTTATGCGTTACGTTGTTTTTCTCTTTAGCTGCACGAAAATAGAACGAGCCTAAACAAAACATGAAGGTAGGAAAAGTTTTCAGAAGGACACTTTATTGCTTTTGGACTGCAGTGCCTGCTAAAAAAAAATCCTGTGTTAAATACCTGACGTCTATCAAATAGTAACATTATCCTGAACGCTCTGACTGTGCTAACAGCATCAATGGAAGCTGAGGTTTTTAATGCGATTTATATAAACAGGCTTTAGCCTCAGAAATAATGCTGGAAAAATACAAATTTCATGGGAAATTCCCATTTTCGTCAGCTGCTAAACAGAAAGTTACAAATTAACACTAAGTTTATTTTGAAAATAAAGAGCTAATTCACCCAGTACTACATTTCTTAGGCAAAGAATACGACTTTTTTGCCAACTACAAGCTCTGATAAAAATAAAAACATAGACATTTAAAAAATAAGAAAATTAAAAATCGGGTATGTTACTATTACATATATTACATATATTATGCATGTATGTATAAAATTTATCCTACTCATACGTAAAACAATAATATATGCATTTTATAGTGGACATATGAAGATAATATTATCCTTCAGAAATAATTTCAATTCAAATACATCCCCTGCCAGTGTGCTCAAATCATCAAATAACAGTTATTTTAAAAGAAAGTTCATTACAATACAAAGTTAGCATCCCGATTCAATATCTGCTGAACATAACAGAAGTTTCTCTGTTGACATAAATCAATTTATGCATATTTTTCATAAATAGTCAGATAGAAATAACAGCCCAGTGTAAAAGCCATGACTGGGGGAGGTAAAATACAATGCACAGGTACTACAGTGTCTGTTTACATTTTAAGCTCCTTGTTGAGCAGCCCTGGAAATGTAAGGGAAAATGTCTGTTGTGCTTTGAACAGTGCGGATGGTCTGTCTCCTGCTGAGTTCTGTGTCATGAGATAATCTGTAGGAAGGGTGTCATCACCACCAGAACTTCACACTTGCTTGGGGTAATTTCTGCAAAAACATTTTTGGCAGTAAATTTAACAGAACTTACATGAAATTCTTAATGTTCAATTTATTGTTTGTCAGAAAACGATGAATCAGTCGAGGACTTTTGGTAGTATAGTCTGCTTTTCTGGATGAGACAGGGACAGGCATGTGTGGCTGTGTGGCTGGCTGAGTGTGAATCTGAGTGCTTCCTTCACAGAGCTTTTGTGACCTTCATGTCTATAGGTTTCTTACATTTTTTTTTAATTATTGTTTGTCTATTTGTCTTATTTTTCAGACTAAGACTTAGAGGAAAGCTTTGGGCAGGCCTTGATATTTATTGTAGCTTAAATAGCAATCGGTGAAGTATTGGCCATTTTTGGGTCGTCTCCACAACGATGTTTGTTTTCTATCCCATACTGGGGAATTTTACTGGACGAACTTCTCAAGTAATTATATATAGAAATTTATAGAGATTATGATGGTTTGTTTTTTTAAAAAAAAACATTTTATTCCTGGATTCTGGATCACTGAGCTGGGAAACACAGCCATTATGCAGCCCTGCAGCTGAGTCTGCCCAGCACGTCCCAGCCAGATGTGCAGGACCCCCTCTAAAAAGCTTTGAGCATCAGGATATAGAGCCTCACTGTGGGGGGCAGGCACTCTGTGGAGCTTTGCAAGGATAATAAGTAGATGGAGAGTTCAGGTATTTGTTAAAATGTTTTGGAAATGGGTGAATCTTTTGAGATTCTGATGTCTGTGCTCCTGATAGCCCCAATTCTGGAAGTACATAGCCTTCATGCAAGTAATTGTACTGTGCACTTGCAGAACTGTGATGGATAATGTGACCCTATAAATATTAAATTGCAATAAATTCCTTTTAAAGAAAAAATTATTACGTTGTTTATTAAAATTTGTATTTACTTAAATGAGTTTTGATTAATATTGATTAGCTTTTTCCCCTTCCACACTGCAAAGGGGAAAAAATGCCATATATATACCAAAGAGACTGACATAAGTTTATCTATTTTCTTCTGAAATTTAATCCTCTAAAGCAGTTTCCCCATTCCTAAGGCCGTAGCAATAATACTTTTTTGTAACATCACTGCTAATTTAATGCCTACGTTGAAACTGCTTATTTAAAGAAAAGAAAGAAAGAAAACCATGTTGGAAGAAGTTGACAGCTATGTTTTGCAAAGATTTTACATTATATTTCTATAAAATATATTTGGATTGTCTATCCCTGAGAACAATAATAAACTATTTCCATGGAAACTCAGGGGAGAACACAGTGGAAATCTCATCAGCAGAGCAGTGCAGGTAGCAATGCTGACTACCAAAGGGATGACTTGTCAGAGCAAGGTAAAGCAGGCTTTTTGTTAAGGTGCTAAAACAAAAATAGATCTTTTCATTCTGACTGATCGCTTTCAGACCATTGAGAAAAAAATCTGTAGGGTGCAGAGAGAAAAAGCATGCTTGTAGTGAAAGCAGAAGGTAGAGCTCATTGTGGTGGGGAAGGCTCCCATGGACTCTGTGCAGCAGGGCATGCGTGGCTTTGTGGAGTGTGGTGACAGCGAGTAGTGCTGCTCAACAGACAGCAACAGCATCCCTTTGGCACTTCCATGGAGAGAGTCTTGGACACTGCTCTCCTAATTAGAGAATAAATAGCCAGGCTCTTAATAAGATATTGTAATCACGGCAGAGAACTGTATTTAAGCTTTCATTATGTTCTCAGATAACAATTGGTTTGCTCTGCACTAGAAGAAAACAAGGGTCAGTAGCATCTTTAAAGTAATCTCTCATAAATTTCCTCTAATCCTTCCGTGACCTCAGTGCAGTGCAGAGCAACATCTTAAAGCATCACTTGGAGAGGGAAAGCAGCGTATTGATTGTGCAGTATATGGTTTCATCTGGCACGGAGACTTCAAAAGAGAGACCCTGCTCCAACATATTGTCCAGAGGCAATAAACCCCAGGTACATGTGGATCTCTGTGTGATGGAAAAGTAGCCTTCACAGCGCCTTTCATGCTTTGTGTCTCCTGCAGACCTGCTGGGCACCATCCTGCCCTTCTTGGATCTCATGTCCTTGTTCACTGGGAAATGGAAGGAAATTTTCTAAACTTTGTTAGGGGTGAAACTTTGGTGTAAGAGTTCCAGGAGCCATTTATTCCTCTAACAGATCATCTGAGAGGTCTGAGGGCCATCCTTGTCTTCCTTCCACGGGGATCAATGGAAGGATGCTCCCTCCATTTTCTGAACTGGGGGAAATCTCTACAGGAAGGATAGAAGGAAAATGAACCTGGGGAAGCTGGTATTGCTAAGGTCCAGCCATTGTGTTCAGGCAAGAGACATTAAGCAAGGGAATAAGGAATTAAAGCTGTGGGCAGTGGCCTGGGAAAAGAAGCAACTGGGAATTTCTGAGAAAACATCACAGAAGACTGTTCAGACTCTATTGAAGCCAACCTCAGGACTGGCAGAACTGTTTTAATGAAGAGTTCTTGTGTTTCACAAAAAGCCTGTGGTCAGAGCCCTGCTGGAAAGTAGGAGAGGAAGAAGGTGTGATCCGTTTTCAGGAGTCACTATTTACAAAACATACAGTAGCAGGGGAGCTTGGTGTTTTTCTAGTCTGATGCCTAAGTCATTTATGTTGGACATAGAATTCTTTCCCAGCCTTGCATCAGAAACAGCCCACGTTGGTGCCTTCACTGTTCAGAGGAGGAATTACTTTTGCACTGATATATTTGTTTTCAGACCAAGTGTTCAAGAAGATAGGTCATGAGATAGCAAAAGAGGTTTAAAGAGATCATCTTAAGAAAACTGTAATCACCAAAACGCCCTTTATAAGGAAGACTAATAATGTTGTGAATTTCTTAAAATAATTACATTAGAAATGGGAAAACATGAGCACATGTGGGTTGAGCCAGAGATGGAATTCTGCTGATGCTAAGCCTGGTGGTCCTGTGGGTAGGCAACATACATAAGCAATTGCCCAAGGCAACAACATTCTTTATTAGATTGATTAAGCACCAGGTTTACTTATTGTCGTTAGTAATAGATGCCAGATTTCTGCTTTGCCTGTGGTAATAGGAACCAGCAGAGAGGAAGGATTGTTACTATGAGCACTGGTCCTGCTAGTTCTGGAGAATTTTCACACCTACGTTGTTTTAATGTGGAAACATAACCACAAATGGTCCTTACCCGGCGCTTGCTGCACGTTTCATTGTTCTTTCAACCTAAAACTGAGATCTGTGTAAGCCAACATAAGGTAAAATAAGTAACACACGCTCTTCGTCTTATCATCCATGTTATTTCTAGGCTTCCTTTGCACTACTGCCTGGGATTTCATCAAGGTGAATCATTCTAGGATGGAGCTAACAAAGAAAAGGTGCAGATGTTTGCAAAGGAGATGTAGCGTTGAACACAATATTGCACACACAGAGCTACTTCTAATACTCAGATTAGCCAAAAAAAGATCCGTGTGATGAATTCTCTCACTAGAGCCATGCCTATCCCAGTGAGTCACAACACTTCGTCACTGCAGCCTAAACGCTGTGGGAATGCATCAAGTGTACCTTAACAAGATATAGATCTAAGGCAGCTGAAGGAAGTGCAAATCTTTCCATTGACTTCACATTGTTATCTGTGCTCTGGAGCAGATACCAGCTACAAAAACTGCTTAAAAGGTTTTCTTTGAAAATCAGTCAGACTTAAACTCGTAAGTCATTTAAGTGCTCTTGAAAATGCTACCAATATACTCTGCATCTATGTCTCCAACTCTTCAACTATCAACAATGCTGATGTGTTCTCACAAAGTTCTGCTATTGCATTTCTTTTTAAAACATATGTTGCTATATAAAATTGATGAATTCTTAGTTGACTGATAACTGTCCTTTTTTCCTATTGGTTGTTAACATAAACATTATCACACGGTTTAGATTTTTGTTTATTGCATATCGTCTAATATAGAAGATGCAACATATTTTATCAATAAAATCAGTGCTTTAGATGTAATATATTCAATCAAGACCTCATGTTTCTGTTCTCGCTCAGCTGGTAAGCTTCTATTTCCAATAGTTTTCATACAAATGTGATCAGAATCTTTTTATTGTTATTACATACTAAATCTCTCTGATACGTACATTTTTCACTCCAGCAAATAGTACTCAATATGAATTATTTGCAGTTTGAAGCTTCACTGCATTAACATTGAAGTTTTAAAATGATCAGCAGAAGTTGCCATTATAAATACTCTTTCATTATCAGGATCTTTTCCCAGAGATTGTGTATGTACATAAGAACATATATGTGCATAAACATGTATGTAACATTCATTTTAGTTTTTTTCTGTTATATTGATGTAGTGTTTTTATATAAGCAGATAAACGTAACTGAGAACAAGGATTATTATGAAGTTTAATAAATTATGTCCAATCACTAAATTGAAAGAAAAGGAACTATTTTCTCAAGAAAAATGCTAAAACAAAAAGTAAAAGGGATCTTATAAAAAAAAAATCTCCTTTAGCGTTAGGTTATTTGTTTTGTATATTTATTATAGATGCAGTTCCTGAGACTGAAGAAACATTTTAAAAAATATTATAGTTTGTGGAATTGTTAGGTATTTCCTGTATTTTTTTTTCTTCTCAATTTTTGTTTACCTTATTTTATCTAAATTTAATGGACTTTTCAAAAAATGATAAAGAACAAAGGTCCCTATGCTGTGTTACTCTTGTATGAAATATAACATACAGGACAGTGATGAAGAACAGGTTTTGCAGCCCAAGGAAAGCAGTAACTCACTGCGGAAAGTGATCTCACAGCAAATAAATAAATACTTCTCTACATGATCGTCTCCCACATTCAACTTTCTTCTAAAATTAAAGGCATCCAGCTATTCTTCTGTGCTGAATTCTGGTCATATTTAGGGACTGTGCTACCTAGAGGCCTGCGTCTATGTGAAGCTAAGCCCTCATCTTTGTCTCCATCAAAATGAGCAGGACAAGGAATAGGTGCAGGGAGGATCTGCCAATTCATTTTGCAGGATTCACACAATGTTTTGTTTTAATTCCTGACAAGAATTTTGAATAGGGCTGCCACTGAAGAACAGCAATAAATGCTTAATTAAAACAAGGAAAAAAATAGCTATTTCACAAACAAAGCTAAACATAACATTGTAGGGAGGTGAATGGTAACTTGAGTCACAGCCTGACCCACTGATTGAGCACCTGGGAAAGGACCCAGCCAGTCCTGAGAGCACAGGTGAAGGCAATTCATCTGTGTGACCAAAAGGGATGGAGCCTGGCTTCACCTCTTTTAGACCTCATTGGAGGGCTGACTGCTATTAAGGAAGGACTTCTGGTTGGTGATCTCTCCCTTGTGGAGTTTTCCTTGTGCACCTGGATCTTTGGAGATGGGTGAGAACCTTTCCTTTGTAGCATCTTTCCATTTGCACTAGTTGCTTTGTCATTACATCTCCTGTACTGTTCTTCCATTGTGTTGATCTTTCTGATCAGGAGGAAAACAGACTTTATAATGGTTAGGAACTCTTCATAATCTTTCGATATCATGCCAGTAGGAAGTGCTCATTGTATCTTAATTTTCTAGTTTGATGAAGTTCTTGGTTTTCAAGGGATAACCTGCAAGAATTTCAGTTGAAGGAACTGCTAGTTTCCTCCAATAAAATCAGGAGATGACTTTAATAGGCCCTTGTGATACACAGTAAATGTTAAAGAAATCCCTTGTCCACCAAAGTCTGTGACAGCTTGGCCATTGATGTCAGCTGTGACAAGATTTTATGCGTACGTTTCATGTCAGTTAATGCTGTTTTCATTCTATGTAGTATTTTGAAGTACTTAGTGCATTCTTTGAGATAACATAGATTGCTGCACTGGAGTAGGATGTTCATTTATTTTACATGTTTTAAAAGTGCAGAGAACTCTTAAAAAACTCAAGTGAAAGAAGTGATCTTTCCAGCAGATGTATTTCATGGTGATACAGGAAGAGTTAGCAGCTCTAGGAGACAAATGAGACATGTATAAGAAAGGTCAGTTCAGTGACATACATGCAAAAGAGATTCTATTTTCTTCTTTTTGAGGACGGTGTCAATAGAGTCCTTACTTCCACAGAAATGTGTCTGATAGCCTGAGAAACTGTTCTTCTTTAATTATCATTGTAAGTTATTGAACTTTGTTGTAAGTGTTATGGTGCCAAATCCTAATAGTTGGTGAAGTGTATGGACTGAAAATCTTCAGGGTGCAAGCAGTATTTTACGAAATAATCAAACAAAAATGCACATACGTGTGTGAGATTATAGTAGCTTAATTCTAACAAGAACTGTCAGCTTTGTATGTGTAATCAGGTGAAAAGCACTGATGGCCACATGGACACCAACAAAGAGTTATCTAGAAACTGCAAGGTTGTTTGTTTGTTTTGGCACATTAAAAAAAATGAATGAAGAAAGTGTAGGGACATCAAGCAAAAGAGGAAGGACAGCGTTTTCTGTTTCTCCACATATGAACTCGGGTTCAAAATCCTGAATTCTGGGTGGGATTTCTTTAACTTTTATTTGAAATTTGAGCCTGTATTTTTGAACAGATACAATTCACTTTTGAGCATTTGTGTGGATTATGGTACAGCGAATTTCCTTCCCCTTTTTGTAATACCTTAAAACAGTTTGGGGTACATCTTGATAGCATAAAGGTGAATTGTGTTTTAAATGAATGTTTGATAACAACATGTAGGAATGACTTGAACCAGGAGCAGCAGAGCCGACTTGTGTACAGATAAGAATGTGATGCTTTGAACAGCCCATGTAGCACCACTGGGAAAACACGTAGGGCTGTGCAGGCTGCCTTTCAAAACTATAGCTAGGCACCTATCTGTGCTCATCTGGGAGCGTTTAATTCCGATTCTTGGAAAAAGTCAGAATGAGGTGGGCAGCCAAAAATCTAGACACTCAGATCCAATTTACTACTTGAACATTCGGTAAACATTTGGAAACAGAAGTCATTTTGTAGCTTTATGTTATCATAATCCAGATTGATGCATACTTTATAGACTACTAAACCATGCAGAAGATTTTATGGGAACACAAGATAGAGCATATGCCTTTGTAAAAAAAACAAGTACAATATATATGTATTATATATTTACATACATATGCACATATGAAATATACACACCACGTATATATGAGAAGTGAACCCAAGTGCCATACATTCATACTTGTTTTTTTACGTGGATATGTGAATTTTGTACTCATTTTAGCTGAGCAATAGAGAAGAGGACTTCTAAGTTCACTTACCTGTTGTCAATTACTGACGCCTCATTACACAAATTGCTTGGAAAGCTGATGAGGTTTTATCTAACATAGAGGCCAGGTCAATCAATCGTCATCAGACCTGTGGATCTTCAATGGACATTGAAAGGTTAACCCAGTTCTTATGGCCTCCATCATGTCAGCAAAAATTAGCAAGAAGGTGGCCAGGTTGTCAATAGAGCACAGAGACAATTAGTTAATGATTAGAATGCTAGCACTTGGGGAATTGATAACAAAATGAGCCATCTTGGGTACATTTGCATGCATTCAAAAAAATCTATATAGCTTGGTGGAAAGGGAGGGAAGCTTGTGCATGTGTCACAGAAGGAGCGTTATAAAGCAGAATTATGTACATCTGAGGGTATGTATGGCTGTGCTAAATCAATCACCATATCAAAAAAACTTGTGCATTTCAGCTTATCAGAGTCAGGTACTTGGCTGCACTGATCTGCTTAGTAGCCAGCAGTAGCAGTGACTGCTGCCCTGTCATCGTAACCCCATTTCAGCTAAATGATTATGGATTTGATATGTTTTACAGTAAGCACTCACCCTGTGAGGTGGGATTAAATTTGGTACTTGATAAATTAGGAACAAGGTAAAGTTAAGTCTGTCTTCTGTTTAGGATTTCATCACTTAATTTCATTCTTGACTTCTTTTATAAGAGTATTTTGTAAAACTTCCCCCTTCAATTAGCATTTTACTTCTATATCCTTTGTTGTAACATGAAATCCTCTGTCCATATCACTAGGCCAGAGTTCTTCCTTGTGTTGGCTGAGGCTTCTTAACTAGTTTAGGTGTGAAAAGTAAATGTTAGAGATTGTCCACATAATTAGCTGACAAGTGGTTTTTGATAGTTTCAAGGTCTCCTTTACCTTTGTGCTCTCCATTAGGTTCAGATACATTTCTGATACTCATGACTATGTTCAAAAATTGCTCAAATGTTCTGCCATTGAAGTATTGCAGGGATTTATTTTAGGCTATTAGGTGTCTCTCCACCTTTGATGGAAGACTAGTGTAGGCTCTATATCTGAATCGCATTGTCCGCCATTATAAACACCCCCTTAATAAGAGACATCCACTCAGTTTCTAACAAAAGAATTCCTTGGATTCTGAGAACAGCCTTAAGAAGATATATCATGTATACCGTAGGTTATCTTGTGACCCAATTGCCTTCCTATTGATGTGCTGATACTTGGATTTATGTCTCCGAGTGCTTTGACATACAAGTACCCAATTATATTCAATTTAGATTCAGGTAGCAAAGACCTTCACTTTTTATTTAGCAAGCACAGATTTTGTAAGTTTTAAAGAAAATGCCGTGAAGGGAAAAGGAAGATTTTTAGGTGGTTGATTCCCGCTTTGTTTTCTACCCTTCCCCCCCCCTCCAATGACCATTCACAAACAATAACAATTTAAGTAGTAATCATATTCATGAGGTTCAGTGAGAAAAGGGCACGAGATGACCAAGTGGTGGTTCTTGCAGCAGCAAAAGCAAGACATTATGGTCTCCAGCATCTGTTCAGACAGTTTTCAGCCCTCCATTTTATAAAGGAAAAAGGCATCTCTTTTCCTCCTGTGAGCAATAAAGGGGATGAAAATGTGCTTTAAAGACATCCGCGTTTGAATTGTCCCATTTGAAGCAGAAAGCCTAATTGTCTGGAATATTAGTCCTCCATGCCATTGTGATGAGCCTTTATGAGTATCTTCCTCCAAGTGTATTGAAAAACTCAAGTGTGCTTGACACTGAGCGCTAATGTTTCTCTCTACACGTTGATGTTGCCATCACAAAAATGTGTCGTGCCTTAGAGCTGTAACTTCCAAAGCAATTATGCTCAGGAAATCTTTGGGATTAAGTGAAAATAAAAATATCACGGCCAGTAAATGCTGTTTCATTACCAGGCTTGTGATCATTGTTGTTTTTTTAAGTCATAGTCATGTCGTTCTTCCTTGATTCTTTCACTTCAATTCAAAGGATTTTCTTTCTATCCATTAAGTTCAGGTTGAAATATAGAATGGGACAGATTCCACATTATCACCTCCAGAGTTATTCAACTATAAGCAATTGATCTGTACAAGGGTAACCAGGAGTAAGCTTTCACCCATAATGTCATACTGACAGTCAAAAAGACTTTTTTCTATAAAACACTGCGCACCCACACTGCTGGGTGGTACCTGTGCTACCCAGACTTCTGGAACCAGCTGCATCCTTCCTTTTCACCTCTTGCAGAGGAAGCCTTTTCCCCTCGGGATGCTTTGTCATCTCGCCTCTTTGACCCCTAAAATGACAGAAATGGTTAAACTTCTTTGTCGTAGGTTTTCTTCGTGGCATTTTGTTGAAATCCTGCTCACGCTTTAAAGCCAGATAGATTCTTTAGAATCAGATTCTTTAAGGATGGTTTCTGGTTCCCTAAAAATTTCCCCTGTAGCTGTTGAGCTGTTGCAACTGTTGCCTTTCTTGTTTCTCATTTCTTTCTTATGCTTTGATCAGAAGCTTTGTTGAAATGTGTTGGTGGTAGTCCAAGGAAGTTTTCTTTTTTCTCTTATACCAGCTAGCTGAAGTATATTTCTGAGACAAAGAATGGGCTAAGCAGGGAGCCCTGCTTGGGGAATGTAAATGCTGTTGTGGTCAGTGTATTAAGAAATATCCTGAAGTAAAAGGGAAGACTTGTATCTGGAAGTGGAGAGGTACCCTTAGTAAAATAAAAAAAACACTTCGAGGTTTTCAGCTGAAATATTTATTGATATCTGTGTAATCACCCATCTTGAGATTGTTTATTTATGAAAACAGTAGAGAAATCTTTAGCAACTAGTTTTTAGTAGAGGTGAAACAAACAAACAAGTGAAAAACTGGCAAAGGCCACTTTTATGTTTTTTGTGTATTCACCTTCCCCACAGGTGAAAAAGAACAACTTAGCATGAAAGATGTTCCCTTGAGATCTCTCTCTTAGGAAGAGCTCCACGAGCTTAACGTACGTTTGGATAACAACAGCAACTCTGAGCTCTTTGAAATTATACCTCTCAGTGCTAAGCTTTTTTCATTCAAAAGAGAAGTCTAGGATGATATTTATAAGGGCTTGCAGTTTCACTGTGGTTTTGATCAGTAACAGATGGTGTATCTGAAACAATTAAGAAAACTTTTGTTTAGAAGCAGCCCACACATAATTGACTGTTCGATGTAGACATCATAGCATTTGGTAGTGGGGAGGGAAACTTGTAAATTCATTAAAAGCTTGTTGTGCCAGGACATCAGCAGGGGTCAGGTAGCATTCCTTCTGGAAGCCATGTCAGATCATAAGCTGAAGAGCCTGGCCTGCAGTCCCTCTCAAGTGAGCAGTCATCTTTTTACAAAATGACCATAATCACTCTCTTTCCAAAGACTAAATTCATAGAAGATGCACCAGTTCTCAGTTAGGATTTTACTACCAAACATCTGTCTATAAGACAGAAGCTATGAGTTTTTGTAAAGGAAAAGGACAGATATAAGAGTAAACACAGCAGTCCTCTCATCATGGCTGGAGACTTTCATGGGTAGCAGGAACTTAGATGTGCAGCTGTGTGGATGGTGAAAATGGGAGAACACCAGCTGTGGAGACTCATGTCTGCTCTGGAAACTGTTGGTGATTACATTCCTGTAAACTCTGGTGTTACACAGCATTTTCTCCTTAAGGGTGGTATTTACAGGTGAGCCACATGAGGAACATAGAAATTTCTTCAGTCTCATCTTGTGGGTTTTCATTGCCAGGAGAAATTACCTTGCTCCTAAAACTCAGTGTAAGGCAATAATGTTCATGCATGCTTGTATACGTCTATTTGTGTGCACGTGTTCTCTGTAGCTTTCTTAGGATATTGAAAAAAGGCCAAACAGAATCTTCTGGTCACTTAGTAAGTTCACCTTATGACACCACAGAATTACACTTACTGAGAATTTAACATGGTGTTCTGGTAGAACCAGTCTCCCAAAGGCAATACGACATAATTTCAGCAGGAGCATAATTAGACACATGCTGAGCACTCTGGAGCGTCTTCCTATATATACCCAAAGCTGATTGTCTTGAATTAAATACTGTTGAACAAACTGTCATTTTCATTAAGGCCTCTTTTTGCACTCCACTTGTAATGGGATGAAAATATATGTAATAGGCCAAGGTACAAACAGCACACGCTGAAGCCATGTAAGACGCTTGTAAATGTAGCATACAGTGCCTTGAGACCAATAGGCAAAATGAGACAGGCCTGTATATAAAAAATATTTCCACCCAACCCTTGGGTTTATGGCACCTAACTTTAGGCACTTAAGTAAGGCACTTAAGAATATGCTCTCCCGTGGCTGTCCATGTAGTCAATGGAGTGCGAGAGGCAATTTAATCTGTCTGCGATCTGAATTGTCCTTAAGAGATTCCTGTTTTCCTCCAACACCTATTTAGCTATTTGTAGGGTAACAAAGCTTTTACGGGAGTGAGCTTTCATTGAGCTGCCTCATACAGGGAGATAAATCTTGGCCAAACACAGATTGCATGTTGGAAGTAATTGCTTACATTGTACTGTTGCTGTGATTTCTTTTGAAGTTAAGAACGTTCCCTCAGGAATACTGATAAAAAAAAAAATAATGATTTAAAGATAAACTGAAATCTTTCAAATTTCTTTAACTGTTTACAACAGACTCAGCTTCCTTATGCAGTACTAATAGTACAAAATATACTGTAATGAACCAGATCCTCAGCATACTCTGCTTTTCTTCAGTATCTCAGTTCTCCAAGTAGGAAGATCTGTCTACTTGACTCAAAGGCAACAAAAAGTGATTTTAGACAACATTTGGCTATGTGGATTACTATTTATAATTTTCATGACTTGCTGTAACAGTGTGTAATGAGTGTAAAAGTAAACAATTTTTTTTAACCAGCACTAAATTTGCACCTTGCAAATTACTGAATTTGCTCCTTGCCAAAGTAAACACCATCACAATTCTGTTTATAAAGAAAATTCATCCTACCTTGAGCAATCATTGTTCCCTTTCTGCATGGACTCAATGTGAGAATAAAAAGAACATTTCTCCTGGAATAATAGTACAGATGGTTAAGGAGACATACGTTTTTCTCACTGCTTAAAATGATTTTAAATGCATCTCGAACAAAACTGTCTAGAAGGCATTATTTTTCTTTTCTGAATGTGTGCATTAATTTTTTACTTCTAAGTCTAATTTGGATAGCTATATCTTTTCTGCCAGATTTTCCATCAATAACAGTGGACTGTATTTCATTTCTCCTTCTGTAAGGTTGTTGCTCATCACTGAGGTGTAGCTGCTTGTAACCAAACAGAACCATCTCTTGGTAAGAAGTGCATGCACTGATGGAGGGTTAGAGCAATTTCATCCATACCCACAGGCTGAACCTAGCAGAGATAAGAACCCGATACTTCACAATAGAGTGCAAGAAACTCCCGAATAAACAGTGCAGCATAGTCTACTCATTATGGTATGTTATTTCCTTTTTGTATGGAGATTAAGGACCATTTAGGTACTTAATTTTCTGTAATTGAATCAAGAGTGTTAGGATATGTGTTTATTACTTTTTATCTCTTCCTGAAGTTTTCTCATCAATGAATGTCTCGTGGCCTAGAGCGCCACAGATTAATTTCTGAACTTGCAGGACGTATTTTCAAATCCATGTTGTCTTTCACAGAGTATCCCTTCTCCTTTTGTGATAATTTCTCTGACTCGGGATCTGCCTTCTGTTATTTCATGTTACATTTCCTATGGCATCTTCAGAAACTGAAAGGTAATAATTCATTTTTATATGGAATTCCTGAAGGTCTTCCAGTTCATTCTGAATAAAGACAAGTAAGTCATTAACATTATTGCTAGTTCCCTTTGCTGCTAGCCTCCAAAATACCTTCAGCGTTAAAAAAGGACTGGAGCTGTTTTGAAGTGAAGTCTACTGCAATATCCTCACTCATTTCCAGAAATCTGTGCAGAAATCTGTTTCTCTGCTTTCGGATTGTCATATTCTTTGAAATACTTGTTTTGGGGAAAAAAGCCTTTGGTATAGAATATCTTCATGAAAAATTAAAGCTTTCAGAACAGTCTATCTTATAAAGAAGGGAAAAAATAAAAAGGATTTCTAACAGATTAAATAGAAGAAGTATGTCTTTTTAAATTCTTCTAACTTAGAAAATGGTTTGGTTTGAGTAATTGTATCCCAGCCTGTGAGACTGCTGGATTGCAAGTAGCAGGTGACAGACATTGAACTTTCCTCCTTTTCTTGTGAATAATGGAATAAGTTGTAATAAGTGAAATTAGGAACTGGATTCGCCTCTGTGCGGGTAGAAGTGTCTTTCTTTGGACTTAATGAGAACTCAGCTCAGAACTTTCGTCAAATATTGTAATATAATAGATTTTAAGTTTTGTAAAATGTCAGTGAAATGTTGCAGTTCACTTTCTCATTGTTTATCAGTTTGCATTAAGGCTGGGACCAGAGAGCCAGTGAGTGATTGGGACCCAAAACCCAATGTCTAATCCCATGGATTTAAGTAGTCCCCATTGGCTTGTTTGCATGACAAGTGACAACAAGTAAATAAACTCCAGATTTAGGGGAGTAGCACACAGTAATACTTAAATGACTGACTGTTGGCATTTGGTTCTATTTCTGCTTCACCATAGTAATTGTGGTTCTCTTTCCTTTCTGTTTCTAACCCATAGTAGTTGCCTAAAAAACTGTCATAGTTCCAATAGTGCTGAAGTAAGTGATTTTGATTAAAAATAATAATAATAATAAAATTGAGCTGTAAATCTTGATTGGGAAACTTACTTTTGGGAAAGAACGAGCTGCAGGATAAATGAAACAGTGAATGTAGACACCTCTGAGGAAGGCTGCAGAACTATGTTGTACTTCACATGCTTCGACTTGCCAATAGGTGCTCACATTTATTCTAGCAGAAATGACCTCAGAGAGATAACATGAAATAAATATTAGGGCAGGTCTGTACAACATTGGAAATCTGTTAAGCTTTCCAAGACTGTTGATCTCTCCAGCCCAAAAGAGCTGCAAATTTGGATGCTGTATATTGGAGCAATACTTTTCCAAGAATTAATTTGAACGTGTCATTACATGTGAGCATTTCAGAGATATCCAGGAGTAGATATTATACACCATTTTCACTTGTGGGTTGTATAAACCAGCGATAGCTTTATAGATATTTTGGCAGTGGTACAGAGCCAAAATCAATCAGCAGTGTGGTATAAGAGGAGCTTCTTTAGACACTAAAAACAATGAGGTTCAAAGAAGTCAGCACACTTACATTTAAGGGAACACATCACAAGCGAATTGGGTCATCTCAGGGAAATATAAAAGCATTATTCCTCTGAGATTTGAAAAAAATACATAATTACTTCTTCCACCAAGCATGATTCTTTTAAATAACCTTCATTTTTGTCCCTTGGAAATGAAAAGAGGTTTACATTAAAAAGGCATTTCCTCTGACTCTCTGTCCTTGAGCAGCACAAAATGTAAACTATACCCTTCCCTTCTTCCTTTGAAGAAAAAGGAGTTTCAATCTTCTCTGAACACGGTCCATTTAAATAACGAGATGGAGTCCCATCTTTTCGATCAGCTTTCTTTGTTTGACTTGTCAGTAATAACACTTGAGCTGAAATTGTACAGGCGTCCTGCTAATTTAGTAATTATTGACACGGTGCTGGGCAAGAAATGATAGCAAACACAGGGAACTGTTAAGAAGAAATGAAATAAAAGATCTTCATATTATTGTTGAATAATGGTTGAGATCATTTTGTGCACTAAGTAGGCCCAAGACACCTTTTTCCATTTTCTCGACACATTTATAATTTATGCTTTGTAATAGTTCCAAATATTTTTAGGACTCCACACTTTGTTTGAGAATCCAGAAGAACTGAATGAGAATCACGAAATGCACACACAGATGAGTGAGCAGTGTGACCTGCCATAGCTTTTGATTTAAGAATGATCCCTCATTTCTTCATATCCTCCTCTTTTGTTCCTCAATTTACATTTGTATTTAGAGCTGCCTTAGCTCTGGCTGAGATCAGTGTTGCCTATGCAGTTGACCCCTTTGTATGCGGCTGGACTCAGAGATTGCTTTTGGATTTTGCCCCGTGGATAACATCGTGGCATCTTTACTCAGTTCAAATAGCTTTTTAGTGGCCTGGTGTGCAGAAGTTTCAGTGCCATTACAAGGAATGCTGAGGGTTTCCACCACATTGATTTGGCACTCTGCTCTTTGTGTTGAGCGTATGTAAGAAAGCACCTGGTAATTAGTTTACTTTGCACTTGCTGGATGATCGAGCTTGTTAATATTAAAACTCCCTGTGGGGGGAAGAAAGATCACATTAACTTGTACATTCTTTATTCTCCTTTTGATTCTCTTTTTCATCTCCTCTCACTAAACTTGGTTAGAGTAATCTAGACCTACAAGACTTCAAACTTTTATAAACAGCGTTTAAAACTGCCTGTGTTTCAAAGCAGTAAGTAGGACACCCTGTGAGCTCGCTCTTTATTAAAGCCAACCTGTAGATATCTCAGTTGCAGGCAAAAGATATCTTCCTTCATGGAAGTCATGTCCATAAAAGCAGAGTTCTTTCCTTCCCTTTGAATTTAAACTCAGAGCCCAGTTATTAACAGCACAATGTGAGGTGTGGGTTAGCAGTATTTAATCAGATGGAGGAGGCAGTAAAACATGCTGATGGGGTTTGATGCAGGTATCTGGTATTTCCACAGTCACAATGGTTTTCATTAACCAGACTCATCTCTTCAGAACCACAAGGATATCTGTGAAACAGAGTGATGATAGAAGATTTACAGGTTCTTTTGTATGAAAAGCCATTGCACAGATAGTCCTGGTTACTCCAATATACTGATTATTCCCTCCTGTATTGCAAATCTTAAAACAGAAGCTAGTATTGAGCAATGGGGATCTTTGGGAGCAGGAACTAGAAGGAAATAGGGTTATGTCTTAATGGAAAGATTATAACAGTGCCTGTGCGGTGTATTAAATTTCAATACAGTTGTATATACATGTATATGCAGTTGTTTTATACATGAACTAAAATAACAGCTGTTCTTTTACATACTGGTCCATATGCTCCGAATGCATGAGAAACACAGGATCCTGCAGCACTGAGGAAAGGTGTATTAATATCCAAGCCCGTAATTGCTTCTCTTCCATGATCAGTTCAGAGGCTTTTGAGGCCATCTGGGGAAGGAAAAAAAAAACACACAAAAAAAAGCTGTTTACATGAAGGAATTGGGGGTTGGACTCCCTGATCTCTTGAGGTCCCTTCCAAGCCCTGCAATTCTGTGGATTTCATGAAGGAAAAGACCAGAGGGAAAAAAAAAAAAAAACACATCTGTGCTCAAGCAAAACATCCTGAAAGAATGCATTGGGCTTTAATGGTGTATGTGGCACTGTGCGTGTATGAGGCTGTTAACAAGCTTCCCATTTATTCCCACCCTCCTCTAAACTCTATTATTTTTTAATCATTCCAATAGACTACAAACTTCACTTGAGTGTTTCAAAATAAATTTTGTTTGTTTCATTTATGCGCGTTAAGTCCAATAAAATATTTAGCAGAGCTTGGATTCAAATTGGAAATGGCCTCATCACTGAATGGAAACAGTGGATGTAGTGAAGAATCATATTAAAGAAAAATTTGTATAATTTTCAGACAAAAACTGAAATGAAATCTGTTTACTAACCCACCAGCTGTCACTGCTACTTCTAGTTGCAATGTATTGCATACACTGAGCTATATACTTGCAGTCACAGGCATTACTGTAAGGTTTCTGCTGGGAAACTGAGCCTAATGCCTTTTCGACTTCTTTCAGAATGGGAAATTCAGTTTTAGTGGGTGTGTGCTTCCTGATTTGTTGCAGCACTGCTTTTTTTGTTTGCTTGTTCTAAATTTTAAAGTAGATTTTATTTAAAGCAAATCCAAAACTGGGGTTCAGCATATTAAAGAGTTGCAGCCAATGGAAAAAGTTCAGTGGCACCAGGGCTTAGAAAATACAGGTAGATCTTAGCTTAGATTCCTTCTCACTGGAAATGCAATGTGACGACTACTTCTCTCCATGTATTCACTGCCCAGGACCAAATTCATCAACCTGCAATGAACACGACAAAGTTAGTGCCTCACAGTATTTCTATTCACAAAAGAAACACTTAAGAGATTTTACTTCTATCAGTAAAAAAAAAAAAAAAGTACCAAGTAAACAAAGCACTTGGGGTTATTTTAGACACATACTTAGAGCTGCACCAAGCACATGAGTCTCTGCACAAGGTGTGGTGAGGACTTAGTGGCAAAATGAAGAGCTGAATGCAGACCTTCTGCCTGTCTGTGCTAATGCCTGCTGATGAGACAAAATCCAGAAAAGAAGCACTTCTATTTGTGCTTGGAAATCCTTTTCCTGAGACTTTGGATATTTTTTTTCTGAAGGAAAAAAACACAAGTTCTTGAAAAGTAAAAGTTTTTAAGTTACAAAATAAAAATAATTTTGTTTTGGCACTGTCAAAATGAAACACACTGACTTGATTTCAGTATCTTTTCAAATGTTTTTGGTGAACAAAACATTCAGCTAAACCAGGGAGAATGTGCAGGATCTGTATTTTTTGTCAAACAGTTTTGCTTGCCTGCTCTTCTATTCTGCTACTTCTATTCTGTACTCAAGTTTCTGATTCAGAGACAACCTAAGCCAAACCAGAGCTTAACATCGCCTCCAGCTCATTCAAATCAAACTCCTTGAGAAAAATGAAATTTTCTGGGCTGTTACAGTGGTCTCTTTTCCCAAGAATACTTTCATACTACGGGAAAAACTTCATAAAGTCTTTCATTTATGTGCATGCAATTTTATGTGCTGAGACAAATGTGCTCTTTAAACAGGGTGCATGGTGTAATCAAACACACTTGCTGGAAGCTACGTTTGGGCCGTCTGTGCCTACATCTTTTTCCCACTGCGGAAAACCAACCGCATCCCCTGCCCACATGGGCAGCTAACAGCGTAGCAGCAGTGCAGCATAATAGCGTTTGCACCCACACAGGCAGGCTGCGTGTAAAAAACCACAAAATTCTTTTTTTTTTCCCCCCTCGTCTCTAAAATAAAATTGCCTGGGTACCAGTGTGGGTACTTGTGATGTTTAACGTGTGGCAGGTCAGTTATGGACACAGCTGAACTTCCTGGGCATGGAGCACAAACACACACGCACAGAAAGAGGCAATCAGCAGACTTAATTGTTTATATCCCCAACGTAAACATCCATATATAAAAACATCCCCTAAACCTGTAACCCACACGTACCGACTGGTCCTTTTTAATCTTAATTTTGAACAGTTGCTACTCCAATTAAATTCTACCACCTAGCATTTTCAAACAGCTCTTAGTTGTTTCAGCAAACTCTTTTAATGGACAGCTGTTTTTGACAGCTCCTCCTGATTTGCCAGCGCTGTGTCATCTGCCAGAGCAGGAGGACCCATTTTGTATTCTGCTGCTGGCACTGAGGGGATATGTAAATGTACACATGAATCAGTTGTCACCAGCACAGACACACTGTGGTGAGATGATCAGAATGTGTTGGGAGTTTAGTTGGCTTAAAGTGGGAGGAAAAAAAAAAAAAAAAAAAAACCCACAGAAAAAAACCACCACGCTTAGATTTCTTGAAGTGATTTTTTATTTCAAGTCTCTCCAGTTTATTTTCACTTTGTGGCGCTTGTTAGATTTAGTTCAGGGGAGTGCAATCTGCTGCTCGCAAATCACCAACCTGAAACTCAAAAGTTTAGGAATTATAGAAGCATTTCAGGTAAACAGCATCAGAACTTCAGCTGCACAAACAGAATTTTATATAGGGCTCCACTTTTCAAGCATTTTAACCTCTGTGAGAGAAAACTTCAAGTTCCCATGAGCACAGCGTGGAAAGAAAGTTTGTTTAGCTTCCCAAGGCATTCTGGTAAAAGGTCTGCACTGGTACAGCCAGCAAGCTCTCTATTTAATGGCTGAATTTTTCACCTTGTATACGATCAATTTATAAATTATTGGGGAAATTACTATTGGGATTAGCTTTATAAAATTACTGCTATGTTCCCAGATGCCCTGATGCTATAGCACGTGGCAATCCTCCTCTGTGCCAATAAGAGATGGGACAGCCTGCTGACAGTACTGCTGTTCACCTTTGTTCCTTTCACCAGTACAGCATGCTGACAGAATCGGTGCTTTTCCAGTTAAGCAGAGCAGATGTGGGCCGGGATGCATCTTTAGGAGATACTTTGAGGTTGGCTGTTGCTGAGGTTTAGGATCTCTTGGCCAATATTTGTAATTCTGGTTAACTAATGTGAGGCTAGGCTCTCCTTAAACACCCAAAGAAAATGGCAGGATAATTTGAAGACCTGAAGGCATCCAACTTGTACTGAAGTCTGAATAAAAGTAGCCTTTGGTGCTTAAGTATTCTTCTTATGCTGTTAGAATACCTGCACGTTTAAAAATCTGCTATTGATGCAAGAATATGTTGAGCTATTGAGATCCCGATGCCAAAGACAAAACCAAATTCACAAATCCTTCTGAGAGATGCATATCTAAGAGACATGATTGGTGGTAAATCTTATTTCTTAACTTGGAGGCCAATGAATAAAAGACCTCACAGTGCAGCCTTTTTTTAAACTAGATATAGGCCATGTCATAGCTGGTAATTTCAGCTCTGTTTTGCAGTGTTTTTTAGTCTTTGCTTTTGTAGATTGCAATGCAAATATGACTCGGGTCACAAATGAAGTGAGTTTTGAGTATCTCAGCTTCTATGTAGACTATCACTCTTGAGTAGCTTTTCAATGTCAGTTTAATGGCTGGAGGATCTTTGGGCAGAACAAGAACTGGGCTGGTGTCTGTTGGCAGAGCTAAATAATCACCATCCTGAGTTTTGCAGTTCAGTGGGAATGGTGTACTGGCTCCTTTCAAAACTTCTGATTATCTCTTAAAAGCCACAATGCTGTGCTCAGAAAGAAAGGCAAAACTTGTCGAACGGTCCAGCTTGGAAGGGAAATGAGTATATGCTATCACTATTATATAAGAAATGGAGAAAAGGTAAATGGGTAACACAACATGGTGCAGATGCTATGGAAAATAAAATTAAAAAAAAAAAAAAACAACCAAACAACAGAAAAAACTGATGAGAAATGAAGTACAGAAGGAGAATTTGTGGTCAAGGTGCATACATTGCAGAGTAGGAGTCAAGTACCTGAGCAGCATGCTAGTCTGTTCCTAGGTAGATGTGGTAGAATATTTGATAGCGAAGAAGAAAAAGCAGAAGCACTCATGTTCTGTAGATGAAGGAAAGCCCAGCTACGTAGTCATATGTTATTATTATGCTGCTGCAGTTGTTTCTTTTCCAAAGTGCCAAAATTGATCATTTTGATAACACTATAACTGAACAACCTGCTTCCAATAATTTTATCAGAGGTGGCCAAGGAACTGTCCGGGCATTTACTTGTTGATTTTTAATGCCTTGATCACTGGAGAGTTTCCAGAGGAATAGAAGAAATCTAATATTGTGCCAATATTTAGAGTGTGAATGGAGTGACCCAGGTATCGGGCTTAAGAAGGGCAACGTTACAAATGCCAGTCAATGTAGGATCGTGGGAAATACACTGCTGAGCTAACAAGGAGAGTTTTGGTGAGATTAAAAGTTTGGTAGATAAAGCAACGATGTTGATATCATATTGGGACTGCATAATCACTCAGTGATTATCGTACGGGTATCCTCTGCTTTGACTTAGCGGATCTGCAGGTACCTTTGAAAACATAGTTCAATATTTTTAATCTATAAATCTGCATGATAATATTTGAGTTCTTTAAAACATATCCAGTCCTCTAACGTCTGCCAGCTATATGTTGCTATGAATGGGGGCTGCCTGGCTGTAAATAAATAGTACTTAGTTTTCTTATAAAAATGCAGTAAGACTGAGGTTTTATGTTTCATGTAAGATGGCATTTTTACTTTAAAGAATATAATTTAGCTTGACACAGCTCTGCTGAGCTTTACAGTGGCTTAATCAAATACAGCACTGCTTTAAAAGTACGGATTGCTTCAAACAGGGGATTAAGTTATTGGTCTTTCACGTCTCGAGTGCTGAAGCTCATTAGGTCTTGGGGTGAGAGTGAAAAGCAATGTTGTTTTAGCTCAGATCACGTGTAGTAGGAGTTAACTTATGCCTCTGTCAAGTGCACATTGGGTGGGGTTTCTCATTTAAGAGAATGCTCATTCAGGTTTGCCTAATTTTGAAGAACTTGCTCACAACAAATTCAGTGTTACTGAATAAACAGAAAGGTTTGTCATTCAGCACTTGCAGGGTCTTCAGCATCTCAGAAGAACAAATGCTTTCTCAGCTGTCCTGCTCACTCTCTCAAATTAAACGTCCTATTGCAGTGATGTAACAGCGTGGCTTTAGCTACTCCTGAAGAACATCTAATTAAGCAAAGGACACAGGTGAGTTCCCATGGAGAATCTTTGACATGAAGCTATTGATTGGCAAATGTAGCATCTGAAAAATATTTTCATATCCTCCTGTCTGCCAAAGGTTGGGCCTCCGTAATCTCCAAGACAAAGCTCCTCACATGATTCTTGGGTTTGTGCTAATGAAGTTTGTGCTTCCTGAACAAAGTGCCTCTTCACAGAAAATACACCTTTTGAACAAGATTAAATCGGGTTTCTTTGTACACAGTACTCATCCTGTACCTCTTTGCTTGCTTGTACACTGATCAATTGCTGATCGATGCTAATGGCTGCAATGTCTGTTTTTCATCAGTGTGCCTCCCTTCTTCTTTGGCACTTAAGCATGTCACCGTGTTCTTCATGAAAGGCTTGTTGAAAGCAAAATAATGTAAATCAATTGGTCTCCGTGTCATAAACAAAGGCTCTGTGATGATAAGAGACAGTCCTGGAGTGCTGGATGGCGGCGTGTTTTAGTTTTATCTCCAGCTTGCTGTATTCCTGAAGGCTGTTAAAAACTCAAGCTTTCTTCTTCCAACCAAAAACCTCTGCAGAGCTGTGATGGACCTGTTCATCCCTCCAAGCTGAGCCACTGCAGAACTGTGAAGTTCTGCGTCAAACATGGCCCCGTCTTGTTGAGATGTAAGGCACAGGCGATGCTGTATGAGGTATGCTTGGCAAAACAGGATGCACAAAACAAAAAATGCCCTATACAACAGAACCTGTGTAGAGCTGTGACCAGACTAAGTCCAGTCTTCAGTGCGTAAAGAACATATTGACTGTGTGAGAGGTGTTAATATTGGGTCCTTGCAGCTAATTATAGGCAAGGCACCCGGGGCTTAGGTGTTCAGTGTTTTCATTAGTAGGTAAATCCTGTGTGGTTATGCTTGGGCTTAAATGCATTTAGCTGAGGAAAAAATCAGTAGTGTGAATAGGAATAAAGAAATTTAATACCAAGTCATTATTAAGAAAAGCTGACAATCTTTGTCCTAACGCATAATATACAATTTGACATTTTATAACAGTACTTCAATTTAATGCAGATTTATGGTCTTGTTATGGTTATTTATTACAGGAAAAGTATTGGTATGTTAAAAGTAGATATGAAGTATTTTAGATGGTGAGTAAATACAATTTCTGTTCATTTGCTGTCAGGTGGGTCAACCATCATATGTTACTCATGCCATCTTGTTTTGGAGAACGATGGCCGGATTGCTTGTTGTTCTCCATATTCACGTCAATAAACCTCCCTTGATATGGTAGAACATTTCTAACTGGAGGACATTACAGTGCATCCAGGCACATACAGCGATTATTTTATGATCTTCCAATGAATACAGCAGAAAACCCTTACCATGGCTGTAGAAACCAACAACATAGAAAATAAAACAAATACAGAATGAAGAAGCCTCTACCATTCTCCCAGAAAACCAAGTGATGTTTTCTGTTGCCAGCACCAAGAATGCTTCATTTCATACTCCTACAGTCTGGGAGCTTCCTTCTCATTCTGGAATATCTTGAGATATTCCCCTTACTTTGTGTCTGGAGAATTGAACTCAGAAAGCACAACTTTTTAAAAAGTACAGTTATTTCCAATAACTGATTCATGAGCAGTGATTTTTATAGCTGCCTCTACCAAACTAGATTATGTTATCTCCAGCACAGACATGAAGCCATGTTCCCACAAATAACGTTTATGGACAGAATGGTACAATTCTTGGTGGTATTGATACAAGCCGAGAATGTCCTTACAATGCAGGTGGCACTGGGATAGAGCAGCAAAATTGTCTGAGCATCTTGAGGGCTCTGGGGTTATGCTGGACACCAGCTTTCTGTTAGCTTCACTGGTGCAGAAGAAAGCAAAGTCTGCTGCTGGCCTGCCTCAACTACACAGAGCCAATAGGCCATGGAGGCTAACGAAAAGCTGTGATTGACCCTGACACAGTACATCCTCACGAACTCCAGCCAGTGTGTGAAAGTAGACACAAACAATGAAAGTTAGAGAGGCCTGTGGTTATTTTACATTAACTTACATTACAGAACAGTACGACAGCTTTTATTGTAGCATGCTGTTTCAACTTTCAGCTGAGGACTGAGGCCAGCATGGCTACAGGCAATATAAAAGTTTTCACTGTAAAAATCCTATAATTGATAATCTCCAAGCATTTTAGAGGCATTAATAAATAAAGCCTCAAACACAGCTACCAGTATTTCAATCCCTAACGTTCAACAGTGCTTGTAAGTGCTGTTATAATAATAGCAGTCACATCAGATGCTCTTGCAATTCCAGAAATATTAATGGCATCTTCTCTGTCAACAACCTCCCCTCTTTCAGGTCCTGCTCTTTCATAGACAGGAACCAAAATTTTGCAAGGCAGAGAGCCTGGTAGAGAGTTTTAGTCATTTGGGATTTCGCTTTTGTGGGTTTTTGTGTGCTAAAAACAGGACATGAACAATGTGGAGTGTTTTCTTGTACTAATAAGTGTTTTTGCTGGTATCAGAAACATTTGGATGGATGGTTTGTTTTTTTTTACCTTCCTTACTGGAATGCCTTTGTGGTCACAGACAGCTAATGAAGAGAACAAAGGAGAGACAATGTTGCAAAATCATTAGAACAGAAAAGGAAGACACTGTTCAAGCAAATGCATTTTGCTATTACAATGCCATTTTCAGTCTTGTTTGCAGCTCCTACTGTTCCTTACGCTGGCTCTTCACTGGGGACAAAAAATTCATTAAATGGCTCTTCATTTTACAATATCAATATGTTTTAAATCAAATTGTGTATTCTTTGCCATTAATTTTCTTTTAAACACAAAGCACCATCAGAAAGTTTAGCTGCAGGGGGGCTACAGGCAAGAAGGAAGATACAAACATCCTTCCTACAAATAATAATAATAATAATGAAGTCTTTTAAAGTTTAAAGGAACATAGTGGCTCTTTTACACCAAGACTGTAAGACCTGTTCATTGATCTTTTCAAAGAAACAACAACAATAGAGAGAAGCCAGAATGAAAGAAAATGAAAGCAAGAGAATAAAAGCTGTAAAGAGTTGGGGTACAAGGAGGAAGTAGTTCAGAATCAGTGGATATTGATGAAGCCTGGGATGCAACACCTGTGATATCAGGAAAGGGCCCAGCTGTATTACCTGACTTGACTTCGGCTTTATATAACTAGGTATTTTTACTTCTTTCTTAATTCAAAACTGCTGCTAGTCTTATCAGACTACTTATGCTTATCAGACTGCTCATAGCTCATCCAGTTTCTGGACTGGACTTGTTCAGTAAGCAGGAGGTCTTGGATGAAATGGAATCTGAAGGCATTCAGAAAGTCGGCCTTTAGCAGGGGTCGTGACTTAGGTGAGACAGATGTGCTGGCCCTCCAGAAGAAAGGGAAAAGTTTTGTGATAGGTGTTTGTGATTTGAATCAAATTGAGCAACTAGTGATTTGTGCTGTGAATGTCTCCAGTGGAATGTTTGAATTCACAAGTGACATGTGGTTCTCCTGGCAATGAACGTAAGGGGCAGAATACCCATAGCACATAGTGTGTAATGAAGATGTCAAAAATATCCATGACAAGAAGGCCAGTGAGAACTTAGCGAAGAAATTTTTACACTGTGGGTAGCTATTGCGATATGAGCAGGAAGAAAATAAGAAGATTAACCTAGATTTCTTCCTCCTCACAAATAAAAATCACACTTATTTTATATCCATTCCTGTATAGGGGTGCAGAAAAGGGCACCTCTTTACCCCACACGCTGCACAGAATGTTTCCTGAGGTTCAGAAATCACAGCCATTATGTGTGGCTGGTGCACAGAAGAGACATCAGCAGTCAGCCATTATGAGGAAAGGAAGTGCTGTAGTTGCTGGTTGAAGCAGTACTGCCACCACTAAGATAAATCTGTATTTCAAATAGTCTCATAGCAGTGCTCCAATATACTCATTTGGAGTGGAGATTTTAGTGACCCGATTCATCTGTCTCAGTAATTCACTACTGCTCTGAGTAATAAATAAAATTTTGCATGGGAAAAGACACAACAACGTGAATTCACTGTCACAGGATCATCACCAGCAGAAAGAAAGAAAAAGCAAAGGCCAACACACTTTGGCTGTAGCTGCTGATGGGGAGAGAACGGCAGGACAGTCCATCACTGCTTCCAAGAATAGTGGAAGCCATTGAGATGTCCAACAAATGCACAGAAGAGCCAGTCTTGTTATCATATGATTAGGAGTTTGGGCTCCTATTGGATACAGACCAAAGAAAGTCCTGGAACAAGATAGATAATGAACTTGGGTTGTAAAATACTGTCTACTATTATGCCATTTTGGCCAGTGATCCTGTACCATATGTCAAGTGGGCTGCAAATTCCCATAAAGCAGCCGTTTGCTACGCTAGACCTATAACAAAGGAGGTTGTAAAAGGAATAAATGGCAAATGGAAGATAGAAAGCATGCCAAATGTACAGCACATGCTTATTAACAGCAATACAGTAGCCAAAGAAAGGCAAGGGTTGCATATGGGACTAGACTTGTGCATGGGGAAAATGGAGAGTAGCAATGCTGCCAAAGATTTTCTCTTTTCTTTTCGTTTTTTCTCTTTTCTTGTCTTTTTGCCACTTCTGCAGTACTTCAGGCATTCTGGGACTTTCCTGGGGGAGCTTCGTCTTTGTTTCTTTAAACCATATTTTTGTATTGATTCATTAGAAGCAAATCTGTTTTATTCTTTTTCATTACCGCATCTGTGCAGACTGCTAAATCATCTAGGTGTTGTGAAGATAAACAGACTCAGATATGAGTCTGGAAAGTCCAAAACTCTGAATCCTGGAAACGTGGCCTGCTCCTATTGTATGAGAAACAGTCTTAAGCATCTTCAGGTAGACACACAACTGCTGAATTTCATAATGGCATTTACCTTAACTTCCAGTGATCCAATAGGATGAGCATTGTTCGCTGGAAGCTTTTTAGCGTAGATAATGCCATTTTATCTAAGTCACAGTGCCTTGTGTGAGCATATCTATTTCAATAAAATGTTACAAGTTTGAAGTGTTCAGAACAGTGCATTTCAAATGGTCACTTCAAACTCACATTCTCTTTGTTAAAAATAAATAATCAGAATTGAATGTTCCCGACTTTTTATGGATAAAACGCTCGTGGTGATCTGTAACAATTTCATGCTCACAACTTCATTTCCCAGGAAGTTTTTAAGCATTGTTGGGGAGAGCGGAGTGCTTTAAAAATGCTGCCTTAAAACACAGTTTTCAATATTAGAGCTTCTGCTAGGATAAAAATCCCCTTAGCTGACAGAGCTGGAAGGTATTGGAGTTTTCTTGTATGTTTAGACTATGCTAGTTTTCATTTGTAAACATTTTGTTAAGAAGACTGGATTTGTGTCAAAATTATGATTAAGCACATTACTGAATTTCTCTACACAGTTTAATATTTCAGTGCATATGAAAAGAAACAACTGATGTATGCAAGCTCTTTGTTGCTGTTGAAGTGGTGTGTGCTGCATGTGGGTAATCAAAGAGATGATCCAGGCAAAATGCATTTAAAGGCCAGTCCTTTCTGCTCCAGAATGGTACATCAGATTTAACTCAAATAGTGATGTTGCCTATGAATGCTTTCCATCATACAGAGTAGCATTTCATTGCAGTCTCCAAAAAGTCTTGAAAAATAGCCCAGAGTTTTCATGCTATGTGTTAAAGCCAAAATGAATGTGCAACTAATGACAAGCCACCTGAATATTGCTTAGTTTCTCAGTTTCATTGGTGAGCATTAGAGATCCTTTTTAGGCCTTTTGCAACAAAATGTTGCAAAAATATTTTCTATCACATGCCAATTTAAAAATGAAACTTGGTATGAGTGAAAAGACTGGGAAAATAAGAAGAAACATATGAAGTTCAAAGGAATAATGGAATTTGGGCTGTGAGAATTCAGGCACGCAATCTTACTTCAATGAGTTGTTCCACTCATGTTATTAATTTTGTTCTGTATACAAAGTTCTGTAAGACCAGAAATTATAACATTTTCAGAAGTCTTTAGCTGAATTATTTTAGAACTGCTACAATTTTGTAATTCTACCTGAGAAAAGAATGAAAATATAGGATTAAGTCTACTTAAGATCAATCGAAACTAGGAAAAAAAAAAAACAACCAACCAACCCTGCTTGTTGGTTAAAATTAATCCTCTGTGGACATAACTTGTTAGCCTTTCTCCTGTTGAGTAATACTTGATTGATTGATTTTACTGAGACTCTTTACAAGTATGATTCACTGACATTGCTGGTTGAATTTCCTCAAACAATACACTCCCTTTTTGGTCTTATTTTAGTGATGCTTCGTCCTCTTCACACCAGCATTAAAGTAGGAGCTGCGCTTAATCTTAAATGTTTGTACATTACTTGACCTAAAATATAACTTCCTACCTACCAGGTACCCTACAGAAAGGCGAACTTGATTTGTTTAGACAAAATCCATGAGAAAGAAAGAAAGAATAGGTAGGCAATACAGAAATCACAACAGGAGCTGAAAGAAAAAGGAGACAGAAAAATCCATTACAAATGAAAATAATAAAGTCTCTTAAACTTTAAGGGAAAAATAGAGGCTTATTTTGTACAAAGATAGTGAGATGTGTTCATTGATCTTTTTAAGAGTCGAGATGAAATTGGCCAGCAGCTGAATAAAAGAAAATGAAGTTCCATTAATACAATCCATCGAAAGACAACTCAGGTAAATTGATCAATGCAGCACACATAATTTCTAACCTTTCCCCTCTTTGGAGAAGACGTTTGCCTTTTTTGTTGTTGTTGTTTTGAGTTTTTTTCCTCCCAAAGTGTGTAAACATTGCACATCACCAATTTCTAGTGCTTTTTAGACGGCTTCTCTAGCAATAATTGAAGCATTTCTGGATCTAAGCATGGTAATGGTTTTTCTTCTGCCTCCTTCACTGCACCCTCATTGCCCTGCAGAATATCAATACACTGAGAAAGTTTGAGGGCTTTTCTTTCCCTGTTTTTTAAACTCTCAGCCTTCTCTGCCTGTTCCTTCAAAGAGCTTTTGAAACATTTGGCAATTTAAAAATGGGTGCAGCCATCGCTGTGGTGTCTGTATGCAAGAGAAACTTGACTGAAATGCAGAAAGAGCCCAAAGGTCAGAAGAGATTTTGTCTTTGGTAAGTCTTTAACAGCCCTGCAACAGAACCTTGCCCCAAACAGTACAGCTGTTCCTTGTAGTAGTGGCAGTCCTTTTATTTGAATTGTATTAGCCAGATGTTATAAACAGAAGAAAGCATTTGAGACCTGAAGCTGCAGCTACTCAGGTGCTTCTTCTCCTTTGCTGAGAAAAATTATGCAGGCTGGAAATCTCAACTTCCCTCTTTTTGGAAAGGAGAATATCCTCAGCACTCATAGATATGAACAAGGAACCAAATAGTAAAATAAATCCATAAACTTAGTATGTATGGAGACATGGGGATGTTTTTTCTTAACTCAGAAGGGTCTAAAACTTAACAGCATGGGAAAAAAATACAAAGCTATTCTAATTTTATATCAAATATAAAGCTATTCTAATTTCACTCACTGAGACATGATAATTGTAGCTCCCGAAAAAGAATGCAACACGTTTTCAGAAAAGGACGTAGGCCATGGTTCTGTGCTCCTAGAAAGCTTTGTACAGTAAGGATGGCTTACAGTGAATGAAGTGGGCATTCATATATGCTGCATAATTGTCAAAACCTAACACTTTGTGATCATACGCTTAAAACGCATTCAGTTTTGTAAAGCTTCATCACATAACTGAGCAGCATTATCATTTTCTTCTCCTTGAGCAAGATGTGTCTCTGCCCTGAGACAGTGCTTCATTCAGGTCAGGTCTGAAGTTCTGTGAAGGTCAATATGGGAAAGATCAAGCTGCATCTATCTGGGTCACACCCACTCTGTTCATAAAAAGGTACAATCACTGTCTGGCTTGCACACATAAATATTTAGTAAGATCTTACACAATGGTAGAATGTTCCTCAAAATGCTTAGGTCTTATACTCTGCAGAAAAGTCCCTGCAAAAATCATCAGCAGAAAATTTCTAATACATACATCATTCTCATGCATCTTTTATTGCGTACAAATATTTAAGCCCGTGCTTAACCATGTTCTGATATCCCGTTGCTGAACCTGCAGAGGGGCATTAGTGTTTCAAAACAGGATATTACCCACTGGCAGATAATCACTGCCCGTTGAGAAACTTCTCATTTTACAATCCAGCTGGTGTCTGTCAGCTGTGTTAAATTGGTGTGGGGAGGTTTGTACAGTTTAGAGACTTTTGTAGAGAAAGCGTGGAGTAAATGTCAGCAATCAACATTCAAATAAAATTAGAAGTAAGCCAAATTTGTCGTTGCTCCTTTTAGGGATGGACGACAGGCTCCATTTCCCTATCCTTTATTACTTACGTTACTTCTATGCAGAAGTATTTGCGTGTCTTTCCATTTAAAGCAGAGATAGTTATTTTTTGTGTCACCAGACATGCCAGTGTACATATGCTGAAAAGCAAATAGTTTAATTAAAGGAATTGTTAAACGAAATGTTTATAACTTTCATGCGGGGGAAATTGTCTTGACTCTTAGCCCAAGGATATCACATCACCCAGATTTCTTGATGCATCTGTAAGGAATACACAAAGAAAGGGCTGTATTTTTTCACAAACCCAGCGAACTTCAAATTTTACAAGGCTGTGTCCAGCAGTGAAGTCAAAGTCACAAGGGACTCTGGGAGCCAAGATCACACGGAAGATGTTTTATTACATGATGGGAAAACTGGGAAAGGCTGAACTTTCAACCTTTTTTGTAAAAGGATATGAATACAAAACTCAAGCTGATACACAGTAACAACTAATCATCAAGATAGACAATTGTTACTGACTTATGAAATAAAGCTCCAACTGATAAGAAACAATTGGAAAATATTACTGTTTTTCTGCACCTACATTAGTTAAGCTTAGAAGGCAGTTTTCCTCAATAAGAAAATCAAGGGTGTTAAACAATAGGGAGATCAGGTCTTCACCTCTCTTTGATTTTAGAAAGAATGGAAGGAGCATGTTGTTAACACTTTAGGACCTTTTCTGTGCAGCTCCAGAAACCTGGAGGTAAGTAATGATGCCATCACTGTAAGGCACCAGGAGAGGCCAGAGCCAGGGGATAGAAGTGAATGTGTGATCTCCTTGATCTCTCTCCCCTCAGAGATATCTCTGCCAAAATAGTTTCATTTCCATCCGAGTACCTTACCAAGGGCAGGGAAGTATCGAGGCCTCTGTGAAAGTAAATTTGGTGTATAATGTGCGTGAACCCGCAGACAAAAACAATGCTGAGGAATCTGCATTAGTAATGGAGGGGATCTTCTGAGCCCTGCAATAGTGGAAGATTCTTTTCTTTCCTGATCACTTGCTGGGGCTGTGCTGGTGACACCTGACTCTCACTCATCTATAATTCTGCCTTTTACATAAGAATATTTATTGTGAAAAATCTCAATACATGATTATGTGTAGGGATGATGATATCCGTAATCCAATAGAATTTTCACACCCAGAGTGTGCAAAATCCTGGGGAAGGAAAGGAGTAGGATTCTCCATGAATCTTACGTGGAATCTTCTGGGTTTAATGAGGCTTTAAATTTACTGCATTAAAAGCCCCCAGTCCATAAGATGGATACGTAGTTGTAGTTAGATGAAACACCATCTGATGTGCCAACAGGTGGAGTTTCGAGGAGGGACTTCCAACTGTCTCTAATTTCCGTCAGCTCAGAATAGAGGCGCTTCATCTCAAGGTGTGGTGCTTCTAATAAGCATGAAGTAAGACAGACCTGTTCAAAAATGTGCCCCACTTTGGTACACAATCACAGGAATTGCAGGGCAGCTCACTGGAAGGCATTTAATGATGGGGAAGTCTCGCTGGACTTACAGGAGTTCTGCAGGGAAAGGTCAAATTACAGTGGACTATATACTAAATTCCTTTCAATTATTTTTTACTTTTCTCAGATTATGCCGCATATTTACCACTTTGTGACACAATGTTTGTTATTATTTTTCCTTTTTTTTCCCCTTGTCTGTTAAATTTAATAGAAAAAATCCAATTATTATGTAAATAAAGCCTTGCTGTAATTGTCACAAACAAGTTAGCATAAAAACGCAGAGAAACAACTCTCTGAAGTCAGAGAAAGAGCTAATTTATGACTGTGTCTGAGGTGTGATTGATACAGAATGTTTTGGAGGAATATTTTCAACATTTTTCCTCTCCTTCATTTTGCAGCTTGCTTCCTCAGACCATCCTAGCTGAAGTGAGTTTGCAAAGGCAAGTTGCTTTGGAAGAAAGAACTTTCCACAAATTCATTTTCTTTTCTTAAAAGAAGAGAGAAAAAAAAAACACACAGAAAGCCTACAAAAGCCATTATTTAAACATCCTCCTTTTTAAAATGTTTCCAGCAGATGTTTATGTGGAGAACGTGCTGGAGCTCCTTCACTAAGACACAGAAGTGACATTTCTTGAGGGTTTTAGTTGAAGAATTTGTCTTTCACATCATGTCTTTAAACATCTGCAAAAGGCAACAGAATCTTTATTATCCCGCTAACTTGAAGAAAGGCGCATTGCAAAGTCCTGAATCCTTAAAAAATGGTATTTAATGGGACTGACAGATGAGAAATATCTAGCTCTAATGTTTTCCTTCAGTAGAAATTCACCTCTTGACCTTATGACTCCAGAATACGGCTGCTGCCTTCGAAAAAAAGAGCATTTCCTCCCATTCAGATGTGCTTTCAGTGGTTGTGTTGTGCTGTTTTTTTTCCTGTTTGTTTGTTTTTTTCATATTGCTCAGTTATCTGCTTTAGGGAAGGTATTATCCTCAGGATTGGAACAAAAGTAAAATTATTTTTTGTTTGTTACTGCAAGCACACTTACGCTAGGTCTGTTTATGGCTCTTGTGCTTCCAAACCCTCTCTAAATTTCCTCGGTTGGATGTTTTCCTTCTTGCTCACAAAAAATCAAAGCTGCCTTCTTTTTCTGCCTTTTCTTTTCAGTGTGTTTTGAAAAAGTGTTATAATTCAGCTTTCATATTTGCTTGAGTTTGGTTGTTCACTGAGCAGAGAATATGGACAGGGGCCACTACTCAGGGCTGCTCAGGATGGCCTTTCTGCCTTACAAACTAACCTTTTTAAGAAGAATTCCATCTTTCTTTTGGTTTTCTGATTTGTCTCGTGTTGTCGGAGGAGGTGGGGGCAAGGTTTGGTTGTGTTTTTTTTCATTCTCCACTGTATTGTATTTCGGTTGTCAAACCTTTTTCCTCCTCTTTCTTATGTTTTCTCTTTCTTTTTTCTTTTTTTCCTCCCTCAAGGGTTTTCTCTGGGAAAAGTTTTCTGGGCTTCCGTCCAGCCAGTGTCACAATTCACAGCTGTACTGTTTGATTCAAGTGCTTCAAGCTGCCAGTGAGGTAGAGCCAAATGAGATTAAGGGCTTTTTTATTAAAGCAAGCACCCGCATGTGCTGGTATGGTTAAGGCTACGTCAGGCATTCCAATATGAACCCCGATTTCTGGAGACCTTTAGTTCCCAAACATAAAATATTTATGCCAGACTGAAACCTGACCTAGATGTACTCATTTGGGAGGAGCTGTAACTCTTTGGGAAGAAATGGTTTGGTTTTTATTAAGTTACAGGTCCTAGAAAGGAAAATGTACTGATTTCATGATAAGCAGATTTAAAAAAAAAAAAAAAAAAGAGGGAGAGAGAGCACTGTGTATGTTAAAAAACAGCAAGAAGCATCAGCTAAATTACATATTTTCAATGAATTCGCAGTGAATTGAAGCAAAGACATGCTGTAAGTGGGAAGAGAGCTATTTGTTAGCTCCCTCAAATCCACCCCTGGCACACAATGGATTTGAACCCTCCTTGCTGGTCAAACGCTGCTGCTCCCAGCACTGCCTGGGCCATTGCCAGCACCAGGCCATCCCCTGCAGCTCTTAGTGCCTGGCTGCCCGCTCCTGCCTGCTGCACCCCAAAGGCCACCTCTGAGCTCTCAGCATCACTTGCCCAGCAGTTTTAATTCTTTTTTTTTTTTTTGGTTAGGATAAACAGTGCACCAATGCAGACTGTTGATGTAAAACAAAATACTGCCACGTTTCTTTAGGTTTCTGAACCTATGTTTCCAGAGAGAAATGCATTTTTAACTTCCTCTTCCTTTCAAGATACACCCAAATGAAAACATGTTTTGTGCTGATTCTTACAATTTTTGTCAACGTTTCTGAAGATAAACTCGTTGATAGTTTAAACATAACGTCTATTTAAAACATGATGTGCTATAGCAGAGCTGATAAAAAATGTTCAAAAAAGAAGAAAATGAGAAGCTTTACAGAAAAAAAAAAAAAAAAAAAACCAACAAATCACCACCATAAACCTTTTTTTTGCCATCACTTCAGGCCAACTATAAAGTGGGACAGAAGGTATTGGAGGTTATTGACATACCAAATTTTGAAATTCTCAGACAGAGATAGGCTTTTTCAACATTAGGTCACCTTTTCTTTTTCCTTTTTGTCCAGCTGTGTTACTAAGCATCACATATGCCTTGATAAAGCCTCTGCGCGCACACTGACAGAGACAACCCTTCATCCTTTCAAGAGAGAGGTGCTTTTATACAAACATATGTCTGGGATGGCACTGTGGTTGGCAGTGAGAGCTTTAATTTTCTGGCCAGGAGCTAAGAGACAGTCGCAGCTCAGTGCCTGCACGCAAGGAGCCATCTCAGGAAAGGGGTGCACCAGGGTTATGGTGGAAGGAGTAACTTCAGCATAAGAAAATGAAAGCAAAATCAATTCTTGAGGGTCACTTCTTGTGAGTTGGGACATTTTAAATATCAAAATTACCCTTTTGACATAAAATAAATCACTGTCTGGGGAAAGAAAGGCAAAAAAACCCAACCCATTCAGATTGATTTTTATTTATGGTGGAGCTCTTAAATTTCATTTCGAGTCTTGGTTGTTTTAGTGCTAGATCACGTAACCCTGAAGTTGCTAATCCCGCCTTAGCTTACCTGTCACAGTGTGACAGTACTGTATCAAATAGCAGCCTGTCGAGGAACTATATATTTTAATTGTCTATCATGACAGACACTGCAAGGACTGTATGAAAAAACAGCCTCTACTATGCCGTTGTCCTACCATTTTTAAGAAAGGAATTTGGGAGAGGGAAGGGAAGGAAAATAGAGCTGAAACTGTACAAGGTCTGACATTTTTGCATAATTGTAATGTGATGCAGTTGTTCTGCAAGTCCTCACAGTCAGACTTGTTTTCGCCATTTCCTGGATTTTCCAATTGTAACCGAATGGTATCAAGATACAAATACCCGCATTCTCATTTCTGCTGCTCATACAGTCTTAACAGTGATGTGAGACTTAAATGCTGAGAAACTGCATAAGTGTCCAAGATTCTAAAATCAAAGCAGCAGCATTAATATTCTGTGCAAATGTGAAGAAGCCATGAAAGCTTTGTTTGTTGCTAAAGAAACCAACTAAATCAAACAAGCTGAAGAAAACAAAGACTTGTATAATTACTTTAATTAAAACTGCCACTTAATCCAGCAAAACTGCAACACAGTTGCACTCTCCAAATATTTCTTGCTTAAACTTGCATACGCAAAAATTATTCTTAAGAAGTGAAATAAAACATCGCCAGCCATTTCCCACTGCCCTCTGACATAAAAGCTCCTAAACAAACTGCAAGAAACACATGCAAAACTTTGTGATGTTTACTTCAGATTTTATCCAAGAAGAATTTATGGAACTGGCCATTCGACTCCAAAAGTAAGTTATCTCAAATAAAATGTAATGCTTCTTAAATCTTCAAAGAACACGATGGCGTTTAGCCACAAAACTCACTGTGGCTTTGGAAATTCAAAATCAGCATTGATGCCAGGATCAGGCTGCTGTATTTGGTTATCATAAGTTTTCAGGGTCGTAAGTGTGCTCTATGAATCTGAGCCCTCCATGCATTCAGCGTCCGGTAAATTAAAGCAGATTAGCAATGGCTTTGCCTTTCTGTAGCTGCTAAGTGCCTTTGTCTTTTCCTGCCCACAGGGTCAGCTTGGCATCTCAAAATCGACCACACATTGAAAGGACCTTGGTAGCAGTACCTCAGCTTCTGGAGGCAGCCCAAGCCTCTGCTTCGTAACACAAAGCATCCGTGGTGAAAATACATCTCTGTTTTGACTGAGTCAAAAGGTCTGGAGAAGGTCTGACCACTTTACAAAGTAGTGTCACATGAGATACCTCTATCTCTCAGGACTTTTCCAATACTCGTGTTTTTAAGCATGTAACTTTAGCTTAAATATGAAATTTCTTGTTTTCCTCAGTTACAGATTGGCTTCCAGTGCAAAATTTGGGCTAAAATTTCAGTTAGAATATGAACCCAGCGTGTTGACGCTGTGTGTCAAAATGGCAGTTGTAGAATTTGAATCCACATTTACTTTCTTCTCAGAAATAATTCACTTAGATACTGCAGGTCAGCTTTAGCCTGTCTTTTCTCAGCACAGTGGGGACTGTCCTTGTCTTCACCATCACTTGGATGTGTGTAAGTGTGTGCTGGGGCCCACTTTGTATATATTAATTTTTTATGTCATATCAAATATCTTCCTTTTCCTAGATTCCTAAGCAGTACCATTGTTAGATGAGTTGTTAGAAACATCCTACAGGAAGCCATAATCTATCAGTGGAAGACTGGAAATTTTCGTCCAAATGTATTTGTTTTATTGACTCCTTGGAGATTGTAAAAGAACTTCTAGTAACTCCCTCTCTCTCTCTTTTTTTTTCTCCTTCCTTTTCCAATGATAAGTGAAAAAAAATGAAGTCTTATTTTTTCTAGAACCTGATCACCACCTGTTTGAATGATGAAACACAGGACTGTGTTAAGGTAATGCCTTTGGCAACGCACACACATTGCTAAGATCATCTCGCATCTTCATCTTATCATATAAAGGTTTTCTTCGAGCTTTGAGAAAAAAAATGAAAACCTCATTACAAGCCGAAAACTGCTTGGGATTCCAATGTTGACAATGAAAATATTGCTTGTGGAATTGCTGAATACTCAGGTAATCTCTATAAAGCAACAGCCTACTCGAGTAACTAGTAGACCAAGGGTAAAGGAGTAACACAGTGACATCATTCTTCACTTATTACAGCCTTTTCCATCTATGTACATACTGAAAAAGAAGAAAAGAACTGTGAGATGTAGTTGTTCCTGTCATCTCCCAACCTGATTTCAGAACACACATGGGTTTCCTTTTTCTCATTTATAATTTGGTGGTATTCAAAAGGCATAATATCTCAGGCAGTGCAGAAGATGTGATCGAGGGATTATTTCTACTCAGCCTTTATGTTCGTGTAATGAAGGGTGTGAAGCACCACCAGAGAATGAAGGAGAAGGTATGTCAAGATCAATACGTTCTCATGCTCATCGAAAAGGCAGGCTAGGTCCTGTCGTAAGTTGTTTAGTCTTTGTGCTACTAACATATTTATGGTAAATACAAGCAGCTTTCTCTGACTAAAACCACAAGATACATGTAAAAGCTAGACACGTTTTAACAGGGTGATGTTATATATATGTGGTATAGAAAGGCTATTACAGTTTCCCAACTCTCTACTCCATTACATATTTTTATTCCACTAACACCAGGAATTATATCAGAATACGGCAATGAAAACATGATGTGGAATAAGACCCTTTACATGATCCTCTCTGCTTGTCTGTCCTTTTATATGGCACCTCCCAACATAGTGTCTGAGTGCAAAGTTCTTCACCCTCATCTGATTTTAAACTTAAAATGGATGCTGTGAAGACCTATCGTCCATAGTAAACTGCTCAAGATGAATCAGCTGTTCAGATTAGCCTCACAGAAATGATAATGGGGTTCTGTGTTCACAGCTGAGTTATTTAAACTGTCTGATTTGGTCCACAGCTTCCTTGGACATTAATAGGTTGACTGCTATGTCGCTGAACTTGGTGCATGAAAGGTCAGCCTTTGAAACGCTAAATAAGGTAAGTGCAAGCTGAAGCATGTTCCAGGCGATACCGTGTACTCTAAATGCACTTGAAACCCCTAAGAATCACTGCTGCTCCTTAGCATTCTTCCATATCTGATTTCAAAGCGGTAGATCCTTGGATCAATACTTTGATTTTGATCCCTCATCCACCTGGAGATCAGCGGGTTGCTCACGTGTGATAAACATATTCTCATCCCGATGCATCTTGAGTAAACAGTATTGAAAACTACTTAGAAGATAGCTTTTCATTAGTAAATGCTGACTTAGATGAATTTGAAGGATTTCTCAGGACAACAGCAATTTTGCTGAAATTGTTCGAAATAGCATAATAAGGTGGGGACACTTCAGCAAAATGGAATGTTTCATTTGACTTCTGTTTCATCGTACTGTAAATTATAATACGCTATTGTGCGGACTTTGAAGTAATTAAATCAGAATGAAGAATTCAAAAAGTATTAAAATGAAATGTTTTCAACTCTCCCAAGGCAAAAACATTCCAATTAAGGTAGTTTTGATTATATCTACGGCACAGCAATTTCATTTTATTGTGGTGCATTTTGTCATTTATATTTTTCCATTGATTCAAGAGAAAGCAAATTTTGAACTGCTGGTATTTCAGAACCAACAGCTCATGAGGGTGAATGGAAAAGTGACAGCAGGAGCAGCCCTCTTTCCTTTCTCCAAGCCCTCTCTTTGATGCAGGAGTGTGGGGTGAAGAGAAGGGAGAAGGATAAGAGCTAGGTTTATCATCTATAAATAGACAGTCCTTCACACTCACTATCCTGAGTATTCTTAGAGCACTAGCGAAGGAAGAGCAAAATAATCCTATGAAATCTTGGGAAAGTTCTGTACATTTCAGGAATTTTCCAAAGAAAGAAATGGCTCTGGCGGACAAAGTTTAGAAGCTTAGTCTTTCAAAAGGCGTCATCAGTTCATTTCTCAAGGCTGATTCTGTCCTGAGATGACCAGCTGGAAAGCTTGTTATGGAGTGAGCATAAACTCTTATAGATCATTGCACACAACTAGTTTGCTATCCACAGAAAGCACTACTACCTGTTTTCTACTTAAACAACTGCAGAGTTTGTGCACAGTCCTTCTGTAAGAGTGGCAAATGATAGTTGAAGTCAGCAGCTTGGTTGAAGTTTAGGAGTTTAGACTTGGGAGTTACAAGCTGGAAAAACCTGGGATTTTTAGCAAAGGAGGGATGTCATCACGTTTTGACCAGAAATGCAATCAAATGCTGTCAACATTACTCAAGAATATTTTTAGAAGAATTGTATCACAAGAAGTTTACTGTATTGGATTTCTTATTTCTTGACTTTTTTTCTCCTTAGTTGAAGAAGATTATAAAGTATATATGGAAAAGTATGCATCCTACAGTAGCATCTGTGTTAAAGGACTGCTTTGTGGGAGGTAAGAAAATAAACCCTTCCTGGTAATGCTTAAAACAATCTAATCATATGTTAAAAAAAAAAAAAAAAAAAAAAAAAGATAATGAAAATGAAAATCTTGTTGTCTACACCAAAAAGCAAGTGATATCCAAGCCAGGAAGCTCAAAATCAACAACCTAAACCTTATTCCAAAAGCTGGATTTGGTTATTAATTGATTGATTTCCTACCAATAAGAGCACACTTTCTGGCTGGTGGCCTTGATAAGAGGCACTTGAAAACCCAAACTGAACAAGCATGTGAAATATTTAAGGCCACATTTTTATATTTATTAGAAACAGCCTAAATAATTAAACTAGTTGATTCACTAGTGGCTTTCAGGCTCATGCCCAGAGTGAAAGGTCATGACCTGACATACCATGGCCCCACTTGGTACCGATGATTGACAGGAAAAGGAAATAAGTTGATATCTTTCACGTGGGAATCACAGCTTGTAGCAACTATGAGCAAGTGGGCTATTTGGACTTTGTGGGAAAAGTTAATTGTGTTATTATTCAAAATCTTCGTTCCCAAAGTTGGTTCAACGGTGATTTATTTACTTTTGTGATAAAACAGCTGTGTACTGTAATAAAATACAGGTCGCTTGCTGATGTTTAATGTGCAAAAGTGGAAATATATTTGGTTTCTTTGACTTTGAACTTACATTCATGCTCGGCAGAAGGGATGACTGAATTGTTAGGAATTTTCTGTTAGTATATTGGAATAATTAATGTTCTCATCATACTATATATTCTTCAGTGCTTAGTTATGGAGAATGAGGAAGGCACCATACACTGAAATATGAGTGCCTCTCCACCATATGCTTTCATTATTTCTTTATAATGATAAAAAGGGGCTGCATTCAGTGCCAGACAATGTCATGGCCTCAGAGATTTAAGTGGCCTGCAGAAAAAAGGAGAAAAAAGCATTTATGATATGAATGAGGATTTGAAATGGCTTTTTAAAAAAGGCCTAAGATCCACTTTCACCCTAAATTCTGAAATCACTTGAAAGATGTCTAGATGCAAGCGAGTTTGAAGAATAGCAACTTTCCAACAGGCTGTTTTATATGCAGTATCACTGCCATCTTGACCATGCTTTGTTATAAGGTCATATAATTGTAGTGAGCAATAGGGCACAGCCTAACTTCACGCATTGTCTGACTCGTGCTAGCAATGAACCTTCTCATCTTTATCCTGAGGACATATTCTTTACCCCAGCCATTTACAAGTTAGCTATGTGATGCACTTTTTATTTATCCCTCTGAGCTGTGGATTTAGTATCAGCTGGCCATATTCCTGAAAGCCTGAAGTATGGGGACAGCATGAACTGCAGTGGGGTGCAGCTCCATACCACACACCTATGAATTTTATGATTCTATTCCCACCTTCTTGTTGAAGTACCATTCAGTGACAGTTCCTGTGATGTTGTGTTCTTCATTGGTACATTTATCAGCTGTTAGATAGCAAAAGTCTTATTAAAGGTCCCGTTAAAGTCTAAAGAAGTTTTGCCCTCAGAACAGGTCATTGTGGGGAAGGATTGCACACTTAGTTCTGTGGCACAGAATGCAGTAGTCAGTCCTGGCATCTTCCTTAGACTACCCCCAGTGTAATTTCTTTTCCTAGTCTTTCCTTGTGTCTTATTTCCAACACAGAGCAAAGCATCTCTGCTCAGGAAGCTGTGGGAACTCTACTACTCTCCACTATCTAGATCAGATTTCCCTAATCTGTGAGGAGATTTTCAAGCCTTACAGTAATCTGTTTCTAAAACCAATAAACACTGGTTTTGCAGAAGACAGAGAGAAAAGCTTCACACAGAATAAGAGATGGTTGTACTTCTGTTGTGTTTTTCTAATGCCATTTATTCATATTGAGGTTGATATTTTACAAAGAGTACAGCCTACAGCACTGGTCTGTGCTGAGTAAATTACAGCTGCTGGCTGAGAAGGAGACATTAAATTAAAAAAAAAAAAGATCTAGGGGCCATAAGATGCTTAAGTCTGGAACACAACCAATTCTTCCAAGAATTCAACAGAGGGGGGAGCTACTCAAAGTAGCTTTTTTCCAACAAATGAAGGTATGTACATCCTGCAGCTGTTTGTCCTGGAAAGAAAAGGCCCCCAAGTTTAGGTAATGTATAAAATTTATTCAACTACAAAACTGAAATACAAGCTAAAGACTAAATCTGTCCCCAACACTATCATGAAATACACGCTGCAGTTATAAGGAAACCTGGGAGTCCACTGGGAGTAGTAAGAGACTACAGCCTCAACTTGCGTAGCCCATGAAAGTGCTTAGCAGTAGTGATGACTTTGCTTCTTGACTGACTTTGGTTAGATTCATCCTGAACATCAAGAGGCAAAAGGCTGTTTGTCTTGTGCCAGTTCTCTGATCTTTCCATCTCTCCTCACCTCCAGGCTTTCTGTTTCAGCAGCTCCCTGAAGTGAGCACCATGACTGCGAATCTCAAAGTGAAGAAACACAACTCTTCAGAAGGGAACAGTTATTCTTAGCTTTGTTTTACTGATGTTTTTCTTCCTTTTTCTCCTTTTTAAAAAGAAAACAGAGAGCCTGCCAAAATTTGGACTCTTTGATGTGCTTTGGAAAGAAAAACAATGCTATCTATCCAAGTAATCTGAAAGGAACAAAAATATGTCATTCTAAGGCACGAATTTCTTGAAAGGAACAATCAATACATATCGCAATTAAGGATGGTCACAAATTTTTGAATATTTTGCTGGAAAATTTTGACTAAGATATTTTCAGAGAAATTTGCCTGTTTAAACAAAACTTCATTTTGAGAAAAGATTCTCTGATGAAAGGCAGCAGAGGGAAAGAAACTGATATTTGCTGTATATATTTGCTCAGGCAATAAGAATCCTAGGGGATCACCTTGGATCTCATTCAAGCTTTTCTCCTACTTGATTTAGACTGAGTATGTGAACTTGTCTCATCCATTTTACTCATCTTACTTTGGGAGGAGTAAAAAATTAAACCATGAAAGCAGAATCTGGTCTGTTTTGTTAGTCTGTTAGCTCGGCTTCAAGTGGGGACCCTTTCCTTTATAAAACTCTTCAGCTGCAAATGAGACAGTGACTTCATTGTCTTCCAGTTAAGAAATTTGTTTAAAATTGAATTGCTCCAGGTTGGAGTCTGTGTCACGTAGATGCTGGGAAGCTTTTAAGCAGCAGTCTTAGAAGTTAAACTGAGTAACCATACTTCTGTCTGCCCTTTTTCCTCCATCACAACAAATCTTGAAAGAGCTGATTGATACAGTGCGAGTTTCTGACGTTCTTATGATGCCCAGGCGCTTAATAAACATATTCTCTCTACAATATAATTAAAGTGCTGTTAAAAAAAAAAAAAAAAAAAGCAGTTCTATTATTTATCTTTTTCTAATTGAAGATTTTTACAGATTTCCTTTTTTAACCTTCCTGTAACACTTTCCATTGCATCACTTACAGTCCACGTGTACAATTTGCTAGTTTTATGTTTTTGTTGTCCTCTTTTTCCTATGTTTTAATAAAAAATAAGAAGTACAAGAAGTTTTGTTAGTTCTAGAAATGAACTATATTATATATTTCAGCAGCAGGCCAAGACAATTCCTCCTCAGTCAATGCGGCTCAGGCAATAAAACAGGTTGGACACCCACTGCCATCACTATATTAGAAATACATGTGCTTGTATATCTTGGATTTAAAGATATATTTTCATTCTAGCATTTTCAAAGATAAAAGAGTAGAACTCAGGACCAGACTGAAACAGCAGCCATCCTTTCTTCAGGTTGATATAGAGATATTTATAGTGTCATTGTCTGTGCTACATATACTGCATGGATTGAGATGGTTTACTTTGGATCATCATCCCTATCCGAAATTCAGACTACTTACTGTTAGAAAGATAAAGAAAACTGACTTTCAGAAGGAAGGTGTTCTGTGCTTCTTGAAAGTTCATTCATTTGAATATCCAAACATCTGAGACTTCTACAATCTCTAATCACCTTTTGAAAATCCAGGCCAGGATTTCAGACCTTGAGGATAGCAAGCAAATGCCGTAAATTGGAGGTTTCAATTAGAGAATATTAAATTCTCTTCTGTAAAAGGAGAAGTTTTAGGAGAAATGAGAATAGCCAGGTGGGAGTAATTGGTTTTGGAAGAGTTGTATGTGGGAGCTCTGCCCAGCACTTTCTTTTCTTATGCCTGTTTTTCTTCCACAGCTCAGAAAAACTCATATTCATGCACACACTTACACTTCGCTGGGATTCCCCAACTCGGAAACTGTCAGCATGGGCTTATTATACAAGCCCTTTGTTTTATCCTGTACAATACATCTCGCTATACACAATTTGGCCTCTTAACCTGCCGTGAAATATTTCAAGGGCTCGTTGCTGGAAGACGCACCTCTCTTTGCTATGATTTGTGCAGCTATGGCTGCATTTTCATGACGGCTTATAATGATTCGTGGTGGGCTGCAATACAATGAACTCATGCCACAGAACCGCACACTGAAAAAGATCTTTCAAATTATTGTTCCGGTGCAAAAGGTGCCCAATCACCTTCCACCTGCGGATTAGTTGGTTGCTATAGGAACACACTGTAGCTTTTCAGTGCTGTGCTACTGTAGTGCCCAGATTACTGACTCTGACAAACACAATAGGGGAAAAGAATCATGGGTTATTAGTGCTGCTGCTGATGTGGTGTTATAAACCTGGGGTGGCATAGAGTGGATGAATAGAGCAAGAGCCTTGAAACACGAAGGACAGGAGGAGGAGAGGGAGCAGAGTGAAGTGGACCTAAAGTCATCACTACGGAAATGTTGTCTTTGATCTTATTTTCCACTCTGAATAGGTATTTTCATAATATAATGCCAAATACAAGCAATGCTATAACTGATGGCAGAGCCACTGGTCACGTTGTTATGTTAGCAGGGGGCTACACCTCCTCCCTTCTCTTTTCCTCCTGTGAGTACTGAAATCCGAACCTTTTCATTCCTGCAGGATTAACTCTGACAGAGGACAGAGCAACTAGTCACTAATATTCTTCGTGGCAGAGTCACTTTTGCGTCCCTGGGAAATATCACCTGAAATATCCCCCTACACACCAGCGTTTAAAAGGGAATTTTGCAGTGTCACAGTAGCCGAGAGCAGATCCTTACCTACTTTGGTAGCCGTAACTAAGACTCAGGAGTTCATGCTCCTGGGCACTCTCCTGTTTGTGCTAGTGTGAATGAGCTACGTGCTTCCTGGGTAAGAAGTAACTGCTTGCAGTTATGATTTGTAGATGGTCTAAGTTTCCCCAAAGTAGCTTTGTTACCACTTATATTTGGGCAGAGTGAAGCAAAGGAGTAAAATATATCCTCATCACTTGTGTGCACTGAGCAAAACAAGCTATGTTTAGTCACAAGTTCACCAGATGCTACTCTGGGGGTTATTGCTGCTATATTACATTACTGCAATATATTAGACAAGGTGCTATAATTCATTCTTCTTCCTCATTGCTTTAGGATGCTCCTTCTCTCTTTCAGTGGAAGCACAGCTGTCTATGCTGCTCATGACCCTTGAGACCAATGTAGGCTCCTTGTTGGTGCATGTAGGTCCCCCTTCAGCAGTGAGGAGGGCCAGCCAAATAACAGCACCAAACACTACAGAAAGACCTGGCTTGCATATGCTGTGGCCAGAGTGCGTATGCTTAAGCAGCTCTACTTTTTGACTGGACAGCTGATTTGTTAATTTTCTTCAACCATGACTGCCTTCTCCCTTCCCCTGTACTTTTATTCCACTTGTTTCACCCTTTCATCGGGCCCTTCTCAGCCCCTCAGTTCGACTGGTGTGACCCTCTGAGCTGGGAAATGGCACTCCTTAAGCAAAGAATAAAGTTTGTGCTATACTTTCAGAGCCTGAGAACTACAAGAATACCGCAGAGAGGGATTGTTTTTCTCCTCTTCTGCTCCTCTGTAGGTTGAAACGCTTAGTTGAGTGAATTATGTGCTAACCGACATCTAACGACTCATATTGGATTGAAGCCACATATGCATACAGGGCATAGGTGCTGCTGTTGGTCAGCTGGACTGCCCCTGGGACCATCTGGCACCCCTCTTTGGCCTCCCTATCTCTGCCATTATGTTTACTGACCAGCTGCTTTTGCTTGTTGCCATTGACAAACCTTCCTCAGCCACAGTTTCCCCTCGCTTCCAGAGGAGACAAAGAAATACTACAGCCTTTCACCCTGTTACAGTGGTCCTGAGCTTCTAGTGCCCTGAGGCCCCTGCCCTGGTTCGCAGATTGCCTTCTCCTCTTCAGTGCTGCTCTCACAGTAACTGGGACATTTACTTTAGCTACCCCAGTGCATTATTGCTCACCTGGCCACAAGCCCAAGGTAATCTATTCCACTTCCACAAATTAATGAATTCGTAAGCAATGCAAGAGTGACAAAGCTTAAATAAGTTTTGCCTGAGGCATCTAAGAGTGATGAAATAGGTTGGTCTGAACATGCTTGGATCAGAACCTTACCACAGGTATACCGTAATTTCAGGCAACTTGAAAAATGCAAATCGGACCCTCAGTCCCTTAGATCGTGCTTTTCATTTCATAAACCTTTGGAGTAAAACTAATTTCCTGGTCTGAGCTCCTGTCTGCAAATTTAGAGAATTAGGGCAGACTCAGCCTCCGTAGTTTTAAATGTCTTTAAATGGGGATTTAAAATGGAAATGGACAAACACCTAACCAGAGAAGTATGACAACGTAGCTCCAGTAAAATAAAGGGAAAATCTTCCATTACCATAGTCATATGTATGTATGACCTTAGTGATGCCCCAGACTGCCTTGGGAGCGACAGTGCAACACTCCTGTTATGCCTTATTTCTTTATCAACAATGTTCTCCTTCACTTTGACGTCAGTTTCAAGATTGCTTGCTGTGATGTGCTGCACCTTTCATATTTTCTTTCTAGTCATAATATTGCTTCAGTCATAACCTCAGCACTTTGAGGAATAATTGTCCCTGACAAGGGGGTGAATCACTGGCAGAGAGTTGATAAGCATTACATACAGATGACAGAAGTCAGGACATATCGGATTACTGCTGTGAATACAATAAAAGAGAGCCTAAACACTTTGGCAGCTCAAAGACAAGCCATTTCATAACTCTCTAGTGGGGCTATTATCTTCCATTTACTGCCACTGATAACCAGGTTGCAACTGTCTCTCTAGGATCTAGTTACAATTCACTTAACACTTAGAGGACCAGACATATTGGAGGACACTCAGATGAGGATAATTTCTTAAAGATCATTTATTTTTAAATTTTTATCTTCCTTGCTGCCCTCTTTATAGTGACATAAGAACCTAAATCAGGAAGCTTTGAACTTCCTTTAGGAAAGGAGAGTTCATGGTCATCTTCCCCTTAATCTTTTACTTTTGAGTTTCTTTTGAAGCTAGTCATTCATATCCAGCTGAATAAGTGACAGGCTGATTCCCACTTCTTTTACTCTTGTAACACATACACCTACACCTAAAATTTTGTTCCATTACTAACTCCATTAGCTTTTCTTGCTATGTTTTTATTTTTGTAGCCAGGATAGGGCAACTGAGCTTACAAATTAGGGGGTGCTGGTGTGTCCACAGCAGGTAACTTACAGCAGTGCTGATAACAATCCACAATCCACGTTGACGGGATCTGGGTGTAGATGGTATTTATATGCATTGAATGAGATTTAAGATGCCTTAAACATGGATGATTAAGGGGATTTAAGATGCATTAAACATGTAAGTATCAAAGTTCTCTTTCAGACTAAGGACAAAAACAATTACTTTGCTGTGACAGAAATCTGGCAAGTGATCACTGAATTTCCTTATTGTCCAGTATTGAGAAATGTATCAAGATGAGCTCCAGGATGAAACCCTGTCATGTGAAAGGAAACTATCTTCTGCATAGTTCTTCTCCTGAAGCAATACCATGAGTAGTAAAAGTGAGCTCTGTTCAGCTTTCAACATATGAGGTGTTTTTAAATACAAGGGAAAAGCTCTTCCACTGTTTCTCAGGCTGAAGGTGTACATATGTACATCTGTAGTTGGGAGCCTCACTGTGTAACTTTGGCCACATAAATGCATACCTGAATTCATGTCTGCCAGAGCTCCCCCAGATGCATTCCTTGAAGAAGAATATCTTTGGCAAAAACAGGTCGAGAGGATGGGATGGGTTTTGAGACTAACTGCTATTGGCAACTCAGAGGCTGCATGTTTATAAACGTAGTCTTAGAGCCTGTGCAAAATTTCCCCCTTATGTTTCCATTACTGGAAGCTCTGTAAAGAAGCCTCATGATAAATTTTTGAATAGCCAGATTTGATGAACGAGGAACTAAAATATATCCCCATTTAAATCTTTTTCTTCCACTGAAAACTGTCTTCGCTCACCAAACCTTGGACCTGACTTTCACATGAGCCAATGCAGATCTATGTAGAGTGAAATCGAACCAAGTTTTCTTAAAACACAAATAATAACCGATGCTTATAATTCTCTTTTCAGTAAGATTTGCAACCCTCGTTAATTATTCCTGGCACAAGCCTTCTGCTATAGGGAACCAATAAGGGACAGTAGCAATTAAGGAGGGAGGAAAAAAGTTCAGTCACTGTTGAAACTGTAATTCCAAGTGGTTCCTTTTCAGGACTTCTGGGTCTTTCCACTAACTTTTTAGCAGCCAGAGAATACCAGCTGAACACCTTTCTGCCCAGCTTTATCCATCCATAAAATAAGGGTGATCAATCTTACGTGCTTGACAATTTTGTCACATGGTGAAACCAAGTAATATCTGTAAATTGCTTTAAGACGTTGAGATCAAGAGAATGATGGAAGTGCCAAGTGTTGTTGTTGTTATTGCATTAACAATGTTGGCTGTTTTCACTGTTCATATGGTAGCCTGGCTGGAATCGGGCAGGAAGCCCAACAATACCAGCAACCAACAAGAAACTAAAATAAAATGTTGCACTTAATGAGCGCCTCTGTTTAACCAGAAGCCTGTGTAATTATGTCACAGAGGGCTAAGGATCTAATGTTTTCCTAATACATTTGCTTTCAAGGGGATGATTAACCCTGCATATTTCAAGATGATAAGCTGCTTCTTTGTTCAGTTCCAGTTATTTTTTTCTGGATTCCCTTGTGGATCCAGAGAGAACCAGAGAGTCAGAGAATTTTTCTTAATTGCACAATAAATATCTTGGATGTCTGATGCTGGAGTGCTTTCTAAAGACACAGGTTATTAGTCCTGGGTTGGATGGGTTTGTAAGGGAATTCAAATGCTGAATTTATTCTATTTTCTCTCCTCTGAGCCATGGCATACATTACAGTAAGACCTCAGGATGTCTGCTTTAAACAGTCAATATTCTCAGGAGGCAGTTTGGCCAGCAAGAGGAATACAACTATACTTTGAATCAAAGAAAGCCCGGTTTAAGTAATAAAGGTTGTTTTCCATTTAGATATTTTTACATGCATGTTCTTATTATCTGTGCACATGTCTGTCCAGTTGGTACTTTTCAAATACTTTGATGAGAACAAACGGCAAAGAAGCTCTTTAACTCCTGGAGGCAGCTCTCTTAAGAGGTGTTGGAAATCGCTCTATATTGAGATGCCAGGGAAGATATTTATGGTGCAAAACAGGGAAGACTGATTCTGTATTATATACATGGAGTTGTACTTGATGATCCTTGTGAGGCCCTTACAACGAGGGATATCCTGTGATTCCATATGAGATTCGTTGACGTACTTCTCTGCCGAGAGGTCGAATAAATAACACTGTGTTCACACCTCACAGACATTTGATCATTTCTGCTCCTAAAAATGTGCAGGGTGGAACCCACTGGCCCTGCAGGCAATTTACCCCAGCACTTTGCCATGCAGAACATTTTCTAGTATCTAATCAGGCTCTTCCGTGACATGTTTTGTTTTGCCACCATAGAAATGAAATCTATTTTTGCCTTCCACTTATTAGCAGATAGTCCCATATATGAACATTATGCATTTACAGTGAAATGACATTTACTGTGTGGTTGTTCAAACTCTTTCACAACGTATTTTGTGTTTGTATTTGGATGTGAGAATGGTGAGAAAGAGATTCTCTTTACACCAGTAAGGCAGCCCTACGTATTCCTTGATTTCTGTAAATGGCTTTTAAAGGGAAAAATGATCTCATATTGGAAGTAAAAAAGATTTACTTCTTTTTATATCAGCTTTCAGCCACGTGGGAATTTGTTAGGAAGGAAAGAGTTAATAATATGATTATCAGGTCAGCAACTTTGAAAGGCGTTTCCACTCTGAAAACCATTTTCTTAATTATTTTAAGTTAACACTTAAATGCATAGAAAAAAAATCACATGTAATATGAAACCCCAGACATGGGGACAGGACTGGATTGAGATAACATTAAAGATTTTATTGCTGCTACATTATAAATTATTTCTATTATGATGGCCCTATGGGTATTACATTCTGTCAGTTCGCTTTCACTGTTACATCACTTAATGTTATTAACACACTTTAGGGTATAACATTACAGTTTTATTATGGGAACCTTAAACACTTACATCCAAAGTACTGAATCAAGTTATTATCCTAGCTGACCAGATCTGGTCTATTATCATTTTATCACTCATAAAAATCTGTGATTCAATTTGATTTAACACTTGAGGAAAAATCATAGCTTATATATGTTTAAAACTAGTTGCAATATTAATACAAAGCAACACATGGATGACTTCATTTTATTAAACCTGAGGTAGCCCTGGGAACTGCATTTATGATCTTTATGCCACATGAGAAATTTGATCTGAACTGTTGCCATTTGTGATTCACTAATAAAGTGATAAGGTTTTCTTATCGGTACCTCGGAGAATTGTGAACATAGTACCCTTCTTACTGCATTCATTGCACACTCAGTAACCACACCTTGAACACGATGTGCTAACCAAGGAAGAAGTTATGCTTCTTCGTGTCTTGTCTACCTTGTAGACTGGAGAAATGCTGCCCTTTGAAGGTGATATGTGCTCAGTACAGCTTCACTGAGTTTTAATATTAAGGAAATAAAATAGAGCCTCTTTTTTATGTTTGGAGAACGATAGTAACTGTAAGGCACAATTTGTAAACACTTATTTGTGCAAAGCAACTCCTGTGTTTTTTTGTACAGGCCAAAGCTCTTGAACACTTGCACAACATTTAGAGGCAGCAGAAGTTCTATATAAAACTTTGATCAGCATTGTGCAGGCAATTGATTACTGGGCTTAGTTTGATAGATGAGCAAGAATAAGAATACATTGCTTGGCACTGACTGAAATTTCATGTTTAGCTTGAGGTTAGCTGTTTTTGTTTCCCAGAAGGAGAAGACAGAAAAGTGTACATGAAATTTAAAGCTTGTTTTGGAAATGAAAAATCAGAACAATTTAAATTTTGAAAATGTTAAAATGAAACATTTCATCTTTTTCACTTCACAGGAGGAAGAAGATGACACTGTGCTGGTGTGGGAAAGCAGCACTAAGTGCCTTGCAGAACTTTTATGACCTTTCCAAGGAATATTGCTCCCACAGCCTCTTCCCTGCTGAAGCTGCAGGAAGGAGTTTGCTCAGCCTCACATCCAGGAGTTCATCAATGCAATGACATTTCCAGGCAGTGGGGTGGATGCCCTGAACCCACCAGTCCCATTCTGGCATGCACACCTAATCTCCCTAGCAACAAAGATGACAGCTTGGTAACAGCAGCTGCTGCTTAATGAAAAAAATAAGAAAAATAACTCATTCTAGATCTATGTTCCTTCTTTTCATTTTCATACTTATCACAAATTAAAGTGTTCTAAGAAAAAATAAAATCTAGAACTTTAAAAAGCTTTGAGGTGTGAGGGTCAGATACACAGCTGTACACGTAAAGAGATGAGCTGCAAAAGCTAGGAAAAATATGAACATATAAATCTAACACAGAAATTTATTTTACCAAGAACCATACTGTTTGTGACTCACTTTAACAAGTGGAGCTATGCACACTCTGTAGGGGTGGCATGGATGTGCAACTAGTCATCAGACATTACATTCTTGCATCAGACATTACAAAGGTCAAATGCAGACCCTCAAATTCCATGTCAGCATGTTGGGATTTTGTTGATTGTAGCACATGGAATTCCACGTGGGGCTGGGCTCACTGGAAAGGACTTATTTTCCTAACAAAAGCCAATCACCATCTCTGGTAGATCTTCCCATTTTTATTTTGTAGTGAAATCAAACATCAAATATTTTCTCTTCTTTTTCAAGAGTTATGAAGAGTCTAAAGAAGGCAGAAGATAACCACATTGCGGCTTCTTCAGGTAACAAAAAATCAGAGTACTGCTACATCACCATGTGAAATATATAAGTTAGGTGGAGATGCATTAACTAGTGTTATTCATCAGTCTAAAATGATACAATTTATTACTTGATAATAATGGCTATGGCTGTATAAGTAGTAAAGGTAAAATTACATCATAACTTGCATTAGCAGTATGAGATTATATCCTGATTAATGCACAATTAACTTGTCATGCGAACAGTGCATGTGTTTGTGGGTGGACAGATGGGTTACACTATGTCTCATACTCACATGTATAGCAATTATTACTTTTTCCTAACCCCAGAATTGGATATTGGTCTACATCTACTAAAGTCCTTAGGCAGCCCATCAGCTTAGTGCAGAGCCACCTACAGTCAGTGTATCACTAAGAAATCCCTTGGAGGTGACCACTGGGAAATCTTTAACACTTGCACTAATCCTTTTCCCCTCTACAGACTGGGAATGTCATCCCCAGCTCCAGAATGGTATGTCAGCTGAAAGAAATAGCCTTAATTGCTCTTCTGATGGGAGGCACAGTCACCTGAGCTGATTTCAGGGTTATATTTCACAGCTCCTACTCCCAAGAGAAAGCTCCTAGCAGCACTATATGACTGTGGGTGAGGAATTTTTTGATGTCTTTTTTATTTTGATTTTACAGAGAAAAATAATTAAGCTGGAGGGATGGTTAAAATGGCAGCTAGAAGGATTTTTACTTTTAATTGCAACTATGGATTGAGATGCTTCAGATTCACACAAACTCCCCTTTAGATGCAGAACTCCCCTTTAGATACTCATACTGATATTCAGCTTTGTTTCTGTTTGCTCCCTTCCTGTTTTTTCTTCTGCTGAGTGTACGCATGTGACTCTGTGGTGCATGCAAAAAAAATATAATATAGAAACATAGTTAACGTTGTTGAAGGGAAACAAAGGACCTCCAAGTTTTAGTCTCTGTTCTGTCACAAAATCAGTTCTTGAGACCATCCTTAAGAAGCTCACTTTAATTTCTCTCTCTGGGTTTCTCAGTCTGTGCTGGTAGAAAGGGATAATATTAGGGCTGCTCCCAAAATAATGTCTCCTATTTTGTTATGTTAGCTCATGACGTTTCAGGTGGGGGCTGGTGGCTTGACAGTAGAGGCTGAACCTTCCAGCCAGTATTTCTTCACGTTTTGTTGGTGTGCCACAGATAGCAGCAGATGGGTAGTCTGAGAAAATGGCACTGACGTAGAAGTGCTTATGAATCAAAGGAATGTTACTGATTTCTTCCATGCAGAAAAAAATGGCACCCACTGATATTTACTGATGCTTGTTGAATGTTTACAGAGATCAACAAGTGGATACCAGCACAATGAGGCAGTGAGTACTGAGGTTTCAGCACTGGAGGCAGCAACAGTGGGTCACCTCCACTGGTGCAGATTTTTACCAGCACAGAGCGCAGGCTCTTGTTCATTGCTGGTGAAAATGCACAGCTAATGGTGGTGACTGTTCTGAAAAATAGCGTTTTGTAGCTGACAATTTGCTCTATCATATCGTGCTATTGTGCTCTTTGTAGCTGTTGTGCTTTCTGTGGAAATAAATAGGAGGCATTACTTCTGGAGCAACCTATGTATGTTGTTAGTTTAGCCTACCTCACTCTCTATCTGATATTCAATTAGTTGTTTGAAGTTGCAAATTGTTGACTGATGACAGAACATAACTTATCAAAATAAATGGCATCATACTTTTTGCACACTCTTCAGTACTGAAATCTACCAGAAAGAGTTGGCTGACTTTGATCCTTACTGTGCTTTATTTTCATGTTTGATGATTCTCTCCTGTTCCAACACCAAATGATGGTCATTTTCTAGCACTTCCAATTTATAAGCAAGAGCTGGAGCTGATGTAATAAGAAAAAATCTAATCATTTTGTTGTCTTGGCATTTATTTTTCAGCTGACATAACTGAGCAGTTGCTGATTTGAATACCATTTCTGATGCAGGAAACTCAACACTGAGAAACATGCAGAGTTTCTGTTTTGCAAATCTTTAGTGTTCTAAGTATACAGAGAACCATGCTATGTTTGATTTCTACTGTTAGAATGTTTCTAAGTAACTCATATTTAATTCTGCTACATAGAACACTGTACAGTAGAAATCTTGTTAGCAAATTAATAGCTAGTAAATATCCTTATTTCAAGGAGTTCTAGAACAGACGGTGTAACTTCTCTTTTCTATGTCTGACGTCTTTGATTCCGCAATGATCAGGTGAGCTCACATTAGGTCTCATTTTTCCAGTCCAGTTGACTCCGTCCTGTACAGAGAGAGTCTATTTTTGTCATTAGGAATTCACTTCATTATGCCCTGATCTTCATTTTCATTATATCCTTGGAGATACAATCAGCAGATGATGCTACATAAAGGCTAGCCAAGGCTTCATTTACACAAGTAAAAATGAGAAGTGGCATCAGCATTTATTTGAGATTTAGTTGCTGATATGATAAAACTCACAGAAGTTATTACATTAGCATTAAGCCTGCATTAAGCACGCGTTATACCTTAGACTACTGTGGGGGAGACCAGAATCTGCTCTGTAGCCTTTGAAATATAACTGAAAGCTCGTGTATTATTAAAAATAAAATCATTCTTTCTCATTCCTCAGGAGTGGTTTGTGTCTCTATTGAAGTACTTCAGGGTGACAGAAGAGACTTTCGATTGTACCAGCTGAAATAACTGACGTCTTCACTTCTAAGAGTGAGTTTAAGATTCAGTGATATATTAAAGCTTACATTGGTTGTATGCAAATCAAGGAGGAAAAGAGTAATTTCCTTTGTTGGTAATCTTCCTATTAAAAAGAATTGTCAAGTCTGAAAATGGAAGTAGTATAAAGTTGGGAAATGTTGAGAATTCAAGTAAAATACTTTGGGTTAAAGTACTTAATTGGCAGGTCTGAAGCATTTGAATTTAAGCATTTGGTTTAAGGAAACGTAATTACATTAAAGCTAGACATCTATTTCAAACAAGAAATGGAAAAAAATTCTTAAAGCACCAGTCATGCCATTCTCTATACAGTGTTTTGAGGGGGAACGGGGGGGGAAATCCAATGTATTTGGCATTGCCAAATCTGTACTCTTCCTGGAAAAAAGAAAGTTTTGTGCAGAATTTTGTCCAAGCACACAATTAATGCTAGCTGTTATTCAGAAGACATCACAGCTTGCAGAGAACCAGCATAATCACTGCCTCACACCTGTGCTACTTTCCAAATTACCTGCTCCGGGGCTGGAGCCTTCCCAATAGATAAACAGGTAACTTCTCAATCACAAATACCTAGTTTGCCCTCTGCACAGTTTCCCACCAAACAAAGCAGGGAAAGACATACAATACGGTTAGCTCCAGCTCTGCAAGGGTGAGATGCTTACTACTTGATTTTGCTTTTTGAAATTCCCTCTCTTCCCCTTTTATTGATGGCTGGGCAGGAAGACTGAGAGCTTAAGGGATCTGACATCTATGACTAAGACAGTTAATACGCTGCGTCAGAAAGCTGCCAACGGGATCCAGGTAGCAGTTTGCCTGTTAGCATTACGGAGCAAGAAACTGACGGGTTTTGGGGTGCGTCCTTCAAGCATCAGGAGCTGCTTTGCAATATTTTCAAGCTGCAAGCATACGAGGCAAATGCAAAGGATTATTCCCCCTCCCCTCCCAGTCCCCATCAGTTCCCAGCCCAGCCTGTAATTTGGCAAGATGAATGAAGTGTTTTCAGAGTGTCATCACTCCTGCCTCTGGCAGATTTGCTTCCCCAGTCTGCCTTTCGCCTTTTGGACCTGTCACTCAGCCCTTTGGCAGAGGGGAGGAGGGGGAGGGAGGAGGAAATCATCTCTTTGCTAATCACCTATCACAGGCAATGAAATCCCACAGGCTGCGTGCCAGCTAGGTACATTTCAAAGGGAAATGGAGGGGGGCAAAGTGTCACTCAAGGCAGATATTTATGAAAGATGACAGTTTGCAAATATCTCAATCTTGGACAAGGCTGCTCCAGTGACACAGAGGAGTGTTGCAAAATTGGAAGAGTCAGCAGCCAACATTTATTTCATCAGGACCTGTCCAATCTTCAGTGATCGCTTGACAGTCTGGGGATTGCTGGCACAAGCCGACCTCTTTCTATTGGTTGCTTTCATTTAGTTTGCATGGATCAGTCTAAAGAGTCGTAATAAATATGTAAAGAAGGATAAAAGGAGTAGTTTTGCAGAGCTGCATACTCAATGGGAGAAGTGGCACAAAGCTGCACTACCCTTTTTAGCTATGCCAAATAGGAAGAGTAGTAATTACACTTCTATTGATCGTCACTGAGTGGGAACAATGAGATGTAGCCCCATCTCACTGGTGGAGGCCCCTGCGACTCACGAGCTCTTCCGCTGCCACCAGCAGCTGCAAGGGCAGCAACAGCTTCTGTGAGGAACCCTTCTCCCACCTGCCTCCTATCCGTGTGGCACGTGAGAGACACCCTTCAGGGTTGGAGTCTAAAATTTGCAACTTTCACAGCGGCCGTTAAAAGGCTTTGCACCCTCTTTTCCGCAATTCTGTCCCAACAGAGAGATTCGACCTGACTTGACTCCCACAGCCCTCATGGAACGTTACCACCGAGTGAGGCACTGCTGCACACGGTCAGCCAATCAGAGGGCTCCACAGCCGCCACGTGACCAGTCTCGAGGTTTTATTTTCCCACCCCTCGGGCTCGTGCTGGGGGTTCCGGCGGCCATTTTGTGCCACGTGGTTGGCATGGAGGAGGGGAAAGAGGGAGGGAGCAGAGTGGGGCCTGAGGCTTCCCGGGGTGTAACGCAGCTGTGTGCGGACAGGAGCAAGGGAGTACATTCATCAGAGGCAGCAAGGAGTTGGGACACACTGGGAAACAGCAAACCGGAGCACCAAGCAGGTAGGAGGCAAAAACGTGATGAGCGTGGACGTGGAGTTGTGTTCCTTGTGCAAGGAAATGGGGCTGGAGGTTTTCCCCTCAAGGAAGTGCTTCTGTGGGGCTGCTTCCAGCCCATGTTTCTGCCTTGTTCTAAAGGATCTAGATAATGTTTTGAGGACAAGTGTTTCTGGTCATAAGGTGGATGCTTTTGCTTCTTAATGCTCTGTCATTTGGTTTGCTCCTGTGAGCTGACTGGGAGGATGGTGACACAAAAGTGCTCTGTCCTACAGAAGCAGTGGCCTGATGGGTTGGATTATTTTGCTGTGGGCTGAGTAACAGCAGAGTTCCTGAAACGTGCTGCTAGGAAGGTCTAAAGCAAATGCTATTGTTGACATGAACGGAGGGAAAAGCGTTTGTTAGTACATAACTGTAATGTTCAGGTGCAGATGTTTTGTTTCTTGTCATTGATGATGAGCTGTAGATAAGTAGGAGTACTCATTTCTTAATATTCACTGTTTTCACAGTTAGGTGTAAGGGCTAAAATAATACGCTGCTCCAGCTGCTTGCTGTGTGGTGCTTTCTGGCATTGAGGTTGCACTGAGGTTGTGATGTTATATTAGCAGAACGTGAAATTGTTCTTCTGCAATAGTATTGTTCAGTTTAAATGGATTGTGAATTAAAGGCCTTGTTCTTCCTTTTGTGATTCCTTGCTTATCTCCAGAGTTTTGCATAATTTAACCTACACTGTGAAATGAATCAGCACCTTTATTTCAGTCATCTTAAAACAAGTTGTTTTTTTTCTTGCAGTCTTGAGGGTTCTTTTAAGTTGCACGCATGTAATGGATGGTGATACAATACAGAGCTCCTGAGGAGAGAAACTTCTGTTGTTTTGAGTCCAGTTACTGATGTTAGTATATTTTAAGATAGCAGAGTAACTCTACTAGGATGCTCATGTGGCTGTATCTTCCAAAATGAGCAGTGAAATGAAAATAAATGTAGTGAGGTCTACCTGTTCAATGTCCAACCATGTCAGCTGTGACTGTTCCCCAAATGTTCTTAAATGTGCATCTTGGTATTTGCCCAGTTCAGCGGTGTTTGTGGGTTTGTTGAAGCCAGTATACAAGTGGTGTAGAACCTAAGGTTAGTGTCATGCTAGCCAGAATGGTAGAAGTTGCTGTTGTCTTCATTGTCTGCTGCGCTAAATTGTTCAGAGCTGGTGTGAAGAATCTTCCTCTGCAATTTTCTCTTGGATTTTCTGTTGGCAGGGCACAGGAAAGCTGATTAGCTGAGTGGGTGGCTTAGCTGAGGAAGAGGCTTGCACCTTCCCTTCCCTCTAGTACAAATACCTTTGCTAAAACAAATGATTCATACCGAGTGGTTCCTGGGGAAAAAAAATGAAGTGCTGTAGAAGACGAGTTAATCATTGCACACCCTGCAAGGAGCAGAAGGCCATTCCAAAGTAATTGAAGTTATCTTCATTATTCTTACTTTCAATTACATTTCAAAATCAAATAAGAAGTTGCCTTTTAGACACTTTCATGATCTAAATCCCAGTTCTGTAATTTTTACTTGATGCTTACTTAGGCAAAACTTCTGCTTGGTTTTAATGTTCCATATATTTTGGAAGAAATTTACTGAAAGAAAGAAACTAAAGAAAGTCTTGGTCTTTGAAGTAGCAGAATCTCAATCAGTCCCCACAAACACATGTGTAGATCTTGCAAGTCACCTGTCTGTTATTTAAATCTATATTCAAGCAACTGCTTTTCAGGTGCCACCTTGACACCAATTAAGCACACAGCTGTGCATCTGCTCATGGGCATGACTGGACTAGATTAGTGAAGTGTTGTAACTTGGCTATCTCTGTTACTGCAGAGTAAGCAGAATGATTCTTAATAATTATTTAACAGTTAATGAAGGAAGTTAGTGGCTGTATCTGAACTATGTAAAGCAGGCGCAGAATCTAGTTGCTTACTAGCCCTTGAGGGGGTAGTTGACTGAATGTTTTGAGAGCTAGTAAGCTAATGTTAGCTTACGCTGAAGCATATAGAGGTGTTCTCCCAAGTTCTTGGATCTGGGGTGCAGTAAGGATTTCTATAAACTGGATTGCTTTTAACCACAAATGTACCCGCATCTCTGATGTCTCAGAACCTGTATGTCTGTACCACGTATCAGTGCTTCAGTCCTTTGAAATGCCTCATTCCTTGAAGAAAGGAAAGGAACTTTAAAAATAATAATAATTCAATATTATTCAATGGAATTCATCCCACAGGACAGGAATTCCCATACAGGTCAGAAAAAAAAATACTGTCTCCTTTTCTGAATATCACTTTTCATACGGTAAATCCCTCAGAGTCTTTATTGTGGAATGAATAATAGATTAATCATTCCTCTGTGTGCAATGCTGAGGTTCTCTAATGTCACTGATTATTCTATATTGAATAAATAGTGTTGCTAGGTTGATATGTTTAAGGCAAATGAGATGCTTATTGGTATCCAAGAAGCTAGTTAACAAGATCCATTTTCCTCCATTGACTTCTACTCATGTATTAATGAGGTTCAAAAATGTCTTTTCTGTGTGTATCAGATAAACGTGCCTTTGTTATTCCCAAGAAGCACACAAATATTTGCTCCATTTATATTCGTATTAATGTGTCACTGAAGCTAAATTTTCAGAAAGGGTATAAATACCATATCCATTAAGCCACTTAAAGGGTGAGTTCTGCAAAACTCAGCTGCAGTTGTTGCCATGGCAAATATCCATATTTAGGAAATTGTGTGGTATCAAATCTAGCATAAAGGACCAAAAGAAGGAAATGGACTTCTCCCCTGACAACTGTCACCTACCTGTATGTGCTTAAAAAGTTGTAATGGCTGAACAAGCAATGTATTGAATGGTAATTTAGGAGTGTGATGTGTGAAAATGCAATGCTTCCCAAAACACACTGAGGGAGGAAGGGAGCAGTGAAAGACAAGAGTTGAACACAGCCCAGTAAGTGGTGGGCATTAGTGTCAAGATTTTTCTGGGCAGTGGTGTGCTGACTTGCTTAGAACAGTTCTAGATGTAGCGATGAAAACGCCACCAGACTTTCAAGTAGAAGCTGGGAGAAGTTAAAGTAAGGAAAAAATTGAGTGAGAAAGCTTGGAGGCTTTCTTTGTATGAAGAGCCAGGCTGGAATGACACAATTCATGTTGCCTTGGGCTCCCTTTTGGGCAAGCGTCTCTAAATCAATTTAATTCTTAATTTTTTTGTTTCCCTTCTACGAAGATACTGTCGAGCATGAGTGAACTAACTAAGATGTGAACTGGGATTGTTTTTGCCCTGCAATATTTTGAAAACAAATAAAAAGAAAATACGGGATGTGATTTTGAAATTGATGCATCTGAATGTTGGCTTTGTTTGAACACTTTGTGTGGTTAGATGAACTGAATGAAAGAAAACCAATAAACATGCCTTAAAAATAACCTAACCAGGTCTAGCATCAAATCCTGACTGACTTCATGCCTGTTTTGAACCATGGGCATCCTGGGGCTGAATGGAGAATGAATTACATGTGGATGCTGGGACAAGGGAGTAGAGATTAATATATAGAAAGCCAAGAAGCTTACTCCTTTTCTTCACCTGCCCGGAGCAAATTTCCTGGAAACATCTGCAAATGCAGTATAACGAGAAAGCAGAGCCGGGCCCATACTGTGCAGGAAGTCCCAGCCTTTGTCTGCAGCACTGGATGCAATAATATCAGGATGGCGGCTGAACGAAGGGCATCTCTATGTATAAATCCAGATCCCTTTTTTCTTTTGCTGGTGAAGGGAAAAGGGGAGACCAGGGAGCAGGTTGAAGAACACCTGGGAGCCATATGGAATTTACTGATCTTTAATTAAAATCTTGTAGCTCGGTTTCAAACATTGCAATAACTTAGTAAGGAGTAAAACTTTACTGGATTCGGTGTAGTAAAGCCTGTGAATATTTGCAAGTTGCCTACAAATTGCAGTTGTCTTCTAATGCAAGCTGGAAGAATTGTTGTTTCTTTGTGGCCCTGATCCAAATCCACAAAATCAGCAGGGGAGTCTATGGCCTCCAGATCAGGTCTGCAGCGTGGTTGGTATCTCAGACCTTCTTGGGTGTTTTGAAAGTGCATGGGACCAAAAATGTCAGTCTTTCTCCAGACATGGGAATGCAGCAAAGAGGTCAGACTCCTCCAGCCGATACTTTTGTTTACAGTTCGCTTGTAAGAATGGGGTTGATTTCCAGGTATAATTCTGTTATAACCAGACTCCTGTGTAGACCTGTTTGGGGAATTCCAGATGGTGGAAGTATCATGAGAAGAAATTTACCATCAGCGTGCACAGAAGTCTGGTAAAATGTCAGTACTCAGGGATTCAGATTCCTGACAGAGCAATCAGCTTCAGTTCATTGCTTTTCCAAGCAAAGGGTGGCTTATTTGAAACGGAGGCTTTCCAGAAGTAGACCAGATACTCAGGCTTTTCTTGTGCTTGCCGAAGGGATCCTGTGCCATGCTGCACGCTCCTGATACAAAGACAGAGCATGACTAAATGTGCCTACTAAAATAAAGTTTTAAACTACATTCCAAACAGATACTTATGTAGCATGAAAGTTCTAGAAATAGTAATTTTCACTTTTCTTCATCTAATGTTTTATCAGAAATGTGTGGGAGAAAAAAGCAAGGGAGATGCATCCTCTCTTCTTTGATTTTTATATCAGGCAATTCAAATTAATCAGCGTCTTGTAATAAAGTTAGGTTTGGTGACATTATTTTAGCTTGTTTGTCATCAAAACTCTGAAAGGAAGTGATTGTGAACCACAGTGGCATCTGTGGTCTTTTTGGCTTTTCTTGTGGATAAAATATTTCTTGTTCCATGGCCTGGGATGTTCATGTACTGGAAGACTTCTGAGTTGACATGTATTTAAAAAAAAGAAAAAAAAAAAAGCTGGAATACTGATACAGACTTGCTTCAAAATTTCTTGTCCTCTGAAGCTTATGAGCCAATGCTTTGACCTGTTGAGCCAAATGCAGTCTGCATTTTGCCTATAAACTGCTTCTCAGTAAGTGACCAGATCTTAGGCATGAGCCTTCCATAACTTTCGGAAGTTGGCAATCACGTATTACATGGGCTTGTTCTAAGTTACGGTGCGGTATCAAGATGGTAAATACAGCAGTGCGTCCTAGAATGACATGTTGTGTATTCTGTGATGGCTGACAGTCTTGCAGGTAGTTAAAAGAAATCAGTGCCTAATGAAAACCAAGTCTATAAAGTGCTTCACTTCATTCTCCTGTCCTAAAAGATGTGCATTTCACAGAGATTTGTAAGGGTATAGAAGGATAATTATACAAAAAAGCCAAAAGTGATGGTGTGTTCATTGCAGGGCACAAAGGGGAGAAAACTCCTGGGTCTTTGATTTTATTTTTTTTTATCTTTATGCAGTTACATAAGTCTGCTTCAAAGAAAAGCAGGGGTATGTGGCAGTAGTTTGAGATTTTTGTGATGGAGATCAGCTCAGTAGTTTGAAGAATAGTTAGAAGGACACTCGTGGAAAGGTTATTCTGCAGATGAAGTGGTAGCTGCTTATTTTGTTATGATTTCTTGAACACCTAGGGCAGGAAAGGTACCTTGCATCCCTGATTTTATTCTTCAGAAGTACATAAGATAAATTACATCTAATGACTGGCTTTGAAAAAGAGTAAAGCAGGACTGCCACCAGTGTCTTTGAAATACACTTTGAGAGTTTTTGTCTGAGACTTAACATCTGAGTAGTCCACTGGAGCTGGTCAGAATGGCACAAATGAATGTAAGGGGAGGGCAAGGATGACTAATTGAAAACTGGGAGCACTTTGCAAACTCTATTACATGAAATGTGAGAAGTGTAACACGGCAGAAACAAGGCAACGGCTGGTGTAAGCAGTTAATTGTGTTGTACAGCGGCGTGTTAGAGCAGCACACTTTGTTAGAATCTGATCTACTGCCATTTCCGTCGTCCTCGTTCCTTGATGACTTGGGTTACAGAGATGACCATTTGGGTGAGAGTGTCCCCAGGGAGCCAGCTTGCATTAACCTGGACATCTCCTCTGTTTGATGTGCCTTTATCGCACTGCAATGGCTCTAGTTATTTTTTTTACTAATGCACAGCAGTGATTTGTTAAAAGAGAATTTATTTAATTCAGGACGAATATAGGCTTTTACGTTAAAAGCCCCAGCCAGTTTTTACCTGTAAATGAGGAGGGCTTATTTGTCTGCTAACATCAGTGTCAGCTGTAGGCCAGAAGTGCTGTTTTCCGTAAATATCTTTTAGAGTTCACTTATTATTAAGGGGAAAAGGGGAATGGGAGAGCAGTCTTCTTAGCAAAGTTACTGAAACAATCAGGTAATGGTTCTGCAGCACTGTGGGCTGCTTTAATGCTCTTGTTACTGTTCCAGCAGGATTGCAGGAGCTGCAATCACGTACAAAACCCAACATTGATGCAGTTTGCTGTGTCTGTATTCCCCTCTTAGCTGTTGTGTCAAATGTCTGCTTGCTGAAGTTCAGGAAATACCAGCTTTTATTCTAGTGCAGCCCTAAACTTTTCTCTATTTCATGTCTGTGCTCTCACTTTGAAAGTAGTTGGTATTGTTTGGGGGTGAGAGGTCCTCCTGAATTTCTGAATTGCAAAGCCTCAGCTTCAAGAACTAATTGTGAAGCTTTGCAGTTGTTGAAAACTACATGAGTTCCTACTTTTCGTCATTTCTCTTACTAAGCACAGAGGGTCAGGAGAACTAGTATCTGTCTGCTTGCAGTGCAGGCATTAATAATTAAACATGCAGAATATTTTGGTACTCTGGGAGCATGTTCCAAAACAACCAGCTTTGTGTGTAAGAAATAGAAGTATGGTAGAATGTTTTATCTTGGGGTTGCAATACAGGACTGTGTGTGAATTTTTGTGTGGGTGAAATGGATATTTTGAGGCTCTTTGAATTTGAATGCAATAAATTAACAAGTATTCTTTCTGGGGCAGGTTATGGAGCTTCCAAGACCAACAGCTCCTTAAGACTCCTGGGAATAATTTGAGTCGGGGCCAGATGCTGTAACCCTTAGGCCAGAGTTAGAAGTGAGCTTTCCAGTTGTGGATCTGCAGATACTCACACAACTGTGTTACTACTTACGCCAGTTGAACAACTCTATGTTTTTTCTGCTCTTTTGCTGGATACTGTCTCTAGTCATAGCTGAGTGCATGTGTAAGTGTAACAGTAAGCTTGGGTCAAGGCCATCATCCCTGTCCAGGGGAAATACAGATAACTGAATAACCAAGTAGCGATAGGTTCGTTGTTCTGTATTGATGTACCTGCGCTCCTGATCGCATCAGTCAGATGGAGCAAGTGTACTGCCTGAGGTCTCAGTTGTTTGTAAAGCATATCAAAATCCACACATGTTCCCTCACAAATAAGTCCTGTATAAACTGTTTTGATGTACCTGTAGGACGTGTGAGCTGAGCAGAAAGGACTGGTTGTGCGTTGGCTCAATGAGAGCAGGAAAAAGTTGAAGCCTACATAACGTGCAGTTGCACACTTAGCTCCTGCCATGGAAGTGCTGCAGCTCATGGTGCTTGTGGGAGATTTGTGGGAGAGGGAGTAGGCTTTTCATTAATCTCCCAGTTCAGTTCCCAAGTGCATAATTAGAAAACAATTTCACATGATGAAATAATTGAGATGAAATAATTGAGAATTGACTTTTCTGACAGGTGGGAAGTTTAGTATTGAATTATCAGTATTATTTTGTATGCAGTACTGGATTGCTCGGATTTCAGGTGCTTCTGCCTACCTGTTGGCTTCTTCAAGTGGAGCAAGAAATCTTATAGGCCTGCAAAGAGCTATGGCCTTGTCTCACAGGAAGGTGCATGCATAAAACAATGATTTACAACAAAACGTGTACCAGAAAAATGTTCAGTGAGGTACAAAACCAGCAGGTTCTTCTTCTGCTTGCCTGTGGACCAAAGTCATGCTTAAGAGCAATGTGGCACTTCTTGCCGTGTGGCCATCTTGTCTGGACCTTGCTAGAAGTTGTACACAACGCAGTAATGAGTGCTGAAACCAGCCATAGTGAGGTTCCAGTGAGGAATAAAGTATATGCTCTCCCTACGTGGTTTTTCAAAAATGAATTATGCTATTAAGTGCCAAGAAGAAAATTAGCTATGAGCTTTTAAATTTAAAATGATCCCCTTTTTAATTGTAAAACAGTGGCACTTAACTGCTATTGATCCAACGGAGACACATTAGGGAACAGGGTCACCATAACTGTTAATATTCACTGCTTAGTGAAAGAGCATCAAAGGACATTTTAATGTCACAGACTTTCTTAGGGAGTTTTTAAAGAAAGCTTAAATCGGCCAGCCTATGAGTGAAAAGGACATGAGGTAGACAAATGTAGAAACAAATGTGATAGCAATTTTCTGCTAATCAAATCATAACTCAGAATTGATTTTTAGGCATAAGCTTATGTCATATAGATTTCCAAGGCGTACCGACATTTACAGATCTAGAGTATGTGCTTTTTTGTAGACTGGGACTTGATCAGAGGTGGTTGTCAGAGAGGGAAGGTTTGGTTAGTGCTGGTGCGCACGCACTCTCAGCAAGGTCTTGACTGCTGTCTTAGTCCTAACATGGAAAATACCATTAAGCAGGAACTCCTTCTTCAAAGGCATACGTGTTTTTTTGTGGATACTGTGGTGAACAGTCTTGCTCTGAAAATCTCTTGATGTACCCACCCAAAAAGTGAAGCGTTGCTTCACTGTGTCAGCTTAGAAATGCCGGTAACTTTGACATTAATGACAGTGGAAATGCAGTCTGTTTCCAGATGCCACATTTTTGGTAGTCATCGTTCTTGGAAACAAAATGTTTCATTGAAGTTGTAAAATTTTTGTTATTTTCTGAGTGGGAATCTATTCTTGAGCTTTTTCAAACTATGACCTAATGTGATGCTGGCAGGGCTAACTCGAGTATCTTCAGTTATCATCTGATGGTGTACTAACCAGATTTTGAGTAGCATTCCAGAAATGTTTCTGCTAATTGCAAGTGCTCTGATCAAGAACTTTGAGGAATTTCCTATTAAGTCAGTAACTCACGATAGTTTTACTTCCATGTTTAAGTCATCATTTTATTTCTTCACCCAGTTTTTATAAGAATTATGAAATGAGTATTGTAACTTTTGACGAGAGTGTACTGAGGAAGATGTAGATTCCCTTTGTGAATGGGAGAAATGGTGGCTGCTGCTTCAGGTGCAGGATATGCCATGTTTCCTCAGATTGCAAACTCCCCAGAGCACTGGGTGGGGTATCACCATGTCTTTTTGTAGCCCCTTGCACAACGTACTGGCTTTCCTAATGTAGGCTTAAATTAATACAGTTCGTAGTTAAGGGGAGAGAAGAATCTTAAAAAGAATAATTTGCCCTTATTGGAAAGTTGCTGCTTCAAAAATTAAACTTTCCTAAATGCAACAGCTGACTCGGAGCTGAAAAGGATTGGATATGATTAGGGAGGTTTCTTCCTTTAAAATAAAATAAAGCGAGGGTAATTGCCATGCAAGAGAAGCAGCGTTCTGCCTTTCAGGGGCAGCTTGGAGAAATCTTTTATCCATGAAGATCTTATACGGGAATTTTAAATGAGAGGATGCCTTTATCCTATAGGGTGGAATTTGATAACTATGCTCCGTACCTCTTTCACTTGGGGTGATTAGGTCTCTTTCACTCTTGGGATCTGTACAGTGTATGGTTTGTGAAGGAACTGATAGTTCTCGTCTCTGTTGTGAAGACAGTGTGGTTGTAGGAGCCCTCTTGGGACTCTTATAATGATCAGTACAGAAAACTCAAGTCTATCCTGGAGCGAGAAAGTGCATCGTTTAATGAAAACGTTGTCTGTTATTAATAGAGTGATGGTAGAACTGAGGAAGAAGCGGGCCTGGGGGGCCTGGGGGTCTTCAGCTAAGTGTTTTTACTCTGCTTCTTTCTTTTTTTTTTTTTTTTTTCCTTCCCAACCCCTGGAAAAGAGCAGTTACAGTAACCTCGAGGAAGAGATACAATCAAGAGACAGCCTAGAGCAAGAAAAGGTCTCTGTTGTTTTTCAGTGAGGTCATTTGTAGTTCACAAAGCGAGGTCAGAGGGATGAGACTGCTGCAGGCTTTACACGCAGTCACTATCACTAAAAGTTAAATTTTCATTTTTTTCATACATGTCTTGCTGTGTTTTGTTGGGGACTGTGTAGGTCTCTTATTACAGAGCATCTTATCAACCGTATGCTCCATAACAAGCAAATGTGTTTGCCTGACTTCCAGAGACTTGTTTTGTTAATCATACTCTGTGAAATCAATTAGTAATCACACAGGAATGGGTGCGCGTGGGACATTAACCTGTAAACCAGCAGAAAGACAGAATGAGATTACAGCTGCTTATTCAGTGAGTTTGCTGGATGATAACTAACCCAAGTGCCAGCCTCTTTCTGTCTTTTTTAGGTCTGCATTTATTTTTTCCTCCTAGCATCCAGTGGAAAAGAGAGGGATTTTGATGAACCAATGGGCAGGAGAGCAGTTTCCTGTATGACTGGTTGTATTATAAGAGGAATTTAAATTATTCAGAAGGCCTACCTGTCCTTGCATATGGGGCACGGTGGAGCAGATCTGAAATCTGCTGAAATCAAGATAGGAGCAAGCAAGACTTGGATTTGTTTGCAGAGATACAGGAAGAAAATATGTCTCAGTCTGTGTGCATATATACACATCCACAGCATTTGTGCATGTAGTAGTTTTATTGAGAAACAACTTCTGCACATTTAGGTGAATGTGATTCCCCATCTACAAGGTTTGTTAGTCCTATACCAACCTTCTATATGTGATACAAAACAAGTAACCCACAGTTTAGTTTGTAGCTGAACTTGTGGATGATAAATATGTTTTGAAATAGTTTTTTTCTGGGTGGTGTCAATATTAAAAGGTGTTGGTGACCAAGGTGGAATAAAAAAAATTACTTAAGTTTCTGTGTAACTCTAATTAGATGCTGACACCTCTATAACAATCAGCACCCTGCAAGGTTAAGCACTAAGACAGAGTTTACTTGATTTCTGTTGTTGTTGTTGTTTGTTTCCTTGCTGAAGAGAATGGCATTATATATATGTGCTTAAAATCAGGCGTGTGTTTAAATGCTGTGTTGTACTGGGCTGGTATTTGGTGGACCTGAGCTTTGTAGGGCTGGACTCTGATATGTTTCCAGTGTGTGACTCATTCTCATTTCAGAGGGACTCTGAAAGAAGTTAGGTACCACTCTGCTGGAGGCGAGATGTTAGAAACCGGCCCACAATTTGATAAATCATTTTGAACAGATGTTTACTATTAAACTGTATCTAGCACACTGCAAATACTGGAAATACATTGAACCACAAAATATGTGAGTGATATTTATGTAATGCCAGATTGCACACACATGTTGGTGAGTACTTACCCACTGGGAAGTCTCCCTGAACTTACTCAGATGAGCAAGGGCTTGCAAGACAGAGGGGTTGCACAATTAAGCCCTCAATAAATTGATTTATAAGCAAACCACCCTGAGAATGCTCCAGGGGGGTCTGCAACAATATCATATAATTTCTTCCACAAATTATAATTAAAAACACTCTTAGAGCTCTTCTAAAAAATAAAGTAAAATGGAAGCCTAACATAAAAAGCAATGATTCTTAAGGGTAGGGGGAAAACAGTTTGAAATAAATAAATGAAACATAATTTGGATTAAAACAACTTGACAAGAATGATGGATTGTTATTTATAATCCCTCTGTCTCTCTGTTGAGTGGAGTTGTGGCTTTATAGATGAAACGATTTGAGCAGTTGGGGTTGTAGGTATTCTAGAGTGCCATCATGTCCTTAGCAGTCAGGGTCAGGATCGTATGTGCTCTGCTCCAGACTGAAGAATGGCCATGCAAGTTATGAAGAGCTGGAGCAGCACCCTGCTGAGCAGGAGTCACTCTTGTGAATTATCATTTCCTCATTGAAGCTGTGGAGCTTAGTTCAAAAGGAAAGACTGAAATTGTCATCTCTCTGGAGCAGGCCTCATCCTTTTTATCATTGTTTTCAATAATACTTAGAATGCAGTGGTGCTTTAATGTGAAATGCAGATACATATAATAATTTACCAAGAAACATACTTGGATGCTATGTGCTTGTAACTTGTTTCAGTAAAATATTGGAGGATAGTTATATTAATAAAGTACCTAAAAGAATAATCTCAGATCTTAAGTATTCATTGCAAATGATTCTATAAGACTGACAAACAAATCCTACAGACTCTTAACATATATGCTCCTTCATGCATGCACGCACAAGATGTAGATTAATAATTAATTCATAATCTGCTTTATTCAGGCAGGAAGCTTCAGGCACAGGCAGGTAATGCCCTCAGGATGGGTTTCTCATGAAGAGCTGCAGATGCCTCAAATGGAATAACTTTTGTTAAATATCTGACAAGTCTGTTTGAGAACTGAGCGTTTTGAGCCACTGTCCACACAAACCCAGTGCAGAAATGCTGGAGTTTGTATAATGCATACTTCTCTCTATATAGAAATAAATATTGAAAGCTTTTGTGCTTTCTGTTGCGGGGGGTTGCATTTAGGTGAGAATATATGCGTGGCTAGGGTTAGGCTTAGAATAATGTAACACATGGCCTCTGATTGACTGCAGAGTTGTAATCCAGGTGTTGTGCTAACTGTTTTAATTGTGTGGTGTGGTGCATATGCCCGGGGCTCAAATTGGAAAGGGAATTGGAAGGAAAACAGTGATCTTCTTGTTGAAAAAATGTAATTAGTTTCATAAATATAGTAGTAGACAAAGGAAGAGGGAAAAAACAAGATCCCTTTGTTAAATGTTTACCAGGGCACCCTTGCAGGTGCTTCCATGTGCTGGGTATTTAATGTCAGTGCTATAAGACAACTGTTCAAATCCATATATCCCAAAATGTCCTCCTTTAAAAGGACAAATATACTTTTTTCCAATGTTCTTCCCCAGGAAAAAAGTTGCACTGTTCCACCTTTCTGAAGTTACACAAAGGAAACTAATGTGCAATTTCATGAGCAGGGTGTCCAGCTTCCATAGAAAGTGCATGAGACATTCCTTCCTCTGAAGAAACACTTCTCAGTGACAAGTTAGAGTAAAAAACCAGTGTAAATGATCCAGATTTTCCTCTATAATTTGTATTGCTCCATTCCTAGAACCCTGTTTCTCACCAGGATTGGTGTACATTAGATATATATATACATTATATATCACAGAATCACAGAAATACCAAGGTTGGGAAAGACCTACAAGATCATCCAGTCCAACCATATCTATATATATCTATATATTTAAATGTATAATAGAACTTTAATTTTCAGAGGTTGTCATACAGGCTAAAAGGTCCTGCTATTAGGAAAGTTCTTCTGCTGAGTTTTGTCATGCTTCTTTCCAGAATATTCCTTGTACTTTACATGTCTCTTGGGCAAGGCAGACAGTGAATTTCTCTGGGTAGTTTTTCACAGCATCTTTAGCTCTTAGTGGTGTGACTGTTGCTTCACGTTTGCATTTTCCACAGGCTTCAAGATTATAGCATTCAAATTCTAGTCCTGTTCCTGTGCCTACCTCTGATAGTCTCCTTCAGATTCCTTTGTCATGCTGGTTGAAGTGATTTTGTTTCTTTTTATTTTCCAGCAAAGCTACCTCAGCAGAGACTTTAGAATCAGATTGATGTTAACATATACTTTGTGTTATCAACTTGTTTGAACTGCAGAGTGTACTACAAAAAGATCTTATATCTAAATGCTAGACCCAACTTTTTAGACAACTTCTACTGTTGAGTTCAGTGTGTACTGTTAATTTATTTCTAGTATTTTTTGTTCTGGCTGCTGCTTGTACTGATTCAGAGAATCACAGAAATCTTCCAATGCTAAGCCAATGCTTAACACACATCAGACTACGAGGCCTGATGATCAGCAAGTCATTTCCTCACATTGGGATGAATCCCAGGTAAAGTGCTGTATGAGGATATTGATAGGATCTGGGTGAAGTAGCTTCTGTTCTGGGTATTCAGTGGTTGATCAGCAGGTTGTGTGTTGGTGCTAATCAGATCATCGGATATCACTGTGAAAGAAAACATAGTTCACAATCTTTTTCACGTATACTCTTGAAAAAAATAAAATCCTCCCTTTTGATTCTTGGAAAACACCTGCACTTTCTTAGTGTTGAAACAAAATCACTGCAGAATATCTGTAAAGCCCAACCACTGAAAGAACACTGCATAGAATATAGGAAATACTTGGATAGCAAATGACCAGCAGCCTTTGGAAGAATGTGCAAACTGTGACTCTTCTTACAGCCTTCTTGATAATAAAATGAGTTGCTTACCCTGCCAGCCAAGCAATCTGAAGGAGGAGGAGAAAAAAAAAAGCAGATTTGTATCCAAAGAAAAGACCACATTGCAGATGCCTTGACAGAAGACACAGCTTACATCTGCCTTTAGGATCCAGAAGCTGTGGAATGTCTGAAAGGGAGGGATATGTTTTGGCAACGTTACCTGATCCATGTGTCAGGGGAAGCATTAACACCATACTTCCATCCCTCACAGACATAGATTGATGGAAGCAACATTCTTGTAAACAAATCACAAGGGGCCACCTTGCTCTCCTCTTGCTGCTTCTCACCAGGCATATCCCACAGAGCCGTATGTCTTCAGCTGTGTTAGAAGCCAGGCAAGGCAGAGCCAGTGCACTGACACCATAGGCAGCCAAAACTGTCATGTTGATAGTGCTATTTTTCTTCAGTGTACTGGAGTATGTGGGTCGTCTTTGTTATCACAAACATGTGCTTTGGAGAGAGCTCTTCAGACAGGAGAAGGGGGAGGGAAGGGGAAGAATTCAGGGAACTAGAGAGTATTACTGGAAATTAACTCATAGCATTTAAGGAAAGAAAGGAAAACATCTACAGAAATAATGTATACAGGAGCATGCATGCCTTTCATATGCTCTTTGTGATTTCTTTTACTCTTTTACTTTTAATTACCAGCACAATTGCTGTCTTGCAGCTTCTCTTTCTTTAGATGAGCCAACAGCATAGCCGTAATTTGGTATAATGTAATACAGACTTTTGCACTTATGTAGCATCTTTCATCCCACCCATCATAAAGCAGGATATCAATAAAAATTGATTTCCAAACTGGGTAAGATATCGCATTATTATTTCATAGGAGCACCCAAGCTTTCCAAATCTGTATGAAGGAATGGTGCTGTCTTCATAAAGCAAAATTCAAGGAACAGGGAAGGGGCAGGATGCAAGCGGAGGACAGCCTTGCCACTGTTGCTTCATTTTGGGTATTTAGGCAGAATCTCTCCTTCCACTGGAAGGTGAAATTGGTTTTAAACTTTTCATTCCACGTGAGCAGACTGACATGTGCACTGCTAAGATTGTGAGGAGGTACAAGTGGAGTCAGACAGCCTGCTTTGGGTTAACAAAGTGTGTAGGTATAATTCAATTCATCAATTCTAATCTCCCACTTTGGGGGGGGGTTCCTCCTACAGAATAACATGACTTACATGCCTGGATCTGAAAAGTGAGGAATTGGAGGCTGGGTTTGGGGAATGGGAACACAGTTACTTTAAAGCAAACAGTAGTGCTATTTGTCTCAAGCGGAAAAGATTCCTCAAAACAGTTTGGGACATACTGCTGCTTAGACACTGCAGGACTAAGTGCAAGTGATCCTGCTTCCTACTGTGGAGCAGTGCAGAGAGCAGCTGAAAATGAAACAGGATAGCATCAGTGCCAACAGTGCTTGCAGCACATTACCTCTGTTAGTGAACGTTGCAGCTTCTTTCAGAATAAATATGGGTAACAGCAAAGTGATGTGCAGGAACAATTTGGTGTGCTCATGCTACTACGCCAGTGGAGTCTTAAACTGTTGACAGTAATGTATGTTAGCAAGTAGCCTGGTAGGGCTGGGTCTGTCAAAGCAGTGAATACCTTGCATCCACCCTCCCACGTTTTGAGGGGCTGCTTTTGGCCTTGTTCTTTCTAGTCCCATTAGCAGCTGTAGTGCAGTGGGTGCATTGTGGCACATGTCTTCTGCTTAATATGCAGCCAGAAGAAAGCCAGTTTGCACAGCACAAAACCCCACAACTTAAGCCAAAGCACAGTAAGTGGGATTAATCCGAAGCGTGCTACTAAAACTGACTGAAATGTGAATGTATATGTACTTGGCATCAGTCAAAGGTCTTTCAGCACTGCATCCAAGGCAGTGTAGCATATGCAATTTAGTGGGTTGCTTGCCTGCTCCATCAGTAACTCTTGAATCTCCTGGTAAATTTCAACTATGTTTGATGTTAGAGCTGAGATCTCGGGTGCTTTGGCCCTATGGGTTTGGAAAACACCAGTGGACATGTAGGAAAAAGCTCAAGTCAGTGAGTTTGCTGAAGGTGAAGGCTGTGTTGTGAGTTCAGCTATTTTGAAAGAGACCACAGGGAACTCATGGGGTCAATGTAAATACCCCAGCAGCAGGAGGAACTCTGATTAAGGCTCACACCTTATTAGACACGGTGTAATCCAAACATGAGACAAAATATCACAAGCTTCATAGGGTCCATTCCTTCCAGAACAAATTGCTTTCTTATATTGCAGTCTGTTTCTGTGGTTATGAGGTGTAACTTTTCCATGTCCTCCCACTTGCATGCTGGGTTTTACAATGCTGAGAAGAGCTGTGCTGTTTTGCAAAACTTCACTGCAGGTGACAAAGTTTGGAGCCAGGAAATACAGGCCTGGCAGGGAGCAGCCAGCACGTATCTCTGCCCCGTGCTTAAGCCAGGAGGATGCACCTCAAGGGACCTACAGAAAGCAGTAAGCCCAGTTTTCATCTATAGCCTTAGCTTCAGCACTGCGTTCACTGCAGTGTAAAAATACCCCAGGATCTTAGCGTACGCTCTGCTATTTATAATCCTTGTGTGATGCCAGACATGTGCGTATATCAGTATGACACTTTCAGAAAGCAGTGCTGCTATTTTAGCAGCCCTCTAATGAACAGCGTGGGCGAAGCCACCTAGACAAGCTGATTGAGAAAAGTGTTGTTGAGGGAGGGCTGTGATGTTCTGCTGAAAAAAAAACCCACCACGCAACTTTTTTATTTTTTATTTTTTTCTTACACTGTTGCCATTAAGAATAATCTTAAATGGCCCCTTTCTTCCTGGCAGTCCTCCTTCCCACTCTCCTGTGGCACCCCTCCCCCAGATGTCTTGATTAGTGGCTCTGTGTATGCTGGTCAGATTCTGGGATTAATGATGGCTAATTTGTCTGAGGTTGGTACAGCCTAGCCAGCAGGCTCTCTACCACCAGCTTTTGCTGCCATATGGGTAGAAGCAGCTGTTTCAATTACTTTCTGTGCCCAGATGTGTCAGACGAGACACCAGTGCTCTGCGGGGTACGTTCAGCCGCTCGGCAGCTAATTACTTCAATCGTGTGTCGAAGCATGGTGCTGTATACTGTAAAAGGGGGTTTTGAAAACAGCCGAGTGCCAGCTGTCATTATGCCTCACATTGATGTGAGCCTGGTAGTCTGTGACAAGATTTTAACTTTAACTTTCTGGGGATCTTAATACACACAGTGTATGTAGCTAGTGGTGGGACTCGTATCTGCTTTGCATGTGTCTATTTGTGTACACACATACTTCTGTTGTAATTAAATGTATACTATCTAACAGAAGCTAAGGAATATATGCTGTGTACTGTCCACATATACAGAATACTCTCAGCTGGTGTGAATCAGCTCTGTTAACATCCGCAGTTCCAGACCCTCACACCAACTGAGCGATTCCTTAGGCTGTATACGTAAAACCTGATTTGTATTGTGTGTTTTTTGCTGTTGTTTCTTCTCACAAGCAATAGTACAACTGACTTTGGAGTCATTATATATTACTTAATGTGGTTCCACTGACATAAGATAAATGTGACAGGGGAATCAGGTCTATCAAATGTCTGTCAGTGTGGCAATATCATTTTAGAACTTAGTTGCCACACTCAACTGCTTTGCTTTGGTCCTCTGTTTCTTCTTCAGCATCCTTTCAGTGTCAGCACCTATGCGCTTTGGCATTCATTGTTCTGAGTGGTGGAACCACATGTGACTTTGGGCTAAGTTCTTTCATAGCAGGCACTTATTTGCACTTAGCAACCTACTGGGGCCATCCAGCATGCCTGCCTGCAAGGCAAAACATTAACTGTTACACCTCAGTGGGATACTGGTATGCCAGTAGACCTGTGTCACTAGAATGACCTGGTACACACAGTTGGTAGGAATATTTTCCTGATACTGAAGTTGAAGTCATTTTTATAGGATATCTTTAGTAGAGAGCTGTCAGGAGACAGTTCCAAAATACTCTTCCTTCAGCAGGAATGATGGCTCACAAAGTTCCTTCCTTCTTCTGTCACTGGCTGCTGGGTCCCAGCCTTGTCCATATGCCTCCTCCTGGGTGTGTCAGCAAAATCACAGAGCTAGATCTCAGCTGGATCAGAGAACCTGCTTCCCTTAGGAGAGCTTTCCTCGCAGTGTTTAGGGGGCTGATGTGGTGTTTGTTTTTCTATGAAGCAACAAAGGGATGTGGGAAGGAATCTGCTAACTGGGGAACTATCTTAGCCCAAGGTGTGATTCAGTGTTACAGACTGGCTCTTGATTCCGGGTGCTTGTTTGCATGGTACTGTGTTGGTATGGGAAAGAGAATTAGCACAGCCAAAACAGTGACTAGGATTTGGAGCCATTTGAATTTCCCAGACCTGCTTACCAACCAGGATCAGACCAACACGATCAAAGATGGCTCGATGAAGATAAGATAAAATTCAGCAGTGAAATCAGGTGGCATACCAGAAGCATTTGCAGGATGAATGAGGCCAAGAAGTGGGATTAGACAAACAGGGACTCAAGAAGAGCAAACGGAAGCCTCTCCTGGTGTGCTACCATTGTTACGTTGTTTAACATCGTACCTTTTTCCCTTAACACCCTTAAACACAAACTACATATACACTGTTGGTTTAAATTCATATTTTCATTTATTAAAATAGAATTCCCTGAATAATGTAAATTAAAATGTAAATTCCAATCAAGCCTCTGTCCTCTCCCAGGTGAGAGCCTCATAATAAGGTTAATGGTGCAGTGAGTAACGCCAGGAAGGTGTTGTGGTCATCTGTGAAGTGATCAGTGAATCCAACTGATATTCAAATTAGTGGAACTGGTTGATGGGAGGAGAGTGGGGGAGGGAGAAGGAATGAGGAAAGAATCTGTTATAAATACACTTCTTACACAAATTACTACGAGCAAGTCTGAAAACAAGTGCAGAGCAAAGCATTTAATGCAGTGCCTTTGGCATTTTGGGCAAATACTCTGTAATTTGGGGTAGTTACTAACATTATCATCATCATCATAATACATGTATTTAGGAAAAATAAACATTTGTTTTGTGTTAATTCTATGGTAATCAGGGTGATTGTACTGTACTTAGCTACTGTTTGTTACCATGGTTATTTCTAGTGGTTCTTGGTTATTAATGTCCTCGAAGATTCAACAATCTTCAGTAGTATTTCAGCTCACTTTCCTCCAATAGGCATAAGTAACTGAGGTTTCTTATTCTAATGATCTGTCACAGGGTTTTATAAGTAAAAATAGATTTGCTTCTTGTCAGACGAGCACTAGACGCTGGCTTCTTGCTTACACAAAGGTTGCTTTGCTTCAGTCTAGCAGTGTAAAGGGCCTGGAGTTGAGTGTCATCTATCCTCACTAGTAAGCTTTATTTATATTGCCAGATGGGTGCAGAGAAGCCTTCCTGTAAAGAGAGTCAGTCGTACCCATGTGTTTTCTCCAGTCTATAATCTCATGAAGATGGACAGTGTTGCAACATGCTTGCGAGTGAAATAACGGTTGTCACAAAGAACAACATAGAAACACATTTTTTTAATGTATTCCGGAAGCTATTTTTAGTCTTTCAAATGAATTTTACAAATCAGAACAGTGTAGTGGCATATACCTTCTCCCTCTTAGCGTGATGGGCATATTCTGGGGGAAATTAAGAATCAGGTTTTATACACAGGAATAAGTGACTGCTGCTGATGGTGATAACGGTATGTGTGTGCCGTCTTAGTCCACAAGAGTGACTTGGACTGATGCAGCACAGCACCATAACTGGCTGCCATGTTTGGGCTCTGCCTTCTAATCCTATTTTCTTGCTCATTTCCATGTAACTTCCTGCTTTGTTCCATAGCTCCTGTGCTGATGAAATGTAAGGAGCAATTAACCACCACTTAATAGTAGGCACAGTAAGCAACTGCTTGTGTACAGAGAGCTTATTTGAATGCTTACCATAACTTGTAGTGCAAATTCAGATGAGAAAGGAACAGTCAAAAGTTAAAATGTATTAATCCAAAATGTTCTTTTTTTAAAGAATTTGTCTATAACAGAACAATTTGTAGTTCATATTCCTTTGGAACTTTCTGTACAGCATTACACATTGCAGTGTCCTGAGATTGTTATGTGCTGTATGAAAGAGTGATAAAATCCCAGATACTTCCAGACAGGATGGAAAACACTTTCAGCAGAACACCTTTGTACAGATTCATTCCTGATGTGACGTGTGTGGTATCTGGAAGATAAATGCACCTTTTCTTCATTGATCTCATCCTGTAAGATTGTCTAATATAAAAATCAGATGAAAATATATTCAGTAGGATCACTGCAGGTATCTGTGTGTATATGATGGGCAGACTGAGACCTAAACCAGATCAAGTTTGAATCTGAAATAGGCGCTATCCAAAGCTATCATTCTAGTTACAATGTCAGAGCAGAAAAGTGATGGGAACAGGAGGGAAGGGGACGATGGTGAAACCTTTCTGCTCTTTTACTCACTATGTGCAACTATGCAAAAGGTAAGAGGAGAGTTAATTACACTTTTTTTTTTTTCCCAACAAGGAGTCTGACTCCAGTGTCTGTATATTCATGCCTACCTGATGCTTCATAGGTATTAAGTTGTGGTCAGGACTGTCAAAATTGTCTCTAGATTTAGGTATTCACATAGATCCTAATTCTCCTGTCATCACCTGACTGTCGGTCCGTTGAAAATGGTAGGCTGCAATAATGGCAGTAAAATCAACTGGTAAGTCAGAAGGGAATCAGGCCTGTTATTGGAATGGCAGAGTTTTCAGATGTGGAGAAGAACAGCCCATCTCTCTTCATAGATGGACTCTGGTTATTGTATGCAGGATTGCTTTCTGATACAGCAGGTATTGTTTTACTGAGTCAGAACTGAACAAATGGATTGTCATCCACTGAAGTGGAAGTCAGAAGTACAAATGAATTGCATATATGTGACAGTTTTGAAGTCTAATAACCAGACAAAAGAGTGGAAAGCTTCCCAGAAGTATTACCTGGGGAGAAGTCAAGAATTATCTAATGTGGTTAAATAGGTTAAAAGGATATCCACATCTTGGGTTTTGATAAATGTGGGATTGACACATTGAATGAGGAAGATGTAGCCCTAAGCAGAAGCTTGTATTTAGGGTGAGTTGTCAACTGAGGGAAGAGCAGGCTCGAAGCTGAGCCGTATGATTTAATCAAGGAATCTGACAGGCTCAGTGAATATTTCTTAGAAAAGACACTGGAAATAAAAGAGACAGCATCAGTAGATTTGATTCTCTTACTTGCTCCAAGAAACACGATTCTTAACAAAATGGAAGTGGAGACCACATTCATACTTCATCTGTTCTTATGGACAGGGGTAGAGGATGAAAATACTGAGATACATGAGGGAAAAATTATGCCCAGGAAGAACTTCACCAAGTTATTGAAAAACCTAAATAAAGAGATGGGTCTTCTCTCTGTGGACTTTGTAGCACGAATGAGATTATATGAGTTTGGATATGGATTGCTAATGTGAGTTGAGCTATAAAATGAAGCAGGTGATGTCAAACCATGACAGAAACCAGATAGGCCCAGTTGGATTTCAACATAATTTGTTTTGTGTTCATTGAAGTCTCATAGCTAGATTTATGGAGACTAAATGGCATGGGAAAGCTTGCACAATGACTCGAGAGTTAATTCAGGATTAGAATGTTTCACGGCTTCATTCGTGTGCCTCTCTGGTGCATAACATGCTTGTATTCTACTAAAGGAATTCTGATAAAGGCCTTCATGGAAATATACCTCGTATTTGAGGTTTAAAGAGTTAATGTGAAGGTTTCTTTTGGTTTATAGTAATGCGTAAAAAAAAAAAAAAAAAAAAAAACCTATCCTATGCAATATTTAAATTATGAATTAATGACCTTTAGAATCCTGCCAGGTCCTCAGAAATCATCTGCATCATGCGCAGCAGTTGAGAAAAACCGAGGGAAAAATACAGCCCTTGGAATCATCCGAAAGGAAAGGAAAGAATAGGGTAGGTGTGTGCGTTACTGCAGCCCTTCTGAGCAGAGAGAGGGGGAATATGCTCATTCTTAGGTTACACATAAAAATAACATTAGTTTTTCTTCTGCATTTTAATGATTGAGAAGGGAGGCTCACTGGTATCTAAAAACTTCAGAGCTGGCTGATAACTCACAGAGCTCTTTGAATACACCGCTACTCCAAGAACAAGACAGGAACCGTCAAGATAATTGTCTGATACAAATCCTTTGTTAGAGTAATAGATTTTGTACTGTCACGATTCTGAATTATAGCCATATGAATGATGAAACATGTAAATGGTAATTCATCATTAACTGTGTATAAGAAACCAAATTATTCTTTTCAGTTCTGTTCTTGTATCTTAGACATGATGCATTACGTTATGCTGTAATTTATGGACACAGTGTGAATCAGCCAAAAAGTTTTATTCTCTTCCAGCATGTATAGTTTAATATTTAAGCGTCTCTTCCCTCACTCATTCAGTTTTTCTTTAATTGTAATTTATTTCCTCAGGGAAAATTACACATAGTGGCTTTGGTCCAGAAAAATGGGGAGCAGCTTAATACGGCAGTTTTGGATTTGTCTAGAAGTTTTGATGCCAATAGCCTGTGTAATTTTTGAGGAAATCATTCACTCTTTTTGTGTATGCTGTAAGGGGGGACAGTGATGTGCAACCGTGCCATAGCAGCGTCACTTAATACTTTAGAGGCCTAAGCGTGGGGCTTTTTACCTTCTTCAGTCAGTAATTTGCTTTATTGAGATAGGAAGATTTGAAGCACAGCAGAACACTGCTGAATGAAATCCCCCTTTCTGGGTATTAAAACAATATTTTCTGTTTTAAAAATAACATCAAGTTTTCTAACTTTGCGAATCTCAGTTTCACTCTCACTGCTCCATGGCGTTCATTTATTGCCCATTACAAAGGCCTTTCAGTCCCTTCAGAGGTGATGCTGGTGGGGCGCTGCAGCTGAGACAGTTCAGATCAATAGCTGCTGTTTTGGGTACCCAAAATCCTGAGTTCAGCAGGAGAAGAAAAGCCAGGGAAGGGTATTCAGAGTAATGCAATATTGCTGTAAAAGTCACTGTGTAATTTGACTTGGTTTATTGACAGTATTCGTTGTGGCATATTCTGTACAAGCTATAGCACACGCCCTGTTGATCAAATAGATGGCAAAGATTCTGCTTATTTCAGTCATAGTGATAAGAGCAGACTAAATTAAGATCAGAATAAAGACTCCATGTTATCGTATAATGCCAAAGGAGGGGCAGATTTAGTAGTAATGCTCAAGAAACAAGCCATTTTAATTGACTTTTCTGGAAAAAGATGTCTGGTTTCAGAAAAATTCCCCCCAGCTTGATGTCCATTTCCAATGTGTTGGTTTTTTTTTTTTCTTACTACATCTGTAAAACATAGAAGTACTGTATTGTTTTATCTCCCAGGGAAGATATCCTTTCTTCTAGATGTAACCCTATCTGTAAATGACTTCAGAGTTCAGATTCCTGTAGGTGTAGTGGATATATGGCAATCCAGGCTGTAATTGACAATAACCCATTTTCTGATACCACTTCCATGACTTAACACTGAAAGTATGTTGCTGGAGAGCTGCTCTATACTGCCATAGTGAGGGAGACTTACTGTGTCATGGTAAATTTTTTATTATTTATCCTGTTGTGGTAATTTCATCTGCTGCCACAGACGTTTGCTCAGTTTGTGTTGCTGCCTGGACACGTTTTCTGATATCCCTCCTGGAATAGGCAGATGTTCCTAATGGACAAAAAATTCAGTGCTTGCAGCCTACATTGGCTAGCTTTAATATCCTTACATACTGAATAATCTTCTCAGCTCTCATAGCCCGGGTTCAAATCCTGAGCACAAAATACTGATGCAGTTGAGCAGAACTAGGGGGGAAGAAAACGCACGAGTGGTGATCTTCATATGATTGGTTAAGACTGTTGTCTGTATCTCTTGATTTTTGTACTGAATTTTGGAATGGTGCCGTTGCTTATTTTCACAGAAAATATATCATAGTCATTTGTAGAGTTTGGTTGTTCTATCATGGAGTGCATCTATAAACTCCACTAGAGTTGCCTGCAAAACCAGTGAATGCTTTCCAAGCAGGAGGAGTAAAGCTGTGCAAAGTGACAGTTTTGGAAATGCTGACCCTGCAGCCTTCTCACTGAGGGGAATGTTTGAGGCATTTATGATCTTGAGTCTTGGAAATGCAAGAACAGTGTTATGGGACCCTGTGAAGTTGTATTTTTTCTCTTTTCTCTGTTTATTCCACTTCTACGCATCTACCATACAGCAGATATTTTTGTGAAAACAAATGTTAGAATATAATTTTAAAAGCGTATTTTACGCATGGCATTTCAGTATTGCTTATAAAGTATGTAACGTGAAGAGGCCTCTGTTCTAGCAGTACAAGGTCCCCATAGGTAAATTGAAAAGATATGTCCCTCTCAGGGTTTTGACAGACTACAAGTGAATTACCATGAATGAAAGAAATGCTGGGGGTGGAAACTGGAGGGTAGGGGACTATTTTCACTTCAGGGGCATCTTCAGTTCAAAGCCTGTGGCTGATACTCAGCTTCATTTCAGTGTTCATCATCACTAATCCGTAGTACAAATGAATATCTGCACTTTTGAACAATCAGAGGTTAAAGACGACCCAGCCGTTCATGTGATCTCATTATACTGTGCTGATTGCAATACATCAGAGATATTTATAACCTTACTTCATAAAGTTGGTTCCCAGTAAATGAGTTCCCTTTTCAAAGGTTAAATATTTATGTCCTTATTTTCTGTCTGAAACAGTTTTGAATGTGCACTAACTAATGAAACCATCACAGCCATCTTCAAGAAGATGAAGTTCTGAGTGGGCATCTGACTCCCAAAGTTACCTCTTGCGCAGACTGCTTTGCACTGTGTAGGTTTTCAGAGCAGATCAGTGTCATGACTTCAAACCATAAGATTGATGCAGTCTGACTTATCCTCGCTTGCATGTGCAAAACAGCAGTAGTAGTAATAATATCTTTTATCTGTTTTTCTTCTACTGAGCTCAAAGACCCAGTACAGTTAACCTCCAAGGGCACTAATTAATCCTTTCAGCCCTGTTTAGTTCCCATTCTAGGGACAGGTGCATGCACTCCCAGAAGGGGTAGGGGGGTATCCTGTGTAGTCATTCTTTTATCCCCCAATTAACACCAATTTTGATAAAGCAGTCTTTAGTTTATTGATTTCTGAATGTGCAGTTCTCCCATTTACCGAACACTCAGGTTACTGAGAGTGCTTTCTGTATAAAATAAATCAGTATATAATGAGCTAAGTTGCACTTTCATTATCTTGAACAATATAAAATACTGGAGGCCTTTGTACTGGAGGGGTTACTCTGTTACATACTGTCCTGCTAGAAGGTACAGGGTAAAAGGAACAGCTCCTCTAGTGGAGATTCTGCTGATTTCTGATCCAAAATATATGAAATGATGCTTGCAAAATTCAACTCTCAAAACTGTCTGTGATAAATCAGGAAAGCTTCTCATTCCAAAGGCACTGATAGTATTGAGGCATTCTGCTGTTACACGTCACAGACGTATTTATGCTAGAGTTTCCTTTTTTTTTTTTTTTTTTTTTTGCCTTAGTGTATCTTCTTCAAGTGATAAATAGTGGATACAAGCATCATTAAGATCTCTGATACGTTGTTGAAAGTCAAGTCCTGGTACTCCATGCATGGAGATTTTGTCATTGAGAATGTAGTAAAAGTTCCCTCACGCAGAATCCCACAAACAGTCTGGATGTTTTCTGAAATCACTGATACCTTCTTCAGGTTCGTCTCCAAGATGAGATTTTTTTTGTTTCTATCACTTGTGAGCTTTTCCTACCCTTCTGTGACTTCTGCATCCTAGATTTAAGGAGGAAAAAGTACAGTCTGCTGACGTGTAAAGCATCCGCAATTTTTTTTAATTAAAAAAAAAAAAAAAAATTTTTTTAAACCCAATTCTCCTTGTTGCAAGGATACAGCATGCAGAGAAAGACAAAAGCGGTAACTCCACTGTGGCACTAGAAGAGCAGAGGAGAGATCAAAGATGGCGAAACTGGAGTTCCCCGTTAGAGCAGGAAATCTGTTAAAGTATGTACACAGTTGATCCTAGAATGATGGTACAGCCCACGCTTCAGAAAAGGGAGAAAAAAAGCACTCTTAGTCTTTGGCAGTCCTGGAGGATTATTCACCCCTAGGCCTCTGCTGCCTGTGTAGCTTTGCACTCATCCAAGCTTTGTTTCCTTTCCCCTGTACACGGTCAGATTGGTGGGCCAAGAGAGAGGATGACAGGTACACCACCAAGCATGAAGTGGTAATTTAATTAAAATGGGAAAATAATGGTACCAAGGCCACTATGTTTTTGGGGAAAGACATTGAGTCAGAGTGTCAGTTGCATGGGACAAAAGTAATTCCTGGGTTTTTGTGAGTCTGCTACCATCAGTGGTGCAGCTGGTGTGGGACTAACCCACAGTATTTCCTTCTCCCTCCTTGAAAAACAGTAGTCCGTGGCAAAACTTTTTTTTTTTCCTTTTGAAGGTCTGTTTTATGACATCTTTTCCTGAAAATTATTGATGAATAATGATCTCCCAATTGCCCTTCTCAATCATGAGACGGGCAAAGAAGTTAATAAGCCACCTCTGTAGCCCCCTCCCTTCTCCATACAGACATTTTTTACCACATGGGTGAGCACAAAGAAATAATTAGATAGGAGATTTTTCTTCTAAATTAGGCCTCTTGTTTGTAAACTGAAAGAGTGCTAATGCACTTCAAACTCAGCTGTGTACCACATACACACACTCGGCCCAGGAGTATTATAAAGAGTGGGAGAATAGGGGGTTTTGTTCTATTCTTCGGTCTCTTTCTATATGAGAGGGCCATTCATTCAGTCCCTATGCTTCTCTCTCTCTCTCTATTTCTCTCCATAATGCCAGCATTAGCTGCAAGCTGCTAGCTGTAAAAGTGCTTTGATGTTGACCTCTCACTGCCATTGACAGACCCTCATTGGTGGGTGAGTAGCAGAGCAATAAGGGCATGTGTGGGAGAAAAGAGGATGAAAGCCTGGACAGCTAGGAAAGGATAATATGAACAGATTCCTGCCTGTTCACTTAGTTTCTTTTTTTTTTTTTAACTGGGTCTTCTGATTACAGAGGTTACGAACCAGTAAAACTTCAGAAATGACCACTGAAAGCCTGCTGTACATGAAGAATCAGATAATTGTTCCAGCTCTTGCCTTGTAAAATTAAATCAAGCCATGAGCTAGGCAGGAACGCATAGGGGAGTTGAAAACATTTTCCTGTTCAAGGCAGTAAAATAGTGGGGATTTGTCTGATACATACGGTAATATTACAAGGGCAAAAAGCATGTAAATGACAGGAGAGTAAGGAACACAGAGGAGAGATGCCTTTTAGTGATGTTATTTTGTTTCTTGTCTTGTGCCAAAGCCTAAAACATAGGTCTTGGACTTGAAAAGGATGACAATCTAAAGGTGCACTAGGACATCCAGAAAACATCAAGGGATTTCTGCCCCAGGGAGCATGTGTGTGCATGCATATGGATGTCTGTACATGAAAAGCTGCCTTTTGCTCCCCACGGTGTTCTGCATACAGTACAAGCCTATATCCAGATCACACTGGCGTCTCTGGCCCCAGAGCAGCTTTGCACCCTCACAGAATGCTTGGAGATTGTGGGTACGATGAGGACCATGCCCTCAGCTGTTCTGTGAAAGTGCAGTCAGCCAAGCTGGGAAATGCAGGAAAGCAGTACTCCTGCCTGTGCCCTGCCGAGGCAGGATGTCTCCAGCCACTTCACCTCTGCACTTCCCTTCACCTCTGTGAAAGCTCTGCTTGTCATATCAATAATTAAACCTTAAAGCTCTAACTTGAAATGGCCAAACAGCTTTGCAGGGCCGGCAGAGGGGACAGGAGGGAGGGAAAGTTCACACAAATTTGTGTTGAGAAACCTTGGCTATGGTTGAGATCTGAAAGCCCCACTATTGCATTAAAGCTGTGTGTCTGAATTTCCATTGGATGCTCTTCTGCAGGGCACAGGCATCTTCTGCTTGTCTGGGGCATGGACAAACCTGTTCTGCCTTCGCGTTGGACCCCACAGCCAACTCCCTGCTGGCTGCACTGGGCCGTCGGTCGCTTACCTGTTGTTGGTGAGCTTTAGATCAGACCTGGCCTATGCCTTGTGGTGCACTTGTTGCCTTGTGATGGGCTGGAGCTAAATGAACCACTTATTTGAAAAGGAGGAATGAGTGAAACAGGTGCCCACATTGCAAATGACCATACGTTAATTGGCAAGCAGGCCATCAGTCTCAGCATTCAAATAACACTCTGTTACAAGTACATGAATAAGAAAGAAGCCGTCGCTGTTAGGATATGTATAGGATTTCTTCATTGAAAATAAGGAATTCAGCACACACTTCTGGTGCTGAGACTCTTCACATACTGATACAGAAAGAAATCTTTCACTGAATGATTAAAAATCTTCACTTTTTGGAGGGAGCAAACTGGAACACCACTTTTTGCCTTACTATATGTATTCTCTATCAGGGAACTAATTCTCTAGTCAATTTCACAGATGATTTCTTGTCATTACTACACAATTCTATTTATTTGATAATAATTTTGTAGGACTATTCCAGAGGGATTTGAAATTACGCATTCAGCTTGTAGCAGTTCTTGAAAGGTATGTGAGTGCTGCACTCAATCAAAACTTCCCTGCCTATACTTTTAAAATAGAAAATACATTTTCAATTCAAGCAAGAAATCTTGCCAGAAATGTGTTGGCTAAAGTTTGTCAATGCATTTATCTCAGCATAAAGGGAAGTGTATGTAAACCCCTTTCTCCTGTTACTTTCCCTTTTGCTCTTTCCAACTGATGAGGAAATAAAGACAATTTTCTTTTCCAGTAAGAAATGAAATAGGCCTTTGCTAGTTTTTGAAAAAGTTGCCATTTTTTAACTTGAAAGAATACAGAGTGCATTTCTTAATTTGCATTTTTGCTTCTGCTTTTTTAAGACAGACACGATGAACTTCAGTCTGGGTTAAACACTGCAGCAAACTCTTTTGTGCGAGTTGGAATTCCACCCAAAAGATGGTTTATCTGCCCAATTTCCATTCCTTTTCTAGGAAAAATATCTCCTGTCATCAATTCTTTCTTGATGAATATTTTCCTTGAAACTATTTTGTGAAGCAACTTGATCCTGTTTTGTTAAGCTACTCGAGGTTATGAGCCCGTCCTGTTCGGTGGCAGTGGCATTGAGCATGGCATAATTGGTACAAGCAGGGTTATGTATGGCCGTGAAGAAAGACAGGTTCATTCCACAACTCCAAAAAGGAACCATCAGAATCTGGATGGAGTTCCTTTAGAGCTGCATTACAGGAGCCTGTGGAGCCCATGAACTAAGCCCACAACACAATTGTATTTAAAAAAAAAAAAAAGAAAAAGAGAAAGAAAAATAGAGTGGTCCTTTCTTGAGCATTTTCGATTAGTCGAGCCTCAAAGATCTGGATAGGCAGTTGGATGCTCCATCCGAAACGATTAAAAATACAGCTTTGCCAGAGGTACAGCAGCTGTTTTGGCAGGTACTTTGTAATTCTGCCTGTCTGTGGGCTGCTGGAATACTTACTGTTCCCTGAAGTATCATTTCATTCCAGTGAAAATCACAAGCGATAACTCAGGAGGCAGTAAAATCACAGGGGTCAGAGAGTACCGCCAGTATGCTTGAAATCGGATCACCAACCTTACTCAGATGGGCCTGGAGTAAGGGAAAATGTGTCTGCTACTCTTGGGTCAGATCTGGCACAACTGGAACATAGCCTATGCTCCTGTCCTGCTTTGCTGTCTTCTAGAGGTGTACAGAATGGAGTCCTGCTTGAAAAAGAGAGACAGCTTACAGAGCTTTTTGTCTGTGGGAGTGACTGTGCTATTGACTTCCAAATGGTTTGATGAAATGTCATCATTGGTGCTTTGTCATTTCATAGAATTTGTATAAAATATTCTATAGAATGTTATAGAATAGAGTGTGAGGAATGAGGAGTTGATGGAGAGAAGAGAAAATGGTTATGGAAGGAAAAGGCAGAAGGCGTTGAAGTCCCTTTCTACTCATGGTGTTCACAGAGGAGCCAGAGATGGTGTGTGAACTGGGTCACTTTCAAATGCAGCTTTTCTAGAAAGGCCAGCAGAATAAGGATCCAGGGTCATTTATTGGAACAGTGAATATTACAAGGGTATTTCTGTAATAATAATTGTTCCTTGAATTATCTTCTGTCTGTGTAGGAAAGTAAGGATTCTGAACTGAAAGCTACTCGGTGAATATCCAGCATTTTCATTGCTAATTTCCAGCAGTGTTACTATATTGATTCTTCACTGATTTCTTGTCTCTTTGTCCAGTCTTCCTGATAAGCAGTTTCTGCTGATTTTTGTATAACCATTTTTGATCTAATGAAGGGTAGGTGCAAGTACTGCTGTACCCGGTGTTCCTGCTCTGGGGGCCCCTTCTTGTTCTCCCTTTAGAATTCAGTACTCTGTATTCCTTACTGAAACAAGTGTTGTGGTTTTGCAGAAGTCCAGTTCCATTGTTTGTGGATCGATTGTGTAGAATTCTGTGATGCCATGAGATCAAGAAAGAACACAGTGATGCCGCGTTTTGCTCAAGGACTCCAAAGTCTTTTGGAGAGTTAGAGCCTTTCCATTCTTCCCCACTCCAAACATCCTTCTTTCTGCTAGTTCTTTGCAGGAGGAGCTCAGAGATCACTGCGCTCTACTTGTAAGCCAGATACTGTGCTCCTTCCTTGCAGTGGAGGGAAGAGCTGCTATAAATCAGCAAGGCGATAAGTGCATTTCAGTTGCTTGCTCAGTAGGATGGGGGCAAGGAACTGAGGAAACCACCTACAGATGAGGCAGTTGTGTGAATCGTGAGAAGAGAGAAATGTTCAGCACTTCTCAGGAGGTTTTTCCCAGTTGTAGAGAGGGAGCTGAGCACTTAAGAACAGAGCGCTTTAGGAAGCTCGTCGGTAAACCTCCAAGAAAATACTAAGCTCGGGTAGAATACAGACAGCCATGAGGAGGCCAGGACCCAGTGTCTCTTTCTGAGGGGTACTCATCTTACCAGGGGAGCAGGAGAGCATTCCTGCGATGGATTTTACTGGCCAGAGCTCCTCAGGGCAGGTTTGTTCCCTTGACTTTTAATATTCCAGTTTTTCTGTGTTTTCTTTGCCAGTAAGTATGACTTGGGTTACATTTTGTAAAAATAATAAAGCCGGAAAAGGTTAAACTCAAACTTGGCCTCTGTGCTTTCTAAAAGACAGCAACAGACATTTTCAAAGGACTAATTCCAAGCTTTATTGTGCTACTGCAGGGCCCACAGGAGGGAATAGTGTTAGGCCCAACTTGTACTGTAGACAGAGAAAGATGGATTTTTAAATTATCTACCTTTGCTTTGCAATGTGAACGTTTCAGGGCAATTATCCTGAGATAATGCCTACAAATTGCTGAAGACTTTAGGTTTATAATTGCTCATGTTCATTTAGGGTTCCCAGCAGACTAGACCAGGAAAATCATTGCCAGTCAAGCCAAGGTTGACAATATACGGTAACTGAATTTTTCTTAGAAGACAGACAAGCGAATCAGTTTTCTTTAAGAGCAATAATTCTAACTAATTGTTTGGTTTCATTGTGTTTCCATAGCAGGAGCTGTAGTGCTTGGCAGGGTAGATAAGTGACACTTCCAAGACACATCCGTGTAAATGGGCAAATGGAATTCTACTGCATGGTGCTATTCTTGTGCAGCAGTTGATAGGGAGAGGTATGGCATACCTCTGCGTTTCCTTATTTACACACCAGCAACCATTCCAGTCACCTTAGAAAGCGAATCAGAAATTTACAGTGAGATGACTTTATCATGTCAGTGCGGAGGGAAATAGCTACCGTTGCATGCCGTGTTTGTAATTAAAGCATGTTTCTTAGAGTAATATTTAGGTGAGGTTTGAAATCAGTGAGAATGTTAGTAAAGAATGCTGTTTCAAGGCCTTAATGTGTGCCTACATTCAAATTATTGGACTGCATTTATATATATCTTTTTATCTGTTGATGTAACTATATTCCTACTTATGCCTATGTATTTTATATAGCCTTCTCTCCCCCCCCTAGATTTATTGTGAAACTCTGATAGCATTCCTATCATAGGTCCTTGGTTGGCCCTGGGCATCCACTAGGCAAGGGAAGATTCAGCTGTGATTCTGAAGTGCTTAGCAGAAGCAGTACGGCCAGTTTAGGTGTCTAAACCACAGCAGTGTAAAGTCTGGATGAAAACATTCTGATGAGTGTTTTCTTGTTTGTTTCCTTCTGCGATTTCTCCTGGTGTGGTGTTTTGCTTTTCTGCTTAGGTTCTTGTTTGTTCTAACCTGGCCTTTTGCAAATACTGTAGTTTTCCTATTAGTTTCTTTTTTGGAGGGGGAGCTGGGGGGAATGTCCTGTTGTTGTACATAAAAAGGGCAGAGCTGAAAATACTCAGGTCAGGGAGATGAGAGTTTTATGTCACCGAATCCTTTGGAAAATATAGAGCACAGAAATTTGACCCCCAGATACTGCTAGATTGTGCTATGATTTTATTCATTTCCACTTTCTCAGGAAAATAAACCTGTATAAACCACAGAATCCCTCTTTGCAGTGAGCTGTATTGTTACCAATAGCTGAAACATGGCACAGACCACCAAACCTAGGGCTTCTAATAAATTACAGATGTCAAGGCATATTTCCAGTGAAAACCAGAGAGAGTGTTCTTGATAGCAAATGGGCTCTGAGAATGAGCAAAAATTAAATTTTTATCTATGGCTCTGATCTCATAGAAAATGAAGCATCTTTTCCTAAAAAGTCCAGTCCACTTTGCTACTTCTTTGCTGCTTATGTTGTGTTGTAGCATTTATAATCGGATCAGATTAAATTTTAAAACTTGGCCTTTTTGTCATTCTGTGATTATGCAAATTCAAAGCTGTTTTATAGCCATTTCTCCTTGAGTCATCATTAAACATACATACGTATAAAGCCTGATGTAGCTGGCATGGAATCTCTCTGTTCCAGAATTGTAACTGTGTCCCTTTAAGACATCATTTAGGTGTACTGAACAAGCCAAGCTCTTTTAGTTTCCTCATAGAAATTCTCCGGTCCCTTGATCATTGTAATAGTCCTCTTTGCACCCTCTGCTCCAATTTGCATGCATCCTTCTTGTGCATGGGTAACTAGAATTTATGCTGGATTTCAGATAATGTCTCACCAGTGCTTTGTGTAGTAGCATTAATATTTTCCTCCCGTTATTAGCACTATTACAGGTGATGAATCCTAGGATTGCATCTGCCTTTTCAGCTGCATTATATTAAGGCACATATTTATCCTGTAATCAACTAGCAAACCCAGGTCTTTCTCCTCCTTTGTCGTTCCCAACAGCTTCTAGCAGAAATTCTCATTATTAGTTCCTTAGTGCATGACCTTGCATTTTGTACTGTTCAATTTCATCCCGTTTCTATTACTTCTGTCCTCAAGGTCATCCAATTCTTCTTGTGTGATATTGCGATTTTCGTTTGTGTTGATGGTGCCTCCCAACTTTGTACAATCTGCAAATTTCATTTGAACACTCTTACTTTTTGTGCCAAGTTTATTAATGAACCATTAAATGAGATCCATCCGAAGGCTGATCTTTGAGGAACTCTTAATATCTTCCCTCCAGCCCTCCATTCCTCCCTGCAGCATGTTACCTCTTCACTTCCCCCATCACCCACATACACATCGGAGTCCTGTCTTGTTCTCTGCTTTCCTATGGTGAGCTAAGTAGTTCCCAAGTGGCACCTGCTGAAAAACTTCAAAGAAGAGTGGATACATTTTAAGATTTTTATTTGAAAAAGTACTTCTTAAGAAAAACCTCTCAGGGTAGCCTGGCATAATCTAGCTTCAGGAAACCCATACAGTGCATGTTTACTCTGTATTCCCTTTATTTCTTTCTTCAGATTTGTTCTTAAAATTTAGTATCTTATGGAGGACTGAGTGACAGGTCTTCCCTAGATCCCCTTCGCTGACTCTCGGAAGTAAATGATACGGTAAGGTGCAAGTAGGTACAAAAGAGGTAGTAGTGCTGTTCCTTTCACAGGTTACATTGCACCTCTTGGCTCTGCTACCTACTGACAGTTGCTGCTGGGTCTGCAGTTCCATGATTCGTTCTCAGCTAGAGGTTGTCCAGCCTCCTGGCCAAAATGCATTGACATTCAGTATTGTTTTCAGCTCTGCTCAGTTATAGGTCCTATACCTAAATGTCTTGCCCTTTCTTGTCTCATGCTCCCAGTATTTACCTTTCCTACTCCTCTTTTCTCATTCTTAAAGAAAATAAAAGCAAAGTGTTCCCTTAGGTTCCTCAATTTTTATGCATTCTCAACCCATCCTTCCCCTCCCCCAGGTGGAAACCTCTTCTTGAATTTCAGAGTTTAGTGACACAACCAAAAATCTGACTCTTTTAAGAGCTCCCTTACCATGTCCATGTAGATTTCTCTCTCTCTGGAAGTTATTATATGGAATCCCCAAAACTGCTTTTTGCAAGAGTTGTGGCTACAAAAGGTGCCCCCTAAATATAAGAGGAATAGCACTGGTGTCAGTTACTTGTTTCCAAAAACGGAGGTTGGCAGCATTCTGAAAACACAGAGGTTTGGCTCTGACAGAGGGTATGGCAGGAAATTTTGAACTAAGAAACATTTATTCTTCCTTCCACCCAATCACCTATGAAATGTACACAAGCTGTGCCACACCTCCTCCTGTATTTTATCTGGAGCATTTCTAGTATGTGTGGAGTGTGTGGGGTTCAGCAACCGATGGATAAGACAGAGCGGAGTAGTGAGCAACATTCACAGAACTTGTATTTGATAAGCAGAAAATGAGCACCCTGCTGGCCTGGCTGGACAGTTTAACAAGATAGGTTCTATTAAAGTTTTATTTTACCTCTTGGAAGATTAATTTGGCTGACAGCAGCAAGCTATGGTCTTCTGTGGTGTTCTGCACCAGACATCAGAGGTGCATTGTGGATATGGGTTTCTCATCATTCTCCTCTCAGACCCTCAAAGCATAGCAGGGAAGAGAGCCTGTAAGCAGGGAAGAGAGCCCACTGTTTGCTTTTTATAAGCTGGACTCCCTTGCTCTGTATAGCGTATGCTGTTTGTTAATTATTCTCTTTCTCCTGTGCCTTCTTTTTCCTGCTCTTGTTTATCCTCCCCTGTGTTTTATTTTTGTGATGGTTTGATCTCTGGTGCTGTATCTCCTCAGCTTCAGCATTCCTTTCGCATTTTGGTTTTGATTTTTCATGTGCTTATGGGATTATGTCTTTCCAGAGACTGAAAAGAAGGAATATGCATTGACGGTCAGCTCTCTCGCTCATACTGGCTTACCAGGAGGGGCAGGGAGGGGTGTCAAAGCCCAATCCTCAGACTCTTCCTGTGTTCTGAATTGAGTTTATGTATCGCAGTGTGATCCCACTAGGTTTAGTGATGTAGCAGTCCAGGAGCATGTTCCCATGGCTTTTTTCAGTTCCCTATCAAGGTATGCCTTAAAAGATGATCTTGGCCAGCAAAGTTCACATGGAAGGGTAGTCTTGCTGAAATCTCTGGTGTTGTTATGGGCATGGGGTTTGGAGAACCCTTTCCCAAAGAGTCTCTGGGTCCCATTTCAAGGCAGAAATCAGATTATGGTCTGCTTTACTACGGTGCCATCCTGCAATGATCTCTAGGCTTCTCCTGTTTGAATTAGCAGGATGCCGAGGGGATAGACAGGGACACATTAATGAGAAGCAGAAGCTAGGAGGATGCCTAGGGTACCAGACAGGGGAGAGAAGAAGGGCTCTGCCATCAAAACGCTCCCCAGTGAAAAGACACAGCAGGATATAGTGACAAAACATATTCACCACAGCCCTCACGGCTAAAGGAAAGTTACTTTCATTCACCAGAAGTAGAAAAAGAAATTCTGAAAAAGCCTTTCTCCTTTTCATTCCCTTAGTTCTTGTCAACAAAGTGAAGTTCTGAATGTCAAGGGGGAAAATCATCTCCCTGCATTTCCAGCCAGTGCAGCCTGCGTGGCACGTTGCTGTATGCTCCTCCACGAGTGATTACAACCCGAGCAATAAATGCTGACACTGTCAGTGCAAGACTGTATTTTGATACTTTGTTTCCTGCAGTTCATTTCCTGTGTGAAGCCCAGGGAGGAGATTTTTTTTTTTAACATTTTTTTTTAATACATGTTGAGGTTCAAAGGTGCTTGAGAGGAGAGCAAGCTCCAATTGCCATCGGGAAGTTGTGCTTCCTTTCTTTTGCAGAATCCAGGTTGATTTGTGGGCCCAAGTCCTGTCCCTTCCCATGGTAGGCAGTACGTATCATCCCACTAATCACTGCAGTACTAGGGCAGGGGTTTCCTCAGTGCTCCAAGTCCTATAAACTCTGGAAAGATGTTATAGTCACATAGCTAAATAGTTGTTTGGAGTGTTGGAATAGCAAAATGTCTCAATGTCAGGATTGTTCAGAGAACTGAAATGGTGCAGCAGTGTCTCACCCTCCATATGTTGATAGCAGACTCTTACAAATTTTTCCAGAGGCTCTCAGACCACGAGCGTCTGAGTCCATGGCTTTGGTCATGCTGAAGATCTTTCTTTCTTGCATTACGTGGAATATGTGAAGCTTCTCACAGGCTAGAGAATTGTGCAGTAATCCCCATGGTGTTTTACCAGTGCCAAAAACATCAGATTGTTAGGGTGATTTGTGTTCTAAGCACTGTGCTCCCCGAAATACCTTTTTTTAATGCTTCGCATTGTAATAGTGCATGTGACATGCTGCATTGCACTTATCTCTGTCTTCATACTAGAGAGCTTCTTATCATCTTCTTTCATGGATGGGAGCAGAGTGGTTTAAATCAAAGCATTTGACTTTGAACCTCTCTTGAGCTGGCCTTCAGGCAAGTTCTTTCTGATCAAAGACAGAAGCATACCGGGGTCCAGGTATTAAGGCTGAATAATTGGTTCAGACTAAAATAAGAACTGTCCCAAGCCTCTGCAGAAAAACTTTTTATAAAGTTTAAAAAAAAGTGAAGGTAACTTTTTTCCCCTTGATATCCTTCTGCATTTTCTGAGGGTGTTCCGCTGCACGCACCATTGCTGCTGTGTCTGACCACGTTCGTATCGGTAAGGTGCTAGAAATACCAATCCAATTTGCCAGTCAAATCTTTTCAGATTATTTTAGAAACACTAAGAATTACAGCTTCTGAATTAGAGTGCTGTTCTCGTATCACAGAAAGTGAGACTTTATCAGAGATGTTATCAATGTAACACAAATAATTGAGGTGGTTTGGGGAGATCCCGATTTCTCCTGCAGCAGAGGATTCCCCAGTTCTCTGTAGAAATGAATACAGTGTGTATTTCCACAGCATTTCGAGCTGTGGTTTTTCTGGAGATATCACAGGCAGTTCAGATCGGAGAGAGAAAAACAAAACCAACAACCAAGCAATCACAAGCAATTTACCAGACGGACCGGGATGCCTCCAGCATCCCAAGCAGCCTGAGCCTGTCTGCCTCTGTTTAGGATAAATACTGAAGCTGCACCTCTCTGAACTCTTCCGCCTTTGCCCATCAGTAATGTGTATATAAAAAGTCTGTGCCTGGGGATCAGCTAACAGGATTATTCACAGACACAAAATGAAGCTGGCCCGATCCTGGCATCCTTCGCAGCCCTCCCCGCAGCCTGCTGAGAGGGGCAGAAGCAGGATCAGGCTCCAGGTCCTCATAATTTTGGCAGCCTTTGAGGAATGCAAAGGGAATCTGGAAAGGGAGCAGCGGTAGGTAGAGGCTCGCTTTTTTTTTTTTTTTTTTGTAGTTGTTTTTCATTTTTAATACAACAACTTTCAGTCCTAAAGGAAACCCTGGCAAAGTGGCGAGGCTTTTGTCTCTCGCTATAATGCCACTGGGCTTGGGATTGACCTGCGTGATACAGTGACACTGTGTGGTTTGAATTTTTACATACAGCTGCATAAAGCAATTCTCATGTAAATTTTGGAGGTAAATAAGCCTGCTGTTGGTCTGCTGCATGGACACATATGCTCAAATCATTAGGCTCGACAGGAGATTACCATTAGCCCACCCGTCTCTCACTGGCTCGCTCTTTCCCTCCCCACCACACAGCTCTTACAAGAGACCAAAGCACCTCACTATTTTAACAAATGTCAGCAGAGTTACAGCAGAGGAAAGAAGAAAATTGTTGTATGCCCTTCCTGCAGCCCCCTGCCACACCCACAGAGCCTCGGCTGGAAGCAGTGTGAAAATAGATGAGGCCACGAGCTAATTACCATGGCACAATCAGACAGGCTGGAGGTGATTCCCTTCCCTCAGCCCTTTGAATTGCACAGGACTGAACCAAACCCCTTTGGTTCCCACTGTTGGCAGCAGGCTCAGTGCCTGTCATATCCTTCTTGCATGTGTGTTTTCTTTTGCCCAGGATAGCCTCGTTGCCTCCTATTGGGTGAAGAAAGCTTTCTGAGCCAAAGCAGAAAGTCCTTTCCAGGCTCTTGATGCTGGGGCATACCCGCATGCTTCCACAGGTGCTTGCCAATCAGCCACCGTGCCTGGGCTTCACATCAGAATGGTTTTGCTTTCGAATGGAGAGGAGTTTTATTGAATGCTCTCTGAAGGCAAGAGGCAGACAAAGCGAGTGTGCGCACACGCGTGCGCAGAAACGCAAAGGGGGTAAAAGGGCCAAGGGGAACCTGGCCTGGGGTTGTTTGTTTATGCGAACTTTAAATAATTCATTTTTGTCCCTATTGAGCTCATCACAGCGTGACAAAAATAAACGTGTCTTCTTGGCCTATTGTTTGGAGCTGAGGATTGTCAAGCGAGAGGAAAATATTACAGTGACTGAGGGAGATACACGCAAGAGTGTGACCTTTAACTGCAGTACCTACAACCAGTCTCATCAAATTAAAGCACTGTATATTTTCCTTAATAATCTCTGATTAGGCTCGGGGTATGAGCGGACACGAACGCCCGCCATTGCTATGCAGCGGGAGGCCTGCTAAGCAGCAGCCGAGCGCTTGGGAATAAGTGAGCAAAATGCTTTAATTTGATAGGGTTAGAATCCTGCAGGCTCCGGGGTGAGAAGTCACCAACAGCTCCGCTCGCACTGAATATGCAGAAATAAAAAAGTAAATTGCTTACATCTGCTACAGGCAGGAGGGAAAATGATCTGATTGGACAGGCCGAGGGCTTTCCATCTCTTTTGGGTTAGAAAGAGGGGTTTGGAGCATCAAAAGCTCGTAATTGGAGTAATTCTGAATTAATGGACATGTACACACACACACACAAGCACTCACACCGTTTTGAAGCAGCTGGTTACAGGATGCACATGCGTAGGAATGTTTAGGGATTGAAAAAAGCAGTTAAAAACGCTGTCCCTTATTCCTGATATTATTGACATTTGGATTTCATGACCTGTAAGAAGTGCAGTAAGTGCAAAAAGCCCAACCCATCTGCCAGATAAAATTGTCTGCCTCAGCCTACATCTGTTTATTCACAATACAGTCGTGCTGTATCTCTCTCCCTATCTGCCTGTCTCCCTATCTCTGTTGTATATCTGGTCTTTCATGTCTGAGGGTCTTTGCTGCATACAGAATCCAGGCTTTAGCCTTGCCATCTGATACTGTATTTAATCTATGTATTTGATCAATAAGAATCAAAGACGAGGCTCAAGGTCTTTTTGGCACAAGGCATTCAGCTTTGTGTCGGGTGTCAGAGGTTGTCTACAGTGTCACCTTGATGGTGTCACACTAATTTGTAACCTACTTCACTTGTCTCTGTGATCACGGCCTGCGCTGCTTTTTTTTTTTTCCCCCCCGTCTCTTTTTTTTTTTTTTAATGGTTATTTTTATTAGTTTGGGAGGGAAGAGGTGGGGGAGCTTAGAGGTGGGAAGCTGAAGACATTAGCTTAGAGGTTCAGCGAGCACCCTTCCTGACCTGACCCTCTTCCCCCCACCTCTCCGTCTTCTCTCTGCGAGTTGCTTACGCCACAGGATAACGGTGTCACCTCTCCCTGACAAGCTCTGTATCCCAGCAGGGCAGGAATTACTAAATCCACAATGACTGAGGGAAGAAATCCTGCGAGGCAAACGTTCAGGAGTGATTTCTCAGCTTGCCACTGAGGGGGAAAGGTAGCACATCAAACCCTGGACTGAAAGGCCAGAGTCCAGCGTTCTGGGTAAATCCACAGAGTAGGTACATCTCTGCGTTTCACTGGTATTTCCCTTGGAGCCAGGCTTCTTTGGATCTCGCACTGATATACAAACTTGAACAATTTGTTCTTTTATGGCTGCCTAAGGCTGTACTGCATCATTTCAATGGCCTTTTGTCTTGTGACAAGTATTGCAATGCCTATAATGTACTAAACATTCTAAAAATCCATGTAATTAATTCCCCAACATATCTAATATAGAACTATTATCTTGAGGACAGATAAATGCAGTTTATTATCTCTTTTTTTCCCTTCCTTACACCTTTTTTTTTTTTCCCCTGCGTTGTTATTTAACGCAGTAAATAATCGCGCAGTAAATGTATTATTTTACTCTCATTTCGATCTGTGTGTGTGAAGGCACTGCGCAAAAACTGAAGCTGCACTTAGTCCCGGATCCTTAGATGTAGTGCAACCTCCACCACACATTTCCTTGGAAGGTCAGGCAAAATGTTGGGCAACCGGTGACTTGCATTAAGCATCCACTTTTGTATCTTGCTTTCGGAAGCACCAACAGTCCACAGTGATTGCAGCAATCAATGGAGACTGGAACGCTGCAGAACCACACAGCCCCAGTCAGTGCTTTCAGTTAATCTACTTGTACAATTAACGTTGCCGTATTATTTAATGAATTGGTGGAAATATTAGGCCTTAAGAGCAGCTGAGGGTCCACCTGCCCTGGGATTCGGTCTGTAGTAACAGCTGGAGTGGATGCTGATAGAAAGCAAACAGTGATAGGAAAAAATCCAGTCATGTTTTTTAAATCTTCAGGCCCTGGGGAAAGCGTGGTATTAAGTGCAGAGGTTTGCTGTTATGATTAAGCTCTATTTTGAAGTTGCATAGAAGAAGAGGAGCCCTGAATGGATCCCACACGCTCTACAGACAGCGCTGCTTTTCATGTCTGCGCTGGCTGTCACTGCTGGAGGTACAAAGCAGGGCTGGCTTTACAGGTTCTGCTCTGAAAGCTTCTTGTGGGAAGCCGGCTGTCTCCTGGTTAAGGTGCCACGTCCCCGAGTCGCTCCTCTGTGCTCTCTGTCACAGAGAAGCCTCTTTTGTCTGCCTGGCCATGCCTGCCACAGTCTATTGGAAGGTATTTGTCAACAATTATATGTCTATTAAGGACAAGTCAATCAGGCCATGTGCAAATAGCCAGACCTCCGGGGTCTGCCTATTGATAGGGACCTGTCGATAGCCAATCCAGTCTTTTTTCAACCAAACAAGGAATCAAGCACTCACCAAACTCACTGCGAGTCTGAGTCCCTGCGGCCCATTTTTATTCTTGTAGCATTGGCCTCTGTTTTTTTTTTCTGCACTAATATTTATTTTTAACAAACAGGAGATTACAAGGCGCTTGTTAAAGAGCTGTTTTAACTATAAGGAGAATGTTTCCTCTGTGTAATTAAGAATATTACCAAGTGGTTGTGCTCGTGGGTGGCTGCAGTTAATCCTGATGGCAGTAAAACTATGAAGGAATTAATAACAGAAACTTTAAATTAGTCCAACTGTAATTAATACCTACAGTATATAAATATCCGCTCTTCCACCAACAAAAATTTTAGACGTATTTACCTCTATTAGGCCAGAAAAGGTAATAATATTATGCAATATCTTCATGCATATTCGATGTGTAAACTCAACAGTTGATTCTGTAATTTATATTGCAAATGGCTTCACACGAGCAAGGAGGAGGGAGAATGGGGAAGATGAGACCGTGTGCTGGAAGCGTGCTTTAATCAAAAGGCGTGACATGAGAAGGAAGCTCCGTAGGGCCATCTCATTTGAATGGGCAGAACTCTGCTATCGCAGAACACATTGGTGTAACATAGTGAAAGGCAACGTTAAGTAACTTTGCACAAAGACCTGAAATGACCACAAAAAAAAAAAAACAACAACATTGAAAGCAGATGTAATATTTAGTGCAGAATTGATACCTGATCTGTCCTTTTTAGGTACCTCACAGCTGGCTTTGTTAGCGATTACCCAAACAAGCATTCTGTCCATCAGGCTTTTATTTCTCCATTTCTAGCCTTCAGTCAGAACAGAAAATGAGAGACAAGCACTAAATAATCACTAAACCAGTTAATATTATAATTTATCATTTACCCAGTAAGATCCTTAAAACATCTATTCTTTGAACTAAGGTGATGCGTTTTTGCTCTGAAAAATGAGCAAATGCAGACATCCATTCCTAGAACACTTCATGGTCAGTGCAGGATTGCTGGGTACAGAGACAGCTTTGGTTTGGTACAGTCTTCCTTCTATTTCAAATTAAGTCCTAGCCAAGGGGGAGCCTTTAACTTGATTTTTATTGCTGGCTTTTGTCTTGGTCTAAATTTAGTTACTTCTTTTTCATTAAAAAGAACAAAAAATTAAAAAATTCAGTTTCTCATTTTAAACCACAAAATACTTTTTAAAAAGTCTTCCTGATATGTGAATTCCTCACCCTCCCCCAGACACGGACCCTTTAGAAAACAGCTTTGGTTTTGCTTTAATCTGATTTTAGCAGGTGCAGCACGTGGATGAGAGCTTTTCAGCAGATGCTTTGGGAAAGTGAACATTAAAGGCAGGCAATTTATTTCACTGTACATTGTAGCTGTGTTTGCTGAGGAGCCTTAAAAAAATCCGGACATGTCAGTACACAGGGTTAGCATGCATGCTCCTGGCTTGTGTGAGCATTCAGTGCTGTGTCAGTTTCACACATGGAATTGGCTCTCGAGGTCGTTTATATAATAGCGTAACTTCACAGGAGATGAATCTGTGGTATTAAAAAGACCCAGTTCAAGCAATATTGCATACGTATGTTTGTGGACACACAAAAACTGTGATGCTTACCTTTCAGATAAGTACCAAATAAAAGGTATTTTGTAAAAGCTTTTAATTTAACTTCATTTTCACCTCCTAGAACTCAAAGAGACGAAGATCTAGCAAATAACTTGAGCAGTTCCTGAATTCAGAAATGTAGAGAGGCTGTATCATCTGCCCTCCTGTGTAACAGAGGTCTCAGATCCCACCACCCATTTCTACCCAGCTCCCACGGAAAGAAAAGCGTGTTTGTTTAGAAATTACATCTTAAGAAATATGCACATCTTATCAGTATTGAGGTTTATCTGATCGATAAACTTCTTTCAAACATCCAGGGAGGGTTTTGTGGAGCTTTTTCCTTTCGGTTTTTATTCAGGAGAGAAAGGACCAATTTTCTATTCAGAGGGCCTATAATGCTGCTGAAGGTCTGTCTCTAAATTCCCTGAAGTTTAGGGAACTTAGCGAGAATGGTGGCAGCTTTGCTGTTCTGCATTCGTATTTACACAGGAGAGCAGCATGCAAAGAGCATGACTCTCTAAACAGTGTGAAATGGGCTGCAGTGCCCTGCTGCACAGGGGTGAGCTAAGGACAGAACATCTGCCTCTGAGTTTTGGGGCGTTTGTTTTTCTGATGCGTTGCTGGTCAGCTTTATCCGAGTTCCTTGCTCTGAAGTATCTTTTCCACTGCTCCTTTTAAAATTGCTTTTTTTTATTTGTTTTTCTTCATCAGCAAATTATTTTCTTAATCGGTATACATAAGTAAAACTGTGAGAAAGCCCTCTGATTTGCTGGGCAGGAAGCTGATGCAGGACCATGGGGAAGGAAGGAGCTCATTGCCCATACAGGATGCCTCTGATTTCTCTCCCCCTTCCAGATTACCTGAGAGAAGAGTTGAAACCTTTGATGAGAAACAGCACGTAGCAACAAAGACTCGAGCACTGTGCATATATTTTTCACCTTTTTTTTTTTTCACATGAAAAAGATTGTAATTTTATTAGGCAGGAAGAGGTTATTTGGGGATGGTTTTGTAGAAGGAAATGGCACAGGGAAATAAACAGTGTTGTGTGTGAGATATGCACAGCAGAGGCACTTCAGATTTTTTGGATAGTTTTACTGTGAGGCAGATATTTGTATCAGAGGGTTTCCATTTGAAATGCTTCCTTAAAACAGAGCGGGAGGCAAATCAACAAAGAAAGAGCCCTGCTCTGAAACACAGAATTCCATCCCTTCCTCAGGGATGGCGAGGCAGTTAAAAGGAAGGGGCCGGTTTGCACCTCAAGCGATTCCATCCTCACCAAACGGAGAAAGACTCCGTCCGGAGGAGTTGCAAAGAGGTAACAAGTTCTTGCTGTGGTTTTGTACTCTGTACAGGCAAAGTCTGTGTGTCTTTTGATGAGTTAGAGAGATCCTTCATGAAAAGAGTTGCTCCCTCTGCCCTGTAGTTGCGGTGCGCTCGGCTCCACGTCTCGCACAGCTCGGTGTGGACACGCTGCAGACAGCACCAGCCATGGAGCTTTCTCTGCTCTGAGCGCAGCGAGCACAGCTTTGCTGCAGATGCAAAATCCTAATGCATGTGTGGGAAAGTGGATGTAAAGTCACCATTTAAAAACAAAATCCTCCACCAGCTGACATCCTGTTACCATAGTTATCGCTTTCTGTAAGACAGGGACAGTGCTGTGTGTTGCCCTTGCTCAAATGCGTGCGCCGCCAGAAATAGAGAATGCAGAATGTTTGTGTGTTCTGCAGTGCAAAGATACAGCTCCGTGTACTGGAATGCAGCTCAGAGGCTACTAAGGAATTTTTCTCATTTTACAAATTGTTAGGGCTCGGGGGTTTGCTAAAAATATTCTTTCGAAGCTCGTGTAGTCCTTCCCAAGTGTTCCAGTTTATCCTCCTTTTAATGGTGCGAAGCTGGGTTGTGTTAAGGCTGGGTGTGTGATCTTTTCTGCCCAAAGAAACGAGGAAGAAGTGTGTGATGCACAAACATAAGCAGGGAAGAAATACCTGTTTCTCATCAGCTTCTTTCCTGATCAGAATTCCTCAAAAGGAGCTCTGATGTCGTGGGTACTCCGAACAAATGCCGCTAACACAAATCCACTGGAAAAAAAAAAAATAGTCCTGGAAGCTGTTCTTCCTCCCTTGGTTTCCTTCTGCACCTCGGCCTCAGCTCTGGCTGATGCAGACAGGGAACTTCCCATGGTCAGAGCCGGCCGCTCGCAGTCCCTGCTGGGCAGGAGGGCTGCAATGCCACCGTGCCCAGCGCTGAGCACCTGCAGCCCAACCACTGCTAATAACAATAACAACAACTGCCCACTGAGCGCCTAAATGTTTTAAGTGTCTCACATAAGTGGATAACTTGATTTGTAAATAAACTGCATTTAAGGAATATTTCATAAACATCCTGCGCTAAGTTGGTGCCTGGGGTAATATAGATTTTCATCCATATTCATCTCCGTGCGGGAATTCCCGAGAGTTTCTGGGGCTTTGCAGCGAGCTGATTCTTTCATGCTGAAAATAAATAAATAAATAAATAAATAAATCAGAAATGTAATACAAACCCTGTGGGGGGATAAAATATACATATATATATATATATATATACGGAAAGACAAAGTAATAGAAACAATTTTAATTGCAAGGAAGTGCCCGTTTCTCAGGGCCGGGCGCGGAATCCTCCCCCTGCTGCTGCCGGGCCCCTTCGGCGGCTGGAGCGCACGGAGCGCAGCGGTGCGGAGCGGCGTCCGCCTGCGCGGTGCGACAGCGCCACCTACCGTCCGCGGCGCAGAGCGGGCGCCCGGCACAAAGCGGCACTTGGGGCCCGGCGCGCCGCCCCGCTTCCGCCGCGGTCGGCGAAGGGGCCGGGGGTTGGGGTGCACCCTGCACGTCCCCAGTGCTGGCTGGGTCAGCTGCTCCGGCTCGGCCGTCTGGGGAGCGTGAATCGTGCGAGTGGGATCTGGGTTTCTCTGGCCGTGGAACTTGTTTGTTTTCACACGAAGGATTGCGTTTTGTCGGTTCTTTTCCCATATTTATATATGCATTCACAGCCCTAGAATGTGGGGATCGAATGCTTTCAGAATCCATGTATTTATTCTACAACAAACGCTAGGACTGGGAGGCGCGAGGATGTGTAGCTGTGCAGCACAGCTGCTGGGGGAAGCCAGATGCACGCAGAGGTACCCGGGGGTGAGCAGCTGAATTTGAGCATGAGAAGAAGCGTAGATCTGAGCAAAGGGTCAGGTACTGTCTTCATAGGAACGGTGACAAAGAAGCATTTATTTATGCCTGCTGGTTTGGACCAATCCGTCAGCGGTTTGAGCTCAGTTCTGCAGGAGGCTGGGCTGATGGAGCAGCTACAAAGACAAGCCATTGTATGCGTTGTGTACGTTCTGGCTAGCAGGTCACTGGGTGCTGCTTTCACTTAGAGCTGTTCAGGGCATTCGATTGTCAGAGGGCCTGAGTCTGACAGCCAGCAGGCGCTGCGGCTGAGGCTGCACCCTGCAGCTGTCCTACTGCCCCAGCTATGCTCAATGGCAACAGCAAGAGATCTCTAAGGAGTCCTTCTAAAATGGCCAGGTCCTCACGCCCCTTCCTTACAGAGCAGCATTGCTTAAAGCCCTGGCAGTCCCTCACCCCGTGTGCAGGAATCACTATGCTCTCTTTCTTCATGCTCTGGCTTTGTAGCTGAAGCAACCAGCTCTAAAGCGTATCTGTCTGGAAAGCAGTGGCTAAAGCAGCTATCCAGGGCCTTGCTGCTGATTCAATGTGACACCGAGGCTTGGAAACAATATTATTCCTGTGTTTTCCTCTGGCAGCGCAACCACAATCAGCTGTGATCGGTGTTTAAAATACCATTCCTGAAAGCATGGTATGTCTTACTCAAAGCTGTACCTTGCAAGGAATGATGTTATTTTCTCCTGAGTATAATTGATCTGTATCTCTGCTTTCAGATGTAACAAATGCTGCACTGTGTTGCTGTAGCTTTGAATGTTGTGATTTGCTCTTTAGGTGTTCACATTCAGGCAAAACGTTTCAGTCATTTGGTAACCACTGCGTTACTGTGCCTGACCGTTCTTTTGCTAATGAGAAATGTACACACACCATTTCTTCTTGTATGGTTTTTCCTGTTTCTGCTGCCTGTCTTTAATGTAAGAGTTATTTAATTTTTTTTTTCAGCTTTTAATGGTAACATTTAGTAGGAAGTATTTGTAAAATAAGAGCAAAGCATTTTTTGATAATGGAAAATAAGAGACTGCGTATTTTGTTGAGTGGAAAATTACTTTTTGATATTTTAACTATATGTGAGGGCTAACAGATGAAGGTAGGCTTCAGGGGGGAAAGATTTCAGTCTTCGGGGTATGGAAATGAGGCTGTGAGGAACAGGGGCTCTTGGATTTCTACCACAGCTTTTCAATTCCCTGACCAAAAAGGAGAAACTTGAGAAAAATCTCTGCTTGGTTTCTGATCAGGATGTAGCAGTTCTGAGGCTGGCAGCCCAGGTGCCATGGGGGTGTTGGGAGCAGGGAGTGCTGGGATGGGGATGTCTGTATAAACCTGCTGGTCCTCCTCACACAGAGGCCTGCGGGGCTCAGGCTGTGGCTGCCTGGCATCACCTGGAGTTACTCCTGCTGGAATAACCTCAGCTGGCCAGAGGTGAGGCTTTCTTAAGCCCTGGGTTTTCACTGGAGAGAGGATAAAAGACACGCGTTGCTTGAAGTGGGCTGGTGCCCTTCAGGGGGCTTTGGCTGCACCTCCCACCTGCCTGCATGTGAGCCTGTCTCACCCCACATACGCTGAATTTTTTTGATAAAGCATTTTGATTTCATGTTCATCCTAACGGTGAGATAAATGTAAGAGCTCCCCTTGTAGTGACCCTTTCAGCCTCGGATGAGGGATTGCATTTTGCCCACTGCTCTGCATTGTTCGGTGCTCAGGTGAGTGGCAGAGAGCCCTCCTGACTTGGGCTCGCAGGAGGAAGCAGAGAGCAGAGTGAGGATTGGAGCCCTTCCAGTTCCATCAGAGTTTTGCCTGACTGAGGACATCGGCATTTGGCCACAAATGAACTCAGCTTAGTTTTCACCCAGAGACTGCTGCAAACTCCCCAGAAAGATATATATTTTTTTCTTGCTAACACAATCACAAAATAATACAAACTTCTCCCCACAAAGTGTAGATTGTTCTGTAATGAAATCGTAAGTAATTTTGTAGTTGCTCTGGGGAAAAAAGCAAAACCGTTCCTAGCACCTGCTGTATGGTATCACAGAGCTACTGCTCGTAATGATTCTAATGTGTGAAGGCAGTTGCATAATATCATCATATTACTGTTTCTATAAGGAAAAATCATGGACAAGCGACTGCCAGTAAAAACTCTTCACATCAAATGCTATTTTTTTCCTCCTTGCTCCTTCTCTGTCTCAAAATATCTTTGCATTTTCCTTGTTAGAGTCTGTAGGTTTGATTGGTGGAAATAACAGCCAGCAAATAATGAAGAGGGGAGGAAAAAAAAATTGCCATGTGTAAGGAAAAAAAAAAAAAGGCATATTTCTATAGAAGCTAATGTTCTATAAAGAGATGCAAAAGGAAGAGAAAAAGATACTAGATAGCACAGCTGCATTGAATTGCAAGACAGCTGGAATTTTTCAATGTAACCAGATTTTAGATGAGTTTTCTTTTCATTTCTCTATAATAAGATCTTTGTAGACCAAAGTCCTAAACAAAATCTTGGTGATGATGAAAATAGGAAAGAGCAGTCCTGCTTGTGACAGTCAAAATATGAGGCCAGATCCTTCGCTGCTATAAACCTGTGTCAGCAGAGCAGAGCTATTTCCACTGGCTGCAGAGCTGCTGTGCTGCAGGCACTGGAGTAGCAGAGCTCTGCAGTACGAAGGGATGCTGTCTAGTGGTCAGGATGCCCTGAGTGCCCTCGGCTGAATGGATAAGAATGAAAAATTTCAGGCAGAGCCTCTGAATAGACTTAGAGCTGAATCAGAATTTGCCCTGGAAAATCCCAGGCAGCACATACCACAGCAGCTACTCCAGCCTTGGAAGAAATCCAAGATGCTTCTGCCTCACGTCCAGATTCTCTGTCTAACCTCTCAGAGTGATAAATAGTGAGTTCACATTTCACCCTGATCCTTCCTGAACCTGCCCTCTTGCAGAGGGCTTGGGGTAGGAGAGGTCAGGGCCCTCGTGGGCATGCAAAGGTGTGATAAAAGGAGAGAAGTTCTTGTGCACTCTCTGCCTCGCTCCCTTCCTCATTACATTCACACAGGTCAGCCTCGTCTGACTCCTCAGCAGACAGAAGAGCAAGAGGCATTTCCAAGCTGTAGTTCTGCTCTGCCACCTGCTTGCCATGTGGTCTTTAGCAAGTTACCTAATCTCCGTCAGTTTCCTGAACTATAAAATGCAGTATAAATGGAGCCTTAAAGAAGAGCGCATGCTCCTTCCTGTTAAATGTCTCATTGAGAAGTCGATGTGTTCAGCTGATCTGGACAGCTTAATATGCAGAACTTGCCAAAAGGAAACCCCCACGAAAACCCATTTGAGGAGGCTTTTTAATGCCAACCACAATCGGCACCTCAGTGGGATAGAAAGAACTACTGGCTCTCTGCAATTGTAAAAGTAGTTTCTCAGTATTTTATACTGTATCCTGACTGTATTCCTTTGAGCTACAAATCAGGGGGTTGTTTTTCTGATGTGGTTACATTAAGTGCTTAAACTGAATCAGAACCAATTCCTTACCTTGTGGCAGCAGGGGAATGCTGGGATCAGCCACAAGTTCCAACTTACTCCTATCAGTAGTCATCCATCACCAAACTTGGGGGAGTAAGGCAGAAATATAAGCACACTGACAATTTGCCAGGATGATTTAAGACCTGGCATTTAAGAGTTCCTGTTGTAGTTGTTCTTTTGACATGTCTTCTAATTTGCTCCCATCTTGAAGACACTCTGTGCTTTATTTCTTAATCTTCATCTGGGAATGGAACTCAGCAGCAGGAACAGAGAGGCCTTATCCTAGAGTAAGGTTGCACAAGGGCAGACAAATCTTACTTTTGGGTCAGCAGCGAGCATAAATGTGCCTTTAGTCATGCTATGGGCACTGTTCTGGTTGCTTTGCCTTTGACGTAAGAAGAGAAGCCAAAAAGCAGTGCGCATTATTGATCGGAACGTGCAGGTAAATGAAAATGGGCGAGCATATGTCACAATTTATTTAACTCCTTGTAGTCAGCAGCACAGATACAGGGCTGGGTTATCCTGTCTGGATGCCCTGGGTCACAAAGAACAGTGATCCACAAATCCTCCCCTTCTTTGACTCCTTCCTTCACCACGGGTATGGATGTGGCACCAGAAAGAGACTGTGCAGACAGAGACATCAGGGCTTCTTGCTGATCATGTTACAGAAGGTTTTCTCTTTTTGGAAAGTAGTTCCTGCTCTCTCCACTGAAATGACATTAGTATATACTGTTCCTCAGGCTTTTATATGAAGACTGCTATCACTAGCAACATCCTTGAATACTTACTGAGAGAATCCATCCATGGATATGTAGTTAGAGTACAATGGTACTTAAAAGAGATAAGGTTACATCTTAAACCAAAACCTCAACGTGCTTCCATGTAGTGGGCCTGTATGCATCTGTGTGCTTGATCCTTTAGACTTGCAGTACATATTTTGCTACGTATTTTTTCTTTCTTGATGAGATGAGGGAGGCAGTGTGACTCAAGTTTGTGAGTGTAACTGTGTGCATGGGCAGCTCCTTCTCCTTGAATACGCTCCCACACTTGCTGAGAATTGCATAGAGCTGGTTTTTCAAGTGTTCCCACTGTTACCTATGTTCAATAGAGTGAATGCATAAAGCAGACAGAAACGTAATGGGAATGTTTTTTGTGGAAACTGTTACGCTGTATGTGCTCAGCTTTTCTCTGCACTCCGGATTTGAGAAGTTTTGCTAAATGTTGTGTAAAAATTTTACATGGCATCACTGCTTGCAGATAAATGTGGAGTAGGGCATCGTGTCGTGCAAAGCAGTCAATAGAACTAAAACTGAGAGCCTGCGTTTGCTGTTTCCAAATAACACAACACCTGTATCTATATAGGAAAAAAATGCACTATTTGGATATACGATAAGGGAGAATATATGAAGACCAGAGTACAGCCAGTGCCTAATGGGGTCTGATATTCTGTTTCCAAACAGTGTTAATAGTGACCTAAAAAAAATTTGAAGACCGTTCAGTGGTGAAGCATTTTCTTCTTAAGCCAGCCAGCAGTAACCTTGGCCTATAAAATGTAAGGACATGCTACTGTTGTAAAGATCCACTTCTCTTTTTTGATGCATTTTTGAGTAGGGGAAATGCTACTCAAACGCCCTTGAAAGTCTTCAAGAACCACTGTTGGAACGTTTTCTTTCTTGGGTTTGATCTTTATTTAGATCTTTCTTTCATTCAATATCTATCTGTCTAATTCTGTCTGTTGGTCCAAAAGACATTAATGTGACAGTAACAGCTGCCCATGTTTCTTTAGAACTTTCTCCTTTAAACTTTTTTTGCTAGAAAACTATCGCAAACAAGAAAGCTGTGTAACAGGGAAGCTATATTCCAAGCTTATTGAAAGAGTAAAGAAACTATTAAAGAATTTGTGAATAATATTTCTAAAGCAACTCCTCGAATAGTGTATTGTCAGAGCTTAGTGAATATTGGAAGGGTCAAATTCATGTCTGTACCCAGTCGTAACGTCCAAATAGGCTCCAAGATTTTGGCCTGCCGGAGATCTACACATAGACTTAACATTATGGACTTGAACGTTTCATTGACTTTAATGCAGAAGTGCTTGTGGGATCAGGGCTGCTATTCGTGAAGATACATGACTTTCTCTGCTGCTCTGCTCTGCGCAATCAGTGGTGCTTCTGTTGTAAGGATTCTTTTTAATGGAAGGGGAAGCAGAGGAACACTGTTCGTAAAGAATCTGATATAAAATGGGAGAAGGAGATAAGGGAAGAGCAAATAAGATAAAGGACACGTTACATCTTGAGGTGGAGACTAAATCCATTTACCTTCAAGTCAGTGACAGGACAGTTGCACAGATACTCCCTTCTCTAAGCGAAGTTGACTGACTTCTGACCATATGTCAGTGAATTCCTAGTTAAACGTCACCACTTGCCCTTTATCTATCTCCTGGCTTCTGATCTTCTGATAGGGACGTTTTATGTCCCAGAAAAATACAAGTGGGGAAAAAAAAAAAACAATCACCGCTATTTCCATGCAAGGGATTTCTCCCAGGGCGTATCAGTGACAGCTTCAGAGCAGAAGTTAACAGCCAGTTGGAGGTGCAGTTGTCATGCCAGCACTAAAAAGGGACCAAATGAGTCGCAGTGTGAGGGAGAAGATGTCAGCCGAGACACGGCACACAATATGACTGGGATAAAGAAACAATGCAAAAAGCAGCAGTGGCTAACAGATGAGGTATTAGGCCGAGCAGGGAGAAGACAAGAGCTTAAATCAAAAAGACATCCTGATGAGACTGGATGTAAGCTGAGCACACAAGCCTCCAACGAGGGATATGTGAGGTGGTTAGACGAAACACTGCAGGAATTCATCCGTGGAGAGCAGTGCAGGAGTTGAGGCGGCAGAACAGGAGAGGTGGGTGCAAAGGGACTTTTCAGCACTGTCAGGGAAATTGCCCAAACACTCCCTCCTGGAGGTGGTGTCATCAGGGCAGCATATGGCAAAAGAGGAAAGGAACTAGAAGATAGTCCCAGAGCAAAGCAATCACAATATACACATGCTCAAAAAAATCTGGGGTTTAGAATTACTCTTTAACCACTCCTTTTCCCCAGGCTTTGTAAGGAAGATCTTCCTGCAGCAAAAAGCACTTGGTGTTTTCATGTACGGCCACAGACTGGGTTAGTGGGAGACTTGCTCCTGCTGGTGGGCAGCCAGCATCTAAAACAGACAAGACAAAAGCAAAGCTCTTAAATTCAGTATAGAGAGAGCTGGGCTGCAGGTTTGGCAAAGTGAGCGTGGTGAAGGGAAGGTCTTTCAAGTGCCTAGTGACCCAAGTGACTTTCAGCATCCAGGTCTTAGCAGCTATCCTCTGAACCCGCTGGGAAGCTTTTACTAAATTACAGAAGGAGTCTGTGGGCAATCTGGGATTTTGTGCCCAATCTTTGGAGCTAGTGTAGGCCATAAGCTCATCTCCCACATACATATTTTTGTAATTCCTTCTGATAGTGTAATACAAAAATATTTTTATATGTACAATATTTAAAATATTTATCCTATTAACGTGATATAACATTGTCAATATTTTACATAATTTGCATCTAATGTTCATTTACAGGCAGACATAAATATAAATTTATCAGTATGTGTGCATATGGCTGTAACATATGATTAATGTACTGTCAGCATAATCTAACGGCTCAGAACCATCAGTTGTGCAAATAGTCCTTTCTAGCCATGTTTCCTACTGCTGTTTAGCCTTTTTCCTTCCCTTCCTCCCTCTTTCACAGTCTGTCTAACCCATACTTGTTTCAGTAGCCAGACTTAAAATAGCAGGCGAGCTTTGTGCAGTGGCTACTTGGATTTTACACATGCTGCACAATGCCTGAAAAATCAGGGCTGTGTTCTTGGTGGCTTCTGGATATGAGAGGAATAGAAGTTAACAGAAATCTTCTTTTCTCCCAGAAATCTCCACATGCAGCCAACAAGGAGGAGTTGTCCACATAACATTCTTAATTCCCCATCCAACTTCAGCCAGTAGAGCTGTAAATGCACCATTTCCCTGCATACCAGGACTTCTGGCTGGCCTGGGGCTGTGTCACATCTTCCTCCTGTCTACCAGCGCAGTCCGAGCGCTTGCCCTCCTCACACAGCACCTGCAGTGGCTGAGGTGCATCGCACCGACGTCCACGTGGGAACCCAGGCACGGAACAGCAGCTGCCCCAAATAACTTTGCAGATCTCCGAGGTGGAAAGGAGCTGAGCTGTCAAAGCCAAGCCCCAACTACCCTCTGCAGGAGTTCTGTTTTCAATAATCTTTCCCAAGAATAGAAGATGGGGTTTGTTCGTGTAACAGAGATGTCTAACATACACATGAGTAATGTCTGTATCATTGCGGTGTTGACTCATATTTCATGATACAATATATTTTGCATGCTTTACGGCCTAACCCTGAAATTTTTATTTGATGCAAGTGATTCTCGGTCCTCAAAATAGTCCTATCGACTTCATGGGACTCTCCGGACTTCCCATGAAAGTGAAGTTTATAGGCAGACTCACATTTCTCCTTTATGGCCCAGAGCACCAAGCTGACCTTCAGGGCAGTTCTGTGCCGTGGTGTCCGAAGCGCTCGCCTTTTCCAGCCGCACTGCTGCTCCTCCTGGACCAGCTCTGCAAAGTGGGCTGAAAACACTTGTGGTATGTACTAACCACCTCCAGACTGCTCTGCTCAGGGACAGGCACCTGTCTTATTTCACACGTTCTGCTTCCTGAAATCTCTGCTTGGATTTACACCCTGGGAAATTGCTGAATTTACGGAGGCTTAATTTCCACCCGTTTTTGGAGCTCTGTCCTTGTGCATTGTTCTCTGAACAAGCACTGACACATTTCTGTAGTGTGTTGCTGCCAGCCACGCTCTGGTTGGTGACCATGGAACAAACCCACCAGCGGTGAATGCCCACATCATGCTGCACTCACATGTGCTGTGCTGAAAATCACGTACCTACCTGTATCTCATCCTTCTTTCTGAACATCTAAAACTTTGAACTGATAATCTGTAATGAACTTTCTGACAGATGGTGGCTTTCCTTCTTCTCATTTCCCCTCCCTATCTCCCAGCAGCGTGTCAAATGATTGCACTTATTTCCTCCAAAAAATTCAGACAATGAAAATTAAATGTTTCAAGATTTCAGCAGAAAACTGATTCATAAAAATTCATTTTTGCCTGTGAAACATGCTTGTTGCAGAACTTCCCTTTATTTGAAAAACCAGTTTTTCAGCAGAAGCATTCTCTTCAGAGTTTTTCTCCCAGGCTTTTATTCAGCATCCGTCCTTCTAAAACTTGCTGAGGTGCAACATCTGCTGACTTCAGTCAGAGTTGCACCCAGTAATTGGAAGCAGAGTTCTGTCTGTTATTTGTAAGGTGTGTTGAATGGACAAAACCTTACAGTGACTGAAGTGTTAGGATTAGCAGCAAAGCGATCCTCTCATTTAATCCTCCACTCTACTCACATGTATCAGATATGAAGTGTTTAATAAGCTGCAGTTTAAGGGTAAGGGTGACGTACCCATCAGCATATTCCTCAGTCTGAATTATTGAGTAAACTGCTTTTAATAGTAGTTTGGTGTTTCCATTTACGTTACTACAAAAAAACAGATTGGGGAGGTTGTGCAGCTTCCTCCGTTTTTGTGTTGGGTGGTTCTTCCTTTGACATATTAGTGATAAATTACAAAGGCCATTTTCTTCTTTTATACACTTCATGTACACCGTGCATACACAAGTATGCTCTCTATAACTTCCTGAAGGGAGGTTGTAGTGAGCTGGGGGTTGGCCTCTTCTCCCGTGTCGTTAGTGACAGGACCAGAGGGAATGGTTTCAAGCTACAGCAGGGGAGATTCAAGCTGGACATTAGAAAGTATTACTTTTCAGAAAGGATGGTCAGGCACTGGAATGGACTGTCCTGGGAGGTGGTGGAGTCACCAACCCTGGGGGTGTTCAAGGAAAGACTGGACGTGGTGTTGAGGGACATGGTTTAGTGGGAGCTATTGGTAATAGGTGAACAGTTGGACTGGATGATCTTTTAGATCTTTTCCAACCTTGGTGATTCTATGATTCTATAATTCTATGATTCTAAGTACACGTTTTGCATCCAGTGTGTAGGCTCCTGTGAAATGAAAAAAGCATCTCCCCAAACCTACCAATGTGGAACAGCTTCCTTTAGCTCGCAGATGTATTTGGCATGTAATCATCGTGGACTCAGGCTTGTTTTTCAGATGTCTCATAGCACACGTATCACGTTCTGCCTTTACATTTCTGTGTGATGTCTTCCACACCAGGCTGTGTTAAGTGTCTGTATTTCATGTACTGGGAGTTTTTTGAAACATGGGTAATCTTACAGCTAATATACACGCCCTGTTTCTAATAATTATACATTTAAATTTAAATTGCACTTTTCTCTGTGCTAGTGGCGTGGTTCTTCTGTGGCTCTTCTAAACTCCAGCCTGTGCTTGTTTCACAGATGTACTGATCAGCAGAGCTTCAGCTCCCACTTTGAATTTCTTGCTACTGAAAAACTTTGTATGTAAGATGTTAACCTGTGCTTAAAGGGCAAGGTCCTCGGATGCATTTCCTCTGAGAAAAGTGTGTCCCAGGCACAGAGCCCCGAAGTTTGCAGCCAACACCTGCTATAGTGAAAGTGCAGGGCAGAGAACCACAGAAATGGTTTTTCCAGAATGATCTGTGAGAGTACGGGCAGAGTGGGGAATCACAGAATCATAGGGTTGTGTAGCAGTGTCATGGGACGACATGCTTTTGGTCCCTGCTTTCAGAAAATCAGCACGAACAGAAATGTTTGCAAGGAACTGCAAATCTGTTGAATGTTTAAATACCTTTAATGTAACCAACATGTTTTATTTTGAAGTGACAAAGATCTTAGGCCCGCTAGAAACAGTTCAATAAAAGCAAAGTTGTGGTCTAACTGCATACTAAAAATATTTATGTACAATCTTCAGGCATACAAGTAGACCCAAATTAGTAGTGTTATTCAGGGAATTAAGTTTTATAAGCATCTGAAACATGAAGCTTTGGTGTGTTATACTTCAGTTTTTGCCAACAGCAGTTCTGTAATAGCCCAGTGAGCGACATCGCTGCTAATGACGTTTCAGAAGAAGCAAACAAAATATTTATCATCTAATTCATTGTAAATTTTAATCGCCAACTGTAACAGCACAGTTTTTTACAGGAATTTTTTAAAGTCTTGACCTGTTTCAAATCAGCGAGGAAAAATGCTGGTATGGTTCCTATGATCTGTGCTTTCAGTTCTTCCTTTATGTAAGTCATTTCTCTGAGCAGCTGAATTCCAGAATCTCAGGCTGTTACCCCAACATTCATTTGCTCTGCCATGTTTTTGCATTAGTAGGCAAACGCAGAAGTCCAAAATGAAGAATTCATGTTGTGATGTTAAGTGCTGGTAGAAAAACACGTAGGTGGTTACAATAGCATGGAACAATTCACAGAGCCACTTAAAGCTGATTAAACAGCGTTGATCAGTCATTCTAAATAAATGAGAAGGAACAAAACTGAATATTGTGAGGAATAAGGAAGGGACGTGATTTTTCAGCAAGAAAAGCTTTCCTGGCTTAACACAAAAATATAATGTGTTAACAGAGTCTTAAAATCAATATACAGCGAATTAGCAGTCAGCAGAGAACAGCCAGATGACAAGGGGAATGATTCATTTCTCAGAATGACTAAGATCTCAGGCAGCTTGTTGTGTGGAGTGTTTGGAGCCTGTGAATACAGTTAAAAGAAATTCCTTTAATTTGATCTGGAAGTATGTTTATGACAGATGTAAAGCACTTGAATTCTACTGAGGATTTCCTCTTGTGCTGCAGCCTTCCTGACTCTACTCTTTACAGCTGTTCTTTAAGTACTGACTACTAAGCTAGACAGCCTAGTCCTCTTACACCTTATTACATGAAAATGCAGTTTCCAGCTCTAGCTGAGTAATTAGGTTACCCAGCGCTGCTAAGCTAATGATAATGAAGTGAAGAGGAAAGGATCCCTAAATAATCAGATCCTTTTTTTAGGGACTGAAAAGAAAACACATTGTGATGTTTTTCAGAAGACACTCAGGCATCGTCTTCTACCTCTTTCTTTCATTTCAGCTTAAAATTTACTGCTGGTTCATCACAGCACCTAAGGTGTTCCAGATGTAAATGAATGTGGATTGCCTTCATTTGGGAAATGACAGCCTCTGACATTTGTCTGAATATTAATGTTGAATTGGATGGAGGAATCATTATGGCTGATGTTTTTTGGTTAAGTTGAAGATGTCAGAAGCCTGTGTTTAAGTTTTCCTGACACAAGTGAACATTTTTGGCAGGTTTTTTTTATAACTTAAGTCTCAATTTGAATTCAGATTTCTGCTTTTTTCTTGCTTGCTTTTTTTTTTTTTTTTTTTTCCTTTCTTTCTTTTTGGACATTCCGACTATCTGTGAACTTCTCTTTTTGGTGGGTTGGGAGAAATCTCAAACCTGCTGTGAACGGCGGTGGGGACAGAATCTTGTCTTCAATTGCAGCTAGCACCTTCTGGTTTTGTGCTGTCATCCTACCCGTTGCTCTTTCTCGTTTGGTCATTTAGGATATTTTCAGAGGAACCCTTGGCCTGTTTTTTGAGTACTCCCAGCCCAGATTTTCAGAACTGAGTCCTGCAGTTCCCGCTGATGTGTCTGCAGGCAACAAAGCCCTCAAGGTGCTCAGTTATTTTGAAAACTTGGCCACGTATTTGTGTCAGCTTTGGAGCTAAATGCTGCACTGGTGCTGTGTGGCTGAGCTCTTCTCTATTTCTGACCTGAGATGGCATTGTCTGCAAGTTCAGGTTGTTCACACATCAGGGCTGCAAGCTGTAAGTCTGGGCAGCCTCGTCTTGCTTGGATTTGGAGGATGCTAGAAGATGTGTAACTGGCCCCAGTCAACAAAAGGGTGCTCTTGTGTCCTATGAAATTACAGCACAGAGCCAGGCCGAAGGTAGATGTAGACCCACGTTGTTAAATTCCAGCTCTTAAATGCTTCTATTAATTTTCGGAGGTTTGTGTTTTTCTTCCCTAGTGCTATCTGCTAGCAACCTCCTGCTTCAGCAAGCGCAGTGGCTCTTTCTGTAGTACACCTTACTGAGCCCTGCAATGAGAAGGAAGATCTGAAGGTCAGATTCAAGGAGCGGGATGAACCCAGACTCAGAGGGAAGCGCTCCTGATGGAGCAGAGAATGAATGGCCCTTGTGCAGGGACAAGAGAGGCTCGTGCCTGGAGGCAGAAGGGAGTACAAGGTGAAGCTGAGAACAGGGAGGGAAATTCTAGATGTCTGGAAGATGAATAGCAGTAAGTTCAGTAGGAAGCCTGATAGGCACAACCACCATAGCAGAAATCTCTCCAGCACACACACTGTGCTTCCATGTATTAATCTCTCATTTCTCAGCCTTCCCATTCAGAGCGATGAGCCTTGTGAACTGCACCTGAGTTTCTGGGCTTGGCTTGAGATCCAAAACAGGGCGCTGCCAATTACTGCTGTGGAGCCACAGACTCTCCCATTTAAACACACGAGCATGTCTTCAGCCCCGCTGGTTCTGCTGCAGGGGGTAGCAGGTCCCCACGCTGTAACCCTCCTAAAGGCAAGGCCTGTGGGTGGCTTATACATGCCAAATGTCAGCTACGTTTTTGGGCTAACATATCCAGAAGCACTTAAGTGATTCAGAAGCCTTAGTCCCCAGCAGTTTTGACTTCTATGCAGTCTCTAAATTGCTTTGACTTTCAGAGAGAATAGGGCTATTCAAATGTTTATTCACTTCTAAAAACATTCCCTGTGGTGCTTAGCAAATATCAGTATATTCCCTCTTCAGAGGACTGGGGTGAGTAGCAACCCTTGAGTAATGCGGAGAAGTGAAGACCAGTCCCCTCCTGTATCACTGCTTTGGGGAGAAAGTGTGCAGGTTTTTTTTTTTCAGGACTTCTGAAGTTCCTTGTTTTTGTCAGATGCCTGTTCCCCATTTTAATTTTGTTTTCTTTGGCCCCTTTCTAACACTTCTGCCTTTTAATTTGGGTGAGAGGTGGAAGGGGAATGGCTTTTTCTTCCCCCTTTATTGTGGCAGAGAATGGGGGATGGAGGCAGGCTTTCCTGGACTTTTATATTCAAAATACCTATAAATAATTAGTTGCAGGGACCTAGCTTCCCCCTCCTTTTAAGGCCTAATTTAGGTTCTTTATCAAAATGATTTAAAATGCCTTTCTCAGTAGGAAACCATATTTCAGAGCTTTTATTTATTAGACTTCTCAAAAAGTGTGTTTTTAATGCACATCCTGACTTCCTGCCAAAACTGTCCACTGAAACATTGGGACTGGAGCAACCCTTTGTATAGGGAGTTATATTTATTGGATTTTTACATATTGATAAAAAACGATTCATCTAAATAAATCATACACAGAATTGGCACATAAATCTCCCAGTCTTCACTACACACTGTACTATATTAACATCCTGACAACCTTCTCTCAGATACAGGAAAACTTTTCTCATGATGTACATTTCTTTAGCTCTCTTAAAGTATCCATAGTTTTCCTGAACTGCACTGGTTTGTTGTTTGTTGAGCTGCAGGAGTTTGGGGTGTGGATTTTGCTTCATTATGTAGGGACAGGAAAACCTTACTGTATTTTAAGGTAGAGTAAGACAGCCCTAAACGCCACAAAATGTGTGAGGACTTCTAAGTACTAAAGCAAAGTCAGATTTCATAGTAGATGTTTGAATATTTGAATGCTGTTGTGTTGTGAGCCCAGTGTGGCACCGAGAGGTCTCTTCCTTCTGTTTTCAGAAGCACATTTCCAGTACTGCATAGCTAGTCTGGGGGGTACATTTCGCTTAAGCAGTTTCAGGGTGTTCAGAATAAGTGTGTGTCTGTCTGTCTGTCTCATAGTGTACGTAGACTGGAGCCATCCATTCTGGGACACCCTCTGTCCCCCTTCCAAACTACTTCCTGTTCTCTGAGCAGAAGCTACATAAAGACAATCTGAGCCTAATTATATTAAGCACGTACAAATCCATAAACTGGACTATGCAAGACTATGATTCAGCGTAATCCTCTGGAAATTTACAGCAGAGAAAGCTTCTCCTGGCTGCATTTCGGGTACCTCTCGTTGCAGATCCTGGGGATGTGAGAGCATTGTCTAAAAATGAAAGTTCAGTCTTTCCCCGTGCTGGTTCAAGAGCCATGGCTTTCCAAAGGGATTTTGTAGTACCGGGACCATCACTCCAGAAGGCTCTGGTGTTTCTGACAAAAGGGCTCTGACGTCCAGGCAGTGCTTGTGAAAGTTCAGAGTTTGGAAACTGGGAGCTCTGTAATAAATCATTGCAATGAAAGGTAGAACAGATTCTGTCAAGTGTTCAGTCACTCAGCATGGTGCCACTTAGAGGCAGAAGACCTTAAAACAACCAGCAAGATGTCTGCAGAAGAAACCTCTGCTGCCAGCTCTCAGCACTCTGTATCCTGTCATTTGCCTTTCATCTCGGGTTAGTTCAGCAGAGGGGCTGCAGTGCAGGCTGGGTCAGGATCTGAGCCTGGGCTCTGCTGATGAGGTTCAGTTCAGACATCACATGGGAAAGGGCTTGTGCCGTGCACCAAATGAAGTCAGGCCTCAGGAAACACTTGGGGCTAACAGCTTGCGCCGTGCCATGCCGTGTAACCAACTGCCCCTCGTGGTTTGGGGCTTTAAGGTAGGTAGGGGTGGCTGGTGCAGATAAAACCATTCAGTTCTTCCAGTCCCCTCCCAGGGCTCAGAGTTCAGAAGGCTGGATGTGCAGCTGCGGAGCCACTGATCTCTGGGGTTTGCTGGTCACTGCAGTGGAGGAGCAGGGCACACCTCCCGAGCAGGCCAGTATGCACAGCATAGTGATGAAAGCACAGGTTAGATGACCAGCAGGGCATTTTCTTAGAGTGTGCCCTGCTGTCTCTGAAGCCCCATATATCCAAGTTAAACTTACTTTTCCTCCAGATGAACTATTTGAACTAGCAGTGCCAACAGCCCCACAAATGGAGGATCAGTGGTAGGCGTTACAGACCGGCGTCTCCCACCAGCACTCTCTCTGATGTGGAATGGGTTCCGATGTGAAGATCACAACTATCCTTCAGTAGAAGAAAATAGGTATCAAATGCTGAGATAATTTTCCTAGTTGAAAAAACAGTATCTGATATAAATATGCTTTAATGTAGCAGTAGGGAAACTGAGGCAGTAAGATGCAATGGCTGACAAGAGTGCAGGCGTTCATCAGTTGTTGCCATTTCCCAAATCTGTCATTAGGAGCACACCTGGAGAAGAAAAACAAACATCTAGACCAAAAAATAAAATGCTTTCCCAGCAGGAATTATTACTGTGGGAGAAGGGGAATTCTGCTCTTTGGCAGCATCTCGTGTCATAGAAGCGGTTCATGCTTTCATGGGTAACTTTCTCAGGTCTCACTCTGGTCAATTCTGTTTGTAAAAGGGTGATAGGATTAATTTTACAGTTCAGAAATAAGTGCAGTTGTATAAGGAGAATTTAAATCTGTATTTATTACTTTTCACTGTAAGTAGTTTTATTCGTAAACAGATTAAATATAGGCAGCTAAAAAGCAATATGTACCAGTAGTAATTTCAGTGAATGATGACTCTAACATTTTTCTTATTTAACATCTGAAGACAGTGGTTACATTTTACCTTAAAACGTATTTCATAAAAGGGCAGAAGTCTTTTAAGATACATGCAAACTTGCCTCAGGAGAACAAATTTGTTTGGATGATAAACAAAAGTTCTGGTTTCAGTTTGATTTAAAAAGAAAAAAAAACTTGAAATATATGTGAATGTCATAAAATATTTCCATGTACTTTCAAGAATAATTGAAGCATATGTACCCAAAGTGTAATACTTCTTATAATGGTTTCAGACTAAATTATCCATTATATGGGACTAACACATAAAAGCCTTTCTCTACATCAAGTGATAGATCAAAGGGAGGAACGATGGCTTGTCCACATGCATAAACCACACCTCTCAAATTCTGAGAACAAGGATATGCAGTCTGCATTTTAACTACATCTCCATGACATGAAACGGTATTCTCGTGTCTCCTACTGTGGGAGAGTCAGGTAGTCCTGGCTACAAAGATTTCCTTTTACATTTCTCCTTTTTTTTTTTTTTTTTTTTGTTCTATCTCATGGACGACATTTCAGTGACTAGTCCCAGGTGAGTTTAATTTGAAAACTAAACTTCACTCAGATCCTCCCCGGGCAGTGGGGAAACCTGTTGAGAAGGAGTGTGATTCTCAGTTATTTCATTGTAGATCTGTGAACCAAGCCCTGCAGCCTGGGGGAAACTGCTGGGCATGCACATGGTTCTGCACAGAGCCTGAGCAGCTTCAGTGGCACACCGTGAGGATGCCTGGTCCACATCTGCCTCCTTCTGCTCACCTGAGGACTGGATGGCCTTAGTGGTTAGGGTGCATTCTCTGAGTCAGACCAGCTCCTCTTTACTGGCCGCTCTTTTGGGCTTGGAGGAATTTTATGCTTTGTGTTCCACTTTCCTATCTGCAAAATTAATCTGGTAGTACTTCCACCCTCACAGGGATTCCTTAACTTCTTTGTCTACCTAAAATGCTTTTCCTCACGTAGATGCTGTGAGGAATACAAATGCTGAGCATTATGGCTGGTAAGCAGCAAGGGATCACTTTAAGATACGGATCAAACAAACAGTCTCAGCTTTTGGGGTACTTTTTCTACTTATTTCCATATTAGCAATAAAAAATGCAGGCTCATTGTTATAGTGGCATAATTAAAGAGGTTTGTGTTTGAAATTTGACTACATTAGAAAATTGAAGAAGTGTAGTTTCACAGAAGTATATCCCCAGATCTAGTCTTCCAGACAGCAGATTGGATGTTAGCCTAGTTATTCTCAGTAACATCTGGTTCATGAGCACTGATGTACTACATGATCAGAGAATAAAGTTCCTTAAAATAATCTATTCTCACCAAAATGTAAACGTACCTTTTATTATTGTCACGGTTGCTAAACAATGTGAAGTGCACTGGGGAAGTGCTGAGTTGAGGCACCAGAAGAAGAGGCTGCGATCATAGAAAGGTTGAAATTTCTCCTCTGATCATTTCTGACAGCTCGGAGTGGTTCTTCCACAATTGGAACCACTTGTGCTGCTTATTAATATAATGAAACTTATCCTCCAGCAAAAACAGAACCAAAGGTTGACACAAGAGTGGAGGGAGAGGCTGAAACCTGATCTGGTTAGGGATCTCTTAAAGATGATGGAAGTCTAATAAAATCCAGTCTGCTTCCTACCTCCATTACAACTCCCACTCCCAGTCTGTCTTCACAAGCTAAAGTGGAATAATTCCTCCTTCCTCAGCCAAGCCAAACCCACCATTGGGCTCGAATATCAATATATCCTAACAGCATCTAACAGTCTTTGGCAGCTTGGCCTCTTTTGGTACCTTTCCCAATCTATGAAATTCTTTCTTTTGATTCCAATGGGTGCTAAAACATCTCTTGTTTCATAGTGGACTTTTTTTATTTTCATAATTTTTTCTACCTTTTTTTTCCCCCCCGTTTTCAGAGTACTTCATAAAAGCTCAGTACTTGATATATCTTCATTGTGGAGACAAACATTAGCTGAGAAAAGAAAAATATGCACTTTTCCGTTAGCAAATGATTACAGAAAAGATGTACATCTTGCATCTTGTTGGATCCTTCACTGCCAGAACAGGAATTGTGAGTTGTAAAGTCAAAAAGTACCCTAACAATTAGAACCACAACAACCTGAGGTCTTCAAACATCTGAAGAGCCAAGTAGGAAAGCAGCTAACTAGAACTGGAGGGCTAAGCAGAACAAAGTGTCAGAGTTGATATAACTCATTACATTTAAGTGGAAAATAAGGGATGAAAGTTTAGTTTAAAAAAATAAAAATAAAAGGAAACACCCAAGAATGAGTTTACAAAAGTGCAATATTTTCTCTCAAAGCCATAAGGTTAGCAGGTTGGTATCCAGCATCTGTGACTGATTAGGGGCATTTGAGATGGCAGGTGGCTTTAGGAAATGGAAACCTTACAGGGCTTTACAAATACTTTCTGTAGTTAGGCAAAGTTATTTGATTTATTCTCAGTGGTTTTCATTCTATAGCCTAGTTTAATATCTATCAACTTGTCTTAATCCATGTTAATATTTTCTTATAGACACAGCGTTGTGTAAATTCTCCAATCAGATTCCTAGAAGTTGCCCTGGAGAATAATAGAGTTACTGGGTTTACACTACTGAGGGCTGTGTTAAGGTAAAGAACATAAATCATGGCATTTAAAAATGCCAGTCAAATCTTTCAGACAGTAATGAGATCAAGAACCAGATCTGATCATATTTGCTCCTGACAATTTTAAGAAGACCTATAATTCCGTGTACTTCCACCGTGTGTGGTCACATTGGAATTGCATGTCTGCATTAAGCAGCCAAAGCCAGAAAAAGCCCTCCAAAACTACTGGGCAGGCTTAAATCACACAGCTTGGTTGATCTACACCAAGTTTAATAGTGTCACACGCTCAAAGAACGAGCAAGGAAAGCTAAACGTACCGCATGGCAGTTCCTTGTCCTGGACACCAGGCCAGCAGCTCCACAGAAGCTACATGAGATGCAGGGCTACCAAATGTAGCTCTTCTTCTGGCTTGGACAGAACTTATCTCTGGGAAGAGACAACCAAAACAGGGCAGTAAACCCCACAGGAAATGGCCGGAACTGCTTGACAAGTCGAACCAACGTACAACTGGCTCCTCCAGAAATAATAACAATAATAAAACTATTTGCAGCTGACAGCAGTATGGCTAATAGATGATCCAGGGCAGGCAGGAGTTAAAAATTTCAATTATCTTTCCTAGATAGCATTCCTGGGGAATAACTCAAGGAGCAAATACCATAGAAACCCCAACACAGGTTTGTTATTACTGCAGATGAAAAATCAGCATTCAGCCAAACCTCTCCGTTCTCTGTCATTGTAAAACCAGTCCCACAGTGCTGTCTGAGAAGTTCTAACCTCAGCACTCGTCCGGATCCATTTCCAGCTATCTGTGTGTGTGTCTGTGTATGTTCTTCCACAGATTTATTTTAAATCTCCTTTCCTGACGCTGTACAGCATTCTGATTTATAGGATTTTCCTAAGCTTCACATAGCCTTTTCTTTTCTACACAAAATATGTTTTACTACTTTGTATTTTTTCCCAAAGAAATGGATTTTATTGGACAGTGCTTCACACATAGCTGCATAACGTTTGTCTTATGGATTTTGTATTAAACCACTTTAACACTTTTGTAGACCTGAGGAACTCTGCAAATACTGTGAGTGAAATGCCCTGAGCTCCATCTTGCATGCTTTGAACTGAGCACAGTGAACTTTGCCTAGATACTCAGCTGGCACATGAGCAGTCCATTTGCAATTCAGAGAGAGAAAGAGAGAGGGCCTGATCCTGCACTTACCAAAGCCAGAGGAAACCCTGCTGCTGAAAGCAGCAAGACCAGCAGCAAAATCATAATGAGTACTTAAGATGGTATTTCACAATAACTGTAATGTGACAATCATGATGAAGTGGTGTTTTTTTTCCAGAGGCAGTGTCTGAATTAATAGGATCTTTCCAACTCGCTCTCCTTGAAATGGTTTGCAAGAGCTAAAATAAATAAATAAGTCTCTAGGACACTTCTTCATTGTTAGGATTTATACTCATTTCATAAATAGCTGTTAGATTTTGAAGTTTTTTTACATCATTGTCATCTTCCCTTCTTTATTGTAGCATGAGTAATCTAATTTTTCTGCATAACATGTTGCAGTTTGATAGACAGATCTCTGAGGGATGCCGTATGTGTCAGCATCAGTGAAAATGACTTCTGAGGTTGGCTCACACCCCCACGCGAGCGTGGAATCCAAATCACCCCAGAGTTACACATCCGCCTGCCCCACGCCTCACTGCTGGATAATGTATTCGTTTGCCTCTGGCAAGAGAAAAAAAGCAAGCTCCTCCATTGCATACTGATGTCATGGGGAAGAAGCCATAATTGGGGCTGGTCACATGTTAATGGGACTGTAAGCTGCTTTTTGCTGTCTGTGTAGATAAACTTCAGCTCTCTTGATCCGCACCTATAGATATCACGTACTTGGCGCATAGACCAGGTTTGGAGACTTAGCAATTCAGACATTTCACACAAACAGAAAAAAAAGAATTACTAATAGGCTGGAGGCTCCTCAGTTTTTCTTTTTCCCAGAACCTGATCACAGTGGCAGGAGATTTTTATTTGACTTCATCACTACTTCGGTTTATCAGTAATAATTAATGGCACATGCAATTGCATTCCCCACTTTAATCAAGGACACAGCTTTCAAATCTACAGGTCTAGCAGGAAAGCACTCACAAATCAGCTGCCCTTTCTTTTTCCTTTTAACAAGCAGATGCAGACCAGGAAAGAGGGATTTTTGCTTTGGCTGCATCTAAACCTTTATTGCTCGGCTTGAAAGTTGAGAGAATGAAGTTCCCATGTTTCATGCCTCATTCCCTCCTCCCAGCAATACACTTAAATAATTTGGGCACCAATTCTTCCAGTCCTCATGTGAAGGATAGGAATATTTCCAGTGACTCATCTGTTTCTAGTTAGGCCCTAAGCACACTCCTGCCCTTTCTTCCTGCTTGTAATAGCTGTAGAAGTTATTAGGTCTGCTGGGTCTAACTGGGGGCTCAGCATGGTCTGCCACTGGGTTGTGTAGGCTTGGATCATTGCTCTGTAACTCCTTTTCCCTATCTGTAAACAGGACCTCTAGGGAGGACATGGAGGGAATGCGGAGCATCTTTGATGAACGCTGTTACCTGGTAATATAAGCACAGGTGGCAGTGATACTAGAGTTAAATCTGCAGATAAAAGACTGCGATCTGTTATTTAATTGTCATCCCATTTCCAGTTAGGGAAACTGAGCTGGTTTTGGTACAAAGCCACTACACTCAGTTGTCTTAACCTTCAGCCTGGATAACTGCAAGGAAGAACACAAGAATTTTTTGCCTGATATCTTAAAGTAGCATGATATGCTTCATTAGTGGCATGTAAATAAACTGCCTTATTTGGAGCACTCTGTTCCTGACATATAACTCATTTCTCATTTAACAAATTTAATTTTGCAGATTATATGTATTTTTTACATGACAGGAAAGATTTCAAGATGCATCTTATCAGACAAAACACGAACAGCGACTCCTAAGAGAAAACATTATTCTTCCCCTGCTAAAGTGAGAGCCCAAGGCCCAGTCCCAGCCTGGGGTAGCCATATATGACACTAGGCATAGCTTCACTAGCAAGCTCTTAATAGTGACTGTGTTTCCTGGCAAATCTCAGGTAATAATGTTGGTGGATATCAATCAAATCTTAAGTACATAAGACTCAATTATGATGTTGTGAATACAGAGGCTGCTCAAATCCAGTCCAGACTATGAACTCAATCTGCTGTTTACTTAAAGTATATAGAAAATGCTTGACCTCTTCTCAGTGGCATCCATGTGGAAACACTCGACGATAAAGACCTTCCTTGGTTTTCATAGGAATCACGTTTCAACATTTTTATCTTCTCTAATTAAGGTCAGCGGTCATGTACTCCCAGCTTTCTACTCACCCTTCTCCTTCACCAAAATAGCAGGCACTTATCCAGCTGCAGTTACCCTGTGTGAAATGCATGTGGACCAATTTGTGCCTCTGTAATTCCAGGGGCAGAACAAAGTCGTGAAAGTGTGGGGCTTTGCTGAAAGAAATCCCATTTGTGGGCTTCCACGCTCACATGCTCATACACATGATGAGGACCAATATCTAATAGAAGAGAGGTGGGGGGGTAGGATTGCTTGCAAATCTAATTCCACTACTAGAATCTCCCCTTACCCACAGCTCATATTCCTACCCAGTAGGAAAGGTGTGAGAGATTTCGGAAGGAGTATGGCAGAGAGTGAATCTGGTATCCCTTTGCAATAATGTAAGTGCTAATTGCAGGCAGGAAGCAAGGGGCTAACTAGTAGACACCTAGGAAAACACCTGGGGAATATGGCAAAAAAACTTCACTTTTTCATTGTCAAAGAAACCCAGGAACATTTCACATCCCAGCTTCCCTGAAGCTTCAACTTCGCTATGCTTTGACTCAAGCCCTGGCTGCATCTTTATGAAAACCCACACCATACTGAATGGGGCACAATCAAGGAATGCTAATGCCACAGCCATAGCTGTTGCTGCAGGATAGCAGAGATCACCTGTAAAGCTATAATGTGATGGAAAATACAGCAACAATAGCAGGGTTGCAAAATCTTTGGCTGTAACAAAGGAGGATGAACCCAAAAGCAGCTGCCATAGATACAGAAAAAAATGAAGAAGCTGCTTACCTTCAGAAGGCCTCAGGTAGGCAGGGGTCTTCAATGAGCTACTCATGCCTGCCCTGCCAACCTTTAAAGAGGTCTGGGAAGGGGTGGATCCTGGCTCCACCCCTTCTGGTCACTGCATTGCATCGCATTGCATGCACCTGAGCTCCCTGGGTCGGCCCTGCCTTCCCACCAGGTGCTCATTCACTGCTTCAGGCCATGACTTAGCATTTCTGCTGCACCACCTCAGCCCACCACCAAGGCTTAACAAACACATCCCCCCGAACACAGGGCATGTGGGGACTGTGCTTATACTTAAAAAGCCCTGGTAACTTTTAGGAGAATTATACTTCCTGATCGCCAATTATATAATTTCTACAAGAAATATGAACTTTTATTATGAATAATGAATACAATTTTTTTATTATTCAGTTTTTTGCAGCTGTGAATGGTTAACAATGAAAGGGAAAGATTCATGAAATGAAACTCTATAAAACAAAATCGAGCCAGGCATCTTCAGACCTGGGTATTTATTTAGGCTTGTAGCCGATGCATTGCACTCTTTCCCTTTGGACTGGCCTTTCTCATTTCTCACACACAGCAGAATATCATTTTCAGAAAAGAGCTAATGCTCTTAAAAAAAAAAAAAAGGAAAAAAAACCAGAACAAAACTAACAGAGTTGTGCCCTGTGTGAGATTGTCTTGACCCTTCGCAAAGGCAGCTGTGCAAGCCAGATCCTCATCTCCTCCCTCAGCACATGCTTCCAGCCTTACTCCTGTGCTTGTGCTGAGTTCAGTCGTGACTGTATGTACAGGATTAGGCCACTTGTTTTCTTTAGAGAATAACAGCCCCAAAACATGATTTATTTTTCCCACTATGCTGGGTTTATAAGTAGCTGGAATTGGCTCTTTGCTCCTACAGCTGGAGTGGGGCACATGGAACAAGACTTCTAGAAATCTCCAAACCATCTCACAGCCAGCAGAAGGCAGAGGGACACTGAACAGTTTCTGGATTAAGGACTGGGTCTCATTTTTCTTGCACTCCCTGTACTTGTCTTCGCTTCTGTCTGTCATTCTCCACAATCCCACTGTAACCTCAGCTTCCCATGTTCTGAAGGGACATCTTGCTTTTCTGGCTGCTGTTGGACAGGCCCACCAAGATTTTCTGTGGAAATATGTCTGGCTCACTACTTTACATAAGTAGAAAGCTTGTGATGGAGACTGAGAATTTAGAGGCACTACAGTAGTTACATGTCAACACTTATTTGTCTTCTCTGATTTATATGGGAGATCTGGGGAGTTACCAGAATACACAAGCCATTGGCCTTCCAAGGACAAAGCAGAAGAATTTAGGGACTTCTTCCTCCACAGCTCAGAATGAAGGGCTTTGAGCAGCTGAGCCTATTGTCAGAATCATTGCCAGTACCCAGCAAAAAACTTGTGAAAGTTTCCTCCCTTCTTAGATCTGCAGAAGGTTTTGTGTTATCACTTAAATGTAGAGCAGCGCAATAAAATTCAAGGATGTTGAGCATGAACGAGCTCAGTCACTCATGCCACAAAGAAGGTATGTTTTATTAAATTTTGAGCCCCTTACGTATTCACACCAGCCTCTGAATCACATTCCTTTTCCTTTCAACCAGAGGATGTTCTCCCATCGACAAAGATTCTGCAAGTAAAGCTGTTTTACCATTTTGTTTGCCTTGAACTGAGATGCACCTATTTTGGATCTGCATACCAGCAACTCCTGAAAATCACTGCCTGCAGAGCACGCTGAAGAAGGAAAGATGGTATCCTAGAGATGAACTACAGGGTCACTTTTTAGTAGCAGACAAACTAATCACTCAGTAACTACTTTGTCTTTCCATACTGGGGCTGGGTTCGACACATCTTCCATTTAGTTCTGACTGACCAGCCTTTATACTTCATTTATTCCTCATTTAATTTCTGCAGCATCTTCCTGCATCCTTTTTTGGAAACCTCCATATTCCTGGCAAAATACAGTCACCAGAGGCTGCTTAGATGTCCTCAGACCCCCTTGGAATTAATATTTTTTTGTGAGTGTGCTGTGCATTTTCTTCAGTGCTAATATATGTTATCTTGTTTAATTTTGCATCAGTTTGCACGTTCTCATCCTGGGTTCTCATACTGGGTATCCAGTAAGATCTTCCCATGATACATTTTGCCTTCTGCTGTTCCCACAACACATCTTCTGCTGTGACAGGATTTGCTTTGTGGATTCAAGTTTTCAAAGAGATGTGGGGGCTTTTTCCTTTTAGGCGCTCACTGGTAGGATTTTCTGTGCCATGACAACTTCATGTTGATAGCAGGTTAGACACGGTCTTTTTTTCAGTTCAGTATTGGTGTAACTAACTTGAAATCCTTTCTAATTTGAGTCTCTGAGTTGCTAGAATGATAGTCTGCAGTTTGTGCCCTGTCATCCACTTTGCTGCTGGTTGTTCCATGCTTTGAGTGTTTCTACAAGGCAAAATCGTAAATACTGTCCAAAGATAGGTCATGTGTTAGAGCACTGGGACTCCTTTTTGAAGAATGTCATTGGACAAGTCACTGATCTCTCCATGCCTCAGTTCCCTGGATAAAATAATGCAGACGGGTAAAATAATACTAATGCTAGCCTGACGTCCTTTAGATATTGTGAGAATCGATGCACAAAGAGATGGGTATCAAAGTAATAAGGGTCACAGGAGTTAAATAAAAAATAAAGCAGAAATTACTTAAGACTTGTCAGCTACTAAGGATTACTGTTCATTTTAAAATCTCTGCCTGTTTACAAACTGGGATTGTTCCTAACATGTAACTTCAGCCTCCCAGCTGAAGTGAGGGTGTTAGCAAGTCTCGCAGTGCAGCACAGCACGCCTTATCTCTATCGGTGAAAAATCAAAGGCACATTTCCAGCTGTGCCCATGAGCACTATTTGGTCAATGAACAAAGCAACTGACACCTCATATCCAACCTCCCGAACGATCCCAGTCTGATTCAGGTGCACAAACAAGTGCAGAAATGAGCTCCATGCACAGAACTCGTTATTCAATCAAGCCTTTAATTGTAAATGTTTTAAGCAAGGAATTGCCCTGTTTTATGAAAGCGTGCTCAGCAATACTCCGCCATGGACATCTGTCATTCAGCAGGCGCCACCCAATAAAAGTACTTAAAATGTTCTGTTCCTCAATTAAAATATAAAACAGAGCTGTTTAGGAGCTTTTATGAGGTGATTTCTGTTTACCTGACAGATTTCCTCACTGGAGGAGTACGGAGTGGGATTTCAGTTTCTGATCAGAAGCAACCACTCTACAGAATAGTAAAGCTCCAATTGTTCTGATTTATTCTTTTTAAACCTCAGGAACACTAAATGGGGAACAAAGAAGTCTCCACTGCAAAGTTCAAAACTAGGAAGGGCTGTTGCTGGTTGCGAGCCATCCCCAAACAGACAGATGACATCAATCCTGCATTTGCACTTTGCTGCTGTGCCTGGGCTGAAGAAATGCTGGAACCAGAACTAATCTTTGCAGCCTGCATCAGACCCTGCTACCCTCTTCCAAATTCAATCTGGCAAATCCTAGGAAAAAAAAGCCTGTTTTGTTCTGATCTGAAGCAGCCTGTTATGCAGAGGAACAAAACTATGACCAAGCAGAGAACGCCATTTTCCCCTGATGGAGCTCTGCATGAATGTTGTTGTGGTTCTCCTGGTCTCCTAAACTTCCTATGGCTTTGAACAGAGACCTTTCTTTTTTCCTTCTATTACTCAAACAGAATTGTGCCATACACTTCTATTTCTCCTTGTGTGAGAGCCTCAGAAACTCATCTACCCTGGGATGACGGGTGCCTCTTGCCATTGCTAGTCTTGCCACTGCAACCAGGTCTATTTTTAATGACTCCCATTAGAGGTGACACTTTCGCAGTACCAGTGCTGCTGCACCAGCAGTGATAAGACCCTCTGTGCCATCTGGTAGAATATGTGCCCACATGCAGCCTCACCAGGATTTCCCTGTTACTCACCAGCAGCTTTACTCAGCTGTATCCCACCCCTCTGTGGTACGTTTCCTTGCTGAACTGCATTTGGATTACCTCTGCCAGCTCATGCCAGAACCTGATGAGCAAGGAAATATTGTGCCAATCCATCTTCAGCCTGGAAAATACAAAGAAAGTTTTGCTTTGTATTATGCACTGTATCTGGAAAAGCATTGGTTTGCTCCACAGTCTCCTATGTTTCATTCTATGCAGGGCCTGCTCACTTCATCGTATCCAGTCAGCCTTGGGATGAAGGAGGATGACAGTGTCATGATGAGAACACTTGTGTCCTTACAAGATGAAGCCTTCAACACTGAACCTTAAAACCAAGCCATCCATCTCCAGACAGGTAATAATTTTTGAATTCTCCCCTTCCACCACTGTTACCTGTTGTGTTACTCTTCATCACACTGGGGTCACACAGCTGGGCTCTAGCACCACAGGCAAGTGAAGGACAGAGCTCATGGGGCTGTGCTGAGGGGGGTGAAGGTAGGTTCATTACCCAGTGCCATTCTTCTTCTCCCTACAGCTCCTTGTGGTTGCCTGCAGCTCCAGGGAACTGCCACATCAAGTAATGAGCCTCAAAGTGAACCAAAGTGGGATTCCACACACATCACACCAGCCCTCCTTTGGGAAATGCAAACCTGTCCCAGGAGTTTCAGCCATCCTGTGTTCGTCTTGTATTGCCTCGTTGAAGAAGTAAAACTACCTGCTGCTGAGGTAAAACTAATACTAAATACTGAATAACAATACTAAGGCTCAAGATGGTGATTCTTTGCTCAGCTGTCATTCTAATCTTCCATGAGAAATAAAATTTCCTTTTAAAATAAAGGAGAGAAAAAGCAAACATGAAAAACCCATGAACAGCTACCTCCTGGGTTTTGCATAGCAGGTACTGGGAGGAGGCTTTCTTCCTCAACCAACACTGCTCAGAAAATGTTAGGAAATCTTGTTAGCCTCTAACTCAATTTGTTGCTTTTTCTTCCTCTCCAGCAGTAGCATGACTTAAGGATGAGACATTAGCCCTTACTTTGATACCCCCACTGGCAGTTCATGTCAGATTCGTCCTGTTACTTATGTGTACCCTTTTGTGAGCGTATCGATTACACAAGTGAGTTCTCTAGTACTTGGGCACTCAATACAGCACACAATGGAGAAAAGCATCCCAGTTAACGCAGAATTACATGTGTGCTAAAACAGGGGACAGGAATAAATACTGGCGTGCAATTCAAAGCCACAACTTAAGAGCTGTGTATTTTACTGCAGGGCAGCGCTTTATGCTATTAAAAATAAAGCCTGCATTTTAATTTCCAAGCCATGGCAGAATTGCCATCTTTAGGCCACTTTCGAACACACCAGATTATTTCACAATAGTCCAAAATCCAGTGCAAGCCCCTCCTTCCCCTGTTCATTTTTACCCTTTGCATTATGAATGCTGTGAGTAAGGACTGCCTGTTTCACAGGGGGCTTGGTATCACAGAAAGCTGGTTGTTGATCTCTGGATGCCTGCAGGCCAGCAATCTGTGCTACAAGTTACCCCTCTTAAAAAAATACAAAAAGACAAGTGGATAAAACTGGTACAAGCATCTGTAACAAGCTAATTGGACCCTTGTGGGCAACATAGCAGATACAAAATTAAAACAAACAAAACATGTCATTGTACAACTGTACTTTCAGGACCATTATCATGAAGGGATCCGTCTGGATTTTTATTTTTGGTTTGTTTTGTTTAAAAGGACCTAATTATGGCCAGAGCTGGAGTATCACAAGTCTGTTTTCATCTATAAAGAAAGGATATTTTGCCTCTGAACCTGAGAAATTGTTAGAAGTTGGTAATTAGTATGACTTGTTAATAGAGTTTGGCTGTGATTAAGCTGTGATTGAGTGTGAGTTTGGTTCTTGTCAATGCGAATGCCTGTAAGGTTGAGAGATGTTTAATGAGACACCTGTTGTCAGCAGCACCCAGTGGGCTTTGTCACGCCTGATTGGAATTTGTACTACAGAGCTGGAGTGACGCTACTCTGAAACACAGCAGTACATGGGCACCTGGTGGAGCACGAGGGGGCTGAGGCCTGAGGGAGGGTCAGACCTGTGGGGTACAGTGTCTGGCTGCAAAGGGCAGCCCCTCAGTGAGACTAGGCTCTGCAGTGCAGCTCTGCAGCCTGTGGAAAGTTGTTACTGAGTGCCTTGGGGACGGGCTATGTCCAGCAGGCCAGGTGATGCTCTGCAAACTGAACAGTTGCTCTAGCTCCAGCCATGGTATTTAATATGATAAAGCGTCCTGGTGAAGAGCCATGTGATTATGTCTGACTTGGGGAGTGCAACAGGCAAAAGCTGCTGACATCTTAATTTAGCCCCTGTGGGGCTTTAACATTTCTCTCTTTGGAAGAAGGCAAGAAAGGGGATGCAACCAGGTATATTTAATGCCCCTCAATTTAATGCCCAGGGCCTTTAAAATGCTAGATTGATGGAGTGAGACTCAGCTCACCCCATAGCTGATATACATCCCTATCTCTAGGCATCATCCTCAAACAAAAATGTCCCAGTGAGCAAACTCAGTATCTCCTGGTGTTAGGCCAGCAAGAAAGTTTCTTTCAAAGACTGCTTTTTTCTGTTAGAAATCAGTATAATTTTCCACATGTCTCCATGTAGCTACTCCCCACCCCAAAATCCAGGACTGATCATAACTTTGCATATTTGGACTGCATACATACAATATTATTTCCCCAAAACATCTTTCAGCATTTTCAAGTGGCTCCTATTTAAAACATACCTCATTCTTGCATGAAAAAGGACAAAGAAGCTGGAAACAGCCAAGCCGGTCAGTTTCACAGTCTTTCAGTATCTGAGGCCTGCCTCGGCTGGGAACGGAGCAGAAACATTTCAGCTCACAGAATGTCCCTGAGGAAGGAACCAGTGGCTTTGTGATGAAGCTGAGCAACCACTGGATGGCATTGCTCTACACAAATGTACCTGTGAGCACATGCAGCTGAGTGTGAGCAGGCTGCTTCACCAAGGAGATTAATTCAGACCCGAGAGGCTCAGGCTGCTGTGATCCCACCAATCCTCTAAATAATAGTCGGGTTTCTCTTAGCTGTCTCGCTCCAAGTTCTGGACACAGTTTGGTCAGAGCGAACAAAGCAGACTTCCCAAAGCACACAGTTCTAGGCTGAGTATATTCTTTTTTCATTTTAGGTTAGGTCAAATATGTAGCCAGTTTTTTACGCTCTTCCTTCTTATGAGAGGGGAAAAGAATCATTTGTAGCTTGTGATCAGGTCAAAGTGACTCAGGGCAAGCACAGCCAGCCAGCAAGTTCTGCTTTCACACAAGTCCTGGTCCTGCAGCCATTCTGGCCAGGCAGCTCCAGCTCCCAGGGCTCAGCACAGTGCGAGTCAGCTAGGTTTGTTATTTGCGTGTAATGTGAAAAGCAGAACTAAAGAAAAAAAAGAAAAAAAACTGGGTGCCAGGCATCTATGGCTTTGATGTGGGTTCCATAATTTTGAGACTAGGTTATTATCCCAAGTGTGGTGCCTGTGCTTGTGACAGTGGCCTCTCAGCACACATAATACAACTCTGCCTTCTGCTACAGCACTTATTGATAAGGAGTCAGCTGGTGGACAAATAACCTGATGTTCATATTTTCCCCTGGGGTCTGTGTTTCTTTCATTAACAGCACACACTGCATTGGCCTAGTTTTTTTAACGACTACATCTGGCCAAGCCTATCTGAAAATGTCATTGGCCCAGTTCAGGCCCAGGAGAAATCCGCTGATGGCTTTGGAGAAGCAGCAGGATGTTTGGAATTGCAGCCCCACAGAAGGCGGATCTGAAGGGGAATAATGCAGGATTTTTGAGAGTCAAGTTTAAATTAACTGGCACCCATAGTCTGCACATCTGTCTTCAAATTAGGATATAACTTACTTACAATTGAGTCTTGTATACTGACTGCTAGGTAAAGATTTCTGGGCACAGATTGCCTATTAGTATTGCCCCAGTTTTGACTGATCTAACAAATTTAATAATCATAGTCATTTGGGTAAATCCACTTAAACTGGAATTAAAATGTCACGGTCAGTTCAAGTCCTGCAGCAGCTCCTACACGTTGGTTCTCAGGTCTGCACCCAGAGCCTGTTGCACTCACCTGCCTTCTTAAGTACTGGAGAAGCAAGACCAGTAGATCACTTCATAAAATGTTACGTTTCTTTTGTGACTCCATTTGTCTCCTTTTTCTGGACCTACCTCCAAGTCCAAACAAACAAACAAAAAAACCTGTATCCATTTCATCTGCTCAGCAGTTTGTTAATAAATGTTTCCCACTGTCAGAAACGCTTAGGCTCTGTGGGAAATTTAGGCTCTATTAGCAGTGGGCAACTCAGAGCCAACTTCTGGTGGCCACCACTCTGCTACAGGGACTCCAGGAGCAGGCCAGCACAACTGGTGTTGATTAACTGCTTATTGTCTCCTATTAGGAACCACTGATTGAGATTTCTCGGGTCACCCACAGCCCCTACGAAGTAGCACAAACCCTCAGTGGGCTCAGTGGTTTTAATCTCTGTCCACTGACATTGGAGGAAAAGGCAGTTTGTTCTGAACTTCAGCACAGGGCTGTGTTTGAACACAGGCAGGATAAATCTGAGCATCGTGTTTAGCAGTGGAAAGTAAAAGAATAAGAAATAAAAGGAATAAAAGACCTTCCATTGCACAACAGGTTGTGTCTGGGAAATACTGCCTTGCACCCAGCATCGGTGAGGGATGATAGAAATCCTGACCAGGGCACCCACTGCTGTGCTGGCTGTTTTAAGACAGATTGTACAGGCAGTCAGCTCAGCATGCAAATTTGTCCTGGATTTTTCTAGAGTCACAGCAACTTCCCAGGCCTCCAGAAAGTCAAGGTGACCTTCGAAGGGGAAGTCCAGAGCATTGGTAGGTAATGGGAATTTATAAAGAAAAGAAAGAAATGTTAGACTAATTCCAACCCATTACAGAACTCTTAAGAAAAATGAACTGTATCTGCTGAAGTGGCTCATTCTGTTCAGTGGCACAATGTAATGGGGGATCTGTCACTGTCAGTGCTGCTCTTGTCTCACTGAAAGCCACGGTGCCTTTCACAACCACTAAATAAAAATTCAAGCCAGCTGTCCCACCTGCCGGAGCAGTTTCTATTCTGGGCTCTGGTGTGCTGTAGGTATTGTGCTCATTGATTAGCTGTGGCTTATTGTCCCTTGACATTGTTAGGGAATATTCTCTAGGTTATAATCGCTAGGACTGATATAGGCAGAACATTTCAAACCTTGCTGCTGCAGTTTAGCAGCTATTGTGCATGGTGCTAGGCTGTGGCTACATCTGCAGGTCAGACTATGGTGGGTAGCATTTTGATAGGAAATGAGAAGGAAACTTTAGAGAAGTTGCCCAAGTCAGAAAAGATGGGGGCCTCCCTGACTCTAGCTGTCAGTAAGGTGTTAGGGCAGGATTAACACCCTTTAGCAATGGCACAGCTGTTCCATTGAAGATGCTAGCATGCAAGCAGGAGAGGGAAGAGCCTCTCGTGAAATAATGAACAGAGCCAGTGACTATTAGTAAAAGGGAAGTTTTTACCCCAAGAAGCTGAAAGTGCCTCTTCAAGCTGGTTATTTTAGTGAGAATAAGTTTCAAAACAAGCAGACTCTCACTTCAGGTCTTCAAAAGAAGCTAAAATATTTACCTCTCTTTTTAAGGTCAGACGGGCTTCTGGGGAGGAGAATGACAGTGATAATGTAGATAATGAAGTCTCTTAAGTGCCTTGGCAGAGAACGTGCAGATTAACACACAGATCCTTACCTAAAGAAGGCATGCAGCGCTGAGTCTCCTCCCCTGAAAGCACTATAAGTTGTGATAGGAGTTGGTTCTGGAAGATAATGGATTTAACATAGAAAGAAATTGGTATTTTGCCCATGATTGTCTTTCTAGGAAAGGAGTCAGAACAGTGAATTTCTCCCTCTGCTGTTTATGATAAAAGTAGAAAATAATAGTTTATCTTCAGCTTTTCTGCTGACCACACTGAGTTTGTCCAATGCATCAGGATTCCCCAGGACAGCATAATATCAAAGACTTCTGCTGGAAGCCTTAGCATATCAGGATGTTTAACACAGAGTTACACTTGGGAATTAGATTATGCCAGCCAAGGGTGCAGTTTTACAGTCAGCTTAATCTGACTTGAGCCCAGGTTGCCAACAGCATTACTTCCCCATTCAACCCATGTATCAACATTTATTCAGCCATGCAGTCCATTCCATGACTAGGTTTGGCTGGGGCTTAAACATGATGGAGTATCAGTCTGAGAGATGGGGGATAAAATGGGATCACCCCTTCAGATGGCATCGTAGGCTTAAGCTAATCAAGAACAGTACTGTGAAGTTGTGCAGAAACAGGGACGTAAATCGCACAGCGTCTCCATGAGAGAGGAGGAACTTTTTACTCAATTTGCACCAAAATCTCAAGAGCCTTGAATTCATGCTTCAGGAACCAAGAACTACCTGTCTGACCCCTGTGCGAGTCAGGGAGCTGCTAATCCTTCGCTGCTTCACTCCTCACTCCTCATTTCATCTATTACAATCACCCGTCAGAAAAAAAGATTACTCTTAGAGGCCACAGCCCCAAAGGTGTCAGGTCTGTACCTCCCTGCAGGATGTGGGCCAGATGCCCACCTCTGCCCAGACCATGTTCCCTTTCCCTTAAACCACCCCACAGCCATCCCACAGGAGCCATTCCAGGAATGAAGTGAGTCAGGCCCTGCCACCGGTGTGCAGGGAAGCGACAGCAGCTACATCTGTTCACTCTGCTCCACGCTCAGGATCTGTCACATTGCTATCAGCACAGCCTGAAACGGAACGGGTGCGAGCTCTGGGAAAGAGTAGAGGGTCTGGATGAAAACAATAATAACCACAGGGATACCACCAGCCCTAGTGGGAGCAAAAATGTTGCTTTACCACTTCTGAGTGCAGCACAGCATATGGACAGTCTGGGACTGTTGTCAGCAACCCAGAATGGGGTAGCTCTGTTCTGGCAAACACCATTTTTTGTCTTTATGACCAAAGAATAGTTGCATGTTGGAAGCTCTGTAGTTGCTAGGGGATGAGCCATTAATATGTTGGCGACTCAGAAGTCAGCTAAAGCAAATGCTGAGATAAAATTACTTTTTACCGCCTCTGTTTCACCCCAAGTGTGTCATCCAGCCTACTTGCTCTGCTTAGGGTATCTCTTGCACACTGTGCTGTGCTAACTTCTTTGTCCTTTTTGATTTTATTTGTCACCTTTCCCAACCAGGCCTCCAAAGAATAATATAAATGTGACAGCCTAGAAAGACTTCTTACATGATAAATCCCTGCTTACTGGCAGAGTAAGACTTCAGGCTGTTTTTCTCCTATAAAAAACTTTCCTCTAGTTGCCTGAAAAGTAAGAATGGCATAAAATGACTGATGGTAATGATGAGAGCTGTGTTGCTAAATCAAAGTGTGGGAATGGGAATGCACCCTACAGAATCACTAGTAATTCTGTGATGGGCCTTAAGGGTGTTACCCACTTCCTAGCCCACAGTTCTCCCTGCCCAACTGTTGGGGTAACTCTGCATTATCTTAACAGTGATGCTTTTTCCCTTCCCTGTAGTTTCTTCCTACTGGTGTCAATGGTGGCTTCTCCCCTTTTATGCCTGTAGCCTGCTTCACCACACTGCTCAGTGCAGCCTGCAAGTCTTGCCTGCAGAAGTGGCAAGCGCAGCTCTGGAAAGGTTTAATCCAAAACGGAACAAAGTACTCCTATTGGGGGTTGGAGATTCATGATCCTTGCCAACCCTGGCCATTCTGTGATTCTGTGATTCTATTCCAAAATAAATACATCTGTAGATCTCCTGGTTTTACAATAGCAAACACTAAACAATGGAGAGAATATAAGTTGAGCACCGCTTAAGCATCCTTTCCTCCCTCCAGCCCAGCACCCATCCATAAATAACATAAAGATGCATATATATATTATTAAAGCCTGGAATTTTAAAGCAAATGCTCCCAGTCCCCTCCAGTGATTCCCCAGACATGTCCCCTTTGCCCTGCTACACGAGTGTATGGTTCCAAACCATTCTTCAGTGAAGTAGGTACTGCTTTTCCTGTTTGCTTTAACCCACACCACTTACAGCTAACTGAGAAACAATACAAAGCCATGTTTTGTATGATCACCTAGTACCCTGCAAACAACAATATTCATTAAAAAATAGTCCAGGCATACTACAGCTGCCAGCTTCTGTCTCTACTGTGACACGACATATTTTTTTTCATTTTGAGTCACTGAACAAAAGTCACAAACAGTTGCTCTGGTCAAAAGAAATCTCTGCTAGAGTCTGTGGCTTGTTCACCCCTTCCCTTCATGCCAGCCACTGTTCATTTCATTGAATGTTCGTTCTGCTGTACAGCTGGCTCTTGAGTAAGTCAGAGCAAATTCTGCACTGTACAGTAATACATTTAGAATGAATGTGTTGTTTCTATCGATGGAAAACAATTTAGCTATTTTTGGGACATGGGAAGCATATATGGCAAGGTGAGCAACACTGGTATCTGTTAGTACGTTGCCTGTAGTGTCAGTATGGATGTACCTGGACTTGTTCTCATGTAATCAGTGTTGTAGATGCAAACAGTGTTCATTTTAAAAATGCATATTTAGCAGATCAGAGCTCCGAAATAATAATAATCAATATATCATAATCCCTTTGAAAGCCTTCTCAATTACAAGCCTATTTTCTCTTCAGACACTGTGAGCATTCCTTTAAACAGATGATGAGGGTAGGATTTCAGTTGTAGCGCTGCATCACCTATATCTGCTCCTCAGCACTGTTTCTCCAAGCACACCTAGCAACTTCAGTCTGCTCCATATGCAGGTACAGTACAATATTAACCAGCCCCTTAATTATGAGTAGAGTATTAAATGTATTTGAAAAATGTAGGAGGTGACAAAACATCCACTGAGTTCTCTGAGGACAGAAACATCACTTATTGAATGTACTTCGGATAACTTTAGTCAGACCATGAACTACATTGCTTTGGTTTGAGAGCTGTACAGAAAAATACGTCTCTACTTTGCATGAGCCTTGGCACATCTTTTTTTTTTTTTGTAATTTGTTTCCACCCTTCTTTGGAACACAACCACAAGCATTTCAATATTTTCCATTAAAAAGAACAAGATTGTGTTTCTGAGGTAGTGGGCACCATGAAATCAGGAGTTGGAATTACACTGTTCTGTATTCTTAATAGAACTCTGAACAGGAGCTGCAAACACAGAGATTCAGAGGAACCAGGAATCCTGGGCTGCCATCCGTACAGCCCGCTGAGCTCCAGCAGGTGGATGTGTGATGGAAGGAGCTGTGCCCCCAGATGAGTGTGAAGGTCATGTGCTGCAAGCTCCCAGGTAACCATGCACAGCTCATGAGCTGCGAGCCCTATGGCACTGAATGTCCATTCTTGCCAGTACAGGTAGCAAACTGTTCTCTATCAGTGTGAAATAACGCTTCAAATGCTTAACATGTTCTGAATTGTTTGTTTAAATGAAAGAGTGTTTTTCAAGGTAAGGAGGAATGAGACTCTTATGCTTTTTTTGTCTGGAAATATGTATACATAGAATTGTTTGAAAAAAAATAGCCTTGGTCATTCACACAAACGGAATAATTGAAACAGCATTAATAGCTATTAGCTCAGTGATGAGAAGGCCCTGTTCAGTGAGGCTAAAGGATACAAGAGGTAACAATTGGAATTCCTCTAGACAAGCTCCTTCTCACAGCACACCCCATCCAAAATCTCCTCCTTAACGGCTGCCCGGCTGACTTTAAACTGCCAACACCGACAAAAAGGGGATGTTGCATCTTTTACAAACAGCCTTTTGTTTGCCGTTCTGACACCTGCAAAAAGCAAAATTGTTATTTTCTTGCTGCTTGTTGCTAGTTTGATGCCCGCTCTGGGGCCCTACATCAGAGACACTGTTCAAAACAGGTTGCAGGGGTCCGTTTCCGTGCTGTCTGCCGATGGTGCTGCCTGAAGGAAAACCATGGAAACGGAGTTTGACAGGCTCACAGGGACCCACGGCTGCCAGAGCCGCTGCCTTTGAGCGCCTGATGAAGACATCACAGAGCAAACACAACATTAAAACGCTGCTGGCTGCTTTGCATCACTTAGAATGCAAATCTCTTTGTTCTGCTCGGCCCTTGCGTTTTGTAGCTGAGGAATCTGTGCTATCATCTGACACGGATTTGCTGACCTTTCTTCCTTCCCTGTCCACTCTCCTAAAAAAAATATATATATATTTAAAATATATTTAAAAAATATTTTAGAAGATCAGCTTTTGTGGGAAGGAGAATGGCATGGCTCTGTGCATTTTGAAATGGCCCCAGTTTTTTTTCAGTTCCTGAGATTTCTATGCACAAATTAAACACCCATATTGCAGAGCAGGCTGGTTTGGCTTGCTTTGTTGCTCCCTGTGTATTATTTGACTTGGATTCATTTACATGGCAACTCACAGGGGTAGATTTTATGTCATCTTTATGCCACAGATTAAAAGGTAAAAGTAATCCTTTATTTGCAGAGCACATCCTCTCCAACCCTTTAAGCTGTACAGATGAAAACAGAGGAGAAAAATGCAAACTCTCCCACTACCATAATACTTATTTTATAACTTCTTATGCTAAATTTAAGCTGCGTGGTTATTATTCCACCCTCCATTTGTAAGTGGCTTGTATTTTAACTGCAGTTTCTGATTTCAGTAACTGTCAGACCTTTGAAATACCCCACACCTTTGTGCTCAGATATGGGATTTTGGTGGCTCCTGACAGGCTGAGCTATGCATGGGGCAATCAGAAAGGCTTTTTTGCTGATTGGAGAAACCACAGTGAGCACCTGCAGTAGGAAGGAGCTGGTGGGGAGACAGCAAACAAACTGGCTATTCTCTCAGAAGTGATAATTTATCATTTCATTCTCCCTGTGCTGCGTAACTCACACATTACTTACACTGAGAGAGGGTTATCATCGCTAAACTGGAAACAATACACAAAACTTAGAGCTGCAGCTCGCAGTCAGGAAATTATTTAAGCTCATGTGTAAATCCACCTCCACCACGGTTCAGTAAGGCTTAAATGGGCATTTAGGTTAAGATCATTCTCAAAGACTTTCCTAAAAATACAGATGTAGGTCTTAACTAAGTAGCTCCTCAATAAGCTTTGGGGAGCTTGTCCTCAGGGGCCAAAGAAAACCATGTGTGACTGGTCCCTGCCTGGACTACAGGCTTGGCACCAGATGAGCACCTTCATGGGTATATCTTGGATTAGACCAAAATGAAGCCACTGGCTCCTGCTCAGACACTGAGTAAGCCATAGAAAGGCATCAGTTTTGCTGCCTTCATCTCTAGGGAGAGCAGTTCTGCAGCTGGAAACGCAGGACAGACCCAGAGCTAAAGTTTTTCAAGTGATGGTCAGGTCCTGTTGCTTTCCTTGCTGCTGCCAAGAGGATGTTGTTCAGTGCCAGAGAAGAAGGGTCTACCAAGGTTGCCAAGTGAGCAGTTGTTTTCTGTTTCTTGTACTGAGCCCAAGCTGCTTTGAGTCTGTTTTGCTGCTGCAACCTGGGAAAAGGCACACTTACCAGCAGTGTTTAGCTGTCTCCACAGAAACTATTATTTGTGGGTGAAATCACTGTGCAGTTATTGGAAACAACAGCTGTAAATCTCCACATAAGTGTTGAGGCCTTGTCACACAGTATTTTCTCAGTCTCCAAAATGATCCAGGTGCTCATTTCTCTCAGCTTCCTCAGTTCCTTATGGTTATGCAGTTCATTCTCTTTTTACTCTCTCTTCCACTCTTTTTCTTTCTTTTTAGGCTGACTCCTAGAAAGACCTTCTCTTTTCTTGCAGACTCATTGACTGCTTTCCTAACTCAGATCCTTGTGCAAGACCCTGTAGAAGTGACATTTACAAAAAACACCATTTTGAGACCTCATTTTTTTCCTGCCCACTGATGTCCTCTCAGTTTGAATTGCGGTGTTTAATTTTGACTGTGAGGCAAAGTTGGCAGTTTCCTGACTAACCCAGTGTTAGATCAGAAAAAAGAATGAAAACCAGAAAGGTGCCTTCGAATGTCTAAGCGGAAGACAATCAAATTTCTGTGTCAAAAAGAGGGCAAAACCAAGGATGTGGGACTTGCATGAAAAATCTTGCAGACAGTTATTTTTTCCTCTTCCTTTATTTCACAGTGGGACAAATTCCACTTTATTTCTGTTCATCTGTAAAACATGAGGAGCCAGCTGAGCGTAGCATTGGTTCAGAATGAGGGCAGCTGACAAGGGAAAGGTAAAAGGAACTAGCAACTTCTGCAGTTCTCTCCAAGAAATGTCTTCAGTGCAAAAAAAAAAAAAAAAAAGAAGCAAACAAACTCTCAAATTAATTTCTGAAGAACAGAGGAAGGCAGTAGGACATCAACTAACGTGTAATACAACAGACTCCAAAGTGCAGTTAATGCTTTAATTGTTCATATATAGGGCATCATGCAATTCATACACAAGGCGCTTTCCAAATTTTTCTTCATTGTCAAAGACTTTGGAAAATAATCTTCAAAGAAAGCTGAAAGGATTATTTCATCAACTGTGTGTGATGCTTCCAATGGAGCGCTCATCTCCAGCTCCTTACACCTAAAATCTTAGCTCTGTTTTTCCATCTCCTTGACACATAGAAGTTGGATGGCACAAAGTATTTCCCAGGGAACTGTCCTCACTAGTAGTGACATTGCTTAAGTGGAGCCTGAATCCCAACAGCAGGAAAGACCCCTCCCATCTAGACAGCAGCACTGATCAGAGAGTTTGGGACTCCCAGTACGTTACAGTTTGCAAGTCTATGGCTATGAGACAAAGAGGGATATTCAGAACAGCCTAATTAGTTGCATTTTCTTTTCTAACCCCAGTCAAAAACCAGTCAGACTGTGCTTTAGATTTTGACATCCTATTAAATGCAGAACACAGGCCAATAGCTTTCATTTTCCCTTGTGATGCTACAGACTCTTGTTTTTATAGTTTGACAGAGAGACATAATTAGGCCTCAGAAAGGACAAGTCCAGACTATTAGTTCCCCACAGAGGCTCCATGGAAAATCAGAACTCACAATTACTCTCCACTTTCCCACTGAGGTAAATGTATGGATATCTGCTCTCCAGCATCAGATGTTCTGTTCACAACCTTTAAGCCTGTGACTTTACAGTCCTTTCACTTGAAGGGCACAAGGAGAAAGAAAGAAAGGATGATACCAGCATTTGACTTTCCAAAAGAACAAGTGCACGTAAAGGACAATAAATGACATTGCTAATGCTATAGGTACAGTGCTTCTCAGAGATGCAGACAGAGAGAAAAAAAGAAATTTATCTCCATATTCCTGCCCTCTTCATTGTGGCCCAACAGAATTGGGTTGTCAAAATAATAGTAATAATAACAATAAAAAATTAATTCAACTGCACCACATGTAAAATGAACCAGATCAGATACAGGTTAGCAGACTAAGCACAATTCTGGTAAAGCAGAATGCATCATCAGAGCATGGCATTTAGTGACATTTGTTCATTGGGGTCCTTACCCAATCTCCTCATGTGTTTCTGAGTTAACAACAGCTTCACTTTTTAGTTCTCAAAGACCAATAGAAAATTCACTCTCAAGATGCCTCAGTCTCTCTCTCAGAGGCAATTTCTTAGTCTGTGTTTGCCAAGTGGTACATACCAGCTCCCACTTGGTCTCAGTCTCCAAATGCTTGGACAATTTCTGTACATTTCCTGATGAGCTGCAACCTTGGACACATCTGATTCAAATGAGCTCTCATCCTCAATATAACCATGGAGCACTGGTCCTTTGTTTGTTTTTGCAATAGCATCATATTTTAGATGCATCTTCAGTTTATAATCCCCAGTAATCCTCAGATCCTGCTGTGCCTAGCCAGCAGTCCTTAATTCCGTGTAAACCATTCTACAGCTGTCTTTATTATATCATGTGTTACTGTTTTCAAGTCATTACCCCAATCTATCAGCATTATATTGAATTTTAATCCTATCTTCCAAAGTGTTGCTCAACACATTGTCTGGGAATTCACCTCACAAGGAGCGTCAGCCCCTGGTCCCTCCTGCCACCTGCTTCCCATTGCTAACCTTGGAGCATGATCTGGTCCTGTGCCAGAGCTGTACAGCACATATTGCACTGCTGGCACTTCTTTTTTCCTCTGGTATCGTCCTTTGTAGGATGTCAAACATATTCAGGACTATTTCATCCCACTGAAAACCCTTGACACCTGATACCACAGAGATGAGCAGTAATTAGGGGCAGGGCCTGTCTGCCCATCTGCAAGTACAAGAAAATGCTTTGCATGTCAAATAAGCAAGGTTTATTCCTCACTTTAAAGCCTTGTCCGTGGGTTCTTGTATCTCCATCTTGCTTCAAAAGCACTCCATTACCCAGGGACATGCAATTGCTAAATGCACCCATTGCTGGCCCCTTTCCCTGGCCAAAAGGGCACCAGTCATGGAGAGCCACGCAGATGCAGACTGCAGCACACTGCTCTGTAGCCACTCAATTAGACTGCCTGTTTGTGCTCAGCCTCTCAAGCACTTGGTGAAAGTAAAATGCTTACACAATTCCTCTGCCTACAAGGCCTTGAAATCTTCAGGGGGCCTGGCTTTGCTGCCTGGTTTTCCACTGACAGGCTGATAGAGACATCACAAATCTCTCCAAAGGCCAGTCACTAGGCTTCTTTCAACATCAAAGGGTGTCAGTGTTCACTCTGCCTAGGAGCCTGGGGCAATATAAATCACACATGAATAGGTGAACTGAGTCTTTGAGGTTAAATTCTCTCTGTATATACAAATATCTCTCCTTGGGTATCTGATGTCATTGTGTTGTTTCCCCATCAATATCAAGTATTTTCTTTCAGTTGTAATATTCCAATGGAAAGCTAGGCTTTATAGACAGAAATAAAAAGAATGTGCTAGGGTGCTGCAGGAAGAGAATAACTCATTTTAAAAATATGTATTGTCACTGTCTTGGAAGAAAAGTTAGTAAACCGATGCTGGGCTTTTTTTGTTGGGCTTCTTCAGTGTCTGTAGCTACAATCTCTTGGGCTGAACCATCTTTCCTACAGTCACTCAGGTGTGTTTATTCCCAGACATGCAGGAACCCCTGCCAGGCTCCTGGCTCACCCACAGAGCTTCTGCTTCCACCACAGCTCCCGCTGCAGTCAAGCAGCATGGCCCAGCCCCAGAGCTGGGCAGCAAGAAGCAGAGTTGATGAACACAGATGCCATCCCCTGCAGAGGCTCCAGCCAGCCATGGCCAACATCAAGGAGGCAGATCTGGGAGCCTGCATTTCTTCTTGAACTGACACCTCACTCAAATGCCGAGTGTCATCTGGCTGTAAAAGACCTGGATGATAGGAAATGTGTTTACTCCTGTTACATCAACCAGCTGACACCTTGGGTCGTTAGCTGGAGAAGGCAAAACGCCTCAGTGGTGGCTGCTTGGAGAGTTTGATTCACCCTGACTGGCACAGTTGTGGCACCTCTGTGTGGGGTATTTACCACCTAAAAACAGGAGTCAGGACAGCTGGGCCTGTCACTAAATTACACTGCACAAAGATAGTTCTGATTCCTGCCTACCCTTCTGCAGGCAGGGCCCTGGCAGCAGCTCCCGTGTCAGTGCTACATCAGCACATTCGTGAGACGCCTGCACTGCTGCCAACTGGCCCTGCCTGCTCCGAGCAGCAGTACCTGATGCCGCTGCGGAGAAAATCTGGTCCAGTATCTTGTAGAGTATTCAACAGATTATCACATGGGAGAGAATGCCAAATCCCTGGGGTGGGGGAAGTGGGAGGGTTGCTATTCCCAGGAAATAAATGGCTATCAGGTTCATGCTGTTGGCTACTTGAGAGACTAGCTCAGTTCTTAAGCCTCTCCACATCTCACCTGCACTCTCAGCAGCTGGTTACATCCCCATGCTTCTGCAAGACAGTGAAACGTGCAGCTAGTCAGCCTCCACGTCCTCCCATACAGCACATAGCTCACCCTTCCCACTGCCACTGCTTTTCCTCTCACCAGAGAGAGATTCTTCCTGTGGGCAGCCACCCAGCCAGGTCCCACAGCTTTGTGCCAAGCCAAAACGTGAGCTGGGAAACTACCTGGTCTTAAATTATGTGGGTTTAATGAGATTTTTTATGACCTCCGCAGTAAATTGCCTGTGCTCAGTATTGTGTTTGAGTAACACCCAGAAGAAATTGTAGCAAGGCAGTAATTGCAGAGTATCTGTCTAAGATCTCTGTGCCGTGAGGCGTGGATTTTCATTTCATACATTAGTAGCAATTTGCTGCCATAGTTCCGTATAATCAGTACATTCCTTTTAACGCACAGGAGGAAAAGGAGAAGGAGGAAACTTCCCAGCACTGGGAAAATGCTTGGAGCTGCTGTTCGGAAGCAGAATTGTGTGGCTGTGTGGCTCTCCCCCTTACCTCTCCAGCTGCCCAGGGGCTGCATTGCTGCTCACATCACGTACGCCTTAACACAAAGTCAGAGATACGACAGGAAAAATGGGTCTGCTTGTCCATTTCTAGGAGGGTTTAGTGAGCATTGGGTGGGCTATACGCCAGATTTTACATTATTGCCACTGCTCATGCTGCATCAATAGATTCCAGCCACCTTAATACAACATATCTTTTTTTTTTTCTGGAAAGCTGCTACTCATGAATATAGACTCTTAAATTGGATGGGGAGATTGTCCTGCTGGTTTGCTGAGTGATGCCATCTAAACCACGTGCACCTACAGCATTAGGTCAGCTAGGGGAACAGAGGCCTGTGCTGGTCAGCCTTGTTCTTGGAGGTAATCAGGATGCCCTGGAAGGACAGTAAGCATTGTCAAAGGAGAGGAACCTGAAAGAGACACTCACTTCTGGCTTTTAGTGCTAAAACAGCCTGTGCTTTGGCTAGCAAGTGACAGGTTGGTGTCATTAGACAGAAAGCAGTTGTAAGTCAGAACTGATGGTCAGAAAAACACTCATGTCACGCTCATTGCTTCAAAACCCACATCCACAGCTAGAGCACTATGTGCTGGCACACATCATCTACATACTTTTTGGCACGACAGTTTTAGAGTCAGCATTTCAGGCTGTAACCTAACTAGAAGAACTGTGCTTCACCAACAGCCAGAGCTTTTACACCTTTCTGTGCTCATTCAGTATCCAAAGTGAGGCCATCATTCCCATACCTGCACATCTCAGTCCAGTCTCTGTCTTTCTACACTGCAATAGAGCACACCTTTCAGTGAGATTTTAAAAAGCCTTAGGACGAATACCATGGACTTTTTCCATTCATTTGTATCCACTGCTGTGAAGTCATAATGTGAAAATCTTTGCAGTTAAATAGCATTTGACTTTTCCTGTTTCTTTCTTTTGACCTGCAGTCTGCAGGGCTGCAGTCAGGGAATCACTGCCTTGCAGTAGCCAGTACCTACTCCACCGACTCTCTGGGCACATGTCTAGCTTAAAATCTACATAATGAAAAGAAAGCCATTTTCCTTACAATCCATTCTCCTGTTCAAAGCTTTTCATGTGCCAGGTTGTTGTTTTTTAATCACACAAAATGGTATATATTAATGAGCTCTGAAGTTACATAAAGATAGATCTAACACATAAAAACACTAATATGCCCTGTAGCATTCAGTGCTTTGAACACAGAATGGCATCTGTGTGATAGTGTGATTGCACGCAGCTATGGAAACCAGTGCCAGAAAATGAGGAAATGCTGAACAAGTGGTGCAGGATTGGAAAAAACTGGGAACAAAGATATTCAATTTGCATAAAAAGGCCTGGTTCGCTAGCAGCCTGAATTGTGCGACTTTCCACTTCAAAATGATTATTTTCTAGTTCTGCTGGCAACACGGCGATTATCTTCTTCTTGAAAGAAAACACTCCCACCAGCTCCCAGCAGAAATGGAAGGGCAGGCAGGTTCCTAGGTCAGATGTGGCTATTGCAAATGGGACAAGATTTTGCAAACATGAGAAACTGTAAGGACTTCCCTCGTCTTTGCGTTCATCCTAAGCAATTTCCTTCTCATTTCCAGATGGTGCCAATTAAGAGTCAGAACCCCTGCCCTGACGGTTAACAAAACAAGCACAATCTGAGACTTTAATGAGTAAAACTAGAGTCACATAATACACCCAAGAGAAGCCAAAATGAAAAGAAAGACTGCAGTTGGCAAACACTTAGGTTGTCGGGTACTAAAATTGTAAAATGCTACGGCTGGACATTTGGTTTTTAATACTGAACGGTGCCTTCTACTGCTGAGTTCAGTGGGATTATTTGGAGGCTTAAAGATAAGCACTTGGATAAACCATTCCAATCAGTGACTTCAGCAGTAAAGCTGGGCCACATGTAATTCATATTATAAGGTATTTTTATTATGTATTATTGAGTTCCTTTTATTAATCGGTAATTGGCAATTAAAATAGCATCCATACTTTCAAAAAAGAAAATAACAGGTATTTCCAGTAAGAAGAACATGCCACTGAGGGTTCTACTTGCAAGAGGAGCTGTTACCTGGTGTGCAAATCACTGGTTCCCTCTCAATAATTCAGAAGTCTTCTCTTATCTGCTTTTTTTTTTCTTATGCTGCTAATTGAGAATTGTGTGAAAAATTGTGTTGAGGCTCTGACTCAGAAATGGGATCACTAGGCTCTTCAGGCCTAATAAAGGAGAAACAGTCATGATGATCATTTTAGCATGAGCCAATCAAGTTCCTCATTGGTTTAATTCTGCATCAGAATGTAAGGTGATCCTAACCTGCTCTGATTAGTTTGTAACTTGTCTCATAATCATATCCCTCCCAGCTCAGTACAAGAGAGGCAAAAGGGATGTACATGAAGGAAGGCACACAGGCTCCACAGGCAGATATCTCACCTGCCAGCTTCATGCAGTGCTCTCTGCAGGTACAGCTTCGGGGCCTTTGAGATCACAATGGGACAAGGACAGAGAAAGAGGGTTTTGCCCTGTGGTACCATGCCCTGTCAAAGCAGTGAAAACCACACAGCAGGCACTGGAATTAATATAAAATGTAGGAGATAAGAGCAGAGAGGTGCAGTCAGACCAACTAGCACAGAGATGTCCAATGATGAGTATGGGGAAAGAGCAGGTATTTTCTGGCACACTACCCCAGAGGCTTCCTGAACCAAAGAATGCAAACAGATTAAATGTAACACCCACCAGCTTCCAGCTGGAGCTTCTTTCTTAAGCCTCCTGTTCTACCCATCTTGAAGCAACCCACAAGGTCATCATGTGGCTTGGAAAGGAAAGCAGACGTGCTCCCAGTCTGTCCTGCAGAGTTTATACCTCTAACATCACATGAGAAGATACAGGGTAAAACTTTAAACTCAAAATTCCCTTGAGGGTCATGTAGCCCCTCATGAAGTCCTCATGACCACAGAGTATCTCAGAACATCATCAAGTTAATGTTAACTCAGACAACAAGGTGACTCCATCATGCTCTGAGTCAACTGCTGCTTTCCAAACTCCAAGATAAATCTGCATACTTCTCACTATCCTCTATAATTGGTGCCACCCTCCAGGCTCTTCATTGCTGTTGTATTTGTTTTGTCATTTATTACTGAAATGAAACGAGGAATTCTAGAGTGATTCAGCAGATCACAAAGGAGCAAAAAGAAAGGAGGACCTGTTATCATTCTTGCTGAGATAGCCATAAGACTCTGATTGTGTATTGCCTGTGTGTAAGGACAGGACTGTGTGATGTAGGAAATAAGAGTCTCTTAGATGACCAGTTGTCATGGAAAGGTCTGCATTACTGTTGAGAAGACAGGGCAGTGGTTGTGCCACAGATGTGCTAAAGCTACTCTGAGCTTCTCCACAGATGTTAGTAGGCAGCACCGTTGAAGTCAGCTGCTGTGGACAGCTGGACATGGGGGTGAGTTTTCCTATGGAAATTCTAGGAGAGTAAATGGCAAAGATCCTCTGGTTTGAATGTAAGCCCTCATGTTTTTTCCAGACAAAAGGAGTCAGTTTAGAAAGCAGATTAATACTGTATGCAAGGCTTCCCCAGCAAGCAAGTTGGGCTGTACTTCATACTGCAGTCGAAGAAATTAGAAGCAGAAAAGGTTACATCATCCAGCTCTTAATCTAAAGATACATGTACTAAAATATGTGGCACATGGTTAAATGCTTTGCTAGGTCAGAGACCTAATTTGCTCCCTGTCAGTAAGGCTGTTCTCTATCATGGACATTTTTAGGGCTAATTAGACTGTGCTCCTGGCTATTGCAAGAGCAAAACCCAAGGCATGAATCCTCTGGCACTTCTAAGCGCTGTCAGCATTTTGCAGATAACAACAAATAATAATAATGACCTTTCTGTTTGAGGTCTGTGTTCGAGGTGGTTTCAGGGTGATCAGATCTGGCAGGAGAATTGCCAAGCCAATGAGGACTGCCCCAGCCCCGTGTGAAAGATGCCCCAGATACAGTCCTGAATGCGGGATTATTTTTGTGCCCTTTTTTACCTCTCCTCCACCTCCAATTTCTAACCATTCTTGTGGATCTTAGATTCCTGATTTTTAGACTTTAGATGATAAACTGTGTCTTTGCTGGGTCTGGTTTAAGACTATAAAGTATGTTTGCTATTGCATTTCTAATCTGCATACAGAAATAGCTTGCATGCACCTACCCACAGTGTATGATGATCATTAACCTACTCTCCTGTTCCTGGACTCACGTACTCATTGCAGCTGATTAGCAAACTTGCAGGAAAGAGAGCTTCCTACACCACTCCATGTGCAGGGCCTAATGTGACAGCACACAGAAGCTCCACTGCAGTACAAACAACATCCATAATACCATAATGCTCACTGCATGTGCAAATTTGATACATCATTGGGCACATACTTTGTGAATGAAATTGTGCGGTTGGTTTCAAGATAGCATGCTCCTTCAATATGGTCCCTGTTTTGCTTTCTGAGAGCTAGATTACATTTTTAACCCAGTTGAAACATTTCCCATTCCATCATATAATGAGGAAGCTGAGGACAATTGTATTAACAGCCAGTAATATCTAGTTATTAAAGTTTGTTTGTCTGCCTCCCTTACAGTCTTTTAAACTGTTTGCCTGAAACTGCAATTCCACAGCCAGCAGGACTGGCTGTGAACACTAGATGGCACTTTGCAGCAAGAAAGGTTAATAGTTTATGCAACTAAATGAAGATCTCCTTTACTGCCCTCCTTCACAGGCAGGACTTTTTGCTTACTGTGTCCTCATCACATCATTGGTCCTAATTCAGCATTTAGTCCACAGAGAAATACCCGATCAGTTCCCAGACAAATTCCCACTTTCACCAAAGATGGCATGATTATTTCATGATGAGCTCTAGCTTATATTAATATCAGTCAAACTACTTCATATTTTGCCTAAAGCTGCAGCATACACAAGAAGCTGTATTGAAACAGGGAGACCTGCAGGTATCTCAGATGCTTCCTTCTGGGTTGGCTCAGGTCAGGGAGCTGCCCTTTTTCCTGTTAACACCTGTAGTGGTACAAGGACCAGTATTCATGGGAACATGGCCTCTTTTATTTACCCCTTAGGCTACACTGGAATAGTAACTCACAGCCAGCCTCAGCCTGCCTTGCAGAGCAGGTATGTGAGCACGGTCCGGAGCATCCTCCTCCTTTCTGGGAAGCTGAGGTTTACCCCACCCTCTCCCAGGTCAGGCCTCCAGGCAGCACTGCGCCCAGCAGGTGCCCTACAAGTGTGGCACAAAAGCAGGCTGAGGCCACAGTAAACAACTTGCCAGTATCTATTTAGGTGCAGGGGTGAACTGCCACAGATTATACATTAAACACGACACACAGAAGGCTTAGGTTCTGTAAGGCTCAGGTTGTACACAAGATGCTGCCATGTGCAGCAGCGGGCACAGCTGGAGCCCATCCTCTGCAGAGAGCTGTGTCCCCATGGCACATTCCTGGGGATCTGCTTGGGCTGCAGTGCCACACTTGTGGTAGGGCATCGCCTACAGGGAAGCTGAGGCAGAGCTGGTGAGCACCTACATCTGGAAAGGCAGGAAAGCTGAGTCCTGCTGAGCAGCTTGAGAACAATCATGCCAGGTGTTTTCCTGAGCCAGTGCCCTTCAGCCCTTCCTCCATACATTTCCCAGATAGCATCCAGGGGAAATCTCCCACTAGTGCTACTTCACTTGTTTTGGAAACCTTTTTCTTTCCTCGTATAGCCATTATTCCATTTTTTGAGAAATGCTCTTCACACAGAGCTGCAGTGCCTGGCCCAGTTTGATCTTTCCCAGGGTCTTTCTTAGCACATTCCACCCTCTGTAGCTTTTTTTCTCTCTTTTCTTTCTTTTAAATAAAAGATTTCTCCATTTTTAAGTCATCACCTGGATTATTTATTTATCCTCTCATCCTTACCAAGGTCAATGTTTCATTGCTTGGAAGTATTTCTTCACCCTTCCTACAGATTACTGTACAAGGTCCTCTTTTTTCCTCAGCCACCCGACTGTCTCTGTCCCTAACTCCCCTCCAGCAACTTTTTTTCCCTCAGTGTCTCAGCTCTGTAGTTTGTGAACTGGTCAGGTTACTGACAAGCTGACTGCACGTTGCACAGCTTCCCCTTGTTCCAGGAAGAGCCAAACAATTGCAGTTTCGGAGGTTACCCCTAATATTGTCCTGTTCTAACTTAGAGGTTTGATTTCACATAACTCTCTCTCGCTTTGTTCTGCCTCTGCTTAATATTGTTTCCCAGCTCTATAGACAAATTGCTGATAAATTCAAGAGTTTTGTCTCAGTACTGAATAGAGACCTTGAAATTGTACCTCAGTCCCACAGGCATGGCTAACTACCATGGTGCTGCTGCTGGCCTTCACTGCATTTGGTGGCTTCGTCAGTGATGGCACAAGCAGACAGCAGAGCAGTGGCCTAGAGCCCAGAAGGAGCCATACATTGGTGGCATCAGCCCAGCGTGGCCTCAGTTGGGCTCACCTGCTGGGAAGAATGAGGGGAAAGCTCCTGCTCTCAGTTCTCCTGCAGCTGTCTAGAGGATGCTGCTCATGGGGCTCTTCACTGCTAATGGTGACATCTCATACTGCTGTCCTGCCATGTAACACCCACTGCTGGGCCTCCTCCAGTATTGTCTGTGCTGCAAAAGTCTTCCAAGCCAACCAAATAGATTCTAGCATATTCTGCCATTCTTCTTTCATCACAGAGTATAGTACTATTAATCTAGTAAGGAAGCTTCAATCTCTTTCCAGTTCAGGAGAATTCTCTCCATTGTTTCCAAAGAAATCTTTCTGGATGTACTGCCAAGAGTGTGCATTTTCTATCATGTTCCAAGTTGCTTGAAATAACAAAGAATTATCCTCGCAATTAAGATCAGGCTGTACAATTTAGATACGTGCCTTAAAAGATTTCCTATTCTCTGCCAGAGATGTATTGTTCTTCCCCATTTAATTTTATTTACTTTTTTTTAGTGGATGCAACAGTTACACTGTCATTTATTGGAGAAGGAAGCAGCAGCTGCAGAGCTGTGTATATAAAATAAACACAGTGTGGATGAAGCTATCAGAAGCTCAGATTTCAAGGAGGAGAGGGGGAGGATTGCTTTTAATAAGATCTTGTGTCAGTAAAGTTGTGAGATGGAACTGCAGGGTCTTACCCTATTAAGAATACGAGGGGGAACAGATTCTTTCATTTAATGGAACAACAGTGTTAGCTGCTTGCATACAGACAGAGGGCTTAATTTAAAAAGTAAAAAGCAATTTGGTCATTCATGTTCAGACTTTGGGAACTCCACAGAGCATGCCAGATGCACTCATTTCTTTTTAACCCTTTGGCTGCAAGGTCTGTACAGTATGGAAGAGGCACGGCCATGGCGTATTTACTCAGTTGAACAGAACTTTTTTCTCCCTCGAGGAGCTATGCAGGAAGCAGCTGATGCCCAGAGAAGATAGGTGGGAGGGAGGCATCCTGTCCCCACTCTGACGCAGTTTTGTTCTGTTAGCTTGGGTGAATCGCTTCGCTCACCATCAGTGCAAACACAGATGCTGATGCTATCAGTGGCTGCTACTTGTTTGTTTATTCATCTGTATTAAACCAGTGACTAGGAAGCCTCAGCAAGCATGAGAGCACTCAGACCAGAGGGTTGTACAGGAGCCAACTGCAATTGTACTCTCTGAATTTGCAGCCTAGCACTTCAGCATCACATGCTGTGAGATGAATTTGCCCCATCCCTTGCACGCTCGCACAGCAACAAGTAGTGCTGCCTTGGAATGGTACCTGGCTGCTCTGAGGCCGCATACACACAATGAAACGCCTGTCCTAAAACCAACAGAGGCATGGGCAGATTCAGGTCCAGCAGCCCAACCTGTGCTGCACAATGTAAGGGGCTCCGAGGTGCCCCATTTGGGCAGGTCCATGCACCTCACACAGTGCATCAAAATGTGGGGCAGGGAGCTGAGTCAGTCGAGCACCAAATCAGGTTGTATGAACATCCTTATCACAGGTGTTTTATAATAAAGCCGAAACCATTTTGTAATACAACTAGATTCAGCCACAGGTGATAACAATAACAACCAACACACTGTTCCACTGCAGCACACCTCACTGCAGATGGAGCCAAACTAGCTCTGGACAACTCTGACACAACCAACTGTGGCTGTATTTTCATAAACATGCATACACACATACACATGCAGAACTCTACTGCGGGCATTATTTCATTAACAGCATAATCGTGCAAAATATGCATGTATTTTCTGTAATTGCATAATCAGCACATAATTATATAGAGTAGAAAATATAAACATAAATTAAATAGGTGAATGCATTTATTATTCAGATATAAATTTCAGTGGTAACTGAAATCACGTCAGGGTGTTTGTGTGTGTATTAATACAGCATTGGAATGGAAAATGTTGCTTTTATAGACGTACCTGATACAGCTAAGGCCACCTCTGCACTCAGACACGGTTTGCAGTGACGCTGCATGCAGAGGCTTCAGAAGGCTCTAGCAGTGAGTCTGCATTAGAGGCCTGCTGCTGGCATGCTCTGCTGGGAAATTAACAGCAACAACAAAAGGAAATGGATAGAGCTTCTGTTTTGCAGCTGCCTTATTGTGCAGGGACTCCAGTGATTCCATCTGCCCACATGGAAAAATGTTGGGGTGGGAATGCAGCTGACAAATCACACTCATCTGAGGTATAAAATCTACACAGGAAAGCCAGAGGAGAAGGGGCTTTTCTCCCTAGTTCAGACACTTACCTTAGCTAGCTGCCTGCATCCTTTACTTAAAACACAGCCAACTAAGTAAAATGGAGAAAAAGGATTATTTTTTAAAAAGATAATACACTCTGAGAGGTATGCAAGCATGCAACCACACAGTCTTACACTAGAGAGTATGAAATTACCATCCAGACCTTTCACATCCCAGCAACCTAAACTGATAAAAAGCAGTACAGAAACACTGATAAAAATGGGTCTGAGATTGTTGACTTCCTTTCACTCTTGCTTCTGTTTATGAACTGTAGTTGGCCACTAGAGGCAGACTTAGACCTCTAGGTTTTCATGTCTCACCTAGAAGAGACAAACAAACCTATTTGCCCAAGCTTCTTCCAAGAGAAATATTTTATCATACGGAACAGCCCAGGAATTCAGCCCTCAACGAGACTGCTTCAATCACAGATGGGAACTTGGGAACTCTACTAAATCACAGATGGTGTATTTTTGCCTATAATTCACAAAATGAGCTATTTCTACTGCTTGCTTTTTTTTTTTTTTCCTTCTCTGATTTTTATATTTTGCACATGGCAGTTGCAAACAGAGATACACATTTTTTAAAAGGGCCCTTGAAAACAGTTTCTCTTAATGATGCATGTAATCTTTTCCTGTTCAGCACACCCTAACAACAACGTGTCATCCTTTTCAGAAATTAAAACATAGCTAATTTTAATAGGATGGGTTTATGTTTTATGCTCTTTGCTTATTTACATTCTGTGTCATTTCTTTTTTCTTGGATAAGCTTGACATTCCCTTATTATCTCTTGAAATATTGTCAGCTGTGAGCTATTTCCTAGACCAAGATGCGGCAGCTTCTGCTTTGCCACTCGTGGGCCACAAGAAAGTGACGGATCCCCACTCATATTCCTTATAGTTTGTGTTATCTTCATCCTGAATAATCACCAACACATGGCATAGCACAAATTCATCACATCAAACGTTGGCCGCTAACTGAGGCAGTGTTTTAGGCACCCTATAAAAGCCCTGTGTAGTCGGAGGAGGAGAGGGGAAGAAAGGAGAGGGAGATAACAGGAGCACCATGGCACACCAGCAATTCATTCTGTGGAGAAGCTTCTCTCTCTGCTATCTCTACAAGGAGCCTAAGGCACGCAGGTACTGTATGCGAGCTGGGGAAGAGAGAGAAATCTGGACATCTTCCAAACAACTTAGTCTTAAAACATAAAACAACAGATGGAAACAGAGAGAGATGGGGGTCCACAAGCAGTCAATGAGATTGTGTTGTGAGTTTGCATAGAACATGCCAGTCTCTGCACATCAGTGCAGTTCCTCTTTTGAGCTGCTAAGTGACAGCAAAAAAAGCCGAAATTACATTTAATATTTTCCTGAAATTGTTTCATTGCTTTTCCATGTAAACTGCTGCGATAGCTGGCACAGAGGTTTTATTTGTTTGCCAGTAGGAGAGGAGGACAGCTTATACAATATGAACAAGAGAAAAGGTAGCTATGAGCAAATCTCTCTGTTCAGCCATGATTCAGAAAGATTTAGAGCTCCACGTGTTGATACCAGTGTGGAAACAAGTAGAGTTGCTAGCAGCACCGTGCTGCGATCCAACCTCTGGGGATCCTTTTCTATATCCATTTAACTTTTCCAGCTCATTTGCTATCACAGGCCGCTCAGATACTGTCGTCATTTTGTTTCTGTTTTGTATTTACTGATGTTATCAAAAATTACACTTCACCAGAGGGTAATCAGGGCAGCATTGCATGCCCTGTTTTGTGCAGAGCTGCTCAAACCTTCACGTGTTAGCCACGAAGCCAAACCGCGAACCAAATGAAAACACTGTGCAAGTCAGCATTCATCTTTCCACTGGCCTCTGAATCAGACTTTAAAGATTAATTCATGTCGTATCGGGATTCCACAATCCTGTGGCAGTGACAGGAGTTTGGTGTTGTGGTAACACTGAATTGCATTCAGGCTGAGTTCTGGGCGCAGTTTGGTGCTCACAGCCAGCCAGGCCTTCAGAGCCTTGATTTTTCTGACTCTCAGAAAAATTGCTCAGCAGTCCCTTCAGGTCACAGACAGAGATTTTGACCTAACAAAGAACAGCTCCAGTCCCACCATCAATGCTTCTCCCTGATGCAATCACATTTGCTATAGCACACTCATGACCTCACTCCAGGTCCTTGCCAACATACATCCCGCACACATCACCTTTTCTAGGGGAAAATGCATGTCTGCTACAGTGTCTCAGAGGAAGAGCGGCCACGTTTGTGGTATCACATCACATGGCACCCAACCACCCACAGTCACAGCATGATAAAAAGCCCAGATGTGGTCAGTCACACAGCAGATCACAGCCAAGGCCCCCGTCCTGACTTTGGCCCAGCCCTGGTGGTCAGGAGAAGAGACAGATTGTTCCTTAGAGAGTCTGCTCCTTTCTGTGAGCCACAAATAAGGGACTTTTGGATTAGAGGTTGGTCCAGACCACCATGTTTCAGGGGCAGGGAATAATCTATCCTCCATTCAGTTTGCTCCTCGTTCTGCATAGTTTTGTTGTTGGCCTCCAGTTTTTCCACACCCTCCCATAGCTTTCTCCACTACTTAAACGTGCATTGTGCAAAATAATTATTTCCTTGTGTGCGATCATTTCAGACTCCTGCACCATCTTGCTAACGGGTTCCCTCTCCCAAGTCTCTCTTGTGTCAAAGTGGTGCCATAGTACTGATGTGGTTGCCTTTTTGGCTGACAACGTGAGAAAAGCAGGGAAAGGAGCCAGGTGTCTGTATTCTTCATAGATCCAAGATGCTAAGCAGCTAAAGGTATGTGAAAGGCAGTGTTCTGCCTGCATCTCTGAAATCTCCCCATGAGGGAGCTCCACAGCTGGAATGGATACTGCTTTTGGATTTTAATGCTCATATACCCACTCACATAAAGCTCAACTGTCGAGTCTCTATGAAGGTGAAGTGAGTCTGAGCCTAAACATTTTAGATGCAGTAAGCTTGTAGTCACACCACACACAATTTAGTGAATAACTGATGCAAGGCAAAAAGATGGCAGAGCTCTGTGATCTAACAGCTGTGCAAACAAGCTAGAGAATTTAAAATTCAGGAAGCTGTATCTGCAGGAAAGCATTTTAAAAAAAATCCCTAGTGTCACATCTGGTGGCATCAAATTGTCATTATGACATGGTATTTAAGATGATTTAATGGGTTTATTGCCGAGTAAGAACCTTGGAGTTTGCTTAAACTACTGAGCATTAAAAAGATGTAACTCTTTAAATGACATTCTGACAAAGCACTGCCTAAACAGTTCATTATCCTTCAGGAATACATACATATGTGTATCAGCATGTGTGCACGTGGAAATGAACAGATCAGTAAGAAGATGAACAGAGCAGACTCGTGTGGCGTGAGAACTAGATTTGGAAAAATTAACTCCCCTTTCTCCCTCTGCTGTATCTCATACATTCATACAGTGGGCAGGATCTCTGTCCACCTTAATTACTCCTCTCTTAGGGCACTGAATCAATGGGTGGTTTTGAAACAAAGGATTCAGCTACTAAAAACAGCCTGGTAAAGTGTCTGGAAAAGGTTACTGATTATAGATGACTTCTAAGAAAAGGTGTCGAGGAAAAGAAAAGGGGCCTCTTTTCTTGCTGAATATTTTTAATGTGTCGTAGTATTTCTTTCACCTTTAGTTCCCGGAACAGTTCTCATTTCCCCTGAATGTTCCAACTTCTTATCTCAGACCCTTTCAGCTTGTTGATTTTAAATTCAGTCTGGCTAATTCAAATTCAAGGCACACTGCTCCTGAAGTCTTTCACCATCTTCTGATTCCACAGAAGGGGGCTGTTAATAGTATGGGGTTTTGTCAGTGAGGAGCAGCGCAAACTTCCTTTTACACTTATTCCTTTCATACTAGATTGACACGACACATAGCAAGCTAGTCAGACAGTCTTGCTGTACGTGTCTAACTTGGTGATTTTCTCCCTGCTGATTGCATACAGAATGCAGGTTTCCAGCCAGAGGTGCCCTGATGCACACCTTAGACAGATGCCCTAAGTAAACAGTAAAGATCTCTGCCTGTGAAACGATGTGACAGAGATTTGCATAACCAGACACATTCCTGAATAATTCCATCAAGTCACCAGAAGCTTTTCTATCATCTATGGCAATTTTCCACCATCGATGCATTTGCCTTTTAACATTTGAATAAACTGTCAAAGCACAGCCTGCCTCTGCTAGCCAACCCTGCACGCATGTAAAATGAAAGAGGGAAAGGCAGGCTTTTACTTATTCAGACAGAATTAGCTGTTCAAATACCAGAAGTGAGCTGGACAGCGTAGCATAGAGCTTCACACATCCCAGGTGATCCGCCACAGATCTCTGCAGTCAGGAGCCTGTCCTGGTGCCCAGCAGAGCAGCACGCACAGCTTTGTGCAGTGCACACATTGCCATGCAGGTCAGACCCTGCTGCTGATCCTCCTCCTCCACGTGGAACCCCCACACAGCCAGCTTGCAGCTGGCCTGCACTGACACTCTGCTTGCCCTGCAGCACTTCACTACCTGTTTACATCTCTGATTTTAATCTTCAATCTATCTCAAACAAATTATTTTTTTTTTTTCCCTTGTAAAATGCAGCTCTTAGAAAGCAGGAAGAAGGAGTTTGTTTCTTCTGAAAGTAAGTCAGCTTCAAGGGGTCTTCAACAGCCAGAGGGTTACTATTTCTTTTTTTTTTTTTTTCACTGTGAGTTTGATAGTGAATAATTGTAAGAGGGGAAAAAATCACCTCAGGTTGTATATTGCCACTTCCTCCTGCATTGCACTTAATGAAAACCTTTGATTAGCCTGCTGAAGAGACCCCACATTCAATAATTTGAAGCAAAAGGTTAATGGTGTTATTACAACTATTATCCCTTTTAAAATCATTATCCTCTTGTTTTTTATGTCTATATTACCTTCACCTTTCCATGAACCCACTTTACCAGCTGTTTCCCTCTGTCATAAAGTTTGCTGAACATCATCCTAGAAATAGGACAAATGCCACGTTTTATCAATCAAGCCTAAGGGAATTCTCAGCTTCTTATAACCCGAACTGTAAAAGGAGATTATTACAAAGTTTCTGTTTTGATTTTTGAATTGGTCATGAGTACAGTTAATACACAGTTAATACCAAGGTGCAAAATGCTGCAATTCAGTCAGGGAAGTTGTACAGATTAACAAAGTATGAGAACTGAGACTAATCAATTGTAATTGTTTTCAAAATAGTCAGTTGTTAGAAGGACGAACAGTCCTGAGCAAAAATGCACGGAATGTCCAAAATAAAAATAATGTGCTAAACTGAAGTGGTGAGACACCTTTTCCTAAGAACATCTTCCCAACTTAGACACTTCTAAATTGCATTGAGGTGGAGTGAGATTGAGCTGTGAATGCATAGCAGTGCCTGAGATACAGCTGAAAATGTGCCTTTCTCTCCAGAGACACCGATTCTATTTGCTAATTTCAGCCACCTAAACACAGTTGCCCCATCAACACTGGAGCTAAGTCTGTTCTTTATAAGAGAAAACTTCTTGGTAGACAGTTGCCATCTTCTGTAATCCACATTATTTCGGACCCTGTGGACACCATTAGTCAGCATCTTCCTTGATAATATACTGAGTCCAGAGTCTAACAGTGGGTCTAGAAGAACTTGTCTACACAGAATAAATTCCCAGTTCATAAAAAAAAAGTGTAAAGGGAATTACAGGCCTTAAAATAATCAAATTTTCTAAGTGTTCAGTCTTCATTACGCAAAATAAAAACATCACACACTTCCTAGAGTTCAAAAAGAATCTGTTAAAGATAATACCTCTACATGAAAATACATTTGTTGCAGAAAGGCAATAGTGCAGCATTTACTGAGCTCGTAGTAAAATAAATGAAGTGCTCTGTGATTGCTTCCTTTGAAGATGGAAAAATACAGGTAGCGCATACTAATGTATTCCAACAATAGTGTCTATCAGGGAAAAGCTTTGATCTGTGCAGATATCTAAGCAGAACAAGGTGTAGGCTTTGCCCATGCCGTTTTTATAACCATGGATGTAGAGGAGAAGTTAATGCCTGTATAACTTATGTACCATCGCTGGCAGCAGAAGTGAGAGGTTTCCTCTTTTTTAAATCCCAAACATTTTGCTACCAACTTCTGAATGGTAACTCAGGAAGAAAAAACGGAAAATTTTGCCAGGTGAAAGATGTAATAAGAAGCAAATTCCCACTAGGAAATTCCTGTGATTGACGTGCTCTTGTCATTATCATTGAAAAAAATCTTGCAGTGTGTTATAATGACAAGAAGATGTGTAATGTTATTCTGATACAAGAAAAGACAGTGTACATCCATTGATCCAAAGAATTCTAATTCACCCCATAAAGTGAGATAAGAATCACTACAGCAGGCAGTTAAAAGTCCATCTCGCCCTGTCTCCTGGCTCTGACAATGCCTAGTACTTCATATTTCAGAAGAAAATGTCAAAATAGGAGCCCCATTGTGTGCGCTTCTAAAAATGAACAGTATTAATAGTAAGCATGTTCTTATCTCCCATGCTTTTCACAGCTAGCCAACCATTACTGGCTTCCACAATAGTTACCGCAGCAAGTGAATTTCACACGTTCTCTTTTATATCGATGCATATATGCATAGCTGCATATATATGTGTCTGTAGCACACAGACAATAAATGCACGTGCAGCAACTGAAATAATAAGCCCTAATAGTTAAGAATTCATACGCTTTATTTTAAAAGCAAATGCATGCTTAACCAGTTCTTGTCAGCCAAGCTTTTTCATTTCTGTTCTAATCACAACTTGCACTGGTTACTGAGGAATTTCTCCAAAAATGGTTTAAATATTTTTAAAATGCTGTCAGCTTACTAATGGTTTAAAAAAAAATAAAGAAACAGCTGGTAAAGTTGTAACAGTGAAGGTGAGGTTTGGGGAGATGGGCCCAGATTCAAATATTTCAACTTTTCAATGGAAAGGTTTGTGAGAGAAGCTAGAGAAAAATAACAATAGCTAAAAAATAGCTAGAAGAATTCATAGTTGTGCGAGTAGTTCCACCCCATGCAAAGTAGCAACACAATGATCAAATATTTAGAAAATAGCAGTAGTACTTTGTACTTGGAATCAAGCCATGATTTCCTCGCAGCCAAGTGAATGAAGTCAGAGGTCACAAGAAAGAATAATTGTGTTGCCATCTCCTGATACCTTTAAGACAGCATTCTTGGAACTTGATAATCCTTGGGGTCCCTTCCAACCCAAGCCATTCTGTGATCCTTCTAGGATCCTTCTAGGCTACATCATCCAGTGTTTGTGACTGTTTGCCTGCAAGCACAGAAATGGGGAGGGCATCATCGTGGTCTCCCCAGGGCCTATGAAATGAATTGAGAGATTCAGACTCCCTTCTGTAATGGGACACGCTCATAAAAGGTGCAGCTCTGCCCTAAGACAATAATGAGATTTAATGCCTTGCAGCATCAGCAGGTGAATGTAAGAGGATTTTTTCCCCTGGGTTTGTGAGTCAACTTCCACCAGGGGGGTGTTCTGCCTTCCCTCAAAACATAGGGGGCAGGAACTCAACGTCCTTTCTTGTGACACCAAGAATATGCTTACAGGTCCAAGGTTATACTGGTCACTAAGGTTTAGGGAAAGAAGGTGGGCTGTTCTGGAGTAAGCTTGTTTTTTCACCTTCTGCTAGCCAGGGTCTATCTCTAAATAGGGCCACGGGGGGAAATCCCATTTCTAGACCCCTTGCCAGTGATGGTGCCATCTTCCTTCATTCTCCATCACTGTAATTACATGATGACTGAAATACTAATTTGATCCAAAACATTCAAGGAAAACTTAGTAGTTTGTGATACTGGGTTAACTAGGTGGGCTTAACACCCAACCCTCCCATGGTGCTACAGGGAAAGAGATTCCACGTCATGGAGCAACTTCAGGGACGCCAGGCTTAGAAGGCAGAGTATCTGAATGCATTTCCACAACTTCCCTAACAGCATTCTTTCTCTTACAACATCCGACAATCCGACATTGAGCTTAAACACATCATGACACATGCATCAGTTTAAGGACATAAACTGTCCATATTGAAAATTGTGCTGAAAAAGCAGAAAGAAAAAAAAAAAAACCAACAAGTAATGCTGTTGTATGTTAAAGCATGCATTTCCACTAGCAGAGCTCACTCATGCTATCTCAGGCTGCTGACTCCTGTTCCCATGTTCCCTATGTTCCCCCGTGGCATAAAGTGTTCCATTATCTTCATATTCTGCTGAAGCAATCTCCTTCCTACGCCTGGACAATGGCATTGCAAAAAAAAAAAAAAAAAAAATACCAACAAAAAACCCCAACTGCTTCACATGGAACATATCTACATCTGATAATTGCTATACTGCCGGGCCATGCTGAGAGCCACACATAGCCCCGAGGGAGACTTCTTCAAGCAGATTCTGTCCAGCAAACAGTGCACTAGGAACTGTTTTTAAAAGATGCTGGATATGCCATCTGTGTTTTTGCAGTGATACGAACCCACGACAGAGCTTGGTGTGAATTGGTACGGTCGAAGCGTCACCACAACACACACATTCCTGTTTGCAAGAATGCTCTAACAAAAGATGAGTTCAGATCCAGACTTGCACTTCCTTTCAGCATGAGGTTTTCTGGTAGGAGATTTGGGTTCATCTCAAGTTCAAACTTTTTCAGCCTAAGTGTAAAAACACACACTTTACAATACCATCAAAACCCTCAAATTACAGCCAAGAACAGGAAACAACTACACCAGCACATAAATAAGAACCCAAATGAGTTTAATTCCCCATCTACTTTCTGGTTATGCATTCCCTTGAGCCTGAACACCAAACCATGAGCCACACATGAATAATGCAGTTGCTCTTTCAGTGTTGGATCAGCAAGAGAAATCTGTATCCTTCTTTGTCTGGTATTACTAGGGATATTTCTGACCACCTTGCTTTGAAGTCAGAGTCACTAAAATGCAGAGGGGTACACTTCACAATTGTAGGAAGCTCTTCCTCAAGAGAAGCACTTCCAGAAGGCCACTTAAATTGTGCTGATGCCAGTAAACCCTATAAATCGTTCTGTCCTCAGGGGGCAGCAGGATGGAGGGATGTTACAACCACATTCTAATCTACTTGTGCTCCTTGCAGGACCTGTAGTAGTTGTAAGCATTCAAAGCCACCCTCAAACAATCCTGTGCCGTCCAAATAGTGCTGGATTAGATCACTTTTATGTAAGAGAACTAATTGTAACAGACCCAGCAATCTGATCCACTACGCAGTGTTTAAGCAAACAGCAGATTGCACAAGCGTATTCTTTACCAGTGCACGAAACAACACAATCCTCACATGTTGGACTGCAACCCTGGCACACTGGGCACAGAACTGGTATGGGGATCCTTGTCCTGTGGCAGTATTGCTGGAGCCACCTCCCAAATTGTTCATCTAGGAGTGAGGGGGGGAACATGCTCATAGTGTACTGCTGCTGAAGGATAAATAATCATCTGTACCTCACCTCTTTTCTCCAATCCATCCTCTCAACTCTCTCTCCTCCTGAAAGTAATCATAGCAAGAAGCTACATCCAAGCACTCACTGCAGGAGCTTTGACAGTTTGGTTCTCAGCCACCGATGGAGTGCAACATACTCTACCCTTGGCAGTCCTACTGTCACTTGTGATTTTCCATTTCCAGACATAGTCTTGTATTAAGATTGGTCTTTTGCCCTTCAGGAGGATTGTGCTTTGTTTGAAAGGCTGCATGAAGAAACACCTGTCAAGATAAAATCTGCACCTTGATAGAGTTCTGGGCCAGTACAGCAGTAGTTGCTTTTCTAAATGGACCACATACAGTACAGCTCTTAAAAAATATGCTCAATGGTATTCATACCTTGGCAGTGGTGACATATCAGACTGTGTTTGCAGCAGCATTTGGAAACGAATCTCCGGCTCTTTGCAGTCTCCTATGTGTAAATGTCACTTAATTGTCTAAGAAAAATTTGGCTGACCTTTCAATTACTAGTAATAGAATAAAAGCAGTAGAAGACTGTATGTGACAGCAAGTGTCACCAATACCCAGTTGTCGCCTCCCTGTGCTGACTGGGAGTGCCACAGAGAATTCACACTTCATTCCAGGACAGCATTTTTGGCAGAACACCGATAAAGGAACTCACTGGTAAAAGGATAGGAACTAGGAAAAGAAAGGAATTGTCCCTCATGCTTCCCTGTCCTGACTCCATGAACAAATCCAGAAAGAGGATTTCTGGATGTCTGTAAAAAGGCCCTACATTCTGAGAGCTTTTGTGGAACTTAATACCTTCTTTCAGCAGGAAACACTGCATAGTTGAGACTATTGGCAGATAAAGGTCTGAGTACATGGACGAACCCTCCTAGCCATGCAGAATTAATATCAATATGGAATTTACATGCTGTTTTTGAGTTCTGGGCCAGTATATGTAGTTTATACAACTGTTTACACAGCTGTTGTTGACTGCATTTGTGAGACGTTCATTCAAGTAGTGCGTATCTCATGGCTCTTCCACTGAAATGTACAGCTGTGTAGTCACTGTTTTGTCTACCACGTTTGGTTCTGGATAAGAAAGACACTTGAGTGGATGTTACAGTACAGCAATCTCACATCCAGTTTGTAAATTAGCTGTTAGCAGCAGTGTTTATAAACACTTCTCAAACTCCTTTGGGTTCGCTCTCTTAAAACTGTCAGGCTGTTGGTTAAGATCGGGAAAGTTGAGTGATAACCTCCTAGTGCTGGTGCATGACTCAAGAACCTTGTCTCAGCTTCTGTCTAGCAAGTTTTTCACTTCTTTCCCAGTCACTGCTTTGACTCCCCAAAATAGAGACCTTCTTGGCAGAGGTCATTGTTGTTAGGACTACTTTTCATCTTGAATACTGTACAGAACATGGGTTTGTGTCTTCTGTGTGGAGACTCAAAATCTATGCGATATCTTCAAACTTCTTCTGACAAGTTCGAGCCCTGAGAGCCTATTTTCAAATACATGCACTGAGATGAATTGGACATAATTGTTATACCTAGAAACTTAATCAGTCAGGCCCATCTAAATTCAGTGATCTGACCTCAAGAGGCAATTAACCATCAAAGCAGGATGTTGCCAGCAGCTGTAGATGTTCTTTTAGTCCCTTCAGCCTCAGGGTAGGAGCTGATCACGGCTTCATTTTTAGGGCTTTTCTTTTTGTATTCTTTACTCTTACAGTCAAACCCGACAATTAGCTTGACCAAACAGCTATTTCTTACCTAGCCCTGAATAAAGAAGCAAAATAAGTGACAAAGAATAATCAAGTACTTTGGGATATCTCTTGCTCTTTCACATATGTACACAACACATGCATCCTGTCACACATATACACCCACGTTGTCTGAGCATTCATCTTCTGTTCCTTCCTTCTGGCTTATCAGATACTGAAATAGTGATAGCACTTTCCATTGTCCATGCTGTAACTTCACTCTGTTGGTCAGCTGAAACACCTCACACACAAGAAAAAATTCTCAGGGATAGATTCAAAGCCAGGCTGGATGTGGCTCTGGGCAGCCTGGTCTGTCAGTTGGTGACCCTGCACATAGCAGGGGGTTGAAACTAGATGATCATTACGGTTCCTTTCAACCCAGACCATTCTATGATTCTGATTCTGTGAAAAGTAGTCGTGCCATGATGATTTCAATGAGGAAGTTATGGTCTTTGAATTGTTCTGAAAAAAACATATATTGAAAAAGAAACAAACACCTGGAACAGATAACATCTGACTGTGACTGAGCATTCTTATGTACTGTGTCCTCAACGACCTACTTGTTCAAATCATTCAAGTTCTTAAACTCTAATTCTGTATAATGCACTGTTTCATATGCATGTCTATGTATATTTATTTCCCTGTCTAGCCCACTGGCACTTGCAAAAAAAACAAAGGGAAGCAAAATTTTAACAGCTGTATAATATCCATAAGACAGTGATTATTTTCATGCAGGATCTAATTCACATAGGGAAAAAGAACAGGAATGTGAGATTTTGGTGTTTTTCCTTACATTCATTGTACTTTCAAAATCAGTTGCAGGAAATCTCTTATTTTGTATGCAAGCAAATTTAACAAATAAATAATCAGCATATAGACCTACCTGAACACATTCTGTTAGCTTGCTACAAAACTAACCTGATGCTTGCTAATGTGAAGACCTGGATATAAGGAACAGGTCAAGCAGCATTAGTTTAAATGAACTAAAAATAACAAAGCAAGATTTTATAAACCACACATCCCAAACGTGATGCATCATTTGTAGTTTCTCTAAAAACTAATTCAGAAAGCATAAAAGTACACGAACATCTAAAATCTGTTTCAGTGCAGTCGTTACGGTGTTAGTTCCTTTAGCTACACCTTCAGCGTGAGCTGGGGAACTTGTGGCCATGCTTCCAGGTACAGGCAGTGAATTCACTCCATCTGCAAGCTCGTCCCTTTTCCCCACGTGGTTACTGATGAATGCCAACTTGTGGCAATGAAAGGTGATCTAAAGGCCTCCATGGCCTTCAGCAATGACATCACCACAGAAGTACCTGAACAGAAGCCTGTGTCTCATAGGACAGGCCATCACAGAGGTATGTCACGGATGGCGAGGAACGCTGATGCTGCCATGTCAGTTATTTAAAAGCTCTGACTACAGAAGACATTTTTTGATAATTCCACTAATTACCTGAGTCAGCGGGGAAGCGCCGAGCTGGTTCTTTCCTGGGCTCACCAGGATGTAACAACGCAGGAAGCAGAAGATGGTGGAAGCCCCAAGCACAGAGCTGAGTCAGAAGCTCCACTTCTTTGTCACCAGCGTAGACGCGGGCAACTCGTTCCTTCAAGAAGAGGCATTGGGCAACCACAAAACAGGAAACCTCATACAGAAACGTTACACTCAGTAAACCGGCCGGCCCAGGAGGGCGCGTGGCTTTGTGAGGTGCAGGGCTGTGGCTGTAGTTTGGGGTTGGGGCACAGGGCCACACCGCTGCCTGGCTGGCCCGCTCCCCTTCCTGGCATACGTGCATTTATCACTGAAGAGCTGTGGGTTTTCCCAAGCTTTTATGTCAAACAGGGAACACATTGCACTGCACCACCTTGCCCTGTTTCCACTCTCTGTGAGTCCCATTACCCACGGAGAGAAGCTGAGCCCACAGCTCAGTGCTCCCACCTCAGCCCGCAGGCAGGAATTGAGGCTCACCGGGTGGCCCCGGCCTCCCCACCGCCCGTCGGTTGCCGTGCGGCCAGAAGCGGGACAGTTCCGCGGACAGGGGCTGCAGCAGGACCCGCCACGTGCCCCCTCACGCCCCGGCGCTCCACGCCCCGCCCCCTCGACTTTGCCCCGCCCCATCGCTGCCTGTTTATCCACGAGCTGTACACGTGGTGGCCGTACCCCACCATTGGTCCCCCGTCCGGGCAGCTGTAGTTTTCTCGCCAATCGGGGCGCTGTCCACGCGCGGCCGCCCGCAACCCATTGGCTGCGCCGCGGCGATCACGCAGCGTGACGCACTCCGGCCGTGCGCCCGCCGGGAAACGAGCGTCACCCGCGACGAATGGCGCGGCGAGCGGCCGGGCGGCGGCCAATGAGGCGCGGCCGGGGGGCGGGACTTTCCGCTGCGGGCGCCGGCGGAGACGGGCGGATTTTAAAGCTACCGTCGACGGCGGCCGCGGGCTTCCCCGGGAGCCGGGGAGCGATGGCGGCGGCTGGGCCGGGCCCGGGCCCCGGGGCCGGCGGGAAGGTGAAGACGCTGGCCGTGGTGCTACAGGACGAGAGCCGGCGCGGCGGCTACTGCAGCGGGGACACGGTGTCGGGCCAGGTGCTGCTGGAGCTGGCGGGACCGCTGCCGCTCCGCGGGCTGCGCCTGGAGGCGGCGGGCCGGGCCCGCGTCGCCTGGAGCGAGGCGGCGGGAAGCGTCAGCGCGGCGGGGGCCTGCGGGGCCGAGGCGGCGGCGGGGCCGCGGCGGGAGGCTGAGGTGCGCTACCTGGACGTCCGGCAGAGCCTGCTGCGGCGCACGGCCGAAGGTGAGCGGGGCGGCGGGGGGCGACGCTGCGGGACCGCGCCCCGGGGGCCCGCGGGTTTCCTCGCCTTTGAGCCCGCGCCGACGCCCCGATGCTCTGCGGGGCAGCGGCGTGCGGAGCTGACGGAGCCGCGTTGTGCCGCCCGCGGCAGCGCCGAGCACTGACGGCACACGGCGTTGTGTAAGCGCCTATCTGCGGGGAAGTCGCGTCGGGCCTTTGGCAGCGCTGTGACGGTAGGCCCTCGATGGTTGTACCAAGATTACATCGATTAATAAAAATATGTTTCGTAACGCTGGCCTTAAATTGCAGCTTTTCAGTGCAGAAGGGAGCTTAATTGAAAAAGGTAGATTAGCTGCAGCTGTAGAATTGTGGAGTCACTGTGGGTGGAAAAGACCCTTAAGGTCGCCACGTCTGGCTGACACCAAGCCTGAGGCCACCGCTGACCTTTGGCGCCGCATCCGCAGCTCACAGATACCTCCAGGGGTGGCGACTGCCTGCCCTGTTCCCTGCCTGACCGCCTTTCCATGAAGGAATTCTTCCCGACAGCCAACCTAAACCTGCCTAGGTGCAACTCGATCTATTTCCTCGTGTCCTATCGCTTTGTCACCCGAGAGACCGACAGAGACTGACACCCACCTTGCCGTGCCCTCCTTCCAGCAGTTATAGAGCGTGATGGGGTTTCCCCTCAGCCTCCCGCAGGCTGAACATCCTCTGCTTCTTCAGCCGTTCCTCACATGTCTTGTGTTCTAATCCCCTCACCCAGCTTTGATGCTCTTCTCTGGATGCGGTCCAGTATTATTCCTGAAGTGAGGGGCCCAAAACTGAGCGCTGTACTTGAGGTGGTCTCACTGGCGCCGCTTACAGAGGGATAATCACTTCCTTAATCGCTGTCCTGTTAAAAAGGAGAAGAAACTTACTGTATGCTTTTCAGAAGCTGTTTTGGATTGGTTGGCCAACATCCTGAACTGAAACTCAAGGACTTCGTGTTTCCTTGATTTTTTTTTTTCATTGAAGTCACACTACAGAATAAATGGAGTGTGGGCTCCAACCCAAAACTCATTGGGATCAATAAAAACTTCTACCAGTCCCTTGCATCTGGGCGTTTATAATTTGTACGAGCCTCTGCTTTGTACTTCTATTTACAGAGTAACTAAAATACACTATTCATTTTTATCCTACAGGTGAGGAAGGCTTAGTTCTCTTAGATGGAAGACATGAATTTCCCTTCAGCTTTCAACTCCCACAAGAGTAAGTTAAATAACACAACCTGAAGGGATTGTGCTGGACACTGCTTATTGTGGCAAATTAATTCAATGTAATTTGACTCATGTTTTTTTAATATCAAACTGATAGCTCAGCTTTATATGTTTGTCTTAATCAACCACCAGGTTGTTATAGATTCCCTAAGGCCCTAAAAATACAAGATGTAAATTGGTAAATATTTATATACACAGGAAGTGTTCATGTTTGGAACTGAATTACAAACCTATGGTAATCCTTTTGACTGTTTCAGACCTCTGGTGACCTCTTTCACTGGGAAGTATGGCAGTATTCAGTACTATGTGAAAGCAATTCTGGAAAGACCTGCAGCACCTGATCAAAGCGTACAGACAGAGCTTCAGGTCATTAGCCATATCGATGTCAACTCACCAGCTTTATTGGTAAGAGGGTCCTCCACTGCCCCTTCCTCCCTTAAGGCCAGCTGCAGAAATTAAAAATAAAAAAAATCATGTTCCATCCAGCTATAAACATTTCCACGTTATTCTAGAGAGACGTTTTCCAACTTCTGAAAGCATGTAAGCTCCCTAAGCTTTTCTCTATAAATAGATGATCTTAGGTTGTGTGAATAGCAAACAGAGAGAGTTGTTGGTTTTTTGTGTTGGTTTTCTTTTTCTAATACCATTGATTACAACCCTGCTGGCAGAGGTGCTCTTGCCAAAAAGTTATGCAGGCTTCAAATGCATAAATAATGCTTAATAATAATAATGCACAAGCATAAAGTAGTTACTCTTACCAGAGCAACTACATTCACACGGCTGCAGTGTCCTAAACTCTTCAATAATAGTAGGTTGAGGAACAGTAATTATAGAAGAGTATTAATCATGCCCAGCCTGTCATTTATGGTCTGGCCATTATGTTACGTCTCCTTCCATTTTGCATGTCGTTTTCTAACATTAAGTGTGTGCATGCAGCTGCTTCAGAGATCTTTTCAGTTATTTCCTTATGACAGATTTGGCCGCATTAAAGCAGAGCTTCTAATAGACACCAGAAATACTGTAGAGTAATAAGAAAGATCAGGCATTAAGTAATGAGAAAATAGGCAAGATAGATGCTAACGAGCTGGATTCTTTTATCTCAGCCTATATTATGAAAATAATGTAAAATTATACCTTGCATTTTCATGATAGCAACGGGATCTAAATGGTTATTCATTTAAATATGAATGAGTAATTTCTATTTTATTTAAAACGCTAGGATAATTTTAACATTTCATCATGATGAACAGAGCTAAGAGATGTTTTTAGCACATTTTTTTCCTTCCTTTTATATGCTTACGTTTTAATCTCTCCAGAGCTAGAACTTATAGAATTGCTTTGGCAGTGACATCTGTAAGCAGAAGTCCTTTTACATCAGTGTATGTCAGTAGCATGAAGACAGCGTGTTTGGTTACTGCAAGGATAGTATGGAGTTGACAACAGGCTATTGCACAGGAGGGGGCAAGGAGTCATACAGCGGCCATTGCTCATAGTAGATTACAAGGAATCCACCAAAAGAAGCGGAAAGGTTTTAGAACAGTTGGAAAAACTGGATGTTGTATTTTTTGTCACAATGCTAAATATTAGGGGTTTGTGTGGATTACAGGTTACAAGGATGTATCACCTTAGCTCAGTGTGTATACATTTGTCCTTTCTTATTAGATACACAAAGATAAAAATAGTTTACTGGTTTAACTACTGCTTGCAAATGGAATTAATTCTGCATTTTTCTGCACTAGGGTTATGTAAGGGCATAAATACAGCAATTCTTCCTGAGATTTTTAAAAAGGAACGCCTATAAAAATGCATTGAATCAATCTTTTTGGAAACATTAATTCAAATACACTCAGTCTCTGTCTTCTGCATTTGATACCTTCTAAATGCAGACGTGTGCTTTAAAACAGACCTATCTTCAACTAGCCAAGACTTGCTGCCATTTCTCATGGTGGGCAAAACACCAGTTTCATTGAGTAGTACACCAAGGGGATTTTAGAATTAATTTCAATGGTTCTTAGGCATTACACTAAACTTCAAGTGATTGATAACTTTATGTGATAACATGGAAAAAAACCCTTTGTTTTATAGACACCTGTTCTGAGAAGTCAGGAGAAGATGGTTGGCTGTTGGTTTTTCACCTCTGGGCCAGTGTCTCTGAGTGCCAAAATTGAGAGGAAGGGATACTGTAATGGTAAGAGGAATTGTCTTCACTCTTCAGGACATGAGTATTAAACATCTAAGATGATTTTTTCATCCCTCTAAAGGCAACAATAGAAAGGAAGCCCTGTCAGTAAACTTAATGGAAAAGCCACGAACATCTGGTTATAAAGAACAAGATGCTTTTAGTGGGGATAAAATAGATCACTGGGGCTGTAGGGTTTTTCCGTGTCCCATTTGGGTATTCACTCCTCTGAAAGAAAGAGCTTTAGCAGCTTCTTCCACATCTTGATAATATTAGGTACTCTGAGGAAATGGAATATTCTGGAATGCAATTAGTACTGCATAGAAGGAAGACTGGTGCGTAATTTGCAAATAAAGCTTTTAGCACTTGTTCATATTTTGCTTAATGTTTTAAAATGAATCATTGTTTATGCATAAAATGTAGTAAGTGGCTTTAATTCTGCTTGGATGCCAACTCTGTAAAGAAACTAGCTTGAGGAAACTAGCAAGTGTTGTTCTCAGTTTTAAGGTGGGTGATGTACATGCTGCAAAACAGCTTTGATATTTCTAAAAGAAAGCTGGTAAACACAAATTATTCACTGAACTCTTTCTGATTTTAAGGGGAAGCCATACCAATCTATGCAGAAATCGAGAATTGTTCTTCTCGCCTGATTGTTCCGAAAGCTGCCATTTTCCAAACACAAACATACCTGGCCAGTGGGAAGACAAAAACTTTCCGTCAGGTGGTTGCCAATGTGCGAGGAAACCATATTGCCTCTGGGAGTACAGATACCTGGAATGGGAAAACTCTGAAAATCCCACCTGTATCCCCCTCTATACTTGACTGCTGTATTATTCGTGTAGAATATTCATTAGCTGTAAGTATGGATTTTCTTTACAAATGCAACTATTGTATAACAACTGCTGAAAGCTACGTTAGGTTGGGGACGGAAGAATTTTCATTACTGAGCAGTTCTTAAATTTTGAACTGGGGAGCAACAGTAAATGCCAATAAATATCATATGCAGGTGACAGACTGAAAACCACGAGGAGATTCTGAAACTGAAAGATAAGAGTAATAAGGAAAATGTTTCTGAGGGAAGCAGCAGTTTAGTTCTAGACCTGCAGAGGTTATCAAGGGACAGTATTTCTCACTAACTCGGTTCTTCTAGTTGTTCTCTTCAGAAATGGGAAGGCAGGATTGAAGTCAACCTGTTTTGGATTTTTTTTAAATGTCATCTGGAGACAAGGTAGAGAAGGAAGGAAATTACTGAAAAATAATGAAAGCTGCCAGCACATTAGTTGAACATTTGGGATGAAGAAAACTAATTTTTAAATGACCTGAAACAAAGGCAGTATGGCAGTTTCTGGGAGCAGTAGTTCAATGGAATCTAATTATGTCTTTTTCTCTTATTTGGGGGTTGTCGCATAGGTGTATATCCATATTCCTGGTGCTAAGAAATTGATGATTGAAATGCCTCTAGTGATTGGCACTATTCCATGTATTGGCTTTTCAAGCAGAAACTCCAGCATTACCAGCCAGTTTAGTATGGATATGAGTTGGCTGGCCTTAACCCTGCCAGAACACCCTGAAGGTAATACATATCAAACTTTTTACAATACCGCATAATATTGTTTACAGCAAAAAGGTAGTAGTGGCAGTTAAGAACTAGATCAATAAAGGATGTAGACCACTGAAGTACAACTCGTGAGAAGTAAGGCATGTATATCTAACTAAAAATCCAGGAGTGATGGGCATATCCCAGCTCCAACTCTCTTTAAGAGTCTCTTCACCTCTAGCTGATTTCAACTAAATCTTGAAATAATTAACTTCCGATAGCAGGAGTTCTACTTTTGCAGTAGAATTAGAACTAAGACACCGAAAAGTTCCTTCATAAAATACCAATATACTGCTGGAGTAGCTCTAAAAGCATCGGTAGCATGCTTGCTGAATTAAGCATACTAACGCCATGGTTCCAGGTGCAGTATTTATGAATATGGTGCACTCCATAAAATCTGACAGCATAAGATATTTGATATATACAGTCTTCATAGTCTTAGGATATTGTAATGCATATACTGTCTTGCCAGAGAATACTTCAGAATTTCAGTGTTATCTCTTGTGTTTCAGCACCACCAAATTACGCTGATGTAGTGTCTGAGGAAGAGTTCTCCAGACATGTTACTGCTTATCCACCACCAATCGACTGTGAGGAACAATTGTGTTGTCCTGTGTTTGCTTACATACAAGAGTTCCGGTTTCAGCCTCCACCTCTTTATTCAGAGGTAAAAAATAATAATAATTAAAAAACAGGCTTCAAAAAAAACCAGCTTTTTTTTTTTTTTTTTTTTTGAAAAGTCTCAGCTGAATCTTTAAGTGTATTTATTATCACACGGGGGAGGGAAACAATTGGGATGCAAGAACTAGTGGCAGTAATTATTGACTTCCTTCTCCCTGTAGGTTGATCCACATCCAACTGATGTAGAAGAATTTCAGCCTGTTTCATTAATGCTTTGAAGAAGGCTTTGTAATAAGGATCACTGCATTGAATGTCTTATCTGCTTCAGCTGACAGTGCAGCTAAAAAGGAGACGGTTTTCTTTTTCACAACTTCAGTTTGCATACAAGAAGGGCAAAAGAAATGGAGAGGGAGGTCTGAGAATGTCTGGTGACGGAAGAGAATCTGCTGGATTAGCCTGAGCAGAAGATTCTGTGGAAGCAGCTCTGAACTGGAAAATACTAAATGTTTTTTTTTAAAAAGTGGATGTATTGCATAAAGTACACGGTGGAGGTATGAGGATCTTCTGAAGAGAAATCAATGTATACTTTGTGTGGAACACTCTGGAAGAATTTAAGTAAGGATGATGTTGGGAACTTGCTTAGTAGAACACGGGTAGCAGAACAGAATGTGGGTAAGAAAATTGTTTCAAAAGATGTCCCAGTGCTCAAGGGGCTTCTGTGTGCATCCAAGAATGGAACACTACTACAATGTGGAGCGAAATCTTCACTCTAGCTTAACTTTTCATTTCATGAGAGCCTGCCAAGTGGTACTGTTTAATAACTTGTACTGATTCTAAAGATGTCACGGATGACAAAATAGCTATTATGCAATATTATGAAGACAACCATTTACTGAATGAAAGATAAGAGTATGTAAAAGAAAACTGAACTTTGATATGAGCTTATGCACTATGCTTTCTTTCAAGGGATTTCTTAAGGGAATTATTCTAGCCTTTTCTACTGTATTGTTCTTTTTCTGCATCTTAAGCCTATGGGTAGCATAATAAGGGGAAGCATGGCAAGGGAAAGATCCTTTTGCCAACAGCAGGTATACTTCACAGTATGGACAATACTTATTTATTCAGAAGCCTTTATAAGCCTACCTCTGTTCTGCAAATGTACTTACGGTCAGATCTGAGACCAAAAAAAGAGTCTTGTTTAAGCTCCAGGATACTTCAGGGTTCTGAAAGGGACCCTGAACAGTTTCTGTGATTAGTGAATGAGATGGAAAGCATAGAGAGAAGCTTAAATATACCCCAAATAGATAAAGCATATAACTGAAGTAGAAGCAGACACCAGAGGAACAAAATCCTTTGGTAATGGCACAATGCTTCTCATTACTCCTGCATTTTTGTCTAGAGATCTCTTGTCAGGGGCTGCACTAGTCATTTGCTATCCATCCTATTTTTTGTTAGTGTTTCCTTGTTTGTTTTTGCTGTCTAATTTTGTTTTTGTGCAATATTTTAATGTTTTCTTCCTCAGGTCATGTAGAACAGTAAGTTTTTGCTGCTAAGAATGAAGGCACATCTTATTACTTGGCCCTTTGCTGCCTTCATTTAAAGTAGAATGTTTGCTTCCTGCCAAGCATCAATTGGAATAAGTAATCCAGCATGAACAGATGACTTAACGGAGCAGAAACACAGCATTCTCAGTATGCATGTTTACAGTCAAGTCTTTAAACTATAGGGAATCTTGAACTGCTAGATCTACTCCATATGTCTTACAGAAGGGTTTTGGGATAAAACGTGGTGCTTCATGTGGTTAAAACATTGTACTCTCTGATCACTACAAGGATAGCAATTGAGTTTCTTTCATTTCATCAGTAACTGCAGTTTAAAGAAGTTTGAATGTTTTTTATGAAATCTGTCTTCATTCAAGAAGCAGGGATTTTTCTACAACCATATACGGATACGTATTTTTAGTTTTCTTTTAGTATGACTTCCTTATATTGTCTGATTTCTAGCACTTCACCTCAAGTCACTCTTATATCACTGTAAAAGACATACTGATGAAGATTCACATTTCTAAACTGCAGTTACATTTTTCATTTGCAAACTGAAGTATTGTCATCTATGGCAAATGCAGCTTTAACCAAAATTTGAGTGCATGTTTTAGAAAGGACACTCTCAAAATGAGTATTTCTTGTCTTAAGTCTCAACATGTAGCTCTCATGCCTTTTATTTCAGTGTTGGCGTGCCCATACACTCAGTGCAGGATTTTCTTTTACATATCACCTGGAAAGGGAACAAGCATAATTTCCTTAAACAGATACCATTATGGTTACTTGAAAAATACTGTGGCTGTGTACTAATTTGCATGTTAACAATTCAAAATACTACCTTTAAGAAGATTGTGGTTTTTTGTTTTTTTGCTTTAATTCCTGATAGGTGATGTGTGTGTTATCTGGCTATTTGATTGGTATAAACATGGTCAGGCAAACAAAAGATGAAAGGTAAAGATGTGCTTTGTTGTTGTTTTTTCCTCTGTGAGTTGTTCTTCATTATTTGCAGATAAACTGTGGCCTTAGATTGTTTGCTGCAAAAAAAACTACTAAAATGTGTTTCTTAGGAAGCACACATGGTCCTTCAAAGGAGGGTTGAAAACAAGATCAAGTTCTGCTCTCAGACACTTGGCTTAGTGCAGAAATTGGTCCTTAAATAATGTTTGCACAATACGTTCAATAAGCAGGGGGTTTGTTTTGATAACTGTGAAACAGTTGAAGAGAGACAAAATAAAAAAAAAAAAAAAAAAGCTGTTAAACTTTAACATCCAGGAACGTGATTGTATTTTGTACTAATATGAGCCCTATGGGTTCTTTTTTTGTTAATAAAAGTATAAAACTCACATAGCGCTGTTCCTGTTGGTTTCAATATCTGTAAGATGGAAAAACTGTTGTCTTTTAATTGTCTTAAAAATATGTTTAAACAGGTAATAAATGAGGTCCTCTTCCATACAAGGGTAGAGAAGGTCCTGCAGGTTTGTGTTTGCAGCTCTGATGTTTGAACTGGAACACAATTCCCATACAGAGTAAGAGAGATCACTTAATCAACTCCTGAACTGGGCCATATTCCAAACTCTTAAAATAGTATGTTCTGTTATTTCACTGCCCCATTTGAACACCTAACTCCTTTTATTAAATCTGCACTATAGATCTCATTTAAGTGTGTGGAGAACACAGTTCACAAAGTTGATTTGAAGATGATCCATTGCTCTACTTATCTTCCATGCCAAAACAGCCACGGCAGTAATGCCTGCTTTCGAATCAAATTCTGCTGCTTTCCAGTGCTCTCCTTGGGGTAGTGGATGAGCACTGGACGGACATAAAAAGAGGCTTTCAGACTGCTGCATTTCTCTAAAGCTGGTTATATAATATCTTGACATCAATATGGATAGTGCAGGCTGGCATGTAAAGTAGATTCTCTAAAGAATTACTTAGGCCTCTCATGGGCCTGGTCGTTTGCTTCTAATACTCAAATTTTATATGGATGTAGCATAGACAGGGTGCCAGTCCGTGCTCCAAATTACATTGTGATCATCATTATTAAACATAAGATGAAATGATATTACACGATCATACTACATTATCATTTCGTTATTGGCATTTTAAGACAAGTTGTTTCAATATTAAGTCAAGAAATGAAAAGTGGTTTTACATGGAATGCAAAATGGTAACTCAAGTGGGACTTGACTAGAATAGCTGCTTATGCCAGGGCTTGTTAGAACACGGGCAGATTCGATCTGATTAAGTACAACTGTATTACTGATAAATCTCTGAGCACCCATCCCTTCAAAAGAAAGGAGGAAATCCCTCTTAGTTTGGGCTTACATTCAGCCATCTGGTTGTGTGGACGGTGAGAACGTGAAATACAAGGTCAAAGTAGAAGTAGGTGCTAGTGCTTGATGGACACCTACAAATAGATTTCCCCAAATAAACTGAGACATACAGATCAAAATGATTTTACACTAACACACAATACTTGCTGTGTTGCTTGATGGCAGTTGTTTTCTTATTAGTTGTGCTTTCAAGTAATAAGTGTAGTCAGATTAAGAGTTGGATATGTAAGTAAGTGTCAGGTGAAGTAGATTGGTAGGTATTCACCACTCAGCAGCTATCACTACGACAGCCCAATAACAAGCATCACCCATTTGCTTCTACCATCTTCAGTGTACCAGACCTCTAATGGACAACTTTCCCTTACCCTCCCATTTAGCAAAACTGCTCACTGGCATTTCACTTGTAGCACAAGATTCAGCTGGCAGTCTGTGCTCACACAAACAGAGCAGCATAAGGACATTTGTAGTCTTAGTTGATGGAAGAAGTACAGAGCAAAAACCAATAGAGGTAAAAGAATAAACAGTCATCCGCTTGGGATGGAAATGGGAGAGCAGGGAAGTAGGGGAGGAATAGAAAGGAGATGCTGTCATTGTCACAAAGAAGACACAGCTGAAGCAGCAAACAGTGCCTTAAGAGGGGATTTGACCTGAACACCAAAAGCAGCCAGTTGCTCAATGCCTGGTATCAGACGTGGTCACACACAACATGCACAAGAAGTACAGATATGTAGGCTAAACTTGCTGCCGAATACTTCTGGCTGTGAAAAGCTACTAGTTCCCAGAGCCTTGGAACAGTGTAATTCTCCCAAAAAGCTAGGTACTGGGCACAGAGATTCTTGACACTGACTTCCAAAGATAACAGAAGGTGATTGTACCTGTATCTCAGTACCCAGCTGTGGGATATGCATATTTACACACAGAGGCTTTCTGAAAAAATGCATATGTATAAACAGAACGTTCTTACAAACCAACTGACCTGTTGGAGGCATCTCCCAGCCAGGCCTCGCAGTGAGTATGTTGTGAACAGTGAGACCTCAGCTCCTGGGGAACACGAGCACACGATTTCTTCAACCCTGGTTTGGGAAAAACGAAAGAACAGACGTAAGAGTTGTCAGTAAAAACTGAAGAATTGTCAAGAGGACAATATTATGACCGCAAGTGTTAAATGGAATTGTTGCAAAACCAGAAAGGTCCCAGAGCTGTAAATAGGACAGTTCCTATTGATGTCACATCCAGAATCTGGTTATGTCAGTCACAACAGTCAGACCACAGCATGAGGAGAAAGCGAGCCTTACTGTTGAACTAATTGGATTAATCGATGCACAAAAGAGATCACAAGTGACAAAATGTTAAATTTTCATTTAAATAATTTAAGCCCTGAAGTGCTTTTATCATCTCTCTTAATGTGATGTGACCAATGCATTAGCCTAAACAGATTAGAAAGATACTAAAATGGAAAACAGTCTGTGGTCATAAGTGTTAAATGAGAGTAGGAAAGGAAAAGCATTTGCTGATCTGACACAGCTTCTCCAACCACAGTGTCCTGGAGGAGGAGATAAGCAGATATGTGTCTGACAGATATTGGTATCATACCGAGAGACCAAGTTTTGCACGCTGCGTGCAGGGCTGGTCCTCCTTATCCCAGCAGCAACATTTTGGTACCAGTGATCTCTCCCTCACCCTGAGATCAGAGAGCAGGCTGGTATGATCCTTTATCAGTGATTCAGCCATCACATCTGCTCAGCACACAGGAGCAAGATGGGAAAGTGAGGCTGTACCTCAATAGGGCTGTGCCGGGCTGCAGCCAGCCCCGCTCCCACCAGCTGTGCTGTGCCCACAGGCAGCTCAGCCCCCCCTGCACCCTGTGCAGTCACACGCATCAGGGGCAAAGAATTCAGGAGGTCTGTCAGCTCGAGGTGTTAAACACAGAAGTCCCCAGGAAGGGCAACCTCACAGGCTTTTTTTATCATGTGAACCCACCTGCCATCACCGGGACAGGACATTATGTTCATCCAAACAAATTAACAATTCATTTCCAACCCTGACACGAAGATTAACCCTGCCAATTAATTCCTTAATCTCTAGCTGCCGACAAGGCTCACAGTTGCCATGTGGACGCGTGTCCATTGGGGCCTGAAGCGGGGCCATTCTGCTAATTGATGCCGCATCCAGGACACGGCGCAGCTGATTTCAAACATACTCCAACTATACAAACCAGGGCTGCATCTCACACTTCACCAATGTGCCAGACAGCACCCGACGGACACCTTGAGAAGGGCATGGATCTCAATGGCTGCAGCACAGCAGCTTTTGCTACACACAGGAGAAATGTTAGCTGGTACAGTCATTCAGCCATGATGCCATTGTACTGTTGTGTAGCACACACAGGAGCTGGGAATGTGTGAAATACAGCAGTGATGGAAAGTGATACTCAGTCACCTTGAGGGTTGTCTGCAAGCCAGCTGTGACAAATTGGGTCAATTTTCCTTTGTTTCTCTAGGCTTTACCATATATAATTAAAACGATACTGCTCATTAAGGTGCTTTATGAAGTAATAATAAAATCTATGAATAATATTAAATGAAAGGCTACATAATGTCTCTGGACATATAAAGCAGGAAATTGCAGGTGTATAAAGTAAGCGAGCAACAAAAAAGGAATCACTTGGTGCCTGTTACAACTCGTCCAGCGGGTTGGGACGAATGGAGGCATTGCAGCACTGCAAGAAGTGTACGCACTGTATAAACACAACGTAAGTGGTGTTTACAGAGATGTACAGGGAAGGAGGGTGTATGGTGTACAGGACTTTCTGTTCCATGCATGTGTTAGGTAACGTCTGCTTTGGGGCCTTAGGTTGGGGATTTTCTGTTGTTGTTTTTGGTTTTTCACGTATTTGGGTTCAGTGCTCAGTTATACACTGAACTTCCTTAACGCAGGTAAGGTGAAGCCCATCCTGCTGCAGTAGCAATACAGTCTGAAAAATAAAGTTTGATTTTCCCTGCAGGCCTTCCAGCAGCTCCTGACAAGGCTGGAGAAACAGCTGATCTGTCTGTGATTAAGGGGAAATACATTCAATGCAAAAAAAATTGCAGCTACTGGATCTGAGCCACCAGCCCAGCAGCAGTGGGTGCCTTGTCAGAGGGCATTACTGGAGAGGTATTTCATTCTTCAGCAGAATGTTTATTTATGATGTGTAACAAAACCAGGCAACATCTGAGGGCTCAGGAAGGCCGAAGGACAGATGCCTATTTACGTAGTGGAGGTGCCTTCAGAGACACTGTCAGTGACAGTGCTACTGGAGAATGCAGTCTGTGTCCTCAGGCCTTGTTTCTGCAGGATTTGTCAGGACAAAGGCTTGCATCAGCTTTTCCCAGGGCTGCTGCCTGTAATGCAGCACTACCATGCTGTAGTCACAAGCAGTCCCTGCTTAATCACGGTGCTGTTTCCTTCACAGAGCCGTGTGGTACCAGTTCTCACAGATTTGGTGTTGGAAGGGTTAAACTGCTGCTCCCTCCCAGACTATTTGGCATCTCCTTGTTTTCTGAAGTTATCACACTTTCTTCTAGGAACTTGTGCTATAAACAGCTCCCGGGCGGGTGCCAGTTATGTACTTTTCCAGACACTGCTATGAAACACGTCACCTAGCAGCGTGTCGGTACAGAGGGAAGGGGAGGTAATCTTTCCATTACACCCCATGGGAGCAGGTAGGAAAGCCCCAGCAGCAACATGAACACCATCCTTCACTCTACCACACAGTTTTGGCTTCCAATTATTTACCCAATGCAACTTTTCCAAAGTGACAACAGGCATCGCCAGAGCTGAGTCCTGCTTAAATCACCTGCATATATTTTGCTGAAACATCCCCCCCCAGGTGCCTTGGTGCCCATCACAAGCTGTGCCCCAGCCCAACGCAGAGCAGCTCCCTGCAAAGCCAGCCTCCCACTTCTTTGCAGGTCCTCTTTGATCAGCAACCGCAGCAATAATTTACATCTCCCATCATTAAGCCTTCTGTATGATCACAGCCAAGCAGCCCTTCTGTGGAGCTGGCAGGCATTTACAATCCAAGTATGCTGGGAAAAAGACTTCAAGGCTATTTAGGGAGGATTCCCATGCCTGTTACAGTTCACAGTTCAAGGAGATCCCCATCCCTGCTGGCAACACACAGTTAGATATACACTGCAAGGAAACCTTGCTTTGGAAGGGAGAAGGCAGAAGTGAGAACAGCCTGGGAAGCTCAGCAGCATCAGCCTTGGCCTTGAAGTGTTCACTGAACACAGGACAGTGATTCAGGAATGACCAGGCTGGATCATCCCCCAGCCCCACTCCCCATTCGTTTACAATGGTGCCACTTTGCCCCAGCACAAACCACAGCCCCAGCAGCCAGCAGTCGTTCCCCCTCTCTCCATCACAGGGTAACAACCCCGTCCCAGACAGCTGCACGCCAATCACTGCCATCTCAGCTGCAGCTACAGATCCCAAACGAAGAGCAGCTATTCTCTCGCCAGCCCTCAATGGTTCAATCTTTCCCTTCCTCCCTGCACCTAAATGGCACCGATCTCAGAATCCCCGCAGATAGCAGGGGAGGAGGAAGGCTGGGAAGAAGGCTTCCTGTGCTCACAACACAAGCGTTCCCTGTCACAGCTATCCATGCCAGCTGAAGGCACTTGAGCCAACGGTTGAATGAAATTAATAAGGCTGTATCCCAGCTAAGTGAGAAGCAATCTTGCCATTGCTGGCGTGCGGCCCTGGCTTGACGGCAGCCAGAGCTGGCAGGAGACAGTAGGGAGGGCTGGAGATGCCCCTTCTTGGGTTACCGTGACCCCCAGCAGCCCTTCTGCCCATGGCCTGCCATCAGGACATGTGGCTTGCACACCACAGTGACTGCTGCTTGTGCCAACATTTGTTTGAATAATGATATTTTCAAGCTGACATCCACAGAAATGTTTGCATTTTGCTCCCATGCACCTCAGGATGATGTTACTGATTTCACACACGGGGGTTTTCCCAAAATGGTTTTGTAGCCTCTCTTCCAGTAAGGCTTTAGCCATCCTTTTAATAGACTTCAGTGCAGTAATGCATTAACTTCTTTTAGAAAATTTCAAGCTTTCTGGGCTTTAGAAATCTGGATGCTGATTTTCCTCCTCTCATCCAATCTCTTGGCAATGTAATAAATAAAACTAATCTACAATAAAATCTGCTGCAGACATTGTTGTCTTCAGCTGAGTGGCAACTCCCAGTTCCTGTCTCAGGAACATTTGTGGTTTCTGGCACATCCCTAACAGGTATGAAACTCATACAGCTGCTGACTCACAAGCTATGTGGACACTGATGCCACACATTGCATAGTCAGCCTTCAGAGGTGGCCTTTCGCTTGGAACTTCACACAGAGGAGGGAGAGAAACACACCAACACGAAGCCCTCTGTGGGGATGTAGGGGCAGAGAGGTAGGTCACGGCCCAGCAGTGCTGGGAGGAGGTGGCCCTAATGGGAAGGGGCTGTGTGGCTCAGCCCATCGAGGGTTGGGCAGAGCTCCTTAGTAATGCTGTTCCTGCCCCATGCAATGACTGACTGAGAGAAGCAGAGTCACTCCCACCTGACAGCTGACAGCTGGGAAGATGCCACACTTGCTTACCCAAATACGCACGTGACATCCCATTTTATCAACCCACTCACCTGCAAGGTCATTCCGAGCAAATTTTTAAGGAACATAATTAGAAATATCATTTGATAATGAAAAGGCAGAGTGAACAATGTTTGGTCATGAGCAAAGACACACTGGAGTGAATTTGTTTTCCGCACCAATTCTGTAATAGCCAAAAGGAACCATTCAATAGAAAGCATCTGAAATCCTAATCTGAAATCCTAATCTGAAGCCTAAGCTCCTTCCCTCTTTATGTCTTTTAAAGCAGAAAGGGAGACACAGCTGCCACTGTACAAAAAATGCTGGGCAGCTCCAGCCCTGAGCGCATGCAGAGATGCTCTACAGACTGAACTGTGCTCTGAAAGCACAGAGGTGTGACACAAAGTGCTCAGCACCCTCAGCACTTCCTCACCACAGAGAGCTGGTGGAAGCAGACCACAAGTACGCAGTGCAGCTCACATTAGTGTCAACAGGCAGCCCACTCAATTTATGCAGCGTTAGTCATGACAACAGCAGCCACAGCCTATTGTAACATAACCAGAATTCATTAGGTACTTCCCTGTCACCCATATGAGTAGCAATAATAACACCAATTAATACTTCAAACGTGAACAAGTTTGTCCTGCTCTTTTAAAAGGAAAAATATTGTTGCCCTTATTTTAAGGATGGGGATTTGAGATAAGCGAAGATGGTGACCTAATCGTTGTTATTCTTTGGGAGAGATGATCACTTATAGTGTTTTGGTGCTTGGTTCATTCAGGTAATTACTTTTGTGATCCACCCATAAGTAGAACAACAGAGACAAAGATTTGGAAACAGAGAACAGACGTAAGACTGCACTGCTTTGTAGGATACTGAACACACTTCTCATTACTGTGACATTAGGGAACACCAAAGAGTTTTTGGGAAGAATGATGGGTGAAAGCCCCCCTGTTCAGATCTTGCCTCCAGACCTAGTAAGCACCACAAGATTCATGCATGTTTCCACCTACCCTAAAGATCGTGGTGTCAGGGACAGACACAAAAAGGGAGCAGAGATTTTAATATCTTGTCCACAGTTCAGTCTCTTGAGTCCAGAACCAGACCCTGCATCACTGAGGCTGGATTCAGCAAGATCTGGAAAAGAAAGAAGGCCACCTATCTCTGTTCCCACAATCTGCATGAGAAAGCACACCCACCAGGCAGAGTCCAGGCAGTAGTTACTGATCTTTCTGTCTTTCTTATAAGCCTGTCCTTGAAAACTCTCCAAATACAGACTGCTAATCAATCTTCATTAATTTATCTTGCTCTGTATGTCAAATTCACTGGGCACACACCTGCTACGGTTCCAACTTTTACCTTTCTCATAGTTACTTATAATCAGACAGGAAAAACTGCTTCAGACACCCAAGTTCAGTCCCTTTATAAAAGCAAAGCTTCAAGCCTTTATACCAAAGATCTCCAAACACTTGAAAAACACTAATCTTCATCAGGTATATCCATCAATCCTGCAGTCTGTCTACAATATCAGTGTATCAGTTGAGTAGTTCTTCTGGCAGATGATGATGTTAATGAATTCCTAAATCCCTGTCCTGCTCAGTGGTCCCTGAGATGGATAAGGACCGAACAAGAGCTACTCAGGTTCTAAGTAGTGAAGAAACCATTTCACCCCATGCCTACATCAGGCACATTTTAGCAACCAACCTAGAGAAAACTGCTGTCTGTGAGGTACTCAGAAAGCTCTTGACTTAAGCCAGCTTATTCATGACTGCTGGAAGGGAATCCACTCTCCTTCCCATCTACTCAGTCAGAGCTGTAAGGTACAGTTTGTAGGAATATTTTTCACACAGGTAGTTTTGTCTTCATGTTAAGTACAGCTGTCTCTGAAGGTCACAGCCGAGATCTTCGATGCAGGCATATGACAAAGAGGAAGAGGCGGTTCGCAGGAAGATCCACCCTTTCCCATTCTGCAACTTCTCCATACACACCTACGCCCTTACTTCAGACTCAGGTTTGTGCAGTGAGGCTGACAGCTTCTGGCTTATTGAAACAGGTGACACAACCAGCAGAATGACTTTGGCACATGCCGCTCCACACTCTGTGCAATCATATCCAGGAGGTGTCAAGGCTCTTTGATTTTGCACAAGAGTTTGCAAAGCTTTAGGAGGCCTTTGAAGACTACAGGCCTTCAAACATTGCTCAAAAACATCTGTTTCTTGTTTGCTGACAAAAATAAATATGAATTAATAATAATAGAAAAGAATATTGCCACTGTCAGCCACACACACGTCAAACATGGAAGAAACATAATTAATTTGTTGTCTGTATCCTCCTGCCCTGCTAATCAAATTGCCTGCTGTTCAGGAGGATTACGTGCCTTCTTGCAGGTTGGGGCTGGTGGACAGAGAGAGGGAGGATGGTGGAAGTTCAGATCTCCGTTTGGACATGCAGTCTAGCAATACCAGGTAAAGAAATCTCAGTGGGTTTGAGCAACAAATGTGTTTGACAGGGAGCTCTGAGAAAGAGAAAGCTCAAAGGGACTCAGGAACATACCCAAACTCCATCACACTTGAGCAGGTCTTTTCCAGGATCTAACAAGTCTAACCACTGGCCTCAAAGCTGTTCTTACCCTGACCCTTGCCTCATTATTTTGTCAGCATCATGATTTGCCCCACTGTGCCTTTCCTGAGCCAGCTGCTCTGAAGCAAAGGTGGGTGGTAATGCCTATATTTGTCTGCAATATCCTTCCAGGCTTGAGAGCCCACAAGCCTGGCATATGTCCCAAGCACTACCAACCTCACCTAATTCCCAGGAAGGACCTTCTGATGGAATAGCAGATGCAGCATCCTTCCACCAAACTCAGTTCCTTCAGTCTGGGAGACTACCTCTCTTCTATCTGTTTTCTCTCTTTCTAGACTACAGGACTTGGACAGCAGAGAGAAGTATATCACTTTGTAAATGAAAGAGCAGTGATGCCTATAACCATACCAATCCCCACCTTGACACTCTTCACCTTGTTCTCAAATAATTCTGATAACCGATTTAACTGTAACTTCCATCACATGTTATAAGGATAACATTCTTCGGATTTCTATTTAAAAGTGCATTCAGAAACTGGCCATTATTTGCAGAACTGGTGATAAAGGGATCAAGAGAATCCTGATGGCATCTAGAAAACCAAGTCTTAATTCAACGCATAAACAGCAACCACTGCGTTGCATCACACACCCTGCTCACAGCCTGCAGAAAGCCCTTTTCACCCCAGCAGCTCCTGGCCAGCAGCTCAGGCACCGGGTTTGGCACAGCAGGAGGTTGTTAATCATCTCTGCTCTGCACACATGTGACCTGGCCACCCCGGCTTTGGATTCAAACTGAATCAAGCTGTTTTTTTGCCATGTAAGTGATATAAAAGAGCAGCCCTGTGTAGCAGAGGACTGTGATGGATCAGATTGAAATAGCAAACTAATGCTGGTATATCCAGGCCACTAAGAATCAGAAATCAGATTAGGGAGCAGTCACTTACTGTACTGTCCTCCAAACAAGCATTACCTAGGGGATGTAATGGAAGTGGAAGGACTATTAGAAGTGAAATGACCAAACAACGCTGAAACCCAGGGCAAACTCTCCAGTAAGGCACGCTGTGTAAAGGGTAAGCTGTTGGGCAAGGACTGAGAGCAGCAATCTTCATTTATCTCCAAGCATGACCCCTCTATTGCACACTGCTGGATCAGGCAAGGGTGGCACACTGTGCTACATGAAGATGGAGAAGTGGAAAAGCATTCCTCTTCTGAATTTAAACAAAACTCACATTTTCTTCCTGTTCTGAAGAACATGGATAATTTGCTCCTCACTTGATGATGTAAGAAGAACAAGAACTTAGTGCAGAGCATGCCATGCTAACATGGAAAATGTGTTGTTATATTTATATCAGATTTCCCATGAGACAGGAGCTACGCGTATTTCTTATTTTTGTGCAGTGCCTTGCACATGGGGGTGCTGATTCCTAACAGGGAATAATCCTGAGGTCCAAGCACAGTATCAGAATCTGGCCCTACATGGAAGTGTTCTTTAGCTGAAACTGTTCTGGGATGTGACCAGAGGAAAACAACCCTATTTTCAGGCAGATGAAGGACTAAAGTTTGCTGTGATGGAAAGAGGGCTGAGAGAGAGAGAAAAGCATTTGAGATAGCTGTCTGGGTGCTAGAAGCAGTGACCAGAGCCATACGTTGGATGGGAACCTTCAAAAGTAGGAGCTAATGTGTGAAGCAGCCTGTGAACTAGAGGAGAAGGGTGCACCATCACACCCCAGATTCCTGCAGCAGGGTAGGGGACTTTTTTGGGTACAGATTCCTGAAATCCATCCAACCAATGCCCTTCTCTTTAGCATGAAGCAATAGGCCAGATCTGGTTTTGTGTATATCACCATGGAGAGCAGATGCACCAGCCAGAGTAATTAATGTTCCTGTTATTCTGAGCCTGGTAAACATCTATGAAACTCTTCTAGAAACAGGTATGAAGGGCATTTGGCACTATGTAAGATTACATGCACAACTACCACTGCTGCTCTTTAAAAGTCACTCAATCCTTACTCATGATGGAAACAGTTTCCTAAGTTCTCTGAGATGGTTTGGAAAAGTTGTTAGTTTATATAAGCAAATACACGGGCTGCAACCTATAACTGGGCATCCCAAGGGGAACATGACAACCTACCAAAGCATGAGGCTTCTCATCTTATGCAAGCTCCAGCTATTTCCCAGTCTAAAATAGGATATTTGTTACAGAACCAAAAGGTCCTGTTTAAATGATCCATTAGAAAAATCACGTGAAACTATGGCAAAAAGGTTCCGAAAATATCGATTCTGAATAGTCCTGCTATCCAGGAGATTCCTCTCCATGGCTCAGAGGCGTGAGGACCATCTGCGGTCCCCGTTCAGAAACTGGCTCACTGCAGAAGGGCCTTTGTTGTGCTCTTGTGTTGAAAACATATGAAAATCCACATTTTCACAGATCAGGTGTTGATCTGCCCCAGCTGACAGTATCAGGGAGATGGGACAGCAAAGGGCCTGGAACAATGTCAGCATTGAAGCTTTGTAAGCACCAGGACAAACAAACTGAGCACCAGTCAAAGACAACAGTGCTTGCTGTACAGAAATAGTTCATTTCAAAACAAAGAACACCCACAAATGAACTATCAGAGATCTTCCTTTACTATCAACTACACGCCCTGGGGTACAGGAGACCAGAAAGCAAATGACTGGAGGGAATAAAGCAGCGCTCTTGATCAAAATCCAATCCTATTATTTTCCAGCTTGTGGAACAGAAACAAAACAGCATTTAAAGTCTATCATTTACCACTGACCTTTGAACAGAAATTTTCTGCCAGCCCTTGTTTGTGTTTCCACAGGCAATGGGCTGTTGCACAGATTGCTGACAGTGTGCTGTGAACGCGGTGAAGCCTATGAGAGCTCACAGAGGTTTCGGGTTTTGGAGTCATCTGAACCCTAAGGTAGTTTAAATATCGTTTAACTCTCTGCCGTGTTAATGCTTTGAGAATCACACAGTCCAGCAGAGAAGGCAGATGTACTGCATGGGCTGAAGTGGTCATTGCTCTGTAAACAGCAAAGCAGCCCAGTCCCTTCCAGTGCCACAGAGCTTGGGTTATGAGCCCAGCAGGGCTAATTCTCTCAGTAAAACACTAAAGAGTCAATAGTGCTTCCTGCAAGTGACAAACACACTTCTGAAATGCAATAAACGTACCTCAAGTAATCGATATCAAATATTATTAATGGCAGTCCACTGAAATCATGAGGACATGACAGCAGGGTAATGAACAGCAAGTCTTGCAGGAAAACTGACAGGGCTCAACTGGCTGATATGACTGAGATTTAAAAAAAAAAAAAGTGTGAAATTTACAAATAATATTACTTAGTGAAAAAGTTGTTTGGAATTTAAATAGAATTTTGTCTTTGTTCTTTGATACTACTTTTTAAAATAGTGGGACTATAAGATTTCTCAAATATAATCGTAGAGAAGTCCTTAATTATGTCTTACATTCTATTTAACAGCTTTAATCATTCTGTTAAAACTCCCTCCTTTTATGCTAAATAAGAGCTTAAAATCTAAAGCAGCCTCTGATTTTATGCAGTGTGATGGAATTCTGCTGGAAGATGACAATGACATTGCAACCTCCCATGTGCCATTTCATATCAGTTTCATAGGGATTTTCCCAAAGCTCTGCTTTGGGAGGCTGCAGTAACAGGAAGCTTTGCAAAACAAAAGAACTTAGTTTAAAAAAAAAAAAAAAGCCCTGTTCACTCCCCCAGCCCACGTGCACGGCCACATCCCTGCCCCAGTCTCTCCCTGGGCGCCCAACGGTGACTCAGCCCCAGCCACCACCAGCCTGGCAGCTCTGTGTGTTTCACACTGCTCTGGTGGTGACTCCTGCAGTGACTCAATACTGCGGGTACCCAAAACAGAAGAGGAACCAGAGATAGCCTTCCAAGAAAAAGATTTCCTTTTTGTACATCACATTTGTGATGGTTAGTCCACAGGGAAGTTCAAGTTCCTCTGAAAGATGCCTTGGCAGCCCCAGCCAGACAACCATCTTTCTGCATAGTGACCAAAAGCTTTCTTTCTGGGAAATTGCGTTTTCATTTCCCGGGAAGAGCTAGGACAAGTGGGACACACAGCCCGAAGCAGCATGCGACCCTGCACATGGCAAGGGGGTTGAAACTATATGGTTCTTTTCAGCACAGATCATTCCATGATTCTATGGTGTGAACCCCGCCTGTTCCTGCCCGTGGTCCCTTTCAGATACAGCCATCCAAGCTTAGAAACACCAACACAAGTAGCCACCAGCTGCTTCTTCCCTCAGATAAAGTAGATCAAAGGCATGCTAAGATGCATGCCCAGGTTATTGCTGTGCCCTGGTCTCCTTGTTTCCACCTGGATGCCTGTCATGAGCAGTGCAGCTTTTACACTGGGCATTTTATAGATTCATTCAATTTCCTTTCCTTTATTTTGACGAAAACAACCCAAGGCTGTTAAAGAATGCATTGAGTTTCTGATGAACTATGCGCCATTTTTTATCATATCCAGTGTGGCAATGCTACTCAGTAATTGGAGTTACAGTTCAGACAAACTAATCGGCCCTCTCTGTGAAGAAACTCCTGCTCTTTCAAAACATTCAGATGGTTTCCACCAGCAGATTACATTGCAACAGGAGTGTTTTTGGATTTCTTCATACTAGGATGCTGCTTGAAAAAAAAAACTTGCAACCTCAAGGTAAGGGGGGAGGGAAATGTTAAAAAAAATAAAATAAAATAAAATTGCAGCCTGAATGGTTACCCAGCACCCAGCAGATGTGGAGACAACTGCTCAGAATGGCCACAGACCCTGGGAATTGGGCTGTGTCGTGTACAATGGAGAAAGAAGGGCCCAAATCTGTCACTGCAAGGTATCTGCAAAGCCAGAAGCAAACAGCCTGCATTCCCTGGAGAAGAAATGTAATCTCACACAAGCAGCCCATGCTGAACAGATCACAATATTTGTTCTCCGATACAGGCTCAAGGACGTCACCAAGCATACAGCATGCTGGCTTCTCATGACTAATGTGCTCAGAAATATCATCCAGGAAGCTCTTTCCAGAGAATGGGAAAGTGCAAATACTAAAGCACTGTGCTCTGATTTTCAGCTAAACGGGCACATCATGCTGTGTTTTAATCTTATGTTAAATGTTCTAGCCAGAAATCTCACGTGGCAGCTGGTCCTGAGAATTCTGTAATATGATAACGAAATGTCTGCCTATAAACAAAAACGTTTGTATTGCAAGTGCTTTCCCATGGCATTTAACTATGCAGCATGAATCAGACGCAGGGACAGAAGCAGTTTTCCTTGGGTCTCAGCAAGTCTCCTATTCTAGATCTCAAGAGAAACAGAATGGCAATGTGTGATCTTTTCCCAGCAGCGTTGGTCAGCACAGACCTAGCAATAAAAATAATTACATCTCTTACATTTATACAGTATATGTATCTTCTATTCCAAAGAATTCTCAAAGCAATTTACTAATTACACATCCATCTCAGGATGTGATGTTGTTGTTGTTGCGGTTGCAACAACAAAGTCTCCTGCAGACCTTGCAGAGACTCTGGTACGTCTTTTTGAAAGGAATGCAAAGATTGGTACCAAACCCTCCAGCGTGATGGAAAAAATCTCATGATGTAAAATCCAGCAACTTCTGAAAGACAGCTGGGGACTCGAGGTCTGGGGCAAATCATGAGAAGGTGCTACAGCCAGCTGGGAGCACGTGTTCAGCGCAGGTCCCTGGGACATCACCTCCAAGGGGGTGTCCATAGGACATTTGCTCCAAGGCATGCTCCCTGCTCACCTAATAAACATCAGCCAAAGGCTTGCACAGGAGGCATCTGCAAGCAATTTTTCATTATCTAGGTATTGAAAGGTTTGGACAAGCCTGCCAGCAATAAGCAGTAACATGGGGATCCTGACTGCTGGCTCTTACAGTATGTTTGCTCTGTTCCTTCCACGGGCTTTCTCCTTTGGGTGCAGCACGCAGCCCCCACAGGCTGGATGGACACGAGGCTTTTAAACCCTCCCCAAACCACCGAGCTGCACAGAGCATCCCAGCATCTCCTTGCAGTTCCCCATCCCAGCTGGCTGATCTGGTGCTGAGCCTGAGGTGACCCATATGAGCAATGTACTTGTGCTCACATAACCTCGTATGTGAGCTAACAAACTCTGACAGAGTGCTGCCTGCACATAACACGAATAACCAGAGGCCCGACTCTGATCTATCGACACCGAGTTTACTCCAGCGTAGTGCCACTGATTTCTGTTGAAATACTGCCAAGGTCACACTGATTCAGAGAGTTCAGATGTAATTTTGTCTACCGAAGGCAGGACTACATTTTAAGCGAGAACAGATTTAATTAGTGCTATTTGAATGTGATGAGCTGAAGTAAAGAGGAAAAATAAAGAAAGACAGTGCTCCAACAACTATAAATTTTAATCTCCCCACTGTGAGCTTAAAAAATGCGGGAGGGCTGAGGATGGAAAGAGAAATTACCAAAGGGAAATAATGTCTCTCCTAACAAGATAATTCAGGGTTTGGGAAATAAAACCAAATAGAAAAAGCCTGGAGTTAAGAATCCTGCTGCTTAAAAGCAGCACTGAATTCCCATCACTGCAGGTTATAATGGAGCGGTTCTGCTTTGCTTTGTATTTAACATTCTGCGTTTCACTCCCGTTCACAGACCTCTGTAAAAAGCCAAGTTCTGATGTGGGATTACGGTGCGATGGCTGATGACCACATTAACCATCTGGACTCTTGCAGGTCCGAGCACAAGCCCAGCTCTTTCTTAGCCAACAGTTGTTGGCTAAACGGAATGACATTTCTGATTTGCATGTCAAATTGTTTCCGCTACCGCATGCACGTGAGTGTGGCTGTGGTTTGCCGTGTAGCACGGTTGAACTGCATTCAAGATCTGCAGGAAGAAGATTTCCAGCTGAGTCCAGCCACTAATGGCTCACCTGGCAGAGCTGCTGCCCGTGGCCTAGGCAGCACTTGCCAAGTCCAGGCATGGCTCGTGATGAATGAAGAACACATGCAACAAGTCTAGCCACAGCTAAATGGCCTCGAACACCTGGCCACAAGCCAGCAGATGCAATGCTGCACATTTTACAGCACATGGGAGAGAGTGATCATATATCTCTAGCAACAGACCTGGGTCAGCATCTTAGCTCTCTTATTTATGGGAAGCCTGGTCTGCCCAAAGTTCATGCTCCAACAAACTAGATATTCAGCAACACAAAGTCCAAGCGATACCTGAAATTAGACCAAAACAGAAAAAAACACGTTCTGCTAATTGGCAACAGGCAAGAACTCTTATCTGCTTTAAATCAGAGCAGAAAGGAATGAAACAGTTCCAGGCTGATCTGCTCTGTAGCAGAAATGCCTTCAGTGCCCAGAGGAGCACAGTATAAATATGGAAACAGCCTGATAGAAAGCCTCCGACGTCAGAGGGACTGTTTCCTGCAGCCTCAGCCAGCTGTAATCGAAATCCACTGAGAAGCTTCAGGAGCAGCATTTACTTTGGAGACCAAAAGACTTACTCAGTGTCTACTATAACAACAATTCTGAAAACTTATTTACTGGGCCAGTGGTGGCCCTAGTGCACTGCCCAGTGCCTCAGTCAGTGGAGATGGACATGCAGCCACTGGATCAATGCCCAGCCAGTAATCAGCCACCAGCTCTGCACTTGCTCTGTCCCCTACTTGAGGGTACAAAGCAAGAACAAATTAATTAAATGCACTTCCTGGAGGCTGCAGCAATCGTTCCTTTCTGTCACTACTGCAGGAGGCAAATCCCACATACAAGGGCTACTTCTGTCGTATCACATCGCTGTGCAGAGCTTCATGGCCACCCACATGTCCTTCTCTGTGCACTCCCACAGAGAGTCAGGCTTGGTGTCACCTCACAGCAGTTTCTAACTTTTAGTCACTCTCCCGGATATTTTCCTTATCTTTACATCCCCAGTCCTTCTCCAAAAGACTCGGCTTGCTTACACTGACTTGGGTCTGGACACTCATCACCTGTGGGAAGGATGCCCAAAGGATAATGATGAGATATGTAATGGCCCCCTGGCATTTTTGTAAGGTATCTGAAAGGTGAAAAAATAAAACCATTGTGCAAGAGGGAAGCACCTGCAGTGTTATCCATCCCTGCTTTACAAAAAGGGTCTGACTGAGGGCACACCCTGGACAAGCAAGGAGCTCCCCATAAAGCATACATGCGTGCACACTGTGTCCACAGTCCTGAGCAAGAAATCAGGCCAGCTTCCAGACTATTTATAGGCCTTGACAAAAAGCCAGAACGCCCTGATAATGCACAATTTAACACTGTGCAAAGTCATTAAGCCTCACAAAACTGACTGCACAGCTCTGATCGGGTAACAGCACACGCGCAGTCCACCAGACTTTGTGTAGATTAGTTCACATACAGCTGCACTGAAATACCCCTGCAATCCTATTGCAATCCAGAATACAAAACAAAATAGTTATTGACAATGGTACAGATTAAAAAATAGTTCAGAAATACTACTCTTCAAATTTAACACAGTCCTTTGTAAAGAAGTCTGATGGTAGGCACAAGTTTACATTTTACACTGAACAGCGGCTCTTCTCTGCCCACTTTTATTCATAAGAAGGAAATATTCTATAGTTTCTCATTTTTTATTTTATATTTTGACTCCGTTTTGAAGGAAGTCCAGTTTTTAGCCCTGTAGCAACAACACATACATGCCATACGTGCAGATGGACTTTGCAAACAGCCTTAGCTGCTAATGTGGATGAGGTTGGTGGTATAAATGAAAATAGTTCCTCGTACCCTTTGACTTTCTTTAGCCTGTCTGATGGAGGAGATTAAGGCAATGCAAGGGGAAGTAAAAGTTCACAAACGGATGATTTGCGAAGGGATTTCCACAGGTTAGCTTTTATTTAAAGCTTTCTCAATCATCTTATCTTGCTGGGCTTTAAAATTGGAACAGTCACCTTGGCACCTACATCTATTCCCTGCACTGTAGTTATAAAAATGTCTGGGGAGGCCACTTGAGTTAGCAGGGCACCAACAGCCATCTGCTGTGCTAACGAAGGCATTTAATCAGCAGGCAGTTGAGGCAGCCATTGCAACCGAGGCTGAAATAAGGTGTATGCACTACAGACCTTCTTCCATGAGTCCTTGGCACTGGAATTCAGCAGATCCCCAGTTCCAAACTTATCAAAAGTGTTTTTATAGATCTCTAGATTGTATGATAACCTTGAACCATGAACAAAGCACAGTAGAGACAGCAATATCTACTTCTGCTTGCCAAGAGCCTTAGTTACAATCTCTGAATCCTGAATTCCTCATGCCCTTCTCAGCAGAGCAGCATCCTGTCATGATGGACTCCATGTCCAGCAAGTCAGCGGTGACTCTTAATATCTTGACAAGGATGTCAGTGTCTGGACTCACATCTAGAATCACAGAATATCCCAAGTTGGAAGGAACCCAACAAGGATCACAGAGTCCAGCTCCTGGCTCCACACGGGACCTCCCAAAAGTCCAACCCTACATCCAACAGCACTGTCCAGAAGTTCCTTGAACTTCTGCAGCTTTGGGCTGTGACCACTGCCCTGGGGAGCCTCTTCCATGCTTGGGAGCCTCTTCCATGCTTGGCAGCCTCCTGGTGAACAGCCAATAAAGAGCAACATCAAACTGCGCGTCAATGTAAAGAAGGTTCACGGGGAACAACTCCTGCATGGACCACGTTAATGCTAAGATGTGTCATTCACTCATTTTCCGTTAAAATCCTTACTGCAGACTGAGAAAATTGCATTTCATCACTGCCCACTACTGCTTTAAAAAAAACAAGTTCTTTTTAATTAAAAGTGGATATAAAGCTTGAAACCCCAAGCGATGGATAGACACGTTGACTAAAGGCTCCTCAGCTGTTTCAGTGGTTTGCCATTTTCTGTTTCTAACAAAAAAGCTGTCCCCTGAGTGGCAAGTAGAGAAATACATTTGATGTCTGTAGTTATCTGCCACTCTGACTCAAGTCATTCCAAATCATTCCCAGTACCACACCACAGAGATCCTTCTCTGCCACAAGGGGCTGTATGCATCTCATCTCCATACGTTTACAGTTTGTAACTATAGCTGTCTAGTAATGCTCTACATATGGGCTTGAAAGAACGTTATTGACAGCATATTGCTTAAAATGGGTAAGAAACCACTTCTCAACCTGTTTTCAACCTCATAATTCAGCAGTGTCCAAATTAATTTTATGATAATCTCATGCATCAATAAATTCAACTCACAGGTGGCTGACAGAACCCAAGATTTTGAAAATTATGTGCATTCCCCTTCAGGGAACAGACACGGGCAGAAGCAAAGGCTTGATTGCAGCCTGTGTATTTTTAGACACGTTAATTAAATCTGCCACATCATTTTAGATAGATGGCTCTGCAACTTTAATCCCAAGGTGCTGCCTTTCAGAGGGATTCCTGCGGGAGTCAATTATATTTTGTTTGCGTAGTGTTAACAGGTGGTACCTGCAACTCTAAACTGTGGGCATGGAAATGAAAATCCAAAGAGCAAATTCTGTTCACTTTGCTAAAACAAGTGTAATTGCAAGCAAATATCCAAAACCCCACTGGGATAAATTACCTTTCTTGAACTTCTCAGAAACATAGCATGCCAGTGCATTCAAGGCCGACTGCTGGTTATGCCTGGCTCCCTGCTGAAAGAAAACTAAGGATCGGTTCCCCTTTTTCTCCCCAGATATCATTCAGCATTGCTCTGCTAACACCTGAGTCTTCCCTCACAGGCATGGGAGACTGACAGATTATCTCCTTCAGCAAAACTTAGTGAGATTAAGGAAAAATTAAAATAGTGGGGGACACCTTGGGCAAGATGTTTTACACATACGATTGAAGCTCTGAATGCCTTAAACAAGAATATAGGAATTGCAACAAAGACAGCAATTAAAAGAAGTCTTTGCATTGGTTGGGATTTTTGGAGCACCCCGCTGAGTTAGATCATACTCATTAATCACTGTTAAAAATCCCTTAATTTCAAAGGCTCTGTGACAGTGATGAAGTTACAATGCTACCGAGTAAAACAGGTGATCATTACAAGCCACGTACACAATAACCACAATAAAAGTCTGTAGGCTCTATTAGAATTGTCAGAGTAATTTTGGGTTGAGTTCAGGTACTTTCAATATAACTTGATGAGATTTATCCTGCCAGCTGGACAGAATATGGGCAGACTTGAACTGAAAATTAATATCTTAGTGTTCCTCTCCTTTGTTTTTGAAGAGGGAATTTCCTTTCTTAATTTCCTTTCTTAATTTTCTGGTTAAACATGGTCAACCCCATAGCCCAGTGAGCTGAGGAAGATCCTCTATTCCACTGTTATGTAGAAGCAACACGTGAGCCCATGTTTTGGCTGTTACTGAACTAGAAAGCAGAAATATTCCTCCATTGTTTTCATAGAATCACAGAATGGCCTGGGTTGAAAAGGACCACAATGCTTATCTAGTTTCAACTCCCTGCTATATGCAGGCTCACCAACCACCAGACCAGGCTGCCCAGAGCCACATCCAGCCTGGCCTTGAATGCCTTCAGGGATGGGGCATCCACAATTTCCCAATGTGCATTTTCTCTTCTCTATAAACGCGTTGTTTACTATAGATACTCGTGGAGTTTATTTTGCAATTGCATACTTGTGGTTTCTTCTCAGCCAGCAAGTGCCTGGTCTAAGCTTTTAAACATTAATATTTGTCTCAATTTATGAGATATGCATCTTCCATAACCACAGGCCTTCTCCACTATTGTTAATTTCTGTCAAAAGCAATCAGTTTTTATCCTAAATTCACTGCCAAAGAGGTTTGCTTGGCTGTAGAAGCTTGATGTTAGGCAGATTTTAGGGAAATTTCTTCCACGTAGATGGTAGAAAGGTTTGATTTAAAACTAGGCAACAATTAACAGTACAGATATACCTCTTACTGACTTGGATGATCTGATGGACAGGACAGGGCTGTTTTCTGATAAGGGGAATGGCAAAACATGCCAGACACTATCACTGAAATGAGCACCAAAAAGACCAGAGGTTCTGCATTCTGCCCTTTGGAGGAAGAGCAGTATTGCTCTTCACTGATGTTCACTTTTTGGAGAACAAAAGTTCAGCCTGAAATTGTTGTAACAGCGAGGCAACCACCACATCCTTTGTGACAAAAGTTCAATTTAAGTTTAACCTTCTCTCATTATACCCTTTTATTTTTGTTATCTTTCATCTTTGTTATAGCCTCTTTAAGAGACCATTAGAAAATTTGGTTACTTTTTGCTGAGACAGAATATACATTAAAGCCCTCATATTTTCTTCTCAATACTAAAACATTAAAACACATTTAGCCCCCTAAAACATTATTTAATTTTCTTACTTACACACAGGTATTCTTTTCTGCTTGCATGACCAAAGTCAGGGGAAATGAGTATGAAATACTTCACAAAATGATACCCTTGTGGTATTTTCAGCACAGCTAAATATGGGACGAACCTCTGCCTTCATAGAGCCTCAAATTTCAGTCAACGAAACAAAGAGACTTAACCACAGAGTGTGGTGAGTCAGGAAAAAAAAGAAAAAATCAAACTACATAAAGTCAATTGGAGTATTGTTGCTGATTTCAATGGAAGCACTATTTCTCAAAGGGGCATTTCATTAAATGTACTTTCTCAGTTTCTCTAACATCTGGAGGTGAGCCATCAAAAACAAAAGCATGAGCACAATCTGCAACTTAAGGAGAGAAAAGTAGTAACCTAGAGATGCCTCCTCTTTTCCAGAGCTCTCTGTCATCCATCCAAAGGTTATGCTGCATATGGGGTCTATCAGAAAGCTCCTTAGGGGTCATTCGTATCAGCAACTCATCTGGATTGATTTGTAAATGGTGTCAAAGCAAACCCTTCAGACCCAGACGCCAAATGCATCTAAGAAGCTGCTTCAGGAAGGGGAGGGAGATTTGGAGCACAGAAACATCATCTCATCTGATAACGTTTCCTCTTTAGGGTTTCTTTTAGTAAAGGTTCCTCCATAGGTGCCATTTTACTTGCACATCAGAGGGTGAGTTTCATCAAGTGGAAAAGCAGATGCACACATGTCAACACAAACAGCAAACCCTCTGTACTTCATTGACTTTTGGATCTGAGGGGTGTGAAAAAGCAGAACAAAATCGGGGCAAAAATTACACAGCCAGACTACTGCTGTTTTCACACCAAGATCCTAACAGAGGCACCTGAAAACTCAGAAGAAATGCCATTCTAACACATTTCATTCTTAAAAAGAATGAGCACAGAGGCAGATACTCACTGAGGTTCATTCAATTGAATAGAGTTTCTATTTCCATCCCCACTGTGCACAGAAGCTGAGGCTGGGAGTTGGGTTTGATTCATTAGAGACAGGGAACTTGGGATGATCTGGCCTGGACTTCAAGTTTTGAGTCCATTCTCTATTCCACGCTTTAATTGAAGTGAGAGTATCACATGAGAGATGCTCCCTTTTACTCGCTTCCTCTGTCTCCAGTGTAAGGGCACACAAACTGTTAATAGATGGAGCTTATTTAATTTAATAAGGGCTGGTTTTAATCAGACTTAGAGTCCACAGCAATTAACAGTGAAGTCCTTGGGTTCTGCAGAGGTCACCATCCATTTCATACCCAGGCAGCGGGGACAGATGTGGCAGGGAGCAGAGCAGTGATGGCCAACCCTGAGCCCAGGTTGGGAACCAGCAAGAAAGTGTTGCTCGAGGAACAGCAGATCCAGTGAAAAGCACTGTCCTTGCTCAAAAACACTCTGCACTGGGTCAAGGCTTTTTCCTGAGCGTGTTAAAACACTGACTGGGTACCCAACATCCCATATAGAAATATAGTGCAGAGTGGCTCTGCTGTGAAAATGTGACTTTTCAAGTATTTATGACCTTTGGCTATTTATGTATTTATACATGGTATCCTGCATGCAGGCTTATGCTTCAGGGCCAAGAGATACCTGAGGCCAAACTTGGAGATGTGCAATGCAAGGAGAAGTAGATACGTCACTTCACCAATGTGCCACCAACAGGAGTCAAATATTACTGCATCAAAACCACATTTTTACACCAAAGAAAACCCACAGTCTCCTTGTGAAACAGCAGAGAAAAGCTGTTTTCAGAAGCTGAGCACCTCAAGCTCTCAGGTCATTCTGAGATGACTTAATAGGAGTTCCTAGGTTTCAAAATGACCTGCTTAAATCACACCAGCAGTTATTGTCTTGGTTGGTCAGCTGCAACTCACTCTTCTCTGCTTTGAATAACTTTCCTTTCCAACAGTCCTGCTGTTACAGTTGACGACAGACAAAAGAAAAAAAAAAATTGAAGAAGGAGGCTTTTGAAATAATAAATGAAATTACTGTCCGAAAGAGAATATGAAAAACAACAGCAACAACAACAAAAAAAAAACAGTGAAAACTGTAAATACTATAAATTTGCTCCCTGTTTTCCCACTACATTAATAACGTTGGGATTAATGTCCACAAATCTGTGTATTTCAGTGCTTGAAAATGTGGGAAATTGTAGAGCTGACCTGCTCCTTTGCCAAGTCTTTGATTTCTGCATTATGCTTCCAACAGCTTATGAAAAATGTAAACTAAAGCTCTAGATAGTAAACTGAATTCTATTTTTTTCCAGGATTCAACACAATAAAAGCGTAAAAACAAAGCACAAGGTAGCATTTTCCCCTTTTGTAAAGGTACACATCTTTTCCTCTAAAACAACAGCAAAAGAAAGCCTTTTATTTCTGCTGAATTGCTCCCCATCTGGGAAGTAAAGGCGAGCTGCTGCCATCCCATTAAACAGCATGTCCACCTGCTCAGATAAGGCAGGCTCGCCTCTTGAATTTGCATGTGAAAATTACCCTGTTTCAGCTCTGGAAATCGTGTTTGTAGGTGCAAAGAGAGCAGCTTTTCTTCTTTGAAGTTTGCAGTGCAGCAACAAGAGAGGCAGGAATTAACTCCGCACTGATCGCCAGCTCTCTGGCTACTCTGCATCAGACTTCTGAACACAGAACAGAAACACACCAACCATTTCTTTTTGTGATCCAAAGTCGTCAAAGAGAGGAGACGAAAGCAGTATTTGTTCCTGGAGCCCAACCTTCCCTCTGAACTGTCTGTTACTGACTCAGGCTTGTATTAGAAAAATACATCTTCAGAGAAGTGCCAACATCATACGCGAAGATTTTACAGATGCACATATTGAGACCTTTCTGTGAAGTCTATTTCCCAACCTCTACCAGGAACTCTCTTCAACACGCATTTTAACTCCGCCTTCACTTAAACAAGCAAGCAAAAAAAGCTCCCATTTCACGTGCAGTAAGGGTATGCCACACTGAAAAGAGGATATGGTGTCAAGATCAGTCCTGAAATTCACTAGCTCTGGAGCAAAGGCATCAGTCAACAAATGTATAACAGCTCAAGGCAGAAAACTCATCCCATGATTGCTGTTTAGATCTTCCCTCATGGTGCACAGATAAAGCTTCCGAGGTTATGCAGACTCTGCTGTCAACCTGGCCTAATCCAAACCCTTCTGCAAGTAAGACTTACTACAAAGAGCCCTGGCCAGGTTGCTCCTTGTCTTCTGTAGTTGCTGCCCTAATTCTTCAGGGCTTCCACACTGTGTTATAATGGATATCAGTCTTCCTTATCCTCTCTGTGCTTCATAAACACCACTTAAATGAGCACCATCTAGAACATAGCTGAAAAGAGTTGGGTCACCTTGACATTTTTCTCCCCTGGTCTTCAAATATTCAGAGCACCCTTCAGCTGTTACTTATATACACGCACTTATGTTTCACAGTCTGAAGAAAAAATAAAACCACGTAGAGGGAAAATTATTAAAATATCAAGGAATAATTTAATGTTCACAGAAGACAAGTTATTGGATCAGTGCTTCTGTATCCATCAGAGTTGATGAAATTAAAACCTTTGCAAGATTTAATAACCAGTGAAAGAAGAGTTTGGGGGGAAAAGATATCTCTCCAGCTATAACTTTTCTCTTTTCCTTTTTATAATTTCCTTAAGCTAATGAGAAAGAATATAATAATGTAGATAATTTTGTAGCCTGACAAGTATGCTCAGGAGTCCAGCCCTATCAATAAACCATGTATTTGCTATCACTATGTATCACATAAGTTTTGAAAATGCGATAACTGGAGTCAGACAAAAAAATCAAATGAGAAATGTGCTGAAATGTTGCCCAGAATCTGGAAACAAGAAGCAGCCATATTTAGTTTTGCTCAGTTTCAAAGGAGTTGCAATTATTTCCCAATTCTGCTTTAAGCTCCCTCCTACATAGGAGGTCACCCATAGGAGCAGCTTAGGAATTCATGGCCCTTCTAGGTGACTGTGCCTATTCCCCTGGTGTCACCAGCAGCCGTGCTATATCTCTCCTGCCATAAACAGACTGTGTGTTGTCTTGCTCACTGTGTGCTCTCATCCATCACAATGTTCCATCAGAAGGCTGTTACTGATAATTATCAACCCCTGAAGATCAAACAACCACTCACAGACAGCCCAACCCTTCTTCTTGGCCATTATTTGCCTATTTGTTCTTGTGTTTACCTTTGGTGTACTATCAACAGCAATCAGTGAGGCCCAAATGTTGATGGGCTGAATGAGACAAGATCTTTTGATCTCTCCAAGCCAGCTTGGTATTTCCTGCCAGATAAGGACACTGAAGGTTGCACCAGGATGGATGTGGAGTACCTCACCCTCTGCCTCAGCCAGATGTTTGATTCTGTTATAGTCCCCAGAGACAGAAGGCAGGATATTTGGGTCATGGCTTTGTAGAGACTTTTGGCCATAGAAGCAAAAGATCCTTTTTTTTGTCCTGGATCTGTTATCTAAGTTAGTGAGCATCTATCACCAGCAATCTTCCATTAGAGTGCAGAAGGAAGGGCTGATAACTAAGTACAGAACTATGATAAGTTCACAGAGAAAAGAACTTACAAAACTCAGGCTGAACATCCAGCTTAAAATCCACACTGACATCTACTGAAATCCTGACAGCAGGCAGTCTTTTCCCTTTGCTTGCAGAATAGCATGTGTTCAGATAGCTCTCAAGGCCAAAATTCACTTCTTCTTAGATTGGCTAATTTGCGTTGGCCCATTACATATTCCTGAAACAGTCTTAGATAGTCAATTGTAATCTAGAAATGTTCAGTAGATAGGGCTCCAGCAGGAATCCTTGAAATAAACCACAGTAAAAAGAAAATGATAGTCCATAATAGAATCACTCCATTCAACATAATAGAAAATAAAGCATAATCAGGGATTTGAAGAGCGACACACTGTACTAAGCACTACGCATTACTCATTCTCTTCAAATGATCAAAATTGCCAGGATTTTCTCATGTCTAGAGACCAAACAATCCCATAAAGAAACTGCTGAATATCAAGAGGGAGATTTTTCTGTACCACGAAAAACCCTTTGGTGGCATTAAAGTCTCACTGTCTGCATCTTAAAGGCTGCAGACGGTATTCAAAGGAACAGTTTTAAATTTGATGACAGCCATGAGTGAGTCCCATTACACCTCTAAGCCAGCTTCCCAGCCTCCGGACCTCACCAAACGATCATTTCTAGAATGTAAGAGAATGAGGAACATTAAGCTCAAAGTGAGAGGAAATCTACCTGATGCACAGTTAAACTTGTCAAGCCTTTGTGATAAATTACCAGTATCTAACTTAAAGCACGAGTCACCATTGTCAGACAAGAGCATTTGTTGCAAAGTATGGTGTCCCTGCCTCTAGCACAGCGCACACAAATCTCATTAGTGAACTAAGCATAACTAATGCCTTGTGTAAGCAGTTGTGTGTATGATTTGAGTGTTTAGGAACTCAACCTTCTGAAACAAACTTGCTTTCACATGTACTGATGGTAGCTATTCAGTCAAGTCAGTAGTTGCTATATGGTCTTGTGATGCCAGGTTTTAAACAGAATTTCCCCTGATGTCATGATGTGATCCCATGTAAGGAAATACAAAAAGAGGTCTCATTATTCCTAAAAGCCTCATGCTCCAAGCTCTGGAGGTTTATGATTATCGTGCAGAACAGCCAGACCTTGATGTTTTCACCTGGGAGAAGGCTTACAAAGGTCTGGTGTTCCCAAGAATGTATTTAAAGCAGGGTGTGAAAGAATAAGCAATGTCATCTTCCCTCCTGACAAATCTCCCCTCCCTCCTCCTGAGAGCAAATCAAACACACATCTAGTGAGAGAGCATCCCAGAGCAGTTGGCTCCTTTCAGAACTGAGCAAGAGTCTATTCCAGCATCAAAGTCACTGTGTACAGCCAGCCATCAGCATCCCTGTAATGTGCAGAATTGTAAGCAGCAAGCATTAGAGGATCTAAGAAGGCCTCTGGGATCTCTGACACGAGCCAAGAGAACATGCAGAATTTACTGTCGGAGCTAACTTAGTGCCTGATCTTTCTCCTGCATGGATGCCTGCAGGAGATTACGCTATCAGGACAACTCCACAGTTTCTTCCTAGTCCAATGAAGATTTCTACTGCACATGTGAAAATTTATATTGCAGACACTTATACACGTTATTAGAGAAAAACCTGAATGATTTCTGGCTCCTATGGGTCCTGCCAAAACTGAGCAGGACACAGATTTGCAAACCAAATACGTTCTTCTACCAGAGCTTTGATGTTTACATTACCAGTCACTGAACATCCACCTAACTGTTTTTTAATCAAATGTGTCTGGCTCATTTTGTCTAAACCTCACTGCAAAGCAGTCTAACATTCTCTTTATTCCCATATCTGGGCATCCCACCATCCTGAAGAGATGAATTCTCACAACGCAGGCAGGGAAATGCTGTTTTGCAAACAAGAAGAAGAGATCTTCAGTTCCCAACTTCCATCAAAATCAAAGTCTACCTATGCATATCTACCAGAAGGCAGAGAGAAAACCTGAAATGTGAATTTCTCTCACATTCCTCAGCTAGTCCCCAAGAAAGGACTGTTCCAGCTCCCACCTGCAAAACAGAATCAATTGAAGTTGCACTGATTTTCTGTGAGGTCAGAGTCTGACAACAAAATGAAGCTGCAAAAGCCTAAAGCTGTTCCTCTGCTGATCCTCCATCCCTCTCAGCACCGCAGAGTCCCATGCTGTGCCTGCACTGTGATACTTGATGGACCCCGAACCCCCCTCTGCAATTGAGCTTAAGAATGGGATGTTCTTGTTTTACATCAGATTGCTGAAATTAATCCACGCTTTCTTGTCCTTCTAATGCATTACACAGCTTTTCAATCAATATGCTCCTCCCTGGGAGGGAACAAGTACATGTTCCAAGTTCCGCTTCGCTGTGTACCATTGTGCAGGGAAACCAGTCTGTCACCCTCTTGTCATGTTAAAAGAATCATATAATTTTATCTTTCCAGGCAGTTTAAATGAAGCTGCTCTACCCTGAAATAGATACATGAATATACAACACGCAAAAGGCAGATCCTTTGATAAACACATTACCTCTGTCCCCCTCACAGCTCGGGATGCTAAAGGTGTGCATTGTCATGTGCGCCCAGCACAGACAGCTGTCACATGAGTTGTACCACACTGCTATGTCTTTGTGCTGCTTCTGGAGGTCAGACAGTCTGGCCTGCAGATTGCTCTCTTAAATGCTTTCATTTTGATAGAATGGATACAAGCTTCACTGCTCTAGATCTATTCCAGGCCAGTCTGACACACAGGAGCACCTCTGGTACCAAGCATTGCTCCCATCCCACTTCCTCATACTTCAGTTCTTCATGCATGGAATCCCAGCCACCTCAAGCTCTTTCCATATAAATTTAATTTCTACTGTTATAAGAACGCACACCATTCAGAGAAGTCAGAGATGACACCCCAGGGGAGCCACAGGCACCAGTAAGAGCACTGGTCCTTTTCACCTGTAGCATCCATGTGGCTGAGCTGCCTCTGAGATGCTCTGAAATACTCTGGCGTGGCATGTCCTCCACACCAGGCAGTGCTGGATGCTCAGAGAGGAAGAAAGATGCTGCAGAGTGAGCCCTAATCATCATTTGCCATGACCTATTTGCTATCTGTCTGAGGGGTTTCTAAAGACATTGCTCAAATATCATCAAATAAATGGCACTACAATTTCCCACTAGTACAGCTTACAGCTACACAACACTTGTCCTCTCCAGAGAAAGAGAGCTGCAATCAGTTTGAAAAGTCTTACACATTTCTGAGTTGGAAAGTGTAATCCTTCTTTAAACAAATACTTATTTTCTATTGCTCTAACATACTCTTGGCAACAGCACTTTGACTTGGAAACAAACTCCCCCTGCCACCTGAGAGACGTAGTTTGTATATTTGGTTACAAAAGGCCAACAAATGGAGGGCTTTCAATGCCAGAGAGACCCTTGAAGCAATCAGTGGCTTGTAAAAGAGCGTTCCTGTCTGGTGCTCAGTGGTTTGGGGGCTTTTATACATTTGTAAGTGATTTTTGCATTTGTGGTCTTGTGGGACAAATAACATCGGCTGGAACCAAGAAGCATGACTAAGTATAACATAAACTTCCTTGCAAGCCTCTTCTGGCAGAGCTGAAAATTCACCTCCAACAAGGCAGCTGTTACAGCAAGCACTCAGGCAGCTCTGAAATGAAGGCCAGCACAATCTCAGCTGCAAGAGCTCAGGTATGAGGATAAATAATCTCCCTAGGGATTAAAACAGATTGCTAATGGCAGAAAGGCTCCAGAGGCAGTTGTAGGGACAAGCAACCAGTGCAACTACCCAGAGCTGTAGTCTACATGACAGTGCTGCTAAGCCACACTGTCAGTCACTCAGGAATGGTACCTGCCACAAACTACTGCTCAGCAGCATTTCAAGCCTGCAGACAACTCCACCTAATTAAGCACTACTCCTTGTTTTCTTTTAATGGAGGTTTCCTGATCACGGGCAGGATGAATCAGTACAGACTAGGGAGACAAGTGAACCACCCTGCGGAAAGCGATCTGGGGGCTCCGGTGACAGCACCTGGACCACCTGGATGCTTTCCTCTGCAACCTACTGTGTGGAACCTGAAGGAGGGGTTGGACCTCCAAAGGCCCCTTCCTACAATTCTGTATTCCTTACAGGTCCCTCTCAACTCAGGATATTCTACAATTCTATGAATCCTCCACCCTTGATAAGCTGTGGCTGCTGTTAGAGGTCTGATGCCTGCAGTAGTTCTCTCCTTTGGAGAGTTTATACAGCTGAAGCCTACAGTGGACCACTACAGCATTTACTCTAATATCCTGTATCTCACCACCTGCTAAAAATCACCCATAACCTTGTGTGAAAGCCAAAGCCTGTGTGTGGGAAAGCTTCTCTGCAAAAGCAGCCCCAAGTATTATAACTTTTATTTGCATTGCTGACATTTGGCAGGCTCAGAAGAAATTCATAAAGTCAGTTGTAGAGAGAGAAGAGTTTGCTGAAGTGGTTTCTGATCTCAGTCCTTCAAAGAATGAAATGTGACAGCAACACTGACAGCTTAACAAGAGTACTAGGGACTGCTCTGCAAAGCTCTAGACCTGCAGATGTGCAACATGGTGAGCCCTAGGACCCACATTTCCAAAGGATGTCTTCTGTCCGAGTGCTGATGAAATCTGTATGCATGTCTCCACCTCATGCAGAAAAGGACATGCAAGAGAAGAAAGAAAAGCAATCAGTGAAAGAATGAGAGCTGTTCTAGAGCTGCCAGTGCTTTGGGGGTTGCAAGAAACTGGAGTAAATGTTTCTAGGTGCAAATGGTACAAGGAAATACACACCATGAAGAGCTGAACTGGAACATTGGAACATTGCCCTATGGAGTACTACGTTCCCTACTACATGCTCTGCATAATACTCATGGCCATGTTCAAAGATGCTTTCTCTGTCCAACCATCACAGCCTTTGCAGGCAAGAAATGAGGTACACTACACGCATACAGCTTACTGTGCACTGAAAAGGAACTGCGAGTCAGGATACGGTCATGCATTAGAGCTTCCTCAGCTACACCACTGCAGGCCCTTAGCCTGCCCTGGCTGCACAATGAACTCTGCTAGCTAAATCTCAGTGTAGGAAATTCTCAGAAAGGCTGTTCCAGTATGAAGACAATCAGCTCTCAACACAGAAGACTCTCCATGACTTTCTGCTGTTGATTAAATTGTTCCCTACATTCCAGAAATTCTTAAGCAACACATCATCTCAGTGGAAGATGCTGTTTTGTTGAATCCAAAATTTAGTCAAAAGCATCCTGTGAGGTTCTGCAGTGGTGGTAGGCATGAATTCCAAGAGGGCTGCTGGGTGGAAATTCAAGCTTTTTGACATCTTCCATAAACTGCATTTCCAAGCTTTGGAGTTGAAATGCACACCAGTGCTGAACTTCTCAGCAGTGGGAATTCTGTAGTTCAGTCAGTCCCAGCCGGGGGACCTGGCCCCAAAAGCTTTTAAGGGCACTAAAGAACAAGCAAAGATCATGATGGAAAGAACCATGAGGTAATGATTTTCAGAGGGAAAGAATTCCCAATTTTGTAGCCTCAGTCTGCTGACATACTAGAAACTGTATTAATTTGCAATAAAATTAAGAAAAGTATGAGGTGCCTTTTGTATGGAAAAGCCTGTAACTACAATAGCTACTGACCATGAATATAAATGGGAACTTATGACAATAATCAGGCCAGGCAAATTAGCCAGTGCTAAAAGCTGAGATATAGCCTGCACATGCCAAATGTTCCTCTGGAGAAATCTGGTAATTGCTTTAAGGACAGGCTTAAGATACTGTAAGTAAAAGCCATTCAGGAAGGAAGCTCTCAGGAAAATGTTTCTTTCCATCTCCATCTAGTGGGTGAAACCAGCTATTGCTTCCTCCTGAGATGCTTTTCTGGCGTCACACGCAGAGAACATCCCGTGTTACATAACGAGCCCATCAGTCCCCAAGCTCTTCCCCACGGCTTTCCTCTGCTCCTCTGGCTGCAGCTCTCTCTGTCTCTCTCTCTTCATCCTCACAGCAGTTCTCTAAGTTTCTCCATTTTGCTTAACAGTATTCATTGCACATTAAGGCAATTTTACAACGAGATTTACAGCAATGTCACGAATAGAGAAAACTGTTGTAAAATAACCATGGACAACATTATTAAATAGAGGGAAATCAGAAATGATGCACAGCTGTGTATTTATATCTGCCACCTGTTCAATTTTTTTTAAGCCACCTCTAATCAGATCAACGAGTTCAGCAGAAGAATGATCTGATAACGCTTCAGATGAAAGCACAGGTCCAAATTTCAGCCAGCCATTATATGCAGACACAAAGGCAGAGCTCTACACTCTACACACTTTTAGAGATGCATCAGGCACAGGAACAAGTACAGCAGAGACACTGCTCACAGTGCTTAACAGCAGGGCAGTCACCAAACAACCATCTCCACGTGCAACATATGCACAAAAACATGCATCCATGCAGAGACAGGTACTATAAATATACATCTGACCACAATTTCTAGGCAGCTATATCCATCTGTTTCAGTATTCACAAGGTCCCAATCCCCTGTCCCCAGATTGCAATCTACTGGTCTCATGTGCAATAATAATTCTTTAGCCACAGCCCGCAGAAAGCTGGCTGGTCATTGGGTTGATTTCTTCATGTAAAAAGGAGATGCCAGCTGGAGATCTAAGCCAAGAATCATAAGGCAGTGACTGTGAAGTCTAAGGGAAAATAATTTTTAAAAAGACATATGCCAGAAAGGAGCAAGAAAGGCAGAAGAGAAGACAAAGAAAATCAGCAATGTATTTCAGAAATCCTCAGTGAATTAAATAACAGTTGAAGTAGAAGAAATACACCCTATTCCTTACATTTCCTCATGAAGCACTGCCCAAAACACAGAAACAGCCACCAATGCCCCAGCAAAGGCCACCTTTCCCTTCTGCTGCAACCTGCATGAGACATTTTTGGTCAGAAACAAAGGTTTCCACAGGCCTGGCTCTTTCCAGTCAGTGCACAGCACTCACAGTTCAGCTCCCTGAACACTCCTCCAGAACACTCCTGTGCAAACAGAGCATGCACCGATACATGCAGGCACTTTCCTGTGTCCTTTTATCAGACAAAATTCCCTTAATACATTTCCTTCTCTCTCTAAACTCCTCACTGACTTCAGCTTGCGGGCTAGGGAAGAAAGACTGGGGGAAATTTGATCAATTTTCTGTGAAGAAGAAAGAGGTAAATGAAAGATGTAAATCTGTCTTGAGAGCGAATGGAGGCTTCGGCATATCTCCACTGCTGGATGACAACGTGTTGTGTCAGGTGACCAGGGCTGAATAAGTAAATGGTGAGACTGTAAAAAGATCTGCTCTGTCTTTCACTCTAATTTCCAACCTGGACAACCATGATGGGCTGTATTTAAGGTTCTGCCTCTAACTGTGCTGTCTGGTTAGCAGTGAGATGGTTTGCTTCAACTACCCTTCTCCATGAGCAAGTGAGTGAGGACTGGGACCAGCCACTACTTGCACAGAACGGATTTCATACAGGTTTTTTTGCAACTTGCTTTCCACCTCCAGCAAACATCTCTACATCCAACACTGAAATAATTGCTGTGGGATCTGAGAACAGCCTGGTGCATTTAGATATCCCAGTTTGCTTTATGGATCATTTTAAGCAAGGGCAGAACGGTCATCTTGGGTAACATCCAACCAACATAAAAAGCAGCTTTGTGTGCTGTACCACCCAGGAATGACATGTGAAAGGGTCTGTCAAAAGATGTTTGGATAAACTATCAATTACTGTTCTTGTGCAAACCACACAGAAAACTACCAGAAAACTGGTAAATTGTCCAAGTTGAAAAAAACTCAAGCTCTTCTAACCAAGAGGTACGGTATACCTCTGTCTGAACTGAGTGAACAGAAATGATAGAATCATAGAATCGCAAGGTTGGAAACGATCTACAAGATGATCTAGTCCAACCGTGCTCCCATTACCACTGCTACCACAAGCACTAAACCATATCTCACAGCTCCTCATCCAAACCTCTTGAACACTGCCAGGGACGGCAACTCACCACCTCCCTGGGCAGCCATTCCAGTGTTTAACCACTCAATGAGAGAAAACGTTCTTCCTTATGTCTAACCTAAACCTCCTCTGGTACAGCTTGTGGCCATTTCCTCGGGTCCTGTTTGTTGCCTGGGAGAAGAGGCCAAACCCCTCCTCAACACAACCTCCTTTCAGGAAGTTGTAGAGTATAAAGATAGTCTAACACAGCAAAACACCTTACAAAAGAACTGCTCAGAGCCATATTAGCCCTGATTTTGTTCATCACTGAGTCACACAGGGAGAGAGTGAGGTGTGAGTTAGGATCCCAGATCATTAGCAAACCCTTTCCTTCCTCTGCTCCTCAATTCACCCACTCTTGCCCTGGGTATAATGAAGTTTTCTCTAACTCACAAACTTCAAGGCTAAATGCATTAATAACTGTAAAACACTCTTTCTCCGGTTGCTAGATGAAAAGGATATAGAAATTAAAACAATGTATACAAGATTATTATAATACGGATGATATGAAAGCCCTTGTGAAAATGCTTGAAGGCAATTGGATAAAGTCATTCAGCGATGACCCTAAAGCTATAATGAGCTTCTCATCTTCTACAGTTTCTCCAACTAATATAATATGGTGGTGGAAGAAAAATGAATATCAGGCTTTTGCGGACCAAAGCCTGAAGGCAAATCTTTCCTTATCAGAAGTTCCGCAGGTCAAAAAAGGATCAATAATGTTCACCACGAGCAAGCAAATAATTACCCTGAAGGTGAAAAACAAGTAACTGAGGACCCATCCAAATTACACACAGCTAGCACAGCATAAAGGAAAAGATTTCTTACTGTGGTGATCTTTCTCATGGTTATTTGTCACAAGTATTCCTTTATCTGATGGCTTCTGAGGAAAAGAGAAGGATCAACTCTGGCAAAGAAGTCTCTAGCCTGCAGTTCAATTTTCAAAGCTATGATAGATCATATGGACACTGCATAGAAATGAAAAGAAGGTCAGGAAACACATGCAGCCTAACAGTGTTGCATTTGAGACGCACAAAGGATCAAGCAATGATAAGCTTGATTCTGAGCTGAAGTTAACAGGATAGTAAGCAAAGCAGAAATGAAAAGTATACTTCAAAAGCACAATGTCCAGAAAGGCATAAAAATTAAAACTGAAGTTTGCAGTAAAGCTTGTAAGGTGCATGGGTGTGTGAGAAGTGGGGGATGCAGAAATTCAAAAACATCATCTTCAAACATTAAAACGTCACCATTCAAAAACTAGTAGAAGAATCAATGCACTTCACTGCTTATAACAAGAGCTTTCTTAGTGCAAAAACCTTTGAATTATTATCTTAGTTTTCAAACTGAAAATTCTTATACCATCTTAAAAGTTTCAGCCAGCTCTATTCTGCACAATATTAGCTTATTACAAAATCAGTGAAATTAATTTCACCATAGCTTTTCGTGTTTAAACACCATCCCTAAGGAAGACAGCAAGCAACCTAACCAATTTCAAGTCTCTTGCACTTAGGAGTTATTGCTTGTGCACATTAGATCACAGATGCATAGCGTTAGGATGGAATGAACTGGGCATCTAAAGATAGGTTAACTGCCCACAGAGTACATGTTAATAAGGAGACTTAAAGCTGAGTTACGTAGCCTGCCAGCACTGATGAAAAGTACAGCTTGTGACAGCATGCTGCTCTGAGTTAGCAAATCACAGCTTTATTGCTATTTGTCTGTTGCAAAGGGAGGCATTTAAAAGCTGAGGTCAATACCAAGCATTTTTAGAAGTGACAGACATCTGCAGTTAAGAGGGGCCTCAGCTGCAGACTCAGCTCTTTGGAGCAGGCCATGAACATGCTTCTCCAGACAGGCACCCAAAAGCAGAGGCACTCCAACCCAACAGCTGCAGCTGCACTATTTGGCCCTGCTGTTTATTTCTCTCTGACTCTCTCAATTTTGTTTACTGAGACCAGAAGATAGACTGGCCAAGAATGGGTTAGGGTGAGTAAATATAGCACTCTGAGGGTTTTGCCATTCTGATCATGCTGTGCAAAAGGGTGACATCATTCCTTTACCATGGCATGCGAGACCCTGAGGGAAGGAAAGAAGCAACGGCTTTGACACGCACCAGGGACCTGATCCACCCTTCCTTTACACCAGTTTTCTGTGTCACTGCAGTTTAAAACACAGCCCCATGATTTTTTATCAGGGATTTAACTGGCTGGTTATTTCTAAAATAAAACAAAACACAGAGTTCATAGCTGTGATGCTGCCGCTGTGGAATAAAACCAGGTCTGAAATGATCTGTCCCTGGTGCAAAGCCACCACTGAGCACAGCAGAGTCTGGATCTGCCCAAAGGACTGCAGAGCTCACTCAGCTCAGTCCACTTTCATCCCATTATTTAATTCCTTCTCCATTACACTTATCTCCAACTTTCTCCAAGTTTTTGTCTAGCAAGCTCTAGGGTCACAGCTCTCATTATGGGAATAGTTCCGCTACTGCAAAATAAAAAGAAGTGTTTTTTTTCGTCTGGTAATTTCTCTCTCATCACACATTGCATTTTCTCCAAGGTCCTGCAGGGCTGACTACCACTTCCACCCACATCAGAAACACAAGAAACGCCTGCAACCTTCCTGAGACAGCAAGGGGTGAACCTGACAGGTTTCAATGATGCTGATGTACCTCCATCACCAAGGTCACGTTGTGAACAACGAATCTCAATGCCAGTAAAATTCAAGGTAACACGTGAAAAATAAAATAAAATAAAATAAAATAAAATAAAATAAAATAAAATAAAAAGGGAAGAATGTAGAAGACTACTCTACCACATGCACCAAAGGTGTCACTAGTAACATGTGCTTGCAGTTGTTTCCTAGAAGAAAATGCAGATCTGACTCTTGGGAGTCCCTCTCTTCTCCCCTTAATCAAGAACCTTATCCACACGGAGCAAGAAATGATCTTGGCCTGATTTGCAATGCTTAGCTAAGATACGTCTTTATGTAAGTGCTATGTCAGTGTATTTGCTGTAGGTATTAAGACAGTTAGTCATATCTGCTGCTGAGCCTACAGCAATATTGCTACAACTTCAAAGGCCCTTACTGAGAATAATATCTTTTGGCTAATTAAATCAGGATATAATGTAACAAAGTTGTGGGGGTTTTTTTCTCTTCCTTGAGTTTCTGCTTTCATAACCTAATCAGGCATTTTACTGGGTAAAACATCTCTATTAAGTCTCTCATTTCTCAACCACACGATACAAAAACAGGATGATAATTGAGGCTGCATAATTGATGTGCACAATGACAGAATATAGAAAAGGGCTCCATTAGCCAGGTCACATCATTAGCATACATTACGTTCAACAAGATTGCTCTCTTCACCTCCTATTTATTAATGGGTTAATCCAGTCCCATCAGCCTGAATACATCATTGTTTAGGTCCTTTCCTGTAAGAGACAGTAGCTCAGTTTTAGGTTAAGAAAGAATTGCTGCCAAGGGTAATAAAATCCCTTAAGTGTCAGTGTTTCAGTGGCGCTGTTTGCAGGAGCTCTGGTTCTTCTAAAGCCAACGCTGCAATAAGGTTTGCAGCACCAACATGACATTGGCAGTATAGAGCTGAACAGAGGAGCTCAGGAGGGAACTTCTGCAAGGATACATGTGAGTTGCTGCCAGATCAGACCACATGTGGACTCCTTAAATTATACAAGCGTCTAATCTGTCTGATTTCCTGACTTGGTTGCCATGTTTCTCAGCAAGAAGACAGTTCATTTCCTCTCCCATTAGCAGGGATATAGCTTCTGAGCCAAAAGAAGCTAAAATGATTCTTTGGCCTTGCCAGTGCTCTGCCCTCCTACAGAGAGTTTCCCAGTTACTGCATTGACTGCTTTCCTGGGTGAATCTGCATCAAGAATTTGCTATAGGGCCAAATGCCCATCGTCCCAGCAGCTCTAGAAGTTCACATCTGATAACATTTGAAGTAAGAATTGGACAGGAAACCCATTCTTGAAGACAAACCAGGAGAGCCTTTAGGTGCTTTAAGGGAACTCCACACTTTGATCACACCACAACCCTAGAAAAACTGGCCTTACAAACCGGGTGTATGAGTAGGTGCCTCAAGGTGACCTGTATGAATGCACACAATTAATTTGCTGGGCACAGGGATCCAAAGAATAGATGTGTTAGTGGAAAAGTTCTGTCATCACAAACAAAACATTAAAAGGGATCTCTAATCCAGGACTGCATCTCCTTGTATGAAACCCAAAGCCTGGTTAGGAAATCCCTTGAAACTTCAGACCTCACAATTCAGACACAAATCTTGGCCAAGTAGTAGGTTTATTCCTGGATTATCTTTTAGCAATAATCTGTGTGTGATCTCCCAAACTGCTCCATGACTGTACTTCTCACTTTATTGCTTTAACACACTGAGAGAAAATCTGAGCTCAGAGTTACCCCGTGCTAGATCTAACATGGACAGCCAGATAAATCACAGAAGAAGCAAGTTCTATTATTGCCAATTTACATCTACGTTTAAAAAAAAAAAAAAACAACCTACATGACTTGTCTAGTCCCATAGAAAATCTTTAAGTGAGAGGAAGTGAAGACAGATATTTCTGACTGTAGCCGTGCTCCTTACCTGTGTTAACTAATCTTCCCCAAGGCAATAGCTATCCAGTTCCTTTCCTGGCCTATCATGCTCCCTTCAACCAGAAACAGACCAGAACCAGTGAGGCCAATCTTGTATGTTGAGAACTTGAAAGAGTGAATGGCTTATGCACAATTCATTTATTGTTCCTCAAGGAAAAAAACAGTCTTCTTAAATTGACTTTTTCTTATTCTGGAATAAGCAGATGAAGCTATTGCATTGAGTGACATCTCTACAACACAGAGACTACCAAGACCATGCAGTTAATCATCGCTGCCAGGCGCGCTCCTGCCTAACAGCACAGCCTTCTTGACTTCGCTACTTGAGTACAGTAGATGCACAAACCATTCTCATTTTCATATCTCATTCAGAAAATGTCACAGAAAGACTTCTGCGCTCAGAGCCTGTGATGCATTGATATATTTACTAGCACATCATCATCAGTGCTGTGGCTGAGACATGAACATAATCAATCTGCTGTGTTGGATCTCTCAGACATGTTAGAGTTATGTTAATAAGACAGCAGGTTGTCAGCTCTCCTAGTGAAGTACCAGAGCATTTTTTTTCACAGCTAATAGTAGCAATTCAGAGTTTAGAAGCTCTGGAGTAAAGTAAGTGATTGTATCTCCTAAGTAGCCTTTTGATCCTTTTCTCAGAGTTCATATGGGACACAGCACAAAATAATTACTTGGAAGATCTCCCTGAAGACCTTTCCTAGAGTAAAGCTCTCAAACAGCAAACAAAAATTTGTTTCTGCCTGTCCAAGATGCTGAATTAAACCCCATAGAGTCCACAGTAGTCTTCAAGTGCCACAGTAAATGAAAAGGAAATGATAACAGTCATTTTAAATGCCATCCCAGTTCATATAAATTGCGAGAGGAGAATAAAACACACCCCTTATTGCAGGACCCTCTACAAAAATCCTCCACCAAAAAAACCCCAAACAACTCAGAGATGGCTATTCTACTATAAAAATATTCTCCCATATTCAGTTAGCATGTGTCTATTTTATATTTCTTTTTAATGTGCATCATTTAAATCATTTTCATTCCGGTTCTGATTAAAAATAGTCCATATCCAAAGCCAAATAAACCCTCACTGAAAGTGCATTTTCCCTGTGAAAACTTACTGATTATGAGATCTGAAATTGCAATCAGCATGAAATAGCACGGCCTGATTTCACTCGTCAATCTGTGGTTGATTCACATCCCTGCCTAGGCCAGCTGATGGCAAGAGAATTGTCCTGTGGTCCCTAGCACCATTCCTGTATTAATCTCTCCAGCACTGCAATGACGGAGCACCCCAGTGACACTCCAACTATGGACCCCATTCTGGTTTTAGTCAGGATTTATTCAGCAATTCCTGGCTGATTTGTATTGCAGGTGTTCCAGGGAGTGATGGTAGAGGGTGAAAAAAAATAAATCAGAATGTAGAGATTTGGCCTGTCCTCAAAAGGGTAGATTGGGTGCTAACTGCTAGCCTTGATTAAAGCTTTAAGAGAAAATAATCACATCCCTGATAGAACTGCTGTATGTGGCAAAAAATAAGGGAGGCTGGATCCACAGCTCCATCTGCCTTCTCTGCTCTTTGGAAGGGAGTAAGCAACCAAGCCTATTTATTTTCCTACGTGCGCAAGACCCCACGTATGCATATCCTGGAGATAGCTGTAAGGAGCTGGGGTTTCTTACTCCCATACTGAGTCAGATTTCAGTCCCAAGGAGAGGGGCTTTAATCTTTGTTAAGGTCAGCACAGCTTACCCAGAAAAAGAGACAGAAAGGAAAGGGCTCTTTTAATTGCATTAATTATGATACATTCTCTTTTGTTTCTGATGACTGTTGCATTTTAGGATCCAGGAATGGTATCACTGAATTTTAATCAGAGATCTGAACAAGCTACTGAAATATGATTAGTTTTTCTATCTGACACTGTGATTATTGCTTAGGAGACATCTGCTGTTGCATAAAATCAAATCTTCCTTTTCTGTCTTCCATCGTGTCAATGCAGGAGCTTTTCTCTTTTTTTAAAACAGGTGCAGACAATCTCAAGCAGCACCCCAGCAAGGGAGCATGGCTCAGTCTTTGGCACTATGTGCCCTCCAAGAACACTGTGGCAAACCTCTCAGATGGTTTTTGCCCTTTGCAAGACCTCCAGACTGACAGATTGTCCAAAGTGCAGTGGGGAAGAAGGCTTTATTGCTGTGCATTCATTTGCATGCACAGGATGTGGCCCTTCTCTGTATTGCAGTGGGGCTGCCAAGTCTTCCAGTTCTCATGGCTCGACTTTTCTCATTGTCCTTGTGACACCTGGTCACAGGAATCGCTTGAACAGCCTACAGCTGGCTCTCTGCTCCTGCTAGCACGTGCTGCTGAAATGCTCCTTCAGAACAAAATATGTCACTCTCATCTATGCAGGTGAAAAGGCCTTTTGCAAGATGACTTCATCAGAGGGCAAATGGTGGCCTTAGGCTCCGTGTTGAAAGCCTGATCTTGTGGCGTGCTGATCTCAACAGGAGCCGAGGGCAGCACTCAGCACCGTGCAAAGACAGGATCCAGAAAATAAAGGGAGCAGCAGAGAGGGGAGAGAGAGAGAGAAAAGAAGAAAAAGGAGGAAAAAGACACAAAATAAAAAAGGGGGAAAAAAGGTAATATTTTTCCATATCTGACCTCAAAGCTGCTGGGACTGCTGTGAGGCATTTTTCCCACCCGGGTTAGTCTGTTCTAAAAGGCTGTGGGCATCAAAGAGAAAACATTATAAAATATCCATCTTCCACTTGCCTGCATTTTGCCTGTAATAGGTCTCCCACTTACACTGTTATTTTTTCCTCCCTCATCTCACCATAGAACAGAGGACGGCTGCTCACAAGGCTCATTAATATGCATCAAGTGCAGTATAATTAGTTGCCACAGGTAACCCTTCTATAACTGTGTGAATTGAGCTAATGTGCAAATATATGAAGCTCTGCAAGTAGGATGGTGTAAGTAAAAGTCCCCCATTTCATAAAAGGAAATATTTGAATAATATGCAAATGTACTGGATGTTATTAACAGGATGTCAAGGTTTGACAGTCCATGTTATTGTGGAAATAAATGAGTTTTGACACAAATAACTTAGATATGCATTGATTTTTTGAGCAAACGTTGTAATGAGATGTTATGTATTGTAGTGCAGGTTTATACAGATTTTGATGACTATTAGGGGAAAACATAACAGTGGATCAATTATTAATGTATTCATTAATATGCTCCAATGTGTAACAATAATTATTTTCTTTCGTTTCCCCCACCCCCGTTCAAAATGCAGTTCCTCTTGCATATTTAATATACCTGCTTGAGAGTATACAGAGCACAGTCAATATAGCATTCAAATCAAAGATGTCAGGAAAGATGAAATTGTTCCAAAAATAAAAAAGGCTGCACCTAATAACCAAATACTGACAAATACTATAAGAATGCGCCCTACACTCTGAATTTCTTCACCATAACTCTGGAGATGTTAGCTTCTGCTCTTTGAAGGAACCCAGTTTATGTGCTGGAGCCCACAGTCAGGTCAGCACTTCCTAACATTGGTCAGTGAGCTTATGCGAATTTCCATTGTGCTGGCATTTGCTCCTGAGAGGCAGAGAAAAGATGCATCCAGAAAGCATTCAATGCCTAAGGACAAACATCTGCTGAAATAGCTTGCTGGCCAAGTTCACCAACAGGGGAATCTGCAGTTGATCCATTCCGCTGAACCTGCCAGATGTCCCTGTTCTGTGCCATCCCATCCTGATTTCTAAAAGGACTGTCACAGAGTCCCAGTAGGTGTTTTGGAGTCCTGCATGGAAGGACTATCAGAGCCTTCCTCACTGTACCGACTGTCACACTTCAAAGAGTGCTTCAAAGGACATTATTTTGTGGAAGGGGACATGCAACCAGTCAGCAGGGGCAGCCCAGCAGCAAGAAATCCAGAGCTGATGGAAAGCACTACATATTTAGTTTGACTTTCTTTGGCATTCTCACAACACTACTTCCATTACCCTGGACTTGCATCGTCATTTGCATCAGTTCCAAGATGATGGAGTAGGTGAAAATATCCCTTCACTAAAATGACCACAGGAAAGTGCCCCAAAAGGTCAGTAACATTTTAAGGATGAAGATAAATAGTAGAAGCCTCATTTCATTAAGATATTAATTTTTTTGTCATTTGAACTTATCCATGCAGTAAGTCTTGCTGATCTGTAGGATCTCCTCTAACATTCTCAGTTTAGGTCCCAAAAGCTTACACCACAACAAAATGAGACACAGAAATTATAGAATATTTCAAGACAACCTTTTTTCCAGTCTTTTCGTGAAGAGTAACAAAGCAGCAATTAGTCTGAAAGTTGCTAATTGAACAGTTGTAATCAAATTTGTGAGTATGGTTGTTGGCAATTGTCAAGAGAAGGGTATTTGTGAAGTAGATGAGAGATGTCCCCCTCAGCTTAGGCTGGAAAGTACTGTTGAGAGTTTTTTGACTTATGAAAAATGAGCACTTGTTGAATCACCTGACAATGCACTTGGCAAAATTCCCCAACTTTGCAGGAACACAAAACACACAAAGTTCAGACCTTCCAGCGATCTTGTCACATAGGAGAGAAACTCTTTGCTGCTTGCTATTAAGTAATGGGAAGTATATTCTGACCTGAAGAGCGTGGATACAAATGAAGATGTTCTGTTGACCTTTCTCTTGGGATTCATCTTCCTTACTTTAGATCAGTTTAATGGCCTCAGCTATGGATTCATCCTAAACAACTAAATGCTCCTCCAGATCGCGGTCACTCTCTCTCAGCAATATTATGATGAGATCAAACTTTATATCCAGACAAGTTTCTTGTATGGCTCTTGAACTCGGTGACACAACAATTTTCCAAGTACCACGGGACTTGGTAATGGTAGCAAGTAAATATCTGTTTTCCTCAACTCTTTTTAAACTGATGAATTATGATTTAAAAATGCTGCCTTAGGACCTCAGTTACAATAACTGATGACTTCATCATGAGCTTTTTGTCTGTTACACTTTCTCAGGCTGTGTACTGAGACAGGAGTTAACTTTGAAGTACCAGTTTTTCCACGGTGCACAAGAGCAGCCATACACATATTTAGATGGGACACTCCTGCAATAGGGATCATCATGACTAGGTTTAATTGCTTTTCAGCTAAGAGTGATTGAAGAACATGCCAAAAGCACGGAGGGAAAGAGCCACAGAGCAGTAACCTAAGCATGGATACCCCAAGCCCTGAAAGTGAAAAAGGAAATGCACTACCAGATTTAAAATTGTGGGTAGAATCATGAGCCTAGATGAACTAGAGGAGCACATTTGCTAATTGCGTGCATGTCATAAATAGTTGGATAGCTAGAGATTCGCTGCCTAAACCACTCATTTTATACAGCCAATTAGCATGCTACCTAAACCATTATCTGGCATTACTGTGGGCATCACAGTGCACAGTGAAGAGTCTCATGTAATTATAACATGATCCAGATGACCTTTCTTACCACAGGTAATAAATACATTGTGCCTCTTACACTGTCTAATACTGGCCAGTGGGCTTGAGACAACTCCACGTTGTTCGGCTACAGACAGGATTTCAAAAGTGTTTCCAGCCTTCAAGCATACAAAGTAATAAGTCATTTGAGGTCTTGTGTTTTCAAGAAAAGGTACTGATTTTCAGGGGCAGATTAGATGCCTGAACATTTGAGGCTTTTGCTTCGGAGATAATAACTCTCTGATGGATTTTGCTCACAGACAGTCATCATCGCTGGGGAAGTGAATCTGAAAGCAGCATGAGCATATAATTGACTGCACACGGGGGTCTGCATCTCAGCATGGTGATGTAACCAAAGAACAGTGAAAAACTTCAGCTGCCAAGAAGAGGAAATATTTTCCTTAGCCCATACAAAACAGTCCTCCAAAACTGCAGGCTTTAAAACTCAAAGCCAAGTTTTCACACTTGACTTCTAAAGCTAACCAACTCCCTACAAATTGTTCCCATTCTTTCTTACATATTTTAGAAATTCCAATCACTCTCATATGCAGGTGAAAATAATGCCGCCCGTTCCTACCAATACTAATCCTTTTACAAGCATATGCTTTACCACTACAGAATGTGTCCTGTGTTTATCATTTGTGTTTGTTTATAAATCTCCTGTCTGCTATCACCAGGTAGCATCACACGTTGTGTGTTTGTGTAGTGCAGCAGAAAAGAATAACTAGGATTCCTGCTAGAAAGCCTAGAGAAATCATTTTGTGTTGATTACTTCTAAACAAATAATAATACTGCACAAAAATACAGCACTTTTCCCTGCAGCAACATCATGATGTCTGCAAAAGATCATCTCCCAGGCAAAAGGACCGACTGCTCAGATTTAACCCAGGCAATACCAATCAGAAGCAGAAAATACTTTTGAGAAATAACTCCTGCTTCTTACTTTGCACTTTTGGGAGGAAGATTTTTAGGGTTTTTGTTTGTTTGTTTGTTTAAAAAACGAAAAAATCTTGTCTGCTCTTTACAGGTGTGGAAATCAAATTAAGGAGACATGAAGCCAACTGCTAATGATCAACTACCTACAAAAGAACAGTTCAAAGTTTCTGGTTATCTCTAAACTGAGCTGAGCAGTGAGCAATGCTGCAGAGGTGTAGGGCTCTGGTCCCCACTCATCTAGATAGGGCACCTGACCACAGTCCCATACAGCTTCTAATTCACACACCCACATTTCTTTTGTTCAGTAAAAAGCAAAGTGCAGGTAGAGACAGAAGACTGGGGCACCCAAGTACAGCTCAGTTTTACCTCACACAAAGCCCAAAAGCATCCCTAGGCCCAGCAGCACGCCCAGGTCCCCACAGCCTGGCTGATGCCTCTCAGCTGCTTCTTCCTCCATGCAGCTCACACAACAGCCCTTGAGCTGCCTCGTGTGATTTGAAGAGGCCTCTGACTCACTGTTTGCTTTACCCGAGGCATCTCTTCTCCCACTTGTCATAGCAAAATGAAAATGTAGGCTCTGTTTCCAGCCAGGGATATCAGTATCAGCATTACAGCTCCGATCATGTAAAGAAATACTGTTTCTTCATCCTAGCAAGGACACACAGCAAGCTACACATATTTTTCTCAGCTGCATCACTGTTATTTACTGTGTCTTCAGCTGAACGAAGAGCAGTACAATCACTGTGTTTTCAGTGAAATGGACATCATCACAGTCCATCCAGTGCCTCCTGGACCACTTCAGATTTCGGTAAAATGGTTGGATTTCAATGAGCTGATCCTCAGTTATCTCTCTGGCTTATGTCAAGATGCACCAAGGCAACTGTATGCACTCACTGAAGAGAGAAAAAGTTGGCAATGGGATTCCTCTGAGAAGGAGTTTCCAGAAGATAACAGATTGATTCAGAGCATGAAGAAACACTACAACATGGCACAGGGCTGTTCTGCAGAAATCAGCACAGAACTATGGACCTCCCCAGGGTCATTCCCCTGCCCGGGTGGTTTCCAACAGAAGGGTCACAGACAGAGAAACAGATGGCTAAGGACAAACCTTTCATCTATAAAAAGGCTTTTTTGATCATTTCTAATAACGCAAAGATCTATTTTAGGCCAGCAATGAAGCCCGTAAGAGGACACCTTGTTTCACTTCATTTGAGCTGGAAGGCTTTTTCCTCCTTTTGCTCTCTGAATTCTTAGTTCAGAATAAAAATAATAGGAAAAAAAAAAAAAAAGAAAAAAGAAAAGGACCAATATACACAGAGAAGAAACTGGAATGGAAAAATGGGTCAGGAAGATGTATACTATGTATGCTTTATATTTCAAATGATATTTCCAATAAGCAACCAGTATCTTTTGAACTTGTTTTGAATTTTTTTTTCCTCACAAAACAAATTTACCTTTTAGACCAGACAAGTAGACAGCTGCAATCCTCTATCTGGAAAGCCCTGCTCAAGTTCTTGCCCTCCCTAATGTGATTGTCAACAAGGAGTGACAGTTGGTACCATCTGCAGTACTGTTTTTTCCAATTTGAATAACTTCTCAGACTTTCAGTGAGACAAACAGGTCTTTTCAGATAGACATCAAACCTTACCAGCTTGTGGTCACTCCTGCCCTGGGTCAAATTTGACTACAACCCATCACTTGCAAACCATTTATCAGTAAGTTGATCCTATCTCCAGAACCAGCAAGTTCAAAAACAGATGTATTTAACCACAGACTGATCTGTATTTAGATAAAGGAGGATGTTTAATTTTGTAGGCCCTCCCTCTTCTTATTAGTCTGCTGCTTCACAAGAAATAAGTTTATTTCTTTTGTCCAGAGTGGAACTGAAAATTAACTAGTATAACCAAAAGGAAGCTGTGCATTAAAAAGGATGCTAAAACACAATAGGTAACGTAATGCTGAAGTGCAACTCAGTCAATCTTTTCCCCCTTGCTTATCAGATGGATGATACATGGCCCTTCATTAGGAGGGCTTACTTTCAGCTGATTCAGTAAGTGCAAAAGTGTGGGAATTAAGAACCCAAAATGTGAATATTTGCAAAGATGTAATAACTGCCCATGTAACAAATGGCCAGCAATGTGCCCACTGAGCATCACAACTTTGAGAACAGTGATATACAGTTACAAAGCCAAGTATTATTCCTGTTTGGAATTGAAAACACAGGAAAAGCAGCATGCCTGCAGTGTTTGCCCAGCATTCATTCATTCATTACATGTTAAGAGGGCCCTAAAGAAGGGCCCCAGGATGATGCAGGAGCATACCTGCCTTGATTTTAAGACTGGTTCTTCCAGTGCTTATTTCTAGATCCTGCTGAGACCATCAGAGCCCTCCACTTCCACACCTTTACCATCACACCATGTCTCAGTCTGGTGCCTCACTCCATGTTCTGCCATTGTTTTTTTCAGAACGTGAGCACTGGAAGAATCAGGATGGTTTCCTAAAGACAACGGTGAAGTTGCCTTCCCTCTTTACTTGTACTCTGATTGAATATCCATGAATCACATAGCTCTTGTAGCGTTAGCACAGAAACCAAAGATTTCTGCACACACACACATAGAGAAGCACAAGCTAAAGGAAGCTAGATGGTATCGTATGTTCTCAAGGCTTCATTTGAAGTTAGTAAAAACTATACATTCTTGTAGATGGGATCTGCTGTGCCCTAAGAACTAAACTGCAACACCAAGAAGGAACTTGCTTCTCAACTTCCTTTAATGCTCTCAACAGCCCTTGTGGAACTAGAAGCTGACATTTTGTATTGACCTTGCTACATTCCCTCTTTTAGCAGTGGACAGACAAACATGTATCTTAATCATGCTTTCATGGCTGCTTTTACAGTTTAATGGCGTGTTATAGTTTAAATGGTCACCAATTGAATGGGCCTTGTTGGTTTATGAAATAGCTGTTAATATTAGATTGCACAGTTGGGAATATTACAGCGTGCACTTGAGCATTAAATATTAATTTGTCTGGTGAGAGCTGAGATGATCTGAAGTGTAAGAATTGAAATTTGGGCAGGGCTTCAGTATGTTGTTGCCAGTGGCTTAATGATGTATGCAATGTATGCGATAGGATGAGTCTTTGGAGCTCTGCAGCCTTCAGTTAAGGCCCTTGGCCTGTATTCTCCATTTTGTCCTTGTTCCTGATGACTACTGAAATAAAGACATACAGATTTTTAATGCACTTTCTGTTCCCCAGTTGAGGGCTTTTTCAGATGATCAAAAGCATTGCTTTCCATCCCTGCTCAAAGTGGGTTGTGCAATACATAGGCAAACAGTTTCTGCTACCACAGGTATCTTCATAATAAATTACGGGTCCCTTAGGATAGTCTGTTGTCAGTGTATGCTTATCTTTAGTTTAATTCTTATTAGAAGAATTCACACAAGTTTGTGCTAGTCTCTCAAGCATTATCAAACAGTATGGAAGAAAAAAAAAAAAGAAAAAAAATCAGCCAGAGGAAATATACTGAAAGGATTTGTTGTAAGTGTCAGACTGAACCAGAAATGGAATGAGTCATAAACTAGCAGTTTTTAACTTTGGTGCTTCCCAGTATTGCACAATAGCACTTGTGAAATACCACATATAAAGTCTTCCTAGCACCCAAATACCTTCAGCTAAAAATTAACATGTTCAACTTCATAAATCCAGAATCTTTTTATTCAAATACAAAACAAGTAACTGGATGAAATTGTTCAGAGTTCACCCAACTTAGCCAACAAGAATTAAGAATGGATTTGGTGCCTTGACTAATCCATGAATCATTTCTTTATCTGTATTCCTTTTCCTGGTTTTTACCCATGCATGCATTCATCCAGTACTGAATTATCTGAATGTTTATGGAAAATCCATAACCTACTCAAGTGTCAGTGTCTTAGTTTCAGCTGGGAGGGAATTGTTTTCTTTGAAGTGTCTGGTATGATGCTATGCTTTGGATTCTCAGAGAAAAACAACGTTGATAACACACCAATGTTTATAGTTCTTGCCAAGCAGTATTATACAGAGTCAAGGTCATTCTCAGCGAAGGACCCAGGGAGCTGGGAGAGAACAGAGAGCTGACAAACTGGTCAAAGGGATATTCCGTATCATATGACATCATGAGGAAGGAGATCTGATGGGAGCAGGATTAATTTGCAGCTCTTCCACTCACAAGGGGGACTAGCTGGGGGGTGGTGAGCAACTGCTTGTACATCACTTCTTATATATGTTCATATATATATACGTACACACATGCTGTCATAATTACTATCCTTTTCCTTTTCTCTACCTTAATAAATAGTTTTATCTCAACCAACGAGGAGTTGTTTGTTTGTTTGTTTTTCCTCCAATTCTCTCATCCATCCCACTGGAAAGCAGGAGAGTGAATGAATGCCTGCGTGGTGCTGAGCCACCTGCTGGGTTAAAAACAACAGCCTGATAGACTGTGGAACACCTGAGACATCTCCCTTTTCCATGTCAAAGTTCTGCCTGATAGGAAAGTTATTTGGCACAAATCTATTATCATTATTTCTTATTTAGTTTCTTCATTTGCTAAGCAGCTGCAACAGCACAGTCAGTGTTGGGGCCACAATCCTTCCAGAAGTTAGACAGTCTCTCAACTAGCCAAGAAGTACCTTAGTGACTTCACACACAGTCCTACTGCCCTCCTGCAGACTACCAGCAAGGCTTACATTACATGAGCATACCAATGCTCACTTGGAGAGTCAGACCATATTATCCTGGAGATTTCAGAGGAGTGTAATATTTCTCTGATCCACACTACAATATATTTTAAAGCTTCATAATATTTTAGCCCAAAAGTCATCCAACGCAGCTTGTTCAGAAAACTTTATAATGCATGTTAGGTTGCTTTGCTGAAAAGCTGTTTGCAACACTGTGTGAAGCAATACCGTTAGTGAACTACTGGAATTTGCTGCCACAGGCAGCTGTGCAGGCAGACAGAGCGAGCAGATTTTAAAGGGATTAGAAAAACTCATGGTCAACAGGTCTACCAAAGGAATGTACCCTCTAACATTTTTAATCCAATGATTATGGATGCTGGAGGAGCATGAGTGGAAAGGGCTGCAGAAGGTGGCTAGAGTCACATACTCCTCCTAGATGTCTTTTGGGGGCAGCCAAAGACTGGATGAAGGGTGGTCTGACTCAAACCGTATTTCTTATGTAAGTCATTTATCTCTTAGCTTTTTTCATTCCTCCTCCCCACCTTACAGTTGAAGCAATTTTCAAGTAAGACATTCAGATCTGACTACCTGCTAGCATTACAGGGTGCCTTATGGTGAACGATCCCAGCATGACTGCAGATGGCTTAAAAATCAAAAATGCAATAGCATTAGTAACAACAGCACTGTCCAGTCCATCCAGCTTCATGTCACTTCTGGGATTTCTGACACAGTTCAGGGCACGCACAGTATATGCAAAGAACTCATACAACTGCTCTGATTTCTCTCTCTGCCTGGTGAGTGGAAGTTCCTCTCAGAGGAGATCACTCAAGGGCTGTTATTTTTCTATTTCCTGATTAGCATTTCCAGGAGCAATTTTGCTTTATAAAGAAGCTCAATGAATGGAGTTACTGATAAGCCTGAAACTTGCCTTCCATGTTTTCAAAAGTGACTGACAATTTTGAGTATCTCTGTTTGCAGCTGGCCAGTTTGGGGCGCTTTAAAGTGCACAGTTTTGGAGGTCAGAAGTCGTGTGGAGAGGCAAACTTTTGTCCTCTTTTAGACAGCTCACACTGCACACCCCTCTCTGCAAAGAAAAGAACAAACAGCCTCTAAGAAGAATCTAAAACTCAGATTTTTTAGATGCAGCATAAGAAGAATTAGAATGGTAATTATAGTTGCCAAGAGGGGGAAAGACATCAATACATGCCTCCAGGTGAGCAGATATTTCAATTCTGATGAAACACATGGCTTTATCTCAAACACACCTTTGACATTTCTAGTGTAAGTGTTTGGGTGGGGACGGGTGTAAAACAGCACAGTTCCTGTAAAAATGGAAGCAGACATCAGAGCTTGATGGGAAACACATGGTGGCACCAGATAAAAGAGACACGCAGAAAATAAAAAGAGCAAAAATTCTGCCAAAGGGGAAAATCACAACTCAAATCTTCTGCTTTGGAGATGGCTCTGTCTGATTACAAGCGCACTGTGAATGTGGCTGTTCTGATAATAAAAAAAAAAAGTCTACACCATTCATATGAGAAAGTTCTTCCATTGGAGGGTAAAATCTCCTACTTTTTTTTTTCCTTCCACTTTTCCCTCCTGCTAAGCAGCTTTTGGGTACAACCAGCCTTGCAAACGCAAAGCCCTGCACACAGGCTAATACCCAAACACACACCCTGATTCCTAAGCGCATATTCATTTGAACCACAGTGACAGCCTCATTTAGAAACAAATTAGGGGTTAACTAAGAAGTCCATGACGGAGGCAGAATCGAGTTTCCCTTTTCCCCTCACTGTCTGTTAGAATTAGAAAGTGTCTATGAGCAGTGTGTGTCAAGAATATGAACATGAGATGTCATTTCTCCTGCCTCTAATTGAAGCCAAGATAAATGAAGTGGAAAGGCGGCGTCCAATCCAATCAAAACATGAAAAAGGTATTTTGACATGTAAATTACAAACTTCCTGTGTATTTTGTCTCCCCAATTACACCCTCCCCTGTCATGTTTTTTTAAATTATATCTTAATCTCCCAGTCTCCTAATAATTATGTCATCATTCTTGGGCCTTGAACACTGTGTAATGGTATTTTATAGGATGTGCCATTCATTATTAACTAAACTCACTCTCTGTCCCCGGTGATGCTATTTCTCATGGTGTTCAAATATGCATTGTGTCAGTTCTTCCTTTGTAAATGTTAGGCCAGTTCCACTCAGTGCTTCTTGATTAAATGGTATGGAGTAGGCGAGATACTTTCAGACAGTTTATTCTGCCTATCATTATTTTACAGGGATGCGTGCTCCCTAGTATTTTTTTTTCAATGGAATGGGTGAATGGTTTCAGATGTAACTTCCCAGTCTGTTTGGATCACTGAAAGAGCTACATGGCTTACATGGTGTAATTGAGTGTGTTTTCTCTCCACCTCTTGAAAGAAAAGACAGTATTGGCTCAAATTAAAATGCGCAGTAATATATCATGAGTAAGATCAATGCAGTAGGTAACCACACCTCCTTGAGAGTACTTCCATCGACTGCAACAGTCTTTACATCAGATCTAAAAGAATGGTGCCAAGGATCAAATCCATCACATCTATATTCAGGGATTCTGAACGTTACATCTGAGGTAGTCTGCACAACCAAAATAAGCTTCTACAATGTTATTTATCTCACTCCTTTAAACCTGTATTTTAAAATTAATCACATTTCTAAAATGTGATTAATTTAAAGAAAAATCTTCTTTCTGAAGACCAGAATTGGGGTTCTCATTGCTTGTCCAAGCTGTAGAAGACCACAAGAACCAGCAGACTGCCCCAAAGGACAAGATACTGTCTCTGGTCTTAAGTATTACAGCAGACTGAGCTTCCACATTAAGGGAAAAACTATGACTACAAGGAGAAGGAGAATTTAGGTAAGTCTTCTTAATCTCATTAATGGAATCAATTACAGGTTACTGACTAACAGAACTCAAATAATAATTATTTAGGTTTCTGAGCACATTCTATCTAGAATACCACCCAAAACATTAAAGATTCAAGAACAATAGATAAGTAGACCCAATCTCAGAGATTGTATAAGCACACCATACTTTCCTGTTCTAGTGATTAGTAGTTAAAAAAAAAAAAAAGGGGTAGTATCTACGATGCAAAAGCAAAAAGTTTAATTTCACTAGTTCAGCAATGTAACTTAACTCCTGATTTTGAAAGGACGGAATGTGTTGCCCACAGGTGACTTGCACATAAACAGCTGGGAAAACTACAAAGAAAATGACTCGACTGTATCTAAAAGTGATCCTGAGTAACTTCTGTCCACACAGAGTTTTATGTCCTCGGTCAGGCCTTCAGTGAGGCAGAGAAGTCTGTGAAATGCTTTCATCCCAGCTTTTCTGTTATTGAACACAGCATACATACAAGTTAGTCCTGTTTTTCAGCATCCACCTGCATGACAGGAATTTTGCCCTGGATTTGAACTGATCCTCATCTTTGCCTAAGCTCTGTATAAGTGAATAATGATCCTAGTATCAAAGGTACAGAAGTTTGGCTTTGTATACACCTGGGCAATTTGTATTTATTACTGCAGGCAGCAAGTACAACAGAGGAGCTGTGCAAAACCTTCACTGGCACTAGCTCAGAAGTGAAGGAAATGGAATCTCCTATTGAGTTTCAACACTCTCTCTCGTTGCAAGAAGAGCCGTACTGATGGAAGAGCTCTGGTCCACAGCTGGGCAAAACAAAAACCAGAAACCCTCCCTTTCTCAGCAAATAAGCTGCCAGAACTGGGCCTCTCGAAACAGACGTCTCCTCCTTACACCGTTAAGGACAAAAAGTACGCTCTACAAAGGCTATCAGTCACTCCTGGACTTCTTTCCTCCTAGGGTGTTTTCTTCTATCATTGAATAAAATGTGATCCAAGGTGAGACTGCTGTTAACAGGGCAAACTCCTCTCCTTTCACACATATTACAGAGGGTCTATATTTCTTTTTTCCCTCCTCTAAACTGTCCTTTTTCATCGGTTTTCTTCCCCCTCACCTTTCTGCTGTAAAAGCCTGCACTTCTGATCACCTGTCTCCAAAGCACTCACACATTAACTTGCTAAATTAAGCAGCAAGATGGATTTAAGAGTTACATACCTAACCTCACACCTGCTGAGGAGATCTCACTGCTCTCAACCTGCTCTGTGCAGACAAGCCTACAGATGCACTGAGCCTCAGAAGGCTCTTCCTAACCACCCATCCCCTATTGGCAATGGGCTTTTTCTATACTCACGGCAGAGCTACTGCCCTGCTCATGCTCTGGTTCCTCCTGCATAAAGCCTGGCTTTTGCAGGACTGCAAGCCCTCCTGTATCATCATAAAGCACCTTCTCCTGCCTCTGCTCAAAGCTGAGCTCCTGTCCAGCACATCCAGAGCCCACACGCCTTTCATGCAGTTCCCTGAAGAACTGTACATTCACCTCAATTCCATAAAAAACATGGGAGTGGAGTTGTTTTAGCCATTCCATCCTCTGATGGTTCCCTTACCTGAATGGGAAGAAAGATTTATTTTATCTCCTTCCTCTGAGCTCCTGCAGGTAGGCCACCATGCTCTGTGCCACGCTGTGGTTTCACAGCCCCAGCTGCAGACAGATTCACCAGGCTGTGTCAGTGTCAGTCCCAGGTGTGCACACACATACTTCTGTTCAGACAAGAATGGCGAGGTTCCTGCCATGCTGCATTCAAACTGTTAGCACAAGATGCTCTGTTTTCCTTTAGTTGGGCCTTCCATGGCTAGATATAAATGGGCACTCAGTCACGGTAGAATCAGTTTCACCTGAATTAACACCGCCTAAAATTAGAGAGGATTTTTCTTCAGATGTACCCTTCTTTCTGCACAGCCTTCATCTCTACCCATACAGCAAAGTTTACACAACAGAAACCTCATCCTCCTCTTGGGGTTCTTAAAGCATGACACTCATCTTGTTCCACATGGGGCTTTGGCTGGCCTAATATATTTTTTTCTCCATGCACACAGTGATACCAATTTACACTCAGCCAGAACAAGCTGGGCAAGCTTTTCATGCTTTTCTTTTCCATTAGCATAGCTTTTACCAGAATTTTTTAAAATGTAAAATATAAGACAATTGATTCAGAAAATGATTAACCTGACTGACACCAGAGCACTTATTCAGATGTGGCAGCCAAACTTCTTGCCTGCGCCTTTGCCTTTAGATGGAAACACAAAGTTTCCTGCAACAGGTTTTCTTTTGACACAGAAACAAATTCGCAGTATGAGCTGCATAATTACTATGATAGCAGTGCAGCCTGAGCATCCCTGCAAAAGTACTGCAATGGCTCCATCATTCTGAAAAAACTTCACGTGTCCTTCTCCCTTTCCACATGCTCCAAATGTATCTTCATATTAAAACATTTTCCCATGGGCAGCCTAAATTACTAAGCTAACTCAGTCACAGAGTTGAGTAGACTTGTTTCTAAGTTCTATTTGTGTGTGATATCAGGTATGCAAGCTGTATGCTGCTGAGCAAGGACCTCCCCTGCCTCCCTCCCTCCAGCTCTCCACAGCTCCTGCAATTCTATCACGTGCCTGGCAGCAAATCCTCAGCACAGCTCCAGGAAAGGCAGGATGAGTGAGAGGAGAGCACAAGGCACAACTTAGCAGAATAAATGCAACAAGAACTTGCACAAAGCTTCCTCATTGAGCTTCTTTCCGAGATACGTATATACATAAACTGGCTGTGTTGCAGGGATGTTTTCACCAGTACAACACAAAGAAACATCCCACCATAAACCAGCCTGTAACGGCACCCCTGGCTGCCATGTTCCCCACAAAGAGCCTTCCCCTCATTGGAGATCCAGCAAGATCCCCTCACATCCCTTTGACAACAGCATCCCCAGTCCTATGGGAGGGACTCTACCTGGTCTGGACTTACAGACTTTGCCATATAAACTTTAAAAATTGCCATTTTAATACAGTGACAAATTCTCAACTCTCTACAGACAGGTCACTCTATCCATGGCAGCAGCCAAGGGCACCAGGATGGATCTCAGACCCAAGACAACAGCCCAAGACCCACAGAGTGCTGAAGAAATGGAATTTTTTTGCCCTTGTTTTCTGTGACCTCTGAACCCAGATGACACTTCAGCCAAAAATATCGTTAGCTTGCAAAGGTGCATAATTATGCAATAAAGCAACACAAGAATTCACTCCTCATGCTTCTGATGATAGACCCTTCCTTACTGTGGATACACTGTCAGCAGTTCTTTTCTATTACTCATTCATACATTCACATTCTATCATTGATTTTAATTCATGGCTGCATTTATTAGAGTGGACTTTTAAATAGATAGTGTTTCTAATATATTTTTAGCAGTGAAGAATTTGAAGGACAGAAAAAGGAAGAAAACATGCTGGTAAAGAAAAATAGCACTGCTCCTCAATGAGCTACAGGCCTGGTCAGAAAATGCTTGAAATCTGAATTTTTCCATCAATTCTGTTCCTCACACACAAATTTCATACAGGAAAGCTGTCGCTTGTCAACCCTTACCAAATACATAAAGTAAGGCTTGGATAAGAATCTACTTGTAACCAAAAAGCCATTTCTCTTCATCAACACCGCCCAAAGGAAACATTGGCTGTCAGCATCTCCGCAAATGCTTCCTCTTTTCTTTTTTTCCTTTGGCTATCAAATCCTTGATTTTAATTCAAAAACACAGAATTCAACACATACAAATTCAGTACTACACCGAAAAGTGGCATTTGTTCCTGCTGGGCCAGATCCTTTACTGATATGAATCAATACAGATCTCTTTAGCCTGAGTGCATTTGCGTTGTGAATCCGGCCCCTGGGATCTTTGAGCTCGCATACAGGAAAATTCTGCTTTTAATTAAAAATAAAATAAAAGACTTTGCAAATATGGGCTTACTAAACTGGATAAGGCCTCTCCGCATCTTCGTTCTGCTTTATGTGCATTTTCATAGCTGGTAATTCATGCACAGCCCACAGGACACGTCCATTCCACCAGAAAAACACAGCATGGCCAAACCAAGAGCTGGGATGGCCATGGCCTCCCTTGAAACATTCTCATGATGATTTCAGTTTTGGCAGCATCCATTTCTTGGGAAGCTTATCCCAGTTTCACCAAACTCTTTGTTTTTGTGTGTTTAAAACTCATTATTTGGATATGTATAAGGCAGAACTGAACTACAACTGTTTTGCTTGGCAATTTCCTTTAATTTTTACGTTAAACGATTCAAATCATCCTTAAAAGCAAAGCATATATGGAACAAAACAGTTGTTTTGCAGAGAAATAAAACATCTATTTTGACACAAAAGTCTGCTCCTTTCTTTTTCACTGTTTGATTTCCTAACTTTTATTTTATTTGGCTTCCAAAAAACAAAACCACACATATTTATTTTAATTTTTTGCACTGCCAGAGAACAAAAATAATCAATTTTTCATGCTGCTGTAGATAAACCATGAATAAATCATGAATAAAAAATACATTAATTCACTACGCCATAAACCACCACTGTGAAAAGTAAAACATAACAGGAGTCTAAACTTATTCTTTGCCTCTCTTTGTCTTGTTTTTTGCTTAGGATTCAAGTATAGCAGCTCGGATCTTGGGACAACTTTACAGCAGCCACGTTCCTTCCATGTTGTTATACTACCATCTACTGATAAAAGGATGCTACTTCTCTGGAATCTAATCTGCTGTCTTAGTCACCTTGGTGCGGTAAGCAATATTTCAACTCAATCAGAGCTCGAAAATGAGCATTAACTGCTACTTCAAGCGTTATCACCTGAATGCTCTTTTCTGCAATACGAACATATTCACAGAATAATCAGCTGCACTCCAGAACCCTTGTGGAAAATAAATTATTGGGGGATTTCTATTTGTTATTTCCTTTGTTTCTTCCAAGGGAAATAATGATAAGGGATGGGAAACAATCATCAAAAGCCTTCTGCCTACTAGAAGGAAGGAGGCAGGGATGGTCTCTGACTAAAGCAAGGAAACACTGAACTGCTACTTTAAATAAGCTTAAGGATGTGTTACGTTTAAAAATGAAGCAGTAACAAATTTAGTCCCAGAAGATGTTAATTGTTGCCCGTCATTAGTGGGAGGAAAGGCAGTAGCTTAGCTTTTTGCAGTGTTCCCACACTCCTCTAGGGGGTTCTCAGCACTTCCAGAGCTGTCTGTGGTCAGCATTCAGGAAAAAAGAAAAAAAAAAACCAAAAAAACAACTCATGGGGAATTACAGTTCTGTCTGAATAAACAGCAGAGAATAAAGAGAGAAGCCGAGAACTCTCTGCAAGGTCTCTGGATGAAACAATTTTAAGTGCCAGTTAATTTATATCCTCTGCCCTTCTCAGATACACCCAAAATAGAAAGAGTGGCAGGCATCTTTTATTTTAATCAGTGTGCTACAGTGATTTGGGGCTAATTAGATGTTAGTAATTAAGACAAGATTGCTCTGATGGATGTTTTTACAGGTTGCATTGTTGATTCAAGAAAGAAGACCATTCACCTTTAACTATTGTCAGTCACACTACTTTAGCTGGGAAGAATTAAATGTCAATTCTATCTTGCTTCATCACTGCTCTTTAATCAATGTCGATGCATCACTTCTCCCTATCATTCCTTCATCAAACACTGACCTGGAAATCTGACACTGAGCTTTCCAACACCAACTCAGCTAATTAATAACTTTATTATTCCACCTTCCATCTTTTAAAGAAAAGTAAGAAGAGTGCCAAAGAGATTCCATGCTTTCATATGGAAAAGCATCAGCAGGGGGTTAATAATAATTATTAAAATGACTGACAGCTTGGGTTACGCTGAGATTTGGCCCAGCCCTGTAGTCACAGAAAGGTAAAAGCTAAGAGAAGTCAAGCCCTGAGTTTTTGTAGTGAATAAATGGGATATTAGGAAAGAAAACACCTTCTCACCCTCAAACTACAAGAACAAGCTAAGATTGCCTTGTATCCTGGAAAGGTACTGATATCCACTTTTGTATTTCACTCTTTCAGCATGGTGACCAGATCTCTGTTACAGCACCAGGTGTTAACAGTCAGCAGAAGGAGCACTGAGAGCCTTTCCAAAGCAGACAACAACAGTGTAGGCCATCACCAAGGAACTAAAAGCAGAGATAAGCTATATTGTAATGAGTTCACTGGATTTTCCTACAAATGAACAAAAGCAGAGGAGACTTTAATACTCCAAATTCTGAGAGTCTTATGCAGACGTTATGATTCCAGTATTCTGGAGATTGTAGAGCATGACAGCCCCAATCCCAAAGATGCTGGGCTGTGCATAGTAATGAGAAACATCACATAGAGACAACCTGCACATGGCAGCACATAAACCAGAAAAAAAAGTAAAAGCAATTAAAAGCTTGGACAGGACTGTGTCACTGCTCCCCTGTCTTCAGCAGGCTTTTAGTGGGGAAGCAGGAGAGGAAGCATGGTTTAAATCTTACAGAAATTGATGTTTATGAAGAAACTCACTACCTTTCCTCAAGTCCGTGGGGATCTCACGAGGCCAGAGACCACAAAAGCGATTGCTGGAAAACTTTGCTGGTACAGAATCAATTAGCTGTGGCCTGTCAGAAGTGGGCGCAGATTTGTCAATACTGAGCAAGAGTGATAAGCAGGATGGATATAGACTGTGAAGGCTCTTCAATACAGAGACAGTCAGGACTAGCAGAGAGGACTTGAGAGGCAGAAGTGGGTCAATGGATGTGGAATCCAGCAGAACAGCAGAACCAGGCAGGACATTTTTTCATCCGTGTCTCCGGAAGAAAACTAGTAGGCGCTTTTCCTGAACGTAAGCAGGAGGAATAACTGAGGCACGGATTTGGTTGACATCAGCTTTTCCTCACAATAGTATCCGGAGGCTCAATTTGGTTGGTGTTACAAACAAAAAGATTAATGTGGTGGAAGGGCAATACAGGAGTATAACAGCAAAGGGACCAGCACAGATGGAATGGTGTTACAAAGAAAATCAAAGGTGCTCACCTGCCTCTGAAGACCTCAGCTCGCAGGAAGACTTCACACAGGAGGGATTTCCAACCAGAGATCCTTCCCCAGTGGCAGTCAGCCCTTCAATGAAGTCTAAGAGAGGTGCAGCCAGGCTCCACCCCTTCTGGTCACATCAGTGAATTGCCTTCACCTGTGCTCCCAGGACGGACTGGGTCCTTTCCCCAGGTGCTCAATCAGTGGTTCAGGCTGTGACTCAGCAGCTCCCAAACAGGTGGTCTGACTGCTCAGAGGTGGCACAAAAGCAGAAGCACTAAGCAGAAACATTGCTTATATAATTTCACTGATACAACTGGATCTAACAGCTTCAAGCAGACTCTGAAGGCTTTCACAGGGTTACTACATGAGAAAGTTGTGTTTTCTTTTTTTCATGCGAGTAAAGAATCAGATCTCTAAGTGTATTTTACGGACCAGATTTGCAGGGGAAGAAGGAAAAAACAAGCAAGTTGCACTCTTTACATCCTTTTTCAAGGCCAGCATTTTCTTTGACTTTCTTTTTAAGAGGAAAAAATTGCTATTGAGGAAACCATGCTACACGGAGTGCCCATCACCCATCAAAAAGCCTCTCAGAGCAGGTCTGTGCAGCAGCTCCATGCTGACCTAGCCCTCCAACTCTGCTTCAAGCAGGACTCCAGGCAATTCTAACTCTAGAGGCCCTCAGTTCCCAAAACCAATTCCTAACCACAGCACAGCATGGCAGGCCACCTCGCAGCTCTATTAAAAATTCATCAAATTACAGTACACCTGCAGGGCAGATCAAATTTCCCAAGTTTTGAATCTTTTAATATTTTTCAGTGCATGAAAGGGACACTTCACAGATAAAATGCTGAATAAACTGAAAGTGTAAATTCAAGTCTTTGCACAGCCACAGTCACCTTCTGAGACTGTTGGTAAACTGCTTAATCTCTCAATACTTCAGTCTCTCATCTGGAAAATGAGGGTTCCCTAACTTATAGATTTTGTGAAGATCAATTCTTTAGCATCTGTGAAAAGCTGCACTAGAGATCTACAAAGGGACTTTGGTAATGCTATTTGTGTCTTCAGTACCACCTTATGGATTGCATTTTTCCTGGAGCACAGTGACCTTGGTTCTGCAGACTGTGTAAACATATACTTAAAGTTTAGCTTATTTTTAAATGGCTCACAGAATCAGGGCCAATACATCCATCACAGATATATCCAAACACACAGCTGACGAAATAAATATCTTCTTAGTGTTCATATTACCATCCTGCGTTTTGGGGCCATCTCATAAAGGCGCTTATGTGCAACAATGCCTAAGCAAAATGGGTTGATTTAAGAGGGCTGAGGGAACACTTAGCTGAGAATTTCCTGGCTTCAGTTAGTTGTAGTCAGAGCGTTAAGATTATATTTCAGTGTCAGTATATTGCTTTTATTTGCTTTATTAAATTTGCTTTAACTTGCATTGACATTTTCTTTCCCTTGTTACTCAATCTCTCAGCTGTAAAGATTCCATTTGCTGAATTGTTTTGCCATTTGGATTTAAAAAAAAAAAAAAAGAACACATTAATGCAACAGGAATTCCTAGGGTCTTTTTCACCAAGAAGTAAAATCAAGCCCCACATGCTGCTTCTGGACTTTCAACCCCAGCCTGGACAGACTAGTCAGCTTTTGATTATTTGATTAAAGGCAGCTGCAGCAGCAGTACAGGCCTTGATCTTTTAGGAGACCAGGCAGTTACTGCAGCTGGGCACCACTGACTGCCACCACAGTTGTTTTTAAATCAGCCACTCCCATCTTGAAGATAGAGCTGTTTTAGTGCTAGCAACTACAGTGCTGTTCCTGAATACACCTACGGACAAGGTCACATAGTACCAAGTTTCCCAAAGATAACAAGGTTTCAGCACATGAGCATTGTGCCTGACAGTACTTTTAGTTGGCAAAGTGGTAATGTGATGGGTTTCACTAACTGGAAGCTGACATGGATAAAAATCAGTTCATATTTAGTCATGAACTTGTGTGTAGTGGTATGTCTCTGCGTGATACAGCTGTCAGAGAATTTGGTTTTGAGAAGACATTAAAGTTTTTCAAAGACAAAAGCAGTGGAAGTTTCACATTTGATTGTAAATAAATGTCCAAAGAAAGAGAAAATATCCAGATCAAACAGAACTTTACATCAAAGATACAATCATTCTGAAGTACCAGGGCTTCATATAAATAGGCTAGATTGGCACACTGACTTTAAACACACTTTTGAGACATCACACAGAACTTTGCAGAGTCCCAGGAAATTTGTCCTGCAATAAGAGAGAGCATAACGCAGCTGTAGTGAGGAGTGCTGTACTTTCTACCAGGGTCCATGCAGGACACACCTGGGGTACATTTCTCAGCTTCAGACTGGGCACAGATGGGATCTGATAAAGAGCAGAAAGGAGCAAAAGCACATGGCATGAAATGCTGCAGTGCCTCTGGGATATGCCCTATCACTAGAGCAACGATCCCAAATGGGGTCTTTATTTTGAAGCAGAACCTCACCATATCTGTGAATAATGAAATGCTGATGCAAGCAAAACTGTTCTCAGCACAATGTTCAATCTCTCTGCTCACAGGGGCTGCTGGACTCCCAGAGAACTGGTGACCCCCTGCGTTACTGATGCCAAAATGTAACCCAGAGACAGGGCTGGCACTGCTTTCAGGTCTTTGCAGATGTTGAGTAAATTGGACCTGTAGCTTTGCTCCCAACATGCAGAGTTTACATAACTTACTTTACTAGTTGCATAGTTCAGCTGCTCCTCAATTCAACTCAGTCCCCAGGTGATAAACCCCATGGTAATCTGAGAGTGGAAAGGGATATAATTAAAACCCGGACAGGATTTCTAACGACTGCTGCAGAACCAACATCATGAGCAGGCACGAGTGCTGCGGCACATCAGCTTCGTGAGTGCTCCATCAGCCTCTACACCACAGTGCAAACGTTTGATGGGCTCCAGGCACAGTGTTTCACTGCAGCACTGCCTGGGCCAGTGCCCAGATGAACAAAATGCAGCACTAACTTCTGCTCTTTGCCCTCTGAATGCTTGTGCCACAAATAGGGGTGCTTTATGTCTCTCAGCTCTTTCTCAGCTCTAGAAACTGGTGCTTTTTTTAAAACAAAAACCACAACTCTAGTTCCTTCACTTCCTTCCTTCAGTTACAGCTTTAATAGAATGACCAAATATTGCAGCAAACTTCCTAGGGCTGGCAGTGTTTTTTTCCTCAAACCTGAGGCTGCGAGCAGCAGCCTGTGTGGGATCTGCACAGAACCTGCACAGACAGAACTAACAGCTCCTTCTGGCCAGCAGAAGGCATTTAGGTCTGCATTGCCTTAAGGACACTTTTGCATCCAACCTCTCTAAGAGTACAGTTGGTTTATAAAATGCTTTTCACTAGTAGGGCCTGCCAAGAGGAATTGCTGGTCTCCTCATGTCACGGTCAAAAGTGCAGAAGACACCAGTACCTCTGGAAAAGGATTCATGCTATGATACATAGCAATAAATACTCACAAATGCTGCAGGAGATCAAATTTATTAGAAGGGCAAAACTGCCAACATGACTGTTAGGCTATTGCAGCATTAGGCCATTCCCAGTAGCCTGTAGCTACCAGATAAGATGCAGTGTAGATCAGAGCACCCAGCACTGAATTGCAGACATTCAGTTCAGACTAAGCCTACAGCCTCCCATTTGGTCTACACAATGCAAGTGCAACATGCCATTTTTTCTATACTAATAAACCCATAAGGGCAGAAAAGGCTGCAGGAAAAATGAGAACTACCAGAGCAGAACAGCCCCTGAGTTTTTGTTTATTGCAGACTAATTAAAACAAAAAGTATACCATAGCTGAACCTGTAATAATAGGTAACCAGATGTGTTGTTCCTTGACCATACCATATAGCAGTATGTATATAAAGGTATAACTTTATTTTTCAAAGCAGTGTGCCAAAGCAAAGCATTTCCCTGCACTGTTATAGCAAACATAGTACCTGAAGGAACTTTAGCTACCAAAACTAGAGCAATAAATTGCTAAACTTAATGCACATACACCATCCCTCAATCCAGGAATGAAAACTTCAGCATTCAATCAATGCTGCAGAGTATACTGTAAGACAATGACTATTAATAGAGATCCTCCTTTTAAAGACCATTTTCCTACTTGATTTATATTAAATATTCTGAAAAACGAAAATGGTGCCAAAACACCAGTGGAATATTCTTTTGTTGTTGTTCTCAGCCCCACCCACAAACAAAATCTTAGTGTTTACAGCAATAATAAATTATTATGGTGTGAGCAATTTACCTGATTGTTGAAAGAACCAGAAACAAAAGGACAGCACTAAAAAAAGTCCAGGACTCAAATCCAATAAAACCTACAGACTCCTAAGACCCCATGGAAATCACTGTTCATTACACACTCCCAGATGAGAGGATGTTGGTTATATCTGAAACAACCCAAGATCCACACATTATTAATTTCATCCCACTGCCAATCACTTTCCAATCCATCCGACTGATATTTTCCACCCTGATCTTCAGTATCTCTTCTGAGGATTAAATTTTCAGGCGTCCAGCACTGACTGAACTCTCTCTCCATTAAGGCCATCCTGGACATCATCAATGGGAGCCACACTGAAAGCTCTCAGGACTGTGTTGGGCTCATCTCTGGTCTGCAGGGCTGCTGCTGGCCCCAGAAGCACAGCTGGCTGGGAGGTACAACAGCAAGGCTGCAGGCAACTGAATGACTCCAGCACTCGAAATACAAGGTATTGTGTGTCTGTCATGTGTAGTACAGGCACATGCAAAGAGATTCTACAGATAACTTTATTTTGGCTTGTGGTTCACTCAAGCAAAATAAGTAAACCAAACATATACACAGGCTTGGCTTAGAAACAGATAAAAAACCCACAATGGTGTCTTGCAGACAAAAACTGTTCTGACTGTTGTGTCCTGGCCAGAATCTCCTGTAGATTGAAATATGGGCTCTTCTTTCTGAACCATAATTAACACTTTTATAATATTACCTCAGAGTTTGCCCAGGCCATCAGATGAACCTGACTAGCAAGAGAAGATGCTTTTAACCTGTGGGCTGCCAGACAGCTGGGTACCTCCTTGGCCACATATATTTGACTGTCAGGTTGAAAGAAAGGCAGCAGATTCAGGGTTAAGCACTATTCCTGTCATGATTGCCCTGAACTTGCCCAGTTAAATTGCAACAGCATGGGTCTCCATAATTATCTAATTGTTAGTGTTGTGCCTTTACGTAATTTATGATGTAGCATTAAAGCCTGACCCCTGGTTTGAGATGAAGTGCAGTACTGCTGACATCCAAGCTCAAATTAGTAGGTAAGTAAGCACCCAATTAACGATTATGCCACTGAGCTTTCATTTCAATCTGACCACACTGCTACACTAATCAGTTTTCTAAGCCTTTCACCTTCCCCATAACTAATAAGCATTTCTCCTGCTTTTTCATGTCTGCAAAAGCCTTGTTATCCTCATAAAAAGCACTCCAAGATTGCTGCTTCCAGTAATTCCTGCATTAAGCCACCGGCCCAGTGGCACATTACCAGCTCTCTAGCCACCTGATCAGTAAAACCCAAGGCACATAGCACAGGCAAGCTGCCACTTTACAGCAGGGAAGAGCAGGGACAAAGCCCTCACAGTGCAGTGGAGTTGCTTTAGATTCAAACTGGTGCAATTCAGATGAGAATTTGGTCCTGCCAGGAATCACAGTTTCACAGGAGTTTAAGGGCATAGGACACAGGGACTGAATGTCAAAATGGATTTTGTAGATGGCTAAGTTCTGTCATATTAACAAAACAGCGACAAGTGCTGGAACATCAAGGATCTGGAGTTTTAATCTAAGATTCATTAATCACCCTTCATCTGTCACGAGCTAGGGGCACGCGTGGAAGGGCTTTGCCATGTGCAGACACTGTATCGCAGCCTGCATCACCAATAGGAACGTCAAGTCCCTTGAAAATCTGTGTTGCAGAGCTGAAGACCTGTTCATCTCCGAATGAGATTCCTGATGCTCCATAGATGTGATGGTGCAAGTCAGTGTTGGAATACAAGCCTAAATGGGGGAAAGAAAACCAACTTCATTGCAATTCTATCCACTCCATCCTCTCAAACTGCAGTTTTCCAGAGTTCCTCTGAACTCGACAGCTTCTTCCATCTTCACAGGACTTGCAGCTTTTTCTAAGCAACCATCTAGTACAATCTAATCTCAACAACACAAGTTACAGCTTTGAGAAATAGATGGTTTTTCAAAGGAAGAAAGCTTCACAGTTGAGCGCTATCACTGGGCCAGACAAGCACTGCAAAGCTGTGATTAAAATGTAGAAGTGCGCACCAAAACACAATTCCAGTGAAAGAAACCAGTGTGTTTTGGATGGAATCATGTGCAGTTAAAGGCACTATGCATAAACAGGTGCAGTAAGGAGTGTCAGGAGAAAGGGAAAAAAAATAACGCGTAATTAGTGTCAGGTTTAAGATCTGAATATCACGAGGGAATGCAAAACAAAATCTTATCCACATTCACAAAAAAAAAGGTAGGAAAAAGCTGTGAGAAATGTTTAGAAATGTTTAGAAAAGCTGACAGAATCATATAGCTATAGAGACTAATTTCCTGTTTCACTGTGGAGACAGTCCTGATCAGCTGGACTTAATATAGCCTCCATGGCAGCTGGGTCAAATAGTGGCCTAAGCACTAGAAAATTGCCTGCCGTGAGGAAGAGTTTAATGCACAATAAGCTGTACAGTAAGTAAACATGTTTAGCATGCTCAAAAATAGATATCACTCTGAAGAGTTCTATGACACATCTAAATAGGCACAGCCCGAGTTCTTGCAAATTGGCTGATTCAGGGTAACTCATTCATGCAACCCACTTTTAGGGTCTTATAAGCAATTTTCTACACAATAACAAAAATGTTCTAATCAAAGAACAAAATACCATCACTTCCTTATAATTCCACGTATACACAGCAAGACTTTCAAAAAAGCAGCACCAATTTAGAAGACATCACCGCAAACACTCCTTGGCTGGTAACATCCCAAAGCCACGTCACTGTTCCCAGTAGCTTTTAAAAGCTGATACCTTTTTCTGGGTCTCGCTCACACGTAGCATGGTCCTGACTCTCCAACCCTTTTCCTGTTAGCAGCTGTATCCACCAACTTACACTAAGGTCCATGTATTTTTTCAGTGGCACTAATGAGTACCCCGGTGGATTGCCCACTGGACTGCCCACTCATTCTTACAAATTACCATAGATTTAAAGAAAAAAAGAAAAAAGGAAAAAAAACTATTAAGGAGTCTATAAGGACATAAGCCTGGTTTTACAGACACCCTTGCCCTGGCTGAGTCAACAAGAAAGCGCTCTACCTGACTAATTGGGAGTCACTCTGCCTTCTGACATCCATGCCTTCAGCTCTTATTCTGAGCTACTTGGAGAGTTGGGAATGTATTAAATTATTGATGAAGATAGGAAACTTATCTCTGAAATGCCTTTGGCAAACTCTTAATATTCTGGGATTTGGCATTGCAAAAGACAATGCCTCTCTCTCACTCCTGCTGTTGACGTCTCTCACCCATTTACTCACACTATAAAATTACAGTTTCTTATTAAGTCCATACAGTACAAAGAGGCAAATGGAGTTGCACCGTATAGCTCTGAAAGCTTCTAGGTAATCCATCTTTGGCACCAGAGCCTTTAAACCCCTCCATCTGCAGAATTTTCATTGATGACAGGAGTCCTCTGAGAAGCCAACCCAAAGCAGTCAGTTGTCATAAATATACTGGATAATTATCTTAATTATTTATAATAGTACCAGCAAGCAAGTTAGCACTGAACGCACGGGTCCTGCCCTGTACAACTCACATTTTAATCAGATGTGAACACAGCGTGCAAGACAGAGAATGGGGATGATATACAGGCTGCCAGGTGAGTTTATTATTATTTTGGGAAAGGGTTCATCAGTAAAGGAGTATTAGCATTTTTAGACCCTTTGACATGAGAATGTTAAACCTAACCACCAAGCATCACGTGACAGATTTTTTTTTCTGTATATTTAAAGACAATCTATTCAAACATGATAACGCCCTACGGAAATTTTCTAATTACCTTCTCTCCACTCACAGGGTACTGCTTTGGCTCAAGCTGTGTCAACTGTATCTTAAAAGTTAGCAACACTGAGTGAAATCTCTTTCGGTGCCTTGAGAGGGTTTAGGACAAAGTTCCCATATCCAGAACTGCTAACAGACTACTCATCTTCACGTTACTTTGGTAGCTCGGAGAGCATTCCTCATGAATGACATCGAGGTTGATGTATAAATATTAATTACAGCACCCCTTTTGAAAAAGCACCAGCTACACTTGTCTTTACCAACAGGGTAAGAAAGCAGCCTGTAAATATTAATGGACAATGCTTCACCCCCATCTTTGAGGAAGGGAAAAAAAAAAAGCTAAAAGGGAAGAGCTAGAACCTGTCTGCAGT